>BRKX01000017.1:12880000-15535612 GCA_026008535.1 Perilla frutescens
TTATATCTTAAACATGGGGAATGGCCGGACTAAAGAAGAAAGTATATTCGGAAATATATATTAAATTGGTAGGCCAGTATTATTTCTTTAGTGGAATAAAAATAATAATTGATGCATTTAATTATATCCTAAGTTTATAGGATATTGGAAATAAAATAAATCTATTAAGCCAATTTAATATTCTTCTAGATCCCTGTTGGAGCCCAATATGACTGAAGTGGACTGGGGATGGAACAAGAGTGAGAGGCCCAAACCCACTAGGGTTGGAGTGAGATTTTCGGACACCCCTTTATATATTAAGGAGGTGGTCGTTGAAAATTGTACAAGTAATATCAGCCCCTCTTTTGTGCTCTCTTGATCCTCATAGTATTCACACCCGTTTAGTAGTATACATCCTACCTTGTATCTAAACACAGTCCGAGTATACAACTGAAGATCAAGAAGTGGAATAACATTGTGGGGCGCCGATTTCATAGCATTCAACAGCAATATTAGACCTTTAATCTTGTCTGTCAATCCATCTTGAAATTGTAAGTATATTTTGATCATATTTTCCGTTTTTATTAGAATCGGAATTTACTGTGCATGTTATTTCAACTCGGCTTAATTAAATTCATATGAACACATAAAATATGATATGCATGATGTTATGATTAATGAGCAACTAATTAGATCCTGTGGTGGTTCAATTCGAAAAAACCCTAACAAGATCTTCTTGCTAGACTGTCCAATGTATCATCTACTGTACAGAACCCCAACGAGCTAACTTAGGCAAGGGAGCCGATCGAATAATACTCATATGGAGACATAAATAACAGCTAAAACATTTTATGATATGGATACAACTTTCATTTGTATAAATAGAGTTTATATAACTTAAACATACAATTTTTATAATAAGAAACACCCATATTGCTCGGGTAATTGGGGATAGGCTACTATGGCAAATAGTCTTAGTTCTGTCTGTCTAGCTAAGCGGGTCCTACACCACACAAGAATCGACTTAGGACTGCTACAAGATTTTTCTAAGCCAAACTAAATATAATACAGGCATCCTAAACTAATAAACTGGCTTCGGACTACAATGCACAACATTAGAGTTTCATTCTCAATTCGACACTTTAGGGAAATAAATTCAGCGAAAATTTTCCAGTAAAGTTGACCTAAAATATTTGGAAAAGGTGAAGGTCGACCACTTGCCATTTTACTCAATTCCGACTAATTAAATTCTACACTCAGATCTGACTTTTTGAAAATTACCAAATGCAATTGACAGCATGCTTCACATAAAATAATGCTCGTGCAAAAGTTTCATGATTTTCATATGACATATGAACTCGATATGAATTTAAATACATGATTTACAAAATTAGATAAACATAAAAATCCACCTAGACAAAAAGGGGATTGGTAGATACGTAGAGAATCCACCATCGGACAACAATGCAAAAGGAATATTTTGGATCGGGTGGCCTAAAGGGGCCACTGCTCAAGGCGACCCAAGGCGGCGGTAATGTCCATGGCAGCTGTTCACCGGCCTCTTGATGAGAATCTGATCATTAGTTTTTGTCGAGCCTTTAGGATACTAGATTCTATGCAATTACATCTACAACATGCTCGAAAATGAGAGAAATCGAAAAATATTTAACCGGAGGGGTGGTGCCGAAGGCGGTCCGACGGCCCTCTGGCCTCGGCTGCTGCTAATCATTTCTTGCTCACGCCCCAGCTTGGCTCAACTCTCACCTACTCGATTTTCCCATTTTCAAAATGCGATGAAAATGAAATTATGAAGTCCTATTTATAGTTTTTCAAAGCTTGGGATGAATATAAAATATCAGACATTTTTATCTATGAAAAATATTTTGCACCCCATTAATTCTTTTTAAAGCGCACCTTTCAACCCATTAGATTCGTTAGAACTCCAACACGAAATTTAAAAATATCGAGATGGTCCATAAGACATGAGAAAATCAGTTTACTGACCGAACAATGTGAAGTTACATAAACCATGCAGATATAAACATGTTCATGAACATGTGCATATATATTATGATGAACATGTAAGGTCATAAAGATATATTGAAAGTAAGTAAATGGCACGAGGTTGATAACCCTGTTCGATCAACTGATCTACATCGGGGGACTTCACAAGTCCATGAGAAATAATCCACTACTCCGTTGCAATGTTACAAAGGCTATTACACGATAACCTCCCATCACTCGACCCCTTTCCTACACACACAATCTCTTTCGATTGATTGAATTATGAGATCCCCTTACAACCTAGACCCTCTCTAGTTCTCACAAGAAATCTCTCTCAAGATTCCTCTAAAAGTGTGTATGAAAGAATTTCAAACACAGACTAGACACACAATGATCACAAGGGTCAAACCTAGTCTACCCGAATACTATATGCTTCAAACTTGAAGTCTTTTACACTCTCTAGTTGTGTATTCGTAAACCTCAACTCGCCCACTAACTAGTCTGATTCGCAGGCTATTTCTAAACACAAGACATAGCCTAAACAACGTAATTAGATTGTCCTATTTTGAATCAAACTCAATAAGAAAACTTTCCTTCTTGATCTACATCTTGAACAAGGCACCTTTTATTCTGAAACATCTATCTTGAAAAGATAGCTTCAACTCCTTGAACTCAGCTTGACACGTCTCTTGAAAACTCTCTGGATAACTAATTACATGATCATGTTCACGAACATGCTCAAGTACATTCTTCAATCTTCAATCGGATTGGCAATGAAATGTTCATATCATAATGTCCAAAACATGGTCTTCAAAACTTGAAAAACCAAAACCTTTGTGTTATTTGAATTGCCATACAGATCATGACAATCTTAAAACACTCAATGTTGTAACATGGCACTAACAATCTCCCTCTTTGTGTTTATCAGTTTGTTAGTTTTGTATACTAGAAGACTTGCTTTTGTATACAATTTTGATGATATTTTATGATGATATAGATTGAATATTATTGCAGTCACTGTTTACATTTAAATTGTTATATTTTCATGTATGTTTATTATACTTACATTGTAGATGATATGGTGTGGAAGAACACACAGCAAGATCATATCATTGGATCTTTATATTGTATTAAAAGGCTCACGGCTTAGATGGTCCTGAACTCACCATCGGTACACCGGAGACTGATTTCATAGTTAGTTTATCTTGACTAGCTGATTATTGTAGTACACCAACATGTGAATTGAGGAGGATCATGATAGGATACTATTCTCTACTCTGACCTTAAGTGAGAGAATAAAGATCCACAGAGTTTGGGTTCTTAATCTATATATATTGGCGGACATATATATGTTGTTTTCATTACTTTGAGTTATCAATGAATGAGGTTCTTTGATAGAATCAATAATCTTGATATATTGGGTAGTAATAATTACATATATGATGGGTCGTGCAATATATGAGCACCGTGTCCTAGTGCGCCAGGTTGATGATGTCCTCTTGAGGAAGCACAAAGTTCATATGAAACCCTATAGATAGAATTTATTCCGTACATGATAAAGCTTGTGTGGTACTACTCAAGTAACAAGATATTAATTAATTATAGCTTTCAGAAGCTTACATAATTAATTAATGGAAATTATATCTTAAACACCTAAAGGAGAAAGCATATTCACAAATATGTATTAAATTGGTAGGTCAATATTATTTCTTTAGTGGAATGAAAATAATACTTAATTTATTTAATTATACCTTAATTTTATTGGATATTAGAAGTTAAATAAATTAGCAGGTCAATTTAATATTATTCTAGATCCTTGTTGTAGCCCAATATGACTGAAGTAGAGTGGAGATGGAACAGGAGCTAAAGGCCCAAACCCAGTAGGTTTGGGACATGTAATTTTCACCCACCTCTCTATAAATATAGGGGAGGGGCCGAAAATTTAAGCATAAGAAATCAGCCCTCTTTTGTTCTCTTAATCTCCACAAAATTCACACCCGTTTCAGTAGATTACGGCCCACCTTATATCTGTACACAGTCCGGGAATACAATATAAGATCAAGGAGTTGAATTGCACAATGAGGGGCACTGATTATAGTTCATTCAACAACAAGATTAGACCTTTAATCTTGTCCTCAACTAGACGTTCAATTTGTAAGTCAAATTTCGATTTCTATACTTCAGCTTTCATTAGAATCAAAATTGTCTTGCTTGTCCATTAAACCTAGTTAATTAAATTCATACGTGTTACATAAATTTATGATTTACATGATACGTACATTAATGAACAACTAAAAAGATCATGCGGTGGTTTAATTTGAAAAAACCGCAACACAATTGGCAAATCAGCTCCATACTTTTAAAGAACACAATCTTCATCTGAAGAATTACATCGTGTTCTTCACCTTTTGATGCAGTCTGTGGAGATCCCTTCTAAGTTGCAGCTACAGCAATACTTGCAAGTTTATGTACGTTGTAAACATGTTAAGGTACATCAGCTGCTGATGAGGTAAATTCTTCTCCAGATGAGAGTATAGTTATCAAAGCTTAAATCTTCATCTTCTCAGATATATGCTCAGATATTAATCGAGCATGGAACTCCAGACTATTCTCTAGAAACTTTAGCACATGGCCTTTTGGTGAAGACTTTTCTGCATATGCATCAACACCTTTCTTTGATGAGGTGAACTTCTTGAATTTTATGCACAGATGATGATCACCAATCTCAGGAGCAACTTTGATGATCAGAAGCTTCTTGGGAATCATAATTCTTTCTATTTTTGTAGAGACACTTTTCTTTTACTTCTTGATGATGTCATAGATGAGAGATGGATAGCACAGAGGACCCCTTTCACAACAATGGACTCAACATTGCTTACTAGTTCATGATGTGAAATAGTGCACCATACTTCTGAGATAGCTTTGAAGATGGAATTGTCTGAAGATTAGAGGGCCATTTGGTATAGATGCCCTGGGTCAGTTCTTCAGCAACCATTCCTCAGTCATCTATCTCTTCCAACTCCTCCTCAACTGAGAAATCCAGACACTCAATGATGAGTTCTGGTGAGAAATCAAGCATTTCTCCTCCGATAAAGACTTTGTGAAAGTCTTCAAATTCAGGATCATCTATATCCTTTGTTAGGTTGCAATAAAATTCAGACACCACCAAAGGAACAAACTCGTGCATCTTCTGCACAGTTCTTAACAATCCAGCCTCCTCTAATAATGATGAGCCCGGGGCTAGCATTGATGATTCAAATCCCGAGTTTCAGCTTGGAGGTCCAGTGACGAGGCTTAGAGCCAAGAAGCTGCAAGGATACCTTCAGTGTTATGTTGGGAAGAAGCTGGAGGATGTTGGAGCTGATTTCAAACAGTCCAAGTTGGTGATTGTATTGAGCATCGAGGAGCTCGACTGAATTGAAAAATTGGATGTTCCTTGCTATTTATTTTAGTTATTTTATTTATTTTGGGCTATTATTATTAGTTGTGGATTTATTTAATTAGCAGTCCAATTTATCACAACTTGTTTAGGTGATATTGGACCCAGTAGTAGTTTTAATCAGCCCAGTTCGAATTCTAGGCCCAAGACACTTTAATTTTCGTTTCCTAGGTTAATTATTTAGGGGATTTTCATTCTTGATGTTTCCCAGACTGGATTTGAATGAAAAACAGCTTTACGCTTTTCTCCCGTCTCACAAACAAACATCGGTTCTTTGGTAGAGTTTGGTTCTGGCGATTCCAAGCTTGAAATCTATTGTCTTGTTCATGATATCTCATAGTATCCGGGTTAGACAACCACTGAAGATTGCTTCATAGGCGCATTCCGAGTTCTCGTCGATTCGGGGTTCGTTTCGGGTAAGATTCACCTATCCTTTTCATTTTTCTTCATCATTGATCCTTTAACCATCACCACAGCCACCACGCACGTCCATAACAATCCCATATCATCATCAACACCCTCGAAATCGTCCCACTTCAGATTGAAACCCAGATTCACTGATTTAGGTCTAAAAACCCTAAATCGGGTTAGAAACTTCGAACCATTCGATCTCTTAAACCACTTGTGAAAATTAGCTGAATTTTGGATATGATTGGCATCTCTACAGATTATGCCTTGTGTTAAAATTTGAGCTCAAGCTGAGTTCGTTTGCATAGGTTTCTGTTCATGTCTTTTATTTAGGGTTTTACGGGTTATTTGGGTTGTTTTGTGTTTAATTCTTGTTAAATTCGAATTCCTTGATTTAGTACAGTATATTGAGGTTATTAATTTGTTATTTTTCAGTTGTATTTGGATTGAATCCTTCCTTTAGTTTCCGTGTGTTCGATTCTAAGCTTCCGCATCGTATTGGTTATATCAAATAAGGAATAAATCCCAGTAGCTAGGAGAGTATCTTTATCCACCTTCTTTTCAGAGATCAAAGACCTCTTCTTCACCTTATCCCATAACTCAACATGCTTCATTGAATGAAAGAGAGCATGTTTAGAGATACCTGGCAAATTGATAATCTATTTCTGGCGATCAGCATCATGTTCACTTAACTCAGAGTGAACATCTTTAGGTACATGCTTGGGATGGATAGACTTCTTGGCCTTCTTTGAAGGTCTGACCTTTATGGTAGATTTCCTTTTCTTTTTGATTAGTGTAGAGGATGGAGGTGTGGCCGAGGCTCTACTTCTTGTCACCGAAGTTCTTGATGTGATTTTGACAATTTCAGTAGAAGACTTCTTCCTGGGAGTCTTCTTCTTCACAGGTGATCCAAAAAATAGATCAACCTTATATTGAGCAGATGCCAAAAACTTTTCTTGTGGAGGTACAGTAGCCCTTTCAGCAGATTCTAAGGATAAACTTTGAACTTCTTCTTCCTCTTCTAACTTAGCAACTAAAGGTCGTTTGATAACCTTCTTCTTCCCTTTAGCAGCTGCTAGGACTTTCATCCTGGTACTCAAAGGAATATCATCCTCCTCAAAAACATCTCCACATTCAGTTGTCATATGTTGTTCTGGTGTCTGCTTCTCAGGTACAGACTTTTCTAGAATAGCCTCCTCAGGTGCAAGCTCTACTGGTATAGTTTTCTCAGTAGCACTCTAGTCTGCAATATGTTCCTCTTCATGTACATAAATATCTTCAGGAACAACTCTCTCATCAACAGCAGATCTCTTCTCTTTCAGAAGGGCTTGAACAGCAGGTGCTGTGATGGTTTTCTTTGATAAAGGGGTTACAGTCTTGTTTGGTTTCTTGACTGCAGAACCCTTTGTTCTTACCTTTTTCATTGCAGTTCTCTTATTCAGGTTGTATGAGCTTACAACTTGCTTTAACAGATCATAGAGAGAAATATTCTGAGTCTTTGTCTTTTTTACAGAAGATGTGGCTTCAGGTTCTTCTTCATCCATGTCTTCTTTTTCTTCATGGTACTCTTCTATCATCTCTTCAGTATCCTTTCTAGAGGACTCATCTCGTAGTGCCCTCTGAATAGGTTTTATATATGAAGATTCTCCACAAACTTGACGATCGAACTCATCCTCTTCATAGAACTAGTCTTGTGGTTTGGAATAAGTAACTTTTCCATATTTCATTTTGAGTTTTACCACTTTCTTAGGACGGACAAGTTTCCTTTTAGGAGCCATTGAATAGAATAGAATGAATTTCTTGAGTGATCAAAGAATGTCTATGGCCAAAAGAAAAATAACAAAGAGATATCATAAAGATTGGAGAGAAAACTCAAATTCAGAGAATTTGGAGCGTATGATTGATATCTCAAAATGGCTATACGTATATATAAGAGAGAACTCTGTCCAATACGTATTCTCAGGTATCCATTAGGCAGATGAATTGGAGGGAAATCCCGAAAATCAAAGGTGACGTTTGTGAGTCAGAACTAGCCGTTGACAAAGATGTACATGAAAATTTGAAAATTATTCATGTACATGACGATGAATATTTATGGGAATGTTCAGACCCTTTTTTGCAAGAATGGTTCTTTCCTGCTGAGTGTGAAATAAACACGCTCATACCCCTCCTCTTGGTTTACTGAACCAAACAAACACCAAGAGATGCCCTTAATTTCTCAAATCGAGCAACATCCAATCCCTTGGTGAATAGATCAGCTAGTTGATCTTCTATCTTTACATGTTCAATCTTTAGATATTCTTACTCAACTAACTCTTTGATAAAGTGATGTCTGATATCAATATGTTTTGTCCTTGAATGTTGAACTAGATTCTTTTATATATTGATAGCACTCATGTTGTCACAATACAGAATAGGTGTATCATGAGCAACTTAATAATTCTTAAACATTTGCATCATCCATATTATCTGTGTTAAGTTGCTTCCAGCTGCTATACATTCAGCTTCTGCAATTGATAATGATATGATGTTCTGCTTCTTGCTGAACCAGGAAACAACATTGTTCTGTTTTTTACTGAACTATTATTCCTTAACATAGATATGAGCTATCTTGTCTAATCTAAATGTCATCTTAATTGGCACAAAATGGGCTGATTTGGTCAATCGATCCATGACTACCCAGATTGCTGAGTTTTCTCTCACTGATCTGGGAAAACCCACAACAAAGTTCATATCGATGTGGTCCCACTTCCATTCTGGTATCTTTAATGGTTACAACAATCCTGAAGGTCGTTGATGCAAAGCTTTGACTTGCTGACAAGTCAGACATCGTTCCACGAAAGATGCCACTTCTCTCTTCATATTCTTCCATTAGAAATATTGTCTCAGATCTTGGTATATCTTAGTATTTTCAGGGTGTACTGTATGAGGTATATCATGAGCTTCACTCAAGATTTCTTTCTTCAACTCCCTGTTGTGAGGCACATAAATTCTTCCTTTAAATAGAAAGGCATTACTTCTATCCTCAGTAAAAGCTTTCGAATCCTCAGATCTCGCTCTCAGACGTGTCCTCTTCAGGAAAGCATCAGTCTCTTAAGCTTTTACTATCATTTGCCTCAAGTTCGGTCTAGCTGTTGGGACAGCTAGGTACCCTCGAATACTACCTGGTGGACTTATCACTTGAATTTCTAGTTTCTTGAATTCTTTTACGAGTTCTTCTTGCTGGGTCAGGACAAATCCCAAATGTGACCTGACTTTGCGACTAAGAGCATTGACTACCACATGGGCTTTTCCTGGATGGTAATTTATGACACAGCCATAATCTTTTACCAACTCTGGCAATCTCATATGCCTCATATTTAGATCTTTTTGCTCAAAGAAATACTTGAGACTCTTATGATCTGTGAAGATCTCACACTTAGCTCCATATAAGTGAAGCCTCCAGATCTTCAATACATATACCACGGTAGCAAGTTCCAGATCATACGTGGGGTAGGTTTGCCATGAATCTTAAGTTAACGAAGATATATATGTAATCACTTTCCTCTCTTGCATAAGTACACATCCTAAACCCATTTTTGATGCATCGATAAACATGATGTATCTTTTGTTCCCTTCTAGAACAACTAGAAAGCGGTATTCAATCTCTCTTTGAGTTCCTGATAACTCTTTTCACAATTTTCTGACCACATAAATTTCACTCATTTATTTAGCAGTTGGGTCATCGGCTTTGACAGTTTAGAGAATCCTTCAATAAACCTCATGTAATAGATTTGCAAATCTTTGCAGGGTCTACCTTGATTCTTTGTGCTGAAATGATATGTCCTAGGAACATAACTTTGTAAAGCCAAAACTCGCACTCACTGAATTTGGCATATAGTTGTTGCCTTCTTAGTGTTTCTAACACTACTCAGAGATGTTGCTGGTATAATTCATCACTCTTTGAATATATGAGGATATCATCTATAAACACCAAAACAAAACTATCTAGATACTAAGGAAATACCATATTCATCAAGTCCATAAACACTGTTGGGGCATTGGTTAAACCAAATGGCATCACTGTAAACTCGTAATGGCCATAGCGTATTCAAAAAATTGTCTTAGGTATGTCTCCCTCTCTTATCCTTGGTTGATGATATCCAGACCTTAAGTCGATCTTAGAGAACACACTTGCTCCCTTGAATTGATCGAACAAGGCATGTATCCTCAGAAGAAGATATCTATTCTTTATAGTCAACTTGTTAAGTGACGCGCGGTCGTTTCGCAGTCAGAATAATTCTCAAGAGAGAGTTATTCTTATGCCCACAGCAAGGCGTAGCTAGCTAATGTGAGTAAGGGTCAATCCCACGAGGAGCTGCGAATTCTATCTTCCAGTGTCACTTTTCCAAAAGGTTTGAGGGTTGTTGTGGTCTCCGTACTTGTATATAAAGACTTTTGGTGCTATACTTGCTTTTGTGTTGTTTTGAAATTGTGAACTTATCAGTATTTAAGTGTTTGTGTTGTTTGTTTAAAATTGGTTTCGTTTTTATTTCCTTGTGATTGTCATCTAGTTTTATATCTCTTTCCGCAAGTTACGTGTGATCTCCTTTTGTTTTTGGTTGTGTATGCTAGGGAGACGAAGTCTCAATCGGAGATTAGCCCCCGTATTTGATAATATCCATCAACCAAGAAGATTTAACGTGTTCGAGTGGGAAAGAAAGATAGACGGTAACCCCCTCAACGACCCCGACAATGCCAATGCCAATGCGGCTAGGAATATGAGAGACTTTGCTCGTCCCGTGATTGGGGCGTCGACTTCTTGCATAGTTCTTGGTGAGGCCACAAGGAACTATGAGTTGAAGAACATTCATTTTAGCCAACTTCCCCTCATTCTACGGGATGCCGGCCGAAGATGCTTTGAACTTCATCCGGGAGTTCTATGCCATTGTTCAAACCTTTCCTCTACAAGGTTTGAATGAAGATCAATTGAAGATGAGGTGTTTTCCTTACACCTTGAAGGACTGAGCCAAGACATGGTTCATGTCTCTTCCGGCCAATTCATTGGCCAATTAGAATGCCGTCTACGAGAAGTTCATGGTCAAGTATTATTCCAATCAGAAGACCCAAGACTTGAGAGCTCAAATTGTTACTTTTACCCAATCTCCGGGTGAATCGTTTCATGAAGCTTGGGATCGAATTAGAGGTCTCCAACAATAATGCCCTCACCACCATCTCGCATCTGAGTTGCTCAACCAATTATTCTACGATGGACTTTCACAAAATTTCCAATATATGGTGGCCAATGCATCGGAAAGAGACATTAGAGGCCGGACCGCCGAAGAAGTGTTAAACATCTATGAGACGATGGCCATGACTTCTCAACAAAAGAGTGCTAGGGGGAAGAGAGCTTCCGTCAATGAAGCCAACCCTAGTTATGATGTGACGAATCAACTTGCTGAGTTGACAAGGCAAGTAGATGATTCGAACCTCCAAGAGACCTCCCAACAAGCGATGATTGTGGAAACTTGTGGGATTTGTGGAAAGTATGGCCATGGGGCCAATTTGTGTCAAAGGACGACCGAGGTGGATCTTAGTGAAGAAGGACACTTCCTTGCTCTTTAAGAGCAAGTAAATGCTCTCCAAGGCTTTCAACCCCGACAACCATACAATCCATATTCTCAATCATACTGTAATACCCCGGATTTTTGAATGAGGTTTAGAGAATTGTTAATCCTAGTTAATTAATTAATGAAGGAATTTAATTAAGGATAGCTATGGTTAGATGTCAGTCACGACTTTTCGAGTCAGTTTTCGTAAAGATCGTCTTTTCGGAAAATATAATCTTAATTCTTTTATTGCCATTTATGGTCTCTTTAGAAAGGTTTTGAATCAAGAAGTACACCGGTATTTTCGGATTTCAAATCTGAGGTCATTTGAGTTCCCAGTGATGGAAAACGTGTTCGAAAAGGGAAATGAATAGTAACTTTTGTGTGCGTTCGTGTTTTGAGAAATTTACGAAATCCTCCTCATTTATTCAAGTTTAGTTCTGTCAGACCCTTCTTATGGGAAATGACTCAAGGATTCCGTGGGCGTTCACGGATTGTCATTCTGAGGTCAATCGAACGCTCGGGAGCCGAATCTGTCAGTCTGAGTGAATAGGAAAAAGTAATTCCAAAAAGGGAATGTTTGCTCGTCTTTCTTCTGAAGAACCCGTCTTCTTCACGAATCGAGTTGGTTCACTAGTGTTCGAGCCAATGAGTCTCCCGGTATTTTTAGATTTCATGTCTGAAGTCATTTGGACCTCGACATCGAATAAAGCAGCTTTTAACCGAACTCGGGGTAGCCTTTGCAGTATTCCCGCACAGCAATGGCTTCCAAGGTAAGCCAAAGCTTTTCGTATATATAGGGGACCACCCCTTAAGCATTTCTTGCTCATTTACTCTTTCCCTTCACTTCTAAATCGAGAGGGTGAAAAGCTTTGAAACCCGAGAAGGTTCTGCCGAAGTAAAAACCGTTCTTCGTGAGTGTTCTTCAAGATGACGAGCGGAGTGGCGTGGAAGGGATGCGGTGAGGGAATGTGCTAGGGGCGCCGTTGAAATCGTAGCAGGCGGCTCTACCGCTGTTGCGACTCGACGAGATGCCGAGCTAACCACATTCCTTCGACGCACCTAACCCCGTCCATTCTTGTTCGTCGGTCTCGATTCCATTTATTTTTCGTCTTTAATTTCCGCATTTACTTTCCGTTCTTCGCGTTCTTCATTATTGCTCGTCTAAAAGTTACATTTCGATTTTTGTTGAAATTCTAAGTTAATGACGTGTACGTTATATTTCTCATTCTAATATCGCTATTGTTATTCTAAAAAAATTAGCCTCGTTATTCCGTTTAAATTCCGATCAAGCCACATTTATCGATTTTGTCGTTAATCTAATTTAAAGGGAGAATTATCGTGTTTATGCCGTTGTAATGCCAAAATTCTTTTTAAGTTAAAAACATGTTGTTGCATGTTAAAATCAAGTACGTTGTTTTTATAAAAATCCGGGTTAATTGTTCTTCGTGTTCATCGAAGAAATCAACAAACACAAAGAACAGTTGAAGAACACGTTGAAGGAACCCAGAAGAAGAGAGAGAGAAAAGAGAAGGAGAGAGAGAGCCCCGCGGGAGGGGGGGGTGGGCGCCGCCGCGCTCCAGCACAACGGGGGCGGGGAGCCCGCCGAGGCTAGGCGGCCCCACGGTGGCGGGTGGCCCGCCGGGGCAAGGCAGCCCCGCGGCGCCCCCCCCCCCCCCCTCTTTTTCCGTGTTGTTTCGTTCGCCGTTCTTTTCGGCTATTCCCGTACCCCTTCTTTCTGATCTTTTCGAGTCTTTTAAATTATGTTACTTTCAAGCCATATTCAAGTTTAAATTATAGTAAGGTATTCAAGTTAATTTCAATTTATTTCGAATAAGATATTCGAGTTATTTTCCGTCTAAAAATTTAAAGATCGAGTCGAGAAGTTCCTTAAATAAATTAAACCATTCTCGATCCCTTATTAAGTCAAAGTCGTGCTATCCATGTTAAGTCCTAGCTAAGGAAATAATAGTTGAGTATTGTTTAATATCATGTTATTAGAAATCTTTGAAGGAGACCGCTAAGTCGACGATTCGACTTTTGTAGGAGGAATCGAGCCTCGGAGAAATACTAAGGAAAACCACCAGCTCGTTGCCTCGTCTTCCGTTCCGTAATCAAGGTGGGTAAATCTATACTCATCTAAATTTTGAGCTAATGAGCTCTAGAAGCATGTTAGGGCAAACGAGATATCCAATAAAGTATTTTTGCTCAGCCTGATTGATCTTTGTACAAGAAAGGAAGAAGGAAAGACATTATGATTTACTTGAGCTCTCAAAGCATGTTTAGAAATTATAGAGCTACTAAAGTATTGTTTATGCTTATCATGAGATGTTTAGAATTATCTTTAGCTCCGAATCATATTTGTTTACGTTCTTTTCCTGCAATTCAATGTCTATGCTTGATTAACTCTCAGAATTAAGAATTAAGGTTTGCCTTGTTAGGGTAGCACTAAACCCTTTATAGGCCAAGAACATGTAGTATTAAAGAATTAGCTTTAGACGTTGTTCTAAGCTTGGTATTGCTAGCAAGGATAAGAAAGGAAGGAACTTAGTTTTACTTAAGCAGGATCTGAGCTCGGAACCATTAAGGGAGTCACTGCTGGGTTTTTCCCTCGCAAACTCGTTCGGATATTTGAGGTAACCCCTCTTCTATCCTATGGCATGCCTAAGGGTACAGTTGACGTCAGGTTTGAGCCAAGATGGGGCCAAAGGAAAAGAAAAGCTTTTACGGATATGGAGAGGGCTTTTGCGTTTTGCTCTCCATATACCGTCAGATGATTGTTGGATATCTTGAAGTTTATTAAAGTGTTTTATTAAAACCCACTGAGTACATTAGTACTCATGCCCCCTCTTTTTCAAATGTTTTCAGGTTGAGATGTTGAGGATGTTGGTGGCTGTGGATGTGGGTTGGCTGCCAAGACTGTTTTGTTATTATCTAATATTTCCTTGAAATCCCACTATGTTATCTGCTACTCTGATACACTCTTTCTAATTCCGTTGTTAAAGTCTTATTATGATTGTCAAGATTCTATGAATAATCTCCCAGACATAATTATTTGAGCATAAGATGCATACGAAGTTCTATTTCTTCTACCCGAATATGATCTCCTTTCATCTAATCAATGGGTTTGCATGTATTATTAACTATCGTAATCCAAGCCGATTGGTATCCGTCTATACGATTTATTCACCGTCTAAGTAAAAGTAAATATGAGTATCCCCGTCTAATTCCCAAAGGCATATTTCGACTGTCAAAACATCCTGCTAATCTTTCATTTTACCTCATTAACCATTTAATGACACCCTGTCCCCATTCATAAACCCCTATCTCGGGACCGGGCTGTTACAGTTGGTATCAGAGCCAGGTTTGCAAAACTGTAGGCCTGTCTTTGTTTGAATTGAGTTAAGTATATATGTATGCATAAGTTGTTCTTTGATAAGTGAAAGCAGCAACCCACAGCTCGCCATCACCCTCGTATCATCAACCAAAAATCAAGGTATGATAGTATAGAAATTCTGGATTCTGGATTTTGATTTTTGGAATACAGGAAAGGAAAAGATTTGAGCAAGCATACCTGTTTTATGGATAAGAGAAAAACCGTGAGAATGAAATTCCAAGTAAAAGGTTTTCAGGTAAGATGATCTCTGAGAATGAAAAGTTTGTGAAAAAGATTTCTCGATCCCAAAAGGTTTACATTTGTACTCAAAAATTTTGACTCAACGAAAAGGTAAACTTATACGTTAAAAACCATGGGCACCGAAATTTTTCTTATAAAAATGTCAACTGCTTCAAAAGGAACTATGCATGCAAGATAAAATCTAGACGATAGTATAATCTCAGAAGAACCTTAGGTCTTCCTTTTATAATCTAGACTGATTAAGCTATTCTCTTCTAGATGGTTAAGCGCCGTATGACTGCTAGGAAGAGCGTACCTCTTTTTTTCTCGGTTCAAGAAAGATTTGAAAGGTTCAGACAAGAAACTTGGGACGGTAACGAACAATTATCGTCCTTCATGGCAAGGTACCTAGAAAGGTGGGCCTGGGCTAATGGTTACGGAGGAGAGCCTGGGAGTGTATCTGACTTGGAGACCTGCATTCGCATGTGCGAGCATGCACCGCCCGCTTGGAGGCCTACAATGTACCGCATCTTGCAGAGCACTATCACCCGTGATCCCGTAATATATGCCGAAATTGGGAATCTGATGGAGTTCTCCTCAGCCTTAATGGCTCGTTGGGTGACGGAATATGGCCACGTGCAAGCTTTAGCCGAGCAGCAAGCAACCGAGCAAAACCCCTCTCTCGTGGTAGAACTAGAACTACAACGGGTGACTCTCAACAGTCCCTCTGGATTCCAAGCACCTCGTCCTCAACATGAAGGAGCCTCAGGAGCGGGATCCTCGAATGTCCGGGTCGTGAACCACCCCGAGTCCCTATTTTCTTGCACTCCTCAGATGAACCAGTGGACCCCTGCTTACGCTTCTTAGAGTCTGGGGCAATGTATGTCCCATCAGTACCCCGAAGGGAATGTTCACATGAGAACGTTCAAGTTCAGCGTGCCCGAGTCAGTTGAAGATGAGGAAGAATAGGAAGACCCGGAAGAAGGAGGCGAGGAGGAAGTAGGGTCGCCTTGCAAGGGAAAGGGAAAGGCTCCAGCCTACAATTAAAGCCGTAGTAGGAGGTGTAGGAGGTGTTGCTGTTAAAACACCTAGTTATCTAATCCATCTATTTTTCTATCTGTTATCTAATATCCGCTTTAACCAAGACTCTAATATGTAATTAATGCTTTAGATTTCCTAAACTCTAATAGTGGCAGTGAATTTTCCAATAGACTGCCATATCTCGATGTAACCAGAACTTATTCTACGAATCGATGCCAAAAGTCCTCTTAATGAGGCAATTTTCCCATCATGTGCAAATAACGTTTAAATTTTCACCTTCTTTGATCTATCTTAATTTAAAGACCTTATCGAAAGGCATCCTTGCAAATGCGCGAATTCAATCAAGTGTCGCTAATATCTAGTTCATTAGGATGCCGCCCCGAAGATGTCAAGCCGAGAATGAAGATGAGAACGAACCCGAACAAGCTCCAAACCCCAGACCAAGAGTTGAAAGTGTGTTTCTCAAACACAACCCTCCATCGTTTAATGGTTTAGGAGATCCAATGGACGCTAAAAAATGGGTTCGCTCCTTAGAACCAATTTTCAATTTCATAGCCTGTTCAATAGAGGTCAAGTTAAACTGTGCTCTTTTTATGCTGACGGATGATGCGGACTACTGGTGGGAATCCGTTCGAAGAACCATAACCCCAGATCAATGGGAAGACTATAGTTGGGAAGATTTCAAGCATAATCTGTACCAGAAGTATATCCCGGATTGTTATCGAGAGGCAAAGGAGATATAGTTCTGGAATCTAAAGCAAGGGAACAAGACAGTGTCAGAATATGATAGAGAATTCAACCAATTGTCAAGGCATGCTCCACATCTAGTGGACACAGACGGGAAGAAAGCACACAAGTTCAAGAAAGGACTCAGATCCGAAATTGGCATAGCCCTCGCTGGGCAAGAAGACATGTCCTATGCTCGAACCTTAGCCAAAGCATTGAGCATAGAGGCCATCCTCCCTCGAGAGAAAATTCAACCCTCTCAGTCATCTAGTGATCTAAAGGGAAAAAAAAAAGTGGGAAGGAGGAAGAAGAGATGACAGAGGAAAGAAACCCCACTGGCAAAGCCGAGAGTCGGGGGTGCCTCGAAGTCAGCCTGGCAACGCCCCTAGCTTTAGGCCGTATCAAAGATGCGGAAGAATGCATCCTGGAGTCTGCCAAGAAAAATCTAACTGGGTACTACAACTGTGGTGAAGAGGGGCACTTCAAGAGAGAATGTTCTAAAGGAAACAACAGACGATCTCAAACACCACAACAACCCCTGTACCCGTAACCACTTCAGCAACTTCCTGGAAACCAGCCAAGACTGCAGCAAGGAGGACCTCAGGGTCAAAGGCCGGGGATGAACCCGAGACCAAACCAAGGACGAGATCAAAGGTCCAACCAAGGACAGAGGCCGCCTCAGCCAGCTCGTACTTATGCACTCAATCAGCAGCAAGCTGCTAAGGCCCCAGGTAATCTAGCCGGTATGATTACCCTCCTCGAGACGCCAGTTTTAGCTCTCTTCGATACTGGAGCATCGCATTCATTTATAGTTGAGTCTGTTTGTAAGAAACTGAAGATAAAACCCGAGAATGTTGAGAATGCTCTTGAGATAAGTATCCCCTCTGGAAAGAAAATGATGCCTAGGAAGATCTGCTCTAACCTAGAATTGAACATAGAAGGGAAAAACTTTAAGTCAAATCTTTATGTGATAAAGATTCAGGACTTCGACATAATCCTAGGAATGGATTGGTTAGCCTCAGCTTATGCTTCCATAAGCTGCCTTGAGAGAGAAGTAGTGTTTCGACCACCCGGGAAACCCGAGGTGAAGATCTATGGATCAAGGCTGGGAACCAAAATCCCAGTGATATCCGTCCTGAAGGCCACTAAGATGATAAGGAAGAAGAACTGCCAAGCCTTTCTAGTTAATCTGATAAGGAAGGAGGAAGGAGAGCTTTCCATCGAAGGCGTTCCGGTCGTAAGGGAATATCCCGACGTATTCCCAAAGGAGCTACCAGGACTCCCTCCGGACAGGCAAGTGGAATTCACTATCAAATTGGAACCAGGAGCCGCCCCAGTTTCGAAAGCCCCCTACAGAATGGCACCTAAGGAGTTGCAAGAACTCAAGGTTCAACTGCAAGAGTTGCTAGACCTAGGTTTTATCCAACCTAGTGTGTCGTCTTGGGGAGCTCCAATCTTATTCATAAAGAAGAAGGATGGTACATTGAGAATGTGCATCGACTATAGAGAGCTCAATAAGCTAACCATCAAGAATCGATACCCTCTCCCAAGAATAGACGATCTCTTCGATCAGCTGAAGGGAGCAAGTGTCTTCTCCAAGATAGACTTAAGATCTGGATACCATCAGTTGAAGATCCGAAAGGAGGATATCCCTAAGACCGCTTTTAGAACTCGCTATGGGCATTACGAGTTTGTGGTAATGCCATTCGAATTAACCAACGCTCCAGCAGTGTTAATGGATTTAATAAACCGAGTTTTTCACCCGTATCTGGATACGTTTGTCCTAGTTTTTATAGATGACATTCTTATCTATTCCAAGGATGAAGAAGAACATCAGGAACACCTAAGAGTAGTTCTGGAGACGTTAAGAAGAGAAAGGCTTTATGCTAAATTCAGCAAGTGTGAGTTTTGGCTCAAAGAGGTTGCGTTTTTAGGTCATATAGTCTCGGTAGAAGGAATCAAAGTAGATCCAGCCAAGATTGAAGCTGTAAACAACTGGAAGTCTCCAAGAAGCGTGAACGAAATAAGAAGTTTTCAAGAACTCGCAGGATATTATCATAGATTCATTGAAGGATTCTCGACTATATACAAACCTATAACGCGATTGCTAAAGAAGGACTCCAAGTTCAAATGGATGCCTGAGTGTGAGGAATGTTTTCAAACCTTGAAGAAGATGCTAACCACAGCCCTTGTATTAGCCATTCCGGAAGGGAATGAAGATTTCGTGATTTACGCCGACGCATCAAGGAAAGGATTAGGATGCGTGCTAATGCAGAGAGGAAAGGTGATTGCTTATGCTTCCAGACAGCTTAAGAATCATGAGCAGAACTACCCGACGCATGACTTAGAGCTAGCAGCTGTCGTTCATGCACTGAAGATCTGGAGGCACTACCTCTACGGAGCCAAGTGTGAGATCTTCTCAGATCATAAGAGCTTGAAGTATTTCATCGAGCAAAAGGATCTTAACATGAGGCAAAAAAGATGGCTAGAACTCGTGAAAGATTATGACTGCATGATTCACTACCACCCAGGCAAGGCCAATGTGGTAGCAGATGCCCTAAGTAGGAAGGAGAAGGCAGAGTTGGAACTCATCTTAGCTAAGAAGGATCTTCTCAAGGAATTCGAGAAGTTAGGGATTGAGGTATTAACACCACCCAAGACTATTCAAGCTCAAGTTGCCACGATAGTCGCTCAGCCCGACCTAAGGCAAAGGATAATTAAAGCCCAGAGAGGAGATGAGTTTCTCGAAAAGAAAAGGGTAGAAGCACGATCTGATAGCTCGCAAGATTTCGCGGAAGCCGCCGATAACGCGCTCTTATTCAAGGGAAGACTCTGCGTGCCATGCAAGGAAGAACTAAAGGAGGAAATCATGTGCGAAGCACATGACACGCCATACACAGCACATCCCGGAAGCACCAAGATGTACCAAGACCTCAAGAGAAATTTCTGGTGGAATAATATGAAGAGAGAAATAGCCGCCTTCGTGGAAAGGTGTTTAAACTGCCAACAAGTGAAAGCTTTGCATCAAAAACCTTCTGGTCTACTTCAACCCTTGGAAATCCCTGAATGGAAGTGGGATCATATCAATATGGACTTTGTCGTAGGATTGCCAAAGTCTAAGCGGGGGAATACCACTATTTGGGTAATCGTTGATCGATTATATAAATCAGCACATTTTGTTGCTGTTAAGATGACAAACGGGCTAGATCAATTAGCCCAGTTATATGTTAAGAAAGTTGTGCGTCTGCACGGAGTGCCGGTCTCGATTTCATCGGACCGTGATTCAAGATTTACATCAAGATTCTGGAGGAGCCTACAAAATGCAATGGGATCAAAGCTCAATTTCAGCACGGCATTCCATCCTCAAACGGATGGCCAGTCCGAAAGGACTATCCAGATTCTGGAAGACATGCTTAGAGGAGTCATCATCGATCAAGGAGGCAATTGGGAAGAGTTGTTGCCTTTGGTAGAATTTGCCTACAACAACAGCTACCAATCATCGATTGACATGGCCCCTTATGAAGCCCTTTACGGAAAAAAGTGTAGATCGCCCCTGTATTGGGACGAGGTTGGGGAAAGAAGAATACTTGGACCCGAGATGGTCCAGGAAGCTGTCCAGAAGATCGAGCTTATTCGTCAACGCATCAAAGAAGCTCAGGATAGACAGAAGGCTTATGTGGATGAGAGAAGGACGGAACTCAGTTTTGACGTTGGAGATAAAGTGTTTTTGAAGGTGTCTCCATCAAAAGGAATAATTTGTTTTAGCAAACGAAGTAAATTAAGGCCCAGATTTATCGGACCTTTTGAGATCCTAGAAAAGGTGAATAAAGTAGCCTACAGGTTGGCCTTACCACCCAACCTGAGTAACGTGCATGATGTTTTTCACGTTTCCATGTTACGAAAATACGTGTTCGATCCAAAGCACGTGATTAGCAAGGAAGAGATAGTCCTGAATGAGGACTTAGCCTATGAGGAAAAGCCCCAAGCCATCGTGGATCGAAAGATGCAGAAGCTGAGAAACAAGAAGATCAATCTGGTAAAAGTGATCTGGAATCACCATGGTTCAGAGGAAGCAACTTGGGAGCTTGAATCTGAACTGCTCAAGAAGTACCCTGATATTTCTTATCAAGGTTAGTAAATTTTGAGGACGAAATTTTTTTTAAGGGGAGTAGGATATAATACCCCAGATTTTTGAATGAGGTTTAGAGAATTGTTAATCCTAGTTAATTAATTAATGAAGAAATTTAATTAAGGATAGCTATGGTTGGATGTCAGTCACGACTTTTGGAGTCAGTTTTCGTAAAGATCGTCTTTTCGGAAAATATAATCTTAATTCTTTTATTGCCATTTATGGTATCTTTAGAAAGGTTTTGACTCAAGGAGTACACCGGTATTTTCGAATTTCAAATCTGAGGTCATTTGAGTTCCCAGTGATGGAAAACGTGTTCGAAAAGGGAAATGAATAGTAACTTTTGCATGCGTTCGTGTTTTGAGAAATCTACAAAATCCTCCTCGTTTATTCAAGTTCAGTTCTGTCAGGCCCCTCTTATGGGAAATGACTCAAGGATTCCGTTGGCGTTCACGGATTGTCATTCTGAGGTCAATCGAACGCTCGGGAGCCGAATCTGTCAATCTGAGTGAATAGTAAAAAGTAATTCCAAAAAGGGAATCTTTGCTTGTCTTTCTTCTGACGAACCCGTCTTCTTCACAAATCGAGTTGGTTCATTAGTGTTCGAGCCAACGAGTCTTCCGGTATTTTTAGATTTCGTGTCTGAAGTCATTTGGACCTCGACATCGAATAAAGCAGCTTTTAACCGAACCCGGGGTAGCCTTTGTAGTATTCCCGCACAGCAATGGCTTCCAAGGGAAGCCAAAGCTTTTCCTATATATAGGGGACCACCCCTTAAGCATTTCTTGCTCATTTACTCTTTCCTTTCACTTCTAAATCGAGAGGGTGAAAAGCTTTGAAAGCCGAGAAGGTTCTACCGAAGTAAAAAAGCGTTCTTAGTGAGTGTTCTTCAAGACGACGAGCGGAGTGGCGTGGAAGGGATGCGGTGAGGGAATGTGCTAGGGGCGCCGTTGAAATCGTAGCAGGCGGCTCTACCGCTGTTGTGACTCGACGAGACGCCGAGCTAACCACATTCCTTCGACGCACCTAACCCCGTCCATTCTTGTTCGTCGGTCTCAATTCCATTTCTTTTTCGTCTTTAAATTCCGCATTTACTTTCTGTTCTTCGCGTTCTTCATTATTGCTCGTCTAAAAGTTACATTTCGATTTTTATTGAAATTCTAAGTTAATGACGTGTACGTTATATTTCTCATTCTAATATCGTTATTGTTATTCTAAGAAAATTAGCCTCGTTATTCCGTTAAAATTCCATCAAGACACATTTAACGATTTTGTCAATCTAATTTAAAGGGAGAATTATCGTGTTTATGCCGTTGTAATGCCAAAATTCTTTTTAAGTTAAAAACATGTTGTCGCATGTTAAAATCAAGTACGTTGTTTTTATAAAAATTCGGGTTACTTGTTCTTCATGTTCTTCGTGTTCGTCGAAGAAATCAACGAACACGAAGAACAGTTGAAGAACACGTTGAAGGAACCCAGAAGAAGAGAGAGAGAAAAGAGAAGGAGAGAGAGTGCCCCGCGGGGGGGCGCCGCCACGCCACACCCCCCTCGGCCGCGCCGCAGCCCGCCGGAGGCGGGGAGCCCGCCAGGGCTAGGCGGCCCCGCGGCGGTGGGTGGCCCGCCGTGGCAAGGCAGCCCCGCGCCCCCCCCCCCCCCTCCTTTTCCGTGTTGTTTCGTTCGCCGTTCTTTTCGGCTATTCCCGTACCTCTTCTTTCTGATCTTTTCGAGTCTTTTAAATTATGTTACTTTCAAGCCATATTCAAGTTTAAATTATAGTAAGGTATTCAAGTTAATTTCAATTTATTTCGAATAAGATATTCGAGTTATTTTCCGTCTAAAAATTTAAAGATCGAGTCGAGAAGTTCCTTAAATAAATTAAACCATTCTCGATCCGTTATTAAGTCAAAGTCGTGCTATCCATGTTATGTCCTAGCTAAGGAAATAATAGTTGAGTATTGTTTAATATCATGTTATTAGAAATCTTTGAAGGAGACCGCTAAGTCGACGATTCGAAATTTTTGTAAGAGGAATCGAGCCTCGGAGAAATACTAAAGAAAACCACCAGCTCGTTGCCTCGTCTTCCGTTCTGTAATCAAGGTGGGTAAATCTATACTCATCTAAAGTTTGAGCTAATGAGCTCTAGAAGCATGTTAGGGCAAACGAGATATCCGATAAAGTATTTTTGCTCAGCATGATTGATCTCTGTACAAGGAAGGAAGAAGGAAAGACATTATGATTTACTTGAGCTCTCAAAGCATGCTTAGAAATGATAGAGCTACTAAAGTATTGTTTATGCTTAGCATGAGATGTTTAGAATTATCTTTAGCTCCGAATCATATTTGTTTACGTTCTTTTCCTGCAATTCAATGTCTATGCTTGATTAGCTCTCAGAATTAAGAATTAAGGTTTGCCTTGTTAGGGTAGCACTAAACCCTTTGTAGGCCAAGAACATGTAGTATTACAGAATTAGCTTTAGATGTTGTTCTAAGCTTGGTATTGCTAGCAAGGATAAGAAAGGAAGGAACTTAGTTTTACTTAAGCAGGATATGAGCTCAGAACCATTAAGGGAGTCACTGCTGGGTTTTTCCCTCGCAAACTCGTTCGGATATTTGAGGTAACCCCTCTTCTATCCTATGGCATGCCTAAGGGTACAGTTGACGTCAGGTTTGAGCTAAGATGGGCCCAAAGGAAAATAAAAGCTTTTACGGATATGGAGAGGGCTTTAGTGTTTTGCTCTCCATATACCGTCAAATGATTGTTGGATATCTTGAAGTTTATTAAAGTGTTTTATTAAAACCCACTTAGTACATTAGTGCTCATGCCCCCTCTTTTTCAAATGTTTTCAGGTTGAGATGTTGAGGATGTTGGTGGCTGTGGATGTGGGTTGGCTACCAAGACTGTTTTGTTATTATCTAATATTTCCTTGAAATCCCACTATGTTATCTGCTACTCTGATACACTCTTTCTAATTCCATTGTTAAAATCTTATTATGATTGTCAAGATTCTATGAATAATCTCCCAGACATAATTATTTGATTATAAGATGCATACTAAGTTCTATTTCTTCTACCCGAATATGATCTCTTTTCGTCTAATCAATGGGTTTGCATGTATTATTAACTATCGTAATCCAAGCCGATTGGTATCCGTCTATATGATTTATTCACCGTCTAAGTAAAAGTAAATATGAGTATCCCCATCTAATTCCCAAAGGCATATTTCCACTGTCAAAACATCATGTTAATCTTCCATTTTACCTCATTAACCCATTAATGACACCCTATCCCCATTCATAAACCCCTATCTCGGGACCGGGCTGTTACAAATACAATTCGGGGTGGATAAATCATCCAAATTTCTCTTGGAGACAACCTCAACAACCACCTCAATCGCCACAACAACCGCCACCATCTCAACAACCTGGAGGTGGCCAAGCTCTACCTTATCCGAGGCCGCAACAATATCCGGCCCAACCAAACCAACCACCGAGGCCGACATTGCAAGACACCTTGCAATCCTTCATTCAAGCCACCCAACAAAGATTCGAATCCGTTAAGGCTTCCGTGAAGAGAATTGAGACTCAAGTGGGCCAAATAGCTGGGACTGTTGGAGAGTTGGCCAAGCAAGCCAAGCCGGGCAAGTTGCCTAGCCAACCGGAGCAAGCTTAAGCCGTCACTGTGCTTAGAGGAGGCAAGGTGATTGACAACAAGGTTGGAGAACCGAGCCCAACCGACAGGGTTGAGAAAGAAGAAAAGGTTCCTCATCAACAACAAAATGAGCCCGAAGAAGAAAATAAAGTAGTTAAGAAGCCCACACTCCACAAGGCCACCAATCCCTACAATCCTCCAATCCTATTTTCAAGCCGGTTAAGGAATGAGAAACAAGACACCCAATTCAATGAGTTCTACAAGCTCTTATCAAAGGTGAACGTCAATCTTCCACTCCTTGATGTCATTCAAAATGTGCCGGCCTATGTCAAGTTCTTCAAAGAACTAGCTTTCAAGAAGAGAAAATTCGGAGAGGATGAGAAGATAAAGGTATCCGAAGTGGCAAGTACCATCCTACAACATCAACTTCCACCAAAGCTCCGCGATCCAGGGAGTTTTCACTCTTAAAATTACCTTGGAAAATGGTAAAGAAGCATGTGGTATGCTAGATCTAGGAGCCGGAATTAATTTGATGCCTTACTCTATTTATAAATAATTAGAGTTAGGTGAATTGAAACCAACTAGAATGTGTCTACAATTAGCGGATAGGTCCATGAGATATTCGAGGGGAATCATAGAGGACATTCTAGTTAAGGTGGGTGGTTTGATTATCCCGGTGGATTTTGTTGTTTTGGGTGTGGGTGATGTAAAAGAAACGGGTAAAGAGCTCACACTTCTCCTAGGTAGACCTTTTATGGCTACAACAAACACCTTGATTGATGTTAAAAATGGAACTTTAAAAATGTCAGTGTTAGGAGAAACTGTGTCATTTTCCGTACATGAAAATAAGGTTATTCCCGTCTCCTCATTTGAGGAAAATTGTTCTTACATTGATACTATTGATGCCTTGGCCGAGGAGGTTTTCTTGCAGGAAATAGGCTCTCATTGGAGGAGTGAAGCCTTGTCCGAGGAACTTGCTATGGAAGAAGCTTACCTCAAGTGTGGGGGAGACGATTTGAATGCCAAAGAGATTGAGGGTTTGCAAGGAGAAGGAATGAGCTTAATGGAAGTCATGACCTCAACCGAAGAGGAAGTGAAGCCTACTCTCGAGCTTGAGCTCAATGAGCTCCCATCTCACCTCAAATACGTCTATCTCGATGAAGAAGAAAAGAAGCCTGTGATCATTTTTTCCGGGCTAGAAAAAAATGAAGAAGACCTCTTAGTAGCCGTGCTTAAGAAGAACAAGCAAGCCATTGGGTGGAATCTTTCTGATATCAAAGGCATTAGCCCCTCAACATGCATGCATCACATCATCCTTGAGGAAGGGGCTAAGCCGGTTCGTGAAGGACAAAGGAGGCTCAACCCCGTGTTGATGGAAGTCGTGAAAAAGGAGATTCTCAAGCTCCTAGCGGAAGGGATCATTTTTCCCATAGTCGATAGTGAATGGGTGAGCCTGGTCCATGTGGTGCCAAAGAAAGGAGGAATTACGGTCGTGGAGAATGACAAAGGAGAGCATGTGGCTACTCGAACCACCACCGGGTGGAGAATGTGCATTGACTACCGAAAGCTCAATGCCGCCACTAGAAAAGACCACTTTTCCCTTCCTTTTATTGATCAAATACTTGATAAACTAGCCGGTCATAGTTTCTATTGCTTTCTTGATGGTTTATCGGGTTATTTTCAGGTTGCCATTGCACCCGAGGACCAAGCCGAGATCACCTTCACATGCCCTTTTGGCACGTTTGCTTGTAGAAGGATGTCGTTCGGACTATGCAATGCACCGGGCACATTCCAAAGGTGCATGTTTTCTATCTTCTCCGAAATGATTGGAGATTTCATTGAGGTATTCATGGATGACTTTTCGGTCTTTGGATCTTCATTTTCCGATTGTTTAGGGAAGTTAGAACTGGTTTTGAAAAGATGCATTGAAAGTAGCCTAACTCTTAGTTGGGAAAAGAGTCATTTCATGGTTACTAGTGGTATAGTCCTTGGTCATGTGGTGTCTAAAGAAGGAATGAGTGTAGACAAGACTAAGGTAGATGTGATTGAAAAATTGCCTCCACCCATTAATGTGAAAAGAGTTAGAAGTTTTCTAGGCCATGCCGGTTTTTACCGTCGATTTATAAAAGACTTCTCCAAGATTAGCCAACCTCTATGCCATTTACTTGGTCAAGATGTTCCTTTTGAGTTTGATGAGAAATGCTTACATGTTTTTAATACTCTAAAGGAGAAATTGATCACCGCTCCTATTGTCATTCCCTCTGATTAGTCTTTACCATTTGAAATCATGTGTGATGCATCAAATTCCGCTGTGGGTGCCCTTTTGGGTCAATGTATTAATAAAGTTCTTCATGTAATTTACTATGCTAGCCTCACCTTGAATAGTGCTCAAGTAAATTACACCACTACCGAAAAAGAGTTGCTTGTCGTTGTGTTTTCCTTGGATAAATTTAGATCCTACATCTTAGGTTCTAAAGTTATTGTGCATAGTGATCATGCGGCTCTAAGGCATTTGTTTACCAAGCCCCAAGCTAAACCTAGACTCATTAGGTGGATTTTGCTTGTGCAAGAATTTGATGTTGAAATCAAGGATAGGAAGGGATGTGGAAATGTGGTAGCGGATCATCTATCTCGCCTCCCCGTTGATGAAAATTTTGACTTATTGCATGAAAAAGGAGTTGATTGTGATACATTTCCATATGAGCATGCTCTTGAGCTTAATTCCTCTCATTGGTATGCCGACATTGTTAATTATCTTGCTAGTAACAAAATGAGACCTAACATCTCCTTTCAAGAAAGGAAAAGATTTTTGGCAATGTGTAGGTACTACTTTTAAGACGATCCATACCTTTTCCATTTGGGAAAAGATGAGGTGATTCGAAAATGTGTCCCGGAGGAGGAACAAACCGATGTTCTAGCCTTTTGTCATTCTTCTCATTGTGGTGGCCACTTTGGAGGGCAAAAGACGGCTAGAAAGATCTTGCAATCAGGTTTGTATTGGCCTTCCATTTTTAAGGATGCTCATGCCTATTCCATTTCATATGATAAATGCCAAAGACTTGGTAATATTGGTAGGAAAAATGAAATGCCTCTAAATATCAATCTTGTTGTTGAAATTTTTGATGTTTGGGGTATTGATTTTATGGGACCATTTCCTACCTCATTCGGTTTTGAATATATCCTATTAGCCGTTGATTATGTGTCTAAGTGGGTTGAGGCTATCCCCACTAGGTCTTGTGATGCTAATGTGGTTATTAAGTTTGTGTAGGAGCACATTTTGAGTAGGTTTGGATTCCCTCGAGCAATCATAAGCGATGGTGGAACGCACTTCACCAACAAACTCTTTGAGAAGTTGATGAAAAAGAATGGAGTGACTCACAAGGTGGCGACTCCATATCACCCTTAAACTTCCGGTCAAGTGGAGACGAGCAACAAGCAAATTCAAAACATTTTGAAGAAGACCGTGAATGTGACGAGGAAGGATTGGTCGACAAGGCTAACGGATGCACTTTGGGCATACCGGACGTCTTTCAAGACTATTCTAGGGATGAGCCCGTACCGCCTAGTTTATGGAAAAGCATGCCATCTCCCCGTTGAGATTGAGCACAAGGCCTATTGGGCCATTAAAGTGGTGAATTTTGATCTAACGAGTGCAGGAAAGGAACGAGCATTACAATTGTCCGAGCTCGATGAATTGAGAAATGAAGCTTATGGCAATGCCAAGATCTACAAGGACAAAGTGAAGCGGCTTTATGATAGGCGCATCATCAAGAAGGAGCTCACTCCGGGCATGAAGGTTCTCCTTTTCAACACATATTTGCGGCTCTTCCCCGGAAAACTCAAGTCACGATGGAGTGGACCGTTCATCATTGAAGAAGTGTTCTCCTAGGGAGTTGTCACTTTGAAAAATCCGGGAACTAACATCACATTTCAAGTGAATGGTCACCGAGTTAAGCCATACTTTGAAGGATTTTCTCAAGAAGCTGATGTGGAGGAATTAAGGCTCGTCAATTCCAATTAATTCTCCAAAGACTTCGTCTAGCTCGAGATATTAAAATGAGCGATGCATGGGAGGCAACCCATGATTTTTACTATCTTATTTTCTTTTCATTAATCTTGTTTCGATTTGTTTAATGTATTTTTAGAATTGTAAAAAAAATTGTATGATTTTGCAGACGTGGGAAAACAGAGCAAAAATTGGAGAAAAATTAACAAGTGTGAAGAAAATTGACTGCGCGGGCGGGCTTCAAAAGGTCAAGACCCTCGAAGTGCCGCCGCGTTACCCTGCTCCGTGGCGCTAATCGCCCCGCGGCGCTCTCCCTCCACCCGCCTCAACGCCGCCGCACTAGGCAACCCCGCGGCGCACCCTCTTCTCCAAAACCCGGACCCGCGGCGCCCCTTCTCATATTTTACACACTTGTCTCTCCCACTATAAATTGCCCCACCAAACCCAATCCCTAATTCTTAGTGCAGCGCCTCCTGGTCTCCAATTTCACCCCCAAATTACATCTTCACTTTCTGCTAAATTCCTCCACAAAATTCACTCCAAAATAACCCAACAATTAAAGCACCACCGCCGCGCCCATTCATCAGCGCCGCCACGCTTGTCTTCGACTGCCACCGCACTCCTCCAAGCTCTCTTTTCTCTTGCTGCCAAATTCCACATCTTCACAATGGCTCCCAAGATTAAATTGCTAAAAATCCTTGGAGGGAAAGGCAAGGACAAGACCAAAGATTCGGGCAAAAACACAACCATTGAGAAGAGCACAGACAAGGGCAAGGGAAACAAAACCATGAGCTCCACGAGAATGGTGTCGGACCTCTCCCAACAATATGGAGCTCCATTCCTCATCACCACACCCAAAGAAGGTGATCGTTACCTCACACTCCGTAACCTTGATATTTCTTGTCCTCGCGTTATTGATTGGAAGTTGATGAGGGATTTGAATATGGAAGAACAAATAATGGAGTACCTTAAGGTGTTGAATTTGGAAACCTTTGCTAGAATGCAATATTATGCTTATGATAATGTCGTGCTTGAGTTCTTGGTGTCTTTTGAACATAATGAGGAGGAGGGGAAGAAATGTGCTTTTCAGATGTTCGGGGAAAGATATAAGATCACCTTGGCTGAATTGAGGGATTACTTTGATTTCCCAACTGTGGGAATTAAAAGCATGCCGTTCGAATTTAATGTTGCAGATGCATGGCATGAAATCTCGGGGTTCCGGAATTAGATTACGAAGAGAATCCCAAGCAAATACATTGAGGACCCTGCCTTGTCAATTGTTCACAAGTTCTTGGCATACAACATTTCGGGCAAGGAGCAAGCAAACAAGGTAAACTCGACGGAGGTATTTCTCCTTTGGTGTGCAAAGAAAGGCATGAAGATTTGCCCGTCTATCTTCATTTGAAGCGCTATCAATGAAGCCAACAAGTGAAAAACGCAGCACCCCTCCTTCTGTGCATTTATCTCTGCCCTTTGTGTCAAAATTGGAGCGTTTAATGAGGATACCCCGGCTCCCAGTGGCTACAGAAGGCTTGACACCTACACGATCGACAAAGATGAGCTCAAATGAGCTGAAGTGATCTACAATAAAAGAGAAGTGTGCCCTCATGCCAAGAGGACCTGTGTCGGTACCTTGAAGAGGATCCAAAGCAATACCATAGAGCTCACTGGAGGATCCTCATCAGCACCACAAGAGCCCGATGAAGCAGGCAATGAGGATGCCGATGACGCCGAAAAGCGAGAGATGGGAAAAGCAAACGGCCAGCAGCCGGGCTACCAATACTAGCAACCACCAAATGTTAGGTACCAAATGCCATGCCATGACTGGAGCTCGTTCCAAGGGTATATGGACACCACGATGGGCCAATTCTAGCAATACATTACCGACACTATGCGCACATTTGGCAATCAATTCCAGAATTCTATGTCAACATATAGGCAAGAACACCTGGCCAACATGATGCAGCAGCAGGAACGGATTGATGCCTCTTTCCAATCCATACACGAGGAGCTCGGTGCGGTGCATCAAGATGTTCGGGGCCTCTACTCTCGAGTAGACAGACACGACGAGCAAATTCAAGCCCTTCAAGCGAGCTGGGATGCATGGACTCTTACCTCATCTTTCACGCCACAGAATCCACCACCTTATCCACCACCGGAGTAGTAAAGTTTCTTTTATTTATTTCGTGTTTTAAGTGTCTCGTGTTCATGTGCGTTGTTTTTATGTTATGTTGTTCGTATTTTTTGTTGGTGTTTCCTAGTGTTGTTTTGTAGGGAGCTCGCGCACGTTGCCGGTTTTCTAAAAAAACTGTGACGTTCTCTACTCCCTTCTATCTTGTACTTGCATTCGTTTTTCATATATTGAGGACAATGCTTGTTTTAAGTGTGGGGGAGTAGTTTTGAGCTTCTTAATGTAATATGTTTTGGTTTTAGTTATGTTGGATTTTGTATTGTTGGACTATGTTTTTAGTTGTTGGTTTTTGTGATATTATGCTTTCATATTTTGATTGTATTGTGTTCATTTTATCTTCTTGATTATGTTGTGTACTTTGTTATCCCCTTGCTTAGCATGATGTTTTGTCCAATTGTCAAAAATTGAAAATTGAAATATGAATCTTCAAGGAACTATTTTCGTATCAATCATGAAAAGTGCAATGTTATCATGGATTCACTCTCAAGCATGAATGGTCTTTGAATGTGTTCATAATTGATAAATTTTGTTGAGAGTCTTAGCCTTGAAGGATTAAAAAGCATTGTTAGCCTTGTTCTTGAAAATTATCCCCATATCATCTTTCCTCTTGTATATTTTCGTATATTTGATAAAAAAGAGAGAGAGAGAGAGAGCGAGAAAAAGAAAAGAAAAAGGGGCAATAAGGATTTCTACTCCTCTAGTCGATTTATTCAACTATGAGTATGGGAAACCACACAAGGAAACTAGGGATCTCCTCCCTATGGATTTCACCTTGTAAATTTTGATCCACACCCCAAAAATTTGTATAAATAATTGGGATTGCATTCTGGACTCTACTCCTATCATGTGTGTCAAATGTTTTTCGTATTTTGCATGATGAGCATGGAAAACCATATTAGGAAGCTCGATTAATTTCGATGATTAAACCTAATGAACTTTGTCCTTTGATTGCAACCTCTTTCGTTGTTGAAAAATTTTGTTTTCTTGAAATAATTTGGAAGTAATTTATGGGGTGATAATTGGATAGAATGGAGTCTAACGTGATCTTATTTATCTTAAAAGGACGGGCATCTCACTTGATGGGATTTTATGCTCATTTTCTTGGATGATGAATGTTTTTGTGGGAACCATGAGGCTTGATCAACATATTTGATTGCTTTGCAAATTCTTCCCTCTTGATTCATGTTTTTAATTTCTTGTTTGCTTAAGGACAAGCAAAAGGTTAAGTTTGGGGGAGTTGTTTAGTGTCTATTTGTGTCATTTTAATTTATTTATTTTATTGTGTTTAGTAATTATTTTGTTGAATTTTATTTTGTTATGTGTTGAATTTTATGTGTTTAATTGTGTTTATTGCTCTAATGGTGGATTGTGCCAAGTGTTGCAAAACTTGAGTTTTTAATTACAAAAGCACGTATTTTACGCCAATTAGGTGGCAAGTGGAAAGTCGAATAATTGAGCTCGATTGGCTAATTTGAGGTTTTAAGATTTTGAAGAAAAAAATGAGAAAAAGCACCTCGCGGGCGGGCTAGGGAGCGCGAGCGGACATCAAAAATGTGGTGACACCCGTAGCGCCGCGGCGCCCTCTTGGCCAAAACACACCAGCGCCGCAGCGCTACCCTAGCACCGCGGAGCCCCCTCCCCTCTCCACCAGCATCAGCGCCGCGGCGCACCCATAGCGCCGTGGCGCCCCTCACCGCCTTAACCCGCGGCGTTGCACCCCGCCGGCGCACTCCCTCTTTCTCAGTCCACCTTTCACCACGTCTTCAATCTAAGACCCACTAAACTCCACTCTTCCTCTGGAAGCTATTATCCAAAAAATCAGCAATTTCTTTTGTATAAAAGAGGAGGAGAGAACGATCAGAAGAGGGGAGGATTCATTCATTGTATCAAAGTATTCATGGACGACTTTACAGTCTATGGAAATTCATTCGACGCATGCCTCAACAACCTTGAAAAGGTGCTAAAAAGATGTATGGATAAGTGCTTGGTGCTAAACTATGAAAAATGCCATTTCATTGTTCGTGAGGGATTATTCTTGGGCACGTTATTTCAGAGAGAGGCATAGAGGTGGATAAAGCTAAGGTAGACATCATTGGAAAACTACCCTACCCCACTACGGTGAAACAAGTTCATGGTTTTCTTAGGCATGCTGGGTTCTACCGGCGATTCATCAAAGATTTTGCAAAGATTGCTCAGCCGATCACGCATCTTTTGCAAAATGATGTGTCGTTTGTCTTCGATGATGCATGCAAGGAAGCCTTCGACACTCTGAAGAGAAGGCTAGTCACGACACCTATCATTCAACCTCCAGACTGGGGCATGCCATTTGAAATAATGTGTGGTGCCAACGAATACGCTGTGGGCGCAGTGCTTGGACAAAGGCGAGGTAAAGAATGTCATGTGATTTACTATGCATCCAAAACACTGAATCATGCCCAAGCCAACTACACCACGACTGAAAAGGAATTGTTGGCAGTAGTCTTTGCCTTTGAAAAATTCTGATCTTATTTGCTCGGAGCTAAGAGTGTGGTCTATACTGATCATTCTGCATTGAAACACTTGCTTGCAAAAAAATAATCAAATCCAAGACTCATTCGGTGGATACTACTGTTGCAAGAATTCGATTGGGAGATTAAAGACAAGAGTAGAGCTCAAAACCAGGTGGCTGATCATTTGAGTAGAGTACTCAATGAGGAAGAAAACGTGGTGCCCATTGAGGAGGCTTTCCCAGATGAGTACCTGTTTAAACTCAAGAGCACAACACAATGGTACGCTGACTTGTTCAACTTCATGATCTCAGGAATACTACCTACCAGACTCTCGACCTACCAAAGGAACAAAATCAGAAGTGAGAGTCGATATTATGTATGGGATGAGCCCATACTATGGAGAAGGGGCGCAGACCAAATCATTCGTCGATGCGTGCCCATGGAAGAAGTTAAGAGCATTCTAGATCACTGCCACTCCAAAGTATGTGGGGGGCACTTTGGTGCAAAAAGAACTGCGAAGAAGGTTCTTGATTGTGGGTTCTTTTGGCCCACACTTCACAAAGATGCTTATGAAGTATGTAGATGGTGCCCACACTGCCAGATGACTGGGAACATCTCCAAACAAATGAAATGCCCATGGTGCCTATCATGCCGGTAGAAGTCTTTGACGTTTGGGGGATTGACTTTATGGGTCCCTTAACCAAATCCAATGGACATCAGTACATAGTCTTAGCTGTGGAGTATGTATCCAAGTAGGTGGAAGCAAAAACAACTACCACAAATGATGCCCGTGTGGTCAAAAAGTTCCTGAAGTCTAATGTGTTTAGTAGGTTCGGTGTGCCCAAGACGTTGATAAGTGATCAAGGATCCCACTTCTGCAACATGATCATCAAGAATTTGCTTAAAGAATATGGAGTGAGACATAAGGTGACTACTGCATATCACCCACAAGTGAATGGGCAAGCTAAAGTTTCCAACCGAGAGGTCAAGTCCATACTTTAGAAGGTCGTGAACCCCAATAGCAAGAATTGGAGTTTCAAGCTGGGCAATACTTTATGGGCATATCGCACTGCTTACAAAACCCCCATTGGGATGTCTTCCTTCTGCTTAGTCTATGGGAAGAATTGCCATCTTCCAGTAGAGATTGAGCACAAAGCCTTTTGGGCAATTCAGAAGCTAAACATGAAGCTTGATGTTTTGCGATCCAAATTTACTATTTATAATTCCGGTTTATGCTCAACAAGACAACTATTTAGGACCGCACCCGTAATTGGACGGGGTCAATCATAGACATGATGAGCTTAGCCCGAGTTGATCTCTCAAGGAAGGCTCAGTTTCGAGGAATTGTCTAAAAGGGCTATGCATGCAATGTAAAAGAAAAACTAAAATAAAACCTAAACATTCTAAGCAAGGGATTTATGATGATTTATGCTACGAATTGAAATAGACAAATAAAGAAGGATAAAGCAAACAACACAAATTAAAACAAGATTTGAGGAAATAAGATAGATAAAGGTATTAGGGTGTAGACTCTCTCAATGGTTTTATCACTATGTTTTGTTCAAGCTGATAATGTTAATCTATCAAATACAATAGACTCTCTCGATTGATTTAACTTCAATTACTGTCACCATCTATCCGTTAAACCTCTCTTAGCTATATCATACAAGCAAGATCAACATATTAGGCTTAGGAACCCCATCCACCTAATGTCGAAGGAACCAATTTCAGGATTTAGAATCATAATCAAGACTCCTCTAAATCCTAATGATGGTCAAGTAGTGATCAAGTACTCTCACATGAAAAGACAGGATTCCAACAACAACAACCAAAAAGAACAAGCATAGATCAAAACCACATCGATCCTCTATCCCCTAATAGAGAGATTAGCCACTAAACATGCTTAAACCAATATAAATATCATAGAAGGAAGTCATTTCATAAATCAAATGCAAATAACAATAATTTCTACAATAATATATATCTTTCAAGAGTTTGGAACAAATCTCCACAAAACATCCAAGACATACAAAGAAAATACAAAGGGAAACCTCCTTCGAGCGTAGCTTCCACGGATGGCTCAACGTCGGTTCCTTCTCGTCTTCTCTTCTTCTTGCTTGGCTTGGTTCCCTTCTTCTTCCTTTCCTCCTCTTCTCTTTGGTGAGGGTGATGATGGTGAAAAAAAAATGGTGGTGATGGTGTAAGGAAAGAAATGGAGATGGAGAGCGTTGGAGAAGATGAAGTGTGTGTGTAGTGAGATGTGAATGATTTTTCTAAAAGATCTGAGAACATACTCATCATGCAGCGTTGAAATGTTCCGGGGGCATTGCAGAGCCCAAAAGGCATCCTCCGATAAGCAAATGTGTCGAATGGGCACGTGAACGTAGTCTTCTCCTGGTCTTTTTGATCTACTACAATTTGCATGTAGCCTGAATATCCATCAAGGAAACAAAAGAATTTATTTCCAGCCAATCTCTCCAGCATCTGATCTATGAATGGCAACGGGAAGTGATCCTTCCTTGTCACGGTGTTAAGCTTCCGGTAGTCTATACAGACCCTCCATCAAGTTTGTAGACTTGTGGGCACAAACTCATTTTTCTCATTTTTCACCACTTGGATTCCTGACTTCTTGGGCACGACATGAATAGGACTTACCCATTTACTGTCTGAAATGGGATACAGGATTCCCATATCCAACAATTTGAGTATCTCCTTCAGCACGACCTCCTTCATTGCAGGGTTCAGTTTGCGTTGGGCATCCCGCACCGGTTTGGCATCATCTTTCAAGAGGATTTTGTGCATGCATACGGCAAGGCTTATGTCCTTAATATCGGCTAGAGTCCATCCCATTACTTCTTTGTATACGCGTAGTAGTCTCAATAGCCGGTTTTCTTCAACAATATTCAGGCCCTTACTTATTATAACCAGCAGTGTTTCATTCTCCCCAAGATAGACATACTTTAAGTGGTCAGGGAGATTCTTCGATTCTAACTTTGGTGCCCTTTGAATCGATGGAAGCATCCTGTCTGTCTGAGTCATTATGGGCAAATTGAATTCCACCACTCTATGCGGAAATTCTTCCAAAGAGTACAGCATCATGATAGCATCTCTAGTATCCTCATCTTTATCGAGGGCATCGTAGTCAGTCAACCCAGCTTGCAGTGCCCATTCTAGGGGTTCTTGGTTGTTCATGCGATCTAGAATAGCTTGAGTTTGGGCATAATGATTCACAAAGTGAACTGACTCCGGATCTTGTGGGTACTTCATGGCTTCATAAATGTTGAACACAACTATCTGGCCATCGAACTCACATGTCAGTGTGCCCTCATCGACATTGATTTTGGTTCAGCCATCGGGGCTAACCTTGGTTCGTTCCTCTCTAGTTGTGCTCTTTCTTGCTCCAGATTTCTTTCAAGAGCAAGTCTCTCTGCTTGTTGTGCCCTCTGTGCTTCTGCTCTCCTCCTCCTTAGAGTTTTCTCAGGTTCTGGATCGTACACGAAATCTCCTTCAGAGGTATTGTGCATCCACCGGCCAGACAAACAAGTTGGGAAAATAGAAGTTCAAGAACCAACTCTCTGACAACGGTGCCAATTCTGACGCGCGGTCGTTTCGCGGTCAGAATAATTCTTCTCAAGAGAGAGTTATCCTTATGCCCACAGCAAGGCGTAGCTAGCTAATGTGAGTAAGAGTCGATCCCACGAGGAGCTGCGAATTCTATCTTCCAGTGTCACTTTTCCAAAAAGTTTGAGGGTTGTTGTGGTCTCCGTACTTGTATGTAAATACTGTAAACTAAAATAACAAAACAAAACAAAAGACAAGAAAATATTAATAGTAAAAGTATTTCGGATTAGAACTCGGATTTCGAACTTAACAAACACTTGACCGATCATGGGCACGCTGATTACTTATGCAAATCTAATTACCTGGTTATAGGTAACGGATCTCTCACACTTACCCAATCTATCCTTTCAGTTTAGCCTAGAGGTGATCTCTCGTCTCCTAAACCCTAACTTGTTACCCAACCCCGATCTCTCATATGATTGTAAACAACAAAGTAGCATTATGATCTAGACAGACCCAGATTTACCTGGACAAAGATCTCTCTTATGCCCTCAGTACCCGTGATGCATCCCATCCCTTTATGACCAACACACAGCTATGATTCATTGACCATTTATAGAGGTAGTGAAGACAATTCTAATTAACGAGTGATCAGCCACAATTAACTAGCTTAGCCCACTGTATAATGCAACAAAGAAAATGATTACATGACGGAACCAAATTGACACAGTTTATGTCCATAAGCCTCACGGTTTTTACGTGTTCATTAAGTTCTTATCCTTGTTCAATCCGGAATAACGAGTCTAGCCACTCATGCTAGACTAATAACAATAAAAATAATAATTAAAAGAATTGAAACAACACATAATTTAAACGAAAAAACTTATTTATATTAAAGAGCAAAATAAATCCAACACCAACGCTGGATTGAGGAACATAAACTGGAAATCCTAACTGCCTGCGAGCATAAGGCCCGAGACAGAATGTAAAAAGTAAAAATAAATTGTGAGTCACAGATTCTGTACTCGTCGTGCCCTAGTATCTCCGACATAGCAACTTTCCTTGTAGAGTCGATCCTCCTTCTGGAATATCTCACTTTCCTTCAGCGGCTCTAGTTTCCTTAGGCGGCTAGGGTGCACTGCTCCTATTTCAGCTGATTGCGATTACTCTTGTGCCCTCGTCTCCTCTCCTTCACTTCAATCACTCTGGGGTTGTTGTGGGCACGATCACAAACTCCTCCTTCAGCTTTTGCTGGAATGGTGGGCGATTTCCGTCAGGCTCGAGAGAGAGCTTTCCGCTGAGAAGTTGTTGCCCATCTTGGTATTATTGGCACCATTGTGCCCTCCAGAAGTGATTCTCCTACCTCCTGCCTACCCTTGTGCCCATTCTGGCTCTTTCCGACTCAAAAAACACAAAAAACAAAGGACAAAAGAACAAGAAAAAGACATAAAAACACGAGAGAAATTGGACTTGTCATTAAGCACTCTGTAGTCGATACACATTATGAATGTGCCATCTTTCTTCTTCACGAATAGGATGAGCGCTCTCCAAGGTAATACACTTAGTTACACAAAACCCAGATCTAACAACTCTTGCAGTTGTACCTTCAATTCACGCAGTTCCTTAGGTGTCATCCTATAAGGTGCTTTTGATATTGGAGCAGCTTTGGGCTCCAAATTAATGGTAAACTCGACTTTCCTGTCTGGCGGCAGACCAGGTAAATCCTTAGGGAATACATCTGGATATTCTTGAACAACTGAGACTTCCCCAATGAGTGGTTCCTTCCTTTTCTTCACTATCAAGCTTACCAAAAAGACTTTGACATTTCCCTTTCGTCATCATCTTGATGACCTTCATTTCTCAGATGATAGGTACTTTCGTTCCTAGTCTTGATCTGTGGAGACGAACTTTCAAGTTGTTGGACGGTTGAAAAATTACTTCCTTCTCGTGATAACAGATCATAGCACATTGAGCTGTGAGCCAATGCATCCCGAGAATGATTCAAAATTAGTCATCAGAATGATGTAGAGATTGGTCACGAATTTCTTATCTTCTATGTTCAAATCTAGGTTCAAGCACATCTCACTGAAGTACATAGATTTTTCTGGAAATTCTTATTTCTAAGGCATTCTCAGTTTTTTCTTGCTTAAGCCTTAGTTTTTAGCATAGAGTTTTAGAGATAAAGGAGTGAGAAACTCCAGTATCAAACAAGCTAACACAGGTATATTGGAGACTTTAATCATACCTGCTAAGTTACCCGGTGCCTGAGCAGCATGTTGTTGATCTAGGGTATAGACTTTTCCCTACTGTAGAGGTCTTTGCCCTTTATTAGGCCTTTGCTGCATTCCCTAGTTAGGCCTTGGGTTTTCGTCTTGTGCATACCCTTGTTCTCTCCCCTGATAAGGTCGTTGCTGACCTCATTGGGATTGTCTCTGCTGGTTTCCCTAATTAGGCGTTTGTTGGTCTCCTTGGGGTTGGGCATAGACTCTTCCCTACTGTAGAGGTCTTTGCCCTTGATTAGGCCTTTGTTGCATTCCCTAGTTAGGCCTTGGGTTGCCTTCTTGTGCATACCCTTGTTCTCTCCCCTGATAATGTCGTTGCTGACCTCATTGGGATTGCCTCTGCTGGTTTCCCTGATGAGGCGTTTGTTGGACTCCTTGGGGTTGTCTCTGCTGCTGATGCCCAGTGGTCCTTTTTGGGCAGTGCTTAGCAATGTGGCCCATTTGTCCACAATGGTAGCAGCCTTCAGAACCCATTTTGCATTGACTTGAGTGGTCTCTATTGCAATTGTTACACCTTCCAACCCTTGGTGTTGGGTATGGTGATCCTGCCAGTTGTTCTAGGCATTTTCTTGCCACGATTTCTTTCCTTCATGCTTTTCACTGGATTTCTCTCTTCCCATTTCTTTTTCTCTTTTTGGTCCGGTCCAAAGATCGGCGTTGGGACTCTATCCATTGGCAATATTGACTCGATGGTCCTGGCCCAGCTCAACGTATGGGCATAGCTCAGCTCATCTTGTCCAGTAAGAGCAAATGCTATCTCAGGCCTTAACCTCTTCTTAAACTTATGAGCCTTCTTTCGGTCTGAGTCCACCAAATACGGAGCGTACCTTGAGAGTTGGTTTAACAACTGATCGTACTCTGCAACAATCCTTTAGACTTGTCGCAAGTTCCAAAATTCAGATTCATTCCTCTCCCGATAGCACTCGGGGATATATTTCTCATACAGATCATGCTTAAAATCTTCCAAACATACTCCTGCCACTGGCCAGCTGGAATTGTCCTCCTTACGGACTCCCACCAATAGTCAACATTGTCTGTTAATTGGAACATAGCACAGTTAAGCTTTTCAATCTCTGTGCAAGCCATGAAGTCAAAGATCATTTCCAATGATTTGACCTATTTCTCGGCTTCCATTGGATCTTATGACCCATTGAACGATGGAGGATTGTGCTTTCTAAAAGCGTTGTTAGCTCTGGACACAAAGATAGGCACAACTTTCGGTGCCTCAACATGCGGGATCTCGGTTGCTCTCCTTCCACGTGGTATTCTGAGAACAAAATCTAACAATACAGCCCAGGGAAGAACAACACTCTCAACTACATGAGATCGATAAATAAATAGAAAAATGAGTGCCTCAGATTGAGGGCTTTTAGAAATTCAGACTCATTCAACATCACATTCAACAACATAAAGCAAAAGAAAATGACATATATCTTATAACCAAAAAGATACCTTCAAAAGATAACTTTTTACATACAAGAGTCAAGTATACGATAATATATAATCATGAGTTTTGGAGCTACAAAACAACAAGAGCTATACAGATAGCTTCCTCAAAAGGGGGTGTCAAGAGAGCTACACAGATAGCTTCCTCAAAAGGGGGTGTCAGGATGGCCTAGCCAAAAGGTGCCATGGCTAACCTACAAAAAAAATCGAGATGTCCTAAGAGGCTGACGCGCTCGACCTAGCTCCTAATCGATCTGAACCATAGCTCTAATCCTCTGACAGGTCCTCCTCCTTCTCTGGCACATCGTCCACTCACAGACCAAACAAACTGCCATCAGCATGACGGGAAAGAATAGCTCCGGACGAACTATACCTCAATGGCGTCTGGTGAGGTTTATATCGGTCTGAGCGATATGATATGGCTGTAGACAGGGGGCCACGTCCTCAGACGGCTCTCCTTGGGCCATATGTAGTGCTACAGAGGGTCTAGCCTCGTCGTCATATGGGAGCACGAACTCACAACGACCATGGAATCTTGGAGGAGTGTGCAGCGTATCCATCTGTACATCGGCTGCATACGACGAAGCCTCTGGAGATAACTCTAACGAACTGACGATCCCACACTCAACAGGAGGCGCTCGGCCTTTCTGGGTTATCCAATGAGCTATCAGAGCTCTAGTGAAGTGAGATAGATCACCTATCTCGGCATATGTAACAATTTTAATAATATGACTTATGCATCATAAAGCAGTGCGTATGTGTACCAAAGCAGTAATATATGCCTTACAAAGTAATAAAATATATATTACAAAGCACTATTCATTTTTATGCTTCGTTCCTCATGTTGCATTTCTCTTTCTCTTGATGCTCGTTTCTTTGCAGCTACATAAGAACATACAATCACGAATTAACTACACCTAAGCCAAAATAGGAAACTGTTTTGTTATTATAAATCAACGCAATAAATTTTACTTGCGCACTGATGCTTTATAATCCAAGCAACATAACTAAATTTTCTAATAAACAAAAAATAAAGTACTTACTACTAGTTCGAAAATGAAATTAGTGAATCTAAACGGAATAAGGAATACGTTCAATGTACCTATATACAAATAATTCAAAAATTCAGACAAATAACTCACTAAACAGTCAACATAAGTATAATCCCTAAAAAAACCCCATCATTCAAGTGCAAAACAATCACTAATATAGTTATATTAAGCACTAATTATCAACTAAAAATTAAAACTCTATCTCAATAATATTTTAATGAAGAACCTATTTATTAGATCCCAAGCGACAAAAATAACCATTCAAAGCGTGATAGAATTTTCCAGAAATTGTATTCTGTGTTTCCTTAATTATCTGTATGCATTTATATCTCTACAATCACAAAATTACAGTAATATCCTTACTATGTACTTTTTTTTACTAATATTATAATTATACCACATTGAATCTCCACCATTTATCCACCCATTTTAGATGGCAATGATTTATTCATATTTCTCACATAGAGAGTAGTCCCCATTATATATATAACATGTCGAAATTTGACAGTGAAACATGAAGTGAAACACTTTATATAACATATAAATCCATGTGCAATCAACAACTCCAGATCTTGAGATGATCATTTATTGCATTTATTCGGATCAGATCCCATATGCCCTCTCATGTTACATCTCATGTGTTGTATTTTTTTTAATTTTTTTTAATTTATCCTAAATGGGAAAAGATGAACTCTACATAAATATTTTAAATTAAACTAAATTATAATAAATTGAAATATAAAAAAAAAAAATAGTTCTGAGGCGACATTTATTGTGTTTCGTTCTCTATTCCACAATTAATTTTTTTAGTTTTTTTATTTTAGTTTTTTCAATTTCAATTTTTGTGATTTAGTTTAATTTTATACTTGTTATTTAGGATTCATTTTATCCAGTTAAGGCGTATTATAATTTTTAGCATTTAATTTTAGTTACTAATTGATTATTTGAAATATAAAATACTAAAAAAATATAATAAACTCTGAATAGATAGAATGAAACTTAAATAACTAGTGTAAAATTAAACTAAAGTAAGAGAAATTGAATAAAGAAAAACAATGAAAAAGATTGAAAAAAAACATTGTGCAATAGGAAATTTTACACAAAAGATGTGATAGAAAATTTCAAGTGTCATATCTTATCCTTAGGCTGTAAATGAACAGAACCGCTCACGAGCTATTCGGAATTCGGTTCGAAAAAAGCTCGTTCGAAGTTCATTCATTTTCTAAATGTGCCGAGCTCAAGCCTCGAATCGAGCTCGAAAAAATTATCGAGCCGAGCTCGAATAGAGTAGTATTCGGCTCGGCCAGCTCGCATACATGTTCGAGCTCGAGCTTAATCGAACATGTTCACGAACGTTCGTGAATATTATAAATATTTCAAATGGGTAAATAAAATGAGCTATTTTTTCAATCTCGAGCTCGAATATGTAAATTAAACGAGCTTTTTTTTTAGAATTCGAGCTCAGGCTCGTTTAGTAAATTTTTGAGCATTTCACGAACCGTGCTCGAACCGAATTCGAACATGATAAATATTTATCGAGCCGAGTTTGAACAAGAGGAAAAAAACTCGAATCGAGCTCGAGCCGAGCTCGAGTTTGAATATTCTTTAACGAGCCGAACTCGAACATCAGAGTATTCGACTCGATTCGGTTCGTTTACATCCCTACTTATCCTCTAGCGCGATTTTTGGTCTACTGTGAAAACTATGCTTTTTCCATGTTAATAATAATCAACTTATCCAATAATAATAATAACAACAAATAGGATATACATAACTATAATAATTTATTTTTTTCTACATGTGCATGCAAAAATAATATAGACTGAATTGATCATTGATCCAAAAAACATTTGATAATTGAGAACGCAAGTCAAGTAAAAGCTACAATAATCATGAACCGGTCAGATTTCTCATTAGTACAAAGTGATCGTTTGTTCCTTCAAAAGTTAATGGAACATTTTGAACAGTCACCAGCAACAATGCACGCGATAACCATTAGACTTTTTTTTCATATCAAATTTGATTTTGAATAAAAACATCGTGTATGTTGATGGGGCAAAACTTGTGAATGATAAAACTTAAATAATGGATCAACAGGAAGAATATATGCGTCAGATTCGGCGTCATGCCAACATTCTAGAGATACAGACCATCAAGGTTGCTTCTTTCCACTTGAATCTGTTTGTTCTCTAGTCTGCTCTGCGAGGGAGAACTTCTTCACTTTCTGGGGAAAAAGAAGAGTTGCAAGAAAGAGATTCAATCAAAAAGGTGATATAGTAATAGTGACCGTCACAAATTACATAATTTAGAACCAAATTAAGTAAACAGCTAATGATAGTGGCGTAGATGTTGTGCAGCATGAAGTAAGTGGATAAATTCTACTACTTTTTATTAGCTATAATCATAGAGTGAGTCTATTCTCAATATAAATGACTTTCATCATAACTTGCATATCTTCACCTAACTAATTTCAGAGAGAAAAAATTTAATATAATAATCAAATCACATAGATTTTGATGAAATTTCAAGTGGGTAAGACAAAAAATCCACCAATATATCGTAAACATATTGCAGACACCAAGCTCTTAACAATGTTGATCCTAAGAATGACAAATTTTCCTTTATGCATGCCCTTATTGCCCAGCCTGAGAACATGTTAATGCCTTCTACTTATTGATAATAGATATGTGGTTGATCTGACCAAATCATTGCAAATATGTGGGGGGGGGGGGGACAAATAGGAGATGAGTATATTGCAGACTACCAACTCCAAAGATTATTCGCTTCGTTGCAATGGATGGGAAGACAGTCAATCAGAATCAGATCCTAAAGTTAGGTCTTTTCCTACGCAGGAAGTTTAGTCATCACAGATTCTCTCCTACTTGCCATGAAAATAAACCAATGTGACAAATAAACGACTAATCCTAAAGCTAGTGAGGTCATTACCAGTGAAAATCTCCAATTCACGAGTTCCTAATCGAATAAAAGCTGACTTAAAACAATCCAAAGCATAAGGCCAGGAACAGAGAAACGTATCATTTAGCCAGTAACATCCTGAAAAACCAGATAGTTGGACCAAGCATCCAAGTAGTGGGCAAAGGACATATCTGGTAATAATATTGATTAAACAATCTCGTGAATAATACATGGAAAGAAAGATACTGGTTTATTTATATGTACACATCAGTTGAAGAAGCGATGGTCACTCCAATACCAAACTCACTCTTTGATATAAACTAACATGTAACTAATTTCATATAGTTTGCATTTTCTCTCCTCCACTACTCTAGAATCCTTTTTTTGATTTCACACGATCAAGATTACAAATAACAATAGCTCAGGCAGCAAACAGTAGGTATAAACGCCAAATATAATTCCCCAACTACTGCCTATTTTAGCAACAAGAATTTAGTCCAATGCCATAATCATCAATTAATCTGACCTTCAGCTACAATTTCCCAATTATATAGCTGAGATTGTACACTGACAAAAATCCAGATTTGCTGAAGCAGATATCAAACCACAGCTTTAAAACTGGGATACCATAAAGTAATCATCGAAGAAAGTATTGTGTTCTCACCTAACTTCAAAACTTAGCAATTCATCAATATGAGAAACTTCACAAAATTAAATTTTATTTCGGACAAGAACAAAATTCTCAGTGCTTGCAAGCATGTTTCTATGGCCCCATACGAACAAAAAAAACAAAAACAAAAAAGCAATTCTGAAAGAAACCCATAGCGTCAATAAAAAAAAGCAGCAAATTTGTGCGTGTCTGCAGTGAATATTTGCTAAAATTACCTTATCAATGGCGCATTGGCGCAAGGCTTGAAGGAGGGAAAGGCATTTTTCTTGATCGAAAGGCGATTGAGCAACGCAATTGAGAAGATCGATAGCTTCTTTCCCGCACACCGCGTGCTCTTGATTTTGAGACGACTCCATGATTTTGCTATCTTGAGCTTCTAGGGTTTAAGAGATTGGGATTTGGGGTTTTAGACTTCTAGGAATTGAATAATTCGATCGACTATGCTGTGGACTATTTGGACGCCCACTGAATTCTCAACCCTTTTTCGAATGTTCTACTTTTCTCTTCTACTTTTAGGAATCATCTACCTTTTTTTTCTCAAAACGAAAAAATAAATTGGAATTGCTAATCCGGCCAACTATTACAAACGCCATCCTAATTTTGTTAATAATTATAAAAAAATCACATGATATATTAAAATCAAAATAGATAATAAATCACTCAATTTTACAATTCATGTGTGAGTGTTATAGTACGCATCAAAGTGCTTATCCAGAACAAATTCAATACATCAAACATAAATTATTCATGACTATAACATTCATGACGTATCAATCACAAACTAACACGAATAAATTGCAACCAAATCATTGAAATTGCTCTCTTTTAAGAAAATTAATTTATAAGATTATTTAATTTTCAATCTATGAAAAAAAAATCAAACTCGTATTCAAGGATGTGTAATAACTAAAAAAAAAATCAAACTCGTATCACAATTTTCATTCTTCTAGTATTTTTTAGGGGAAACATAATTCTTCTAATAGTTTATACAGTATATGATTAATTCCTTAAAAATTACTCCCTTCATTTCATTTTGATGATTATTTTAATACTACTTCCGTTTCAAAATGTTTGTTGTTTTAGATTTATTTTTTTTTTCAAAATGTTTGTTGTTTTATATAATTTGACATCCTCTCTCCCAATTTTAACCCTCTCAAATCCTACAAGATTTCTTGATTCTAACTTACCTATAATATATGAAGAGAGAAAAATATATGGAGAGAGAAAATATTGTTATTTTTTAGGAAAATATAGATGAATTAGATTTTATGACATATATGAGGGATAGGTATATTTGTCCACAAAATTAATTCTTAATTCCAGATAAAAAAAACAAAACAACAAACATTTTGAAACGGAGGTAGTATTTTTTATTATATATCAAAATGTTTGTTGTTTTATATATTTTCACATACTATCTCCCAGTTTTAATCGTACCTCAAACCCTAAAAATATGTGGAGAGAGAGAAAGTGTTGTTTTTCTTAAGAAAATATAAGTGAATAAGATTTTATGTCATATATGAGGATTTGGTACATTAGTTCATAAAATTAATTGTTAATTCTAGATTAAAAAAAAGTGAAACAACAATCAAAATGATATGTAGGGAGTATATTTTAAAGACATGAATATGCATGGTGGAAATATTATAAATTGGGTTATGAACTGCCTCTTAATGGTAGTTGGGCTGATCGAGACGATAAAATATTCTCTTGGATTTAGTTGTCGCCTCCAATTTTGTTATCTGAAAAGAGCCCATAGTAATTTATTTGTTAGGGTTTTATGTATGGGACGGTAGCGATAAAAGTGTTTGATAAAATAATATTTATAATTTAAATAAATTAGGGGCTGTGAAGATAAAAATGGGTTGCAAATAGAATTACGCATATTTTGGTGGATGTAAGGATAATATGATAAAATTGATTAATATATCTTATGTTTACTTTTATGTATTGAGGTGCAAATGATTGTTAAATCATATCTCACCTCCTCATGTAGGATAAATATCATTCATTTAGTAACTCCTAGTCAAATTAATCAGGAGTATTTGAGTTATCCGTTATTTTAACACTAAATAAGGTAAACATAGGATATAGTTAGATAGTTTTATTAATCCACCCAATTAAACAAGGACCAAGAAAAAAGAATTATCATGCTATAGATGATATGGTGGGGGTTCGATCCGCTAGGAACAATTTAAAGTTGAACTCTTTATGTGATACAATAAAAATATACTAGTCTAGACAAGCTATCGATCCTCGCCCACTAAGGCATGTTACAAAATTTATATTATTAAAGAATGTAGCGATCTGATTTTTTAATATATTTAGATTGTTACATTTTTCTTTCTTAAAAATATTTTTTATAGGTGATATTAATGAGTTAAGTCTAATAATTCGCGCCACAAAGAAGTTTAATAAATATCTAATCATGCACAATATATATTATATAAAGTCAAAACATGTATTAATTATATAGCTAGTATGTTTTTATTTCATAAACATGCATATATATAGTATTTTATTATGGAAGCCAAAGTTGGTATAATTGGTGTCTTCTATGCTTCAGTTGTGGAGAAAAATTGCCTAAACATCAAACTAAACAAACAATATTGAGGGAATTTTTCTCATATTTTATAATTATAATAAAGTGGTGTTTTAATAATTAAGATGCAGATTTTCAGAGTATATATTGATGATTATTTGTTTGATTTGTGTTAATGAAGTAACGTAATAAGTACATTATTAGCAATATTTTTGGGCCTCATTCGGCTAAATGTTCATGAGCAGGGGCGGTTTTGAGGGTATGTGGGGTGGACGACCGCATAGGGCCCCGAAAAATCGAGGGCCCCCGAATATATATAGGTCCATATATGTATATATAGATAAATAGTTGAAAATAGTATCAATTAATCACTTAGCTCAATAGAAAATTGGTTTCTTCAAGTTTCTTGGCGCTGCATTGATGCGGGTTCGATTCTTGAGTGTAACAGTTTTTTTTACTGCTTGCGCTTGGGGCCCTTTTTTTGTAGCTATGAATAAAGGGCCCAATTTTAAATTTCGCACAGGGCCTCCGATAGGCTAGCCCCGCCCCTGTTCATGAGTCTATTAGATATTATTAGCAACTTTGTGTATATTATTAGCAAAAAAATCTCAATCTAATAGCAAATGTTTATGAGTCGGTTAGCGATTATGTATGAGTGTATTAGCAATTATGTGAATCTGATAGCAATTTTGTGTACAGTATTAGCAGCTTTGTGTATTTTATTAGCAAAAAAATCTGAAGCTGATAGCAAATTTGTAAACATATATGTGACAGTTAGCAACTATACAGAAATTGTTAGCAACAAAATATAGGAAGTTTTAGCAAATTTATTTGTACATTACAATTTATGTGTCTTTTATGTTTTGGTTGTGGAGAAGATGTCATAAACAGCAAACTAAACAATATATTATAGGTGGAATTTGTGATATATGTGACAATTATAATTAAGTGGTGTTTTATTCCTTAACATGTATATTTTCAGAGTATAGATTGATTATTATTATTATTATTATTATTATTATTATTATTATTATTATTATTATTATTATTATTATTATTATTATTATTATTATTATTATGATTTGTGTTAGGTAGTAATGTAAAATGTACTAATTACGAGGAATTGTAAGCTCATAAATATGTTACGCATTATTGTTGATGTTATAGCAAAAAGTGTGAAATATGATGACAACTACATTAGGCTATGTTTGAAAATACTCGAAGAGGGTGGTAAAAACAAGTGCGTGAGATGGAATAATATGAAAGGTATTTGTTTTTACAAAGATGGTAGCACACTATTTCATCTATTACAATTTATTCTAATTAAAAGTGTGATTAATAATTTGATATGAATTAGCATGTAGAGATGTATAAATGTAATCTATGGGTTCTTGTGTGCAGGAACTGGTAAGAGATGTGCACCAGATACTGAGGACCTTGCACGAGAAATAAGGACAAAGAGGGCTAACGATGCAAATGTGTCAAATCCTCGACATAGTGAAGCAGCAGCAGCCAACACTTCTTCAAATACCGGAAGAAAACGCGCGAGGGCTGACTATTGTAATCTGAAAAATAGAACAAGTCCAGGTGCTTTAACAGATGTTATAAAAGAGCTGAACGAGGCACAAAAGCAGAGTGTGCGAGATATGGAATTTGGTGCATTTTGAATTTGGACATAGATGATGTGCCTCCAAAGATCTCGTATTGGATTTTTGAGAACTTTGATATAAAACGTGAAGAAATAGTTCTTGAAGAGAACAGACGAGTGCATGTCAGCGAAAATGATGTGCGTTTGATGTTTGGATTTTTCAAAGGCCATCGACCAATTGTGAGGAAGGCTAAAAATGCAAAGGCTGATTTGGCGAAGGAATGGTTGAATCGTTTTTTCAGATAAAAATTGTAAGAGAATCCACGCAGCATATGTGGCTAAGGACATGATAGATGAAGCTGATGGTGGCTTGTGGTTTAAGAGATAATTTTTGATACTTGTAACTTGCTGCCTGATTGAAAGGATTGGAATCTGCTATGTGTCTCCTCAAATTCTAGACACATTTGAAGATGTTGAGAGGATTGCCGAACTGAATTGGTGCGGGTATGTGATCAAATGTTTGATAGAGCACACAAGAACATGGTAGGCCAATAAGGACAAAAACTACACTGGTCCCTCTTTTTTCATAACCGTAAGTATTTTATGTGCAATTTTTTAATTTTTAAGTGCATCTATTATTATTATTCATTGAAGTAACCTTGAATACATTATTAGCAGATTAATGAGTTGTATTAGCAAATTAGAATGACCCGATAGCAAGTCTTCCTTCGTTAAGATTTCAGCATATTATGTTAGAATGATATGTGGTCATTAGTAGCAAATTTACGTATATTATTAGCAAATAAACATGAAGCTGATATCAATTTTGTTTTTTTTTGTTTCATTTGTATATTAGTTGTTTGTTGAATAACATATCTATTTATTCTTAGTATCATATTTGATGTTGTTATGCTATTAGAACATACTAGCAATTATGTCATATTGTTTTCTTTTACCCAAGTGAATGTTTCTATTTGCAAATATATAGTTGTAATAGCAATTATTGTATGAGTGAGTTTGGAAATATTTAAAAAAAATAATTAGAAAAATAAACATATGATGATTTGAAAAACTATTTGAGATGTCATTTTGCAAATATGTACGAGGCAGTTAGCACCTATATGTTTGGTTATAGAAAAATCTCATGATTCTGTTAGTGATTATGTATGATTGTGTTATTAAATTTGTCATAAATGATTTATTAGCAAATTTCATGTTTCTATTTTCAAGTATATGTAAGTGTGGTCTTTATATTTTTTAGCATGCACTTTATTCTAAAAACTAATTTATTTCTTATGGCGTTGAAATAAATGCAACTATTATACATGAATGGTATGGTGCTTGGATACAGAAGAGTACCAAGGGATATCCCCGCTATCAAATAATGGAAGCATAGTATGCTATCGAAAAGAAAAAATATGAAGATTTCAGAATGGGGATTTGGGCAAGGGTTTTGTGATGTTCCATGCACATTAGAAGATGTTGTGGTTGGTGCTGTTGAAGCTGGAGCCGAAGGAAGGATTGATCATTTAAATCAAAATACAGGACAAGAAATACCGCCAGCTGCTCAATGAGCTGATGATCTGGATGGTCGTCCAGCAAATGGAACAGGGGAACATGAAAATGTAAATATCCTTTCATTAAATGAAGGTGCTGATATGGGTAACATTGTCGATGAAGCAGATGGAGAAGACTTAAGTGATATGCAAGTTGCGGCAGAGAATCTGTTGAAAAAAGGGAAATTAATCAGTGACACCTTGTCAAGTATTATGGCGACCATCAGCAAGCTACCAACCGAGATGTTAGAAAATATGGCATTCAGGAAAGCTGTTGAAACAACGCTCTTGGTGAGTTGACCAACATCAGACACACTTGGTGACATTGTAACCAGGTCGCAGCCACCTACCACACAGGAAGACATTGATTTTTGGGAGAATCCTGACCACCTTGCTATGATAGAGATCGAAGAAGCGGCTTTGAAAAGAGATGCACTTAAGAAGAAACTTGATGGAATGCCTATTTTCAGTGTGGGGTTGACCTCGGAGTGGGATGGGATTATCAATGTGGCGCATGAAATGGCGAACGAGGAAGTAACCCTAAACAGAGATTCAGAAAAGAACATGGAAATGGAAATGTCTAGTTTCAGTTTGGGGTTCACACAGGAGTGGGATGGAAATGCGAATGTCACAGAAGAAGGTGGCACCAAGGGAATGACAAAGACGAATGAACAGTGTCCTGGAATTACGCCAAAACATTCTGGCAAGGTATAATAATGTTTAATTTATATTATATATATGGAAGTGACTTCAAATGTTTTTATCGTATTATCAAATACACATGAATCTGATAGCAAATATTTTTTCATTGATTTTAGGATATTGTGTTCGTTTGGCTAAGTGTTAATTTCCTAATTACTGTTGCCTTACATAGACTGTTTGAGATACATGTGTTTTTATAAAATGATCTTCTCATATTTGGTGTTCTAATGGGGTAATAACGAATGAGAAGTCAACTGTAAAATGTTTTCAAATAGCTATGATTGAGTTAGCAATTATATAGGTATAGTTTGCAAATATTGAGGAGTATGCTATCAAAAAAATTTATTTGATTTTAGCATATTGTGTTGGTTTGGATATTTGGTAATTTGTTAATTACTGTTTCCTTGTATTGGATGTTTGTCATAAATGCATGCTTATAAAATGATAGTATCCTATTTGGTGTTCCTATGTGGTAATAATTGATAGGTAGACAAATGTAAAATGTTTGCAAATAGTTTTGGAATTGCGTTTGCAAATATAGAGTTGTTAGCAAATGTTGATAATAACACCATATTCTTTATATGATAGCAACATTATAAAACATAAATAGCATATGTTTTTAAATACTAGCATATATTACAATTTGATTTTCTTTGAAAATATTTATTCTTTCCCATGGCTGGTATTCATGCTATTTGGACTCTTATTACAACAGGTAATTGATTCAGATATGATGGAACGAAAAGCAAAAGGCAAAATGGCTCTTCTCGAGGCAACCTCAATGGAATGTGGAGAAAAGGTATCTTAAAAAATATGCATACTTAAGTTTTTTTAAAATCTGAGTACATTATTAAAAATTAGTTTTCACTACTGGTAAGACTGAACGATCATATTTTGTTGGTTTATTTGTTCTTTAGGGCAATTGTGTTGGCATCGACATCGTGTTGAAGACATATAAGGTTTATTAATCAGTATTTTATGTTTTTTAAAAAGAATATTAAAAATAATATTTTGTATATTTTCTGTGAATTGGGACAGGCAAAGGGTAAACAAAAGCTGGCCGACAAGAATCAGAAAAGAGTTGGAGAGGTCTGAAAACTGACTTAAAACGAATGTGTAGTGTTTTGTGATGTGATGATTTGACAAACCATTGTTATATATGCATATGGTATGCAATGTAATTGAAATACTTTATAACTTCTTAACACAGGTTAACATATGTAATTCATGTAATTTTATGCGGGGGTAGGGTTATATTTTGTTAAAACATTATGTAATAATAAAGTTGTTTATTCTGATACGCATGTAGAAATTATGAGGAGTGACATGAAAACATTGGCAAATAATCATTATGTAAGTTCTGTCGTTTTGGATATTTGGTGTGCTATAATGAACCACAACAAAAGGCTGAAGAGACCAAACTCACCAAGCAGATTCTTTGGAACAACATATTTATCTGTATGTATTGCTTTGCAAACATTTGAGAATGGTTATTACAATACTCACATCATTAATAGATGTTATTTTTAATCATCAGATGGATACAGTTGTAGACGCGCCTGAATCGTGGGATTCATCACAAAGATTGGAGGTTTTTTCCCAGAGGCTTATTGCCAAGCTTAATAATGTTGAAAGACTGTAATTAGCAGATGTCGACATGGTAAAACTTAATGATACTCTACTCAAATTCTTATAATTTTTAAGAATACTAAAATATCTTTAAAATAATGATGCCAAGAAAAACAAGGTTGAAATCATTGATAACTCATCTGCTTTGGATGGGCCAAATGATAATGATTTGCTCAAGTATGAGGATATTCCATATATATTGGTAAGAAAGTTTATCAGTTATTTATATATGTACTTGCACCTTACCATTTATGCTAACCTGCACTGTACAGCTTGATTTTTTTGTAGCCTTTATGAGAACTGTTGGGCAAACAAAAAGGACAGCAGCAATGGAAAAGAGATGTAAGAAAATAGATAGGTTGAAAATGACGTGGAGGAATGTCACTAATAAAATCGATTGTGGAATATACGTGATGAGGCATATGGAAACATATAAAGGAGGAGGGATAAGAACTTGGGACTCTGGACTCACCAAGAACAATCTCAAATAGATGAAGTTCCTCAGAGCTAAATATTGTGGTACCATCCTTAGCTCAGACAGTAACATTCACAAGCAACGCATTATCCATGACACAAACCTATACTACAGAATGTTATGTGAGGATGGTCACCCGAACATTGAAGCCGTTATTACGAGGAATGTGTAGTATATAACATATTTATATTTGAATGTTCATAGCTTCCATATTGCATTTTATTTTTTCAAAAACATAATGTAGCTCTAGATATTAATTAATAATTGCTACGTTTGAATTTGTTTAATATAATATTATTCCCTTACAAAGATAATAGAATAGCAAAAACAAATTTCGTTTATTTGTTTACCAAAAAAAATTGAATTATCAACTTTTGAATCATGATTCTTTAAAAAATATTGAATTAGCAAACCTAACTGTAGTGTTTAGCAAATGTTATGTTACAAAAAAGGATAAAGGCGGATACAATCTCAACTTTTGAATCATGAACCCTTAAAATTTTATAAATTAGCAAACAGTATTGCAGTAGTTAGCAAATATTATTTTACAGATAGCAGTTGCCTGACAAATAATTATAAAACAAACACAATTGTACGTAGATTAGTGTTCCGTTGCTACGTTTGCATTTTTTGAATATAATATTATTCCCTTGCGAATACAATACAATAGCAAAAACAAATTTCGTTTGTTTGTTTACTAAAAAAATTGAATTATCAACTTTTGAAACATGATTCTGTAAATAGTATTTGTTGAGTATGACGTGTTCCAGATGATGTTATCACTTCGTCGATAACATTGCAATCAATGTCGTACCTAATGTTGTCCGTCATTCTCGGCACACCGAGTAAAACACTCGGATCTCTAACCTTATTCTTTTCTAGTATTTTGGATTAATTTGTTTTAAATCAATCTGAATAAATTGTGATTTTTGTCACATATCATTTTCCACGATTTAAGGGATTTATTAGATATTTTATTTTAATTTAAAACGTGGATTATGCTTGATTTTGACTAGGTCAGAATCTGTTCCGAGTTTCAAGGGACCTGATATTCCCCACTTCGTCTTAGACACTAGCCGTTGCAGAGAACGTGGGACGCTGGAGTAACCGCCATTGTTACACGATGTTGAAGAACGTGTGCCACGCAGTGCAGAGGACGGTTATCTCGAGTCCAGTTCAGCAAGGATAGTGGAAGGCGGTAGTTTTGCATCCAACTCATCAAGGATCGTGTGGAAACTACTCAGCCGAGATAGAGGAAGTATTTAAGGTCTCCTCAGACCTTAAAATCATTTATGCAAGCAGGCTATCACCGTGGTTTGTGAGAAGCTCTGAATCTTGCATCTAGTGTCATCTCTGAAATCCAAGACATCTTCCTTGATATCTGCCTCGCGTCCCAATCAGCTAGAGACTTTCATTCCAGTTGTGTGTGTAGGTTAGATAGTCAACTTTGAGAAGTCTAGGATTTAGAGTGACTGATTGTAATCTATCTATGTGTTTAGATAGGTTTGTTTTTGAGTGATTATTCGAGTGAGTGAAGCTAGGATAGTCTTCTGTATATTTTATGCAGTGTTGTCAAGGGAGTGAACCGAGACAACATCAGCATTGTTTTTGTGTTTCACTTGTGATAGTGAATTTCGCCTTGAGGCAATCACACACCGTAAGGAGTGTGATTTAAAACTTATTTTGTGCAAAGTTCTATTTACGTTTCCGCTGCATGTTGAAGGCAATGTGGTAACACTAGCTTTAACAATACTTTTAACTTTGTAGTTTACATCCGTAATTCACATTGTTTCAGCAAATGACTCAACATCCCCTCGAACACCAGACTCAGAATCCTCATCTGAAAGCGATGATGACCATCTTCCACTTGCTCAGTATGAACCAAGACGTGATCCTCCAAGAAGAATCAAAAGAGATCACCCAAATTCCCAAATCATTAATGATGGATCTCAATGAGTCAAAACAAGAACAAAAAGCTCAACCGATGTTGCTGAATTGGTCAAACAGGTTTGCATGTCATCAGTCATTAACTTTGTGTCTATCACATGCTTTCTATCCAATGTTGAACCTAAAAATGTCAAAGAAGCTCTAAAAGACGAATTCTGGATAGAAGCAATGCATGATGAGCTGATTCAGTTTCTTCGAAATAATGTGTGGGAATTGGTTCCAAGGCCTGAAAATAAAAATGTAATTGGAACCAAATTGATACTTAAGAACAAGACTGATGAGTCTGGGAATGTGGTTAGAAACAAAGTCAGGCTAGTGGCACAAGGTTATACACAAGTAGAAGGAATAGACTATGATGAAACATTCACTCCGGTTGCTAGAATAGAGTCTATTCGTCTACTACTTGCCATTGCTTGCTACATTGGGTTTACATTGCATCAAATGGATGTTAAAACTGCATTCCTGAATGGTATTTTGAATGCGGAAGCCTATGTTGAACAACCAAAAGGATTTGAATGTCATGAAAAACCAAACCATGTGCTGAAACTTCACAAGGCCTTATATGGGCTGAAACAAGCTCCTAGAGCTTGGTATGCTCGTCTTACCGAGTTTTTAATTGACTTTGGTTTTACAAGAGGCGTGGTTGATAAGACATTATTTATCAAAAGGATCCACAAACACATCACTGTTGCACAAATTTATGTTGATGATATTGTGTTTGGATCCACGTGTTCTAATCTCCTCAGGGAGTTTGTTGATGCAATGTGCAGCACATTTGAGATGAGCATGGTCGGCGAATTGGCCTACTTTCTTGGTCTCCAAATCAAGCAAGACAAAGATGGAATTTTCATATCCCAAAGCAAGTATGCCAAAAATCTGATCAAGCGCTTCGGACTTGAAGCTTCTAAGCCTATGAAGACACCAATGGGATCCTCTGAAAAACTGAGCAAAGACGATGTCGGAATATGTTGCAGCTGCTAGTTGTTGTGCTCAGTTGGTATGGCTGAATCAATGTTGAAAGACTATGGCATGACAAGCTCATCACTAACCTTGTTGTGTGATAATGCTAGTGCTATTGAAATTTCCAAGAATCCTATTCAACATTCATGCACGAAGCATATCGACATTCGACATCACTTCATCAGAGACTTGGTGGAAAAGGAAATCATTAACATCAAATACATATCCACTGAGAATCAAACAGCAGATATTTTTACCAAGCCTCTTAATTTTGAGAGATTTTCTGCCTTGAGAAAGTCTCTTGGAATGTGTTCCATTTAATTAGTTCATTTTGTTTACTGATGTTGAACTCAATGTGAGTTCTTTTTATTAAACATCAGTTGTTTATATTTTTATTTATTTATGTTTGTCATTTCCTTTAAATATAATTCAAGGGTGTCTTAATGAAATTATTGTAATTCTGCTTTTATTTAACAAAGTCAGCTACTTGACATTCTATGAATGTGTTTGTGAATAAAATACCCGTAATTCTATAAGGTGAATTATAGTTGGGATTGTTCACTGTTTGCTATGTTGTAGCTGATGTTGTGACCATAATTGCAGAAAAACGATAATCTTCAAAAAATATATGCCTGGAATTGTATTTGTATTGTAAGTGTATCCCTTGTCTATTTTTCTATTTAAAAAAAAATAAAAAATATATATATAAATGGATTTGTTTAGGGGGCCCATGAATATCTCTAATTTGTACTTTGGTGATAAGTACACCTTCGTTTATCCCTATCCACTAATCCAGTTTTAATTTTTGAATTTTTTATTTTTGATGTGACGGTTTTGGGGAGTTCTGAGATTTTAGGGATATTGACATCCATATCTTGAATTAAAATTCAAATCTTTCACTCATTCTCTCTCCACCAAGTCGTTTCATTTTCCCTTCATCTTGTCTATCTCTCTTTCTTCTTATTTATCTCAAGCTTTTTCAGAACATCAATGGCAGATCCTAATGACTTAGCTGCTATGTTTCAAATGATGAAACAAATGTTGGAGAAAACCATGGGCACTCCATCTTCAGCTTCAGGTCCTGCTGGAACATCAGCTATTACACTTTCCGCCACATCAACTCCAGCAGTCACTGCAACAGCCGAACTCACTCCAGAGGGACCCAAATCGGAGTCCGATAAACCCTCATCTCCTCCGGCTGAACATGCAGATGCTTCTATGGAAGATACTGCTGCTTCTGACTCTCTATTGGTGCTAAACCCCACGCCTCTCCAACACATAAGTCCTGGTGCAGAGGGAAATCCTATCTACCCAGATCTGGAGCTACACACTCAAGCTCTTGCCGAGAAAAAGAAGAGTGGACCTACTCGTAAGTCTAAACGACTTCATGGACAAAAAGGGTCTGTTAAAGAAGAGGCCGGTGAGGTACTAGCAAAAAGTCAAGGAGAACGCTGAAAATGGAAGAAAAACCAGCAAGATCACTGAAAGATGAGTCTGAGGATGAGGAGAACCCCCTTGAAAATTCTCCAGACAAAGTTGTTGATGATGTGGAAGTTGATATTGAACAACAAGAGGAGCCTCTTTCTGCAATACCAGAGGATAATGTTCCTGCCATGCCTGCGACTTCGGGACAAACTTTGAAAGGAAAAGGGAAAAAGGGCACTACAACTGGTCCTAAGAATAAGGAACTTTCCCCCACTTCTTCACAAAAAATGGTCTCCTCAGGCACAGCCAAAGAAATAGTATCTCCAACTTCCACTCATTCAGCCGATGTCAAAGACAATGCAGATTCCGCTGATTCTGAACCAGTCTATCCTCCAGGTTCCCCACATGATGTTTCTTCCGCTTTCAGTAAGACTTTCTACTCCCAACATGCAAAAACACTTCATAAAACTGTTATTCTTCGCCCCACTCATGTTGAAAAACAAATTGATGTGCTTAGTTTTAAGAAGTATGGGATGGATGTTTTCTTGAAAGAAAGAGGTCTCTGGAAATCTGTCACTGAACTGTCATCTTTTGAACCTGATGTTATTGCTGAGTTTTATGCAAATGTGTCTCCTGAGATGGGTGATAAATCTAAGAGCAAATTTGGGGAGGTTTATATGCGAGATAAAATCTATGTTTTTAACCCTATGGTGATCAACAACTTCTTGGGTCTAGGTAATGATTTGGATATTATTAGCCTAGACTTAATTGATGATGTTGTTGGGACTGTTACTGGTGGTGTGGTTACTAAGTGGACTAACAAAATTTCCACTTCTAAGCTCATATTTTTTTACTCTGTTTTACACAAATTGATTGTGTGTAACTGGTTACCCACCACCAACACTTCAGTTCTCACGGTTGATCAAGCCACCTTGCTCTTTAAACTTGGCACAAAAATTCCCTTCAATCTCGGAGAATACATCTTTGACTGCATGATGAAGTCAGCTGCAAAAACAAACACTGCCAGCATTTTACCTTTTCCTTGTCTCATCTATGCCCTCCTAGTTGACCAAGGTATGAAGCCAAATAAGAAGAACATAGTTACTGAAACTGCAACTATCTCTATCATCAAGCCTAAAGGAAATGAAGATCGTGTAATTGATCTTCCATACATCTTTGGTCGAAGTTCAACAGCTGCATCAAGGGATGTTGGACAGGATGTTGCTGCAGATAGTGCACTCTCTCCTCCTCTCTTCGGAAGTGATTTAGCAAGTGTTTCCTCACACTTGATGATAATTTCTGTGCAGGTCTTAAAGTCCTATGTCTCACAGATGGATTCCTTAATTCATCAAAGCACAGTGCTCACCAATGCCATGGTTGAGCTTCGTCAAGCACTTCAGGGAACCCTTTCTACACAAAAAGGGGGAGTAGATGCCGATACTGGTGCTGGTGATGTTGGTGCTGAAGGGGAGAAAACTGGAAAGTCCGTGGCCAAGGCTAAGGGGAAGAAGAAAATATGATTTTTCTTTGACAAAAACAATTTAATTTTTTGGTTATGTATTGTGCTGGACACAAGTTTATTTTAGATGTGTTCACATCCATGTTTGTTTTTACATGCATGGACACATTTTATTTTTGTTGTTGGGTATCCATGATTGGATATCCTTGGATATTTTTGGTTTAATCATCAGCATGAGTTGATGATTTTGCTATATATTTCGTTTGCATATTTTAATGTGTGATGTTTTATGTTGAGAATGTTTTCAACATTGTTATTCTGTTTTTGACATAACTTATAGTATGTGATGATTTATGTTGGGAATGGTCTCAACATTGTGATTGTGTTCGCACGTTTTTAAAATGTGTGATGTATGTTGAGAATGTTCTCAACATTGGTTCTGTATAGGGGATCATTACCCACTAATTTTTCTGTACAGGGGTAAATACCCACTAACCATGTTGTATACTATTTTATAGGGGATTGTACCCACTAAAGTTGTATATTATGTTACAGATAATAACTTAAGGGGGAACAGACTTTAAGGGGGAGTTCTTGAACTCCAATTTTTTTGATCGTATTCCGCTACGGCTCTAATCATGTTTATATTGAGCATAATATTTTGTGCAGAAAGGATAAGCTTAAGGGGGAGATTGTTGAGTATGACGTATTCCAGATGATGTTATCACTTCGTCGATAACATTGCATTCAATGTCGTACCTAATGTTGTCCGTCATTCTCGGCACACCGAGTATAATACTCGGATCTCTAACCTTATCCTTTTCTAGTATTTTGGATTAATTTATTTTAAATTAATCTGAATAAATTGTGATTTTTGTCACAAATCATTTTTCACGATTTAAGGGATTTATTAGATATTTTATTTTAATTTAAAACGTGGATTATGCTTGATTTTGACTAGGTCAGAATCTATTCCGAGTTTCAAGGGACCTGATGTTCCCCATTTCATCTTAGACACTAGCCGTTGCAGAGAACGTGGGTCACTGGAGTAACCGCCATTGTTACACGATGTTGAAGAACGTGTGCCACGCAGTGCAGAGGACGGTTATCTCGAGTCCAGTTCAGCAAAGGTAGTGGAAGGCGGTAGTTTTGCATCCAACTCATCAAGGATCGTATGGAAACTACTCAGCCGAGATGGAGGAAGTATTTAAGGTCTCCTCAGACCTTAAAATCATTTATGCAAGCAGGTTATCATCGTGGTTTGTGAGAAGCTCTGAATCTTGCATCTAGTGTCATCTCTGAAATCCAAGACATCTTCCTCGACATCTGCCTAGCGTCCCAATCAGCTGGAGACTTTCATTCCAGTTGTGTGTGTAGGTTAGATAGTCAACTTTGAGAAGTCTAGGATTTAGAGTGACTGATTGTAATCTATCTATGTGTTTAGATAGGTTTGTTTTTTAGTGATTATTCGAGTGAGTGAAGCTAGGATAGTCTTCTGTATGTTTTATGCAGTGTTGTCAAGGGAGTGAACCGAGACAACATCAGCATTGTTTTTGTGTTTCACTTGTGATAGTGAATTTCACCTTGAGGCAATCACACACCGTAAGGAGTGTGATTTAAAACTTATTTTGTGCAAAGTTCTATTTACGTTTCCGCTGCATGTTGAAGGCAATGTGGTAACACTAGCTTCAACATTACTTTTAACTTTGCAATTTACATCTGTAATTCACATTGTTTCAGGCAACGAATTCCAACAGTATTGAATTAGCAAACCTAACTGTAGTATTTAGCAAATATTATATTACAGAAAAAAGGAAAAAGGCGGATACAATCTCAACTTTTGAATCAAGAAACCTTAAAATCTTATAAATTAGCAAACCGAATTGCAGTGGTTAGCAAAATATTATTTTACGGATAGCAATTGTCTGACAAATAATTATAAAACAAACACAACTGTACGTAGGTTAGTGTTTTGTTGTACATAAAAATTATAGGGAATTCATAATAATACGACTGAAAACAACGAACAATAAATGTTTATGCTATTCATAGTACATAATGGATTCACAATGACAACTTGGAACAATGCATGCGTAAAAAGAAATGAAATATCAAACTGTATGTTGTTCTACAAAAAAATTATAGCATATTCTTAATACCACGATTCAAAAACAACGAACAGTAAACATTTATGCTATTCATAGTAATACACATGTGACAAATTAAGAATAAAATCTAAGTTCACATCCATCATCATATTAAAAAATAGTAAATAAAATTGTATGCTATTTAAAATTGAAATTAAAATTTGAGAGATCAACTGTAATCAAATTCACAAATCAAGGACATTTGGGTAATGGACAATTCCTAGCATTATGACGTGCCCTTTCTCCACAGTTGCTACACGTTCTCAAGGAATTCTTTGATACTCTGATTGCCTTCTCTACTCGAGATGGTATTAGACTACCACTACCTTTAGTCTTCACTAGTATTGGTGGATTAACGACTACTTCATCTGGACGGACGGAACCATAGAATAACTCAAACAACTTGCTCTTTGTCAAAGAAGCAGATAGACTTTGTGCATCTCCAGAAACCAACACATCTTTTAGTTCTTTCATCCCTCTCAACAAAATATGCATCTTTTCTATGTCACCTTCAACTGTAGTTACACACGTATAGAAATCAGATATCATCTGGTTAGTCATATTTTTTTATCATTCGAATCCACCAACTGCTCCAATAGTGGATCCCCGACACTATCCAGAGGATTTAAATGTGTTGCTCTAGTCCAACGTGACACAACATAATTTTTAGGTATCTCGTCCCACTTAAACTGATTGAATAAAACAAAAATATGGCAACAGAGTAAGCCTTTCCTTACAAACTTCTTATAGCTACATACTACAGTATCTTCAACCTTGTCATATAAGACAGTAAATATTTGATCACTACCATCCTCAACACCATATATTATACACGAGTCTCCAGGTTCAATTCTCACAACATTACTGTTAGGAAAAACTATCAAGGAACCCTTAGATCAGGTTTTGATGAGAGATCAAAATTTCTTATGAAAAACTGACCAAAATTCAAGATTGCAGATCGAAGCTGATCAGTCCAGGGCATCATCAAAGAAGAACTCTGGAAGAGTCAAAGTCAAACAATTTGAAGAATGACCCACAAGTTGAAAGACACGCCATCATCCAGTCTAAAGTTCAACTTGGCTGAAAAATCATACCGATCAAAGCAAGTTGACAATCGAGTCAGCTGAACTGAGGGAGAAAGGAGTTGACCAAAGTTTGAAAAAGCTGATAGAATATCAGTTTATGCCAGAACTACCAACTGGAGCAACGGCCAATCTCAGCTGACAAGCCCAGAACTGCCAACTGGAGCAACGGCCAATCTCAGCTGACAAGCCCAGAAATGCCAACTGGAGCAATGGCCAATCTCAGCTGACAAACCCAGAAACTGCCAACTGGAGCAACGGCCAATCTCAGCTAACAAACCCAGAAACTGCCAACTGGAGCAATAGCCAATCTCAGCTGACAAGCCCAGAACTGCCAACTGGAGCAACGGCCAATCTAAGCTGACAAGCCCAGAACTGCCAACTGGAGCAACAGGCAGACTCAGCTAATAAGCCCAGAACTGCCAACTGGAACGATAGCCAGACTCAGCTGATAAGCTCCGAACTGTCAGCTAGGACGAGTCTACAACTAAGCTGAGAAAACCAAAACTGGCAGCTGAAGTTCCAAACTACCAGAAGAACTGAAGCAAGAAGACTCCTGGAGTGTATTGCTCAAATCAGCATATTTTGGAATAAATGCTCCTACAGAGATCCTAGAATTTAATGAAGATCGATTGGCAGAGTAACGGCTACTTCAACCAAATGATCCAAGTGATCATTTAGAATCACATGACATTGATGAGCCAACAGAGCCACTGATCAAATGGACAATGGAGCTCAACGGTCATAAAATCACTCCTCTATAAAAGACGGGTGAATCAGAGTTCTAAATACTTTTCGCAACTACAAATCCTTGCCAACCTTCGCATATACAAGCAGAGCTTTTCTTTCTCCCTCCCACTCAAGCTCAAGTACAACATTCAATAGAAATTGCGAAAGTCAAAACTGAGAAGAAGAATTCACTGATTCAACATACTCAGTCAGCTGTCGACGATCCAGCCAGGGCAACCTTCTCAGTTCCAGTTATTCAAAGATCAACTACTCAGCTCAATCAAAGGAGCACATCAGTTGATACCCCCTTGTTCAAGACTAACCTCTTGAAGATCGAAAGAGATCTAAAACCTTGTAAAGACGACAATAGCACCTACCTTCCTAGCGAGCAGTTAGGGACTTCAAGTGTGAGCCGTCGACCAGCTGAGGTAGCGAGCAGTTACCAGGTTCAGCCAACTGTCCTTCATCGTGTAATTTGTAAAGAAACTCAAGTTATATAGTGAAGTTGCCCTTCTGCGAAAGGAAGAGAGGATGTAGAAGTTTGAGACTTCGAACCTCTATAAATCTCTTGTGTGTTGTACTTATAGATCATTGCATATCTCAAACTGCACACAACATCACACAAGCTGCACTTAATCTGTCTCAACTGATTATCAAGTTGGTGCATAGATAAGTTTCTTCAAGCGAGTCAAAGGGCCCCATTTTCCGCATCTAAAGTCAAAGTTTTTGAATCAGTTTATTCACTCCCCCCCTCTAAACTGATACCGACTCGCCCGGGACCAACAATTACAATGATAACATGCTCTCTCTATCTCTTCTTGCACTTTCACGAACAGCTTCATCGTGTATATAATAGCAGCATGATGCTCGAATTTCCAAGGAGTACTAGTTTTAGGAAGAGTTGAATGATCTATATTGTTTTGAAGATCATATGTATTTCGTTGTGCATCCATTACACTATCAAAATGCATCATAAACTCCACAAGATTAGCGCCATAATTGAGATAATTGTTGAAGAAACTATTCATACTCTCTAAAATAGAAGTAGTTTTACAAATTCCACTCATTGGATGATCCCTAAATACGCAGGAATCCAAAATTGTCGTATGGCAAACATTGATCGAAATTAACTTTCATCAGCAAGCCCGTACTCTGCAAGGATAGCATCCCATTCTGTATCAAAAACATCAGGTTCAATCAAATCTGACCAAACTAGTGCATTGAATATCTTTTTAAATGATTCATCCTTCTTCAAATGTGCAAAAAGCCTCTCCGGGACCTTTAGCATTATATGCCACATACACAGATGATGTCTGGTATCCCAAAGAATACGTTGGACTGATATCTTCATGGCAGGGTCTTGATCTGTAATAATCATACTAGGATGACGTCGCATACACTCTATGAACTTCTAAAAAACACATTTATATGACTCGTGATTTTTGCCCAACAATAAGGCAGCCCCAAACATCACAATTTTTCCATGATTATCCTTACCAGTGAATGGAGAAAATATCATTTCGTGCCTAAAATAACACAGTAATAAAATTAATTAGATCTAAAATGGAAAATTTAAACTGCATACAACACTTGTGAGAAATATTTACGGAATAAATATAATGCTAACTTGTGTATAAAATGTTGCTAATAATGGAACAAAAATTGCTAACACATGTCTCACACATTATGAATTATCAAACGACATCCATTGGTTAGCAACTAATAATATGACGAATAGCATAAAATTTGCAAGCATGCATTCAAAAAAGATATAACTTATCGAAAGACCTTTCATTAAGTTAGAAAATAATAATTTGACGGATAGCAAAACGACTGACATTAAAAAATGTAAATACACAAATTTGCGTACATATTTGTTTTGTAAATACAGTTAAATGAAACAACGTCGCCAAATATTGAGTAATTCCATCTTGCAGTAGGATCAGCCCAGAAAATACTTGTCAAATTATCATCCTTATCTACTAAATAGTAAAAGAAATGACAAACAAGACTCTCTCTTCAATTACCACACACTACACTGTAAAAACTGATTAAAAAAGACGATCAAAATTGAGCAAATATTGCAAGACTGAATGTGTTTTTTCAACTTCCAATGCACGGTTTCTGGAGGAGTATTCTGTGTTAATACCGAAAATACAATAACTGTTATCGTTTCAATTGAGAAAAAAACGCGGCAATAAAAATTTTAAAAAATAAATGAAAATAGAATCCAATATTGCATGGAAATTGGAAACTTCCTTCAAACATGGGATTTGATTTTACAGCATCATATATGAATTACATTTATAACCCTGGCTTAATTTAATTATTAAGTAATTGCAATCTAATCCCTCCATAGATGGATCGTGGCCATTGAAATAATTGGATCTTATGGCTGATATTAATTCCTATTTCCTACATAGGGTTTGTGTTCCTATTTGAACTATAGTCTATATATATATATATATATATATATATATATGTATAGTTTTGTTATGTTAAGCAACAAATTTGAGCGCCACTCCACTCCACGTCAAAAAAATTCCTTTTTCTAAATAAATTTTTATTCCTTATTTTCCACGACTCAAATCATCATTTTTTTTATATTATTTTTATGTGTTTCTGCATCGTTTGACTCGCTCTCTCCCCCTTCATCAATCCCAGTTTCTTCCACCAATTTTTCTATTTCATACATCATCGCATAGCCACTGTCCATGTTCTCATCTTGTGCTCTTTATCAAAGTGATGAATTGACGAGCAAGAATTCATATAGCGAAGACTATTTTACTTAATCTTTTCATATTATTAACTCAAAATCCAACAAATTATAATTTGGCATTGTACATACACAACCCATAGGCATGTTTCTCTATATTATTATCGACTTTGGTTAAGAAGACATTATATGTAAACGCATTACGCATATACAAACATTAATTATCAACCCCTTTAGAAAGGGGTTGGTAAGTTAGTTGAGAGATGCTGAAAGTTTCCGGTGATGGTAGCAATTTAGAAACGTCTAATTCTGTTTAGAGTAGGCGGAGGTCGACCGCTAGATGGTGGCTGGCAGTTTAGAGAGAAAGAGAAAGAGAGTTGGTTTATTTCCTTCTAATTATGTTTGTTTGCAGGTGGACTTTTGGGTAATAATTGGTCGTGTTGTTTACGTGAATAGGGAAAGAGAAAAATTTTGTTTTCTTGTTAGTTGGTTTATCCTTTTATTCTGACTCGTGTTCTCTTTTAAAGTTTTAAGTCATGTCAAGATTATACAAGTATGATCAAATGAAAGTACATGTTGTTATGAAATGGTAATTTCTTTTGGTATAATCCTCAAAATTATGATATAGATAGTGAGAACTAAGCAAACAACAAGGATAAGAATGGACTCAAGCCCCTAGATGTATTTTACCTAGTCGGGAAGAAGCCCCGAGGAAGAATTGAAAGATAAGTTTAAATATAAGTTTTAAAGCTTAGTCTTAGATTCCTCTGTAATGAAACTACAACTAATAAGAATCCAGCATCTATAGAAAAAGAGGAACAAACAGGATGGGCACCAAATCCAGCTGATGCAGTTGGAAGAACCTATAACATGATTATCTCTTTCTTGATGCATTAATTGGCTGAAGAAAGGGTAGATTCTACCCTTTCTTCAACCTTCACGCTGACCTCCTTTTCTCACTGTTGATTTCTCATTCTTTGACGGCGACACTGCCCCTGTTTCTCACTGCTGGTGTTGGATGCCCATTAATCTCTAAGACAACTCTCTACTCTCATTAGCCACCGCTAGAGCCTGCAAGCCCCAACATCTAAGTTCTAAGATAAGTCGTCTACAGAGAAGGTATTTTGCCCAAATTATACTTCTAATGCTAAAAATGTGATAATACATTATGTTTATAACTCTAATGTCTTATTTTTGAAATTTTATATTAAAATTAAAATTAAAAGATTTTTTTTTGATGTTGCACTTCTTAGTTGAGAACACTAGGAAAAAAGAGCAACTTTCTCATCCTCATATATGTTTGAAATGAATATATTTTGTGGGTTTTAATTTATTTAGGGAATGGTATATCATATATGTTTACATTATCATTTGGGCTTTCCGCAACAGTCATATATGAATAAATAACTAAGGGGTTTTATCATAAGCAATGAAAAATGTATCGTGTGATAAAAATTCAGATAGATGTGAACATAACTAAAGCTCCACTATTTTTTTATGTTGTCTTCATTTACAGATTTGTACTTCATTTTTTATTTTCATTTTAAAGGAGTTTGAACAAAAACAATGGAGGGCATGTAGATTTATATTCTATTTGTTGATCATACTTTGCAATGACATTCCTTAAGATTTGGAGAATTTATATAATATGAAATAACGTAATCTGTGCACTTATGTGTTTAAGGTTACTGCATACATGTGTTCTTTATAGTGACTGGAACATAAACAAGAACATTTAAACAAAAAAAGTAAAAACACACACGAGATTGATAATCCAGTTCGGTTAAACAACCCACTCTAAGGGGACTTCGCTCAAACTTTAAGATCCGCTCACTACTCCTTCGTGAAGACTATTCAGAATACTTACACATACATGACTCCCTCCTTATGTCGCCCTTTCTTATAACACGAACTCTTATGCGAACGAAAGTTGTGAGATCCCCTCACAACCATGACACTAAACTCTCTCTAACTACCCACGGTTTCAACTTATAATATCTCCCAAGATTACGAACAAAATGGAATAAAAACCCCTCACGTGTTTCACTCACGAAAACACTCAAAACTAGTCTATCACATTGAACAATTTAATGAACAACTACTAACTATTACAAACTCGCAAACCCACGATTCTCAAACACTAAACTCAGAGAATCAACAATAAATCGTCCACCGAACATGAGGATAATTGGCCTTCTTATATTCCTTCTTCAAGTTGACTTTATCACCAATCTTCATCTACTTGGAAGGTAATTTATGGTTTGTAATTCTTTCCATATTGGTGTAGATGTTTTCCATGTTGATGAGAGTGTAATTCAGCACGTCATTTACTCCAAAAAACAGTTAACGAATCGTTCCTTACTTATCAAATAGATCCGCACCGGATCTTCTTTCACGAGGAAACTGTCATAACTAAAACTTTAATATTTATCTTTTCTCATAGTGATGTTGCGGATGAGTTGACGGTCAAAAACTTTACTTAACCATTTTATATTTATTCAGAACAATAAACGAGCCTTCTCTTCTTGTAAATAAATAAGATTTTATACATATTGGTGTGGTGTATGGTAAGGAGCCTGCAAAATAGCCCACAATGGCTCAATGGAATATTCGGCCCAATAAGCCGTAAGCCATCACTTTCGTGTCTGTTGGTGAAAACGACATATCAGAGGGCCTACCTTATTGTGGAGGCGCACTCTCTCCTCCTCCTCTCCTACCATGCACGCAGAAAAGCTGTACCCCTCTTAGGTCTTAACCCTTGCCTGCCACCTGTCCAAATTCTTATCTCTAAATATGGCAACTATTATACATAGGAAAATACGTAGCAACAACTTGAGTCCTTTATTACAAAAAATAAAAATATATATGTAAATAGAAAAATGTGATTTTTTTTATAGACGTAGACATTGAAACTACCTTTAATTTTAGAGTTAACTGTCAAAAAAATCATAATGAATTTATAATTTAAACATGATTGACACTCAAATTTTTTTCTGACTATCAGAATTATGATATGATAATTTTTTTCCACGTAGACAGATTAATTTAATTTTGAAGTATCAAATATAACATTTTTTTTATTTTTCAGTGTTTAATGAGTGTCTATATTTTGCAAAATCTCAAAAAGTTGAGCTATTATTGCAATGTTTTAATAATTGTGTTTAAATTATAAATTAGTTCAAATATGATTTTTTGTTTTTACAAGTAACCATTTATTTTATGGAATTCTTCAACTTTTGAATTTAATCGATGTAGCCCTATATTTGGACATAAAACTTAATTGCATATTTGAACTTTTTTGCACACTAACACAACTTGCATCCACGACCTATGGATGCCTAGCTAGAGAGCCATCGTGGCTGCCTGGGAAGCATACAAGCCACATATATCTAACCAAAGTGGGTACAGTGAACCTCCCCGACCTAGACCATATTTTGCAACGTTACATAATCCATTCTTGATAACAAAATTGCAAATTGACATTTGGCAATATATACACATTTACTTTTGAATTAGTATCACGCCGCTCCGTCTCATATGTCAAAACTCAATATATAATTATCGCAAGGTCCACTAATCTAAGTTCGAGCTTTGATTCAAATCTAAGTACGAGCTTAGATTTAATGTGAACTACAAAATGAATTCAAATCTAAATATTGTCTGACATATTTTTTTGTAATATTTTTATTATTTTAAATTTGAGTGAAAAAAGAAAGATAAACATATGAACGACCTGATAGCACCGTATGTCCGTATCTATGCACAGTGCCAAGCTCAGGGCTCTGCACTGTGACTGTGGGCAGTGGTGATGGAGTTGGCTCGCCCGACAGTGGGCATCGCAGCCCGCGTCAATAACCTAGTTAGCATCAATTGGTGTGTGCATATGTCAGCCACTTGAAATTAAATCATATCTGTAGTGGTCATTTTTCGTCAACCCAATACGCTGGTCCAAAAAGGTTGAATGACGTCGTGCAATCGGTATTTCAATAGATAACAGTTCAATTTTAAATTTGAATTAACGATGCAGTTTCGCCTTATCCGGAAATGTTGACGGGTTCAGAGGAGTCAGCACGTCTTTCAACTGCCTCCGCGATTCACATGAACCTTAGCTGCTACCTCCACCTTTAAAAGGAGGCCCCTCCTCATTTGACGACTACGCGGAAATACTCATAAGTGTCATATCATACTCTAAGAACATTGAGTTCGACGTTTTCTGAATTAATTCCACTCAGACGATTCAACATTCGGGCTTATTTCCTACGTTCTTCCAGAATTGAACGACGTTTTTCCTGATTTTTAATCACATTCTGGCTAGAGATTACGTTATTTAGCCATTTAATTATTCAATTATTTCATATTTTATCTCTTTCTACTCTTCGTCTTTTCCTGACTTGAGCATCGGAGGTCCAACGATCGTCACCCCCCGACGGTCTTTCGCTCTTACGGTTTTTTCTGATCTGATTTCACAGATTGATCGCTGCTTCGCACTTATACAATTAATTGCAGATTTCCGGATCTACAATATCCAACGTGACATTCTTATTTGTGTTTATCTATTGTTTGTATGTCTTAAGTTTTGTTTAATTAATTAATTCACCTTTTTTTTGTCTCGGGGTATAAAACTATATATTGCATACATGTTTTCAGTTTTTCTGAGTTGGGATGGAGAGGTAGAGATTAAATCATGATCTTTCAATCTTATAAAGACAATGGATACCATGACTTTATAATGATTGTGATAACATTTTCTTTTAATTTTTTTAGTGAAATCATTAGGGCTGTTGGGTTTTTTTTTTCAAAATAATTAAAGTTGTGTTTCTGTCATAATTCTTACATATTTGATCTTAAAACTTTATAAAAAAAAATTGGTAATTAAAACTTCATAACTAGAAATTCAGCGGAAAAAAAATGAAATTATTTCAAAAGAGGTGCGTGACTAAATTCATGGGAGGACCACGAGATTCACATGAACCCAGGGTGGTAGATATGTGTTCTCCCGTTCATTTAAAGGAATAAATAGCTAATTTAATGCTCTTCATTCTAAGCATTTAATAACATTGCCTGCTTTGTCTCTTCCTTAATTGCAATATTTTACCGATATACTATATCTAAAATAAATATTTGGCATTTATGTTAATAAAATACGAAATTAATTGCAAAGCAAAGGTAGCAATTACTATTTCAAGTAATAAATTTTGTGCAACTCAAATATGGGCCATAAACCCATAAAGGCCCAATAAGATCAACTACAGGCAATAATAGTGGTTTAAAATTATACCAAAATTTAATAAACTAAATTGCACTTGCAATTTTGCATTGAAGGATTTAATTGAAGGAAATGTTAGGGAAAATGTTTTCAAATGATTCCATCTTAAGAAGATTCCAAATCCATCAAAGCAAAATTGCTCCCACCGGCCGCCGCCGTTCTCTCCTTTTCTCTCTCAAAGCAAAATTTACGTATACAAGAGGGCGGCGTTGGTCGGAGAAGAAGCGGTGGACATTGTTTTTGCTCGGTTCTTCGCCGTCGTATGGTGGGTGGCGGAGGCGGCGTTACTGTGAGATGCAAACGGAGAGTGATTGAAGTTGAAGAGTGTTAATTAATTATATTGTTATTGTTAATAACTATAAAATGTAGTGTCATATATTGTTGTAATACTATATAATTAAAACACCTTAAAATAGGATACGGAACCAAATATTTGGAAGGAAGGAAGTATAATTTATGGAATTGCAAATAAATTGAACGTTTCTAATTTTAGGATGAGTTCATAAGGGCAAATGCAAATGTTTGTCCAAATTTATGCATGTCCTCTCAGAATTTAGCAGCTCATGAATTGGACCACTACGATGATTAAACAGCAGGCAACTGTCAAAATGCTTCTAGTAATATATAGGGCCATATGGGCCACACCAAATGGCAAAACCTCCTCCCGATATTTATTTTTTGTTAAAGCTATTATTCTTGTAGAAATTTATTCGAATATTTAAGCTACCCTCAACTTTAAGAGATAAGAATGAAGGGAAATTTAAATTTAATAGTTCATATTTAACAATCATATGATTTCATAAAATAAATTAATTAAAAAAATAGAACAATTGTGGAATCCTTAGTTCTCAAACTGAGATAGAAATCAATATATGCTAAAGTATAGTCCAAGAGGTACAATAGATTTCCCCTCAATAAAGCACTAGAACTGTGAGTATGGAACTAGATTGTTATATTTAGCTACTAAAAATAACTCAAATATCACAACAAACCGAGAAATCATTGTTTATTATTATTATTATTATTATTATTATTATTATTATTATTATTATTATTATTATTATTATTATTATTATTATTATTATTATTATTATTATTATTTCGCGGGAAAGCAGATATACTCCTTTTTTTTCGCGGTTTAGTTTGGCATTGAAGGAATGGCCCAATATCAGGCACTAAACTAAAATGGAATGCCTTGTATTAATTTAATTCCTATGTTTTTTTTCCTTTTGGAAGAGGTTTAGTTTTGGGTTTAGGACATCTCTCGAATGCCTTTGGTCTCCTTTTTTCCACTTTCGCACCAAGTGGATTTTAAAAGATTTGCCAAGAAATAGGAATGGTTTTAAACTATATATATACGTATATGTTTTTATCTAATTTTTAAATTCATGAAGTACGTAGATGTTAGTTCCTAAAATTATTATTGTACAACATCTTAGGTGTGAGTTAGGTGGTAGACCAAAGCTTAATTATATAGTCTAATTGGCTTCAGGTGATGTCTAAAGCAGGATCTTAGTCGGACCAATTTGGGCAATAAATTAATTAGAGGTGGCAAAAATTGCCTAAATGGAGTTTTGCTACTATATATGCTTGAAAGTGCATAATTGTACCTTAAAAATCTTTTCTTATTTACTCGACCATTTTTAACCTTTTTTACTGTTAATCTTGATCATATCCTAAATATTAAATGAATATGATTAGAGATTATTAAGTAATGTCTTTAGCTTATAAGGGTAGACTCCCATAATGATATACGGCCGCACTACCAATTCTGCTCGTTGTTTCACCAAAATACTTTATCCAAATAAACCACACTCTCACATTTCTTAACAAGCCTAAACTTTATTTTAGGTCTATATATAACTAAAAAATTATTAAATAAATAAATAGATTCTTCATGAGTCCACTTATAATCATAAGTCCCCAAGTACATCTGCAAAGGCGACTGCCTTTATAAAATATTCACACATGCGCGCGCACACACACACATAATGTTGATATTCATCACTCAAATAAAGGTTAAGAGATCTGGTTTTCGATCCCCAATTATCCCATCCCAACTTAACAGGAAAAAAAAAAAAGACATAAACATTGATGTTGTCATTTGTGTTACGAGGCATGGCGGAATGATGCATGAATGTAATAAATACCTCACTAAGAATATCTAACTAAAAGGGGTAACAATGACTTTATTTTAAATAATTGTGAAATACAAAATGTGGTTGCAAATTGAATATGGATGATGCTCAAGTATAAAAAAACGTTGACGAAGCCGTAAGGCCTATTGCACCTACAAAAGGGAAAAAATGGCCACTTTTACAATAATAGTAGTGATAATTGCAACCCGCCTTTAAGTACATATTTCTCTAGTACTACTATACACCAACCAAGCAAAATTAAAGGACTTCGAATCATACAATATAATGCAATGGTAGCTTATCTAATAGAACGAACACGTATTATATAGCCTTTAAATGCAATAATTATCACGGAGAATTTAAGTTCATAAATTTTATGGCAACTTTTGTGGGTATGTATATATAGCCTTGTATTTAATTAAACTATTTATTTTGATGAAATTATCACCGCAAGCACGACTGCACGAGTTTCTATTTTTTTGGTGATCCTTGAACAATTTCCTAACAAAAATTTCAGCACAATTTATGCTTTCCATGTTAGCATGTATAGCCCACATCGGCATTCTCAAACGATTTATTATTGATATATAAGTGAAACGACGTTGTTCTTGTTAACTGTCTAAATAGACTACTTTAAAATGCATTTAACCATGTATTGTATATTATATTATATTATATTATATTATATTTATGTGTGACCGCATGCAAAAATGTTTGAATTTTTCCTATATATATAATATAGGAGTTATATAGAGGAGAAATGGAGCATGGTTTATCCAAATCGTACTCTAGGATAGTAATTATAAATTTCACAATTTAGAAATTAATGTGGAACTAGATTAATAATGGGCAAAATATCTAGAAATTGAGGGTAGGCGCATCTAGTTTTTCATTAAGCACGTACAGTGGTGAATTAGAATCTAAATCCTTGGATAAGCATCTACAGCGACTATTCGAGTCCTCAAACTTAATTAATACATAAATATCATTTCTCCTTTTTCGCCTTTAATTGCTATTATTATTATTATTATTATTATTATTATTATTATTATTATTATTATTATTATTATTATTTTATAAAAATGAATATGCGAGCTTGTGTTAATAAACAGAAGTGCGCTGATAATAATAATGTAATAAAAATCTCATATATGTTCTAACTTCTAATATAGATGCAACTGCGCACGGCGCATGTTAGAAGCTAGCTAGAAAACAATTTGGTTAATTTAACACAGAACAAATTTAATTTATTTAACATAGTTTACGGTGATAATAACATTTGATTTACTCATAAACACACGGTTTCACATTCGAGAGATGTCCTAAAACCCAAAACTAAACCTCTTCCAAAAAGAAAAAGAAATAACATAGGAATTAAATTAATACAAGGCATTCCATTTTAGTTTAGTAGCTGATATTTCTCAAAACTTCCGAAAACTCAGCAAATATTTGTTGTTGCTGATTTTCATTAGAGTCTCATGTCTATTCATAACTCTCAAAGGGCAACCAGCGGATCCGACCCGAATATGTCCCCGAAATCCTGAACGAAATCATCGCACGATCCGAATCTGGGCCCCAAATCGGTACTTGACCCGACAACCATATCACCGCAGCACCCGAAATCCGTTCCGTACATTTCGCTCCAAAAACCTACCTCATCAAACAAATCAGGTACAGTTACCGGGTTTTCCAACTCCGAAAACAAATCGTCGCTCAACGGAAATATCGGAAAATCCGTTGAATCCTCGCCGCCGCTGAGCTTCACGGGTACGGCATCGTCGGCCGGCGAGGATGTGAAAGACGACTCGGCTTCGGCGTCGGGTTGAGAGAAAAAGCGAAGGACTGACTTGGGTGACGTCACGTTGTCGTGCGAGTCCTCGGCAGAGGTGTAGCACTCCGTGGTTTCCTTCCTGGCAGTGGAGAAGTTGGTGAGCGCGTCGGGCCCACGCAGCTGGATAGCCGCGTGGTCATACACCATAGCAGCCTCCTCCGCCGTATTGTAGGTGCCCAGCCACAGCCGTACACGTCGCAGGGGATCTCGAATCTCCGCCGCCCACTTCCCCCACGGCCGCTGCCGCACGCCGCGGAACTTCCTCCCTGCATTCCCCGCCTTCGCCGCATTCTTCGGTTTCCTGCCGCCGCGGCTCCGCCTCTTCTTCTCGAAAGTAACAACCGGCTGCCTCCCGCTCCTCGCGACGCCGTCAAAACTTGCGTTAACGGCGGGATAATCTCCGCAGCAGGGTAGGACTCTGACTTCGTGGATATATTTTCTGACTCTCTGTCGCTTGACGTTGGAGGCGGTGTCGTCTTCATCGCTGGAGGAGTCGGTGGCGTCGGCGTCGGTGACGGAAACGCGTACGGTCTTCATCTCGGGGGGAATGGAATATTCCGGCGTGGCTAGGATTGTGGTCTGGTTGAAGTGTTCAGTGTATTTGAGTCCTGCGGTAGACAACATGGCTTTTGTTTTGTTGTCGTAGTGCGAGGAAGGGATTGTTTTGGTGGTGTTCAAATTGGCATTGAAAGCGAAAGGGATTGAGAGAGCGTGAAAAGAGAGAGATTCTCCGAGAATAAAGAGAATTAAAGAACAACCGTTAAAGAGAAGTGTTGAGACAAAGAAAAAAGGGGACAAAACCAAGGATTATAAGGAAAGTTTGAGGAAAGTAAATTATAAACTAAAAAGAAGAGCTCGGAAAAAGCTTTTCTGCGGATAGATTACGAAGACTGACAAAGATGAGAGAGAGAGAGAGAGAGAGAGAGAGAGAGAGAGAGGGAGAGATAAACACTCTTTAAAGATGAGAGAGAGAGAGAGAGAGAGAGAGAGAGAGAGAGAGGGAGAGATAAACACTCTTTAAAATGAGAGGGAAAAAAAATTAGAAAATATAAGAAAGATGGGAGGGAGAGAGAAAAGGTAGGAAAAATCAAGAAAAGTGGAAGAAGAAGAGGTGGGGGGAATATATGTTGAAGGGAATCAATGAAAGCTTTTTGGGTTGCAGTAAAAGGGGATGAATATTATGAATAAAACCCAGATGAATTGAAGTAGGATTCTTGCTGAAGAGATTTTGCGGGAAGATGAGAGAGAAAGAAGAGTTTGGATATAGAGAGATGGTAGTACTAGTAGTAACTAGTGAGGGAAAGGGAGTGTGCTATTTGAGGTGTGTCAGCTGAGGACTGGGTGGACACTCATCAGTTTTTCTCTTTTTCTTTTTTCTTTTTTGAAAAAATTGTATTAATGAAATTCATTTATTTCAGCATTTAATTTTTATTTTTTTTAAAAAAACTACCTTAAAAAGAATTTAGACAGAAGTAAAACGAAAAAAAAGTACAATCTCCATCTATACAAAAATTTATTTAAATTGTTAAAAGCTTAACAAAATTAGATTATTGCATAGATCACTGCAAGTTCATTTGAAACTCAACCTTTATTCAGGCTTCTAGAAATTAATGCTATTTTTAAAAAATTGTAAGATGATCATTCTATTCTGATTTATGTTTGGTTCCATATTATTCATTCTAACTAGCTGGTCAAATGAAATTCAATATGAATTTTTTTAAATAATAAAACTCAAATTAAACATTTATAAGCATTAGTACAGTAGGCTCAATTAGTTTTTCTTTTTTGTTTTTTTTAAGGAATGCAAGTGAGCAATTCATTTATCCAAGATGAGTAGCATAATAGTGTGTTTTTTATCCTAAAAGAGGTTCCTTTTCGGAACATAATTATCTTTTTCAGGGAAAAAATCATTAATTCGAAAAGGAAAATGAACTATTCTTTTTACCTAGATTTTGAACAATATTCTTTTCTATCCAATTCTTTTCAATTGTGGACAAATTTACCCTTACAATATTCAAGGAAAAAGTCAAGCTATAAATTTTTGTAGATCGAACATATAGGAAAAAAATATTTTTTATAAGAAAATTAACATTCGAAATTGAACTTTCAAATAAACTCCTTCTCAATTAATGCGTGAATTTGTAAAAGTGTGAGCAAAAAGAACGTATATACTTTCAAATTTAGCTATTCTCGGGATTTTCTCTATTTTTTATGTGTGATGATGAAATTTGTACCCGTTATTTATTATTGGTTAATTCTTTACTATCCATTTCATCTAAGGAACCATATTAATGTAATTCAAATTTACTACATTTAACAATTTCCTCTTTAACATTTTACTAAACATTCAAGGATAACACGCTCATACAAACACACACACGATTAGAAATTTCTTATCGTTTTCCGTTATGAAATATCGCGGCACGTTAAATTAGGCAAAAATATGGGACAAGAGGCATGTATTATCACCTCACCAAACTCAAGCTGAACTTTATAGAAATAGGCCCCACTTCAAAAGTTACATAAATAAAATCCTTCTATATATGTAATAACACATATCAAATCAAATGTATTAAAGTGTAGTTATCCATATTCAGTAACCAATCGTTTTTTTCTGTCCCACGCATTGCATAAGTGCATAACTAGTTCCCGATTAGCGTTAGAAAAAACGTATAATTAGAATTAAAGGTGGATTTAATTAGAATTAATAAGAGATTAGTGATATGGGATGGGACCTTTCGTTTAATATATTAGGGGTCACACAAATTTCCTTTCTTGGAATCCGAGACAGCATGTCACGTGAAACGGAGGGGACGGCTCCGTTAATTTGGTCAGTCAAAATGACTGCGCCCAGCTGCTTAAAAGTCATTGTATCTTTGACTGTCGAACCTCTTTTTAACTGCATATCTTTAACGGCGTCGTTAATAACCGTGTCATTCCTTTTCTTTTCTTTTTTCTTTTTTTTTTTCAAGGAAAATAACTGCAGTATCATTAATTAGCTTTTAATGCTTCTTTATCGGAGTGCACTCGGATATATTCAAGCGGTTAATCTGTTATGTGTAAAGGAAAAAAAAGTTGGGGGAAGGTGAGAAGATATCAATATAAACTATGTTTTATTGTGTAAAATAGGGATAAATCTGAACTGTTTAAATTAATTAAATGGACAGATAAGATTTTTTCTTTTTTTAAGAGATAACTAGCATCGTATATGTTGATTACACACATATACTGTACATTGGTAAATACATACATATTATATTGTAATATAACATATTTCAAATAATTGTATAAATAATTAATAAATTACTACAATCAAAATGTAATGAGCCCTGTAAAATATGTTAAGTACGATTGTATATCCAATTACATTAGACTATACTATCTCAAAAATATTATAATAGATTGCATGAATTTATAAATATCAATCTCTGTTTTATTTAGTTAATCATTAAAATAGAATGTTAAATTGTTAACTATGTCATGTTCAATATAATTAAAAATATTATAAATGTTATATCTAGGTACAAAATATAAATAAAACATGCATCCAATTATGATGTTTTATAAATTAAATTATTCACTTAATTATTTTATTTAATGTACTTACTATGTGTTGATGATTATTTGACATAATAAAATATGCGAAAATTCATATATTTATTAATTCTAGCAAATCAATTTTAAATGTCATGTATATAAGAAAACATGTTATTGAATATAGTACAGATGAATTCTAAATTAAAAAAAATGGTGTGTGCATATGTGTGTGTGTGAGAGAGAGAGGGGGGTATAATATTTTTGAGAGAGAGAGAGAGAGATAGGGTATAATATTTTTTATCGATAAAAACTGTAGATGATTTGATGTTTTCAGGAGGGAAAATGTTTTGAAAGAAATTCCATTTTATAGAAATATATATATATATATATATATATATATATATATATATATACTTAGAGAACTAGGTATTCTCACGGGAATACCTAGTATCCATTATAACCAACCTCTCTCTCTCTCTCTCTATATGTGTATATATATATATATATATATATATATTCCAACATATGTTACAAAATTGTCACTGGTCTCTTATAATTTATAAAATCATCACTATCTTTTTCCAATTTTCAAATGAAATAGCATTGTCAGTATTAATTTTAGCATTTCATTTTTTAAAATTATTTTGGAAATTATCATATCTTTTTCAAACCATTGGATCATCTCATTAAATGACTGAGATTTGTCATGTTTTACACATTAGGGGTATGTATGTATGCCAAACCTCTTCAATATATATATTGTTCATGAAATAGATCGAATACAAAGTATAGTGTATAAACTAGGAACTCATTTAAATTGATTACATCGGCAGATAATATCTTATGATTTGGGTGCAAATTCTTGAGCTTGATTTACTTTCATTTTTCTTCATTTGAGGGAGAAACGGTAGTGAATTTCGAACATGAAATTTTTTTACCCAAAAGTCTCCAACATGTATGTGTATCCGTGGGAACTTGTGTTGTATTTCTAATCACGTTTGAGTTGTGTGAAAGGTTTTCATAAGTGTGTTCACGTTTTTTAGGAAGTCGATGGAAGTGATCTTTTAATTTATTTCTAAACGAAGATTGCTTTAATATACTCGGATTTTTGAAAAAAGAAATAAAAAAAATCAGAGGATGTCTTATATCTCTTTACCATCCAAAATTTTGTTATTAATTAGTTTTGTACTCGGGAATTCGCAATTTTGTTGGTAGATTTAATTTTGAATTAAATTTAAAAAAAATCATCAAACTTCACATTAAAACTAAATGTCACTCAAATTAAGAAACGAAACACAATTCAACGAGAAATCAAATAAGTGTTGCATACGATTGATTGTATGTGTGGGCACGTGTTAACGTGTCCATCAATAATATCGTAGTACTACTTAACCAGGTATATTAATGTAGTCACTAGTAGATAGGTACTTTTTTTTATAATTCATTGTGAGATATAATTAAAAAACACATCCAATGTTTTTCCAATCTTAATATTAAAATTCAAATTGAATTATATGTAAAATGTTTTGATTAATTCTCCTAATTAATTAACTTAGAGAGTAGTTGTCTTTCATGTGAAATTAATTCATCCTAATATATTATTAGGGGAGATTAATTTGATGTTCAAAATGTTCAGAAAGCCGAAAAAGAAGTATTTTACTATATCTCACTCTTGTATCCACTAACAAATTAACTATATCAATTCAAATTAATATTTATTGCTAATAATTAAAATTTTATAAAATTAAATATCATAATTATAAATAATCAATTATAATAATCAAACATAAAAAGTGTTCAAATTACTTCAATGACATTGAAGGGTAAATTCATAATTTAATCCCTCCCTTTGTAGTCTTGAGTGAAATATACGTGTATGATTGCATTATGAATATACTTTTTGTGATTGTATTATGAATATTTTTCTCTATTGAGTGAAATTAAACATAAAATTAAACTTAAAAATAACAAAATTTTATTTTTAACATCTATATCTATATACATATTAAGGCAAAATCGTGTGATAGACAACGGTTCTGGTATAAAATTGTTGTCCATCACGCGATTTAATAATTATATTTTAAACTACAACTTTTACATAATAGACAATGGTCCTGAGTTAATAGACAACAGTTTTAAGTTAATAGATAATAATAGTGATATTTATTGTTGTAAATTTTTCTTCCTTTTTTTCATTTTTCATGATGGTTTAGATTATGTCCGTTGTATTTTAACAAATTTTTGGAATCTTATTTATTATTTTTTTTACTTTGATATTGAAGATTTATAATATTTTTTATATTATTTTTTATGCATAGGTGGATGATTTGTACAGTACTCTACATTTATCGCATAAAAAAATAGATTTCATTTATGTTGCACTATAATAATAATAATCAGGGCCGGCCCTGAGGGTGAGCAAGGTGGGCCACCGCTCAGGGCCCCCACTTTTATAGGGCCCATATATATATATATATATATATATATATATATATATATATATATAAATTGATAATTTCAAAAAATTATAAAGTTAAAATGATTGTCTTTTCTACATTCTTTTCTGCCGACTTTGAAATCTCATAGGGCTTCAGTGATTAGATCCATCACTTATTTTTTTCTATGTAAATTTAGTGTGATAAAATATTTATTGAGATTTTGTGTTGATTTAATCTCAATTTTGTAATTGAATTATTAATCAACTATCTGTAATCTATACAAAGATCTTGTACAAGAAATGCACTTTTAAAGACTCAATTTTGAAATTTTATTAAAACTATTTAATGGGAAAAAAAATCGATTGTTATATTTAGGGGTTTTATTCCTCAATTTTGAGTTCACCAAAATCTCAATTTTAGGGCTTTTAACATAAAATATTACAATAAAAATTTTGAATTATTTTTCTTAATATTATCAATATCTTTTTTCACGATTATTTAATTAATGAAAGTATTTTTTTTTACTTACAGAATTCACGAATGAGATTTTGTAAATATTGATTGTACTTTTTCAAAATTTAAGGTGATTGGAATAAAATGGAAACAACTTTAAGATGCTCGTGAAAAAAAAAATTCAGGGCCTTTTTTTTATTTCGCTCTGGGCCTCCGAATTGTCAGGACCGGCCCTGATGATAATAATAATAATAATAATAATAATAATAATAATAATAATAATAATAATAATAATAATAATAATAATAATAATTTATTTTTCTATTTCAATTTCATCATTTAAAATAATTAAACAATTATATTTTTTATAACTATCATATATTCAAAGAAATCAAATGTTCTTTAATCTTGGACAATTATACATTGATTTTTATAAAATTGTGTCGTTTGAAATATTTCAATTCGATCTTTCTCTAACATGGATTTTCATTTTGTTCCTAAAATTTAATTTTCTTTTGTTTGTCGTAACTATACAAAATTAATCTTCTTATCTAATTAATTAATACATGTACATATAGTTTTATTAATTTTAAAAATCAATATAAACAATAAAAGTTAGTGCAATGAAACATCAAAAATAAATGTGAAAAAAAATTTCAACCCCTTCCAATAGAGGAAAGTGTGGCCTTGAATTGAAGATGAATTTTGATCAAAACAAAATCACATCTGTAATTATAGCGTTGAATATTGGAGATGCCCTAAGCGTGCACCAAATGAACCTCGTCTAAAATAATTGCATTGCCATGCATTTAAATTTTAAAGTTTCTCCAAAATCTTATCTTAAAACTATACATTACGTGGTAGTGATCATAATCGTAAATCGTTTAATTAAGATTTCTGAAATGCATTAGTATAATAATATGCGTGGAGACAAATATTAGTAGTGACGGTGAAATGATGCGGTTTCTAATTTATTTGACTTTTAATTAATAACCATTCGGTATTTTTATAACCATTTTTTACTGCCCCAAAAACCTGCATGAACGTGGCAGGCAACCTAGGATTTGATGCAATTAATTTGATAATAATATTTACTCTGCTTCATTTCAGTCTGTGCCTTTGCCGCTGCCTAAATATTATTTGAGTGGAATTAATCTCCAATTCTCAACTACTCCTACCTATCTCTTCCATGAATCAATCTTAGGCACTACGTGTGTCCTTCCATGAATGACTATATACCCTCCTCAATCCACCTATCCAACTTCATCCTTTTATGAAAATTAATTAACAATTTCTTCACTACAATAATAAACCCTGCCCTATTATGTAGAGTTTAATGAATAAAGTAAATTGCAATATGTGTTACCGTGGATAAGTGTTTAGAGTTGGTGCGACTCGACTTAAGATTGGATTAGTTTTGATACCATGTTATAAATAGATATTGGGTCTAATTTATCATCATAAAATTCCGCTTTAATACGGAGTTTAGCTGTTTAGTGAATAAAATAAATTGTAAAATGTGTTTCTCGGTGGATAAGTATGCAGAGACCCAATATTGAAATTGGGTTGACTTTGATACCATATCAGAAATAAATATTAATCTAATAGCGTATAAGACAAATATACTCTCATCTTTATAAAGTGGCACATGTCACCTTTTCCCAATCAATGCGAGATATGTAACACGACGGCATTATGCACACTCATGTATGTCACCATTAAATTAACAATTACTCCTTCCGTTTCTAAATAAATTTCAATCTTGATAAATGCACACATATTAATAAAATTATCAAAGTATCTTGTACACCCTTATATTAATACATTAAATGAGTCAAATATGAATGCTTGAATTCATTAAATGGGACAAATGTTAATTTTTCACTTTGATTGTGTAGAATGATATTCTTTGGGAAACAAAATTAAGGTGATAGAATGATATTTATTTATAAAGGGATGGAGTAAGATTTTGGACCATAGAGTTCATCAATTATAGCATAAAATATTAAAATACAAACAAAGATATACATATATATAGGGGTGGGTTCAAATAGGAACCAATCCCCCCGTGAGAACCTAGGAACCAGTCAAATTCAAGGATTTTGATGACATAACGGATAAAAAGGCGATGACATAGTTGTAAATATGTAAAATTCAAAATCTAAGGGTAATTCCAGATTTTTTTTTATAAAGTGATGTCATCATCTTTTAAAAAATTCTTAAAAACTTTAAATAATCATAACTTACTCTTTTTTTTATCTAATTTACACAAAAAATATATCAAATTAAAGATTTTTTCATCCTCTTTCATTTAAGATCCATAGTGCATATGTTTATTTGAGCAAAAATTGATGAAAAATACAAAAAACTTTTTTTCACGCATATTCAACTCGTAACTGTCAGACATTTGCTAATATGATATCACAATATTGCTCATATGTTGTGTTTATGTTGCTAACATGAAATTTTTTATGCACAATTTTGAATTTTAAGTTGCTTTCATGAGAAAATAGTTAAAGTATGAGCTATATATAATTAAGTTCATAAACAATTATAATTTTATCAATGCTTAATATTATTTTGAAAACTTGTAATATTTGATATTTTAAGTCATACTAGCATATCATTATTCACATATTAGCAACATGTTACCATTGTTGCAAAAAACGAATCGAGGCGGCGCCTCGAGGCGCGCCTCAGTTAAGGGCGGTCGCCGACCGCTTATGAGGCTCCGCCTCTTACCCCTCCGACGAGGCTTAAGCCTCGGCAAGGTCGAGGCGCTCGAGGCGGCCGGTGCGTTTCGAGGCGCGCCTCATTTCATTCCACACGATTTTTATTTTAATTTCAGTTTTTTTTCTTTTTTTTTTAATTGGTTATTTAATATTAATATTTAACATTAAAACCCTAAAGCCCACTCCACTTACCCACCAATTTGGCCCGTCTCCCTCCTCTAACACGCAAAGGCGCGAAATTGCGACGTCTTCTCCAGCGATTCTCAGTGACGTCTCCTCCAGCGAAATCGAGCGTCTCCTCCACCTCCTCCCATCTCCTTCAGCTCGGCGCACAAGAAGGAAGGGTGCAGCCGTGCAGGTAAATCTTCTATCTCTGTTTTTTTTTTTAATCCTTGTTCTGATTTCGAGTGGGAGGCTGGGGCCTTTTTTTTGTTTAATACATGTTCTGATTTCTGAGTGGGAGGGTGGGACCTTTTTTTTTTGTTTGCTCTATTTTATGTTAGTTTATTAAATGTTCAGTAGGTTAGTTTAATTTAAATTCAGCAGACAGCAGCTATGATTTATGTTTTGTTAAGGTTAGTTTAAATTTAGCAGCCAACTGGTGCTGTTAAGAGTTTATTAAAATTAAATGCCCATATTTTTCTGCCCATGCATGTTTTGTTTGTTTAAAGCAGCCAACAGGTGCTGTTCATTTAAACTCAGCAGCAACGGGTGTTTTTTTTGAGTTGGGGATTTGTTTTTTTTTTATGTTTCAGAATGAGTTCTCAACGAAGAGATCCTGCTTGGAAGTATGCCACTCAAATTGAAGTTCCAGAACAGGGTGTCAAAAAGGGATACAAATATTTGAAATGCAACTTCTGTAATAAGAAAATTACAGGAGGAGTGAAGAGAGCGAAGGATCATCTCGCTGGCAATCACAATAATGTGGCACCGTGTGCTAAAGTGCCTCAAGAAGTTAAGGATGAGATTGCAGCGTATATGAATGCATTTTCGACTACCAAACAAATGAATCAACGAAATTTAGATGAGATGATAGATTCTGGATCCTATTTTGGCGGTGCTTCCGGCAATGCTTCATTTGATGGTGCTAGTTCTTTTCCGAGTGGTGGCTCTTTTCCTAGTGGTTCTAGAGGTGTTAGAGGACCAATGGATAGATATATGGTGAATAAGGGAGGTAATGATGATGCTCAAATGATTGATGATGTCAATGAAATACCTCCAACAAAGGCGGAAGAGTATCGAAGTTTAGCTTGTTTGGATGTTGGGAGGTTCTTTTATGAGAATGCAATCCCATTTAATGCTGCTAGTAGCCCATCATACATCAATATGATGAATGCAGTTGGAAATTACGGTCGTGGCTTTAAACCTCCTACAAGGCATGAGTTGACTGGTTGGATACTCCGAAAAGAAGTTGAGACAACTTCTAAATTAGTGGATGATATCAAAGCAACATGGAAGAAAACTGGGGTTTCCTTATTATCTGATGGTTGGTCTGATATGAGGAATAGAAGTTTGATCAATTTTCTTGTCAACAATAAGGAAGGGACAGTTTTTTTTAAAACCGTTGATGCGTCAAACTGTGTGAAGGATGCAAATAAATTGTTTGAGTTGCTTGATAGTGTTGTTGAAGAAATTGGAGAAGATATTGTTGTTCAAGTGATCACTGACAATGCTAGTGCATACAAGGCAGCTGGACGTTTGTTGATGGCTAAGAGGACTAGTTTGTATTGGACTCCATGTGCTGCACACTGTATTGATTTGATGCTTGAGAAGATTGGAGAGTTGCCACAACCGAAGACTGCCTTGTTGAAAGCAAAGAGAGTTAGCAACTTCATTCACAATCATCAGTATGTGTTAAGTTTGACAAGAAAATTCGCAAATAAAGATCTTGTTCGACCAGCTGCCACACGATTCGCCACCGCTTATCTAACTTTAGAGAGTATGTATAAAATGAAGCAGCCATTACAAGAAATGTTTGTTTCAAGAGAGTGGGCGGATTGTGCATGGGCTAAGAAATCTGAAGGAAGGGCTGTGAGAAAAATTGTCATGGATGATTCATTTTGGCGTGGTGTGGTTTATTGTATGAAAACCACATCACCTCTTGTGCATGTGTTGAGATTAGTTGATGGTGAGCAGACACCGGCAATGGCATTTCTTTATGGTGCTATGGATGAGGCAAAAGAAAAAATTGCGAAGAACTTCGATGGTGATCTATCTTCCTATAAGGAGATATGGGAAATCATTGATGTGAAGTGGAATAATCAAATGCACCATGACTTGCATGCTTGTGCATATTATTTGAATCCTCAATTCAAATGGAGTGACAATATGTCTCAACATCCGGAGGTTAAAAGAGGATTGTATAATTGCATGGAAAGAATGATTAAGGATGTCGACAAATATGCACTAGTTGATTCACAACTTGATGCGTATAATCACAAAAGAGGATTTTTTAGCCATAGAGCGGCTTTGATGTCATACAAAACACGATCACCCGGTAAATACTTTTCTTTTATTAATTATTACATATTTATTTCTCATTTTTGTTAAAAAAATTACTAACTCATTTATTTCTTTCTAATCTATGTAGTTGATTGGTGGGAACAATTTGGAGATGATGTTCCTGAACTGAAATCATTTGCAACTACAGTTCTTGGTCTTACTTGTTCATCATCGGCATGTGAGCGTAATTGGAGTACGTTCAATCAAGTGCATACGAAGAAAAGAAATCGTTTAACTACAATGAATTTGAATAGCTTGGTGTACATTATGTACAACAGAAGGTTGAAGCACAAACGATTGAAGAAGCAATTACGAAAAGAGGATGATGATCCTTTATTCGTTGAAGATTTGCCTTCTGATGATGAATGGGTAGCCAACCCAAATGCTAATGATGAAGAAGATGACTCATTTGAGATTGAGGATGAGGGGACGAGTTCTCCAGCACCGAAAAAGACGAAAAAGAATCAAGCATCAAACAAAGGTACTCTTTAGTTATTTATTATACATTAATACTTACTCTTAAGTTTTAAACTTTTAATAGCTATAATTTTTTGTAAATGTAGGAAAAGGGAAAAAGGTCCAAGGGCTTGTGGATGAGGAATTTGATGAGGAATTGGAATATGAAGGGGAGAGGGAGAGGGAGACGGAGAGTGGAGATGGATATTGCTCCTATTAATTTGACTATCATATCTTATTGTTAACTTTGCATTTTGTTTCATGAATTTTATGACTTTCTATGACTTTATGCTTTTTGTTATGATTTATATTAATGTTATGACTTTTCTATGAATTTATGCTTCTTGTTATGAATTATAAATTATATTTAGTCTTATTGTTGTGAGGCTTACGCCTCGGTTAGCCTCGAGGCTTACGCCTCGTGGGGCTACGGGCAAACGCCTCGAGGCTAAAAACTGTGTTTTACAACATTGCATGTTACTAACATATTAGCAAATTATTAGTCACATATTAGCAGTGTGTATATTCTCTAACATATTAGCAATATGTTGTATGTATAAATGATGTTACACATATTACACAATATTATTTTAAATGTGGTCAAATGTTATATGTGTTGTGTTTAATACGTGTCATTTTAATATTATGATCTCGTCAAGTTAGCAATATGAGTCTACCTCATGTTAGCAACAAAATCTGTTGATGTTAACAATATAAATCTTTCATGTTAGCTTATTAATACAATGCCAGAAAAGACAACGGTTTTAAACCGTTGTCTATTTAATTCCGAGAATTGGTCCCAAAATGCGAAAAAACATAACCGAATTTCTAAATTACGAAAATAACCCCGCCTTCATTAAGTTCTCAAATATTACAAGTTTGCCACCTTACTTTGACTAAAACTTTGACTAAATTATGGCCATTAGATCTAATCAAATCAAAAGTTAGGATTGGTTCCTAGATTCTCACGGGGGGATTTGGTTTCTATTTAATCCTTTTCCTATATATATATATATATATATATATATATTTATGTATGTATGTATGTATGTATGTATGTATGTATGAGATTGTTCCTCTTTTGGGTCCAATTATTGCAAATAAATGCTTTAGGTATTGACAATGAATTTACCAGTTAAGATGGTACCAAGATTTTTGATATGTTTGGTCGATAATTATTTCAATGAGGTAATAATGTTTCTGTCAAAACTATAAATCGTACATATAATGTTTCTCTAACCTATTTACTATACCTTCCGACAATGATCTACTTCAAGAAAGACACTCCACAGCAAGAGCTTGCCTTTGCTACCTACCGTCCTCTTTTATCCCCACTAATTAAATCTTATATATATATATATATATATATATTCATCAAATTTTAATTTCACTCTTCATATTTCACGCACGTGTATCAGCATATTTTAATTTTTCCGACCAATTAAATCTTTTATATTGTCTACATTCATCTTAAATTTGACCAATTCTTTGTATTTTGTTAATGTTGTCTAGCTATTGCATATAACTTATAATGTAATTATGTGGTACAAGTGCTACATTCCGTCTCGGTGTGGAACCTTTTCATTTTCTTTATAATTATTCACAATCGTATACTCTGAGGGAAATCAAATCTAACTAATTAAGCAGTAACTGGTTAGCTATGTAGGATTTAATTAAAGTGCAAATTACAACATGCATGCTTCATCAATTAATTAATAGCCAGAAAAAAATAAAGAACTCGAAAGCAGTTTAATCTTTGTCACACCTATTTGAAGCGATAATCATACAAATATAAATCAAAATATTCGAGTTTTGATCTTCAAAATAGTATGATCTCTCCTAATCGATCATACAGCTCTGGAAAAAGGGAATTCTTGTAATTAGAAATTTTCTTCATTAATTAAGATTTTTTAACACGTGTTGTGAGAGTTCTTTAATCGTCAATCGATTAAGAGCTTACATGTCATAAAAAACATGTAGCCGATACGTATAAGTGTTTCATTTTATATTTTAATCATTTGAATTTATACCATGTTTAATTATTTAATTTCTTACATACATATTGCATAAATTCAATTATCAGTATACAAACTGAAACATCAAATTAAAATAGAGAATCTCATCCAATACTGATATGCTAAAAAAAAAAAGGTAGTCATAGGATGATATTTTGGTACATGAATGTATGAAGTGGGAGGGTAGAACGGTAACTTCGGGTGGCAGGTGAAAGTGGGCCTAGGGCGGCCCAAGGTAATTGGGTCGGTTGAACTGAAGGAGGTCCAAACATTTCGTAACAACATATAAAACAAAAGTCGCCGTCTACACTCTACGGTGCGATAATTACAATTGATTGCTATTTGTATTAAATAAATATTAATTAATCAGAAAAAATATGTCGACTTGTTCAGAAGCGCCATATTGGTATGCTAAATTTAGCAACCGTGATGGTCCTCCATTATCTCACCTTTCACCTTATTGCCGCTTGCCTCTCTTTTTTTTAAGGTAAATATTAATCTCTATTATATATTCCACCGGTCTCATTTTGACAAGTTAATAGAGATTTCTCACGCAAATTAAGAAAAGATTAGAAAATTTAATTAATTAAAAAACTTCCTAATATGTTTCTATTTATGTTTTTGACAGTGAACTAGTACTTAATATAAATATATTAAATATAAGTATATATGAATAAAATAACTAAATATATATAAAAATATGCCTATATTATGTTAAACAGACCTATCTTATATTCTTATTGGAACGGATAGAGTATTTGCGCAAAAACAAAACTCGCTGCTATATATTAATATGTTGAATTTTATGTACATATTATATATATTATGTGTGTGTAATTTTTTGGTGAAGGACAATTCACCCTTAATAATTTATTTATTTTTATTCATACATATAATTTAAAGAGAGAAAATATTTTTATTCGTTGCACTCTGGTGCACCAGTCTAGCTGAAGGCTTCGGTCAGATGGGTCGAGTCGCACCAAAACCCGCACTAGACCCACGAAAATTTTATAAAATAAATCGATCAGCGCTAACGCATCAAATATATTCCAAATATTTCAAGCTTCAAAGGATTATAATTTTCTCATTTTTAATTCACTTTTGTTTTTAAAGTGTCAGATGTGGACGAAAAATGCATATATTTATTTTTTTATGTATGCACAAGTAACAAGTTATGAATTAGATTAAATTCTGAAATATATTTATAGACCATAATTAGGATAATAAATTCTTATTGAGATGTCGGTATTAGAATATCATAAACTTTAGTTAGAATGTAATAAACCCTCTAACAACTTATGACTACAATAAATTGTAATATCATTAAAAAAAACGTTATATCCTCCAATTAAGCTAAAAATCTCATTATAAAAAAAATCAGAGATTAATTATAAGCTACAGTTAAAATCTAAAAAATGCTCGTAAATATAAAATATCAAATCATGCTAATCTGCAGAGAGTATAAACTAACATTGCCGCCAAGACCGGTGAAGTATTGACTTCTAACGGTGAATTCACGTTCTGCCCCTCGGTTTTGAAGAACTTTGTTATATATTATTATAATTCTTTCTTTTTTTAATCCAATTTTCACACTGCTATTTTTTTCTTGGTTGTAATTATCGAAGCAGACTTTTTTTTTTGAGTTTGGAAATAAGGATATTAATACGGCTATTGCTTTTTTGCATCACTATTTCTTCAATATACACCACATTATTTTTCATTTTTACCCTTTAATTTAATAATTATTTAAAACATCTGAAGATGGAAGCATGAATTTATCTAAATCTTTGATTAGTGTTGTATTTATCTGTATTGTTTAAATGATTACTAAATAATACAATTTGATGTGTTAATTCATAATCGGGAGATAAATTTTAACACAAGATCTGGAGTAATTAACTTGTTAATCAATACCACTCGAGAGAGTTGAGATTAGTTAAGAGAACAAGAAATCCGATGAGCAACTAGAAGTTGCATGTTAGGTATTAAACGAAGACATTAGTCTAGTTGTGTGATCCACACTTTAGGCGCTTCGAGATAAAGTTTAAAATATAACTGTTGTTGGTCTAACTATATTCAAGTCTCTACATATGTATATGATGAAATAATTTGTAAAACCCCAAATTTTCAGAGTTTATTTATAAAATTAAAGAAATTTAATCGGAGCCTAGATAAGGATATTTTGGTAGTTAACTGCGATTTTAGGGTCGTTTTTCGTGAAATCGTCTTTTTGAGAATTTCGATCTGAGCTCAGTTATAGTCAATTTTGGTTGCGTTTGGAAGGTGTTGACCCAAGGAGCATACCGGTGCTTTCGGATTTTAAATCTGAAGTCGTTTGAGTTCCCGGTGATTTAAAACGCGTTTAAAAAAGTTATGAATAATGTTTTTCCGTAAGAGCGTGATCGTTAGAAATTTGCAAAATCTCGTGTGTTGACCCGAGCCTTGTTTTTTCAAGCCTACCCTATAGGAAAGTTCTCAAGGAATCCGTTGGCGTTCCCGGATTTTCATTCTGAGGTCAATCGAACGCTCGGGAATTTTATTTGTCCCTTGTGTGGAATAGTAGCTTTATTTTTGAAAAAAGAATATTTTCTTGTTTTCCTTCAAAAGACTCGTTCTTTACCCCGAGTCAAGTTGGTTCAATAGAACTCGAGCCAACGAACTTCCCGGTATTTTCAGATTTCGTAAATGAGGTCATTTGGACCTCGCCATCGAATAAAACGCCTTTTAATCGAACCTGGTATTTTTAAAGAAGTGTTGTTACATTAAAGTAGCTTCCAAGGGAAGCCAAGTATTTCCCTATAAATAGAGCTCTTCCTCTCCCTTCTTTCTTGCTCATTTTCATTTCTTCACCCCCATTTCTTGAGAGAGAGAGAGAGTACGAGTTGAGTGAGGAGTGCTCTTCGTGAGCGCACCTCCTAGTGAGAGAAGAGTGGAGGAGGAGCCGCCGCCGCGGGAGTGCCCTCTCGGCCAGAGAAGTGTGCGGGCGCGGGAGGTGCCGCCGGTGCGGGGCACCCCGCCGCCGTGGGGGGCACGGGCGCGGGAGGTGCCGCCGGTGCGGGGGTACCCCTTCGGGCATGAAGGGGCGCGCGCGGGGGGGGGGGCGCCGCGGCGTAGGGGCCGAGCCAGCTCCGGTACGTTTTTGGCGGAGGTCATAACTTTCGACTCGGTTGGAATCACGAGGCCCATGAGTACTCAAATTGAAGCTCTTTCGAAGATCTACGACTTAGCAGTGGCCGATTGTCTAGAGTCTTGATCGTTCGAGTTGGAAATTCCGTCCCCGTTTTTAGTAATTTCGAGCGTTTAAATCGTTTAAATTCTCGTGTTTCAAGTTATAGTTATGGGGCGGGTGTTTAGATATCATTTCAATTTCTTGTTAGGATCTCGAATAGGGCTGCTAAGTTGTTGATCGACTTTCATAAAGAGGAGGTGAACCCCGAGGAGACCCGATGAAGGATTTTCGGCTCATTGCTTCGTCTACATGCTCGTTATCAAGATGCTCGTCATATAGGTGGGTAATTCTAAACCAAATATATGGTTTGAGCTAGTAAGCTCTAGAATCATGTTTAGATTTAAGTTGCGTCGAGAATTTAAGTTGGTATCAAAGCACAACAACCCCGTCCCTATCCTCGGGACCGGGCTGTTACAGTTGGTATCAAAGCTAGGTTTGCAAACACTGCAGACCTGTCTCTCCTTGAAGTAATTGATTGAACTCTCGTGTGTTTTTCCGTAAGAGCGTGATCATTAGAAATTTGTGAAATCTCGTGTGTTGACCCGAGCCTTATTTTTTCAAGCCTACCCTATAGCAAAGTTCTCAAGGAATCCGTTGGCGTTCCTGAATTTTCATTCTAAGGTCAATCGAACGCTCGAGAATTTTATTTGTCCCTTGTGTGGAATAGTAGCTTTATTTTTGAAAAAAGAATATTTTCTCATTTTCTTTCAAAAGACTTGTTCTTTACCCCGAGTCAAGTTGGTTCAATAGTACTCGAGCAAACGAACCTCACGGTATTTTCGGATTTCATGAATGAGGTCATTTGGACCTCGCCATCGAATAAAGCGCCTTTTAACCGAACCCGGTATTTTTAAAGCAGTGTTGTTACACTAAAGTAGCTTCCAAGGGAAGCTAAGTATTTCCCTATAAATAGAGCTCTTCCCCTCCCTTCTTTCTTGCTCATTTTCATTTCTTCACCCCCATTTCTTGAGAGAGAGAGTACGAGTTGAGTGAGGAGCGCTCTTCGTGAGCGCACCTCCTAGTGAGAGAAGAGTGGAGGAGGAGCCACCGCCGTGGGAATACCTTCTCGGCCAAAGAGCTGCGCGGACACAGGAGGTACCGCCGGCGCGGGGTACCCCGCCGGTGCGGGGGGCGCGGGCGCAGGAGGTGCCGCCGGCGCGGGGGTACCCCCTCGGCCATGAAGGCGCGCGCGGGGAGGGGGGGCGCCGCGGCGCAGGGGCCGAGCCAGCTCCGGCACGTTTTCGTGCGGAGGCCATAATTTTCGACTCGGTTGAAACCACACGGCCCATGAGTACTCAAATCAAAGCTCTTTCGAAGATCTATGACGTAACAGTGGTCGATCGTTCAGAGTATTGATCGTTCGAGTCAGAAATTCCGTCCCTATTTTCGGTAATTTCGAGCGTTTAAATTCTCGTATTTTAAGTTATAGTTATGGGGCGGGTGTTTAGATATCATTTTGATTTCTTGTTAGGATCTCGAATAAGTCCGCTAAGTCATTGATCGATTTTGATAAAGAGGAGGTGAACCCCGAGGAGGCCCGATGAAGGATTTTCGGCTCGTTGCTTCGTCTACATACTCGTTATCAAGATGCTCGTCATAGAGGTGGGTAATTATAAACCAAATATATGGTTTGAGCTAGTAAGCTCTAGAAGTATGTTAAGGCAAGGGAAATATCCAATAAAAGTATTTTATGCTCTGCTTGGTTCGTCTCTCTGCAAAGTTAAGAAAAGAAAGGAAGGAAGTTATATGCCTGATATTGTTGAATTGTTATTTGAGTTTGATAAAGTAAATGAAGTTATTATAAGTTAGGTGAGCTCTCAAGCATGTTTAGATATGCTAGGATTGTTTAAATACAATTTATGCCAGCATGAGATCTTAGAATTGCTTTTAGTTGCAATATATGTTTATCCGCGTTCATTTCCTCGTATTGGAATGTTGGATTTTTCTAAAGCTTATTTAGCTAAGTATTGCCTTCTAGGGTAGTGATAAATCCCTTGTAGGCTGAGATCATGCTCAAATAAAGAATTAGCCTTAGACGATTGCTCTAGGCTTGATTTTGCTAGCTAAGTTCAGGAGAAGGTTAAGGTTAAGTAAGGAAGGTTAAGGTTAAGTAAAGAGAAAGTTAAGTAAGGATATAGTTTCTGTTGTAAACAGGTTATCGAGCTCAAAGAACAGTTTAATTGCATTATCATGCTGTGACCTTTGTGTCACTAAAGTTGAATCTTGATTAATAGGAGTCACTGCTGGGAAATTCCCTCGTATACTCGGGAGGATATTTGAGGTAACCCCTCTTCTATCTGAAAGCAGGCCTAAGGGTCTAGTAGACAACAGGTTTGAGCCAAGGAAGGCGCCGGAAAAGAAAGAAAAAGGTTTTGCGGATATGGAGAGGGCTTTTGCGTTTTGCTCTCCATATGCCGTCAGTTTATGATTGGATATTTCTAAAGTTTATCAAGAGTTTTCTCATAAAACCCCACTGAGTACATTAGTGCTCACACCCTCTTTTTCAAATGTTTTCAGGTTGAGATGCTGAGGCCGGTGATGTGCTGCTGGTCGGGTTGTCTAAGGTTTCCAAGTTTGTTGCTCTATATGGTGACATATTTTCTTCCGCTATGTTTCTGCTAAGTACTCTGATGTTAGTATTTAGTCTTGATATTTGTAACTTGATTCTTGATAGTAGCATGTTTTAAATGATATGATTCCTAAATATCAATAAAGTCTTAAAGTCTTTGAAGCATGTTCTTTTGACATACCAGTATTCCTTTATTGATTCCAAGATATGTGAAAAGTCTTACTGTTGAACATATTGGTATCTTTTCTTTTTCAGTTGACTTGTGAATAAGTTTTGCATGCTTGTTGTTGTTGTTGTTGTTGTTGTTATCCTATGAAGGGATTTTTCTTTCCAAGCATGATTCTTCTCATCTCTAGTTAGTCTTAAGTTGTTTTTCTTGCTTTCGTCCTATGAATGGGACAATATGATTTATTTGAGTCCGACCTATTTATGGATCTTAGTTGATGTGACCTATGATGAGTTCTTATTTATTTAAAGAGTCAAATTCCTATCTGTTTGTCATTGGATACTGTTTAAATTTCGGTTGGCCTATGTTTTGGCATTCCTTTGACTTGATTGAATACTTTGACCCCTTTGACCTGATTGAACCATTTGACTCTTAGTGATTCGTTGAAAACGATAGTTCTTCCAAGTCATAAAGTTAAGTTGCCTAAATTCTTGAGGCGCTAACTTAATTTAATTCTAAAAACACCCCTTGAATTTTCGAATTTTCGTGCTATTTTACGCACAACAACCCCGTCCCCATCCTCGGGACCGGGCTGTTACATAATTAACTAAATGGATTGGATAAAGATTGTACAACTTTATAATTCGTCTTTCGTCGTTGTTTTTTCCCTACTCTTTCTTCTCTATGTTTTCATTTATTTTATTTATTTAAGTATTTTAATTTGAACAAGCACTTTAATCGGTTGTCTAGATAGTGTTTAAGAGTCGAGTTCTGGTCAGTTAAATATTAAATCTATATGGATACGACCTTGCTCACCGCTACACTATACACCTCACTGTGTACTTGAAGTTATGTTAAAATATATACCGAACCATATGCGAAAAAATTTATCTTTTGTATTTTTCGTCCATATTTTCTTATCTAACATAGCCTCCCAACATTTTAAATGAAAGAGCACAAATACAACTTTAATTTGATTTTTTTGCATCAATTGGATTAAAAACGAATAAGTTATGATCGCTTAAAATTTTTAAGAATTGTTGAGCAATTTTATAGGTTTGGATGAAAATAACTCTCATTCCTTTATTTTTTATCTTTTTATTTACAAAATTGTCATCTATATTAAATCTCAACATTAAGATTTTTTTTTTTAAATTGTTAAGCGATTTGAAAGGTTTGGATGAAAATAACTCTTCTTCCTTTATTTTTTGTCTTGTTATTTACAAAATTATCATTACCTTTTATATTAAATCTCAGTATTAAATCATTTAATTGGATGGTGTATATGCGGTCCTAGTTCCAACACTAGAAAAAATGTCTTATTTGATCGATTCTCAATATATGTATATATAGGGAATCATTTGTGAACATTAGTCTAGTGTATAATTTGTGGATAAAATCATATCCATTGGATTTGTTAAATGGATGGTTATGATCAATTTTATTTTCATTAATCTTTTATAGTTATTTTATTTATGTTATTTTTACAATTTCAGAATGCTTAATTGTTATTTCTTAATTTTTTTTATGCTTGTAATTTAACTTGGAGAGAAAAATAACATAATATATTGTTGTGTTGTTTTTATATTTCAAAATATTTAATTTGTTATTTCTTAATTTTTTTTCACATCGAAGATGCTCATAGAAAAAATGGTGATTTGATATATTTGACTTTAAATACATCTACAGTGAAAATAATTGCATTTTCCTTAATTTCTTTAAAACTAATAATAATTGTCATTGATCTTAATAAATTAATGAATATATATGATTCATCCACAATTTACACGCATGACATGTATTTATATATTAATGCACCCCTGTATATACAGCTTGGACTTAATTCTATGCAGGTGGCTCAATGTACAAATTTTGGAGGGTAACATTTGAATTTTTGAAGGCTTTGCATACGAGCAAATCAATCACTTTCTCCTTCAGAATTGGATGAGCTCAGAGAGAGCAAAGTTTCAATTAAGGGGGGCCAATATTTTTTGCCTAAAATATTCAAAATAAATAGGAGTGTTATAAAGATAATAAATGTTGGGAAACACAACAAAAATATACGAAGCAAAAAACTTTAAAACTTATTGAAGTTAGGGATAAAATAGTCCTTTGACAAATATTAACATTATCATTTAACTTCATAAAAATAATATTAGATTAAAATAATCATAGTATTTCACTAGTTATAAAATAATATTCACTATGTTCCGTTCATATCACTTGAGATCCTCTAGTCCCAACTTATGTGTGTTTTTTCTTTCATTGTTTTTTCAATTTTAATTTCTTTTGGTTTATTATAAATTATTATTTAGGATTTGTTCCACCCAATTATGATCTATAACTATAAGTAGTTTTTAATATTTAATTTTTATTTTAGTTAATATAATTTTTTAAAAAATTCAAATTTTAGCAATAAATATTAATTATGATTAGTTATACTATAATAAATTTTAGTTTTATAAAAAATATTATTACAATATATAATTTTAATATTGGCACATGATTGACACACACAAATTGGGAGTAGATGATATGTACTCCATTCATATAGGCTTATTGGATTTTCACTAGAATTAAGAAAATTATTATACTTGACAGTTAAATGAGTAAACTTCCTAATATATTCATATTTATTTTTTTTGACTATGAATCAATGCTTAATATAAACATATAAAATATGGTATATATTAATAAATAGGCTAAATATATTTATAGAAATTAGTCTATATATTAGAATATTAAAAAAAAACTTATATGAATGGGACGGAAGGACGATTGTATATGATGTCGAAACTTAAGTCGTCAAATATGCACATTTGTTTATTATTTTTAAAAAAATGAGTTCTATCAAGTTAAAATTGAAAAGAAAGGTTTTTTTTTTTTTTTCCTGAATCATGAATCTCAATAATATAATCGGGAATAAATATTAGATGATGGCACATTTTATGATAACGAGGTAGTTTTGTTGAAAATTTTGCAATCTTTAATGTGTGGGCCCGATTTTACGAAAAGGTGGGTGCGGCTCACGCCGATTACAAGTGGGCCTTAAGAGCTATCTGTCTTGAAGTTTGGAAGCACATTAAAATTTGATTGCTCTCTTCGCCTTCGGGCCGTGACGCGGGCCCGGGCCCTCAATTGCTGACGTGGTTAACGCTTCTTTCGGAAATTCCACTAAAAGGTAGGGGTGAGCATAATCGAACCGAGACCGATTAATTGAACTGAACCGTAGGTTTTAGTCGGTTTGGCTTAGGTTGGCAGGACCAATTGGTTACGAATCGGTTATTTTTTTTAAAAACCGATTTCTTTTTCGGTCGGTTTGGTTTTAACTTTGTCGGCATCGGTTATAACCGAACCGACCGAAACTCTTATATATAATTATATTTTATAAAATAATAATTGATGATAAGATATTATTATAATACATTAATACATTATTACAAAAATAACATTTATCAAATAGCAACAAGTGCACGGTCTACCATTCTCTACCCATTTCTTTATCATTATAATGCTTATTTTGAAAAATTATGCCAAAAAAATTATGTAATTCGATTGGAACTGTAACCGACCGAACCGAAGTCTTTTGACGGTTCGGTTTCAGTTCGGTCGAAATTCATACAGTCGGTCGGTTCGGTCCAGAATATTCCAAAATTTTCGGTCGGTTGGTTCTTTAATTCAGCTCGATTTTGGGCCGAACCAACCGTATGCTCACCCCTACTAAAAGGGCATCTCCAATCTCCATTGCTTTTACTCAAATTTTAGGTACAGATTAATGCCAGGTTCCTCCCACATAAAAAATTATTAAATTCATTAAATTACTATTCAAATCTTCTAATGCATATAGTTACAATTGTTATTTTTTAGAGTCCCACTATAATATCACTCATTTTATTTATGTTATTTTAATTTATTCAAATATTTATTTTTAATTTTCATTATATAATTATATTAATAATGATCATAATAAAATTAATTTTTAATAAATTTGTTTATTTATTATTTTATTAAAAAAATAAATTTTAGTAATAATTATAATTGATATATAACTTGTAGTCTAATTAGAAAGAAAAAAAATCAGCTAACAATTAGACAAAAATGAAGGCGATAAAAAAAAATAGAGAAAGTAGAAGAAAAAAGAGAGGAAAAGAGATGGTCTCACCAGATGAATGGCTATATGGTAGGATATTTTCAAATGTTACCCAATTTCCCCAATGTAAATGTTGCCAATGTATTGGGTATAAATTCATACCACGTGAGATTTATACTCATGCATTGGAGATGCTCTAACCACATTAATACTATTCACAGATCGTGTTTCGTCGTCATAGCACGATTTATGTGGACTGTGATTATAGTATATATATTCAGTTCAAATTCGTTGATGTAATAAAAAAATCAATATAATAGAATATTGTTGCATTGTTCATATATTATAAATTATGTAAATAGATTGATTGATTGGTTAGAATTTTAGTGATTTGGAATAAACTATCAATCCTCCATTTGGATTCAACCATTAAATTGAAGAGAATTGTCAATTCAAGACCTGACAGATAGGTAAGCTATTAATTTAGGACTCGAAAAATGAAAAATATCAATTCAAAATCTGAAAGACGATATTTATCAATCTAAGACCTCAAAAATCATGAATTTTGACATAATTTTTTATTTTTTTTTTTATGAATTCACCTATTAAATCTAGTAAATAAATTATTAAAAATAAATAAAACATAAAAAGAAATCAAAATTCAAGATTTTTGAGATTCTACATAGATAATTATCATATTTCGGATCCTGGATTACCTTAATTATTAGTTTACATCTTTTAGGTCATGGATTGACATATATTACCCATATTTAAAGTTTTGAATTAACAATTCTTCTTAAATTAAATATTAAATGTATACTTAAAATATCTAAATTGTCCTCAGTGAGAAATACGTCCGCATGTGGATATGTATCTTAAAAGCCTCAATTCATGTTGAGTTCATCAACACTCATTCAAGTTAAATAACAATGATAATCGAATAAGTTCAAATACAGTTATTCAAATGTAAAAAAATTTAATAATAGTGCATTTGTCACACGTAATTTAGAATGTAAGTTCAAATACACTCCACACACCTCTTAAGTCTAGATATGAACATGTAATTCAGAATAAAGAAAACCAATTTATAAGTTTTGGGCCATTTGCAAATATGAATATTGGGTTAATTAGATAAGCCCCTTAGCCCATTATAAAGTCCATTGTTGATATCCGTAGACGATAGCTTAGCTGCTTAGGCTCAGCCCCCTCCTCCTCCTCCTCCTCCTCTTCTTTGTAATTCTATTCACAGCTCGAATTTTTCTCAATATAAGTATATAACCCCAAAATTAATTAAAATTATAATTTATTATATATGATTTTCTTTGCCCTTATAAATTCACCATTTAAAAGCCCTAAAATATTAAATAAAACCCCATTAATAGCTCCCACCGTCTTTCATAACCCCCGAAACAAAATCTGACGAAATTTGGTAAGAACTCACCGTAATAATCTACTCCTTCCGTCCCATTTTGATAGACTTGTTTTCCTTTTTAGTATATCCCGATATATAGGCATGTCTCTATATATATTTAGTCAATTTACTAATATATACCCATATTTAATATGTTTACATTAGGCATTAATTTAATATCAAAGAATTAAATAGCGCATATTAGGAAGTTTCTTGATTAATTGGGACGGAGGGAGTATTTAATTTTTAAAATAATTAGTTTGATTTAACTATATTTAAATCGAAACCTAATTAAATTCCTTCTGGTCAATTAAATCGAAAAATACTAGTTCAGTTCAATTTGATTTATTGATTTTCACTTTTTTTTATTAAATTCAATTTCATTGAAACCGATCAACAACAATTTTAGTTATGAAGATTGATCTAAAATGGCAGAAATTATTTCAATAATTATGTGATATTGAAACTTTTTCAACAATCCCCCCTAAAACCCGTTTTCATCTCCAAATTCAAGAAAAACAATTTACAATAAATGATGATATATCATTGCAGAGATTGCGGCATTAATCTCAACGTCCATATTGATGAACTTCGAAGTCCATCTTGAAGCCGGAAATCTGGAACAGAGATTGAGAACGAAGAATAAAAATCGATGTGACGTGGAGATGAATACCACTGCCTTAAAGACGAATTTCCGGCAGCCCGAGGTGAACAACCTTCACGCGGAATCGCTCCCAAGGTTAACACAAAATTCAAGTTTCGTGGACACTCATGAAACCCGAATTGGAGAAAGCTCGAACACTTGCTCAGAGAAGACAACGAAAGATTTTCAGAGGAAGAAGAAACTTGTATCTGTATTCTATATGTTTCTGAAAAACCGAAGTCAAATATATAGAGGATAAAAGATGACTCCCTCAAAGCCACGTTCACAACTGCATTTATCACCAAAAAATGGCTAGAGGAATAAGTCATAAAGAAATTAGGGCAAAGGGAAAAAAACAAACAAAGTAGATACAAAAAGAAGGCCCAGACTAGACCGGAACGGGAAGAACGGCGCGCGCGGGGGCTTCGTCTTCACCCGCTCACCATAAAAGCTTTCTCTCAAGCCAATTGAACTCTTGTAAAGGAAAAGCTAATAAAAGGGCCTCCAAACATCATTCCACAACCGATGTGGGACAAGTGAAAAACAGAAGAATTGCTTTTCATTTCCAACAATCCCCCATAAATGGAAAGCGACGAGATAAAAGAACAACTCTGAGCAAATGAAGGATAAATGCATAAGTGACAATAATCTTTCAATTTTGAATTGAAACTTATCCGAACTAATGAACTACACTTGAATCCAAAAAAGTGTGTTTAAACACTTGAACTTTAAAAGATTCAAGTGAAATCCCTTAGATCATCGTACAAATTCTTAAATCGAGTAAACTCCGCGATATCAAACAATGGCCATCATAACCTTGGATTCTCATGAGTGCAGTAGCAAGACAGAGTCTTGCATAGGAGACGGCCAGTTCTCCACCACACTCACTTAGGTGATTCCAGATTGTGTGTCTCAAAAGCACAAAAATACAACAATAGTGTATCTCGAAAGAACGAATGTATTGAACCATTAAGAGCTAATAGCTCAACCTCAAACTGTCAAACATCATTTACTTTGGTACAATACCATCAAGTCCACTACTTAGGACCACCCACAGAGGGCTATGGCACAACATTAACAAATGTAAATCCATCAAGTCCGTCTCAATAGGACCACCCAAAAATTGGCTATGGATTGAAACATTACATAAAGATCAACAATGTCTCACATGTAATCAACAAGTCAGATAAGATAAACTTTACAGCTTCGTTTGACCTTAGAAATTTATCCACTAAAAGTTACCTCACTGACGAGGCCTTACGCCCATTCCCTTGGAAGAATCCAACACTTGATTTCCATTGAGACCTTTGGTGAGAGGATCGGCTAGATTTCTTTTGGACCTTAAGAAATCTAAAGAAATCACTCCACTTTTCAACAGCTGCTTCAAACCAGCATGCCTCAACCGGATATGCCTCTGTTTGCCATTGTAGACGCTATTCTTAGCAACTCCAATAGCGGCCTGGGAATCACAATGCAAAGAAATAGAAGCAGCTGAATCCCTCACAAGAGGTATATCGGTCAACAAGCTCCTCAACCAGTCAGCTTCACGACCTGCTAACTCAAGAGTAATAAATTCAGATTCCATAATGGAGTTAGCAATACATGATTGCTTAGCAGATTTCCAAGAAATAACACCACCACCCAAAGTAAAAACAAAACCACTGGTGGAACTCACTTCATCATTATCAGACACCCAGTTTGCATCACAATAACCTTCTAGAACAGTAGGAAATTTTTTAAATTACAAACACCAATCAGAAGTGCCTTTCAAATATTTTAATAAGCGATAAAGTGCAGTCCAGTGCTCATTACTAGGATTATGTGTATACCGACTCAAACAACTCACAACATATGCAATATCAGGTCTAGTGCAATTTATAAGGTATATCACACTACCTATGATCTTAGCATATTCAATTTGAGACATGGGTTCATTCAAATTCCTTTTCAGATGCATGCTACTATCATAAGGTGTTTTAACAGCAGTCAAAGAATCACAGTTAAAGCGATTAACACCTTTTCCACATAATGTGATTGACTCATCATAAAACCATGCTCAGTTTTTTCCAGTTTGATACCAAGGATAAGATCAGCCTCACCCATATCTTTCATATCAAATGCGGAAGATAGAAAGGACTTGGTTTCCAAAATCACATCAAGACTGGTACCAAAAATAAGCATGTCATCAACATATAAGCACACAATCACACAACCAGAATCGTGCATCCTAGAATATAAACAAGAATCAGAACCATTAACCTCAAAACCATTTGCAATAATAGTACTGTGAAATTTTTCATACAATTGAATTGGAGCTTGCTTAAGTCCATACAAAGATTTTCTCAACTTACACACTTTGCCTTCTAGACCAACTACCACACAGCCTTCAGGTTGTTCAATATAAATCTCTTTATTTAAATCACCATTCAAAAAAGCTGTTTTAACATCCATCTGATAAATTATCAAGTTATGAATGGCAGCTAGAGCATGAATAGTGGAAATTCTAGCAACAGGAAAATATGTGTTAAAGAAGTCAACATCTTTCTTTTGAGAATACCCCACTACCACCAATCTAGCTTTAAACCTATCAATTGAACCATCTGGTTTTAGCTTCTTCCTAAAAATTCACTTAGTTTTAATATGTTTACAGTTTTCAGGAAAATTAACCAACTCCCAAGTATGATTATTAATTATTGATTCCAGTTCACTATGAATAGCTTCTTTCCAAAAAGTGGCATCTATACTAGTCATAGGAATACGAGACAGGATCTTCATTGATAAGAAATGCAGACACAACATAATCATCAATCATATCAGGATTATTTACCAGAAAAGCAGTAATAAAATCAGGTCCTAAAGAGGATTCAGTTCTCTACCTTTTACTCCTTCTCAGTTCAACATGATCATCAACATCAGAACCAGAGACAGAATCATGAGACTTAAGAGGAAATACATGCTCAAAGAATTCCACATCACGAGATTCAGAAATAGAATAATCATTCAAAGACATAAATCTATATGCAGCAGAGTTAATTGCATAGCCAATAAACACACAATCATATGTCTTGCATCCAATGTTCAACATCTTAGGATCAGGCAGACGAACTTTAGCTAGACACTCCCACACTTTTACATATTTCAAGTTAGGAGCAAAACCTTTCCACAGTTCATATGGAGTCTTATCTAGCCTTTTATGAGGTACTCGGTTCAAAATATAGCATGCAGAAAGTACAGCATCCCCCCACATATTATTAAGCAACCCAGAACTAATCAGCATAGCATTCATCATGTCCTTTAGGGTCCTATTTTTCTTTTCTGCTATTCCATTTTGTTGGGGGGAATAAGGAGCAGTGAATTCATGAATTATGCCATTTCGTTCACAAAAATCCTTAAGGAATAACGTGCTATATTCACCACCTCTATCAGATCTTAACCTTTTTCTTTTCTTGTTAAGATAATTTTCTACTTCCAATTTATATTTCATAAACATATCAGCAGCTTCATCTTTACTTCTCAGGAGGTATATTTTAGTATATCTAGAAAACTCATCAACAAATGAAATATAGTACATTTTTCCTCCTTTACTTATAGTGCTTCTAAAGTCTGCTAAATCCATGTGAATCAGTTCTAAGAGTTCAGACTTTCTATGTTCGACTGATTTAAATGGTTTTTTTTAGCACATTTAGCCTCTACACAAATTTGGCACTTAGACAAATTATGCATGTTCAAAGCCGGGATTAAGTCCAGTTTTCTTAGTCTTTTAATAGACGCAACGTTAACATGTCCAAGTCTTGCATGCCATACATCATAAGACTCAACCAAATAAGCAGAAGTAGAAATATTCTCATTAATGACAGCAGAATCAACATTGAGTACAAACAGACCCTCATTCAGATATCATTTTCCTACAAATTCTCCATTTTTGGTCAACACAGCTCTATTAGCTTCTAGCACTATTTTAAGACCTGCCTTGTTCAACAGAGCACCAGACACTAGATTCCTACGCATTGAAGGAACATACAAAGCATTGCTTGAGCTCAAAGTTTTCCCAGAAGTCAATTTAAGCATAATTTTTCCTTTACCGAGGACTTCAGCGACACTAGAGTTGCCCATGTAGACGATTCGCCTTCTCCAGTTTCCTCAAAGTCGTGAAAGAGTTCCTTATTACTACAGAAGTGTCTCGAGGCTCCAGTGTCCAGTATCCAATCAGTTTTGTTCTCTACCAAGTTCGCCTCAATTACAACAGCATCGATAATTTCATCATATTCAGTCAAATGGGCTTGATTAGATTTTTGCGGCTGTCCCTGGCGTTTTGAACATCGGTAGGCCTTGTGGCCAGGACTGCCACACACCCAGCATGTGAGTTTAGACGGCGGCTTCTTAGCGATCTTTTTGTCGGCGGACAGATTCTTTTTCTTCCAATCTGGTTTATCTCTTTTTGGAACAAAATGACCTTTGCCTTTTCATGCATCAGATTCAACAAGATTAGCATTTAAAGAGTTAGAAGACAAAGATAGTGATTTATCCTTCATCCGGTTTGCCTCCTCAGTCCGCATGTGGCTTATCAGTTCCTACAATGTCAAATCTCGCTTCTTGTGTTTCAACATGTTTCTGTAGTTGTTCCACGAGGGTAGAAACTTCTCGAGTAAAACATTGGCCTGCAGAATATCACACATTTTCATTCCCTCGTTCAGCACCGCTGCAGTTAAGTTTTCATACTCATGAAGTTGATCCATGATTAGCTTATCGTCCACCATCCTGAACTGCAGCCATTTCCCGACGACATATTTTATCTTCCCTACATCGTCGCCACCATACTTCTTTTCCAGCGATTCCCAAATTTGTCTGGCAGATTTGACGTTGACAAGAAGGTCAAAAAGGTTGTTCGTCATATGATTGAGGAGATGACCATGAACAGTCTTGTTGTCTTTATCGAACTTCTTGTAGACGAGTGCAGATGAGTCATTGATCCTTGCTTTGATTGCAGACTCAGCAGCAGTATCTGCAGTAATGGAGGCATCGATCAAATCCTTCGCAGCGATAGGAGCATCGCCGTTTATGACTGCAATGATGACGGAGTCGGCAATGCCGGAGTCATCTGGGTCTGGAGAGTCAGTGAAGAGCATGTAGTCAACTTCTAGTTGTTCGAAGAAGATGAGGAGCTTCTGAGACCACCGCTTATAGTTCGAACCGTCCAAGGGTTCCAGTTTTGATAAGTCCGGCAAAACACGAGAGGAAGACGCCATTAAATTCATTTTAAATTGAAGTCGGAAATCTGGAACAGAGAATGAGAACGAAGAATAAAAATCGTTGTGACGTGGAGATGAATGCCACTGCCTTAAAAATGAATCTCGGGCAGCCCGTGGTGAACAACCTTCACGCGAAATCACTCCCAAGGTTAACACAACATTCAAGTTTCATGGACACTCACGAAACCCGAATTGGAGAAAGCTCGAACACTTACTCAGAGAAGACAACGAAAGATTTTTAGAGGAAGAAGAAACTTGTATATGTAGTCTATATGTTTCTGAAAAATCGAAGGCAAATATATAGAGGATAAAAGATGACTCCCTCAAAGCCACGTTCACAATGTGCATTTATCACCAAAAAATGGCTAGAGGAATAAGTCAAAAAGAAATTAGGGCAAAGGGAAAAAAACAAACAAAGCAGATGCAAAAAGAAAGCCCAAACCCACAACTCGATCACCCTCACACGCGTGATGACGACCAGACCAGACCGGACTGGGATGGACAGATGGCGCGTGCGGGGACTTCGCCTTCACCCGCTTACCATAAAAGCCTTTTCTCAAGCCAATTGAACCAATGTGAAGGAAAAGCTAATAAAAGGGCCTCCAAACATCATTCCACAACCGATGTGGGACAAGTGAAAAACAAAAGAATTGCTTTTCATTTCCAACACATCTCACTGGACTTCTACTTTGAAGTCGGCAACGATGTCTTCCCCCCCTCCCCAATGGCGAAAATAAATTGTTTGTGCCTTTTTTCCTTTTGTTTTATTTCAGATTTTGGATGACTTTTTAGTTATAAAACAGGGTGGGGGCTAAACATGAACATGAGGGTTTATTTAAATTTGTTAAAAGTTTTTTCAAGTGGTGGGGAAAAAATGACTAATAAAATAATAATTATATTTTATTTAATTTTGGGGGGGTTTTTTTTAAAGTGGTTGGAAAAATTTGACAAATAAACTAATAATTATATTTTATTTAATTTTTGGGGTTATAAAAAGAATATTGGGGGTTGTGAATATAATTATCCTTTTTTTCTACATAGTATTGGGCCTTGGGTAGACCTGCCAAAACAGGCCGGAATAACAAGGACCTACACCCATCCGCCTACGCCTGCAGGTTTTATGTGTGTGTGTGTGTGTGTGTGTGTGTGTGTTCCACATTTAAAGTTTTAAATAATCTGATAAAAATTATAACTGGTGCAGCTAGGCATTTATATTTACAAAATCTACATTCAAACAACAAGCTACCAAATATGCATTTAGATTTACAATCGATGTTGCTGCCTTGCTGTGAGAGGCAAGAGAAAGAGAAATAGCGGTGCGAAGAGCTGCTGCCTTGCTGTGAATCGACACAGAAGAGTTGTTGCCTTGCTGTGAATAGGCAAGAAGATGGCAATGGCGGCGAGAGAAAGATGTGAATGAACTGTGAGCTGGAGCGGCGAAAAGAAGAGGAAGATTTAGACGAATAGCAGCTCTCAAGGACTTAATCACACAATCACACTTACATAATTAGGTTAGGCATATTCATATTTTTTATTATTATTGATTTATTTCCATTATATATATATATATATATATATACGTATGTATAGGGAATTGATCAAATGAGAACCAAATCGTGGTATAAGAATAAGAAACTGATTCCACCATCTATCCGCAAGAAATGTGTGGTCTAGATCAAAAGCAATACAAGGTGACATTTTTGTAATTGAAGGATTATTTTAATGAGGCGTGGGTAGTTTTGTAATTTGGTGAATCTAATTAAAATAATAAGGTTTTTTCTATCTCTCATTCTTTATCTCTACTCTTCATCACTTCTTCTTCCCCATTTCTTTGATTTCAAAGTGCAGTAGACCAATTAATGAAGAAAAAGAGAAGAATATCACCAAAATCGAATTCAAATTGAAGATCTCCTAGATTGAATTCAAAATAATATTTGTTCGTCTTCCTTCACGATTTGTTCTCTCTCTCTCTCTCTTGTGGGTTTATTCTATCTTTCTCGATCTTAGGTCACTTTGTGTGTGCGTGTTTTCCCCCTTCCCCCTTCTCCTCTACTCTCTCTCTCTTTCTATTATTATTATTATTATTATTATTATTATTATTATTATTATTATTATTATTATTATTATTATTAGTGGTTCAATATTTGTGTTATATGCAGTTGATTGAGTTGATCTTTTCAACTTTCGTGATTAACAGATGTTTTCAGTTCTATATATTGTTGCTGGCGTATGGAGTGTCTAAAACATATTATTAGAGGTTCAGAATTTTTGTTTTTATCTACTAATTTTCTGTAGATTGTATTTTTGTATTATTATACACACGTGTTATTTGTCAGAATTTGTTAGCATTACAATACGTTTTATTAGCATTACAAAAGTTTTTATTAGCATTACAAAATGAATGATTAGTATTATAAAAACAGCATGTCAACATTATAAAAATAGCTTGTTATCAGAGTATTGACATGATGAACGATTTATCAAAACATGTCAACATGATATAAATAGCTTGTTATCAGAGTATAGGTATGATGAACGATTATTTGGCATTACTAGTATTAGTTTTAGCATCATCAAAGAAGATATTAGCATTATCAAAGAAGATATTAGCATTACTATAATTAGTTTAGCATTACCAATATTTTTACATTTAATTTTTTGTCTTATTTAATCTGCAGATTGTGTTGACACCACTGTAAAGATTTCTCCTAAGTTATCTAAATTTTACGTACCTGATTGCGAAGCATCTTTGAAGCAACATTCACAGGGTGTAATGCCCCAATCCCACTATGACCAAAATGTCACCAAAAACATACGTACATGCTTATGTGATAAATACTTTTCAAAAATAAGATTTAACTTTATAAATAATTTGTAAATGGGCAGCACCTCGGCTTAAAAATGTTCAAACCACGCACTCAGGCATTTTCAAAGTCAACTAACAACAAGGATTTTAAAATCACTAACACACACATAAGCAAATTATGACCTGGTAATATACATAGCCAATCAGGCCACACGTTTAAAAGTTCAATGGTCAACCCTTCTATACATTCAAATATTTGTATATACAATCAAAAACTGACCACTGAGGTCAATAACTTTCAAACTTAAAAGTTTTGTAGAGTATTAGCAGAAGCATTTAATATTTAAATATAGACAAGAGTTTAAAGATGGTTTTAGCAAAAACCACACAAGGTTCAACCATCAAACCCACTCCAGCACCTCGTCATCAACCAGCTCAATCTCCAACACCTGAAAATATTTGGGTTGAGTGTTAAAAAACACTCAGTGGGCATTACTATCCGTCCAAGTCATACTTTCATGCTTTAAAACTGTTATACTGCATAAATCATGGAAATCAACCATGAACATAATTATAACAAATTTTACTCTTCTTTATTGGATGAGAGGCCCAATGTGATCACATGAGTACTTTACGGTTACTTATTTAGACATTTAGTCACAAAGTAAACCGTCTATACTTGTAATTCGGAATTCCTCTGTGCATGAAGTCTCAAACATCCAATCATTGTGTAAAAATGCTATTAAAATATTTAACATGCTTTTCATGGACGCATTTAAAATTTAGTTGTGAGTTAGAGAAAAAAACCACCTTGTTGATCTCAAAGTGCAGTGCAATTTATATGTGAAATGTCACTATGCTTTTAGCTCGTCTCGACCTACAAAATTGGATTTCTAACTTAGCATCCTAATATAGGTAAATAAAATAATAACTTAGGTCATAAATAATTTAAATAAGAATTTCTTAAAAATTGGGATCGTTTGGAACTGAAAATGGAGTCAAATGGGCGAATAATGCGCATCTGACGGACTAAGTCAATTTAATGACCCTGATTGAGAATTTATCGGACCTTTTTGGTCTAAAGCGATATAGAAGATAATATGGGGTCATTTAAAGTTTTTGGGATCTTAGTTTAACCCCAGAGACGGAAGTGATGAAGTTTTAAAATTTAATGGGGTTAAACTGAGAGAATTCAAAAATTGAAGGACAAGCTAGAACTTGGGGTACTTAATTGAAGAATTGGACTCAATTAAGTGTCATGGACTTATGACCCAAATCTGAAAACCAACTATAAAATAATTTCAGCCCAATACAAATTTACACTTGTGTTTTCATCCCAAAATTAGATAAACTCATCACCACCATATTCTCTAGCCTCTCGCGTCCTTAGTTCGTGACCTCTCATCGCCGACAATCACCCTCTCACACACACAACACTCCCAACTGACCACACAATACAACCTTAACTCATATACACAGCAGTAGCAACCTAAGAGAAAATAGATGAATCAAAGAAAGAAAATCAATTTTGAACATGATTTTCCGATAGATTTTTCGATGAAATTTTGACAGATAAACGAGGGTCCAATTGATGTCTAATTGAATATCCAAGACCATATATTGAAAGCTTTGTAAGAGAGGTTCGAAATGGTATAAAATACATCAAAATCTAATGATCGGATCATCGGGTAAAGCCCAGACAAATCGCTACGTCACACAGCTGGTGCGACGCACAACTGCGACAACAGCTATTCATGGCTTCGTTCCCGACTATTAGGGAGTGAATTTGAAAATATCTTTACATAGTTGTGTTCTATACCTCTGTATTAACATCTAGTCAAAATTTTATGAATTTAGGACACGATTTGGTGCATGAAAATGATGTCAAATTGTGACAAATGGTAATATACAACATGATTGCCGAATAGACTTCAATGCAGAAAACAAAGGCCAAATGAGTTTTAGACCAAAAATCTATAGCCATGGAGAACAAGGTTATATCAAGAGGTTTGCAACGGTGTAAAGATTGTAAATTTTGAACGATCGGTTCGATCGAAAATTAAATCAAAAGAAAGTTTTGGTTGTTAAAGAACTCACCTTTTCTCCTCTCTTCTTTCCTTTCTTCCTTCTTTCATTTTTCTTTTTTAACTTCTGATCTCTCCCATACTAATCCCAAAAGTATTTATACACCTATATCTATAACTTTACATGTGTACCATAAGTACACCTACACCTTCCAAATAAATTCCAAGTTACTGGAGTTGATTGGTGGTTATATAGATATGTCTTCCATGATAATTTTTAAATAGTTAGCTGCCTGATCTTATTTTCATCCAAATGGCTTACAAGTAGTACATATACATCACAATACAATGGTCATAAATAGGCTTATATTGGGCTGGATGTGGATCAGAAAATAATAGAATTGTTGAAATTGAATTGGGTCAAACTAATTTGGTTAATTAGACTTTAATTCATGATGGTGGCCTCATAGGAATAAATAGAGTTTAAATTGTTGCTCGAAATAAATTTTATTGATAAGTCAAATATAGTGCAGATTGAATGATCTTGTAATCAAAATGTTCCCAATTAACATCTATTTTTATAATATAAATTCTAATTTTAACACAGATGCTCAACTAAGATTGAGAATTTTCTCTATCCTAGGGTGTCTCTAAGCCCATAATTAACTAGCCCAAAATAATTTGGAATCTAATTTCATGAAGTTTCTTACTATATAATAAATTTAAATACTATACTTTTCGGGGTGTTACACAGGGAGAGGAACATTTCAAAAGCAAACCTCTATTTCCAATCATGTTCTAAAAACACCCCAACCAGTGTTGAAGACTTTACATGGAAGATGAGATGATGAATGAAACAATTGCTATATGTATCAAATTTCTAACTTTTTGAACAATTGTCACTTTTTTTAGAATTGTCGTAATACTTCTCAATTGACACTATTATTTCAATAACATGCTATTAATATATATCAAATCCATGTGTTTTTTTTGTTAAAAGTGATGTTTTTGATACTCCGCTTCATCAGTATATAAATGCTATTATATGATAATACTACCATTTAAAAATTCGACTCCTAAGGTTTGCATATGTCAATGCTAACCATAAATTCACCTTTGTTATTAATTTCACCGTATGTGTATCATATTTTTCTAATGCTAACAAGAGCAATGATAATGCTAATACTATCGAATGATAATGCTAATACAACAAAATTATAACAACGTTGTTCATGGTTGGTTTATAATATTCTTGATAAATTTTTCTGCTAATGCTAACATTAGTTATGATAATGCTAAAATGAGCAATGATAAAGCTAACACTAGCGAATGATAATGTTAATACAACAATATTCTAACAACATTGTTCAGGTTGATTATGATAATGAGCTATGAAACTCTTGACAAGTCTTTCTACTAATGTTAACATTAGTTATGATAATGCTAAAATGAGCTATGATAATGCTAAAACTGGTGAACAATAATGCTAATAATACAAAATATACAACTAAATCAGATAGTGACAATATCATTGTTCATGGGCTAGGTCTTACATGTTTCTAGAAGTTTCCCGATGCTAACAAAATAAAACGAAACTACTAATTCATCATGAAAGAATGCTAAAGAAGTCTCATAACATTAACATCATCAATGTTAATGTTAATGTTTATGTTAGCATTATCAATGCTTATATTAGCATTGTCAATATGTTTGTTAGCATATGATTCTATCTCTGTTAGCACACGGCCAGGAAATCTATTTTTTTTTAGTTTAACCTTGATATTGATAAAATTACGAAAATGTCACAACATTGTTCTTATGTTCCTTTTATTTATAGCTATGCCATCATTTTTTTGACCAAATCTGAACTATCCAATCTTAAAATTGAAGTGTGTGAATTAGTTCTTACTTCTCACACAAGAGATAGTTCTCTCTGAACTATTCCCTATATATATATATATATATATATATATATATATATATACTTGTCCCGCCCCGGGCTTACTCGTCAAAACCCACCCCGCTGCAGGCTTACCCGCTTGGGCCCGCCAGACAAATGGACCTCAAAATTAAAGCCTTATCCGCCTAAAAAAATGACGAGTACGGACCTGTCCGGCGAGTCTAGCTCATTTTGACAAGTCTAGCCTTGCGATAAGACAAAACCTTTTTAAGTTAAAAAAAGGAGAAAAATTTAAATAGAAAAGTAATAACTTCAAAATAATAATAAAAAAATTATTAATTTAATTTGCTGGTATTTGTAGATCCAATACAGCAGAATACATAATTTTGAAGGAATGCAATTTATCAAAAAGAAATGTTTTTGGATGATATTTATTAAGCTTTTTACCTTGGGAATTTATTTCGCTTGTTTCTGAATTATTTTTTTCATCATTTTTTATTTTTATTTTTTGTTTTTTACTTTTAATTGATTTGCGATGTATGAGAGTACAAACGTTGAAATATTTTATATGAGGTTTAAGGATTGAAAAAACACATAATTTTCGTGGAGATTGGAAAAAGCTAGTGCTGACAAAAAATACCGCCATATCAGAATACCGTCCATATCGTAGCGGAAAAATATCGAAGATATCGATACTTATGGTATACCGATTTTTCTGTAAGATAGATTCATTATCGGAATTTTATAGTAAGGTAAATGTATGAATTTTTCAAATTTAAGGTATACCGACATATATCGAAAGTTCGGCATACCGTCATATATCGGTATATACCGTACTACGATATACTGAAGTAAAGGTATATACCGATGTGCCGGCATATACTGTCATATTGTACCACGGTATGTGCCGAAGTGAAGGTATATACCGTTGTACTATACCTTCACTTCAGCACATACCATAGTAACGTATGCCGATATATACCGACACATCAGAACATACCGTACTTTGAATTTAATATATATATATATATATATATATATATATGTATGTATGTATGTATCTTTTGCATATCTATAATACAATATTTAGTAAGTTTATCATAAAAGTTATGTTTTGATATTTAATTAAATACATAAATTATAACTAAAAATGAACTATTTGAAATTTAATGTAATAAATAATAATCTTCTATTTTTTCAATCAATAAAATTAAAAATTAAAATGAATAATCAATAAAAATAAAAATAAAATGATGTATACATAAATTATAAGATATAAACTATTTCAGTAAATAAAAAATAAATTAAATTATGTAATTGCATAATAATATTTTACTCTTCTTCCATTTTTAAAACTAAAAATTAACAAGAATGATTGAAATTATTGAAAGAAAAATGAGATATATTTATAAAAATATAATACGTAGTTTGTTCATCGTAAAAGTTCAGAAACATATAATATTTAATATAATTTAATAATTAAATTATTATTAAAAATCAAACAATGCGAAATCAAATATAATAAATAATAATTATATTATTTTTCAATCTTTAAACTAAAAGTTATGATGAATGATCTAAACATTTTAAAGAAAATTAGATATATTATTCAAAATTATAATATTTAGACCTTAGTATGTTTATTATGAAAGTTTTGAAAATTATTAAAATTCATATAATTTAATACTTAAATTATAACTACAAATTGATCAATTTGAAATCAAATGCTATTGATAATCTTTTTTTTTTTTTTTTTTTAATTTTAGACTTAAAGTTATGATGAATAGTAAGGAAAAATATACTAAAATGAGATATTATATACAATATTATAATACTCAGTATGGAAATCATAAAAGTTTAGGAAAATATTATATTTCATATAATTTAATAGAAAGTCCTACTTAAAAATTGAACAATGTGAACTCAGATGTAATAAATAATAATGTTATATTCTTTTTTAATCTTTAAACTAAAAGTAATGATGAATTCAAAATAATTAAAATAAAATGAAATATGCTATACAAGGCTATAATACTTAGTATGTTCAGCATAAACATTTACGAAAATATTATATTTCATATAATTTAATACAAAACTCCTAACTAAAAATTGAACAATACGTGAAATCAGATGTAATAAATAATAATGATATATTCTTCTTTAATCTCTAGAGTAAAAGTTATGATGAATTATAAAAAAAAATTAAAATAAAATGAAATATGCGATACAATGCTATAATATTTAGTACTTTCAACATAAATGTTTAGAAAAATATTATATTTCATATAATTTAATACAAAACTCCCAACTAAAAATTGAACAATGTGAAATCAGATTTAATATATAATAATCTTATATTCTTCTTTAATCTTTGACTAAAAGTTATGATGAATTATCAAAAAAATTAAAATAAGATGAGATATGATATACAATGCTATAATACTTAGTATGTGTTCATCATAAACATTTTGGAAAATATTGTATTTCATATAAGACAAAAACTTATATGAGACAGTCTAACGGGTCTCTTACGTTAGACGGGTCAAATATAACCCGACCCGCCCTACAAAACCCACCCACAAGCACCTAGCCCACTCTTTTTTTTTCCTTTCTTTTTTTTTTTGGCCCACCAACATGCTGAGCCCATTTCTCATTCACTTTATTTCTCTCTTTTTTTTTCTTTCATTTTTTTTGGCCCAACAACTTGCTGAGCCCAATTCTCATTCCCTTTCTTTTTCTTTATTTCTCTTTTTTTTTTTCTCTTTCTCTCATTTCTTTTTTGTTTTGTCCGTTTCATTCTTTTTCTTTTTTCTTCTTCTTTTTTTTCCTTCTTTCTTCTTCCTTTTTTCTTTCTTTCTTTCTTTCTTCTCCTTTTTTACGTTTCTTTTTTTTAATAAATATAATATAGACTTCTCAGAGTATACATTTATTTTTAAAAAAACATATTTTTTTTTCCTAGCGGTTGACTAATTATTGAGCCAAAAAAAGAAGTATAATTAATTATAAGGTAAAGTATAATTAATTATGAGTGGATTATATCATTAACCAAAGTATCATTATTTATGGGGTGAAGTGAAGTCTCATTACTATGGAAAAAAGTATCACTAATTGCATAAGAAAGTAGTATCACTAATTGAAGAAAAGTATCACTAATTGCAGAAGAAAGTATCACTAATTAGAAGAAAAGTATCACTAATTGCAGAAAAAAGTATCACTAATTGTAAAAGAAATTATCACTAATTAGAAGAAAAGTATCACTAATTGCAGAAGAAAGTATCACAAAAATATCACTAATTACAGAAGAAAGTATCACTAATTAGAAAGAAAAATATCACTAATTGCAGAAGAAAGTATAACTATTAGTGATGTTTCATTTTTTATTACTAGTGATACTTACTTCATAATTAATTATATTTCTTTATTATTAATTTAAAAATTAATGCCTAATCATTGGTAATTTTCATTTTAATGAAAATATAACTTTTATCTAGTGAAGTATCATTAACATTGATGTGAAGTATCATTAATTATGGATGAGATATCATTAATAAAATTATTACAAAAAAACACATCAATGTTGCTTTTCTTCGTTAATCGATAAAGCCTTCAAACTTATCCCAACATATATCCATCAATCCCATATCCTAATTAATTAATATCACGGACACGACACCGATTAGTTAAAAATACTTTCCAAGCATAATATATATAAAAATAATAATAATGAAAACATAGTATTATTTTGGCGATCAGATTTAATTTTTTTGGTTAAGTGGATATTAATTAATTTGAAGTAAAATTCGATTACGTTGAAATGAGTTTAAGATGATAAATGAACGCCACTAAATAAAAAAAAGGCACGAGGAGGAATAACATAGATGAAAAAAGAAAAATAAAGACGGAAAGGAACACGATTACGTACAAAAGTGTGGAAAGGCTTTGCTGATTCGTCACAACTCACAAATCATAATTGGAACGATTAAAAAAATAAAAAATAAAAAAAAAGGAGGGGGACCACTTTGTGAGTCAAATAATATCCGTCTAATGTAAGGGGATCCGTTAGACGGTCTCACACAAGTCCCCCTTCATATAATTAATACAAAACTCATAACTAAAGGGGCAGACTTGGGTGAGACCGTCTTATACATGAGACAGGTCAATACTCACATGCGGGGATCATTATTTATGGGTGAAGTATCATTAACTCACATGTGAGTATCATTATTTATACCCACATGTGAGTATCATTATTTATGGGTGAAGTATCATTATTTATGAGTGAAGTATCATTAACTCACATGTATTGATCCGTCTCATGTATGAGACCGTTTCATACAAGTTTTTGTCAACTAAAAACTGAACACTGTGAAATCTAATGTAATAAATAATAATCTTATATTCTTCTTTAATCTTTAGACTAAAAGTTATGATGAATTATTGAGAAAATTAAAAATAAAATGAGATATGATATACAATACTATAATACTTAGTATATGTTCATCATAAAGATTTAATATAATGATAATTTCGATATACCTTGAAATGTCGGTATGGTATGGACCGAAATATGGTTACAGTAAGGTATACCGAACTAAGATACTGATACGATCATAAGTGGCTTTGATATGATCCAAAGTTGTCCAAGGGACCCGTTGTAACCGAAAGCCCTAATTAGACGAAATTATTATCAATATTATTAGGAGTCTATTTTAATTAGGAAAGATATTTATCTTATTTTAACATTAATTTTTGAATTTATTTAGATTAGATTTTAGGGTTTTTATTTGTTTCCTTGTTAGATTGATTTCCTTAGCGGATTTGTCTCTTTTTCAGATTTGTTTTCTTTTTGTTCTAGTTTTCTATTTAGGAAGTTTATTCTCTATCATCCATATATAAAGGGAGCATGGAGAACGAAATTGAAGGCCTTTTGATTAATATATTTTATGAATTTTTCTCTCTAGAGATTTTATCCGAATTTCACAAGAAGTGTCGTGAGTTCAAACCTAGACTTATCAAGGTTCGTGTTTTCAATCACAGTTGGATCGTGAATTTAATATATCAACGGTTCGTCTGCGTTGTGAGGCTTGGGTCGAGGAATTCCATCATTTATCCTGTTGTAACCTGATACTCCTGAGGTAGATTCCCGTCGTCATCAATCTGCCAACGAGGATCGCATCAAGTGGTATCAAAGCTACGACTTTGTATCAGGTTTCAATTTATCTATCTTTATTTTCTGTATTTGGTTTTTGCTAAAAAAATTCAAAAAAAAAATGAAAAAAAAGTTTGAAATCAGCAAAAAAGAAAAAAGAAGAAAAAGAGAAGTTGATTAAAAAAAAGAGCTGTAAAAAAATGAAAAAAAGAAAGGACAAAAAAAAATCTGGTTTAGAAAAAAAAAGTTATATTTGTTTTTTTATTAAATTTCGTATTTGAATTTTCTTTTAGTGTTATTTAAGTTGTTATTACTCGTAGTAGAGTAAAAAAAAATCGTCCAAAAAAACTGACTTGAAAAGAAAAAAAAAGAGAAGTCTACTATCTCTATTTCTTTTTGTTCAATCTTGTATTTGACCCTCCTTTAGTATTATTTTAGTTGTTATTACTTGTAAAGTACAAAAAAAAAATCCAAAAAAAAAGATGGAGCAAAAAAAAAAGTGATAAAAAAATGTATGGAGGATACAGTGGTGGGAATGGTTCCAAAGTTGGTTGGAGGGAGAATTGGGAGTCCGATATTCCTTCTTTTTATGGAACGAGTGACCTTGAGCTTTATCTGGATTAGGAGAGACAAATAGAGTTGATCTTTGACTACCATTGCTATCCTGAGCGGAAGAAAGTCAAGGTAGTAACTAGTGGATTTTGTGATGAAGTTCTCATCTGGTGGTATCAATTTTATTCCGTTAGGCGACGTATTGGAGAGCCAGTAGATACATGGGAGGCAATGAAGAGGGTGTTCAGAAGGAGTCATGTGCCTTATTCCTACCTTCGAGAGCTAAAGATGAAGCTAGAGAAGTTGAGACAAGGGAGAAGCAATGTAGATGACTACTTCACGGAATTGATGGAAACCATGAGACGAGTTGATGTGGAGGAATATCCAGAGGATACAATGGATAGATTTCTAGCTGGTCTACGAAGGGCAATCCGTGAAAGAGTAGCATTATGGAACTATGAAGAGTTGGAAGACATGGTGCAATATGCCATTCGGGTGAAAAAGAGACTGGAGAGGCTGGAGATGAGGCAAAAGAAGGTGGTTCAAGTGGAGACCAATCTTGAGTTATCAACTGAGTTTGTTGCCACCAATAAAGATTCTATTTCCGAGGTACCATTTTCAGTTGATTCACCTATCAGTGAATTTATAGTTGATGCCACATGTGAAGATGATGGAGAAGAAGAGATGGTAGTGGAGGAGTCTAGTCGTGAAATAGCTGTGTTCAACACCATCGAGTTAGAGACGGCAACTGTAGGAGAATCAGTTTTTGAGAAATCCATGGTGGTTGAACGGATGTTTGAGAGTTTGGAGGTCAAGACTGTAGATGATGATGTCGACATAGATGAAAAGATGATGGAGTTACAACCATGTTCACAAAAGGAGGGTGACATCATTTTGGGAGTGGATGTAGCACAAATGGAGCCTTTGCAAACGCACATGGCGGATCCATCGATTTCTAACATTTTTTGTCAACAATATTCTTTTTATGTCTTTATCTTACAGGTTGCTAAAGATGTGCCACATGATATTGATGTTCCACCGGACTTATTCGTGGTTTCCATGGTTAGATTGATTTCCTTAGCATATTTATTTCTTTTTCAGATTTGTTTCCTTTTTGTTCTAGTTTTCTATTTAAGAAGTTTATTCTCTACCATCCCTATATGAAGGGAGCATGGAGAACGAAATTGAAGATCTTTTGATTAATATATTTTATGTGTTTTTCTCTCTAGAGATTTTATCCGAATTTCACGAGAAGTGTCATGAGTTCAAACTTAGACTTATCAAGCAGATTTATCACCTCTGTTTGTGGCGTCATCATCTATATTTTAAGGTTCGTGTTTCCAATCACAGTTGAGTCGTGGATTTAATATATCAACGGTTCGCCTGCGTTGTGAGGCTTGGGTCGAGGAATTCCATCCTTTATCCTGTTGTAACCTGATAAAGGATAGATTCCCATCATCATCAATCTACCGGCGAGGATCGCATCAGGTACGGTAAGATATACCAAAATAAAGGTATGGTAAATGTATGCATATGTGTCATACCGAACTTAAAGTATACCAGAGGTAAAGGTACGACAACAATATAATTTTTGTCGTACCATGAATTAAGTTAAGGTATAAGTTATAACAAAAAAAAGTAAAGTATGCCGTATCTTGACACTCCTAGATAAAACAACTCCACATGGTAGCGGGATGGATTAGATTCTCTATGTTAGTTTGTGTTACATTTTCTGTGTAAATTTTTTTTTTAATTTTTTTTAATATAGTCTGAATTTCTAATTAGTGAAGGATAAACCCTAAATAAAATTTAAAGTTAAATTAAATCATAATAAATTTAAAAAAATAGATCTAACACAGGTGATATAGTAGAGAGTGTCACAGAAAATCTGAAATAATAGCAAGTACCCTAGTACAGATATTAAAACAATAAAATAGAAAAATTATGTTTATTAAAAATCTAGAAACACTATCTATAACCACATGATATATATAACGTCTAATTACATGCATTTAGTTTTATATTCTATTTATCAATTTTATATTTTTTTTATCTTATAAGCTACATACACTCTACAATGACATCACTATATACATGACATGCATTTATGAAATCAAATGAGGCACGCTATGATGGACTTCACCTTAGCAAGCAGAACATGAACCGATATAAAGAGATCAACTGCAGTTTACAATGAACTGAAAAAGTACTCCATTTGCAACAACAAAAAAATGATCAAGAATGTCAGAATAATAAATCTGTTTGCTCCAGATACATACAGATTATAACAAAAGTAATATAGCTACTGGATTGCTAGATGCATATCATCGACTACCAATGTATAACCCCGGTTGAACTTTCCTTCAACTGGGACCGGGTTGAGTATCGAAGTCTTCATCCACCAAGGCGATGAACTCGACTCCTAACACAAGATATCACGACCTAGAAAGTTAACGAACAATGGAGAAACGTATCTCAAGTACCTGGTGATGAAGGCATTGGAGTCGAGTTTTCCGTTTTAGCTTCAGATGATGCCTTATTCCATTCAGCGGGTCTCACATTTTCGATCATTTTCACAACTTCTGACATTTTAGGCCTCTGTTCTGGAATTCTCACCACACATGCTATAGCTATCTGCAGCATCTCCACCAACTCTTCCTCTATATTTGGAAACTTAAGCAGCTCGATATCGAAGACTTCTGCAGTCCACTCCTCCCGAACGACTGAGTGGACCCATCGGACCAAGTGGATGATCTCATCACCATTCATTGTGTGGATGGGGGACTTAGCAGTGAGTAGTTCGAGTAAAATCACCCCGAAGCTATAGACATCAGAGGGTTGTGTTGCTTTGCGTGTGTCTGTCACCTCTGGAGCACGGTAGCCTGCAGCACGAGCTATTGGTGGAGGCACTGAACTCATTATTGCTGCTAGACCTGGATCGGATACACAACCATATTGTTGAGAGTTTAGAAATATGTTTGAAGATTTGACATTGCCATGAACCAGCCTCCCATTGTTTTCTTCATGGACACGAGCTATGCCCCTTGCTGCACCGAGGGCTATCTTTACTCTGGTTTCCCAGTCGAGGGGAGTCCTATTTTCTCCCCGTTTTCCTGCAAGTTTGGACAGAATTCACAAGTGAGCCAGTTTCATTATTCATGTCTTCCTCGAGTGAAACACAAACCATCTAAATTCCACTAGCAAAAATCAAAATGGTCATCATATTCTTCAAAATCTTTTTGTTCCTCTGCATGTTACTAGGCATTTGAAGAAAATGCAGATGTATAGATCAACTATTATGCAGGCGAAGTTTGGCTCTCTCTACTAAGGGTACGTGTACGTGTGGTTGGCAAAAGGGCACATCATGCATGACTACGAAAATTATGAATTTCAACAGCATCTAATATTTAGTTATTAACAATAATTGAGAGCTATGACTGTAACGTGAGTATAAGATGTCAATCATTAGCCACAGCTATATCCATGATAATAAAACAAAATTTCAAGAAGATTAGTTATAACACAGAATCATCAAGCAGCCCAAAAAGAAAAAAAGGCAATGAGTAAAAAATGCAATACATAATTAATGAAGCTCATTTTAAAATACAAAAAGCAAGAGATTCCTCTACCCCACTGAGATGCTCGAGTATTTGGATTATCTGCATTGTTTTTACATATATGCTTTTGGTTTGGTTGATACAACTGCTCAAGCTGGAAATATGATCTAAAAGTTTTAAAGCTTATGTGGGTTCCCAGTGATCACTACAGCCAAACTTCAGCCCTACCGACAACATTTCATACACAAATTCAGTAAGGCTTTAAGAATATTCAGTTTGGTCCAACTCAATGTTCAATGTCACACATCAATAATCACCATTCTTCATCAAATCAGAAAACAAAATAAAGAAGAAACTCTAAAAGAATCAAAGTTGACATGAAGCAAATGCAAAGTGATGCAGGAATTCATAACAAAGTCGTGTAATGGAAAGTTACCGTGAAGCATTAGAGCCAAACTGCCTTGACTGTAATAATCATAGACCATAAGTTTCTCATCTTTTGAGTAATAATAAGCCCTCAGCTCAGCCACATTCTCATGCTTGATGCTTCCAATTACTTCCATCTGTTGCTCGAAATCTCTCTTCCCAACGTTCACATCCTTCAGCCTCTTCACCACCACTGTCGTGGCATCCTCCAATATCGCCCTATAGGCCGTGCCAAACGTGCCTTTACCCAACACTTCAGCAGAAGCCCTCAACAAATCCTCCAAATCAAAAGCATAGTTGCAACCCTCAAAGAAGGCCAACTTATTGCTCGCATCTTCGCCCCCGGATATGGTTCTACCCGGTGACATGTCCCCTTTTTCCAACTTCCCAGGAAATGCATCATCTGTTTTTCTCCTAAGCAAGCACACAAACAAAAGAAAAGCAAAACCAACAAGCCCAACTACAGAACAACCAACTACAATTGCAAGTAATGCCCTTTCACTAATTCTTCCTACATTCTTGATTCTTGAACCTTGATCACGAGGTGCTAATACAAGAGGGGAACTAGTGACAGTATAATCCAACAAAGATTCATTATTACCAACAAACACAGATTTTGGGAACCTTTGCAATGAACTAGGCACACTACCAACAAGATTATTGTATGAAAAATTAAGCTGTTGCAAATTTGGCAAGCTCAAATCAGGAATCTCACCAGAAAAGGAATTGTGAGCAAGATTCAGTGCAGTGAGCTGACTCAAACTCGAAAACGAACGAGGAATGCTTCCGGTGAACGCGTTGTTGGACAAGTTAACAACAGTTAAATTCTTCCAAGCAGAGAAATCCAAAGGGAGTGGACCAGATAAGTTGTTGTAATGCAGATAAAGATAAGTTAAATTCTTCAAGTCACCAAAATCAAGTGGGAATGTCCCGTTAATGCCGTTGGATCTGAGGCTCAAGATCTGCAGCGCTGATAAACGGCTCAGAGTGTTAGCCGGAATCGGGCCGTGGAGCCCGATTCCCGGCAGCCTCACCGAAATTACTCTGCTGCCCTCTGCGTTGCAAGAAACTCCAGTCCAATTCCTGCAAACTGGAAAATTCACATTCCAATTCAAAGAGCGAGAATGTGGGAGCTGGTTCACAAAATCAAGCAATGCTTGCTTGTCGCTTTCAAGCAGAGTTTCAGCAGCATTGCATTTCGGTTGTGACAACATGAAAATGACTACCGCCATGAAAACCAGAATTCCCAGCTTCTCCATCTCAAGAACGGAGTTTCTCTCTCTCTCTCTCTCTCTCTCTCTCTCTCTCTCTGGGGTTCAAGAATTTTAGCTAGACTTCGAATTAAAGAACACAACTTTTTGCGTTTGAATGGACAGAAGGAGCTGAAACAAAAGCTGTGAGACAAAAAAACAGCAGTAAACGTGATTGGGAAAAGGAAGAAAATTTCAAGAACTGTGTCTGGGAAAAGTAGAGAGAGAAAAGGGCTTAGAAAACTGGAGCTCAGAACAATGCTGTTTTATACGAGAAATGAGAGTCAGAAACAGAAAGAGTTGTTTCTGTGTGTTAAGTTTTTGGAGTTGAGTGCCATTGTTACTAAACTTACTATGAAAGTAAGAATTATCTCTCACACAACTAGAGAGAGAGAGAGAGAAGAAGAAGAAGGTGATGCTGCAACTAGACTACAAAATTTATAGAGAAATGGACGGATTCTGGAAAAGCAAAGTGGATTAAGAAAGAATCAGTGGAGGGTTCAAAAATTTAGCTGCCATCGTTTCTTAAACTTGATGCTTTTTTTATAAGAAGTTTTCTTTATTTTCGAAGCTTTCTAACCTTTGTTGGGTCTCTTTATTCCATTTTTGAAACTTGAAAATGGAAATGGATCCATTTTTACCTTTAATGTCCACGGTGAGACCTTTTTTCTACCTACATATCACATTTAATTTAAAGGGTCTTCGATTCTATCGTATCTTAAAAAATGGGAAAATAGAGATATGTTTTATACATGCATATATTGTTCTCTAGATACACTTATTTTGATAAACATACTAAAATAAGATTATTTGTTTCTGTAATTAATTATGTCAAACTCGAAATAAATAAAAGAAAGAAAGAAAAAAGAATCCAATGAAAAGTTCAATCGGATTTGAAGGTGTGATACTTGTGTTTGTTGAAGCTTATAATTACAACTATTAGATTGTTTTCATAAATAGTGAAAGTGGAGTTGAATATTGACGAATCTTAATAATCATAATGACAAGTGTAGAGGTCAATTAACTTTAATCATTGCAGCTAAAGCAATATAGTGGTTATAACTTATAAGGAGCAACACAATTAACCCACTTCATTTTTTTTTCTTTAATTTACTTTATTCGAACTTAGCTAATTCAGTGGTAATTAAATCTGAGTTGTATTTATTACAGAATTTTGTTCCAATTCGTGTGCTTTTTCTTGTCTTGCTGTGATTGGGCCTTTTCCCAATTCCCTAATGTCCCAACTATGAGGTGTTTTTGGCCCTTGTTTTGGCTTTAATAATTTTAATTAATCATATTGTAAAAATGGGAAATAAAACAGTTGTCTAGTTATTTATTATATGTCATTGTTTTTTATTTTTATTACAATGTTCGAGAAAAACACTGACAGACAGGTCAACTGATTAATTATACTCATAAATTTTGTTACTAAAAAGTAACTATACCTAGCTATACCCTCTTGTCTTGTTCGAATGAAAGTGAAACTCCTCCGCCTTTTCGTTTCATGTGTGAAAAAAAAAAGGAAAATAAAGTGGAACTCGAGATTTGATTTTCTTCATTATAAACTAGCATAAATAATTAAATATAATTCAATTGATATTTTGAAATGCAAATTTATACTACGTGACCATATGCCTTGGATATAGAGTCAAAATAACATGCACAGCTATTATATTATCAAGATATACATAAATTTATATTTAAAGGTCCCTTCAAGAATATCCAAACGATAGAAAAAAGAGTCAAAATAAAAATAAAACTACTAAATTATGAAGAGTGTACATTTATATAAAAATCCTATCAGAAACATCTGTATTAAAAGAAAGACGTCTTGAATTTAAAAAACACTATTTATTATCCGGCGCCAACCATAAAAAAAAAACAGAAAGAAAAGTAGCATCTTAAAAGAAGCTAATTAATTAGTAATTTACAAACTAGGGTGTAGAAATAGGGACAAACATTCAAGTCACGATGGAAAGTGCGTGGGAAGCTATGTCAAACTTAAGCTAATTAATTCCTTTTAGAATTCTTGTACAATTCCTTAAAATAAGGTTGTGTTTGGAACCCTATTAGACAGCCTACAGTACTTATATAGTTGGGAGAGAAAGTGATGAAGCACATGCATATATGCATGCTAAGATATATGGATATTAAAACATGTGTTGATCATGATGATGACTCGTAAATCGTAATGTTATTATGATGGTCCCATAATTTCAATCTTTATCATTTTGTTTCTTGTATTCGATTTTATTATGTATATTTACTTTTCTATTTGGACCACACAACGTATAGTTAAGATCCTACTAAAAATCATGGAAAAGGGATAAAATTATTTGCTCAATTAATCTATTCTTATTAAGAAGTATATATATTTGCAACTGTGTTAGTGTAATGATTTTTTTTTAAGGCCGTATTTCAGTTAGAAGGATTTGATTTAAAAGAAGAAAATTCGTATGGATCTATGGTACATGAATTTCAAGTGTTAATAAAATTAGTTAAGAATAAATAAAAACAAAGTGTGAGTTTAAATTCGGATTAGTCTCCTAAAATGTGTAGCAAAAGAAAGATGATATTTAATTGTATTTATTATATTCTAGTGTAGGTACATTCAACAAATCAGAGTGGCGCAGCGGAAGCGTGGTGGGCCCATAACCCACAGGTCCGAGGATCGAAACCTCGCTCTGATAAACACGGAGTGGCTTCCTTACTGATTTAAATTTTTTAACCCTTTTTTATTTTGAAATTATCATTCGGTCCCTTCATTCCTTTCTTCTCACTTTCATTCCTACTCCCAGAAATTCATCTTTTTGACCTTTTCTCTTTTAAAACTAATATTCAGTGCCTTGGTTTCCTATCCTTTTACTTTCCTAATCCTAGAAAAACATAATTATTATTCGCTACATTCATTCAAACAAAATTACTATTCGATCCTTTGATTCCTTAAAACAGTAAAACACAATATCCCTGTCCAAAATAAAAGTCATGCATTATTTATTTCTTTTGTGGAAATTTTACCAATTTAAAAGTTAAAAAACTCCAGAAAGTAAAAGGAAATAAATCTCACACATCAACAAAATAAAATAAAAATTACCTCGTAAAATCTTAGAAATCTAACGAATATTGCTGTAACATAATTGACATATAATACACTCTCATCTTCTACTTATTATTATAACCATTTTTTTTTTTTTGCAAATTACTCAATACAGTAATTATTGCACTTCACATCTTAAGCATCTTGAGTGAAAAAATTAATCAAAATATCGTTAGTGATTTTTGTAATGGGAATATATTTAGGGATTTTCTATTTGCATTGTAATTTTTGCTTTTTGCACTTCACTACATGCATTTCATATTTTTTATTCAGTGCATCTCATCGCCAATATGCAGACTTGCCGCCGCCCGCAACCCCTTTCTCCTCTCACTCATCTTCCTCCTCTCCTCTTCATTCACACCTGAAATATGCTAAAATTGTGACTGAGATTAATACTTTTGAAAAAAAAAAAAAAGACAGAGAAGACAAACGCATAAGTTAAAAAAAATCAAAACCAATTTGAAAAATTCAGTTCGAATCATGTTAGAAAGGTTTGAAAATAATTTTTCGAATGTACAAGATATGTTCGAAAACATATTTTCGAAAATTTGTTGGGTTGCCAAACAACATATGTTTGGATAAATAGTTTCCAAATTTTTTGTTGATTTTCGAAAAAATAATTCCGAACCTCGTGATTATCTATTTTTTTTTTCAAAAATTGAGCGATGGTAACTGATTTTGGCTGTGGTTTGGGATGAACCATGAATGGATTCACCATTTTTTTTTCTTTCATTGTTTTTTATTTTCTGAATTGGTAGATATAATTGGATTAATAATGTCTTATAGATTGTGACATATTTGGGGAGAATGTGGCAGCAGTGGTGGTGGTGAGAGCAATCTCGACGGAGAAGGAGGTGGTCGACGGAGGAGAAGACAGTGGTCCAAAGTTTTGCCTTTAATTCATTCTTTAAGTTTTATTTTCAATTTTTTTAGCAAGGGAATTATTTAAATTGAGAAGGGTATAAATTTATTAATATTTTTTCATTTTTGTTTGTTTTTAATTTGTGGCGCATTAAAAATTTTTGGTGATATAGGCAAACAACTAAAGGATATTTGAGTAAGTTTAAAATTATAAATTTAGTAGTGCAAATAGTATTCCCAATATTTATTTTATCCTCTTAATTTCTTTTATTCTTTTCCTTTTTGTTTTTAATTTAGGGGTGCATTTTGTTGAATTAAAATTATTTTTAAAATATTTTTGCAAAAAGTATTTTTTGAGATATAAATGACAACATTAATAGATATTAATTATGTTCATTACGATTATTTTCCACCACATATTATGCAAATAAACATTGACATTTACATAGTAAGAGGCGAAATAAAAAATCAGAACGAACATAATTAATATCTACTTATGAAGTAAGATATATAAAAAAATGCAAAAACATTTTGAAAAATAATTTTAAAAAATAAAAAACCCAAATTCGGGCATGCTACCGTAGCATCGAATTTTCCCGGGGTGTAGGCTGTCAAGCACCCAACGTTTCGTGTCTAACTTTGTACCATAACACTCAATATTCAATTCCAAAACCAACCGAGTAATTTACCAACCTTATTTGAACAACTAGAAATGATAATAAGTTGAGACTCCAACTATCAATACAAACTCAAGATCCAAAGTTATCCAATAATAATACATTTTACAGAAGGGTGATTGTAATTCTCTACTCAATCTAAACTCGTTACAACACTTTGATGAACTGAGGGATGAATGTAATAATATTGGTGTTCATACGCTACATCTACATGATTCATCGCAATGCAGTCAGACAGTCTGATCACAACTCCTATTCGAATACTAATACACCTGCCGCCTTTCCTCAAGAATACCGTATGGTTTCGGTTCCATTGCTTGCCGGTTGAACAAGAGAAGCTCGAGAGTGTTCGTGTTTTCAACACCTACTTTTCTTGAGCTGTCTTGACAACACTTCGTCAGCAACACATAACCACAAGATGTGCTGCAGGAAAATGCAAGCATTGCCTTCTACTGAAAATCTAATCATGCAGATGCACAAATGGCTCCTGTAAACAGCAGTATGCAAGCATGAGCTATTCATTTTAGATAACTATATTCTAGTCATTTATCTCACCATAGGAGGACTGGAGTAGCAACTCCTAAATTTTAGATGGCGAGTTGCAGTAACTTTTTAATGTGAAAGGGTTTCGAGAAATTATGAAAATCATTGTTGGGAATGCTATTAAGTGGACACTTTTAGTCATGCAAAAAAGGTTAAGCCCACCAAGAACTGTATAATTTTAGGATGGAAAAACGACTACTTTTCTGCTATGAAATTCAGCCAATATAATATAGATGGGAAAGAGCCATTAAGTTCTAAGAACTTATTTCAAATGGATATCAGAAAGGAATTGAGGAGATAATGGCAACCTGATGCCCAGGATGAGCAGCAAAACTTCCCTTCGTCAACATGTTTCACATCAAGCCCAATAAACCATGATCCAACACTGACATCATCATGGGCATAAGTACGGAGGACCAGTCTGAAAAATAAAAAATAACGATAACAGTAATTCCACTAGTAATGGCAAATGTAATGAAGTAAATGACTTTTATATGGAACGACATAAAGCAAATACCTGTTGACTGAAATAAACTGAGCTAGTGGTCGCGATATAGCAAACACTTCACCTGAAGCATGTCGGAAGTATCTATTTATAGGAAATAGTTAATTTTGCAGCCAAGTTGGATAGTTAATATAGACTCCATAAGCAAAGGGGGGAAATAGGAATGTGGGGTGTATTCCACAGACATTAGAATGTAGACTACGAAATAGAACAGTAGAGTTAACATTGTACAGGCATATATACAGACAATGGAACAAAACTGGACCTTATAACAAATCATTAAATTAGTTGATGTAAATAGCATTATATATAGCAAGCATGCCAAAAAAGATGGTTTCTCAAAGTAATGGTTTCTCAAATTAATGCAAAAAAAGTAAGATGAAGCATGAAAGTCAAGAGAACATCTATACTTACGACTTCCCATCCCCAAATTTCCACCAGTCAGGTTCATACCATTTATGTTTCCTGCACATCAAAGAAACTTGTAACCAATAAAACCTTAAAGATCTTTTCCAACTTTCCATCCCAAAGAAATGACTTGTTTAAGGGGTCCAAATAACTCACGGCTCAGAAAAAACTTCTCCTGACTTCATACATCCAATATAAACACGAGGCTTGTCCAAATGACTTGCAAGCACAGCTCCAAGAGCATCTGTACAACAAGGTGTCTCAGGTAAGAGGAAAAGATGACAAAAGATGGCCAAATTTCAAGTTCTTAAAAGGTTTTCGCAAAATAAAGCAAGCTCAGAAGGGCATGGTTATTCTTTTGTATCTGGTTATCATGTTGACCTCAAATCCTACTTTAAAAAGGATAGAAAGACAACTTGTTATTACACATGTTAATCTCGAGCAAGTACAAGAATATTGGGGAATTTTCAAGTCAACAAAGTGATCTACTCTGATCAGCCTAAGGATTTTAAGAACTCTCCATATGCAAAAGGTATTTGATAATATGGATTTCTTAGGAGTTAGGTGTGCATCGCCCCATTTAGAAAAAAACTTGTTTGACGGAGCATCAGGCTCCAAACAAGACAACGATCGGTTTTTGCCAGCTAATGCCTTTTGAATTCATCATAATAGTGAAAGCTAAATTCGCAACCCTGCAGGTAGTCGTACCCATAATCTAACAAAGACAAAATTTTACAGTTTGGCTTTGGAAACTAAACCTATTTTTAACAGTGATGCAACCGTTTATAGTTTGCCATTTTAATGGAATATTCAGGGATGTCCGTAGTTATGAGTTTCTTCGAAACAGCTTTTGTACGAAACTTATACTCATGTAGAAATATCAAAGACATGACCAAGATAAGTTATATAGCAATGAAATCACTAACAAATGGGCCGAACTCTAAACCCGAAATAAGAAGACTATTTAGTAATCAGACTATCAGAGTCAATAATGAAGTTATAGAGAAACCCATGGCAGCATGGCTAGCATGCTAGAGCAAGAGCCAAACAAAGATCTTCAAAATTTAGTAGATAAAGGAACACATACCAATATTAACGTACACATCGTCATTAAGCTTAATGTAGAACTCAGCATCCCAGTGCTCCACAGCATGAATCAGGAAAAATTTTGTCTTCTTTGCTCGCTCTTCAGGAGTCTCCACATGATTTTCCTGACAAGGAAACATTAAAAATTGACCAATTTAGATACCTTGAAGAATGTAAAGAGAGTCTGCCTAAGTGATTTTAGGACCAAGTAACATTCTCAAGAAAGATTATTTCAAAGGTAGAAATTGAAACATTAGCTGGGTTCTTCTGTGCTGTAATGATTTGAACCCAATTTAAATTAAATAAGTAAAGTTCAGACATACTAGAATCATGAAGTCATTAGCCTCCCTATTTTCATTGTCGATCTCCCTGTCTGAACTGTCACCTTGATTTGCACTGCATTGATGTGTAAAAACAGTCAAAACACAGTGCGCTATGGTATTCTTCTATCAGTTTCATATCAGCAGTCTAGAGACCTTCTCCCTATCACAAATCGAATGACGATGCCTTTTTCTGCCTCCAGTTTCTTGAGAGCAGTGCCTACATAGAATAACTTCAGGATAAGCGATATTCAAGAAGCAGCCATAAGAGACAAATCTTAAACAGGTGGAAAGCATAACTAAGGGTGTACTAGAAGAGTGAAAATTCTAAAATTTCAAAATTGGTGTTGCTGGGTTGCAAATTTGTAGATTCAGCAATGTGAGGACTCTCTCTTTTATCCTTTTTTGTATAATTCAGTAACAGATGATTCTTAGTCGAGACCCATTCCAAAAATCATATCAATTATGCAGTAATAAGAGGAAAACATTTGATTGGCACAAAAGTGCATAGCTTGTACATCCACTTGTCATTCCAAAGAAGATGGACAAAACTACATGTGAAAAAGGGCGTACCAGTAGGCATCCAGGCCTTACGAATTGCATTTCTGTTGTTCTTGCGTCCAAACATTGTAATTATCCCTACAACAGCCAAAAGTTTTTTCTTGGTGGTTACACCATTTTCGGGGAGATGCTTAGGCACAAAACCTTCCTGCCTAGCTTTTTCGAGATCCACATTTAGAGCAGCTAATTTCTTCTGATATTCCCTGACAAACAATGTATCATCTGTGGGGGACTAATAAATTCAATTGAAATATAGCACCAAATCGAACAAAATGAAGCCTGCTTTTGGTCCATAATGCAGTGGATATCAAGAATAAAATACCTGCAAGTAATGATCTTCATTGTGTCATCTACAGAAACGGAAGACTTCCCCTGACACAGAACACACGATGATGACATCCCTTTGTCAGTTTGGAGTTCTCGTGTAATTGGAAAAACATTGTTAATTCAAGTTGTTGCAGAGCTCAGAAGAAGAAAAAGATAGTTCTCGAATCAGTCATGAGCTCGATATGTTAAATTGCCACCATCTAATGAAATATTGCAAAAACATATAGTATAGAAATGCATCAACAGACATAAGTAGGAAGCAAGTATAGTATTAGTAGCAAGTTTTGTCTCTATCAGATGTGTGATGTGTTAAACCAATTGATGAACAATAACTATCTATTAGCACCCACAACATGATAATGTTCATTACCAAAAGTAGAGTGATGCAATATACTAGACTTCGTAAGAGCTCACAGTTTATCAAAAGAGTGCCACAGATGAAATGGTCATTACAAAATGAAGCTACATCTGTCTTTCTAATGCACCAACTCTGACAATAATATTAATCACCATTCACCAACCCTATGCCATTGCCAAGGGCTCAAGATAGAATTTTTTGTTACAAAAAAAAAATTGTTTGGCCTGAAAAAAGATAGCCATCGTCTCAATAAGACAGTTTACACAAAGATCAGAACCCATATTTTCTTTTAATTATTCTTCAATCTGAATCAGAAAAAAAAATAGGAAATTTCAGAAATAAATATAAAAAGAAATTTTACCTGGCCAGTTCTCTTATCCAGCTCGCTAACCAAATAAACTCTGCTCTCCGCATCCTGCCACAATCTACATCAATCCATCCATCAAAATCATTGAAACTCAAAAGGAGAAGAAACAAGAAAATAAACAAAATGCACCAAATTGATCTGAGAGAACGAATACCGGCCGGCAACATAAAACCAAGCCATGGTAGCAAACATGGATAGCATCAAGAACCACATCCGATTCCCAAAAGTCGACGCCGACAATAGCCGGTGACTGGATCCCCGGCTACTCATTTCGCCAAATACGCCGTCGTTTTCCGGGGGCGAAACGGACAGAAATCAAATCTTGTTTTGTGGGAAATCTTTTTGTATATGTTTGGTGAATTTGGAGTGGGGATTGAGTGTGTAGAGAAAGACCTATCAACAAACAACAAATCTAAAGCGAGCAGAAAATAAATGGTTGGAGAATTATTGGTTGATGGATTGAAATCTACTGCAAATAGTGTGGATTGTGATTAGCTAAGCCATTAATTTGCTGTTGATGTTTTTTAGAATGAACTGCTATAGGCGCCCTTTTTCTGGGTTTCTTTTTGCTGTTAATATGAATTGACCAGAGTGCCCTTCGTCTACCAGGTGTATATGTCCCCAAGTTTACCCTTTTTTTTCAAACTTCACATATATGACCATAAACTGTTTGGTAACTTTTAAATTGAAATTTAAATTATTGTCAGGTTCAATTACATCTTTGAATTTTCTTGTGAGGTAATTCAACCTTCCAACTTTCTTGTAATAATTGACTTATTAGATTCTTATGTTAACTATCCTACAAACAAATGACGGCCTTCAATTGACGAAAAATCATATTGCCTCAATTTTAAATAGTTCAAACCATGAGTTTCAAAGAACCTAAATCAATTTTGAGATTAGATGTTGAATTGATGATGAAATATTGACTCAAATTTCACTGAAATTCGTGTGCATTGTGACTATTTTCGGTTTGTGCATGACTTTCCAACTATCTTATGACTACTATACCTGACAATATGGATAACTTAAAAAGTTTTCTCCGTGTACTTTCCAACTGTATTTTTGGGTTTATGATTGAACACCAGAGAACATAGAAATTAACTTAGAAGGGCTAATGGAACAATCTAATTTAGCCAATTTTAAAAGTTTGAGGGTTTAATTGCATGTGACAATAATTTAAGTATCTCATTTAAAGCTAGTGAAATAGTTTAGGATCTTATTCGAACATTTCTCCATCAAGTTTTTATTTTTGGGGCATATTTTGTTCTTTTATGGGGATTGTTCTATAAATGATCAGATGCTTGAATGCTTCTAATACTTTTATTACTTAATATTTGTTCAAATGCCTTTTTTTTTATTTATTTAGTGATACGGTTGGAGTGTAACGAGAGACAACATTTATTACTAAATACTTGGTAAGAAGCTATTTGTAATTTTTTTAAATTGAAATCAAATTTTAAAATAAACAACGTAGATTGTTTTTTTCCAAAACACAACATATAGTAATTGAACTTATATTTATACATGTATTAAGACAAAATCGAGAGGGTAAAATTACAATTTAAAAATGTCAGTAAAAATAGATTATAAAATAAAAATTTATGCCAAAAAAATTCAAATGCATGTCTTTGGTGGAGCGGTTTCTAACATGTCTGTGTTTCTTCTCTTGCTTATGTTTGATTCCCCCTAATCTCATATGTTTTTCTTTCAATTTTTCTTTTTTTTTTTCTACTTTTCTACCGTCGATTCTTTTCATTATTATTTTTCTTTCAATTTTTTTTACTTTTCTATAATTGTTCCTTTCCGTTATATTTTTTTTTTTGTTATAACTGAATATAAAAATAACTGGTTTAACTTTTCAGTTTTATCATATTTAAATTCAATGTTTCGGATTTGAATGTATAATTTATTTATTGTTTTCCTTTATTTTTTCTTATGCTTTCCTATTCTATCGTTAATTCTTTCTAGTTTCCACCAATATATTTTTTTACTGTAATTGAATATAAATAAATTGGTTTTAACATTTCAATTTTCTCATATTCAATTAATTTATTTATTTTTATCATAAATAATGACGGTTGGTATACTATAAATAGCTACCATTGAAATACATTTAACAGAAAAATCTAAGATGGACGAATGTATTGGCCCAAACCATCAAACATAACCCAAGAAGAGCAAGGCAAAAAAAAACAATTTAATCTTTGTTCTCCCTTAGTTCGTGGGTGCGTGATATTTTTCATTTTTTAATTTGGGTAATAAAAATAGGTAGAGCTCCATTCTTTTAGTAGTATGCTTTAGCCCTATAACTACTTTCATAGCAGACAGCAGTAATTACTTAATTTTTCTAACCATTCTTGAAGCTGGCCACTTATCTTTCAATATTCTCAAGAGGTTGATAATTATTTATTTTGTTCGTTCATATGATTGAGAGTTGAGACTATGTGAAACTAAAATTAATATCATAATTAATAAAAATAAATAAATAAATTTGTGCATTGCTAAGGAGAAGCAGTGGTTTGATTTAAAACTACTCATTTTCATCACTTTAGTTTGGATAGGGTGAGAAAGATGGTGAGTCGAACTCTATTTTTTTTCAAACCATCTGGACGAGCTAACCCACTAATAAATCGCGGTCCCCTTTAATGTAGAAGTTAAATCCGTAATTAATATCGTCTTTGAGATTCAGCGGGGGTCTGACAAAACAAACAAGAAAACAAACGTAAAATCTTTTGCATCGTTAGGGAATTGACAATCACAACGCTCGAGTCAGTAACGGTTAAATAATTAATATACGGAAGCAACAAAATAAATAAATGAATATAAAGAATGGTTGAAAATATTATCGTGGAGTGGTTTGAGTTGCTGAACCTAAACTGGATCGTGATGGGATTCAGGTTTAATTTACCTCTTATTTGCCAGACTTGGTCAGCTGCGCAGTCCACTGGTCGACTTATAGCAGGTTGGCTTATTAACGGGACGAGAAATTCTACCATAATGATTGGGGTACTACCCTAATCGTTATACATCATTTTAAAAATAATAAAATTATATTAGAAAAATAATAAAAAATTATTAAAATCTATTAGTACCCCAATCACCAAGGTAGAATTTATCTAACGGGATCTCGATCCCCCTCCCTGCAAACTTTCCTCGTGGGGCAACGGTTTTATTCCCCTACATTTAAACATTTCTAATATACTCTTTGAAATAAATAAATAAATAATTACCAAGGACAAATACAAGCAGCTATAATCTAGGCATCTATTTAATTTAGTTTAGTTTGTTAAAAAGGACATGCATGATGTTGGGTTGTAGCTAAGTTCGCCTAAGTTTTTGTGGAGGCAATTCTACATGACATTCTTAATTATGTCATTCATGCAGTTCTTTGCATTGACTGTTTTAATTATGCTAGTAATGAAAACAAGTGTTTTTTTAAATGCAAAGCACATGAGTTGTCTCTATAATTCTCTTCAAGCTGTTTAATTTTCACATCAAAGAAAATGATATTTTCAGAATAACTGCATATTCTTGTGAAAGGGGAGTCTTGTGGGCCATAATTATAAATATATCATATGAAATGAGTTTGCATTTAAATATTTATGAGTCAAACAATCTGATTCAAAAAATTTACGAATAAAAAATTACTGAATTCATTTATGATTTTTTATTTTTTTGACAAAAATCTATATCTACACTTCTATACTATATATAATAACAAAGTACAAAGTAGTGTGCACAATATTTTTTCCCTCCTAAAACTTATGCAAACCGCCCAATTCTGTCAAATCACTTGCAGAGTGGAAATTAAATTCATTTTTGTATATTTTTTCATTTTCTGAAAAATTCAAGATGTTGTACACCAACTCCCGATTTCAAATTCAAATTTTAGAAATTGGAGACATTTGTTTCACAATTTACATAAATCCACAATTGCACAGTTCATCCTCTTATTATACATCAATATGTTATTTATTTTGCTCTTTTTTTGCTACTAGATTTTCTTGCATTATATATATCAGAAAGGGTATTTATTTTGATTTATTTTATTCTCGATTTTATTGCCGGTTAGAAAGTTGTGAATTATTTTGTGTTTGTAGAAAATTTGTAGCCTTGTGCTTTGCCTCCTTCAAAGGCTCAACATTTGACTTCTTAGGAAAAACCGACTCCGCATCTAATTTCATGTATAAATAATAAATCTTATTCACGAAATAAATAATTATGATGAAAATTTTCAAACATAAAATGAGATACTGTGCATGATACCAATTGTGGACTAAATAATATTGTATCGGTTGGCAACAACCGCGCAACGTGCGGGTGAGATATATAGTCCAGTAACAAGAACTAAAATCCGTTTGGGTTTCCCCTTGTTTGGTTAAATCAAATTTAAATGTGTTTTCTACTTTACTCCTACATTTAAATATCTATTTTATATGTTACGCTTTAATAAGAGTTGACAGTTGGTTGTCCCCATCTACGAGATATTTGATTTTAGCAGCAAACCAAACACGACTTGCCAGTTGCCACCAACCAACCCCCTAAAGAAGAAACGACGACGTTTTCAGTCGCATAGAGATCATCGCAACGCAGCCCGTAAAAAGACAACCCCTCGTTGGCATCTCTAGCCACTCACCCTTTCACTCCCTCGACGAGTCCGCCCACCCCCTTTCCTATTTTTCAAACCTCTACCTCAAATACCATATTTACCCCCCACTCACTCTTCACCATTTTTCTCATCTTTCTAACTTATTACTCCCTCCGTTCCAATTATATTGTCTCTTTTACTATTTTGAGGTGTCTCAATTATGTAGTCTCATTATTATAAATATTATTAATTTTTTAATCTTTGAAATTAAAAAAATAACAACTTAAATGTTGAAAGTCATAAATATCCAATAAATGTGTTATTGAAAGTTTAGCTTTAATATCTTATTTTCATAAATATTTTCAATCTACGTGCGAGAAGAAATAGGACTATATAATTGGGACAGGGGAGTACAAAATGTTGCTTGCACTTTTTGAATATATTTATATATATATTTTTTTTTCCTGTCAAACCAACTTACAAAAATCAACTACATTGACTAATAAGTAATAACCAAACACAAAAACTTGTATCGAACGGTACACAAATCCAACCTCAAAATACTAATATCTAACTAGTAATATATTTATAACTTATTCAAAATTGAATTTGATGCAAATCATTTTATCTTATGAAAATCATAAATTTTTATATTGTGACATTTTATTGTGATTCGGATACAAAGACTGACTAAATTATGACAAGTGTGAATGATGTACAAGTTGAAGGACATAAACGTCCTTTCTCGTCTTGCCAACGACAACTCCGGCTGCTCACATATATACTAATTATACCTCGCTCCATCGCTGTAACTTCCGAAAAATCTTGTTTCTCTGCAATTTCGCCGTTGCTTGCGTAGATTCAAGAATCAGCTCCACTTCAGCGGCGGCGCCACCACCAAACTGCAAATGGAGTCAGCGACGCTATCCCAAATCGGTCTGGCGGGCTTGGCCGTCATGGGCCAAAACCTAGCTCTCAACATCGCCGAGAAAGGCTTCCCAATCTCCGTCTACAACCGCACCACCTCCAAAGTCGACGAAACCTTAGATCGCGCCCATCGCGAGGGCCAGCTCCCTCTCTCCGGCCACTACACGCCCAAAGATTTCGTCCTCTCCCTCAAGAAGCCCCGCTCCGTCATCATCCTGGTCAAGGCCGGAGCTCCCGTCGATCAAACCATCGCCGCCCTCTCCGCCTACATGGAGCCCGGCGACACCATCATCGACGGCGGCAACGAGTGGTACGAGAACACCGAGCGCCGCATGGTCGACGCCGCCGCCAACGGTCTGCTCTACTTGGGCATGGGTGTGTCCGGGGGCGAAGAAGGAGCCCGAAATGGCCCCTCTTTGATGCCCGGCGGGTCACATCGGGCTTACTTGAATATTCACAATATTCTCGAAAAAGTCGCAGCTCAGGTTGACGACGGCCCCTGCGTCACGTATATTGGCGAAGGGGGTGCGGGAAATTTTGTGAAAATGGTGCATAATGGGATTGAGTATGGAGATATGCAGCTGATTTCGGAGGCGTACGATGTATTGAAGAATGTCGGGGGGTTAGGCAATGATGAGCTCGCCGAGATATTTGGGGAGTGGAATCGCGGCGAGCTGGAGAGTTTCTTGATCGAGATTACATCCGACATTTTTAAGGTGGAGGATGAGCAAACCGGCAATGGGCATTTGGTGGATAAGATTTTGGATAAGACGGGAATGAAGGGGACGGGAAAGTGGACCGTGCAGCAGGCGGCCGAGCTATCCATTGCGGCCCCCACGATTGCTGCATCTTTGGATAGTAGATACATGAGCGGGTTGAAGGATGAGAGAGAGGCGGCCGCTGAGATTTTCAGGAAAGAAGGGTTGAAGGAGGATTTCAACAATGTGGGTGGTGTGGATAAGAAGAGATTGGTTGATGATGTTAGGCAGGCACTCTATGCATCCAAGATTTGTAGTTATGCACAAGGGATGAATCTGTTGAGGGCCAAGAGTTTGGAGAAGGGGTGGGGGTTGAATTTGGGGGAGCTTGCTCGGATTTGGAAAGGCGGGTGCATTATTAGGGCTGTGTTCTTGGATAGGATCAAGCAAGCTTATCAGAGGAACCCGGGGCTTGCTAACTTGTTGGTAGACCCGGAGTTTGCTAGGGAGATGGTGCAGAGGCAGGCGGCTTGGAGACGAGTTGTGGGGTTGGCGGTTCAGAAGGGTGTTAGTATTCCTGGAATGTCTGCAAGTTTGCAGTATTTTGATACCTATAGGCGTGGGAGACTCCCTGCTAACCTTGTGCAGGCGCAGAGGGATTACTTTGGGGCGCATACCTATGAGAGGGTCGATATCCCGGGATCATATCACACCGAGTGGTCCAAGCTTGCTCGTAAAGCCAGAGTGTAGATTTGAGGTTTGGTTATTTGCTTTGGCTTTCTTGAGGCATTAGCTTGAATTTAAGTTGTATCCCTTGATGAGAATTTGTTACTCACAAAAAAATATTTTGTAGCTTTGCATTGTTGCCTATGCAGTTAATAAGAGAAGCATGCCTTTGGTATTTGAAATGATTGTCTTGATTGCATTGAGTTTTTTAGTTCCCCCAATGATTTGTTTGGCGTTTCATCATTCTTCTAAGTGTTATGTTGACATGCCGTGAAGATAATGAAGATCTTGTACATATAATTGGTTAGTCTTTTTATTAGCCGATTTGCTATGCTGTTTTGAGATCATATCTAGTACTCACCTGAAGTATTGCCATATATATATATATATAGAGAGAGAGAGAGAGAGAGAGAGAGAGAGTATTATGTGTAGGATACAAGTAAGAACTTCTTTGTGATTTTGCCATTAGGAGCTCTAATTTCACAAAACCACCTCCTCGTGAAAAAGGGAGACGTCTTGATTTTAGTATGTTATTAAGAATCCAATTCAGAAACTTACAGTGTTGAAACTGGGGACAATGTGAAGTATGTCAAAACATGAGTATTTTAAAGAAAATCGAAGAACAAAGAATACTAAGCATACCAAGACATTTTTGGAATTGGAAGAGGTTTACTCTCAAGAACAGGCTGAGTTCTCATCACTTCAGCTCGCGGCATTTTGCTGCTAGCGATCCAGTAAGTTTGAAGAAACTCTCCTTCATCTGCTTCTTTTTCCATTTTTTGAGTTCTCTTACAGAGTAAAGATCTCACAGCTACTGCTCCTACCAATCCTACTAAGATCAGCCCCAGTAATCCTGCCACAAACCCGACAATCCACAACAGCGACATCTTGTGCCTTCTCTCAAAGGGGATTACCATTGAGAAATGGCCTTGACTTCTGCTGTAACATACATTAGGGGAGCTCACTTCACTTAGGAAGACGTCCCCTAGAGCCCCGAATGCAGCACATTTCATCACCTGGTTTCTCCCTTTAGCTGATGATGAACTGTTAAATGCAATCGATATAGTCTTCCCGTTAGTGTTGAGCTCGAGTTTTGACAAGTTTCTGCTGCTCAAGTAGGATGCATCATACACCAGAAAACCAACAACAGGGGTCAAGAGCGTGTAACCTGATAAGCTGTAGTAGGAAGCAGACCAGTTACCAAGATTATGGTAAACTATGAGGAGTCTCTTCACATGAGGCACAGGAAGGGTCTTTGGTGGAATGAGGAAACCGCTGAAATTAGCTCCTTGCCTCCACAGAGTTCTGCTTCTGAGCCCGACGACTGAAACCTTCATACCGGCTAGATATTCAGGGAGGCTGGCATCGTAGAGCTCATCTGTGTGCCGTCGCTGCTGACTCATGACTCTCAGAGCATGGTCATGAAAAATGGTGTCCAAAGATTCAGCGAAGCAGTGGACTAAAGAGGTGAAATGCAACATTAAGGGAAATAACAAGATGAAGCAAAGATTGCGTTTGTTCCGTCCCATGGAGTAGCTGTCTGAATATGTTTTGTTGGTTTGGTTGTTGTCTGATACTGTGAAGGCTGAGGCTTATTATATATTACTTTTGATCAACCAAATTTTATGTTCTTTTTATAATGAAAAACTGCAACTTTGCACAAGTCAAAAAATAGAGCCAAGTTAATAATATGGTTTCCTAAGTAGAGGTGTGTAATCATAAGAACAGTGTTCCACAATGAGGTGTTAGCGCATGCTGTTGTTGCCTTTTGGCCCTAGTGGCAGTGTGTGTGTGTGGGTGGGGGGGCCGCACACTTTGGCGCTGAATCAATGGAGATCAATTCATAATTACAAACGTTGATTTGGTCATCATTTTATACCAATATCCCTAAATTACTTAACAAATAACAAAATAACAACTACAGTTATGTACATGATGATAATGATTATACTCAAATGGTAAACTTTGAAGAACAACATTTTAGAAAGAGAATGCATCAACACCAATAAAAAGAAAATGCTCTAACAAACTCGAAACTACTTGGGACAGTCGAATAACAAAATAATCGAGGATTATAACTGAAGTTACTGAACAATTATGTGACATTCGGCAAAGACAGATCAAATCGAAATGAGCTGTTTGAGGCATTAGTTTTTAAACGGACAAGGATAAGATTGCTTACTCCAATTAGAAGGGTAAAACTTGACAGCTTCGATTCCAGCAAACATAGTATTCAGAAACAGCAAGAGAGATGAATATGTACATAGCTCCTGGGGCAGTTATACTAACCAACCATCGATAAAAGACGTGGCTGAATTTCATTAACATTTGTCACATCCACATGTCATCTTGCATATCTTATTTCTTGATTGTGAGCTCTGCCCTGAGATGAAGAACTCCATTTATGAAGTAAGGGCTGTCGTCGGCCATAAATGCGGTCCACGGTGTTGTAAAGAGGTTGCGGTAGCCGACGGCCTTCCCTCCCATGAACATGTACTTCCCTTTGTACTTGCTCACAAAATCCTCAAGTGGCTTCATTCTTGCTGCAAACTCGTAGTCGACTGTGAAGGATACCGATCCCTTCTCTTGCATACCCAGAAACAGCCCAAAGCAGTGAAAATTACTACCCTGATCCATGTTGCAATGGCCTGACAAGAAAAACCCTTGCCCTCCCAAGTGAAATGCCTGTGAGTAGATTCGGCCAGAAGGGAAGAGCTGCGCACACTCCTCCCGCTTAAGATCCAGGTAAACTACACACTGTTGGCGAGGTGATTCGAATTCAACCACCTTCACAGGTCTGTATTTATATGATCTCTCCACAAATCGACGGAACGAAGCATTGGAGTCCTCTGCCAGAAGAGAGCGCTGCCGATATGGAGCTTCAGCCTTGAAAAAGAGAGCGTCCAAAACAACTTTGGACGACAATTCGGGGTCGATATCACCACAAGTTAGGACTTTCTTTAGCTTTCTGCAAGTCATGCATGGAAAACGAACAAATCGAAGTAGACGTTTGCTCAGTATCTCTCGTCTTTCATCCAGCTTTTGGTAATGTATCCGGGCCCATTTTAGCACAAAATCATAAATGGCATCCTCTGAAGCAACCTGCAAATCATCACTAGATAGAACTGCCTCAATACCAGCTAAAGGCAGGTTCAAAACCTCTTCCTGATACCTGACCAATAAAAGAAATAACATTATTGAAGTAGGCAAGATCTTGATGAGGAAAGGAAAATGAACAAATCTATGATAAAGACCAGGATAAAAGAACAAAAACTTGGGGATGTTTAGTCATGGTCCCCCCTGGACAAACCTTAATCTCAATTTACTTTCATAAAATATGATCATACACAAATTCCATTCCCCAATACATTATGCATGACGCACCACATTTCCCCATTCATTCTCACTGTTCCTCCCAATATTTACCCAGAAAGAAACCCAAAATAATCCAAGAATAATCCGGATTCAAGTCCAGGATAGATTTTGAGCTGGTTCACATTCCAATGGATTTTGGATATATGCAGTCCTGTGAAAATGTTAAACTTTTATGATTAACTTTGAATGAACTTTTATTTCGTACATATCACCTTTCTAAGAATCATTTGAGAGTGTGAATTTGTGGCTCATTATTTTTTCCTTCCTTTCTCTTACAATTTTTTTTCCCTTACATATCTAATTAATAGACACAAATTTCTATGACACACATACAATGCTCATAAAAATTTGTTCAAGGAAGTCCACATTCATTCAATCCATTCCTAAAATGAATTTTCATCCTAAAAGTGCTCCCAAACAAGCCCTTTCATTTTACCCCTCCCTCGTTGCCTGACTAGTCAATTGCTGACAAATCTTCTTCTCCTTATACCATAAGATATAAAAACAGGCAATTGTCTAAGACATAGTGCTTACTTGCTTAAATCCTTGAAACGGGCAGCAAGGAACTGTTTGGCAGCATCTGTTAGTTGCTGGACGGTATCAGCCATTAAAACAGTTGAAGGAAGATCCAAGTAAAGCAGCGCTGATTCACAAGTCATTGGCAAGTTGCGCAATAATCGGCTACAATATCTCATGCATGACGCAACCTCAAATTTATCAGCAGCCAACAGTACATCCAATAAAGCAGTCGGTGTAGTTCTTGGTAATGTATTGCTATACATAAAGTTCAACAAATCCATAAGGGCAGCTTCCTCTGCTCAGCAAAGCGGGAACCAAACAATTTCAGTTAAATGTAATAGTAATTCAAATAGACACACACATATGAGAGAGAGAGAGAGAGAGAGAGAGAGAGAAGCACCTAAAAGTAGTACAGGCTTACCATGTACATTATTAGCATGTAGAAACCCATATTATATATAATCATAAGCACCAGTAAAATATTTCCTTGAAATGACATGACTTCCAAGATATATCATATATGAGGGAGAGATATAAAAATATCACTATACAAACCAACTGAACCTTAAGCAAAATCGATTCAACATGAGTGTGTAGCTATGCTTACCTGAGGCTTGAATTCGTAAAGTTACATGTCGCTGCTCTGACTCCCTCATTCCATTTGAAAACAACTACACAACACAACACATGAAACATTGGTATTAGAAATCAATACAGTGCTGGGAGAAGAAGCAATCCATCCCCATCAAAGACAACTCACCTTATAGAAAAAGGGACTCTTTGCAGCCAAAATAGGAGAGCTGATGTGTACAGTCCTAACTTCAACTGCTGAATAGTCCATGCTAGATGATGGCTCATTGTCCTTAGCAACTTCATCACCTGTGAGATAATGAAGTTATTCTTTTCATATTCACAACCATAGTCTCTAAAACTCACATCCCCAAATCCAATGGGCAATGGAATAAACCAAGCTCAGTTGAGTAATTAGGGTACAATAAGCATATAAATAAATGTTCTTATTCTGATACTCTAGACAAAAAGAAAAGTTTTTTTTTAATGGGATTCTGAGATAGATAGGTAATAACTTTCTTAAAGAGCAAATTAGATCCCATAAGCACCTGCAAGAAAGCATGGATTGGTGGTCTCAATGGGTTTGTTCAGTGTCATTTCTGCACCCAGAGGTGACTCCTCGATCATTGCAACAGCTTCCTCTTGATTTTCATAAGTAACACCCTCTTCCAAATCTGGCATATTGTTATTCAAGATCTGTTCTTCGCTTTGTTCTGCCAGGTCTACGCATTCCAAAAACACAAACAAACTAAGCAACCTCATACTTCAGAGGGAGGACATATTTCCCATACACGTGTTAAGTCACATAAGCTTTCATAAGGTATGACTTTCTGTCTCTAGGATAACAATCTGCAATGGGGTACAGAGAAGTACTTCTTCATGCCTAAAGCAAGCAAAATATCATCCCACTGTATCATGTCATGAAAAACAACCTAGTACATGAATCATATGTTGTCCAAGATGGCAAGGAGAGAAAGAGACATAAGCTAATGGAAGATTCACAAGTATCAAAATGTCATGCCGAGAGCAAATAGAAAAACGCCGGACCAAAGGTAGAAATAAGAAATCAAGCAAAACTCAAAATCCAGGATCGATGTTGGAGACTCTCCTGTGTTTTATCTCCAAATACAACTATTTTGACAACAGGCTAGAAAATAAAAATAAAAAACTTGATACGTGACATAACCCATTGAAGCTAATCTTCGTACCCTAAATCCTGATGAACTCAAACTCAAATGTTGCCCAGCAGTAACATCAAATTCCACCAAGTTCCATCAAATGCCTTTTCTTTATCTCCAAGATAAATAATTGTCACAAGTCAAAACTAAAATCCAGAGCACACCTTCTAATCCCCTTCAAAGTGAAATGCACAACACAGAGAAAAATGACTAAGAGATTTTAACAAACAAACCTATCTAAGAGGCCCCAAAATCCAGAAAATTCACCTCAATTAGGAAAAAAAGAGAGGGGATTCAAACACACAACAATCATCATAGACGTTAAACTCATCGAACGCAGAGGCTCACATAGTTAGGCACAATAACGAGTTTCCCGTACCATTTGCATTAGAGAGTGGGTCATCGCGGCGACGCTTCCGATTGCGTGCCCAATCACCGAGATTGTCATCCGGGTCGGGTTTGGATCCGGGTAAGTCGGGTAAGATCTCGATCCGCATAACCCTGTCTGAGAAATTGACGTCGTTGAAAGCGAACCCAAAGTCCGACGACGGGGATTCAGGCGAACCAGTGTTCGGCAAGGCTGCCGCTGCCATTACAATAGTTGCTTGGAACAAAAACACACCTTTTCCCACAGTAATCCCAAACGATTTTGATGTGTCTTTCTATCGAAGAAATCTCTCTCCTAACGATGCAGACTTCATAAAGGGGAAGAGGATAACGGTGACCAGATAGAACAAAACCGAAAGCTCTGTTGAGTAAATAAATTTTGCTTGTAATTTTCAAACACTGTTTTTTTTTTCCTACTTGATTTTATTGGGTTTTTCAAATTAGTTCAAATATAGATATCATATGATTTTATTAAATTAAATGTGATGCATTTACTTCTGTACTCACATGAATATTAATTTTATGGACTTGTAGGAATGAGAATAAGTGTGATCTGATGCATCTTTGAGATCTGTATTATTTTAGTTCAAATTAAATTAAATATGTAGCATTAAAATCTAATAAAAATAATGTAAGATATTATATCTCTAGAAAGACTAGAAAGAAAATATATTTATAGCTACCATGGCAATATTTTTTAGGTATCCAGACTCTATTTTATTATTTTATTATACTATAATATTACATTTAGTTTTTTTTTTTATTTAAATGAAGAGGGGAATGATGAATACTGAAACATTTCTTTTTACAAAAAAGAGATATAGATCTACCACTTAATTAAATTAATAACTACAAAATGTATTATATTATATATATATATATAATGTGTGTTTAATAATAATTTCATGGAAGGGCAATTTCATACATGTCTTTTAAAAATAATACCATTGACCATGTGTGACGGGTGAAATTGTCATTCTTTAGAAGTTGGGCTCAATTCAATACCATTCCTTGACGTTTTCCAATTTTGTTCATCGTATTCATTAGGAACTTATATAATACTAGTACGCGGCACGGTGGAAATAAACTGGTATGTGAGCTGTGCACTGTACGGTGGCATAGAATTATTATTTCATATGACATCACTCAAAAAAATAAAGTAATTAAAATTAATATTATACTATATTGTTATGTATTTTAAGATAAATTACTTACATACTTATAAACATTTTAACGTAATGTTAATTCATATTTAAATCATATACACTTTAATAGTATATCTTATGAAAAATAAAAGTGATTATTAAAAAAAAACAATTAAAGTATGAAGTTTATAGATTCTGAAAAACTTCTCTATACACAACATTTGTAGTAGTATTCGTATCATTATCATCAAGTAAGATCTTCAATCTACTACGACTTGTAACCCTGGAAACAGCAACATACAATTGTCCATGAGTGAAAACCGACTTCTGCAACAATAAATCAACGTGAGAGAGTGATTGTCCTTGACTCTTGTTTATTGTCATTGCATAAGAGGGCATGAGAGGAAATTGTCTTCTCTGAAACTTAAATGGCAATCTTGGATCAGCAGGCGTAAGAGACATTCTTGGAATTAGTATCATTTGGTCTGCATTTTGGCCACTGAGAAATCTTGCTTCCACAACATGTTTGCCAAGCCTTGTGATCATCAATCGAGTCTCATTACATAAACCATTTGCATGATCTATGTTTCTCAACAACATAACAGGAGTACCGACTTTCAAAAATAATTCATGATTCGGAACACCTGAGCATTTGATACTGTTTAAGAATTCTGGAGTATGAACTTCTTGCAGCAAACATGTATTGTTATCCAAGTTGCATGTGGAGTCAGAACTTAAATACAATCTGTCATCACATTTATTCAAAGAAAGCATGTATTGATTTACAGATTCAACCGCATTTAAAGTTGGAGCAAGTATCGCTCGTTCTTGTTGATAAGTTGTATCTGCAATATCAGTACTATATGATGGAAAAGTACTATGAACAATGGATGAAATTGGATCTCTTGACCATTTCAATACAATGTCATCCGGGATGTCAATATTCACATGTCCATCATTTTGGCCACCGATTGTACCATCTCCAATACTGGCAATCCAATTTGCAAATTGTTCAACCTCATCAGTTGCATCATTAGGACCTAAATTTGACTGTCTCAAATTTTTTGTTAATCTCAAGACCCGGCAATCTTTCCACAGATAAGAAGAATTTATTATGGCATTAACAATATATTGTCTGCTTCCTTTTGGGATAACCGGCAAGATCTGTCGAAAATCTCCTCCAAAAATAATTATTTTTCCTCCAAAAATTCTACATGCACTTGATGAATCAGAAACACGCATTATATCTCGAAGTGTCCGATCCAAAGCTTCAAAGCAGTACTTGTGCATCATAAGAGCCTCATCCCAAATTATAAGTTTGCATCTAACAATCAATTCTGCTAGTGGACTTCCTTGGATAATGTTGCAGGTGGAATCCTCATTTGGATTTAATGGTATCTTAAATCGTGAATGCGCTGTCCGTCCACCTGGTAATAATATAGAAGCAATACCACTTGATGCAACATTTAAGACAATTTCTCCTTTTGATCTCAATGCTGCTGATAATGTCTTCCATATGAAAGTCTTTCCAGTACCTCCATATCCATACAGGAAAAACATACCTCCTGATTTTGATGATATAGCATCCAAAACAATCTCATACACATTGTGTTGCTCATCTGTAAGTTTGCTAACAAACACTTTGTGATCATTTTCCAATACCGTCCTATCATATCTCATTTCATCATTTATCAATGTATTCTCCTGAGATTGAAAATAGTCATAACCTGGATATGGCATACCTTCAAATTCTCGTAAAGTCCTTTCAAAACTCTTAATCAACTTTTCAATTTCCACCAGACAATAACTTTGAATTTGTCAATTGGTCAAGTGCAATTCTGTATATTTATAAGAATATTTAATAATGTAAGTTAAAATAATATGGACAAATTAAACAAATATTAAATAATTACATTTTTAACTACCTGGATGTTGCAGTATTGATCGTTGCTTATATAATATATCATCAGATAAATATATCCAACAATTATTCCACACGATTTCTGGACGTCCCATTGAATCAGATGCTAACAATGTAACAAATAACTTCCTCAAAGATTCAGCAGATGACCAATAGCTTGCTTCAACGATCCCATCAATAAATTCCTTATCATCGTCCAACAATCCCAAAGCATAACATGCATCTCTGAATGAAGCATACTGCACACCATTAATTTTTCTAATGTCTTCATAACATGTAGGACCCCGCACTACATTAAGCAAACATCTCAAATAATACATTTCCCCACTGCCCGGAGGAACAAAGAAAATTCTTCCAATTGAGAATTTTTTTTTCCTCGGTACCCATTCTTTTTTAGCTTTTTTCCAAACAAACTTTGTTGGAAATTGAACATAAGTAAGTTTCCGCGCTTCCAGATACTTCTTATTTGCTTCAAACCAAGCTAAAAACATACTTTCATGAATAGTTGGTCTATTGAGGACATCGTCAATTGAATCAGAATCTTGAAAGAAAACCGTCTGTTCATTTTCAAGATGAAAACTCAACCTCTCAACAGGAGGGTATTTGTATTGAATTTGAAATCCAAATATTCTCCACGCAACCTCACATGGGGAAATATATCTACAATCATAATACTATTTTTCCCACTTTCATCATCTTGAGTGCTCTGGTAGAATGCTGCGGTAACACGATCATGCCCTTTATTCACATATTTGAACAAATATTTTATTGATCTTGATTGGTTGCACCATTCCACATTTATATGGGCAGCATACTTCATCAAAATGAATCGATTGTGAGGAACTACATATCTATTATCCATCAACATTCCATTCTTCAAAATTGTTCTTCCATTGTCTCTGCGTCTATATATTGGATATCCATCTTCATCTGTGGTTATTGTCTCAGTAAAATTTTTTGGAAAATATTTACTGCAACGACCATTTCTCATGCATGGTGAATTTTTTCTCGCAACACCACATGGACCGTGAATAATGAAATCTTATACAGCTGTGTAATATTTTGGATCTACCTCTTTATCAGGTATTTCAACTGATATGATTTGGTCAATCACTTCTAGACCTCGATTCTGATCATCTTTTGATATGAAAAGCAAGATATGCGCATGTGGAAGGCCCCTCTTTTGAAATTGAACAGTGTATACCACTATAATTTAAGATAAAAAACATTTAAATAATTTAAAATAAAACTTTCATAGAATATTTTTTATAAATTTAACACGTACCTGCTTTAACATCTCCAAAGACATTATTTTGACACAAATCTTGAATCAAATTGTCCAGCTTCATTTTGAAAACTCGATAAATAATATCGGGACGATCTTCAGGTTTCAATCATTTTTCCTGCACATATCTTACAATTTCTGGCTATCTTGGATTGCATGTAAATGTGATGAATAGATTTGGATATCCAGCCCACTGACAAATAGCCATGGCATCTTGATAATTTTGAATCATATATCGAGCTCCTCCAGTGAATGTGGAAGACAAGATAACTCGTCTTCCTTGAGTTGCGGGATTTCTTTCACCTTTTGTTAGAGCCTCTTCTAAACCTCTGTACATATGACATCTCAATGATTGTTGATGTGTACGTATGTATAAAAGTCTAGCAGATTCAATCATTGTGTATGCATCAACAACAAATTGTTGAAACAATCTCCTTGAGCTGAAAATTGTTTTTGCATCACAATCTCTTTCATGCAACCGATAGGAAAAATATTCTCTGATGCTCACCATATTTCGAGCATAACTTGATGAAGAATTCATATCTGAAAACGGTATATCTTCTCTATAACCGTCTTCACCATACGGAAACAGAAGAGGATATTGTAAACCCAAATAGGCTATATTTAATTCATTAATGCATTTCAATTCTCCAGTTTGAGTTTCCAATATTATGTCTCTATCTCCGAAAGACTGATCGAAATCTCCAACAACTAAAACGGCCACTTCAGACACAATTGGAAGATTATACGTTCGAGCACCACCTCCACGTCTACCAATAAGTTTCAACTTAACATCAGTTTGTCCAAGATCAACAATGTTGTGCTTTGCCATCCTAAATGACTTCACAAGAATATTATGTTCATCCAACATGCTCTTAAGTTCATGAACAATCTCCGCATGAAGTGTATTTATTCCTTTTTTTCCTACATAAACATAAAATACAAAATGAAATATAAAATAAAACTTTTAAAATGTACATAACATATACATTTATGTTTTAAAAAATGTAATAATAAATATAAATTACCTCACATATATCATTCTATTTGAAACTTCATTTTCTGTATCTTAAATATATAACTGAGCGAACTTTGGTGTAGAACCTTGAGGTGGCAGAAGACTTCCAATCATATGATAATTCTGACTTTGCAGACGGAATGTCAGTGGAGAATTACCATTATTTAAACTCAAATCTATCTTTCCTCCCATTGATGTAAAAGAGAACATATTTTTGTATGAACGAATATTATCAAGAAAATGTTTACTCTTTTGATCATTTTCATAGAGCAACCGTTCCAAAACTTTAGGAGGCCTTTGAATATGTGCCAATTTAATTTTTCCTTAGATACAACATGATGAATACTTTGTAGTGCGCGATTTTGAATTTTTTCCCAACCTTTCATCATACCAAAAACGTGCTCCACAAAATTGACAAATAAAAATTGGATCACCAAAATCTGAGTAATCTAAAAATGTTATGAACGTAAAATTTTAATTAATTATTTAATATCATTCACAATTATATTCATAATAGTTGCAAAATCATATAGTACAAAAAAAAATAGATATTTTGCAATTAAAAATAAAGATATACTAAATTTACCAATATAAGAATGATTCTCAATTTTTTTTTATTTTGCATTTCTATAAATATTTTAAAAATAACAACTTAAAAATAAATGCACTATTTAAAAAAATAAGCATAATTATAAACTTACCAGTCACATATTGATGCCAATTACGATCATATTGTTCACCTAATAAGTAAAAAAAATATTAACATCAGATTCTTATAATTAAAATTAAAATTTGATATTTAATTTGTAATTAAAATATAGTGCATTTCATACATATATCATAAATTTGTGTAACATGTATATTAATAAATTGGTCATCCTTCATTGATTTATTAATTGATAAATCAACAATCTGTTCAGATTTACTTGTTGTTTCACCTGTATTTGATTAAGTTAAAAATGATTTTAGGTGTCTAAACTAATATGGAAAACATAATAATAATGTTTCTTCATAAAAAAATATACAACATTTAATTGAAAATTACGAATCATAAATATATTAAATTTACCAATAGAAGTGTGATTCCCAATATTTTTTTCATTGGTATAAATATTTTTATAAAATATAAAATATAATTAAACTACTAAACCATAAAATAATAAAACTTGGACATAATTATTAACTTACCCGTACAATATTGCTGTGAATTTCGATCATATTGTTGACCTAATGAGCAAAAAAAAGCAATTAATATTAGATTTATATAATTAATTTTATAATTTGATGATATTTTAATTAACATATACTGCATTTAGTACCTATATTAGACATTTCTGTAACATGCATATCAATAAATTGCTCATCATCCAATGATTCGTTAATTGTTAAATCAAGAATATGTTCAGTTTTACTTGTTCCTTCACTTGTATTTGGAAAATTTAATAATGATGTTAGCTACGTAAATTAATATGAACAAACATAGTAATAATATTTCTTGAAAAAAATATTTAAATATTTCTTCAGATATATTAAATTTATCAATAGAATTGTGAATCAAAATTGTTATATTTTTTTACTTTACTTTCCTAAATATTAAAATATTGAAACATCAAATATAAATTAATTCGTAAATTTATTTACATAATAATAATTGCACATAAAAATTAACTTACCAATACAATATTGCTGCTGATTACAATCAAATTTTGTACCTAATGTTTTAAAAGAAAAAATACCATCAGATTATTATAATTGTTATTATAATAAGAAAATTATTTTTTAATTAAAATATAATAAATTTAGTACCTATATAAGACATCTCTTCAACATGTATATCAGTTAATCGATCATCCTCCAGAGATTGATTAATTGTTAAATCAATAATCTCCTCACATTTACTTATGTCCTCAACTGTATTTAAAAAATTTAAGAATCATTTTATGTACCTAAAACAATGCTTAAAAACATAGTTACAATAGTATTAAAAAAATGCAATATTGAATTCAGTACTTACCAATCCGATTTATTTGATTAGTACAATCCAATTATTTACAAATATCAAACATATACTGCACTTATTACCTATATCAAACATTTGTGTAACATGTATATCAATTAATTGGTCATCCACAATTGATTCATTAATTCTTAAATCAACAATTTCTTCAGCTTTACTTGTGCATTCACCTCTATTTGAATAATTTAATAATGAGTTTAGGTATCTACAATAATATGAAAAAACATGGTAATAATATTTCATGAAATAAAAAAATCAATACCTGTATTAGAAATCTGTTCAACATGTATGTCAATTAATCTTGTATCCTGTAGTAGTTCCTCCATTATTGAATACCCTGTAGTAAAAAAATGTAGTATAATTAAAATAATAAAATACTATATATATTAAATATTTAATATATTTTTAAAATATATTTATTACTTCCGAGAAATACTTTATTATATAATATTAATTAATGAAGAATATTTATATTAATATTATAAATATTATACAATTGTAATTGTGCACATAATTAAAAATATTATTTGATAAATAATGTTAGTGAAAGCTATATATTGTAAAAATTAAATTAAGGTAATAATTTATGCAAATTTATGTTAATATTTGAAAATTATAAAATATTTAATTAATTTATTTTAAATTTTAATTTTAAAAATATTTTAAATAAATATTTTTTGAAAAATAAAATAATCAATTATTAATGTAATTGTATTTATAAAAATTTAAATATAGTGTTTCTAATGAAATATGAATTTCAAATTTTTTTGTATGAACTATTGATGAAATAAAAAGTGAAAATAAGATGTGAATAAATATTTATCTAATATTTAAGTAACTATAACTAACAATTAAAAAAATTATATAAATTAACTAATTAATATTAGATATTAATTAAATATCAAAGTTTACTTTTTATTTATATAATTAGTTAATATTTATTCACTGATTAACAAAATATTTAAATATTAAATATATTATCAGAATAATGTAATATTTAATTATCTACACATATAAAAAAATTAATTATTTAAATTAATTTTTCAAATTTTCGTACATAAATTAAATTAAAAAAAATTAATAATTTTTTTTAAATTTTAATTTTAAAATTATTTTAAAAAAATATTTTTGGAAAAATAAAATAATCAATTATTAATGTAATTGTATTTATAAAAATTTAAATAAAGTGTTTCTAATGAAATATGAATTTCAAATTTTTTTGTGTGAACTATTGATGAAATAAAAAGTGAAAATAACATGTGAATAAATATTTATCTAATATTTAATTAACTATAATTAACAATTAACTAAATTATATAAATTAATTAATTAATATTAGATATTAATTAAATATCAAAGTTTACTTTTTATTTAGATAATTAGTCAATATTTATTCACTAATTAAAAAAATATTTAAATATTAAATATATTATGAGAATAATGTAATATTTAATTATCTACACATATAAAAAATGTAATTATTTAAATTAATTTTGCAAATTTTCGAACATAAATTAAATAAAATGAATTAATTAACTAAAGTTTGGGCCAGAAATATTTTACACACATTTATTCGACCCACAAAAAAAAAATTTCGGCCCACACAAATTATTGTTAGCCCATCAGCTCGGCCCATTACTGATTTATGATATATATATATATATATATATATATATATATATATATATATATATATATATCTATCTATCTATCGATAGGTTTAGGGTTTCTTCACTTCCGCCTCACTCCTCTCTTCTCTTCAGTCAACTTAGCTCACAATTTCTCTCTTCCGATCATCTCGCCGCCTGTTTGAAAAAATTTCCGATGGTCACTCTATCTTCCACCGCTTTCCCCTTAAATCTCTGTATGTGTTCATATCTTTCTCCATAACATTCATAGATTTAAGGTTTGAGTCTAAAGGGTCCGCCACCACAGTCGTCAATATCTCTGCCTTCCACGCCTTCACCGTCAGAGTCTCTCTCTTCCGATATCATCTCCGGCAGCTCTAATTTTTAGTTTTTTTTGCTGTGTTTCCAGTACCACCGTCTTGTCTTGAATCTTTGAATGAGATATTGAGCAAGGAGAAATTGAGGCGACAGTCCCTACAAATGACTGGATCTTTCACTCTTGAGTGTAGATCTAAAATTTTGTAGATCTAATATCGCCTTACTCCTCACTGATTCTCTTCCGCCGCCTCCCTCTCTTTTTTCTGCCTCGCTGTGTTACTGTGTAAGTCAGAGTTTCATTCTTCATCATACGCCACCGCAGTCGTGTCTTGAATCTCTTGATGAGATCTTGAGCATGACTGATCGACGGCAAAAAGCACCGTTAATAAGTCGATTTTTCACTGTTAAGTATAGATCTAGGGTTTTCTAGATCTGATACCGCCTGACTCCTCACTACATCTCTTTCGCTGCTTCCACAGCTTCACTGTCTTTTTTTGGATCTCTTTCTTACTGTGTAAGTCGGCGTTTGGCTTCCCGATGAGGAACAAAAAAGATAAGTTCCCTTCTTATGTCTATTTCTACCTTAATCACTAACGCACAAGCCCACATCTCGTTTATGTATTCAGTATCTAGTTAAATATTTATAAGTTTAATTTTTTTTTATATTATGTTTCTGACTTCTTGTTTTTATAGATATTTGGAAATCTTGGACTATACATTTATTGCAAATGAAGAAACACGAACAATAGCTGAATCGGCTATGTCACTTTGCTGCCCCTCCCCTGATGATGTGATGTCGAACATTATGTATCCCAGTTGTGGACTTCCTGAAGGGGCTTCCTTTATTCATACCAGTATCTCTTTTGTAAATCTCTTCGTCTCGGTTTTAATAGATAAGTATCTATCTATGTTTCTCTATTTATGTCTAAACTTACAAATAAATTCAAGTTGACTAATATTTTATTTTTTACAGCGATGGACTAAGTATTTCCAGTGTAACACAAATCATATGGCGTCCAAGTACTCATCTCTGGAAGCCATAAATTCAAAATTACATCTCTCTGTGTCCCTCTTAAAAGATAAGTAACTCCCTCTCTATCTCTCTGTCTAACTCTTAATAGATAAATATCTCTCTTTCTATCTATTTTTCGATGACCCAGAAAAAAAAAAGATGAGTACTATTCCGTTTTTAAACATAATTTTTCAAAATTTTTTTACAGTAACTTATGTATTTTTTTTGATTTTTATGTAGATTTATCAAACACAATTTCAAACAACACGTTACTGCAGTATAAATAAAAGCTCGAAAAGGTAATAATTCTTCAATTTTTTTTGAAGAGGATGTCTGCATATTTAGAATACTGTTCTGTTCTATTGATCATGCCAAATACTTTACAATAATGCTTAATTCAATGCGAATATAGATATATGATAATCATACCTGCAAATGAATCTGATATGCATATTCTTTTTGTCCGTGCATCATTTTCATATGAACATGCTTTATCCCTTACTCTGTTTTTCATTTTCAAGGTCTGTAAATTGTTGCTCTGATCTGAAATTTGAATTTTTAAATTTGAAGTGGCGGTTTAATATTTATTTCCACTGCCCACTAACATGGACCACTTTTGTATATTTTAATTTAGTTTAATATTCTTTTTTTTTTTAAAAAAAATTGTATTTTTAACTGCCCACTATTTTTAAGACTGCTGAATTGCTTATTTTTTATGGTGTTATTATTTTAAATTTTATGTTGCTATATTTAGATTATTACATTAATTTATTAAATCTTTCTTATATGTATATGTATTTATTTTTAAAATTTTTAAAATGTATATTTTAATAAATATATATGTTTTAATAAGTTTCTATTTATTTTTTATGTTTTACCTTTCCTGGGATTTTTTTTATTAATTTACTTTTCATATATTCATATATGCATATTTATGTATTGGATATGTAAATATGTGTGTATATATATGCTATCTTAAAATATATATATATATATATATATATATATATATATTAAAATACATATTTGCTTTTGTTGTTATTTTTATTAATTTTTTCAAAATACATGTATATTGTTCACTGTTCTGTTTTTGAGTTGGCAGATTGCGTTTTTTTTAATCTGATTAATTTTGTTATAGCATGATGAACATATTGCATATTTGATATTTTAAATTGATGTTTCTGTTTAATGTTAATCTTAATGTTAATGTTAGTGTTATTTAATTTACCTGTTTATCTAATGTGGATGTTATTAAAAAATCTGTTAATGTTATTATCTGTAATTTAATGTTCCTGTAATTTTTTAATTTAATTTCCTGTATCTGTTATTTAAATATGTTAATGTTATGTAATTTAATTTACTGTTCTTGTTTTTTCTATATATGGTTGAATGTTTCATAATTTTTATGTATGCTTGAATGCCATATGTAAAAATATGTTATGGTTGAATGCTTGTATACTATCGTATGTGGTTTCATCTCTCAGATCCGTGTGATCTGTGACTGTTCTGTTTCAGAACAGTCCCTGCGAAATCTCTTGGTGAGAGATTTTGGTATAAATCATAGTGTTTAACCCGATAGGGCCTTGGACTTTGTGTGACCCCCTGCGCCCCCGTTCAAATGGGTGATTGTGAACTGGGCAATCCACTTACTCCTAAAAGGTTCTAGAAAGGTTAATAATCTGTGATATAGATCTTTTGCAGTTATTTAGTTAACATTTAATTATTTTTGAATCTCTTCTTGCATCATTACTTGAATATGTTATTGCATAATTTATTTTATTGAACTCTGCCATATTTAAACTGCATTAAACCTTTTAAATTACGGTTATTCTGTGCTTAAGTATAATTCAATTTATTTGTTAATTTTAGGTTTATTTAATACTCTCTTATATTATATTATCCTTAATTCGAATCATGGTTTTTTTTTTAAATATATACTGTCTGGCATGTATAATCATGATTTATTTATTTTGTTCCATTATATCCTGTTTGCAGTATTAATTGTTTTAAGTCTTAAATTTTTATTGGTTCTGTGCATTCAATGGTCAATTGTTCCTCTTTTCAAATTATATATTCTGTCATATCTTTCATGAAGTGAATCTTCTATTTAAATTATTTAACATAAAACAACACATGAATTGTCCTTATAAAAAACATATAAATAAAACACTAATGTAAAAAAAAACACAATTGTCCAAAATATGCATCCTAAAAGCATGTATAAAAATACCAATGTAAAAAAACAGAATTGTCCTTATAAAAAGTATGTATATAAATTAATCCAATCCCCTACATCTGATCTCATTGTAAAACGCATGCATCCTTTTTTCTTCTATCACTGCTTCTCTTTCTTCACCAATCTTTTGTTTCTCTTTTGGGTAGTTGCTGAAAACTCATTAATCAATTTTCTCTTCACATGATCATCATCCATAAGGTTTACTGCATTACTTGTGTTAGTGTTGATCTTTCTTGGTGTCACTAATGCATCACTTATGAAATTATCCTGAAAAAGTAAAAAAACTTGAATGAGAAAAAAATCTAATCTGCATGAACTTAGTTTAAACATAACATGTAATTATTATGTGGAAAATAATATACCTGATCTGCATTTTCTTCAATGCGCTCTTTCCCTTTCTTTGATTTTGATAATGATCCCTATAAAATCAGTAGAATCTTAGTAATGATTTTATAGTTTGTAAATACTTTTTTTAGTAAAAAATGCACCTGCTTTTCTGAATCTGCACTTAGCATAAAGTCCTCACATGCAACCTTAACAACATTAAATGGGCCCTTATAATTATTGACCTGCTCAGGTAGGACAATTATATTAAAGAATCCTTTCTTATTTGATATGCCTTCAATTTCGACTGAAAGTTCATCAAGTATTGCATCCTACAAAAAACAGTATATCAATTTATGTTTATATAATTTTCTATAATGATGAAAATCTGGTTGACTTACCTCTGGTAATTTTTGTCCAATTAATTCAATGCATTGCATATTCCACATAAGAAATGTTGTTGTTGCACTACCGTCACTCACTTCCACAGTCAATTTGTATCTATAATTTAAATAAGAAAGATATTATTTAATTTTTTAAGGTTTGAATTAAATTAAATACTGAAAAGTAATTATTAATCAATAACCTTCTTTTTCCAATTACGTCAAAAGTTTGACATTTTTCACAAAAGAATTTCAGTTCACCCTGTGGATCTAGTTCCTTCCAACATACTTTGCATGCAAGGTATGAGATCCCAGCAATATCTTGAATGCAGTTCACAGTGGCAAAAACTATGAACTCCCCACTCTGAATAATGTTAAATTATTGGAATATTAAATTATCTATTTTGAAGGAAAACAAAAAATATAAATAAAGTTAAGTTTACATGCCCATCTTCTAATATTTGCTGAATTGTTTTGCTCATAACTTCAGCACTTTTTGATTCAACAATTGATTTGGAGGATGATGAACCAACCTGTATATAAATAATTATTATTTAATATAATTTAAAAAAAAAAATCGAATCAACATACCAAATCTTCACAAATTTTTGATCCATTTATTGAAACAGATTCTTCCTCCTGTATAGAAAAAATATTTATCATTAGTTACATAAGCATATTCATTTTAAAAATATTTAGTGTATGTTTTTTTTTCTTTAATACCTCAGTAGGAATATTTTCTCCAGTAACTTTTTTGATAATTTCTCTATCAGTAGAAATCCTTGCTACACTGAAAGATCCAGTGTAGTTTCTTGTCTGTCCAGGTTGAACAGAAACATTGAATAGAGCTTTTTTGTTAGCAATTGATCAAGTCCTGGAGGAATTCCCTCAACACCGAAACTCTGCAAAAAAACTGAATTAGCATTTACATTGTTTAATTATTTGATTTAAAAAAAAAATAAATTACCACACTTAATTCTGCAGCTATCTTTCCTAGTAGTGCTATGCTTTCCTTATCCCACATTAGAAATGTTGTTGTACCAGTGTCATCAACCACCCTCACAGTTAGCTTGTACCTATAATTTTAAATTTTAAAAAATTAAAATTTTTCTCAAAAATATCAAATCTAACTTTAATTTAATTTTCCTAAGCTTTCCTATAATGTCAAATGTCTGACATTTTTCACAGAAAAATTGAGTCCCACTTTGTTTAATTTTCTTTTGACAGCGTTTGCAAGCCAAGTAGGACCAATCTCCAATGGTCTCTACACAGAGTATGGTTGCAAATATCCAGAAATTGCCAGTCTATTTTAAAAAAAATTAGTTTAATATATTAAAAATATATATATATTTTAATACAATTCCAAATATTTAAAATACGTGTCCCGCTGTCATAATTTGTGATATAGTTTTCAGTTCAAAATCACCATCTCTAATTTCATCATTTAATGTCCTTGATGATGATGATGTCAGAGTAGAGATACTGGTTGATCTTACTTTCCCACTTGTTATATACCTCCAAATAAATATATAATAATAATTGAACATGTTGATAAAATGTTAATAAAATCAACCTTATAAAATAACGTTATATTCAACTCTGGAACATAACAATGAATAATTTATGTATTTTAAAAAATTAATTTAAAAAAACATAATCTGCCAAAAAAATTAATGGCCAGAAAACATAATCTGCCAACTCATACAGAACAGTGAACATGCATTTTGACAAAGAAAATGAATAGTAAACAATTAACAATGAAAAAAAAGTAATCTAACAAATCTGTAAAAAACGTAATCTCAATGAACATGAAATGTAATCTATGGACTCAAAAACACAGCTAACAATTGACATGTATTTCGATTTTTTTTTTAAAATAACAACAAAACCAAATATGTAATATGTTCATCAAGCTGTAACAAAATTAATAACTTAAAAAAAACATATTATGCCATCTCTTGAACTGAACCATAAACATATAATATAATAAATTAGTTATTTTACCTTAAAGTGAAATCTGCCAACTCTGAAACATTCTGATTCAGCACAATCTTTGTAACATTAAATAAAGATGAAACTCGTACATCACCTATTGTAATATTAAATTAATCAGAACCACAACTATAATTAAAACTTATAGCAAATTTTAAATACTCTTACCCCTATATATATTCGGTCTGCATAACTGAATAATAATTGCAACTGGTGCTTCAGGTCGAGTTTCCAGAAAATTTATCATCTCGTCTGCATATTTCTCACATAGTGTGGCTGTAATCGTATTTCCACTACAAAAATGAACAAAAATATTAGTGAGTACATTAATAATAATACAAATACATTAAAAATTTGTTGTTTATATTAAACTGATCTTACTCCAAATCTTCCAACACCAAATCCATCAATTTGGTCAACTTCCTATTTATCTCTCTTGTAAGGGGTCTATAATGTGACACAATTGTGCCGATTACATCTACAAAAAAAACATATATTAAATATTTCATAAATAGCACCAGTTTACATATTTTTTCGTATGAATGCAAATTTCTTACCAAACATGGCTGCATCTCCTATATTCTCTATATTTGCAATATCATTGAAATTCTTATCTCAAATAATTGCTGCGGAAATTCTTCATGGAAAACTTCAAATATTCTCGTGTGTTTGAAGACGATTATCTTATAAAAACTCGCGGTTGTCTTGAACTTCATCACATTTATTCCGATAACAAAATCTATTATCGCATAAACATTTCCTTCAACCATGCGATCTTTAAACTTCTCGGCATTTGCTTTTGGAATTGAAACATGGATTCGTACACCCTATAAAAAAAAAGTCAACTCTTATAAATTTGGATTTTTTAAAGATAAAAAAATCGTAAATTTCATAAAATGAATATACCTCTCTATCATGGAAAATGTATTCCATGCTAAATGAGTTTGTGTTCTCGTAGCAACGAATCAACCGCAATTCTATACCAAATGTACTTATTCCGGGCTTCAACATTCGTACTGTTCCAAAAACTGGAGCCATTTATCTTCAAATATTCTGACGGCAGATTGAATATACTCAGAGGAAGTTGAATCTGTTTGAGAGAGATTAGGAGGATCGTGTGTTTCTGAATTGTGAATTGTGACTTGTGAAATCTGAAACTGTTAATATTACTATTTATCTTTCAATTTTGGAGGTAGTGGGCAAGTGGAGTAGCAGTTGTACTACTTAGTGGCGGTTGTATAGTTTTATTTTGTGTAATTTTTTAATGTATTATCCATTTTTTTTATGTATATTATTATATGTCTCCCATTCAATAAAAAATATAAACATGCAAAACAAAGATGACAAACCGCAGACACACCTCAAGTTAAAAAACACACGTTCTCTCCCATTTTTAAAATTAGTTTTTTTAAAAAAATAATTACATAATATTTTTATTGAATAATTACGTAATTTTTATTGACCTCAGAATTTAATTTTTATTACAAAATTGCCATCAATTAATCAGTAAAATGAATGACCTCGGAATTCAAAATTTATTACAAAATTGTCATCAATTAATCAGCAAAATCAATTTCAAAATCAATTTCAATTAGATTTTTTCTGTTTTTATATATAGTATAGATGTGAGACTTCCAAACTCGAAAAATGTATATAGAATTGTCAATTTCGAACTTGAAAGATAGATAATTTATTAACTCAGAATTTTAAAGATGAAAATTATAAGTTTAGAATTTGAAAAATGAAAATTATAGATATAGGACCTCAAAAATCATGTATTTCGATTTCTTTTAAATTTTTAATTATTTTTAATAATTTCTTTAATGAATTTTATATAATTAATAAATAATTTTTTGTTGAAAATTAATATAAAAATAAACCTCAAGCATATACTAGTCTCTACTAGGTCATTCACAAGAGACATATATTCTTAGGGGATGGCTGGTATGTCGGAATGGAATCAAGTGGAGATAGAATGAACTTAGTAATGGAATGGTGATGAGAATGGAATGGAATGATTCTTACCATTCCTTTGGCTGGTATCACAAGTAATAAGATAGAAATGAAACTTACATTTTTGAATTGTTTATTATAACAATATCTAATTAATAAATAAAATGCACGAATTGACTTATTTAGTTCTAAACAATAAATTACTCTTTTTTCAAAGATACTATTATATTTTAATAACATATTGTTGAATATTATGTGATTTTTTTAACTTTATTAACATTTGTGGAAAAAAAAATTGAGTATACTTTAAATAAGTATTTCGCTAATGATTAGCGGGTTTGTATGTTTTATGTAATCTTATAATATCATTAGTACTTTTGTGAAATTTTACAAAATTTTATGAATCATTAATAAATTATTAATGATTTTTTAAGAAAAATTCATAAATTTGTTTTTTTAATAAAATATTTTATAAGAATATAAAATTTCATTTGTCAATACAAAAAACAAAGTATAGTTTTGCAAAATAAAAAATAAAATTTATTTTGATAATCAAGAATACATAATACCATGGGAGCGGGGAGTAATGACTAATCATATGTTCATGGTAATGTAATTCATTCGGGAATGACCATTCTCAATTGAAAAAATCATACCAACCGTAGGAATGGGAATGGACGTGGGAATATGATTCCATTCCCATTCCATTCCATCATACCAACCATGCCCTTAATGTTTTTATTTTTTTAATGACTAGGATAATCCGCAATCGTTACCCAAAAATGTGCAATGGGAAAACTTTGTTCTTGAATAATAACATGCAAATACATTTATCCCTTTGGGGTGATTAGTGTTGGAGTGGTGTTATCTTGAGGCCAAAGGTCTCAAGTTCAAATTCCACCACCAGCACCACTAGATATGAGTCTGTCACACCTGATCTGCCAATAGTGATTTACATTATTTATGTGATTTGCAAACTATTACATAATAACATAATTTACTCAGTGCACGCCTCAATAACGGCAGCGGATTATCCTCAACATAAACAAAAAAAAACCCTATAAATATTCTTGAAAAATAAAATGTGATAAACCCACGCTTCTCGAGAAGGTGCATGTGGGACATATATTGTTAATATTTATTTGAACCAAACGTCTTTTTAGCACATCTAGTGCATTAATTGAATCATTACAAATTAGTGGCAGAAATTAAATGAAAACTGACCAATGGTTGACAAAACATGCGAAAATGAAATAAATATCTATATCTATAATAATACGTTTAAGTGGTTTAATGCGATATTGTTTTTATAACTTTTTTTGCCTCACTTATATCTAATTATTTACAAGTACATCCTCAATTATCAGTTTATCACTATAATAGCCTTTTCATACATCCATATTCCATAATGTATTTATATATAAACAATTCCCTCTAATAACCTTTGCATTTTCAAGAAATAAAAATTGGAACTGAAAACTTGATAATGTAACGTTTCGTTTGAAGAAAATGAAGAAAGTTGGAAAACAAGAAGAAAACAATGTCCTTTTCATATTCTATATAGGCATTAATTTTGTTTATTTTTCACCATTATAAGATTGAATGACCGAGTGGATCTCAAATTCCAATTCTTAAATGTGTGGGTATATCATATATGTGACAGTAAGAAATGCGAATTGCAGTTTTGGAATATAATTGTCTAAACTAAAATCCTTATTCAATTGTAGACTTGTAGTGCAGTGTTGGTCATTTCCGTGACATTATTGCCACCGCAAGCTTTGTCCTTTTATAGTTACATCATGCATGCACCCAAAACATCTCTCTTCTTTCCTTGTCACGTATATACATGTGTTTGTGTAAAAATAACATTTTTCTTTATATCGGCATAAACACCACGATAGACACGTTTTCTTGTTGGACTCCAAAAATGTCTTTAATTTTCACCAGAAGACACTTGGGCTTGGACTACAGCCCACTGAAGCGTCAGATTTCACATCTGCACAAACACATCTATAGTTGGGAACATTCGATGCCGCCCGCACTAGCGGCACTCTTATTTTTTTTAATTAATATACACATTTTAAAAATATTTTTATGAAAACATGTATTACTCCGTTTAACGAGTTATAATTCGTAAGTCGAGTCAAATAAATCCAAATCCATCCAGAAAAACTCTCACGCGGAATGACGATCCAGACAAAAATTCTCTCTTATTGTTCGTAAAAAAATACCCACAGTCAAAAAATATATTTAACAATATCTAATAACATAAAAACAAGCTATTTAAAAGAGATAGAAACATATAAATATTTAGTACATTAAAAATGATCTAAAAGTTGATATTTTGGCAAGGTTGTAGTTGTTCTTGGTTGAGGAAGTGGTGGCAATTGAAATCTACGTGTATCCTTCAATTGAAAACGTTGTAAGATTTGCTTGCTTTCAATTCTCAAAACCACTTCTCTCTCAATATACACAACTAATCTGAAAAACAGTAATCCGTGCTTAAACGTTTTTAGTTTACTGCTTAAAAACTGTTCTGTGATATGTGTGGGGCAGATGCAAGAACATAAAAGAATAAAGCAGTAAAAACGCACGAGATGGTAACCCAGTTCGGTTCAAACAACCTACTCTGGGGGGATTGCTCCCAAACTTGAAGATTCGACTGGTACTCCTTCGAAGAGTGTATTAAGGATCTTACACATACAAGCCTCCCGCCTTATGTCGCCCGTTCTTCTCCTCGAACTCTTTCGCTAGCCGAAAGTTATAAGATCCCCTCACAACCGAGCTACCCACGACTTCAACTTACAATCTCTCCCGAGATTGCGTATAAAACTGGAATAAAAATCCCCTCACGTGTTTCACTCGTAAACACTCAAACCTAATCTATCACGTTGAACATTTTAATGAACAACTACTAGTTACAAAAACGACCACAAACTGATTCTAACATTAGAATCTAAATAAAATATAAGTGGTACCGATTGCTCCTCAATTCGGTCTTCATATAGGCGTCGATCTCCATCCGCCACCAATATGGTAAGTAGATTGTGGTTTGTGGCCTTCCATACGTGTGTAGATACTCTCCAAGTGTAGTGAGGTTAATTCAGCACTGGATCTACACCACAAGGCAGTAAAACGAATTAATCTTGACCTTCCAAACTCGTTCGAAGCAAAATCTTTCCAACATGGAAACTGCCATAAATAGAGTGTCCCTGGTTCTGTTTGGGACATACTCTGGAACAGTTCACCAACTGTTCTTTCTTTTCTTGCACAGCGGAAAACAAATATTCGTGGGACATACCCAGACACACATTGTCGAACATATCTCGCCAATACAACAACACAAATACTTAGTGCATGACGATGACACTAACAATCTTCCCCTTTGGCGTTTATGGTCGACAATTATCATCACGATCTGCACAACACTCGAATAAACTTCACAGATCAAAAATATATCAAAAAGAGTGATATATTTAAAAACTGTCCGAGACAGTTACAAGCACACTCCCCCTGAATCTGAACTGGGAGTGCCTTCATCATGATCAGAGCATTGGTTCGCAGTATAGAACTGCATTGTCAGTTGATCAAATATAAAGTACAGACCAACAAAAAGTAAAGTGGGGTAAACAACATCCCCAATAAATTGTTTGTTCAGAAAACATCAAACATTAAAAAAATGAGCACACGCTCAACATAGCAGCAGCAACAAAAGACCATCCTTCATCCAACTGTGGCTTTTGTGCACCAACATTCTTCTCCCCCTTAATTGATGTCAGAAACGGCAAACACCAAACTTCACGCCGGGGAGGCAGCAGCATCATCAGCATCATCGTCAACAGCATCAGCCGGCTTATCAACAGCTGGGATAGAGGAATCACTCGGCACGTCAAGCGGTGAGGCAAGGCCAAGGGTTCGGGCCCGGAGATCAATCAGCAAGGCCTCCAACTCCTGCTTCCTGGTTTGGAAAGTTCGAAGGGACTTGCTTAGGAACACAACTTCACGCTCCAGAGACTTGATATGCCTGTCAAAGAAAACAGATGTGACAACAAAAGAAATAGCAGATCTGTCTGGGACAGATGTTGGCACAGGTCTCGAGCTTTTAGCAGCATCGCAGGAAGGAACATCTGATGCATGCTGGGACGAAAACAGCTTGTGGCTGATTGACAAAGGTTGCGCAACAGACGCATACACATCATTTGCAGAAACAACATCATGTTGGGCCATTATGATGCTGAAGATTAAGCCAGGATATCCAACAGGTTGCTGGGCACGAGCAGATTCAGCATGAGCAAATACATTCTCAAAGATCAGCAGACTAAGATTAAACTTGCTATGAGTGCCCACTTTAAACAGCAACAAAGCCATGGACTTGCTAACAGTAGAATCATGAGTACTGGGCAACCAATTCCGAACAGCAACCTTGTGAAGTATCGAGTACTTCACACTCAGATCAGACGCCAACAACGCACGCCCCGAGGGCTAAACAACCCGACTTCCTCCAGTCAATTCCGACACAACCTCATTCAAATCAAAAACAGGTGCAGGAGCAACAAGATTCTCACGACCCAAAAATTCATTAATCACAGCAGGGGAAAAAGCAATCCAATGACCCCGCACAAAAACTGAAAAAGCATGCTTATAGGAAGCATCACGCATGCGCTTGGACAAGTTGGCATAAAATTCATGTACAATAGCAGCAATAAAAGGAGGAGCAGAATAAGCAGATTTCTCTAACCGGAGATCATGCAACAAAGAGTCAACACCAGTTCCCTCTATATCAGTCTTAACCAAACAACGCTCGAAAATCAACGAGCGACCAGCAACAATCTTGAATTGATTTTGGTGAAGGGCAGAGATAAACTTACTTGAATCAAAGTCCTCAGAATCAGAATCTGATCTGTCTGGAACAGACTCAGGGACATCCCCTGCTTCTTCATCAGAAGGGGAAGGTGCTCTGGCTTGCTTCATCAGCGGGCGACGACGACCCGACATCAATCCCATTCTCTGCTCAGACACACTTCGTGTAACACGGAGAGCAGGAGCAACATCAGGCTTCTTAGCCACAGCCTTTTTCCCAGCAGGCTTCACTGATTTTGGGGGTTTTGATGAAGACCCCTTCTTAGCAGCAACTTTCTTGGATTTCGGGGTTTTTGAAGAAGAACCCTTCTTCACAGCAACCTTGGCCAACACTTTGGATTTCAAATTGGCAATGGGTGTGTCATCTTCATCATTAGACACCGGAGGAGTGACTGGATCATCTCGCAACTCCAACTTGCGTTTGGACCCGCGAGCAGCCTTTGGAGGAGGGACAGAATCATCCTCATGAACAGGAGAATCCTCATCGAGGAAGGAGATATCAATATCATCTTCACCTTGATCTTGAGCGAGGGTCTCAGCAGCAGCAACATGTGACATTTCACTAAGAGGAACTTGAACAGTGACAATGGGCATGTCACTATACACAGGGACACCAGCAGAAAACAACGGAGCTTGAACAAATTTCAGAGCATCAAGAGTTGCAGAAAATTCCTCAATTGAGGTAAGTTCTTCGCCAACAGCAGCGGCGGCCACATCATCTTCAACAGAAGCCATGGAGACTTCATTTCCTCCAACATTCTCTATAACAACCGCAATTGAAGCATCCAAAATTTCCGCAGACACCATGGGCGGAGAGGATGGCACTTCAGAAACCCTAAGAGAGGGTTGAACATCAAGATCTGTCTCAGACACAGATCGAGGTGGCAAATCAGCAGAAGATGCCACAGAAGCAAGAGCTTCGGATGAAGTAACAGATGGCTTCACAAGAGCAGAGACGGAGGCAATTAAAGATGAGAACACAATTGGTTGAGAAAGCTTCGCAAGCTATCATCGCAAGTCTTCTGTAGAAATTCTAGGTTTCTTCACTTGAGAGGACTTAGAAGAAACAACTTTGTCCGCCATTGGAATTCAAACAAAAATCAAGCAACCACCAGAGAGAAAGAGAACGACTTGGAAATTTTGCTGAGATTTTGTCTCTTTTGAAAAGTAAGGTTAAGACCTTAATTAGGAAATTTCCTTAACTCACTTATTCCTCACATATCACCCCGCAGCTTGGTGTGGAGAAGTGGAATCGATCGTGATGCGAAAAACAAGGCACAACTAGCCATTGAAAAGTAATTGTTCCTCCAAAGCAGAAACTGTCTGAGACAGATATTGGCACAACACTTACAGACCATATTAACCATGGTCATTTTATACTCTCTATACATACATCACTGACCAAGACTGTATAGAGAGTCTTCTCACAGCGGAGAAGTTTAGAGAACACAAAGACCCAAGGAGGATCTTAGTGTTTCAAACCTTCTACTATCAAGTGCCTTTGTGAAGATGTCCACAAGCTAGGCATCTGTTCCAACATATTCAATCACAAGGGATCCGTCTTCAATAAGCTCCCGGATGAAGTGGTGACGAATGTCTATGTGCTTTGTACGAGAGTGTTGAACTGGATTTTTCGAAATGTTTATCGCACTCATATTGTCACAGTATATATGGTAATGACAGACTGTGGGACACCATAGTCATGCAACATTTGTTTCATCCACAAAAGTTGAGTACAACAACTTCCAGCAGCAATATATTCTGCCTCGACAGTAGAAAGCAAGATCGAATTCTGTTTCTTGCTGAACCATGAGACCATGTTATTTCCAAGGAAGAAACATCCTCCAGAGGTACTCTTCCTATCTTCAGTACATCCTGCCCAATCTGCATCGCAAAACCCCACCAAACTAGGGTCCGTATCATAGAAAAACCAAAGTCCCAACTCAGAAGTACCATTTATGTACTTGATTATGTGCTTGACAGATTTCAAGTGACTTTCTTTGGCTTCAGATTGGTAGCGAGCACAAACTCCCACGCTGTAACATATGTCTGGCCTACTTGCTATAAGGTAGAGCAGACTCCCAATCATACTCCGGTACAAGGTTTGCTCAATGGCAACACCAGCTTCATCTTTTGACATCTTTGAAGATGTCCCCATCGGAGTTCTTTTCGGGCTGCAACTTTCCAATCAAAATTTGCTGATTAAGTTCTTTGCATATTTTGTTTGAGATACAAAGATTCCATCATCCTTTTACTTCACTTGAAGCCCCAGAAAGTAGGTTAGTTCACCTACAAGACTCATCTCAAATTCGAAAGTCATGTCCTCCATGAAGTCTTTCACCATTCTGTCCGAGACAGATCCAAAGACAATATCATCCACATAAATCTGAACGATGATCACGTCAGAAAACTTATCTGTGCATTGCTCAGTTGAGATAGAGAGCTTTGCTTGTGAGCTTGTGAGTACAGCTTGTGTGCGATAGTGTGCAGTTCAGTATATGCAAGAGCTTAAGCAGAAAGTACAACACACATAAGACTTATAGAGGTTCGAAGCTTCCTGCTTCCACATCATCTCTTCCTTCCGCAGAAGGACAATCCATTATGCAAGTGTAAAGTTTCTTTATTACAGCTATACAGTGAAGAAATCTGTTGAACCTGAAAATGGCACCCTTCAAACCGAACATGGCCTCCTTTTCAATTATTGTTGTCCCAGAAGAACGAACCCATCAGTACGCCCTTCCTCAGCCGGTTCTGGTCGACATCTCATACTTATTTTTGGTTGTGTCTTGCCTTCGATCAGTAGCTGATCCTCCTTGCTTCTCTCTGGCTGGTGAACTCTTTAGCCGGAAATTGTTTCTTCCTCGAATGTCTCTAAACCGGTTTCTTTCACCATAGAAAGTTGTATCTTGAACTGATGATGTTGATGCTTCTCTTTTCCAATTTATGTTGTACTCATGAGCTTTGAGAGAGCCAAATAGTTCTTTAGGAAATATGCTATTTAAGTTTCTTGATTCTTTTGTGACTATCACTTTCATATCACATTCTTCTGTGAGATTGTCTAAGATTTTGTAATTCATCACACAATTGGGATAACTTCTTCCCAAGTTGGTCATCTCGCTTATTATGCCTAGAAATCTTGTTTCAAGGCTCGAGATGGTTTCTTCAGGTTGTATCTTGAAGGATTCGTACTTGTCGACCGCCAGCTGGAGCTTGTTTCCTTTGATGGCTTCACACTCCAGGCATAGATCTGCTAGCAAGTCCCATATCTCCTTGACAGTTCTGTAGTTTTTTGGGTCATTCATTTTATCTTCATCTAGAGTTTGAAATAATGCAGCTTGAGCAACAAACTCTAGGATTCTTCAACTTCTTCTCTTCACTGGTGAGAAGATGAGTTGGCTTCGGGATCCTGGCTGGTTGATTCATATCAATTATGTGGGCTTCATTGTCCATCATAATGGTGATTGGACCATCTTAAATAACTTCCCACATATTCTCATGAATTGAGCAGAGATGCACCTTCATTCTCATACTCCAATTGTCATAATTCTCAACTGAAAATAGAGACAGCTTATGGTTTCCTATAGCTAGAAATGTTAGCATAGATAAGTAGATCTGATTCAGTTGATCTGCAGAAACTGTTGATCTTTAGAATCAACCGCTCTGATACCATTTGTTGGTCCCGGGCGAGTCGATATCAGTTTAGAGGGGAAGAGTGAATAAACTGATACAAAAACTTTTAAATCAAATGCAGAATATGATCAGGGCCCTTGACTCGCTTAAGAAGCTTATCTATGCACTTTATTAGTTGAGATGATTTCAGTTGACTCGTGAGTGCGGCTTGTGTGAAGTTTCTATCTTCCTTCTTGAGAAGGGCAATTCACTAATTAATGGTAAAGTTTCTTTATTACAATTACAAAGTGAAGACAGGTTGAACCTGGAAACGACAACTTTCGCAGAGTCACGGTCGCCTTTTCAACTGTTGCTATCCTGAAAATGGCAGTTCTTGCAGAGCCACGGTCTCCTCAACTGGGTTAGACGACTCACACTTGCAGTCCCCAACTGCTCACTGGTGTAACAGCCCGGTCCCGAGATAGGGATTAACGAGTGGGGACGAGGTGTCATTAAGCGGTTAATTGGATAAAACGGAAGATTAATAAGTTGGTTTTACAATCGAGATATGCTTTTGGGGATTAGACGGGGATACTCGGGTTCACTTTTGCTAGACGGTTAATTAAACGGATAACGGATACCATTCAGCATAGATGATGATGGTTAATAATACATGCAAGCCCATTGATAGACGAAAGAAAATCATACTAGGATAGTAGAAATAGAACTTAGTATGCATCTTATACTCAAATAATTATGTCTGGGGAGATTATTTATAGAGTCTTGATAATCATATTAAAACTTAAAATGGAATTAGAAAGAGTGTATCAGAGTAGCAGATCACATAGTGGGATTTCAAGGAAATATTAGATAATAACAAAATAGTCTTGGCAGCCAACCCACATCCACAGCCACCAACATCCTCAGCATCTCAACCTGTAAAACATTTGAAAAAGAGGGGGCATGAGCACTAATGTATTTAATGGATTTTAGTAAAACACTTTAATAAACTTTAAGGTATTCAATAATCAACTGACGGTATATGGAGAGCAAAACGCTAAAGCCCTTTCCATATCCGGAAAATCTTTTCTTTTCTTTTGGGCCCATCTTGGTTCAAACCTGACGTCAACTGTACCCTTAGGCATGCCATAGGATAGAAGAGGGGTTACTTCAAATATCTGAATGAGTTTGCGTAGGGAAAACCCAGCAGTGACTCCCTTAAGAATTCTGAGCTCAAATCCTGCTTAAGTGAAAAGCTAAGTTCCTTCATTTCTTAACCTTGCTAGCAATATCAAACTTAGAACAACGTCTAAGGGCAAATCCTTTATTACTGCCTAATCTCGGCCTACAAGGGATTTAATGCTACCCTAACAAGACAAACCTTAGTTCTTAATTCTGCGAGCTTAACAAGCATAAATATTCAATTTCGGGAAAAGAACGTAAATAAATATGAATCGAAACTAACGATAATTCTAAACAGCATACATAATACTTTAGTAGTTCTATCATTTCTAAACATGCTTGAGAGCTCAAGTAAAGCATAATATCTTCCTTTCTTCCTTCCTTGTACAGAGATCAATCAGGCTGAGCAAAAATACTTTATTGGATATCTCATTTGCCCTAACATGCTTCTAGAGCTCATTAGCTCAAACTTTAGATGAGTATAAATTTACCCACCTTGATTACGGGACGGAAGATGAGGCATCGAGCTGATGGTCTTCCTTAGTATTCCTCCGAGGCTCGATTCCCCCTACAAAAGTCGAATCATCGACTTAGCAGCCTCCTTCAAAAATTTCTAATAACATGAGATTAAATAATACCCAACTAATATTCCCTTAGCTAGGAGTTAACATGGATAGCACGACTTTTGACTTTATAAGGTTTCAAGAAGAATTTATTCGAAGAGAATCACACCTTGGTTACACGGGTTTTAAACGGAAAACAACTTAAGAAGTTTTACTCGAAATAACTTGAAGATAACCTGAAAATCTTCTTAAATTAATCTTGGAATTAACTTGAGAAAAACATGACTCGAAAGCTCAAAAAGAGGGTACGGAAATAGCCAGAAAAAATCAGCATTGGATGACATAGGGGGGGGCACCGCGCGCCGGCGGCACCCCACGCATCCGTGCAGCCCCCGCGCCCGCGGCCTTCTGGGCCGAGGGGGTGTTGTGCGGCCGCGCACCCCCCTGCGGTCGCGGCACCTGGTTTCTATCTCTTCCGTCCAATTTCTGGGCGGACTTCAATTCTTCTGGGTTTCTTCGGTGTTCGTCGATTCCTTCGACGAACACGTAGAACACTTATAAAATTTTGAAAAAACATGCTTTGATAATTTTAATTTAACATGAAACGGCATGCCTTAACTTAAAAAGAAATCGGCATTATAACAGCACATACACGATAATCCTCCTTTAATATTTAGAATAACGATAAAATCGTTAAATGTGGCTTAAACGGATTTTGACGGAATAAACGAGGCTAATCTTTTTAGAATAATAATAACGGAAGTGAAATGAGAAATATAACATAAACGTTATTAACTTGGAACTTCAACAAAAATCGAAATACAACTTTTAGACGTGCAATAATGAAGAACGCGAAGAACGTAAAGAATGGAAAGTAAATGCGGAATTTAAAAGACGGAAAAGAAATGGAGCCGAGACCGACGAACAAGAATGGACGGGGTTAGGTGCGTCGAAGGAATGTGGTTAGCTCGGCGTCTCGTCGAGTCGCAACGGCGGCAGAGCCGCCTACTACGATCTCAACGGCGCCCCTAGCACATTCCCTCACTGCATCCCTTCCACGCCACTCCGCTCGTCGTCTTGAAGAACACTCATGAAGAACGCTTTTTACTTCGACAGAACCTTCTCGGCTTTCAAAGCTTTTCACCCTCTCGATTTAGAAGTGAAGTGAATGAGAAATGAGCGAAGAATGCCAAAGGGGTGGTCCCTTATTTATAGGAAAAGCTTTGGCTTCCCTTGGAAGCCATTGCTGTGTGGGAATACTGCAAAAGCTACCCGGGGTTCAGTTAAAAGTTACTTTATTCGATATCGAGGTCAAAATGACTTCAGACACGAAATCTAAAAATACCGGGAGACTCGTTGGCTCGAAAACTAGTGAACCAACTTGATTCATGAAGAAGACGGGGTCGTTAGAAGAAAGACGAGCAAAGATTCCATTTTTGGAATTACTTTTTACTATTCACTCAGACTGATAGATTTTGCTCCCGAGCGTTCGATTGACCTCAGAATGAAAATCCGTGAACGCCAACGGAATCCTTGAGTCATTTTCCATAAGAGGGGCCTGACAGAACTGAACTCGGATAAACGAGGAGGATTTCATATATTTCTCAAAACACGAACGCACGCAACAGCTACTATTCATTCCCCTTTTAAAATAAGTTTTCCATCACCGGGAACTCAAATGACTTCAGATTTAAAATTCGAAAACACCGGTGTACTCCTTGAGTTAAAACTTTCTAAGAAAACCACAAATGGCAATAAAAGAATTAAGATTATATTTTCCGAAAAGACGATCTTCACGAAAACTGACTCTTAAAGTCGTGGCTGACATCCAACCATAGCTAACCTTATTTAAATTCCTTCTTTAATTAATTAATTTAATATTAACAATTCTCTAAACCTTATTAAAAAATTTGGGGTATTACAACTGGAGAGGTAGGTATTATTGTCGTCTTTACAAGGTTTTAGATCTCTTTTGATCTTCAAGAGGTTCATCTTGAAATGGGATATCAACTGATGTGCTCCTTGAGTTGAGTTGAGTAGTTGATTGATGTATAGCTTGAACTTGAGAAGATTGCTCTGCCCGGACTTTCAACAGCTAGCTAATTTCTTAAATCTTTAGGTTTTTCTTCTCAGTTGGGACTTTTGCAGCTTTTGATAATGCTTGAAACTTGAGATGTGGGAGAAGAGAAAGAAAGCTCAATTGTGAGTATATTGTGAAAGTTAGGGAATTGAAAGTCGTATTGGCGAAAGTCATTTAAAAATCAGATTCACTCGTCTTATATAAAGGAGTGATCTTATGACCATTGAGTTCTATTGATCGATGGCTCTGTTGGTTAATCAATGGTAGTTGATCTTCGTTACCGTTGAAGCTTGTTGAAGTAGCCGTTACTTAGCCAATCGATCTCCGTTGAGCATTAACTCCGGGATCTTCATTTGAGCATTAACTCCAAGATTCTCCAGTTGGCAGTTCTAAGCTCCAGTTGGCAGTTCTGAGCTTAGCTGCTCAGTTTGGCTATCTTTCTGAGCTTCTTTGCTAGTTTCAACTGATCACAAACTGTTGACTAGTTTGTCAGTTTGACTGGTCTTGTTCTGAGCTTCCTTGTTAGTTCAATTGATCACAAATTGTTGACTAGTTTGTCAGTTCAACTGGTCTTGTTTTGAGCTTGGTCAGCTGTTGGCTTTTCTTGAGCTTCAAGCTGGCTGAGTTCAATTCTAGCCATCAACAATTGATTTGTCTTTATGCTTCAGTTCGGCTGATGTTAACTTTGGTCATCATTTGAACTCTGGCCATCAGTTAGATGCTTCCAGTCTTCAGTTAGACTGATTTGCTATCAGTTTCTTCAGTCAGGTTGATTTCTCTTTCAGCTCAACTGACATGGCTATCGGTTTAACTGTAGCTGATTCGACTTCTTGAGCTTAACCCTCAGTTGGGTTATTTTCTGACTGGTTGACGCATCCTTCCAGCTGGGTTGACCATGCTCCAATTTGGTTGACTCTTGCTTCAGCTGAATTCATTTTGGAGTCTTTGATTGGTCAACTTAGATCTCCAGCTTGGATCTCCTTCAGTTTTTTAGGAAATGTTTTGACATCTCATCAAAACCTCATCTAGGGATTTACTTGATAGTTTTTCCTAACAGTGGTAGTGCGCGTGCCCTGTTCGTCAGGCATCGGCGTGCAGGAGTGTGCGCGCAGGCCTGGGGCTAACGTCCTGAAGCACGCGTACGCGGCTAAGAAAAACCCAGCGTAGATAAGAACAAATATGCCTTTTTTTAGATTCCAAAACTATTCTCTATGAATTAATGAACTCAGTTTAAAATTACCTTCAAGAGGAAAGCTTCAAATCTCGAAGAAATTTTTGCCTCGAAGTTCCACTCAAATCTTGGAGAAAAATACTCAGTTTGTTTATTGTAGAGAGAGAGAGAGAGAGAGAGAGGGGATCGAATGGAGTTTCCTCCAATTTTGGGTGAAATTTTTATGATCAATATATTTAATCTTAAAAAAAAAAAAAAAGAGAAATGGTATAAAAGTCCAAAGTGGCTAAAATAATAATGTTTAAAAATAGGCACTTGGATTTTTTTTTTAAGTTCTAAATGGCTAAAAAAATAATTTCACCCTTAATAAATATATACATACTCTTTAATGGATTTCAAATGAAAAAAAAAAAAAGAAAAAACCTTGATTGTTCAAATTGGTATTTTGTTGAACTTGAAAGTGGAAGTTTCTAAATATAGATGAGTCTCAATTTATATAACTCTCTCCGTTTCGTTTTGTTATTGTTTTAGAATTTTTTAATTTAGAATTAACAATTAAATTTTTGGACTAATATATTCATCCCTTTTATATTATATAAAATCCTATTCACTTATATTTTTTTAAAAAGTTGATTTTTTTTCTCTCTCCATATATTTGTAAAGTTAAATTTGAGAGAGGGTATCAAAATATATAAAACAACAAACATTTTGATACAAAAGAAAAAGCCTAAAATAACAAATAAAACGAAATGGAGAGAGTATATAGAGGAAAAACATGGCTCTACACTTCCCATAAATATGTGGATCGTTTTAGATTTTTTATTTTTATATTTTTTACATTGTGTCATTATGCAAAAAAATATGGACATGAATTAATTCATGTCTCTACTTATAAACATGAAGAGTGTACTAACATCATTGCTATATACCTCTTTGGAAGAATGTAAACACAATTTTTTTTTTCTTTTTAATTCAGGAATATTGGATGATATTTGAACCTTAATTAACCTCACTCTTTACACATGGGAGATCGAACTAGCTACTCGATGGATCCAATAGGTTGGACAAGAATCCTATTCTAATCGGAAAAGTTTTGGAAGGATTTGATAATCTTATTTTATATATATATATATACACACACTCTTTGTTTTATGCTATAAAAAATCTCTAGAAATAATTCAAAGTGATTGGTAGCCTTGAGATCGAAGAAGCTAGCGTATATAAATTACTTAATTATATCACTGATTAAACAAGGAGGTATGTACCACTCAATGATCGAATCATCTATTGCATTTTCATGTTGATCTCTATACCACAATCAATTTATTTTTTTAATTATCCTTCATTTTTTCTTCGATTTTAATTTTTGTGTCTTTTAATTTTATACTTATTATTTAAGGTTTATCTTGCCCAGTTAGAATTTATTATAATTTCTTAGTATTTAATTTTTTAAAGAATCAATTAATAACTAATTAAAAATTAAAAATTAAAAATTAAATACTAAAAAATAATAAATAAGCCTTAATTAGGTAGGATGAACTTTAAATAACAAGTGTAAAATTAAATTAAATTAAATTAATGCACACAAAATTAAAATTCAAAAAAAAAAGATGGAAAAATGAAAAGAATTAATTGTGCAATAGGGAATGGAACATAGAAATGCAATAAATAATTTTAGTTGGTGTAACACGTAGTTAATTAATTACTTTTTTCTTCTTGTGAACTAAGCAAGAATTTTCTTGAAAATGCATGCACTACAGAGTACGGATCACATCACTTAATTAAAGTGCGTTTTTCTTCGAATAATTCGTGTATGTAATAAATTAAATATATATATATATATATATATATATATATATAATTCCATGCATCTTGATTATACGACTATAAAATTAACAACTACTCAAGCTTTGGAAAAAGGAGTGTAAGAAGAATATATGTAAAGCGACACGGTCGATATCTTAGCTTTCATGTAGTTACTAAAATTAAGTACAAGTTTGATCCTTATCGAAACCCTTGAACATATCTAATTCGGGATTAATAAGTTCCACATAGGAAATTGGTGGTCCAATCAACGCCAGCTTGCCCAAACAATTGGTTCGATCGACGTAAATTTTGTTATAAATTGCCAAATGTTAGGATATTTATATATATATTGATGTCGAGAATTATAACCCCTAATCATTACTAGGTCCACATTGAATAAATTCCGTCCCTGAATAATAACCTACAAATCAGACATGGGAAGTAAATCATACTTAAAAATATATAATAACATGTAAATCAGATAGATGTGACAGAATCATACCTAATGGTGTTGGTGGTGTGATTCGAACTTGAAACTTTTGACTTCAAGAAAACATCACTTTACCACTAGGTTATCCTAGGGAGATTGAATTTTCTTATAACTTTTTTTTAGATATCGAGGGTAACCCGCAGCCGCTACCGGGTGCGCACTGGGTAAATCCCGCCCCTGTGTAATAGTCTGCAAACCTACACATGGGAGGTAAACCACACCTGACAAGTCAGGTGTGACAGGTTCACACCCAGTGGTGATGGTGGTGGGTCGAACTTGAAACGTTAATTTGGCCTCAAGAAACACCATTCCACCATTAGGCCATTCCAAGGGGACAAAATGCATTCTAATGGTTTTGAACCTTGAATTTTCTTATAATTTAAATTTTTTTATAATTTGATCTCAAGAAACACCACTCCACTATACGTTGAGTGGTTATTGTAATAGTTGCAACATCCAAACACGGAGAATTAAATGATAATTTATTCTTAATTTATTATAATATGATCAGTATATTAATTAATATATATAGTCTAAGGCAAGGCATGGTGGTGTCACTTCATATATAGCTTTAAAATGAAAATAATAACGTAACGACGGTGAACCTTCAATTTCATGCCTCTCTCTCTCTCTCTCTCTCTCTCTCTCTCTCTCTCTCTCTCTGGGGAAAATGAATATGTATAGTTATATTAGTAATTGACATCTACAACTTAAAAATTAATAAATAATTATTAATTGCTAATGTCCAGACAGGAGGAATTTAGTGATCGATTATATATAGCAAGATACCCACAGCTTTTGGAGTTGGAGGGGAATATGGCTCGAGGCATATCTCCTGCTTGTACACCATTATAATTATATATGTTGTTCACTGTTCAGACTCAATTGAGCACTACTAGTTCTCAATAATTAATTAATTAGGGTGAATATATTGTATATAAAATCACAATATTTCATCAATTTTTGATCTTAGATGTGCTTTTTAAATATTGACAATAATATCACAACTTTACATATTTTTGCAATTAAAACATTAAGTAGCATTTGGGAAAAAGTGTTGCAATTGCGCTTGTAAATGTTGTTTAATTAAGCATGTAGCAATAGCGACTTGTGCTAAATTTTTTTCTTTCTAAATTTATATATTAATATCGTATATATATAGGTTTTAAAAAAAATAATAATACTATGTCTATTGTATATTGATGATTATTTTTAAAAATGTTTGTTATGCATCAATATTTACAAGATATTATATCGTACACTAGAAAATTCAAATTTAATTTAAAACTTCAAAAAGTACTGTCAATGTGTTTTATATGATTTTTGTATAATATAAAATTATAGTTTTTTTATATATAAAAATACTATAACTTAATACTATTTGATTCTAAGATAGTATTTAATATAATGCACAATATAATGTTTATTATTATTAATGCACATATAACATGCAAATTATTTGGAATCAAACATGAAATAGAATATAAGACTTTGGAAACATAAAGTATTTTTGTTTCTAAATTCTAACAGAGAACTTACATTTTGCTGGTTACTCTTTTAACTACTTCAAGATCTACTTGCAGTGGTAGTCCTTGAGGTCGTATAAGAGGTAGGCCGCATAAGTGCCTATAATATTTAGGAACACAAAAAATACTACTTCATATTTTAATTACAAATTAAATATGTAAAGTTATGGCATTATTACCAATATTTAAAAGTCATGTCTAAAACCAACAAATAGTGAAAGAGTGTGATTGTATATGCAATTAACCCAATTAATTACCATATAAACCATGCATGCATGCAAAACTATGAAAAAATGGCACACTGGAACAATCTCTACATCTATTTTTTTGCAGTTTAGTCATTTGTTTTTGTCCAATCAGGAATTTAAGGACACGAAAGATTACAACTATAGCAACAGAATTAAAGCATGCATCAACCCAAATAATATATATATATACACGTACATATATATATATATAGACATACACACATTATAATTTATTATTAGCAACTTTTAGAAATAAAAATAAGTAAAGATATGATCTTGTAATTACACATTTTTTTTAAATATAAGTGTACGTGTGACTATATTTTTCAAATTAGTAATATTTCTCTCTCTCTCTCTCTCTATATATATATATGTACGATTTTTCCTCTAGATATAGCTGTATAAATGTAAAACAATTATATTAGTTTATACACACTTGACATGAATATTTAGCTGTGGGCACTATATAATTGCGCGCATGCACGTCTTTCATCGTACCCATCTCGAAAGAAATACTGGTACTGTTGAATTCATGTCATCATATTCATATATAACAAAAAAAAGCATTTCCCTTAACTAATTGTTGATTATATAAGTTACTATCAGTATTTGGATCAAGGAGTGTTGACTTACGTTTTTTAATTTGAAAAAGCAAATTAATCTAACTCAGTATTTAGCCTCAAGAACTGCAGAACAGGATTTGCTATATCATAACTTAATTATCCTGTTTGAATTTTAAAATGATTTTCAAAAGCAATGGCATTTAGAAAAAGGGCCTCATAAGTTGGAGGAGTTGAATAGCTAGGAAGAATATGAATTTGATCTCTTTCACATTTCTTTAATTGATTATAATTTATAAGTAGTCATGCATGATATTATTATATTGTTATCTCCATATCTTTCCTTAGCTATATAAAGCCATTAATTGTTCTACCTACTAACACAGCAATTTTCCTCAAATTCATATATACAGTAATTAATTGAATGAGAGAAAAGAGTACCGCAAATTGGGAGCTGATCGAGTACTATATATATATATATATATATATATATATATATATATGCCTCTAGAAATTCATGCATGAATTGAAGGTGCAAAATCTCTCTAAGCTGCCATGCACCTTAATTTTTGTTTTGTTTTGTTTACATATATATATATATATAAAGGTAGCTAAGGTAGGGATGGAGCTTTCCTCGGTCCAGTCATGGAAGATGGTAGGATTTGATTTACTGCCGACTCATTCATCCAAATACAGAGTAAATGATCATTATATATAATTTTACTCCATAACTGAGTGAATGATGCGGCAGTTGAATTGACTCCTAAGCTTTCCGTTCTTGGACTGAAGGGAGCTCCCTTCCTTTTTCTCTTATCTATTCCATCTATATATATTTTTTCCATCTCTTAATTATATGCATCTATTAATTAATTATTTACTATTATATTCGATATCCCACACAGATCGGTGTATTATAAAATCTATTTTAATTTTAAATGATTCAGCAGGTAAACAAAGACCCGTGATTATTTTGGATTAATTTGATGTATATATATTCTCTCAAAAACAATTGATGTATATATACATATACGGGTGATTCGTATATATCAACAGAGAGGATATGTGATATATTTATGATGCATGTTTGTATCTAGTTGAGGTTTAGAAAATAAATAATTAAGTTATCTGTGAATTCAAAATCTTCAATTTAGCACTTCAATGATTACAAATTAATCTAAGGCCAAAAGTCTCATATTTCGATTTTTTTTAATTTTAATTTCTTTTTATATATTTTTTTCAATTAAAATACTACATAAATGATGCAATCTCGAATTAATAAAGAATTTACTAAAGATAAATAAATATGAGATTGTTGATACTAATTATATTGTTAAATAATTTCAATTGTCGAGACCATAAATTATTATTATTTTTCTTTCAAGTCCTAAGTCTGTGAATAACCTGCGGTATTTTGTATTTTGAATCATAATAATCCACTTAACTCCTATATTTGGAGTAGAGATCCTCTAGTCCCACTTGTGTGTATCAACCGTGTGCCACCATTAAAATTATATATTGTTAATAATGTTTTTTATAAAAATAAAATTTGTTTTATCATAACTAATAATAATTAATATTTATTGTAAAAAAATTAAAATTTTAAAAAATTATATACCATAAATTTGGAATAATCAACCCCAAAAATCAATTATATTAACTAAAAAATTAAAATTAAATATTAAAAAATAATTATAAACCCTAATTGGATGGAATAAACCCTAAATAATAATGTAAAATTATACTAAATCAAAAGAAATTAAAATTGAAGAAAAAAATAAAAGAAAAAGTAATAATTTTGAGGTGTGACACACGGTTGGCACATACAAGTTGGGACTAGAGGATCTCAAGTGCTATATTTGTCCTTCACTTTTTTTTTTTATCATTGCTAGTGCATCAAAATATACAAATATTTGAGGTAAGCAAGCCCTGATTGTCAGGTCCGGTCCTGATAGCAGGCTGAGCATGCATGTGTTTAGTTTGGGGCCCCAAAATTTTAGGGGCCTATTTTTTTTAATAGGTATGTATTAACCCAAACTTAAATTTAAAGGAAAAAAAAGAAAGAAACACTCACATAATTGATTATTTTCTCTACATTTTCGTTCGAGCACGATTTTCATCCCAAGAATGATTTGAGAAATTTAAGGAATAGAAATAAATTTTGGATTGTTTAAGGAAAATGAAACAAATTTGAGAAAGTTAAAGAGAGATCCACATGATAGTTTGTTGAAGTCTTGTATGAATCTTGAGCAATGTTTGAAGCATAATGAACATGCAGACATTATAAGAGATGATTTTGCTACTGAATTATTATGATTTGCTGAATTATTTCTCAAGTGAATGTTTAGATACATACACACACACACTACATTTTTTGAAGAGGCCTAAATTATTTCCCAAATGCTTATAAATATTTTTGCCCCTAAACGGCAAAACGTGTTGTATTTAAATGAAAGAACATTTGTATATTTTGAACTAATATTGACATATTGCCGACATATTAGTTTGTACTTTTTTCCTTGATTTAAACTATTTTTTTGTTACTTTATAAGGGCCCATTTTTAAGTTCTTACTTAGGGCCCTGTGAGACACAGGTCCGGCCCGCTGATCGTCTATTTCTTGTAAAGCAAATTATTTGGTTTCAAAGTAGTAATCTAGTGTTTTCTTTGAAAAGCAAATCTCTAATAGTAGGGTTTCTTTTGGTCCTTGCTTTTGGCGGCCATCTATTCTTCTTCATGAATGAACTGAATTTTGGATTAGCAACACTATATTCCTTCTACACAGGAAATTCTCTAATCCAACATATTAGTTTTAATAAAGCTTATTAAAATTACCTAGTTTCAAATGTTGTGACACATTTCGGAATTCAGATTGGAGGATCTCGTCCGATTCCTTCAATTACTTTGTTTTTATTATGATATTTTGCCGCCTTATGTATTTTATTATGTGACATTTAATTTAATTTATTGGTGTGAATATTAGGTTAATTAGCTTAGATGGACTTTGATAACATATAATAGTTGTGTATAATTTCCTCTCTTGTATTCACAATGAGACATGAATATATACCGGGTAATTCTTAATACGACCCCAATTTTCTTTTTTACAATCCCCATATTATTTTAAATTAAAATAACTTTATGTATCTCGTTTTGCCCTAATAACCACCGATTTTCAGTTTTAAAAAAAGCCTCAACCCACATTAATTTCTATCGAGGAATTCCTTCTACATGGCCTTCATCATACATTGGATGTGCAGATTTCATGCATCTTCTAATAGTAATTGAATATATCTGTAACACAAATTCTCGTGTATTTGAATAAATAACGCGAAAAGTGTACGAGTAAATTTCTTCTTTGAATTAAAGTGCGATTGCATTATATCTCTGTCTTGATCCTCTGATTCTTCTCTTTAAAACTTGATCTTCAAATGGTCTTTGAAATCTTCGGAGTGAATTTGCCTCTTCGATCTTCTTGGACTTCTTGTTTGAATTTGATGATGTTATCCGGAGGGCCGGCGACGTTGATTCCGGATTGAACGCTGGTTTTGAGATGACTTGGCGAATAACAAGTTGCTTCCATGAAAAAAAACTTGAATCCCGCTAGAACACCTTGACTTTATAACGATGTCTAGAGGGTTGAAAACCTTAATTCCGGATTAGACGTTGGATTTGAGATGATTCCGGTGAAGAATGCGTTGCTTTCCATGAACAATGGCTTGAATCTCGCTAAAATGCCTTGAATGCTGGAGAGAATTTCGTAGAGAATTTTCCTCCAACTTCTTGAGCTCTTTAATTATGATCTCTAGTGTGTCTTTCATATGATATGGAGACCCCTATTTATAGTTGTAGGATGATTTAATTTAGGAAATTAGGGTTGGACTTTTAGGGCTTAGATGGAGTGGCCATGGGCCTAAGGCTTATGTGGCGCAATCCTATTAATTTATCTTAATATGAAAGATCTCCATATTAAATATTTTATTTTTTGTACAGATTTGACACATGTCAACTTCTCATTAGTCAGTAAAATCCATGTAATAAATATTAATTATATATCTATTTAATTTTGGAATCATATTTAATTTAATCCCAAAATATAAATAAAATATAATAAAATATTTAATTCATTATTTTACACATGACATAATTTAGTAGACAATAAATTTAATTTACCTACAAATGCCCCCTTAAGGCTTGTCTATTGGTGACTTGTCATGGAAATGGACGAGTCTCAAAAATTTATTAGATAGTTTAATCTCATGTCTAGGAGTTCTTGGATTTAAAATTGTAAATAATTTATACTCGTATTCGAGAGTTCTTGAATTTAAAATTTGAAATTTCTTAGATAGTTTATACTCATATCAAGGAGTCCTTGGATTTAAAATTTATTAGATAGTTTATACTCGTATCAAGGAGTTTTTTTCAATTTAAAATTTGGAATTTAAATTTATCAGATAGTTTATACTCGTATCAAGGAGTTCTTCGATTTAAAATTTGGAATTTAAATTGATCAGATAGTTTATACTCATATCAATGAGTTCTTCAATTAGATAGTTTATACTCGTATCAAGGAGTTTTTGGATTTAAAATTTGGATGTCAAATTTATTAGATAGTTTATACTCGTATCAAGGAGTTTTTGAATTTGAAATTGTGAATAATTTATACTCTTATTCTAGATTTTTTTTCTTTTCTTTTTTTAATTCAAACTTAAATTATGAATTGGACTTAAATATCTGTTGTTCCCATAATCATTTCAACTTAACAATCCGACCATTAGAGCTGTCAAAACGAGCCTACGAGGCGGGATGGGCTGCGGGCCTTAAAAGCCCGCCTCTAGGAGAGGTGGGCCAAAAATGAGGTGGGCCTCAAAATGCCCAGCCCAACCCACCCCCTACCGTGGGCCACGGGTTGACGATCCGGTCTACAGAGTTTTTTTAATTTATGAATCTGCTTTATAATTAATAAAATAACGAGATTCACAAAATTTCTAGTAATATTGACATGTTGTCTAATTGACACAATTAATCATAATTCCTAAATATGGCACTTGGCAGCTAGCTGCTAACGTTTAAATAAACATGAGTCAATAAAGTCATAAGTTCAACAACAGTTCAACAAGGCAACTAGTGAACATCAGCAGTATAAAGTAAGTTTAAAATACATTCAAGGTAGCAAAAACAATTCAACAAGGCAACAACAAAAACAATTCACAAGGCAGCAACAAGTGAACAATTCAAATGGCTATAACATCTTCATCGTCTTGTTGATCATCTTCATTTTCATCATCATCCTCAAGTTCAACAATAGCTGGCATATTCTTAACATTCAATCCCAATGTTTTATTCATCATAGTATCTTCTTCGACATCTAAAAAGTAAACACAAATGACAAACATTAAATTTATATTCAATATAAACTAAATCATAATATTATAACTCAATAAACTTACCATAAGAATAACCGCGTAGCCAATTGTGAGTGCAAAAAAGAGCTTGCACTTTATCAGGAAGAGTACAACTCCTATACTTGGTGAGAACATGAGAACCAATTGAAAATGGAGACTCCGAGGCAACAGTAGTAATAAAAATGGATAACACATCAGCAGCCATCAAAGTAAGAGATGGGAAACGATGTTGATTATTCTTTCAGTACTCCAAAACATTCAAATCCATATGAAATGCAAATTCAAGTTTAGACTCCTCCAAATATATATATATATATATATAATTCATATTTTCTAGCTTTTGTAATAGTTTGACTTTCATAAGATACGATTTCCTACATCAATTGAGGTATAGTATAAGATAAAAATAATAATGAACAATAAAATGCAAGAAAAGAAACAAATATTGTTTAAAACTCACCTCAAACATTCTTTTGCCACCACTTTTGGATACTCCTTCACTTTGTGTCGATACAAATTTTGAAGAAGATATGCTGGGTGAAGAACGTTGATTTTTAGAAACATCATAGTTCTAAAAAAGCTTATACAACTTTGTCTTCACTAGTGAAGACTTCTCTTTGCATTCAGCCTCATCTACTTCCACTTTGGAGTAAAAGTACTCCAACAAGGAAATTTTTATCCGTGGATTAAAAACAGCACCAAATGCAAGTATATGCAAGTATTAAGCTATACTCACTCCAATATTTATCAAATTTCTCCATCATGCTAACACATATCCTTCATCACTAAATTTCATCCAATAATACTCTTGCAACAAATGTTGAATTTTTCAAACTTGTATAAAATACAAGTTGGATGTGGGATAAGTTGAACCAGACATCAAGTTGGTTGTATCATAAAATGGTTCAAGGAACTCATAAATTTTCTCTGCTCTATTCCACTCTAAATCTGAAGGACAATATTTATAATTCCTATCATTCAATTGAAGAGAAGCAAAGACCTTTTTGTATTTGATGGTGGTGTCCAACATCAAGTATGTTGAATTCCATCGTGTAGCCACATCCAACCTCAAACCAATACTTGTGTCAATATTACCAACCTCTACCACACATTCTTGAAACTTTTTCATCCTACTTTCGGATCCTTTAACATACTTCACAGAATCTATAATTTTAGATAAAACACTAGTAGCAACTTTCAAACCTTCACCAACAATGAGATTCAATATATGGGCAGAACAACGAATGTAGAAAAACTCACCACCACACAATAAACTTTCATGCAAAGAAAGTTGTTCTTTCAGAATAAATTGCATGTTGTCATTACTAGTAGCATTATCCAATGTCAATGAAAAAACCTTTTTCTCAATTCCCTAATCTTTTAAAAATCCAAATAATTTTGTAGCCAATTCTACACCCGAATATGGAGGAGGCATGTGAGCAAAATTAAGTATCTTACTATGAAGTTTCCAATTATCATCAATAAAGTGTGCAGTCAAACAAATATACTCTTCACAGGTGCATTAGGTCCAACAATTTGAAGTCAAGCAAATCCTACTACGAACATTGGTTAATAATTGCTTGAGTTTTTTTTTCTCATTCATGTACATTTTTGTAATATCAGAAACCAAAGTATTTCTAGAAATACAACAAACTTCAGGATTTAAATATTTCATCAAACTTTTAATCCGATCATACTCGACAAAAGAAAATGGCAAATCATGTTTAAGAACTGCAGCAGCTAGCAAACCATGGGCAATCTTTTGATCAATTTTCCTAGATCGTAACTTTCCTTCACTATCAAAAATCATTTGCCCTACATTCCCATACTTTATTTTCTTACATCTTTCCACATGACGCCTCAATGTTGAAGTTCTGTAAGTTTTTCCCCCATATTTATACCTATTATTGCATGCTTTACATTCAACTCTTTCAACACCATCTGCAACCTTCCCTTTCTTTTCAAAAAAATTCCAAACCTCAGAAAATTCTTTGTTCTTTGAAGCATCTTATTTAGTTATTTTATCCCCATTTAAATTTATAGGGATAGAGGTCATAAGGCTAGAGGTAGACTTAGACTCCATAAACTCCATTAATCATATAATCATAAATAGAAGACACAAGAATCAACAAAAGCCACATTGGGCATTTTAGACACACACTCACGTGGAACAAGGCACAAGAATCAACAGAAACCTATCATGCATTACTATACCCATTTTGGCCTCACGAGTCTAGATTTATATTCAAACCATTTCGTTGTTCAAACACCAGAATAAAAGGGTCTAGCCAAGCATGCTAGACATAATTAAAATAGCAGAAATGAAAGACATAATATGAATGAAACTTACTAAATTAATAGGCAAAAATACTCAACACCAGCGTTGAGTTTAATAACATAATCCTACGTCTAAAGGCTTAAGGCCTTTTGGAATTATTTTTGCTGCAATGCAGCATACGAGAAAATAAAATACAGATTTTAGAAATTGTAGCAATGTTTCTGACTATCCAAACTTATGTTTCCAGAAAATAAAATAGCTTAAATAGTTACATTTCCGAATTAGAGTTTTCCCAACAAACTGGGGTCTTTACTAGATTTCTGAAACCGGCGTGCCCACCCTTATCTGTCTGGATAAGCTCTAGTTTGACCAAATCCCTATTTTTTAGGGATTGAGCTTATCTCTTCGTTGCACCACCTCTAAGAGTCCAGTTTATCACCAATTCTTCTTTGGATAATGCAGCTATCCTTCTCGTCTCTCTCCTCTAACTAAATCTCGAGTTTTCTGCGAATGCCCATTCCGGCCTCCTGTCGAGTCTGTATGAGCAATGTGGGCACGACATCATCTGGTCAGCTCCATCCATATCTGATATGCCCATTCTGCCTCCCGAATGTAGGATGGATACTGAAGAAGTTCACTGTGCCTCTGAATACGATTTATAGCGACTCGATAATCATGAATAACTGGGCATAAAATGCCCCTTTCACTAGACTCAACCTCCGAAATGCCCTTTGACCTCATCCTGGTTCTTTTTGACTCAAAACACAATAAAAAGGACATTTATAATGAATAAAATACCCATAAAAACACGAGAAAATGGACTTATCAATTCGAATATGCCACTGATGCAATCCAAAAAAATTACATATATTTTCTACACATTAAACAAATGAGGTTTGCTTTGAAACTTGTAATTATAAAATTACATATATTTTCTAGAACTTTAGAGTTGGAGTTCTCTTGTGCACCAAAAAATTGCAGATTTTTGGGATAATTTGTCAAGAGCTACAGAGAGGAATAAACACAGAGATAGCCACAAATGCAGAGAAAATGAGAACAGAGAGAGCCAGAGGGTAGAGGCCCAGAGATGAGACGATGAATAAAACATTGAATTTTGGAGAGAGTGTGAGAATCGGCGACGAGAAAGACCCAGTGAGAGTGAAAAATGAGAAAGAAATGGTGGTGGGCGGCTGTGACTGAGAAGAAAGAATAGAATTAGAATGTGTGCTAGGGTTAGTTAATTTAATTAATTTAGTATTTGTAATTTATTTTATCCTCATTTTCCTTTTTTTTTATTTAAGAAATTAACTAAAAAATCAACGGGCCAGCCCGCCCCGCCAAACCCACGGCCCAAACAGGTCGGCCCGTCTAGGCTCGCCATTTTTCGGGCCTCTTAAACGGCAGCCCAACCCGCCATTTTTTAGACGGGTTCAGTTCGGCCCAACGGGCCAGGCCCATTTTGACAGCTCTACCGACCATGAAAGAATTTGTAGCTCTATATTGCTTTGGTCAAATAGAGTTTCTCATGGAATTATTTGCTTGAACAGCATAGGAATATATGGGCCCACCTTGAATTAACTTTGTTTCCAATTTCAGATCATCCTTGAAAACCATCTGTATGTAAACTTTTCCTTTCATTGGCTTTTATACAAAAGGTCATACATAAAATTTTCTCTCTTGTGTAGGTTTTAAGGATAATTCATTTTCTCCTCGTAACTCTGTCGTAAAAATTAGGATATTACCTTTCAAATTTTGCTTCTTCATCAAGCAATTGAATAAGGATATTTTCTATAATCAATGAGGCCCAACAACTATTTAAGGAGGCATTGGGATGTAGACTTTTCACACGAATTGGAGTAGAAGTAGCAGACACGTCTTCTTCTTCCTTTGGTTAGTGTTTTTGTTTAATTATGGTGAGTTCTCTACCCCATATTCTTCAAATTTAACCATATTATTCCACCAACCATATGCTCGTTGAATTGCCCTAGAGAAATCATGATCTTTTTCATCTTGGGTTTATCTGTACTCTTCCAACTTCTTTATTCCATCTTTATCTCCTTTTTTTGCAGGCATTGCAGTAGGTCTTTTCCAAAATGTTGACTTGCAAATAAGTAGAAGCTAATCTTTTCATACTTTGCCTTCTTATTATTGAGAATCAATCAATGCCAACTTGTCATGCCGAAACAGACGTTGAGTTGCTCAAAAGAGGTTTTCAGCAATTTGAAGTTGCTTGAAACGTCATGTCTTGCTTCTCTTCATACAAAATTATTCCCCTTATTTTTTTTATTTAACATAAGTGATTGCATTTTTCTTTTGGCAGTTGGTGATTTGTTGTTTTGCCTTAGACTTCGGGATTCAGCCAATTATTTCAACAAGCAAGAGGCTTCCAATCAAAGGATGGTTTTCTTAAAAGAATGATTCATCTTTGATTTCGATCAAGAGGTGACTTTTCTAGAGACCGATCCATTTGTGATTTCAACAAGACTTCAATTCCGATCAAGATGCTACAAATTAAGAGGTTATTTCTTTAAGAGAATGATCCATCTTTGATTTCGATCAAGAGGTTATTTCTCTAGAGAACGACCCATCTTTGATTTTGACCCACCTTCAACTTCAACCAAGAGGCTAGAAATCAAGAGGTGACTTCTCTAAGTGAATGATCCATCTTTGATTTCGATCAAGAGGTGATTTCTCTAGAGAACGATCCATTTTTGATTTTGACCCGACTTCAACTTCAACCAAGAGGCTACAAATCAAGAGGTGACTGTTTAGTGTTTATTTGTTATGTTTTTCTTATAGTAATTCTATATCTTTTGTGCGTGTGTTTTCTTATTTTCGTGTTGTGAGTCCGCACTGTGCATAAACTGGAACATTAAAATCGGAGCTGGATCACGAACTGAAGCACCCAGCCGGTGCGGGACTCCTAAACTGAAGGATTGAACTGAGTAGAACTGAACTGAAGCACCAAACCGAAATCGGAGACAAACCAAGCCCAACCGCCGCTAGGGGGACTCTTCAGCCAAATGACCCTGCGAGCGCGGAGTGCCCATCAGTACGGGATCCCATGCCCCTCCGGTGCGAGGTGCTCCATCGGTGCAGGACTTTCTGGTTCCACTTCAGTCTGCGTTGTGACCTCCAGTTTTGTTGTCCCAAACTGACACTACTATCCAACTATTAGGCGGAGTTTTTATCTTATTCGAGGGCATTATTGGCATTTCTCGATAGATCACTGTGTATGTTGGAAGGTTTTTTTTTGTTCTTAACTCTCCATCAACTCTCAACCACCATCCATCCATATTCAATTCACGCGGAGAGAGAATGAGAGATTATCTGTCTATAAATGGAGCAGAGAAAAGAAAAAAGAAAGAGGCTCTCAGATGGGAGGACCTCCCAACTAGTTTGAGGGGTGAGACCCTCAGACCAGTTTGGGAGGGTCCATTCCATTCACTCCATCATCCTCACCGCATAGAAAGAGAGATAGATAGATAATCTGTTTGGAGGACGTGACATCCTCAAACTGATCAGTTGAGAGAAGAGAAAGTTGGCAACCAGTTGAGGACCAGAGAGAAAAAGGGACGATCAGTTTGAGGGACGTGACATCCTCAAACTGATTAGCTTGGAGTTTTTGAGAAGCTCAAGCCGAGGTGGAAGCTAGGCTTGCTCGAAGATCTCCAACTCTTTTGCATTTCTTTTCAGTTTCAGTTTCTTGTGGGGATTTGTCCCAAACCTTGTCGAGATAAACAAGATTTATGTAAGTCTGTATTTTATTTATCTTTGGTGTTTGCAATAAATAACTTATGTGATTCTTGTTTGTTGTCTCGCACGCTGAGGGGCTAATTCCGCACATTAAGGGTAGATAATCAATTTGGTTTTAATCCATGCTTGTGATTGTTGATTTTTCGTCGATTGAACTGAGCTTATTCATGTTGGGTACTTGATCAATATTCAATACTGCTAGGTAATAGATGACACTGAGAGGAAATTCTATTGCCCGACTAGGTTTTTTTGTCATCTTAATCATATAATTTAGCCAATAGGGGTTTAATGGATTGACGGTGACAGTAAATGAAGTTAATCCTCTTGAAGGAGTCTATTGTATGCTTAAGGTTATCAAAATCAACTTGAATCAAGCTAGGAGAGAAACCAAGGAGAGAATCTATGCCCTAATGTCCGTATATATTAGTTTAGTTCATTTTATTTATTTGCTTGTTTACTTTCTTGTCTTTCTCTCGCTTTAGTTAGTAGATTTTAGTTTAATCTCTCCATCCCATGTTTAGAATATTTAGGATTGTATTTATTTTCATGTGTGTAACAGGAGAGGGACAAATCACCCTATTAAGCTTTCCTCAAGAGACATGACTCGGGTTAGCTCACCGTCCTACAATCGACACCGTTCTCTTGCGGGTCCGGTTCATAGTTCTTTTGCATATGTGGTCTAAACTGGAAACAATCAGTGACTTCTCTAAGTGAATGATCCATTTTGATTTCAAACAAAAGGTGATTTCTCTAGAGATCGACTTGACTTCAACTTCGACCAAGGGATTACAAATCAAAAGCTGACTTCTCTAAGTGAATGATCCATTTTGATTTCGATCAAAAGGTGATTTTTTCTAGAGAACGATCCATCTGTGATTATGAAACTTCAACTTCAACATGTCGATAACACCTTTGAATCAAACAATTCAACATGCAACTTCACATTCAACTTTACCGCATCAACTAGATAAAGATTTCAACCTCAACCTAAACAACATTAGCCAAATGAAGATTGCAACTTCGACTTGGAGTTTTCAACTTCAACAAGTAGATGTCATCTTCATCCTTGTAGCATCAACCAAATGAAGATTTCAACCTTAACATTTTGTTTCAACTTCAGTAAGGAGACATCAACTTCAACTTTACAGCATCAGACATATGAAGACTTCAACATCGACAAAAAAACCTTTAACCTGCAACCTCATCCTGAAGATTTCAACCTCAACAAGTAGATGTCATCTTCATCCTTGCAGCATCAATCAGATGAAAATCTCAACTTTAAACAATGAAGACTTCCACTTCAGAAAAGTTCTTGAGCCTTATTCCACTTGTTACTCATTATGTACTCCCTTGGTTGCCTTCTGTAATAAACACGTATGCAATGACATATTTTAGTGTCTTCTTGAAATCTTTGTGTTGCCTTTTGCTTTGAATGTATGTATTTTTTAGTTATAACTATTCAACTTAAAGGGCAAAACACAAATCATGACTGAATTTAGAAAATATCTAAATTGTCTACGTACCCTCAAAAGGGATCAAGTTAAAACGTAGTTCAAAAGATTGATTTGTATTTTAGAGGGAGTGTCATATGCAGTTTAAACTCATGCGGGCCAGGAGTGACTATTTTTAACCACTATAGACAAAGTGGGTGTTTCATACTTTAACCACATAAAACACGTTTGGTGGGATAAATAACAGTTTAACCATATACAGTAAAATCTCTATAAATTAATACTCTATAAATTAATAAACTCTCTAAAATAATAAAATCTCCCAGTCCCGACGTGGGCCTTTGGAAAAAAATCATCAAATTCGTAAGATAATAGGATAATAATTTTCCAAAAAATTCCTTTATATATATTAGCTCCCATTAAAACTCTAAATTAATAATTCATAAATATCCCCATCCTTCTCAAAGTTGGCTGAAAGGTACTCCAATGATCTCTTGAGAGTGTTTGATATTGTACCTTGACTAACTTTCAAACAATATTTTTCATCAACCCACTCTTGTAAATCTTTTTGAGTGCATGTGGGATGGTCTCTCTTATACTCACATAATGCTTTACGCATTTGATCATTCATGGATGATTTTGCGATGCCTTTTAGATGAGGAGATATGGTTGGGTGTTATGAATTATTTTATTTCCATATTGAGATTTATATAGTATATGTTTCATTCATCATGCATAAATATATTTAATTGACTATAATAGTTATTTAAGTGCAATACATTAATGTAAACATATATATTTAAGTAATTCCAAAGAATTGATACATGCGTCCATGAATATAATAGTTAATTGTATACAATGAATTGATATTATACATGAATATATTTAATTAGTTACAAAAAATTGATTGATGCATGAATATAATCAATGAAACATATATGAATTCATTTATTTTCAATACATATGTACTAAATTTACTGAATTTTAAAAGTCTCTCTTTTAATTAATAAAATATTAATTTATCGATATATTAATATCTCTCTAAATTAATAAAATTTCATGATCCCAAGGTTATTAATTTATAGAGATTTTATTGTCCATTTAACTTTGGTGGGTTAAGTTAGCATTTTAACCACATGCATTTCCTTTTGGTGGTTACCGTACACAGATTATACTCGTGCGGGTCAGGAGTTTTTTTTTCTTTTTTTTTTTGCTTTCTTTTTTGCTTCTTTTTTTTGCTTTTTTTGTTCTTTTCTTTTTTTTTCTTTTTTTTTCTCTTTTCTCTTTTTTTTTCCTCATGGATAGTAGCGTTTCAAAAACTTCTCATTGATTAGCCCAACTTTTACACGATTTTCATAAATAAGACGATAAGCTTCATTTGTGTATAGTTCATTTAGTTCATCAATAGTGGCCTTAACACCTTCAAACTGTGGATGGGCCTCTTCAACATCTTTTTTAGGAAAAACTATCAAGAGTTACCTAATCCCTATTGTGTTTTTGATGAAATGTCAAAACATGTCAAAATACTTTGAAAAATTGAAAGAAAATCAAGCAAAAAATCGAGATTGATCTAACAAAAGATTGAGCGAATCAAAGCCAAAGAATGATCAATCTAAAGAAAAAAGAGAGAGAAGAAAAAGAATATAAAAAAGAGAGAAAAGAGAAAAAGAAAAAAAAGATCAAATCCAGCTGAGAAGGTGCCAGTTCTGAATTCCAGCTAAAGAATGTACCAGCTGAAGAAGGTACCAGTTCAAAGTATCAGCTGAAGAAGGCATTAGTTCAAAGTACCAGCTGATGAAAGTGCCAGCTCAAAGTACCAGCTGATGAAAGTACTAGTCCAGAGTACCAACTGAAGAAGGCACCAGTCCGAAGCACTAGCTGAAGGAAACACCAGATGAAGGAAGTACTGGCTGAAGAAAACAGCATTTCAAAGTACCAGTTGAAGGAAGTACTAGTTCAGAGTACCAGCTGAAGAAAAACCAAACTGGAGCTCAGAAAGCATCAGGCCAGAGCCCATATTTGCCAGCTGAAGAATGTCAAAACTGGAGCTTAAAGTCTGCCAGCAAGATACGCAGAAATGCCAACCGAGGATATGACCTATACAAAGGTAGTGCAACGGCTACTTCAACAAAAAGCCTCTCAACGACTTTAAAAATTCAATGAACCATTAATGATCGTTCGTTAATTTCCAAACGGTCACAAGCTCACTCCTCTATAAAAGATGAGTGATTCAACTTGTGAATAGACTTTTGCAAACTTCTTGAAAAGAATTTCTAAAAGACTTTTTCTGCTGAAGAAAAAATAGTACTCGAAGCTCAATCTCAAAGTCGTCTACAGTAAAAAAAGTCCCGAGTAAGAAGAAGAAGCAAACTGCTCATCATCAAGCTAGCTGTTGAAGAAGTCTAGCCAGAGCCAGCTTCTCAGTTCAGATTAACACCGATCAACTACCCATCTCAAGTTTAAGGAGCACGTCCGTTGGTAACAGTTTTAAGACTACATTCTTGAAGATCGAAAAAGATCTAAAACCTTGAAAAGTTCGAATGAAGGATATAAAAAACTGCTAAACTGCTAAGGAGATATGGGACTTGCTAACAGATTTGTGCAAGGAGTCCGAAACCATCAAATGAAACAAGCTCCAACTGGCGGTTGGCAAATACGAATCCTTCAAGATGCAGCCAGAAGAAACCATCTCAAGCTTTGAAACAAGATTTATAAGCATCATCAGTGAGATGAACAACCTGGGAAGAAATTATTCCAACTGTGAGATGAACTCCAAAATCTTGGATAATCTTACAGAGGAGTGGGATATGAAAGTGATTGCTACAAAAGAATCAAGAAATCTAAATTGCATCACTCCCATAGAATTGTTTGGCTCTCTCAATGCTCATGAGTACAACCTAAACCAAAAAAGAGAAGCATCAACATCATCATCAGTTCAAGATGTTACTTTCTATGGAGAAAGAAATAAGTTTAGAGAAACTCGAGGAAGAATCAACTACCAACCAAGGAGCACACCAGCCAGAGAGAACCAAGGAGGGTCAGTAACTGACCGAAGGTGAGACACAGCTGAAAAGAAGGAAAACTTGACTGAAGACATCAACGAGCAAATTCAGTCAATTACATAGTTGTTAGATAAGCTAAAAAAGATCACAGATCAACCATCAGTTCAACCTCAAATTGATGAAGCACCGAGAGCTGAAAGTCATCAACTAGCTAAAAGAGTAGCTGAACAAATCAAGGGAAACAACAGAAGCTTAGGTGAATGTTTTCACTGCCACAAGCAAGGGCACTATCGGTACAAATGCCCTAAACTCCCTAATGACAAGAAGGCCAAAATAAGAATGAGCTTTTTCAAGGGAAAAGCTATGATGGCGAACTCCAAGAATGCCATACTAGATGACTCAGACTATCTATTCGGAATCAACTCAGACGGCTACAGTTCAGATGATGAGGCACTGTTTTACCTCATGGCTGACAATGATGAAGAGGTTAGCACTTCTGATTCCTTAACCTCTTTTTTATCATATACATGAAGCATTTATTTCTAGTAATGAACTCAATGAACAATTGAGAATGCTAGAAGATCAGTTAGCTTCCATATCTTGCATGTATGTAGAACTGAAAGATGAGAATGATGAACTGAGGAGTAAGGTTAAAGAACTGAGAATTGATTATGAAAGATTGAATTATCTTGAAGCTCGGTTGATAGAATTTGAATAGTTAAAATCTAGAACTACTGATCTAGAAACTGAAAACCTAAAACTCAAGCAAGAGATCCAAGAAAAAGAGGAGATAACTCTAAAGTTCAAAAAGGGATCTCAAACTCTTGATGAAATTTTAAGTCATCAAAGAGTAGGAACTGGAAGTCCAGGGTTATGATACAATAGGTTCACTGCAGCTAAAAAAGGAAAGGCAGTTGCTCAAACCAGTGAAAAAGGAGCTCTATCTGGTTTCATCAGACCAGCATCAACCCAGTTAGTTAAGATGATCCAAAGCAAGAGAACATTCAAAATCCCTCAAGCTCAACCGAAGTGGTCCAGCCAACCCTCTCAACTAAAAGCACCAGTTCAACTGAAAAGATCTTCTTAGTCAAAGCTAACAGTTCATCATCAAGAAGCAACTCATCAAAAGTCATCAGTTCAGTTTATCAGCAAAGGTCATCAGCTCAACTAAGACCTCTAGCTCATCAGAGACCATCAGTTCAATTCAAGTCACCAGCTCATCCAAGGCCTCAAGCACATGCTAGGCCACCAGTGAACAGAACTGACAGGCCAACTGGAATAAGAAGAAATACTCAGTTTAGACCTCAGTTTCACCAACCATCAAGGCATAATCAGCAACAAAGGTATCAGAATCCTAAGAGAAGAAATCAGAGAAGTACCTTTGTGAGCTAGTATGATGAGTTATTGGATTCGAGAGATGAACCAAGAATTAATCCAAGAGGAATTAACTAGTGACACACAAAGAATTGGCCTTATGGAAGAGCTAAGCAAGCTCAAAACTAGAGAGTTATGATTGAAGTGTTTTATCCTACTAACTCTCATCGCAGGTACAAGTCAACTGATTCAACTCAAAGAAGAAGAGTTGAAAGTAAAGCAAAACTGATCAGACGATCAAAGTCTGAAAATTCTTTACCTGTTGATAAGCCAAAAATTTGTCAAATCTGGATTCCTAAGTATTTGATTAGTCAACAAAGACCCAATATCATACGGGTACCTAAACACTAACCGTTTATCTTGCAGAAAATGAGCATCCTATCGAAGAAGAGGACCAAAAAAGTTTGGTATCTAGATAGCGGGTGCTCCAAACACATGACAGGAGACAAAAGGGATCTCGAAGGATACAAGGAAGTTAAAGGGATTAGTCACATTTGGGGACAACTCCAAAAGCTGAACCATTAGAGAAGGGTTCGTAGTCAAAGGAAAGATGATAGCCAATGGAGTCCCTCATGTTAGAAGGACTGAAGCATAAGTTGCTAAGCATCAGCCAACTATGTGACAATGGATACACAATTGATTTCAGTCGAAGTTCATGCGACATACGAGAAAAATCAACTGGAGCAATTCTCCTAACTGGCATGAGGAAAGGCAACATGTATGTTGTTGACTGGTCAACAGGCTATGAAGAAGCTTGCTTTCTATCAAAAGGATCAACTGAAGCAAGCTGGTTATGGCATCGACAACTGAATCACCTCAACTTCAAAACCATCAACCATCTGGGTAAGAAGGAGCTAGTTGAGGGGCTTCCCAAGGAGATCTTCAAGAAAACTGGCATTTGCGGGCCATGTCAAAAAGGAAAGCAAGTGAGGTTGCCTTTCAAAACAAAAGTCATCCACTAGGGACAACTGCTCTTCTTCAACTGCTACACATGGATCTATTTGGGCCAGTTAAACCGCAAACTCCCGAAGGAAAGAGATTCACTCTTGTAGTAGTTGATGACTCGTCAAGATATACATGGGTAGAGTTTCTCAGAAGTAAGGACGAAACCTACGCCAAGCTATCAGCTATGATCAGAAGGCTGCAAACTGAAAGGGAGAGATTACTTCAAAGATTTCATTTAGATAATGGAAATGAATTTGTAAACTAGCAGATAATCAGTTTTCTCAGTAAACTAGGAATAACTTACGAGCACTCAGCTACGAGAACTCCACAACAAAATGGTGTAGCTGAATGGTGAAACTGTACTCTTAAGGAAGCAGCTCGAGCAATGATAGTTGATGCCAACATAGCCGAAAACTACTGGACCGAAGCAGTCAACACAGCATGCCACACTCAAAACCAAAGCGCCATCATCAGTTCACATGACAAGATTCCTTATGAACTGTATAAAGGTCGTAACCCTTCTATCTCATATTTCAAAGTATTTGGCTGTAAATGTTACATTCACAACAATGGCAAGACTCAACTAAAAGCATTCAGTGTCAAAGCTGATGAGGGAATCTTTCTTGGCTATAATGCTCATCATGCACAAACTTACAGAGTGTTCAATAAACGAACTCTTGTTGTGGAAGTAACATGTCAAGTTGTTTTTGATGAATTTGCCAATGAGTACATGAACAAAGAAGCAATAGACACATCAGTTCAAGTACTACCTAGCAAAACTGATAACTCTCAGGACTATGTGGATCATAGAGTTCCAGAGCAGTTTGAAGTTGGACTAGAAGATGAAGGTAATGAGTCCAGCACTAGACCAGTTGAAGACAACCAGGTCGACAAGGATACAACTCATGCTGAGACTATCAACCCCATAACTGAAGTAGGAGGAAGAACTGATGAAGACTATGAGCTAATTGATGAATCAGCTGGAAAATCAGTTGAAGGACAAGTTGGAGAAATAGCAGAAGATCCAGCTGAAGCCAACCTACCCAAATGGTTCCGAAGTCATCCAATTGACAAGATCGTTGGAGATCTAAGAAGCTGAGTTTAAACCAGAAGTTCAACCGAGCATGCTCTCTTCACATGCTTCATATCTCAAACTGAACCGACAAACGTCAAAGAAGCCCTGGAAGATCCAGACTGGATCATGGCTATGCAAAAAGAATTGGATCAGTTCACCAGGAATGACGTATGGTTTCTTGTTGATAGACCAAAAACCCAGATGGTCATTGGCACAAAGTGGATTTTTCTCAACAAACTGGACGAGCAAGGCATCATCACAAGAAACAAGGCAAGACTGGTAGCCAAGGGATACTCTCAAAGTGAAGGGATCGACTTTGATGAGACATTCATACCAGTTGCAAGACTTGAAGCCATAAGACTGTTTCTAGCATATGCAGCTCACTGCAACTTCACAGTCTATCAAATGGATGTCAAGAGTGCATTTTTGCAAGGGATGCTCAAGGAGGACGTGTACGTCGAGCAGCCACCTGGAATTGAAATTGGAGATCAAGTCTTCAAGATGAAGAAAGCACTCTATGGATTGAAGCAAGTTCCTCGAGCCTGGTACAAAACCCTCACAACATTCTTGCTGAAGAATGAGTTTCAGAAAGGAGTCATTGATCGAACACTATTTCAAATAGAACGATCAACTGAGATCTTAATAGTTCAAATTTATGTGGATAACATAATTTTTGGATCAAAAAATAAAGATCTATGCACTCGTTTCGCTCAACTGATGCAAAGTGAATTCAAGCTGAGCATGATGGGAGAAATGACATTCTTCCTAGGACTCCAAGTAAAGCAAGTCAAAGATGGGATATTCATCAGCCAAGCCAAGTACACAAAGGATCTAGTCAAGAAGTTTGGAACTGATAAAGGAAAACTCTTAAGATTCCCATGAATACATCCATTCAATTGACTCTCGATGAAGAGGGAGAATTAGTTAGTCAAACTCACTACAGAGGCATCATTGGTTCGCTTCTCTACCTAACTGCCAGCCGACTAGACATCTCATATTCAGTCGGTTTATGTGCACGATTCCAAGCCAATCCTAAGAATAGTCATCTCGAAGCAGCAAAAAGGATCATTAAATACCTCAGAGGAACAATAAATCTTGGACTATGGTATCCTAGAGATGACAGCTTGAGTTTAACTGGATATTCAGACTCAGACTTCGATGGATGCAAGATTGACATGAAAAGCACCAGTGGAACATGTTAGTTTTTTGGACACAAACTGATATCCTGGTTCAGTAAGAAGCAGTATTCAATTGCCACATCAACAACTGAAGCGGAGTATGTAGTTGCTTGAAGCTGTTGTGCACAAATACTCTGGATGAAGCGGCAGTTGAAGGATTACAAAGTCGAAACTGACAAAGTACCTATCTTCTGCGATAACAATAGTGCTATTGCGATTTCTCAGAATTCAGTTCTACATTCGATGATTATTGCTTGATTTACAGATAGAAGTCTTCTGATGTGCAATCATTATTTTAATGCCTGTATCATTGTGTAGGAATTAACCCAAGGTCTCCTCCTAAACTATATCGGATCATCACTAAGCTATGTAGTAGCTAATGTGGTCTTTTTAATAAATTAGCATCGTTAAATAGTTTTTATTTTACATAACAAATTTTAATAATCTAGCTTGTTAATTTGCACCATTGTTTGATAATGCGTACATTTTTTCTAGTTGGGAATGTGAAATCTCTCACTCTTACAAAGGAGAGGAAAAAATACTAACTAAGCTGCAACTTATATGTTAGTGATTATAATACGTGCCTACATTAATTAATTACGGTTGATTGAATGGATTCTGAATTAGGAGTGATCGATGCGAGAATTTTACTTTCAGATAACCAAAAATCTCTTAAGATTTGGCTGAGCTACAAAAATAGTAAATAGGCACATTGAAACAAAAACACTTCTATACAATTACATTCCTTGAGGTCTTAAAAAAAATTGCTAGTGATGATATGATCTAAAGAAAAAATACATATGCCTATTTTTGGTAACGAGAGAAAATTTGAATGTCCACCTATTTCTGTTATGTGAAATATAATTTCTCGGGACCATTTATTCAATAAATAATTTTGAATATGGTGTAAATAAAAAAATAAAAAAAAATACATGTAAAGTTTTTAAAAAATTAAAAATAAAATTATATATAAAAATATTAGTGAAAAATAATTCGGACCCCCAATAAAAAATTTCTAGTTCCGCCCCTCCGTATATTTGTATACTTTGATGTAATAAGCCCAACTTTTTTTTTAACGCAAATAAGAACAATAGTCAAATTTTAATTTATTGATATTTTTGTTCTTGACGTGTCATGAAAAATTCAAAAGTGCTAAAACAAATTTACAAGAGTTTTGCGAGAATGATTTTTATTCTTAGAGGTGCACTTGCATGGAGCAACTGTTATTTCCAGCTATTTCACGCAGACGTGTGGTCCCACGTGGGAGTGCCACGTGGCGCCCACGCGCCCGTCTCAGGTTGATACCTATCTTTATCGTACTTGATACTTTTCTTCTTACCACATGGTACTTTTTATTTTACCGAACTCGTGTTTTGCTTTCCTTTGCAAATTCTTGGAATGATGGTTTTAGATTAATCTCAATACATACAATATAAAAACTAAAAAAAAAATCAGAATTTGAACTAAATAAACTAGTATAAAATAACTAGCAGACCCCTTACTTTTTAATGATACAGATGGTACTTTTCGAATGTTTTGTGATACTTTTTAATAGAAAAGGTTGGTACTCACTCTGAACAGTTTTTTTTATGGGTTGACCCAGTCAAAGCGGGTTGACCCGCATTGATCGGGTCAAAGTGCGGGTTGACCCGCGTTGACCGGGTCAAAAGCAGGTTTGACTGACCCGTCTCATATAGTGTTATTTGCATCATGATGCATGCAAGTTTTTACCTTATTCTTATATTTTAAAAAAAAATAGATCTCAACCATATTTTTGAGAAGCAAACCTCGTAGATCTTATTCTGAGAATTTATAAGATCTCTGTGCTTAAAAAAATCTTAACATTTTAAAATATTGTAGACTTGAACATCTACCAATTTGGTATGCTTATTCAAAATATTTTATACGTTCTAGCACCTCATGCTATTTTTATAGTTCATAGAATGCCGGAATTTAATTCATGAATAAAAATCAGACCATAAAGCTTTTAGCGAAAACATGAAAATCAGCATTGATGGTAATTGTGAATACAAGAGAGAAAATCATTTTATATAACCATGGTGATAATTGATAATATGACTCCATAGATATTATCTATACCTATATAAAAAGTGTGGATATTTCTTACAAAATATGATTTGCCTATTATGTCCATAATTTGCACTTAATTTAAGGGTAAAAAAGTAATATAATAAATTACATTTTTTTTGTAAATATAATATATTATATTTATTTCAATAGTTTTGTTATAATTGAACTCTACTACATAAAATTATCCCTAATAATTGAATTCTATTACATCAAAATTATCCCTAATATAAAATATTATAAATAATTATTTGTAAATATAACATATTATATTTATTTAATTTCTTACAAAATATGATTTATCTATTACATCCATAATATGCACTTAATTTAAGGGTAAAATAGTAATATACTATATTATATAATTAATTATTCACATATAATTTATTATATTTATTTCAATAGTATTGTACTATTCCAATTCTTCATCCACATCATGTTAATGTTTAACCAATTATTTCTCTATCATATCATCCATAGCAAACAAGAAAAAAATTAAAAAAAATATATAATTCTGCAACAATATAATATAGTATATAATTAATTCAACACATATAATATATTATATTTAATTTTATAATTTAAATATTAATTCAATAAAATTGTATTATTATAATTTTTCATTCATCCACATGAATTAATTCTCCATCAATCATATAGTCTATATAAATTACGTTCCAATGAAGAGATTGAAAAATAAATACTTGAATTTATAAAAAGATTATAAACTAACCTGATGATACTTAATAAGTTCTCTATCAAAAATCAAGAATTTCTTCTCCATCAATCATTATATAATTAATCATTATCACATGTAATATTCACGTCAATTAATTCTCCACCAATTATTTCTTCACCATATATATCAATCATAGCAAACAAGAAAAAGAAAATAAAAAAAATAATCATACAGTAATATAATATAATATATAATTAATTCTCCACATATAATATATTATATGTTATAATTTAAATATTATTTTAATAGAATTGTACTTTATATAGATTATGTTAGAAAAACAATCGGTCAAATATTTTGATGAAATGTCAAATAACTTAAAATAATCAGTCATGACAAACTCGACTGAACGAATACACAATTATCACAGAGACGAGTTGATAATCAATAAAAATGTCACATCATCAGTTGTCTATAGCACAACTGGTCTATGCAAAGGTAGATAAGACGTAGAAGTTTTAGTTTCAAACCTCTATAAATCTTATGTGTTGTACACTGCTTTATTTTGATTGACTTATTTTAATTGCAACACTTTCATTCAAATCAAATGTCCAGAGTCATATTCACTAACGGCTGATTACCACTATTATTTTATCTTGTTCATTAGATATTTGATCCTCTAAAATTATTATTCTAGACTATCTCATCGATTGTTAGTACAAATCAAGTAACGAGTCAATGCCTTATATTTCCGCACTTTAAATTGAATTTTGAAAAGAGTTTATTCAACCCTACTTCTAAACCCCATTTAACTCATTCGGGACCAACAAATTACATCCCAATGAAGGAGATTGAAAAATAAAAATTCGAATTTATGGAAAGATTATAAACTAATCTAGCTCATTGTTCTTAAGAAATTATCTGTCAATAATAAAGAATTACATCAACATTCAATCAATGATTTGATTCATTTAATATAAGTTATTTAAATAGTTCTTAATAAAAAAAAACATATAATTTAGTTGTGGTAGCTACAATGTGTGGTGTGTGTGTTCTAAATCATGTTATATGGTATATGAAAGAAAATTGAAAAAAAAATGGTTCCATAATATATACAATCAAAATGCTAAGTTTTAATTTATTAATTGAAATTGATGTGTTCACTCTCATTCATATGATTAAGAGTAGTTCTAATTAAATTTATTGAAACTAAATTTCAACTTCTATATTTATGGTTGGGCTCGGATAATGAATATTGCATAATTTTTTGGAATATGGATTATGTTGACTACCTATAATCATATGACTGAGAATAAACATAGTCCAATTACTTATATAATAGTTGAAATAAAATAATTGAATATTTTTCCCTTAGATTGAACTACTAATTATTTAACATGATTCTCAAACTATTTAGTTAAACATAATACATATAGAATAATAATATAATTCGTAGTTATATGTGGACGTGTTGAACATTATGATTTTTATAGAATGATATATATATATATATATATATATATATTAAGTGTTTAAAAAAAAATATATTTATTTTGTCATTTATTCCATACATGATTTGTTCAGTCTCTTCTATCTCTTCACATTGTAGTTTGATTTGTAATATGGAACTCGTTGAAATTTGAATTTCTAAACCACCTAACATAAAAAATTAGTTAGAAAGGTAAGCATGATTTATTTTTGTCATAAAATAAATGCATAATACATATATATATATATATTTGTATATTAAATTTTACCTAAATATTTTTTTGCAGTAACATTTGTGATGGTAATAATTAGATTTTGTTTAACCATTTGTTGCGGTTGATGCCCTTCATTCTTTATCATATCTTCCCAAAAGCATATTCCCATAAGTCGTTTTATGTATAAATAGAAAATGAAATTGATTAAAATAATTAATTAAATAATAAAATAGTGATAATGTGAAAATAAATTTAAATACAATGATAAATGTCTTACTCTTTGTTCATAATAGTTATGTCTCTCAAATCCTTCAAAGTTCCATTTTTACTTACAACCACTTTACTTTCATCAACCTTCACCAAAACTCCACATAAATCTGTGCAATATATGCCCAGAACTTGACATTAGTTGTATCATATAAATACAATAGCATATTTGAAATATAATTAACCAAATGTAGTAATGAGGAGAAGTTTAGGTAGTAGAGTTTTACAAAATTTTTGTGTTTGGTTGACTTTTGTTTCTCTACCTTTAAACTCCACAAAATTGTGTTTGATCTTGTATTCAATATCATTGAATGCTTCTTTTATAACAGTTTCCTTATTGAGTATCAATTGTTTCTTAGGATGTATGAATGGATACATTGTATTGACCATATCAACATGTGCATTAGAGATCATATAGCTTTTATTTGGCTCTAATTTACCTACAAAGGAATTGATTTGTTCCTTGAATATCGTAACTCTGATTTGGACACCCTGTAAATATTATAAACATGCAACTATTATCAAATTATAAACAATTTTTTTAGTTTGATATTTATTTTCATATGTTAAATATGTGAATATTAATGTAATTTATATTTAAATTAATAATTGGTGTGATGCTAGACAAAGTTTAAAAAATATGGTTAATTGTAAAAAAAATCACCAACTTTATACGAATTTATAATTTATACATAACTTTTAAAATATTACAATAATAAATGGTTAATTGGAAAAAGAAATTTTAAATTATGGTTCAAATGTTATCTTTTTCTAGCTTATTAATTTATAATTTGAAAATTTTAGAATATAATATCGGTTGGTTTTATAATTATATATAAAATAATTTATACTAGATTATTCAGTAAATTAAGAATAGCTATTTAAATTCAGGGGGGAATGAATATTGCATAATTTTTTGGAATATGGATTATGTTGACTACCTATAATCATATGACTGAGAATAAACGTAGTCCAATTACTTATAAAAGAATTGAAATAGAAGAATCAAATATTTTTCCCTTAGATTGAACTACTAATTATTTAACATAATTCTCAAACTATTTAGTTAAACATAATACATATAGAACAATAATATAATTTGTAGTTATATGTAGAAGTGTTGTACATTGAGATTTTTTTATAGAATGATATATATAATAGGTGTTTTGGTTGAATGGGCATAATTAAATTTCTCGGGTGGAATGAATTCACATATTTTGGAATATAGATTTCCACGAAAATGGTGATTACCAATTTTAAAACATATCAATCATAAGAATGAGAATATATATTCTCTGTTAGTTGAGGAAATAATTGAAATTGAGAAATTGAATAATTGTTCCCTAGATATGTACTACTAATTAAATTAGTTAATCATTGAATCAAGAATTACAACTGAAAATCAAATTATATTTTTCGTAAAAAAATTGTAAACAATGTATAACATTTTAAAAATATATTAAAAAAGAAACCTTGAACGTATTTTACCACAACAAACTGTTAACCAAACTTTGAGATTTTAACATTTCTTTATCATTGAGCAACACATGTTGCTATAATAATGAAGTTTTTTTAAAAATCTTTAAACACATGATATTTATACATTCAACACCATTTTAATTTAGTTAAGTTATTTTTAATTTTATTCGTTCAATGTAGTCATTTATATTACAATAAAAAAATAAAGTATTAAATGTATGTTCGGATAAAATACACACAAAAAAATAGTTAATATTTTGTGACATGTGTAATAATTAAAATAGTTCAATCAATTCAGTGTCGTGATATACGTAAATTAATTGATAACATAGAGTGGTTAAAAATGTAATTTACTTATGAGATAAACTATATTAATTGATGTGTGATAAGGTATTTTGTCATGATAGTAAAAGATCGTATAATTAATACTATTTTGAACTCATTAACATTTTAGTAAGTTTAATTAACTTTATACTGAATTTTTCTGAAATGAATTTTTGTGAACTTATATTAATTAAAAATTTGTATTTTGATTACACGGTAAAGTCGACATAAAAATTGTTGAATAGAAGATTTGAATTGTGTTAATACATATATACGTCAACAATCTAAGAAGATTGATAATTTTTGTAAAAAAAAAAAAGAATCTTGAGAAATGATACATGCATCTCTCTCTCTCTCATCTGCATTTTACATGTTTAATTGCTATTATTTTATTGCTTAAAATACTTTATCATATAATTGATATAATTTCATTTCATAAGTGGTACAAAGTAATTATGCAATAAAATATTAACAATTATATAATAAATTCATATATAAGATATATAACCAACAAATACATTAAATAATAAATTTATATACATTAATAAATAATGAACAAATTAATTAAATCAGCCTCGGCCTCTTACACATTTTTATCAACTCTCACGGTCGTCCATTAATTAATTAAATTTTTTTAGCGATCGTCCATTATTTAGTAATTTTTTAAATACAAATATTATAAACATGATTGAGTTTCTCAAACTCCTCTAGTCATTTTTAATCTTTGGGGAATCTAAGATATAACTTATCCATACCTAAGCCTATGTATATATACATATACATATCTATGTATACATACATACATACATATATATATATATATATATATATATATATATATATTAAAACAACAAAAACATAAACAAATTAAAAGGCTATAAATCCTGAGTTCGTGTTTGAATAGTTACAATTTAATTATATTTTATGTTTATATTATTTTTTTGATTATTGATTAATCTAGAATTTTTAAATATTATTAAATTTATAAATTGAATTATATATATATATATAATGAAATATATTTTTTTAAATTGACTACTCAAATATAGTATAGTAAAATTATGTAAACTTCAATAATTAATTTAAGTAAATTAGTTGAATTGGGTGCGATGCACGCTTTTTCTGCTAGTATTCTTAAAAGGAGGAGGAGGAGGAGGAAGAACTCAAGAAAGAGAATTCATAAATTTAGCCACTTTTACAAAAACAACGAATCTTGATGTACACTTGGAATATGAAAATGAGTAATATTCTGTTAAAGTAAATTCGAATTAAATTCTCAAAAGAGATTCTTCCAAAAGCGCGACAAAGGCTTCAAAATATATAAACACGACTCTACTATACTATTAAGATAAGATATTGAGACTATTAAGAAAGTAGCAGAAAACAAACAGAAACTGATAGAAGTGGTGTGGAGAAGAATAGCAAGAACATGGAAATCTTTGAAGTTGGTCCCTGCAAAGATGGATTTGAAATGGGGTTTTTGATAGGTCAGAGATTCTCGACGGTGATCAAAAGCAGGCTTCAACGCGATCTCATTCTGCAAAAGCAGCTGCTCCCATTTGCTCTCTCTCCGCATTCAAAGCCTCTCCTCACATCCCTTTTTGAAACCAATATGAACAAGTACCCCAACTACTGGGATGAGCTCAGAGGAACTGCTCAAGGAAGCGGCGCCCCGTTCCTCGAGGTATATATATATATATATATATATATATATATATATATGTCTGTGTATATGTTAGGAGCTGTGAAGACAATCTTGATGGATGAATGCTAGCTAATGAAAAATGGAGCTTCATTTGTTGTTACAGATAATGCTGCTGAATTTCAGGAAAGAGATACTCCCTTTCATTCCCAAGGCCGATGATACAAATGATGACTGCAGTGATATTCTTGTTGTTAGTGAATCCATGGCTGTCGCAGCCCATAATGAGGATGCAAATGTTGCGCTGGTTGGACATACGTATGTAAGCGTGGAGTAACTTACTGTTGCATTTGAACTGTAAATATTTTCTGTTGAGTGAAACTGACCTTGTTTCTCAATTTTGCTGCAGTTACTTGATTAAGGGAACTCTGTCAAATGGAGTGTTCTTCACTGCTTATACATATGCAGGGGAGCTCCCAAGCTGTGCTTTCGGGTTCAATAGTCATGGACTGGTATTTCTTCATCATTACTAGCATGTAGTAATGCCTTTGTATAGATGAGTTGAGCCTACAAATAATAATGTCAAACATTAGAACGAGGAAGCTGAAATACTATAAGAAAAGATCGATAATCTTGAAGTTGGTGTTGCAGCAAGCAAAAGAATATTGCAATCTTGATTTTAACTAAAATTGCATACAGATAGAATATGAATTCCTAGCTTTTGCAGGCATATACACTGAATTCAGTTCCACCTTCGAAGCATGAGATTGTAGCTGGAGGGATAGGTAGGAACTTCATCTCGAGGGACTTGCTCGAAGCACAGAACATAGATGATGCCTTGGGAGTAAGTCTTTGGGATTCTGCTGTGATTAAAGCCTTGCATGTTCAGTAATGATAATGCACGATTCCCCATTCTGATTGAAAGACTTGTGTGTGGCTGCTTCAGAGGATTTATTCATCAGAAGCTTCTGTAGGACATAGCTACAATCTGATTGATATAAACACACGAAGGATTTTGAATGTTGAAACAGCATCAAGAAATCGCTACTCAGTTCATGAAGTAGGGTCAATCCCATTCTTCCATGCCAACATGTATCTTCATCTTAAAGTTCAGCAGGCAGGTTGCACCTCCCATTTTCTGATAAAACTAGAAACTCGAGGCGAATAACACATTCTCTTCAGCAAGGATATTTTTTATACTTTTTTTTTCTTTCCAAATTTGGCTTGTGAAGGAACAAGATGAGAATTCATTGAGCAGACAAAAAAGAGCCACTATGCTGCCAACGGGATCAAGAAGTGACTTTCTCTCACTCCTTGGGGACAATAACGCCACAAAATATCCTATTTATATGACAGGTATGGAAAATAAAGAATTCAAATGTTTCAAGATAGCATAAGTTATACCTTTTTCTGCTCATTGCTGGTATTTCAGGTCCATTACTTCACACCCTATGCACAGTTGTGATAGATTTGGATGGAAAAACTATTTCAATAATAGAAGGGAATCCGAAGGAAAGAGAAGCCTCGTTTGTCTTCCCGATGTCATGATCAAATGATGGAGGCTTGAGTTCTTTCTCCTCAGACAACTATGGCTACAAAAATCAGATTCAGTTAGAATAACATGTTTGGTAATAGATTAATAGTTCACCTTACATTCAGTCAGAGCTACCTCAAATAGTTACAACATTAATAGCAAAATCTATACTACTACATTAGACTTAATTGTGAATTAATATACAATCCATTTTCAGTTAAAAGAAACTAAGGTGCCCTTTAGAATTTAGACATTTTATTTCCTACCATTTCTGCTTCAAATATCAAGAAATGTCTGAATATTTAGAAAACAATACTCTACTGCCATGTGGCAATACATTGCATTATGTGTATGCCTGTGATTGTGGGAGAATGATAAGGTACAACGTTAAATGCTAGCCAGGAACAATAAATCATTCATCTCTGGAAGGGTAAATCGAAGCTGTTTGGCGTGAGCATGACTTTTGATCCCTTGTTCTTGCTTTGACTGCCTTTGCTCTCAAGGTACTCTCCTTCATCTCAGGGAGAAATTTCAATGGTGTCTCTGAAATGTCTAGATCCTGAGAAGGCAGCTTTTCAGTCCATTCGCATGCTGGACTTTGGAAACTCCTCCAGAAGAAAGAAGCCACCTCACGATCTTCATTAGCCTGCATTCCACTTTCTAAAAATGAATGATAATTTCTGATTAAGTTGTCGGTCTCATAGTTCGAATCCAGTTTGCTTATTCCTTCAGACTCGTGCTTATGTTCAGAAATATCGTCTTTTGCTGCTTCAACTGTTATCTGCTCCACATCTTCAACCTGGTTTCTACTTCCACCATATGGCATTGCTCGCGCCAAATGTTCTTCAAATTTTGCCTGTAACCTCAATGGACTCAATGCTCTTATACTATCAGAAGACTTGAGTTTTTCCATCAACTCTTTTTGCATTAGCATTTCCTCGCCATGGTTTTCTTGGAATTTCTGTTCTTGTGGTTTTAGACTGGATTCACTACTTGAAGAGCCATCATCATCCTCATCCTCATCCTCATCCTCATCATCATCATCATCACCATCTCGAGGAGCACTAGCACCGACATTCAGTGGGATTGATTCCACAGGACCATGAATCTTTGTTTTACTATTTCTTTCAATCTGGAGAAAAGTTTCAATTTCAGAGCTCAACTTGTCAATGGTTCTGTTCTTTTCAGCTACATCGGGCCAATGTTCCTGCTTCACCTGCATCCGTTCATGAAGCCACGCTTGAGATATACGAAGAATCAACTGATCATGATCACCTCTCTCACTCAAGTCTTCACCAGATTTCTGTCTCAGACCTTGCTTTTCTTTTTCGCAATCAATTAATCCCCATGCTAACTCATCGCAGAGGTCTTCCAAGAGACCGCGCGACATCCTTTCGTTCTCCAGTTCCTTAGAAATGCTAGCTAGAGAAGTTTTCACCTCATAAAGCTCCAGACCTAAATTTCTTTGTAAGCTCTCCGAGCGATTCCTCAATGCCCTCTGATTATCAAGTTCCTCTCTCATGGACTGAACTGCTGCACTGATTCTTTCCTGCTCCTTGTTCTTTCTAAGTAGTTTATCCCCAGTAATATGCTTCATCATCCCATCAATTTCATGCCGACTACCTTGCTGCTCTCTGGCCAACTCTTTTGCATGGAAACGAGCACGATCCAACTCTTTCTTCAATGCTTTGATGAGAGATGCGTTGGAAACATGCTGCTCTTCCAGGCTCCAGATTCGGTTCAAAACTTTAAGCAATTCTGTCGATGTTCTTAAGCTATAAGTTGGCTCGACAATTCTCCCTTTTAATTCAATTGAACTGGAAGAGGTAGCAGGGTTACAAGGTGCAATCTGCAACAGATATGTCATCAGTAAAAAATCTCCGAAAATTACAGCGGCATTGCAAATTAAAAGAACAAATCATTTATAAAAGAGCATGTATCTATTGTGGCCATGAAATGAAGTACTTAAAAAGTTAATTCCAAAACTGAATGAATATTCTGCATTAGAATGCTGAGAGTTAAATAACTTCATTAGCAGAAGCAAATTGAAGTTTCAGATAAGGTCATGACAATTAATGAAACACAATTCTTTCATATCAACTTGAAGCAGTGAAATAAATATGATGTAAACAAATGAGGATGGATATTAGAACATAAAAGGAAGTGCATTTGACAATTTAAGTAATCTATGCAAAGTCACAGAAAATGACATTATAGCATAAGTACTCCTCTCAACTGATCAATGATGTTGCACAATCAATCTTCAAAATTATGAAATTTATATCCATACATCTTCAAGTTTCACAATCAAACAAAAGAAAAGAAATTGTAGTACTGTGGGTGTGTGTGTGTGTGTTTACCTCCATTGAACTGCCACAACTCGAAGGTGACACAGTTGGCGTAGCACGACTACTCTGTTCAGCTGATTGGTGATGCTGCATTAGTGATTCAGCAGCAATCCTCCTCAAATTGCTCGAATTTTCTGGCTGGATGATAAGAAAATAATAGTGAACATGAATGTGGAAACTCAGACAAGTCCAATCTATTAATGATATATTATCTGATACCCTTAAGCATCTATTAAATCTTCTCAGCATTAAAACAGAGAAATGTTCATATTTGCAGTCTACCAGCAACCAGCAACCAGCAACCAGCAACCAGCAACCAGCTTTGCTCATACTCATAAAGCTAAAATCTAAGTAATTATGTGTGTTCTGTGTCTGGCCTCAAACAACCTCAATTCTTTATATCATGCAGTGTTTCAATCTTTTGTTGTCTTATTCATATTATCATATACAACGAGACATAATCACTTCACATATCACGTGTACTAAAATGAAATACAAGATCGAAATACATAACTATATATAAAACTCTCTAAAACTACATGATTATTAATGCCACTCATCACTAAGCACAACTTTAATCAAACATATAAAACGAGAAGAAGAACAAAAAAGATAATAATTAATGCACGCTTAGAATTAGCATAGGGGAAAAGGGAGTCTTGAAACATTTACTAAGTGAGAAGGAGTAGGCCGCGGCGGAGGACGAAGTGGTTCTTTGGCGGTGGTGGCCATATCCTCATAAGGGCGGCGTCGGAGGCGGCGGCGAGGAGGGGGAACAGAAGTGACTCCGCGGCGCATGTTATCAAGTGGCAGCTTGTAATGATGGAGGTCCCAGAGAGCAGCAGCAAGTTTTCTTGAGGAAATGAATCCAAAACTGGCATTTCTACTATCATGCATTAATTCTTTTGTTCTCCAAAATGAAGCTGCGGGAGTTGAGTGTCTCCCCGTGCCTCTCTTCCCCACTCTCCTCAACTTTTCCCACAAATTTTCTGCATTTTCTTCCCAACTTTTCTCTCCTCTCTCCATCTCTCTCTCTCTCTCTCTCATGAAATGTAGGAATATTTGGCAGGTTATGTAGTATATAGGTATAGGTATAATGTAGATGTAGCTTTTTTGATAGTTGTTCGTTGAATTAAAATGGAAGCACATGATTCAATCATTTCCGCCTGCAACGGTAACAAGTAAATATTAATTCATAGTTGAGACTTATATGAGTTTATTGCCATTGCAACCACTGCATACAGATATTTTTAATTACATCAATTAATTGGCACCAGGTGGTTTAATTATAACTTATCTTCCATCTTTTTTTTAGTCGAAAGACAACTTTTTTTTTGTTGGGACGTCGAGGTTAATCCGCAGCCACTGCCGTGGTGCGCACTGAGTAAATTCAGGTCCTTTGTAATAATATGCAAAACCATACTCAATAAATCACACATAGTGATATTAGTGGTGGGTGGAACTGAAGAGTGGAGACCTTTGACCTCAAAACACTCTTTTCTTCTAACATACTAGATATACCCACGCGCGTTGCGCGATTGAATATAAGATGCTGTTATTTGGACATATTTTATTTCCCATGTGTTCTAATAGGTCATTAATAATTTATTGTGAGCAATTTCATACTCCGTTAGATGTTTATGCTAATGCATTATTTCGAACTAATAATTATCCAAAATTTAAAACTATTAAATCACTTATTTCAATTAGTTGTTTCAAAATAAGATATGAAAAAAAAATGTAATTATATTGAAGAAAATGTAATAATCTATAAATACATACAAACTATATATAGAAAAATATAGACTACATATAAATGTTTAAAAAAATCTATTTTTTATATATACAAAAAAGATCTAAGAAAAATGGTATGTATATTTTTATATAGATAAAATTAGGAATTTTGATTTTAGTATGTTTAAATAGATTTTTAAAGGGTTCACATCCCGACTTGTATAGTTAAATAGTTCAGATGTACACCTACATAAAAATATTTATTTAATATATAATAGGTTACAAATAGAATTCGTTCTCTTATTTATATTGGAATATATATATATATATATATTCCAATATAAAATACATTAAATAAAACTATTTCGTACGATTAACTTATTTCCTAAAAATCTGCTTAAAAAAACCGCACGATAATGAATATGAGAACTTAAAGTAATCAGGCTCCTATATATTCATTAATATTATAATACATATACAATATATAATATATAATCTATATAAATATAGAATAGATTATGGAATTTGGGCAGAATAAGAGTATTTTGGACGGAAATTTTTCATGCAAAAGATTTTGCTTTAATATAGTATAGATTAGTATTTCTGATCGCCAAAATTGAATTTTTGAAGGGTCTGGCCACTCAACCTTCCTATTGCCATTTATGTCTTATTATTGAGCCTGAATAAATGTGACAACTAACCCTATTCTCAATTCTGTTGGTCAAACTTTTGAGTGTAATTCATTAAATATAGTTTTATGAGGGGGGTTTTCAAAAAGAAAAGAAAAAATAATTAAGTAGAGGCCCACACACTCATTATTGGGCCCAAAATGGTATTTTTCGGTTACTTGATTCGGGGGCCCATATTTCCGTGAACATGAAATGTTATTATTGCCGAGCTAGCTCAATCACTCTTGATTTTTATGATTTCTAAAGAAATATTTACTATTTAATGCTCCTTGATGAGTTGATCCCAAATAAATATTTATTATTTTTCATTTAATCAATATATGTTTATAATATCATCTAATATAAACACCATTATATATTAACATGCATTGATATGATATACAAACATAAAAAAAATGTAATTAAAAATCTGATTGGTTACCATATTTCCGATACATGTATCCATGCACATCCAAATTAAAAACATATATGGTGCATGTATCTGTCATGAAACATGAATGGTAAAATAAACAATAATGGGTTGCTTATAATTAGGAATTGATGGTGTTGCATGCTTCATTTGTACAATCATACTTTGTTTATGTTCAATTGACAGCTTCGAAAGTATTTCAAGAGTTGCATTTATGATTCTTTTTTCTGCTAAAATCATCCACTTACGATTGGAATGGCGTATAGAATACATAATAATTACCCTTAAGCTACATCATAACTTTTCCCAAAATAGTATCAAAATGATACTGATATAAATTAAATATACGAGTTTAGGGTTATAAAAAAAAGGTACGATCTTAATAATATCATAGTGGGGATGTATTCATTATACTATATAAGATATCATATCTTACAAATATTATAGTGAAAATATTGTAAATAACATTAACTAATTAACACAGGCAGAACAAAAATATCAATGAAAAGATTAAGCAATTCACACACACACACACGCACACATAATAATTAAGAAACATATTACATATGCAGTAGCGCGTTTCTTTACGTATCATGCTACAAATATAAGTCAATTTCAAGATTAATAGGGGGAAATGGAGTTTGATTTTATATTTTAACGATCAATTAAGCAATTCTCAAAAATAAATTATTCTACCATTTTAGGATACTATCCGCAAATAACAAAGATCATATCACAAAATGCTGATGTGGCACAATCTTTTTACAGTGTGGGGCAGTGATAGCACTAATTAATTATATGTTTAATATTTAATACAACTAATAATCGATCCACGTACGATTCATATCGAAACTCAAGGTTGTGTGCATGTAAGAGTTAATATAAGAATATCCATATTATATATTTTTATGTACAGATGTCCTAAATCTTTATCTTATAAAAAAATTAATTAAACGTGATTAAATTGGTAAAAAAAAATACAATACAATGACCGGCCGAACTATTTTTGACAGTCATCCTAACATTTTAGAGAATTATATATGCAACAGTTGTGATTTCAATAATTGCGGGTAATTGATTCTACTCCGTATACTGTTAATGATTGATTGGAGGTTGCTATATAATACTGTTTCGGACTAGTTTAAAATTCTAGAATTTATTAAAAATATAGAGGGAGGAAAATTTATAATCAAAAGGAAGTTGTGAACTTTTTTTTCAAACAAAAAATTGTAGAATATTTTTTTCTAATTAAAGAGGTATGTAAAAGTTTTTTTTTATTTCTCTTGTAAGTTGTACGGATTTAAATATTAATAAATTAATATTTTAAATTTTGAATGTGTCCACATTATAGTTGAATGAAAAAAAAAATATTGGTTCTCAAATGTATTCAAAATATTTTCATGCGATTATACAAATATCATATGATTGATTAGTGACCTTCTTGAGAGATCCTAATACTTACAATTAACATTTGAAAGTATATAACTATATAAATAGCTTTACCAAATATCATCTTAACCGGTATCATTTTATTAAGTTTACAAAGTATAAAAATAAAATATGGTATTAATTGAACTAAATACATAACTTGATTTGTATAATTAGACACAATATAATTTTATTATACTATTTTGTATTGTTTAACTAAACAATCATAATCAACTTTTAATATTTGAAACTGCTATTTTTTTTTGTCGTAGCAATCAATTTTTTAAAACTTCATACGGATTTTTAAAAAAATTAACAAAATATGTAATTGTTCTTCTATAAAATAAAAAAAAATCATGTAATTATCTGTATTAAAATATTTAACTTGATGTAACTATTTTTTCACACCTAATTACTATAATTACATAAAAAATTAATACTGGGCTTGGCAAAAAAATACATCAGAGAAAATAAATTCTATTGCATGTTAAATAATAAATTTCAACAATTTTAATATAAAATAGAAACTCAATTTTTCAAATGAAATGCACAGTATGTCCGCCTTTAATTATTCCAGATGCAGCGTGTTTATGATTCATATATGCCTACTGAGGTTGGTGCAAATCGCTAATTATTCATCTTTACCTCCTCAACATGTGCACATGGAAGGGAATTTTAAAGCACTAAAAAAATTTATGAACCATGATAAATAACAATTAATTTGAATAATATTTTAATGAGTAATATAAAGTGTTTCCAAGAAATGATAGATTGCAAAAGTATAAAAATATTAAGTCCAAAAAATAATCATGCTACCAATTACAATTGAAATAGCTAACAGCTACAAATAGGTGGAACTAATGTTAATTAATAAAACGGTGGACTTGATCAGACCACCTAAATGTTAAAAAGAAATAATAAAAAAAAAAGAGTTACAATATTAAATAGGATAAATTATAATTTGATACCTACATTTTGGATTATTTTTTAAAAAATAGCTCACTTTTAAAAATTAATAAAATAGTACCCACTTTTTCAAAAATTTTATAAATCTAACATTTGATCAATTTTATGGCTCGAAAATCATACGTAATTGATTGTATTTTAATATTTCTTAATTGAATTTTTTTATGTGGCCAGAGAAATAGAAATACTAAAACACAATCAATTACATAAGGTTTTCGATTTGAAAAATGGATTAAATGTTATGTTTGAATTTATTTATTTATTTTTGAAAAAAGTGGTTACTATTTTGTTAATTTTGAAAATTTTATCTATTTTTGAAAAAGAGCTCAAAATATAACTATAAAAATATAATTTACCGTATTAAATAAGTAGAATTAATGTTAATTATCAAAATAAATGTGTAGCGACCCAGTTTTCTAATTATATTTAAATTGCTACATTTTTTTTTTAAAAATCTTATTTGATTTCTTTTTTTTTATGTGTGATATTAATCGTTTAAGTCTAATAAGTCGCGCCTAAATATGTTTAAGCATGAATTTATTATTTATAGCATATGGTTATTTTATTTTTTATGATCATGCATGTAGAATTGATCATGCATGTAGAATTTTATTTAGAGAGTTAAATAAGTTTTTTCTAGCCCATTTGGAGTGGTATTTTTTTTAGCCCAAATTTCAAGACCCATTGTTTTGAAGCCAAACTCAAAAATATTCCCTTCCTCTCCATTCTCTCGGCGGTTGTATAGAGATAACTTGTATATCTCAAATCTTCCAAAGACTTATCATTTTCTTGACGATCTTATCAAGTGGTTAGAGATAGCTATGAAACCTAGCCTAAACCCTAACCTACCAATATAAATAGATGGCTTCTATTCATCCTTTTCTTCCACTAAAGAAGCGAAACTTAAGAGCCTTTTTAATTGCGTGGAAGTATTCGAGAGGTATGGTTCTTCTTTTAGATCGTTTTGTTTCATTTTTTTTTTAGCATCTGCATAACATCTGCATAGTCTAGCATTGGGCGGGTGTGGGAGAGTGAGTGACGCCTGATAGGTTGTAGAACAGCAACTATCGACGACGACGATGACTTCCGGCATCGGCGTGGTTGCGTCGGCACCTGGCGAAGCATGGTGGCATTGCGGCGAGAGTAGCTGATTCTGTAGCTGTTCCAATTGAGTTCTCCATCGACCACTGCTCTTTGTGGAGGTTTCGGGGGTAGTAGGCGGCTCTCGTAAAGAAGGAGAGCTAATGTTGCTAGGTTGCTTCACGTGAAAGAAGATAGATGAAGATGTATGGCTGTTTTGCTGGATCTCGTAATTGGAGCAGAGAGATAGATGAGATGATTCATTTATTTATCTAACTCTATTTGTATTGCAGGTGGGCCTAAGTATTAGTATTAGTTGATGGTTGGGCCGTGGCTTAATAAATTGGGAAAGTGTTGGCACAAGAATTGGGCTGAGATCTCACAAGCACGCATTGTTATAACATTTTGAGTAATTCTATAATATGGATTAGCTATAACTCCATGTCATAGTTCACGTATATTACTCACATGACACTATTATTTAATTAAGCATTATGGCATGTTAATTTATAGTTACACGTAGGTTGTCTTGCATTAGTCATGAAATTGTTCACGTAAATTTTAGGTTAATAATTAATTATAATTAAGCATGCATCATGTTATAAGAATGGTTGCATTTTATTAATTCAAGATAATTAATTATAGGGCGTGCAGAACTTAATCGGTCAAGGTTAAGATGGGGTTTTACGTTGAACTTGTCCCCATTATCCTCTTTATATGTTTTACCGAATATATGTAATGTCACAGCATTATCACGCAGAGCCTTCGGGCTATAAGTTTATGATTTGCATATTATTCTGTTTGATATATAGCTTGGATAATTGGACACTCCCCACTGAGTCAGTAGTACTCACCCAAAATCTACTAATCTTTTCAGGTGTATCTACTAATCTTTTCAGGTGTTGTCTCGGGTGATGCGTAGCGGACAAGATGTGATGATGGTGGTCAAGTAGTCAAGCATAATTAAGGATTTAATTTATTTTTGACTTTATTTTATGTAATAAATGTAAACTTCCGCTGTATTTCAAGTAAAATATTTTTATTAATGAAAAGCATGGATAACGTGCCTTTTTCTATTAAAGTGCGTTACAAAATGGCAAATGAAATCCTCTATCCCAATTTTCTCTATCCCATTTGGTGTTCCATTTTGATTTTTATTCGATTTTCATCAATTTTATTCTTCAATTTCAATTTTTTATGGCTTAGTTTAATTTTATAATTATTATTTAGGGTTCATTCCACCCAATTAGGGTTTATATTTATTTTTTAATATTTATTTCTTATTTTTTAGTTAATATAATTGATTAATATGGTTGATTATTCAAAAAGTAGGGTATATAATTTTTTAAAAATTTAATTTTTAGCAATAAATGTGGATTATGATTTGTAATACTATAATAAAATTTATTTTTGTAATAAATATTTTTAAAATATTAAATTTTATAGTGGGACACAATAGTGAGACATGAAAAATGAACGAGAGAATTTTATCTCAATAAATGATGAGTTTTATCAAGTACCTAAAACATATTCAATAATAAAAGAAAAAAAAATTGAATAGGGTTGAAATAAATGAAAAAACTGAAAATAAAAAAAAAATCGAAAAGGCCAGAAAAGAGAAAAAAAAATGAGAAGGAAAAATAAAATAAAAGAAAAAAACTGAAAAGGACAAAAGACAAAAACAAAAACAGAAAAAACGGAAAAAAGAAGAGAGAGAGAGAGAGAGAGAGTTCAAAAAAGTAAAAAAGAAAAAGAAAGGGGAAAAGGTACCTGTCCTCAGCGAGTTCGATCCTCCATTTCAGTTTCAAGCATGCTGTGCTACCGATCGACCATGACCAAGATTTTTAATTTTTTCAAAATAAGTATAATTTTAAATGAAGGCTTCACTTGCTTTTTAAGACAATTTTATCATATTATTTTGTTTTAATATATGTATAGATAGATAGATTTGAAAAAATCAAATGAAAATGTTGGAACTGCACGCACACACTACATTGCACTATACGCGCACGCGCACACACAGTACACTGTTCGAAATTGATTATTATAATTAATTTAATTGATTATTTTAATTAATTTATAAATGATGTTTTCATTTCTAAAAATGGAAAACTAACTGTCAATTCACAATCTACGTTTTGTGTTTTGTATATTTATAATCTCAAATCCAGTTTCGGGAGAAACGGATATTAATTATTAAAGTTGACAATTTAAAATATGGAAGAGTGACATGTATGACTGAAGTGGTGCGGACAGCCGAATCAGTGCGTTGGTTCGGGTTTATTCTTGAATCATTGGCTTGGAACATTCACCGCTTCGATCTAAGGCTTGGAGGTGGTTCAAATGCGAACCAATGGCTCCAACCAAGATATTCATTCAGCTGAGGTGGTTAAACCATGAACCATCACCTTCAATGGTTGCATCCGTTCAGCGAAAATGATTCAAATGTGGAACAATGACTTGATCCATTACTTCCATTTATCTTAGGAGCTTTAACCACCAATTGGTGGTTCGAACCATTGCATCCATTTGATCTAGAACTATTGGATTGTGTGGATTGATCAGCCAACATGATCCAATGCCCTAGATTGATTCGGATCGAAACAATGCCACTATTTCATAAAGAGATACATAACTATTCGAATATTATAAATAGAATCCCTTGTATTTCATTTTCTCCACTCAAAAATCAAAAGCTTTCTATACTTCTTTTCTTACCTAGTAATTAATTGAAAGTCTCGATTATTATTTTGTTCATTATAACATCGTATTTCTAAGTGCAACAAAACGCCGTTGAAAAGTCATTGTATTTTGGAGATGATTGCCAAAGTCCGTTTTGCATTAATATTACAGTGTAATTTCGTCTTGCAGAAAGGGAGTTTAACCTCCGCATCGATTTATAACCTACCCGTTATTTTGTCCGATTATTTTCAAAGAAAACCTCATAATTTACCCAACAGTCACAAGACAAAATTTATACTACGTTAGCATTATGATAATTCTTTGTTAGCACAGCGAACACATTATGTTAGCATATGACAAATGCTTCGTTAGCATACGTTATCATATGTTATCATATGTTATCATAATGCTGACGAAGAATTATTATATGCTAACGAAAGCATTTACAACATGGGCACACGTAAAAAAATTTCTTTTTTATTTTTCGTTCATATTTTTTCATCTAAACATAGCATTTCGACATCTTAAATGAAAGAGTATGAAGAGAGCTTTCATTTGATATATTTTTTGTGTGTATTGGATTAAAAACGAGCAAGTTATGGTCAATTAAAGTTTTTAAGATTTTTTTTAATTGCTGACATCACATTTTTAATGGTTTTGGACGAAAATAGCCCTCATTCTTTTATTTTTTGCCCTGCCACCTTAAATCTCAACCATTGGATCATTAAATTAGATGGTGTAAGATGGGTTCTCATTTCTCACACCAACAAAGTGTTCTCATATGATCCATATCATATATATATATATATATATATATATATATATATATATAGACACACACACACACACACAAAGGCCAATGAGAATGTGAATGTCAACCCTAAATCCACCATATTCTCTCCCTACAACTATAAATAGAGGCGTTCAAGAAGTTGGAAAAAATTCTCTACAAACTTTTCTCCAATATTCAAGACGTTCTAGCAGAGTCCGATGCAGAATCAAGGTTCTCAACCCTCCAGACAATGTTATAAAGTTTCAATGCCTCAAATCCAACCTTTAATCCAGAATCAAGGTAATCAAGGTTGTCGGCCGTCGGTTAATGTTATCAAAGTTCAAACAACAAATGTGAGAATATTAAAAGGACAAATTTACTCTGAAGATTTCAAAAACCATTTGAAAATCAAGTTTTGAAGAGAAGAATTAGAGAAAAAATAGAGATTGGATCCATATAAATATAATTTGATCCGAAAATTATCTGAATTGTACACTACTTTGTGTTTTACTAAATTAAATACAAAAAATTGTGTTATAGCGTGTTGCACTTTGGTTGAGTTCGGCGTGTTATACATATTATTTGGATGTGAATGTTCTTTCTATTGGGCGTGTGCTTTTTTTTTTGGCGTGTAGTCAGTTGAGTTTTTGGATTCAATGTATAGGGAATTGCTAATGTATAAGGGGATTGTTGCTTCAGCATTATGGTTTTTTTTTATTCTTTTGACTATGTAGTCTCATTTTGATCCAGTCCCACATTTGATTAAGAGTATATTGGACAACAAAAAATATCTTAGTTAGAAAAGAATTTTCTAATCTTTAATTAGAAAATAAATTTAGAACTTCAACATGCATTCCATCAACATAAATGGTGTTTAATGAGATTTAATTTCAATTAGTTAGAAGGGCTAATTTCTCTTAGAAAAAGTGAAATTAATTACCTTTTCGCACGTGCTCGACGTGTAGTAGTAATTAAATAAATATCAATTTTACTTAATGATTTGAAAATAATATATATAGTACTAGATGGTAAATTCCATTTGCAATGTGGGTGTATTACATCCACCTTATTACGTACAATTTTTTTTTATTAATTTTAATTTTTATCGGTAGATCGATAAAAAATTTTGGTATGCAAAATTTTTAGCATTTACGAAATGTGTAATATTAAAGATAAATTATGCTTAAAATTTTTAAAACAATTTTTGTTGTTGAACAAAATAAAAAAATGGAATGTAAATAATCAAATTTGGTGAGCATGGGGACATGTGTCAATCATTGAAGGTGGAGATAGAATATGTCCCACTTTACAATGGAATTTACCGCACTATATAGAGATTTCTCCGGTGGACATCGTAATTATAATTTAATATTAAGTTAATTTCAAAGTTAAGGAATGATCCTAGATTTTCGGTTTTTCACCCTTCCCTACCTGTGCCGGCAGCGGCCCCACACATGTCAATGCCAACGATTCATAAATTTTCAATATATATATATATAATATAAGGAAAAAAAAGAAGTAAAAAGTAAAAAAAAAAGTGAAAATATTTTGAACATTAACCTTTAAAATTGGCTAAAAAATTAGTTTTAATTATAGAGAATATTATTATTAATTAAAAAATTATTTTATTGTCAAAAGTGACTAGTTTTATACGATCACACACAAGCATGCAAGATTATATATCTTTCAATGTTTTTTACTTTTTAGAAATGAGAAAGCAATGCTCCATAGTGTTACTAAATTATTCAATTTATGTATAAATAATGCTACTTGACCTTTCCAAAGATATCACGAGAGAGAGAGAGAGAGAGAGAGAGAGAGAGAGAGAGAGAGAGAGAGAGAGAGAGTCTTTTTGGATTTATCCAACGTAACCATCGACAGAAAGTGAGATCACAACTCACAAGGATGATATGAATCAAACTTTTTCTAGTACGAGTTTGAAGTTTGAACCACTTTTTAAATTTTCACGAGTATATTTGACCTTCTACAAAAATAATTACTATATATGTGTGTATATATTCTTTTTTTTTTATAGGTCCATAATTTTCTGATCTTGAGCTTATCTGTCAAATAAAGTATTCGGAGATTTGAACATAGAACAATAATTTTATACGTGATTAGTTCCCAAAAAAATAATAATTTTATACGTGATTATAAAAGAATAATCATCCCATGAAATTCACGCGATATGTATAGTGTAATCAAATTATAATACGCAAATTGATAATTAATGTTATACGGTTTCCATTTTTCAGAGGCACTAGAAATAAAAACAGGAAATGATCATAAAATATGTTATACTGATATTCTCTATTTATTTTCTTATTGTTTATTTTGTTTCTTGTTTTTTTTTATACTCCCTCCGTCCTGATTATATAGTCTCTTTTACTATTTTAAGGTGTCCAAATTATATAGTCTCATTACTATAAATATTATTAATTTTCATTATAATGTACAAACAAATCCTTGTTGAATCTTTGAAATTAAAAAAATAACAACTTAAAAATTGAATGTCATAAATATTCAATGAGGGTGTTATTAGAAGTTTAGGTTTAAGGTTTTGTTTTCATAAATATTTTTAATCTACGTAAAAGGAGAAATGAGATTATATAATTGAGACGGAGGGAATATATAATATTCAGTATTATGTTCGTTAAAAGCAACTACCTAATAATGAGCTTAATATTTTTCAATCCGGATATGATCCCCTATGTCTAACTACGTGGCATTTCCTCTGGCACTATCAAACTTTTAAGTTTCTATTCATTTTTTTTTTCAATTTAAATTTCTTGTGCTTTAATATTTTTGTACTTGTTAATTATCATTCATTCTACTCAATATTAGAATTTATTATAATATATTTTTTAGCATATAATTTTTCAAATAGTCAATTAATAACTAAAAAATGAATTTTAAATACTAAAAATAAATATAATAAACCTTACTTAATAAGTATACAATTAAACAATTCACACAAGAAATTGAAATCAAATTAAAAAAAAAAATTAAAATAAATTGATAGTGACATAGGGGATGTCACATGGTTTGGTACATACGATCTCATTCGTTTCCAATCGGACATGTGCATTATTAAAATTCGTGATAAAATACAGTAAAATTTTTATACAGTAATATCATCGAGATCAGAGAAAAATATTATTATAGGAACGTTATTTTTAAATAGAGGTTTACATATAAAAATTATAATTTTTTTAAAAAATATAATATACATTATATGCCACTTGAAAATGTGTTTCTTCATATTTCAAAACACATGAATTTAAAAGATAGATAAGATTCATGAATTTTTACCTAAAGAATAAAAAGATTCATGAATTTTTTAAAAAGTCAAATGTGCGTACATCAGTCATATACATTGCATATACATATTAAATTTAGAAGATTCACTCATGTTCTATGTATCTAGGAAATGTTAAAAAAATGCATGTATCACATGCAATTTTAGATAAGTATTTCATATCATCTTAAGTTTAATATTATAGTTAAATAATTCTAGATATTTTAGATAAATATTTAAATATATTTGAAATTTAATGTCGTTTTATTATTATATGGAGGCAAATTAATTTCTTAAGAATGGTCCTAAAAAATATAGGAATATTACAATGTACATAGAGTTTATTCTTATTTATAACTAGTGGCGAGTTAGGACCGTAACTTTTTATTACTATAAGAGAGGTTATTTTTATCATAGTTGTAGACGGCACTAGGCAGGCGGGCGGGCGGACAGGCCGGGGGGGGGGGGGGGGGGGGAGGGGGCTAGCGCCTAGACCCGAGGTCTAGGCGGAACCTAGGCAGTTTTTAATTTTTAATTAATTTATTTATTTTTAACCTATAAATTTTGTAATTTTGAGTTATACGTTCATAAAACATAGCATTTCAAACAAAGTATTCAAAATAAAATCATCCAAAAGTCGATATAAATGAACATTCAAAGTTAAAATCATTCAAAGTTAAAAAAAAACAACATTCAAAGTTCGAATAATCCAAAATTCAAAAAATAATAACATAATTAAAATTCAAACATTGAAATCATCCAAGCCACGATCTCCATTCGATTCATATTCTTTTCTTTTTCCCCCCTTTTCAGATGTCTCCTCTCCGTATTAGACTATTAGGCTTTCCCCTTTTTTCAATTTCACTTTGAATTAAATTAAGAATTTAGTTAATTGTTAAAAAAGGGGGAAATAATTAAAGCTAAAAAAAATAAAAAAATTCAATCCGTCAGGCGCCGCCTACCGCCACTACCAAAACGGGCTTTAGTGATAATATTATTAGCGACGAAAAACGTCGTCACTAATAATATACTTAAATAACAACATGTCGTCTCTAATAAATTCATGTAATTTCTAATGACATTTTTTTGTAACGACAATGTTGTCACTTAAATCATTTTTAATTTATTTAGGATGAATTTTAGGTACGCTCTATTTGCGATGCCATGACGTCGTCGCAAAAACTAATTTTAAGTAAAAACAATGTTATCATAATTTTTTTATTAAAGATGACATGTGATAATTAGAAACGATATATCGCTATTAAAAGTCTTATATTAGTGATCACTAATAATCTTATCTCTAAAGACCATTTTTTTCTAGTGCGCCTAATACACGCCGCCTAGCAAAAATCGCTAAGGTGAACTGCCGCCTAACGGCCGCCTTTTTTACAACAGTGATTTTTATATAAAGTATTCTTATACATATATGTTTTATTGTATATGGGATTTTGGAGTGTACATATAATGATAAGATATGTGATGCATCAAAATAACATGTATCCACATTAATTAAATGACGATATTATTGTTAACCATGTCTTAATTTCCCTAGATGGTTGTATAATTATGGCAATTCAACCATTTGATAAGAAAATAAAAATATATTGGTCAACCAATCTATTGAGTAATTAATAAGCTGGCAATTTTAAATGTGTAATTCTTCAATATTTAGGAAAATCTGAAATTGATACTAGATTAATATCTATATACTAATATACGTGAAGATTTGGAATTTTATTACAAATTACAAATACTCTTTTGTTTTGTTAGAATACTGTTTTCTTTCACTTTTAAAATCGAAATGAATAATTGGAATTAATTTAAATGTGTTGAAAGTTGGAAGTAAATCGAATAAGCGACGAGGGCAATACCGGCATACCTCATTTTCGCGGGTCTTTAAAATGCGTGCAACACTACAACCAGCGCTATTTCAAACCCCATTTTCCCTCAATCCGTGGAACATCTGATCTCTCTCTCTCTCTCTCATTGATTTTTTTTTTTTCCAGAATTGGCAAAGAACACAAGATTCAGCAGTTCACTAGCAGGAGTTTGCTACATGATGTGGCTCTCATGAGCGAATCTCAATAAAAAATATTTCTCCATTGATATTGAAGAATTCAGGTGTGTGTGTGTGTCAGTACACAAGTATGCACATTATGATATAGATGAGAAATCAGCTATCTTCACGCAATCGCACGTAACCTAGACACGTACCCCATCGATCACTCAAATCTTTGAAGGTTTATTCTAAGCAGAATCTGCACAAAGTTTCAATTTATTTTTTTTGGTTTCTGTGAGAATCATTATTTCTGATTGTGTTTAGGAATTGGGAACGCAATTAAGAGAGGTAGGTCGAGCGGTGGTGAGTTTCCATGAGTGCATCGAGAGTCAAAATAATGGGTTTTTTATAAACTCAATCTTGAAGAAGCACAACACGACAATGCGTATCTCAATTTTTTGTTTTTTGTTTTAAATTTCACTTTTTAGTTATTGTTTTCTTAGTGGAAATTTTTTATTTTATTTTATTTTTTCTATTATAAATGATGTTTCTATCACAGGTTTACTCAGATATATGTTAGCAATGATATCCAGTATGAATATGAGACGAAACATACATCATAAACAGATGATCACGTGGGGCAAATAGATTAACAATCTTTCTTTGGGTCACTTTCTACATAAAATTGAAGCGCGAGTTATGTTTTTGGCAGGTAACCCTTGCTTTCTCTAGCTGTTCAGCAAAGAGGGGGAACAGCAGTTATTGATTTGAAATCTTGGGAAATTTAGGTACCAATACCTCTTTCAAAGGTGCCTTGAATGATGGGGTGTTTGGTATTTTAATTATTTAGTTGACTTGTAATTCTTTATTTTATATATATCTCTTTTTCTTCCATTATGGTATTCAATAGGTTGCCTAAACTTCATTATCACTTTCTTGATTCACTTTCAAAGTCATGTTGTTCAGTTATGTGCAGGCTGTGCTGCATTCACTTATTTAGTGTAAATTATAGCTGTAGTTGCCAGACAGTGTATTTTATGATGAATGAGCCATGTTACTTTCATTGATGAGAAAACAAGCTTTCCTTGGATATAGCCTGTGATTTCTTACATATTAAGACTGCGAATGCTTTTAGATCAAAGTATGCAAAACTACTACCTTATAGGAATTGCACGAAGAGATTGTAATTTTTTTTATTTGATTATCTCAGTAGATGGGCCTAGCTTGGCTGAGCAAAGACTAGAATTCTGGTTACGATACAAGGTAACAAGTGACATTTAGTTTTTGAATGCTGCATCAAACAGAATGTATTCTCAGCATGATTGATTCTTTGAATTCTAAAATGCTATCATGTTTGGTTAATACTCAATTGGTAATTTCAGGCACTTCAATGCGTTGAGAGAAGTGTTTGGTGTTTGCTTTGGGTGGTTTTGCTGCAAAATGGCTTCCAACGTGACAGTCAAATGCCCACCACCGATGAAGGCCACCTCAAATGGGGTCTTCCAAGGGGACAATCCTCTCCATTTCGCACTTCCTCTTTTGATTATCCAGATATGCCTTGTGCTGGCTTTAACCCGACTACTAGCATTTCTTCTCCGGCCGCTGAGGCAGCCACGCGTCATTGCAGAGATTGTTGTAAGTTAGCTTTTCCTTCTTATGTTTTTTTTGTCCTGAACAACAGCCATATTAATTAGCAGGGTATAGTATGTTTTCTATCTCGATGGCTATAACTTTGGCTACTTGAGGTGTATTGATCTCTCGTGTGCTTTCACTTTTTTATTTTCCTTCATTTTTTGTTCTGTTGCATTTATAGTAATTTGGAGAAAACTGAAACCTTGGCTGCTTTATTTAATCAGTATCACTTAAATATATATTGTCTTCCACCTGATGGTCTTCATTGATCCCCTTTTATGCAATCATTTAATATTGATCGCATAAACCTGAGAGCTCAAACTTTGAAAGTGCAACTAATCAATCCAGGTTCAGCCTTTCAATAGTATTTGGTGATGAGAAATCATTTGCTTTTGCAGATATCCTGAGTCTATATTGTTTGTTTAACCATCTGAAATTGACGAGTTGGTATAAGTTCCTTATGTATTTTCAAAATACTTGATTTTGATTTGATCAAACATTACAATAGGCTGACCAGTAGCCTCTGGTAACATAAGTCTTTAGAATGGCACGTCACTTGGAACATTCTGAATACTCGCAGCTCTTAGTCATTTTATGACCATTGATGTGAACAATGAAGCAAGTTTTAAATTTTACTGACAAGAAACTCCTACAATCGAAATATGAAGTTAAATTCTATGTTTACGTGTTTATAAATTCTTCTAGAATACCTTTTTCTATGGTTGAGGGGAATCATTCTTTGAATTCTGAAAGATAAGAAAATCACTCTTCCACATTAGAGAGATGATATATCTCTGGTTTCTGCAATTTTGATAACTTCACAGAGAACAATGCTTACCTTTCTTTATATTGTTACCCCATTTGTCGCTAAATTTTTTACTCTCTCTCTGTGCACATGCGTGTGACTTTCTGGATGTTCTGATATTGTTTTGGTATTTTATCTGCAAATGTTTTTAGCAACAGATTCGCGGACAATATAAATATGTTTAGGTGTTGACTAGAGCCTGTGATTGATTCAAAGAGCAATATCTAAATCCTTAATGCTAAAAGAAAAAAGGGAAGGCTAATGCACATGCCACTTAATTATTTCATATGAGGCACCCATTATTGCTTTCAAATTCCACAGGAAAGTTGACTTACAAATACTTTTTTGGTAGGGAGGTGTTCTACTCGGTCCTTCAGCTTTGGGCCGCAGCCAGAAATATCTTCATACTATTTTTCCACCTCGAAGCCTCACTGTTTTGGATACCCTTGCCAACCTTGGTCTCTTATTCTTCTTGTTCTTGGTTGGCCTTGAGCTGGATCCAAAGGCTCTTCGACAGACTGGAAAGAAAGCATTAAGCATTGCTCTAGCAGGGATCAGTCTCCCATTTGCTTTAGGAGTTGGGACGTCATTTGTGCTAAGGGCCACTGTTTCCCAAGGTGTAAGTCAAGGACCATTCCTAATTTTCATGGGAGTGGCTCTTTCTATCACTGCATTTCCAGTCTTGGCTCGTATCTTGGCTGAACTCAAGCTTTTGACTACAAATGTTGGTAGAATAGCCATGTCTGCTGCTGCAGTCAATGACGTGGCTGCATGGATTCTTCTTGCTCTGGCTGTTGCCCTATCAGGAACAGGCCGTTCTCCACTTGTTTCATTATGGGTCTTCTTATGTGGGTTTGGTTTTGTAGCATTGTGCATAATTGTTGGCCCTTTTATTTTCAAATGGATTGCTAGACGCTGTCCTGATGGTGAGCCAGTGGATGAGATATATATCTGTGCTACACTTGCTGCTGTTTTGGCTGCTGGTTTCGTCACTGATCTCATTGGAATACATGCACTTTTCGGGGCCTTTGTGTTGGGCGTTCTTGTCCCGAAGGAGGGAGCATTTGCTGGTGCCCTCGTGGAAAAAGTTGAGGATCTTGTGTCTGGCCTATTTCTTCCTTTGTACTTCGTGTCAAGTGGATTGAAGACAAATGTAGCCACCATTCAAGGGGCTCAATCTTGGGGTCTTCTTGTTCTGGTCATATTTACAGCTTGTTTTGGGAAGATTTTCGGCACTGTTGTGGTCTCCCTCTGCTGCAAGGTTCGTTTCAAAGAGGCATTAACCCTAGGTTTCTTGATGAACACTAAAGGTTTGGTGGAGCTCATTGTCCTTAACATCGGGAAAGACCGAGGGGTGAGCTACTAATTAACTATTTTCTCAGTATAATTTTTGCTCAGTGATCTTGATGATCTCAAAATTATCTTTCGCCTTTGTAGGTTCTGAACGATCAGACTTTTGCGATCATGGTTCTAATGGCATTATTCACGACATTTATAACGACGCCTATTGTTGTGGCCATATATAAGCCGGCTGAAATGGCTAAACTAGAATACAAATATAGAACTATTCAGAGGAAGGAATCTGATACTCAACTCAGAATGTTGATCTGTTTTCATAGTACGAGAAATATTCCCACATTGATAAATCTGATGGAGGTTTCACGTGGTACTGGGAAGAAAGGGGGGCTTCGTGTCTATGCAATGCACCTAATGGAGCTCTCTGAAAGATCATCTGCAATCTTGATGGTGCACAAGGCGAGAAACAACGGGTTGCCATTTTGGAACAAGGTACAGAACTCTGATGCAAACCAAGTTGTGGTTGCTTTTGAGGCATTCCAGCAGCTCAACCAAGTCTCCATACGGCCAACAACCGCAATTTCACCAATGTCAAGCATGCATGAGGACATTTGCACCAGCGCGGAGAGGAAGATGGCTGCAATAATAATCCTCCCATTCCATAAGCATCAGAGACTTGATGGACACTTTGAAACGACACGAGCTGACTTCAGGCACGTGAACCGTAGGGTTCTTGAACATGCTCCATGCTCCGTTGGCATACTAGTAGATCGAGGGCTGGGTGGGCCATCTCACGTACCTGCAAGCAATGTCAACTACACTGTCACAACACTCTTCTTTGGTGGCCATGATGATCGTGAAGCTCTCTCTTACGGTGCTCTCATGGCTGAGCACACTGGCATTCGACTCAATGTTGTTCGTTTCATTGTGGACTCCAAGGCAGTTGCTCATAGCGTCTGTTTAGACATGGATAATCAATCTGTTCCGGAGGAGAGATCAGACGAAGAGTTTCTTGGAGAGTTGAAGCAGAGAGTAACAGTGGACGGCTCAATAAAATACGATGAGGTCGTTGTAGGCAATGATGCAGACGCAGTTGGCGCCATCTGCAAATACAACCGTTGCAATCTGTTTATCATCGGAAGAATGCCAGAGACTCAACTCGTGGCAGCTTTCAACAAGAAGAATGAGTGCCCTGAACTGGGACCGGTGGGCAACTTGTTGATCTCGCCCGAGTTTAAGACCACGGCATCCGTTCTGGTGGTGCAACAGTACCGCGGCAGGCTGATGGGAGACTCGTTGGCTTCGTTGAAAGAAGAACGTACATCGGATTCGGAGGAGGAAGACGGGGCAAAACACTCTCAATGATCTGGTTTTGCTGCTGAACTGAGCCTTGGTTGAATGTTGAGGTAATGATAGTATACTCAAATTAGAGATATTTCTTGCAATAATATTTCCTTCCTGACATTTGATTCTCTCATGTTATTGTAAAGTCTATAGATGTTGGTGAAATAATAGTTACATGTAGTATACAAGTCAGGTGATAGGAACTGAATGTAAATGTTGAACTGACTATATATGATTATCTCAAAAGAGTTGCAATTCCCAGAAGTGGCTGGTATTTTGGGTTTATTGTTTATTATGTCTCGTGCCATGCATTGAGAGATGTATAATTTTATTTGTTAGAAGTTATAATTATGAGAAAATTAAGAATATTGTCATTATAAAATAACATTAATTTACAACTATTGTGAATTATATAATTTTTTACATTTGTTATTAATGGTCATTGAGATTAAGCTCAACCGGAGGGGGTGATTATTTAAACCTAATTTTGAAATTCAAATTAGGCTTGAATTATAAAGAAACTGCATGAATTACTTTGTTTCTAAAGCATACATGTGAAGTTTTTGTTAAAGTGATTTATAATTAATAATAAGAAATTAGTTTTCAAAATACTATTTTGTTATTAAAATAGATAAAGATTATGACCATGAAGCCAAATCGGAATCTTTAGTCCACTGTTTGTGTCTCACTATTAAATTTATTAGAATGTTGAATAGATAAAAAAAAAACACAATAGTTGGTTGAAATTGACGGCTGAGAAGTTGACTTAATGCCGACGTGTTTTTATTACATCAACGGTGGACACGTTAACAAGTGTGCATTTTTAATTAAAAAGCATTAGTAAATTGAAGATAATAAAATTAACAAACAAACAAAAGGTGTATGGAAAAGATAATTTAATTATCTTAAAAGATCTAAAAAGTATCTGAATTTGATATAGCTACATATAGAAAGGTCTATGTGAATAGCCCAAACAGGACATCTTGGGACAAAGGGAGACTTGTCTGTTCACTGAGAAGGGTAAAAAAGACAACGACCGTCTCATCCCAATAAGTATTTATGTTTATATATATGGCCTCTTTGGTTTTATTTCCGACTGTTATCATCAAGAGATGGCATTTTCAGAGAACATAATTTACTAGAGAAATTTGGACATCACACACACACACACGGGCGTATATATAAATCGTAAGGTATTCAAATTCCAAACATATTCAAATAAATGATTAAGATTTAAAATCCAAACCACTTCATTTTCATATGAGATTCTCTAATTCACTTTTTCTATCCCACCTCGTGTTCCACTTTGAATTTATTAGTTTTTCTTGCCTTCTGTCCTTCAATTTGAATTCAAATTTCAAACATATACATATAAATGATTAGGATTTAAAATCCAAACCCCTTCCTTTTCAAATGAGATCCTCTAGTTCATTTTTTCTATCCTATCTGATGTTCCATCTTGAGTTTATTACTTTTTCTTCAATTTGAATTTTCTGTGGTTTAGTTTGATTTTACAATTATTAATTAGGATCCATTTTACCTGATTAGAATTTATAATTACTTTATTCTATTTTTTTTATTTTTCCAGTTAATAATTAATTATTCCATATTTAGTGTATTTAATTTTTTAAAATTTTAATTTTTATTTATAAGTGTTAATTATGATTGATTCTAGAATTATAATAATTTTATTTTTATAATAAATGTTAATTGAAATAATAAATTTGATAGTGAGATTGAAAAATTGAACTAAAGAATCTGGTGTTTTTTTTTTATTGGTTGAAACCCCTAATAATGGTATCTTCATGATTTGTCACTACACTACATATTCCCCACAACAACACACGCATAAATCCAAAGCCAGTGAAGTTATTACAAAGTCTATGCCTATATATACAAGTAAATCTAATTATTTGTCACTTGTAACCCTAGGTAGCTGCAACAAATTAAATTAAGTTTCTCCACAGTGATTGAATATAATTATGAACCATCTGGTTCTCAAACCGTGTTGCATCGCCTTCCTCTTGTGCCTCCTCGCACCATTAATTCCCGGCCTCCGCCTCACCGGCGCGCGAACCACACTCAAAGAAAACGAGCCATGCAAAAGAATGGTGCTTTACTACCACGACATACTCTTCAACGGCACCGACGCGGCGAATGCGACGTCGGTGATTATCGCCAACCACTCGGCCATCAGCAACTTCGAATTCGGCATGATGGTGGTTTTCGACGACCCCATGACGGAGGACAGCCGCCTCCTCTCGCCGGCGGTGGCGCGAGCTCAGGGCTTCTACTTCTACGATAAGAAGGATAATTACAATGCATGGTTTGCCTACACTCTGGTGTTCAACTCTTCCGAGTATAAAGGGACTATCAACATCATGGGCGCCGATCCGTTCCTCGAGAAAACTCGAGATTTGTCGATCGTCGGCGGCACCGGCGATTTCTTCATGACGCGGGGGATTGTGACTTTTCAGACTGATGAACTGCAGGGAGATTTTTATTTTAGGTTGAAAATGGATATTAAGTTGTATGAGTGTTACACCAAATAATAGACTTAATTACGAACGTGTCAATTGTTTGAGCTTATTTTTATATGAACAAGTACACGAGCTAGGATGCTTAATTATGCTCTCCGCGAGTTTATCTCGTTTTTCATTGTATTGAGTTTTTATCACCTCCTTCCAACGGCTGCGGGTTACCTCGACATTCAAAGAAAAAAAAAAAAAGATCTAAATAACATTACACTGAGAATTAAATAATCATATCCGCATTCAACTTCATCATTTCTATGAACTAATACGTACGCTAATGTTTTTGGGCTTGATTAGTATTCATTCTTCACTAAATATACAAGTTTCAGAAGCTTTCATAATGTTATTTCAATTTTGAAAAAGATTCAATTACATATTTCCTCTCTTAATATTTTTAAGGGAAAATATTGTTTCATGTTTTGCTAGTTTGTGTGTATTGAAATGATTCTAGAGGTATTTTACTTGTTACTTTTCTGGCCCAACCCGTGACAAAATATTCACATAATTAACTTACATCACATTTTTATGCAGATTGAACGTTCAAAACCCCCCCAAAAAAAATCGAAGAAAGAACAAAGTCAAAGTGCTGGTGAGAGTAATTGTACAGAATATATATCTCATTATTTATGATTTTTATTTACAAGCTAAACTGATGAACTGAAATGGTAACTAGCATTGTGATTATAGAAGAACAATATTAACTAAAAAAAAGCATTTATGACAGCAACTAGTTTGCAATTAAAATAACTTAAAAACCTCGTTATGCTTCTAGAGACCTGCCTAAACTTGAGCAGACTCCATCTTTTGGGCTCCTCTAGCTCATCAACATATATTTTTGCGCTTGAGGAAGAAGGGCCTCATCCTCGTCTTCGTCTTCGTCTTGGTCCTCATCGTGAAACCTCCTCCTCTTTCCAACGATAGCATCCTCAATTCCTTCCCTGTCACCATATTGCTTCTCAAATGCAACAAACTTGTCGTAAAGCTCTTCTCGCTCTTTCTGTCTCCTTGCATTTCTCTTCAAACTCTGCAAAAGCCACCAACAACTCCTCATCATCGCCCAACTTATTCACAGCCCTCTCGTAAACAATCCTTGCTTTTGCCATCGCTCCATTTTTCATCTCGAACTTAGCAAACCTAATCCACGCACTAACCCTTGGGTGACACTCCACAAACCTCTCAAAAATCTCTCTCGCCCTTTCAATCTCATTATGCCTGAGTTCGAACTTTGTAAACGAAAGCCATCCTTGCTCATCGGGAATCCACTTCATCCACCTCTCGAAAATCTGCCTAGCCCCACCCACAGTCCCCACCATTTCCTCCATGTGAATATACTTGTACCAGAGCTGATCCACCCTCGGCAACAACTGTGCAGCACGATCCCATACATTCCTAGCGTGATTGATGAACTTATTCTTCATCTCAAAATCTGCATACTTCAACCACAATGTATGGTCCCTGTAATCCACCTCGAGCGCGCGCTCCCACACGGATCGCGCTCGGGCAAAATCCTTCAGAGATTCTTCCCACTTGGCATACTTCACCCAAACACTCTTATTCCACCGCACTCTTCGGATTAAATATTCGAATTCCTTGCGTTTCCGGAGACGGTAATCTCCAAGCTCGGTGGCGTCGGTTATTTTCTGCTTCGGCGGCCGGATTTCGGCCTCCTGAAGCTCGCGGGCTTCACGGAGTATTTGCTCGGCCGTGATCTGTATCGAAGCCCGCGTCTTGTTTTTGACGCGGGCGGATCGAGACAGCTTCACCTTTTTTGCCATGGCTGCTAGAATTTTTTGATTTGAATGGCGATGTACGAAATATACGCGCTAACCCTTTAAATAGAAAAGCAATAAAAAGAAATCCTAATCAGATTAGGAAAGAAGTAAAATAAAGTGTAAATCTATAAATATAGACAAAAAAAAGTAAAAAAGGGAAAAAAAGACAACATATAATGGTGTAGTTAGGGCTGTATACGAGCCGAGTCGAGCCGAGTATCACCGGGCTCGAGCTCGGCTCGTTTAGAGATTCGTGAGCTCGAGCTCGACTCGAGCTTTGAACTCGGGCTCGAGCTCGGCTCGATAGGAAAAAATTGAGTTCGAGCTCGGCTCGGGCTCGACTCGATTATTTAAAATTCGAGCTCAAACTTGAGCTTAGCTCAGGCTCGAGCTCGAGCGCGAGATCGTTTACATTCACAATTATACTACCTATAAAATTATATACTATAATACAATAATATATATAACTAAGTATATAAGAATATTATTAATCTTGGTTCAATAGTTAATATCATTAATTTTATTTTTAATGAAAAGTATTAATTTGACAAAAGTTACAATATAAATAAATAACATTTTAAAAATTACAAAAATACTATGTATCTCGAGTCCTAAATCGAATAGTTCGTGAGCTCGGCTCGTTTAAGTACTCGCAAGCCAAGCTCGAGCTCGGCTCGTTTAACTACTAGCGAGTCGGCTCGCGAGACAGTTTGTGAGATAGCTCGTTAAAAAGCTCGAGAACCTCACGAGCTGAGTTAGCTCGCGATCTCGACGAGCTAAGCTCGAGCTCGGCTCGAGAAAATGGCAAGCTCGTTTAGCAGGCTCGAGCTCGGCTCGTTTAATAAACGAGCCAGTCTCGAGCGAGCTTTTTTCAAGCCGATACCCGAGTATCTCGCGAGTAGTTTGGCCCATTTCCAGCCCTAGGTGTAGTAGTTTCATGGGCAATTTGGAGTTATGACACACTTGTCCCCACACCCAATAATTGGGGAAGTGTACTTTTTACATTTTTTTCAGAACTAAACATTAAATGCACCCTAAAACCCTAAAGTTTAAAAACCGTAACATATACAAACCCTAACATATAAAAATAAATACATGATCGATCCCTACCAGTTATTTCACGAAATGAAAACTGAATAAATAACGAAATTGTTAGTAAATAACGTTTTTTGTAGACAATTTATTTTTAAAATTAATAATAATGAATAACGATAATGATAATAAAATTAATAGTAATGATAATAACGAAATTAATAGTAATGATAATAATAATAATAAGAAAAGTAATAATAACGAAAGAAATAACTAATAATAATAACGATAGTCAATTATATCTTGATAATAACGAAAGTAATAATAATAAGAATAATGAAATAATGATATGTCATACACAATTTATTTTTAAAATTAATAATAAGGAATAACGAAAGTAAACACTAACTATAATAATAATAATAATAATAATAATAATAATAATAATAATAATAATAATAATAATAATGATAGTTCATTATATATTGATAATAACGAAAGTATAATAATAATAATAATAACGAAATTAATATTAATGAAAACATTAAACGATAGTTCATTATATAGGATTTTATGTATAACGAAAACATTAAACGACACATGTATAAAAACATATAACGAAAATTTATAAATATATAACGAAAACTTATAACGAAAATTTATAACGAAACATTTATAACGTTATGCATCAATGCATTATTCTGTCATTTCTGTGTGGTCAACATGAGGTAGGTAAAATGCATAAATATTTGTATTTGCATAAGTAGGTATTAGTTGGCCCAAATTAAATGAAATTTAATGCATTTAATTTTGTGTAAGAGAGGTTGGTATCATTCACCTATATTTACACTACATCGATGCATCAATTCAACCCACACCCAAATAGAAAAAATAGTTCTAGAGTTTGGTGAAGAAAATCTCTGAATTCACATAAAAAATGAGTGTTTGATCGTGCAAGCGAGAAGATCATCGTCATCAACAAAACATAATCATCGGTGAAATTGCGCGGAAAAATTCTCCAAAATTGAAAGGTACGTTTCAAGTTTTGTTAGAAAATTATTCTAGGTTTTAATTTAAACATCGTTATGTTAAATCTAAATGTTCGTTATTGTTAAATTTCAATTTTGGTATGTTAAAAACTAAATTTTCGTTATAGTTGAATTTGACTATTCGTTATGTTAAGAATAAAACTTCCGTTATTGTTAAAATTAATTATCGTTATGTTAAATATAAATTTCGTTATTGTTAAAATTAAGTTATCGTTGTGTTAAATAAATAGTTTGTTATCTTTAAATTTAAATTTATTAAATTTTCGTTATTGTGAAAATGAAAATTATCGTTGTAACACCCAAATTCCGGAGAATTAAGATGCTACAAAAGTTTAAAATATAATTCCTAATTTTACAAAAATTACGTATTTAGAAGAAATATTTATACAATAAGTATTCTCAAATTTTAAAACCAACCAATCACGACTCGAGAAGACTATTCAAACAGTCAATCACATGCAAGTTCAATTCACGACTAGTCAATGTTGACAGTCTACTATTTTCAAAGTCCAAAATAGTGACAGAATAAAATAAGAGTTTTAGGATATTTTAATATTATCCAAAATAGTAGCGGAAGCATAACATGTTCCAATATTGACCATAGTCAATATTCAAAATTCAAACTACATAATAACGACATAGTCCAAAATAAAACAAAAACCATGTGTCCACGTCAGCAGCCTCCATCACTTCGTACCTGAAAAATATTTTAAAAACGTGGGCTGAGTGCCAGAAAACACTCAGTGGGCATGCTTATCATGTTCGTCCAAGCACATATAAATATTTTTCATCTCATGTGGCCAAACAATTAATTTATCATTCATTTGAGATCAATGCGCTCAATTAATCATGCGTGGAGACAGACCCTATGTGATCACATAACTATATTTCAATAGAATTGACAGTGCCTGAATTCATCATGCAGGTCAAATCATATCCACGACGAGCGAAAACATTATATTCATATCGAGCAAAAACTCAATTCATTTTAGCATGGACGAAAGCATTTAAAACATGTTTGTTAAAGGTTTTGGTAGCAAAACCCACCTTGTAGCTAATATATTGCTGAAGCTTTAGCCGACTATCCTGATGATCCTCCTACGCCTGAGGTCTCAGGTTTGGGCCTACAAAATAATAAATCCTATTAACACCATGCTGGGCCTTAGTTTATAACATAAAATAAGCTTGGGCCTAGGGAACGAGCTCTCGAAACTTTTGGGTCGAAACGGTATACTTAAAGTGTTAAATGGATTTAAAATAATCCAGTAGATCCATTTGTAATTTTAATTGATATTAAAATATCTTAGAAACCGATCCTTAGGAAATTAGTTTAATTTACTCCATAGTTAAGTAGTTGTTTTTAGAATAAATTTAATAATTTTAATTCCATAACATTTTACCTACTGTTTTAGAAAATTAAAACAAAAAGAAAAAGATAATTAACAAAAGCACAATTTTCTTCCCTTTTTTCTTTAAAAATTCACGTCACACACACACCGACACTTTTAATTTCCAAGTCAACCCACCATTTCTCTTTCTATACTTATACCAAAAGTGATAATTTAATATCAAGGTCTTTCTCTCTCTTCTGACCTCATTTTCCACATACATACAACAACCCAAAATTACTTTATCTCACTACTTTATTCATCTCTCTCTCTTTCTTCTTTTATTTTAAAAGTTGGGACTCACACCAACACACAAGTACAAACTTGTAATTAAAGCAATTTCAACATTGTTCCTCTCACTCCTCAAAGATATACGTGTGTTCATATATATATATATATAGGAGAGTTCAATTGTGAATACCATCTTAATGTGTTAAATGTGAATTCATCTCATCCATTTAATATTGTTTGATAGACGGTTATGATTTATTTTATTTAATGATTGATGCATATTTAATTTTGGTAGGAAGGGCTAAGTTGTCATTTTAGTTTTAAGAATAGCTAATCAAATTGCTGTTGCCCATAATCACGTCTCATTATGATTCATGTATTAAATTGTTTGACTCTAATTAATACCAAACACATTTCTACCTTCCCATCATATATAGCACATTGTGTTCAACTTTATATAGCTACACTTCAATGGCGGACACACCAATTTGAAACTCAGAGAAGGAAAATCAAGGTTAATTGTAAAATATTGTACTTTATTTTCGTTTCATATTTAAATATTTAAGAGTCCTAAGGATTAATATATTGCACCCTTTTTCTTCATTAGGAATCGTTTGTTAACATCTAAATCAATTGCACCCCCTAAAACAAATTGTGTGTTTGGAAAGCCTCAATATGGCGATTTGATATTGTTAACGGGAGTTGTCTCTGTTTTATGCAATTCTCAATTTTAGCATTAGAGAAAGCAAAAATAGCATCCAACTATATCACATACACGTACGTCATAAAAAAAAAACACATGCACACACACACACACACAATTTCGACCAACAAAATAATAGCACTACAAAGTATCAATGTATAAGCATCTAAAATTAGAAAAATAAATTATCTTACCACAAAAAAAAATTCAAACAATAAAAAAAATCAAATTCAAAATTTCTTTTCTGGTCGGATAAAACTTGTTCATAATAGAAAATATAGCATCATAATCCTTAATTTTAGCATTAGGAAAAAGAAAAATAGCATCCAAATATATAGAATACATGTTATCAAACACAAAAAATTAAAAAATTGACCTAAAAAATTAGCACTAAAAAGTATCATCAATATAAGCATCTAGAATTATAAAAATAAAATATGTTAAAAAAAAACAATTTCAAACAACAAAAAATCAATTTTAGAATTTCTTTTCCCATTGGATGAAACTTGTTCAAAATAGGAAAAATAGCATCATAATTCTCAATTTAAGCATTAGAAATAGCAAAAATAGCATCCAAATATATAGTACATGTGTTATCACAAAAAAAAATTCGAACAACAAAAAAATAGCACTACAAAGAATTAATGTAATTAAGCATCTAAAATTAGAAAAATATCATATGTTATCACAAAAAAAACCCTCAATTTCAAACAACAAAAAAAAAACTTCAAGGTTTCTTTTCCCATTTGGATGAACCTTGTTCAAAATGGGAAAAATAGCACCATGATTCTCAATTTTAGCATTAGAAAAAGAAAAAATGGCATCCAAATATATAGCACACATGTTATCAAACACAAAAAAAAAATCTACTAACAAAAAATAGCATTACAAAGTATCAATGTAAGCATCTAGAATTACAAAAATAAATTATTTAACCACAAAAAAAAATCTAACAACAAAAAATCAAACTCAGAATTTGTTTTCGCATTGGATTAAACTTGTTCATAATAGGAAATATAACATCATGATCCAAAGATTCAATATTGATTCGTCAAGTATGATGCACGCTACAAGAGAGATTCAGTTATTTGGGATTTTTGTAGGGGTTTAATTGAATCTTGTTCAATAAAAATCAATCGCAAAAAAATGAGGGAAATTCTTATATATAATTGATATTCAATGATTTATTAAATTATTATTTAGTGGATAGTTAGGGTAGATGTTTGGTCTAATTCGTTTCCAAAAATAAATGCCACGGAATTTGCATTCACATATATTGCAATAGTTAAAAACCCATATTTACCCTTTTAATTATGAATCAAAGCAAATAATTTTTTTTTGCACAAATGTTTTAAAAAAAAATTGGCTATCCAGATTATTGATTTTTATGGACCAGATCAATTCACATTTAACACACTAGTAATTTTTTACACATTAGCCATACCCTATATATACACACACACACACACACACACACACACACATACATATACATATATCACACATTTTAAAACCAATCAATGTTTTCTCTCTCTACTGTACTTTGGAAATAAGAAATTCTCTCTCTCTGAACACTCTTTTCATTCACTGCACACACATCCATATCTTTGTTTATCAATTTATTTTCTTAAAAGAGAACCAACAAATTCCCTCACCCTCTTTTATCTCTGCACACTTAGAAATTAGGCAACCAAAATTTAAAACTAGTTATCTCCTCACTGCACACTTATACAACCTAAAAAATAATATAGAATGATAATTAAAAGTCTCATTCTTGCTTCTCCAGTGGTCGGTCGACACTCACACACATGCACCAACTCTCTATTTTTCATATTTATTTGTATGCAACACCTTCAACATCAAAAGAAAAATAAAATAACTATATTTTTTCCAAAGGGTGAAAACCTCAAAAGAACACTGAATTAAGATAATAATAAAAAAAATGGAGAAGTAAGATTTTTCAGATATTGATACTCATGGAGTTTAACTCGAATTTTGACCTTTAAAACACTATGGATCTTTAAAATAAAATAAAGAAAGGGGTAGAGGAGGAAGAGGGGAGGACTATGGTGTGGTTGCATGTTAGATCCGACCATCGAAACAAGTCACCGGAAAAGCTCCGACTTGCAGCCATGGTGGCCATTTTCCGGCCATTACAGCCTTCATTTCTCCCACCAAACAAGTTCCAAAGTGTTTATAAGGTAAATAGAGGCTTGAATATTGCATTTTAGAAAATTTGACCAAACTTTGGTATTTTCCGACGGCGGTAGATGGTGGTCCGGCGGCACTCTGCCTCCGGCCACCTTGCCGAAAATCTTCTTGAAGGAGGAGGGAAAACAAAAAGAAGAAAATATGCGAAACTCACCTCTAAAAAATGAAAGAGAAAATGGATTTTAAAGTGCATTTAGGTGTATTTATATTTATCCGAGTTTGGGCTTCAGCCCAAGGCTTGATTTCTTTAGAACTAGGCCTGTTTTTTTTTTTTTAATTTAGCCCACTTACCCTAAGTTGGCCTTTTTAGCACTTATATTCTATAAATCTACCTTGTTTGGCCCACAAACTTAATGTGGTCCATTTGATAATATTTTTGGGTATTACATCCCTATCCCCTTAAAAGAATTTTGTCCCGAAATTCACATACCTGTAAACAGTAAGTTAGGTTACCGTTCCATGATCTCACTTTCTATTTCCCATGTAGCTTCATCTTTTCCATGACGGCTCCATTGAACCTTCACTAACATTAGTTCTTTATTTCGTAACTTATGAATTTTACGATCAAGGATCGCCTCTGGTACTTCTTGATAAGTCAGATCTAAGTTCACTTCTATATGTTCATCATGAATTGTATGACTTGGGTCAAACAAATATTTTCGAAGCATTGACACGTGAAACACGTCATGTATTCCACCTAATTTTGATGCTAAAGCAAGTCTATAAGCGACTGGCCCAATTCGATCAAGGATTTCATATGGTCCGATAAATCGAGGTCTTAATTTCCCCCTCTTGCCAAATTGAACTATCCCTCGAGATGGGGACAACTTAAGAAAAACCTTATCACCAATTTCAAACTGTAAATCCTTTCGGCTTTTATCTGCATATGATTTTTGTCTATCTTGAGCTTCTTTAATCCTCCCTCTTATTTTGTTGGCAGCTTCCTCTGTGGTTCGTACCATTTCAGGTCCTAAGATTTTCCTTTCCCCAACTTCATCCCAGTAGAGAGGTGATCTACACTTTCGACTGTATAAGGCCTCATAAGGTGCCATTCCAATGGTAGCTTGGTAGCTGTTATTGTATGCAAATTCTACCGATGGTAAATAATCTTCCCAACTCCCACCTTGATCCATGACTACAACTCTCAGCATATCTTCTAGGATTTGAATTGTTCTTTCTGATTGTCCATCAGTTTGAGGATGAAATGCTGTGCTGAAGTTCAATCTGGTTCCCATTGCCTCTTGTAAGCTTCTCCAAAACTTTGATGTAAATCGAGTATCACGATTAGAAGTTATTGACACGGGAACTCCATGTAAATGAACAATTTCTTTGATATAGATTTGAGCTAACCTGTCTAGCCCTAGAGTCATCCTTACTGGCAAGAAATGTGCTGACTTAGTTAATCGATCTACATCAACCCATACTGCCTGACTGTTGTGTAATGTCTTTGGTAACCCTACCACAAAATCCATGGTGATGTGTTCCCATTTCCATTCAGGGATTTCGAGTGAATGCAAGGGTCCAGCTGGTCGCTGATGTTCTGCTTTCACTTGTTGGCAAGTCAAGCATCGTTCCACAAAAGTTGCAATGTCTCTTTTCATGCCTCTCCACCAGAAAATTTCTTTCAAGTCCCGATACATCTTTGTGCCTCCCGAGTGTGCTGTATAGGGCGCATAATGAGCTTCCTTCAAAATTTCATTCTTCAAATCCTTATTCTGGGGTACGCATAGCCTACTCTCAAATGTGAGTGCATGATTATCCATCATTGCAAACCCCTGATTATCCTTGGTATTGGCTTTCTGTCGCATTTTCCCAAGGAATTTATCTTGTTGTTATGCTTCAATGATACAAGCTCGCAATTCGAGCTTCCGTACTTTCCAAATTCAACTTAGCAAAATACTTAATCAGTTGATCCTGTTGAGTGAGGGCACACTCTGGTGTCGATCTGCTTTTCCTACTCAATGCATCTGCTACAACATTTGCCTTTCCAGGGTGATATAGAATGGTACAATCATAGTCCTTTACCAACTCTAACCATCTTCTTTGCCTCATGTTGAGCTCCTTTTGTTCGAAAAAATATTTCAAACTTTTGTGATCTGTGTAGATTTCACACTTACCTCTAAATGGGTGGTGTCTCCAAATTTTCAATGCGTGAACCACGACAGCTAATTCTAGGTCATGAGTAGGATAGTTGATTTCATGAGGTCTCAATTGTCGTGACGCATAAGCAATGACCTTACCATTTTGCATCAAGACACATCCTAAACCTAACTTAGATGCGTCAGTGTAGACAACAAATCCTTCTGCTCCATCTGGTACGGTTAGCACTGGAGCAGTAATCAATCTCGTCTTGAGTTCTTGAAAACTCTCTTCACAATCCTTTGTCCATTGATATTTCACTCCTTTCTTCAACAGTTGAGTCATTGGTTTTGCAATCTTGGAAAATCCTTGTATGAATCGTCTATAATATCCAGCTAGGCCTAAGAAACTACGAACTTCTCCCACACTGGTTGGTGATTTCCAATCACTCACGGCTTCCACCTTAGAAGGATCTACCTTGATACCTTGTGCTGAAATGATATGTCCTAAGAATACAACTTCTTCTAACCAGAATTCGCACTTGCTGAACTTGGCATAGAGTTGCTCTATTCTCAGAACTTCTAACACAGCTCTCAGATGCTCCTCATGTTGCTTCTCATCTTGTGAGTATATCAACACATCATTAATGAACACTAACACAAACTTATCCAAATAAGGGTGAAATACTCGATTCATTAAGTCCATGAACACAGCCGGTGCATTGCTTAAACCAAAAGGCATTACAACAAATTCATAGTGACCATAACGTGTTCGAAAAGCCGTCTTAGGTACATCTTATTTCTTGACCTTCAACTGATGATAACCAGATCTCAAATCTATCTTCGAGAAGACTTTGGCTCCTTTCAATTGATCAAACAAATCATCAATTCTAGGCAGAGGGTATTTGTTCTTGATTGTCAGCTTGTTTAACTCTTGGTAGTCAATACACATGCGAAACGATCCATCTTTTTTCTTTACGAACAAAACTGGTGTTCCCCACGGTGAAACACTGGGTTGAATAAATTTCTTTTCCAATAACTCTTGAAGTTGGACTTTTAACTCTTGTAGTTCCTTAGGTGCCATTCGATATAGCGCCCTAGAAACAGGTGCAGCTCCAGGGATAAGGTCGATTGTAAATTCTACTTGTCTGTCGGGAGCTACACCTGGCAAATCATCAGGGAATACGTCTTTGAACTCTTGAACAACGGGAACATCATTAATGAGCATGTCTTTGGTTTTACCCCCTACCAAGCTTACTAGAAAAGCTTGATATCCTTTCTTTTTTATCATCTTCATCGCCTTCAAAGCTGATATTATGGGTATCATGGATCCGACCCGTGCTCCGAAAAAAATAAACTTGTTTCTTCCTGGTGGTTGGAGTGTTATCTCCTTCTTACAGCATCTTATTATAGCATGATTATCCCTAAGCTAATCCATTCATAGGATTACATCGAAATCGTTCATCTCAAGAATATGTAAATTCGCTTTAACACTCTCGTCATCAAGTTTTAACTCTAAATCAGAACAAATTTTATTGGTAACCAATGTTCTTCCAGATGGTATACTCACTTCCAAAAAATCACTCATAATGTCACCACAAATTCCCAACTTTCCACAAGATCTTACATAGATAAAAGAGTGCGTGGCTCCAGTATCAAAAAGGGCAAGTATTGGCATTTCATGAATTTTAATCATACCTGCCATGTTTCCAGGTTCTCGTGCTGCTTGCTGTTGATTCATGCCAAAAGCTCGTGCATTCCTTGGTTGTTGTTGTCTTGCATTGTTCCCCGGATTATTCCTCGGATAGTTCCTTGGAGGAATATGATTGTTTCCTCCATAATTCCCTGGACGATTTCCCTGGTTACCCCGATCTCTAGGACAGTTGTTAGCATGATGACCTAGTTGTTTGTATCTGAAGCAAGCATCTTTCTTGAAAAGACATGGTCCACTGTGTACTTTGCCACACGTCTGGCAAGCGGGTCTTCCCTGATATTGTCCTCCCGAGTTAGGTCCTGGTCCGACCCTTGCTTGTTTGTCATTTTTATTTTCCCACTGGCCCCTATTCTCAAATTAAATTTTCGTTATTATGAATTTTTTCGTTATGCTTAAATTAAATTAAATATTTCTTTATGCTCAAAATATTTCGTTATGAATTTTTTCGTTATGCTTAATTTAAATATTTCGTTATGCTCAAAACGAAAGTTATATTAAATATTTCATTATGCTTAAATTAAATATTTCATTATGCTCAAAATATTTCGTTATGAATTTTTTCGTTATGCTTAAATTAAATATTTCATTATGCTCAAAATATTTCGTTAAATTAAATATTTCATTATGCTCAAATTAAATTTTCATTATTATTAATTTTTTCGTTATGCTTAAATTAAATTAAATATTTCATTATGCTTAAAATATTTCGTTATGAATTTTTTCGTTATGCTTAAATTAAATATTTCGTTATGCTCAAAATGAAAGTTATATTAAATATTTCGTTATGCTCAAAATATTTCGTTATGCTTAAATTAAATATTTCGTTATGCTCAAAATATTTTATTAAATTAAATATTTCATTATGCTTAAATTAAATATTTCGTTAAATGAAATTAAATATTTCGTTATGCTCAAAATAAATATTTCGTTATGCTTAAATTAAATTGATTTTTTTGTTATCACAGATGGTTAGACGTCGTATAATTGTACGACATAGTGGCCGTTGGGAGAGAGCTCAATATGTAGATGGTGTGGATGAGCTGATCATCATTTCATCTGATGATATCTGTTTTAGGACACTGATGAGAGAGATACATGAGTTACTGGAGACCGATCACATCTCTGTCGAGTACCAGTTATCATGGATGTCGAGCACCAATAGCGGGAGACAGATCAAGATAAGACTGAAAGATGATGCTGATTTGCTTGGCTTGCTCCACGAGCAGAGTCAAGAGATGATTGTGTATGTTGTTCAGAGAGGACACAGCAGCTCAAGGGTCATCCCTGACATTGTGCCCGAACATAGAGAACCGGTCAGGGAGGAGTTTCGTGATGATATGCAGCACTATGAGGCTCCAGAGGAAGAAGAAGAAGAAATTCCTACTACAGATGAAGAAGCGGAGGAGAATGCGAGAACGGACTTGCTCGAATCAGTGTTCACAGAGTTCACGGGATGGATTCATTCTACAGGGGATACGAGATGATTGATAGGCATGACCGGAGGAGCATCATCGTCGAACACTAGGGTTGAGGATGTATCTGAGAGGGGTGGGAGCAATTGGTTTGTTCCACTTGCGAATATTGACGTTGCAGGCCCACTGAGTTAGGACGAGCCGTCAACAGCCAATACGGATGAACTTCAGAAGGGTGCGATTTTCCGTACCAAGGATGATTTGGCCCTGGCCGTGGGACTGTATCACATGCAGAATAGAGTGGAGTATGCCCTGTATCGATTAAACAAGACAAGGCTGGTCTACATGTACAAGCATGGCAGGGAGTGCCCGTTCAAGCTGTGTGTCGTTGTGGATGGAGTTGTTTGGAGAATCTACAAGTTTGATGGCACTCATACTTGCCACATGGATATGAGTCGAGTTACCCCACGACAGGTGCCTACACGGGTGATTGCAAAGTATTTTGCACGTAAACTGGTCGATAAGGGGGTTGTTCTGAAGCCCAAAGAGATGGTCTCCGAGCTTCTACGTGAGTACGGGATCCAGATTGATTACAGTTTCGCTTTGCGCTCGAGGAACATTGCAATTGAGATGATCTATGGGGACTTTGATAAGTCCTATGCGCAATTGCCCGCATTTCTACACACGTTGCAGCTATGCAATCCCAGGACATTGTACGAGTTTCAGACAAACACCGTACATGAGCTGAAGTATACATTTTTGGCACTCGGACCTTGTATCAGTGCCTTTCATGCGGGTGCAAGACCAGTGGTCGTGATTGATGGGACATACTTGAAGGGGAAGAACAAGGGGATTTTGTTTGTTGCTGTGATGAAGGACGGTAATGAACAGGTGTTACCTATTGCAGTTGGTATCGGTCCGATCGAGAATGATGACACTTGGATCTGGTTCATGAATCGATTGCATATCACTTTGGGCGAGATAAAAGACCTCCTGATTGTGTCCGATCAGCATAAGAGTATTAAGAATGCTGTCGCGGCTGTTTTTCCAAAAGCGACACACAGATTGTGCTATTATCATCTACAGACCAAGATGGCAAAGCGCGGGTCCAATGTCATTGGGTTCTTTAAAGAGGCTGTCTATGCATATCGGACAGATGTATTCCAGAGGCACTTGTCAGCATTGGAAATGCTGAGCAGACCAGCATACGAGAAGCTTTGTACTATTGGTCTGCAACATTGGTCCCGATCGCAGTGTCCCGTATGGCGTTTCGGATTCATGACATCTAATGTGGCTGAGTCACTCAATGCTCGTCTACTGTTGGCGAGGAGACTGCCTATTTGCTCAATGCTTGAGTCGTTCAGGAAAATTGTGGAAGAGTGGTTTGTTGAGCGTCGGGCTGCAGTGCAGACATGGGATCACGTGTTAATACAGCCCATTGTCGACAAGTTATCCAAGAATGTCGAGCAAGGACGATGTTTTTCCGTTCGATGCACGACCTTAGCACACCTATGGAAAGTAGAGGTGGGCATGAAGTCTTTTATGGTCGATCTTCATCATCGGACCTGCGATTGTTGTGAGTTCGAGTTGGATTTGATCCCGTGTAGCCACACTGCAGCAGCGATTAGGTACCTGCTTGTTTAAATTTTTTAACACTATCATTGTTGTGAGTAATCATTCTTTTTTAACTGTAATTTGTGTGCACACATAGATTCTTCGGTGGAAACATATACGAATTTGTGGATAGATGCTACAAGACCGAGACAATTACCAGCATGTATGACTCGGTCATCATGGGCTTACCCAGTCCAGAAGATTGGATTGTCCCGCCTGACGGTTGTCCACTTGTGCGCACTCCTGTGATAACAAAACAGGCCAGTTGTCCTCGAATGTCTAGAGCTCGGGGGGGTGCTGAGGCATCATCCAGTCAGCGGAGGCAGATCTGCACTAGATGTCATTTCCCGGGCCCTAACAGACTCGTGTGCACAGCCCCGGTGCCCATTGTCAGTGTGGACTTAAATGCACCTCCAGAGAGCGCGCCACCGGAGTCTGCACGTAGAAGAGCGCCTAAGAAATGTGGTATTTGTGGTGAGACGACTCATACCCAACCCAGGTGTCTGAGTAGATAGGGGGAGAACCTAGATTGATCATGTCTACATTATTGTTGTTGGCATTCAGTGATAATATGGTTTATCTCGACTTTGGTTGTATTTGTTTAAAATGATAATGATGTCTACTTTGGTTTTATTTGTTTAAAATCATGTAGTCAACAAACATATTTCAATAAAATGAACGAGCAATGTCAAATGCAATATATACATGAAAGACGTCAAGTACAATACATATATAACATCATAAGTCACTCTAGACGGCCATAGCTAAGTGAGAAGATCCTCTTTGCTACAGAAAGACGGCATCTCTGAATATCATATGGACTGACATCAAGACCAGGAGTGCCAAACAACAAACGATCCACATGCATCATAGCATAAACACAACAACTGATGCTGTCGAACTACGCAAATTGATCTTGGATAGTCTTGTCCAGTGTCATGGCTTAGACATGTGTATCTGGCCTATTCCGACCTCTCCAATAACCAGCGCTCCACATGACGCGTGGCAGTAGACGTATGAGCGGTAGCAGCTCTCGATCACGCCTCTGAGTGTAGCGCCCCGGTCCTGAAAGACCGTGGAAATGGACGCTACGGGGGTTGGAATTAAGAAGCGGGAAAGAAAGGGGGTAAGCTGGTTAATGAAAATCACAACAGAAGACTCAGAATAACCAAACATGCTTTATTATAATATATATACATGTTCACAACACCAAGATCAAAGTTCTTAGTGTTTAACAAAAGGATATTACAAGCGCGGAGACTTAATTATCAACAGAGTACTTAACAAAAAGAGACAATGGGAAAAGAAGTAAATAACAAAAGCCCATCTCTCAGCATCGTCACCTCCACGCGCCAGCCTACTGACCTGAAAAATATTTAAAAATATTTAGGCTGAGTACTAGTGCACTAAGTGGGCAAGTTTTTACAATTCAAGTTATGCAAATCATTTTATTAAAGTAATCTATCTGTGTTCATGCAGGTAGTGAAGCTTAGGAGGTTTCAAAATTTAAAGCAACCTAAGTTCACCAAAACATTTTATCGTGAAGCGCTTAAGAGTGTAACCAGTCACTGCCCGCAAACCATACTACATCACCACGCGTAAAGTTGAGTATGGCCAAGTATACCCAATGGGTGTAACCCATATGTGTTTCATTTTAGTCTCACCGACAAGGAGTAGGGCATGACAAATAATGCATGCATACTGTAGCTACTCACATTGACACAACGCTGGTATATGAGACTCCGACAACATACAATAGCACGTAAATATTTAACACCGATAGTCACATATGCAATTTTAACAAAGCAGAGCTTAATAACTCAAAAGATACAATTTGCAAATATATAGTAGCCCACCTGGATAACAAATCTGCAACACAGATAAACTTTCAAATTCTGGGTTGGTCTAGCACAGGTTTTACTACTTCTTCTTACCTACAACAACCAACCTTGACTTAGTTTTGCTAAACCGCTTTTATCCGAACTCAACCTTTAAATTCTATTTTATTTTTTATTTTTTTCTATTAGACTTCTGTATTTTTATCGATTAAAATTTCACCACATTAAATGCCTTTCATTTTTTTATCTAGACTAATAGAATTACATAACGAATGTTCTACATATATAAATTAAGTATTATGAATTTCACTTCAAATTGTAATATATAATCTTACCTATATCAATAGACCACAAAGTTCCAACTAAAATTGTTTATTGATATTTAAATGATATTTTATATGAATAATAATAATAATAATGATCATTACTGCCATATCAACTATAACTTTCGCATTAATAGGTTACAAAATTATATACAATTGTTAGTTGGATCATTAATCTTGTAAAAGCATATTCATTAGTTTTAAGCTTTGTAAAAATATAATTATATTCTTCAAAGATGTATTCACCTAACATAATGAAGTAATAAATTTGGTAAATTAATTGTCTTAGCTATATAATAAATTTTAAATTTCAATTAATCATCACCATCGAATTCCATTCTTTAACAATAATTATCAACTTAATTTGAATATAAAATTGTATCATTTGCAGACCTAGGATTAGTATCCCTAACACTATAAATAATTTAAAACCAACATGAGATTGTATATTTTGATAAGGATTTAATACCTTTGAAGCCAAACTTTGTCTTTCTACTCTTCTTTGCTTGAGGATCGTTCAAGACACCTTATCTCATCAAATTAATATTAATTAGATGTTATAGTTCCTACAATGCCAATACACTAAGCTTTTCTAGCTAGTCCACGTGTAAACACATCACTAAGGGTTTGTGAGTAGTTGCCACGTATGCTAAACACCTTAAAATATTCTTATCACTTTTTTTTTATTATTATTAGTTATTATATTATGTAAAATTATATACGTATATATATATATTTATATCTAGTTGATTTGCAAATACAATATAATATTACTATCAATTATAATAATATTTATTTTAGATAAGCTTTATTTAAAATAACATCTATTTTAGATAAGGCTTCATATGGTGCCATTTTTATAGTTGATTGGTAGCTATTGTTATAAGCAAACTCCACCAAGGGTAAAACGTCTTCCCAGCTGGTATTTCCATCTAGCACAACTCCACGAAGCACATCTTCCAAAATTTGTATCGTTCTTTCTGATTGGCCATCTATTTGGGGATGAAAAGCGGTGCTGAAGTTCAGCTTCGTTCCCATTGCTTCTTGAAGACTCTTCCAAAACCTTGATGTGAAGCGAGTATCACGATCTGACGTGATAGAAATTGGAATTCCATGTAGTCGAACAATCTCCTTCACATAAATTTGCACCAACTTGCTTAATTCCGTTGTTGTTTTGATTGGCACGAAATGTGCTGATTTGGTCAATCGATCTACAATGACCCAGATTGATGAGTTTTCTTTCGCTGATCGCGGTAAGCCTACTACAAAATCCATCGTTATATGCTCTCATTTCCATTCTGGAATTTCCAACGGCTGCAATAACCCCGAAGGTCGTTGATGTATCGCTTTCACTTGTTGGCATGTTAAACATCTCTCCACATATCTCCCTTTTCATATTATTCCACCAGAAATATTGCTTCAGGTCCTTGTGTAACTTTGTGCTGCCTGGATGTGCCGTGTAGGGAGTATTATGAGCCTCTCTCATAATTTCTTGCTTCAATGTGTCATCTCTGGGAACGCATAATCTGTCACAGAACATTAAAGCTCCGTCGTTATCTTCCCTAAATTCTTTCGATTCACCCGCTTTGACTCTTTGTATTATCTTTTCCAATTGTTCATCTTTTTGTTGAGCTTCTATAATTCTCGATCGTAGTTCTGGCTTGGCTATCACTGCGGCTATCACACTTGTTGTAGAGCTTGGTGCAAACACCAACACCAACTCTAATTCTATCTTTTCTATTTCCCTCACAAGTTCCTCCTTATTTGTGAGCAGACATCCCATCACTCCTTGTTTCTTTCTGCTCAATGCGTCGGCTACTACATTTGCTTTCCCGGGATGGTAGTGTATCGTGCAGTCATAATCTTTCACTAACTCTAACCATCTTCTCTGCCTCATATTATTCTCTTTCTGTTCGAAGATATACTTCAAACTCTTATGGTCAGTGTAAATCTCGCATTTCACCCCATAAAGATAATGTCTCCAAATCTTGAGTGCATGTATGACGGTGACAAGCTCTAAATCATAGGTTGGGTAGTTCAGTTCATGAGGTCTTAATTGTCGTGAAGCATATGCTACTACCTTCCCATTTTGCATCAGCACGCATCCTAAACCCAATTTAGACACGTCAGTGTATATCACAAATCCTTCTACTCCTTCCGGCAAAGTTAAGACTGGTGCAGTTGTTAATCTTATCTTTAGTTCCTGGAAACTCTGTTCACATGCATCAGTCCACTCAAACTTGACCTTCTTCCTCAAAAGTTATGTCATTGGCCTTGCTATCTTTGAAAAATCTTTAATGAACTTCCGGTAATATCCTGCTAAACCGAGGAAACTTCTTATCTCATGATCTCAAGTGTTCCTTGTGTTCTTCTTCATTTCTTGAGTAGATCAATATGTCGTCAATAAAGACTAATACAAACTTATCCAAATATTAATGAAAAACCCGATTCATTAAATCCATGAAGACTGCAGGTGCATTTGTTAACACAAAGGGCAACACTAGAAATTCATAGTGACCATATCTTGTTCGAAATGCAGTCTTGGGTATGTCATCTTTTCTTACCTTAACTTGATGATACCCAGATCGTAGATCAATCTTGAAAAAGATTTTTGCACTAGTCAACTGATCAAAAAGATCATCTATCCTCGGAAGTGGATACTTGTTCTTCACTGTCAACTTGTTCAACTCCCGATAGTCGATGCACATTCTCATAGTACCATCCTTCTCTTTGACGAATAGAATCGGTGCTCCCCAAGGCGATACACTAGGTCTTATAAAATCTAATTCCAATAATCCCTCCAGTTGCACTTTTAACTCTTGTAACTCATTCGGTGCTAACCGATATGGGGCTTTGGATACCGGTGCTGCTCCCGGTTCTAGGTCTATAGTGAACTCTACTTGTCTGTCTGGCGGCAGACCTGGCAAATCGTTTGGAAATACATCTTCATATTCCCGTACTACTGGTACCTGATCCACTGTTAAACCTTCTTCTTTCTTGCTTACAAGGTTTACTAGAAACGCCTGGCAATCTCCTTTTTGTAACAACTTTACAGCCTTAAATGCTGAAATGATGGGAATTATATTTCCCATTTTTGCTCCATAAAACTTCACTTCTTCCTCGCCTAGTTTCTGAAATATTATCTCTCTTTCGTGGCAGCATATTGTTGCACTCTCCTTTGTTAGCCAATCCATCCCAAATATAATGTCAAAGTCCCGCATCTCAAGAGCATAGAGATCAGTTGTGAAATTCTTTTCACCTACTACCAAGTCTAAGTTCTTACAAACACAATCAGCTAAAAGTGTTCGTCCTGAAGGAATGCTTACTGCTAAGGCTTCTACTGCTAATTCTAGCTCTAGATTGAGACGTTTACATACATCTCTAGATATAAAGAAATGTGAAGCTCCAGTATCAAATAAAGCAAGCACAGGTATATCGCTCAAACTAATCATACCTGCCAAATTTCCAGGGTTCCTAGCTGCCTCTTGCTGGTTGAGAGCATACGCTCTGGCTTGTTGTGGTGCACGAGGACCTTGATTCTGATTTTGCTGAGGTCTGGGATTACTTCTATTGTTGTTGTTATTCCCTCGACCTCCTCCACCTTGTGGTCTCATATTTCTCATGTCCTGTCTGAACTGTGGCCTCTGGTGCTGTTCTTGTGCTACATAATTTTGTTGGCATTTATTAGCATAATGACCCTGTCGACCACATCGATAGCATTGGACACATGGTCCGAAGTGATATCTGTTACAAGTTGCACATAACGGTGAATTCCCTTGATAATCCTGAGATTTTGGTGCAACAGTCACTTGCCCTGCAGGCCTTGGTCCAAAGTTCCTTCCTCCTTGATAGTTATGCTGAAAATTCTTCCATTGATAACCTCGTTGTGGTCCATCCCACTTCCATTTTCCCTTCTGATCCCCAGCTACTGGTTGAGATGCTGAAGTCTTTGATGTTCCTTGCATTGCCTCAATACTAAGTGCCCAACTCAGTATTTGACCATAGTTTGCTTCATCCTTTCCGATCAGTGCAGTGCCTATTTCCGGTTTCAAACCCATGCGAAAATTTTCAATCCTCTTTGCTTCTGTGTCTATGGTCTGTGGTGCGTATCGAGATAACCTATTAAACTGCAAATCATATTCTGCGACTGATTTGCTTCCCTGTTTGAGATTCCAGAATTCATTAGCCTTCTGATGCTGATAATGAACCGGTATGTAATTTTGATACAAGATTATCTTAAAGTTCTCCCATGTGAACACTTCCCAATCTGCATCAGATATTGTCCTTCGAACTGACTCCCACCAGAAATCTGTATCATCCACAAGTTGATACAGGGCACAGGCCACCCTTTCTTTATCACTACAATGCAAAAACCCAAATATCTTTTCAAGTGCTCGAACCCAACGTTCGGCTGTGAGTGGATCTCCTTCTCTATTGAAAGTTGGGGGATTATGGCGTCTAAACTCCATTTCAATCTGTGGTCCCTGACCTTGCGGAATATTCGGTACTTCCGGTACCGCCAAGTTCACATTTCTTGGTCTTCCTCTTGGCATTCTGCAACTAGTCAAATCTCCAATCGATCAATACTTGCGTACAGATTCGAAAAGAAAATAAAAATAATAACCACACATCTTGCAAAGAAGATGAAATATATAGATACAAAGCCTTCCAAGAATATATATACAACGCATATATAAATCTAAAAGATATCCTGAAACGGAACTTTTATATAAAAGAGTGGAGTACTACACATACATTATCTATACATCAAAAATATAATATACCGTCTAGTCTACTAAGTCAAAAAGAGGCTAACTACCAAATGCCTCATGTCGGAACGGTCTTATAACAACGACAACGTTTCCGACTAACAAAAACTACTGAGCTAATGATACAACAAAATGTCAGCGTCAGTATATACTAAACTACTCAAACTACTACAACTATACATCTATCTATGGAGACGATGGAATATACCAGTGCCCAGGACGCCCCTCCGCATCAAAATCACGTCGAAAGTGGAGCGTCGTACTCCCATCAGTTACTTCCATTGGCTCTTCATCGGGATCCTCCTCCGGGTCCTCCTCTGCAATGGGCTCTAACTGGGTCCCAGATGGACCAGCCTCATCATCATGTGATGCTATCGTGATAAGTGGCGACTTTGGTGCAGGTGGTGCTGAACGATCCATCTCGATCGTCCTCTCCTCTGGTAAGACCGATGTAAATGGTACTCTAAACATATCCATATCCTCCTCCACTATGGGTAATTGTGGAGCCACACATCGTCTATCTGCCCAAGTTCGTAGCACATATGTGAAGAATCTCGAGAAATAGACTTTCTCTGCAAAAGTAGGCGGAGATCTCTCTGAGAAAATATCAGCGACTCTTGCAGCCCATGGTCTCCAAGCTTGGGGCAGTCCAATAATATATCTCGCCGTAGCCTCTACCTCTGTAATACCACCGATACCCGAGACAGTCATCCATAAAGTCACAAAACGTGCAGTGAACTTTGGCACATCCTCCCATGGTCTATTAATACATGCACGAAACCTCTCTATCCGCTCATCCATCGTCACACGAGTACGACACATCTTTCGAGGTCTCACCTGCCACCCCGCCATCTACTTAGCATAATTTCTCAATCAGTCTATGTTCAACCATTTTCATAAATTCTTACAAGTTTAGCCTAAGTTCAACAACTACAGGCTAAATTCATCTTAAGTTCTCAAACTCCAAGTCAAAATACTCATCTAGAGCACAAACATCAAATACAAATCAACTATCAATGTGTGCAATCAACATATGTCAATCATTCATAAGTATGCCCAAATCATAGATAAATAAATTCCTCACATGTATACAATAGAATCAGCATGGTTTAACACAAAATTCTGTACGCCCACAGGCATATTTCATTCTCAAAACCAGTAGGTAATCAGTATAAGACTCAATCTTTCAAGGCATTCCCGCCAACATGGCAAATCACAATCTTTCATTTCCAAACAAACTTAACATTTCACCAATTAATGTAAACTTTTAAAATCCAAAAACCGCATAAAAACATGCATACCTTTTAGCTGTTGCGTGAGTGACGAGCTGAGGACTTTTATAATATCACACAGGAATTTAATGAAAAAGAGAAATAAGATAAGTTGACCCAACAGGCCAGAGTTGCAAAGCCTGGCTCTGATACCACTCTGTAGCGCCCCGGTGCCGAAAGACCGTGGAAATGGACGCTACAGGGGTTGGAATTAAGAAGCGGGAAAGAAAGGGGGTAAGCTGAAAGACCGTGGAAATGGACGCTACGGGGTTTGGAATTAAGAAGCGGGAAAGAAAGGGGGTAAGCTGGTTAATGAAAATCACAACAGAAGACTCAGAATAACCAAACATGCTTTATTATAATATATATACATGTTCACAACACCAAGATCAAAGTTCTTAGTGTTTAACAAAAGGATATTACAAGCGCGGAGACTTAATTATCAACAGAGTACTTAACAAAAAGAGACAATGGGAAAAGAAGTAAATAACAAAAGCCCATCTCTCAGCATCGTCACCTCCACGCGCCAGCCTACTGACCTGAAAAATATTTAAAAATATTTAGGCTGAGTACTAGTGCACTAAGTGGGCAAGTTTTTACAATTCAAGTTATGCAAATCATTTTATTAAAGTAATCTATCTGTGTTCATGCAGGTAGTGAAGCTTAGGAGGTTTCAAAATTTAAAGCAACCTAAGTTCACCAAAACATTTTATCGTGAAGCGCTTAAGAGTGTAACCAGTCACTGCCCGCAAACCATACTACATCACCACGCGTAAAGTTGAGTATGGCCAAGTATACCCAATGGGTGTAACCCATATGTGTTTCATTTTAGTCTCACCGACAAGGAGTAGGGCATGACAAATAATGCATGCATACTGTAGCTACTCACATTGACACAACGCTGGTATATGAGACTCCGACAACATACAATAGCACGTAAATATTTAACACCGATAGTCACATATGCAATTTTAACAAAGCAGAGCTTAATAACTCAAAAGATACAATTTGCAAATATATAGTAGCCCACCTGGATAACAAATCTGCAACACAGATAAACTTTCAAATTCTGGGTTGGTCTAGCACAGGTTTTACTACTTCTTCTTACCTACAACAACCAACCTTGACTTAGTTTTGCTAAACCGCTTTTATCCGAACTCAACCTTTAAATTCTATTTTATTTTTTATTTTTTTCTATTAGACTTCTGTATTTTTATCGATTAAAATTTCACCACATTAAATGCCTTTCATTTTTTTATCTAGACTAATAGAATTACATAACGAATGTTCTACATATATAAATTAAGTATTATGAATTTCACTTCAAATTGTAATATATAATCTTACCTATATCAATAGACCACAAAGTTCCAACTAAAATTGTTTATTGATATTTAAATGATATTTTATATGAATAATAATAATAATAATGATCATTACTGCCATATCAACTATAACTTTCGCATTAATAGGTTACAAAATTATATACAATTGTTAGTTGGATCATTAATCTTGTAAAAGCATATTCATTAGTTTTAAGCTTTGTAAAAATATAATTATATTCTTCAAAGATGTATTCACCTAACATAATGAAGTAATAAATTTGGTAAATTAATTGTCTTAGCTATATAATAAATTTTAAATTTCAATTAATCATCACCATCGAATTCCATTCTTTAACAATAATTATCAACTTAATTTGAATATAAAATTGTATCATTTGCAGACCTAGGATTAGTATCCCTAACACTATAAATAATTTAAAACCAACATGAGATTGTATATTTTGATAAGGATTTAATACCTTTGAAGCCAAACTTTGTCTTTCTACTCTTCTTTGCTTGAGGATCGTTCAAGACACCTTATCTCATCAAATTAATATTAATTAGATGTTATAGTTCCTACAATGCCAATACACTAAGCTTTTCTAGCTAGTCCACGTGTAAACACATCACTAAGGGTTTGTGAGTAGTTGCCACGTATGCTAAACACCTTAAAATATTCTTATCACTTTTTTTTTATTATTATTAGTTATTATATTATGTAAAATTATATACGTATATATATATATTTATATCTAGTTGATTTGCAAATACAATATAATATTACTATCAATTATAATAATATTTATTTTAGATAAGCTTTATTTAAAATAACATCTATTTTAGATAAGGCTTCATATGGTGCCATTTTTATAGTTGATTGGTAGCTATTGTTATAAGCAAACTCCACCAAGGGTAAAACGTCTTCCCAGCTGGTATTTCCATCTAGCACAACTCCACGAAGCACATCTTCCAAAATTTGTATCGTTCTTTCTGATTGGCCATCTATTTGGGGATGAAAAGCGGTGCTGAAGTTCAGCTTCGTTCCCATTGCTTCTTGAAGACTCTTCCAAAACCTTGATGTGAAGCGAGTATCACGATCTGACGTGATAGAAATTGGAATTCCATGTAGTCGAACAATCTCCTTCACATAAATTTGCACCAACTTGCTTAATTCCGTTGTTGTTTTGATTGGCACGAAATGTGCTGATTTGGTCAATCGATCTACAATGACCCAGATTGATGAGTTTTCTTTCGCTGATCGCGGTAAGCCTACTACAAAATCCATCGTTATATGCTCTCATTTCCATTCTGGAATTTCCAACGGCTGCAATAACCCCGAAGGTCGTTGATGTATCGCTTTCACTTGTTGGCATGTTAAACATCTCTCCACATATCTCCCTTTTCATATTATTCCACCAGAAATATTGCTTCAGGTCCTTGTGTAACTTTGTGCTGCCTGGATGTGCCGTGTAGGGAGTATTATGAGCCTCTCTCATAATTTCTTGCTTCAATGTGTCATCTCTGGGAACGCATAATCTGTCACAGAACATTAAAGCTCCGTCGTTATCTTCCCTAAATTCTTTCGATTCACCCGCTTTGACTCTTTGTATTATCTTTTCCAATTGTTCATCTTTTTGTTGAGCTTCTATAATTCTCGATCGTAGTTCTGGCTTGGCTATCACTGCGGCTATCACACTTGTTGTAGAGCTTGGTGCAAACACCAACACCAACTCTAATTCTATCTTTTCTATTTCCCTCACAAGTTCCTCCTTATTTGTGAGCAGACATCCCATCACTCCTTGTTTCTTTCTGCTCAATGCGTCGGCTACTACATTTGCTTTCCCGGGATGGTAGTGTATCGTGCAGTCATAATCTTTCACTAACTCTAACCATCTTCTCTGCCTCATATTATTCTCTTTCTGTTCGAAGATATACTTCAAACTCTTATGGTCAGTGTAAATCTCGCATTTCACCCCATAAAGATAATGTCTCCAAATCTTGAGTGCATGTATGACGGTGACAAGCTCTAAATCATAGGTTGGGTAGTTCAGTTCATGAGGTCTTAATTGTCGTGAAGCATATGCTACTACCTTCCCATTTTGCATCAGCACGCATCCTAAACCCAATTTAGACACGTCAGTGTATATCACAAATCCTTCTACTCCTTCCGGCAAAGTTAAGACTGGTGCAGTTGTTAATCTTATCTTTAGTTCCTGGAAACTCTGTTCACATGCATCAGTCCACTCAAACTTGACCTTCTTCCTCAAAAGTTATGTCATTGGCCTTGCTATCTTTGAAAAATCTTTAATGAACTTCCGGTAATATCCTGCTAAACCGAGGAAACTTCTTATCTCATGATCTCAAGTGTTCCTTGTGTTCTTCTTCATTTCTTGAGTAGATCAATATGTCGTCAATAAAGACTAATACAAACTTATCCAAATATTAATGAAAAACCCGATTCATTAAATCCATGAAGACTGCAACCTAAGTTCACCAAAACATTTTATCGTGAAGCGCTTAAGAGTGTAACCAGTCACTGCCCGCAAACCATACTACATCACCACGCGTAAAGTTGAGTATGGCCAAGTATACCCAATGGGTGTAACCCATATGTGTTTCATTTTAGTCTCACCGACAAGGAGTAGGGCATGACAAATAATGCATGCATACTGTAGCTACTCACATTGACACAACGCTGGTATATGAGACTCCGACAACATACAATAGCACGTAAATATTTAACACCGATAGTCACATATGCAATTTTAACAAAGCAGAGCTTAATAACTCAAAAGATACAATTTGCAAATATATAGTAGCCCACCTGGATAACAAATCTGCAACACAGATAAACTTTCAAATTCTGGGTTGGTCTAGCACAGGTTTTACTACTTCTTCTTACCTACAACAACCAACCTTGACTTAGTTTTGCTAAACCGCTTTTATCCGAACTCAACCTTTAAATTCTATTTTATTTTTTATTTTTTTCTATTAGACTTCTGTATTTTTATCGATTAAAATTTCACCACATTAAATGCCTTTCATTTTTTTATCTAGACTAATAGAATTACATAACGAATGTTCTACATATATAAATTAAGTATTATGAATTTCACTTCAAATTGTAATATATAATCTTACCTATATCAATAGACCACAAAGTTCCAACTAAAATTGTTTATTGATATTTAAATGATATTTTATATGAATAATAATAATAATAATGATCATTACTGCCATATCAACTATAACTTTCGCATTAATAGGTTACAAAATTATATACAATTGTTAGTTGGATCATTAATCTTGTAAAAGCATATTCATTAGTTTTAAGCTTTGTAAAAATATAATTATATTCTTCAAAGATGTATTCACCTAACATAATGAAGTAATAAATTTGGTAAATTAATTGTCTTAGCTATATAATAAATTTTAAATTTCAATTAATCATCACCATCGAATTCCATTCTTTAACAATAATTATCAACTTAATTTGAATATAAAATTGTATCATTTGCAGACCTAGGATTAGTATCCCTAACACTATAAATAATTTAAAACCAACATGAGATTGTATATTTTGATAAGGATTTAATACCTTTGAAGCCAAACTTTGTCTTTCTACTCTTCTTTGCTTGAGGATCGTTCAAGACACCTTATCTCATCAAATTAATATTAATTAGATGTTATAGTTCCTACAATGCCAATACACTAAGCTTTTCTAGCTAGTCCACGTGTAAACACATCACTAAGGGTTTGTGAGTAGTTGCCACGTATGCTAAACACCTTAAAATATTCTTATCACTTTTTTTTATTATTATTAGTTATTATATTATGTAAAATTATATACGTATATATATATATATATTTATATCTAGTTGATTTGCAAATACAATATAATATTACTATCAATTATAATAATATTTATTTTAGATAAGCTTTATTTAAAATAATATCTATTTAGACAAATTAACATTTAAGGCCAAGGTACAATTATATCCAAAAATTCATCTTTCAATGCTTGATGTGATATAGATTTTAAATTACAATGGGGTCTCATTATAAAAATATAATAATTTTTCGGGTATCGCTAACCATCCAACGACACACTTTACCTAAAAATGTGACCTAGAAGAATCCGTTTTTCTTCCCTAGATTATCCTTATAGTTGGCATATGCTATTTATATTTTCTTTTTCTTTTTTTTTTTAATACCAAGATGATTGTATATTATACTTATTCTAACTATCAGATATATATATATATATATATATTCCTAACTAAATTTGGATAATAAAATTTTCGGGGTATTACACTGAGACAGCTCTCTATTTTTCGGGAGGTGCATCTGGAACAATAACGAGTCATACAACTCGACCTTCCATGTCGTGAAACAGATACATACAGTGACCCAGTGAGCATTTCCAACATTGCATATCATGATCGCCTAGGTAAATGATAATGATTAACAGATGAATAAAAAAAATCATCATAGATAGTATGATAAGTGTACTTGAAAGATCACTTACATTAGTTGCTCTCGTCCACGGGACCTCCTGGACGCCACCCTTGCCTCTGATTACATCCAGTAAGACATCTGGAGGTTCATTGTGCAGATATCTAGCCTTACCATACTCCTCCTCACAGTGAGGATCTCTTGGATGAAGTTGCCGCCATGCTGACTGTAGCTGAGCCTGAAAAAAACACATGAACAAATCACGTAAACAGACAAAGCGATAATGGAATACACAAAAATAAAAGAATGTATCTTGAACTTACAAAAAAAATATGGAGAGCAAATCACAACATCGCTCCTGTGCCTTCTGAAAAATCGTCGCTTCACCTCAAGCAAGAAATGTGCAACCATCTCATAATCAACGAGCTCGTTAACATCCTCCATACGCTCAAAAAATGCTTGCCAGAGTATGCCACCGGTCAAAATAACCTGGATATTCACCTCATAACCCTTCCTCCTGAAATCCGTGTATCCAACCTCTACCCTACGTGCTTCATCCATCTCTAGTAAGTCAAATACCATCGAACGCGCAGTAGATGACGGGTCAACAGATGATGGCTGGGTAGATGACGGGCCTGGAGATGATTGCGCGTCTGACGAAGGGCGCGAAGAAGATCGACCCACAGATGATCTGCCTCTGGCTTTCCCCCCTCTCATACGGGGGGACATACGAGGCGATGTGGGGTCTCTGGGAGGCGGTGTGGGCCCCCTACGAGGTGTGGGGTCCCTGGGAGGTTGTGTAGGGTCTCTGGGCACCGGTGTGGGCCCTCTAGCTAGTGTGGGCGACCTGCGTAGCCGACCCATAACAAGGTCTTCCAACCGCCCCATCCGATCAGATAAGCCTTCAATCATCCATCTGATACTGTTCTCCATCTATCTGAAATTATTCTCCATCTGACCCATAATGCGGGCTTCTGAGGCAGCAATGACGTGGATAACACGATCGAACCAACCAGGACGTGGACCGGGCTCTCCACGGCTCCTCTCATGGCTCCTCCTCGGGCGCTTACTACCTGTCGGTTGAGGAGGGCTCTCACTGCGGTCCGGTCCCTGCTCCGAGGGTCCAGATCCCTCATCTAGCTCGTCTATCAAACGGTGCGTCGTCTGTAGAGCCTGTTGCTGTGCAGTACGGGCACTCCTACACTGTGGTGCTGGGTTGACGACGTCAGAGATCCCCTTGCATGTCCCCGGGACCACACGACGGGCCACCCCAGTTAGCAATTTCTTCTTGGAGACCTTTCGAGGTACCACGTACCTCACACCCACAAACTATCTCCGTCCAAACTCTGAACATATGGGGCCAGGAGCTCCGCTGCTGATGGCACCATCGGCTGGACATCCATCTGCATCAATAACGCACACCATGTTAACATTAACCAATATTACTTCAATTTAATAATTAAAATTATTTACATAAAAAAGGTTACCTGTCTATCAAAAAATCTGGAGAAGTCGATGCTCGGGGTTATGAATGACCACCTCAATAAGCGAGGTGTGGTCATCTGACCTCCAGGGATGCCCAAATGACGGACAATCTCAGGGAAAACCTCACAGGCCCATGCCTGTTTAAAAACGTAGAATATCATGTAAGTATAATATCAAATCACTAAAACATAAATTTTTCATGATAAATTCAACTAATTACCTGAAATACCCAAACAGGTCCGTACCAATGATACGCTCCGTTCCCCTGTGGACCCATATCCCGTCGACCTCTAGGGAGAATGCTGATAAAGTGCATCAGGATCTGAAATGTGTATCCCCCCCATGGAAAAGAATTCCACGCACAGCATCCTCCACCAAGGCCCACACCTCGTCATCGATCGTACGTCCGGGGTCCTGGCAAAATAACATCCGGTATACGATCAGGATGTTCGCAATCTTCACGTAATCTAGAGGGTGATTGGCTAGACACATCGCCGTGAACTTCTCATACATCTGTGTAATTGTCGTCTTCTTCCCCTCAAATAGTCGGTGATAGATGCTACTGGCTGGAATCACATGAGCCGCATTCGGATCGAAACTGGATGGCCTGAACTGCAAGCCCGGTACCAGTGCGAACTCTAAGGGCCCAAAGTGTAGTGTCGTTCCACTCACATGGAACCAACACTCTTTACCCTCGTGTGCAGGCTCCTGGACACGCACTTCGCGACAAATCAATGCATGTAGCGCCTTCCGGGCTATGTTACCCTCCCTAAAGTCCACGAAGTGTCCTAAGCATCCAGATCTAAACGTCTGGATCGTTTCCTCACCGCCGAAATGCTGTAACACCTCCCTAATCTTGTCTACTAACTCCATCTTCACGTACATATTCACAGTGGGCTTGAACCTCTAGAGAGAGCGTCTAATCCACTCGATCTAAATTTCACAATAGAAAATTAGACTGTTATTAAATTATTAATTATATTAATTGTTTTTGCTATTTTTATTTTTTTACTAATATTATTAATTAGCAAATATTATTGTTATTATTAGATTAGTGATTGTTGTTGCTGCTGCTGTTGTTGTTGTGGTCATCATCATCATCATCATCATCATCATCATCATCATCATCATTTATTTTTAAATTAAAAAAGTATAATTATTCATATTAATTTTTTTTTTATTTTATTTTTTACTATTATGATTACTTACACGAATATTATTATTATTATTATTATTATTATTATTATTATTATTATTAAAAAAGTATTATTGTTTATATTAGATGTTTTTGTTATTTTTATTTTTCACTAATAGTATTAATTAGACTAATATTACTATATAACATAACGAAAGTTAATTTTAAAGATAAAGAACATTTACATTTAACTATAATGAAAATTTAAATTTAACAATAACGATAATTAGATTTTAACAATAAAGAAATTTAAATTTCTCCCTAACGATAACATTAACGAAAGTTTAAACATTAGCATAACGATAATAAAAATTTAGCATTAACGAAAATATAATTTTACCAATAACGAAAGTTTTAACTTTAACATATCAAAATTTAAATTTAGCATAACGATAATTAGATTTTAACAATAGCAAAATTTAAATTTCACATAACGATAACATTAACAAAAGTTTAAAATTTAGCATAACGAGAATAAAAATTTACCATTAACGAAAACATAATTTTACCATTAACGAAAGTTTAGCATAACAAAAACTACTAAAAAAGCATAACGATTGATCAACTATTCAAATAAACAATAACGAAACTATTAAAAAAGGCATAACGAAACTTCTAAGAAGTATAACGATTGATCAACTATTCAAATAAATCATAACGAAACTTCTAAATAAACTATTGTTATGGAGAAGAAAACTATCATTATTGATAAATCAACTATTTCCATTAAATATGAACAATCGTTATGGATAAAACAATAATTGTTATGGATAAAACAACAATCGTTATGGCTATATCGTTATGGAAGATCAGGCCCATCTTTCAACTATCGTTATACATGAATCAACAAACGTAAAGATCTACAACTAACCTATAGTTATGCAACTCCTACTCTATCGTTACACAACGATACATTTAACTAAAACAAATAGCAAGTCTAACCTCTCTCGACAGTCGGCCTACATCTTCACATCCTTCTTCCATCTGGTGATTCCAACCCGAGTCCGGAGACTGAATCGTGTTTTTTTTTCAAAGTGTTTCAGCGGCGAGAGAGAAATGGGCTAATACAGCCGATAAGAAGAGAGGAAAAATTGAAAAAAGCTGTGTGAGAGAGAGAGAGAAAGAGAGAGAGAGATTAGAGATCGAGGGTAGTTACAGAAATTTAATACAATATTAAATGCAAAGATTCACAAGCGGATTCATCTTTTCAAACTTAAATTGAGTTCGAATATATTTTGTTCTAAAGATATACTTGTCCAGCATGATATCCAAGAGATTTTATTCCAAAAGATATATTTTATTCTTTTTGCATGGAAAGTACAAATGTACACATCACTTTTCAGAATAGTTATCGGTCAAAGCATTTAAATATAGCTAAATTTAAATATCATTATGGTTAAAATGAAATTATCATTATTGTTAAATTTAAATTTTGATAAAATTAGATTTTCGTTATAGTTACAGCTTTCATTATAGATAAATTAGGTTTTCGTTATACATAAAATTAGATTTTTGTTATAGCTAAATTTAAATATCGTTATAGTTAAAACTTTCGTTATTAATGAAATTAGATTTTCGTTATGTGTTAAATTTTTATTTTTGTTATGTTGGAATTTATTTTTCGTGATGCATGAATTTAATTGTCGTTATCTTTAAAATTAACTTTCGTTATGTTAAAATTAAAATTTCGTTATAGTTCAATTTAAATTGTCGTTATGTTAAAAACCAAGATTTTGTTATTGCTAAGTTAAATTTTTGGGGAAGAGAGAGAGAGTGTGTGGATCGAGGGTGGTTACCAAAATTTATTAGGGTATTAAATATGAATTGATTCACAAGCCACCGATATTTTTTTTCCAAATTTAAATTGAGTTTAGATAAATTTTGATCCAAAAGAGACGTGTTATGCCAAGATTTTATTCCATGCATGAAAATTTTATTCCAAAACACTTTATGCATGGAAAGTACAAAAGTGTAAGTACTTTTCAGAAAAGGTAAGAATATTCAGCTTTTTTAAAGTCAATGTAGTACAAATTGCCCATAAAACTCCTACCCCTTAAAACTTGTCCAACTATACCAATTTTAACATTTTATTGTCTAGATAAAAATTTCTCCCTAAAATAAACCGATTAAATCGACAATTCTATTAATCCCAATCAAATTAGGAAAGCCGTAAAAGAATCGGATTAAATTGTGTTAAAATTAGGAAAACAGGAAAAGTGTTGTAAACTAGAGAGAGGCGAGAGAAAATATGAATTGTGTGTATTCAATATGAGGACTAAATGCCTCTATTTATAGTAGTACAAGAGATAGAGTTTTAGAGTTAGTTACTTGGCCATCACTCATATCATATATATCTATTAGATATATTTACAACACTCCCCCTTGAGTGACCAATCTCTAAAACAAATGTTGCCTCATTAAAACCTTGCTAGAAAAACCCATTGGGAAAAAATCTAGCCGAAGGAAAAAGAGTACAACTGCTCCCCCTGATCTTGAGATCATTGTAGATCTTGGAGCGCCGATCTTGTGTACCAATTTTCTGAATATTGATGTTGGTAATGCCTTTGTGAATAAGTCTGCCAAATTGTCACTTGAGTGAATTTGTTGAATGTTGATATCGCCAATCTTTTGGAGATCGTGTGTGTAGAATAACTTGGGAGAAATGTGTTTTGTCCTATCACCTTTGATGTATCCTTCCTTGAGTTGCGCAATGCAAGCAGCATTGTCTTTATACAAAACAGTTGGAGTGATCTTTGATGAAGGTAATCCGCATGACTCTTGGATGTGACTTGTCATATTTCTCAACCACACACACTCTCGACTTGTTTCATGGATTGCAGTGATTTCAGAATGATTTGAGGATCTTGCAGTCAAGGTTTGCTGCACAGACTTTCATGATATAGCAGTTCCACCATATATGAAAACATAGCCAGTTTGTGACTTGGCTTGATGTGGATCGGATAAAAATCCTGCATCCGAATACCCTACCAGAGAAGAATCGGAATTTTCCGAATAATATAATCCAAGGTCTATGGTACCCTTTAGATAACGTAGAATGTGCTTAACACCATTCCAATGTCTCAAAGTGGGTGCAACACTATATCTTGTGAGAAGATTTGCAGAAAAAGCTATATCTGGTCTAGTATAATTAGCCAGATAAGTTAATGCTCCAATTGCACTTAGATATGGTACTTCAGGACCAAGTATCGTTTCACCATCTTCAATAGGTCGAAATGGATCTTTCTTCGTATCAAGAGTCTAACGATGATTGGTGATGCTAATGGATGTGCATTATCCATGTAAAAACGTTTTAACACTTTTTCTGTATATGTAGATTGGTGAATAAACGTTCCTCCTCGGACACGTTCAATTTGCAAACCAAGACAAAATTTTGTGTTTCCCAAATCTTTCATCTTAAATTCTTTCTTCAAATATTCAGCAGTTTTATTGAGCTCTTCACGAGTCCCAATTAAATTCAAATCATCAACATAAACAGCTATAATTGCAAATCCACTTTCAATTTTCTTTATGAAAACACAAGGGCAGATATCATTATTTTTGTATCCTTCTTTCAATAGATACTCGCTCAATCTATTATATACCACATACGGCCAGACTGTTTCAGCCCATACAATGATTTTTGCAGTTTAATCGAAAACATGCTTTTTGGGTTTTGACTTTAATGCTTCAGGAACATTACGACATGATGTTCATGCCTCATTAAAAACCTCGCTAAAAAACCCAGTGGGAAAAAATTAGTCAAGGAAAAGAGTACATGACATACGTTTATATGTGTTGCATTAGTTGCCTCATTAAAAACCTTCACTAAGAAAACCTCATGGGAAAAACTTAGTAAGGAAAAAAAGAGTACAACCATTGAGCCTTTAGAGCATAATGTAGACTTACAGGGTCTGACCTTCAGGGCCTAGTCTTCTAGATTATTTTGAAAATTATCGTTCCCCATCAAAACTACAATCATTGGAGCAAACTTTAAATTTCACAACTCTTCTAGAGTTTATATGTGGGTAAAAGAAAATAATATGTATTACGTCAGGTAACCTTTAACTCACCCACTATTCATTTGTGCAACACAAATACATTGTCTTTAAATAGACAATAGGAGATAATATCATTCGTCGCGCTATACATAAAAATAACATAAAAAACCAGTCTCAAATATGACAATACGAGGATCAGAATATAGCCAACATTTGAATAGTCTACCAATGTCATGCCATTATTTATTTCAATAAATAATATCTATAATTTGAAAATAATGGAGGATATAGTAATTGACATGCTAGTGTCTCATTATAGAAAAACAATAAATCTTGCTTGCAGGTTATTTATAAATATGGTACCTGGCCAGGTAATCTTGCAAGATAAACTATTGGCTCTAAATAGGTCAAATATGATAGAGTACTATTTATTTTTCTTTAATTAAAGAAAGTCAATATAGGTACGTTTTGGTGGTGATAACAAGAATTAACAGATGGGAAATGTTTTTTTTGTTATTCACACACTAATATAAAAGGGGAATGGCCCAAACACTCATGTCATAATTCCAAACTTTGGATCTTTAAATTTTTAATTTATCGCAACATAAAACGTTTGGTTGGATAAAGGTTCATTACAACCTTGATAAATTTTGAAACTTAACTAGAGTAATATTCAAATGGACATATAATATTTAATAAATATTAATTTAAAAATATCATCAAATACATTGAATGATGTTCAAGTAATCATTGACATCACCATTTAGTCTTACTGACAAATAATTTCATGTTTAACAATGAAATTATATATATTTGTCATGTTTAACAATGAAATTATATATTAATCATGAAATGCAATATGGTATTTATTTTCAAATATAAAGTCAAGTAGGATCATAAAGAGATTATTGCCTACTGGGCAATGCTTATAAATTGAGAATGAGACAATCGATCCCAAAATCATATGGGGTATTAATATCATAAATTAATTACAGAAATGTAATTCATATATTTTATATAATATCAAACCAGAATAGAGAAATCTGATTTAAACTTGCAATTAAATAATTCATATGAATTATATGGATTTTCTCTTTATGCTAGCATTCAAAATAATTCTTTCTAACATACAGATTTAAACTAAATTTCAAATCATATCAGAGACCATCATCACCTAGCATACATATATAATCAAATAATATATTCTATCAGATTATATCAATCGATCATTTTTAAACAAATTTATAAGTCAAATAAAAGTATCAATTTAAAACTTTTGATAACACATGCTAACAACAAGAGATTTAGGAGTGTTCGAATTATGCGCTTTTTTTTTAAATCTTCGATGATTTCAGTACTAATTAACATCTTTTTTACAAATCAAACAATTAGTTATACAATTTTTCAAACCCACAATCACAATCAAATTCTTGATTTCATAATTTTGATTCAGAAGTTATTTTGATTTAGAAGTTACCTCGCAGGAAAGACATGATTCTTTCCTATGGCATACCTCTGATATTGACTCAAATTCTCAAACTCAATTGGTTAGTGAATCGTCAATTGGCTAGAGAATCGTGCTGATAACATGTTTTAAACTAGAGAGATGCGAGAGAAAATATGAATTGTGTGTATTCAATATGAGGACCAAATGCCTCTATTTATAATAGTACAAGAGATAGGGTTTTAGAGTTAGTAACTTGGCCATCACTCATATCATATATATCTATTAGATATATTTACAACAATTCTTTTTTAATTTTTGTATGAATTTTATTCTTTACTTTTTATTAATCTAATAATGTAAATTATGTTATTTTTAGGTCTAATGCTATGTCTAATTTCACTTAATATAATAAAAAATGGTTAATTGCTATTGCTATTAAAATGTAATTTATGCTTTTGTTCATGTTTATAATGTAATTGTCCTTTTATATCAGTAAATGTTGATTTTATGTTCAAATAAAATATAGTTTTGTTTTTTAATTTAAATTATATTATTTTTTATTATTAAATAATATTAAATATTAAACGTAAATATATTTGAAGAAATATATGCTACACAATAATTTGATAAAAAAAAATAATTTAGAAAGCATAAAAGTGGAATATTCTATGGTTGGAGATGCTTTTACTCCATCTCTACATTTTCCTTTAGAACAGAGGTTGAGATGAAAAAATGGTTGGAGAATTCATATATATTCACACTCTCCTTTACTTTGACCAAACTTCTCCCGTCCCATCGTTCTACTCTTTTAGTCTCTTTCTCCTCGACCATTTTTCTTTCTCTTTCACTTTTTCCGATTTCTCCTTCCCCGGCAACGAAATGTTTGGCCAGAAAATATATCCATTTCTTCGAGTTCATTTGGACGAAGACAAGTGCGAAAATGATGGCATCGTCTCGCCAAACTCACTTTCTCTCTCCTCGGCGGGTCGGATGAAGATGAAGTTATTTGAAATCCACGTATTTCTCCTCACAATCTGTTGGAACAGACGCATCATTCTAACGATTCATTTAAATTATTGATTCATAAAATTTAGGGTTAATACCATGCATATTCTATCCCAAACTTTCAACAAAGTTTTAATTCTATCCCAACATTTGAAAAATTATAATTTTTATCCCAACCTTTTATTTTATTTTCAATTCTATCCCAGAACTCAATTCCGGCAAAAAAATATATGACATGGCTCGCCGGAAGCTTATGTGTCATTTTCATTAAAAAAAATATACGTGGAAACAATATTTTACATGTGTCATTTGAATTTCTTTACACCAATTAAAAAAATAAAGACTAAATCTAATTCTACATAAACTGAGACTGAGCGGGAATGAGAAAGCACTGCAAATGTGTATTCAATTGGTACAACATTTTCACTGCCCATTTCTAGAAATAGCTTGAGTGGTTTTTCAAAGCATTTATTCTATGAATAAGCTATTAATGTAGCTGTCCACGTGACCTCATTTTTTGCTTCCAACCCATCAAATACTTTTCGCATTGATGAAACCTCACCATATTTTTCATACATATCAATCGTGGCGCTGCCCATAAACAAATCATGATCCAAACCAATCTTCAACGGTCTTCCATGAACTTGTCTTCCCAATATCAAATCCCTAATATGGCCACAAACTCCAAAAACATTAACGTAAGTAACACCATCCCACCTATCACACTTTCCTTCTTCGAGCAACCTGCGCAAAACCCACCACGCCTCTGTCAAATCACCCCGAGCCAAAAGTCCATTCAGTATAGAATTATACGTACAAATATCTGATCTTGGAGATGAATAAAAAATTCAAATAGCCCATTTCAGATAAGAATACATCGTATACAAGTAAACTAGTTCATTTTTAACATATATATGAAATACCAATCCGGACTTCAATGCATAACCATTTTTAACATTGTGCCAATTTCGAATTTACACGACAAAACAGATGAACTATTCTTCTTTAAAAGTTTGAATTAGGAGTAGAACTATCGATCACTTTAGAATTCTGACTACTTCTAGCTTCAAATCTCGTTGATGTACTCTGATTTGTAGTTTGAGATCTTCCATGGCTTCAAAACATTTGACGACCATGATTGTAAAAACCTTATTTCTTAAAATTAACTTCTGCTTATCAGACATAAATGTCCAACCGAAGCCATCACCAATGTTAAGATCTTCAAATAATATCTCAAAGAACCAACTCCAAGTTTCTTCGGTCTCATTCTCTACCACTGCCCATGCTATAGGATACATTTTCATGTTACAATCCTTGGCAATGGCTGCTAATAATGCCCCTCCTAGGACCGTCTTTAAAAAACACGCATCAAATCTTATAGTTCTTCTACATCCAACTAAAAACCCTTCACATAAACATGAAAATCCAATGTAAAGTCTTTGAAACACTGGACAGTCTTCATTGTCAAGGTATGTCTTCAACTGAAATCTCCCTTCTTTATCCATCTTCATTAAATCGGCCACATATGGTCTTACTTTGGAGTAATGTTCTTCATAAGTTCCCCGATATTGATCTTCTGATGTCTTCTTCGCTCTATAGCACAATGATTTTGTAACTGTAATGCCATATGTTAACCGACAATCATTTTTAATATCTATTGCCCTGTAATTTTGGTTACTCTTCAATTTCAGCATAAACATGTTTGTAACCCACTGACTATTTTCTTGTATGTTTCTAGTGGCTCGAACACATGTATGTTTTTCATGATATGTCTTGATCATAAATGTCAGCTCTTTTGTCAGTGTACTAGCATATAGCCTCCATGAACAATTATCTTCACATCGTGCTTGCAATTTATGTCCACCAGACTTCATCCATTTAATATTGTACCCATTTAGTATTGCCCAAAGTTTGACAGCATCTCTACACTCTTTATAATCCCTAAACCTCATTCCAATCTCAAATTTAAGGGTCTTGTGGTCATAATTCTTCGCATATGCTATCATGGTGCTCTTATTTTTTTCAATGGCCTTACTGTCTTCATCACTATATAATGATGCATTAGTTGCAATAGAAGAATCACTGTCATCAAGCTCAATCTCTGCACCCGAAGAATCTCCCAATACATCATTTGTTTCAATCTCCACATCTATCATGTCATCAAAAGCATCCAAGTCAACCTGATAATCCTCATTTTCACCCCTTATCACACCATTTGCAGCAGGAATTAAAAATCCAACATCAACATATACTATAAGGACATCATTCTCATTATCCACACACCGACAAATATTATCGTCATAAGAACTATCATCATGAAAGAAAACATATGATTCAATTTCTGAAATCTCCTTAAATCCACATTTGAATATTTCGGTATACCTTAAATATCTCACTGCACCAACAACATAATCATAATCTGAACAACTGCAATTAAAATCTTCAAACATCTCCACCTTTCCGCCAATATAAGAATTCTCTCCTACAAATTTTCCACCATGCCAAAGTTCTAACCTAACCAACCCGTCAATCCGATGAGGCATAATGCATGTTAAAAATGAAAATAATTTATAAAAAAACTACACAATTGATTAGTTAATTAATTAATATGCGGTCACAATGATAAAATATTACCTAAATCGAATCTAATATGACTTTAGTACTTTATCCTCTTCAAAAATCAAAACTGTGCGAAGGATAAAAAATTACCTTCTACTGAAATCTGATAAGAATAGCATTGATTATTTGTTTAGATTTCGAGTTCGAATGAAGTAGATCCCAAAGGCCGATTTCCCATGTTTTCGTAGAGTTTCTTCTTCTAGATTAATTTTTAGAGTTATGACAAGTTTTTCTTCTGTGGAGATTAGGGTTTAGAAAGGAAAAAAAACATGTCTGCTTCCCGCTTCTCTCTTTTTCTCATTCCTGCTCAGTCTCAGTTTATGTAGAATTAGATTTAGTCTTTATTTTTTAATTGGTGTAAAGAAATTCAAATAACACATGTAAAATATTGTTTCCACGTATTTTGTTTTTTTTAATGAAAATGACACATAAGCTTCCGGCGAGCCATGTCATATATTGTTTGCTGGAATTGAGTTCTGGGATAGAATTGAAAATAAAATAAAAGGTTGGGATAGAAATTATAATTTTTCAAATGTTGGGATAGAATTAAAACTTTGTTAAAAGTTTAGAATAGAATATGGTATTAACCCTAAAATTTATCTCATATCTGAAATCGACAAAATTTTGTGTTGTCGATTAGATCTGGGTTTGAGGAGCTCTGTCAACATTGGATCCAGGTACGTAGTTTCCTGCCACGACATACCTGGTTTTAAGGTGCAGTATCAATTAGACTATAAATTTGTTACTTGTAAATGCGATGTGCTAGTCATTTTTGGGCATGGTTCAAGATACTGAGAAAAATAACTAGATTCTTCAAATTCAGCAACTTTACATGTCTAAATAATACTCATTTCTTGGATTAGTTCAAGAAACTGGCAAAAAAAAAAGCAAACACACACACATACTAGATTCTTGAATGTTTTGGGAATGGTTCAGGAAATAGAGAAAAAAAAACACTAGATTCTTGAAATTTTTGATAGAACCTCACCTGTTTGAATACGAGCCATTTCTGGGAATGATTCAAGAAACTGGGAAATTTTCTTGAAATTCAGCAACTTTACATTTCTGAATGCTACTCATTTCTTAGATTGGTTCAAGATACTGATAAACACAGACACAGACACACACATACACACACACACACACACAAGATTCTTGAAATTAAGTTCACTCTGATGCTGCAGCTAGGGGCATTTTATCCATTTACAAGAGATCACTCTGCGAAGGACACTATCCGGTAAGAGCTCTATCTGTGGGACTCGGTTACCTCAGCAACGAAGAAGGCGCTCGGGGTCCGCTACCAGCTACTTCCCTACTTATACATGCTAAGTTATGAGGCACACATGAGAGGGACTCCCATTGCTAGGCCACTCTTCTTATCTTTCCCTCAGACGTGATGGTCTCGCCCGTGCTGAAGCAAGGCGCCGTGTCAGTGGATACATACTTCTCTGTAGGAAACTGGTTCAGCCTCTTCAACTACTCAAACTCCCTCAGTGTGACTAATGGGCACTACTTGACACTTGATGCACCAATTGATCACATAAATATTCATGTTAGAGAAGGGAATGTGTTGGCAATGCAGGGAGAGGCCCCAACCACACGAGCAGCCCGGGAGACCCCATTTAGGCTGCTCGTGGTACTGAACAGCAATGAGAACAGCACAGGTGAGGTGTTTCTTGATGATGGGAAGGGTGTTGAGATAGGAAGTGATAGAGGGAAGTGGACTTTGGTACAATACAATGGCTACATTCTTGGAAGCACCGCGGCCGTGGAGTCGAGAGTGGACAATGCAGAGTATGCTCTGAGCCAGAAATGGAGACTAGAGCAAGTAACAGTCTTGGGATTGAATCATTTTGTGGGATTAATGAGCTATGAGCTCATTGTTGTGGTATCGCCTAGCCAGGGTTTACACTGCTTGGTTCCCTTTCCTCTTGCGGTCTAACATACACGCTACTCAAGTAGCAATGACCCAAAAGAAGTAGAAATCAAAATACTCAAGCTATTACAGACTATTACAGAAGATGTTTCAGAAGCAAGGCTTCAAACTTGAGTCGCAACTTGATCTTTTAGCTTGAAGGAGCCTCAAAGGAGTAGGTCTTGTGAATCTACAAGTCTTATTCACAGGCAAAGGGACTGAGATGGTCAAATCTGCACACACGTGAACACAACAAGTTAGTACAGAGAGATGGAACATATAACAAGAATCAGAAGTGAGATAAGCCAGAGATAGATGAGATCAGAGTTTAATCGGTGGGAAAAGTGTGCTCAAGGCACTGTTTGGCTCAGATTTTCCCACTGGAGACGGCGGTGGCAACTCCGGCGATCAGGAAATGCCCAGACCAGGGGAAGGGGAAGAGGAAGTGGTGGCTAGGGTTTGGAAAGGGACGGCGTCGCTCAAGCTCTCTCTCTCAAACACAAGCTTCTCCCAACACTCATCAACCAAACAAGAATCACAACACCAGATTCCGTCTAGAGAAACCGTGGAAGCAAGTTGAGAAGATCCAGAAAGAGAGAGAGAGAGTATGCTAGGGTTTTCTGTGAAGTGAGCGATAAAGATGGAGGCGGATCCATCGCAGGTTATAGAGGCTTCTAGAGCATCGAGAAACAGCAACATTAATAAAGTGTAATTAATAGGTGAGTGGACCGACGGGTAAGGTTAAGGGTTTAGGGCTTGGGCCACAAAAATAAATAATAGGAACTGGGCCAGAGAAATACAATTGGGCCAACCAGGGTTTACACTACTTGGTTCCCTTTCCTCTTGCGGTCTCACACACACGCTGCTCAAGTAGCAATGACCCAAAGGAAGTAGAAATCAAAATACTCAAGCTATTACAGACTATTACAGAAGATGTTTCAGAGGCAAGGCTTCAAACTTGAGTCGCAACTTGATCTTTTAGCTTGAAGGAGCCTCAGAGGAGTAGATCTTGTGAATCTACAAGTCTTCTTCACAGACAAAGGGACTGAGATCGTCAAATCTGCACACACGTGAACACAACAAGTTAGTACAGAGAGATAGAGCAGATAACAAGAATCAGAAGTGAGATAAGCCAGAGATAGATGAGATCAGAGTTTAATCGATGGGAAAAGTGTGCTCAAGGCACTGTTTGGCTCAGATTTTCCCACCGGAGACGGCGGTGGAAACTCCGGCGACCAGGAAATGCCCAGACCAGGGGAAGGGGAAGAGGAAGTGGTGGTGATACAACCCGAGCTGAGGAGATGTCCGATCCAATCAAGGTGCCAGAAGGACCGGTAACACGAGCAAGAGCTAAGAGGTTCAAGGAAAGCCTCAATGGATTCATGCGAGAGATCTGGAACCAAGAGTTGGCTAAACGACCCGTAGAAGGAGAAGAACCTGATCCCAAGTGGAAGATAGTGATCTCGAGCTGCGGGCACGAGCTACAGCACAAGTCGGGATGTGAGCCACCGGTCACGCCGCTTGGCATGAGCTACAGCGCGGGTGAACACGCGAGTGGACCCGGTCGCGCCACCAACGCTTCGGGCGATGAGACTGGCGCGTTCTACCGCGCGACCTGAGGCGCGAGTGAAGCCGGTCGCGTCACAGACGCTACACGGAATGAGACCGGTGCGACCTACAGCGCGAGTGAGCCCGTGTCGCGCCCATCTGGGCGTGTTCGGAATTGCGCGATTTTATGTTTTAATTTCCTAGTTTAAGTTGGATATTAATTTAGGGCTTTAGTTGTTTTGGACCAACTATATAAGGCTTGTAACTCTTATTTTTGAGGACAACTTTGATTTCATTAATTTTATTACGTGAGTTATCATTTTTCTCTCTGAGAGAATTATTCGAGTTTCACAACACAACGTGAGATTCAATCGACTTATCAAACGGATTCGCATCCCCGTTTGTGGCGTCATCACCCAATCCAAGTTCGTGTTTCCAATTAATCGAGGGTCTCGACTACATCATGTTCGAGGTTTGACATCTTTGAGAGGCTAGGGTTTTGATCCATCCATCCATTCCGTGGAATCTGCTACAATCCTGGATAAAACATCTGCTGTCTTTGTCGTATGCCGGTGAGGATCGCATCAAGTGGTATCCAGAGCCAGGTCGTATCAGGTTCCGTTTATCATTTAATTTCTGCAATTTAAATTCTCGCCTATTAAAAAAAAAGAGAGACATATCAGCATAAAAAAAAGAAGGAAAAAGTCGCTGATTAAAAAAAAAAAAGTAAAAAGGCGGGAAAAATTTTGGTGTTTTCGTTACATTTGAATTTGATATTTGGGTTGTTGGAGACGCGTATATTACTTGGGGAGAAGTCGAAAATTTTCTCGGAAATTTTCGAATTTTCGAAATTTTTCCGACACATTTTCGTGAATCTGTGATTGGTCTTTTGGGATTTCATTATTGTGATAGTGTTTCTAGTTTAATTCTATTTGGAGAGAATACGAGTGGTAAAAGGCAAGAGTGTGTGAGATTATTAGCGTGAAAAGAGCCGAATGTGTGATACACGAGAGTATACACGTGAGGTTGAGAGCTAGATATTTGTTAGGTTTGTTTCATTTCATTGTCACATTAGTAGTTCGTTTTCTTTATCTAGTTTAGTATTTGTTTTGTTCTTTGTTTAAAAAAAAAAAGAGGACAAAAAACAAATCGTTCAAAAAAAAGAGTCGATAAAAAAAAAGAGAATCGACATGTCTAACAAAAGTGCAGGTACCAAAGGAGCAGCCGCAGGATCGAGTGATGAGCTGAACATTACTTTTGATCCTAAGAATACAGTGGAAGCTATTCAGCAACACCTCACGAAGTTGTTCAAAACTGAGATGGCGTCGTTGAATGAGAGGCTAAACCAAGTAGAGAGTTTAATACAGGAGCAATCTCAACAAGCTCCTCGAGAGAACCATGGCGGAAGAGGTGGAAGAGGCGGATGCGGAGTTCGGATAGAGGCTAGACGCTACCCACATGTAGAGAGACAGCGGAATGACTACTATGACACCGAGATGGGAGATTCAGAAGAGGAGGATAGATATTCAACAGTTGGAGGTAGGAGACATGGGAGAGCAAGGAATCGAGAAGACAACGATCTCAGAAACATCAAAATGAATGTGCCTTCATTCCAAGGTAAAAATGATCCAGCTTTGTACCTTGAGTGGGAGCGCAAGATTGAGATGATGTTCGATTGTCACAACTATTCTGAGCTGAAGAAGGTGAAGTTGGCAGCAGTGGAGTTTTCAGATTATGCCATAGTTTGGTGGGATCAGTTGACATCCAACAGGCGGCGTAATCAAGAACACCCAATAGAGACGTGGGGAGAGATGAAGGCAGTGATGAGGAAGAGGTTCGTACCAAGCTACTACTATCGAGAGCTATACAACAAGTTACAAAACTTGAGGCAAGGTACGAATAGTGTGGATGACTACTTCAAGGAGATGGAGATTTCAATGATCCGAGCAAATGTGGAGGAAGATAGGGAAGCCACAATGGCTCGATTTCTAGCAGGTCTACATAGAGAGATCCAAGAAGTAGTAGAGTTGCAGCACTATGTGGAGATGGAAGACATGGTGCAAATGGCTATAAAGGTAGAAAACCAACTCAAGAGGAGGGGTAACAACAATCGAGTGAGTTCTTCTACATGGAAGTCGAACTCCAATTCCAATACAACCCCATGGAAGGCTTCAAATTAGGGGAAGAAGGATGAGAAGCAACCGTTCACCAAGCCGAAGACTGAGACATCTACAATGACGGGATCAAGCAATCAAGATTCGTCGGGCAACCGAAACCGAGACATTAAGTGTTTTAAATGTCAAGGTAGAGGACACATAGCCAATCAGTGCCCAAACCGACGTGTGATGATTCTAAAAGATAATGGTGAGATTGTGACGGATGAAGAAAAAGTTGATCCGAAGATGCCGGGTTTATCCGAGTCGAGTGGGGAGGAGGAGTACGCAGCGCCCAACGCTCTTATTTTGGTTGCACGCAAATCTCTTAGCCTACACACCAAGAGCGTCGACGAGGAGCAAAGGGAGAACATATTCCATACCCGATGCCACATCAAGGATAAGGTATGTAGTATGATTATTGATGGCGGTAGTTGTACTAATGTTGCAAGTGTTGTGATGATGACAAAGTTAGGATTGCCGGTTCTCAAATATCCTAAGCTATACAAGCTGCAGTGGTTGAATGATAGTGGAGAAACCAAGGTGAACAAGCAAGTTCGAGTGCCATTTCGGATTGGTAAGTATGAAGACGAGGTATTGTGCGACGTTGTGCCTATGCAAGCGGGACACATCTTGCTAGGGCATCCATGGCAATTCGATAGGAGGGTGAAGCATGATGGTTTCACAAACAAGTACTCTTTTGTACTTAACAAGAAGACGGTGACACTAGCTCCTCTAACACCATCTCAAGTGTACGAGGACCAAGTGAAGCTATAAGAGGAGGCCGATACCATGAGGAAGAAAGGAAAAGAGGCCAACGTAGGAAAGGAGGTGGTCCAACATGCTTGTTTTGCAACAGCCAGTGATGTCAAATGGGCTGTGCAACATGAGAAGCTAATGTACTTGATGATCCGCAGAGATGTGTTAATGAGTGTTAACCCATTTGATCCATCTTTGCCTAGTCCCTATTGTGTCTCTTTTGCAGGAATTCAAGGATTTCTTTCCCGAAGAGATGCCACCGGGTTTGCCACCAATTAGGGGAATCGAGCACTAAATTTATTTGCCTAGAATTTCTATTTCTATCACGTCAGACCGTAATAGTTGTTTTACATCAAGGTTCTGGAGGAGTTTTCAAGAAGCAATTAGAACAAAGCTAAGCTTCAGTACCGCTTTTCATCCTCAAATAGATGGCCAATCAAAGAAAACGATATAAATTGTGGAGGACATGCTCCGAGGAGTTGTGTTGGATGGGAATACAACCTAGGAAGATGGTTTACTCTCGGTGGAGTTTGTATATAATAATAGCTACCAATCAACTATAAAGATGGCATCATATGAAGCATTGTATGGTCGCAAATGCAGATCACCCTTGTATTGGGATAAAGTTAGAGAAAGGCAAATAATGGATCCGGAGATTGTACAAACCACTATCGAGATAATTGACCAAATTCGAACAAGAATGAAGAAGCACAAAGTAGACAAAAGGCTTATGCAAATTTGCCCATAACAAACCTACAAATTCAAGTAGGTGAAAACGTCTTTTTAAAAGTATTTCCAACACAAGGTGTTGTAAGGTTCAGAAAATAAGGCAAGTTAAGACCAAGATTTTTGGGCCATTCGAGATACTAATTTTTTTTTTGGTAAGGCTGCTTACCGATTAGCTCTACCACCAGACTTGTCACAGATTCATGATGTACATCATGTTTCAATGCTTAGAAAATACGTGTTTGACCCAGAACACGTTGTCAAAGAAAGTGAGTTAGTTTTACGTTCTGATATGACGTATGAGGAGAAACCCCAAAAAAATTCTTGATAGGAAAGTTCAAGTCCTAAGAAACAAGCAAATTCCATTGGTGCTTCTGCAATGGAATCATCACGATCGAACTGAAGCAACGTGAGAACTAGAAAACAAAATGAGACAGCAATATCCTGAGTTATTTGAACGTACGTGAATTTCGGGATGAAATTCTTTTAAGGGGGGAGGAGTGTAATACCCCGAAAATTTTATTATCTAAATTTAATTAGGAATATACATCTAATAGTTAGACATCCAAAAACTCTTTGGTATTAAAAATATATATATGGCATATGCTAGCCATAAGGATAATCTAGGAAAGAAAATGGAATTTCTAGGTCACATTTTTAGGTGATGTGTGCCCATTGAGTATGTTAGAAATACCCTTAGAACATTTTTGTATTTAATTTAGAACCCTAGATATGCACTTAATTTGATTAAATTGAATTTATCTACTAACTGTACTAGATTTATTGTGACAAATATATATATATATATATATATATATTATTACGTGTATATATAAGTATATGTATAATAGTAACTTATACATATGCAAATATAGTCTACATAATAGTAAATATTAGTAATGAATAATTAAAAAAAAAACAGATATCTAATTTCCCTAAACTACGTGTCATTAGTTTGAATAGGTAAAGTGGTGTCAACATTTGGATTAAAGGTTGATGAGTCATGTTCCAATTAATCATCATATACATATAATAAATTAATAAGATCAAGTGGGTGCCTTAGTAGAGTGACGCCATATATATAGCCTATTTATTCACATCTATATTTTTACATAGAGATAAATAAGCAATAACAAAGAAAGTGTTGAGCTTGTTGAATTAAAGGAGGAATAGTTCAAGGTTAGTTTCTAATTTTATATTTAACGCAATTCTCATAAATTTTTCGGTAATAATTGGGGTTTGAAGAAAATGGTAATATAGTTAGTGTCAGAATCACAAAATTTCAATTTTTATATATATACCCAAGAGATCATAAATGTAAAATAAATAAATAAATAAATAAATAATATTTAATATTTATTGATTTCTTATTTTCAGATAAAAGAATACTAGAACTAAAGTGGATCTTATTCCATTCATGTTAATTTATGAATTACGGGAAAAAATTAATAAAGGGAAAAATTAGGAAAGCTTTCCAAAAAATGATTTAAGTATATGTGTACATGTAGAAATATGTGTGAAATTACAAAGTAGTCTTAGATTAGAATTAGTAATCAAAGTATAAATCGTGATTAATTCATTTTTAGGGCAGAAGGTTATATTATTTGTATAAAGTTATTAATAACAATACAAAATATCAATTAAAGGTGCATAAATAATCTAACTTGTTAGTTTACGATTATTCATTAATAACAATTATTGTTTTATACTATTAGATGAAAATCAAAATAGTAAATTTATATATGTCGCACATGAATTATGTAATGGCACTAGGCTAGAGATATAGTATAGTGTTTTGAGGATGGTCAAATTGTAAGTAATAAAATACAAAATTTCAATGGAAACTTAAATTATAAGGGAATTTAAGTGTGAAGTTTTAGATATTTTTAGTTAAACTAAGCCAAGATTGATTATTGTAGGCTTAGAAGAGCTAGCAGAACCTGAGCAGAACCAACCCAAAATTTGAGAGCTTATCTATTACCCAGGTGGACTATTATATCTTTGCGAATTGTATCTTTCGAGTTATTAAGCTCTGCTTTGTTAAAAATTGCATATGTGACTATCTGTGTTAAATATTTACGTGCTACTGTATGTTGTCGGAGTCTCATATACCAGCGCTGTGTCAATGTGAGTAGCTACAGTATGCATGCATTATTTGTCCTGCCCTACTCCTTGTCGGTGAGACTAAAATGAAACACTTATGGATTATACTCATTGGGTATACTTGGCCATACTCAACTTTACGCGTGGTGATGTAGTACAGGTTGCGGGCAGTGACTGGTTACACTCTTAAGCGCTTCACGATAAAATGTTTTGGTGAACTTAGGTTGCTTTCAATTTTAAAACCTCCTAAGCTTCACTACCTGCATGAACACAGATAGATTACTTTAATAAAATGATTTGCATAACTTGAATTGTAAAAACATACCCACTGAGTGCACTAGTACTCAGCCCAAATATTTTCAAATATTTTTCAGGTAAGTAGGTTGGCGCGTGGAGGTGACGATGCTGAGAAATGGGCTTTTGTTATTTACTTATTTTCCCATTGTCTCTTTTTGTTAAGTATTCTGTTGATAATTAAGTCTCCGCGCTTGTAATATCCTTTTGTTAAACACTAAGAACTCTGATCTTGGTGTTGTAGATAGCTATATATTATAATAAAGCATGTTTGGTTATTCTGGGTCTTCTGTTGAGATTTTCATTAATCAGGTTACCCCCTTTCTTTCCCACTTCTTAATTCCAACCTCCGTGGCGTCCATTTCCACGGTCTTCTGGGACTGGGGCGCTACAATAATAAATTAAAATTGATGAAGAATACAAAAGAAAATATCATAAATTTAATCGTGGAACACGAGTTGGAACACCAAATCTGAAATAGAGGATCTCATCTGGATATAATCTTATCTTAACCTTAATCTTAATTTTAATATATATAAAAGTAAGAAGCTATTCCTTTTATAGTAACTGTCATTTCCCTCCTCAAAGATATTTCCGTATTTAGAAATATAATATTTTTTTATTAATCAATCAATCAATATTTATTATATATACATATTAATATTAAAGTTAACCAATTTAATAGTATTAATTTCAGCCAAATTAATCTCTCATTCAAAGTTCACTTTTCTTCCTCTCCTACCTATCCCATCAGGGCGGTAAATGAACCAAACTGTTCGTGAGCTACTCGGGTATTGACTCGAAAAAAGTTCGATCGAAACTCGTTCGTTTATTAAACGAGCCGAATTCGAGCTTTTTTTCGAGCTCGATAATTTTCTCGAGCCGAATTCGAGCTACTCGCGAACTTCTCACGAGTAGCTCGAGTTCGATTATAAATGAGCTTTTATCGAGTAGTTCACGAGCTTTAATCGAGCTTAATCGAGCTTTGACAAATAAGCTAAAAAAATTAAATTTTCACCCCCAATAAGATTCAAACATTAGCCAAATGTATTTCAATTTGTTATTATAGTCACTCGACCAAATTATTAACAATTATGTTAATTGAATCAAATAATGTTTTTATAACAATTCTCCAAAACTTAAATATATGCAAATATTTATATATTATATTTTGATATTATATTTATATAAATATATATAATATCATATTATCAATTTATCTGATAAGTATATTCAACTACTAATAATAGACTATATGAACTCTACGAAAATTAAGAATTAGTATTAAGCTTATTTTATTAAACAAAAAATAGGAATATGTAAATAGATTTATATGATAAAAAATAATGTAATAAAAAATTGATTATCCAACTTTAAGATAACCATTTAGAATTTATTTAGTTAAAATATTAATATAAAATAGTATATTTGAATTTTGAAGTAGTCTAACAAAAAAACTATCTAATTATGAGGTAATTAAAATTATAATTTATAGTTATAATTAAGAATTGAGATTTGATAATGAAATAAACACAAATGAATTTGATTAAACCTATGATATCAAACAAACATCATTACATTGAATTAAATCACAGTTATTCATCAAAATCAATATCAAATAATTTATAGTGTCTGATAATTACTTAGTTCATTTGATTCGACAATATATATATATATATATATATATATTATATCAATTTACTCAATTATTATATAATATACAAATATTATGTATACTTTAGCATTCTTCATTGAAATATTTAATTTATATACCAATAAAATAAAAGAAAATTGAGATATAACAATAAAAATAAATTATGGTTTATAAATCATATTATAAAAAAGTTTGAAATTTGTGTTCGAATTAAGATTAGTGTAAATATTTACTTATTAATTGGAACATGTGTGAATGTGTAGTAAAAAATAATAAACTAACAAGAATAATGAACTATATCATCAATCAACTAATATAATTACAATTTACATAAAAATGAAAATGAATAATCGATAAAATAGTAAGAAAATGAGATATGTTTGAATTATAATTTATAAATTGCATAATATAGAACACTTTGAAATTTGAATTTTAATTAATATGATTGTAAAATATTTATATGTTGAAGTTTGAAAGAAAAAATAATAAGCTATCATGGATAGTGCGATAAATTACTAATTAACTAATGAATATAATTTTTAAATAAAAAGTGAAAACGAATGATCGATAAAATAAAAATAAAATGAGACATGAGTAAATTATGATTTATAAATTATATTAGAAAAAAATGAAATTTTAATTCAAATTAAGGTAAATATATATTAAAATTTGAATACACCTATATTAATAATGAAAAATAATAAAATGAATAATAAACATGACTACAATTACATAATTAAGTAATTAATTTGAAGAAAATAAAATAAAAATAAACATAAATAAAGAAAATCTGAAAAAGAAAATAAAAGGACTCGATCCAAAATTTTATTATTATCGAGCTTTAATCGAGTTTTTTGTCGAGTTTTTTTAATCGAACTTGAACATATCCTTATCGAGTCGAACTCGAGCCGAGCTCGAATCGAACTCGATCACGAATTTTCTAATTCGAGCCGAACTCGAACTCCAACTCGAAACTCGAGTCAAACTCGAACTTGAGCTCGAGCCGAGTATAACTTAAACGAGCCGAACTCGAGCTTGAAGGTATTCGAGTTTCGAACCTGCCATCCTCTACGCCCATTATACCGGTAGTGACTTACCGGGAAGCTTGGCTTCCATAATAATATCAACTTAGTATATGCAACTTTTTGTACTTTGACCGCATAAATCAAATCTCTCAGACTTCTTATTTATGTGTCTCCTTACAGAAATCCATTTTAAAAAAACAAAAACAAAGGCACCAGATCGATCAACTAAAATCATATCATCGATCGCCGAAAATGTCTTTGGATTTACGATATGTTTTGGTTCCTGCAATCAACTCAGTGAAAGGTTTGAATCAAGATTCGACATGGGATCCTTTCGGTGTGATTGCTAATCTAACATGGTTTAAGTTTTGTAGAATGTCAGTGAATCCAAAGAGGACGCTGCCCGTGGAGGAGACGACGGCGGAGGGATTCTTGACAGTGTTGTAAAAATCAGCCTAGGCGGCGCCTAGGCGCTCGTCGGCACTATGCCGCGGCGAAAACATGCAATTCGGGGCTGTTAGGCGGATCGGCCGCCTAGGCAGAATTGTTCGGCGCCTAGGCGGCCGATTTCCGTCTAGGCGCCGATTTTTCTTTTTAAAAAAAAAATTAATTCCTAAAAAACAAAAAAGAGAGAAAAAGAAGAAGTCAAAATGTATGTTTGTTTTATGTTGGATCTTGAATGATTTATGTTTGTTTTATTTTGCATCTTGGATGATTTATGTTTATTTTATTTTGGCTCTTGATATTATGTTAATGAACTTTGAATAATTTGGTCTTGATATGTTTGTTTTATTTTGGATTTCAGATGATTTAAACTTTAATTGATATTATTTGGAATGTTAAGATTTATGAATTTATATATGATTTTTTTATATTTATTAAGAAATATATAAAATAATAAATTAAAAAAACGCGTAGAATCCGCTTAGGTCCCGCCTAGGCGCTCCAGACGCTAGGCCCCCATCGGCCGCCCGACTAGCGCCTAGCGCCTTCTGCAACCATGATTCTTGACCACAGAGGAGTTGGAGAAAAACATATACTCAAGAAGACTTTATACTGTAAATTCACATATCTTGTACAAAAATATAGATGAGATAAGCGTAAACATTTCAACATATATAATCCCCACCTTAATCTTGACTTGCAAAAAAAGGAATTATTTAAATCCACGCGCGCCGCCTAGTATATTAATAATTTAATTAATATGATATCCTATAATATATTAGGATGCAATAGCTTTAATAAAATAAACATGTACTTTTATTTGAACAATATAACATGAATAAATTTTCGTACACAATAAATAACATATAAACATGTCTTCGTATATATGTATATAGAAACTCATATATGTATATGTATATATATATATGTTCATAAATGTGTGCGTGAGTCAAAACATTATATACAAATATATATATATATATATATATATATATTTCTTCAAACTTTACTAACTTTCGACAAGCATGCTTTCAAATTGAATTTTATTGATTTATTCAAGTAGTCCAACCTATTCCACTAATATAGTTATAATGATGTTGACATGTTAGGAATATTCTACAAATATCAATATAAGCGGTTGTATCTATCAATACGTAAAAATATATGCTCCATTTTTATTTAATGGACAAGGTCATTTTTGGCATGCAAAATTATTAATCAAAATCTTAATAAATATTTTAACCCTTAATTCACGGCTTTTCCATTTTGCAATCGCCAGTTTTTTTTTTTTTTTCGTTATCAAACGTTTGTGAATTTAATTTAGCATAATTATTAATTCATTAATTGATATGTAATGAATGATTATCTTAATTTCACTTTTCATTTAGTTTCTATTTAAATTTTCATTTATACTAACTAAATGATCATCATAGTGTAGTTTTTTTGTGCTTTTATTTTTCATAAGATTTAATTGTAGTAATAATTATCATAATGATTTTTCATTTAGTTTTTTATTTAGTATTAATGAATTGCTATAATAATTAATAATTTATATTAATGAATAAATACAATATTTTTTAATTTCTAATATATTTTTAATATTAATAAATTGTTATATTTTAGCAACATCAAAACAACAATTTCATTTATTGTATATATAGTTAATACTAAACATTACAATACCGAATAAAAGCATCTCAGATAACAAAAGAAGCAATATCATATAACTTACTAACCTAGTAAACCATTAATCATACATCAAAGCACTATAAAATCACAAAATAAGCATCATAAAATCTAAAAATAACTTGACGATTTATGTTGACATCAAATGACCTAAACTGATCAAATAAAAAAGCATTAACAAATAGTATAAACAACATCTAATAGAACAAAAATAACATCACGGTATATTACGTCGACACTAAATGTTGTTTTACAATGGTTATAACACAATCAATTCTATTGTTTATAGTCTTTCATGCATTATTAATGATAATTAATATTTCATATCAACAAATAAATACAACTTTGATTTTATAATTCATTTTTAATACTAATGAATTATTATATTTTGACATCATTAAAGTCACAATTTCTTATTCGATATATGATTAGTACAAAATATTAGACCGCTATAATTAAATTACAAGCATCTTGGATAACAAAATAAGCACCAATATTATATAATTTAGTAAGACACTAATCATGCATTAAAGCTTTATAAAATAACAAAATAAGCATCACGAAATTAAAAAATAACGTAACGATTTATGTTGACATCAAATGACCTACACATATATTAATCATATAAAAAGCATTAACAAATAGTATAAAAACATGTAGTAGCATAAAAATAGCATAACAATATATTATGACACTATATTTTTTGTAAAAATTATAACACAAACAATTCATTATTAGTTATAGTTTTCCTAATATTAAATTGATATATCGTGGAGTTAGTATATATATATATATATATATATATATATATATATATATATATATATATATATATATAGGGAAAGGATCAAATGAGAACCCTTCCCCCAGGTGGGAACTAGGAACCAATCATAGCCCTTGTTTGACTCAATCTAGACGGTCCAGATTAAATCAGATTTAAGTGGATGGGCGGTGGCATTCCTGTAATTTTCGGCAACTTTCTGGACGGAGGGGTAATATAGTAATTTAATAATTCTTTCCTTTTGTTCTAAGGCTAAAATGAGAATCGCATGAGGCTAAAATGAGAATCGCATAATGCTAAAATTATCGAAGTAGGAGGCTAAAATTGATGTGACATTTTTCACTAGGGTTCACCGTTCCCAATTAGGGTTTATTAAGTTCCTGATAAGTTCCTGATCCCAACTAGTAATTATGAGATTCTCATTAGGGTTCACTGTCCCCAAATAGGGTGTATTGCATTTCATTCCAATGAAATCATCGTTCCATTTTTGTTTATCAACACATGCTAAAATGAGAAATGCAGGAGGCTAAAATGTGCGAAGTCGGATGCTAAAATTGAATCTGGGCAATTTTCAGTTCAGTTCCGATTTTACCCTTAATGAGACGCGCGAATTGAAGATTTTTGCGATAATTACAAAAATGCCACCGAAAATCTGGATGGATCTGGGGCGTCGATTTTGCAGGATGGACGAATGGGATCGGTTCCCGGTTCTCACCTAGCGACCGGTTCTTACCAGATCCCATCCCTATATATATATATATATTTAAGATCAATTAAGTGTAAAAAATAATATAAGAAAACAACTATATATCCCTCAAATCATCATGTATAATTCACGATTTTTATAAAGAAATCATCTTTTTTGTAGAGACATATAAGGTTTTAATTTTGGCCTACCAAGATTTTCAATTTTAAAATCTTGTGTAAGTATGTAATTATTGCTAGGAGAAAGATTTACTTTCCTATAAATTAAATTGCTTGAATTATGGTATATGCAAATAAATAAAGACAAGTTTACATGATTGCCCTTCAGTACACCCACAAATTAATAAAAAATATTATTACTGCTACCACCTTTAATTAATAATATCCATTGATTTCACAGATTAATGGATCAGATTAATTCCTAATTTACACACTAGGAACCTATATTCATGATAACCTTCCCCTATATTATATATTTCATATATCTATATTATATTATATATTCCATGTATGTGTACTGTATCTAAATTTAATTCTAGATCCGGAAATGTAATTTAGGCGGGAAAAATAATATTTTATATTTACGGATGCGGAGTCGTTATTATATATTATATAGATAGATTTGCGTGTTCTTGTTCAAGTTATACTTCTGCTTGTATCAGAAACCTATATAATTTATTGTATTTTAATATTTTCTACTTTGTTGGCCGCGTAAAAATTACTCCAATCAAGAAAATAGTAATATGATTTTTCACCTATAAAGTTGATCGAATATTAAATTTGTAATTTTTTTGAAAAATTAAATACTATTTTATTAATTTTGAAAAAATGAATTATTGAAAAAAAATGCTTAAAATATTAATATCAAAGTGTAATTTTCCATTATTTCAAAACTCAAGATGATGATAAATAAAGGAAAAAGGTGCAAATACACCCCTAACGTTTATCTTAGGGGCAGATTCACCCTCAATATTATTTTTGGAGGAAATAACACCCTAATGTTTATTAAAAAGTACAAATACCTCCCCGCTCCCCAAAAATAGTATTTATGTTAAAAAATATAGAAAATTATTATTTTTTTTCATAATTTTCATCCATAATATTATTTTTATAATTTGAATATATTAACTAATTTTTTATCACTTTGTATATATATATATATATATTTTGTATTTTTATAATACAGTAATATTATCACGGAGGATTCATAACAAGATACAAAAAGGAAGGCATCCTATGAACAATGGACTAAGAAACCAAGCGACTTGTTGTTAGAACTTATGGTTGATGCTTGATAAACTGAGATTTTACACTAATTTTGGTACACTTTTGTGTCGAGTTTGAATTATTTTTGGTGTGTTTCATTTCAGTTTATTTGTGTTTTTATGCATTTGGGAGTTTGGTATTACTTGTTGGAATTTTGCAGGAATTGTCCTTGAAAAGATGATGTTTGAACGAAGTATGGAAATCCCGGGAATGGCCGAGAACCGCGGCTGATGTGGCAGAGCGCGAGTGAGGATCCCAACCTTTGACTGTAAGATCGCGACAGAGGCTGGGGTACACAGAATAAACATCGCGACTCGCGAGCGAAGTCGCGAATCACCAAGAGCCCAGTGATTGTGAGATCGCGACAGAGAGGGTGTCTGGCTTTGTATTATTCGTGACCCGATCGCGAATACCCAAAGGACTCGTGAATTTTCTGCCACATGGATGCCACGTGGAGTCGCGACCCGAGTCGCGACCGACCTGCTCGGGAGCGAGCTTGTGAATTTCAATGGCGGTGCAGCTGTGGTTTCCTACTTTGGATCAAATTCCTACTTAGTATGTAAGGGTTGAAATACACGAAAATCAGAGATGAAAAACCCTACTATAAGTTTTGGAGCAAAGAAAAAGAACAGAGAGGAGTCATCGCGAGGAACGAGCTCTAAGAATTCAAGTTGTACAAGATTAGAAGCAGATTTAACCTTCCGGGTTTTGTTTATTTTTATTCTTGTTAATTTGGCTATGGATTTTTGGATTAGATCTTTATTTGTTTGTTTGATTATGGACAACTAAATCCTAGTATTTTAGGGTTGATTATGATTCAATTATGAAGTTGTTTAATTAATTCAATTCTTTTGCCTATGATTTTTCTCATGCTTTAATTATTCTTGTTTTAAATGTTGTGTTGATTAATTGGCCATTAATTAATGCAATTTAATGTGTTGATTCATAATTCGAGAGATGAGTTTTGACACGAGATCCGGAGTAGTTAACTTGATAATTGATAATACTCGAAAGAGTTGAGATTATTTTTTAGAGCACTTAACCTTATGATCATTTAGGAGTTACATGTTAGATAATTAATGGAGACATTATTATTTAATTTGTAACCAACATTTGCATTACTATGAGAAGAGATTGTAGATTATTGTGTGGTTGCTCTAGTGTGATTCAAATCTGAACATAGGCATGGCATTGTGTTAATTAAATAGGTGGAGTAATTGATGATTAATCAATCCTAGAATGCGCTTGTTCTCCTGATAATTTTATTTGTTATTTTCAGTTGTTTTATGCTTGTGGTGATTTATTTATTTTATTTGGCTAGTTTAGTAAATTTCACACACATAATTTTGTTAGTCTAGATAACAGCCGTAGAATAAATAGAATAACTAGTAATTAGATATTGAGTCTCTGTGGATTCGACCTTGTTCACTGCTATACTAGAAGTCTCACTGTACACATGCAGTTAGGGTAAAAATAAATACCGAACAAGTTTTTGGCGCCGTTGCCGGGGATTCAAATTCTTTTATTGCTATTATTCAATTTTATTTTATATTGTTACTCTAGACATTGTTTATTTTTAGTATTTTTTTCTCTTTCTCTCTGCAAATTCGTAGGTAGTGTATGAGCACACGTTCGAAAGGGAAACCACTTCAACCTTTTGATCCTGAGATTGGAGGCACTGCTCGTCACCAGAACGCAAAGAGAAGAAGGGGGAAAAGGGCGGATCAGCACGCAACACCTATCACTGCTGAACAGATGCGTCAGATGCAACAACAGCTCGAGGAAATGCAATAGAGGTTCCGAGAGCAAAAGGAGGCTAGAGCAGCTGCCCCAGTGCCTATTAATCAGTTGTTTACGCCGGTGCTGAATCATGGTCGTGTTCTAGGCCCCGGGATAAATGCAAACAATTTTGAACTAAAGTCGGGCTTGATAGGAATGGTCCAACAGCACCAGTATGGGGGGCACAAGATGTAGAATCTGAATGCGCACCTTCAACAATTCCTGGAGATTTGCTGCACCATAAAGATGAATAGAGTGTCGGATGACACTATCCGGCTTCGCCTGTTCTCATTCTCGCTGAGGGATGCCGCCAAGGATTGGTACCATTCACTGGATCTCGGTACAGTCGTCGACACCTGGGAGACTCTAACACACAAATTTCTTCATAAGTTCTTCCCTCCTGGTTTGACTTTGAAACTGAAAGGCGAGATCACCCAGTTTCGCCAATACGATGATGAGAATCTGTACGAAGCCTGGGAGAGTTTTCGAGAGCTGCTTAGGAAATGTCCTAACCATGGATTTGGGATCAACCATCAGGTATGCATCTTCTACAACGGCTACGACACGGAAGTGAAGAGGCTTCTGGATACCTCAGCAGGTGGGTCCCTACTCAATAAGGACATGATCAGGCCGTCTTTATCATAGAAGACATGGCCACGAACAGTTATCAGTGGACCAATGATTGACAGGTGAAGATCATGAAGAGAGTTGCTGCAGTAGAGGAAACTGATCCTATTTCCAAGTTGGCCGCCCAGCTATCGACGTTGAATGCTACCATCAATAGTCGATTTGATGCCATGACACGCACGGGTGTGGAGAACCCCGTAGGGAATGCAATGGAAGACGTGAACTACGTTAATCAACCTATGTTCAAGAAAGAGAAGACGTGAGCCTTGTAGGATTCAAGTGAAGAAGCATATAAGGGATATAATCGACACTTGAAGAATTATTCAAGCACTAACCATCTTTCCGCTGTGTGTGAAGATTGAAGAGCTTGAGTCACAAACTTAGCATAGATTTCATTCTTCGTTCCTTCTTCTCTTCTTAATGTTTATTGTTGTACAATCAATTCACGAGAGTAGGTTGTACAAGTTAGGATAGATAGAAAGGTTGTGAAATCATTGCTAGTTTGTCTACAAATTAACGGTAGGTTAATTTGTAATTTTTGAATTCGTTTTGGTTGTAAACTAGAATAGGATTTGTGTATTTTATTTGATATGTCAAGAGTCTCAGCGTCTGACATTATCAAATTAACAGTTGTTTTGGCTCATGGAAGCTTAATTTCGCCCTGTGGCAATCACATACATGTTGTGTGAAATTTTGACGCGGAGGAAAGTGTAAAAGTAAATAAATATTCTACTAGTTAACACGAATCACGTGAAGTTTTGAAGGCTATGAAAAGGGTAACATAATTTACTGAAACCTAATTGGCTGCTCGATTTTTGGGGGCAAATTGGTAAAAAATTGGTACACCAAAAAATGTGAAGCTTGAGAAATTACCCGGAAGCTGCTCCTTGAAGTTGGACGTGTGTCCATATTGATCATAATTCATATATATTCATATCAGTGCATGGGAGCAGCTGCACCATTTGACAAAAAAGAAAAAACAACACCAGATCGAATATCGATCAACTGAAATCATCATCATCATCGTCGAAATGTCTTTGGATTTACGGTATGTTTTAGTTCTTGCAATCAACATAGTGAAAGGTTTCAACCCAGATTTGACATGGGATCCTTTCAGTGTGATTGGTAATCCAACATGGTTCAACTTTTGGCTTCTTTTAACTCTCTCTCTCTTTATCTCCTTCTTTCCCATTCAAATCACACGAACCTCTCCATTTCTGGTGTTTTCTGTGCGACCCCATGGTTTCTCTGTTCTTCTGTTAGTTTCTTTCATGGCGTCGTTGATCCTCCCACAGCTGCTTTTCTGGTACGTTTATCCTCTGATATTGCTGCTGTCTACCAGCTTCGTCTCCGCCCTGTTCCTCAGCTGTGCAACGTCGCTGCAAGCATTTCTGTTGAGGACTCCGCAGTTCACCATTCACGTACACCCTCAAGGAGAAGAGATCCATGGATTACAGCATATTGTTTAATTAATACAGATCCATCGCTATGATTTCTGCGCATGTTGTTGCGTCGATCGATATATATAGTTATGCTTATTTTTCTCTACGTTGTATCCATATTACTATATTACCGTTGTTGTTCAGGCTAAGTGAGTCGTCTAAATTCTCTGTTTCAAATTTTCAATGCTTTTACTTTGCTTTTCAACTTTTTCAATGTTTAATATTATTCAAATTAAACTTAGTGCCGTTGACATAGATCGACGTTGACTGGGGCATTTTAACCCTATAAGAATAGTAGCAAAATTAATTGTGGGTTTAACATCAACCGAATATATGTAAAAAAGAGCAAAATTAAAAGGTATGTATTCAATATATATAATTTAATAATAAAAAAAATTACTTCAGGTACTTTTTCTTGATAAATTCCACGCTACCAAGTACCACCCAAGTTTAATGAACCTCCACACGTGCCCTAGAGCAACTTCAAAGGGATCCCTCTACCTTTTTTTTATTATTTTATTCTTGTTGTAAATTAGAGAGAGGTGAGAGAAAATATGAATTGTGTGTATTTAATATGAGGATCAAATGCCTCTATTTATAATAGTACAAGAGACAGGCTTTTAGAGTTAGTAACTTGGCCATCACTCATATCATATATATCTATTAGATATATTTACAACACTCCCCCTTGGGTGACCAATCTCTAAAACAAATGTTGCCTCATTAAAACCTTGCTAGAAAAACCCATTGGGAAATAATATAATTCAAGGTCTATGGTACCCTTCAGATAACGTAGAATGCGCTTAACACCATTCCAATGTGGTGCAGCGCTATATCTTGCGAGAAGATTTACAGAAAAAGCTATATCTAGTCTAGTATAATTAGCCAGATAAGTTAATGTTCCAATTGCACTTAGATATGGTACTTCAGGACCAAGTATCGTTTCACCATCTTCAATAGGTCGAAATTGATCTTTCATCATATCAAGAGATTTAACGACAATTGGTGATGCTAATGGATGTGCATTATCCATGTAAAAACGTTTTAACACTTTTTCTGTATATGTGGATTGGTGAATAAACGTTCCTCCTCGGACACGTTCAATTTGCAAACCAAGACAAAATTTTGTCTTTCCCAAATCTTTCATCTCAAATTCTTTCTTCAAATATTCAGCAGTTTTATTGAGCTCTTCAGGAGTCCCAATTAAATTCAAATCATCAACATAAACTGCTATAATTGCAAATCCACTTTCGGTTTTCTTTATGAAAACACAAGGGCAGATATCATTATTTTTGTATCCTTCTTTCAACAGATACTCGCTCAATCTATTATACCACATACGGCCAGACTGTTTCAGCCCATACAATGATTTTTGCAGTTTAATCGAAAACATGCTTTTGGGTTTTGACTTTAATGCTTCAGGCATTTTATAACACTCCTCCTTGGACATTACGACGTGATGTTCATGCCTCATTAAAAACCTCGCTGAAAAACCCAGTAGGAAAAAATTAGTCGAGGAAAAGAGTACATGGCATACGTTTATAAGTGTTGCATTAGTTGCCTCATTAAAAACCTTCACTAAGAAAACCCCGTGGGAAAAACTTAGTAAGGAAAAAAGAGTACAACCATTGAGCCTTCAGAGAATAATGTAGACTTACAGGGTCTGACCTTCAGGGCTTAATCTTCTAGATTATTTTGAAAATTATCGCCCCCCTTAAAACTACAATCATTGGAGCGAACTTTAAATTTCAAAACTCTTCTAGAGTTTATATGTGGGTAAAAGAAAATAATATGTGTTACGTCAGGTAACCTTTAACTCACCCACTATTCATTTGTGCAACACAAATACATTGTCTTTAAATAGACAATAGGAGATAATATCATTCGTCGCGCTACACATAAAAATAACATAAAAAAAAAACCAGTCTCAAATATGACAATACGAGGATCAGGATATAGCCAACATTTGAATAGTCCACCAATGTCATGCCATTGTTTATTTCAATAAATAATATCTATAATTTGAAAATAATGGAGGATATAGTAATTGACATGCTAGTGTCTCATTGTAGAAAAATACTAAATCTTGCTTGCAAGTTATTTATAAATATGGTACCTGGCCAGGTAATCTTGCAAGATAAAATATTGTAAGGAACTGCTGGTCCTAAAATATCCTCATTATCATCTTTGAGTTTAAATAAATACTCATTCACTTCAAGTGATCTAACAATTATTGGTGTGTTAAATGTATGAAGCTATTCATAGATAGAATCTCCATAAATTTTGAGATAGATTGGCTGGTGTATATATAAAATCACATAAGGTGATTCTCGATCTGCAATCCGAGACAATACTTGGTGCTATCCAAGTCTTTTATTTCAAATGCTCTGTCTTTAGGCATGAGTTAACTTTTCTCACAATAAATGTTGCGATGTTATACAATAAATTTTAAATCCATCAGGATTTTCATATAAATATTATCGTTCAATGACCCATATAAGTATGTGGTCACAACGTCCATTAATTGTATATCCAATGCTAAAATTACTGCCATTTATTTTATGTAGCGGAACATAATGTTATTGTTAATAGGAGAATATAATTTATGGAATATGGGTCTCTGTGTAAACCCATAAGCTACAACCTCTTTGTATGTCTCACCACCTTATTAATTTTGTCATTTCTCATTCATAGAAATGCTCATTTGTGTCCTATTGAGACAATAATTATTCGCGGTTGAGCTTTACGCCTTTACCTCAATTGCTATTTTTCATTTTACATAATCACAATATCAGAATGCTTCTGGCAATCTGCTTTCATCGTAAGTTTTGGATCCAAATTATAAAAGCAATTGTGGAGACAATATATGTTGTCGACAACTATGTTATTTATGCTATATATCTCTCCCATATTTATAAAATATATGGTACCTTTAATATTAAAATTAATCAGACCATTGTCATTTCCCATAATATTTCGATCTGATTGTTCCGCAATCTCAGTATTAAGATTATTTAGTGCACGTGCAAATATATTGAGATTTTCATCTTCAAGACGATCCTCTTCAGGAGGTTTTAGGAGTTATTGCATGTCTTTGATTTTTGTTTTCCACGGATTTTTCATTTCAAATATTTTTTCACTTCTAGCGTCAATGAACTCTTTCGCTTCTGGCGTTGAGTAATTCGAACTCGAATCTATATATGTGGAACTTCCACAGTTTGTAATGCAAATATATTTAATAATAACTCCATTATGATAACTTTTGACAGTTATGAACTTCTAGTTCATGTAGTGCGTGAAAATATTTAATTCAATGAGAATTTTGCGGCATTATTTCAGTCATATCTGCCCCTAATGCTGATAAATGATCATAAAATCAACGTACCAATAAACTGATCCCCAATTATTAGCTCTAAATAGGTCAAATATGATAGAGTACTATTTATTTTTATTTAATTAAAGAAAGTCAATATAGTTACGTTTTGGTGGTGATAACGAGAATTCACAGATGAGAAATGTTTCTTTTATTATTCACACACTAATATAAAAGGGATGACCCGAACATTCATGTCATAATCCAAATTTTTGGGTCTTTAAATTTTTATTTTTTTTATGTATTTATCGCAACATAAATCATTTGGTTAAATAAATGTATAATACAACCTTGATAACTTTTGAAAATTCAACTGGAGTAATATTCAAATGAACATATAATATTTAATAAATATTAATATAAAAATATCATCAAATACATCGAACGATTGACATCATGATTTAGTTTTATTTGCTGCTAGCAAATTGACGAGTTATATTTCATAACTTTGAAACTAATAAAATAGTATCATAAATTCAACTTCAAAACTTCTAGGGAAATTTTATAAGGCATTAGTCTCCTCTTAAAAATATTATTCTGAGTAATATAATTAGTATAAATAATCGAATTAAATGATCCTTCAGGGATTGCATAGTTAAAAGATCCAACAGGGGATTTTGAAGAAATATAACTTTTGTTTTACACGGTGATGATAAAAGACTAATGATTTTCTCTCTAGGTAAAGAGTGAGTTTAAAATATTTCACTAAAAGTGGAAAAAGTAAAGTACAATTCAATATATATCAAGAAATTAATCTGAGTAAGTGCTATCACATATAGATCATATGTTGTCCAAATAATACCATGATAACTTATGTTACAGAATCAAAAGTTCTACAAGAAGAACAATTAATATTATTGTAAACTTTGGCGAAATTCTTAATTTCATAATAAATCAAATATATTCATAATTCTTTCTATGAATCAGTAAATGTTCAGAAGTAAATTTGTGATGAATGATAAGATATCTACTCAAGATATATTTCCTTTGCCCATTGTATAGATTACAAAAACCCAAAACCTGTCATTCAGATCAATATTGATTTACAAATTATATAAAAACAACAATTAATCTAATGTTAACATTTCAAAAAAAAAAATTGGGCACAAATATCAAAGCCTGCTTGTTGCTTCCCGAAAAGTCTATGTAATTCATAATAGGACCACTTAATTCACATAATATAAATCACCTTTCATCAAATTCTTGAAATCAACTACATCTAGTTAATTGCTATTATATACATGGAATATAGCTTGTGAAATTAGGTAGGCAATAAAAATGCGATAGATATATTGCATAATTCACGCCGCATTCCAAATTCAGGCATGAAATACCAACAGATGAATATAAAGGATCTAATTTAGCATAATCAAGATTTTAACTAATTATGTAATATGAAACGATTGGCAAATCATAGAATTCACAATATAATTTTCATTCACATCAAACATAATTTCATAATTTTGATTTAAAAGTTACCTTGCAGGAAAGACACGATTCTTTCCTATGACATACCTCCAATTAATTCAAAACTCAATTGGTTAGAGAGATAACTCAATTGGTTAGCGACTCGTGCTGATAACGTGTAGTAAACTAGAGAGAGGCGAGAGAAAATATGAATTGTGTGTATTCAATATGAGGACTAAATGCCTCTATTTATAATAGTATAAGAGATAGGGTTTTAGAATTAGTAACTTAGTCATCACTCATATCATATATATCTATTAGATATATTTACAACAAAACGCGATTTAAAAGTGTCCATTTTTATTTATAAAGGGATGTAAATAAGGAAATTGGAAGAATTAATGTTATAACCCTAATAAAAGCAAAATAAAAATATTGTAAAGATGGAATAGTAAAGATACATTAGACAATTAGACAATTCCATTTTTATATAGTACTCTCTCCGTTTTGTTTTGTTTGTTGTTTTAGAATTTTAATTTAGAATTAACAAAAAATGAAAACATCGAGATAGTCCCATCGGGCGTGCCAAAATTTGTAACACAAATTTTTGTATTTAATTTGGTAAAACACAAAATGTGTACAATTCATATGATTTTCAGATCGAAACATATTTATATGGATCGAATCTCTATTTATCATCTGATTCTTTTCTTCAAAACTTGATCTTCAAACGATCTTTGAAATCTTCAAAGTAAATTTGTCTCTTTGATTTTCTCGGACTTGTTGTTTGAACTTGGCCTTTGAAGTTTTCGTGGAAGATTTGTACCCTCGATCTTCTTTGACTTGATCTTTAGTCTTGATAACGTTCTTTGACTTGATATTTAGTCTTGATAACGTTAACTCGGAGGGCCGACGTGTTGTTTCCGGATCAAACGCTAATTTTGGAATAAATTTGATGAAGAACGCCTTTGACTGGCTTGTTTATGGATCAAACGTCGTCTTCGAGATGAATTTGGTGAAGAACGCCTTGAATATATGAGAGAATTTCACTTATGGAAGTTCTCAAATTCTTGAACTCTTCAAATGGTCTTACTTGTGGATCAAACGCCGTCTTCGGGATGAATTTGGTGAAGAACGCCTTTGAATGTCACAAGAACGCCTTGAATATCTTTGAGAATTTCACTTATGGAAGTTCTCAAATTCTTGAACTTTTCAAATGACTTCTAGTGTGATTTTCATTCTCCATATGGCCTCTATTTATAGGTGTAAGGAGAGAGAAATATGGCTGATGTGGCGCGATTTGATTGGCTCCTTAATATTTTGGACTTATCTTCATCAAATCATTAATTTCTGCACAGATTTGACACGTGTCGACTCCTGATTGGTCGAGATTATCCACATATTTAAATATTAACATTTATTTATTTAATTTAGGAATTAATTCATGTAAATCCCTAAAATATAAATAAATGATATACTTTGATATTTAAATCTTTATCTCCAAATATTAAATATCAATATATTTTTATTTAATTTAGGAATTAATTTAATTAAATTCCTAAAATATAAATAAATGATATAATTTGATATTTAATTATCTACATGGCATAATTTAATTTAGCCATTAAAATTTATCCGTCTACAAATGCCCCCTTGAGACTTGTTCATGGACAATTTGTCTTGGAAATGAATTAGTCTCAAGATTTGAGATTTATTAGATAGTTTTAACTCGTATCATTTGAAGAGTTCAAGAATTTGAGAAGAAATTCCACAAGTGAAATTCTCTCAGATATTCAAGGCGTTCTTGCGGCATTCAAAGGCGTTCTTCACCAAAGACATCCCGAAGACGGCGTTTGATCCACAAGCGAGACGGTTTAAAACGTTCTGCCAAGTTTTTGGGGAAGATTTATTTCCTCGATCTTCTTTGACTTGGTTTTTAGTTTTTGACAACGTTAATTCGGAGGGTCGATGCCTTGTTTCCGGATCAAACGCCAATTTTTTGGGTTGAATTTGGTGTGGAATGCTTTACTGTCTTGCTGGTGGATCAAACGCCGTCTTCGAGATGATTTTGGTGAAGAACGTCGTTGAATACTGCTTGAATTTGGGGCAGAACGTTTTAAACCGTCTCGCTTGTGGATCAAACGCCGTCTTCGGGATGGCTTTGGTGAAGAACGCCTTTGAATGCCGCAAGAACGCCTTGAATATCTGAGACAACTTCAATTGTGGAACTTCTTCTTCAAATTCTTGAACTCTTCAAATTCTAATGTGAAGGTTTTGAAGGAGATTATTGAAGTTTATGCTAAGCTTTCGGGACAACTTTGTAGTAGGCTGAAGTCTCGTGTGTTTTATGGTGTTGGTGTCAAAAAACGGGTTCGCCGATCTGTTGCCTCTTCGTTGGGATTTACAGTTGGCTCTTTTCCCACCATTTATCTTGGTGTTCCTCTCTTTGTTGGTATTCCAAGAGTGAGCCATATTCGGAGCCTTGCGGATAAGATTCTTCTCAAGTTTAATCGCTGGAATGGACATGTTCTTTCTATGGCGGGTAGATTATGCTTGATTAAATCGGTGATTACGAGTTCTGCAATACATTCGATGATGGTTTACGCTTGGCCTGTCTCCCTAGTGAAAAAGCTTGATGCTGCAGCTCGTAATTTTCTTTGGAAAGGGGATATCAATGTTCGCTCATATACGTCCGTAAATTGGGTGAGAACTTGTGCAATTATGGAGGAAGGAGGGTTGGGCGTTTCTTCGTTCAAAGAGATTGACAAGAGCTTGTTGATGAAATTAGCTTGGAATTTTATTAATGTGGATAATTCAGATATGCAAGTGATTCGGTCCAGATTTATGTCGTCGCCGTGTCAGGGTAAGCGAGTTGCATGCTCCTCTATTTGGTCGGGAATTCGGAATCATGTTCAGTCTCTTGTACGGGAGTCTTTTTGCATTATTGGCTGTGGTTCTAAAGTGGATTTTTGGCATGACAATTGGCTTGGGTATGTGCTTGCTGATTGTTTGAATATTCTTGTTGATGTGCATGCTAAGTTTTCTGATACTGTTGGGGATTTTTTGGAGCATGGTGTTTGGAGGTTTACTGTTTCATTTGTGGCTAATTATTCGGATATCATGCATGATATTTTGAGAGTACCAATTACTTCGGGGGAGGACGAACGGGTCTGGACAAAATCTTTTCATGGCACGGTCACGGCTAAATTGGCACGTCTTCATACGAGAGTCCACTTTCCTATGGTTAAATGGGGCCGTTGGATTTGGAATTCTTGTATTCCGATTCGTCGTTCCTTGGTTAATTGGCGGCTATTGCTTTCTCGGCTGCCTACCATGGATTCATTTCATAGATTTATTGGTCCTACAATGTGTGTTCTATGCCGGGGTGACAAGGAGACGATGGATCATTTATTTTGGCATTGTCCGTTAGCCAAGATGGTTTGGCGTTTGATTTTTGATATTTTTCATATTGAAGAGATTTATGCGTACTCAATTCACGAGGCCTATGTACAGTTTATGAACTGTACTTTTAGCTCGCAGTTCCTCATGTTATGGAAGACGGCAGTTGTCACGGAGATTTGGAGTTTATGGACTTTCCGGAACAAGGCGATTTATGAGGAGTTGGTGCCCACTCCTTATATCATTATTTCCGCTATCCGGGTTTTGCTTCGGGAGTTGGCTTTTATGCGTGGGCGTCGTGGATTTATGAAAAATAATGTTGGTGATTTGTTAACTTTAAAAGCCCTTAAGGTGGATCCGAGTCCCGCTCCACCACAGCAGATCATTTCGGTTAGTTGGAGACCTCCTCCGACAGGTTGGATCAAAATTAATACAGATGATTCTTCTCGGGGAGCTCCTGGGGTTATGGCGACTGGTGGGGTTTTCAGGCGTTCAGATGGGTCAGTTTTTGGTTGCTTTCACACGGCTGAAGGTATCGGATTTGCTTTTCTGGCTGAATTATTGGCGGTGCTGGTGGCTTTGGAGTGGGCGCATAGTTTGTCTCTGGACTTTATTTGGCTAGAGGCAGACTCTATCTATGTAGTTAATTTGTTATCTTCTCAGAGTTTGCAGGTCCCTTGGATGCTCAAAGCGCGTTGGAAATGTGTTTTGGATTTCATTGATGACATCCATTTTTGTGTTTCTCATATTTATAGAGAAGGAAATAGTGTAGCTGATATTTTAGCCTCGTCTATTGTTTCTCCTGGTTTTTGGTTTTCTAGTATCCCTTGTATTTTGGATGCTGTTTCTAGAGATTTTTGTACTCCTGGATACTTTCGTTTTGCTTAGAGGGGTACTCTTTTTCCCATATGGTTTTTCCCACTCTGGATTTTCCATATGGATTTTGATGAGGCCCCGGTCCCTTGAGTTATCAATTTGTGGTATCTGGGATTTTTAGGTTTTTGGGTTGTTTTCTTTTTGCTATTTATACATCTCATTAAAAATCTAGAATTAACAATTAATTTTTTGGACTAATATATCCCTCCTTTTTATATTACATAAAATCTTATTCTTTTATATTTTCCTAAAAAGTTAAATTTTTTTTTTCTCTCTCCATATATTTGTAAGGTTAAATTTGATAGAGAGAGTGTCAAAATATATAAAACAACAAATATTTTGACACAAAAGAAAAAACTTAAAATAACAAACAAAATGAAACGGACGGAGTATATAATATACTATATAAAAATGGAATAGTAGATACATTAGACAATTCATAATTAAGTTTGTATTTTAAAAAATAATTCATAATAAAGTTAATTAAATTTTTATTCTTATTAAAAAAATATTTCCAATTAGAATTTAAATGGTGTTTATTCTTATTAAAAAATATTTCCAATTAAAATATTTCTAAACTGTTATGCTGAAGGCGGCACGTGGTTTCTAATAAAAAGGGGACTTTTTTTTCCTCCACTAAGAAAAATTACCAAATCCTTATTTACTATGCGCGTTTCTATGTACACCATTACTTTTTCTAAATACATTGTTAAGTAAAATAATTCAAAAATAATTATGGCAGGTTCCATGTTTGAAAGATCTTGCGTCGATCTTGGTTGGGAGGTCAAGATACGATCGTTTGACTATCTTATGGTGTAGATACCGTGCTGAAAATAACTCTCTTACTCAAGAAAAGCATCTATACACGTTTAGGAAGATCACAAACCATTATACATTTACCAAATTACCGGCGAATGAAGATCAACGGTAACTTTGAAGTGAAGATATAAGAAGACCGATTCATTATAGCAATCGGTGGATGACTGAATTAGATTCTCTTCACATATTATTTGAGAGTCATTTTGTTTGTGATCTATGTATTTGCTAGAAGTTGTTCCTTAAACTGTTCAACGTGATAGTCTAGCTTTAGTGTTTTGAGTGAAACACGTGAGGGGGTTTTATTAATCCATTTTTAAGCAATCTCGGGAGAGATTGTAAATTGAAGTTGTGGGTAGCTAGAGGGAGTCTAGTGTCACGGTTGTGAGGGGATCTCGCAACTTTCGTTTAGTGAAATAGTTCGTGAAGGAGAACGGGCGACATAAGGAGGGAGTCCTGTATGTGTAAGATCCTAAATATACTTTATGAAGAAGTAGTAAAGCGGTACTCTAATCATTAAATCATTCTTAATAACAAAATTATTACATACATATTTTCAAAAACCAATACACCTCGTAAATTGAACTGAAAATACTGAAAACTGAAAATTGAGGTTGGAAATAAAAACAAACAAGACCTTAGTCTCTACAACCCACAACACCTTGTATGCTGATTGATTCATACACTGCTGTAAACCAGACAGTTAACAAAATTCTTGATTTCCGTTGCATTCTTATTTTCAAGATTTGAGACTTCAATTTTGCTAATCATTTCACCGTTTTTAAAATGATGGTCCGATCATGCCATATCCCAACTGTAGTGCATACTCAACATTTTAAATTCAACAAAGTAAATGGAGATTATTGAGCAGAAATACAACTGTGTAAAGCAGGACAATCTTCCCTAAAGATTGACTTAGATGAATATTGTGCTTCCAACAACAAAGCTGACCATCAAGATGCCAATGATAGTATTACTCCATGAAATTTAAAATTTACGTTGATGAATTATATAATTTCATATGCTCTAAGCAAGCGTCTTAAATAGCTCACTGAATGTCCCTTGGGTAGCTAAATCTGTACCCGATCTTAGAATAGGAACCAACAACAAAGAAGCTTTAGATTATTGATAATCACTATAAGCATTATTAAGTGGCAAGTAATGCATGGGTTGCACCATAGTGGAAAATTGATTAGATGGGTGGAAGTTTGTTTATCATATACTCAATAACCCAAACTAAATAGTATTGAAGGATTAATTAGCTAAACGAGGTAACTGAATAGAAGTACAAAAATACAGGATCCAGATATATCACCAGAAGAAGGTATAAGAGGTTCCATTATGATGAAAAAGAAAAAAATATATTAAAAGAGACAGTATGAGATGCGAATATTTTCAGAACGCATTAAAACCTCAAGATAGAGAAAAAGAATATTGATCCAGAATACCCTTGTCGACTGTAAAGTTTATGATGGATTCATTTTACCCTAAAGAGTGGATGCTATTTCCATGGTTAAGAGTCTTATTATTGATATGGTACTTAAAAAAACGTGTTTGAGATGTATATATAGTTTTAGATGTTTCAAATGTCCTTTGATACTTCACACATACACATGAAAACTGACTTCACTAAAAACAAAGTCAGAAACAACCTTCAAGTAGATTCATCATTCAAGCGTTTTTGAGATTCTTCATAGTGAAACCATGATGATTAACATCTACATCAATTTCTTTTAGTTACTTCAATAATCGCAACGCAGACTATAACTTTTAATAACACCAAGTCATGACAAGTGAGGACTAGAACTTAATAAAACCACTATAATTTTTTAGCCATTATCTATATACATTATTGACGTTCATAGATACACATGCATATAAAATGCTCTCATGTCCTTATAATTAAATATAACCAACATATTCAATCATATTTATACTCTTTCATTAAGTGGGAGGGTCCAGATTTGAATTTGACCAATTTCAGTGTTTTTTATACATTCTAATTTTCTTAATCAAGGAGTGTGAAAATAGAGCAAAGATAAGTTTGCTTCTAAATTTATTTTTATGGATAACCGTCAGTACCCCTCAACAACTAATCAAAGAGCCCCGATTATCCTTTCCAAACATTAACTTCAACTTAATATTTTCAGTAGGAAAATTTGTCCTTATACATCAAGCAAAGGTTATTTCTCTTTGGCACACACACTTTACAGTAGGACACCAGGACTATCCTCATCACTTAATAATTTGGTTCCGTTTTAGCATTTAAGGATAAAGTATTTTGACTTATAGGACTTCCATTTCTGCATAGGTAATAACATAAGGTAAAACTCTCATGGAATATCAAAATGTCATAAAACTTCAATTCCACAAACTCTTGTGGGTGCTTTTAAGGACTATGTTTCAAATATAATATAGACTACATAATCAAACATTTCTCAAAGGAATGGTCAATGAAATAATACAACTATAATTTCATATATGATTCTACATAAAATCCCCATTTCTATACATGATATACACAACCACAGGCCTTTAAAAAAACTGTGTAAACACTTTGTGCTTCTACATCACGCACAATTCCAATGTTCCGTAAGAACTGCAATATTCGAAACAGAAAACCATGATACGACCCGGACTATTAATCTAAGACGATTTTAGAGACGTAGCGGAATACTTTAGGATACGAAACACGTCAATTAATGAAGGGCTTCAATCCAACTCGATAAACAATGAAAAGACGACAATCTAGACAACTAAAATACCTAGGAAAATGACACGAATTATGTAACACAAAATAAAGGAATAGAGGGTTGTATAGGGACGAGATTATGACTGTAATTTGGTGTATGGAACGTGTGTTTGATGGTGAAGAAAGGCTTGGGTAGATAGGATATGTTAGAGATGAATCGAACTTACGTGTAGATGAAGCGGGTAGAACTCAAACTCATCTTGTGGAAGAGACTCGATTGATTGGTGGCTGGACGGTTACGGACGTGGATGACTTGATGGGAGTCGTTGTTTGGTGTAGATGGATGATGATTCATTGAGGTGAATCACAACCCGATAGCCTCCTTGAATCTCGAACGTACCCAAGAATGAAATCTCCAAGTTGATTCGGATAGTGAATACCGGTTAATCCCTCAAGTGGATTAAGCAATACCCTTGATTAAGACTTAAAGTTGCTAGTTCCAAAAATACGAATTTTAAATCAAAACTCACAAAGATTAAAAAGGGGTTGAGACAATATTGAAAGCAAAGCTTAATAATTCAAATAAAGTCTAAAGTATCAATGTGACATGGTTCTCCTATTTATAAGCCTATGGGGAACGAAATTAATCATCAAAAAAGGCTCAAAAATTGATCCAAAAGGGATCTCTAACTATACTAGGAAGTTCCCTAAACTAGAATTCTATTCAAGGTAGGAAATTGCCTTAAATACAATTCTAGTCAACCTTGACTATAATATGGATGAAAATTACATTAAATTAAATAAAAATCTGAACTAAACTATAGTCAAACATAATTAAATAAATACTATAGTCTAAATAAAATTCAATCCCTCAACGAAAATCTGATTCACATGCACACACGATCACGTCGACTTCTTCAACACATGCACACGTGCACTTCTTCACTTAATCTTCATGTATTATTCTTCATACCTTGATCTCCAATCTTTGATTGTTAACAAGATAACAATCTTGGGGCTGCATTTAACTACTTCTAATTCTTCAAACTTCTTGCGAATAATTGCTTGGAAACAACCTTGCAATTTCTTGGCTCGAAATCGTATAATTGAACCTCTAAATGGCAGCTCCGGATTTAGTTCTTCAAGGCCTTGCATGAGTTCATCATTCTCCTCCTCTTTAAAAGAATTCATCCTTGAATTCAAAGCTCCGGGATTAAAGACAAAAACGAACTGGCCATCAAATTCATTTTGCACAAGCTGCATAAAACACTTCTTCATGAACGTACACATCCACTTGGTGTCAAATGGCCAAAACTCTAGCTCCATAGTTTGCCTTGTCATGGCATTCACCATCAAATCTAGTGGTACATCAACTTCCAATGGAATTTCTTTGACAACCTGTAAAATAAAGACATCACAAGAAAATGGTTGATAAAAAATGTTAGAACTCGAAAACGTCTCTAAGTTCGCTGGTTCAAACTATTAGTTTTGTATACTAGAAGACTTGTCTCTATATACTTTTCTGATGATATGAAATGAAAGTTATTGCAGTCACTGTTTGCATTTAGATTATGTTCTATAATTGTTCTATACAATGTTCCAAATACTTACATTGTAGACGATATGGTGTGGGGAGTCACACGGTAAGATCATATCATTAGAACCTTGTATTGTATTAAAGAGCTCACGGCTTAGATGGTCCTGAACACACCATCGGTACACCGTAGAATAATCTGATAAGTTAGTTTATCTTGACTAACCGATTATTCTAGTACACTCATTTGTCTATTGAGGAGGATCATGATAGGATACTATTCTCTGTCTCTAACCCAGTTACTGAGAGAATAAAGATCCACAGAGTTCGGGTTCTGAACTCATGTGATATTGGCGAGCATATATGTGCGTTGTTTATTACTTTAATTTATCAATGTGTAAGATCTTTTCGTAGATCGAATTCGATATCTTAGGTAATAACAATGTATACATGATGTCTCGAGCAATATGCATGAGCACCGTGTCCTGGTGCGCCAGATTGATGATGTTCTCTTGAGGAAACACAAGTTCATGTTGAAACCCTGCAGGTGGAATTTATTCCTTACATGATAAAGCTTGTGTGGTACTACTCAAGGTTTTAGATGTTAATTAATTATAGATGTCAGACTCTGACATAATTAATTAATGAACATTATATCTTAAACACGGAGAATGGCTGGACTAAAGGAGAAAGCATATTCGCACATATGTATTAAATTGGTAGGTCAGTTTTACTTCTTTAGTGGAATAAAAGTAAAATTTAATTTATTTAATTATATCCTAAGTTTATTGGATATTAGATATTAAATAAATTAGTGGGCCAATTTAATATTCTTCTAGATCCCTGTTGTAGCCCAATATAACTGATAGTGGACTGGATATAGAACTTGAGATAGAGGCCCAGCCCAGTAGGGCTGGAACATGAAATTTCGCCCCTTCCTATATATAAGGGAAGGGGGGCATGAAATTTATAGAGATATTATCATAAGAAATCAGCCCCTCTTTGTCTCTCAAAGTTATCCACAGATTTCACAATTCTATCCAGTAGATTTCAGCCCACTCTGAATCTAGGTACTGTTCGGGAATACAACAGAAGATCTTGGAGTTGAATTGTGCAGTGGCCGTGTGTGACATAAGTGACACCATTATCATTGTTCATTCAACAACAAGATTAGATCTTTAATCTTGTCCTCAGACCGTCTGTTGATTTGTAAGTAGATTCGTTTTCTATGTCTTCCGTTTTATTAGAATCGAATCTGTTTTACATGTTATTTGATTAGACTGTGATAAACATGCATGTTACATAAAATTATGATTTGCATGAACACGGATTAACGAACAACCAAATAGATCATGCGGTGGTTTAATTCGAAAACACCCCAACAGGAACTTCTTATGATCTTTAACCATTGCTCCATTGATGTCAATCTCCTTTTTAGAACATGGTTGTAATTCCTCCAGCTTTTCATTTACTTGAACTTTCTCAACTGCAACATTGATCTCCATTTCTTCTTCTTCACTCAAAGGTTGATCCGACTCTTCTAGATCAAGCTCTTCAACAACCTTCTCTTCTTCTCCAACATTCTCACAAGTAGCAACATCGATCAGTTCTCCAATAGGTGCATCTACTGAAATTGTTACCTCAAAAGTAGAATATTCTTTGATGGCAACGATCTCAAATGGTAACTCAACGTGGATCTCCTCTTGAATGTTGCTGGCTTGGCTTGGCACATCCATGACCGGCTGAACTGATGATGCAGGTCGTGTAGGTGGTACATAGTTACATAGAAACTCCTCGAATGACTCAGGTTCACTCCAACGAAACGGGGCTGTTTGGCGATGAGCTCTAGGTGACAACTCTACATTTGACTCTACTTGAACCTCCTCTTTTGACTTCATCTCTAGTTCTTCTAGCCATTTTTCTATCCGGATGGCGTATTCCACCATGTCTTCCAACTTGTCGAAGCGGTACAATGCTACTCTTTCACGGATTGCCACTCGTAGACCAGTTAGAAATCTATCAATGGTATCTTCTGGATATTCTTCTACATCAGCTCATCTCATGGTTTCAATCATTTTATTGTAGTAGTCATTTACACTTTGATCTCTTTGTCTAAGCTTGTATAGCTTTTCTTCCAACTCCCATTAGTAATGGTCTGGAATGAAGCATTTCCGCATCAAATATTTCAACTCACGCCATGTGTCGATAGGTGGAAGGTGATCTCTGTGGCACCGGTTTTGTTGGAATCTCCACCATGTTGTTGCGTAGCCTTTAAACTTTGACGAAACTAGTTGCACTTTCTTTTTCTCGGGGAAGTCATAGCACTCAAAAATTTTGTCTACTTTGCGTTCTCAATCCAAATAGGTGTCGGGATAGTATAAACCTTCAAACTCAGGTATGATCATGTTGTTGTTGCGGTAGAGATTGTGAGAATTTGGTGTATAGGGTGTACGGGTGTATGGTGTATGAGTAGTGTATGGGTACATGGTGTATGGATCATATAAGTGTACGGGGGTATGGTCCGGATGGTGTACGGGTGGTGTATGTGAACTAGGGCAGATTTTCGAACCCTTTAGGGTATAGGGGACGGAAATTAATGGGTATGGGGGAGTATAAAGAAGGTTTGAAAGGATTTGGATGGAAGAAACCAAGAAAAAGAAAGAATTAGATGTATTTTTGAAGTTCCCAAATAGAATAGGAATCCAAAAATAAATCCAAAAGTATGGAAGGTAAGAATTAGGAGAGAAAAGGAAAAAGGGATTAGGTAATTTGGAAAGTGTCACACAATTGTGACACAATCTAAATATCCTAATTGAACTAGACTCTAAAAGGAAAGAACCAAAAATAAATTACAACTCAAAAGGAAATTACCAAAATAAAAATAAAACTTGGAAGGAAAGTTCCAAAAATAAAATATAACTCTAATGGAAGTTACCAACTAAAGAATTATACTAGAAGGAAATTATCAAAAATAAGAAAAGACTCACAAGGTAACTACCAACTATAGATTAGTACTAAAAGGAAAGTACCAAAATTAAAACAAGACTCAATTGGAAACACAATGAATATACCTCCTTTTTTTTTTAATTTTCGGATTTGTTTTTTCTTTTATCAGATTTTTGATTTTTTTTTTATTTTCGGATTTCTTTTCTTTTTTTATCCGAATTTGTTTTTTTTTAAATCGACGGCTCTTTTCTTCCTTTTTTTTGTCGATGCCTCTTTTTTTTAAATGATAGCTATACTATTACAACTCGATGAGACGTAATAAAATAAAAGCCACGTAGACGACACGTAGGATAAATTGACACGTCGGATTGAACCACAACCAGCAGAGCTGACGTGGCTCTGATGCCAAAATATGATACGACTCGGACTATTAATTTAGGACGAATCTAGAGACGTAGTGGAAGACTTTAGGATACGAAACACGTCAACTAATGAAGGGCTTCAATCCGACTCGATAAACAATGAAAAGACGACAATCTAGATAACTAAAATACCAAGGAAAATGACACGAATTATGTAACACAAAACAAAAGGAATAGAGGGCTGTATAGGGATGAGATTATAACTGTAATTTGGTGTATGGAACGTGTGTTTGATGGTGAAGAAAGGCTTGGGTAGATAGGATATGTTAGAGATGAATCGCACTTACGTGTAGATGAAGCGGGTAGAACTCAAACTCGTCTTGTGGAAGAGACTCGATCGATTGGTGGCTGGACGGTTACGGACGTGGATGACTTGATGGGAGTCGTTGTTTGGTGTAGATGGATGATGATTCGTTGAGGTGAATCACAATCCGATAGCCTCCTTGAATCTTGAACGTACCCAAGAATAAAATCTCCAAGTTGATCTTCGGATAGTGAATACCGGTTAATCCCTCAAGTGGATTAAGCAATATCCTTGATTAAGACTTAAAGTTGCTAGCTCCAAGAATATGAATTTTAAATCAAAACTCACAAAGATTAAAAAGGGGTTGAGACAATATTGAAAGCAAAGCTTCATAATTCAAATAAAGTCTAAAGTATCAATGTGACATGGTTCCCCTATTTATAAGCCTATGGGGAACGAAATTAATCATCAAAAAAGGCTCAAAAATTGATCTAAAAGGGATCTCTAACTATACTAGGAAATTGCCTTAAATACAATTCTAGTCAACCTTGACTATAATATGGACAAAAATTACATTAAATTAAATAAAAATCTGAACTAAACTATAGTCAAACATAATTAAATAAATACTATAGTCTAAATAAAATTCAATCCCTCAATTAAATAAATTGAGGTCAAAAATCTGATCCACATGCACACACGATCACGTCGACTTCTTCAACACATGCACACGTGCTCTTTTTCACTTAATCTTCATGTATTATTCTTCATACCTTGATCTCCAATCTTTGATTGTTAACAAGATAACACTCTTGGGGCTGCATTTAACTTCTTCTAATTCTTCAAACTTCTTGCGAATAATTGCTTGGAAACAACCTTACAATTTCTTGGCTCGAAATCGTGTAATTGAACCTCTAAATGGCAGCTCCGGATTTAGTTCTTCAAGGTCTTGCATGGCTTCATCAAACCGACAAAAACAAAAGGCGCAAACCAAATAAATCTAGAGGATCCTAGAAAATGATAGCCAACCAACATCAGAAAAGAACAAAGAAATCAAAATTATAGAGAGAAGAGAGAAATGGCGATTGAATCAACAATTTTCCAAAAAAAAATGAAAACAAAAAAAAACGGATAAATCGTAATAGAACTATTGAAGGTTACACATCGCACTAACCTCTGAGAGAAATGATCGATAATTGTGATTTCGGTGGGCGTATGCAGTTTTGTTCATAGTTGCATAAAAAAAATGGATCGATATGATATACCAAAAATTTCATATATGAGACAAAATAGTTTATATAATTTCAATATTACACAACATAATATTTAATATAATATTAATAATTACTTTTGATTATATGAAAATATTTTGTGTATATTATAATTCCATTTTACATATTATATGTTGTATTTGCTTTAATTTTTTTAATAATTTTTATTGCATAAATTCATTTATATATCATATATAACACACACACACACACATTGATCTAATAAATTTAGGTTTGTATATATAATTTTTGTATCAAGAAATAAATTTATGCATGCATATATTATTTTTAATATACTAATCTATAAAATGAGACTATTGTCCGATTATTTCCACAAAAAAATAAATATTTCACAAATATTGGCTATACATGCATCATATTATCTCCATCTCAAATATGATTTCTTAATTTTATTTTTCTTTTGACATATTCTCCATTTTAGCACTAAAATTAGTTTTTCTTAATTTTCATAAATTATAATATGGATATGACACTATAATTCATAAAATTAAATTATTGTATATCGCATATGAGAAATAATAGTTGAATCAATAATATCACAACAGTGATTGGTTATTAAAGATAGGTTGTGGCCGAGAAAATTTCAGTTTTGGTCCCATAGGACACGCCTTGCTCCCCTTTTGGTCGCAGCAGTGTCAATTTTCATCTTTTTTCAAAAAAAACTCGCTCACTTTTAATCTCATAAGATTGACACTGTTAATTTTAGTTCTAAAAAATTAAACGGCTGTTAAGAGTGAGAGACGGAAATGTTCGCACGTGCAGAACGTGCGGCCTATTTGAACGGGATTCAACAAAAATCAATCTAAAGCCCTAATTTCCCAATTTTCAACCCTTAACTCAAGAAAATCCCAAATTCCAACCAAATCAAAACCCTTGTAAGTTGGAAAATGATGGTGATGGCGTATGTGCAGAGCGGGTGGTTTGATAAGGCTGTGAGGTTTGAACGAGTTCTTTGCAAAAAAGGGCGACGATGGCGTCGAAAGCTGAAATGGAGGGCTCAAGAGCTTTCCCCGACCTTTGTGACTGTAAAAGTGACCCCTGCTATTGCTAAGAAGACTTCGAAGCTTTCCTTGTATGAAGAGAAGTAAGGAGTCGGGTATCATCATCTGAAGAGTCTGCCGATGATGAGGAGTTAGGATCAAATCGGGAGCTACAATTTCAGGTAATGTTTCTAGATCTTCATGTCCGATTCTGCTTGTTCTTTCCCAGAATCTGAGCTTTCTGAAAAATGTTGGTGTGGGTTTGGATTTGTTGTGGAGTTTGGGGATGGCTGATTGGGTGTTTTGGCAAGAAGGCGAGAATGGGAGTTGAGTCAGACGGCGACGAGCCATCTGACTCCGGCGAATCTTTTGCAGAATGAGGGGGAGCACGGGAGGGGTATGATGGAGTTGGGGTTGGATTTGGGCAACTTTGGAATGGGTAATCATTCATGCTGCAAGAGGGAGCAGGTCAGCTTGATTTTTGTTTTGGTGAGATAGGGAAGGCACGAAAAGTGGGTCTGATGATGATGTGTTGGTGGTTGAGATAGATGAGGGAGAAGAATTATAGTAGATTGGTGAATTTTGGTTTGATGGGATGGAAATAAGAGTGTGTTGTTGTTGGGATGCTAAGGTAGCAGCCATGATTCGCATCTTTGATATATTTATTTATAACTAGCATATTTCAGCTCTAGAAAGAGAAACTCGAGATGTTTTTCCCATTACTGCAGTTAATAATCATCCCAGGATGGAGGTTATTAACAACACCAAACTAAACTCACTTTAGCTACTCAAATATTATTTATTTATTAAACGCACAAATATCTTCCAACAAAAGTAGTAAACAGGAGATTGAGAGCAATAACAACACAAGTCCAATCCTTACTTAGATGTATAATCGAGAAGAGGTAGAATGGCATGAGTAGGGGAGATGACTTATTAGGCCTGCTGATGGAGTCCAATTCAGGAATCATTCAAGAACATGGAAACAAGAAAGCAGCTGGGATGAGCATCGAAGATGTCATAGAAGAGTGCAAGCTCTTTTACTTCGCCGGCTCAGAAACAACCTCGAGTTTGCTGGTCTGGACTATGCTGTTACTGCTGGCTAACTCAAGCAAGAGAAGAGGTTAACCACGTTTTGGGAAACTGCTCAGAACCAACTTTTGAAGACTTAAATCACCTCAAAACAGTAATATTTATATTATAATATATATCACTACAAAATCACAATGTATATATGTATACTAATAGTAACAACAATATATTGCTGGCTACTGCAGATTACTATGATCCTACAAGAGGTGCTGAGGTTGTACCCGCCCCTATCTCTCACTGCACGGGGCCCAACGGAGACGGTAAAGTTGGGAAATCTGACGATTCCGAAAGGGGTACATATGACTATGCTGATAGCCCATGTCCATTATGATCTTGAGATTTGGGGAGAAGATGCTAAAGAGTTCAAACCTCAGAGGTTCGCTGAAGGAATTCCTCAATCGGCAAAGATCAAGCCCGTCTTCATACCATTCGGGTCAGGCCCTCGTGCCTGTATTGGGCAGCATTTGGCTATGATTGAAGCAAAAGTGGCCATAGCAATGATTCTACGCAGTTTCTCATTTGAATTGTCTCCCGCTTATGTGCAATGCATGAAATCAAATTAGTCAAAATGCATGATTCTTTAGATGGATGCATATTTTTCTCTAGTAGACTGCACTGGCTTTGATTGGAATCCCTTGCCTAATTGTATTTTGTTGTTAAAGACATATTTTCAATTTGGTGAGGGGGTATTTATTGATATATATATAGGTGGCAATTCTCCGTCCAAAAGCATGACAAAAAGCTATGAAATTCCCTCCAATGAATGTTACTGTCATTTAGTTAAGTTTTCATTTGGGGACCGAAATTGATAGTGCAATGAGACCAAAATTGATAGTAAATTTAACGGAAACCGTAACGCCGAGGTCAAAACTGATAGTTTGTAACCTTTGGGACCAAAATCGACACTGCTGGGATCAAAAGGGGAGCCAGGGATCAAAAGGGGAGCAAGACGTGTCCTATGGGACCAAAAGTGAAATTTTCTTGGTTGTGGCCCTACAGAATATGAACAAATCAATTATTTATTTTTAGTTGAAACAAATCAATTATCGATTCTCAATATGATCCGAATAAGTGTAATTATTTTCGCGTGTTTATTTATGATATCATATTTTATCTCCTAAATAATAAAGAAGATGTTTTAGAGGTTTTATCGATTTAAGATCCAAAAACAATGTTCGCTAAGTGTAATTATTTTCGCGTATTTATTTATGAATTTGTATCCTAAATAATAAAGGAGATGTTTCAGAGATTCTATCGATTTAAGACCCAAAAAATATGCTCGTTGTCAATCCAAAATTTGAAATATGAAAACTATAATAAAGAATCCTATAATCGAAACTATCAATCTTAAACAGTAAAACTCACATATTTTGATTCTTTTTAGTTGGTTAGTGAATTTTTAATAATTAAATAGATAATTAAGGAATAAAGTTTTATGAAAAATAATTTAAAATGTTAAAAAAATAAAATATACGATATTTAGAGTTTTAGATGGATAATTTCAATCATCCAAATATTAAATTTATTTATTTATTATCTTTTGATAGCTAACTACGGCTATTCGAATCTGATGTGTGAAATTTTAGTTTTAAAACTCGAATTAACTTGCAAGTGAACAAGCAAATGTAGCACAGAGTGAAACGAGGTCAAATCCATAGGGAAAAAGTAAATTAAATAAGCACGTACCATGACATTGGCTCCTATTTGTTATCTAGACGTCGGAATGGATAATTGTTTGATTTAAAACTAACTAAACAATAAAACAAAGTAAATAATTATAATTAACAAACGAGTTGGGTAATTAAGGAAAGGAACACTCTAGGGGTTGATTTTATTGGATTACTTAACACAAAATCTAATTATAATGGATGCTTAATTTCCAATTCAAGATTATCAAGGCGATCACTAACTTGTTCTAAATCTCCTCTCGAAGTATTTAGAATGTGGGGCACATGCATAGGATTATTGTCTCCAATTAATACCTAAGTGTACTTACCAAGAGCACCAAGGATATATGCCTTAACAACTATCTCAAACCTCTCGATTTTATTGACAATTGATCTTTGAATTCTAGGTTCCTATGTTGAAGCTCATCTCTCGAATTTTGAATCAACATAAATAATTATGCTATTTAATTAACAATTAGTTCTCACCAATCAACAATATATAACACCCATACATAATAAGAATCCAAAGCATAATCAAGAACCATTAAACATCCAAAATAAACTTCATTTATGTCTCATAATCCAAATAAAACCAACACCCAAGAGTATCAAAGATTTAGCTCCTCATAATTACACGGGTAACCAAAATCTCTAGAAGAAAGAATATGATTTTAACAAAATTAAAGAACAAAAGAACCCGGATGGATGTTTTGGGCCGTCAAATCTTGCTTCAACTTTGTTCTTCTTGCCCAATCTTCAATTCTCTTTCTCTTCTCTCCTTCTCCAAGTATTTCTCTTTCTAAAAGTGGCTAAAGGTGGAGTGGAATGACCTAATTTCGAATTGGGGTTGGTTTATATAGTGGAGGAATAAAATAATTAAAATAAAATCAAAAATGGGGAAAAAAGATGAAAAAAATCGGGAATTTGGAATTTAGTGCACGGGGCGCGACCACGGAGGTCGCGCCTCCTTCTTCTGGCGTGGGTCACGCCCCAGAGCGACTTTTAGGGCCTCTGTGTAGACGTCCACTCGCGTCGCTCCTGTGCACAGGTTGCGCCGCTCATTGAGCTGGTCGGATCGCAACATTTGGCGCGAGTGAGCACTCGGGTCGCGCCTCCGCCCTTGCTCCGACACCTCTCACGGTTTTGCTTCGTTCTCTCTCGTTTCTTATCCGATTGAGGTGATTCAACTTGCAGTGTGCTCCTAATTCGATTCTCTATCTTCTCATTGAATTGATTTTCTCAAAATATCTTTTATTTATCCTCCATTTTCTGTACAGTTCAAATAAGAAACAAAACTTTCAAGCCGAGAGGTTAAAAGTGCAATTTGGATTAAAACACATGTAAAACTATCCAATTAAGTTCATTTAAACCTCAAAACGTTGTGACAAAACACCTCTCATTAGAATCTTAAAATAATATTATTGCTTATATATATGGGGGGATCGATCAAGATTTAGCTGTAATCATTTGATATATCATTATCATATATTACTTTGTTAAAAAATAATCTCAGTCCCAAGAAGAGAGAGGATTAGGCAGTTGGCTAAGCTATGTTATACATTCTACTCTGTCTCTATCATGTGTTTCATCTACAATATACTTATAAATTATGACTTTTATTTCTTTGTATATTTTTTCATTTCAATTTTTGTACTTTAATTTATTTATTTTTTACAATCATTCCAATTATGGTTTATGATTTTTTTTTAATTTTGATTTTTCAATTAATAATTTATTATTATGATTGATTATTTTATAATCGTAATTTATACTATTTTTTTATTTTGTTATGGATAGATAAATAGTGATTGTGGTTATTTATGTTATAACTAATATTTTTATTTGATAATAAATGGTATTAAAATCATAAATTTAATAGTGAAACATAAACAAATGCAACATGAAAAGCATGTCGATTCACCAGTCGATTACTTACTTCTTTCTTTATTTATATAGATTTTTTTTGATGTAATCGAGTTATGTAATAATTATATATTACATTATCAATTACAAGTTGTATTTCAACCAAATAACGTAATCTCATGTAAAAACTGATCGAATTGATTGGTCCATCCAAATGAAGACATTGTCACGATTAACATCTTTAGTTATTATTTATTTTTATTGTTTTATTTTTTAATTTTTTTGGCATAAAAGTTCAACTGATTCTTATATGAAATTGCATCAAAATAGTGGTGGAGGCTAGGCGTGTATGGAGTAGATTAAGCACGTTCAAATTAAAAAAAAGTTATATATATATATATGTAAAAAAAACTAACTCAATTCTAAAAGAGATCGAGGCTCACATTCCCCTGACTCGAAAAAATAAAAATGATTCCACGTCATCAATATATAATGATGGAACAAAATATTTCAATAAACATATATATCATTTATGGTTATGTGTTGCTAATTAAACAGTTTAATAAACCATGTGAGCTTCTATCAAATAAATAAAGCATGTAAGCAAAAAAAAAAAAAACCAAATTGCACAAAATTAAATACTAATCGAAAAATATTGTTTTAACCACACATATACATAATTAGCAATTATGTGTAGTTAATAATTTTTCTAATTTTCCACATAAACAACAAAAGTATTATTGAATTTCATTCAATTGAAAATAAATGTGATTATTTTTTCAAAAAAAAAAATACATGTGTGATTAAAACGTTTTTCCCACACTTATTAAATGTGCATAAATAAAAAGTTGTCTGGTTAATATACCCACACATTTTCTAATTAAACAACCACATATTTTATGTGTGGCTAAAAGTTCAATTTCTTGTAGTGATGGTCTTTTGTTGTTTTGTGCACCAAAGGTTGTATCTGTTATCTTGTTTCTGCTCCACCTTCATCAGTTTTATCTTAACGCGGTTTGTCATTATGTTGCAGAGTGACGCGCGGTTGTTTCGCGCTAAAAAATAATTTATAACTCCTGTGCCCACAACGAGTTTAGCTAGCTAATGAGTACGGGTCGATCCCACAGAGAGTTGTTGTGATTCCACCTTCAAGTAACCAATCATAAAAGGGGTTTGGTTTTGTTGTCACTACTGGAAATTAAATCTGCAAAATAAAGTAAAGAAAATATCAAATAACAAAGGTTCTAGCATTTGAAGTTGAATTTGGTTTTAAATATATATCAACTCGATCATGGACACACCGATTTTTATACATGATAAATCACCTAGTTATGGAGATCGGATTCCTCTCTGCGTCTCCTCATTCATCCTTTCATTATAGACTTAAAAACGATTTCTAATCTATTAAATCCCTAATCAGTCACCCACCCCCGGTTCCCCAAAGAGACATAAGTGAACAGACAATAGTGTGCTCTAGACGAAACCAGATCTGTTGTGTTTACCGATTCCTCATGTTCCCACAACAACCCATTGATTCCTTTATTACTGTATGAACCAACACACAGTCACGATTCGCCAATTCAATTAATAGTGGTGTGCTCTCTTTACCTAACGAGTGATCAACCACATTGGGCATTTCAGACACATACTCACGCGGAACAAGGCACAAGAATCAACAGAAACCTATCATGCATTACTATGCCCATTTTGGCGTCACGAGTCCAAATTTATATTTAAACCATTTTCGTTGTTCAAACACCAGAATTAAGAGTCTAGCCAAGCATGATAGACATAATTAAAATAGTAGAAATAAAAGACATAATTATAAAGAGAACTTACTAAATTTAATAAGCAAAAAGACTCAACATAAACGTTGAGTTTGGAAGCATAATCCTAAGTCCCAAAGGCTTAAGGCCTTTTGGAGATGTTTTTGCTGCAATGCAGCATACGAAAAAGTAAATGTAGAAAAATAGAAATTGTAGCAGTGTTTCTCACTATCCGGACTTATGTTTCCAGAAATTAAAAAAGCTTAAATAGTTACATTTCCGAATTAGAGTTCCCCCAACAAGCTGGGGTCTTCACTGGATTTTTGGAACCGGTGTGCCCTCTCTGATCTGACTGGATAAGCATAAGTTGACCAAATCCCTATTTTTTAGGGATTGGGCTTATCTCTTTGTTGCAGCGCCTCTAGGAGTCCAGTTTATCACCAACTCTTCTTCGGATAATGCAACTATCTTTCCCGTCTCTCTCCTCCAACTGAATTCTGAGTTTTTAGCGATTGCCCCATTCCAGCCCATTATTGAGTCTGCATGAGCAAAGTGGGCACGACATCATGCAGTTAGCCTCATCTATCTCTGATATGCCCATTCCGCTGCCCGAATGTAAGATGAGTGCTGAAAGAAATCCCCTGTGCCTCCGTATGACTATTTAGCTTGGATTTTGCTTGAATAACTGGACATAAAATGCCCTTATCGCCAGACTCGACCTCCGCGATGCCCTATGACCTCATCCTAGTTCTTTTTTACTCAAAACACACTAAAAATGACATTTATAACAAACAAAATGCCCATAAAAATACGAAATAAATGGACTTATCACAGAGTTATATCTACTTCTCTAACAGAAATCAGTTCTGAAGTTTCCACATTTTGTAGTTGATGATCACTGATGTCCTAACTTCTTCAACTCGAACCAGTGAGTGATACTGTTTAATTTAAAGAATGAATTCTTTCTTTTCCTAAAAAACTCCAATTTTATCAACTTAGGGTTTTAAACCACCAAATAAATCATACACCATGCAGTGTTCTTGTTATATGTCAGTTGAATAATTTGGTGATAATCCATTTCTTGTCTGCATTTTCGAAAGGTCGACGTACTCTGTAACATATTCTATCCTCTTTTCTGGATACCGTCTTGACTATAGTTCATAGTAATAGGAAGTCTATGTCATTTTTATCCTATAGTTCATAATCTAGCTCACCCGTTTCTGAGCCAGTGTCCAAGAAGTGGCTTATCTTTTCTATTCCCTTAAGAGGGTTCATTTACTGTCAAGTTTGTACCATATGAGGTAAATTTTCCCATTCCGATGATGAAAAGCTTGATTATTTTAGAGTAATCCCAATGCATGATTGGACTGACCATCTTGTGAGTTGTGACTGATTATACCAGTGGTTTTTTGTGATGGTATAGAGTGGTTTAACAGGAAACTCGCTATAACGGCCAAAGCGATAAGAAAACTAATTTTTTTCTGAGAAATCAAGTCTTGAGGTAGTAATTACTAATTACCATGTGCAGCAAATTGCATGTCTTATTATTGCCTATCTCTTTTTCTTGTTTGTTGATTCTAATATTATTGTTCATTAACATACAACTTATAAAAGAATAGAGAAAAAGGAAATCAACTAAGAATCAATCCTTCAGTCAAGGAAAATAAACATTATGGTTTTACTCCAAACTCTCCAAAACAACTTTTCTAACAATGTCAAAAATCGGTAGAAAACTTCTCATCTTCTAGAACAAGCTTTTCAATTACTTATATGGTTACTCATCAAGCTTAGTAATCAGCACATCAAAATGTTTTTATTCTTGAAATTATGCCCTTTAAGTTTGCTTGTCAGGTTCTAAAGTATCTTTTCTGTAGCTTCTACTGTTGTACACACAGGTCGCTTGAGGACATAATAAGATTATTTGACGTAATTGATTGAATCAGAAGCACAGAGGGTTTTGTTGCTTCATATATTTCTATTAAGATATATGTTAAGATGTGTCTTATGTTTATATTTGCAGGTGCTTTAGTTACTGCTCTTGGTGCAATTGTATTGGGCGCATCTGTTGGAACTCAGTATGTGATGGTTGTTTGCGCTATTTGTATTCGTTCGATTATCATGACTAAAAAATTAAACCTTCGTTGTGGCAAGTTCTAGAATTTCTAAGCACACAATTGTTCACACATGAAGTAAAGAAGCTGTGAAATGGGCATACAACAAATTGGCTCAAGTCTCACAAGGCATGCTAAACTCGTTCGTCATCCCTATCTTATGTGGACATGCTAATTTTTTATATGAAGCAGTTTAATGTTGAAAATATCAAAAGCAATGACCACATAGACTTCATAGAAAGTATGTTTGACTCAACTAGCCACCCACACACTTTGCATTATGTAAAGTGTTAAAACAAACTCAATAAAAAAACATAAAAACACAACTGGAATGCCCCCACCCACACACTTTGCACTAAGTAAAGTGGGTGAACAGGGGTGACACACAAAAAACTAAAAACAAAACAAAAAAACAAAAAACTAATCTAAGAAAAGAATAGAACCATGATTCAATCGGATAAGGGCGTTAGGTATAAGAACCCAACGTGTCTGAAATAGGCCTCCAGGGCGGCCTCCATGCGGGTCAGTTTTTCATTGGCTTAGACTTGGGCATTCTCCATCGCTTCCAGCCTTCTCATCATTACTGTGACCGGGTGCTCTCTCTGCTGTGCCCTTCCCACTGGTGGCTTCTTCAATGTACCTATAGTGACAAGGAACATGCTCGAGGGGTCTGTCCTCGGCACAAGAAAAGTAGGCTTGCCATCCTCATCGTCAGCCACATCTTGCATTCTTTTTAAACAGACAATATCAAAGAATTCCATGGGCAGGGAGATTAAATCAGTGGTGCTTAAATCCAGCAATCTAGACCTAACAGCAATTTGGGTGATCAATTGGGCACACGAGATTCTATGCTCAGGGTGCGTTTTTATTTCTCTGAAGTGTGCAATGGCCACAGAGCCAAAATTGATTTTAATTTTCTTCACCATACACCAGAGAATGAAAAGCTCCTGATTAGTTATGGAATTAGAGTTAAACTTCCTACCAAAAAAACTATAGGCCAGCACCCCATGGCAAAATCTCAAAGCATGATTATTCAAACAATACTTTTTTGTGGCTCCACTCTGATAAGTGGAGCCATCCCCAATTTCTACCCATTTTGCCTGAACTCCCTCAGCAAAGTCGGGCACAACAGTCACGGCATCTTCATACTCCTCCTCCTGGAGGCCCAAGTATGATACGATGCCCAACATCATGTTCAGATCATCAGCACACATGGAGAATTTTTTACCCATAATTTTAAAATTCATAATCCTAGTAGACGTAGCAGGCTTATTCACAATTATTATTTTCAGACTATTGACAAACTCCCGTGAGAGTGTAGGAAAAATCATACATTCCATATCCAAGAAAAACTCCCAACCTATTGCAGCAAAGAAATTCCTTACCTTTTGCTCTGTCCCAAGAGCTGCAAGCAACTCAGCATGGACTCTCTTCAAATTTATAATGCCCCGGACTGATGGCGGGCCACTTCCTGGCTTACTCAGAATGGGGCTCCCTACCCCTCTGCCCTTTTTAGGCTCAAGGTATAGTATGCGTTCTGTAGCTTTCCTTTCCTTTGAGGAGGGCTCCCCAACTAACTTAGCCCCTGCTTTCATGGCCACCGCTTTTCTCACCCTCTGCTTAGGTGGTGAGTCCTCTGAATGCTCATCCTCGAGCGTCAGCACATGGGATGGCTCACTCTGTTGTTGCTGCTCTTGATGTTCTGAAACCTCCTCTTCGGTTTCATCTTGTTGGAAATCGGCGGGCTGCTCGGTTGGTTGTTCCAGAATGGGCTCTCCGACCTTCCTTTTTCCTTTCGCCTTCTCCAATTCAACAATCTTTTCAGACGACGGGGATGTCAGAACCCTAGCCGGCTTCTTTGCCTTTTTAGGGGCTACTTTTTCAGGCTCTTGTGTGGGCTCCATGGACACTTCTTCTTCTTGTGTTCCCCCAACAGTGGTGTCCTCCTCAGCATGTTCTTCTTGCAATAATGTAGCAGAGCTTGCTTGGGCTATAGGCTCCTTCTCTGGTGGAGTCTCCTTTGTCGGTTTGCTCGAGGTGGTCGTGGTAGGTGTAACTTTTTTCCTTAGGCTTTACAGTCTTTTTCTTTACCACCTTAGCTGGGGTGGGCTCTGCAGAGGTGACTGGAGTATCGAACTCTAAATTGCCCTTGACTGGAGCCTTTGGCACTATCTTTTTCCCGCATGTGTTCACCATTGTTGAGGCTTAAGATTTGCAGAGAGATGATATAGGGTTTTGGGAAAGAGAAGAAAGAAGCTTCGATTTTTTTTTTCGAAAAGAATGAAAGTGAGAGTTTAGATTTTGTAGGGTTGGCTTTTTATTAAAGTGTATTACTGTTCCTGATGTGACTGGGACTTTTCGAATTTTAAAAGATTTATTCAAATCGGTGTGTCCACATCAATAGATAAGCCTTATCCCCTGAAAAATCGGAACAAATTTTATCTCTTCAAAATGCCCCACTTCAGAATCCCTATTTTTTCGAGATTTATCTTTATCTCTTACTTCTCTCTCTTTATCCTAACCTACAGATCACATACTTATCCAAAAACAAGCGTAAAATTGCCCATAATCTAGTTTAATTAACTGGTAACTTTATTTAATCAAAATAAAAACAAATTAAAGTAATTAAAAAACCTGGGTTGTCTCCCAGTAGCGCCCCATTTATTGTCGTGGGCACGACAAAATCCCTGTTTAGGTGTAAATGGACTCCCCAAGCCAGACCACTCTAGCATCCCGATCAGAATACTCTAGGTATGGTTTGAGACGATGGTCATTTACTTTGAATTGCCCTTCAGTTTCGGGATTTTTAAGCTCAACTGCCCCATTAGGGCATTCCGCATAGATTTCAAATGGACCAACCCACTTGGTCCTCAGACTTCTTGCCCATCAATTTGAACCTGGAATGGTACAAGAGTACTTGCTGTCCTGGGAAGAATCTCTTTCTTCTAATCACTTGATCATGAAGCCTCTTTATCTTTTCCTTGTAAAAGCACAACATTATCATAGACTTCTATTCTCATTTTTTCCAGCTCCTGAATCTGAAATTTTCTGAAATGCCCGGCTGCATCCTTATCCATGTTCAGCTTCTGAAGTGCTTATCGTGCCTTGTGCTCCAGCTCTACTGGTAGATGACAACACTTCCCAAATAGCATTCGGTATGGGGACATCCCAATTGGAGTCTTGAATGCGGTCTTGTATGCCCACAAGGCATCATCTAAATAGGCACTCCAGTCCTTCCGACTTGGATTCACTACCTTCCCAAGGATGACTTTAATTTCTCGATTTGAGACTTCAGCTTGGCCATTACCTTGTGGATGATAGGCTATTGTGACTCTATGGTTTACCCCATACTTCTTCAATAGTCTTTCCATCGTTTGGTTGCAAAAATGGGTCCTTTGATCATTGATGATGGACCTGGAAATACCAAACCGGCTAAAAATGTGGGACTTCAGAAATGCGGCTACTACCCTTGCATCATGGTAGGAGTGGCCTTTGCTTCCACCCATTTAGACACATAATCAACTGCTAGGATAATGTAATGGTTCCCCTTAGAGTTTGCAAGGGGTCCCATGAAATCCATTTCCCAAACATCGAAAATTTGCACTGGCATGATGGGTATCATGGGCATTTCATTCATTCTTGTGATGTTCCCGACCCTCTGGCATTGATCACACCTTTTACAAATATCGTGGGCATCTTTGAAAATTGTGGGCCAAAAGAACCCACAGTCCAGAATTCTTCTCACTGTTCGGTTTGGTCCGAAATGCCCTCCGCAAGCATAATTGTGACAATGCTTTAAAATCTCCTCAATTTCATAATCTGGAACACATCTTCTTATGATTTGATCAGCACATCTCCTCCATAGAATAGGGCTATCCCATGCATAGAACTTGCTTTCATGTCTCAGTTTATTCTTTTGGTACCTTGACTACCCAATTGGCAGCTCTCTTGACTCCAAAAAATTTACTATATCTGCATACCAGGGCTCCAGTGTGCCCCGTGCTGAGTACAAGTGCTCATCAGGAAAATGACCCGTAATGGACATCTCATCGCTTTTTTCATTCAACACTCGGCTCAGATGATCAGCTACCAATTTTTGTGCCCCACTCTTATCTTTTATCTCGACATCAAACTCCTGCAAGTGTAGGATCTACCTAATTAGTCGCGGTTTCGTCTCTTTCTTAGCCATTAAGTGCCTCAGGGCATTATGATTTGTGTAAATAATGTTTTTTGTTCCCAAGAGATAAGACCGAAACTTCTCGAATGAAAACACTACTGGAAATAGCTCATTTTCAGTAGTAGTGTAATTACACTGTGCTCCATTCTGAATTTTGGAGGCATAGTAAATTACATGACTTTCCTTTCATCTCTTCTGACCCAGTACAGCGCCCACAGTGTAGCCACTGGCATCACACATAATCTCAAAGAGCACTCTCCAATCTGGTGGTTGGATAACCGATGCTGTGACCAGTTGCTTTTTCAGAAAATTGAATGCCTTCTTACACTCTTCATCGAATTCAAATGGGACATCTTGCTGTAATAAGTGAGTAATAGGTTGGGCAATTTTTGCAAAATCTTTTATAAATCTCCTGTAAAATCCAGTGTGCCCCAGGAATCCTCTCACTTGCTTCACCGAAGTGGGGTATGACAACTTTTCTATTATGTCCACTTTGGCTTTATCGACCTCAATGCCTCTCTCGGAAATCACATGGCCCAGTACAATGCCCTCTCTGACCATAAAATGGCATTTTTCGTAGTTCAATACTATTTGTCTACACATCACTGCAACACCTTCTCCAGATTGTCTAAACATCAATCAAAGCATCTTTTATATACCGTGAAATCGTCCATAAATACTTCAATGCAGTTCTCGAGCAAATCAGAGAATATGCTCATCATACATCGCTGAAACGTGCTAGGAGCATTGCAGAGGCCAAAGGGCATTCTGCGATAGGCAAATGTGTCGAATGGGAACGTGAATGTTGTTTTTGCCTAGTCCTCCTCACTCACTGCAATCTACATATATCCTGAGTATCCGTCCAAGAAACAAAAGAACTTGTTTCCTGCGAGTCTCTCCAGAATCTGGTCGATGAATGAAAGTGGAAAATGATCCTTCCGTGTGACCGTGTTCAGCTTCCGGTAGTCAATGCAAACTCTCCAGCCAGTTTGCAGTTGTGTGGGCACAAGCTCTCCCTTTTCATTTTTCACAACTTGAATGCCCGACTTCTTGAGCATAACATGGATTGGACTAACCCACTTGCTATCTGAAATAGGGTATATAATGCCCTGGTCCAGTAGCTTAATAATCTCTTTTAGCACCACATCCTTCATCACTGGATTGAGCTTTTTTTATGGATCACGAACGGGTTTTGCATCATCCTCCAGCAAAATTTTGTGCATGCAAACCGCTGGGCTAATGCCCTTTATATCAGCTAAAGTCCATCTGAGTGCCTCCTTGTACAGTCTCAACAATCTCAAAAGACGGTCTCATCAGCTTGATTAAACCCCACACTTATGATTACAGGGAGAGTCCCATTATCCCCTAAATAAACATACTTTAAATGCCTTGGTAATGCCTTCAATTCCAGCGTGGGCGCTTTGATAATAGAAGACATCATCTTATCATCATTTCTCTGAATGTGCACACCATAATCCACACAACCATATGGCATTTCTTCCAATGAGTACAACATCATAATTCGTTCCTCGATGTCATCGTCTTCTTCCAGGACATCCTGATCAGTCAGTCCATCCCACAATGCCCATTCCAATGGATTTCGATTACTCACCATGGTTAGGGTAGATCGACTAGGGTGACTGAAGGTATTTATAAAACTGTAATTCTATGTGTCTGGGGGTGCTTTAATGCTTCAAATATGTTGAACGTCACTGTCTCCCCATTAAACTCACACGTTAGTGTGCCCTTGTCCACATCAATCTTGGTCTGAGCTGTTTTCATGAAAGGCCTTCCCAGCAATAACACTGAAAAGTTTGACGTCGATGTGCCCATATCAAGCACATAAAAGTCTGCTGGGAAGAGAAGCTCGTCTATCTTGACCAGTACATCTTTAATGAGGCCTTTTGGATACACATTCGATCGATCAGCTAATTGAATGACCACACGGGTCTCTTTTAGAGGTACAATCTTCAATTTTTTGAACACCAATAGGGGCATTACGTTGATTGATACCCCCAAATCCAGCATGGCCTTCTTCACTTTCTTGTCTCCTATGATACAAGGAATCATGAACATCCCTGGATCATCGTACTTCTTGGGTAATTTTCTCTGTATCACAGTCGATACATTCTCCCTAACTAAGAACCTTGTATCATCATTGAATCGTACCTTTCTGGTGCAAAGCTCCTTCAGAAACCGGGCATACCGCGACACTTGTTTGATTGCCTCAATCAGTGGAATATTGATTTCCACTTTCTTGAATACTTTTAGCATCTCCCTAGTTTCATCTTCTCTTCTATTTTGTGCCAATATCCCTGTAAAGGGAGGCTTCCATTTTACTGGAATGGGCACAGTATCTTCCTGTTCAGCTTCATGTACCTCGTTCTCTGTAGGAATTTTTTCCTCTTCTTCTTCTAAGGGCACATCGTCATTCTCTTCTACTGGCCTGACCATCTCCGGAAGTTCTTTTCTACTCCTTAGGGCCACTACATACACCTGCTTTCTTAGGTTTTCAACTTGGGAAGACATCTTCCCATTTTTCTCTTCTATCTTGTTCATGGCTTGAGCTAATTGATTGATTTACTTGCTCATGTGCGAGAGACCAGCTCGAGTCTCTTGCTTAAATTTCTCATTATCCTCAGCCATGGTAAATAGAAGATCTTCTAGCCTTTGCTTCATTTTTTCTTCTGGCGGCGGTAATGGAAGTGCAGGATGCCTATCTTCTAGCCTTCTCCACCTGAAATTTTCATGGTCTCTCCAGCCAGGATTATAAGTCTGGGAATGGGGATCATATATTCTGGAATGCCCATTCTAGCCTCCTACATCATTTACTTCTTCCACTTCATCTTGTAGAGTAGGGTATTCATCAGTGAAATGAGATATGCTTTTGCATACTCCACAAGATCTGGGCTTCTTCACCATGCTTACACCGGATAAGATTTTTTCGATCTTGTCGCACAATCTATCAATCATGCTGTCCTAGTCCGGTGCTATTTCTGATTCGCTTACAACTCGAATGCCCTCTCTACCGAAGTCTCGGTTATCTTTAGCCATTTTAATTATGAATGCTTCAACAGACTGTTTGTTCAAAATAGACCCTCCACATGAGGCATTCACGATCGTCCTCTCATGTGGTCTCAATTCTCTGACAAAATACTGAATCAAGTCATGTTCAGTAATCTGGTGTTGTGGGCATTTCACCAGCATCGCCTAGAATCTTCCCCAGTAGTCATAGAAACTTTCCTTAGTTCTCATCTTCAGGCTCCCTATCCTTCTTATCATTTCTTGCACTCTGGATGCTGGGAAATATTTCTCCAAAAACTTTTGTTGCAGTTGTCTCCATGTGGTCACAGCGCCAGTCGGCAGTGTGTACAGGCTGTCACATGACCCATCTTGAAGGGTAAAAGGGAACGAAACCAACCGCACATACTCCTCTCGTCCATGGTCGGATGGTTGAGTTTGGCAAACCATCTCAAAATCTTGCAAGTGTCTTTGTAGATCTTCCCCAGGCATTTCGTGGAACTTCGGCAAGATTTGGATAAAGTTTGCATGAATATCCCAGTTCTGAGTCACAACTAGGAGTGTAATTCCCATCGGGACCAGATTCATGTTGGTCGGGAAGACCAACTACCTTAAAGTCCTATTATCATCCGCATTGCCATTTGCTGCGGCCATGTTGATGTTGTGGCCGTTCTCAAACTGTCCTTCCTCCTCATGCCCTTCATCTCCTTGATCTTCTTGATCTTCTGGTGGTGGTGTGGACTCATGAGGTCTGCTTGCGGCTTGGCGTTCCCTCTTCGCTGTTGCCCTATTTTTTCTCGAAGTCTTCTCTATCTCCGGATTGTACAATAAAGTCTCCTCTGAAGAGCCTCTGGGCATCAACTTCCAGGCTCACCAACGTGGAAGATAAAATCACTAGAAATCAGCTCTCCGGCAACGGTGCCAATTTTGACGCATGGTCATTTCGCGCTAAAAAATGATTTATAACTCTTGTGCCCACAGCGAGCGTAGCCAGCTAATGAGTACGGGTCGATCCCACAAAGAGCTGTTGTGATTCCACCTTCAAGTAACCAATCATAAAAGGGGTTTGGTTTTGTTGTCACTACTGGAAATTAAATCTGCAAAAGAAAGTAAAGAAAATATCAAATAACAAAGGTTCTAGCATTTGAACTTGAATTTGGTTTTAAATATATATCAACTCGATCATGGACACACCGATTTTTATACATGATAAATAACCTAGTTATGGAGATCGGATTCCTCTCTGCGTCTCCTCATTCATCTTTTCATTATAGACTTAAAAGCGATTCCTCATCAATTAAATCTCTAATCAGTCACTCACCCCCCAGTTCCCCAAAGAGATGTAAGTGAACAGATAGCAGTGTGCTCTAGACGAATGCAGATCTGTTATGTTTATCGATTCCTCGTGTGCCCACAACAACCCATTGATTCCTTTATTACTATATGAACCAACACACAGTCACAATTCATCAATTCAATTAATAGTGGTGTGCCCTCTTTACCTAACGAGTGATCAGCCACATTGGGCATTTCAGACACACACTCACGCGGAACAAGGCACAAGAATCAGCAGAAACTTATCATGCATTACTATGCCCATTTTGGCCTTACGAGTTCAAATTTATATTTAAACAATTTTCGTTGTTCAAACACCAGAATTAAGAGTCTGGCCAAGCATGCTAGACATAATTAAAATAGCAGAAATAAAAGACATAATTATAAAGAGAACTTACTAAATTTAATAAGCAAAAAGACTCAACATAAACGTGGAGTTTGGAAGCATAATCCTAAGTCCCAAAGGCTTAAGGCCTTTTGGAATTGTTTTTGCTGCAATGCAACGTATGGAAAAGTAAATGCAGAAAAATAGAAATTGTAGCAATGTTTCTCATTATCCGAACTTATGTTTCCAGAAATTAAAGAAGCTTAAATAGTTACATTTCTGAATTAGAGTTCCCCCAACAAGCTGGGGTCTTCATTGGATTTCCGGAACCGGCGTGCCCTCTTTGATCTGACTGGATAAGCATAAGTTGACCAAATCCCTATTTTTTAGGGATTGGGCTTATCTCTTTATTGCAGCGCCTCTAGGAGTCCAGTTCATCACCAACTCTTCTTCGGATAATGCAGCTATGTTTCCCGTCTCTCTCCTCCAACTGAATTATGAGTTTTTAGCGATTGCCCCATTCCAGCCCATTATTGAGTCTGCACGAGCAAAGTGGGCACGACATCATGCAATTAGCCTCATCTATCTCTGATATGCCCATTCCGCTGCCCGAATGTAAGATGAGTGCTGAAAGAAATCCCCTGTGCCTCTGTTTGACTATTTAGCTTGGATTTTGCTTGAATAACTGGACATAAAATGCCCTTATCGCCAGACTCGACCTCCGCGATGCCCTATGACCTCATCCTGGTTCTTTTTTACTCAAAACACACTAAAAATGACATTTATAACAAACAAAATGCCCATAAAAATACGAAATAAATGGACTTATCACAGAGTTATATCTGCTTCTCTAACAGAAATGGTTGATGATCACTGATGTCCTAACTTCTTCGACTCGAACCAGTGAGTGATACTGTTTAATTTAAAGAAGGAATTCTTTCTTTTCCTAAAACTTGAACTCCAATTTTATCAAGTTAAGGTTTTAAACCAGCAAATAAATCATATACCCTGCAGTGTTTTTGTTGCATGTCAGTTCAATAATTTGGTGATAATCCATTTCTTGTTAGCATTTCTGAAAGGTTGGCGTACTCTGTAACAGATTCTATCCTCTTTTCTGGATACCGTCTTGACTTTAGTTGATAGTCATGGGAATTCCATGTCATTTCTAGCTCACCCCTTTCTGAGCCAGTGTCCAAGAAGTGGCTTATCTTTTCTATCCCCTTAAGAGGGTTCATTTACTGTCAAGTTCGTACCATATGAGGTAAATTTTCCCATTCCGATAATGAAAAGCTTGATTATTTTAGAGTTATCCCAAGACATGATTGGACTGACCATATTGTGAGTTGTGATTGGTTATACCAGTGGTTTTTTGTGATGGTGTAGAGTGTTTTAACATTAAACTTGCTATGACGGCCAAAGTGTTAAGAAAATTAATTTTTTTCTAAGAAATCAAGTCTTGAGGTGGTAATTACATGTGCAGCAAATTGCATGTCTTATTATTGCCTATCTCTTTTTCTTGTTTGTTGATTTTAATGCTATTGTTGATTAACATACAACTTATAAAAGACTAGCGAAAAAGGAAATCAACTAAGAATCAGTCCTTCAGTCAAGGAAAATAAACATTATGATTTTACTCCAAAGTCTCCAAAACAACTTTTCTAACAATGTCAAAAATCGGTAGGAAACTTCTCATCTTCTGGAACAAGCTTTTCAATTACTTATATGGTTACTCATCAAGCTTAGCAATTAGCACATCAAAATGTTTTTATTCTTGAAATTGTGCCTTTTAAGTTTGCTTGTCAGGTCCTAAAGTATCTTTCCTGTAGCTTCTACTGTTGTGCACACAGGTCGCTTGAGGACATAATAAGATTATTTGATGTAATTGATTGAATCAGAAGCACAAAGGGTTTTGTTGCTTCATATATTTCTATTAAGATATATGTTAAGATGTGTCTTATGTTTATATTTGCAGGTGCTTTAGTTACTGCTCTTGGTGCAATTGTATTGGGCGCACCTGTTGGAACTCAGTATGTGATGGTTGTTTGCACTATTTGTATTCGTTCGATTATCATAGCTTAAAAACTAAACCTTCGATGTGGTTGAATATAAATAGCTCTTATCTTACAAATCCTAGAATAATTAACAATTTTGGGTATACTTATACACAATGAGTAATAGTTTCTGATCTATGTTTCTTTTTTGTTGATACATACACTTCAAAAAGACAGTTAACTGGTCTCTTCTAATGTCAGTCTTTACAGTATGTATTCCTTTAAGTTGTTCTATTTATCTATCTTTAGTCTTTACTATACTCAATAATTAATTTGTCTGGAGGAATTATGCTCAATTTTTTGTGACAATCTGTCGTTTTGAACTTCTAATGAGATTCTTACCTTTCTCATTTAATATATGTGCTCAATAAAGAAAGTAGAATGCTATTTTTTCAATCTCCTCATTATTGAAGTCATTGAGTTTTCAATCTTTTAGGATACTTTGACTTGTCATATGGACCTGTCCTTGCCTTTTATCCATTTTCCTCCCTTGCGTTGAGGTTTGCACATGATTTTCTATGATGGGTCATGGTCTTTTGTTGTTTTGTGCACCAAAGTTGTATCTGTTATCTTGTTTATGCTCCACCTTCATCAGTTTTATCTTAACGCGGTCTGTCATTCTGTTGCAGAGTTATATCTGCTTCTCTATCATAAATTAGTTTTGAAGTTTCCACATTTTGTGGTTGATGATCACTAATGTCCTAACTTCTTCGACTCGAACTAGTGATACTGTTTCATTTAAAGAATGAATTCTTTCTTTTCCTAAAACTTGAACTCCAATTTTATCAAGTTAGGGTTTTAAACCACCAAATAAATCATATACCCTGCAGTGCTCTTGTTGCATGTCAGTTCAATAATTTGGTGATCATCCATTTCTTGCCAGCATTTCTGAAAGGTTGGTGTACTCTGTAACAGATTCTATCCTCTTTTTTGGATACTGACTTACAAATTTGGAAAATGGAAATATGTTTGTTTGATTATATTTTCAATTTAAAATGTGTGGTTAAGATGAAAAGATAAGTATTTGTGTGATTATGATGAATTGATGAATATTTAATTAATGGGCCCCACTATAATGATATATATGATTGAATAATAGGTTATATAGAATTGGAAAAAGTGAAAATTGAATTTAAAAATGAGAAAAACAAACATATTTTCGATGTTTTGAAGAGTGAAAAGTAGGAAATTTCCATTTGAAAATGAAAACAAGCAAGACCTAAGTATTTGGCTAGCATTATGTCTTTCATTCTCTTCTCTGAGAAAACACCCCTACTAAACTATATTGTGAGTTCATTAGGAAGACTTAAAATTCCTCTTCGTGTGTGGGTTTCAGTAAAGATTTGTAAACTTGCTAATACTTGATGATTATATAAGCTATATATATTATATAAAAACAGAATAGTGGAGTTATTTTTAGTAATTCACATTTAAATGTATTTTTTGAAAAAAAAAACACTTATTGACGCACCATGCGTCTGTGCGGAAGAAAAATAAACGGTGTTAATTATTCAAGCGATACAATCTTTCCAATTAATTCAATTTGTTCCTTTTTCAGTTCCTCTCACGCGCAAATCAATTTGATTCTCTAACTCTCCATAGATCCATTTGTCAAATATATCTTCTCAATTTCATTCTCCTCCGCACGAATTGGCAAGACAGGCATATTAGATTCATATTTTGGACAAAATAACTCTTTTCCTCTATCAAGCAACAATCAATTTCTTCAAAAAAAAACAAATCTCTATACCTACGCTTAAAATTTCGCGCACACTTTCAGGTTTGTTTCTCAATCCCTTTTTTCGTCTTTGAATTAGTTTCTTAGATTGAATCTTTTATTTCTACCGTTGGCATCATCTCGATTCAATTATGCATTGTGATTCAAGTTTGGGTTCTCACTTCTAATTGTTGATTACTGGATTAATTTGCTAATTGGGGTAGTTTTTTGTGCTTATAGTAATTTACTCGGCCAATTTATTGATTGTATTTTGAGACTTTTGTTATCATTGTGTTTATGTGGAAACCCGTGTAGAGAGAAGATAAGTTGATGGCTCGATTAGGAGAAACGGTAGATTTGGTTTTCAGACTATTACTTATACGTGAAGAGAGATTCAAGGCGAATGCTTATTCTTTGTCATGCTACTTTGTTTTGGAAATGTGTTAGTTATCAGTGTTGGATAAACTCTTGTCTTATTTAAAAATAAAATTGATCATCAAATAAAACTGTTTGATTAATATAGTTATTATAGTAAACTAATACCAAATAGATTTTATATTTATATTCGTAACTGCAAATTTAAATTTTCGGCACTTAACTTTGCCAGTTCTCTGAATATTATTGGAAAAAGGGAACTTTTATTGTTTGAGGGAGCAAATCGGCACCAACTATATATGTTGACAGGGGAGATTGAGCTCATATTTTATTCTACTGTGGTTTGCTAAATAAAAAAAGAATGGATATTTGTTCTTGCAGCTTGAAATGGGGGTATACCTTAGCACTCCCAAGACTGGAAAAAGTTCAGAGGATGGTGAAAATGACAGGCTTAGATATGGCGTGTCATCTATGCAGGGTTGGCGAGCAAGCATGGAAGATGCTGTAAATTATTCTGCTTTTTAAATACTTTGAATGTTGTTTAATCTTTCTTGCATCCAAAAAAATTATTATAAGCTTTTTTTATATTTTTTATCCATTTAAATCCTTAACTGTGATGATATTCATTTTTCCCAGTTATTGTGTTTTAGGGGTTCGTATGTCTGTGTTGTACAGTTATGCTTATGGCTACCATTTGTCACTTCCTTCCAGATATATAGAGTAGGTTGCATGTGATTCAGATGTCTGTATATTGATAGATGGTTATAAGAGTTGACCTGAACAAGCCAGTATGCTAACAAGATGCTGTTTTTGTTATACTAAACCATGGAGTGATCCTTTCACCCCTTTTTTCCTCTTGATCACAATCTTTATATTGAAGAAAGGGTCAATGTTCATAACACCATTGGAATGTATGCCCTGCTGAAATGATAATGAAATGGATGGATAAAAGCATGCAATGAACAGAAGCATTTCTGCATCTTTCCACTTAGTAGCTATATTTATTGTGGAGAGTTTTCCATTTACAATGGAGAATATGATTTTGAATATTATCTGAAATGATGAAATTCTCTGACCTTTCCGGCTTCTGAAGTTGCTCTAGAAGTAATATAGTAATTGGATTTACCATGTCCTTTTCTCATGTTTGTTTTCTAATTTTTGTACGGCAGTGTTGAGTTCTTCAGGTTCCACCACAGTTAAGACTTAAGAAGAAAGTAGTGATGATTAGATGACTAGCATCTTGGAAGATGCGTTTTAAATTTATCTACTATTAAGTTACTTCATTTACCATATCAACTCGTGAACACTTATCTGAGAATTTGTATCATTCATGAGGGAAAGGTGAATATTTTCTGTTTATAAGGAAGTTCTCATGTTCTTTTTTTCTTGGTTGAGTTATTCTACAGCATGCTGCGTTCACTAATTTGGATGATTCAACCTCTTTCTTTGGAGTTTATGATGGTCATGGGGGTAAACACAAATCCATTGACTTTTAAATCTTAATATTAATTTGTTCTTCCTCTCTTTCTCTTTCTGATGGAATCAGTTGAAAAGAAATATCAATATAGGTTTGCTTGACCATTAAAAGCAGCCTCAGTTCATCTTTTAATTAATGGTTGGACCACTGAAACTTTCTACTAAGAAACCCAAGGCTGTTTGCTTACAATTTTGGCTGTTTATGAGTTCAGATTGAATAAGGGACTTGATCATGCTTGAGAACTTTGGAGAACTAAGCAACAAATAGAACCATGTTAACCAACCAAGTTAAGTTTATATACACATGATATTGTACCAGGAAAAAACCTTGTGATAAGAGAAGGCAGAGTATCTATTGAAGTTTAGATATTGCAAAAATAACTGCAGTATGCTAAAAACTAGGATTTTATTTTTTTTAAAATAAATGTAGTATGTAGTTGCGCAGTCCACTATGTGAGCTAATGAGCATGATTTGTAGTCAATGAAAGAACAATCTAGCACTTAAGTATGCTAAGAATTTTATCATAGTTTTCATGGTTGGTGCATTTTTATTTTGATAACTGGGCCTGATTGAATTTGCAGGCAGTGAAGTTTCCAAATTTTGTTCCAAGTTTCTCCATCAACAAGTGCTGAATCATGAAGCCTATGCAGCCGGTGATCTGGAAACTTCTGTTAGAAAGGCTTATCTCAGGTTATTTTTCACCCTTTTGTTTTGAGGCTCTGTACTTATATTTCTTATTCACCTCTTATCCTGTTGACTATTTTTGACTTTGTCATAAGCCAATGTAAGTGCAAGTCAAGGAGAATATTTGCTGTTCCTATCACTGGTTAGATGTTGTGGTTCTTTACACGTAATTACTGTCGAAAAATAGTTACGGAAAGAAAGGGTGTCATATATCTTGTATGAATGGATGAAAATGAATAAGGTGGTGTTTGCTTGGATCCTGGCTCTACAGGACCCATTCCCACAGAACGGTTAAATGAAATATATTGTTTCTAGAATTCTAGTTCTGATCTGGATCATGATATTATGTTAACAATTTTGTAACATCATATTCTTTTCTGCTGCAGAATGGACGAAATGATGTGTGGAAAAAACGGACAGAAAGAGTTGGATGTAATAAGGGGTAAAGTGGACCAATCTACTAGTAATGGAGAAAATTTACGGAAGACTGAAGAAGATCATGGCGCAGATATGTCTTCTGAGGAGGTGTGTGCACAATACTTTATCTGCCCCAACTTGCACTAACTTAACTAAGAAGTTATTTGTTCTGAAATCTGAATAAAGAAACAGTGTATTTCATAGTACTTTAGTTGCATTACCCTGTCTGCTGAACCATGAACATAACTGTCCAACACCTTAAGTGCATGATATTTGCTACGGAAAAAGAAATTAAGCAGAACTTGTACCAAAGTTTTAATACATTCTTGTTGACCTGCAACATGTGTGCTTATCATAAAATTTTGTTGAGACCTGTTCCACTACTAGTTTATAGAGAAGCGATTTTCACTTATATTCAGCAAACCTATAACAATTTAAGAAGATGTCACCTCTTTCAGAAACTTTTGTGTCATGTCTGGGAAATAACTGCAGAATGGATAGGTTCTATGTGGTGGACGATACATGTATTCCTCTTTTTTTATAAGATGGAACTTGTAGAAGGAGAAAAGATTTTATGTTTTTATGTGTCAAACCTATAGGGAGATTAGATTTGTTATCATGCATGGAATATGACCTTACCATGATAAATATTATCCCTTTAAAAGTTTCCCAAAGAGAAAAAAATGAGTTAACTCAATTAATTGCAGGCCTTTAGCCTTTAACCGGATTCCATTATCCATTTCATCTACTTGTAACTTTTGATGGTAAAGCTTGTGCTACTTACTATCCTTATTAGAATATGTTACTAAATATATGCTCTGATACGCACTATATAACTGCATTAGTTGTCCTGAATTAATAATTCCAGATTTCAAAGATTAAGTAATGCTTGTTTGGCTTTTTCCGTTTGTTTGTGATTTTTTTTTCTTCGGGGTGCTGTTATATTGCAAGAAAGAGTTGAGGTAGAAAATGGTTTATGCTTGGAGGGGACAATTTTTACACTAGAGTTCAAATCAATTTCTTTTTTGTAGGAAAAGTGGGTCGATATAGTTGTTTATGTAATTTTGTTTTCTATTAAACATAATCAACTGTATTGGGAATGAAAAACTATATAAGTAATATTTTGTTTTATTTTAGTTGAAGGCACACGTTTTGTAGACATCAAATCAAGTATTTTTGTTGTGTAAATATGGTGATAATACTGGATAGAGAAAAAGTATAGGATGAATAGGAAGATTGGGATAATAATAATAGGTACTTTTTTTTTGGGGGGGGGGGGGGAATAAATAAACTAAACATTACTTTATTTCTCAGGGAAGGAATTGATATTGGAGAGACAAATAAGCATTACCTTACTATTCACTTGTTTTCTGCTTATCTTTTAAGGTTTCTCAGTTTGTCTGCATTCCTGTTGAAGTTTAATTCAAACTAGTACCTCAGCTTTTTGCTGCACACTACTCTCATTCTCGACCTGAATTCACAAGTATAAATGGGTTGCTAGATTTTGGATTTGATGACTTCTTGTGAAAATTATATAGCAAAAGGCTTCCTTGATATCTTCCAATTGCAGGGAAGTCACTCAGATTACAGTGGCCCAAATTCTGGAAGCACAGCTTGTATTGCAATTGTCCGAAATAATGAACTGCTTGTTGCTAATGCTGGTGACTCCCGATGTGTCATGTCTCGGAAGGGAAAGGTGAAGTCTTTACTATCTTGTTTACCTTTTGTGGTGAATGGTGATATTTTAATTCAGTAGTTCTTAAACTGTTTCTACTTAGAAAATGTCTTTTACACACCAGATTTATCTGAGGAAAACATTATTCAAATAGCTAATTAAATTGGTGATATCTTTAAATATAATATTTTAGGTATTTTCTCTCTTCAGAGAATATAATGTCCTTGCAATTAGCAGTGTGGGTCAACAATTTTTACATGAGATGTTGCATCATGTCTCTATGGTATGTGAAACTCTCTTGCAGGCATACGATTTATCCAAGGATCACAAGCCAGATCATGCTACCGAGAAAAAAAGGATATTAGATGCTGGTGGGTATGTACAGTACGGACGGGTCAATGGGAGCCTGAACTTGTCAAGGGCAATTGGTGCGTAGAACGGACTCAGCCATCTGGCTGTAGGTGAGGAGTGCTCCATTATTTTTCTCTATCCATAATGATAGTTTTGAATCTTTTCAGGTGATATGGAATTGAAGCAAAATAGATCATTGCCTGCTGAAAAGCAAATTGTGACAGCAAACCCTGATATAGTCAAGGTATGTAGAATCTTTTGCTATATTGAAGTCATAATGTCTGTCTTCTCTCTCAATATTTGTGAAACATCAAATTTCTTTAAACAAACTGGTAGAGATCGATTGAATGTGATTCATACAAAATGTCAGAGCTGAATATTTGTGAAACAGATTCAAATTTTCACTGTTACACTGCTCTTAAATAGACTGGTTGAGATAGATTTTGATGGTACGAAAATGGCAGAGAAAAACTGCAATAAACCACATCATTTACGTTCTCACAGCAATCTTTTAGGCAACATAACATATTTTTTCATTGCTGTTGCCCCTGAACAGGTTGAGCTTTCTGAAGATGATGAATTTATTATAATAGCCTGTGATGGGATATGGTAAGTGCTTTCTAGGTTGTGTATGTTTGTTTATCTTGTGTATGAATCATACTGTTCTATCTTTTCTTTTATTATTTTTCTAGAAGTTTATTACAATCATGCTCAAAAGTTGGGTTTTAAAACGGTCCCTTGAGTCTAGTTTAACCCGACAGAGCTCTTCAGCAATGTTTGAACTCAGACACAGATGACTTGACAAGTTTTGAAATGCTTTGAGCTTTCTCGTCGAGGATTTGAAAAGATATCTTAGTTATGTCATCAACTGGAGGCAAATAGTCAAGGGCTTTCTCAAGTGTTTCTTATTAGAGTGTTTGTATCATAGATATCTACTAGGAGTGTCTCCGAGTTTTCAGTCCTGATATGCTATTGGTGCTTGAAATACAGACCTGTTATACTTAAATCAGAAACATTCTTGTTTTGGAAAACTTGGGCATGTTTAGTCCTCCTTATATATAAAGAGGGGGGATGTGGTCTGCTGTCTTAATTACTGGCTTCAGTAGTTATGACATGCAAACTTCCTTTGCCTTCTAGTGCTTACAGCAACAATTAATACATTCTTGTCAAAGGTTCATTTTTCCTTTTAGTTTATGGGAGCCGTGCTTTCCTTTATAGATATTGTCTAGTAATGTAATCTAGTATATAGAAATCCTCAACTTGCATCTTATTCAACTTGCAGAATTTAATGCTTTGGGTGCCAAATATGTTTTTCTTATTCATTAATATTTCCAGTCTTCGGACGTTCCTCATTGCGGGTTTATGCATATGCTGTTTCAATCTGTTGCCAACTTGTGCATCTTTGGTGCATATCTCAATTGTGTATATATGCACATTCATTGCCTCCATATCCCTTTTTGTGAAGTTTTATTTTCTTTCTTTTGCTAGGGATTGCATGTCAAGTGAACAAACAGTTGAGTTCGTAAAAGAACAGTTGAATTCTGTAAGTTACTGCCATGGATCCAACCATTTCCAGTCATATTTCATGGACCTCAACCCTAAAAACTGACCATATAAAAAATGCACAGGAAAAGAAGCTCTCTGTGGTGTGTGAAAGAGTACTTGATAGGTGTTTGGCCCCGTCGTCTGGGCAGGAAGGCTGTGATAACATGACAATGATCTTGGTGCAACTCAAGAAACCTTCAGAATCCAAACCATCTCCGACGGACCAGGTCGTGCCCTCAGTACAGTAATACGCATATGGCAGAATTTGTCAGTCTCACTGGTAAAACATGCTGAGATATCGGTCACTAGTCATCGAATTTGGTACAATTTTTGACTCGGCGCCTTTTGTAAATATTGGTGTTTTAGACATGTAGTTTGGTACCAAGGAAAAAGGTTTTCTGACGAGTTAAATCAGTAGGAAATGATGGCTGGCATATATTTGCTGCAATAAGGACTCAATTACTACATAGAAAGAATAATCAATCACTGTGATGTGGGCTGATGACATTTTTAGTTGGTTATTATTTCATTTTTACATGAATGAATCCAAGACGTTTCTGGGAATGCATTTTTTTTTTCTTTTCTTGTTTTCTTGGTGACTAGGAGAAACATGCATTGAACAATGAGTGGAGAATTATTTTACTTGCTTTTCTAATATGCCGTTTCATAGAAAACATTTGGTGATGTAACATCACGATTTGATAGCATTTTATATTACGTTCGAATAGTGGTGCGATTTTCTTTTCCCAAATGATTGCAATATGTCGGACTTTGCATTACAAAGCCTGCACCTGCTTTGTAAATGGCACGTTCAAACCTAAGCTATTACATATTATAGGCCGAGTCTGGCCTTTTTAGTGTTCAGGTCTTTTATAAGCCTATGAGAGCCTTCTAAATCGAAACTAAAATTGAGAGATATGCGAGGGGAAGAAGAAGCAGGCGGCTTGTTGAGTGACTGTGATATGGGTGTTAGAATCTGTGTTTAAAGAAATTAATCTTGGAGGTGAGATGCATAGGCATTGAAGGATTTGAGGCGGTGGAGGAGTGGTGAGGGGATCTGGCTGCAGTTTCTTCTTGTATTTTGGCAAGACTGGTTAATTCGAGAGAGAGAGAGAGAGAGAGAGAGAGAATGTGTTGTGTGTTGTGTGTTAGGTGTTGATTATTCAGTCATCAGTGTAGGCGTAGGGATGGGGTGAACAATATCATTATTTTATTTTAAAATTATATATATATATATATATATATATATATATATATATATTATTAAAAGGATAATTGTGCAAATAGACCCCTTATGCGATTATTTGGACCAAATAAACCCTCGTACATTAAAATTAAAACAACATGTCCTCTTTATTTGACGGTGTTGAGAATTCCATCCAACTCGGTAAATTTGTCAAGTTGTAAGCTAGGTTTCAGTCTACCAACTCTCAATTTTTGGGATTGAGATCCTCTACTGTGCGTCAAAACACAGTGTGTTGTGGCTAAAATTGCATCGTTTGGCTGGAATTCATTTTTATCTTAAATTTATCAACTATTAAGTTATTTCATTTACCTTATCAACTCGTGAACACTTACCAGAGAATTTGTATCATTCATGAGGGAAAGGTGAATACTTTCTGTTTATAAGGAAGGTCTCATGTTCTTTTTTTTTTTCTTGGTTGAGTTATTCTACATCATGCTAACTAAATCTCTAATTTGGGCCATATGCAAAGTAAATAAAATAGAAATAGTGTTCGGCTCATTCTAACTATTATATTTATATTTCTAATTAAATTTAGATAATAAAAATTTGGAGTGTTACATATTATTTATAAGCTAACAAAAGCATTTACAATTTAGGTATGAGTAAAAATTTATCTTTTGTCCTTTTCGTTCATATTTTTCATCTAAACATAACCTTCCGACATCTTAAATGAAAGAGCACGAAGAGAGCTTTAATTTGGTATTTTTTTGCGTGCATTTAATTAAAAATGAGTAAGTTATAACCGTTTAAAGATTTTAAGATTTTTTTTAAATTGTTGACGTCATCAAATTTAAGGGTTTGGACGAAAATAACCCTCATTCTTTTTTTTTTTTTGCTTTATTATTTACGAAATTACCACTATCTTTTTCATCAAATCTCAACCATTAGATCATTAAATTGGACGGTAGAGATGTGGTTCTAGTTCTCACACTAGAAAAAGGGTCTTATTTGATCAATTCCCTATATATATATATATATATATATATATATATATATATATATATATATATCAGAGTTCAAATAGGAACACAATCTCTGTGTAAGAAATAGGAATGAATATCAGTCATAGGATCTAGTTATTTGGATGGACAAGATCCATTTATATATGAGGGATCAGATTGCAAATTATATAATAATTTAATTAAGTCAGGATTATACTTGTAATTCAAATCTTATCATGTAAAATCTAATCCCACGTTTTAGGGAAATTTCCGTAATCCATGCAATTGTGGATTCTACTTTAATTTATTTTTAAAACAATTTTTCAGCCCTTTTATTTTCTCAACTCTGCCGCTGACGGTTATTTTATTTTTTTGTATTAATTTTTTTTATTTGTCGTTTTCATTTGTATAATTATGGATGTGCAATAATTTTTATGGAAAATATCTTGATAACCTATATACATGTGTGTCTGACATATAATTTTTATGGCATTTTGCTATCCACACTTATATATTTGCTAATAACTTCAATAATGTTTGCTAATTTAAGACGTTTTTTCATATTTCACATGTAAAACATCCTCCATACAAATTAAAATTCTGCAAATTCATATAAATAGTTTCCAATATTAAACAGTAATTATAACTAGCATATGTATTTTTTATTTGTTATTTTCATTTGTATAATTATGGATGTGCAATAATTTTTATGGCAAAAACTCTTGATAACCTTTATACATGTGTGCATGTCATATAATTTTTACGGCATTTTGCTACATTTATTCATAAAATTGATACACGTTCGCACACTGATTGGTAAATTTATTCAAACAGATATCGATTGCTATCATGTTCAATAATATTTGCTAATAAAACAAATAAATTTGCTAATTCCGCCCCAAATCAATTGTTAAACTGCATGAAAAAAAAATCAACTAAGATTCCTTTCTATGCTCAGATTCAAATTGTAGCAAATTTGGTTACCATGAAAATTATCTAACATATGCAGATGTATTTTGCTAACAATACACATGTATTTCATAATAAATATCAAATAGTTTGCTAAATGTCTTCAAATAAATACCAAATGCTAACACTTTCATACATATATGCTATTACAATAAATAATTTTGCTAATACAGTCCAAATTATATGCCATTATACATTCAGTTTCAAATTGTATCAAATATATAACAAAACAATTAGCAAGCATATACACGTGCTACCAAATCGATTGCTATTAGGTTCAATGATATTTGCTAATAGAACAATTAAATTTGCTAATTCAGCCCCAAATCAATTGTAAAACTGCCAACAAAAAAAATACCAGATAAATACCAGATAATTTGCTAAATGTATTCAAAGAAATACCAAATGCTAATACTTTCATTCAGATATGCTATTATAACAAATAATTGTGCTAATACAGTCCAAATCATATGCCATTATACATTCAGCTTCAAGCAATATTAAATCTATAACAAAACAATTAGCAACTACTTTTCTGAATGTTGTGTTTTCTAGCATGTTGGCTGGCAACTTGGTGATAATGTCCATAATGCTTGACAAGGCCTCACTGATTATTTTGCCTTTTTCCAACAATTTTGCAGCCACGACGTGTACGTCACTAAAATCCACTTCTACACCTTCATTGCGGGTGTTTCCCATATCCTGATATTTATTCATCTGCGGGCCATCTGCCTGTTCATTTGCACCTGCTACATAGTCCGGAATATCAGCAATATGCTCTGCACCATGAGCGGCCGGCGGTATTACTTGGTCTGCATTTCCATTTAAATCATGCATTCTTTCTACGGCCACTTGGTCAGCATCAATACCAACAACTTCATCCAACGTGCATGGTCCATCGCAAAAGCCTTGTCCGAAACCTCCTTCACAAATCTCCATAGCCTGCCTTCGCAAAAGCATATTTTTCTTCCACTATTTAATGGCGGGGATATCCCGTGGCACTCTTCTGTACCCGAGCACCACACGATCCATGTATAAAAGCTGCGCATAGTTTACCCACATTATGCAAAACATTAGTTAGCTTTTCAAAAATTATGCTTCATACATAATAGAAGACTCATTCATAAAATTGATACACTTCCGCACACTAATTGGTAAATTTATTCAAACAGATATCGATTGCTATCATGTTCAATAATATTTGCTAATAGAACAAATAAATTTGCTAATTCAGCCCCAAATCAATTGTTAAACTGCATGGAAAAAAAAAATCAACTAAGATCCTTTCTATGCTCAGATTCAAATTGTAGCAAATTTGGTTACCATGAAAATTATCTAACATATGCAGATATATTTTGCTAACAATACACATGTATTTCATAATAAATATCAGATAGTTTGCTAAATGTCTTCAAACAAATACCAAATGCTAACACTTTCATATAGATATGATATTACAACCAATAATTTTGCTAATACAGTCCAAATCATATGCCATTATACATTCAACTTCAAATTGTATCAAATATATAACAAAATAATTAGCAAACATATACATGTATATTACCAAATCGATTGCTATCAGGTTCAATGATATTTACTAATAGAACAATTAAATTTGCTAATTCAGCCCCAAATCAATTGTAAAACTGCTAAAAAAATACACAGTTGTTAATTCCACCGGCGAGAGCAAACAAAAATCACAGTAAAATCACATAAGACCCTATAACAAAAATTTGTGTCTATTCCAAAGCTTAAACAAAGTAGAGAAAAAAAACCACTAAAATCATAAAATTCCAACTTTTAGCAAATAAACCAACTTAGAAATGATATAAATAAAAAAAAAGTCAAAGAAAAACCTGGGCTTCTTCTTGTTGAATGCCTCCCAGACATTATCGGTCGCCGTGAAAAGTTTAAGCCATGTCGCCGCCCTTGCAGACTTCGATTTCCGGCTTTGGAGAATTTTTTTCGCCTCAGTACACAACGCTAAATCTAAAACCTAGATTTTTTTGGCTGCAAATGAAATCCCCTCCAAATCTACTGCTCGATTCAGCCGGTGGGCGTAATTAATGGGGACGTGATTTTTGGGATTTTTCCCCACCCTTTTTTACCTTTTTACATTCATTATTATAAAACAATAGTAAATATATTGCTATTTGGTCCCTAGAAATGAATTTAAATCTGGACCATTTATTTAGACTAGATCTACGGTTTAATTTTATTCATATTTCCTACATAGGGGGGGTGGTATTCACTTTAACCCACCCATATATATATATATATATATATATATATATATAAATCTCGATACAAGCACATATATCTTTCTCACAACTCCAAACCACCTCTACAGTGGCTCTGATACCAAACTTTACAGGATCAAGCTATAAACTATAAACTATAATCATGGGAATGAAAACTATCTTACAAACTATAATGGGGATATCTATTTATAATGGACATAGTGGAACTATAATGGTGATAGTGGAGATAGTGGATAAATACTACACAATCTATGGTTGAGAATTATATGATAATAGATAAGAGTGCTGGAATGCGGAAGCAAGTTCTGTGCTTCTCCATGAATAAGCTCCCTTTTATAATCATCAAATGGACTCCAAATTCGGACTTCAGTTTAAGTTGATAAACAGTACTTCATGAATTATTGTGTGGATTTTATCTTCGGATCTCAAAAATTTTGAAGAACAGTATTATCCATTAATTCTGACAAAACTCCAAAACTCCATCAATTCAGATTCCTTTAAGGACAATTGTTGGCAGCTTTATTACGGATTCTTCGTGCTTTAACGCTCATGGAGATTTTGAGCATCTTGCATCATGACATTTGAGTCACCACCAGCTGTAGAATCATCATCAACTGTGGCAGCATCATCATCTGAATCAAATAGAGCTTTAAGTTGTTCCTTCAACTCCTTTTTAGAAGAATTTTTAGAGAGGAGTTCTTTAACAGTTTCTGAAATATCCTTTTTAGGTTCAGCTATTGGGGGAGGCTCTGAATTTATCAAACCCTTTCTTGAAAAGATAGAGTCTTCAAAGAAATTAAATTTATCCCACCATTTAATAAAAACTTGTCTTCCTAAATAAGGAATATTTCTAAAATTTATGCCATGCTTTGAAAGAGATCTTGGGGTTATAATAACATTCTACTTAACAATCCAAGGTACTTGGTAAAGGACTGTAAACATTAGTCCATGATTTTCCATAGAAGGATTAGTTTTAATAAAATCGTCAAAAATGTCTCTCACTCTCTTTGGTAAAATTAAAGGATATAATCCCCAATTAGAAAACCAAATAATAAACCATTGAGGGAATTTCAACGTCTTTTGTTCTCCAAATTTAACAAACCAGCTATGTTTTCTTTGACTGTTATTACAGCAAAAAGCAATATCCCAAGCTTTGATATAATCAAAGTAATTAAAATGAACTTTATTCGTTCTAGATATCTAGAATTAGAAGGGATCTCTTTATATCTAAAAAGATCTCCACCCCATGCTTCTGGAGTTAACACTTGATTAATTGTAGCTTTAGAATAAGCTAACTCACCACCTCCTCTAGAGGTTGAATAAAAAAGAACTGAACAAGTTGCCAAAAGAATTTCTTGATAGAACATGAAATCCTTTGGAAAGAGAAATGGATCTGTATAATTTTTTAAATAAAAATTCATAACTTCTTCAGCTGTTAAATTTGCATATTTATGCTCAATAGGAGATATCCATAAAGTAGTAATAGGAATATAAGGATAAATATATTCCTTGGCAGAGGTTGATTTAGCAGCGATGCTATAAGCATCATCTCTCAATTTCATTTCTTCTGATACTTGACTTAAAGCCTCCTCTTTGAGTGTTTTTTCATCCTTAGATATTGCAGACTTATAAGTCTGATTCTTTTTAACGTAAGGGCTTAACCCCTTACTAACTTCTTTTCCTTTATTTTTGCTCATTATTTCCCTGTAAAAATTCACGAGTTAAGAAATCAGGTAAAGAATTATATGATCCTTTAATAAATTCAATATCAAAATCAAAAACAAATAAAATTCCTTGCCATCTTGCAAAGATTTGTTTTGATGCTAAATTTTTAACATCCTTTTGCAAAATATCTTTTGCGGATTTACAGTCTACATGAATAATAAATTTCTTATTAAGAAGATCACTTTCAAATTTCTGGATACACAAAACAATAGATAAAATTTCTTTTTTAACAGTTGAGTAATTAACTCTTGGTCCTCTCCAGACCCCTGAGGTAAATCTCACAAGAGATTCTTTATTATTAATCCTCTGTTTAAGGATTCCACCATAGCCTAGATCTGAGGCATCTGTTTCAACTAGGGCAACGTGCTTTGTCCTCCCAGAAAAACATATTTCAGATGATCAGAAAGGACCTTCAACTCCAGTACGGGGGCCTTTACATGAGATGGTAAAATCAACTCTGAATTAGTCAGTAAGGGTATACGGCCCATCAAATTCTGAGTTGGAAATTCACTAGTGGTGTACAGCTGCATGATGACATCTTGAATCTTCTCGTCTTCATCTATTATTGCACCGGTTTCAGTCAGCCCACCAAAGAGTACCTGTTCCAACCTATCTTCCCTGAAATGGTTCTCAACAAAATCATCAACTAACGGGTCAACAATATTGATCACATACAAAGCTTCAGGGTCCTGAACATGATTCATAGCTTCAAAAATATTAAATCTTACAATATCACCATCAAAATCAAAGCTAAGCATGCCTTTATCAACATCAATTTTTGTTCTTGCAGTTTTCATGAATGGCCTTCCTAAAAGAATCAAAGATCTATGTACAGAAAAAGAATCATCCGTGTCAACAATGTAAAAGTCCATAGGAAAAATCAAATCATTAACTTTTACAAGAACATCTTCAACCACACCTTGAGGATATGCATTAGATCTATTAGCTAACTGAATGATAACACGAGTTTCTTTCATAGGCCCTAATTGCAATTCCTTATACATAGACAAAGGCATAACATTAATGGATGCGCCTAAGTCTAGCATGACTCTTTCAACTTTCTTACTGCCAATGATGCAAGGAATAGTAAACATACCAGGATCCCTACATTTTTGTGGTAGTTTTCTTTGAATGACAGCAGAAACATTTTCACCCACTTTAATCCTCGCATCTTTCCCATGCCTCATCTTTTTAGCACACAATTCTTTCAAAAATTTTGCGTACCTCGGAACTTGTTTAATAGCATCGATTAAAGGTAAATTAATGTCTACCTTTTTGAACAGCTCGAGGATCTCCTTTTCATCATCCTCCTTCTTATTTCGAATCAACCTGGAAGGGAAGGGAGTTGCAGTCAGCAATTGAGAGTTACAAAGGTTATTACACGAAGACTCCCGTCACTCGACCCATTTCCTATCCGATTCAACCTCTTTCACTCAACTGAATTGTAAGCTCCCCTCACAATCTAGAATCTCTCTAGTTCCCATAGGAAATCTCTCCCAAGACTCCTCTAAGTGTGTATGAAAGTGAGTTTCAAACACAGACTAGAAACATAATGATCTAACCGATCAAACCTAGTCTACCTGAATACTATATGCTTCGAATGTGAAGTCTTTTAACTCTCAGCCCTTTTGTGTATTCGTAAAAATTCATGTCGCCTCAACTAGTCTGAATCCCAAGCTATTTATAAACAACAGATATAACCTTAACAAGGTAATCAGAAGTCCTAATTAGACTAGGATTCAACAAGGAAATAATTTCCTTAATTAAATCGAACTTTCCTAGTTTAGATGTCTTCCTTGAATAGAACTCCTTCTTTCTTTCTTGATCTTCATCACGAACAAGTCAGCTTCTATTCTGAAACGTCCATCTTGAATATGCAGCACCAGCTCTTTGATTCCAGCATGATACGTCTCTTGTAAACTCTCTAGACAACCATTTACATGATCATGTTACTGAACATGACTAAGTAGATGTCTTGATCTTCAATCAAATTGGCAGCGGAATGTTCACAAAAATGTCTAGAACATGTTATTCGAACATGAATAACCAAAAACCTTTTGTGTTCTTTTGAAATTGCCATAACATCTTAAACAGATAATGACAATCTCAAACACCTAAGTGCAGATGGCACTAACAATCTCCCCCTTTGTCTTTATCAGGTTGCAAATCAGCTCCATGTTTAAAAGAACACAATCCCTTGAACTGTAGGATCATGTACTTAGAAACATACTTGAATGTTTTGAAGAACATTATATGATTAAGTTGTTTTTCACTTTCTTATCAGCTTGTACCTGCTCTGCTATATTCATTTTTTTCCTTTTATTTTTATCTTTTGATAGCAGTTTCAATTTTTTTAGCAGATATGAATCATAAAGGGAAGAAAAATTTGTTTCATAACAAAATAGCTAAAAACAAGCTATCATAACAAAAAAATAAAATATCTTGCAAAACATGATGCAAGATAAGTAAAACAGAAACAGAAATATTAAAAAACCTTATATTGCATTACTCCCCCTATTTGCCACCGAGAAAGGCAAATGAGTAATTTAAAGGAACTACTCGGATTTTTCAGAGTCTTGAGCATCATCATCACCTTCAGATCCTCCTTCTTTAGATCCCACTTCAGCATCATCATACTCTGTCTCTTCTCCATCATCAGCATCCTCCTCAGCCTCCTCTTCATCATCCTCAGCTTCAGCAATCTCAACTTCATGATCTTCCTCTGCAGACTCCTCTTGGACAGCTTCTGCTTCCTTAGTTTGTTCTGCAGTCTGTGCTTCATCTTGCTTTTGTGCTGGAGTAAACTTCTTCTGAGCAGCAGCTTCGGCAGTACTTGCAAGCTTGTGCAAGTTATGAACATTTTCAGGAACATCTGCTGTTGGGAAGACAAACTCTTCTCCTGATGAAAGATCAGCAATCATTGCTTGGATCTTCATCTTCTCAGAAGTATGCTCAGAAATCAAATGAGCATGGAACTCCAGACTTTTCTCTAAAAATCTCAGCACAGCACCCTTTGAAGAGGATTCTACAACAGTTTCATCCACTCCTTTCTTGGATGACATGAATTGCTTGAATTGGAGGTGAAGATGAGGATCTCCTATTTCAGGAGCAACCTTGATCACTAAAGGCTTGTGAAGAGGAATAATTTTGTCTTTCTTTGAAGACACATTTTTCTTCTGTTGCTTGATGATGTTGTAGATCAATGATGGATAGCAAAGTGGACCTTTGACTACTGTAGATTCTGCACTGCTGATGATCTTGCTAAAGACAAACTCACCATAGTTGAACTGCTTCCCAGTTCCAAGGTGAAACAGAAACCTCCCCTGAGCTTGAGTCACTGCTGCCCTGTGCTTAGTTGGTAGCCAATTGTGAATCAGAATTCTGAATAGGGCACCATACTTCTGAGTCAGTTTGGAGGTTGGAATAGTCTGTGGATGAGATGACCATTTGCTGTAGATACCCTGGGTCAGTTCCTCAGCAACCATCCCCCAGTCATCTATCTCTTTATACTCCCCCTCAGATGAACATCCCAAGAACTCATTAATGAGATCAGGGGAAAACTGTACCATCTCTCTTCGCACATAGACTTTCTGGAAGTCTGCAGACTCTGGATCATCAATCTCTTTTGTCAAGTTACAATAGAATTCTGTAACAACTTTGGGAACAAACTCTTGAACCTTCTGTACTGTTCCCAACAAACCAGTTTGCTCCAGCAAGGTATACACTCTAGTGGCCAACAATGTATCCTTATCCACCTTCTTCTCAGAGATCATGGACCTCTGCTTCACTTTTTCCCATAACTCAGCATGCTTAAGAGAACGAAAGATGGATTGGCAAGATATACCTGGAATATGGACAATCTGTTTGTGAACTTCAAACTCATGTTCACTTGAATGTAAGTGAACATCTTCAGGTACATGGGTCGGCTGGGCAGCTTTCTTAACCTTCTTGGAAGGACCAGTTGATGCAACGCCTTCCTTTTCTTTATGGATGCAGCAGCAGATGGTGGGGTGATAGACGCTCGACTTCTGGTCACAGGAGTTCTTGGAACCAGCTGCACCATAGCAGAAGATGTCTTCTTTCTTGGTGTTTTCTTCTTGACTGGAGATCTTGAAAAAGGATCATATTGAGCAGAGGCCAATAATTTTTCTTGTTGTGGAACAGGAATCTTCTCACCAAATTCAGAGGATAAACTCTGAATGACTTCCTTCTCTGTCGGATCAGCAACTAAAGGTCTGTGGATAACCTTCTTCTTTCCTTTGGCAAGAGCAGCAGCCATGGCTTTCATCTTCAAGCTTAAGGGAATATCATCTTCCTTATCATCATCATCACCTTTTGTAGTAGAAGGTTGCACCGGCGGTAGAAGAACAACATTAGTTGGAGTAGATGTTGCAGCAGGGCTTTTCTCTACAACATATACCTCAACATGTTCAGGCACATCTGAAGACGTAACGTGATCATCACCAGCAGATCCCTTCTATTTCTGAAGGACTTGGTCAGCAGGTGCTGTTATGATCTTCTTTGACGAAGGAGCTGTAGTCTTCTTGGATTTCTTGACCGCAGTTCCTTTTGTTCTTGCCCTCTTTCTGTTGACATCGTAGAACTTCGCAGCTTCTTTCAACAGATCATCAATTGAAAGACTCTGGGTCTTTGTTTTCTTTGCAGAAGAAGCAATTTCTTGTTCTCTGTATCTTCTTCTTCTTCTTCTTCTTCATGGAATGTTTCAATTAATTCCTCTATATCTTTGCTCGAAAATGCATCGCGAAGTGCCCTCTCAACGGGCTTTTTGTAGGTTGATTCTCCACGAACCTATCTGTCGAACTTGTCTTCTTCATAGAACTGATCTTGAAGTTTGGAATATGTAACCTTTCCATACCTCATCCTAGGTTTTACGATTTTCTTGGGACGAACAAGCTTTCTTTTCGGAGCCATTGAAAGTGTATGGGTATATGAAGAGATGAAACAGCAAGAAAATTAACGACTAACAATGGAATAGTCTCATAATAGACAGAGGTTTTATCGAGAGACTTGGTCAGAAAGTGCTGTTATGATCTTCTTTGACGAAGGAGCTGTAGTCTTCTTGGATTTCTTGACCGCAGTTCCTTTTGTTCTTACCTTCTTTCTGTTGACATCGTAGGACTTCACAGCTTCTTTCAACAGATCATCAATTGAAAGACTCTGGGTCTTTGTTTTCTTTGCAGAAGAAGCAATTTCTCATTCTTCTGTATTTTCTTCTTCTTCTTCTTCTTCTTCTTCTTCTTCTTCTTCTTCTTCTTCTTCTTCTTCTTCTTCTTCGTCTCCATGGAATGTTTCAATTAATTCCTCTATATCTTTGCTCGAAGATTCATCGCGAAGTGCCCTCTGAATGGGCTTTTTGTAGGTTGATTCTCCACAACCTACCTGTCGAACTTGTCTTTTTCATAAAACTGATCTTGAGGTTTAGAATATGTAACATTTCCATACCTCATCCTGGGTTTTACGATTTTCTTGGGACGAACAAGCTTTCTTTTCGGAGCCATTGAAAGTGTATGGGTATATGAAGAGATGAAACAGTAAGAAAATTAACGACTAACAATGGAATAGTCTCATAATAGGCAGAGGTTTCTTAGGTTTCCGTTAGACTAAGAAATCGGAGGGAAATCCCAGAAAATCAGAGATGACGATAGCACGTCAGAACTAACCGTTGACAAAGATGTACATCCGTATGAACATGTATATCCGTATGAACATTTATGGGAATGTTCAATCCCTTTGTGCAGGAATGGTTCTTTCCTACTGAGTGTGAAAAGTCACACTCATACCCTACTTCTTGGTTTTACTGAACCAAGCACACTCCAAGGGCTGCTCTAAGTTTCTCAAATTGAGCTGAAGCTAATCCCTTGGTGAATAAATCAGCTAGTTGATCTTCTGTCTTCATGTGTTCAATCTTCAGAACTTCTTCTTCAACCAACTCTCTGATGAAGTGATGTCTAATGTCTATATGTTTGGTTCTTAAATGTTGTACTGGATTCTTTGAGATATTGATAGCACTTATATTATCACAGTACAGAATTGGAGTATCATGACTGACTTCATAGTCTTTCATCATCTGCATCATCCAGATAATCTGAGTAGAGCTGCTCCCTGCTGTAATGTACTCTGTTGTAGATAGGGATATGCGGTTCTACTTCTTACTTTCCACAACTCCATTCTGCTAAGGAGTTTTGGGGGCTGTGTACTCATGACTAATATCATTCTCACAGCAGAATGTATCAAAATACTGGTTCTCAAATTCCTTGCCATGATCACTTCTGATTCTGATAATTTGATCATCCTTCTTAACTGTGATTTTGCAGGCTAATCTCTTAAATGCTGTGAAAGCTTCACTCTTGTCTCTGAGAAAATCAACCCAGGTAAACCTTGAGCCATCATCAATGCAGATGAGGACATACTTCTTTCCTCCATAGCTTTCCATAGCTATAGTCCCCATTAGATCCATATGAATGAGATCTAGAATTCTCTTGGAAGTCCTGTCTTGAACTTCTTTATGTTGAGATCTGGACTGTTTCCCAATCTGGCATGGACCACAGACTTTATCTCTGTCAATTCTGATCTGAGGTAGTCCTCTGACAACCTCCTTACGGATGATCTTCTGGAGATTTCTGAAGTTGATGTGTCCAAGTTTCTGATGCTAGATCTCTGACTCTTCAATAGATGTTCTTTGACATATTAAAGAACATTGTGTAGGAACATGTAGCTGATAACAGTTTTCAGCTGATCTATTCCCTTCCATGAATAAGTCATTGTTTTTATTCATAACTTTGCAGCTTTCTTTGGTGAAGACTACAATCATGTCATCATCACACTAATCAGATTAGCTTTGAGTCCATCAACTAGTATAACTTTCTTGAGTTTGGGCATTCCTTCAACAGTCAGCTCTCCTTTTCCCATAACTTTGCCTTTCTTTCCATCTCCAAAGGTAACAAAATCTGACGAGCAAGTTTTCAGATTCTACATCATAGAGCAATCATCTGTCATGTGTCTCGAACAGCCACTGTCAAAGTACCAACTTTCTTTATCTTCAACTCTCAACGAAGTATGAGCAATTAGACTAGTCTTCTTGACCACCCATTGCTTTTTCTGTGCAGGTTTTTTCTTCTATTGAGTAGTTGTTTTCTTTTGAGAGTTGCTGGAATGCTGAGCCACAAATCTTCTCCTCATTCTTTTCAGATCAAAGAGATACTTCTCATAGTGTGGTTGAATGTGGCCTTTTTTCTTCACAATAGTGGCAGATAATTCTTTTCCTGCAGCCATTATTGTTAGTCCTCTTTTTGTTAATGTTCTTCTAGATGGCCTGAACATTATTTTGTACATGCGCTGTCTGGATTGTACTGGCTTTGACAAACACTGTCTTGGATTCTTCACCATTGTATCCAAGATCTGGATGACTTTTCCCTGAATGTCCCGGATTGGTAAGAATTTTATCAAGATTCTTAGCTCCATTGTTCAGCATGTTGACATTCCTTTTGATGGACTTTAGCTCTGTAGTCAGTTCTTCAATCTCCTTCTTCTATTGTTGGATAATGGCCTTCTGTTCTCCATCAGACTTGATCAAATTCTCTTTTTCTTTGAGAAGATCTTTGTTGTGAGATTGAAGATTTTTGTTGATCTCAGCAACTTCAAGCCATTTTTCATACATCTCCTTGTATGTCTGAATAAACTCATCATTACTGACATCATCATTATCTGAGTCTTCATCTATATCTGCAAGTTTGAAAGGATCCTGGAACTGTGAGACTTTTGCTGTAAAGACATAGTTCTCTTTTTCTGATTCACTGCTACTTTCAGAATCATTATCACTCAGAGAGGCATTGTAGTTCTTTTTATTCTTCTTCAGAGTGTTGGAACATTCAGCTTGAATATGTCCAAATCCATCACACTCTCTGCACTGAATTCCTCTCTTTGTGTTTGATGGTTGCAACTCTTTTTGCTCACTATTGGAGTTTCTATCTTGCTTAACAGTTCCAGGTTGTTGTCTCCTGTTGTTTGACCTTCTAGAAGACTGTCTATACACTCTCTTAAGCATTCGACTGAAATTCTTGGTGATAAGGACCATATTATTCATTGTTTCTGAATCAAGTACATGTTTTTATTTCTGCACATGTTCAGGAACATCCTCAGAAACTTCAGCTTTCAGAGCAATACCTTTCTTCCTTGAGCTGCTGTCATCATCTTCTAGATTCATCTCGAATGTTCTTAATGATCCCATCAATTCATCAAGTCTCATACTCTTGATGTCCTTGGCTTCCTCTATGACAGCAACTTTGGAACCTTCCTTGGAATAGATCTGAGAACCTTCCTTACAAGCTTTTCATTGCTGATAGGTTCTCTTAGAGCAAAACTTTCGTTTGATACGCTCCTTAATCTGGCATTAAACTCACCAGTGGATTCAGATTCTTCCATTCGGAGACTTTCAAACTTTGAAGTCAGATTTTGAAGTCTTGACAACCTCACAGAACTAGTCCCTTCAAAGGTAGTTTCCAGAATATCCCATGCAGCTTTAGCAGTCTCACAGATTGAGATTAGGCTGAATGCTTCAAGATCTACTGCAGAGAATATTGCATTGAGAGTTTTAGAGTTGACATTATACTAATTCTTCTGTGGCACAGTCCATTCTCATTCTTCAATTTCCACATGCCTTCCTTCTTTGGCAACAGTTGGCTTTTCCCATCCTTCGGTGACACTCTTCCATATGAGTTCATCAAGAGATCTTAGAAAGGCCATCATCCTTGCTTTCTAGTATAGATAGTTGTTGCATTCTAGCAGTGGTGGTCTGACCGTGGATCCTCCTTCTTTGATTGCACTCATAACTGGAATACAACCAAAACCTTCACGCAGATATGTAGCTTTCAGGATTGTTTTCGTACTAACACCAAAGGCGACCCGCTCTGGTACCAATTGTAGTTACATAAACTGTGCAGTCATGTTCATCATCATGTACTTGAATATTGTTGTGAACATGTAAGGTCAGAATGTAAAAACTTTAAGCAAACAATGAACACGAAGTTGGTAACCCTGTTCCATCAACTGATCTACATCAGGAGGACTTATCAAGTCCGTGAGAAATAGTTTACTACTCCGTTGAATGGTTACAAAGGTTATTACACGAAGACTCCCGTCACTCGACCCTTTTCCTACCCGATTAACCTCTTTCACTAAACTGAATTGTGAGCTCCCCTCACAACCTAGAATCCATCTAGTTCCCATAGAAAATCTCTCCCGAGACTCCTCTAAGTATGTATGAAAGTGAGTTTCAAACACAGAATAGAAACACAATGATCTAACCGATCAAACCTAGTCTATCTGAATACTATATGGTTCGAATGTGAAGTCTTTTAACTCTTAGCCCTTTTGTGTATTCGTAAAAATTCGTATCGTCTCAACTAGTCTGAATCCCAGGCTATTTATAAACAACAGATATAGCCTTAACAAGGTACTCAGAAGTCCTAATTAGACTAGGATTCAACAAGGAAATAATTTCCTTAATTAAATCGGACTTTCCTAGTTTAGATGTCTTCCTTGAATAGAACTCTTTCTTTTCTTCTTGATCTTGATCACGAACAAGGCAGCTTCTATTCTGAAATGTCCATCTTGAATCTGCAGCACCAGCTTTTTGATTCTAGAATGATACGTTTCTTGTAAACTCTCTGGATAACCATGTACATGATCATGTTACTGAACATGACTAAGTATATATCTTGATCTTCAATCAGATTGGCAACGGAATGTTCACAAAAATGTCTAGAACATGTTATTCGAACATGAATAACCAAAAATCTTTTGTGTTCTTTTGAAATTGACATAACATCTTAAACAGATAATGACAATCCCGAACACCTAAGTGCAGATGGCACTAACAAATTTCATTTTTCAAGCGTATTCAAGCTCAGAATACTTCATTAGCATACGACATATGTTTCATTAGCATATGACAATTTCGTCAGCATCAGTTATATTGCGATAAATATTTATTCAATCATAATTAGGTATGCTTCATTAGTATATAAAAAATGTTACATTGGCATATGATAAATGCTTCATTAGCATATGTCAAATATTTCATTAGCATCGATTATATTACTAGATTTAAGTACTTATCCTGTAACACCCCAGATTTTTGGATAAGATTTGTTAATGGTAACTAATTAGTTAAGGAAGAAATTTAAATAAGGTTAATTGAGGTCGGATGTCAGTCACGACTTTAGGGGTCAGTTTTCGTGAAAATCATCTTTTCAGAAAATGTGATCCTAACTATTTTATGGCCATTCGTGGTTTCTTTAGAAAGGTTTTAACTTAAGGAGTATGCCGGTGTTTTCAGATTTTAATTCTGAAGTCAATTGAGTTCCCGGCAATGAAAAACGTTTTTAAGAGGTGAATGAATAGTAACTTTTGCGTGCATTCGTGTTTTGAGAAATTTATGAAATCCTCTTCATTGATCCGAGTCTAGTTCTGTTAGGCCCCTTTTATAGAAAATGACTCAAGGATTCCATTGGCGTTCACGGATTTCCATTCTGAGGTCAATCGAACGCTCGGGAGCAAAATCTGTCAGTCTGAGTGAATAGTAAAAAGTAATTCCAAAAAGGGAATCTTCGCTCGTCTTTCTTCTAACGACCCTGTCTTCTTCATGCATCAAGTTGGTTCACTAGTATTCGAGCCAACGAGTCTCCCGATATTTTTAGATTTCGTGTCTGAGGTCATTTGGATCTCGACATCGAATAAAGTAGCTTTTAATCGAAACTGGGGTAACTTTTGCAGTGTTTCCGCACTGGAGTGGCTTCTCAAGGAAGCCAAACTCCCTCCTATAAATAAGGGACCACCCCTTTTGTTTTCACTTGCTCATTAACCATCCATTCACTTCTAAAGTCGAGAGAGTGAAAAGCTTTGAAAGCTGAGAGAGTTCTGCCGAAGTAAAAAGTGTTCTTCGTGAGTGTTCCGCAAGACGACGAGCGGAGTGGCGTGGAAAGGATGCGGTGAGGGAATGTGTTAGGGGCGCCGTTGGGTCGTAGCAGGTGGCTCTGCTGCCGTTGCGACTCGACGAGACGCCGAGCTAGCCACCTTCCTTCGACGCACCTAACCCCGTCCATTCTTGTTCGTCGATCTCAATCTTATTTCTTTTTCCGTCTTTTAATTCCGCATTTACTTTCGGTTCTTTACGTTCTTCATTATGGCTCGTTTACCTTCCGTCTAAGTTATATTTCGATTCTTATTGAAATTCCAAGTTAATAACGTTTACGTTAGATTTCTCACTTTATTCATGTCGTTGTTATTCTTGAGACTAGCCTCGTTTATTCTGTTTAAATTCCATTCAAGCTATATTTAACGATTCGTCATTATTCTAAAAATTAAGGAGGATTATCGTGTTTATATCGTTATAATGCCGATTTACTTTTTAAATTAAAGCATGACGTTTCGTGTTAATTATCGTGGCATGTTGTCTTTTTATAAAAAAAAATTCGAGTGTTCTTCATGTTCTTCGTGTTCATCGAAAGAATCGACGAACACTGAAGAAACCTAGAAGTGAGGCCCAGGAACTGGGCGGAATAGAGAGAGAAAGAAAGAGCCCCGTGGGGGGGCACTGCCGCGCCACACCCCCTTCGGCCCTCAAGGAGCCCACCGGCGCTAGGGGGCGCCGCGGCGGAGGCCTGCCCGCCGGCGCCTATGTACGCCGCGGCACCCCCCTTCCCGTGTTGTTTTCCGCCGATTTTTCGGCTATTTTCGTACCCTCCTTCCAAGTTTTCGTGCTTTCAAGTCAAGTTATTTCCAAGTTATTTTCAAGTTTAAATTGTAGAGAAGCAATCAAGTTATTTCCGATTTATTTCGAATAATCTATTCAAGTTATTCTCCGTCTAAAAATTGAGAAATCAAGACAAGATGTTCTTTAAATAAAATAAATCCTTCTCGGAACCTTATAAAGTCATAAAGTCGTGCTATCCATGTTTAATTCCTAGCTAAGGGTATTTTAGTTGGGTATTATTTAATTTCATGTTAATAGCTAGAAATCTTCAAAGAAGGCCGCTAAGTCGACAATTCGACTTTTGTAGGAGGAAGTGAACCTCGTGGGAGTTCGAAGGAAGACCATCAGCTCATTACCTCTTTTTCTGCTCCGTAATCGAGGTGGATAAATATATACTCATCTAAAGTTTAAGCTAAGAAGCTCTAGAAGCATGTTAGGGCAAATGAGATATCTAATAAAGCATTTTCGCTCTACCTGATTGATCTTTGTACAAGGAAGGAAGGAAAGGATGATATTATGTTATACTTGAGCTCTTGAGCATGTTTAGAAATGCTAGAAATCTTAAAGTATTATTTATTCTTAGCATGAGATATTTAGAGTTGTATTTATCTACAATTCGTATTTATTTATGTTCATCTCCTTGTATTTGAATGTTTATGCGTTGTTAAAGCTCGTATAGTTAAGGATTGAGGATTGCCTTGTTAGGGTAGCCTTAAATCCCTTATAGGCCAAGATTATGCAGTATCAAAGGATTAGCCCTTAGATGTTGCTCTAAGATTGGTTTTGCTAGCATAGTTAAGAAAGGAAGGAACTTAGCATTTCGCTTAAGCAGGATTTGAGCTCAGAACTTTTAAGAGAGTCACTGCTGGGTTAATTCTCTCGCAAACTCGTTTGGATAATCGAGGTAACCCCTTTTCTATCCTATGGCATGCCTAAGGGTGCAGTTGACATCAGGTTTGAGCCAGGAAGGGCCCAAAAGAAAAGAAAAAGGTTTTACGGATATGGAGATGGCTTTTGCGTTTTGCTCTCCATATACCGTCAGTTAATTGTTGGATATCTTGAAGTTATTAAAGTGTTTTCGTTAAAAACCCACTGAGTACATTAGTGCTCATGCCCCCTCTTTTTCAAATATTTTCAAGTTGAGATGCTGAGGATGTTGGTGACTGTGGATGTGGGTTGGCTGCCAAGATTGTTTTGCTATTATCTAATATTCTCTTGAAATCCCACTATGTGATCTGCTACTCTGATACACTCTTTCTAATTCCGTTTAAGTTCTATTATGATTATCAAGACTCTATGAATATTTCCAGACATGATTATATAAATATAAGATGCATACTAAGTTTTATTCCGCTTCTCGAGTATGATTTTCTTTCGCCTATGAAGAAGTTTATTCACGTTGATATCTGTTATTCATTTTACCTATGAATGGGTCTATACTTGTTGGTATCTGATTAATTAGCCGTTCCATTCCACTTGAGCATGTTTCCATTTAATAGAAGTAAACCCAAGTATCATCGTCTACTCTTCAAAAGTATATCTCGATTCGTAAAACCTCCTTGTTAACCTCCCGTCTTATTTTCTTAATCCCTTAATAACACCCCGTCCCCATTCGTTAACCCCTATTTCGGGACCGGGCTGTTGCATATCCTTTCTCAGCTTCTTTAGGAGAGGCTTGGTATTCATCATGTGGAATGGGTATGCCATTTCTGCGATGACAGATGATGTTAGAGAGAAAAGATCTTGGATAAGTATGAGAGAAGACAAGGAGGATGAATGGATTAAGAATGTGAGTTATGTAGATCATCTTCTCCTCTACTTATAAAGCACTAGTTTTGTATGCATTTATCAATAGCAATCGAGTGTTTCTGGCTGATTAGCTATCTGATTTGATAGAAAATCAGCTGAATAAATGATGCATACATCTCAGCTCTCCACTTGGAATTAAACTTTAAGATCTAGCGGCTGAGAGGTAAGGGTTTTTAAATCTGGGCAGTTTTCATAAATAGCAAAATATTTTTCTGCAGATTTGCTATTTATATCCCTCAGACATTCGTCTCTTACTACTACCTTTAGTAGTTGCTATTTAATGCTTAGCATGGAGACTTTAATGGCAACTCAGATGAATAATGAGCTTATTTTGAAATTGGAATGTTGATGTAAGATTTGGCAAATAATGATCACAACAGTAATTTTTTAAAAATAACCTTGAGGAATAAGGAGTGGAGAAGCTTGTCATAGATTAGCTGGGATACGACCAACTGATTGAGTGAAGAGGACTGGTGAGACATTTGTTGATAAGTTGAGCTCTAGGCGTCAGTTTCTGTGGCACCCTCAAATGGATGTAGAAGAAAAGACTAACAATGTGAGTGTGCCTTGTATTTTTTTTTAAATAGAATAGAAAAGTATTGGATCACTCGAGAAAGGATAAGATTTACTTTCACACATAATTTACATAAATATATTAAGGGAAGAAAGAGCACTCTGAAGTCAAAAGAGTACAACAGGGAAGATAAAAGTTTATATACAATCAAAACGGTGAACTTCGAAGAAGTTTCACGCTTGAACAAAAATAAAGTCAAAAGGTGGTGCAAAAAGCTCATAAATAAAAGCTCATCACGTCGTCATCCATATACATAGACCCACATGAACTCCTGGAAACTCCACGTCCCGCACCAAGCACTTTCATGCTTCATCAGAGTCACCTACAATGCATGAACTACATGAGCTAAAGCTCAGTCAACAGAAATCATGCATGTGACCTCATATGCAATGCATAAAGATGACACCACACCATGGCTAATGCTCGTGATACAAAATATTTTCATCTCAAAAGCATTTTCATTGTTTAGGAACTTGGCTCCCTTCACCAAACACCAACATGAGTCATGAACTCATAATATAATCAATATCAATTGGCCAAAATGTGATTAGTGCACTCATGTGGCTCATCCTTTCTGGACCCCAAGGGACATGTCCCCTGCCTGTTCCCTTTGATCCCACATGAAAATCATCCCACATCAGCCATTCATCACCTCAAAAGTGCAGTCGAAGTGGACCATCCTCCCTGGACCCCAAGGGACACGCCCCCTGCCTGTTCCCTTTGATCCCGCATGGAAGTCATCCCACTCGAGGCACAAATATACAACATATCACAACACGGGCTGGTGGTGACCAATCCCAAACAAAACATTTTTCTCTCTCTGAAAATCATTTCATGCATGCAATCTTGACATCATCTATATGTTGTGCACGCATATGCATGTGCTCAAGTATAAGATATTTAATGTAAAGAAATAGAATATCCCAAGTATATTACGCCACACATTCATGAGATAATGAATTATAACAACTCAATAGCAAATAATAATCACATATAATCAAATAATAATATGCTCATGCATTGTAGTTGTAAATGAATTTCTACTTAATTGAGTCCAAAGCTTAAAATGTTTGAAATCCTAAATTGTGTGCTCTCGCTCAAGAGAATCTAATTATTAAGATAAATTATAAATTAATAACAAATTAGTATAAACTGAATCAACATTTACTAATTATGATCAACTCTAAATCTAATAATAAAAATGTTATCAATTTCATAGCCCACCACTTCACTGAAATTTCACAATATTAATGATACTTACCTAAATTCATGTAAATTAATAAAATTAGAATTGGGTCAAACCCTCTCTATAACTCAAAGTTACTTAATCAATGTAAATTACAAAATATTCCATGTTAACCTAACATTATAGAGTAGTTAAGCTTTACACTACAAAATATGAATATACTTTCGGCCATTTATTATCAAAAAAAATCGATTAATGTAACAGAATGAATCAAACTAATTTCCACTAGATTTTGAAATCTATGATTTTCCTTTTTATTAATGTATATTACATTAATACAACAATACTGCTTATTTGTTTAATTTTATTACTGACAATTACGCATTTGAAATAATTAACTAATTGACAAACATACACCTTAATTAATCTATGAATCAATACTAATCATCGTTTAGTTAAAAATCATGTAAAAATCATTTATCTAAATACAGACACATATAGACGCACATATAAATATATATATATACACCTATATATACATATGTAATATTATATCTTCAATAACAATTTGATAGAGACAATTAGATCTTCCTAATAGTGGAACTAAATATCAAAATCAATGGAAGGTCTAGAGGAAAAATACCAACCTATGTTATTCTCGTTAATTTACTCATCACAGTTGATTAACAATGGATAACCACACTTCTTACTTAATAAAACAATAAAAAATTCCACTTCTCTCATCTCAAGTACACGTGTATACACTAATGGGATACAAGCCACCTCCAAACTTATATTTAGGACACATGTACTCATTTTTTTTTCACTATTTATTATTATGTAATTATCTTGCGAAGAGTCTTTTTTTCTTTTTCTTTTTATTTAGTACACATCCTCTTTTATCAATATAACTTTAAATCTAGAATCTAGAAATACTTAATATATATAAATGTATCAAATAAATAAATTCATGTTATTTAAAGATTTTCACCTATCAACCCTATATACCTACGTATGAGCTAGCATAGGGATTGATTAATTATTTTATTTTTATTTTATTATTATCCACTAACCCAACTTCTGAGGGTACAAGTATACAAATATATAACTTATCTATTTATATATATTATTTTGCCCAGTATATGTATTTATACACGAGTATTGATTTGATCTATTCTCTTATATCTAGAATAATTAGATATATTAAATAAATAAATTGGTATAATAACGTTGACACATATATAAACACAATTGACACAAAAATAAGCACACAATACTTATATGAAATATATATTAAGATAATCATTTAGTAGTGAGAGGCTCGGTTACTACAGTTTCCTGCTGAACTGATCGAAGCACCTTTAGACTGATTTGATCAGTTTTGTTGATCAGCTGCTGAGTGACTCTTACGTCAGTTTCCTCTTCTTGAGTGGTCGAACTGGACTAGCTTCTCTGCTTTCTCTAGAGGTGTTTGACCTTTTTCTTTTTGAAGTTGAGCTTGAGACGTCCTTTGAAGGATCAGTTCTGGCTACTTTCTCAGCTTGTTGAAGTTGCTTAAGAACAACTGTTGGGGGAGCTGGACTGATCAATGTCAGCTTTGCAGCTTTTAAGCTTGACTTGATAAGAGGAGTAACATAGCTTTGGGACAGGAGGTCTGGTGTCGTGGCAGTATCTTCAACGTCTTTAGCTCCTTTGTGTCCAGGCTTTTGACTCCTCGGAGTTGCCACAATTTGAGTGTGTGATAGATCCTCATCTATCCTTGTAGTGGCAGCTCTAGCTTGTAGTGATGCCTCTTCTGACTAAATTGATACATTATCAAAATTCAGTTTGCGGCATTGTAGATCAGCTTGATGGTTGACTGACTGATTTGCAGCTGCAACTCCTTGTGATCTCAAACTGGCTTGAACATCAGCTAGCATAACCTTAGCTGGAATTTGGTTATCAAGTCGATGCTTCACAATGCACTGAACTTACACAATTGTTGGAGGAAATGGATTTGAAGCTCCAATCTATTTAATGCTCCAAGTCTCTTCACGTTGCCAAAAGCTCATGCCATGAAAGGCAGTTAGCAAGAAATGTGACTGGATTGACATAGAGTGTCTCCAATTGTACCAGTAGAAGTACTGGTGCAATTATTTGAACAACTGATGATCTTGCTTTGCAACGTAGATGAAGTGAGTACGAAGGAGATTTGTTACATGATGTGTACTCTTGAATGCATATTCACCACTGTAATAAGTGCGAATGTTGTCTTCAGTCAGCTGGAGAGGGGGGCATGTTCTCCTGAAGTAGTCAGCTCCATAGTTTAGATGAGGAATTCCAATGAATGGAATAAGCTCATCTGGATCAGAACAGGCCTTGAAGTTGGCTGATGATCCACTCTTAGATTGTGGAGATGGAGCGAGGTTGGCAGTTTAGCTGCTTGATGTGGAATTCCCGGCTTTAGCTTTCGATTTCTTCTTCTTCTTGAGCGACTAAAGGTGAGCTTTCCCTTTCTTGGGAATCCAGTCAGAGATAAGAATTGGTAATGTGTTATCATTTAGAAGATTCAGCATATCTTCAAGGAGCTTGCTCATCCTTAGAACAAGTCCTACCTTGGACTCAAATTTCCCAGTCTTCTTTGAGTTGGCAGCTTTGATGACTTGATGCTTAAATTGGGAGAATACAAACTCTGCCCAATTTGCTTGCATTCCTTCGGCAAGGTGTATCATTACCTTATATCTCTCTTGAGTGAGTTGACTCAAGATTCTAGTGGCACCAGACATCATCTTGTTCGTGATATCGAGTAGAACTCCATACTCGGGCTTCAGGTCAGTTTTAGCTATGGTAAAATTGAATTGCTTGCTGTAGGTTGAAGCTCTCCATTCCTTCCAGTATGATTCAGCTGAGTCCTTCAGATCTTGAACTGTGGGCCCTTTTCTTGGAAGTTGAAAGATTTCTGCAATCTTTCTTTCACTGATTTGATTTTTGTGCCCTTGAATAACTGAGGAGATGAGCTTCCCATCTGCCATTACCCTTGCTTGAAGCAGGAACTCACTCACCAAGTCTTGTTTGAAGAATCTTGGTGGAGTTTCTAGGTAATATAGAATTCCGATCTTGTGAAGATTAATTGTGACATCCAAAAATTTCGTAAATATAAATATCTCATTTATTTAATAAAAGAATTTAATACAGTGGAAGCAATATTTAAAATAAAATCATATTTATTTAATCTTGACCATCACTCCGTCTTCACGTCATCGCCCGAGCTTCCTTAGCCTGAAAAATAAATAGCTTTGGGGTGAGTGCTATTAACTCAGTGGGGTCCACATTTATCCAAATTATACAAATACACAACATAATAAGTCATCATAGCATAATGCCCATAGGCCGTCACATCATAATAATCCGGAGGGTGTCATCAATAAACATAGAGCCCGTAGGCCATCATAAATTACCCAGAGGGGTCATCATAAACATAAAGCCCGTAGGTCATCATCAAGTAACCTGGAGCGTGTCATCGATACCACCTACATATCATATACAAGTATAATAGGAATAAATGAAATTTAATTTCAACGTCGGATCCCCCACCTTTACTTGACTTTAAACTTGACTGAAAACGAACTTAATTAAATCTGTGCGAACCGCCTAGCATTAAATATAAAAAGTAATAATTATCATAACTTTAATATAATAATAATGATGATGATGATGATGATGATGATGATGAGTTGCCCAAACCAACCCTTACGGCCCATTCACTCATCCATCACCAATTAAGAAGTAAGCCAACTTCTAAAACTCCTAAGCCCAAAACCCACCACACTTTAATTAATATAAAAAAAATGGATCATAAATTTTTCCTCAATTGCTCCTCATTTTCAAAGACCCGGGAATTTTCTCTCTCTCTCTCAACCCCTCCCCCCCCCCCCAACAGTTCTCTCTCTCTCTCTCTCTCACGCCAAAATCACCGTCGCCACCGCCATCCCGACTCACCGCCGAGACGCCACTGCCACTCATTCTGCTCTCTTTTCCTTAACTTTCCCCTTCTCCCAAGCATGTCATGCGATGCAAACATAAGATTTAAATAAAAGAGCTTGATGGGAGAAAAACCTCAATGAAATCTAGAGGACAAAAGAATGTTGGTGGTGTGATTTGTGAATGAAGGAGAAGGTCTATTTATATTGTGAATTCTTAATTTGAAAAAGGAATAAAATAAATAATTGATCAATTCGCTGAAATCTCGAAAGAAAATTGATCAGATTTTTGGCTTTATCTACGGAAAATCCTCCATTTGCAGTTGTTGTTACGTTGAAATTGAGGAAGAAGAAGCAACAATTGGGTTTTTTTTTTCAAGTGGGCTTATAGAAATAATATTTTGATATATTGGGCTTCAAATAATTTAAGAGTTGGGCTCAAAATAATAATAATAATAATAATAATAATAATAATAATAATAATAATAATAATAATAATAATAATAATAATAATAAAATATCTTTAAAATATGTAATCAATTTAATATACTTATTTTATGTAAATATATAATTGGTAAGGCGCGACTTATAGGACTAATAAACATTAATCATATCATGCTTTGAAATAAAAATGTCATTTAGGAAAAAGATAATAATAGCGACTCGTAAATTAAAAATTTAGGTCGCTACATCCTTCACCATTTAAAAAGAATTTCGTCCTCGAAATTTACTTACCTTACTCTTGAATTGAGGTTCCTAACATAATGTCCTCTCGACTTAAATGCTTCTACTGTCTCAAACCTTAACGTGCTCATTTCACTTGTATTCTAAAATAAAATGGATTGCTAGATATTCCACAGAGTTCTAAATCAGCTACCTTAAAAGGCCTCTTAAAGATATCAATGATAAGTTGATACGTCTCTAATCCTTCATTCTCATCTTCTCCTTAAAAGAACTATGTCATTGAGATAACCAATCCTCTACATTTCCAAGAAAAAATATATTTAACCTTATTAATCTGTATAAAATTTATTCCTTATTGATCACGACCTTTATTACAGTTCCTAAATTAAAATGTCTCCTAAACAAATTCGCTTACTACGAAAATACTGGGTGGCGCACTTAACCTAGCGTCGTCTTTCTCTTTGCTACTCCTCACGATTTATGGCATATGCACGGGCGTTACCTCTCCCTCTCGCATTTTCTTCTCTTCTGGTGGTTTCTCCTCTTCCGGCGTTCCCTCCCCCTTCATTATTTCCTCTCATTTCCGCATTTCCTCTTCTTGGAAGATTCCTTTGTTGAAGTTTAGGACAATTCGGGGCTATGTGTCCTTCCTCGTGACACCAATAACATGCATTACGCTTAAATTGGCATTTCCCATTGTGATGTCTACGACATTGTGGACAAAACGGTTTATTTGATGTCGTTCCCAAATTCTATCTTCATTCTGCCTCAATTTCTTCTCAAAATGGGATTCTCTTTCTTCATCATTTTCATCTTGACGCCTTTTCCCGTGGTTGATTGGGTGCCTAGAAGCAGAGTTCTCCAAATTTAAGTGACTAGCTACTGCTTGAGCATGTTCCACTACCTCCGAGTAAGTTGTCATGGTTCCTTGAGCGACTAGGATCCCTGCGATCTCTGAGCGTAACCCGTACTCGAAGTTACTTGCCTTATTTTCTTTCGTATCCACCAAGTGCGGAGCATACCGGGAAAGCTGGTTAAACTTCCTCTCATACTCCATAACTGTCATGCTCCCTTGCCGTAAATTTATCAGCTCCAGCTCATTCTGCTTTCGGTAGGCCCTGGGGAAAAACTTTCCCAAGATCAAATTCTTGAATTCGGTAGGGTCCAGCTCAATCTTTCTTTCACTGATTTGATTTTTGTGCCCTTGAATAACTGAGGAGATGAGCTTCCCATCTGCCATTACCCTTGCTTGAAGCAGGAACTCGCTCACCAAGTCTTGTTTGAAGAATCTTGATGGAGTTTCTAGGTAATATAGAATTTCGGTCTTGTGAAGATTAATTGTGACGTCCCAAAATTTCGTAAATATAAATATCTCATTTATTTAATAAAAGAATTTAATACAGTGGAAGCAATATTTAAAATAAAATCATATTTATTTAATCTTGACCATCACTCCGTTTCACGTCATCACCCGAGCTTCCTTAGCCTGAAAAATAAATAGCTTTGGGGTGAGTGCTATTAACTCAGTGGGGTTCACATTTATCCAAATTATACAAATACATAATGATGATGATGATGATGATGATGATGATGATGAGTAGCCCAAACCAACCCTTACGGCCCATTCACTCATCCATCACCAATTAAGAAGTAAGCCAACTTCTAAAACTCCTAAGCCCAAAACCCACCACACTTTAATTAATATAAAAAAAATGGATCATAAATTTTTCCTCAATTGCTCCTCATTTTCAAAGACCCAGGAATTTTCTCTCTCTCTCTCTCTCTCACGCCAAAATCACAGTCGCCACCGCCATCCCGACTCACCGCCGAGACGCCACCGCCACTCATTCTGCTCTCTTTTCCTTAACTTTTCCCTTCTCCCAAGCATGTCATGCGATGCAAACATAAGATTTAAATAAAAGAGCTTGATGGGAGAAATACCTCAATGAAATCTAGAGGACAAAAGAATGTTGGTGGTGTGATTTGTGAATGAAGGAGAAGGTCTATTTATATTGTGAATTCTTAATTTGAAAAAGGAATAAAATAAATCGTTGATCAATTCGCTGAAATCTCGAAAGAAAATTGATCGGATTTTTGGCTTTATCTACGGAAAATCCTCCATTTGCAGCTATTGTTACGTTGAAATTGAGGAAGAAGAAGCAACAATTGGGTTTTTTTTTTCAAGTGGGCTTATAGAAATAATATTTTGATATATTGGGCTTCAAATAATTTAAGAGTTGGGCTCAAAATAATAATAATATAATTTCCAATAAAAGAATATCTTTAAAATATGTAATCAATTTAATGTACTTATTTTAAGTAAATATATAATTGCTAAGGTGCGACTTATAGGACTAATAAACATTAATCATATCGTGCTTTGAAATAAAAATATCATTTAGGAAAAAGATAATAATAGCGACTCGTAAATTAAAAATTTGGGTCGCTACATTAATCAAAAGAAATAGGTTGTTTGATTCTTTAAGAATCAGCTAGAATTTCTGTCTTTCCATAAATTTATCTCTCATCATTTTCTTTTTGAAGAAAGTACGAGCTTTGGATGATTCGGCCATTTTTGAAATTTGGCTGAATTGGAATTCAAGATTTTGAGAGAGAGAGAGAGAGAGAGAGAGAGAGAGAGAGAGAGAGAGAAATACTCTTTGAGAAAATGATTGTGTGGGTATTTTTGGAAAGTTAGGAGCAAGAGGGTTTTTATGAGTGAGGAGAGAGACTCATAAATTCGTTGGTTGAAAGAAGTAATGACCCCTTGTCGTTTTCCTTTGGTCGTTGGTTTTGTAGTGCTTGGCAAAGGTCAAAAATTCAAAATAAATGCTGACAAGACATTTTAAGTAGAAGATTTTTATTAAATAAAAAGATAAGCAACTGATTTTACAAGAAGTTATTCCTATGGCTTCTAATAAATTCGATTGGCCTCTAGTTCTTCTTGCTATCAGTTCTTCTTTTCTTTGATTTTCTGGTGCTGTCTGGAATTTCCTTATTAGGTGAGGAGTCTTCTTCAGAATCTTCACTTCCAGAATATGCCTCCAGTTTTAGAATTGAGTAAGAGAGCAGCTTTACTTGATCTTTCATGCTCTTGATCAGCTTCTTGAACTGCGTTGATGCTTTGCCCTGCTTCAATTTTTCAGCTGGGTGATCACAAAGCTCGATCTTGTCCGCGGCTGGTTGATGCTCTCCAATCTGATGTTCAGCAGCTGGCTTCTCAATCGTTTCTGATTGAGTTGGTGCTGCAGTTATCTGTTCAACTGGACTATGTTTAAAGTCACTTTTGTCGCCTTGCCTTTCCTCTGAGGGCATGTATCTCTGATCAAGAAGAAAGTCATCATCTGAGTTGGAGCTTGATAGAACTGCAGACTCTGTCATCTTAGCTTTCTCTTTCCCTCTTGTCACTGGCGTGGTTGGGATCAGCTTCTTCCTTAATCGTGGTTGTGGCTCTCTGATAGTTACTGGGGGTCAACCCGTTGATGATTGGTTTCTTCTGCTATTAAATCTGGAATCAGCTTTTCCAAAATGAAGCTGACTCTATTAAGATAGTACATCTTCTGTGGGAAATGCTTGGAGCTTTTGGTTTTCGTATCCACGATGTCCACAAACTTCTTTAGTTAGCTAAAGAAGTACCACGACCAATCTATCTCATTTTCTTTCCAAATGGCGTTGCAGATTTTTTATTTGATCTCCGACATCTCGGAGTGACTTCCACATAGTCCCACCATCATCTTCATGGCTACTGTTGCCAGTACTTGAAATTCCTTTCGGAATTTGGATGTCAGATGATTGATGTGAAAGCTGTCATCAAAAGGGACAATCGCCCATCTATTGAAGCAGCTTTCTACGTTCACTTTTGTTTCTTCAATATCAATCCCTCTTTCTGGCAGACCAAATATGTTTCTCAGAACTGAAGGAGTGATCATGATCTCTTGACCTTTTACTTCAGTCTTGATCTCCAGAGAGTTCTTTTTACTGAATGAGTTGAGGAAAAACTCTGCCACTGCCTTTGGATATACCCGTGTGGGCGCATTCTCTGTGAAGGTCTTCAGTTTGGCCATCTCATTCATGGTGATGACCAAATCACATAGCTGAGTATAGTCTGTGAATTGTTTAAAGTTAGCTCTACTAAGCATCTTGTCGTGAAAAGATCCTTGCAGAATGCTCTTGAGTCTTCACCGGTCAATTTGAAGTTGTACTTCCTACAGTGAAGGTTGGCAATGAAGTGAGCCATGGAAGAAGATGAGAGTTTTGTGAGGCTGAAGAGAATAGGAAATTCTTGATGGAGTTTTGGGAAAGACAGAGTGCTTGACTGCTTGATCAGCTGTATGAGTGATTTTGAAGGAAAATAACCAATCTATTTATAGCCTCAAGTAGACGGTGTATCCAACGGTAGGAAAAATTTAAATTAATGAACGGTTGCGATTAAACCGTGGATTTATTTTCAAATTTATCCATTAGGGGTAAATGAGGAAAGAGAGAGTGGGTCCAATGGTAATACTGGCTTGACACGTCATTTTACCATTTAGTACTAAATTCAATTTGAACTTATCTGATTGTAGCTCTCCTTCGTGAGCTTTCGCGTGGCTTTCAGCTGCTGACATCATCAGTTGGCCTCATCAGCTGATGACTTTTACTTTGAGTTGATGATCTCCTCGGCTTGGACTAATCAGTTCCAGCTGGAGTGCCTTTAGCTTTGTCTCCCAACTTTTCGTCCGCTTGAGCTCCATTATATCAACTTTACTCCTCATAAGCTTTTGAGCTGCTTTCTTCAGCTGGAGCTTTGTCTCTTCAATCAGCTTTTGATTTGATTCAACTGTTCTCATCAGTTGATCACGACTGGCTGGGAACTAATGCCTTCAATGATCAGTTGACTCTTCTTCTTTCTTCAGCTTTCTCTTAGCTTTTCATCATCTCTTCTGAACTGATTTGGCTCATCAGTTTAAGCTTCATAGCTTTGTGAACTGATAACGTTTTGATTCAGTTCTCTTCTTCAGCTGGAGTGTTCATCTTCACTCCTTTACTCAGTTGATCATCATCTTCCTTTGAAGCTAGTTCGATCAATCCCAATTAGACGCACAACTCCACAAATCTAGCTTCTAGCAATGGCTTGGTGAAGATATCAGCTATCTGCTTCCCTGTGTTGACATATTTGATGCATATGTCTTTCTTTTCAATGTGATCTCTAATAAAGTGATGCCTGATATCAATGTGATTCGTCCGTGAATGCAATACTAGATTTTGAGATATTTTAATAGCACTATTCACTTCTTCAGTCTCCACTTTGTAATCTTTCAGATATTGCTTTATCTAAAGAATTTGTGCACAACAGCTTCCAACAGCTACATACTCGGCTTCAGTTGTTGACGTGGCAACTGAGTGTTGCTTTTTGCTAAACCAGGATATCAGTTTGTTCCCAAGAAACTGACATGTTCCACTGGTGCTTTTTCTGTCGATCTTGCATCTTCCGAAGTCTGAGTCTGAATACCCAGTTAGACTCAAGCTATCATCTCTAGGATAACATAGTCCAAGATTTATGGTTCCTTTGAGGTACTTCATGATCCTCTTAGCTGCTTTGAGATGACTTTCTTCGTATTGGCTTGGAACCTTGCACACAGCCCGACTGAGTAGAAGATGTCTGGTCGACTGGTTGTTAGATAGAGAAGGGATCCAGTGATTCATCTGTATAATATTTGGCTGACTGATTCTCCTTCTTCATCAGGGGTCAACTGAACTGATGTGTTCATTGGAATCTTGAGAGTTTTTCCCTTATCGGTTCCAAACTTCTTGACAAGCTCTTTAGTATACTTAACTTGACTGATGAAGATTCCATCTTCGAGTTGCTTCACATGGAGTCCTAAGAAGAAAGTCATTTCTCCCATCATGTTTATCTCGAATTCACTTTGCATCAGTTGAGCGAATCGAGTGCAGAGATCTTTACTCTTTGATCCAAAAATTATGTCATCCACATAAATTTGAACCATTAAGATCTCACCTGATCATTCTATTCTGAATAGAGTATGATCAATGACTCCTTCTTGAAACCCATTCTTCAGCAAGAATATTGTAAGGGTTTCATACTAAACTCTTGGTGCTTGCTTCAATCCATATAAAGTTTTCTTCAGCTTGTAGACTTGATCTCCAAATTCAAAGCCTGGAGATTGCTCGACATAAACATTCTCCTTGAGCATTCTTTGCAAGAATACACTTTTCACATCCATTTGGTAGACCGTGAAATTGTTCTGAGCTGCATAGATGAAAAACAGTCTGATAGCTTCCAATCTTACAACTGGTGCAAATGTCTCATCAAAGTCGATCCCTTCACTTTGAGAGTATCCATTGGCTACCAGTCTTGCTATGTTCCTTGTAATCACGCCTTGTTCATCCAGTTTGTTGCGAAAGATCCATTTTGTCCCGATGACTTTTTGGATTTTTTGCCTGTCGACAAGAAACCATACGTCATTTCTTATGAACTGGTTCAGCTCCTCTTGCATTGTAATGATCCAGTCTGAATCTTCAAGGGCTTCCTTGATGTTGGCCAGTTCTGTTTGCGAGATAAAGCATGTAAAGAGAGCATGCTCAGTTGATCATCTGGTTTGAACTCGGCTTTTTGGATTACCGATAATTCTGTCAGCTAGATGGCTTTGGAGCCATTTAGGCAGGTTAGCTTCAGCTGTTCCTTCAGCTGGTTCTTCAGTGGATCCTTCAGCTGGTCCTTCAACTGGTTCTTCAGTTGCTCATTTAGCTGATCCTTCAGTTGTTGTCTTGTCTCCAATTTGCTCATCAACTTCATTAATACTTCCCCCTGTTTCGATTGTGGGGTTTGTGATCTCAGCACAATTTGTGTCCTCATTGACCATGTTGTCTTCAACTGGTCTGGATTCAGTTTCAATGACATCTTCTAGTAAAGCTTCAAACCGCTCTGGAACAATGTGATCAACATAGTCTTGTGAGTTTTTAGTTTCACTAGGTAGTGATTGTACTTTTCTCTTTGTTCATGTACTCATCAGTAAGCTCATCAAATACCACATGATATGTTACTTCCATAACAAGTGTTCATTTGTTGAACACTCTGTAAGCTTGTGAATGAGGGGCATTATAGCTGAGAAAGATCCCCTCATCAGCTTTGGCACCGAAAGCTTTCAATTGGGTTTTACCATTGTTGTGGATATAACATTTGCAGCCAAATACTTTAAAGTAAGAGATAGAAGACTTACAACCCTTGTACAGCTTGTAGGGTGTTTTGTCATGTGTAGTGATGATGGCACTTCTATTCTGAGTGTGGTAAGTTGTGTTGACTGCTTCGGCCCAATAGCTTTCTGCTATGTTGGCAGCTGCTACCATTGCTCAAGCTACCTTCTTGAGCGTGCGATTTCTTCATTCAGCTATACCATTTTGTTGAGGAGTCCTTGCAGCTGAGTGCTCATGAGTGATTCTCAGTTCACTCATAAAATTGATCAGTTGTTGATTAATGAATTCAGTTCCATTATCAAATCTTATCCTTTAAACTGATTTTCCCTTATCAGTTTGCAACCTTCTGATCAATGTTGATAGCTTGGCAAAGGTTTCATCTTTGCTTCTCAGGAACTCCACCCATGTGTATCTTGAGTAGTCATCTACTACTACAAGAGTAAACTTCTTACCTCTGGGGGTTGGTGGCTTCACTTGTGATACCCCTGTTGATACCGATTGGTAGTGTATCATAGATTTAGGGATATTTGTTTAAATCATGTATTTGGAGTTTTTGTCTTTCTTGCAGGATAAAATCTGTTGAGAGAAAATAGGAGCATGTGGGATTTGACCAAGTCCAAAGATCTGCTGAAGCCACGGTTGTTCCGGAAGTTGCGCCGGAAATGTAGGAGTGGAGATCATGGAGATCATGGCTTAGTGGATCAGTTGCTTTGAGTGGGGATCAAGCAACGAACTATGTATATATAGGGTTCAGATAGTTAGTGTTAGATACGAGTTTTAATAGAGCTTTTCAGATATTGTAAAGTTTTGAGTTCTCGTATTTATCCGTTTCTACTAGATATAGTTAAGATAACTTTAGTCCCAATCTTCTGTGAAGGAAGAGATAAAGTGTCTTAATATTTAGTGAGAGTTTATCTGGTAGTGTTTTTGTAATTCACATATTTTATATAGTGAAGATTTCGCCCTGAGGCACTTCGCGAGATTATAGAAATATAATCTCGTGAAAATTCCAATCCATTGTTTCTGTTTTAAATTTCCGCTGCGTATGCAAAGTTGTCTCAACTTTATACACAACTTTGTACACAACTCTTTCAGAACCGAGAGTTCGGTTTCTTCAATTGGTATCAGAGCAGACACTTGATACACTAAGTGGTGATCCTGTTTTCGTAAGCACAATGGATTGCACGAACCCGCTGTTCAACAAACCTCCCGTTCTAGATGGCATGAACTATTCCTTTTGGAAAGTTCGGATGAGATCATGCATCAAGTCGATTGATGCAAGAGCATGGAATGCGGTTCAAAAAGGATGGACACACCCCAACACTGTAGATGCTGAAGGAGATGCATGCCGTACACCACAGTCAGAATGGAGCAGAGAGCAAAATGAAGAAGCCACCTTTAATGACAAGGCACTCAACGCGATTCAATCCTCCCTAGACGTTCAGATGTTCAAACTTATAAGGAATTGTGAGACGGCTAAGGAAGCTTGGGATATACTCCAGCAGGATTGCGAAGGTGATGTTGGAATTAAAGAATCAAGGCATCGGATTCTCACCACAAAGTTGGAAAACATGAAGATGGAGGATGATGAGTCCGTAGGAGACTACTGCAACAAACTACTGGAGATTGCAAACGAGTGCAATGATTTGGGTGATCCAAATACTAATAAGAGGTTAGTTTCAAAAACCTTGAGGACTCTAACTTCTCGTTTTGACATGAAAGTGGTTGCAATTGATACTGCTACAACTACTGGAGCTCTGGATTTCACCAAACTGATGAATGATCTGAAGACATTCGAGATGGAACTAAATGAAAAGGGTGGATAGAAGAAGAAGGGAATCGTCTTGACTGTCGGGACAACTTCAAAGACAACTTCGGCTTACGTTGAAGAAGAAGATCTTGAAGAAATCACTGAGAAGGATCCAGATTATGCTCTTCTCACCCGAAGAGTTAATTCTCTCATTCGAGCCAACAAAGGAAAACAACAAGTGGGAGGTAGAGAACAGCGAAAGCCTCGAAATGATGCCTCCGGATTTTTGGTTCTCTATGACAGGCTTATCACACCAGAAAAGGAACCAAAAATCATTAGGCATGCTGCATCTAATCACTTCCGACCTAAGGAAGTGACGGACTTCTCTACAGTTCAATGCTATGAATGCAAGGGCTTCAGACACTTTGCCAACGAGTGTCCCAACACATTTCGCAAACTGGGAAAGCATGTCAACTTTCTATCCCTTAGCGATAGTGAGCTTGACACCTCAGGGATTTATGTAGAGGAGATTCCTAATGATCCACCAACTGAGCAGGCAGCCTTAACTGCAGTATGTGTTGAAGAGGACACGTCAAACTACACCGAAGTTTAGATAACTTCATATAGGTATGATGAGTCCTACTATAACACCCTTTTCTGTTTCAACACTGTTGTGTCCACTGCAGAAAATGAGGAAGAAGTCACGGAAGAAGAAACTCTTGAGTTACTAATAAAGATGCAGGAACTTTACAAGAAACTGTACGTCAAATGGTCCAAACAGTGCAAAGTGGTGGATTCACTAACTGAGGAAGTTTCTGTGCAAAAGGCCTCACTACAAAAGCTGGAAGTCATGCTGACAAAGAAGGATGCTGAGTTGGACAACATGAGAATTAAACTCAATCATGCTGATGAAACTTTTAAAAGACTCAACACGGGAACCTCAAAACTAGATGAAGTTCTCTCTCAAACTCAGATAACTTCACATGGCCTTGGGTATGATTCGAGTGCAAGACCAGCCTTCACTCAGATTTTGTCTACTCATGGCAAACCATTTGTGAAAGCCAAGGAAGTTCCCACAACTTCGTCAGCAAAGAAAAAACGTAGGAGGTACATTTGTCACTTCTGTTTTCTTCCTGGACACATTAAGCCCTTCTGTCATAAGTTTTTGCAGGAACACCATAAGGAGATGCATCTAAAGAACCAAGCATCAAATCCTATCCTCTCAAACAAAGGTGACAAGTCCAAGAAACTGGTATGGAGACCCAAAGTTATGCCAACAGTTACCTGCCAAGTGGTCTTCACTGCATCGACAGATAAAGACTCGACCACTTGGTACTTTGATAGTGGATGCTCACGTCATATGATAGGCTCCAGATGTTATCTATCAAACTATCAAAGAATCAATGGCAGTGAAGTAACTTTTGGAGGAGGGTCAAATGGTAAGATTGTTGGACGAGGAACCTTGGACTGTCCTGGACTTCCAAAGTTGGCCAATGTTTCACATGTTGAAGGGCTGACTGCAAATCTTATTAGCATTAGTCAACTATGTGATGACAACTTTAGTGTCATCTTTGATAAAGAAAGGTGCACTGTGATGGACAGCAACGGAAATCATGTGATCTCAGGGGTAAGGTCTTCCAATAATATCTATGAGACTAACAGAAACAGTTGTCTAAGTGCGCAGGTGAATGAGGTGCAGCTTTGGCATCAAAAATTAGGACACATAAATTTTCGTAACATGAAGAATCTCCAAAGACTAAATGCTGTTCTAGGAGTTCCCAAGTTGAATATTGCGAGTCCTAGTCTCTGTGGAGATTGTTAAAAAGGAAAACAAGTGAAAGCGTCGCACCCTGTTGTGACAACTTCTGAGAGACCTTTCACAACTCAAAGCTGTTTCGAACTACTTCATATGGACCTTATAGGACCGGTTGAAGTTGAAAGCCTTGAAGGTAAGAGGTATTCTTTTGTCATTGTAGATGATCTTTCAAGGTATACTTGGGTGAAATTTTTAAGAAATAAGGGTGAAACGTATGATACCTTCTTAGAATTATATGCTATGATCAAAAACTTTTATCACGCTTGTGTTAAGAGGTTAAGATCTGATCATGGGAGGGAGTTTGAGAATATACAACTCCTCAACTTTTGTACAAAAGAAGGTATTCATCATGAATACTCATCCCCAAAAACACCTCAGCAAAATGGTGTGGCCGAGCGAAAGAATAGGACTTTATAAGAGATAGCCACTGTAATGCTGCACTCAAAGAAATTGGCTAAATGGTTTTAGGCTAAAGCATTAAATACCGCATGTCATGTAAGTAATCGAGTAAACCTAAGAACCGGAACCACCATGACATCATATGAGATTCTGAATGGTAAAAAACCCAACCTGAAATATTTACATATATTTGGTTGTGTTTGTTATATTTTGAATGATAGGGACTATCTTTACAAGTTTGACCCTAAAAGTGACAAAGGTGTGTTCATAGGTTACTCACTTAATAGTCATGCCTATCGTGTTTATAACCTCAGGACCAAAACTGTAATGGAGAGTGTGAATATAAGATTTGATGATTTGGCTAATCTGTATACTCCTACTGATGATACTGACAGTGTTATTGAGATACAGGGAAATACTGATGCCGCTGATACAGAACAAGTTGACCCAGAAGTGGAGCCCACTTCAGTGACAAACAAGGATACACCCTCCGATGAGCCTGACTCGGATGCTGATCTTGATGATTCAGCAACCCCAGAAGTTATACAAAACAGTGTTCGTCGAGACCCTCCCAAGAGAATTCACAAAGATCATCCAATCGACCAAGTCATTGGAGATGTTCACGAATGGGTCCGAACTAGAGGTAACACTGTTGTTAACTACAAGAAAATGGTAAGGATGGTGTGTTTGTCATGTGTCATCAATGAAGTTGGGACAATTGTGTTCCTGTCTTTGATTGAACCTAGGAATATAACTGAAGCCTTAAAAGACGAGTTTTGGATTAGTGCAATGCATGCCGAATTACTTGAATTTGTGAGAAACAAAGTCTGGAAACTAGTGCCCAGACCTTCTGGAGTTAATGTTATCGGGACTAAATGGATATTCAAAAATAAAACTGATGAGTTTGAAAACATCATTAGAAATAAGGCTCGCTCAGTTGCCCAAGGATACACTCAAGTAGAAGGCATAGACTATGATGAAACTTTTGCTCTAGTTGCACGAATAGAGTCTATCAGGATTTTGTTTGCTATTACATGTTATCTTAACATCACTCTTCACCAGATGGATATTAAGGCAGCCTTTCTCAATGGAATCTTGGAAGAGGAGGCATATGTGGAACAACCCAAAGGATTCGAAGATCCTTCAAAGCCCGATCATGTGTACAAACTACAGAAGGCTTTATATGGACTAAAGCAAGCTCCTAGAGCTTGGTATAGTCGTTTGACCGAATTTTTGCTTGATTTTGGCTTTTACAGGGGACATGCGGATAGGATACTTTTTCTCAAAAAGGAAAACAACTTTCTAACCATAGCTCAAATTTATGTCGATGACATAGTGTTTGGGTCAACGAGTGAGAAAGCCTTGAAGGAATTTGTGGAAGCCATGTCAACCTCCTTCGAGATGAGCATGGTTGGGGAACTTAGCAACTTCCTCGGCCTTCAAGTCAAGCAAAGAGAAAATGGAGTGTTCGTCTCACAGACGAAATATGCAAAGAACCTTGTGAAGAAGTTTGGTCTAGAAAGTGCAAAACACATGAGAACCCCCATGAGCACAACTGAGAAACTATCGAAGAATGTAGTTGGGCCTGAAGTTGACCCAACATTGTACAGATCGATGATCGGAAGTCTTCTGTATCTGACTGCAAGCAGGCCAGATATAATGTACAGTGTTTGTGCATGTGCTCGATTCCAATCCTGTCCAAAGGAAGAACACCTGAAAGCTGTCAAGAGGATCATTCGATATGTTGCTGGCACTTGTGAACTGGGACTTTGGTTCACAAAGGACACAACTTCAAATCTTGTGGGGTACAGTGATGCTGACTGGGCTGGAGAAACTGATGATCGAAGAAGCACAAGTGGAGGATGTTGTTACCTAGGCAACAATCTCATCTCCTGGCACAGCAAAAAGCAAAACTGCATTTCTTTATCTACAGCTGAGTCGGAGTATGTAGTAGCTGGAAGTTGTGCAACACAACTGATTTGGTTGAAGTCAATGTTGGATGACTATGGTTTGGAGAGCAATCCCCTAGTGATGCTTTGCGACAATACAAGCGCAATCAACCTTGCAAAGAACCCCGTCCACCACTCAAAGTCCAAACACATCCACTTAAGGTATCACTTTATTAGAGATTTAGTCAAAAAGAAGTTATTAAAGTTAGAGTACATTAGTACAGATTCTCAACTGGCTGACATATTCACAAAAGCTCTTAGCTATGAGAGATTCTCATTTTTGAGAAAATCTCTTGGCTTATGTTCTATATGAGTTCAAAAGTTGAATCAATTGTTGTCACAACTTTTGATATATCATAGTTGACTGTGAAGTTGAGCAGATTCGAGGATGTAAAAGCCTGTAAAAGGTGAAATCATGATCGTTCTTAAAAAACCATATAACTGGGTCAAAGACCTCAGATAAGTGGTTTTTATGAGATTCTCTTGGTTATACATCTTTTCATCATCTGCTCTCTTCTTGAAAAGTCTTCTATGATGTGTCAAAAGTGTTCTGAATATTTCATCCTCTATGACAACAGTTGTTCAAAAACAAAAAAAAAATAAAAATAATAAATATAATTATTTTTTTTGAAAGTCAGTTGAGTGAATCCGGAAGTGTACCCTACTCTATCTTTAATTTCATCTTTGACTATATCTTTAATTTATTGATCCCTATTTTTGCGGCGGGACGAATATGTTTATTAGTCTACTCATTTAAATTTCCCGTCTCTATTGATAAAACCGATCCTTGCTCCACTATTCACAAAACCCTTACTTTTTCACCCCTTCATCTTTCAAAAGCTCTCGCTCTCTCTCTCCCGAACTTTCTCCAAAATGACACCGGAAAAAATGAAGCAGTTGGAGGAATTCATGGCGGACCCCGAAACTTCCGCTTACCTCCGCCACCTCTCGACGTTTCCGCCGCAACCATCTCCTTCCCGTCCTTTCGCACTCAACCCTTTCCATCTCCTATCACCGGACACCACCCCTCTTCTCCGACCCAGCATCTTGCTCTCACCTTCACGAGGGAATGCACCGATGGAGATCTCTCCTGAAGTGGGAAGCTCGGAGATTCAGTCTCAACCACTTCCTCTCCCGGCCCCGACTTCAATGCCGCCCTCTGTCCTACCTCCGACAGCCGAGCAGGTGATTATTGTTGCTCCAAGCGGCATAGTGATGCCATCGTTTGACTTTCCGGAGCATGACACTCCAATTCTTGCCGAAGACCAAGAGGACCCAGTCCATCCATCTGAGAAAGCCGCTCAACAAGGCGATAGCCCTATTCCCGTCCCGTTCTCCTCTGCCGAGCCGAAGCCACAGCCGGAGGTCATCCCATCTCCGACCCCTTCACCTCCGATGAAGAAGCCCTCCAAAACACCTAGGGTTCCTCCCGTTCGACGTTCCAAGCGTGTCTCTCGACCAAGCCGTCCCTCTCAGGCTCCCGAGGAACTAATCCACATCGATAGTGATGTCGAGGGTGAGGATCAATTGGGCGCTTCCTCCGACGACTCTGTTGAGAAATCGTCCTCTCACCAACTCTCAGAAGCCGATGAGGATGAAGAGCTTGAAGAGGAGGTTGCTGCCTCTCGGAAAGGGAAGAGGAAAATGCCTTCCTCGTCACTGTTGAAGTCGAAAGGCAAGTCAGTCAAGAAGGCCAAACGAGAAGCTTCTCCGACCGAGGCCGACACCGACTCCGACTCCGAGCTTGAGGTAATTAAGGCTTTGAATGAATGCTTTTACAATGAGGTTGTTAAGAAGAATTGGGATATCTTTAGAAAAAGGGAGTTCATTAATGATAGGGCAGTTGATTTGAAGGATTTTGCACAATATAATTTGCTTGATTTTCTGCGTAAAAGGAAAGTCTTGAGAAGTGTCACTTATGTGAAACCCTATGTTGCTGAGATTGTAAAGCAATTTTATTCCAATCTGCCTGTTGATTTTGCTAACCCCTCCTCCAAGATGTTTGGAAAAGTTTATGTCCGTGGGAAGATTTTCTCTTTCACTCCCTCTCGCATTAACAAATTTCTAGCTGCTCCAAATGTTATTGAGTCTGATGTTGAGATTGATGAGGAGCTAGAGATTGAGATGGAGAATGTGCTTACGGGTGGACGTGCAGATGTGTGGATAGTGAACAAAAGGCCTAACCGCATAGCTTCGGTCCTCACTTCCCTTTTTTCAACTTTGCACAAGATTTCCGTGTCAAATTGGATCCCTACATCCAATACCACAGTTGTGTCGTTTGAGCATGTGTGCCTACTCTACAAAGTGTTCAAGGAAGAGAAGTTCAACTTGGGCACCCACATTTTTAATGTTGTTGCTGAGGTTGTTGTGACCAAGTCCACCAAAAAGTTGATCGTACCTTCTCTCATCTATAGCATGCTTGTTGAGCAAGGGTTGAAGCCAAAGAAGAAAGATGTCCTCACATCCAAGCTCCCTCTTCAAACTGTACAACCTGCCTTCTTGAGTGAGAAGAGGCACAGAGATCTCTCATGGATTGATGCCTCAATTGAAGCGGATCCCTCGGCTGAGTTAATGTGTTCTCTACCTGTCTTTGTTTTGCAGGAGCAAATAGCCTTCTTCTCCTCGCAGATTGCTATCCTTGAAGGGCAACAAAGGGTGTTTCAAAGACTTCTTTCTTCCCGAAAAGGGGGAGAAGGCCCTAGCCGTCGCCACGGACCAAGTGATGAGAAAGATGAAGATGAGGAGTGAGGGGGAGAAGCATGAAGAAGAAAACTGCAGTGTGTTGCAGTATTTTGATGATGTTGTTGGATGAAACAAACAACTATTTTATTTGTTGCACAACTTTATGAACAACTTTTATTTTCTACCTAACTCTTATATATTTTTGATTGCATGCAGATATGTATGCATTTGTTGTGAATATATTATGGTTATGGTTGTTTTATGTGTTGTGATGATATTGTGTAGATTCTGTTTTTATTACAGTCTTGGTGACAAGGGGAGCAACTGTTTAGCTAACATTTCTCTAATCTTTTCATGGTTGTTGTGATTTGATTGTGTTGCTTCAGGAGGAGTATTTGTAACTCTTGGTTTTTGTTTGGTTTTGGGAAGAAAGCCAAAAAAGGGGGAGATTGTTGATACCGATTGGTAGTGTATCATAGATTTAGGGATATTTGTTTAAATCGTGTATTTGGAGTTTTTGTCTTTCTTGCAGGATAAAATCTGTTGAGAGAAAATAGGAGCATGTGGGATTTGACCAAGTCCAAAGATCTGCTGAAGCCACGGTTGTTCCGGAAGTTGCGCCGGAAATGTAGGAGTGGAGATCATGGAGATCATGGCTTAGTGGATCGGTTGCTTTGAGTGGGGATCAAGCAACGAACTATGTATATATAGGGTTCAGATAGTTAGTGTTAGATACGAGTTTTAATAGAGCTTTTCAGATATTGTAAAGTTTTGAGTTCTCGTATTTATCCGTTTCTACTAGATATAGTTAAGATAACTTTAGTCCCAACCTTCTGTGAAGGAAGAGATAAAGTGTCTTAATATTTAGTGAGAGTTTATCTGGTAGTGTTTTTGTAATTCACATATTTTATATAGTGAAGATTTCGCCCTGAGGCACTTCGCGAGATTATAGAAATATAATCTCGTGAAAATTTCAATCCATTGTTTCTGTTTTAAATTTCCGCTGCGTATGAAAAGTTGTCTCAAATTTATACACAACTTTGTACACAACTCTTTCAGAACCGAGAGTTCGGTTTCTTCAACCCCGATCCTTTTGCTAAATTATAAATCATAATTTTAGTAAATGATTTCGAATTAATATTGTTGAATATTAATCGTGCGAGTATGTTTGTATGTTATGCCGTTGTTTTAATGCAGGTTGTTCCACTCGAGCCGATACGTCATAGCACACAGAGATGTTATACTGAGTGTATAACACAATTTGAATTTTAAATACTAAAGTGTCGAGTTATATGATAATGAATGAATGTGATTATATTTAATATTGTGTTTGCCATAACTTGAACACCCCAACGCTGAGTTGATCGGAGGTCTCGCTTTTTCGGTAAATATTGAAAGTGTTTTGAAAATCTAAGTCGTATTAAATGGAGTTGGAAATGTCTAGGAGTCGAGATCGATAAGGGGGTCGATTTGTGCACGCCGCGCGCCCGCAGGGTGGTGCGCGCCCGCGGGGCAGTGCGCGGCCGCGGGAGGCTGCGCGCCCGCGGGACGGGCGAAGCGCGCACGCCGGCGCGGGGCTGCACAGGTGCGGGGAGCCTGGGCTGAGAGCTCCCTCGCGCGGTCGCGGGAGGCGCGCGGGCTGGGCCGATTTTTCTACCTATAAATACAACACTTATTCATTTCCTCCTCATTTTCTTTCCATTTGGGCGATTTTTCCTCTCCATTTCTCTCTACAAATTCTTGAACTTTTGGAGTGGATCATTCCATCATCCTCCATCGACTAAGGTAAATTCATACCTCTTCATCTTGGTGATTTAAACACTCATTTCTTGTTGAATCGAACCTAGGGTTTGTTACCCAAAATTAGGGTTCTTCGATTTTGTTGATCTTCTTGCTTTGATATCTTGAACATATGGTTTATTTACCTCCTTGAAGCTATATGTGAAGTTATATCGAATTCCTATGGTTCATTGTTGCTAGGGTTTGGATTTTGCCCTAATTTCCCCTTGTTTTGTTGATGTGGTTTGGAGGTGTTGTGATGGTTGTTTGGGGTTCATTTTCATGTATGTGAGAGCCCTAGGATGAAGGTGTTTGTATTTGAAATGTTGGGTTTAAAGGATTCAAATTGAGTCATGAGCATGTGGTTTAAATGAGTGCACGTATAATGTTCGATTAAATGCTTCAAAGAGTTTTAATATGTATTTTGAGTCTAAAGTCATATTATGAGTTGGTATATCTAAGGTTATGTGTATGGATATGTATGAAATCTTTAAAGCAAAGTATAGCATGAGTTTGGTCTAAAATATGATTTAATTTTATAACTTGACATCTAAAATGAAAAGAGGATTAAAAGGTGCTAGGTGATGTGTTGTGGCTCGAGGTGGACAACTTGTGGGCGGCAAAGGAGTAATTCAAAGGTTGAGAAATTGTGAAAGCGTCTCATAAGGTGGGGTAACTCTAAACTGTGAACACGTGTAAAGTTATAGTTATTGTTGTACTTTGATTGTATAAGTATGAAGGGTCTTCGGACCAGGGATAAAAGAGACCCTTCGGGGCATAAAAGAGATCCTTCGGGGTCGACAAAGAGACCCTTCGGGGCAGAGATCCTTTGGGATCGAATATAGACCTGTTAATGTCCTCCCTGGGGGTAGTATGTCTGCGGGTATCCCTACAGGGCCAAAGATGTTCATTAACGGGGGCATCATGATGTTTGGACCCTACGGGGTTGAGACTAGTCTCCACAAAGTAAAGAAATGTCCATATGTTATATTTTCACTTGTGCAATTAGCTATAACTGTTTACAGTGTTCCCCACTGAGTATGTTGTTAAATACTCACCCCATTCATTTAATGAATTTCAAGTTGAGGAGTCGAGGCCTGAGTAGGAGCGTTATGAACACAAGAGAACCCCACATGCTTGTGTTTATCTTTTGCATGCTCTTCTTTTGAAAATACTCACATTATTAGTATTATTATTACATTGATCACTCGTTTTGCCTTATGATCAATGATTATTGGGGATGGGAATAGCCCGATCTTTTGTAGGTTATGATGTATATAATTTGATATTATGCAAAACAATTTAAAGGTGGGTCGTTCTACCTTAGAGCCTATTATGTATGAAGTATGTTGTTGACCCTATATTATACATATTGATTTAGGATGCTAGACGGGCGGGTTATGACAACCTATGAGCCCGATAGGTTAGATGATTGTATGATTCATATGGATGGACCTATGCAATGCTTCCATTAAATACTATGTTGTGTGACAAATTGGATCCGTTAGGTTGTAAGTTATATTTGTGAAAAATTTGTAATGGGAAACATGATTTCATTCCTCATAATAAAACTTGACCTTACCTTCCTCTCGATTTAAAATAAGCACACCAAATGAGTAAGTAAATTGTATGATAAGTGACGTGGCCAAACGGAATAGTTTGGGGCGTTACATCACTAGTCCAAATAGGACCATGTGTAGCAGCTATAGAATATCAGTTCTTCCTTGAGGGTGGCTCCTGTTTTTGAATGACGACTTTACTTGCTTTCCTTTTTGGCATGGTCTGCAGACTCCATCTTTCTTGTAGATCTCCTTGGGAAGCCCCTCAACCAGCTCTTTCTTAGCTAGATAGCTGATCATTTTGAAGTTGAGGTGACTCAATCGTCGATGCCATAGCCAGCTTGCTTCAGTTGATCCTTTTGAAAGGAAGCAAGCTTCTGAGTAGCCGGTTGACTAGTCAACAATGAACATGTTATCTTTTCGTACTCTAGTCAGGAGTCTGGCTCCGGTTGACTTGTCTCTTATGTCACAAGAGCTGTTGCTGAAGTCGACTGAATAGCCATTGTCACAAAGATGGCTGATGTTTAGCAGCTTGTGCTTCAATCCTTCAATATGTGACACTCCATTTACGACAACTTTCCCTTTGACTACGAACCCTTCTCCAATAGTTCGACTCTTTGAGTTGTCTCCAAATGTGACTAGAGGTCCTTTAACCTCTTTACAACCGTCGAGATCGTTCTTATCTCCGGTCATGTGCTTGGAGCACCCGCTATTCAGATACCATGTGTCTTTGGCCTTTTTCTTGGATAGGATGCTCTTTCCCTGCAAAACAAAAATTAGTTTTTAGGTACCCACTTAATATCAGGTCCTGAGAGGTTAATCATGTTTTTGGGGATCCACATTCCCTAAATTTTTAGCTTTCCATGATTCAGGGATCCTTCGGAGTTTTATCTTTTGATCAACTTCGGACTTCTTGTAACTCTTCAGCTGTGAGTTGTTCGTTGATCGATACCTATGATGAGTGTTAGGATAAAATACTTCAACTAATATCATCTCATCTTGTGACATTAATGCTCTTTGTTTTGGCCAGTTTCTTTTGGCCCTTTGAGTTTGAGTCTTTTGACCTTTATGATAAAGCCAGTTTGCAAACCAGTCATGATTGAGGTTGATCTTTGATTCACCCCTTGAGTTTAGATGCTCATTATACTGGGTTGCAAGGTCACTTGGAGTGAACTCCTTCAAGGAGATTGGATTATGCTGACGTGCACAATACAATCTGGTATGCACATTTCTTTTGGGATCAACAGATCTCCTAGGTTGAGGTGTAGTTGGCCTTTGACAATAGGCTTGGTTTGAGGAGGTTGTAGGTCTTTGCTGAGCTGATGACCTATTTTGAGCTGATGGCCTTTTCTGAAAGACTGGCCTTAGGTGAGCTACAAGTCTCAGTTGAGCTAATGACCTTGGTTGAAATGATAGCCCTTATTGGAAGGTTAGCCTTGAATGAGCTGAAGGTTTTGACTGAGTTGATGGTCCAGGCTGATAGGCTGGCTTTTGTTGAACTGGTGGTTTTGACTGAGCTGGAGGCCTTTGATAGGTTGTTTATCTGCAAACTGATGGCCTCGGCTAAACAGAATGGCTTCTAGGCTGAGTTTGAGGAGTTTTCAAGAAACATGTATCTTTTGATTTCTCAGTTGAAGGTGACTGAGCTGGCCTTGTGAATCCTTTTAGGATTCCTGTGTCACAGCTCTGAGCAACTGTCTTTCCCTTCTCTGCGGCAGTGAACTTGCTGTATCCTAGCCCTGGACTCCCAGCTTCAACTCTTTGATGACTCAGAATTTCATCCAGAGTCTGGGATCCCTTCTTGAATTTGAGGAATAATTTCTCTTTTTCAAGGATCTCAAGCTTGAGCTGTTCATTCTCAGCTTCCAGTTCAGTATTCCTCAACCTTAGCTGATCGATTTCAGTTGACTGAGCTTCAAGAAATTTTAGTCTTTCATGATCAATGCTCAGCTCTTTAACCTTACTTCTAAGCTCATCATTTTCACCCTTCAGTTCAATATGCATGCTTGAGACAGAAGCTAATTGATCTTCTAGGATTCTTAACTGCTCATCCAGTTCATTCCTAGAAATTGAAGCTTCATGTATATGATAGAATGAATTTATGGAGTTAGTTGTACTAACCTCTTCTTCATTATCATCCGTGAGACAGAGCAAGGCTTCATCACCTGAGCTGTAGCCGTCTAATTCGATTCCAGATGGATAGTCTAAATCATCTAGCATGGCGTTTTTAGAATTTGCAATCATTGTTTTTCTCTTGAAGAAGCTTCTCCTCACTTTGGCCTTCTTGTCCTCAGGGAGCTCTGGACACTCATATATGTAGTGTCCCTGTTTGTGGCAATGGAAGCATTCTTCTATGCTTCTGTTGGCCACTCTGAATTGTTCAGTTGATTGTTCAGCTGGCTGCTGGCTTCTTTCTCCTTTAGCAGCTTCATCAGCTTGAGGTGAAGCTGATTGTTGATCTCTGACTTTTCTCAGCTTTTCCAGCAATCTTGTAATTGACTGGATTTTCTCATTTATATCTTAGTCAGGATCTCCTTCTTTTCAGCTGTTTCTCTTCTTTGATCAGTTAACGATCCGTCTGGATTCTCTCTGGCAGGTGAGCCTCTTGGTCGGAAGATGTTTCTTCCACGGGCTTCTCTAAACCGATTCCTTTCTGCGTAGAAGGAAGCATCTTGAGCTGATGATGTAGATGTTTCTCTTTTTGGGTTCAAGCTATATTCGTGAGCCTTGAGGGATCCGAACATTTCTCTGGGTGTAATGCTATTCAAGTCCTTTGACTCTTTAATAGCAATTACCTTCATATCTCATTCCTCTGTGAGATTGTCAAGAATTTTTGAATTCATCTCACAGTTGGGATAGCTTCTTCCCAGATTATTCATCTCACTGATTATGCCTAGAAACCTTGTTTCAAGGCTTGAGATGGTCTCTTCCAATTACATTTTGAAGGACTCATATCTGTCAACCTCTAACTGGAGCCTATTTCCTTTGATGGCCTCGGATTATTTACATAGATCTGCAAGCAAATCCCATATCTCCTTGGTAGTTCTGCAGTTTTTTGTATCCTTCATGGGATCCTCATCTAGAGTTTGGAATAATGCTGCTTGAGCCACAAACTCTAGGTTCTTCAACTTCTTCTCTTCACTCATGAGAAGATAAGTTGGCTTCGGGATCCTTGTTGGTTGATTAACATCAGTAATGTGGGCTTCACTGTCCATCATTATATTGATTGGACTATCTTCGATGAATTCCCACATATTCTCATAGATCGAGCATAGATGAGCTTTTATCCTCCTGCTCCAATTATCATAATTCTTAACTGAAAAAAGAGGTAGCTTATGGTTTCCCATAGCTTAAAACGTTAGCAAAGATAAATAGATCTGATTCGGTTGATCTGCAAAAATGGTTGATCCTTAGAATCAACCGCTCTGATACAACTTGTTGGTCCCGGTACAAGTCTATGTCAGTTTAGAGAGGGGTGAATAAACTAACTCAAAAACTTGAACTTTTGTGCGGAATATATGGGCCCTTGACTCGCTTTAGAAAGCTTATCTGTGCACTACTCAGTTGAGATAGAAAGCTTTGCTTGTGATTGTAGCTTGTGTGTGATAGTGTGTAGTTAAATATAAGCCAGAGCTTAAGCAAAAAGTACAGCACACACAAGACTTATAGAGGTTCGAAGCTTCCTGCTTCTACGTCCTCTCTTCCTTCCACAGAAGGGCAATCCACTATGCAAGTGTAAAGTTTCTTTATTACAGTTATACAGTGAATAATTTTGTTGAACCTAAAAATGGCACCCTTTAAATCGAGCGCGGCTCTCTTTTCAATTGTTGTTGTCCCGGAAGAACGGACCCGTCAGTACGCCCTTCCTCAGCCAGTTTCTAGTCGATAGCTCACACTTATCGGTCCCAACTGCTTGCTGAGACTTTAGGTGCTATTGCCCATCTTTACAAGATTGTAGATCTCTCTCGATCTTCAAGAAAACAGTTTTGAATCTATTATCAACTTTGAATGCTCCTTGAACTGAGTTGAATAGTTGATCTTTGAAGAGCTTAAACTGAGAAGCTTTGCTCTGGCTGCATTTCTTCGATATCTAGCTGCTTGCATGGAACTTGAAGCACGTCTTCTCAGTTGGGACTATTTGCACATTTGATGGTTAAGCTTTGAGCTGTGAGGGACGGAGAAAGAAAGCTCAATCTGCAAAATAGCAAGAGTTAGATTAGCGAAAAGTCTTAATCAAAATGAGATTCACTCTCCTTATATAGATGAGTGATCTCTATGACTGTTAGCTTCTACCAATTGTTGGTTCAGTTGATTCTACCAATGGTAGTTTAATGCTTGTAGCCGTTGAAGCGTTGATTGAACTGGTCGTTGAATTTAATGACTTCTGCTCCAAGATCGTTAGGATCTCTCCAAGATTTCTTGTCAGGATCTTTAATAACTGCTTGTCAGGTAGCAGTTGCTTCGGCTATCAGTTCTGGACTTCAGCTGATTGATCCTCAGTTGTCTCGGCTTTCAGCTCTGAGATCGTCCAGTTGGCAGTTCCTCAACTGCCTCAAGCTTCAGTTTTGGAATGGTCCAGTTTAGCTACCTTAGTTTTCAGCTCTGGATCTAGGCAGCTTAGCTTTAAAGCTTTCAGCTTTGGATTCCAGTTGGCTTTTTCTTCTAAGTTTTTCTCCCAGCTGACTAATCTTTGATCATTTCAATTTGGTCTTGAGCTTTCAAGCCTGCTTTTCTCTCATCAGCTTTTCTTAGCTTTTAGCTAAGCTGATGGTTACTCATCTGTTGGATGATTTCCAGTCTTCAATTTTGACTGGTCTGCTTGAAGCATCCTCTTCAGCTGGTTGATCATGCTTCAAGGCGATTGACTTTCGCTTCAGCTGAGCTGAATTTTTGAAGTCTTACTTGGTTATCAATCCGACTTCCAGCCTGAATAACCTGCAATTTTTCATAGAGCTTTTCCGTATGTTTTGACATTTCATCAAAACCATTAGTTGGACAACCTTGATAGTTTTTCCCAACAAAAATTATATAAACCAAAGTACAAAACTTAGTATAAATATATATTAATATATATTCTCAACACATTATATATATACACATATAATATCACTTGATAATTGATAAAAATAAATAAATAATAGTTTGTAACTATGATATAGTTGTTAGTCAAAGAAAATTAAACAACATATCAATATTAACTTTATTAACTCAGTTAAGATGTCTACTACTTATTACTAGCTTATTACTTATTAGTTATGATTCATAAAGTACTATAATTCGATCAAGAATAATGGACCATATAAACTTTACAAAATTAACATTATCATAAATAAATTATTCATCAATTTACCAAGACTGAGTATTTGAGTTAGACTTATGATTAACAATAAATATAAATATAAATAGAATTATACTATAAAAATGAATATAATAAAAGATTTTTATTATCGTATTATTCAATTAAGGCTAAAGTAACTCCATTTTTTGTTTAATTAGTTTTAATAAGTCGTATTCGATTAGAATTGATAATTCACGTATTAATTTGTACTTTCACTTATAATAAATTAAAATGATTATAAAAATCAAATTATAGAATATTTCCAGCCTCAGATTAATAATTTTAGTAATTGACAGTTGGTAAAACTTATGTTTTGGATATTAGATTGATAAAACTCCCAAACAATGATTATATATATAAAAGTAACTATGAATTATGACTTCCTATTATCTAAATATTTAATAGACGTTGATTATTAAAATTGATAAGTTTGAAACAAATTAAAAGAAGAGAAAAAAATTGAAAAACACGTTCCCACAATCCCACTTTCCAGTTCCCTTCAACCAAGAAATTAAAATCCCTAATTCTTAAAAGAGAACCCATCACGTCGCGCCGCACTATACCGCACCGCCTACCACACCACACATCTGTACCTAACAAAGCTCTGCCTTGGTTATCTTCTCCTTCTCGCAATCTTCCAGAGACTGCAAACTGAGATTATTAAGACCTTTCCATCTTCTCCACCACACCGCACGTCTGAACCCAACGAAGCTCTGCCTTGGTCATCTTCTTCATCTCGCAATCTTCCAGTGACTGCGAATCTGGAATTGTTCAAACCTCGCAATCTATCGGTGATTGCAGTTAATACTTTGTGCATGTTCTAGTGACTGTGATTGTTCAAACGGTCAAACCTCACAAGTTTTCGATGATTGTTTAGACCTCAATATAGAGTATTCAACTTCTAGGGTAAGTTGAACTTACTTTCTTTGAGTCTGTAGTTAATACTTTGTTTATGCTTCTAAATTGTCACATGAATTTGCAATTAATACTTTGTTTATGCTTCTAAATTGTCACATGAATCTGCAATTAATACTTTGTTTATGTTTCTAAATTGTCATATGAATTTACAATTAATTCCTAATATATATTTATGTATTCACATGTCTCCTCAAAATACATTGGCATCGGTTCAAGAATCAATGACAATGCTCGCAATCACTAGTGAAGATGCCACTGAACTTCATGATGAGAATGAGGAGGTTGTCCCCTATAAGCGAAAGAAAAGGAAAAAAACTTCTGATGTATGGCTCGATTTTAAGGAGGTCACTCTTTCGAATGGGGATAAGAAATCCCAATGCATCCATTGCAAGCTTCATCTCCAAAGGAACCAAAGTGGTTCCACGACACACTTGAAAAGACATAGCGAAATTTGCACTGGTAAGAAGGTGAATCAAACTGCTAAAGGTCAACAAACTCTTACTGTCACCAATACCATATCTCAACTGGATAAAGTAACTTTTGTGCAAAATTTCAAGTATGATCAAGCTAAGATTAGAGAAGTCCTATCTCATATAATTATTGTTCATGAGCTGCCATTTAGTTTTTCTGAATATGAGTTGTTCAATTTGTGGATGATAATTACTACTCCCCATTATGAGAAAATAAGTCGTGCTACAACTAGAAATGATTGCATGATGTCTTTTGAGTTAGAGAAGAAAATGATGAAGCTAGAATTGAAGGGTGTGAAGAGAATGAGTATGACTACAGATCTTTGGAAGTCAGATCAGAATATTTCTTATATGGTTGTCACAAGTCATTATGTAGACTCGTTGTGGAATTTACAAAAATGTACTTTAGATTTTTGTGCTATTATACAACCTCATAGTGGACTAGCTATTTGTGATGCATTGAACAAATGCTTAGTTGAATGGGGAATTGAGAAAAAATTTTGGACGGTTACCATTGATAATGCTTCCAATAATGACGTAGTTGCTCGGACTTTGAAGGAAAACCTTTCATATAATCAAAGTCTTCCTCTTAGTAGAAAAATATTCACGTGAGGTGTAGTGCACACATTCTCAATATTTTGGTGCAATATGGGTTATCTACTATTCAAGATATAATTTTAAAGGTACGTGAAGGCGTGAAACATGCCACTAGGTCAAAGATGTGTACGACCATGTTCAGTGAAATTTCAAAGAAATTGAAATTATCTTCTAAGAAGCTTGTGTTGGATTTTTGCACAGGTGGAATGCAACATATTATATGTTGTCAGCTGCATTGGAGTTCAAGGATGTTTTCTAAGATATTAGCTAAGAGATTCTTTGTATACTTCATTGCCAAGTGAAGAGGAATGGAAGCAAGCTCAGGTGGTTTATTCTTTTCTTGAAAAATTTGAAGAGCACACTAAACTCATTTCAGGTATTAAAGATTTACTTTGCAATTGAAATGTATTCTCTTAATTTTCTCAATTCTCAATTAATATCATCATATTTCAATCAGGTTATGAGTATCCTACTTCTAATATTTTTTTACATAAGTTTGTTCTTGTCAAGAAGTTGTTAAAACAAGAGTCGCGGGAGACTTTTTTGCAAGAAATGATAAAATTGATGAATGTGAAGTTTGATAAATATTGGAGATCTTGCAACTTGTTTCTTTATATTGCTGTTGTTTTAGATCCTAAGAATAAGATGGAAGTGGTCAAATGGTGTGCTGAAAATACTTGTTCTAAAGTTGATGGGGTTGTGCTCGTGACCATAGTTCGTGAGGCATTGCGTGCTCTTTACAATGAGTATGTTGAGGATCTCAAAAGCGATGTTGTTGAAAATTTGAGTGAACTTCACATAGATGAATGTTCTACCAGTGTGTCAATAGGAAGTCAACCAAAGTCTAGAGCATTGCTTGAAAGCTAAATGTCGGATGATGAGAGTGTTACTGATAACTCTGAGTTAGATTCATATTTGGATGAACTTGTTGTTAAATGGAAAGAGTCATATTTGGATGAACATGTTGTTAAATGGAAAGAGCAGACATTTGATGTGATTGTATGGTGTAAGATGAATAGTTCAAAGTATGGGATACTACCAAGGATGGCTTGTGATGTGCTATTTGTCCTCATAACCACCGTTGCTTCAGAATCGGCTTTTAGTGCGGGTGGTAGAGTTATCGATCGACATTGTGCTTCTTTTGGAGTGGATACTGTGCAAATGTTACTTTGCACTGGGGATTGGTTGCGAGGTCGTTATGGTATCAAGGGCAAAGCTAGAGTAAGTATTATTTTCGCTTCACATATCTTTTTGCATTAACTTTTTTTATTATTTCTATAATTTTGTATTTATTTGTTTTTATTTTAAAGGATAAAGAGAGCAGCATCAAGGAGGTTAATGTTACTTAGGATGTTATCGAGATCGTGGGTAAATGTTTATTTATATTAACTATGTTATTTTAAGTCACATTTTTCTGTAATTTGGATATTTTAATTAACTTTTGTAGGGTGCTTGGAAATGAAGAACATAGATCAATTTTGGGTGGAATGCAACATTTGTTGAATTGAAGTTTTGGCCAGGAAGTTTTGGCTATCAATTTTGTACTCTCATTTCAAACTTTTAATTATCAAGCTTTTACCGAACTTGTAGTGAATTTTTATCAAATTATTTGTGTAACGAACTGTCGAGCTTTTAGCAAATTGTTTGTCGAACTTTTTTATCGAATTCTTTATCGAACTGAGTATCGAACTCTTTATGAGTCGATCTCGAGCCGAATTCAAATCGAACTCGATCATAGTTTTTTTTATTCGAATCAAATTCGAATAGGAAACCAAAGCTCGAGTCGAATTTGAATTCAAATTCAATCCCAATATGAATAAACGAATTCGAATTTGAACTTAAAGATATTCAACTCGATTCGGTTCATTTACATCCCTAATGAATACCACTACCTTAAAAAGCAATTCCGGCAGACCCAAAGGTGCAAGTTTATAAGCCGAATGCTCATCAAGGTTAGCACAACGCTCAGCCAACGTGCGCACTCATGACGGACGAACTGGAGACGTAGTGAACATCAACTCAGTAATAATAAATTAGAGAGAATTGAAGAGTAGTTGAATTTTCCTATCTAGAACAGCGAAAAAGTTCTCCAATAAATAGCACCAGAAGGAAGCAATCTGCTCCTTATCGAAGACCAAATCTCTGCCAAAGAATTCGGGAGCAGTTTTACCAGAAAAGATCGGAAGGAAAAAACCGCTTCCAGACTTTGTCAAAAACCCCCAATTTTAATTGAAACCAAAATCAAGATAAAATGGGGCAAAGAAAAGATATCGGGCTCAACACAAATATCCCCAATCGAGGAGCAGACCCACATGTTTTTTCCACAAAAGTCCAACTCAACTGATTAAAAAAAGGAAGAAGAAAGATAATAATTTGTTATTTTGCTGCCATTTAAGTTCACTTCCCATTCCAAGCTCGGGTGTGATAATAGTAGTGACCTTACATTTGCTGCAAATCATGTCTTCCATGCACGTACAGAGCATATTAAAGTCGACGTGCATTATGTTCGAGAAAAAGTTGTTGATGGAACTCTTGAAGTTGGCCATGTTCCTTTTGAAGCTCAACTAGCTGATATATTCACCAAACCACTATCTGAATCTGGTTTCAAATGTTATGTGATTGTCTCAAACTTAAAGCTGTGGATTGGCACTAGCACGCGGATTGGCTTCAATAAAAGTGTATTAGATTAAGTTAAGGTCACGTGAGTTTATACTCATGCATGCGGTTAGCTATCAGTTAGAAAATTAGTTAAAGATTAATTCAAGTTAGTTTATGCTTCTAGATTCTTCTCTTAATTGTTTAAAAACAAGCAATGTAAAATCAAAATGTAAGTTTTCATATCAGAAATAATAGATACAAAATTTATCTAACTTCTCTCTTTTATCTCTCTAAATCTAACATCATTCGTGTTCAACTCCACTCAGCACAGGGGGGTTCCATAAATTTTGCTTGCGCCGATCCGTTGATGAACAAAACGAGGGGCATTTCGGTAATTGGTGGAACCGGCTATTTCTTCATGGCCACGATCATGATGGATGCTTTTTGAAGGAGAAGTTTACAATTCAGACTATATACGCCTCATCGAAATTAAATTTTTTGTCTGCTAAAAACAAAGATATTAAATTTTATGAATGTTGGTGAAATAATATTAATAAATTGTTGCCAATAAATTTCCATTTCATATGTGTGGCTGTAATTTGATTTTTCTTGGAATTATTTTATGTGCTATTGGAATTTTATTTTATTTTTTTCATTTTCTGAATAATAAATTGTTGTTCGTGTGTGTTAGAATCGAGATTTTAAATTTTTATTTTAAGGGAAGAGATAGTCTGATTGATAGAATCAAGATTAATTACATTTATTACTTGAGTTGTGATGTGGGAGCTCGATTCATAAACTTTTGATTGTTTTATTCTGGATACAGTTAATTAGGAAAAAAGTGTACAATAACGCAGATGAGATTATCTAGTCCAAATCGTGTGTCATAACATTAAAAATTATGTAGTTTTTGTTATGTTTATGATAAAAATAAAATCAATTATATTATACTCCATCTGTTTCACGATAAATGTCATTCTACCACTTTAATTTTGTTTCACAAAACGTGACATTCTACACAATTGAAGTAAAAAATTTCACAATTTTCTCATAGTTTCCCTCATTTAATACATTTAAATTAAACAACCATATGTAATCCATTTAATGTATTCGCATAAGGATGTATAAGGTAATTTGATTATTTAATTAATAATTTTATTAATATGTGTGCATTCATCTAGAATGACACTTATTCAGAAATAGAAGGAGTAACAAATCATAATTAATTTTGTTGATAAGAATTGAAATTTTTAAAAATTATATACCCTAACTTTGAAATAATCAATCATATTAATTAAAAAATGAAAATTAAATAATAAAAATGTTTATAAATCCTAATTAGGTGGAATAAACCCTAAATAATAATGTAAAATTAAAATAAATTAAAAGAAATTAAAATGGAAGAAAAACTAATAATGTTATTATTTGGTACATAGTTGAAACACACATCTAAAATTAGAGGATTTCATGTGATAATAATGAGTATTAATTAGTTAGTCAAATGCAATATAAGCATGGAAACTTTTTTTTTTAATTTTATTATTCCTTCCAATCCTTTTTTTATTAAATTAAAATTTAAATCTAACTCACACATAAGTTAAGGCAACGAAATACAATTTAATTGGTGTGCATTAGAATTTAAGACGACTTTTTTTTTTGCTAAAACAAAAGACAATCATTTTTACAATGATAATCCACAATCTTTACCTGAGAGTATTGCATTGATTAATCCCGTCTTTTTGTATAGAGCTGTCAAAAAGGGTCCTAGACAATCTCGATCATAAATTTATTAGGTAATAAAAAAAAATCGAGCCTAACTGATCCAACTTAAAATAGTGCATTAGTTCAATGGGCTCATGTCAGGTCGGGTCGACCCGCAAAATTAAGGGCAGAGCCCACTAGCGGCACGAAACTCCTGACACTTTATTACGGCTCGGGAAACTTGACCACATAAATATAGAATCACAATATACATTTCAAATATTGATAAACAAATATCTCGAAAAGAAAATTTAAAATTTTAATTTGTCAATATTATTATGTTCGTGAAAGCATTCAACAAGCGTTTGTAGTCCAACGGTTAGGATAATTGCCTTCCAAGCAATAGACCCGGGTTCGACTCCCGGCAAACGCAGTTTTTAGTCACATTTTAAATCTTTTTAATTTTAGATATACACTAGATGGAAATCTAGATAATAATAATCATCATTTTAGTTCTAAAAACATTATAACCATTTTTTTTTTTTTGAAACAAAAAAAAAAAAATACTCCCCTTGTTTCTAAATAAGTGTCATTCTGATGAATGCACACATATTAATAAAGATTTAATTAGATAATAAAATTACCTTATACACTCTTATGTGAATACATTAAATTAATTAAGTATGGTTATTTGAATGCATTAAATGAGAGTAAATATGAGAAAAATGTGAAATTTTCACCACGATCGTGCAGAATGACATTTTTTGTGAAACAAAATTAAAGTGTTTTTTTTCTCACAAAAAAATTAAAGTGTTTTTTTTCTCATACACCCGACCTATGGTATTGAGAAAATTTGAACATGTGACCTTTGATCTCCAATCAATCTCACTTCATCACTAGGCCATCTTCACTGGGACAAACAAAATTAAAGTGTTAGAATGACACTTTTAGTAAAACGGAGGAAGTATTAATTATAACCATTTGAAATTTCGAATAATATTATAATTTCATAAATAAATGTAGAAATATGAAAACTATGTGTAAAATCTGGAAAAGAAAATATATTCTATTTATTATACTATGCATACCCACCCATTGAATACCCCCCCAAAATCTTGACACGTGTAAAGTAAATGTTTTGAAAGAAAGAAGAAAAAAAAAATTGAAAAAAGTTAGCTATGGACTATGGTTATGATATTTTACATTTAATATCTCTAGGTAGATATTGTAGATCTTCTTGGATGTATCAACATAGATAAACGTATAATACATTTCATATTTATAAAAAAAAATTGGATATAGTTTTATTTGATTACGAGTATAATATAAAATCTTGTAATATAATCGAGTAATGAGGAGTTATAGAATATTGATTTATTTATATTTTTTAAAGCATAGACTTAAGTGTAAGGATATTAAGTATCATGTCACATCAGAATTTATGACCTAAATATTTTGTTTTAACTTATGCAGAGCATAAATATGACCATTTTGAAAAAATGAATTGAATATTTGAGTTGAGCAGAAAAAAAAAAAAGTTACAATTTTCATTTAATGAAATTTGAAAAGAAAGTTAATTTCTTGACTATTCTTCTCCTTGTTCTCTCTTAAAATCTGGATTTTCACTCCGTCGGAAAAGCTTTATATTTGGAGATCTACACTGAGCTTCGTTTTCACGATGCACTGTAGGAGTTTGTTGAGAGTTTCAATTTCACGACTGCAGCTCCGCCTTCGCGATAGAGTTTCCAAATTTCCATTAAGCTTTTAAGGTCGGGTTTTTCCATTTGACGAAGCTGTTCCACGACGCTGAAGCATGGGTGAGAAAAAGAAAGTGAAAAAGGGCGTCTCCATTGAAGGTATTTTTTATTTTGATTTATTTCTAGTATATTAATTTTTGAGGTTGTAAATTTTTGAATCAGTGTAATTATGGGGATGTTCATTAGATCTACCGTTGGTTGATATAATAGATTTTCATATAAAGTTGTCTGCATATATTTTAATTAATTATGTTAATGTCATTGTTTAACACTAAGTATTTTAGATTGTCATAATCAGTGTGACAAATTAAGAACACAAAGGTTTTGATTTTTCAAGAATTGAAGACCATGCTTTGGACATGATACAAGAATATTTTGCTGTTAATCTGATTGATGATCAACGAATGTACTTGATCAAGTGTTGTGCACATAATCATGTACATGGTTGTCTAGAAGGTTCCAAAGAGACGTATCAACCTGATTTCAAGGAGATTAAGATTCCTATTGAAGATAGACGTCTCAGAATAGAAGATGCCTTATTCAGATTGAAGATCAAAATGCAAGAAGGCGGGTTCTATTCAAGGAACTCTAACTAGGTATGTCCGAGATCAAACAATGAAAGTTTCCTTATTAGAGTATGATTAGGATTAGGACAACTGATTTACTTGTTTAGGCTATCCTTTATTTTTATAAATAGTCCAGAAATCAAACTAGTTAGTAGGGTGGTTGTCGTATGCACAAGTATTGATTAGAGAGTCTAAAAGGACTTCAAGTTTGAAGCATTATCATATGGTTAGATTAGGTTTGATCTTTTGATCATTGTATTTCTAGTCTGTGTTTGAAATTTTTTATACTTATTTAAAGGAGTCTCCAGAGAGATTTCTTGTGGGAACTAGAGGGAGTCTAGATTGTGAGAGGATCTCATAATTCAATCAAGCGAAAAGAAATTATAATGGGTACGAAATGGGTCAAGTGACGAGAGATCTTCATATAATAGTCTTTGTAACAACGGAGTAGTTGATTGTTTCTCAAGGACTTGAGAAGTCCCCTTGACGTAGATCGATTGAGCGAATAGGGTTACCATCTTTGTGTTATTTACTAATTACAGTTTTATCAATTTGTATGTGCATGTTAACAACAATGTTCATGTACATGTTAGTGAACATGTATATCTCTATAATACCTTAGATTTTCGAATGAGGATTAGAAAGTTCTTAAGAAAAATTAAGAGGTTAAGGAAGAAATTTTAATAAGGTTTAAGGGAAGTCAGACGCAAATCACGACTTTAGGGCTCATTTTTCGTGAAATTATCTTTTTGAAAATTTTGATCATAACTTTGTTATGATCGATTTTGGTCTTGTTAGAAAGGTATTAACCTAAAGAGTTTCAGAATTTTAATCCGAGGTCATGTGAAGTCTTGGTGATGAAAATCGTGTTCAGAAATCAAATGAATAGTAATTTCCGCGTCCATTATGTTTTGAGAAATTTATGAAATCCTCCTCATTAATCTGAGACTTATTCTGTCGAGCTTATATTATGGAAAATGACCCAAGGAATCTGTTCGCGTTCACGGATTGCCAATCTGAGGTCAATCGAACGCTCGGGAGTAAAATCTGTCAATATGATTGAATAGTAAAAGTAATTTTTAAAAAGAGAATCTTTTCTCATTTTTTTTCAGATGACCTCTTCTTCATCCCGAGTCCGGTTATTTCAATAGTACTCGAGCCAACAAGTCTCTCGGCATTTTCAGATTTCGTGTTTGAGGTCGTTTGGACCTCGACATTGAATAAAGAAACTTTTAACCGAGTTCGGAATTACTTTAGCAGTATTTTTCTACTGCAGTGGCTTATGGGGGAAGCCAATTCCACCCCTATAAATAGAGCCCTCCCCTCCCCCTTCATTTTCTTGCACTATTTCACCATTCCTCATCTATTCTAGAGAGAGAAAGAAAGTGAGAGAGAAGTTAAGAAAAAGCTCGGATTTGTGAGAGGAGCATTCTTCGTGAGTGTTCCTCCCAGGCGACGAGCGGAGTGGCGAGGAAGAAAGGCGGTGGAGGAAGGTCTTGTCGGATGGCCAGCGGCCGGACCGACCTTCGGCTTTTGCCGGAGGGCAAGGGCGCCATTGGGAGGCAGTAGGCGGCTCTACCGTAGCTGTAACTTGTCGAGACCCCGACGCTAGCCACCTTATTTCGACGCACTTAAGTCCGTCTATTCTTTTTCGTTGATCCTGATTTCCAGTTCCTTTTCATATTTTATTCCGTTCTTTCATTATTGTCGTAGTTAAATTCCCATTATAATGTTGTGTTGATATCATTTAATTCTGTTCAAATCCCATTTAAGTTTCGTATTTGGATTTCCGTTGTATTTTCCAAGTATTTGAAAGAGTTAATAGTGTCATGTCATTTTGATGTCAATTCTAAGTGTTCAAGCATGCTCTTTTTATGTTTTACAAGTGTTGAGTGATTATCGATTTTCGTTAGAAATTATTTCGGAATAAGGCAAAAATCAGAACCATAGCTGAGTAAAGTCCAGCCGCCGCGGGAGACCCAACTGGCACTGTGGTGCCCTCTCGGCCAGGACAGCCCCAAAGGCGCAGAGTGCCCCGCCGGCGCTGGGTCACTCTGTCGGCGTGAGGGTGTGCAGTTCTGATGAAGCCATGCCAATGATTGAAGATAATAATCCGGAGTTGCAACTAAGATGACCAATCGTGAGGCTTCAAGCTAAACGTTTGCAAGGTTATCTACAAGCTTATGTGAGGAAAAAGCTCAAAGAAGAAGAAATCATCCAAGGCAGCCCCAAGTGGATTTCTATCCTATCAATTGAAGATGGAGATCAAGTCTTGGAAGATTGAAGCTTAGTTGGTTGAAAAATTAGAAGATTGAAGCTTAATGCTAGTCCATGAGCTGAGTGTGAATAAGGCATGACCATGCCTTATCTGTCAGAGGCATAGCCGGATTTTGAAGGATAAAGCTTGAAGAATTCGAACCCTTATGTTATATTTTGGGTTTCGAATTATCTTAGATATTTTATTTAAATTATTTAGATCAGATTGTATTAGTTTTATTATTTTATTTTCGGTCCCCTTTGAGTCATAGTTGACTATGTTTATTTAAGGCATATTCCTACCTTGAATAGAGTTCTAGTTTATGGAGTTTTCTAGTCTAGATTTATTTGTTTTGGGCTTCATTATTTTCGACCATAAGCCTTAGAATTTTCGGTCCCTCTATTATAAATAGAGGCTCCATGTGACACTGTTACTTTAGACTATATTTGATAATTAAAGCTTTGTGCAATTCAATATCATCTCACCCCAAGAACATTTTGTTGGTTTATGCGAAAATCATCATTCTTAGAATTAGCATCTCTAAGTCTTACTTCAAGGGAACCTCTTAATTCACTTAAGGGATTATTGGGAACTTGCTAATGAAGATCAACTTTAAGGTTTTGGCATTGTGGTATGTTTGAGATTGCAAGACAACTATCGGGTTGTGATTCATATCAAATTATCCATCCTCCATTCTATATCAAATGACGACAACCATCTTACACCCTTCATCCGTATCATATCAAGCCACCAAGTTCCGATCAAGTCCATCCGTGTTCGAAGTCATCACCATCGTCCTTTGCCGTGAATCCGCTACACCGTAAGTTCGTTCCATCTCTTTTATAACCTATCTATCCTAGCCCTTCTTCACCATATATCACGTCCCACATACCTAAGCCATTCGCACCATAACCGCCCTTGTTGATTTGGAATCGTGTGTTATTTCATAGTCTAGGTATTTTATTTGGGTCTAGTTCTAATTATTTAGTTAAAATTCGAGTCTTTTATTTGTTATATTGATTCCGCATATTTAGTCAGATTATTCGAGTCATTTAGAGTCCAATTGAACCTTTACGTGTCAATGTGCGTTTGATCTTTGTTATCCGCAAACCAAGCATTGTTGTGTCCTACACCGGGTCACATCATAAAAGGGGTATCAAAGCCACGTCAGCTTTGGTTCGTGGTTCGTATCCGTTTGTGTCTTAATTTTTTGTTTGAGTCTTTTGAGTTGTAATAGACTAGTTATTAAAAAAGAAAGTTTCGGTAAAAAAAAAAGAAAAAAAAGAAAAGACTGATTGTTCAAAAAAAAGGAAATTCGGATAAAAGAAAGGATCTGAAGTTAAAAAAAAAATCGAAGTGTTATTCATTGTTTTCCATTTGTGTCTTGTTTTATTTTTGGTACCTTCCTTTAGTATTAGTCCATAGTTGGTAGTTATCTATTGAGTTGCATTTTATTTTATTTTTGTTCTTGCTTTTTAGAGTCTAGTCTAATTAAGGTATTTAGATTGTGTCACACTAGTGATACACATCCAAATAACCCTAATTCTTTCCTTTTCTTTTATTTCCTTCTTCTTTGTTTTCGTTCCTACCCACCCAAACACCTAGATTTATTTTGGATTTCTTTTTCTATTTGGGACTTCTAAAATACATCTAATTCCTTCCTTTTCTTCCACATACTCGACCACTACCATACTACCTCCCTATTCGATTCCTACTCTTAATTTTAAAGTTCATTAATTCCATTATGGTTCAATTAAAATAATTAATTCACTTTAATTTTATTTATTCACTATTTCCATTTAGGAGGCGTTTACTTTGAATGATAGATAAGATAGAATATATTGATAATGTATGAGATTGTGTATTTGAAGGATTTAAGCTTTAAAATGGTTTAATCCATCAAAGTATGTTGTAGATTAGGCTATATTATTTTTATCAATCTAATTTATCTAATCTATCTTTTAAAGTAAACGCCCCCTTATATTTATTTAAAAAAAATAAAAATTATCGAGTGCGGTGCATGAGTCCACACGTTAGCATCAGATGAATGCACTACGCGATAATTGAATAAAAATAATTAAATAAATTTAATTTAATTTTAGAGTTTAATAATTTAATTTTTAGATTTATATTTTTGGTTAAAAAAATAAGAAAAAAATCGAAAAAAAAATTATACCATACTCCGGGCGTGAGGTACGAGTGAATTGCACGCGCACACTACAAAAAAAAAAAAAAAAAAAAAAAAAAAAAAAAAAAGGGCACCAAATTGCATGGGTGCATCTGATGATGCACCAAGTCCTTCTCAAACTTTAATCGTGACATACGATTTACTTTTTTTAATATATTTAGAGAGACAGGAGAGATATTAATTACCTTTTAAGGAAACTGGATGGGGACACGTGAAACTTTAGCAAAAGGGAAGAGAGGTACATGTAACTTGTAACAACCTCATTTATGGTTGCACTTCTTTTGCTTCATCATGCTCATACTTTAACTTCCTGTATTATTTAATTAAGATTTTACAAGATGCGGTGTTTTATTGACGCTGAATCCCAACTTCAAATTATGTAAAAATATACTACACATAAATTTTTATCACGAAATTTTTACATCCAACACTCAAATGTCACATCAATGGTACCGTTGAAATCATAATACGAACTTTCTAAATCAGTCTATATTATCAGATATCCTCTCCTAAATCAACCTAAATTTAATTAAAAAAAGTCACAAACACGTACATTCATATTGCACATGACTTTTTCGATCAATTTCAGGCCGCTTCTACAAGGAAACCTAAGCAAATGAGTACCATTAGAAAACTCTCGTCATAGTCTTTTTCAATGATAACTTCAGTCTGATGATTTAATGTTAGATAACGCGATAAATTATGTGTGCCCTGTGATTTTTTCAAAAATAATTTTTCTTATTGCTATATTCTTCACAATTAAAATAATTTTGAAAAACCTCTAGTTAATTAAATTAAAATTAATACCCGAATAAACTGGTTTAATTAATTTTTTTTCTTTATTTTCAGTTTAATTACCTGCTTAAACTAAACATTAGATTATATTTCTTAGAATGAGATCAATCAATTGTCAATGCACTGTTCTAAAAAATGGATTGGTCCGGCTAGTGCTGCTTGAACCGGTAATTGGGCATTGGACATTTGGACCAGTCCATTTAATACTAATTGAATCGGTCAAATAAAATATGGTTCAACCGGTGAAAAAGCGTTGAACCATTTTGAACTTCTTCTTCTTCTTCTTTTTTTAATATATATACACATATATATATTATTTATTCCTTATTTGTACAATTTTTCTTGGAAGTTTAAGTGCGATATTTAGTTAAACCTTGCATAGTTGCATGCATATGACTCTACTAATTTTAAATTTTACTAAATTATATTAATCCAATATTAGTTTTTTTTTTTAGGAAAATCCAATATAGTTTTTACTAGTACTATATGTCTATACACCTTTTTCTCATATTTTAAACTGAAAATTAATGCAATAATGTTTGAAAAATATGTGGGGTCAACTATATCCAACAGCAAAATAAATGTGATATACTTAATTCACTACCATTTTAAAAACACTGGTCAATATAAAATAAAACTGCCTTCAACATCGGTCAATAATAACTGAACACCAATTCCACAAAAAACGTGATTAAAAATATTCAAAATTTTCACAATCAAGGTTAATACAGTCATTTCAACTTAAGAAATTTCAGACAACTTTACACCCTCTCTCTACGTATAAAAATATCCATTGTCCGTCCCTCTCTCTCTCTCTCTAAACAGTTTGACTTGATTGTCATAACATAAAAATCCCAATACAAAAAATGGGTAACTGCAGCAGCAACAACGGCGGCGGCAGCGCCAATCCCTCCAATCCCCCACCACCCCAACCCAACTGCGGTGGAGAACAGCCCACCATCAACGTCGTGCCCGCCGATGCGCCGCCACCGCCCCGCCGCCCTCTCCCAACCGGAAACGGCCGCGTCCTCGGCCGGCCGATGTCCGATATCCACTCCGCCTACATTTTCGGGCGAGAACTCGGCCGGGGCCAGTTCGGCGTGACCCATCTCGTGACCCACCGCGTCACGCGCCAGAACTTCGCGTGTAAGTCAATCGCCACGCGCAAGCTCATCAGCCCCGACGACGTCGCCGACGTCCGCCGCGAGGTCCAGATCATGCACCACCTCACCGGACACCGAAACATAGTGGAGCTCAAGGAGGTGTTTGAGGATCGGCACAACGTGCATTTGGTGATGGAATTGTGCGCCGGCGGAGAGCTTTTCGATCGGATTATCGCCAAGGGGCATTACTCTGAGCGCGCGGCGGCGGGGCTGTGCCGGCAGATTGTGACGGTGGTTCATGCGTGCCACTCGATGGGTGTCATGCATAGGGATTTGAAGCCTGAGAATTTCTTGCTTTTGAGTAAGGATGAGGATTCGCCGCTCAAGGCTACTGATTTCGGGTTGTCTGCGTTTTACAAACCAGGTAATTTTTCGTGTTTTTTTATTGGATTTTTAACTGAAATGTTAATGCTGATGGGATTTGTTCGGAAGCCATTTGAATGATCACTGTTTTTCTTTTTCTCTCTGTATGGGGAGTTTGGAATATCAAGAATGTTAAATATTATGGCTTAATTTTTCATTGTTGGAGTTGGGAATTTCAAGAATTTAAGAGCTAGTTATTTTTTTGTTGTATGCAGGTGTTTTTTTTCAGTTTGGGCTATGTGATAAATTGGGTGGGAATGATTTGATTGTATGTAATCTGTAAAATACGAGTCTTTTGATTAGGAAGATTGAGAGAAGGGAAATGTTGTTTATCGAGTTACAATGTGGGGGGGGGGGGGGAGTTCTTAAGTTTCAGTATTTTCTAACTTCGTTGTCACCGAATGATTGTTGTTCTTTGTGTTTGCAATGCAATCATTACAAGAATTCATGTTGCTCTTTCGTCAAACAATTGTTAGTGAAGTATGTTCCTACTGCCTTATGTACAAGTGCTATGGCCGTTCACATATTTGACATGGTTAGGTTGAGGTCATTGGGCTTGTATGCTTCTAAGTAGTGCGCAATAAAGCCTCACAACTGAGGTGACCCTGCTTTGTTTCTTTACAAAGAACTGATAGTTTGTATTAACGCATCATATGTGATTTCAGGAGAGTCATTCAGAGACCTAGTTGGTAGTGCATACTACGTGGCTCCTGAAGTACTACGTCGAAATTATAGTGCTGAAGCTGATATTTGGAGTGCTGGAGTGATACTGTATATCTTACTCAGTGGTGTCCCACCCTTCTGGGGAGGTAACTAATGAAGAAGACAAAAAACCCACCTGAAAGTAGAGGGCATCATTTGGAAATACTTTATCAATTAATAGAGCGTTGAATGAATGCATTTGACAGAATCAATCCAAAATCTAATTTTGATGTACTAATGCTTGTTTACGCTTTCTCAATTACAGAGAACGAACAGGGCATATTTGATGCTATTTTGCGTGGGCACCTTGATTTTGTTTCCAATCCATGGCCATCAATATCAAATAGTGCCAAAGATCTTGTGAAGAAGATGCTTCAGGCTGACCCTAAATCCCGGCTTACTGCAATTGAAGTCTTAAGTAAGTAAAGTCTTCTTCTGAACGCCCAGAAATTGAGATTTGAACTAATAATACTCTATGGCATTGGTGGCATGATGTAATAGCATTTAGCCTTTCGCCCAGAGATTTTTTAACATAACTACTAACTCATAAGCATGAAAGACCCTATAAATTCATGCTTATGGATTTGTAAGATCGAATATGCATGTGGTTTTCATATGATGGAAGATTAGTTAACTTTGAGAATAAACCCGCATAGCCGACCCCTTTAGTAGCTGGAATGGCCTTTGACGTTGATGCATGTGCTGCATCATTCTTAAGTTGGAGTTTAAGTCTCGGTTCATCCAAAAGGAATTTCTTGATATCAGTCCGTCCAACTGAGATGGGAGTGGATTGACTCTGATCGTTGCTAAACATCTTTACTTTGGGTTTACAGTATTTTCATTAAGACAGTAAATGTGCATGGGCCAAGATAATCAGATCTGTTCCTTTTATTACATGAGAGTCATGCTATAATCACTCATCTTACCATGCCTTAGTGCAGGAGCCATTTTTGGCTGTTGTAGCTCAATTATGCATACCATTTAGTAAACATGAACAATACCGTCCTTTCCTGTTTTAATTTGATTTATTTATTGGTCTTTCTTCTGGTTATGAGGGTCGATGTGGTTTTGTACTCAAAAAATAAAGTCCAACTTTTGTAAATGCAGACCATCCATGGATGAGAGAAGATGGGGATGCATCTGATAAGCCTCTGGATATTGCTGTCTTGAGTAGAATGAAGCAGTTCCGTGCAATGAACAAACTCAAGAAATTAGCACTTAAGGTCAGAATGTCTGGCTGCTCCATTTTCTTACTCAGTTCCATCATACTATGTGAAGAGACTTGCAAGACATGTATTTTAAACTTTTCTGGGCTTTCACAGGTGATTGCAGAAAATCTTTCTGAAGAAGAAATCATGGGCTTGAAGGAGATGTTCAAATCCATGGATACAGATAACAGTGGAACAATTACATTTGAAGAACTAAAAGCTGGTCTACCAAAGCTGGGGACAAAGCTTTCGGAGTCCGAAGTGAGGCAGTATATGGAAGCGGTATCATCTCTTATTCCCTTGTTGTCTTGATTCTTTGCTTTTTAGTTTCAGTTAGTGCTGCTATTCTGCTGTACTGCAGCTGCTAAATCTAAGCACTATGTGACTTTAATGTTCTAAGTGCTTCTGGTAACGTTATATTATTGACATCGTGTCAAGTTAAGACAAGGTACCTTGTATGCCATCTGGTCATATGAGGTGTCATGCTTTCTGAAGCTCTATTTTAGACTGAATAGTATGTCATTATCGATGTTTCTCATTTTGAGGTCTTAAGTGCTCCCAATAATTTCTATTAGGCTACTAGCCAATGTGGAAAAATTGTGATTCTTGTTACTCTCAGATAATCTTTGTGATGTTTGGTGATGCTACTTAATTTGCTATTATTTTCATATTACTTTGTCTATTAGGAAACCTACAGATGAGTCTTGGTATGAGTCTTTGACTATGAATTTCACTACCATTGAACCTCTTTTGTTTAGATGTTCTCTAATAGAGATGCCCACTGAACCTTTGTAGATACAGACCAATTATATATAAATTACGAGCAGATAAGTACAATTTTATGGTATCTAAAGTTAAGTAGATTTTCCTGGAGTCCAGACCTTAATTATAAATTTATAATTAACCGAAAAACAGCTTCAATAGGGTATACCGGAATAGATTCATTGGTTCATATATTTATCTTTCAGGTTGGCAGCTTAAATATTTCAGAGTTAAACAAGCTGCAACTATATGCTTTCTTCAGCTTCCATTTAGTATCCTACGGTTTCTTATGTTGACAGTGTGTATTCTTCCTACAACTAATGGTCCTTTATTGGATTGTACATTCCAGGCTGATGTGGATGGAAATGGGACAATCGATTACATTGAATTTATAACGGCTACTATGCACATGAACAGAATGGAGAGAGAAGACCTTCTGTACAAAGCCTTTGAATATTTTGACAAGGATAAGAGCGGGTAGAACTCGGTTTCACTGTATTCCACGTATTATTTTTGGATATTCTGTGCTTCTTTCTTATGATTGCCTCTGAAATTAGGTACATAACAATGGAAGAATTGGAAAATGCCTTGAAGCAATACAATATGGGAGATGCTAAAACAATAAAGGAAATCCTTGCAGAAGTAGACACTGATAATGTAAGGCTTCTTTTCCTGTTATCTCTAGTGAAATATATCTTATATCTATATCTTCTCTAATTATATATACATAATACTGCCACTTCCCTGGCATAACTATCAAGTTCAAGAGAATATGTTATCCTTTACATGTGTTTTTTCCATCACAAATTTCTTGGTCCACTATTTATGGATTTCAAATATTTCAACAGAAGAAAAAATACAATCTCTTATTACTTGGTGGGAGATGATCTTGTGAATAATGTGCTATTTCCAATGGCAGGATGGGAAGATAAACTATGATGAGTTCGCGGCAATGATGAGGAAAGGCAACCCTGACATTGGAGCAAATAGACGGAGAAAATAGAAACATTGTATGATCCAGATGGGTTTCTCGTCACGTTCTTGCATTTTCAACAGATGCCCGATTGAGTCCACGATTTTATCAACCCGAATATTGTGCAGTTCGTCATGGTCGTCGTGTATGATCTTAGATCTTGATAGTCTGTTTGAGGGTGAATTACAGTCGTGGCTGCTGTTCAGTTCTAAGATCTGCCAGTGAATGCAAATCTATTACCCATATATGCTTAAAATTACACGTGCAGATTGCTGATTCTGCGCAGTTGTTATCTGTAATGAGAAGTTTTGTGCTGTTTTTTGAAGAAGAAAAGTTGTGCTGTTACTTAATTTTTTTTAATTTTTTTTTTTTGAGGGACGTGCTGTTACTTATGAGAAAGGAAAATGAATCCAAGTAGTTTCTTTCAACTTTTGTTATCAACCAAGATTTATAGTTATTGATATCTTATCTACACAAAATGGTGGTAAGGATCGCTTAATCACTTTACTTGCCTACTGAGTAATGATAGTAGTATATCTTCGCGCCTACTGTGGAATGGGGGCGCCATTGATCAAATATCTTAAAAATTGAATTTCTTACGTATTGTATACGTCTCTTATTATACAAGAGCGAATTTATCAACTTAAGTAAATTATTATTAAGATCGAGTATATCTAAAACACACTTTTGTATGGGACCTCAACCCTGCTCACGTGTAATACCCATATGGGTAGGATTTTGACATGTGATCATATATGGTGATTGTATACGTGACATAATCCTATTGATTTCTCCTTCATCGTAGTATAATCTTATCCATGCGGTAAGACAGAATTTCCCCTGTTGAATGGAATTATAAATTTTACTTTGTAATGTCTCTCATCCTTCACCTGGAGATCTCTCCGCTACTCAAACGTATTTGTTGGAGGGTGGGAGATGTTGTACTATCAAAGCATTTTCTGATGATTGGATACTAAATTCAACCACAAGACTTCGATCAGATTGATAGATTTTTTTATTTTTTTTTTAAATTTGACGAAAAAGGAATTTATCCAGCAAAATCTTGTTACTTAGTGGAGAGTGGAGACGGGCTTCTTCGATTCGTCCCCCTTCCCAATCAATCTATGAATCCGTGATTGGCAGAGGCTTGTCTGGGGTCTGCAGATTCCACCGAAAGCTAAGATTTTTCTATGGCGCATGTTTCGAGAATTCATTCTAACTGAGGTAAATCTTCTCAAACATCATTTCCCTGTCTCTCTCGTGTATATGTTTATGGTGAAAGAGAAGCTAGGTTAGTCAGTCAGTGACAAAGTGAGGCACTCTTGGAAGCTAGCAGATTTTGGCGACATCTTTCTAGCTAGGTGTAAAAATATGGAGATCAACCACATTTGCGGACTTTATAATTGAGTGGATAGATAGTTTAGAGGATGAGAGGATGAATAAATCACATCTCACCTCTTTAGGTGGGATACACGTCTCATAAATAGGCACACAAAGCTCATTTATCACGGGCCTTGGGTTATCTACCATTTTAATATCATGCAAAGTAAACATATGATAATTTATTAATCCACCCTCATTTGGACTTGTTCAAGTGTTATTGAACTCACTTTTTGCAGTCCATCTGATTGTAGATCCGGGCGGACATGACAAAGTGCTTGATGATGAACATCGAGCAATTTTCAATAGTGTTCAAGGAAGTCTTGCTTGGCTTCTTCTATATGTATCAAAGTGCAAATGAAGTAGCTCATTCTTTAGTTCTTCATGCTTGATAAGTCACAAATATTACATATTTATTATCTGTATTTTTATATATTTGAGACTTAAATTATTATTTTTGTGGTTATTGCAGGAAAGTTATGAGAAAGCAATGTGGCATTCACATTGATGGGAGAATCATAAAAATAAGGAAATAAATTAATAAAAAGATGATGGGAGAGGGGAATGTCGGTTTTGGAGGATGAAATCTACGATTGCACAACCAAAATCACGATATGCATTAATGTGATTTAATGACTCTTAAATTATCGTTTGCCTACATAAGTTGTGAGATTGTGAGGTCATTTGGAAGAGGCATTCAGTTTTCTAGATAATTCTCTGTTAAGTTTTATTGTTATATTTCAATTTCAATTTATTGCATTTTATAATAATTGCTTGTATTGGTTTAAATATGAGTGACTAAGTTATTTTTTGGAATGAAGTTGTAATAATCGATAATATGTTCATATCGTGAGGTCAAATCAATTTTCATATGATTCATACTCTTATACTCTTTTATGTTCTGCGTAGCAAGATTAGGTGTTAATTAATTAATTAATTGTATAGTTGCCAATATACAGTTCGTTATTCAATATCTAAAACTAATATAATTGTAAGATCTACAATTGTTGAATCAATTCTCTGTGTGATAAGACTGACTTTCTTTGTTAGTGGACATACGGGGATATTGTGGACATACAGGTCCGTATGCCTATAATATAATTGGTTTCATCTAATACTTAATGTTGTTAATTAATTAAATCTGTTAAGAGTTCTTACAGATTGTTAACTAATAAAAGTTTGGATAATAATAGTTTTGTCAACGATTCGTAAGGAGGAAATATGTTAGGGTTCCGGTACTCCATAATGGGTTTTATATGAAGTGTGAATTAAAATCAATATACTAATGAACGATATGGTCATATCTTTTTTAATTTATAATTTCATCCGATTATTATTCTTCTAATTTATCTACTCTATTTTATTTGATTAGTTAATTAGATTATCTCAAAACTCCGAAAGTTACAACAGAAAGAAGAATGATATTGTTCCCTGATGATTCGACATGTACTTTCCATTTACTATACCTATTTGGACATTTGGAAGAACATTTTTATTTTGAGCCCGTGACGAAAGCGTATCAATGCTTCTTTTTTTTTTCTTCTTCGAGTTATTGGTTGCCGAACTTTCCTACTTAGCTTAATCATGTGGCCAACGCGGACATTTTAAGACAAATCTATGATATTTGGTAGTTTATAAAAAAAAGTTTACTTTATAAGTTCGTAAATTCCTATCCATACTAGAGGTGGCAACGGTTCCAGAACCACACCGTCAATGCACGATTACAATACGGCTTAGGAACTAGCGGTTCCAAAAGGTTCCAAGCAGTTCAACTTTTCTTTTTAAATACAATATTTAAACTCCATTTATAAAATAATTACAAACTTGAGTAAAAATATCCACAAATTAAAAAACACTCAAAATTATAGGATTATGAGAATTCTTTAAAGGGAGTTCCATAACCGGCGGTTCCAAATGGTTTGAAGCGGTTTAAAATTTATTTATTTTTAAAATATAATATTTAAACTTCATTTGTAAATAATTATAAATTTGAGTAAAAATACCCATAAATTAAAAAACACTCAAAATTATGGGATTATGAGAATTCCTTAAACGTAAATTAGTGTAATGATAGCTAAAAGGTCCACTATCCTTTTATAGGATGAACCAAACCATTATCATTTTTCATAAAAAATCCATGTGGGACATTTGGTTTAAGAGTTGAGACTTTTTTTTTGTCCCACATTGATTTATATCAATGACAATTAATTAAATTTCTTATAAATTGATATTAGACCTTTGTTTGTAGTTGCACTAATAACTAAAGGTTAATCTCAGTAGAATATGGTCACATAAATTATTAAAATGACACAAAGACTTCTAATTTTGAGGGATGAATTGAAATTTAATTTTTCTTTCCCATTATAGTAGATATAATATAAATGATATAATTGTTATTATAATTATTTAATTTCAAATAATTAACTCCATATTTGTATTATTCAATTCCAGTTACGGTTCGGAGCCGCCGACCACGGTTACCATTCCAGAACTGTCGATTTTGATTCTAATTACGGTTTTAATCGACGGTTCTGGAACCGTTGCCACCTCTAATCCATACATGGTACAAATGCACTTATACATGATAAATTTTACTATAGCCCTTGTTTCAAAAAAAAAATTACTATAACCCTCAAAACTACATAAATCACGTCACATATGGGGTAAAATTTTCATACATATTGTGTCTCGATATGTGAATGAGATCCTCTTGTCCTAAGCTCAAAAACTACATAGTTTTTTATAACTGTTGAATTTAATTAATGTATCGGCTTGGCTTGATGAGCTTGGCTTGATGAGCTGCTCAATCATCATATCAATTTCACATCTCTTTTCCTCTCTTTACAGTTCTTTCCTTCTTCACAAAGGATGGATTTACGGTAAGTTAATTTTTGTCTTTCCGTTCATATACAGAAACCTAATGAAAATCCTTACCTCTTTTCTTTTCTCTTTTATTAATTTTTTCTCCAGCGCAATCCAATTATCCACCGATGACCAGAGTTTTGTATTAGAAGGTCGATAAGAGGTCGACTTTTATCACTAAGAGAAATTCAGTCGGTGAGTTCGTTAAAATAAATCCTCGATAAGTTTCTTGTAATTTTTTTATAATTTCATGTATCAACATATATCTATTTGTGAATCCTTTTTCTTCTATCCAGTAAGTGTTCTCACGATCGAAATTGATTTTTAGAGAACAGTTGGTGAACTATAGCTATCAATTATAATCAAGAACTGGGGAATTAATAAGTTTTTGTACTTGATAACATATAAATGGTTAATACATGTCGAGCCATTGCATAATCATAGTCTTTAATATTGCTAGCAAACATAGTAATAGGGTGTCATAGCCTCATAGGTATCTATCACACTTTTATACTATCTAGCAAACAAGTCATAGATGTATTGACTGGTAATATATTAGTTCCCAACATAGATTATTTCTTTATAATAACCTTTCATAAAAAATTGATGTGGGATTTTTGGTTTGGGAGTTGGGACATTTTTTTTCTTCCCACATTGGTTTATATCAATGATAATTAATTAAATTTTCTTATAAATTGATATTAGACCTTTGTTTGTAGTTGTACTATATAACCAAATGTTAATCTCAATAGAATATGGTCACATAAATTATTAAAATGATACTACGACTTTTAATTTTGAGGGATGAGTTGAAATTTAATTTTTTCTTCCTATTATAATATGATATAATATAAATGATATAATTGTTATTATAATTATGTAAATAAAACTTTAAAAATGATAAATTAATAAATAAAAATAATATTAAAGCAACTTCAAATTTTAGTTTAATTTAATTTCAAATAATTAACTCCACATTTGTATTATTCGATTTTGGTTACGGTTTGGGACCACCGGCCACGGTTACCGTTTCGGAAACGCCGATTCCAATCCTGATTACAGTTTTAACAGACGATTCCGGAACCATTTACCACCTCTAATCCATACATTGTACAAATGCACTTAGACTACAAATAACAACAACCACTCCAACCATCTAACAACCCAACCACTTCAATATTTAATTAATTTCTCTCTCTTCCACATCATCAATATTCATCCAATCCAACAACATCTATTTTACATGTTTTATCAATGACCACCCAACCACACCATTATATATTATTATTTATTTTATTTTATTTATAATATTAAAATATTATTTGTAATCAAAATAATATAAAAAATAATAATTATAACAAGAAAATAAAAATATTCCAAAAAGAAAAATCGAGCAATAAATAGAAATAAATAACTAATTGATGAAGCCATAAGCAACAATGAAGATCAAGATCCGGAGTTGCAATTTCGAGGACTAATTACAAGATCAAGAGCTAAGAAGCTTCAAGCGTATTTGCAAGTGATGATTCGAAGAAAGCTCGAGATTGAAGATGACGGGATCGAGAGGAGCAGCTCCAAGATAGTTAATTTATTAACTATTGAAGATCAAGAACACACCATGGAGAATAACACTTGAAGAGTTGAAGATGGAGAGCTCAAGTGCACGTGTGCATGTGCATGTAATTAACGTGCATGTGTGCAAACGTGTAGCATCAATTTTCGGCCCTTAATTGATTTATTTAGGGGTTGAATTTTATTTAGACTATAGTATTTATTTAATTAATTTGGACTATAGTTTAGGTCAGATTTTTAATTAATTATTTGTTAATTTTCGTCCATTACTTATTTAGGTTTGACTAGAATTGTATTTAAGGCAATTTTCTACCTTGAATATAATTCTAGTTTAGGTATCTTCCTAGTATAGTTAGAGATCCTTTTTGGATCAATTTTTAGGCCTTTTAAGCTTATTATTTTCGTCCCCTATAGCTTATAAATAGGGGATCACTGTTACATTGATACTTGAGACATTGTTGAATTAAATTGCTTTTGCATACAATTGTGTCTCACTCTTTTACGTCTTTGAATACTTTCACACGAAATATTCATTCTTGGAGCTAGCAACTTTAAGTCTTAACCAAGGGTATTGCTTAATCCACTTGAGGGATTAACCGGTGTTCGTTATCGAGGAGCAACTTAGAGATTTCAACTTTGGATACGTTCGAGATTCAAGAAGGCTATCGGGTTGTGATTCACAACACTATCACCACTCGTCCAACATCATCATCAACGTCAATCCATCATCCACCGACATCCATCCTCACGGCAGCCCCCAAGTCCGAGTTCTACGTCCGTTCGTTTTACCCGTAAGTTCGTTTAATCACTATCATATCCTATCCTCTCCAAGCCCTTCTTCACTAAGCTTCACACACGAAATCCATCCTTATTCCAGCCCCTATTCTCGTTCCATACAACCCTCATTACCTTGGTTTTGTGTTATATATTTGTGTCATAGTTCTAGGTATTTTCGTTGTCTAGTTTATCGTATTTTCGTAGTTTATCAAGTCGGATTGGAACCCTTCATTTAGTTGACGTGTTTTGTATCCTAAAGTCTTCCGCTTCGTCTTTTGTTCGTCCTAGATTCATTGTCCGGGTCGTATCACTAAACAGTCAATACCAAAAATTGCAACAAATTAATTAAACGACATTTCATAAAATTACAAAAATAAAATCGCACTCATTAAACGGTATCTCTTAAAATTACATAAAATAAAAGTTTATTATTTGGATATATAGAAAACTATCGAAAAAAATAGATAATTTTAAAGTGTGTTGAAATATAGCAAAATTGATGTCTATTTATAAAGAATAAAAAAATATGAATTTTTATAATATTATATAAAAAATATACTAATTTTATCTATAAATCTAAATAAAATTAATTGACCAATAGGATGGTGACAAAAGGAATGGTTGAAGTGAGACCACATTTGGTCCAAAATGAGGGGTGGTCGACCGCCTCATGTCTTTCCTCCACCATTCTTTTGTTTTGTTTTTGGTGACATGACATGTGACCACATGAATAATGCCAGTCTTATACATGAGGAAATTCTATGATGCGTGAGATCGTAGTGTACCATATGCCACAATAGACCTAATGTGACACTTCCATATGTCACAATATATCTTACAAAGGCTACAGTAAAATGTATCATGTATAAGGGGAAATTCTATGCCATCACCCATGTGCCATAATAGACCTAATGTGACACTTCCATGTGTCATAAAACATGGAAGTGTCACATTAGATCTATTATCTTTTATGACATATGGAAGTATCACATTAGGTCTATTATGGCACATGGTGATGGCATAGAATTTCTCCTTACACATGATACATTTTACTATAGCCCTTGTTTCAATTTTTTTTTTCACTACAGCCCTTAAAACTGCGTAAATCACGTCACATGTGGTAAAATTTTCGTACATATTGTGTCTCAATATGAATGATTTATCCATCCTTGCCAAACATAGATACAGACGCTTAGGCTTCCTTCAACTGTGGAGGACACGTACCCGAATTTTTTTCCCCAGCTCAATACACAATCGAAACAGAATAGGGCTTTATGGTGTGCAAAATGTGATAGGACCATGATTTCGGTCACTACCTCGAACCCTAAATTTAGGGCTATTAATCACCAGCCGAAGCTAAGTCCGGTGATCAGCTCCAATTGCAGTCACTCTCTACCTTATCCTCCTTTCCTTTCAACTTCAAACCCTAAATTTGGGGTTCTTAAATTCACCCCTATATCGCCTTTCCTTCATACTTCGGGATTTCGTTTTCCCATAATTCATCACAGGTACTCAACGAAGGTAATTTTTTCCAAAAAAGAAAAAAAGAAAAAAAGAAAAAATCCAATCACTTCCAGTATGCCTGAAATATGTGCATTTCTTTGTGTGTAATGTTTTTATTGGGTGACTTTTGTTAGGTGTGAAATGGGTTTTGTTTGATCAGATGGAAAATACTTGCTATTTTAGTTAATGATGTGTTGATACTACCCTTGAAATTCTCTCTGTTCAATCAAGTACTTTGATCAAGTATTGTACATAAAATCAATGATCCTATATATTTTGCATCATATGGACTGGGTACTTATAACATCATATGTATTTTGGTTCTGGTTTAACATAATGCAAATCCAACTTATTTTCAGTCACCACTTCTCGGGCGTACCTTCTCAGCTTGTACTTGATGATATCAAGCATGAATGTGTGTGTGTGTGTGTGAGAGAGAGAGAGAGAGAGAGAGAGAGAGAGAGAGAGAGAGAGTCTAAAGATTACCTGATTTAATCCTCTATTGACAGAATGAATATGCTTCTCTTGACATAGAGGTTTCAGCTTCAATATTAGAAGTGGTGAACTCTGTTAGCATGCATAATTTTATCTACAAGATCTGATTAACTGCTGTTTTGCTTTAATATTACAGTATTATTAGGTTGTTATCATGCTGATGCACTAATAATAGTTGTCTGCTTAAATGTCACTTGTATATTCATGAATTTATTAATTAAGTTCTGTTTTTCCTTTTCATTGTAGAAGTGGAAAGTCTCGTGCTTTCGGCATGAAGAATTTTCTCCTAGCACTTCAAATCCGGAGTCTGCCAAGGAAATTCTCAATGAGTCAGATAAGTCAGAAATTAGCAAACCAAAATTTGAGAGAGGAAACTGGACTAAAAGTTTTAGAGAGGTAATGATGCATTCCTCTGTTCGGTGGTTCTTGAAATTTGCTCCCTGGTTTTTGGTGATGATATTTGACAATTGGCCCCATGAAGTTGCATTATCCCAAAATGATTGTGTGGACTTACCTAGTGAATATCGATAATTCTTTTTCATTGCGTGAAGAATAAATGGTATCAGTACCTAACACGATATTGTTTATATGGATAAACTTCCGAATTCATCAGTGTTCTAATATTGTATGGATATTGTATGCATTACAGAATTAAGTATGGTTTCATCATTAAGTTTTATATAATATAAGTACAAAGATTGGCGTGGATGTAAATTGAGTGGATAACAAATATAAATTGAGTGACAGTTTCTGTATCTCATGTTGCTAAAATTCTATTTTGACTCGTGATTCGCAAAGTAAATGTTTAAGCCCATCAAAGGAAATAAAGGGTAAAAGAATGGGTGTAATTGTTGGGTTCATTGTTTTTTCTTCAGATCGTAGATGGACTATTTAGACAAACCGGGAAACCTTGGATTGTACCGTGGACTGCAAACACTATTCTTCAGGTAAGTATCATATTTCTTTGTGATGTTGTCAAAGTTTGAAAATACTACCACCTAGATGTTCTTTTGTTGCTTGGCCAGTATGAGGTTGCTTGAGGTTGTACACCCTGTCCAATTATTAACGTCCGTGCTTTCTGAGGTTCTTGAAATAATAGAAGTTTTTTTCCTGGAGAAGCCACTGTGTTGACTTTGAAAGCAAAACCTTCTCAATGATTTTTGAAACAACAGAGTACTATTGCAGAGTCTGAGGATTTTAATATTACTTAGATCAGTATTTCAATTTGTTTGCAAAAAGTGTGATACATTGATCCTAATCAAATACATTTTTAGAACTCTGAATTTCATGCACAATCTTCATAACACATAATATGAGCAAGTGAATGCAGGTTGCCTTGCTTTGGGTTGTTTCCTTCTGGTTTGTTGGCTCATGGATGATCCCGTTCGGAGCCCATATAGTCGGCATCAGCAGGGCATCACTAACTTTTCGAGGGCAGGCCTTCTTCAGCCTTCTGACAGATGTGACCGCAGGGCTTGCTGGAATCATAATCCTTTATCGCTGTCTGTCCCCGTTTCATCCCCTCCCACCAGATTGGTTTAGATTTAGTCCAAGAGGGAAGTGGCTTTTGGAAGTGGTGCTTGGATGCTCAATGTTTCCATTGGTGAACCGCCTCTCACAGTTCAACCTTGATCTGTTGCCTGTTCTAACTTCTACTCCGGCCACCCTCTCCAGTGTGGAACAGTCGATAATGGCCCGTGACCCGATTGCAATGGCGCTCTACGCAGTGGTGCTTGTTGTGTGTGCTCCGTTGTGGGAGGAGATAGTGTTCCGAGGTTTCCTTCTGCCGTCTCTGACGAGGTACATGCCTGTGTGGTGCTCAATATTAGTAAGTGCAGTTGCTTTTGCTTTGGCACATTTTAATGTGCAGAGAGTGATACCGCTAATTTTTCTTGGTGTTGTGATGGGTGTAACTTATTCGAGGTCAAGGAATCTGCTGCCTCCCATGCTTTTGCACAGTTTATGGAATGGCTTTGTATTTTTCGACTTAATCAAATAAAATTCTTTTTTGGAGAAACACAAATCACCCGGAAATGATTACTACGCCCCTAACTAACGAGATTCTCTTTTCCAAACTTGTATTTCATCTTTTCGAACCTGCTCAATACCACAGGTCGGGTGTGAGTAAAAAAAAAAAACTTGTATTTCATCTTATGTTCTACTTATTAAATTCTTGACATGTCATGTGTATGTAATTTTTTTTTTTTTATTTTGTTGAAACATGAGATTGAATACAAAATTGAAAAGGGGATCTCATTCAAATGCCGCCAAGTTTTTATTTCTACTTTTGACAGAAAAAAATTAGTTTGACAAATTAAGTCCTATATCATTGATAAATAAATTTATAAAATTATAATCTACATAAATACAAAAAATGAAAAAATAAAATAAAAATAAAAATAAAAAATGATAATAAACTTATGAAAGTTTTTTCTAGAAAACTTCAAATAAAACAAAGCATATAAAATTATAGATAATTTGTATATGACACAAAAAAAAAAAACACTCAAAATCCAAGTGCTCCTAAGTCTCAAAATAGTTTTTTTTTTTCGCGTAAATATTATAACCAACTGATTGACATTTTGCATTATATGAGTATTTAATAAATATAAAAAATATTTGAAATGGACGATGAATATTATAACCGCTTAATTTAACAAATGCACACATAAAGTAGACCGTTAAAGGTGCGCAACCTCTTTTAAATTCACATAAAAGGACGGGTGCCAGCCAAAGCGGGAATAACCGCCTCTTCAATTATGCACCTGCACAAACACAAACCAAAAAAACCAACTCCCATCCATTACCACCGCCGTCGCTGCTTCTCTCGTTTCCTCATTCCACCGCCTTCAGCAACCGTTCTGCCGCCGTGTAGAACGATATTCAGAAAATCATTGCGTCTGTGAATAACATAACAAAACGAAAGTATATTTAGCGTAATTTATTTGGTCTCGTGGTAGTAATTAAATATCTGGAAAAGCGTGTGATTAGAGTGTTGAGGAGAGATGGAGTCGAAGCATATGTTGATGTCGGCATTGGGTGTGGGCATAGGAGTTGGAGTGGGGCTCGGATTAGCGTCGGGAACGCAAGCAGTTGGCAAATGGACCGGCGGCGCTGCCGATTCAAACGGCTTATCGCCGCTCATCATGGAGGAGGAGATGGTAGGCCTCATCGGAAACGGAAGGGATTACAATGTCACCTTCGATCAATTCCCCTACTATCTAAGGTAAATTTTGAATCATATATATATAATGCACGCCATGTCACCTTCGGTAATTAAATTCCCCTACTAACTTGGTATAATTCTCTTATCTGCGGAAAATAGAAGAATTGAACATCTTCTCTGTTTTATTTGAAAATATACAAATAAATTTTTTTTTGAGGTTTGGTTGCTTTTGGATGGTTGGCATGGAAGATATGGTTTCATATTGAATATCATCACCCTTTGTTATAATCAAATAACTATCAAAAGACAAAACAGTATTTTCATCATCAAAGAAGCCAAATCATGATGTGTGGGCATAGACTAGTAATTTCCCCTCAATTAATAGTGGTTTAAGATTTGGAGATGATAAGACTGTAATAAGTTAAAATGACAGTAGAACCTGTAAGATACAAATAAACAATGATGCCACCTCTGTTTATTTGAAATCGAACCTCTTATTATTCTTTGTTGGACTGCATTGCCACTGATGAATTTCTTCTACATCAAAATGACAGTGAGCAGACAAAGGTCCTGTTGACAAGTGCTGCTTTTGTTCATTTGAAGAAAACTAATTTCTCTAAGCACACACGGAATCTTTCTCCTGCAAGTCGAGCAATAATGCTCTCTGGAACTACAGGTAAAGTTGTTTGGCTTGCACTTTTAGAGTGTTTGGTTTACATCTTACAGGTTGTGTATGAGTGATCTGTTTCATGTTTTAATATATAGAAATGTATCACCAAATGCTTGCTAAGGCTTTAGCTCACTTTTTCGAGGCCAAGTTGCTGTTGTTAGATGTAACTGATTATTCTTTGAAGGTGAGTTGGAAAGTAATTTAGTTACTTTTTCCCCCCTGATTACTGACTTTCTTAGGCATTAGATTATTTTCGTATACTTTTTCTACTAAGTCTCTTGTGTGGTTTTTGTAATCAGATCCAGAGCAAGTACGGATGTTCTAGTGAAGCTGTAAGTCCACTATTTATTTATTATGATCTGTTTGAATGTTTGGAATACTTTCCAATTTCTAACATATATCTTCTTTTGCAGTCCATTAAAAGATGTACATCTGAAACAACATTGAGCCGAATGTCTGAGTTATTTGGATCATTTGCACTTCTTCCTCCTAGGGAGGAAAGTAGAGGTACGAAAAGAGAATTTATTACTATCTTTTGAATGAAGCAACAGGTTATGACATTGTAAAAAGGCTATACTTTTTGTACTGCAATCATGATTGCAAGCCTATTGTCATTTGAAACGTGTCTTCAAATTTGAGACAGAAGCCTGATTTCCAAGTGGAATGACTAGTTGTTCTTTATTAGTTCAGTTGATAGTCTCTATTTCTTCTGATTCATAATGAAATTCTCAATTGACATAAAAAAATTTGCATTCATATTGTTTGCAGGGACAATACGCAGGCAAAGTAGTGGAGTCAATCTTGCAGCATAGTGCGCAACAATTTTTCTAATTTTATGCTTAATTATGTGTGATTAGTTCATTAACATATCGTAAATATGCATGCTTCTCTATTTGCAGTGGAGTCGAAGGCCCTTCTCCTGCAAGGCTGAGGAGAAATGCATCTGCCTCAGCAAACTTGAATAATCTTGCTTGGGCCACTCTTGGAAATTCAGGTTGAATGGAGAAAGATATTACACAAACTTCGTTAAATGTAATATATACAATAATGTTATGCTTTAGTAAAGATCTGATACCTCAAGGGGGCGGGGGAGGTTATCGGTTATCAGATTAACTGGACTGATGCATATATTATTAATCTGCTATCATATTTCCTCTGTTTGATTATGATTCTTAATCTTAGATCCCAACTTTTTCAGCTCCACTCAAGCGTGCAGGTGGTGGTGGCTGGTGTTTCGATGATAAGCTTTTTATACAGACACTTTACAAGGTAAGATTAATTTCCACTTATATATATAAATAGCCCTGCCTAGATTATCTACTGACAGTTTTAGTATGAATAATAATAAAAATGCAGGTTCTTACCAAAGTATCAAATATGAATCCCATTATACTTTATCTTAGGGATGCAGAGCAACTCTTGTGCAGATCCCAGAAACTGTATGTAATGTTCCAGCAAATGTTGAAGAAATTGGGTGGACCAGTACTGATACTTGGTTCGAGGATTGTTGATGTAGAAGATGATTACAGCTTAGTGAATGAAAAGACTGCATCACTATTCCCTTACAACCTTGAAATCAGACCCCCAGACGACGAAAGCCATCTGGTAAGCTGGAAGGCTAAGCTGGAGGAGGACACCAAGAAGATTCAATATCAGGACAACAAAAATCATATTACTGAAGTACTTGCTTCTAATGACATCGCCTGCGATGATTTGGGTTCTGTCTGTTTTGCCGATGCAATGGTTCTTAGCAACTATATTGAAGAAATTGTGGTATCAGCTATCTCATACCATCTGACAAATGCCAAGGAACCTGAATACAGAAATGGGAAACTTGTTATATCATCGTCAAGGTTGGTGCAGTGCCATTTTAATTATATTATACGTACCATCATCATATATAAAAGATTAAATTATGCTAGCTCTATGGAAACGTGCTCACTCGTTAATTTTCTCGTCTTGAATTAGCCTATCCCATGGGTTGAGTATATTTCAGGAAGGTAAATCTTGTGGAAATGACACCATGAAGCTTGAAGCGCAACCAGAACTGCCAAAGGTTAAACATTGTATATTTAATATATGTCAAGATTGAGAATACATAGTAATAAGGTTCATTGATCATGATAAATAATCTCAGGCTACATTAGATGGAGCAGCTGCAGGATCAGTGCCTGCAACAAAATTTGAGACAGTCGTTGCACCTGAAAGCAAGAACGAAGAACTCCCGGCATCAAGGGCTCCTGTAAGGCTAATTAATTTTCCAGCTTCATTAATTTCCATGTATTCATTATATATAATGGTGGATGTGACAATGAATTAAATATATATGGATCAGGAAATCCCGCCTGACAATGAATTCGAAAGACTGATCCGGCCAGAAGTGATACCAGCAAGTGAAATTGGTGTGACATTTGCAGATATAGGAGCCTTAGATGATACGAAGGAATCACTTCAGGAATTAGTGATGCTACCGCTTAGAAGGCCGGACCTATTTGAAGGTGGGCTTTTGAAACCGTGCAGGGGAATACTGCTTTTCGGGCCTCCAGGAACGGGGAAGACTATGCTGGCCAAGGCTATAGCAAACGAAGCTGGAGCGAGCTTCATTAATGTTTCAATGTCTACTATAGCTTCCAAGTGGTTTGGTGAAGATGAAAAGAAAGTGAGAGCATTATTCACTCTGGCTGCGAAGGTTTCCCCCACCATAATATTTGTAGACGAAGTTGACAGCATGCTTGGCCAGCGGAATAAAAGTGGGGAGCATGAGGCCATGCGAAAGATCAAGAATGAATTCATGACTCATTGGGACGGTTTGCTCACAAAACCAGGTGAAAGAATTCTCGTTTTAGCTGCAACCAATAGGCCATTTGATCTCGATGAAGCAATCATCAGGCGCTTTGAGAGAAGGTAAATCAATCAGTTACAATACTCATATACATTAATTAACGAATGTTATAAAGAATAATTTGTTGATTAATATAATCAATTGTTGCAGAATAATGGTTGGTTTACCATCTGTGGAGAACAGAGAGAAGATAATGAGGACGCTATTGTCGAAAGATAGAGTTGAAGAAGGATTGGACTTTGCAGAGCTTGCAACAATGACAGAAGGATACACTGGAAGTGATTTAAAGGTCCAACTCTTCTTAATTAGTTTCTTGTATATATGTAGCTAGTTAAATAATAATTTCTTATTCTGAATTTTACAAAAATATTTTTGTTAATATACAGAACTTGTGTGTAACTGCTGCATACCGACCTGTTCGCGAGTTAATACAGCAAGAAAGGCTGAAAATCCAGGTAACTAGCTACATATATATATATATATATATATATATATCAATATTCATCTGTATATTTTTATAATTTACCTAGCTAGCGAGCTAATCTTTGATTTGCAATTGGTGTGCACGCTATTCTTGGTACATTAAAAGAAGCGTAAAACTGAGGAAAGTCCAAACAGAACGGAGAGGGTAATCAATATCAGGCCTTTGAACATGCAAGATTTAAAAGAAGCCAAAAAGCAGGTAAATTAATTAAGTAGAAATTTGTATTATTCAATATTTTCCAAACCAGCAAATTAAATGAGTGGATCTTCAATTCTATCATTTTAATTAATATTCTTCGATCGAGGTGTTAATGTAACTGCATGCAGGTTGCACCTAGCTGTGCAAGTGAAGGGACCATAATGGGAGAGTTGAAGCAATGGAATGACTTACACGGGGAAGGTGGTTCCAGGAAAAAGGAACAATTATCTTACTTCTTGTAGTACGATAATTCATTCCAAAATGGTTGTGTTCCGATATTATAGCATAACAATTAATAATATTCCATATATAGTCGTATATAGAGTCAATCTAGTAAATTCTATTCTAAGTTGTATAGCTTAATTTTAGTGTAATGTGTGTTGTTGAAGTTGATTTTTGTTCTCTTCTGCTGTCTCCCCCACTTAGCTTGTTGTAGCCTTCAAATTTAGGCACCCCTAGCTAGTAGAAAGCCCTTCAAACTTGCTGTTGATTAATGTTAAATATGTAATTAATATCCTTGCCAAAGTTGAAACTCACAGTCACAGGTTTCTTATACTGGCGCTAGACGTTAGGTGTGTGTTGTACATGTAATTCATAAATCTTATTTATATATTAAAATTATTTTTCAATTGGAGTTGGGTTTTATATTTATTTTAATTGCTTTATTTTTGTTTTAAAATAATCTTCCCAGCCTCCCAACAAATTAAAAAAGAAGTCTTATCAAATCTGAAGGAAAAAAAAATCCTAAATAAAGATATATTGCATTTTAGTAAAAAAAAAAGAGAGTATTATTGCATAGTAACATTAACTGGAGATCGAAAACAAAGGTTCAATTCTTAAAATTTATAAGATCGAAAACGAAGCTTCAATTCTTAAAATTTACGAAATCAAACAAGTTCAGTGATGTGAGAGAAACTCTTGCAGCTCGAAATCAGCTTCAAATTTCTCCATATCTTCTTTCCTCAAATGAATCCATGCTTCTATTCCATCACCATTTGTAGTATCCATAAAAGTGACCAAATTCTTGTAGACGAACCCGGCCGACCCGACCTGAACGGGTTTGCCCCACCCGAAATCGGCTTCGTACAACGGAAACCTACAGAGGCTCGTGAAGCTGAAGCTGACGAGCTCGCCTTTATTCGATTGCGCCATCAACTCCTTCATCATATTCAAATGCTTCTCATGACCTTCCTTCAGCTGAGCCACGTAGCTGCCGTTCACGGCTTTCATGGCTTCCCAAACTTTCTGCAGCAGCTTAACGCCACCGTCACCCACTTCCGGCTTCGCTATCGAAACCCGCCATATATTCCCGAAATGGTATTCGGGCAGGGGCGGCTCTATCCGGGTCCGCAGGTTTATTGCATGCTGCACGGTGTAGATCTTATTCGGGTCAGCTTTCTGACCCGTCGCGGATACGAACCGAGTCCATATAAATGCCGACAACGCCTCCACCCGAGTCGGCCGCCGCTGCGGAACGTCTCCGCCGCCGTACCTCTCACGGAGAAGGGTGATTTTGTCGGCGGGGAACGTAAATATTTTGGTGACGAGCTCTTCTTTCAATATCATTCCTGTGCTGGGCTTGAACCCGGAAATATCCCGTGGCGGGAAATAGGTGGCCGCGTCGAACTTCGGGAGCTGGATGCCGCCGCCGTCTCCATTTCTGGCCACGGCGGACCAGGCGTTGGCGAAAAAGATGAAAGATAACGCGTCGGCGATCGTGTGAGAGATTAGGAGTCCAACTGCGAGGCCGCCACAGGGGAAATAGGTGGCTTGAACAGCCATGCAGAAATCTTGGGATTCATTCATCAATTTGTAAGGAAGGAATTTCTTCATATTTTTAGGGTCTAGATTGGTGATGACTTGTGAAAGATCGCAGTCTGCTTTGGCTTCGGAGAAGGGAGCGCCACCGTCGTGGCAGTCGACATAGAGGTTGTTGACGAGGCGGCCGGCGAGGGGGTAGAATATTGAGAGGACTTGAGATAAGGAATTTTTGAGGTGGTTTGATTTTTGGGAGTTGGGAATTGTGTTTGATGAGTAGAAGTAGACGAAGGGCATTAAGGAGGGTGGAGCTAATTGATCAAGAAATGAAAGTTGATGTTTTTGGAGAGATTTTGGGGTTGGAGAAGATGGTTTGATGGTTTCTGTTGAGATTACTTTGGTTTCAAACTCCATTGTTACTCAGAAATCAGAATATATATTGATTGATTTCGTTTAATTCTCTCTAAAGAAACGATGATCCCTAGCTATATGTGGAACTGACACTAACACTTAATTATATAGTGGCAAGGAAATTAAAATACCAAGAAAAAAAAAAAAAAGATTTATGTGATTTTTAGATGCTGATATTTATCTGTAAGTATTTTGTTTCCCTGCCGTATAGAGAGGTATCAAAAGCTGCGTAGCGGCCGTCGATGAATCTTATGAGACGACATATATTCTTTTGAGATATATAAGAATTCACGCTTCCATCCGAGGTGGTCGACTACTATATATGTTCGTGCACTGTGTATATATCGCAACACACTTCAAGTTGGTTAGACGGGTTAGGACTCCAATCCAAACACATATATATTTATTGTAACACTGCGTAAATTTTAAAGCATGATATTAATTGTTTAAGTTCTATAAATCGCGCCTAAAGTAAATTTTAAAGTAGGTAGAACATGTTTATAAAATGTAATACATTCATTTCATTTTGGAATTTTCAAAGTAATATTTTATTTATTATAAACTCCATTTCGGATTTTAATTTCTAGAGAGTACATAACATCTCATATTTAATTTTGACCCAAGTCTTTTTTTTGTTGCCCAAAACAAGATCCCAATAAATTTTAAGGCTCCATTTTCGTGCCCTTCATTCAAGAAAGAGGAATGGTAGATCTTGAGATTTATTACCAAGATTTTTCTCACTATTTTTGATGAAGTCATACAAGGCATTGAAGGCCTTGAACCCGAGCTGCAATTTAAAGGTTCAATGACGCGATTTTGAGCAAAGAAATTACAAGGTTATTTTCAAATGTTGATTCGCAAGAAGTTTGAGGAATTAGAAGATGCAAAATGCAGCCATACTTTAGTTAATTTATTAACTAATGAAGATCAAGATCATACCATGGAGAATATAACTTGAAGAGTTGAAGAAGAGAGCAAGAAGAAGTGCACTTATGCATGAGGCTGTTTTCGCCCTTGATTTAATTTAATTAAGGGGTTGATTTTTATCTAGACTATAGTATTTATTTAATTAATTTAGACTATAGTTTATATCAGTTTTTAATTAATTTTTAAGTGTAATTTTCGTTCCTTTTAGTATAGGTTTGACTAGAATTGTATTTAAGGCAATTTCCAACCTTGAATAGAATTCTAGTTTAGGTATTTTTATAGTATAGTTAGAGATCCTTTTTGGATCAGATTTTTAGGGCTTTTTACACTTAATTTTCGTGCACCTCATGCCCTATAAATAGGGGAACCATGTTACTTTGATATTTTAGACATTATTGATTAAAATTGCTTTTGCATTCAATTTGTGTCTCAATCGTTTAAAGCTTTCGATTGTTTTCCTCGAAAATTTTCATTCTTGAAGCCTATCAAACTTTGAGTCTTAATTCCAAGGGAACATTCTAATTCATACGAAGAATTAGGGTGAACTTGCTACGAAAACCAACTTGGAGATTCGTTTTCGTTGTACAAGATACGCCGGGGATTAATCGGGTTGCAATTCATATCACTATCATATTCGTTCTTCATCAACCGACGTCCTACATCAACCATCCACCTCCATGACACCTTCAAGCCTCCAAGACCTGATCGTGTGTCAATCATAAGGGTTCGATCTCCATACGTGTCCAACTCATCACGTTTTCCATTTATACCATAAGTCCTTCGAACCATTAACATATCATATCTTCTATAGCCATTCTTACCTATAAATTCACGCCCAAAATACCTCCCTTTCCCAGCCATATTATTTGCCCCAAATCAGCCCCTTTCTTGTTGGATTTGTGTTCCGTTTTTGTGTCGTAGTCTAGATATCGTAATTAGGACTAGATTCGTTTGTTCTTTGTGTTCGAGTTCCTATTGGTTTAATTTCAGTTTATTGTCATTTATTTGAGTCTTAGAGTAGGGTTGAATCCTTCCTTAGTTGGCGTGTTCGATTCTATAAGTCTTCCGCGCGTCCTCGTATCTTGTATAAATTGTCCGGGTTACATCAATTTTGCATCCAAACCTATAGATTTATGGAAATAGATCATCTTGGAGATTTAACTACGTCCATGTTGAGCCCTAGAAACCTTAATTCTACTAGTATAAAAAGGGATACCTTTCAATATTTTTCTCACCCCAAAATAAAGAAAAAAAATAATATAGAGAAGGAAATTTCCCTCCTCAAGCAACCAGTTTTCGGAGGTATGAGATTCTTGTTTGTGTCAGGGTTTTTTGTATTTTTTGAAACTGTACAACTCCATTTTTTTCTCCCTACTGCTTTGTTTTCTCGTAGATATATGAAGTTCCATATTAAAGTTTCATTTTTTTCTACTGTGTTGCAAGAGAGTGAGAAGAGACTAGTTGCAATTCGAAATAGTATTATGGTGGGACTATAGCTGTCAACACGGTCAGGCCGACCAGAGCCCACGGGCCAAAAAAAATTTCGGGTTGGGCCGGTGTTTTGGGCCTAAAAATTATGGGCCCAACCCGGCCTAAAATCGGGCCGCTCGTGGACCTAAGGTTGAAAATTAGCTTTCCTCTGGGGCAGCTCGGGCCATTTGGGCCAAATCTTTTTTTTTTCGGACCGGCCCGACCCGAAATCAAATAGGGCCTAGAAATTACAGCCCAACTCGACCCAAAATTGGGCTGAGAATGATACGTCCACGAAAAACCTTGAAGAACTTAATTCGGAGCTACAAATACGTGGTCCATTTACACGACTTCGAGTAATACAATTACAAGGATTTTTCCAAATATTTGTATGTAAGAAGTTTGAAGATGACAAAGGAATTGAGAGCATCCCAAAGATTCCTACTTTGTTAAAAATTAAAGATTAGAGATCAATATTTGAAGAGCAATGCATGAAGATAGAACTCATCAAGTTGTGCATGCATGGCAGATTCACATTACATAGACAAGTTGCATCGAGTTTTCATCCCCCTTAGTTATTTAATTAATGGATTGATTTAATTAGACTATAATATTTAATTAGACTAAGGTATTTAATTAATTCGATCAGATTTTATCTATTTTATATTGTAATTTTCGTCCATAATGAGAATAGGTTTGACTAGAATTGTATTTAAGGCAATTTCCTACCTTGAATAAAATTCTAGTTTAGGGAACTTCCTAGTATAGTTAGAGATCCCTTTTGGATCAATTTTTGAGTCTTTTTTGATGCAAATTTTCGTCCCCCTCATGTCTTATTACGTTCTCTAAGAATAAATATTTTCGAGTGAAAGTATCCAAAAGACGTAATAGATTTGAGACACAATTATATGCAAAAGCAATTTAATTCAACAATGTCTAAAGTATCAATGTAACATGGTTCCCCTATTTATAAGACATGAGGGGGACGAAATTTGCATTAAAAAAACTCAAAAATTGATCCAAAAGGGATCTCTAACTATACTAGGAAGTTCCCTAAACTAGAATTCTATTCAAGGTAGGAAATTGCCTTAAATACAATTCTAGTCAAACCTATTCTCATTATGGATGAAAATTACAATATAAAATAGATAAAATCTGATCTAATTAATTAAATACCTTAGTCTAATTAAATACTATAGTCTAATTAAATCAATCCCTTAATTAAATAACTAAGGGGGACGAAAACTCCATGCAACTTGTCTATGTAATGTGAATATGCCATGCATGCACAACTTGATGAGTTCTATCTTCATGCATTGCTCTTCAAATCTTGATCTCCAATCTTTAATTATTAATAAAGTAGCAATCTTTGGGATGCTTTCAATTCCTTTGTCATCTTCAAACTTCTTACATACAAATGCTTGGAAAAATCCTTGCAATTGTATTGCTCGAAGTCGTGTAAATGGACCACGTATTTGCAGCTCCGAATTAAGTTCTTCAAGGTTTTTCATGGACATATCATTCCCCTCCTCTTGAAAAGAATTCGTCCTCGAATTCAAGTGTCCGGGATCAAAGACGAACACGAACTAACCATCGAACTCTTTTTGCACAAGCTGCATAAAGCACATATTCATGAACGAGAACATTCCACTTGTGTTAATCATCCGAAACTCTAGCATAGATTGTCTCGGCATGGTATTCACGTTCAAACTTGGTGGTACATCAACTTCCAATGGAACATCTTCAACAACTTGTAAAATAAAGACATAACAAGAAAACGGTTGACAAAAAATGTTAGAACTCGGTAGCTCCTCCATGTTAGCTTGTTCGAGCTCTTCATGATCTTCAACCATTGCCCCACAAATATCATTCTCCTTTTCATAACAAGGTTGTATCTACAACAACTCTTCCACTTCTTCGGCTGCAGTAATGATCTCCATTTCTTCTTCTTCTTTACTCAAAGGTTGATCCGACTCTTCTAGATCAAGCTCTTCAACAACCTTCTTTTCTTCTCCAACATTCTCACAAGTTGCAACATCGATCAGTTCTTTAATAGGTGCATCAACTGAAATTGTTACCTCAAAAGTAGAATCTTCTTTGATGGAAACGATCCCAGATGGTAACTCAACGGGGATCTCCTCAAAAGTACAATGCTACCTTTTCTAGGATTGCCCTTCGTAGACCAGCTACAAATCTATCCATGGTATCTTCTGGATATTCTTCTATATCAGCTCATCTCATGGCTTCAATCATTTTGTTGTAGTAGTCATTTACACTTCGATCTCTTTGTCTAAGCTTGTATAACTTTTCCTCCAACTCCCATTGGTAGTAGTCTGGAATGAAGCGTTTCCGCATCAAATCTTTCAACTCACGCCAAGTGTCGATAGGTGGAAGGTGATCTCGATGGCATCGGTTCTGCTGTAATTCCCACCATGTTGATGCATAACCTTTAAATTTTGACGAAACTAGCTGCACTTTCTTTTTCTCGGGGAAGTCATAGCACTCAAAAAGTTTGTCTACTTTGCGTTCCCAATCCAAATAGGTGTCGGGATAGTAGAGACCTTCAAACTTAGGTATGATCATGTTGTTGTTGCGATAGAGATGGCGAGAATTTGATGTATAGGGTGTATAGGTATACGGAGTATGATTGGTGTATGGTGCATGGACCGGATGGTACATGGGTGCATATGTGTATGGTCCGCATGGTGTATATGAGTGTGAACAGATGATATATGTGGAATAAGATGAATTTTTGATCCCCTTGATGATGGTGGACGAAAATTTGTAGTTATGGGAGAGTTTATGGAGGGTTGGAAGGAATTAGGATGGAAGAAAGTTAGATAAGGAAAGAATTAGATGTAATTTTGAAGTTCCCAAATAGAATAGGAATCCAAAAATAAATCCTAAGGAAAGAAAAGGAAAAAGGATTAGGTAATTTGGAAAGTGTTACATAATTGTGACACAATCTAAATATCCTAATTAAACTAGACTCTAAAAGGAAAGAACTAAAAATAAATTACAACTCAAAAAGAAATTACCAAAATAAAAATAAAACTTGGAAGGAAAGTTCCAAAAATAAAATATAACTCTAATGGAAATTACCAAATAGAATTAGAACTTGGAAGGAAAGTTCCAAAAATAAAATATGACTCTAAAGGAAGTTACCAACTAAAGAACTATACTAGAAGGAAATTACCAAATAAGAAAAGACTCACAAAGTAAATACCAACTATAGACAAGTAGTAAAAGGAAAGTATCAAAATTAAAACAAGACTCAATAGGTAACATAATGAATATGCCTCTTTTCTCTTTTTTTTTTTCTTTTTTTTTTAATTTTCGGATATTTTTTATTTTTTTTATCCGAACAATTTTTTTTTTCGGTTTTCCTTTTCTTTTAACCGATTTTTTTCTTTTTTTTTTGTTTTTCAATGTACCCTAGCTATTACAACTCAAAAGACACGTAAGAAAATAAACGACATGTACGATGACACGTATGATAAACTTGACACGTCGGATTGAACCACGACCAGCAGAGCTGACGTGGCTCTGATGCCAAAATATGATACGATCCGGACTATTAATCTAGGACAAATCTAGAGAACGTAGCGAAAGACTTAGGATGCGAAACACGTCAACTAAATGAAGGGTTCCAATCCGACTCGATAAACAAACGAAAAGACGAAGACTAGACAACTTAAATACCTAGAAAAATGACACGAAATATATAACAGAAATCCAAAGTAATAAGGGCTGCAAAGGGGACGAAATATAGGTTGAATTGGCATGGAAAATCATGTGTGAAGGCTTGGTGAAGAATGGCTTGGAGAAGGTAGGATATGTTAGAGATTGAATGAACTTACGGGTGTATTAGAGCTGACTTGGAACTCGAACTTGTGGGCTGTTGTGATGGCGGACATTGATGAAGATGGTTGTCGTGAATTATGGTTGATGGAGGATGATCACGTCGATGTGAATCACAACCCGATAGCCTCCTTGAATCTCGAACGTATCCAAGGTTGAAATCTATAAGTTGATCTTCGTGTAGCGAATACTGGTTAATTCCTCAAGTGGATTAAGCAATACCCTTGAATAAGACTTAAAGTTTCTAGGCTCTAAGAATAAATATTTTCGAGTGAAAGTATCCAAAAGACGTAATAGATTTAAGACACAATTGTATGCAAAAGCAATTTAATTCAACAATGTCTAAAGTATCAATGTAACATGGTTCCCCTATTTATAACACATGAGGGGGACGAAATTTGCATAAAAAAAACTCAAAAATTGATCCAAAAGGGATCTCTAACTATACTCGGAAGTTCCCTAAACTAGAATTCTATTCAAGGTAGGAAATTGCCTTAAATACAATTCTAGTCAAACCTATTCTCATTATGGATGAAAATTACAATATAAAATAGATAAAATCTGATCTAATTAATTAAATACCTTAGTCTAATTAAATACTATAGTCTAATTAAATCAATCCCTTAATTAAATAACTAAGGGGGATGAAAACTCCATACAAATTGTCTATGTAATGTGAATCTGCCATGCATGCACAACTTGATGAGTTCTATCTTCATGCATTGCTCTTCAAATCTTGATCTCCAATCTTTAATTATTAACAAAGTAGCAATCTTTGGAATGCTCTCAATTCCTTTGTCATCTTCAAACTTCTTACATACAAATGCTTGGAAAAATCCTTGCAATTGTATTGCTCGAAGTCGTGTAAATGGACCACGTATTTGCAGCTCCGAATTAAGTTCTTCAAGTTTTTTCGTGGATGTATCATTCCCCTCCTCTTGAAAAGAATTCGTCCTCGAATTCAAGTATCCGGGATCAAAGACGAACACGAACTGACCATCGAACTCTTTCTGCACAAGCTGCATAAAGCACATATTCATGAATGAGAACATTCCACTTGGGTTAATCATCCGAAACTCTAGCATAGATTGTCTCGGCATGGTATTAACGTTCAAACTTGGTGGTACATCAACTTCCAATGGAACATCTTCAACAACCTGTAAAATAATGACATAACAAGAAAACGGTTGACAAAAAATGTTAGAACTCGGCAGCTCCTCCATGTTAGCTTGTTCGAGCTCTTCATGGTCTTCAACCATTGCTCCACAAATATCATTCTCCTTTTCATAACACGGTTGTATCTACAACAACTCTTCAACTTCTTCGGCTGCAGTAATGATTTCCATTTCTTCTTCTTCTTCACTCAAAGGTTGATCCGACTCTTCTAGATCAAGCTCTTCAACAATCTTCTTTTCTTCTCCAACATTCTCACAAGTTGCAACATCGGTCAGTTCTTCAATAGGTGCATCAACTGAAATTGTTACCTCAAAAGTAGAATCTTCTTTGATGGAAACGATCCCAGATGGTAACTCAACGTGGATCTCCTCTTGAATGTTGCTGGTTAGGCTTGGCACATCCATGACCAGCTGAACTGGTGATGCAGGCCGTGTAGGTGGTACATAGGTACATAGAAACTCCTCGAATGACTCAGGTTCACTCCAACGAAACGAGGCTGTTTGGCGATGAGGTTTAGGTGATAACTTTACTTGAACCACTTCATTTTGCCTCATCTCTAGACTCTCCAACCACTTCTCTATCTCAATGGCGTATTGCACCATGTCTTTCAACTTGTCAAAGTGATACAATTCTACCTTTTCTCGGATTGCCCTTCGTAGACCAGCTACAAATCTATCCATGGTATCTTCTGGATATTCTTCTACATCAGCTCATCTCATGGCTTCAATCATTTTGTTGTAGTAGTCATTTACACTTTGATCTCTTTGTATAAGCTTGTATAGCTTTTCCTCCAACTCCCATTGGTAGTGGTCTGGAATGAAGCGTTTCCGCATCAAATCTTTCAACTCACGCCATGTGTCGATAGGTGGAGGGTGATCTCGATGGCATCGGTTCTACTGTAATTCCCACCATGTTGATGCATAACCTTTAAACTTTGACGAAACTATCTGCACTTTCTTTTTCTCGGGGAAGTCATAGCACTCAAAAAGTTTGTCTACTTTGCGTTCCCAATCCAAATAGGTGTCGGGATAGTATAGACCTTCAAACTCAGGTATGATCATGTTGTTGTTGCGATAGAGATGGTGAGAATTTGGTATATAGGGTGTATGGGTATACGGAGTATGATTGGTGTATGGTGCATGGACCGGATGTTATATGAGTGCATATGTGTATGGTCCGGATGGTGTATATGAGTGCGAACAGATGATATATGTGGAATAAGATGAATTTTTGATCCCCTTGATGATGGTGGACGAAAATTTGTAGTTATGAGAGAGTTTATGGAGGGTTGGAAGGAATTAGGATGGAAGAAAGCTAGATAAGGAAAGAATTAGATGTATTTTTGAAGTTCCCAAATAGAATAGGAATCCAAAAATAAATCATAAGAAAAAAAAGGAAAAAAGATTAGGTAATTTGGAAAGTGTTACATAATTGTGACACAATCTAAATATCCTAATTGAACTAGACTCTAAAAGGAAAGAACTAAAAATAAATTACAACTCAAAAAGAAATTACCAAAATAAAAATAAAACTTGGAAGGAAAGTTCCAAAAATAAAATATAACTCTAATGGAAATTACCAAATAGAATTAGAACTTGGAAGGAAAGTTCCAAAAATAAAATATGACTCTAAAGGAAGTTATCAACTAAAGAACTATACTAAAAGGAAATTACCAAATAAGAAAAGACTCACAAGGTAAATACCAACTATAGACAAGTACTAAAAGGAAAACATCAAAATTAATACAAGACTCAATAGGTAACATAATGAATATGCCTCTTTTCTCTTTTTTTTCTTTTTTTTTTAATTTTCGGAATTCCTTTTATTTTTTTATCCGATCAATTTTTTTTTTCGGTTTTCCTTTTTTTTTAACTAATTTTTTTCTTTTTTTTCTTTTTCAATGTACCTTAGCTATTACAACTCAAAAGACACGTAAGAAAATAAACGACATGTACGATGACACGTATGATAAACTTGACACGTCGGATTGAACCACGACCAGCAGAGCTGACGTGGCTCTGATGCCAAAATATGATACGATCCGGACTATTAATCTAGGACAAATCTAGAGAACGTAGCGGAAGACTTAGGATGCGAAACACGTCAACTAAATGAAGGGTTCCAATCCGACTCGATAAACAAATGAAAAGACGAAGACTAGATAACTAAAATACCTAGAAAAATGACACGAACTATATAACACAAATCCAAAGGAATAAGGGCTGCAAAGGGGAAGAAATATAGGTTGAATTCGGATGGAAAATCATGTGTGAAGGCTTGGTGAAGAATGGCTTGGAGAAGGTAGGATATGTTAGAGATTGACTGAACTTACGAGTGTATTAGAGCTGACTTGGAACTCGAACTTGTGGGCTATTGTGAGGGCGGACATTGATGAAGATGGTTGTCGTCAATTATGGTTGATGGAGGATGATCACGTCGATGTGAATCACAACCCGATAGACTCCTTGAATCTCGAACGTATCCAAGGTTGAAATCTCTAAGTTGATCTTCGAGTAGCGAATACCGGTTAATCCCTCAAGTGGATTAAGCAATACCCTTGAATAAGACTTAAAGTTTCTAGGCTCTAAGAATAAATATTTTTGAGTGAAAGTATCCAAAAGAGGTAATAGATTTGAGACACAATTGTATGCAAAAGCAATTTAATTCAACAATGTCTAAAGTATCAATGTAACATGGTTCCTTTATTTATAAGACATGAGGGGGACGAAATTTGCATAAAAAAGACTCAAAAATTGATTCAAAAGGGATCTCTAACTATACTAGGAAGTTCCCTAAACTAGAATTCTATTCAAGGTAGGAAATTGCCTTAAATACAATTATAGTCAAACCTATTCTCATTATGGACGAAAATTACAATATAAAATAGATAAAATCTGATCTAATTAATTAAATACCTTAGTCTAATTAAATACTATAGTCTAATTAAATCAATCCCTTAATTAAATAACTAAGGGGGATGAAAACTCCATGCAACTTGTCTATGTAATGTGAATCTGCCATGCATGCACAACTTAATGAGTTCTATCTTCATGCATTGCTCTTCAAATCTTGATCTCCAATCTTTAATTATTAACAAAGTAGTAATCTTTGGGATGCTCTCAATTCCTTTGTCATCTTCAAACTTCTTACATACAAATGCTTGGAAAAATCCTTGCAATTGTATTGCTCGAAGTCGTGTAAATGGACCACGTATTTGCAGCTCCGAATTAAGTTCTTCAAGGTTTTTCATGGAGATATCATTCCCCTCCTCTTGAAAAGAATTCGTCCTCGAATTCAAGTGTCCGGGATCAAAGACGAACACGAACTGACCATCGAACTCTTTTTGCACAAGCTGTATAAAGCACATATTCATGAACGAGAACATTCCACTTGTGTTAATCATCCGAAACTCTAGCATAGATTGTGTCAGCATGGTATTCACGTTCAAACTTGGAGGTACATCAACTTCCAATGGAACATCTTCAACAACCTGTAAAATAAAGACATAACAAGAAAACGGTTGACAAAAAATGTTAGAACTCGGCAGCTCCTCCATGTTTGCTTGTTCGAGCTCTTCATGATCTTCAACCATTGCTCCACAAATTTCATTCTCCTTTTCATAACAAGGTTGTATCTACAACAACTCTTGGACTTCTTCGGCTGCAGTAATGATCTTCATTTCTTCTTCTTCTTCACTCAAAGGTTGATCCGACTCTTCTAGATCAAGCTCTTCAACAACTTTTTTTCTTCTCCAACATTCTCACAAGTTGCAACATCGATCAGTTCTTCAATAGGTGCATCAACTGAAATTGTTACCTCAAAAGTAGAATCTTCTTTGATGGAAACGATCCCAGATGGTAACTCAACGTGGATCTCCTCTTGAATGTTGCTGGTTAGGCTTGGCACATCGATGACCAGCTGAACTGGTGATGCAAGCCGTGTAGGTGGTACATAGGTACATAGAAACTCCTCGAATGACTCAGTTTCACTCCAACGGAACGAGGCTGTTTTGCGATGAGGTTTAGGTGACAACTTTACTTGAACCACTTCATTTTGCCTCATCTCTAGACTCTCCAACCACTTCTCTATCTCAATAGCGTATTGCACCATGTCTTTCAACTTGTCAAAGTGATACAATGCTACCTTTTCTCGGATTGCCCTTCGTAGACCAGCTACAAATCTATCCATGGTATCTTCTGGATATTCTTCTATATCAGCTCATCTCATGGCTTCAATCATTTTGTTGTAGTAGTTATTTACACTTCGATCTCTTTGTGTAAGCTTGTATAGCTTTTCCTCCAACTCTTATTGGTAGTGGTCTGGAATGAAGCGTTTTCGCATCAAATCTTTCAACTCACGCCATGTGTCGATAGGTGGAAGGTGATCTCGATGGCATCAGTTCTGCTGTAATTCCCACCATGTTGATGCATAACCTTTAAACTTTGACGAAACTAGCTGCACTTTCTTTTTCTCGGGGAAGTCATAGCACTCAAAAAGTTTGTCTACTTTGCGTTCCCAATCTAAATAGGTGTCGGGATAGTATAGACCTTCAAACTCAGGTATGATCATGTTGTTGTTGCGATAAAGATGGCGAGAATTTGGTGTATAGGGTGTATGGGTATACGGAGTATGATTGGTGTATGGTACATGGACCGGATGGTACATGGGTGCATATGTGTATGGTCCGGATGGTGTATATGAGTGTGAACAGATGATATATGTGGAATAAGATGAATTTTTGATCCCCTTGATGATGGTGGACGAAAATTTGTAGTTATTTACAGCTCTGAATTAAGTTCTTCAAGGTTTTTCGTGGACGTATCAGTCGGGCCTGACCGATTTTGACCGCTCTAGGTGGGACCAAGGAAAAAATGGGTTTTATATTTCTTAAGCATGGAATATATATAAAGTTTTAAAATTTATTTTACTCACCAACTATTAAACAATTTTTTTACCAACTTTGGACAAAAATGCATTTTCATTCTATTTTTCTTAAATATAGATATATTATGCAAAATATTTCTTACATATCAACTTCATATTTGAAAACAACAATCAATCTATCATTCTCTCACTCAAAAATTCTAGTAGCATTCAAAGAGGGAAAATATGAAATGAACTCTACATTGCAAGATTCCTAAGATTGTTAAATGTAACTTCAAAATTGGAGTTTTAATTTGTAAATATAATATTTTCAATTCATTCACATTTGAATATATTTTACAAAAAAAAACATGATTTTGTTTTTAACGCCGCTCAAGATCCGGCTCGCAGCAGAATACGCATACAAGTGCATCTGCAGAAGATATCAACAGAACATCGTCAAAATATCACTAGAACATCGGCTGACAATTTGGCATCAGATGCGCGCAAGGCATGTGTGCGCACATCAACATAAGACATCGTCATAATATTGACACGAATATCGGCTGAAAATTTGGCATCGAATGCGCGTAGACACAAGGCATGTACGAGCATGTGTAACGTCCTGGTCCCGAGAATCAGGACAGAGACATCATGGGAAAAATAGAAGGAAAAAGGTAGCATAATCCAAAATCCAGGGGGTCCTCTGTAATGTCCCGATCCCGAAAGAAAAATAAATAAGGGTCAGGGTGTCACTCAAAAAGGGAATACTATTTAGAATAATTAAATGAAATGGCTTTAGAACAAAAATATGTTATATTCTCTAAAAATTTGGGCAACATAACCTCTGTAACTAGAAGAAAACCACGTCTTTCAACGTATCAATGAAGTCAAAGATTCAATCTGGTAAAAAGAATTGATCAAAGACACACATCACTTTCAAATGGCAATATAGTCATTTTACCTTAAATTTGTCATATGTGTAGCCTTTTATCAAAATTTTTATTTAATGAGAATGTGTATTATGAAAAAGTGGCTAATCTTAGCTCTATATTCCCATAATTATTATGTTTTTGAATGCATGCAAACAATATATATACACTTCAAGAAAAATAACGTATTCATGTGGACCAGGGCCGCTGGATTTGGATAATTCCAGCGGGTCTAGTTCGCAGTAAAAACGGATGATGAAATATTCAAATTCCAGCGGGATTCCTGCAGAAAAATGATTCATGCGGGCATTCTAGCGGATTCATGCCTGCAGGAATCATAAAAACAATATTGAACAAAAAAAAAATTTAGGGCTCTCCGTGATACGACCCGGACAATTAATCTAGGACAAATCTAGAGAACGTAGCGGAAGACTTCTGAGAATTGAAACACATCAGCGAATGAAGGGTTTCAATCCGACTCAACTAAACTAATAAAATTAGCCACTCTAGACAACTAAAATACTTAAACTATGACACAAAATGAAACACAATACCAAATACCAAAGGATGATGGGATGAAGGTATAAGGTTGGCAATAGGTGTATGAATCGAGTATGAAAGGTTAAGAATGGCTTGGAGTAGATAGGGTATGATAATGGTAGAACAAACTTACGTGTATGAATTGTGTTGAACTCGAACTTTATGTGGAAGCTCAAACTCGAACTCGTGGCTTGGAATGAAGGAGGTGTGCATTTTGTGTTGGGAATGGATGTCGTCGATGATGATAGATGGAGGATGATCACGTCGATGTGAATCACAATCCAATAGTCTCTTTGAATCTTGAACGCATTCAAAGCTAAAATCTCTAAGTTGCTCTTCGGATAGCGAATACCTATTAATCTTTCTTATGGATTAATGGATACCCTTGAATAAGACTTAGATGTGCTAATTCTAAGAATATTATTTTGTATCTAAAACAACAAATGAAAATAACTAGGTTGAGACACAATTGGATGCAAATGAAAAAATCTTTAATAAAGAATAATGTTTGACAATGAGTCCCTAGTTATAAGCATAGGGAGCACGAAATTGTATCTAAGGTGGGCCGAAAACTTGGCCTAAAATAACTAAAAGACTTGTCCAAAGTTGGACTAGAAAATTACCTAGACTAGAATTCTAATTAATGTAGGAAATTACCTTAAATAAAATCTAGTCAACCTAGGACTCAATGAATTTGAAAATTACATTAATTAAATACCAAAAATGACTCAAAAAATAAATACTATAGTATAAAATAATGCTATAGCATAGGTACGAAAAACCCGAATAAAATAAACGGGTGTAGAAATCTACATGGCGCACGGCCGTGCCTTCATGGCCCATCAACGCACGGCCCGTGCAGGGGTCTCTGGTCGGATTTCTTCATGTTAGTATTTTCTTGTTCGGCCGTGTCTTCCTGCTACGTGGTCTGCATGCCCGCGCCATACCTTGGCGACTCTTCTTCATATTCGAACTTCAATACGATCACCAATCTCGAGGTCTCTTGACTTAGTTCTTCCTCGAACTTTTTGCAACCTTATTACTTGAAGATAATCTTGTAATCTCTTGGCTCAAAGCCTCGTAATTGGACCTCTCATTTGTAACTCTGGATTTAGCTCATTGTTGCTATGCACGGACTCATCATTTCCCCTACTGAAAGAATTTGTCCTCAAATTTGGATCATTGTCATCTCGATCGAATTCATCTGCACAAAAGGGAGATAAGTCAGAAACATTGAAAGTTGAAGAGCATTTATACTCACCAGGTAGATCAATGTGATATGCATTGTCATTAATACGGCTCAAGACGGTGAATGGACATCTCCTCTAGGTGATAACTTCGACTTCCTCAAGTTTGGGAATCGGCCCAGACTCGAGTGAATCCAAACATGATCTCTGGGTTGGAAGACTACTCTCTGTCACCGTGTGTTGCGATTGGCGGCGATCTTGGATCCTTTTTGTTTGATCCGGGCTCTAACTTTCTCATGCATCTCTTTGATAAAATCAGCTGTTTTCAATCCTTAAACACTCGTTAGATGCTCAACGGGTAAAGGAATCAAATCATTAGGCGTTAGTGGATTAAATTCATAAACAACCTCAAAAGGAAACATGTTAGTAGAAGAATGAATAACACGATTATAAGCAAATTCGGCATATGGTAAACATTCTTCCCATGACTTCAAATTATTCTTAATTAAAGACCTAAACAAAGTACCTAAAGTACGATTCACAACCTCAGTTTGACCATCACTTTGTGGGTGACATGTAGTGGAAAATAGTAGCTTAGTCCCTAATTTTCCCCAAAGAACTTGCCAAAAATGTCCTAAAAACTTGGAATCCCTATCACTAACAATAATTCTAGGAATGCCATGCAATCTAACAACATGAATGAAGAACAAATTGGCTATGTGGATGGCATCATCGGTTTTCCTACATGCAATAAAATGCGCCATTTTTTGAAAACCTATCAACAACAATAAAAACTGAATCCTTACCCGATCTAGACCTAGACAAACCCATAAAAATATCAATCAAAGGGCTAGAGGGTGTGGGTAATGACGTGTATAAACTAAATGGATGCAATATAGACTTAGCCTTATGACAAGTTATGCAACGACTACATGCATGCTCCACATCCCTACGCATATGTGGCCAAAAGAATTGATCTTGCAGCAAATTTAATGTTTTATGGATACCAAAATGACCCATTAAACCTCCTGCATGAGACTCTAAAACCAACAAATCATGCATAGAACAACTAGGGATGCATAATTTCGACTCTTTGAACAAAAATCCATCATGCAAATAAAATCCATCAAAAGACCTAGATAAATTCAAACACTTTGCATAAATGGGTGAAAAATACGGGTCCGGACAATTAATCTAGGACGAATCTAGAGAACGTAGTGGAAGACTTCTAAGAATCGAAACACGTCAGCGAATGAAGGGTTTCAATCCGACTCACACAAAGGTTTAATCGAATCAGATCTAAGCATCTTGGTATGCATAATGTTCAAGAGAGCGTACCTTCTTGATAGGGCATCAGTGACTACATTCTCCTCACCTTTCTTGTATTTGATAACATACGGAAACAACTCAATGAACTCGACCCATCTCGCATGTCGCTTGTTCAAATTACTTTGCCCTTTCAAATGCTTTAAACTCTCATGGTCCGTGTGGATAACGAACTCCTTGGGCCATAGGTAATGTTGCCAAGTCTCCAAAGCACGCTTCAAAATATAGAGCTCCTTGTCGTACGTTGAGTATCTCAAAGCGGCACCGTTGAGCTTCTCACTGAAGTAAGTCACGGGCCATTTTTTCTGCATCAAAACAGCACTTATACCTATCCTGAAGGCATCACACTTGATCTCAAAAGTTTTAGCAAAATCCGGTAAACATAAAACAAGAGCAGAACATAATAAAGTCTTTAAAGTGTTAAATGCATGCTCTTGTTATTTACCCCATTCAAATTTGCGATCCTTCTTACTTAGCTGAGTATGAGGTGCGGCTATGCTAGAGTAATCGTGCACAAAGTGACGATAAAATCCGACAAGGCCGTGAAAGGATCGGACCTTGGACACGGTTTTGGACGTTGGCCATTCCTCAATCACCTTGATTTTGGAACAATCAACCTCAATACCTCTAGAACTCACGACAAAGCCTAAAAATATGACTTCATCTAGACAAAAGAAACACTTAGACAAATTTCCATACAATTTAGCATCACGCAAAAGTAATAACACTCGCCTAAGGTGATCTAAGTGCACCTGTGTAGTGTGACTGTATATCAAGATATCATCAAAGTAAACCACTACAAATTTTCCTATTACATCTCTCAAAACATGATTCATCAAACGCATGAAAGTGCTCAGTGCATTAGTGAGACCAAAAAGCATAACTAACTACTCATAAAGACCATGTTTTGTTTTAAAAGTAGTTTTCCACTCATCACCTTCTTCCATGCGTACTTGAGAATATCCAGATCTTAAATCAATTTTAGAAAAAAAATTTGATCCACTTAACTCATCTAGCATGTCATCAAGTCTAGGGATGGGAAAATGGTACTTAACTGTGATTTTGTTGATGGCTCAGCAATCCACACACATTCTCCATTCATTGTTCTTCTTGGGCGCGAGAATGACGAGGATGGTGCATGGGCTCATCGACTCTCGAACTTACTTCTTCTCAAACAACTCCTTTACTTGATGATTGATCTCCTTCGTTTCTTCAGGTGAAGTGCGGTATGCTGGGCAATTCGGTAGAACGGCTCTGAGCACGAAATCAATCTAGTGCTCGATCCCATGAACTGGAGGTAATCTACTAGGCATCTCTTCCGGAAAGACATCTTCGAACTCCTTCATGAGGGACTGCACAACACTAGATAAAGAAACGTCGTTAGTAGCACTGTCATTACAAGTTAAAAGAAGTAAAGGCAAACCTGTTCGAATAGCTTTTTCAACTCCTTTGATTGTGCAAAACAGTGATCTACTCTTCTTTTGGGATGGTGGGGCTCGATCAAGGACATTGGGAAGTGGAGGTGTCGAGGTTGAAGTGGAGGAAAAGATCGAAGGTGAAAAATGGCCAGAGGGAGGTGATGCATGGCCGTGCGGTTGTGCTCTAGGTTGGCACGGGCCGTGCTGAAGGTTCTAGCCGATTTGTGCTGTTTTGGCCATGGCTTGGCACGGCCGTGCACCTATGGTTGGACTAAGTGCGGCCCGTGCTGAGCTGTTGGCTTGCTCTATGACCTGTTTTTCCTTCTCTTCTTTGAACCTTGCTCGCATGATCTCTTGATCTTCTTGAACGGCTTTAGGGGGCAAGGGTTTGAGCACTATGTTGCATCCATCTCTCTTAACGGCATACGTGTTTGCAACTCCGTCATACACAACTTGGCGGTCAAATTACCATGATCTACCTAGTAGGATATGCGCTGCATCCATAGGAATAACATCGCATAATACAGTGTCAGAATAATGATCAATAGAAAAGAAAACGTGTACCTGACCATTTACACGAACTGTGTCTCGATTCGTAAGCCACTGCAAATGATATGGCTTTAGATGCTTCGCCGTGGTGAGATTCAACTTGTCAACGACATATTGGCTAATTGCATTGATCACACTGCCGCTATCAATGATCATCGCACAAGTCTTGTCTTGAATTACAACTCTCGTGTAGAAGATGTTATCCCGCTGTGATTGTTGCTCTTCTTCTCGGTTTATGCTTAGACTTCGGATGGAAACCAAACTAACATGAGGAATCTCGGGTTTCTCTTCTTCAAACTCAGCTGGAGCAGCATCTACTGCAACTATGGACTCACCTTGGGGCTACTCTTCGTCTTCACTGATGGATTCAAGTCTGTTTTGATCATTAAGGAACAAAACTCGCCGGTTCAGACATTGGTTTTGAAAGTGTCCCCAACCTTTACATTTATGGCATTGAATGTCTCGGGCTCGGTTTGGGGTTGCGTTGGGCGTCAAGTGTGGTACACTTGGCCATGTGAAACTCAGCCTAGTAGGGGTGACGACGGGTGTAGGATCAGTCCTACAGCTCGGCTGTGTGCGGAACGGTCGAAACGCTGTTTGGGTGGTTCGGATTGACCTCGGGGTCGTGCAGACTCAGTAGAAGGAGTAGAAGATGATGTGGGAGGCGTACCTTTGTTCCAAGAGGGTCGGGACATCGCAGAGGTGTAATGAAAGCGTCGTCAGCTTTCTCGAAGCTGTCTCTCCACAATCGTGGCATAATGCACCATCTCTTGTACATTTGAAAAATCCTTTAACTTAACTTCACAAACAATATCCAGATTCATACCTTCAATATACCAGATTATAGTGGCGTCGAGAGACTCTTCTTTTCCAACTCGGTTGAGCATCGTCAAGCTCCTTGTGATATTCTTCAGTGGAACGGGTTCCTTGCTTGATGCGGTTCAACTTCTTCTCTAGCTCCCGTTCATAATGCACTGGGATGAAATATCCTCGCATGACATCTTTCATCTCTTACCATGTATCGATAAGCGGATATCGATCACAGTATCGTCTCTTTTGTTGATTCTTCCACCAATCGGCTGCATACCCTCTAAACTCTAGGCATGCGAGTTGCACTTTCTTCAACTCGGGAAAATCATAACACTCGAAGATCTTCTCGACCTTCCTTTCCCAATCGAGGTAGATGTCTGGATCATGTCGGCCTTCAAACTCTGGAATGGTGGTTTTGATGTTGTTCATCATTGAGTTATCTTCCTCGAATCAGGGTCTCTCAATGCGGTATGCGCATCTGTTAGGTACTCGAGATCGATCACGGTGATTACCCCTTCTCTGTGGTATGAAATCAGCTTCGTACTCACTCTCTGCATAGGACTCTTCACCGTAGTCTTCTTATCGGTCAATGGCTTGTTGTACGGGCTGCCTCTGTGCAGCTCGTCGAGTTTGATGGCGTACTATTGCAACTTCTTGAGGCTCGACTTGCCTCGCTGCGTTTCCTTAAGGCTCGGGTTGCCTTACTGCTTCTCCTAGAGGCTCGAGTCACCTCTCGGTGTCTCCTTGGACTGTTTGTGATGCGGTTGACTATGTTTTGAGTTTTGCAAGCTCCTCTTGTAACTCAGCTACTTGGTTGCCAAGTTCGTCCTTCAGTAATTGATTTTGATGCTGGAAGTACTTGATCATAGCATCAAAATTGTACTTTGGATCCCATACGGTGTTGGACGAAAAAGATTGGTCACTGGATGTGTCGGGCGACCTCGACTCATCTATAAGCAAAATAGATGACTCTCATTTCTTCATTGTACCTACAAAATGAACAAACGTAAAAAAAATAAGGAAGGATCTTCACTGTCTCACGTTCATTCTTTTATTTTCATTCTTGATTTTACCTCTCTTGTTTGCACTCAAGTATGTGGGTGATGTGTGTGTGTCATGTGTAAGGGTGAATGAACTAGCACTCATTGTCGAATATCGAGGGTACAACTTAATTGCACTAAGAATCGACGGGAATTGCTATCTCGGATAGTGGTGTGGTTCAAGTAGGATGAGGTGTACACGACTTGGATGTGAGGTGGCAAGTAGGGTAGGTGGCGTGTGGGGTGAGGTGTAGATTGAGGTGGAATAGATCCCCAATGGATAGAAGGAAAGAAGTAGAAATAAAGAAGGAAAAATGATTAGTTAATTTGGAATGTGTTACACAATTGTGACACAATCTAAATATCCTAATTGAACTAGACTCAAGAAAGAAATTACCAACTAAGAAATAAACTAGAAGGAAAGTACCAAAATAAAATAAGAATTAATTGGAAACACAATGAATATTCCTTTTTTTAAAAAAAATTCGGATATCTTCTTTTTTTTATATCTGATACTTTTTTTATATGATTTTCTTTTTTTTAATGCACACTAGTCTATTACAACTCGATAGACTATTAGCACGCTAACGACACTATTTGACACGTAAGCAAAAAGATAAGATATGTACGATGACACGTATGATAAAAAATATGACATGTAGGATTGAACCACGATCAGCAGAGCTGATGTGGCTCTGATGTCAAATTTAAGGCTACACATATGACAATTAATCTAGGACGAATCTAGATAATGTAGCGGAAGACTTCTAAGAATCGAAACACGTGAGTGAATGAAGGGTTTCAATCCGACTCAACTAAACGAATATAATTAGCTACTCTAGACAACTAAAATACTTAAACTATGACACAAAACGAAACACAATACCAAATACCAAAGGATGATGGGACGAAGGTATAAGGTTGGGAATAGGTGTAGGAATCGAGTATGAAAGGTTAAGAATGGCTTGGAGTAGATAGGGTATGATAATGGTAGAACAAACTTACGTGTATGAATTGTGTTGAACTCGAACTTCATGTGGAAGCTCAAACTCGAACTCGTGGCTTGGAATGAAGGAGGTGTGCATTTTGTGTTGGGAATGGATGTCGTCGATGATGATAGATGGAGGATGATCACGTCGATGTGAATCACAACCCAATAGTCTCTTTGAATCTTGAACGCACTCAAAGCTAAAATCTCTAAGTTGCTCTTCGGATAGCGAATACCTGTTAATCTTTCTTATGGATTAATGGATACCCTTGAATAAGACTTAGATGTGGTAATTCTAAGAATATTATTTTGTATCTAAAACAACAAATGAAAATAACTAGGTTGAGACACAATTGGATACAAAGGCAAAAATCTTTAATAAAGAATAATGTTTGACAATGGGTCCCTAGTTATAAGCATAGGGAGCACGAAATTGTATCTAAGGTGGGCCGAAAACTTGGCCTAAAATAACTAAAAGACTTGTCCAAAGTTGGACTAGAAAATTACCTAGACTAGAATTCTAATTAAGGTAGGAAATTACCTTAAATAAAATCTAGTCAACCTAGGACTCAATGAATTCGAAAATTACATTAATTAAATAGCAAAAATGACTCAAAATAAATAAATACTATATATAGTATAAAATAATGTTATAGCATAGGTACAAAAAACCCGAACAAAATGAAATGGGTGTAGAAATCTACACAGCACTCAACCGTGCCTTCATGGCCCATGAATGCACGGCCCGTGCAGGGCTCTCTGGTCGGATTTCTTCATGTTAGCCTTTGTCTCGCATGGCCGTGACTTCCTGCTTCGTGGTCTACGGAATACCTAGGGGTGTCAAGGTACGGCGTACTTTACTTTTTTCGGCATACCTTATATCTTACTTTAATTTACGGTAAGACAAAAATCATACCGTTGTCTTACCTTACTTTCTGGTATACCTTAAGTTTGGTATGGTGCATAATGCGTAATCCTTTATAATTATTAGAGATGTAAGTTAAAAATAAAGTTAAATGAGATTAAGATGACTAAGTACCGATGATTAATTAATGCAACTGCATCATTTTTCCATGAAAATGAAACATGCAATATCGTATTTTTTTTATTTTTACAAGAATGTGCATTTGTGATTCGTTTTTTCTTTTATATTTCACGATTTCCCATAATTAGAACACTGGAGAAACGTAATTGTTCGAGTATGGGGAGAATATATTGATGATCGATTAGAGTTGTTCGATCAATAGGAAGAATTTTTGTAGTTGATCTCAGATTAACCCATCACATCGTCAAACAAGTTGATGTGGTATCGCCTAGCTAGGGCTTACACCGCTTGTTTCCCTACCTCTAGCGGTACCTAGCACAAGCTACTCAAGTAGCTAGAACCGAAAAATTACAAGAGTTTACAAGATGTTTCAACTGCAAAAGCTATTCTAGGGTTTCTTCAAGCAGCAGCAGCTTCGGCCTCAGAGATGAAGGTCAAGAGAACCTTCAAGGTTCTTCACAGACACCAAACCCTTCAGATCTGCAGAGAAGACAATGAGACAAGTGAGATAACACAGTAGAGAAGTTAGTGAAAGTGACAAGAAAAGACAGAGAGCAATCGGGTGTGGGAAAAGGTGCCCAAGGCACAACGACTCAGATTTTCCCACTGGGATCGGCAGCAGCCCTCTTCGGCGACCGGAGAACAGTCCAGGGAAGGGGAAGAGGAAGTGGGAGGCAAGGGTTCAAAGGAGGCGGCGGGTTTCCTTCTTTCTCTCTCACAGCACACTCCTCCCAAACACTCAGCGGCCAAACAAGAGCCGATTGGCAGAACTCCAGCCAAAGAAACCGTGGGAGCGAGGTGAGAAGATCTAGAAAGAGAGAGAGAGAGAGAGAGAGAGAGAGAGAGAGAGTTTGAGATAAGATTGTGAGATCGAGTATATTGAGAGTGAGAGAGATTAGTGATATTATAGATGCTTCTAGAGCATAGGGAAGTGACAACAACCTTAAGGCTATTTAATGAAGTAGATGGAACGTCAATTAGGGTTAAGGGTTTGGGGCTGGGCCGGGTAGATAGTTAATTTAGTATTGGGCCAGAAATAGGATAAATGGGCCAATCCCAACATTTCCACCTTTGGCCCTTTTGGACTTTTTCCGTCACCAAGGAAGAGGACCTGCCAAAATGAAACACACGAGATTATCATCATAGCTAATTATTTTTACTCATGAATGTAACACAAAGTCACACTAAGAGAAGGAGGAAGTAAACACTATGCGTGTTTAATCCAGTCTCTACCACGCGAGACCAACCCAACTAACAAGTCTCTGGTCACAAAAGATCATTGACCTTCATGAATTTGTTCAAACCTAGCTAATAGTACCAAGGTAAATCACCAACTTGAGGCCACAACTGCCTCAGAGATAAGGATGGGACTTAGAACCATAGAATCATCTGTGAGAGCCCATCACAGATCCCATAAATATTAACCGAAGTCCATGTTGAGGGACCTCATGCAAGATTCCAACTTTGCAACTGGTAGGCATTTAGTGCCCATATCTGCAAGGTTAAATTCAGAGGGAATCTTATCTAGCAACACCTCTCCTTTCTCTACTATGTCTCTTATGAAATGATATCGTACATCAATATGCTTTGTTCTATCATGAAAGACTGGGTTCTTACAAAGTTGGATGGCTGATTGGCTGTCAGAATAAAGTAGGGGTTTATCATCAATGAAATTAATTTCAGTTAACACACCATTCAGCCATATAGATTCTTTTACAGCTTCTGTAGCTGCAATGTATTCTGCCTCAGTGGAGGACAATGCAGCTATACTTTGTAATTGTGATTTCCAACTTATACAAGAACCACATAGAGTGAACACATATGATGTTGTAGATTTTCTGTGATCCGTATCATTTGCATAATTAGAGTCCACATAGCCAACACATTTGACTCCATCAGGAGATTTTGAAAAAGTTAAACCACAAGAGGCAGTGGATTTCAAGTATCTTAGCAACCACTTCAATGCTTCCCAATGGGACATGCCAGGATTAGCCATATATCTGCTTAGGCAAGATATATCATAAGCTATATCTGGTCTAGTGCTTATCATCAAATACATGACAGATCCAACAACATTAGCATAGGGAATATCTACCATTTCTTTTAATTCAAAATCACTTTTGGGGCATTGATCTTTACTCAACTGAATGTGGGATGCAAGAGGAACAGAAACAGGCTTGCATGCATGCATATCAAATTTTTTCAAGATTTGTTCAACATAAGAGGATTGATGCAGCATGAAAGAATGCTTATTTCTATCCCTATCAATGTTCATACCTAAGATCTTTCTTGCATCTCCCAAATCCTTCATATTGAAGTTGGCACAGAGTTTAGATTGGACATTCTTTACAGTCATCAAGTAGGGGCTTATCAGCAACATGTCATCAACATATAGAAGCAGAAAAATAAGCACAGGGGATGGCATATAGTAAAGGCAGTGATCAAACTTGCTTCTACAGAAGCCCATGCTTTTCATACAGTTATCAAATTTAATGTTCCACTGTCTAGGTGACTGTTTCAAACCGTACAAAGATTTCTTTAATAAGCAAACATGATCAGGATGGTTATTATCAATAAAACCTTCAGGCTGTTGCATATAGATGTTGTTTTCAAGTTCTCCATGCAAAAAGGCAGTTGTTACATCCATTTGTTTGAGTTCCCAATCAAAATGAGCAGTTAATGCAAGCATGATTCTCATAGTGGTGAACTTAACAACAGGAGCAAAAATTTCATTATAGTCAACACCTTCTTTTTGAGTGAATCCTTTTGCAACTAGCCTAGCTTTATATCTAACATTGTTAATTTCCTGTTTTATCTTGAGTAGCCACTTACATTCCACAACAGAACAATCATCAGGTTTCTTAACTAAAATCCAAGTTTCATTATCATGCAATGATTTCATCTCACATTTCATGGCATCAACCCATTTTTCAGAATCAGGGCAAGTAATAGCAGCTTTGTAGGTTTTAGGCTCAGCTGATTCAAGGTTATTAAACACATTGAAAGCATAAAAGGATAAATTGCATCCATCATACCTGGAAGGGGCTTTAATTACCCTTCTAACTCTATCCCTTGAAAGCACATAATCATTCAAGTTTATTTGTTCAGAGTTATGCTCAGAATTGTGATCAGAATTATGTTCATGAAGAGACTCAGATGATTCAGAAACATTCATGTGATCAGAAGCATTTGAAGCAGAATCATCAACATTAATATCATCTTGATTATTCATATTATTATGCAAATCATGCTCAATGAGAGTATCAGGGATAAAGGTAACATCAGAAGGTTTCTCCACCTCACAAGGAGCAACAGAAGGCGAGGATTTCATCAAACATGGAAAGTCATTCTCATTAAAAGTAACATCTCTGCTGATACAAGTTTTAAAGCCAGGCAGAGTCTTATCCCACAGTCTATAGCCTTTTACTCCTTCAGGGTAGCCAAGAAAGATACATTTTCTAGCTCTTGGTTCAATCTTACTTAATCTTTGATGTACATAGGCACAGCAACCAAAAACTTTCAAGTTATCAATACAAACAGGCTTATTAAGAAACACAGACTCAGGTTGCTTTCCTAGCAATGGGACTGAGGGAAATCTGTTTATAAGATAACATGCAGTCATTAGAGCTTCACCCCAGAATGGCTTATCAACCCCAGAGCCTGCAAGCAGGCTCCTAACTCTCTCCAGGAGAGTTCTATTCATCCTTTCTGCAACCCCATTCTGCTGGGGGTTGTAGGGAACAAATTTGTGTCTTTTAATTCCCATTTTACTACATAAGTTATCCATAGCATGATTACAAAACTCCAAACCATTGTCAGTTCTTAAGCATTTAATTCTCATATTGGTTTGATTTTGTATTTCAGTAGCCCATTTTGAAAATTTCATGAAAACATCAGATTTATTTTTCATTAAGAAAACCCATGTTTTTCTTGAAAAGTCATCAATGATAGATAAGAAGAACATGTTACCACCATAGGTTGGAACCTTTGAAGGTCCCCAAACATCTGCATGTAAGTATTCTAGAATCTGAGAACTCAATTTCATTTTTGGATATGCAGCAGAAAAAGGAAAGGGGGATTTGTCTTGTTTTCCCAACAAACAAGGCTCACAGAAAGGTATAGAACATACTTTGTCATTTTTAAAAGCCCCAGCCTTATTCAATATGTCTAAACCCTTGTTACTCATGTGACCTAGTCTTGCATGCCATAGATGAGTTTTATCAGATTGGACCAAGTTTGCAGACAAGATAGGCATAGGTTTAGCAAGCACAGAGTACAGATCTCCCTTTCTAGGAGCATCAAAATAGTGCACAGAATTCATTTCAAAACTAAAACATTTTTGGTTCACAGAGCCATAAAGCAATTGATCAGCCAATTTTGAGACAGATAAGAGATTAAACTTCAATTTTGGCACATATCTCACATTCTGCAGATTGATCATGCTATCATTCTCAAATTTCAGGCATATATCACCTTTTCCTTCAATATCACACTGTTGGCCATCAGCCAATGCAACAGATCCACATTTAGACAGATTAAGATTTGAGAAAATGTGCTTGTGTGGAGTGACATGAGAGGTGCATCCAGAATCAATTAGCCATTCAGATTCAAGCATGGAATTTGACACAGTATTAGACAGATTTATGAATTGAAAATCAGATGTAGTGTGAACCATATACATTTCTCCTCTTTCATATTTAGGCTCATTGTTGTCACACCCAAAACACTCAGGGTTATACTGCATGGTGAGATTAGCATGATTATTCCCAAAACCTCTCCCCTTCTTAGGTTGTTTACACCTATTTGAGAAATGACTAGATTTCCCACAGTTCCAATAGGTTTTCTTAGGCTTTTGGTCTTGGGGTTGGAAGTTTTGGGGTGAGGATCTGAAAGGTTGGTTTCTGGGGTGATATTGGTTTTACCTTTGAGGATTTTGAGGGATAAATCTGTTACAGGAGGGCTGGAAAAGGTTATTGGATTTATCAATTCTGCATTCCCTCATATGTCTTTCTTCAAGTTCAGATTCTCTATTATGCTGTTCTGCATTTAATACACTGGGGTTTTCTGGGTTGAAATCAATATAGGGCCTATTTTTGAAGTTTTTATTCACATACATGATTTCATTTTGCAGAGGCTTAGAACTTAATTTCTTAATTTCATTTTCTTTTGCCTTTAACCCAGACACAATCATATCACAGATAAGTTTACAACCACCATACTTTAAAGCAGATTTAACTTCAGCATATATTTCAGGAATAGCACCAAGCAAGATTTGAGGAGCATAAGCTTCAATTTTATCATCTCCAGCAAGTTTAACATCCTTTAAAAGCTTAGTGAATTCATGCATATTTGTGTCAACATCTTTAGAGGGATCCATTTGAAAAGACATAATTTGGCTTTGCAAAGAATACATATGCTCTTCAGATTTTGCAATAAACAGATTAGTTAAGGCATCCCATAAGTCCTTAGCACATCTATGATGAGAAACTTGCCTCACAATGGCACTATTCAGATTTAACAGAATTGTTGCTCTAGCACCAGCATTTAATTTAGCAAGATTTTTATCAGCTTCATGCTCATCAATTCTATCAGATATAGCATCCCACAAATTTTATTTGGTTAAAATACATTCAACCCTGGTCTGCCAATCACCAAAATCACCACTCCCATTAAATGGGACAGCACTCAGATTATTCATGCTTAACACAGAAATTTCACAGAATCACCCAAGATTCCCAGAATAATCACCAGCACACAAACAAATACCCAGGAATACACCAACAACCAGGAAGCACAAGCTTCCACAGGCCAGAAAAGGAATACCTGGGGAATCTAAACCTGAGGCTATCCCAGCTCGCAACACAGATTTATCTGTGGCGCAGGGGGTCACTCAGGTCAATCCCTAACATCTTTTCAGCCAAAAAACACCACCACAGACTTATTGCTAAGTGAACAGGAGCCCAACTCAGGAGTTCCACAACAGAAACAGGATATGGAACAAACAATCAATGAAAAACAGACAGAAAAAAACACACCAATCAGGCTCAAGACCCACTGAAGAGTCCTTACTTATCTTTGCTATCGGGGCAACCCGCTTTGAGGAGATCCACAGGGGAATCCAAACGGTCCCGACCGTAAGCAACAGATAAGGGATTGGCTTGGAATGCTAAGGAACAGATCAGAGACAAAGTAAACGGAAGCAATTAAGGCACAGAATCGACAAAATACCACCGAGAAGTTTTAGGGTTTCAAGGAAATACCAGAGCTGACTTTCCCAGGTAGGGAAAAGTCGAACTTACCCTTAGATCGGAGCCTGAGGGAGGGCGAAGTACACGCGGCCCTTACCGGCGGCAGGGTACTAGGAATGGAGGCAGGAGGGTGCCCCCGGCTAGGCCTAAACCTGGCTCTGATACCACTGATGTGGTATCGCCTAGCTAGGGCTTACACCGCTTGTTTCCCTACCTCTAGCGGTTCCTAGTACAAGCTACTCAAGTAGCTAGAACCGAAAAATTACAAGAGTTTACAAGATGTTTCAACTGCAAAAGCTATTCTAGGGTTTCTTCAAGCAGCAGCAGCTTCGGCCTCAGAGATGAAGGTCAAGAGAACCTTCAAGGTTCTTCACAGGCACCAAACCCTTCAGATCTGCAGAGAAGACAAGGAGACAAGTGAGATAACACAGTAGATAAGTTAGTGAAAGTGACAAGAAAAGACAGAGAGTAATCGGGTGTGGGAAAAGGTACCCAAGGCACAGCGGCTCAGATTTTCCCACTGGGATCGGCAGTAGCCCTCTCCGGCGACCGGAGAACAGTCCAGGGAAGGGGAAGAGGAAGCGGGAGGCAAGGGTTCAAAGGAGGCGGCGGGTTTCCTTCTTTCTCTCTCACAGCACACTCCTCCCAAACACTCAGTGGCCAAACAGGAGCCGATTGGCAGAACTCCGGCCAGAGAAACCGTGGGAGCGAGGTGAGAAGATCCAGAAAGAGAGAGAGAGAATCTGAGATAAGATTGTGAGATCGAGTATATTGAGAGTGAGAGAGATGAGTGATATTATAGATGCCTCTAGAGCATAGGGAAGTGACAACAGTCTTAAGGCTGTTTAATGAAGTAGATGGAATGTCAATTAGGATTAAGGGTTTGGGGCTGGGCCGGGTAGATAGTTAATTTAGTATTGGGCCAGAAATAGGACAAATGGGCCAATCCCAACACAAGTGATCAATTATATTCATCTTCGTAAAAAGTCTTAACGACAAGAACATAATTACCCGGTGATGGGATCACTGGTGCCAAAACAGCTTAAGATACTTATTTTAACGACAAGAACATATTTGTATCATGTCAATATTTCTATTAATCCATTTTATTTTTCCATTTCCTAACTAACGTTTCTCCCAAAAGATTTGTATGTTTATGAAACACCGAATTCTTGCTAGGTGCATATTTAATTGAAATACAATATTAAGTTTTACATTTTTATTTTATTTTTATGTATGACGTGGTATGTCATATTTTCGGTTGTCCACATATGCTATTATAAGATATTGGATAGTTGACCATTTGATATATTTGATAAAAATTTACAAGGTCACATATTAAAATGTAAATATTTAAAAGTCGGGATACTTTTATTAAAAGTTGAAAGGTTTGGGTATCAAACAATAATTTACCTTCTTTAAAACGATAATTCTACACTTCTACTCCACCCACTGCTCCGGATTAGTGTCTAGGGGGGCTTTAAAACCAATTAACCAATTAATCAAGGGGACTGGCATAGGAGTAAGGGTTACTTTTCCTTTTCTTTTTAAACAAAAATTACGAATTATGAGGATAAAATGGTCTTGCAAATTAATATTTATATTATTGTTAAATTAAAGAGTAGTTTTGTTGAGAAAATTGGGGATTGTCATTAAATCCAAGTTTGACAACCCAACAATTTTGTTTTTGTTTTTTTTTTTATAACAATAGACATTTCTTAGATCAGAACAACAGCCCATCCCGTACCATTTTTTTAGGTAAACCCGGTCCTAACTAATGCTACATTGCTCCAATCCATTTACTAATTAAAAACAGACTTCGCTTTCAATATACCGTGTTCCACATTGTCATCATTATTTTTCATATCATGATTCGAGCAATAATGTCGTGTCAAAAATTGTTATCCTTACTTCAATATCTGCGGATCACGTACACCACCGACTGATTCTTCATGTACAAAATTTTAAAACTCTATATCAGAGTATGTACCCGCACGAAATGTAGATTCCAAATATATATAACAAAATTAAATTCCTCAAATTCGACATGAAAAATGGCACGAAACTTATCATATTAGGTCCGGGGAGTTACGTACTGATAACCACCGCTGCATGCCATCTCTCATGTAATAAATACCCCTACTTTTTTCTTCAGTCATGCATCATGTAAAAGTAACGTACAAGATTCAAATTCATGCCATCCCAAGCCATCTCGAGTTATAACATTCAATGTTATTTTGAAATGCAGGAGATCTTCTAGTTCAAAATGTGTTTTTCAATCGTGTTTCAATATTAAAATTTTTATAATTTTAAAAAAGTTTATGAAAAAAAAAAGACTTTATCATAGTATATCAAATCCTAATTAATATTTATTGCTAATTAAGAATTAAAATTCTTAAAAAATATATACCCTAAATTTGAAATAATCAATAATAATAATAATACTTAATTATATTAACTAAAAAAATTAAAAATTAAATACCATAAATCCTAATTGGGTGAAATAAATCTTAAATAATAATCTAAAATTAAATTAAATCAAAATAAATTGACAAATTTAATGTACACACGTCTGATGGGACAGACCCGCCAGACAAGCTCAATAAAAAAGGGCAAAAAAGGTTATATATACATTGAGTGCACAATATGAGCCATTGATTTTTTTTTTCTTTTTCTTTTTTTAGTTTTTTCCCCACAAAATTTACCATAAAATAGAATTAGTGAACCTTATAATTAAAGTGAATTAATATAGTTTATTTGACCTAGAAACTCGCGAATTGCACTCGACTCACTCTAATGTCTGTGTTTGTGCACTGCGCTTGACAATTAATTTTTTAAAAATAATTGTATACCCCTAAAATGGAATTAATGAATAATAAAATTAAAGTGAATTTTTTTTTTTAGCGACTCGCGTAGATGCATAATGCATGGAGCTCATGCATTGCGCTATACAATTACCATAATTTAGATATATTAAACCTTAATTGAGATGTAATATACTAATATAATTAAATTAGTATGGTAATATTTTTAAAGCTACATATGATATTTTTTATTGTAGTCATTGTTACGTTTTCAAATGATTTTTTTTTTTGTCCAGAGCGTGGTGGAGCAAAGCGGGTGGACCCGACCCGTGCGAGAGCCATCCTTTTGATGTAGGTCTGATGGGCTTGATTTCGGGCCTCAAAAGTCCATGTGAGATTCTGGCAAATAAATTAAAGTTGATGAAAAAAGAATGGAAACAAGATATTAAATTTTGATTAATATTATGGCATACGGTTGGAACACATACTTAGGACCGGATTTGGTGTGATTTTAAGATGATTTTTATGTTTCTCGACAAAATCTTGTGAGAACAATTCGAAAATAATTGTGCTAAAAAAATATTACGCATACAAAAACATTAATTTATATTTAATTTTATAGTATTTTAAAAAGAGCATAACATTATTATAGATTTATAGTATACATTACCAAATATATAACACTTTAAGCCACCCGAAAAACTACTCTCTGTTACAAACGTACATAGATAACAAACAACCCCAAACAAATATTCCATACACATAGCAAGATCAAAATTAAACAAATTAATTAAAGCTATACAATTCCTAAATTTATGAAATGAAACCAGTGTTGTGATGTGAGAGAAAGTCTCGCAGCTCGAAATCAGCTTCAAATTTCTCCATATCTTCTTTAGTCAAATGAATCCATGCCTCTATTCCATCTCCATTCCTAGTGTCCATAAAAGTGACCAAATTCTTGTAGGGGAACCCGGCCGACCCGACCCAAACCGGTTTGCCCCACCCGAAATCGGCTTCGTACAACGGAAACCTACATAGGCTCGTGAAGCTGAAGCTAACCAGCTCGCCTTTATTCAATTGGCCCATTCTCTCCTTCATCAAACTCAAATGCTTCTCACCTTCCTTCAGCTGAGCCACGTAGCCGCCGTTCACGGCTTTTATGGCTTCCCGGACTTTCTGAAGCAGCTCCACGCCGCCGTCAATCAAGCCGCCATCCCCCACCTCCGGCTTGGTTATCGAAAGCCGGCTTATGTTCCCGAAATGGTATTCGGGCAGAGGCGGGTCGATCCGGGTCCGTAGATTCACTGCATGCTGCACGGTGTATATCTTATTCGGGTCGCCTTTCATACCCGTGGCCGTTATGAACCGGGTCCATATAAAAGTCGACAGCGCCTCCACCCGAGAAGGCCGCCGCTGCGGCAAGTCTCCACCGCCGCCGTACCTTTCCCGGAGAAGGGTGATTTTCTTGGCGGGGAATGTAAAGATTTTGGAGGCGAGCTCTTCTTTCATCATTCCTGTGCTGGGCTTGAAGCCACAAATATTCCGTGGCGGGAAATAGGTGGCGGCGTCGAACTTCGGCAGCTGGATTCCACCGACGCCGTTTCTGGCGATGGCGGACCAGTCGTTGGCGAACAAGAAGAAGGATAATGCATCGGCGACCTTGTGCGAGATTATGAGCCCAACTGCGAGGCCGCCGCAGCGGAAATAGGTGGCTTGAACAGCCATGCAGAAATCTTGGGAGTCATTCAATTTGTAAGGAAGGAATTTGTTCATATATTTTGGGTCTGGATTGGTGATGATTTGTGAAAGATCGCAGTCCGCTTGGACTTCGGAGAAGGGGACGCCGCCGTCGTTGCAGTCGACGTGGAGGTTGTCTACGAGGCGACCGGCGAGGGGGTAGTAGATTGAGAGGGCTTCAGATAAGGATTTTTTGAGGTGGTTTGATTTTTGGGAGTTGGGAATTTGGGCGTTTGATGAGTAGAAGTAAACGAGGGGCATGAAGAAAGGTGGAGCTAATTGATCAAGAAATGAAAGTTGATGTTTCTGCATAGATTTTGGGGTTGGAGAAGATGGTTTGATGGTTTCTGTGGAGGTTACCTTCGTTTCGATCTCCATTTTGGCGCTCTCTCTCTCTCTCTCTCTCTCTCTCTCTCAAAATATATGATAACCCAATGTATAGAATTAACTAACGTACGTGACCAGCTTATATATATATAGCAGCATTCAGCAATTCCTCGTCAAAATCTAAGCGGCAATTAATATCATAATTGGATTTGGGACCTCATACTTTGAAATTTGAATAGTGCCGACGTCTCTTTTATATATAATTCGGAATATTTATATATATACACACACACTACCTTCTCTCTTAGCTTTGATAACTAGTTATAGATTCTTTTTAAAGGTTTTAGATCGATGAGATAGAAATTCAATATTACTAAAACCGTAACAAAGCCCAAACAAATTCTTGCATTTGAGTGCGAATTCTAGTCTCACTTTTCCTAAATTAAAGTTCCCACGTGTAAAGTTTCAGTACAATATATGTAATTCGTGTGAACTATATATATAATTTAATTATAGTTGCATGAAAATAATTAAGCTGGAAATGGTCAGCAAGGGTTCTACATCAGTGTGAATGTTTGGCCGTCTGCATATATTTGTATGTATATGTATATATATGGCTGTCGCTATTGCAAATTTCAAGTGGCCGTTGAGTTGTTAAATGTAGATATTCAAACAGTACTGTTGTGTTTGATAAAATGTCAAAATGGAAAAGTATTTATAGATTGGAAGATGATGATGGCAGACGTTGAATTTTCACTACACCTTTTTCTTCTTTCTTCTATAATATTCCACTGCTACGTAGTATATATTGTATTAGGTAGGCTAGCTCTCTGTATATAGCTGCAAATTACATGGAACACGAGTTGGAACACGAAAGTTGAAATAGAGGATCTCATCTAAAATTACAATCCGCGGTGGATTAATTCTTTCGTTTCTATATATCCTAATGTCGGGAAATTTTATTTTTAACTATCAAATTTTAACTTACGACCAAATAATTATAATTTTTATTTATACATTAATACGTGCACAAATTTAACAAAATTGGCTTTCAGATGATTTTGTTCTGTTCAACAATATAATACTCCCTCCGTTTTGAAATGTTTGTTGTTTTAGGTTTTTTTTTTGTTTTAAAATGTTTGTTGTTTTTTATAATTTGACATCCTCTCTCTCAATTTTAACCCTCTTAAATCCTACAAGATTTCTTGATTCTAACAAAATGGAGAGAGAGAAAAATATATGGAGAGAGAAAATGTTGTTATTTTTTTAAAAAAATATAGATGAATTAGATTTTATGGCATATATGAGGGATGGGTATATTTGTCCACAAAATTAATTGTTAATTCTAGATAAAAAAAAATATATAAAATTAACAACAAACATTTCGAAACGGAGGGAGTATCTCTTTTTTCCACATGGATTTTCCTTCTCTGGGTTTTTCATGTGGGTTTTAATGAGACTCTGGTCCTTTGAGGTATCGTCTTGTGAAACTAGGGATTTTTAGGTTTGGGTTTCTTTTCCTTTTTATTTATTCAATTTAACAAAAAAAAACCTGATGTGTGAGATAATCTACTAAATTCATCCACTAAATCTTCTATTACATCTTTTGGGTTGCATTCCCTATTACACACTAGATTTTTCTTTTTTCAATTTCAAGTTCTTGTGCTTTAATTTAATTTTAAACTTATTATTTAGGATCCATCTTACCCGATTAAGGCTTATTATAATTTTTTAATATTTAATTTTTTAAATTATCAATTAATAACTATAAAAATGAAAATTAAATACTGAAAAATTATAATACACTTAAATTGAATATATGATGAAAATAAACCCTGAATAACAAGTGTAAAATTAAACTAAAGTTACAATATATTGAAATAAAACATAAATAACATAAATAGCGCAATAGAGGATATTACCCGCCAAATCGATTCAAATCCGACATTTTGTATTACACAAATCATTGTAAAAATTTCTCAGCAGAAACACAGTGCAGATACTTATCTGGTAATTAAAATATGTAGTGCATGATGCTAATTTGCCATCAGTTTTAAATAAATAATATATATAAGAGAGAAATTTAAATAGCCGATTTTGTTAATACACATTCATATCAAATAAAATTTTTGATAAAATACTACACCATATAGTCAATATGTCCAAAACACCCACAGTGGGGGTTTCTTTTCAGCAAAATTGTTCCAAGGTAAAGTTAAAATGCATGAGCATGAAAGTAAAAAAATAACGAGCATGAAGGTGAAAATAAGCGTGAAAATGACAAATAATGAGCGTGAAGAAGAATTTTATAAACGTGAAGGTCGATAGAAAGAGAAATATGGAGAAAATTTCATTTTTGGTCCTATAGGACACGTTATTCTCCCCTTTTAGTCCCATCGATGTCGATTTTGGTCATTTTTCAAAATATCGCTCACTTTTAGTATCATAAATTTGACAGTATCAATTTTAGTCCCTCGATTTTTAACGGAAGTTAAGTGAAGTGACGGAGGCTTCGCACGTGAGTGACATGTGCTACTTTTGGGATCAAAATAGATACTATGGGACCAAAAGTGAAATTTTACGATTTTTGAGGCGAAAAATTGATCAAATGTTAGATTTGTAAGAAGGGGTACTGTTTGTTAATTTTTTTTTTTTGTAAATACTAATTAATTAAGAATTTGAAATTAATCTTTTTAATGTTATTAATTTTTTATTAATTTTACATTTTAATATTTATTTTATTTTTTAATTTTTAATATTATATACTATATTTTAATATTATATATTTTTAATTGTTCAATTACTAATTAATTACGAATATAAATTTTTCTAATATTTTTATTTATTTTACTTTACGATTTTTAAAATTTATATTATTTTTTATATATTTTTATTATTTTATATTATTTATTAATATTTTGGGCTTGGCTTGGCACGCTTCCGTTGCTAAAACGAGAATTTTTTATATTGAAAGTCCAAAATGTAGGTATGAAAGTATAACTTTCCTTGATTTTTTACTTCACAAGAATTTAATTATGAAATAATCAACCATAATAATGAATTATTAATTGAAAATTAAAAATTAAATATTAAGAATAATTATAAACTCTAATTCGATGTGGTGAACGTTCATAAACAATATTGTAAAATTAAACTAAATAAAAAAAAAAATTCTATTGGTTTTTTACTTTACAAGAATTAAATTATGAAATAATCATCCATAACAATGAATTATTAATTAAATATTAAATATTAAAAATAATTATAAACTCTAATTAGATGTGGTGAACGTTCATAAACAATATTTTTTATTTTTCAATTACTAATTAATTACAAATATAAATTTTTTTAATATTTTTATTTATTTTACTTTATAATTTTAAATTTTATTAATATTATTAATTTTGTAAATACTAATTAATTGAATTTTAAAATTAATCTTTTTAATATTATTAATTTTTTATTTATTTTACATTTTAATATTATTTTATTTTTTAATTTTTAATATTATATACTATTTTTTAATATTATATATTTTTTATTATTCAATTAATAATTAATTAAGAATATAAAATTTTCTAGTATTTTTATTTATTTTACTTTACGGTTTTTAAAATTTTATATTATTTATATAGTTTTTATTATTTTATATTATTTATTAATATTTTGGGCTTGGCATGGTGTGCTTCCGTCATTAAAACGTGATTTTTTTTGTAGTGAAAGTCCAAAATGTAGGTATGAAAGTATAATTTCCCTTGATTTTTTACTTCACAAGAATTTAATTATGAAATAATCAACCATAATAATGAATTATTCATTGAATATTAAAAATCAAATATTAAAAATAATTATAAACTCTAGTTAGATGTGGTGAACGTTCATAAACAATATTTTTTATTTTTCAATTACTAATTAATTATGAATATAAATATTTTTAATATTTTTATTTATTTTACTTTATAATTTTTAATTTTTTATCTTATTAATTTTTTAAATACTAATTAATTGAGAATTTGAAATTAATCTTTTTAATATTATTAATTTTTTATTTATTTAACATTTTAATATTTATTTTTTTTAAATTTTTTAATATTATAAACTATTTTTTAATATTATATATTTTTTATTATTCAATTACTAATTAATTACGAATATAAATTTTTCTAATATTTTTATTTATTTTACTTTACGATTTTTAAAATTTTATATTATTTTATATATTTTTTTATTATTTTATATTATTTATTAATATTTTCGCCTTGGCTTGGCGCGCTTCCGTTGCTAAAATGTGAATTTTTTGTAGTGAAAGTCTGATGTGATCTCAGCAGATGATCAACACCGGAAGAAAACGCGCGAAAGACTTAGGAACGAAGACGTCAGCGGTAGAAGGATTCAATCCAATACTAATGACTCAATTTAACAAAATATGCTGAAATAAAGGATAAAAGACTTGAAAATAATAGGGTTAATTACTATAAAATATACAAACTTTGACAAGATTTGCAAATTAGACACAAACTATAAAATTTTGCAATTAAAACACAAACTTACATTTTTTTGTAAAATAGACAAACTCAAATTTTTCGGACTAACGGAAAAATGAGAATTTGCGACATATAATTCATTTTCACTTATTAAAACCAATGCAATGTCATCTAAATCGAAAGGTGAACAATTTTTATGGCTTTGCGGTTTTCAAATTCAATTGATTTTAAAATTTTGCTTTAAGTTTGTCTATTTTGCAAAAAAATGTAAGTTTATGTTTTAATCGCAAAATTTTAAAGTTTGTGTCTAATTTGCAAATCTTGTCAAAGTTTGTGTATTTTATAGTAATTAATCCAAAATAATATATGTGAAGAACTAGACCTAATTAAGCAACTTAGACTATGACACGCAAATTAACACAAAAATCAAATAAAAAAATGTTGAATAGGCTCGATTGTTTGGGTAAGGTATTTAGAACATATGGAATGACTTGAGTAAATAGGGTATGTTAATGATACGAATGAACTTACGTATGAGTGAAGAACTCGCTGAATTGGCAAGGTATGGATGTATGGCTTGAAAACTTATTGAACTCGAACCGAACATGATGTATGATGAACACAAACTGAATCTTGGTGGATTGTTGATGATATGGACGTGGATGGCAGGTGGATGATGTCGTTGATGAAGTTTGGACGATGATTAAGGTAGAATGAGTCAATTATGCGAAAGCAAACCCCGTGGAAATAAATCCCACGAAACGTACTTCACTTGGTGATCTTCTCGATAGCAATCCAACCCTAGCACTACTCGAGCACTAGAATGAGACCTTGATTAAAACGTAGAAGCTGCAATCCTTCTATGAGTGATAGTTTTCGAGCAAAAACCAACAAAAGGCTTGAGGGGGTTGAGACACAATTGGATACAAAGGCAAAAATCTTCAATAATTTCTAAAGTATCAAAATAACAATGATCCTTTATTTATAGGACATAAGGGATGAAAATAAAGAGATAAAGAAGAATAAAATCTGATCTAAAAAGCTACTAGGAAACTACCTAAACTAAAATTCTATTCAAGGTAGGAAATTGCCTAAAATAAAACCTAGTCAACTATGACTATACTATGAACTAAAATTACATAATAAAATAAATAAAATCTGATCTAATTAATTAAATACCATAGTCTAAATTAATACTATAGTCTAATTAATTAAATAGGGTCGAAAAAAACTTCATGCATGTAATTTGAACGTGAACTCGGCCATGCACGTTCAACTTGACGTGATCATCATCTTCATGTATTATTATTCAAATCTCGATCTCCAATCTTTAATTGTTAACAAAGTAACAATCTTGGAACCCTTTAATGACATATCTTCATTTGATTCTTTGATGCTTATTACGCCTTCAACAAAGTTCAAAATGTAGGTATGAAAGTATAATTTCCCTTGATTTTTTTACTTCACAAAAATTTATTTATGAAATAATCAACCATAATAATGAATTATTAATTGAAAATTAAAAATAAAATATTAAAAATAATTATAAGCTCTAATTAGATGTGGTGAATGTTCATACACTATATTATAAAATTAAACTATATAAAAACTTTCCCTTGATTTTTACTCCACAAGAATTTAATTATGAAATAATCAACCATAATAATGAATTTTTTCTTTAGAAATAAAATTTGGAAAATTTCTTAAGATATTTTCGAAAATTTTCATTTGGGACTAAAACTGATAGTAAAATGAAACCAAAATTGACATCAAATTTAACTAATATAGTGGGAAAAACTGATAGTTCGAATCTTTTGTGATCAAAATCGATATTGATGAGACCAAAATGGGAGAATAGCGTGTCCTAGAGGACCAAAAGTGAAATTTTCTCGAGAAATATGAGATCTTACTTAAATTTTAACACAATTTCAACTTCCTCACATTTTTTGCTGTAAAATCGCACACCAATTTTAAACCATTTTTTCAATGAATTTGAAAATAAGAATCTAAAAATATCACTTGTACCCCACATGTCATCACTTTTTAATCACATTGAATTGATCAAAGACACCTCACTTTCAAATGGTAATATAGTCCTTTCACCCAGATTTGTCTATGCTACCCCCAAGGATAGTACCCAAGTGTCACATCAGATTTTTTATGATCTATTATAACACATAAAAGTGTCACAATAGATGCATTGTGACATTTGGGTAGTGCCCTTCGAGGTAGCATAGAATTTCGCCCTAAATTTGTCATATGTGTAGCCTTTTATCAAAAATTTTATTTAATGAGAATGTGTATTATCAAAAAGTGGCTAATCTTAATTATATATTCCCACAATTATTATGTGTTTGATATATTTATATGCGCGCTTAATATAATTTAATCTTGTGGTATTAACTAATTTGACAATTTAGCTGAAATCGTACAGCATTTACAATATAACTAGCACACACTCAAAGCGAATGAGGTCACTTAGTTCGAAATGTGTGTCATATTCATATGTCAATATTAAAATTATATAATTTTAATAATTTTTTATAAAAATAAACTTTATTATATTATGATCAAATTCTAATTAATATTTATTGTTAAAATTTGAAATTTTAAAAAATTATATATATACCTTAACTTTAGAATAATCAATCCTAATAATCAATCATATTAGTTAAAAAATGAAATTAAATACTAAAAATAATTGTAAGCCCTAACCGAATGGAAAAGGCCCTAAATAATAATGTAAAATTTTAAACTAAATGAAAAAAAAAATAGAAGATAAATGAATAGAATTGATGTTGAGACATGGCTTAGAAACACAATTAAGACCGGAGGATCTCGTGTGAACTCGACGGATAAGGACAAGCTGATTAAGTAAAATCATCAATTACTTTTTTAGGAAGTGGTATATATATTAACTAATTTGATTTCCATGCTATTTTCACTTTATACATAAATGATATTTAACAAGCGCATCCTAAAACAGTTAGACGTCTCTATTATAATAATTAATCTAAAATTAAGTTGATAGACCCCTCAAAAAAAAAAGTTGATGGGGATGATTGTGGAAATTTGTGAAGCATGATATAGACATGTGAAAAGATGTATCACATTCGTAATAGCGTGCATGCATTATAGATTTGCTTACTGTATCTTATATAATTAATGTAAGCTCGATCCAATAAATAAATAAATATTAACTTTTAATTCATTCATTTTGGTTAATTGATTAAAATTCTGTGATTTTTTTTAAGCGCGTTTCTGTGTTTTTATCAGTCGTCCAAACTGCAATTTGATAGTATTATTAGTGGGGTCGCAATGATCGATACTTATGAAAATAAGGCATAAAAATCAAAGATAAAGATCGGCTTTATTATCATATGCTAGAATATTTCGTGTTCAATATCATAAATATAATTAATTAATTAATTAGTAATGATTGTGTGAGACCATTTTGGGGATCAAAATTCGAAAGAAATCCGAATTTAAACACTATTTTTTTTTACTCACACACCTAATCTGGTGATATTGAACATATTCGAACCCGTGATATTTAGTTTCCAAACAACCTCACTCCACCACTAGACTATTCCCATCGGGCCGGATTCAAACACTATTAAACATCAATAACATTACAAATATGCCAATAAATATGAGTTTGGATTCAGATCTTTACTCATGTTATAGATTTTGACCGGTAAAGTGTTTATCTATATAATTTCATCATTCATTTATCGTAAACTCGACTAAAATCTAATTTTATAACTAGATATATAATTGACATTTAATTAAAACTTCCCGTATGAAAAGGGAAGAAAATTAATCTTGATATTTCAAAATATTGACCAATCAAAATAAAAAGGTCTTGTTTTTTATCCACAAATAAATAAATATAGTATGAGAATTGGAAAAAAGTCAGCGAACAGCTAATTTAATTTCATATATCTCCATATGTATCCATTAGGCACGGACGTATGAAGCTTTACTTATTATAAATTGTCAATTTTTCATACTGAAAACATCCAAGAACACACTATTTATAAATTGACTACTCGATTTTTCAACTATATTTTCATACTAGGTACATCTTAGATTTTATTTCATCATCAATTTGATCGCACTCTACATCTTGCAATTTGATGATACGACCAAATATAACGCGGAAGCAAAGAATCGAACAACGCCAACTAAGTATGTGATTCAACCCAACAATAAACTAAACAATACTGAATTAAGAACCCCAATATACTATACTAAATCAAAGAATTCGAATTCAATAAGAATTAAACACAAAACAACCCAAATAAACCGTAAAACCCTAAAATAAAGACTCGAACAGAAACAGATGCAAACGACCTTGGATTGAGCTCAAATTTTAAGACAAGGCACAATCTGTAGAGACGCAAAACATATCCAAAATTCAGCTAATTTGGCCAAGTGGTTTAAGAGATCGAATGGTGGGAAGTTTCTGACCCGATTTAGGGTTTTTAGACCTAAATCGATGAATCCGACTTTCGATCTGGAGTGGAACGATTTTGAGGGTATTGTTGATGATATGGGAGTGTTAGGGACGTGGGTGGTGACTGTGGTGATGGTGGAAGGATCGATGATGAAGAAAAACGAAAAGGACAGGTGAAACTTACCCGAAACGAACCCCGAATCGACGAGAACTCGGAACGCGCCTATGGAGTAACCTTCAATGGCTATCTAACCCGGATACTACGAGATATCACGAACGAGACAATAGATTTCAAGCTTTAATTCGCCAGAAACAAACTCTACTAAAGAACTGTTGAATTTTGAGACAAGTTGAAAAGCTTTGCACTGTTTTTTTCATTCAAAACGTGTCTGATCTTCCATAGAAACGAAAATCCCTAAATAATAAACCTAAGGAATGAAAATTAAAGTGTCTTGGGCCTAGAATTCGAACTGGGCTAATTAAAACTACTACTGGGTCCAATATCACTTAAACAGATTGTGATAATTGGGCCTGCTAAATAAATAAATCCACAACTGAAATAATAGACTGGAAATAAATAAATTAACTAAATAAATCAGCAAGGAACGACTTTGCCATGGCTTCAATCGAGCTCCTCGATGCTTAAAATAGTCACCAACTTGGGCTGTTTGAAATCAGCTCCAACATCCTCCAGCTTCTTCCCGACATAACACTGAAGGTATCCTTGCAGCTTCTTGGCTCTAAGTCTCGTCACTGGACCTCTAAGCTGCAACTCGGAATTTGAATCATCAATGCTAGCACCGGGCTCATCATTCCCCCTTCCTCAAAAGAATTCGACCTCGAATTCGGGTCCTCCTCATCAAAATCATCTACAGGAAAAGGAGAGAGATCAGAAACATTAAACGTTGGAGAACATTTATACTCACCAGGCAGATCAAGTCGGTAAGCATTGTCATTGACTCGAGCAACTACAGTAAACGGTCCATCTCCACGAGGCATCAGCTTCGATTTTCTCAAGTTAGGAAAACGTCCCGGGCTGAAGTGAACCCAAACCTTATCACCGGGTTTGAATAACACTTGCTTACGGTGCGTGTTCGCCTTAGCTGCATTTCGAACTCCTTGAAGCTCGATCCTCGTCTTAACCTTTTCATGCATCTCTCGAACCTGTTCAGCCCTACGAATACCTTGCAAACTCGAAAGATGATCAATAGGCAAAGGAATAAGATCCGTTGGAGTCAACGGATTGAAACCATAAACTACCTCAAAAGGCGACATATGTGTAGAAGAATGCACGCCCCTATTATATGCAAACTCAGCAAATGGTAAACATTCTTCCCACGATTTCAGATTATTTTTCACTAATGCACGTAGAAGAGTACCAAACGTCCTATTTACTACCTCAGTCTGACTATCTGTTTGTGGATGACATGCAGTAGAAAATAATAGTTTAGTACCCAACTTCCCCCACAAAACTCTCCAAAAATGGCCCAAAAATTTCGAGTCCCTATCAGAAACAATGGTTCTAGGGATGCCATGCAGACGAACTATTTCACGAAAGAACAAATTGGCAATATTAACAGCATCATCAGTTTTTCTGCAGGCAATAAAATGAGACATTTTGGAAAACCTATCAACTACCACAAACGCAGAATCTTTGCCAGACTTTGATCGAGGCAAACCCAAAATGAAATCCATAGAAATATCTACCCAAGAAGTAGATGGTGCCGGCAAAGGCGTATAAAGACCAAATGGACTCGAAGTGGATTTAGCCTTCCTACATGTAATACACCTAGCACAGACTCTTTCAACATCCCGTTTCATGCGAGGCCAATAAAAATGCTCATGCAAAAGATCTAATGTCTTATTGACTCCGAAATGACCCATAAGACCCCTGCATGTGACTCCAAAATAAACAACTCTCGCATAGAACAATCAGGCACACACAATTTTGCATCCTTAAACAGAAATCCATCAACAATGTAATATGAATCCACAACACGAGATTTTCCAACACAGGATGCAAAAATAGGTCCAAAGAATGGATCAGAAGCATAAAAACTCTTAACATGCTCAAGACCGAGACATTGTGCATGCATAACAGAAATCAAAGCATACCTGCGGGAGAGTGCATCAGCAACCACATTCTCCTCACCCTTCTTGTACTTGATCACATAAGGGAACGATTCTATGAACTCCACCCATCGAGCATGGCGCGAGTTCAGGCTCTGCTGTCCCTTCAGATGCTTCAATGACTCGTGATCAGTGTGAATCACGAACTCTTTCAGGCGCAGGTAGTGCTGCCAAGTCTCCAAAGACCTCTTCAACGCATACAGCTCTTTGTCGTATGTGGAATACCTCAGAGCTGCGCCATTCAACTTCTCGCTAAAGTAGGCGACCGGCTTCCTATCCTGCATCAAAACAGCACCAATGCCTATACCAGAGGCATCACACTCAATCTCGAACATCTTATTAAAATCAGGCAAAACCAACACAGGAGCATTACACAATTTTGACTTCAGCAAATTAAAAGCATGCTCTTGGGCCTTGCCCCACTCAAACTTTCTATCTTTCTTACTGAGTTCGGTCAACGGGGCGGCTATAGTGGAAAAATCCCGCACAAAACGGTGATAAAATCCAGCCAAACCATGAAAAGACCGAACATCAGCACAGGTCTTAGGTGTGGGCCATTCCTCAATAGCCTTAACCTTAGATCTCTCAACCTCAACACCCTGACTACTCACAACAAATCCCAGAAAGACAACCTCATCCATGCAAAAAGTACACTTAGACAGATTAGCATACAACTTAGCAGCACGCAACAGCTCAAAAACATGCCTAAGATGTCTAACATGCTCAGAAACACAAGTACTATAGATAAGGATGTCATCAAAGTAAATGACTACATACTTCCCTATCACATCTCTCAAGACATGGTTCATGAGACGCATGAATGTACTAGGGGCGTTGGTAAGCCCAAATGGCATGACAAGCCATTCGTACAATCCATGCTTCGTCTTGAACGCAGTCTTCAATTCATCCCCCTCACTCATTCTCACTTGAAAATAGCCAGAACGTAAATCAATTTTTGAAAAGGTAGACGCTCCAGACAACTCATCTAACATATCATCCAAACAGGGAATGGGGAAGCGATACTTTACCGTTATCTTATTAATGGCCCGGCAATCCATGCACATGCGCCACTCGTTATTCTTCTTGGGGACGAGTATGACGGGCACTGCACACGGCGACAGGCTCTCTCTTATCTGCTTCTTCTCCAGCAACTCCTTGACTTGACGATCTATCTCTTTTGTCTCCTCAGGGCTGGTACGGTAAGCTGGTCGGTTTGGAAGGACTGCTCCCGGCTGAAAGTCGATCTGGTGCTCAATTCCACGAATTGGTGGCAGACCACTCGGTATCTCCTCTGGGAATACATCTTTAAATTCATCCATCAGAGGCTGCAAAACAGGAGGAACAACAATATCAGGAGTATCATTAGCCTTAAAAGTAAGGAAAACGATAGGCATACCAGCTTTAACGGCTTTTTGTATACCTTTTGCACTGATAAACAAGTTCCGGTGCACGGACTCAGAACTAGCTGCACTAAGGGCGGCCTTAGTGGTTCCCTTGGCGTTCTGAATCGCGGCCGCAAGCTGTCCGGGTTGAGTAGGCTGCTTGCTCTCAGCCCGTTTCGTCTTCTCTTCCTTAAATCTCTGTTGCATCCTCACTTGATCTTTATTGACGTCCTTAGGCGTCAATGGCCATAATGTGGTGGTCTGTCCGTCTCGGGTCACCGTATAAGTGTTGGCGTATCCGTCGTGGATTGCCTTCCTGTCAAACTGCCACGGACGACCAAGCAATATATGCGACGCCTCCATAGGGATGACGTCACAAAGAACAATATCAGTAAATCGACCAATGGAGAAAGTAACACTTACCTGATATCCAACGCGGATTTCTCCTCGGTCAGTCAGCCACTGCAGACGGTACGGCTTGGGGTGCTTTTGTGGAATCAGATTCAACTTCCCCACTGCGTACTGGCTGATCGCGTTCACGACGCTACCACTATCAATGATGAGTGAGCACGTATTATCTTGGATTTCACAGCGCTCATAGAAGATGTTTTCACGCTGATCATTCTGATCCTCCTCTCGAATCAGGCTCAATGCTCGGATCGAAACAAGACTAACGTGGGCTTGCTTCGGCTTCTCATCTTCAACCTCATCCACAGGTGGACGGTCAAGGGGCTGTTCGGTGCCTCCTTCCACTTCTGCTTCATCGAGCTCTTCCTCACTTGCTGACTCCAGCTCATTCTGCTCGGTAAGGAAAAGAACTCGGCGGTTCGGACACTGGGCTTGGAAGTGTCCCCATCCTCTGCACTTATGACATTGAACGTCACGTGCTCTTCCTGGAGTACTATTTGAAGACTGACTGGGCTGCACTGTTTGATTTGGATTGCCTCTGTTCGGTGCAGGCGAATTGTACTCAGGTCTGCGGCTCGGCTGCGGTGCAGACTACTTAAAGCGGCGAACGGGCTGGGACTGCTGGTCTTGATGATGTGTAGGGGCTGTTCTAGGCGTAGAAGACTCGCCTCGACCCCACTGAGTCCGTGCCGGCATCGACTGTGATGGTCTCATGCGGCCATCTCTGAGCTGTCGCTCTACTATTGAGGCATAATGGACCATGGCCTCAATACTGGCGAAGTCCCTCAACTCGACTTCACAGGCAATGTCTGGATTCATTCCCTCAATGTATCGGTTGATTGTGGCAACCAATGTCTCTTCTTTCCCAACTCGATTAAGGGCTGTCTCTAGTTCCTTGTGGTACTCCTCTATGGAACGTGTACCCTGTCTGATTCGGTTCAGTTTCTTCTCAAGGTCACGCTCATAATGTACCGGAATGAAATGTCCTCTCATGACGTCCTTCATCTCATGCCACGAATCAATAGGTGGGTGGCGCTCTCGGCATCGCCGGTTCTGCTGGAACTCCCACCAGGTGGCTGCATATCCTCTGAACTCTAATGATGCTAACTGGACCTTCTTCTGCTCAGGAAAATCATAGCAGTCAAAGATCTTGTCAACCTTTCTCTCCCAGTCAAGATAAAGGTCTGGATCATGTAACCCCTCAAACTCAGGGATGCTTGTCTTAATGTTATTCAACAGGCTTTCAGGATCCGCACGTCGGGCTGCATGTCGGTGGTAAGGCTGACGTGGTCGGTCACGTCTCTGAAATGGATCATACTCATCCTCAAATCCCTCTACGAAATCACCAAAAGCTTCTGCAGCATCTCGATCATATGGATCATTAAACTGCACCTGAGGCTGGTGATGCTGAGCTTGTGGTGCTCTAGCATTTGCTCTGGCTGGCTCGATTACAACAACTTCTGGTTGATGAGCCGCTACTGGTTGTCGGTTTGCTCCTTCTGGCTGGACAGGTTGGGCTTGAACTGGTGGTGCTGCAGGAATTCGAGCAGCAATAAACTCGAGTTGTGCCATCACCTTGGCCAATGAACTATCCAGCTTATGCTCTAGTGCTTGATGATGGTACTGGGCATCCCATGGCTGTGGCATTGATGAAGCCGCGTCTGTAAGAGTACTAGGCGATGCGGGTGCCTTGTCAGTCATCTTGTTATATCCATCTCTGGATTCCATTAGTACCTACAAAACAAATAAAACAAAGAAAACAAAAGACAACAAAAGAACAGGACCTCACACTTTTTTTTTCTTGACTCTCGTGTATAACACTCAAAGTGTATAAACTCTCAATAAAGCTCGGACTCCAGCGACTCACAGTAGAACTCGAATTCCAGTAGTAGAATTGCTACTGACTCCTCCAGCTCTAGTCAAGAGCTCGAACTTGACTCTCAAAGTACCACGGGGTACACAAAACACCACGAAGTAGGCTATAAAGGGTAAAGGTCGGCTGTAGGGATGAAAAGGTAGGAAAATTCGAAGAAACGGCAAAACCGAAAAATGTTCAACAGGCGATTTCACCCTGAAGACGGCCGAATTTGGCCAGCCGTACCTATATATCACAGCAAAGCTGTGAGTTTTGTTCAGCACGTCGAGACACTTCCGGAATGGTATTATGGGCAAAAATCGGAGTTCTAGAGCAAATTTGGCAGAAAACCGATTTTCAACTGCGGAGTGATTGGTGGATGAATTTTCAGTGGATTAGTGTGGGAAGCAAAGGCAAGAATAATGCTGGAATATGGGTCGATGTGTGCTGAATTATGGAGCTAGATTGTACCAAGTGTGAATACGAGCTCAACAAAGAAACAAAAATCAAAACCAACTAGGCAACAAATCTCAATCCTACTAGGAAACAAATAAATCAACTCCTATAACACTAGACACAAAATTTTCGACCCTTCTCCAGCAAATTATGACTCCCCAACAACACAAGAAACTGCAAAGTTTCGTCCCCAATCGCTATACGACGAAGAACAGCAAATCGCGACACGACTCAAAGAAAATAAGACAAATACTACCCAAACTCAACAAGAATAATCAAGAACCATCAAGAACTTCAAGAATGAATCAAGATACTCAAGAAACACGGTGAACATAATAGGGCTCGATCAACTTTTATTTTATTTTCTTTTTTTTTTATCGATTTGTTTTTTTTTATGGGATCGACTACTTTTGCCCCTACTGTGTCACACACAAATTTGGATTGAACCACGACCAACCGAAGTCGACGTGGCTCTGATGCCAAAATTATGATACGACCAAATATAACGCGGAAGCAAAGAATCGAACAACGCCAACTAAGTATGTGATTCAACCCAACAATAAACTAAACAATACTGAATTAAGAACCCCAATATACTATACTAAATCAAAGAATTCGAATTCAACAAGAATTAAACACAAAACAACCCAAATAAACCGTAAAACCCTAAAATAAAGACTCGAACAGAAACAGATGCAAACGACCTTGGATTTAGCTCAAATTTTAAGATAAGGCACAATCTGTAGAGACGCAAAACATATCCAAAATTCAGCTAATTTGGCCAAGTGGTTTAAGAGATCGAATGGTGGGAAGTTTCTGACCCGATTTAGGGTTTTTAGACCTAAATCGATGAATCCGACTTTCGATCTGGAGTGGGACGATTTTGAGGCTATTGTTGATTATATGGGAGTGTTAGGGACGTGGGTGGTGACTGTGGTGATGGTGGAAGGATCGATGATGAAGAAAAACGAAAAGGACAGGTGAAACTTACCCGAAACGAACCCCGAATCGACGAGAACTCGGAACGCGCCTATGGAGTAACCTTCAATGGCTGTCTAACCCGGATACTACGAGATATCACGAACGAAACAATAGATTTCAAGCTTGAATTCGCCAGAAACAAACTCTACTAAAGAACTGTTGAATTTTGAGACAAGTTGAAAAGCTTTGCACTGTTTTTTTCATTCAAAACGTGTCTGATCTTCCATAGAAACGAAAATCCCTAAATAATAAACCTAAGGAACGAAAATTAAAGTGTCTTGGGCCTAGAATTCGAACTGGGCTAATTAAAACTACTACTGGGTCCAATATCACTTTAACAGATTGTGATAATTGGGCCTGCTAAATAAATAAATCCACAACTGAAATAATAGACTGGAAATAAATAAATTAACTAATTAAATCAGCAAGGAACGACTTTGCCATGGCTTCAATCGAGCTCCTCGATGCTTAAAATAGTCACCAACTTGGGCTGTTTGAAATCAGCTCCAACATCCTCCAGCTTCTTCCCGACATAACACTGAAGGTATCCTTGCAGCTTCTTGGCTCTAAGTCTCGTCACTGGACCTCTAAGCTGCAACTCGGAATTTGAATCATCAATGCTAGCACCGGGTTCATCAGGAAATATATATATATATATATATATATATAGGATGGGGTTATATAAAAACCTCCTGTGTGAAAAATGAGAACACATCTCACACCACACATCCATAAAAAATCAAAGGTCCAAATTTAATGAAAAAGGCGGTGGCAATTTTGTAACATCTGAAAAGTTTTTCGCGCGGGGGTATTAATGTAGTTTGGTAATTCTTATTAAAATCGCGGAATATTTGATAACAGATCGTTATGCTAACGGAGTATTATCATCATGCTAACGAAGCATTATAGTTATGCTAATTAAAGTTTTCAAATATTGTTAGCGGAGAAAATATTCTAAAAATTAATTATAAACCTAATTTGATTTAATAAACCCTAATTAAATGGAAAAAATCATAATTGGATGAAATAAATCTAATTAGATGAAATAAACATTGATTGGATATGGTAAACCCTAAATGAGTTAGAACAAATAATAATAATAATATATTTGTACTACGTTAGCATTATGGTTTTGCTTCGTCAGCATTGCGAATACACTATGTTAGCATATGACAATACTCTGTCAACATACGTTATAAACCATAATTGGATGGGATAAACCATAATAATCAATTAAGAACTATAAACAAAAAATTAAATTTTAAAAAAATAATGATAATTAGATGGAATAAACCATAATCGAGATTTAATAAACCCTAATAAATTTATACTATGTTAGCATTATGATAATTCTTTGTTAGCACATCGAATATATTATGTTAGCATATGACAAATGCTTCATTAGCATACGTTATCATAATGCTGACGAAGAATTATTATATGTTAATGAAAGCATTTACAACCTGGGCACGCGTAAAAAAATTTCTTTTTTATTTTTCGTTCATATTTTTTCATCCAAACATAGCCTTTCGACATCTTAAATGAAACAGCATGAAGAGAGCTTTAATTTGATATATTTTTTGTGTGTATTGGATTAAAAACGAGGAAGTTATGGTCGATTAAAATTTTTATGAATTTTTTTAATTGCTGACATCATCAATTTTAATGGATTTGGACGAAAATAGCCCTCCTTCCTTTATTTTTGCCCTATTATTTACGAAATTGCCACCTTAAATCTCAACCATTGAATCATTAAATTGAATGTTGTAAGATGTGTTCTCATTTCTCACACCAATAAGGTGTTCTCATATGAACCATCTCCTATATATATATTATAGTAACAGTAATTAAATCACGGTATATGCCAGGCAACGCTAGCTATTAGAGGTTAATATTAACATTTTTATAATTTATTTTTCTGTAAATTAAATATGATCATACTATACGTTTATTATATATGATTAATTAATTAGTATGGTGTGACTTGAACAAGGGGCAAACTTCCAGACATAGCGTAGCTGTCACACGCTAAATAAAATTGACACTTCTTGTCCAAAATAAACATTCTAAGGAGAAGATATCATGCACATACAGATAAGCTAGGATTTAAATTTTGTATTTATTTGTCGTCCTTTTCTTCTCCAGTTATATATGGAAGCCATCAAGATTTCTAGAATTTCATGTTCAAACATATTAAAATGATAAGTAGAGCGCGTTAATTAATTTGTATGTAGACTAACGTAACTAATTTATAAGCTACGAGTTCCAACTTCACAAATACTTACTTATATATATTACAGCTAGTCGAGTCTAGAGTTAATTTAATTTTCTAGAAATAAAAGAACGTACGCGCGCTTACTTTAAAGTTTAAGAATATATGAATATATAGATAAGAATGGATTGGATAAGTTCATCCATCACTATATATAACATGGAAGGGATGTCGCTTTTGAGCGTTTAATATTTTATTTGTAATATATGGCACGTACGTGTGGCGTTATTTTAATTAATTAAATAAAATTTAATTATCTAATAATGCACACATATGTTATAAACAAAGATGAAATTATCGCTATCGCAACATATATCGTAACTTCAATTTTACGGATATATAGATATTGCAGAAAATTGAAAAAAATGACGGATATCATATTAAAATCTTGGAAATTTAGCAAGAAATTTTAGGAATCATTATGACATATTATTATTCACATATTCCACTAAAATTTTTGATAAAATTGTATTTTGAAAGCAAACATGTGAATAATACATTATATAAATACCGTGTGAGACAATACATTTGACAAAATAATACATAATACAACATAAAATAACTAAATAAATATTATAAAGTACAATTAATACCAAAATGAAGATCTATGAGGTTCAAATATAGTAGATGGAATGTCATCTTGTTCTAAACAATATTGGTACCAACTCATCACATTAGAGTAATTATGGATATAATTATGCACATGCGTTTGATATGTTTCTCGATTTCTTAGATTTCAATTTCGTATGATATATGAGGAGAAAAACTTTAGCGATTTGTCCATAATGTCGCCTAACTGAAAAAATGAAAAAATAAAGCCGGTGCATCTCACTTTTCAATCTAAGACATCCGTTGGTTTCTCGATCTTCTTTCTCTTATAATTTTTTGCAAAGTCAGTATCTTTATAAAGCAAAGAATATTGCAACTTAAATAATTACATTGAAGACCTAAAAAAGACCACAAAAATATATAGTATTAAATAAAAATCAAAATATATTATAGAAATATAAAAAAATCACGATATATTGCGATATGTTGCGATATATTGCGATATTTCGCTGATATTCGGGAAAAAAAGATATTCTCCCCAATATCCATATCGTAATGTCAATATCCGCGATATTTCAATCCTTGGTTATAAATTAGTTTATTCATTACCATTCCATATAATATTTTTATGTTAATTTTAAAGAATTAATCCAAGGATCTTATGCTTTAATTTCACCTGAAAAATCAAGAGTTAAATCATCAAAAAAAAAAACCCAGCTTCCTCTATCAAAAAACCATGACGACTTGATTCGAACGATCACCATTTAGTTACGAGGTAATCACCCAACGAATTACCAAGCCACTGAGCTGATATTCGGGAAAAAAAGATATTCTCCCCAATATCCATATCGTAATGTCAATATCCGCGATATTTCAATCATTGGTTATAAATTAGTTTATTCATTACCATTCCATATAATATTTTTATGTTAATTTTAAAGAATTAATCCAAGGATCTTATGCTTTAATTTCACCTCAAAAATCAAGAGTTAAATCATCAAAAAAAAAAAGAAAAACAGCTTCCTCTATCAAAAAATCATGACGACTTGATTCGAACGATCACCATTTAGTTACGAGGTAATCACCCAACGAATTACCAAGCCACTGACATAGCTAGCGAGTAAAAGACAATATTACAAGAGTTACACATCCATACAGCAGCCCTTGTTATCTGGCTAAATCCGACGGGCACATGGCCTACACAAGCGGCGTGTGTAAGCTAGCCACGCACCAGTCTTTTTTATTTTCTTTTTATTTTTATGTGTTTTTTTTCCTCAAAAATTTTATACCCTAAAATAAAATGAGTGAATCTAAAATTAAAGGGAATTGATTTAATTTGATTGATATATATATATATATATATACATATATATATATATAGGGAATTGATCAAATGAGAACCCTTCCCGACTTCCCCTAGGTGGGAACTAGGAACCAATCATATCCCTTCATTGTTTCAATCTGCACAGCCCAGATTAAGTTAATGGGGCGGTGGGATAATTGTAATATTTGACAAGTTTGATGAAGGGGAGGACAATATAGTAATTCAGTTCTTTAACTTTCCTTCTTCATATTTTTTCCCCTTTTCTCTTCATCTCTCGCTGATTACGTTCTTCTTCTTCTTCCCTTTTGATTTCTCATTATTTTTCAGCATCTGCTTTCATCTTTTTATCGTGAAGATTCGACCATGTGATTCGTAGAGTTCATCGGCGGCGCTGTCTTTGTATGGTGACTTCATATGTGTGTTTTTTTTCAATTTATTTTAGCAGTTTGGTATGTCGATTTATTTATCGTTTCTTCTCGTGATTTTTATTTCTCATCTTATTTTAGTTTATGGCTTCATCGTTTTGTTACGAAGATTCGATATTTTTGATTGGTTTGATCTTTTTCACTCAGATCTGGGTTGTATCAATTTTTTTTTTGAGAAAAATATCAGTTATTTTCTAATTGTTAGGAATTCTAGAGTTTAATATGTACGAGAATATACAGAATATGCATTAATTTGATCTATTTATTTATTTTAGCATGTTAATGTATTCATTTTAGCCTATCGTCACATATGTTTTAGCATGTTAATGTAGTCGTTTTAGCTTGTCGTCACATATGTTTTAGCATGATAACATGCTGGTTTAATGTGATTTCTATTGCACTCTGTGAAACATGTCATACAAACCATGCTTTGCTTTTTTTTCTTTTGTGTGTGTGTGTGTGTGTGTGTGTTTGTAACTCGGCTACACAATGTTATAGACACCATGTAAATATTAGAATACTTTGGTGCTAAAATGTATATTGCATGATGCTATAATGGTACATAACTAATGCTAAAAATCAATTTGTGTCTGAACATCTCTTGATGTGATTGTATTATTATTTTACCTTGTTCAGTTTATAATTTTTTGATTTTAATGTGTCAGCTTCTTTTGTTTGAAGTGACCATAGTAAGATTACTTACATGGTGATATGGAGGGTTCTACTTCACATAGCAAGACAATGATGTTTGAGCAATTCTACGGTTTATGTGCCACTTCTGAAGTTGTTGTTCATCCACCTATTCCAGTTAAAACAAAAGGTAGCGACAGTCGTTTGATATCTATGAAGGAGGCAACAAAGAGAAAGGAGAGCAAATCACTCAGAATGTGCAGCAATTGCTACAAGTTGTTAGATCATGATGCTAGGAACTGTCCAACTTGATGTTATTATAGCGATTGGGCATAGTTTAATATCATGTTTTACCATGCTTGTGAATTATTTTCAACACATTCATTTTTAAGAATATATATGATTTTTAATAAAAGTGTTTATGACATTTTCTTTGCAGTAATTATATTACTATTAAGTTTTATTAACCACATTTACTATTTAGAACATGATGCTAAAATAACAGAAGCATGAGGTTAAATACCTTGTCAGATTCCCACTGCATATTTTGTTTATCAGAAGATGCTAAAATGAGAAACGCATGAGGCTAAAACGGTTGAAATAGGAGGCTAAATTTGATGTGACATTTTTCACTAGGATTCACCGTTCCCAATTAGGGTTCATTACGTTCCAATTAGGGCTCATCTGATCCCAACTAGTAATTCTAAGATCCCCAGTAGGGGTTTACTGTCCCCATAAAAGGTGTATTGTGTTTCATTGCAATGAAATCACCGTTCCATATTTTGTTTATCAACACATGCTAAAATGAGAATCGTATGAGGCTAAAATAATCGAAGTAGGAGGCTAAAATTGATGTGACATTTTCTATTAGGGTTCACCATTCTCAATTATGGTTTATTACGTTCCGATTAAGGCTTATCTGATTCCAACTAGTAATTATGAGATTCACATTAGGGTTCAATGTCCCCAAATAGGGTGTATTGCGTTTCATTCCAATGAAATTATCGTTCCATTTTTGTTTATCAACACATGCTAAAATGAGAAATGCATGAGGATAAAATGAGCGAAATTGGAGGCTAAAATTGATGTGACATTTTCCACCAGGGTTCACCATTCCTAATTAAGATTTATTACGTTCCAATTAGGGTTCATCTGATCCCAATTAGTAATTATCAGATTTTCATTAGGGTTCACTGTCCCCAAATAGGTGTATTGTGTTTCATTCCAATGAAATCATTGTTCCATATTTTATTTATCAGAACATGCTAAAATGAGAAATGAATAAGGCTAAAATGAGCGAAGTATGAGGCTAAATTTGATATGACATTTTCCACTAGGGTTCACCATTCCCAATTAGGGTTTATTACGTTCCAATTATGGTTCATCAGATCTCAATTAGTAATTATGAGATTTTCATTAAAGTTCACTATCCCCAAATTGGGTGTATTGTGTTTCATTCCAACGAAATCGTCGTTCCATATTTTGTTTATCAACACATGTTAAAATGAGAAATTAATGAGGTTAAAATCAGTGAAGTAGGAGGCTAAATTTGTATGTTACTTTCTGCACTTAGAATTGCAGCATATATTTTGCTCTCATAAACTTTATCTCGTTTTGGAAAATATTTACGCATTTTCTTTCTTAGTTGTCAGTCATCTCTTTCGTTGCTTCATTTTCTTATTCTTTTTTCTTTTTTATTATCAACTCGTGTTTTTCATTTTGTAGTATCTATATAGGTGTAGGTGTTTATATAAAACTGTTAGAAATATATTAATATATCACCCGCTAAAATGTATTACACAATATGCTAAAATGTTATATAGGTCATGCTAAAATGTTGTATACAACATGCTAATATAAATCTGGGGTTGCTCTATGCGAAAATTATGCCTAAAAATGATTTTTTTTTGTATTTTTCATCTATTTTTTTCAAATAAACATATGCAATATAGATCTTAAATGAAAGAGTATGAAAAGAGCTTTAATTTGATATAAGATTTGCGTAAATCCGATTAAAAATGAATAAATTATGATCATTTAAAGTTTTTAAGAATTTTTTCAAAACATGATGATGTCACTTTTTTTAAAAGTCATTTGTTCCAATTCTACCCTTTAATGAGACGCGTGAATTGAAGATTTTCATTTTAATTACAAAATTACTTCCGCAAATTTGCTTTCATCTGGTGCGTTCATTTTTCGGAATAGACGGATGGGATCGGTTCCCGATTCCCACCCGGTGACTGGTTCTCACCAGATCCCATCCCTATATATATATATATATATATATATATATATATATATATAAATTTATACCCTAAAATGGAATTAATAAACCCTAAAATAAAAGTGAATTAATTTGATTTTTTTTAAATTCGGCGACACACGCAATGCACTCGCCCTACGCTAACGTGTGGACTCGTGCATTGCACTCGACAATTAATTTAATATTTTCGAAATAAATATAAACGGTAATTGAAAAATAAAAATCTAATTTTGAAATAAATATATACCATAAAATGGAATTATTGAACCATAAAATAAAACTAAATATATTAATTTAATTATTTTGAAATTCGACACCTCACGCAATGCATTCACCCGACGCTAACGGGTGGGCTCGTGCATTGCGCTCGACAGTTAATTTCTCCAACTTAAATATAATCCGAAATTGAGATTAATAAAGCTTAGAAAAAAACATAAACCTTAAAAAGCACAAAATAAACCTCTAAAAAATACTAAAAAAACCTCTAAAAATACTGTGAAACCTAAAAATCTCTAAACTCCTAAACTATAAACATTAATTGGAATGGAAAAAAGCACAATTTGAAATAAATAAACTCGTATAAGATAACTACCAGATACATTACTTTTTAAGCATACAAGTGATATTTTTCGAATTTTAAGTAATACTTTTTAGTATTACTATTGATACTCATTTTGCCGAATTTTTTTTTTTTTTTTTCTGCGGAATGACCCACAAATTTAATTGACCCATCTGAAATAAGGCTTATGTACACATTGTGCATCCATGTGTTTATAATATTATAATGATTAATTATGTTTGTACCTTAATTACTTTTCTTCAATTCCCTGTGGTGCAACGATCTAGCTAACTGTGTACGCTAGTTTATTTTAATATAATTCCCATGCACAAACATTAGGGTAGGCCGCCATTGCTCCCAAACCATTTTTTTCCTTCAAAAAAAAAAAGAAAAACAAGAAGAAGAAACGGGAGAGCTTGATACGTAGGCATGTTACTATATATATTTAGTTAATTTACTAATATATATCCCTATTTAATATGTTTACATTAAGCTTTAATTTACTGTCAAATAAATTAATAAATAGGAGATGTTAAAAACTTTCTTAATTAATTGTCTTTTCTAATTTTTTTTCTTAATTAGTTAATTCCCGTGAAAAGTCTAAATCGGTTTATCAAAATAGGACGGAATGAGCATGTATATTATACAAGCACTAAAGCACTTCGGGAAAGTGATTTTAATAAAAAAATAAATAAAAGACGCATCTTCAATTTCTGACTGATTTAACTCTTAAATGAATCTAGCTAACGGACCAGAAAAGGTAACAATGTAAACATATACGATCGTAATTGACTAATAGTTGAGGGACTAGCTACTATATCCAGATTTTTGCCCTTCTTTTTAACGTGGAGGGAAAATAAATATGTAATCCGCCGTCCGGCCATTTCTTCAAATTTATGGGTTTTAATATTTTTATTTTTTATAGGCAAAACACTTGCAAATTCATGGTCATCGGAAAAAAGATGGGAATTAATTGTCTCTTCATATATCACCATGGGTGTCAATCCAAATTTCAAGCATTTTAGTTTTCTTGTTCTATTTTCAAATTGGAAAATAAAAAATAAAAAAACGAATAATCTCACTAACTAATTAATTATCTATAAAAAAAATACTATGAGTTTGAAGGACAGGATGCTGGATATATTACAGTTTTTTCCCTTTGTTTTCTCTTTTTGATTTTTTATTTTCCTTAACTTATTATTGAAGTTGAATTTGCTATTTTCTAAATAAATATTGGGTAATAACAGAAAAATTAACAACATAGTTAGGATTGAATGAAAGTTGAAGGAGCTATATTAAAAGAAAATATAGAACAACGATGTGTTGAAAAAATAATATTGTATAGAGATTTATCGAAATATAAACTAAAAATATAGGGAGCTATTAAACCGTTTTGCCTAAAATAATTATCATTAATATTTATTTTATGGATATGGATATGCAGGACAGTTGGCTAATAGTCTTGGGGGCGTTGGTGTCATTTCATTAATAATATGATTTGACGAGCATTATTTAGTTGAAATAGCAAAAAGTCCACTTTATAATTAAATGAGTATTGAATGACTAATTTATAGGTTTAGTTTGACAATGATGTTATATGTAGAATCGAGAAATTTTCTTGGAACAAACTGAAAATGTAGCATTTATGAAATGAGTAGAATAATAATAGAACGTGATGGATAAAAATTATGTCAACACATTCGAGATAAAGCTATATATATATAATTATATATAGATTGTACCAATGTTGAATAATGACGTGCGGCAGCAGGTTAGTACTTACTACTTAGTAATATAGAAATTTATGTTTCAAACATTAATGAGCTTAATTATTTGTAGAAATGAATGATAGATCCATATTAATTGTTATAGGAGCACTTTTCAAACATGGATAAGCATTTTTTCACCAAGGTGAGGATCTTCTCCTTTTCAACATATATCGAAGAAAATGTGGTGAAGTCAATGCAGTCAAAGGAGAAGATTGAAGGGCGGTTCTCAGCAGAGGAGGTCGGTATGTTGTGAAGTTACATAAACCGTGCAGATTGAAATATGTTCTTAATCATGTACATGCACATTATGAAGAACATGTAAGAGTCAGAATGCTAAATATAAAGCATGTAAATGACACGAGGTTGATAACCATGTTCGATCAACTGATTTACGCTAGGAGGGCTTCACAAGTCCGTGAAAAATAATCTACTACTCCGTTGCAAGGTTACAAAGGCTCTCCCGTCACTCGACCCCTTTCCTACACTTGATGAGTGGTGTTTTGACACATCATTTTGAGGTTTAAATGAGTTATTTGAATAGTTTTACATGTGTTTTAACCCAAATTGCGCTTTTAACCTCCCGGCTTGGAAGTTTTATTTCTGGTTTAAGTTTTATAGGAAATGGTGGATGAATAAATGAATTTTTGAGTGATTCAATGCCATGTGAAGATAGAGGATCGAATTACGAGCAAGCTGCAAGTTGAATCACCTTAATCGGACAAGAAACGAGAGAGAACGAAGCAAAACCATAAGAGGTGTCGGAGCAGGGGTGGAGACGCGACCCGAGTTGCTCACTCGCGCCCGGAGGCACAACCCGAGTGCTCACTCACGCCAAATGACGCGATCCGAACAACTCAATGGGCGGCGCGACCCGTGTGCAGAAGCGGCGCGAGTGGACATCTACATAGAGGCCCTAAAAGTCATTCTGGGGCGCAACCCACGCCAGAAGAAGGAGGCGCAACCTCCGTGGTGGCGCCCCGTGCACTAAATTCCCAATTTTTCATTTTTTCCCCATTTTTGATTTTTTTTTAATTCTTTTATTCCTCTACTATATAAACCAATCCCAATTCGAAATTAGGGCATTCGACTCTACCTTTAGCCACTTTTAGAGAGAGAAATACTTGGAGAAGAAGAGAGGAGAAAGGGAATTGAAGATTGGACAAGAAGAACAAAGTTGGAAGCAAGATTTGAAGGCGAAAACGTCCACCCGGGTTCTTTTGTTCTTTAATTTTGTTAAAATCATATTTCTTCTTGTAGAGATTTTGGTTACCATGTAATTATGATGAGCTAAATCTTTGATACTTTTGGGTGTTGGTTTTATTTAGATTATGGGGGATAGATGAAATTTATTTTGGATGTTTAATAGTTCTTGATTATGCTTTGAATTCTTGTATGTATGGGTGTTATGTATTGTTGATTGGTGAGAACTAATTGATAATTAAATAGCATGATTATTTATGTTGATTCAAAATTCGAGAGATGAGCTTCAACATAGGAACCTAGAATTCAAAGAGCAATTGTCAACAAAATCGAGAGGTTTGAGATAGTTGTTAAGGCATAGATCATTGGTGCTCTTGGTAAGCACACTTAGGTATTAATTGAAGACAATAATCCTATGCATGTGCCTCACATTCTAAATGCTTTGAGAAGAGATTTAGAACAAGTTAGTGATCGCCTTGGTAATCTTGAATTGGAAATTAAGCATCCATTATAATTAGATTTTGTGTTAAGTAATCCAATAAAATCAACCCCTAGAGTGTTCCTTTCCTTAATTGCCCAACTCGTTTATTAATTGTAATTATTTACTTTGCTTTATTGTTTTGTTAGTTTAAATCAAACAATTATTCATTCCGTCGTCTAGATAACAAATAGGAGCCAATATCATAGTACGTGCTTATTTTTTTTATAGAAAAACACCCCTAGAAGGGATGGGGCATTCGGCTACATGCACAGCCTGTATATAAAATGAAAATTATCTCGTACAAAGTCATAGGTGGAATGTATCCCAAAAGTAAACACACCTCTAACCAAGTACTCAAACTAGAAACAAGACAACAACTAAAAGGGGATGCATCCACAGACCGGATGCTAACCACAAAACCTAAATGAAAAACATAAACTGGAGCACAACCCAAGATGGACTGTAACTCAAAACAAGAACAAATAAGAAACAAATACAAAACACAAATGTGGAACATCATCATCTAACTATATCTAAAACGAAAGTTGGGATAACCCAACTAATCCATCCTCACTAGGGAGAGCAAATATCGAGGAGCAGAACCTGAATCATAAAAGATAAGCGTAGGAGTCTGAGCCCCCTACCGGCAAGATAGTCAGCAGCCCGATTCCCCTCATGATGGATGTGGGAAAACCAAACATGTCGTCCACGGCATAACAAACGAATGGACGTCAACGTATCCCGAGTCACAGCCGAACCGGGTCAGCCCGACTGCGACACCGACACCATTGAAGCAGCATCCATCTCAATCCAGATATGATCTGAATACTGTACAGCAAGTCTCAGCCCATGTAGCAGAGCCTGGAAATCCGCGTCAAAACTCAATGCTACCCGAAGAGGCACGTAGAAGCCTGCCAAAAATGAACTCGTGTAATCTCTAATCAAACCACCACCGCCTGCCGCCATCTGAAGATCGATCGAAAAAGATCCATTCATGTTAAGCTTCACCCATGGTGCCTCAGGAGGCCGCCATGACACCATCCTAGACCGGATAGACCTCGGAACAGGGTTAGAGACGGGCATGAAAGGCACCTGCGGATAGCAGCCCAACCAATGCTATGGAAGGAGCTTCCCGGCCGAAACCAAAAGTCGGAGATGACGCTTAACCTGCCAAACAATATGAGAAACAAGGAAAGGAACCCTGCGATGTTTGCGACTGTTCCTCCCCGTCCAAAGAAACTAAAAATCAAGGCAATGAAGCAAGAAACTGATGTGCTTCGGAGAGGATCGTGGATACAAACCCCGCCAAAACCCAAGATTCTGTGTGACTGTATGTGCGTGAGGTGCAGAAGTGTGAAACCAAGACGCAACAAAAGCCCAAACCAATTTCGCAGACTCAGACCAAAGACTCGACCTGCGGATCATCACAACAATGACAACGGGAGGCTAGATGAGTACGACGGGACTGGAGACACACATCTACAAGGACCCTACCATACAACAAACACCAAAGGAAGACAGAAATAGAGGGAGAAATGCAATCATGCGAAATGGACTCGAAAAGAGGCCGCTCGGGCCGCCGATACCTGACCTGATCCCAAGCAGAGGTCAAGGAGAACTCACCAGTAGAAGTCAAATTCCACCGCATACTATCCCTCTCTCCCCACAGCACATGAGTCCGACTCAACGAATCAATCAACCCATCAGGAAAAGCAAAGTGAGCACATAAATCATACAGACGAGGCATAGACCACAACTCACCATCAAAATACCAATCAACAGATGTATGATCAAACACAGTGGCAGGATAAAAAACAGATAAAGATAAATCATCATACCAAACATCATCTTAGAAGATTACCTCATCGGCCCCTAAAATCCACCTGATATGCTCCTGAGCCTGCATGTCAGCTCTCACAAGCCTCCTCCACACCCTGGTATCGGACTTCCTTAAAGGCACCCTCATCGGAGGAGATGGACCACAGTACTTTTGCCTCATAGTACGTGCTTATTTAATTTTCTTTTTCCTTGTGGATTCGACCTCATTTCACCCTGTACTACATTTGCTTGTTCACTTGCAAGTTGATTTGAGTTTTAAAACTAAAATTTCACACATCAAGTTTTTGACGCCGTTGCCGGAGAATTAGTGTTTTAAATTTGTGCTATTGTGATAAGGTTGTTATTGTTAATCTAGACATTATTTACTTTATTTTTATTTTTCACTTTTTGTTATTGGTGCTTTGAAGGGAAGAGCACTTCTTGAATGTGAGGTTATTGTTTCTCGTCGACAAAGAGAGATTGAAAAAAGAAGAATAGTCATAGTAGATGGAAATGAAGGTCTTGTTCGTCGTCTACAACAACAATTTGAGGAGATGCAACAAAGATTGAATGAGCAACGAGATGTTCGGGTTCAAGTGGAACAACCACCCATTAGAAATATGTTCCAACCCATTGTAAATGAAAGAGTGATGAATGGGCCAAGAATTGAAGCCGATAATTTTGAATTGAACCCTGGATTAATCTCATTGATACAACAAAACTAATTTGTTGGAGGAGTCGATGAAGATCCAAATGAGCAGATTGATCAATTTCTAGAAGTGTGTGGGACCGTGAAGTTCAATGGAGTCCCGAATGACGCAATACGCCTCCAAATTTTCCGATTTTCTCTTAAAGAAAAAGCATGAACATGATATCAAGGTTTGAGAGTCGGATCTATTGAAACACGGGCTGATTTGATTTCAAAATTTCTATATAAATTTTTTCCTCCGAGTTTGATGTTGAAGTTGAAAGGTAAGATAACACAATTTCGCCAATGGGATGATGAGGTTTTAATGATGCATGGGAACAGTTCCGTGAAATGTTGAGGAAGTGCCCTACTCATGGTTTGGTATCGACCACCAAGTGTTCATATTTTATAATGGAACCAATAAAGACATGAAGAGACTATTGAATGCCGCATCGGGTGGCTCATTGTTAGGAAAAGGGCCCGATGATGCTATGAAAGTTATCCGAAGCCGAACCTTTATCTATCTTGGCGGCCCAAATGACAATTCTCAATAAAAAGATTGAAGCCATCATGTAACACCCCGGTCCCGAGGATTAGGACGGGGACACTACGGGAAAAATACAAGGAAAAATGTAGCATAATCCAAAATTCAGAGGGTCCTCTGTAATGTCCCGGTCCCAAAAGAAATAATAAATTAGGGCCAGGGTGTTACTAAAAAAGGAAGTACTATTTAGAATAGTTAAATGAAATAACTTTAGAATAAGAATTGGTTATATTCCCCAGAATTTGGGCAGCATAACCTCTGTAACTGGAAGAAATCCACGTCTTTCAACGTATCAACGAAGTCAAATGATTCGATCAAGTCAAAAGAATGCCTATTCATAGGCCAATCAAATTCAAACAGAATCCAACAATTTATAGATAGGATTCTGACTCTTCAAATAAACAAGACCTCTCCATAGGTCACAACAACTAAGACCTATCAATAGGTCAGAGGCAAATAAACTATTTTAAGTCCCATTCATAGGACATAAGCAATTAATAAAGTTAAGACCCATTCATAGGTCAACTGAAAAATAAACAGAATCCAAGACTCAACCAAATATGACCAACTCATAGGTCGAAAACTGTAATGAAACATGCTTGAATCTATGGAAAAGAAATGAGACTTTATTTATCATGATTCAAATAAGAATACAATTCAGATAAGCCTAAAAATAAAACATAGCATGCAATCATACTATGGGATAACTGTATCAGAGTTTAAGCAGAAAACAATGGAGTAATATTGTATCACATAACAACATACTCATGAGCAATAATTTAGTCTGAACGAGACAGCAAGGCATGATCAACCCACAACAGTACATCGAGCCATCACCTCCCGCATCTCAACCTGTGAAAAACATTTTGAAAATATTTTGGGCGTGAGTACTAAAGCACTCAGTGGGTTAAACTTTAACTCAATCTTTAATAAAAACTGTAACAGAATATCCAAAATATAAATACAGATAATGGAAAGCAAAACGCGAAAGCCCTTCCCATTTCTGCAAACCTTTACTTTTCTTTGGTACCAAGTAGCTCCTTCTGTCGTCTACTGCACTCTATGACATGTCGCTCATAGGAAAAGGGAGGGGTTACCTCGCTAATCCGAGAAAAGTGTACCAGGGATCACTTAGCATTGACCCTGAGTATACCATGGGTTACCTAGCAATGACTCCTTATAGTGATGCCCAGATCATGTGTATGTTCAGGGGTTACCTCACAGTGACACCTTTAGTGATTAACATCACAACTGCAAGAATCACAGTTCATGTCTATCTTTTGATCTATGTTCTCTATAGAGCGCGTAATATGATATAAGCATAAAAACTATGTCATTCTCTAAATATAACAACTAGGCTAACCTTTAATTCCTCTAGCAACTTAGTTCAATTATGCTTCTTATTCCTTAAACGGAAATCATTTTATAACTGGAGTTTAATGCTGAAAGCACAAGCTAAAGAGTACAACTTATTATACACAAGTATAATCAATACACAATAAATATTTAATATACTGTAATTTTAAACTATGACTTTTAGACTTTAAAAGTAAACTCTAATCTTAATCTATAAACTATGAACTTTAACCTATAACCTTAACTTTTAACCCATAGACTTTAGTTATGACAAGGCATAATCTATTCTATTTAATTATGTCGAACCATAATCTATATTCGCTTATTGTGATAAATCATAATCTATATTCTCAATAATTATGATAAAGCATAATCTATGTTTTCAATAATTATATATCTGTATAATACTATGTTCTCATTAATTATACAACAATATAATACTATTACTCTAGCAGAGACTTGAGCAGATAATTTCTCAAATATTTTATAATTTGGATATTCTAACTATGACTATCACATTTATGAGTTAATAACTCAAATATAGATAGGTTTTGCAAATAAACCCACCTCGATTAGATCAACTCAGGTGATCAAACTTCTTGATACTCATCCGTCAGCTCCTCTAACCGGCACAACAAGTCCTACAAGGTCAAACCTTATTTTAGGACTGCTACTCTAATTTTCAGAACTCGACTTTAATTTAATTGGAGCTTTTATTTACTTTAATTATATTTCAACTAAGAATGCGCGACTCTAGAGACCTCGTACAACTTTCACACAAGAGGAAATAAATTCCAAAATATAATTTTCAATTTAATGGGACCAAAAGATTTGACAGAAGTCACTTTCCGTAACTTGCCATTTTAATCAAATTTTACACAACTAACCTCGATTGCACTTTTCACTTATCCAAAAATTATGAAAATAATCAGGCATGATCCCACATTTATCTTTATTAAACTATGCAATTTTTGTAATTTTCTGAAATCACATGTTCTTGTTATAAAAATAACCGCGTGATTAAAATAATCGACTTTAATTAAAACTTATCGGAAAATTACGAAACTTGGAAGGCCTATAGGAAATAATTTTTTGAGCAACTTTACAGAAGAAACTCTTTCGATTTGATAATCCAAAATAGGTGAAAATGGGCAAAAACGTGATCTGATCGGCGCCCTTTTTTCACGTTTTCCGGCATTTTCGCCGGTTTCCGACCACCGGACGACGACGCACTCAACATACGAAATGAAGCACTATTTAAAATACACAACATATTAAAATTTCAACTATAAAGGATAAGAAATGGACCGAAATGAGACAACCGAAGTGGCGGCGCGACGACGGCAATTTCCGGCCATCCACGACGGCGGCTCTCCGGCAGCCTTCCGGCGCTCGACAGCTGCTCCCGCAGCAGCACCCCCAACAAAACTTAACCTGGGCCCGCATGCGCGATTTACTTAGCGCAGGCCCGGGTTTCTCTCGTTCGTCAACACGAACGAGAGAGAAAGAGAGAGAGGAGAGAATGAGTAAGGAAAAAGTAAAGCCCCCCTCCCCTATTTATAGAAAAACCAAGGCTTGGGCGAGTATAACTTTTTCGGATATAAAATACTGATAAAGTAATTTCCGGATTCAATTAAAGTTGCTTTATTCAATGGCGAGGTCCAAATGACCTCCAACACAATATCTGAAAATACCGGGAGACTCGTTGGCTCGAGTACTATTGAACCAACCCGACTCGGGATGACGAAGAAGTCGTCTGAAGAAAAACGAAGAAAGATTCCCTTTCAAAAATTAATTTTACTATTCCTTTTGACTGACAGATTTTGCTCCCGAGTGTTCGATTGACCTCAGATGGACAATCCGTGAACGCGAATGGATTCCTTAGGTCATTTCCCATAAGATAGGCTTGATAGAACAAGTCTCGGATTAATGAGGAGGATTTCGTAAATTTTTTGAATCACGAACGCTAACATAAATTACTATTCACAGGTTTTCCCTTTACGATTTTCAATTACGGGACTTCTATAGAGGTCAGAATAAAATTCTGAAAGCACCAACGGCTTCCTTTAGGTCGTTACATTCCAAAAAAGACCAATATTAACTATCTTCCGGCGGAAAACGCGAAATCTCATAATCGATTTTCACATAAAATACACAAAAAGGTCGTGACTTACATCTGTTTTACTTTATTTTAGCTCCAATTATTTTCTTTAGTTTTCTAAATAAATTTAGAAACTCTTTGAAATTTCGGGATGTTACACATCACCCATTCTTCATTGAGCTCAAAGAATGAGCAAATCCAAGGAGTTGAAGCGATGAAATATGTCGAGCAATAGAGCAACAATGGCCGCCCAAACCAAAGTTTTCTAGGAGAAAATCATTACAATCAAGGAGTCCGACAATATTATTCAAATGTTCCTTATGGTAATCCTAATGGTGCTTGCCAATCTCCACCCAACTTTGCCGTAACAAATGACATGCTTGATGATGAAAATAATCCCAAGATGGATAATCTTTTGATAGGATTCATGGGTAAAATAGAGACATATATGGGAGAGTCCCAAGTTCGCTTTGAGAAGCTTGAAAGTAAGATGGACATGATTGGATCACGGGTGGACACCATTGGAACAAGAATGGATGTGATTGAGAAGAGAATGGATAGATTGGATATTATAGTGGGGAAACGACCGCAACAAAGCCCAGAGCAATACAAAGCTATATCCGTGATGAGTTTGAAAACTTGTGATGGGTTAAAAACGCCATGTGATGAATTTTTGGAAATTGAATGCGAAAATTCTCAAAGTGAAAAAGTTGATAAAAAGAGAAGCAAAGAAAATGGTTAAGGATGCTTCAAGTAAGCCACCGTCAGCACCTCTAGCTCCCATTCCTATTGCCATACCTTACCCTCAAAGATTGGAGAAGGATACCATGATGGAACAATTTACCAAATTTTTGTAGATGTTTGGGAAAATTCACATTAATACCCCACTTGTGGAAGTCTTGGAAAGGATGCCATATTATGCCAAGTTTTTCAAAGAAATGCTAGCAAATAAGAAGAAGTTAAAGGATTATGAGATTGTGAGCCTCACAGAGGAATATAGTGCAATTATTCAAAGGAGGTTTCCACCAAAGCTCAAGGATCCGAGGAGTTTCATCATCCCTTGTGGTTTTGGGGATAAGTTCTTTGGGAATGCCTTGTGTGATCTTGGTGCAAGCATTAACCTCATGCCCCTTTCTTTCTTCAAGAAACTCGACATTGGGAAGCTCAAGCCAACGAGTTTTAGCTTGCAAATGGCGGATCACACTTTGACTTATCCGAAGGGGATCTTAGAGGTTGTGATAGTAAAAGTGGATAAATTTATCTTCCCAATTGATTTCTTGGTGCTTGATATAGAAGAGGACAAAAATGTGCCTCTTATCTTGGGAAGACCATTTTTGAGTACCGGGAGAGCATTGATAGATATGGAGAAAGGTGAACTTATCCTTCGAGTGCATGAGTTAAGAGCCGTGTTTCCCATTTCCATGAGGAGAGAAGCCATAAAAGATGATGAGCTTAAGAGTATTGAAGAATTCAAGGTGGTCCAAGAGATAAAGCCACGAATTGAGAACATGAAAGCGAGGAAAGAAGATGAGATACCTAAGGAGTATTATAGAATCTTTGATCCGGATTTGACTTTTAAGTCTCAAAGAAAAAAAAAAGAGTTCTAAGGTGGTAGAAGTGTGGCACTTTGTTCCAAATAAGTTTGAGGGAGGGATAAGTGTGGTTATTTTGGACTCCTTTTTATTTATTTTTGTTTTACATTTCATGTAGTTGCATTAAAATTTTGGTGAAATTTTAAAATTTTAATTTTTCTAGTTTGTTTGCACGTTTACTTGCTTTCAATAACTGGTAGTTTTGGATTTGGTTTTTGATCTTGTGGAGACTTGTGGTTGAAGTGTGGATTAGGTTGCTATTTTGCTTATGATGAGATGATTTTATTTGGAAAAATTACATGAAAGCATGTTATGATTTGTTGATGAAGTTACATAAACTGTGTGGTCATGTTCATCATCATGTACTTGAACATTATTGTGAACATGTAACACGAGGTTGGTAACCCTGTTCGATCAATTGATCTACGTCAGGGGGACTTACCAAGTCCGTGAGAAATAGTTTACTACTCCGTTGAATGGTTACAAAGGTTATTACACGAAGACTCTCGTCACTCGAGCCCTTTCCTACCCGATTCAACCTCTTTCACTAAACTGAATTGTGAGCTCCCTCATAACCTAGAATCCCTCTAGTTCCCATAAGAAATCTCTCCTAAGACTCCTCTAAGTGTGTATGAAAGTGAGTTTCAAACACAGACTAGAAACAAAATGATCTAACCGATCAAACCTAGTCTACCCGAATACTATATGCTTCGAATGTGAAGTCTTTTAACTCTCAGCCCTTCTGTGTATTCGTAAAACTTCGTGTCACTTAAACTAGTCTGAATCCCAGGCTATTTATAAGAAATAGTTATAGCCTAAACAAGGTATTCAGAAATCCTATTTTGACTAGGATTTAACAAGGAAACAATTTCCTTAATTAAATTGGACTTTCCTAGTTTAGATGTCTTCCTTGAATAGAACTCCTTCTTTCCTTCTTGATCTTCATCACGAACAAGGCAGTTTCTATTCTGAAACGTCCATCTTGAATCTGCAGCTTCAACTCCTTAAATCTAGCATGGCACGTCTCTTGTAAACTCTCTGGACAATCATGTACATGATCATGTCTTTGAACATGATTAAGTACATGTCTTGATCTTCAATCAGATTGGCAGCAGAATGTTCACAGTAATGTCCAGAATATGTTATTCGAATATGAATAACCAAAATCTTTTTGTGTTCTTTTAAAATTGCCATCAAATCTAAACAGATAATGACAATCCGAACACTTTAGTGCAAATGGAACTAACAATCTCCCTCTTTATCTTTATCTGGTTGCAAATCAGCTCCATGTTTAAAAGAACACAATCCTTGAACTGTAGGATCATGTACTTAAAAACATACTTGTATGTTGTGAAGAACATCATATGATTCAGTTGTGTTTCACTTTCTTATCAGCTTATACTTGCGCTGCTATATTCATTTTTTTTATATTTTTATCTTTTAATATCAGTTTCAATTTTCTAGCAGATATTAATCATATAGGGAATAAAAATAATATGTTCCATAACAAAATAACTATTATAAGCTATTAGAGCAAAAATAAAATATCTTGCAAACCATGATGCAAGATAAGTAGAACAGAAAAAAAAACTAAAAAAAAAACTTATATTTGCATTACTCCCCATATTTACCACCGAGAAAGACAAATGAGTAATACCATCAACTACTTGGATTTGTCAGAGTCTTGATCAGCATCATCTTGTTCAGATCCTCCTTCTACTTCAGAACCTTCTTCTTCTTCAGCCTCCGTCTCTTCATCAGCCTCTTCTTGGGTTTCAGCTTTCTCTTCCTCATCAACTTCTTCTTCAGTAACCTCCTGCTCTTCTTCATGAACCTCTTCTGCAGTCTCTTCTTGGATACCTTCAGATTCATTCTCTTGTGCTGCAGTCTGTGCTTTCACTTGCTTTGATGCTGGAGTAGACTTCTTCTGAGCAGCAGCTTTGGCAGTATTTGCAAGCTTGTGCAAGTTATGAACATTCTCAGGAACATCTGCTGCTGGAGAGGCAAAATCTTCTCTTGATGAAAGATCATCAATCATTACTTGAATCTTCATCTTCTTAGAAGTATGCTCAAAAATCAGACGAGCATGAAACTCCAAGCTTCTCTCTAGAAACTTCAGCACAACACTCGTAGGTGAGGATTCTTCAACAGTATCATCAATTCCCTTCTTGGATGACAAGTACTGTTTGAACTGGAGGCGAAGGTGAGGATCTCCTATCTCAGGAGCAACCTTGATCACAAGAGGCTTGTTGAGAGGAACAACTTGATCTTTCTTTGAAGAGACATTCTTCTTTTGTTGTTTGATAAGGCTGTAGATCAGTGAAGGATAGCATAGAGGTCCCCTGACCACTGTAGATTCAGCACTGCTAATGATCTTGCCAAATATAAAATCACCATAATTAAACTGCTTTCCAGTTCTAAGGTGATACAGAAACTTCCCTTGAGCTTGAGTCACTGTTGCTCTGTGCTTCGTGGGTAGCCAATTGTGGATCAAGATCCTGAATAGAGCACCATACTTGCGAGTCAGCTTGAAAGTTGGAATAGTCTGCAGATGCGATGGCCGTTTGTTGTAGATGCCCTGGGTCAGTTCCCCAGCAACCATCCCCCAGTCATCAATCTCCTTGTACTCTCCTTCATATGCACATCTCAAAAATTCATTAATCAGATCTGGAGAAAACTGCAGCATCTCTCTTCTAACAAACACTTTCTGAAAATCTTCAGACTCTGGATCATCAATCTCTTTGGTTAGATTACAGTAGAACTCAGACACAACCTTAGGAACAAACTCTTGCACCTTCTGCAGAGTTCTTAAATGACCAGCTTCCTCTAACAAGGTGTACACAACAGTGGCCAACAGTGTATCATTGTCTACTTTCTTATCAGAGATCATAGACCTCTGCTTCACTTTCTCCCACAAATCAGCATGTTTTAAAGAACGAAAGATAGTTGAACTTGAAGTACCTGGAACATGAACAGTTTGTTTGAGAGCTTTAGACTCATGTTCACTTGACTGTGAGTGAACATGTTCAGGTATATCTTCCGGCTGGGCAGCTTTCTTGGCTTTCTTGGAAGGACCAGTCGTTTCAATGGCTTTCATTTTCTTAATAGACACGACAGTGGATGGTGGAGTGGTGGAAGCTTGACTTTGAGTCACAGGAGTTCTGGGCACTAACTGAACCATAATAGTAGAGGTCTTCATTCTGGGGGTTTTCTTCTTGACAGGTGATCTGGCAAACGGATCATACTGAGCAGATGCAAGCAACTTCTCCTGTTGTGGAGCAGGAATCTTCTTAGCAGATTCAGAGAATGAACTCTGAATAGCTGCTTTCTCTGTTGGATCAGCAACTAAAGGTCTGTGAATGACCTTCTTCTTTCCTTTTGCAAGAGCAGCTGCTATGGCTTTCATCTTCAGGCTTAATGGAATATCATCTTCTCTGTTGATCGGGCCATTTTTACCTACTTATTTTGGGTTATTTGGTGTGAATTCTCAATGTTAATTGCGTTGAAATTATGCATTTATGGAAGAAAGTGTTTTGTGAGTGATTGCAGGTAATTAACACAAATATGAAGGAATTGGCCGAGTTTTGTGGACATTTATGCAGTCAAGATAATTGAAGGAAATCTGGCGAGTCTGGAAGCCATGCCGTATGGGCATACTACCCGGAAGGGGCACCGAGATGATAGATTCTGGGCCTGCGCGCGCGGATTTTGGGCTGAAGTGCACAGATTTATTGAGCCTTTGGGCCTGGACACGAATTGGATGCTATTTTATAGCTTTTAGACTCTATTTTTATCTCTTTCCTAGTTAGATTAGGTTTATGACTCTATTTCCATAATAAACAATTGTATTTGAGGATATAGAAGATAGATTAGGATTCAATTCCAGATTCACGCAAGAGCAGAGACGCGATAGAGCAGATTTTTATTCTTCTATTTCATTCCTTTTCATCACTATTTTCTCTCAGACAATTATTGTAGTTCGAATCCAGTTATGAATTCAAGCTAAACTCGTTCTTATTCTGGTAACAACTAACGAAGCCCTGGCCTAGCTAAACTGTGAGATCTAATTGCTCTTTTCTCATTCAATTATTTTGCATGCATTTGTTATTCTCTGTATGTTGAGTCGTTAATTGTTTCGATATTGCTAGATAGTTGCAAATATTTAGTGAGTCGGAATTAATTAGTAGTCAATTAAACCGGCCATCCGTAATTGTGGTTTAAGTTTAATTAGTGGCAAAACGGTTCTTCAGAACCAGGGGAATAATAATCTTAATTTAACGGTCCTATGTCAGAGTCTGTTAATTATGAATCAGGTTCCTCTAGAATTTAAGGCTGTCGGCTCATTAAACCTATAGAGCGTCTCTTACGGTTGTCAGTCGATTAAGGAAATAATTGGTGAAGCGTCTTCCTGATTATCGAGAAACTACGGAGGAATTAGGCTGCGTCAGTACGTGTCTTCAGTAGCTATAACTGATTTGTATGTATTAATTGAATTTATCTTTGCGTCGAGGATCAGTTTTGGTAATCTAGGGTGGAGTTAATTTGAATCCGAAATATTTCTTCTAATATTTTAAATCTGTTCAATCGTGCATCTTTCTATTTAATTGTTAATTCCGTTTATTTTATTATAATCACAAAAATTCCCTTGAAAGTTTTGTTCTACAGATTGGAAGTGTAGAGTAATTCTCGCCGGTCCTTTGGGAGACGATCTCGCTCATCGTTGTACTGTGCAGTAAGGGCATACCTACTGTTGTCGGGAAATTTATTTTTGGTGTAAAATGACACACCAAATTTTGGCGCCGTTGCTTGGGATCGGTTTTTAAGCAGTAATTACTCTAAGATTTTCAGTTTGTTATTTTTTCTTTGTTTTTTTTTATTTTTCCAGTGCATGACTCGTTCCTCGCAAAAAAGAAAAGCTAGTATTTGATCCAGGCCTGAGAGGACTTTACACCAGTTGAGGAGAGCTGCTAGGGACTCTAAGGAGGTTTCCACATTTGATTTAGGAACTTTTGATCTTCATCAATTGTTCGATGAAAATATGGTGGGGAACGCGAATCAAGCTCTCGCCAATGCTGACGAGCCTGCGCCTCTTATCAGGGAGCTCGGCCGCCATAGAAGTAACAGGCCCATCTGCATCGTGTTGCCTACCATTGCAAACAATTCGGAGATACGACTTGGTTTCATACAGGTTCTGCCCAAGTTCAGTGACTTGCCCGGCGAAAGTGCGCACAAGCACTTATCTGAGTTAGACCTGGTCTGTTCTACCTTGCGGCCTCAAGGATTTTCTACTAATAATCTGAGGCTACTGACTTTTTCGCACACTCTGCAAGGCAAGGCTAGGGATTGGTTATTTGATGTTTCATCTGGTTCGGTTACCACTTGGAATAAGTTGGAAGAACAATTCTTGTGCAAGTTCTTCCCAGAATCCAGAGCTTTAAATTTGAGAATGGCAATCAGCAGCATCAAACAGAAGCAGAATGAGAGCTTAGCCGAGTACTGAGAGCGGTTCCAGCAGCTATGTCGCAAGTGCCCAGACCACGGGTTCACGGATTATCAACTGCTAACCAATTATTTTTACCGTGGCATGTCTACTTTTGACAGGAAGATCGTTGATGCTGTCAGTGGAGAATCTCTCACCAACAAGACACTGGCCGATGCCAAACAACTGATTATTGACATGGTTTCTGGAGGTCAATAGTATGAAGATGAGGATGATGATAGGTATCGACCTGTGAAAGGGATTGAGCGAGTTGAGAGCTCCGGTGTCAATGAAAAGATCGATGCTCTGACTTCTCTGGTTCGAAATCTAGCTGTGGCGCAAGCTCAAGATATCCGCTGTGGAATCTGCTCAGAGAATGGCCATTTCACTGATGCCTGTCTTGCCTTGCAAAATTCTCCAACCGAGCAAGCATTCTATGGGTCCGGTGATGCACAACAAGATGCCATGAGATGGAAGAATTATGACCCGTACTCAAATACGTACAACCCAGGCTGGAGGGACCATCCTAATTTCGGCTGGAGGCAGCCAGATCAGAAGATGCCTGGAGTTTTACCTCTGAGGACACCGCAGGACGGTCCGTATGGGTATACTGACAAGTCTGCGCCCAGCATGAGTAAAATTATGAAGTGTCTAGAGCAGAGCAGTGCCCTTGTTAACAGTTTGGCACAAAGCCAGAAAGCATTCCAGCAGGAGACGCAAGCTGCCATAGGCAGTAGGGCACACAGATCACTCAGCTCGCCACTCAAATGAACAAGATGCAGGCGAATCAAGGCCAACTCCCATCTCAAACTGAAATGAATCTAAGAGCGCATGTTTGCGTTGTCACTTTGAGAAGTGCGGAGGAGTTAGCCGACTTGGAGGCTAAGAAGAAAGAAAAGGAGCCGGAAGGGCATACTAAAGGACTGAAAAAAGAATCTGGTGAAAGGAATGAACAACCTACTATGTCTCTTCCCTCTCAAGTAAGTACTGAATCAAAAGCTTCTAACCCTCTAGTTGCAGCACGTTTTCCTTCCGGGTTGGTTCAAAACAAGAAGGATGATGATGAGAAAGAGATCATCGAGTTGTTCAAGTAGGTACTCTTTGGTGGGCTGACTGAAACCGCTGCAATAACAGATGAAGATGAGGAGATTCAGGATGTCATCATGCAGCTGCACACCACTAATGAATTTTCAACTCGGAATCTAACGGGCCGCATGCCCTTACTGACCAACTCGGAGCCGTTTTTACCATCTCATGTGAAGGCCCCCGTACTAGAGCTAAAGGGGCAAGAAGCAAGGTTGGTCGAGCTTTTGAAGAAACATAAAGGTACGGGGATGGAAACGATACCTTTCGACAGGGGCAGATCTGCTATGTCTGAAATTACCTCGTGATCGAGTTATACTTGTGTCGAGCCTCGGACATTAAATAAGGGCGCTTCTCGGGAGGCAACCTGAGCTTTTCTTACTTTATTTCATTTTTCTTATTTCAGTTAGTTGCTTACTTGTTCTGCAAAAAAAAAACAACAAATCTAGTCTAGCTTTTTCGTGCAAGTACCTCTTCTAGAGTTGCCCCTACCCTTGCCGAGCTCATGGAGTTGTTTGACCATTACACACCAAGCTGGGCTACTGCACTTGAGCGTAGTCTGTATGCCCTTACTGGCCGTCTCTCCCCTTGATTGCCAGTTTGTCCTCTCTATCTCTTTGTTTTTATTTTCTTTCATTCATGTTGTGTCCGTTTTGTTGGCTCTTTCCTGCAAAGTGAGGACATTGTGTTGTCTAAGTGTGGGGGGAGAGGAAGTTGTTGTTTTTGTGTCTGGTTCTTTTCTAAATCGAAAAAAAAACTTTTGTATTTTGCTTGTTTTTGTTGAGTATTGGCTGCCGGAGATTGAAATGTACAAAGAGAAAGAGTTAGAACATGGATTGTCTGGGTTTGTTTGATTGATTCTCTTGTGATTGAATTGTGCTAATGCTCGTATGTGTTCTTGGAAGATGAAATGTGCAACTTGATCAACATTTGGTGAGCCTGCTTAAATGTGAGACTTGAGCCTATTGAGCATGAACATTATGTATGAAGCTCAGTTTCTTTTGATGAGTGTGTCGGACTTGATTGCCGAATTTTTTATTTTCCTTGTTGCCATGATCATACTACTTGTGAGTTTCCTTTTGCATGAAAATAATAAAGGCATATAGGATTAACCACTGCTTTGGCCTGAATAAATTATCCATACCCGACACTATCCCTTAGTGAGCTCATTTGTGCCTGAATCCTTTCTTTCTTGATTAATAGCCACTAAATAATTAAGCCTTAGCCCTTTTTAGCCTGCTCTTGTCCCTTGAAAGCATGTGAGTTATATTGGATTGTGTTGAGATGAGTTCGAAATTTACTTGAAAGAACAGTTGGTGCTGGAAATTGAAGAAAACTTGTGAAAAACTCCTGTCATATTCCTAAAAAAAAAACAAAAAGAGACAAAAAAAAATGTTCCATATGCCCATACTGGAATAGGAAGAACGTGGATGAAAGAGGACCTGTACCCGATTGATGTTAAATTTTGTTGCCCTGTATTGTTTTTGAAGACCAGCACTCAACACTTGGAGTTTATTGAGCTATTTGATAAGTTGCAGCCGACTTTGAGGAGTGTATTTTGATGTGCTTACATGTTTTCACTTATTTAAGCCACTTATCCAAATCATCCTACCTAAGCACCCTAGCCCCATTACAACCCATTTCAAAAGACCTTTTGATTTGTGCATAGTTCTTACTTGCTTGGTAGTGATTTTGACATATGGGCAAATCTATGTTTGAAGGCATCAAATCACGACTTGTGTGAATTAAACAAATCTGCCCTTATCTACTTTTGAGAGAAATTAAGTGAACCTTGGTGAGGCAAGATCGAGTTGCACGTTTTTTACTTGAATGAAGAGCATGTGTACATTTTATGAAACAGGATAAGGGTTAGTGGATTGTGGTTGGTTGTGTTATAATCCTAACTTTGAGTGTTTCTCGTTCAAGGCGGCTAATGCTTGATTTGTCATTTCTGAGTTTTATTTAGAGTCTGTTTTCTGTTTACATATGCTCGAGGACGAGCATTGTCTAAGTATGGGGGGATTTGATCTGGCCATTTTTACCTACTTATTTTGGGCTATTTGGTGTGAATTTTCAATGTTAATTGCATTGTAATTATGCATTTGTGGAAGAAAGTGTGTTTTCTGAGTGATTGCAGGTAATTAACACAAATATGAAAGAATTAACCGAGTTTTGTGGACATTTATGCAGTCAAGATAATTGAAGGAAATCTGGCGAGTCTGGAAGCCATGCCGTATAGGCATACTGCCTGGAAGGGGCACTGAGATGATAGATTCTGGGCCTCTGCGCGCGGATTTTGGGCTGGAGTGCGCGGATTTATTGAGCCTTTAGGCCTGGACGCGAATTGGATGCTATTTTATAGCTTTTGGACTCTATTTTTATCTCTTTCCTAGTTAGATTAGGTTTAGGACTCTATTTCCTTAATAAACAATTGTATTTAAGGATATAGAAGATAGATTAGGATTCAATTCCAGATTCACGCAAGAGCAGAGACGCGATAGAGCAGATTTTTATTCTTCTATTTCATTCCTTTTCATCGCTATTTTCTCTCAGACAATTATTGTAGTTCAAATCCAGTTATGAATTCGAGCTAAACTCGTTTTTATTCCGGTAACAATTAATGAAGCCCCGGCTTAGCTAAACTGTGAGATCTAATTGCTCTTTTCTCATTCAATTATTTTGCATGCATTTGTTATTCTCTGTATTTCGAGTCGTTAATTGTTTCGATATTGCTAGATAGTTGCAAATATTTAGTGAGTCGGAATTAATTAGTAGTCAATTAAACCGGCTATCCATAATTGTGGTTTAAGATTAATTAGTGGCGAAACGGTTCTTCAGAACCAGGGGAATAATAATCTTAATTTAATGGTCCTGCATCAGAGTCTGTTAATTATGAATCGGGTTCCTCTAGAATTTAAGGCTGTCGGCTCATTAAACCTATAGAGCGTCTCTTACGGTTGTCAGTCGATTAGGAAAATAATTGGTGAAGCATCTTTCTGATTATCGAGAAACTATGGAGGAATTAGGCTGCGTCAGTAAGCGTCTTCGGTAGCTATAACTGATTTGTATGTGTTGATTGAATTTATCTTTGCGTCGAGGATCAGTTTAGGTAAGTTAGGGTGGAGTTAATTGAAATCTGAAATATTTTTTCTAATATTTTAAATCCGTTCATTCTGTTCAATCGTGCATTTTTCTATTTAATTGTTAATTATGTTTGTTTTATTATAATCACAAAAATTCCCTTGAAAGTTTGGTTCTACAGATTGGAAGTGTAGAGTAATTCTCACCGGTCCTTTAGGAGATGATCTCGCTCATCGCTGTACTGTGCAGTAAGGGCATACCGACTGCTGTCGGGAAATTTATTTTTGGTGTAAAACGATGCACCATCTATCTTAATAATCTCTTTCTACAGTAGAAGGTTGAATAGGCAACGTCAGCAAAACACTTGCCGGAGTAGATGTTTCTGCAGTGCTCTTCTCTGTAACATGTTTCTCAACATGTTCAGGCACATCTGAAGGCTAGACTTGATCATTAGCAGTAGATCCCTTTTCTTTCTGAAGGGCTTGAGCAACAGATGCTGTGACAATCTTCTTTGATGAAGGAGTTGTAGTCTTCTTGATTTTCTTGACTGCAGTTCCCTTTGTTCTTCCCTTCTTTTTGTTGACATCGTATGACTTCGCGGCTTTCTTCAAAAGATCTTGGATTGAAAGACTTTGGGTCTTTATTTTTTTCGCAGAAGAAGCAATTTCTTGCTCTTTTGTCTCCAAATCTTCTTCCTCGTCATCTCCATGAAATGTCTCGATCAACTCTTCTGTATCTTTGCTTGAAGACTCATCACGAAGTGCCCTCTGAACAGGCTTCTTGTATGATGATTCACCTCGTACCTACCTGTCAAACTCATCCGCCTCGTAGAACTGGTCTTGAGGTTTGGAATATGTAACCTTTCCATAACTCATTCTGGGCTTCACAACTCTCTTGGGATGGACAAGTTTTCATTTTGGAGCCATTAGAAATATATGGGTATATGAAAGAAATAATCAGCAAGATAATCAATGGCAAACAAGGGATGAAACGCAGAAAACTCAGAGATTTTATCGAGAGAGATGGGTTTTTTTATTTCAGAAATTTGAAAATTGAATGTTCTCTCTAAACGGCTAAACATATATAAGAGAGTATTTCATTCTTAGAATAAACTCAGGTTTCTGTTAGACTAAGAAATCAGAGAAAAATCCTGAAAAATCAGAGATGACGATAGCACGTCAGAACTAGTCGTTGGCAAAGTTGTACTAAGGGTTTGAATCATGAACATGTACATCTGTAGGAACATCTATGGGAATGTTCAGTCCCTTTGTGCATGAATGGTTCTATCCTGCTGAGTGTGAAATAGACATGCTCATACCCCTCTTCTTGGTTTTACTGAACCAAGCACACCCCAGGGCTGCTCTGAGTTTCTCAAATTGTGCTGAAGCCAATCCCTTGGTGAACAAATTAGCTAGTTGATCTTCTGTCTTCACGTGTTCAATCTTTAACACTTCTTCTTCAACTAGCTATCTGATGAAGTGATGTCTGAGTCTATATGTTTGGTCCTCGAATGCTGCACTGGGTTCTTTGAGATGTTGATAGCACTTATATTATCACATTACAGAATAGGAGTATCATGACTAACTTCATAGTGTTTCATCATCTGCATCATCCAAATGATCTGAGTAGAGCTGCTCCCTGCTGCAATGTATTATGCTTCTACTATAGATAGGGATATGCAGTTCTACTTCTTACTGAACTAGGAAACAACATTATTTTCTAAAAAGAAACAAGCACCTGAAGTGCTTTTTCTGTCATCTGGAGATCCAGCCCAATCAGCATCACAGTATGCAGTAATACTTGCATTTGTATCTGAAGTATACCACAAACCATAATCAGCAGTTCCATTGATGTACTTGAGGATGTTCTTAACAGCCTTCATATGACTCTCCTTAGGACAGGACTGATATCTGGCACACACTCCCACACTGTATGCTATATCTGGTCTGCTTGTAGTGAGGTATAGAAGACTTCCAATCATGCTTCTGTAGAGAGTTTGATCAACTTCAAATCCTGTATCATCTTTTCCAATCTTAACTGTAGTGCTGATATGTGTTCGTTTGTGTTCAGAATTTTCAAGCTCGAACTTCTTTACCAAGTTTCTGGCATACTTGGATTGAGAGATGAATATCCCTTCTTCTGACTGCTTTATCTGAAGTCCTAGGAAATATTTTAGATCTCCAACAAGGCTCATCTCAAATTCAGTTTCCATGTCTCTGATAAAGTCTTTAACCATCTTATCAGACACTGATCCAAACACTATATCATCCACATATACTTGTACCACAATTACTTGTGATTTTTCTTTTCTGATGAACAATGTTCTGTCTTCTCCTCCTCTGTTATATTCTTTGCTTACTAGGTATGTAGCCAGTCTTTTATACCATGCCCGAGGAGCTTGCTTCAGTCCATATAATGCCTTCTTTAGTTTGAACACAAACTCTGGATGAGGTGGATCTTCAAATCCTTTAGGCTGTGCAACAAACACATCTTTCTTCAGGAATCCATTCAGAAAAGAACTCTTGACATCCATCTAGTATAGTTTGAACTTCATGATGCATGCCATATCTAGAAGAAGTCTGACTGATTCAATTCTTGTGACTGGAGCAAAGGTTTCATCAAAATCAATGCCTTCAATCTGAGAATATCCTTGAGCAACCAGTCTAGCTTTATTTCTTATAATGTTTCTAGCTTCATCAGTCTTGTTCTTGAAAATTCATTTGGTTCCAACAATGTTGACTCCTTCAGGTTTCTGCACCAGATCCCAGACATCATTCTTTTTGAACTGAAGAAGTTCTTCCTGCATGGCTTCTATCCAGTAGTCATCTTTAAGAGCTTCTTGGATATTCTTTGGTTCAACCTTGGAGGTGAAATAGACATAGGATATCTCATCATACATCTTTTTTTCTCAGAGTGCTTCTGGTCATTCTTCCTTCATGAATATCTCATATTACTTCTGAAGTAGGATGATTCTTGATGATTTGCTTTGAAGGCTTTCTGTGCCTTACTGTCTGTTCTTCAGCTTCTCTGTCTGTATCATTATGAACCTTAGAATGTTCAAAAACATCTGTGTGAACATCATCTTCAGAAGTATTGACAGCATTGTCATGATCATCAAATCTATGTCTCAATTACAGCCTTTGTATCTTTGTTGTAAATCATGTATGATTTACTATTTCTGGAATATCTAACAAACATCCCTTCAACTCCTATATTGTTCATCTTGCTAAGATACTCTCTATCATTAAGAATATAATATGTGGTTCCAAACACATGAAAGTACTTCACTGTAGGTTTCAACTCATTCCAAATCTCATATGGAGTAGTGAAAGTACCTGGTCTGAGATGAACTCTATTGCTAATGTGGCATGCTGTGTTGATAGCTTCTGCCTAGAACATAGCAGCAACTCCTTTAGCAGCAATCATGGTTCTTATCATCTCCTGGAAAGTTTTGTTCTTCCTTTCCACAACTCTATTCTGCTGAGGAGTTTTGGGGGCTGAGTACTCATGACTGATACCATTCTCAATGTAGAATGTATCAAAGTACTGGTTCTCAAATTCCTTGTCATGATCACTTCTGATTCTGATAATCTGATCATCCTTCTCAACTGTGATCTTGCAGGCTAATCTTTTGAATACTGTGAAAGCTTCACTTTTCTCTCTCGGAAAATCAACCCATGTAAACCTTGAGTAATCATCAATGCAGAAAAGGACATAGTTCTTTCCTCCATAGCTTTCCACTGCTATAGGCCCCATTCGATCCATATGAATGAGATCTAGAATTCTTTTGAAAGTTCTGTCTTGCACTTCTTTGTGTTGGGATCTAGACGGTTTCCCAATCTGACATGGACCACAGACTTTATCTCTATCAATTCTGATCTGAGGCAGCCCTCTGACAATCTCTTTGCTGATGATCTTCTGGAGATTTCTAAGGTTGATGTGTCCAAGTTTCTGATGCCAGATCTCTGACTCTTCAATAGATGTTCTTTGATATGTTAAAGAACATTGTGCAGGAACATGCAGCTGATAACAGTTGTCAGCTGATCTCTTTCCTTCCATGAATAAGTCATTGTTCTTATTCATAACTCTGCAGCTTTCCTTGGTGAAGACTATAGTCATATCATCATCACATAGTTGACTGATATTTATCAGATTAGCTTTGAGTCTATCAACTACCATAGCCTTCTTAAGTTTGGGCATTCCTTCAACAGTCAGCTCTCATTTTCCCATTACTTTGCCTCTTTTTCCATCTCCAAAGGTAGCAAAATCTGATGAGCAAGCTTCAAATTCTGCATCACAGAGCAATCTTCAGTCATGTGTCTTGAACAACCACTATCAAAGTACCAGCTTCTTTTATCTTTAACTCTCAAAGAAGTATGAGCAGTAACACTGGTCTGCTTGACAACCCATTTCTTTTTCTGGTGCAGGCTTCTTCCTTTGTTGAGTAGCTAATTTCTTCTGGGTGTTGCTGGAATGCTGAGCCACAAATCTTCTCCTCATTCTCTTCAGATCAAAGAGATACTTCTCACAGTGTGGTCGAATGTGGCCTTTTTCTTCACAATAGTGGCAAATGATTCCTTTCATGTTGCCATTATTAGTAGTCATCTTTTTGTTAATGTTCTTGTGGATGGTCTGAACATTATTTTTTACATGCACTGTCTGGCTTGTCCTTGCTTAGATAAACACTATTTTAGATTTTCCACCATTGTATCCAAGACATGGATGACTTTTCCCTGAGTGTCCTAGGTTAGTAAGAATCTTATCAAGATTCTCAACTCCATTGTTCAGCATGTTGACATTCCTTTTGATGGACTTTAGTTCTATAGTCAGTTCTTCAATCTCCTTCTTCTACTGTTGGATATTGGCTTTCTGTTCTCCATCAGACTTGATTAACTTCTCCTTTTTCGTGAGAAGATCTTTGTTGTGAGATTGTAGAGTTTTATTGATCTCAGCTATTTCAAGCCATTTTTCATACATCTCCTTGTAGGTCTGAACAAACTCCTCATGACTGACATCATCATTGGTTGAGTCTTCTTCTTCTGCAAGTTAAAGGATTCTGGAACTCTGAGACTTTTGCTGTAAAGGCATAGGTCTCTTTTTCTGATTCACTGCAACTTTCAGAATCATTATCACTAAGAGAGGCATTGTAGTTCTTTTTATTCTTCTTCAGAGTGTTAGCACATTCAGCTTGAATGTGTCCAAAATCATCACACTCTCTGCACTGAATTCCTCTCTTTGTATTTGATGGTTGAAACTCTTTTTGCTCACTGTTAGAGTTTCTATCTTGCTGAGAAGTTCCAGATTGTTGTCTTCTGTTGTTTGTCCTTCTGGAAGTTTTTGGTGATAAGGACCATATTGTTCATTATCTCTGAATTAAGTACATGCTTTTGTTTCTGTACATGTTCAGGGACATCTTCAGAAACTTTAGCTTTAAGAGCAATATCTTTCTTCCTTGAGTTGTTGTCTTCATCTTCCAAATTCATCTCGAACGTTCTCAATGATCCCATCAGTTCATCAAGTCTCATATTCTTGATGTCCTTGGCTTTCTCTATGGCAGCAACTTTGTAGGCAAACTTATTTGGAAGAGATCTGAGAACCTTCCTCACAAGATTTTCATTGCTGATAGGTTCTCCGAGAGCAAAACTTTCATTTGATATGCTTTTTAATCTGGAATTAAACTCACCAATGGATTTAGATTCTTTCATTCTGAGACTTTCAAACTTTAAAGTCAGATTTTGAAGTCTTGACAGCCTCACAGAACTAGTCCCTTCAAAGGTAGTTTTCAGAATATCCCATACAGCTTTTGCAGTCTCACAGGTTGAGATTAGACTAAATGTCTCAAGAACCACTGCAGAGAATATTGCATTTAAAGTCTTAGAGTTGACATTGTACCAGTTCTTCTGTGGCACAGTCCACTCTCCTTCTTCAATCTCCACATGCCTTCCTTCTTTGGCAACAGTTGACTTTTTCCATCCTTCAGTGACACTCTTCCATGCAAGTTTATCAAGAGATCTCAGAAACGCCCTCATCTTTGCTTTCCAATAGGGATAGTTGTTGCCTTCTAGTAGAAGTGGTCTGACCATAGATCATCCTTCCTTAATTACACTCATGGCTGGAATGCAACCAAAACCTTCATGTAGATATGTAGCTTTCAGGATTCTTTTCGCACTAACACCAAAGACGACCCGCTCTGGTACCAATTGAAGTTACATAAACTGTGCGGTCATGTTCATGATCATGTACTTGAACATTGTTGTGAAGATGTAAGGTCAGAATGTAAATACTTAAGCAAATAAAGAACACGAGGTTGGTAACCCTGTTCGATCAATTGATCTACATCAAGGGGACTTATCAAGTCCGTGAGAAACAGTTTGCTACTCCGTTGAATGGTTACAAAGGTTATTACACGAAGACTCTCATCACTCGACCCCTTTCCTACCCGATTCAACCTCTTTCACTAAACTGAATTGTGAGCTCCCCTCACAACCTAGAATCCCTCTAGTTCCCACAGAAAATCTCTCTCGAGACTCCTCTAAGTGTGTATGAAAGTGAGTTTCAAACACATACTAGAAACATAATTATCTAACTGATCAAACCTAGTCAACTCGAATACTATATGCTTCGAATGTGAAGTCTTTTAACTCTCAACCCTTCTATGTATTCGCAAAAATCCGTGTCACCTAAACTAGTCTGAATCCCAGGCTATTTATAAGAAATAGTTATAGCCTAAACAAGGTATTCAGAAGTTCTATTTTGACTAGGATTTAATAAGGAAACACTTTTCTTAATTAAATCAGAATTTCCTAGTTTAGATGTCTTTCTTGAATAGAACTCCTTCTTTCCTTCTTGATGTTCATTTCGAACAAGGCATCTTCTATTCTGAAACATCCATCTTGAATCTGCAGCTTCAACTCCTTGAATCTAGCATGACATGTCTCTTGTAAACTCTCTGGACAACCATGTACATGATCATATCTCTGAATATGATTAAGTACATGTCTTGATCTTCAATCAGATTGGCAGTGAAATATTCGCAGTAATGTCTAGAACATGTTATTCGAACATGAATAACCAAAACCTTTTTTGTGTTCTTTTAAAATTGCCATAAAATCTAAACAGATAATGACAATCCGAACACTTTAGTGCAGATGGCACTAACAGTTGATATTTGCCTTGATAAATTCTTAAATGTATTGCCTCTTGATTTTGGTTGAGCCTACGTGAGATTTTTAGCCAAAGATTGCTTTATTTTTACAATCTTTTCCTTACTTGTGTAGTATCTTGCATACTTGAATTGTCTCTAGAACTTTCATTTTGCCTAACTCGAGATTGCAATTGACTCGAAAAGGATTTAAGGCCATCTTTTGTCTAGCTTACTCTATCCAAATATTACTATTTCCACACTATATATAATCCCTTGTTAGCTCTTTTAAGCCATGAGATCACATTTTTTATTTTGCCTTGGGTTGGGAATGCGTAGTGATGAATATTGATGCTTCTGTGAAGTTCAGAGTGCTTGAAATGAAAATTGCATTTTAGAGTTTTGGAGACGAAAATGCCAAATAACCCTTCTTAGTTCTCACAAAAAAAATGAAATGAATACCTTGAAAAAAAACAGAGAAAAGTTGAAAAAAAAAAGAAAAAGAAAAAATGATGTGTTCACATTTTTTTATTATTGAAAAGAAAGAGTAAGAAATGGGAGTAATATTATTTATCATGATGAATTTCTAGACTTTGAGATTTTGTGAAGCTTGGAAGGTGGAAGAGTCCTTGTGTAGTTCTACTTGGTTAGTATGGAAATTTGGGTTATTAAGGATTAATTCTTAACTGAATCACTTAGCCAAACAATCCCCACCTTACCCAAGAGCCTTCATTACAACCTTGAAAAATCCCTTAATGATTCTTGTTTGAAATCACACATAGGTGGTGGAGAGAATGGATACATTACAAGCTTATGGTAGACTTTTTGTATGACTTGATTTTGAGTGTATACACTTATGGCCTAAACACTTGAGTGTTCAGTGATCTTATATCATAGAGAGGTTACAAGTTCATTTGGCCATGCATTGTATAATTTATCAAGGCTTGTTGATCTTCGAATATCATGCTTGAATGTACAAAATATGTTTTGAATCTCTGAAGTAATTTCCAACATTTTATCCACATTTCATCATTTAAACCTTATTCTCTTTTCTTCATTGTTTGGGGACAAACATTCTTTTAAGTTTGGGGGATTTGATGAGTAGTGTTTTGACACATCATTTTGAGGTTTAAATGAAGTTATTTGAATAGCTTTACATGTGTTTTAACCCAAATTGCACTTTTAACCTCCTGACTTGAAAGTTTTGTTTCTTGTTTGAGTTTTATAGGAAATGGTGGATGAATAAATGAATTTTTGAGTGATTCAATGCCATGGGAAGATACAGGATCGAATTGGGAGCACGTTGCAAGTTGAATCACCTCAATCAGATAAGAAATAAGAGAGAGCAAAGTAAAACTATGAGAGGTATCGAAGCAGGGGCGGAGGCGCGACCCGAGTGCTCACTCGCACCAAATGGTGCGACCCGACCAACTTTAATGGGTGGCGCGACTCGTGCACAGGAGCAACGTGAGTGGACATCTACACAGAGGTCCTAAAAATCGCTCTGTGGCGCGACCTGCGCTAGAAGAAGGAGGCGCAACCTCCGTGGTCGCGCCCCGTGCACTAAATTCCCGATTTTTCATCTTTTTCCCCATTTTTGATTTTCTTTTAACTCTTTTATTCCTCCACTATATAAACCAACCCCAATTCAAAATTAGGGCATGCCACTCCACCTTTAGTCACTTTTAGAGAGACAAATACTTGGAGAAGAAGAGAGGAGGAAGGGAATTGAAGATTGAGCAAGAAGAACAAAGTTAGAAGCAAGATTTGAAGGCCAAACCATCCACCCGGGTTCTTTTGTTTTTTAATTTTGTTAAAATCATATTTCTTCTTGTAGAGATTTTGGTTACCCATATAATTATGATGAGCTAAATCTTTTATACTCTTGGGTGCTGCTTTTATTTGGATTATGAGACATAGATGAAATTTATTTTGGATGTTTAATAGTTCTTGATTATGCTTTGAATTCTTGTTATGTATGGGTGTTATGTATTGTTGATTGGTGAGAACTAATTGATAATTAAATAGCATGATTATTTATGTTGATTCAAAATTCGAGAGATGAGCTTCAACATAGGAACCTAGAATTCAAAGAGCAATTGTCAACAAAATTGAGAGGTTTGAGATAGTTGTTAAGGCATAGATCATTGGTGCTCTTGGTAAGCACACTTAGATATTAATTGGAGACAATAATCCTATGCATGTGGCCCATATTCTAAATGCTTTGAGAGGAGATTTAGAACAAGTTAGTGATCGCATTGGTAATCTTGAATAGGAAATTAAGCATCCATTATAATTAGATTTTGTGTTGAGTAATCCAATAAAATCAACCCCTAGAGTGTTCATTTCCTTAATTGCCCAACTCATTTGTTAATTGTAATTATTTACTTTGCTTTATTGTTTTGTTAGTTTAAATCAAATAATTATCCATTCCATCGTCTTGATAACAAATAGGAGCCGATGTCATAGTACGTGCTTATTTAATTTTCTTTTTCCATGTGGATTCGACCTCATTTCAGCATGTGCTACATTTGCTTATTCACTTACAAGTTGATTCGAGTTTTAAAACTAAAATTTCACACATCAACACTCTACAACCTCTTTCGATAGACTGAATTGTGAGATCTCCTCACAATCTACACTCCCTCTAGTTCCCACAGGAAATCTCTCCCAAGACTCCTCTAAGTGTGTATAAAAGAATTTCAAACACAGAATAGACAGACAATGATCACAAGGATCAAACCTAGTCTATCCGTATACTATATGCTTCAAACTTGAAATCTTTTTAGACTCTCCAGCTCTTGTTTATACGTAAAACCTCTGCACCCTAACTCATCTGATTCGCATGCTATTTATAAACACAAGACATAGCCTAAATAAGGTAATCAGAGAATCTTATTTTGAATCAAACTCTAAAAGGAAACTTCCTAGTTTAATTTGGACTTCTTCTAGTTAGATGTCATCCTTGAATAGATCTCATCTTCTTCTATCTTGATCTTTATCTTGAACAAGACATCTTCTATTCTGAAACATCCATCTTGAAAAGGTACCTTCAACTCCTTGAAATCGGCTTGGCACGTCTCTTGAAAAATCTCTGAACAACCATGTACATGATCATGTTCACGAACATGCTCAAGTACATTCTTCGATCTTTAATCAGATTGTCAGCGGAATGTTCATTTCATAATGTCCAAAACATGGTCTTCAAAACTTGAAAAACCATAACCTTTTGTTCTTTGAATTTCCATAAAGATCATTCCAATCTAAAAACACTTAGTGTTGTATGATGGCACTAACAATCTCCCCCTTTATCTTTATTTGTTGGCAAATCAGCTCTATATTTTTAAGGAACGCAATCTTCATCTGCAGGATCATGTACCTTAAAACATTCTTGAATGTCCCTGTGAACATCATATGATCCTGTTATTTTCACTCTTTTATCACCATGATTCTGCTTTATTGTATTTTATTTTTTATCACATTCTTTTCTTATCAGCAGTTTACTTTTTTAGCAGGTATAAGAATCATAAACTTGCAGATAAAAACATTTGTTTCAAAAGATATAATATCAATAAATTGATATTACAGACCATGAGCAAAAAAAAAGATCTTGCAAAAACATGAGTGCAAGATAAAAAAAATAGAAGAAATTAAAAATTTATCTAGCATTTACTCCCCCTATTTACTACCGAGAAATGCAAAAGAGTAAAAAAGAGAACTACTTGGATTTTTCAGATGCTTGCTCTTCTTCTTCTTCTTCTTCTTCTTCTTCTTCTTCATCTCCCTCTGCAGTCTCCTATTCATAATCCTCTCCTCCTGCTCTTCTTCTACAGTGTCTTCTTTTGCAGCTTTCTCTTTTTCTTCTTGATCATCATGCTTGTCTTCACCATGTTCTTCACTCTTTGAGACAGTCTGTGGAGATCCCTCTTTAGTGATAGCTATGACAGTACTTGCAAGCTTGTGTAAGTTATGAACATTATCAGGTACATCAGCTACTGGGAAGGAAAAAGCTTCTCCAGATAAAAGTTCAGTGATCAGAGCTTAAATTTTCATCATCTCAGAGGTATGCTCAGATATTAATTGAGCATGGAACTCCAGACTGTTTTCTAAAAATTTGAGCACTAATTCCTTTGGTGATGACTTCTCAATAGTTGCATCAGCACCTTTCTTTGATGCAATGAACTTCTTGAAATGTAAGCGCAGATGATGATCACCAATTTCAAGGGCAACTTTGATGACTAGAGGCTTATTTGGAGGTTTAACTCTGTCTGTCTTCATAGAAACATTCTTTTTTTGTTTCTTGATGATACCATATATGAGAGAATGATAGCACAAGGGTCCTTTGATCACAGTAGACTCTGCACTGCTAACCAACTTTCCAAACACAAACTCTCCATAGTTTAATTTCTTTCCAGTTCATATGTGATATAGAAACCTCCCTTGAGCTTGTGTGACTGCAGCCCTATGCTTGGTTGGCATCCAATTATGGATCATGATATGAAATAAAGCACCATACTTATGTGACAACTTTGAAGACTGAATAGTCTGAGGATTAGAGGACCATTTAGTATAGATGCCCTAGGTCAGTTCTTCAGCAACCATCCCCCAGTCATCTTTCTCTTTCAACTCCCCTCAACCGAGCAGTCCAGAAACTCATTGATGAGGTCTGATGAGAAGTCCAACATTTCTCCTCTGACAAAGACTTTATGAAAGTCTTCTAAGTCAAGATCATCTACTTCCTTGGTTAGGTTGCAATAAAACTTTGATACAACTAATAGAACAAACTTGTGCACCTCTACATAGTTCCTAACAAACCAGTACCTTCCAATAAGGAATAAATCCCAATAGCAAGAAGGGTATCCTTATCTACTTTCTTTCAGGAATCAAATACCTTTTCTTCACCATATATCATAACTCAGCATGCTTTGTTAAACGAAAGAGAGCATGTTTAGAGATACTTGGAAAATGAATGATTTGTTTGAGATGATTAGCATCATGTTCACTGAACTCTGAGTGAACATCTTCAGGTACATGATTGTGATGGACAGTCCTTTTAGCCTTGTTTGATGGGCCAGCACTTGTGATTACTTTCCTCTTCTTCTGTGTTGGGCCTGTGGATGGTGGTATGGCGGATGCTCTGCTTCTTGTGATTGGAGTTCTTGGAACAAGCTTAACCATATCAGTAGAAGACATCTTCCTAAGAGTCTTCTTCTTCACTGATGATCCGGCAGAAAACAAGTCGACCTCATATTGAGCACTTGCCATTAATTTTTCTTGAGGTGGAACAAAAGTCTTTTCAGTAGACTCAGAGGAAGAACTTTGAGCTTCAACTTCCTCTTTTGGATCAGCCACCAAGGGTCGTTTAATAACCTTCTTCTTTCTTTTTACAGCTGCCAGAACCTTCATCCTAGTGCTCATAGTAATATTATCCTCCTCTGAAATATCGTCACTTTCTATAGTGATTAGTTATTCTGATTATGGCTTCTCAAGTACAGTCTCTTCTGGAGTAGTTTTCTCAGCAACAGTTTGTTCTGCAACATGTACCTCTTCATGTATAGTACTTCTTTAGGCATAATAACTTCATCAATAGCAAGACCCCTCTCTTTCTGAAGGGTTTGAGCAGCAGGTGCTGTGATGATCTTCTTTGCTGAAGGGGTTGCGGTCTTTTTTGGTTTCTTGACTACAGAACCCTTTGTTCTTGCCTTCTTTGCTATAGCTTTCTTATTCACATTGTAGGAGCTTGCTGCTTGTTTCAACAGATCATGAAGCGAAAGATTTTAAGTCTTTGTCTTCTTTGCAGAAGATGTAGCTTCTGGTTCTTCTTTCTCCATGTCTTCTTCTTCTTCATGGTATTCTTCGATCATTTCTTCAGTATTCTTATGTGAGGACTCATCACGAAGTTCTCTCTGAACAGGTTTCTTATATAAAGATTCCCGACGAACTTGTCTGTCAAACTCATCTTCTTCATAGAATTGATCCTGAGGTTTCGAATATGTGACTTTTCCATATCTCATTCTGGGCTTAACAACCTTTTTGGGCTAGACAAGTTTTCTTTTGGGTGCCATTGAATAGAATAAAAATTTCTTGGAGAGATCAAGAAGGTAATGACAGAAAGAATAAGAAGATGAAATATCAGAAGACGAGTGAATGAAACTTGAATTTAGAAAAAATTAGAACAGTTGAATGATATCTCTAAACGGCTATACGTATATATAAGAGAGTACTCCATTCAAGAAGTGATCTCAAGTATCCATTAGACTGAGAATTTAAAGGAAAATCTCGAAAAATCAGAGATAACGTTTGTGAGTCTGAACTAGCCATTAACAAAGATGTACATGAGAATTTGAAAATTGTTCATGTACATGATGATGAATATTTATAGGAATGTTCAGACCCTTTTTGCAGGAATGATTCTTTCTTGCTAAGTGTGAAATAAACACACTTATACCCCTCCTTTTGATTTACTGAATCAAGCAAACACTAAGAGATGCTCTCAGTTTCTCAAATCGAGCAACATCCAATACCTTGGTGAATAGATCAGCAAGTTGATCTTCTATTTTCACATGTTTTATCCTCAGAACTTCTTCTTCAACTAGCTCTCTGATGTATTGATGCCTGATATCAATATGTTTTGTCCTTGAATGTTGAACATGATTCTTTGATATATTGATAGCACTCATGCTGTCACAATACAGGATAGGTGTATCATAAGATACTTCATAATCTTTCATCATCTGCATCATCTAGATTATCTGAGTAGAGCTAATTTCTGTTGCTCTGTATTCAGCTTATGCAGTTGATAAAGAAATATTGTTCTATTTCTTGCTAAACCAGGAAATAACATTGTTTCCTAAAAAGAAACAAGCACCTGATATGCATTTTCTATCATCTAAAGATCCTACTTAATCAGCATCACAGTAGGTAGTAAGACTTGAATTTGTGTCTGATGTATACCATAATCCATAGTCTGCAGTTCCACTGACATACTTGATGATGTTCTTCACTGTCTTCAAGTGAATTACTTTAGGACATGCTTAATATATTACACAGACACCCACACTATAGGATATATCAGGTCTACTTGTTGTAAGGTAGAGGAGACTCCCAATCATACTCCTGTATAATGTCTGATCTACTTCTTATCTTGTATCATCATTTCCAATCTTTACAGTGGTGCTAATTGGAATTGTTTTGTGTTTAGAATTCTCCAGCTCGAACTTCTTGACTAAGTTCCTTGCATACTTAGTATGAGAGATGAAAATACCATATTTTGATTGCTTTATCTGAAGTCCAAGAAAATACTTCAGGTCTCCAACTAGGCTCACTCAAACTCAGTTTCCATGTCCCTGATAAAGTCCTTGATTATCTGATCAGACACTGAGTCAAACACTATATCATCAACATATACTTGAACCATAATTACATTTGATTTTTCATTTCTGATGAATAGTGTTCTATTCACTCCTCCTCTATTGTATCCTTTGCTAACCAAGTATGAAGCCAGTCTCTCATACTATGCTCAAGGAGCTTGTTTCAAACCATATAAAGCCTTCTTGAGTTTGAAAACATGATCTGGATAATATGGATCTTCAAATCCTTTTGGTTGTGCAACATGCACATCCTTCTTCAGAAATCCATTCAGAAAATCACTCTTGACATCCATCTAACAGAGCTTGAATTTCATCATGCAGGCCATTGCAAGAAATAGTTTGATTGATTATATTCTTGTGACTAGGGCAAATGTCTCATCAAAATCTATGCCTTCGATCTGTGAATATCCTTGAGCAACTAGTCTAGCTTTATTCTTTGTAATGTTCCTGGACTCATCTGTCTTGTTTTTGAATATCCACTTTGTCCCAACAATATTTATCCCTTCAGGTTTCTGCACTAGATCCCAAACATCATTCTTCTTAAACCGAAGTAACTCTTCTTGTATTACTTCAATCTAGTAACGTCCATTAGAGCTTCTTGAACATTTTTGGGCTCTATCTTTGATGTAAAATAGACATTGGATATCTCTTCATGCAATCTTTTTCTGAGTCTGTTTCTAGTCATTCTTCCTTCATGGATGTCACCTATAACTTCAGTAGTGGATGATCTTTGATAATCTGCCGTGAAGGCTTCCTTTGTTTAACTCTCTAATCTTTTTCTTCACTTTCTATGCCACCATGTACATCAGAATGTCCAAATACATTTGTATGTATATCATCTTCGGTAGAGTTTCAAAATCATCCTGATCATCAAATCTGACATTAACTGATTCAACTATTCTCTTGGTTTCCTTGTTGTAAATCCTGTATGATTTACTATTTCTGGAATATCCTACAAAACATACTTTCTACTCCTCAATTGATCATCTTGCTAAGATATTAACTATCATTTAAGATATAGCAAGTGGTTCTAAAAATATGAAAGTACTTCACAGTTGGTTTCTTCTCATACTAAATTTCATATGGAGTAGTGAAGGTACCTAGTCTGGGATGAACACGAATGCTGATGTGACATGCAGTGTTGATAACTTCTTTAGCAGCAATCATTCTTCTGGCCATCTCCTAAAGAGTTCTGTTCTTCCTTTCAACCACTCCATTCTGTCGCGGAGTCTTTGGGGGTGAGTACTTATGGCTAATCTCATTCTCATGGAAAAAATCATCAAAGGACTAATTTTCAAACTCTTTGCCATGATCACTTTGAATCCTAATAATTTGTTGATTTTTCTCCACAGTGATCTTGCAGGCTAGTTTCTTAAATGCCATGAAAGTCTCAGTCTAATCTCTGAGAAAGTCCACCAAGTAAATCTAGAGAAGTCATCAATGCAGACAAAGACATAATTCTTTTCTCCATAGCTTTCAACGGCCATTGGTCCCATTAGATCCATATGTAGGGGATCTAAAGTTCTCTGAGAAGTTCTATCCTGAACTTCTTTGTGCTAAGACCTAGTCTACTTTTCAATCTGGCAAGGACCACATACTTTGTCTCTTTCAACTTTGACTTGGGAAATTCCTCTAACCATCTCCTTGTTATTGATCTTCTAGAGATTTTTGAAGTGAATGTGTCCAAGTTTATGATACCGGATTTCTGAATCTTCTACTGATGTTCTTTGACATGTTACTGTACATTGTGTAGGTACATGAAGCTGATAACAATTGTCAGCTGATCTTTTTCCTTCCATGAATAAGTCATTGTTCTTATTCATCACCCTGCAGCTCTCCTTGGTGAATATCACTGTCATGTCATCTTCACATAGTTGACCAATGCTGATGAGATTGGCTTTAAGTCCATCAAATAGCATTGCTTTTATCAGCTTGGGCATTTCTTCAACAACAAGTTCTCATTTTCCCATGACTTTTCCTTTCTTGCCATCTCCAAAGGTGACAAATTCTAAAGAACGGGCGTTTAGATTTTGCATAACTGAACAATCTCTAGTCATAAGTCTTAAACAACCACTGTCAAAGTACCAGTTGCACTTGTCCTCTACTCGTAGAGATATATGAGCAATCAAACTATTTTGAGTTTTCTGTTCGATAACTCATTGCTTTTTCTGAGGATGATTCTTCTTTTCTTGCAAAGCTGACCTTCTGCTTTTGTTGCAAGAATGTTGAATCATGAATCTTCTTTTCATCCTTCTAAGATCATTGAGATACTTCTCATAATATGGTCGAATGTGGCCTCTCTCTTCACAATAATAGCAGATAATTACTTCTTCTGTAGCCATTATGGTCAGTCACTCTTATATCTGTAATGTTCTTCATATTGTACTAAATATTCCGATGTGCATATACTAGTTGACTTATACTTTCTTTGATAAACACAGTTTTGGATTGTCCTCCATTATATCCAAGACTAGGATGACTTTTTCCTGAATGTCATGGACCAGTTAGAATCTTATCAAGATTCTTTGTTCCATTATTCAGCATAGTGACATTCTTCTTGATGATTTTGAGCTCAGAACATAACTCTGCAATCTTTTTCTCTTGATATTGAATCACAATTTTCTGATCTGAATCAGACTTGATCAGCTTCTCATTTGCTTCCATTAGACTCTTGTTTTGAGACTGAAGAGTCTTATTGATCTCCACAACTTCCAGCGACTTTGATAATTCTCTATGTAGGTCTTCACATATTCTTCTTGGCTAAATTCTTCATTGTCTGATTCATCTTCTTCAATATATTCGAAGGGATCTTGGAATTCAGAGACTTTTGCTGTGAATGAAATAGTTTCTTCATCTAAATCACTATTGCTTTCTTCTGAATCATCATCACTGAGAGATGCATTGTAATTCTTTTGTTTCTCTTCAGTGTATTAGCACATTCAGCTTGAATATGACCAAATCCATCACATTCTCTGCATTGTATTCCTTTTCTTGGATTAGACTGTTGATACTCCTTCTGATCATTGTTGGAGTTTCTTTCTGGTAGAGTGTTCCCCGATGATTATCTTCTATTGTTGAACTTTCTTAAAGACTGCTTGTTGACTCTTTTTAACATTCAACTGAAGTTCTTGGTAATCAAGACCATCATGATCATTATATCTGAATCAAGTACAAATTTTTTGTTCTGTACTTTTTCAGGTACATCTTCTGAAACTTCAGTTTTAAGAGCAATATCTCTCTTCCTTGAGTTGTTGTCTTCATCTTCTTGATTCATCTCGAACGTCCTTCAAGATCCCATCAGCTTATCAAACCTCATACTCTTGATATCATTAGCTTCTTCTATTGCAACAACTTTGTAGGCAAACTTCTTTGGAAGAGCTCTGAGAACTTTCCTTACAAGTTTCTCATTGTTAATCGGCTCACCATGAGCAAAACTCTCATTAGATATGCTTTTTAATCTAGTATTGAACTCACCTATAGACTCAGTTTCTTCCATTCTAAGATTTTCAAACTTAGAAGTAAGATTTTGAAGCCTAGATAATCTTACTGAACTGGTCCCTTCAAAGGTGGTTTTCAGAATAGCCCATGCAGCTTTAGTAGTATCACAAGTTGAGATTAGACTGAATGTTTCTAGATCAACTGCAGAGAATATAGCATTCAGAGTTTTAGAGTTGACATTATACCAGTTCTTCTGTGGCACAGTCCATTCTCCTTCTTCAATCTCCGTCCGTTTTCCTTTTTTAGCAACAGCTGGCTTCTCCCATCCTTCAGTGACAGTCTTCCATGCAAGCTCATCTATTGCTCTCAGAAATGCACTCATCCTTGCTTTTCAGTAAGGATACTTTTTGCCTTCAAGCAAGGATGATCTGACCGTAGATCCTTTTTCCTTGATTGAACTCATAACTTGAAATCAACCAAAAACCTCATGCTATTATGTACCTTTCAAGACTATTTTCACTTTTCACTAAAGACGGCTTGCTCTGGTACCAATTGAAGTTACATAAGCCGTGCAGATAGAAACATGTTCTTAATCATGTACATGCACATTATGAAGAACATGTAAGGTGAGAATGCTAAATATAAAGCATGTAAATGGCACGAGGTTAATAACCATGTTCGATCAACTGATCTACGTCAGGGAGACTTCACAAGTCCGTGAGAAATAATCTACTACTCCATTGCAAAGTTACAAAGGCTATTGCACGATGATCTCCCGTCACTCGATCCATTTCCTACACTCTACAACCTCTTTCGATGGACTGAATTATGAGATCCTCTCACAAACTAGACTCCATCTAGTTCCCATAGGAAATCTCTCCAGAGACTCCTCTAAGTATGTATGAAAGAATTTCAAACACAAACTACACACACAATGATCACAAGGATCAAACTTAGTCTACCCATATACTATATGCTTCAAACTTGAAGTCTTTTTCGACTCTCTAGCTCTTGTGTATATGCAAAACCTCTGCACCCTAATTAGTCTGATTCTCAGGCTTGTTATAAACACAAGACATAACCTAAACAAGGTAATCAGAGAATCCTATTTTAAATCAAACTCTAAAAGGAAATTTTCCCAGTTTAATTCGGACTTCTTTTAGTTAGATATCATCCTTGAATAGAACTCGCCTTCTTCTATCTTGATCTTCATCTTGAACAAGACATTTTCTATTCTGAAACGTCCATCTGGAAATGGTAACTTCAACTCCTTGAAATCAGCTTAGCACGTCTCTTGGAAACTCTCTGGACAACCATGTACATGAACATGCTCAAGTACATTCTTCGATCTTCAATCAAATTGACAGCGTAATGTTCATTTCATAATGTCCAGAACATGATCTTCAAAACTTGAAAAATAAAACATTTTGTGCTCTTTGAATTGCCATAAAGATCATGACAATCTAAAAATATTTAGTGTTGTATGATAGCACTAACAAATATTGTATTTTATTTTAAAAATTAAAATATATAAGTTATAACTATTTAAAGTATATTTAAAAATGTCAACTTAAATATTTTAGCTTCAAAATTTTAAAACTATTTAATAATAAATTTATAAAATCAATTAATACATTTATTTTGAAAAATTAAATATATTTAATTTAAAATTTTATGCATATCTTGATTTTTTTAAATACATTTAATTGACTTAATTAATTTTTTAAATTGATAATTTAATATATTTAAAATATTTTATTTGGATTTTTTAATAAAATTTTAATTTTAAAATATTTAAATTCTATAAATTCCAATATTACAATTGATCTTAATCAGAAGACCGAAAAAGGTGGAAAGACCATTATTGAGCTTCACAAATTTATAGTTTGTTCATGTATACCAATATTTGTAAATTATTTGATGTGAGATGAGTTTTGTATGAAAAATAAAATATTTAAGATTTATCTTTTTAAAATATATTAAAGGTTAATTTCTAAAAATATCACTACATTTGAACGAATTTATAATTTAGATACACCTTAATTATGTAACGTAAGTTTTTCAATTGTTGAAGTTTTTTGGGATGTCTATTTTGCTACAATAAAAAAGTTATGTTGTTATTGCAACGATTTGAAAGGTGTGCTTAAATTGTCAATTCGTTCAAAGATGGTTAATTTTTAGATAATTAACTCTATATTAATATTTCACACTAAATTAATAATATCAATTAATACAATTAATTCAAAATTTTTAATATATTTAATCTAAATTTTAGGATTTAAATCAAATATCAAGATACTACAATTTATCTCTACTAAAAGACCGATAAAGGTGGAAAGATCATAGTTAGACCATAGAATTTATACTTTGTTTATATATGCACAACAATATGTGTTAGTTATACCATGTCTGATTTGATAAATGTAAATGATATGATTCATTGATTTGATAAATTTTGCTTCAACAATTATAATTCTTAATATTAAATAATACATTTACTTTGAAATTTTAAACATATATTTAATTTAAATTTTGTGATGTGGATCTTGATTTTTTAAATATATTTAGTTAACTTATAAATTAAAAATATTTTAAATTAATGTATTTAAAATATTTTATCAGGAAGTTATAATTTATTTAACTAAAATTTTTAATTTAAAATATTTAAATTCTGTAAATTTAAAATATATTTAATATTTAATATTAAACTGAGAAAATCGAATATCAAAATTTTATACTTGATCTCAATTGAAACGTCGAGAAATTAAAGGTGGAAAGATTATTGTTAGGCCTCAAAATTTATAATTTGTTCATTGATAGTAATATGTGGTCAGTTCTTCGATGTGGGATAAATTTTGTTTAAAAAATTAAAAGTCTTAACTATTTAAAATATATTTAAAGTTGATAACTTAAATATTTTAACTTCAAAATTTTTAATATATTTAACATTAAATTGATATTATCAATTAATACTTTTTAATTTGATAATTTAAATATATTTAACTTAAAAAATTTAAACGTTTTTATAAATTAGTAGTATAGATGAATTGATTAATTGATTTGTGTGTGATCTAATATTGATTTGCATATTTAATTCAAAAATTTCAAAAAATTATATGTAATTCAAAATTTTAATCTAAATATACATTTAAATATTAAAGTGATTAATTCAAACACGATATTTATTCTCAGATCTCAACTAAAAGATCAAGAAAAGTGTGAGGTGTGAGAATTTTTTTATTGACCATTATAATTTATAGCATGTTCAAGTGGAACAACCATCTTAAAAATTCAATGTGAGATGATTGTCATTTGCAAAATTTAACTACTTATGACTTTTCCAATTCGAGGAGCATTTCCCAAAACACACACACACACACACACACAAATCATTTTTTATAATACAACAAAATCAAATTGGGCATTATAACAACATAAGAAAGATAAAAAATTCAAAATTTCTTAATTATACAAAAGATTTAAAAATTATATTAGAAAATAATTAAAGCGACATAATTACAAATATTACCTTCTTTTTAAAGTTTTGATTTGTGATGCCAAGCTAAAAAATTTAACCTACACAATAGTAAACAAAATAATAATATCAGCAACAACTATATAATAATATTAATACAAAACAAAAATCTTAAACCTTGCTAAGAATACAATGACAGTTCTATTCATATATATTTAAAGAGAAAATGATTTTTTAAGAAAAAAAATTACTCCAATATGCATATTTCAAACTTGTTTGAAATTCAATCAATTAATATTATTATAAAAAAATAATACTCACAAATTTACGTAATTATGTTAATTTTTTTATGTAGATTGATAAATCGATACTACACACACATCAAAAATTGTACATATTTACCATAACTAATTACATATATATTAAGGATTGAAAAAAAAAAGTCTGTTAATATAATTGTGGTCTTTTGATGTATATACATTAGATATATATATATATATATATATATATAATTATGTAGACATATATTCCTGCTAATTGTAGTTCACATAATTAGTTGTGTGCAATCTAGTATTTATGGAAATATATAATCATATATTTGGAATATAATAATATTCAATCTTTTAAACGAAAAATAAATAATTAAGTAATATAAAATAGTATTTTTCTATTTTCAGAAGGTGCAAATGGACGAGAAAATACTAAATTTCTATTTTTGGATGTGGTCTTATTATTATATATATTATATAGATTGTAAGATTTAAATATATAAGTTTTACCATATCAAAAGTAAACATAATCGGGCTATTTCTACCTAGTGTTTTGGGCCAATTTGGTGTGGTTATTTGTGTTGATTGCCTTGTAATTATGTATTTTTGGAAGAATGTTGTGCTTTGAGTGCATTACAGGGAACTAGCACAAAGTGGGATAAATCGGCATGTTTTTGAAGAAAGAACAAACTGAGCAAGGAAAGTTGATATGAAAGAGCTGGAGAAGCCATGCCGTATGGGCATACTGCAGGAAGGACTGGACCGAGAATCTGGAAGCTGGGCCTGTGCGCGCGAATTTGGGCTGGAGCACGGGATTTACTAAAGCCCAAAGACTGGATGCGGGATTCAGAGTTCCTACCGCCTTTAGGAGTCCATCTTTTGCTAATTACCTAGTTGGGATAGATTAGATTGTATTAACTTGTTTAATACTATTTTATTAAGGATATTATATATAGATTAGAATTTATTACTACAGATTCACGCTACAGCAGAGAGAGACGCATTTCAGCGGCTCTTATTTTTCTTCTTCTTCGTTAGTTTTCATCTTGTTCTGCTACATCTTATCTTGGAGTTTCAATTCTATTATGCAATCAAGCTAAGTTCTTCTTATTCCGGTAACAACTAACGAAGCCTTGACGTAATTATACTGTGAGATCTAATTGTTCTTTTTATTTTGATTAATTGCATGCATCTGTTATTCTCAGTAATTCGAGTCGTTAATTATTTCAATATTGCTAGATAGGTGCACATATTTAGTAGATTGGAATTAATTAGTAGCCAATTAAACCGGCCATCCGTAATTGTGGTTTAAGTTTAATTAGTGGTAAAATGGTTCTTCCGAACCCAGGGGATAACAGTCTTAATTCAACGGTCCTACGTCAGAGTCTGTTGGTTTTGAATCGGGTTTCTCTAGTGTCTAATGCTGTCGGCTCATTAAATCTATAGAGCGTCTCTTACGGTTGTCAGTCGATTAGGGAAATAATTGGTAAAACGTCTTCCTAATTATCGAGAATTTAAGGAGAAATTAGGCTGCGTCAGAAGCGTCTTCGGTGGCTATAACTGATTTGCATGAATTAATTGAAATTATCTTTGTATCGAGGATCGGTATGATTAAGCTAGGGTGGAGTTAATTGGAAACCGGAATACTCTTTATAATCTGTTATTCGTTAATCTCTGTTTTTATTTGTTTATTTTCATATTTACTTTACAACAACAGATTTCGCTTGGAAAGTTTGGTTTCTGCAGATTGGAAGTTTAGGGTAATTCTCGCCGGTCCTTTGGGAGACGATCTCGCTCATCGCTGTACTGTGCAGTAAGGGCATACTGACTGCTGTCGGGATATTTATTTTTGGTGTAAAACGACACACCAAATTTTGGCGTCGTTGCCGGGGATCGGTTTTTAAGCAGTAATTACTCTAAGATTTTCAGTTTGTTATTTTTTCTTTATTTTATTTTGTTTTTCCAGTGCATGACTCGTTCCTCACAAAAAAGAAGAGCTAGTATTCGATCCAGAGCCTGAGAGGACTTTGCACCAGTTGAGGAGAGCTGCTAGGGAGTCTAAGGAGGCTTCCACATCTGATTTAGGAACTTTTGATCTTCATCAAATGTTCGACGAAAATATGGCGGGGAACGCGAATCAAGCTCTCGCCAATGCCGATGAGCCTGCGCCTCTTATCAGGGAGCTCGGCCGCCATAGAAGTAACAAGCCCATCTGCATCGTGTTGCCTACGATTGCAAATAATTCTGAAATAAGGTCTGGCTTTATTCAAGTTTTACCCAAGTTCGGCGATCTACCTGGAGAGAGTGCACACAAACACTTAGCCGAATTTGATCTAGTCTGCTCTACTTTACGCCCTCAAGGTTTTTCTTCTAATAATTTGAGATTACTGACTTTTTCTCATACTTTGCAGGGCAAGGCTAGAGATTGGCTGTTTGATCTCCCATCGAGCTCTATTTCTACTTGGAATGAGTTGAACAATTCCTACGCAAGTTCTTTCCTGAATCAAGAGCTGCAAACTTAAGGATGGTGATTAGCATCATCAAACAGAAGAAAAATGAGAGTTTAGCTGAGTACTGGGAGAGGTTCCAGCAGCTGTGCCGCAAGTGTGTAGACCACGGGTTCACAAATTACCAATTGCTAACAAATTACTTTTACCGTGGCATGTCTACTTTTGACAGGAAGATCGTTGATGCTGCCAGTGGAGGATCTCTCACCAACAAGACACTGGCCGATGCCAAACAACTGATTATTGACATGGTTTCTGGAGGTCAACAGTATGAAGATGAGGATGACGATAGGTATCGACCTGTGAAAGGGATTGAACGAGTTCTCTGGTTTGAAATTCAGCTGTGGCACAGGCGCAGAACATCCGTTGTGGAGTCTGCTCGGAGAATGGCCATTTCACTGATGCTTGTCCTACCTTGCAAGAGTCTCCAACCGAGCAAACCTACTATGGGTACGGTGATGCACAATATGATGCTCAAAGACAGAGAGATTATGATCCATACTCGAACACATACAACTCAGGCTGGAGGGACCACCCAAATTTTGGCTGGAGACAGCCCGATCAAAAAGCTCCCAGAATTTTCCCTCAGAGGCCGCCACAGAGTAGTCCGTATGGGCATACTGAAAAGTCTGCGCCCAGCATGAGTGAAATTATGAAGTGTCTGGAGCAGAGCAGTGCCCTTGTCAACAGTTTGGCACAAAGCCAGAAAGCCTTCCAGCAAGAGACGCAAGTCGTCCTAGCCAATATGGGCACACAGATCACTCAGGTCGCCACTCAAATGAACAAGATGCAGGCGAATCAAGGCAAACTCCCATTCCAAACTGAAATGAATCCAATAGCGCATGTTTGCACTGTCACTTTGAGAAGTGCGGAGGAGTTAGCCGAGTTGGAGGCCAAAAAGAAAGAAAATGAGCCGGAAGGGCATACTGAAGGGACGAAAAAAGAATCTGGCGAAAGGAATGAACAACCTGCTATGTCTCTTCCCTCTCAAACCGAGCTGAATCCAAAAGTGTACGTTAGTGCTGTGACCCTTCACAGTGGAAAAAAGTTGGCTAACGTAGAGGATAAGAAGGAAAAGAACTCGCAGTATGGGCATACTACACAAACTGAAAACAAATCCAGTGCAGAAGAAGAACAACCAACTGCCGAGTCTGTCCTTACTGAGGTAAAATCTGAATCCAAAATTTCTAACTCTCTGGTTGCAGCACCTTTTCCATCCAGTTTGATTCGAAACAAGAAAGATGATGATGAGAAAGAGATCATCGAGCTGTTCAAGAAGGTACTCTTTTGCGGGTTGACTAAAACCGCTGCAATAATAGATGAAGATGAGGAGATTCCAGATATCATAATACAGATGTATGCCACTAATGAATTTCCAAGTTGAAATCTGATGAGCCGTATGCCCTTACCGACCAACTCAGAACTGGAGTTGAAGGCCCTTTCTGAGCATCTGAAATATGCTTTACTAGAAGGACAAGACACGTTACCCTTAATCATCCGTAATGATCTTTGCAAAGGGCAAAAAGCAAGGTTGGTCAAGCTTGTAAAGAAGCATAAAGGTTTGGGGATGGAGATGACTACTTTCGACAGGGGAAGATCGGATATCCCCGAATTTGTCTCTTGATCGTACCTCCCCACGTCGAGCCTCAGATGTTAAATAAGGGCGCTTCTCGGGAGGCAACCTGAGCTTTTATTACTTTCTTTCATTTTTCGTATTTCATTTAGTTACTTACTTGTTTTTCTTTAATTAATATAATAATAAAAAAAGCGAGCTAGAGATCTCATCCAACTTTCTAGTGCAGGTTACTCTTCTAGCGCCGCCCCTACCCTTACCGAGCCCATGGATCTGTTTGACCACTACACACTAAGTTGGACCACTGCACTGGAGCACGTCTGTATGCCCCTACTGACCGTTTCGCGCCTTGATTGCTAGTTTTCCCTCTCTGCCCCTTTTGCTTTTATTTTTCTTTCATTCATGTTGTGTCCATTTTGTTGGCTCTCTTCCCTGCCCAGTGAGGACACTGTGTTGTCCAAGTGTGGGGGAGAGGAAGTTGTTGTTTTTGTGTCAGGTTCTTTTCTAAATCGAAAAAAAAAACTTTTGTGTTTTGCTTGTTTTTGTTGAGTATTGGCTACCTGAGATTGAAATGTACAAAGAGAAAGAGTTATAACATGGATTGTCTGGGTTTGTTTGATTGATTCTCTTGTGATTGAATTGTGCTAATGCTCATATGTATTCTTGGAAGATGAAATGTGCAACTTGATCAACATTTGGTGAGCATTCTTAAATGTGAGACTTGAGCCTATTGAGCATGAACATTATGTATGAAGCTCAGTTTCTTTTGAAGAGTGTGTCGGATTTGCTTGCCGAATTTCTGATTTATCTTATTGCCATGATCATACTGCTTGTGAGTTCCTTTTGCATGAAAATGATAAAGGCATATAGGATTAACCACTGCTTTGGCTTGAATAAATTATCCATACCCGACACTATCCCTTAGTGAGCTAATTTGTGCCTGAATCTTTTGCATGTGAGTTATATTAGATTGTGTTGAGATGAGTTCGAAATTTACTTGAAAGAACAGTTGGTGCTGAAAATTGAAGAAAACTTGTGAAAAACTTCTGTCCTATTCCTAGAACAAAAACAAAAAAAAAAGAGAAAGAAGCAAAGCTTCAGAAAAAAATGGTCTGTATGCCCATACTGGAGTCGGGAGGACATGGAGGAAATAAGGGGTTGTACTTAGTTAATTTTTCTTTTGGTGCCCTGTACTGTTGAAGATTAGCACACAACTTGGGAAATATTGCAATATCTGAAGAAGTAGCTGAAGAACTCTGTGATTGTGTTATAATATGCTTACATGTTTTCACATATTTGAGCCACTTTATACAAATTATCCTACCTATGTGCACCCTAGCCCCATTACAACCCATTTCAAAGACCTTTTGATTTGCACATAGTTCTTACTTTCTTGGTAATGATTTTGACATATGGGCAAATCTATGTTTGAAGGCATCAAATCACGACTTGTGTGAATTAAACAAATCTGCCCTTATCTACTTTTGAGAGAAATTGAGTGAACCTTGGTGAGGCAGCATTGAGTTGCACGTTTTTTACTTGAATGAAAAGCATGTGTTTATTTCATGAAACAAGAGAAGGGTTAGGGGATTGTGGTTTGTTATGATGTAATTCTGACTCTGAGTATTTCTAGTTTAAGGCAGCCGATGCTTGTTTTGTTTTCAAGTCTGTCTTTTGTTTAGATATGCTCGAGGACGAGCATTGTCTAAGTGTGGGGGGATTTGGTCGGACTATTTCTACCTAGTGTTTTGGGCCAATTTGGTGTGGTTATTTGTGTTGATTGCCTTGTAATTATGTATCTTTGGAAGAATTTTGTGCTTTGAGTGCATTATAGGGAACTAGCACAAAGTGGGATAAATCGGCATGTTTTTGAAGAAAGAACAAACTGAACAAGGAAAGCTGATATGAAAGCGCTGGAGAAGCCATGCCGTATGGGCATACTGCAGGAAGGACTGGGCCGAGAATCTGGAAGCTGGGCCTGTGCGCGCGAATTTGGGCTGGAGCACGGGATTTACTAAAGCTCAAAGGATGGATACGGGATTCAGAGTTCCTACCGCCTTTAGGAGTCCATCTTTTACTAATTACCTAGTTGGGATAGATTATGATTTTATTTCCTTGTTTAATACTATTTTATTAAGGATATTATATATAGATTAAGATTTATTACTACAGATTAACACTGCAGCAAAGAGAGACGCATTCCAGCAACTCTTATTTTTCTTCTTCTTCGTTAGTTTTCATCATGTTCTGCTACATCTTATCTTGGAGTTTCAATTCTATTATGCAATCAAGCTAAGTTCTTCTTATTCCGGTAACAACTAACGAAGCCCTGGCGTAATTATACTATGAGATCTAATTGTTCTTTTTATTTTGATTAATTGCATGCATCTATTATTCTTGGTAATTCGAGTCGTTAATTGTTTCGATATTGCTAGATAGGTGCACATATTTAGTAGATCGGAATTAATTAGTAGCCAATTAAACCGGCCATCCGTAATTGTGGTTTAAGTTTAATTAGTGGTAAAACGGTTCTTCAGAACCAAGGGGATAACAGTCTTAATTCAACGGTCTCTGCGTCAGAGTCTAATTACGGTTGTCAGTCAATTAGAGAAATAATTGGTGAAGCGTCTTCCTAATTATCGAGAATTTAAGGAGAAATTAGGCTGTGTCAGAAGCGTCTTCGGTGGCTATAACTGATTTGCATGAATTAATTGGAATTATCTTTGTATCGAGGATCGGTATGATTAAGCTAGGGTGGAGTTAATTGGAAACCGGAATACTCTTTATAATATGTTATTCGTTAATGATTGGGTATCTTCTACCTATTTTAAAAGGGGTGTTTTTGATGTATATTTTTTGCATAATTATCTGCCTTGCATCCATTTTGGAAGAGTTTGTTGTGCTTTGAAGATTGCAGGTGGATAATTGGAATTGGCCAGTGCGGCCACTAGTTTTGGGAATTGCAGCAAGGTTCCTTTGAAAGAAAGTTCTGAAGCAGGCCGTTTGGGCAAGCCACCTGAAGGATGGACCGAGAAGTTAGGATCTGGGCCTGTGCGCGTAAATTTAGTTTTTTTTGCACAAGTCTTGAGTCAGCCCAAGTCCTGGACGCGTATTCCAGCCGTCTTATATCTTAGGAGTGTGGATTATTTTGCTATTTCCTAGTAAAGATAGACTAGGATGTTAATTTCCTTATTTAAACTCTTTTTGTTTAGGAAATTATCTTGGGAGATATGGATGTATATATATTACTAGTTTTTTATGTGAAAGAAAAAGGAGAGACAGACGCTAGAGAAGAGGAGAACGCCGTTCAGATCATTAATATTATCCTTCCAGTTAATTTTTACGCAACAATATATATTTTCTTGAGTTTTAACATGCGATCAGGCTAATCATCGTATCATCCGGAAATCAATCCACGAATCCTTGGCTCGATTCAACTGTGAGATCTAATCGCTTTCTTCCAATTAATTATTCTCGTGTATTTGCTATTCTCCGCCTTGCAAGTTGTGATTTATTCAAATTTACTAAGTAGTTGCAAATACTTAGTGGTTTGAATTCATTACTAGCTAATTAATTCCATCATCCGAAATTGTGATAGGAGTTAGTTTGGAGCAAAACGATTTTTCATAATCAAGGGAATAGTAAACTTAATTAAATTGTCCTGTGTCAGAGTCAATTGATTTTGTGTCGGGTTCCTTAGGAATTTAATGCAATCAGCCCATTAAATCGGTAGAGTGTCTCTCAAGATTGTCGGTTGATTAGGGTAGCAATTAATGAAGTGTCTTCTTGATTGTCGATCGATATAGGAATTAGGTTATGCCGGAAAGTGTCTTCGATAACCATAACCGATTTGCTTGGAATAATTAATTTAATTCTTGAATCTAGGATCAGTTGAATAGCCAAGGTGGTGTGATTGACTTCCGGATAATTTTAATCACTTATATAAATAACTCTTTTGTGTGAATGTTTGGATATTTTATTTAATCACTACTTTATTTTCGCATCTTTTATTTTATTTCTATAAATTCTCTGTTGAAAGGTTCGGTTTTACAGGTTGAAAAGTGAGGGTAATTCTCGCCAGTCTCTAGGGAAACGATCTTGCTTGCCACTGCACTGTGCAGTGTGGGCAAACCGACTGTTGTCGGAACTTTTATTTTTGGTGGAAACGACACACCAGTTAATCTCTGTTTTTATTTGTTTATTTTCATATTTACTTTACAACAACAGATTTCGCTTGAAAAGTTTGGTTTCTGCAGATTGGAAGTTTAGGGTAATTCTCGCCGGTCCTTTGGGAGACGATCTCGCTCATCGATGTACTGTGCAGTAAGGGCATACTGACTGCTGTCGGGATATTTATTTTTGGTGTAAAACGACGCACCAAAACACAAATATAACTAATTTTCTCCCCCCTTCTTCTCCTTTCTTCTCAAATCCTCTCCCTTTTCTACCATTAAAATTCATAAAGATCGTTATTTTATTACAAATTGAGGAATTCTTTTACGATTGCAACCAAGATCGATCTACACAACTGGTAGTCGATCGAGATCATTACATTTAGGATTCAGAGCCACCGCACCTTGTACATGGTTGAGAATACAAAGCTCAAGGAGCTGCAAGAAGTCTAGAAAAAATTAGATCAAACCTGGCAAACAGAAAATTTAAAAAGAGATTCAGCTGGAATAAGACTTAAAGGAATAAATCACTTGGGTTAATTTGATATATTATTTGCGTAAATTGAATAAAAAAATAAGTTATGATTGTTTAAAGCTTTTTTAGAATTTTTGAAAAAGTGAAAACATCACTTTTTCTGAAACAATCTAAATACTTCTTTTTTTGAATTTATCATATTTACAATTATGCCACTATCTTTTTATACTCCATGTCATCAAGATATGTAGGGTTAAAGGTCAGATAACCCCCTTGACTATTATCAGGGGCTCATATTGCCGCTCTCCTACTATTTGGGTCAGAAAGCTCCTTTAACTATTGTCATGACCTTTGATCTCCAAGCAGGGCCGTTTTAAAAATTTGGTGGTCCCTGAGCTATATTTAAAAATTGGCCCTTGAAAGAATCACTAAATTTTAATGCAAAATATTAAACTACATTCCTTTAATCCAGACTTATTATTGTTATCACAATTGATTATATATTAAACTGATAAACTCTACCAATTTTCGCTTAGATATCATAATTAATAGCTAAATAAAAATATGAAGAAATCACGATAAAACCATCAAATTTCAACCGACAAGTTTCTCAACAGGCTAAGATACAACAAAAAACAAAGAATAAACTACTCCATTAGCTTTAATCTCATAGCATCAGTCACATAATTTCCCATTTTAGATTCCAGACAACTTTTTACATTGCACCCTCTCCAACTATTTGGGCCACATACCTTAACTATTATCAGGGGCTCACATTGCCCCCTTGACTATTATCAAGGGCTCACATTGCCCCATCTCCGACTATTTGGGTCACATAGCCCCATTGACTATTGTCAGGGGCTCACATTGCCCCATTTCCAACTATTTAGGCCACATAGCCCTTTGACTATTAAAAGTCACATAAGATCATCTAGTCCAAAGTTGTGTACACCAACCTTGTACAAAATATCAAAATTATTAGTTTTTTTTTTCATTTTTCTTCAATTTTAATTATTTTTGGTTTAGTATAATTTTATATTATTATTTAGGGTTTATTCCACCCATTTAGAGTTTATAATTATATTTTAGTATTTAATTTTTATTTTTTAATTAATATAATTGATTGGTTTGATTATTACAAACTTAGGTACATAATTATTTTAAATTTCTATTTTTAGCAATAAATATTAATTAGGATTAATTATAATAAAATAAATCTTATTTTTATAAAAAATATTATTAAAATTATGTAATATTAATGTTGGCACATGGATAGGACATGCAATTTGGAGTAGATGATCATCTGATTAAAATTGGCCCGAATTTTCATTTTTTGTTCACAACATGAAAGACTCCGTTAATTTGCTATTATTTATGAGAGCTAGTGAGTTATGGTTCATTTTTTCCATCAATTTCCCCGTTAAATAAAAATTCACAAAATAAAATTTTCTTCTACTTCGAATTGCAAAAGGGTTTGTAAGTGTGGTGTTCGTGAAGTTCTTCAAAAGTTATGACCCGAGAGAATCTTTGGGGGAAATATTATACCTGTTAAAATTATAGTGTAAGTAACCATTTTTTTTTTTTGTGAATTTTTACTTACTACAAAAATTGGTGGAAAAATAAACTCTAAAGCACTAAATATTAATGAAATTAATATCTAATGTTAAAAAACTTATGAAGTATCTAATGTTGTGAACAAAAGAGGCAATTAAAGCCACTTTTAATAGACGACAGGGCTATATGGTCTAAATAGTTGGAGAAAAGGCAATGTGAGCCCCTTAAAGGAGGCTATGTGACCCTTAACCGAGATATGTGAATCTGATTGATTCTTCTTGAATTCTAATGTGATAATTGGTTCCTATTTGAACTCATTCATACACACACATACATAAATACGAACTTTGTGACGATCCTGGTTCCAAGCCAGGAATGCCCTTAGATTAGGGGTCAGGTAAAGTCAGACAAGGGGCGAAGAGGTTGTTAAGCAAGCCCGCCACTCGGACTTGAACCAAGATGATATCTGCTTATCTTGACCTCATAATAGCCTATGAATAAACAATCGTCTAAATTTAAGAATTGAATTGGGTGTAATGTTTTTTAGGAAAGATTGAAATCGATGAATAAAACTTTTGAACCATTATATTGATGCAGCACGAGATATGGAGGGCAATTTTGCCTAAGAGGATTCCGTTAGAGTCAACTCCATAAGACTTTTCAACATTTGTGGCTAGCTTAACTAAAGCTTGAGCTAATTTTATATTAGTCATGCCATAAGTATTAATTTGTTCGTGCAAGTACTATGATTAACCATAATTGTCATCGAACTCGAGCTTTTATATATATATATATATGGTGTCTAAAGTAAGACCACTAGTTCGTTTTGATAAAATAAAAGCCACCTAAGCTGCTAATAAAAACTAAAATATTCCAACACAATCACATAAAAGATTTGATACACAGAACATTCACAGAAACATGTTTGATTAAATTAAGGTGAAAAATTCCCCCAGCAGAATCAAAAGCTGTAATAATTGCAAAGGAGAAAACAATTTGATGAATAAAGAGTTGCCCCCCATGAACGAGGCTGCCTTGTTGTAAATCTTTTGTTCTTTCCTACTTTCTGCAAAAGTTCTTGCAATAAAAAATCGTGTCAACGACAACCAACTCCCCCATTTTTCTACTCCAAAATGTTCCTAATTAAACTAGTACTGTGCCCAAATTCAATCATTTGGTGCAGTTTACGACACAAATCATGCAGGAAATAGTTTACAAAGCATGAACTTTGATCTTTTGTTTCTTTTCGAAACTCAATTATTATTTGTCTTCGTAAAAAAAATATTCAGCTCTTTGAACTGTGCATTAGCTGGAAGAATCTTGGTTTCGATATATAATATATATCACCCTTTTTCTCTCCTCTCTCTCTCTCTCTCTCTCTCTCTATCTGTCTCGATCTCTCTCTAAACTACGATCATCATGGGGAGACAACCTTGTTGTGAAAAGGTTGGACTTAAACGAGGTCCATGGACGATTGAAGAAGATAATAAACTCATGAATTTCATCCTCAACAATGGCATACAATGCTGGCGGCTCGTTCCAAAACTTGCAGGTATGAAATATTTTTCTGAACTAAATATATAGTTAATTAATGTTTTCTTCTTGATTTAATTTGTTACCTACATATATAATTAAAGCTTGATCGAACATAATTAATTAATTAATTAATGTAGGTCTAATGAGATGCGGGAAGAGTTGTAGATTAAGATGGATAAACTACCTGAGGCCAGACCTCAAGAGAGGCGCCTTGACAGATGCAGAAGAAGATATGATCATCGACCTGCATTCTCGACTAGGAAACAGGTGTAGTATATATATTCAACAATCATATATATGTGTGTGTATTCTTCATCATTACTCACAGTAAAATGAAGTTATGATCGATCGTTTTTCTCACCTGCAGGTGGTCTAAAATAGCTGCACATTTTCCGGGAAGGACGGACAACGAGATCAAGAACTACTGGAATACGAGAATCAAAAAGAAGATGAAGCTCAAGGGATTAGACCCCACAACGCACAAGCCATTAATGGAGCCAAGAACTCAAGATTTTCTAACAAACAGCCAAGAATTAATGCATCATGCAGATCAAAACCTTGAATTTAAAGAAACTTTTTCAATCCCAACTTTGAAAGATTATGATCAAATGCAACAGAAGAGGGAAGAAGAAGAACAAGAACAAGAAGGGTCATCGGTTTGTGTCTCGAATCAAGACAGAAATCTAGATGATTCTTGCATCAAGAATTTGGACATGGGCTCTTCAGTTATGTTCCAAAACAAAGAATCTTTGGGGAGTTTCTCCATGGATTCTTACCAGAATATGAATTTGATGGATAATCCATTTTTCTGGGATTGTTTCACCGGTTTGGAAGACAGTTTTCCATGAAATATATTAAAAGAAATATTGAAAGCTAGGGAAATTAATTATTTTTGTTATTATTGGTGTACTGCGTGTAAAGTTTGATCTCTATTTTTCATGTGTGAATTGCGATCACTATGACTAACTTAATCGTCATTCTTTAATTGTCTCTTTTCCTCACATGAGTTACTTCGGGTGAAGATGTGATTATGGGTTATTTTATGCTTTAATCTGTTCCAACTCAAAATACAAACATTAATCCTCCTCTTACTCTGATATTTTCTGACCAAAAAATATTCCAAATATTAATTAAATTGTAATTTTTGGGGCTTCGAAATTTGGAAAAAAATTATGCTTAAAGAAAGAAACTCATTCAGAGCGTACATGTAAATTTACTTCCTTTTTTTATGTAAATTTACTCTTTTGCTGTGTTATTTTTATAAAAAAAAAAAAAAAAAAGATAAAAATCAAGTTTATGGAAAAGAATGTATATGTGACTCTTAATAACATGAAAAGTTATTCAAATTCAAAGAATGTTCATATATTTTATCATAAAAAAAAAAAAAGTCACTACCTTCGCGAAGAATATGCATACGGAATTAGGAATTATAACAACAATATATGTACGTCCTGACGGAAATGACCTAGTGGTGGAGTGAGATTGCTTGGAGACAGGCCGGTTATTAGGGAGTGCAAGGTGATCCATTGCACCGGGCCAAAAAAAATTGAGGGCCCAAAAAAACTATATACAGTATACCTAATAAATTAAAATATGAAAATAATAAATTCTTCCTTTACAGTTTACACATAGCGGCGCCATTAACATCGAAAATCTCTCTCTCCATTAATCCATCGACAATCTCGTAAGAAGAGAAAAAAAATTAATTTTCAGAAATCTCTCTCCATTTTAATCCATCGACAATCTCATAAGAAGAGAAAAAAAATTAATTTTCAGACTTTAATTCTGAAAATTTTCATCTTTCTTTTACCGTTGAACTCTCAATAATTTTATTTATGCTCCCCTTTTCATGGAAGAAAATATTTCTCTCAAGTTCTGATTTCTCATCTCTTCCGTTGTTGTAGTTCTCCTTAGCTCTGCAGTAGTGGGTCGAAGATGGGCGTTTATGGGTCAAAGCCAAAAGGGTGTGTGGGGATGAAGGGGAAGTTGAATTTACAGAAAAAGTGCACGAATCAGAAAATGACAAGAATTAAAAAAGTGCATTCTGCAAATAATCGACATCGTGTGAATGTTTCTTAATTCTTACAATATCACTCCTGCATTTCAAGGTTCTCTGTTTATATTTAGGTGTATGCGGAAATTCAGATTTTGATTTAGTTGAGGGAAGAAAAAAAAAGGAAGAAATTCTCCTCCATTTGATATTTAAAAAGTTGTCTGGAATCTAAAATGGGAAATTATGTGACTGATGCTCAGGGGCGGAACCAGAAATTTTTTATCGGGGGGGCCGAATTATTCTCCACTAATATTTCTATATAATTTTTTTATTAAAAAAAAAAAATTTACATGTATTTTTTTTTATTTTTTTGGGGGTTGGGGGGGGGCCAAGGCTCCCCCCAGTTCCGCCACTGCTGATGCTATGAGATTAAAGCTAATAGAGTAGTTTATTCTTTGTTTTTTGTTGTATCTTAGCCTGTTGAGAAACTTGTCGGTTGAAATTTGATGGTTTTATCGTGATTTCTTCATATTTTTATTTAGCTATTAATTATGATATCTAAGCGAAAATTGACAGAGTTTATCAGTTTAATATATAATCAATTGTGATAAAAATAATAAGTCTGGATTAAACGAATGTAGTTTAATATTTTGCATTAAAATTTAGCGATTCTTTCAAGGTCCAATTTTTAAATTTAGCTCAAGGACCACCAAATTTTTAAAACGGCCCTACTTGGAGATCAAAGGTCATGAGTTCGGATTTCCTCAATACCACAGGTCGGGTGTGTGATGGCCTAGTGGTGGAGTGAGGTTGCTTGGAGATCAAAGGTCATGAATTTGAATCTCCTCAATACCACAGGTCGGGTGTGTGATGGCCTAGTGGTGGAGTGAGGTTGCTTGGAGATCAAAGGTCATGAGTTCGAATCTCCTCAATACCACAGGTCGGGTGTATGAGTAAAAAAAACGTGATGCTCTAGTGGTGGAGTGAGGTTGTTTGGAGATGAAAGATTATGGGTTCGAATCTCCTCAGTACCACAGGTCGGATGGGTGAGTAATATATATATATATATATATATATATATATATATATATATATATATATATATATATATATATATATATATATATATGGTTGGGTTCTAGAAGGAACCATACCCCATGTGAGAATCGAGAATCAATCTCAACCATAGATCTCGCCTATTTGGACGGTCAAGATCTGTTCAAAAATTAAAAAAACGCGGTGGCATAATTGTAATAACTCCGAACTTCGCTGCCCCTGAAACTCGGCGAGGGTAAAATCGGAAAATTCAATGTATATGTGATTCACGCGTATATTTTTCAATTTAGAGTTTTAGCACTGTTATTTTTTATTTTAGCACTGTCATGACTTATTTTAGCATTGTCATGGTCTTTTTTAGCATTGTCATGACTTATTTTAGCATGACTCTTATTCCAGCAGATTTTGTTATTTTATTTTGTTCTAATATATCAACTGTGTAGAGTATGGATCGGAAGGTATGGTATCAACCATGATGGATGTTTATATTTAACATTTGCTGGAATTTCATTCAAGCAATTAGCTAGCCTACTGTATGGAGCATACATTTGATCTAATACATCAATTATGCAGAGTATGGGTCGGAAGGTTTGGTATCAACCATGGTGGATGTTTACAGCTATGGGATTTTGTTGATGGAAATGTGTTCGAGGAGAAGGCCAATAGACGAGATGTTTTCTGGAGATTTGAGCTTGAGGAAATGGATGCAAAAATCATTTCCCAACTCTGTGATTGATGTTGTTGATAGCGAGCTGGTAAACATGGATGGTCAAAGAAGAAGAGTCAAATATGAAAGCAGCATAATTTTGTTTTTTATTCAATTATGAATTGTTTATAAATATTTTTTTAATATAAAATTTACGGCTATGTATTAATTTTTTAAATTATGTAATTTGTGATTTGATTGTAGATTTATTGTATTAGAATTAGAGCAATAGTTTTAGACTTTAGTATTGATATTTAATATTTTAGCACTAGTATTTTGTATTTTAGCACTAAAATTCCGTATTTTAGCACTTGTAGTATGTACTTTAGCATGTATGGTTTCTACTTTCTTTATTTGATATTTTTAGCATTGATATTTGATATTTTAGCACTAGTGTTTTGTATTTTAGCATTGGTATTCCGTATTTTAGCACTGGTAGTTTCTTTTTTAGCACTAATAGTTTCTACTTTAGCATATATGTTGAAATTCTAAACATACAGTGCTAAAACATATATGATAAAGTTATATACTAAAATTTAGAATCCCAATTACGAGCTTGTATAGCTAAGACAAATAATACTTCATGATCTTCCGTTTTTAGCACTATAGTTTAGAATTTAACATTGTAAATGTGATTTTCGCGTATATTTTTCAATTTATGATTTTAGCACTGTCATTCCCTATTTTAGCACTGTCATCACTTATTTTAGCACTGTCATGATTTATTTTAGCACTAACATAACCCTTGTTTAGCATGATAATTGTTTAGCATTACAATAAGACATTTGCGTATCTCTTTGCATAATCGAATGAACAACCCAACACTTTCTACATTTCTTGTTTGACTCTACAATTTATTTTATTTTTTTCAATTCTCTCTCTCTATCTTAATTCACTTATGTAATAAATACTAATAATTATGCTCCTGCCTCTAATTATATACTCGTTAAATCTTTTCTATACTAATTAATGCTCCATTTTCAAATTATAAACACTTCTACGTATTACATATTTGCGTTGATAGTGAGCTTTTTCTGTATGGATGAATGGGATGAGCCATCGTTGTACATATTTGGGTCAATTTATGGAGTACAAATAAATTTTATTGGCTACTTACAATTCAATCAAGAAATGTTGTGTTGTAAATGGTATTTTGTCAGATATCCCAACGCCGTATTTTAAAAAAATCATTATTAATTAGTCTACATATTTCTTTAACATTGGTGTTAATAGAAAATGAAATATCACTTGAAATAGAAGACGAGTTGCTCAATGGTGTCATTCAATTAATTTTCGTGTTCCGTATAATTGTGTGAAAATAAAAGATAAGTAATTGTGCATTTGGAATGAGAGAAGAACCGCATAATAAATTAACTTCATCACTACTAATATTATATTACTAGATTAACACATTAAACTTCCAATCATATTGGAGTAAGTTATTAATAGAAAGAATACAGGGCTAAAATAGCTCACAGTGGTGCTAAACAAGGTTACAACAGTGCTAAAATAGTTCACCGTAGTGCTAAAAGTATACAATACTCATTTGTTATATTTTATTTTTGTCAAGAAAACTTGTATTTCTCAAGAAGCCTATAAACTATAGTCAGGCTCGGCCATACTTTGATATCTTGAAACCATCTCTTTAACATATTCAACTTTTCATTAAGAGTTTCAAATTGCATGCTAATTAGACGCATAATTAACTAGGCTTATTATCATTTGAAGATATAATACTAACATAACATAAAATTTTAAAACTCAATTGAACCAAATGAAGTTTGATGATTCACAGTAGTGCTAAACTAGGTTAAAACAGTGCTAAAATAGTTCACAGTAGTGCTAAAATACTGATAGTGAAAAATTCAAAATAACAGCTTAATTAACTTCGTCAACCTAAGTGCTAAAATAGTTCACAGTAGTGCTAAAATAGGTTACAACAGTGCTAAAATAGACCACAGTAGTGCTAAAGCACATTGCAGTGCTAAAACAGTTCACAATAGTGCTAAAATAAGTTACAACAATGCTAAAAAGAAAACACCCAATCCCACCCTTTTGCCCTCTATATTCTTAATTCCACATATTTCCATATCTCTCTTTTACTGCAACTTTCATGGAAAATAACAAAACCCTAGTTAGCTTCATGATCAATCATTAATATTTCTTCTGTTATTTTCTTGAATCCTAGCTATACAAGCTCAGTCACTTCACATATCCTCCATCTTTCTCTCTCTCTCTCACACACACACACACACTTGTGAATTGTGATGGATCCGATAACTCAAGAAATGTTGTCATCAAGCACTGAGATGAATTGTTTCACCATCACCACCACCACCACTCCCAACAGTAGCTCAATGATGGGGTCACCATCGGGCTTCTCCTCCTCCTCCGCCGCGGCCGCCGTGTCTGCCACCGTCTCCTCCCCAACGACGTTGAGTCTATACAAGAACCAGAAGTGCCATGACTAGAACACCTTCGGGCAGTACCTCCGCAACCACCGGCCGCCGCTCTCCCTCCTCTCCAGCTGCAGCGGCGCCCATGTGCTCGAAATACCTACGGCTCGGCCTGGTGCGTAACTGCGAGGAAGAAAAATAGGGAGATGTTGAGAAAGAAGACGAATTGCAGATGGAAAGGAGATTCAGAATTCTTAAATTACAAAAATAGCCTTGATTCATTAAAAACTCACTAATATTACAAATATGTCACCGCGTTTTTTGCAATATCGGGACAGATCTTAGTCGTCCAAATCAGAGCAATCTGTGGCTGAAATTAGTTCTCAGTTCTCACAGGGGAGTGTGGTTCTCACATGATCCCATCTCTCTCTCTCTCTATATATATATATATATATATATATATATGTACGCTATATCCATATTATAAATAATTTTGATGATATTTTTCGTAAAATTCTTATTCAAAATGCAAAGTGCGCGCAGTGCAAAGATAACTCTATTTTTGAGATGCAATTTGCCAAAAAAATAGTTTTAGATATCTAAGATTTTTTTTTAGAAAAAAAAAGGAGAGAGAGAGAGAGAGAGAGAGAGAGAGAGAGAGAATTCAATTTAGCAAAACAGAGTCGTTAGTTATCCACCCTTCTTCAACCTCCAGCTTCTGGAGAAGTCCAGAAACGAACGCTTCCAGAAACGTCCTAATATCCCTTTAAATACACATGCAAACTTTCTCTTTCTCTAACTACATCATCAAGAATCACTCATCAATCAATCCAGCCTGTGAAACACCATTGCTTTAAGCTTAAGCTTAGTCTAGAGAGCGAGAGAGAGAGAGAGAGATGTCACACTGTTTATCAAACTTGTCCATCTCCCATCCCATGTCGTCCCAAACACCCCGGCTATACACTCTGAGTTCAAAGTTTCCCCATTTTCAGAGTTCTCCAATTTGCGGCAGAAATTGTCCCAAGATTGCGGTCAGGGCTTTGGCGGCCGACGGCGGCCGGGAAAATCTTGATCATTTGCAAAGGCAAAATAAGCAGCAGCAGCAGCAGCAGCAGCAGGCCAAGAAAAGGGCAGCCCCTGTTGCCCCAATCGGTATGTGCATGTTTCATGTTTCTTTTGTTGATTGTAATGCTATTATGCTCACTCTTTATTCAATTTTTTTTAATCATTTTGCAGTGTTGTTTAATAATTTGCCAGTTTTTATTGTAGTTCTGTATGACTCATCTAACTCTGACACAATTACCAAACAATCCCACTCTGAAAAATGCATCATTATTCCCAAATTTCCAAAAAGATATATAAGATGTAGGATGTGACACCAATTGTGGCTCGAATCAGGGGATGTATAACATTGTTCAATTTCAACTTGAATGGAAACTCTCGCAGGATTCGAACTCATGATTCTCATCCAAATGTAGTAATTTCGTAACGTAATATGTATAATGTCTCCAGGTTTATGGGACAGATTTCCAACAGCTAGGACAGTGCAGCAGATGATGGAAACAATGGATAGAATGATGGAGGAGCCTCTTGCCTACAGCGGTGGCTGGCCGTCACCCTCGCCTGCGACAGACACAGGCAGCTACGGGCGGGGAAGAACGCCTTGGGAGATCAAGGAAGCCGAAACAGAGTACAAGCTGAGGTTCGACATGCCCGGCATGACTAGAGAGGATGTTAAGGTTTGGGTTGAGGAGCAGATGCTGGTCGTCAAGGCAGAGAAGCAGCCGAAGAGGACGACAGTCGAAAACAACGGTGACGAGTGGTCTGCAAAGAGCTATGGGAGGTACAGCAGCAGAATAGCTTTGCCTGAGAATGTTGAGTTTGAGAAGATTAAGGCTGAGGTGAAGGATGGTGTGTTGTACATTGCCATACCTAAGGCCAGTAAAGCAGCTAAGGTTTTCGACATCAGTGTTCAATGAAGATAGGATTTTCTTAGCTCTGCAGGAATGGACCATCTCCAAATGTGTAGAAATTGCTGTTGGAATTTGAGATGAGTCCTATTTATATGAGATTAATGGTATTCATATTTTGTGCTGTAAAAAGTGGCTTTCAGCTTAGCTCAAAATATAAAATTGTTAACTTATTGAACGCATTTGAGGCTCACAAATTTGTGTTAACCTGTTTCGATAAGCAAGCTCGAACGAGTTTTTTTTTTTTTTTTTTTCCTAAATTGAAATCCGAATATCTCACAGGTAGCTCAACTCATGTACTAAGCATCAAGCATTATAGGACAACTATGTTCAAACTCTCTTAGGGGACTATCAATCCTAGTTAACATGCTTGTTCAATCATACTTAATGCTGCACGATTCGAACATAACTAGAAAACATAGCTAGATTCAAATATAACTTCGAATAATACCTGTTTTTGTGCAAGAGCTCATAGAAATATGCTCGTTATGCTTAGTTACTGAGGCCCTCTTATGATGCATGCTGCAAGACCCATGTCCACTAAGAGGAGTCCCACAACATCAACAGCAGAACATAGTTTCCTTACACTCCAGGCAACCCGATATTAGGAAGTCGCCTTTTTTCTTGAGTCGAAGATTTTTCACAAGTAATTAGACCTAACAAATAGCAAGGCTCATGCAATGTACACACCTTGGTCTATTACAGGGTATTCCACGGGGTCAATCGGGAACTCTGGGTTGAACTTTAGTGAGTTGTACAAGTGTGAATGGACGTCGGCTATGAGCTCTTGATTACTGTAACTGAATGGATCTATAGTCCCAAGGTAAGGATTTGGTGGATATAAATCAGTTTGAGGAGAGTATTCACTAAATTCTTCCCCCCACAACCTGAGAGCTGATCCAGTTCCTACAAGAGCGTTTCTGTGCCAAGATTCCGGGTCATCAAAGAGATTCTGATCCAAACTCTGGTTCTTTGTGTTCCATACAGAACTTGGCATTGGATCAATGGCATGGCAGTCTGTCAAATGGCTTTCGGGCTGAACAGAAAACAACGCAGCTGTGCTCTCGACTTTGGTTACTTTCTCGCTGAGTTGGCTTCTTGTGTTTTTGCTGTAGGAAGTGTCCATTCCAGCTTGCATTGGTTTATCAGATGCTTTGCTCTCCGATCCACGGTTGAGACTGGTTTCCACAGAATCAACTTGGATATGATGCATGGGCAGAGGAAGGTGATCGAACCGCTGCTCTGCACTGAAAACTAATTTGTTTTCTTTTTTGAACTGGAGTGGTGGAACTCCACATTGTGGTTTTTTCTCTGGTCTGAACGGAACTGGTGGAGCTCCGCCATGTGGTTTATTCTCTTGATTGAACTGGAGAGGTGGAACTCCGGCACTCCAGGAGTACTGAACTTGGATCTTGGGTTCAGATTTTACATCTGAATTATGTTTTCCAAAAGATTGCTCAAAGCTTATACTTGAGGTACTGCTTTTTCCAAGATCACTCATCTCCCCTGGTACAGCAGTCTTCGACTCTGTGATTGGCATGGAAACACTTGCCTTGACATTTCCTTCGCAGATCTTTGGGTCATCATGATGAACAGGAATCTTATGCCCAGAAACAGCATAGTTTTCATCTGCTCGAATGTTAGGTTTCAAACATGTTGAGTTTTTACTGGCTCGGTTTTGAAGGCAAACATTTCCAGCAAGATCTTTTGGAGATAAGTCTGTGTGCTTTGCCCCACTAAAAGTGGCTTTCAGCTCGTTCTCCTTCTGCAACCTGCTTAAGTAGAGTCGATACTTCTGAAAGCATTAAAAAGGAATTCCTTAGGAATGTGAAGTGACAGACGGGGGTGCTTGGTGGCATTGTTTGGAGAAGGGGAATGGAATGAAAAGGATGCTTCCATAATTCTCATTCACATCCCCATTTTATCAACAAGCACCCCCAAAATCTTTAAAGTTCTTACATATGCAGGCTGGTAGGGTCTTTCCTATTCTGAACTAAGACCAAGAGCTCTTTGATCTCTCACTTTCAGAAGTGAGGCGCAAAAATGAGGAATTGGGGAAGAGAGAGATGCAAGAGCACTGATCCAGGTTAAGGATAGAAAAGTCGATACCAGCAGATAATTCAACCAAAATGTGGCTGATAACGCATAATATTAATCTTGGATAATCAATCACTTCAGAAGAGAAAGAGGGTAGAATTTACCTGTAGGTGACTTGCAACGTTCTCTCTAGTTAACCATGGCACTGCCATCAGATCGAGAATTTTCTTGGGCCCGACCTCTGCCAAACATTAATAATTTAATGTCGTATTTTCTAATTGATGTCTTGAATATACGAGTGTAATTTGTGAAACTGTAGGGAAAAGTTTAAGGTGTCGGTTTTATATGCAAGAAGTAAGGATGATGACGGACTTACTTTCAAATCCAATCAGATTAACAGCTTTAACAAACTTCTGATGAAGATCGACGGTCCAAACCACCCTTGCTTTTTTCAGATTGGAAGGATCACCACATGCGCGATCATCATTCTTGTCAACGTCCTTTCGTTTCTTTCCAGAAACTAGATCTCCACCGAAGAAGTAGCCATCATCCAAGAGCTCTGATCTCATCATCTGAATTTCTTCAAGGCTTTCATGGCCTTCAATATCTCGGACTTCATGTATTCGCTTCCTGAACACGTGTTGCCAAATGTTACGAAGCTCTTTCATTCTAATTGGCTTAAGAAGGTAATCACAGGCGCCGTGCTGAACACCTTTCATCACCCTGCTTGTTTCTCCATCCACGGACATCACTGCATAGGTTTTTTTTTGTTGGCTTAGTCCTCAATACAGCATAGGTAACTATTAAGAAACCAGTAACAGATACAGGTGATAAAAACTCACTGATGACCGGTAGATCCATCTCCAAACCAACATGCTCTAAAAGCTTAAAACCATCCATGTCAGGCATATTCACATCGCTGATAACAATGTCAAACCCTTCTTTCCTCTCTCGAAGCAAGTCAAGAGCCTCTCTCGCCAAATTACACGTGGTCACTGAAACTCACCAACATAGCAGTTGAAGTAGATAGACAACTTCAAGGAGGAAATTGGGAATTTCCATATAAACTTACTAAAAGAACCCGCAAAAACATCAGACTGCCTAATCCAAGGCTCAAAGAAATCCTACTTATGGAAATCATGTCGAGGAAAACAACCAATATATTGTGGACGTGGAAATATTGGAAATTTCCACAATTAAATTTTATGTTCGTCAGCATAGGACATTAAGATGGATGAAGAAATTCTCTAACATTAAAAAACTTTCAGTGATTTTTTGTGTGTTACCTGATTGAGTGAGTTCAAGAATTTTATAGAAATAGCACAGGACACGAAGATAGAGATACCGAAGACAAAATAATAAGTTCATACTCATCATACTGAATTTTAATCTAGAGAGATTTTTCAAATTTTGCAGGGAAGATTTATGGAGAACAAGGTGGCACCAAAATCTACCCAAACTGCACGATGGTATTCCAAGAAGCAGTCTTCCACAATAGGAAGGTACTTTTCAGTTATAATATTATGCATACTTTTGAAGAGCCTCACTCAAAGCCAAGCTTATACAACTTCCCGTTATTGAAGTGCTTCAAATGATATCAGAGACAAGCTCATGAAGTTTGGTGATTAAAAAAAGAGAGAGAGATTCTGCAGAGAGTCCATAATCTGCTCGTGCAGTCATGCAGCAGAATACTCAAGGTCGTGCAGTTAACTCATGCCTCATCACATATTTGAGGATGCCTCATCACATATTTGAGGATCGCCAGTTATCTAGTCACATACAGTATCTCTTTGATTGGTAGTCAAAGTAAAAACCTTAATAATGGGGAAGAAGATCAATCAAGAACGTAAACAAGACTACTAATATCTTGTTTCCAATTGACTAGTCCAGCTTTACTGACCAAGAATTCTGTCGTCTTCGTATTCTACATAGGAGTTTTCAAGCAGACTTCCTTCCAGAAACAATGCAACACTCTTATGGAGAACACAGAAAATGCATACGATGCCAAAAGCAATTGCTCATTTATATTCAGACAAAATTGTTGGAATGGTCTAAATAACAAATAGAAGGTAACATAAACTTTCTCAATTTATCCAAAATAAGTCACAGTCATATTTGCGAAAATCCCAGTGACTAATCATTCGAAGATTCAGTACCAATTTTATCCTTTCCTCACTCAAATGAAATTTACTACTCAGTACAGTCATCCCATTAACGGAATCAACACTACAGCCTCTACTTAATTATCCTTATATTTCACTTCACTTTTTTGGTTTCAGACCGTATGCAGGAGAAGAGAACTCCAAATCAACACTACAGCCTCCACTTATCTTATATTTCACTTCTTTTTTCCCTTATCCCTAAACATTAAAACATTTTTGCTACCAATTACCAGTAAAATTAACTCTTCCAACACCTCAAACATAGAGCACCACAAACACCAAAACAATCCCCAAACCCAAAACACACACACAGCCACGCCTCAAATATACTTACTAAGAAAAGAGAGAAAATTGAACTAGCACAATTATTATATCAATCAGCACAGCGCTAGAGAAAAAATCTTCACCAACAAACAACCACAGAGACAAAATCAGTCAACAAAAAAACAAAAAGGGCAATTGCATTTCAGTAAATTTTGGCAAAAAAATAAAATAAAATGAAAAGGGACCTTCATAGTTGCATTTCTTCAGCATCTTTTCAAGAATCTTCAGCCACGTGGGATCATCGTCCACCACAAGCACCCGGAGACCCGCCGGAAAACAATCGGGCCGCGGCGAAGAAAACCCGCTGGAATCCATCGAGAAAAAGGGCGGATTTTCAGCTCAAGAAAGGACAAAAGAGTGATCAGTAGTTGTGTATGTAAGATATACAAAATAAGTATGTACGTGTTTGCGTATATATATATTATACTCAATTGACAATTATAGTATGTGAGAGAAGACAAGAGAGAGAGAGAGAGTTCAAAAGTTGAAGAATGTGTGGATTTTTATGGGAAGGTAAGAGAAGGAAGAGAACAACGAATATTTGGCGCCGGCCTTCTAGCTTCTAGTTAACGGTCTATGCGGACACTGGACGTACGCCTTTTACCTTTTTCACCTTAATTAATCATATTATTTTTCAAAATTTAATCCAGGTAAATTTATAATTTATAATGGTTTTTTTTTTTTTTTTTTTACATTAATAATGTATCCTTCTTTACTTATCGAACCTAATATTCAACTTAGCTTTAAATTTTACATGATAGAAAAATGGGTTCCAATTTGTTTATTTGTTATGTTCAACTAACTGAATTTAAATCATCTTTAATTTAAATGAGCGCTATTCTACGCTTATTAAATAATGAAAGAATTCAAGCAACGCTTATTAAAGATTAAAACACGATAATTATTAATAAATGTTCATAAAAATACTCACGATATGTAGTAGTAAAAACATCCAATTAATAGTTGATCTTGTAAATTTTAAGCTACTAAAAGATATTCCACAGTCCATCATCTTTCTTGATTTCAATTCCCCCTTTTCAAATAGAGTATTTAATTTCACCTAATTCATTTTATAATCTTGCAAGACAAATGTTGAAAAGTTAAAGTTCTTGGCTGACACCTTTTATTCTAAAAAATACATTTCCTTCTTAATCTCCCAATCAGATTTTGACATCCAAATTAACACCAGCTATTACATTCAAAATGTTTTCGTAAATTCTACCTTTAAATATGCCCTTGTTTTCTTGAAGTAAATTACATTTTTTTGGTCATGAAAACTAATGGACTATGATTTATATTCATTAAGTACCTATTTTAGAATAAAAACAATACCTATTTTGTATTGAAATTTGATTAATTAGTTCTCGTCCACTTTCATCATGTAAACCCTACAACAACTGCAACTGCAAAAAAAAAAAAAAAAAAGAGAAAAAAACATGAGATGTGATGATCTTGGTTGCACCGCCTAATTAAGGGTGAAAAATAGAGAGAATGTAGTGAAAATTTCAATCCAAATAGATATTGTTTTGGCTCTAAAATAGATACTTAACGGATGGTAAGTATAGTCCGTTAGTTTTTGGAACCAACAGTGTTGAAATATAAACTGTGGAGCCAAAAGTGTCAAAAATTAAACTTGGAACCAAAATTATACATTTTGAGACTAAAACTGTTTGGATCATATTCTTACAGAACCAAAAGTGTAATTTTCTCTATTTTCTTGTGTTGTTCTATTATTCTTTGTTAAGATAGATGGAGAAAAATAAAGTGATAAAAAAAATTAGTTTGGAGGGACCTTTGAGCAACAATATAGTAAACAAGAATCCAACATAATATATAGCATTTAAACATATCCCAGTGTATAAATAAGAAATAAATCTCAATCATCTAATAAAATGATTTAATAGATTGAAAAGGATCTGGCAATTTCATAAATTATTTTTGAAAATACAATGCTAAAATTGAAGGCAAAACATATTTCCTAGTTATACTTTCAGCATTTGTTTCAATAGGTTCATATACTTTTTTTTTACAAGTCCCTATATTTTCATATTTCATATCACAAAGTCCTTGCACATATAGTGTTTGTTTCAATATGTCCCTATAATTTTATATTTCATTTGATAACATCCTTTCTAGATTTGTCAAAAGCATTATTGTTAATATTATTAAATAATTTGTTGATTAAAAGGACAAAGGCTTCATAAAATGTGAGTGCAGTAATATCATTCTTAGTCCTTTAATTCATTTATAACAGCAACGTATAAGTTAACACTTTCATAAAACTAACTTATTAATTATGTGTAAAAACTGCACAAGTTTCCCGAAGTGTCAATTAAACTAAATGAATGAACTTCTTACAGCAAATATATTCCACCATTCTTAAAGAGCTTGAGCAATATTATATATCTATAATTCCAGTTTTATGATTTATAAAAAACAAAAGTAAGTCCAGATTGACATTTCAAATGATCCATTAATATATAAAATTAAGTCTGAATTTTTGTTGTTATTATAAAATTCACATATATTTGATTATCTACAAATGATTCATTTATAATTTGAATTTTTTTATAACAAAATTTCAGATTTACTTTATAGATAAATCATAAATGGATCATTTGTAAGGAATCAATATGTACTATTTAAATTAATTATATGGACGAACAATATCTTTCCTTTTTGTCTTAGAGATAACTAGCATGTGTATGTTGAATTTTAACATCTGTATTTTCTAAATTCAATTCTAACATATCATCTGTATGTGAATTTTATAATAAGAAAACTTCAGACTTAGACGATATGCATAATACTTCCATAGTTCCCTACACTGGTTAAATTTGGTCATCTTGTCATCTCATCTTTAATTAATTTGAATCATTTTTGCATGTTAAACTTAGCTTATAATGTGTCCCCCCAGTCACTTCAACACAACTATCATATGTAGTCTTCTTCTTATTATTAAATAAACCTTGTGGCATTACAAATTTTATGGAATTACGAAATATAAAAAAGGTTATTCTCATGAATAATGATATATGAGATTATCTGATTATGTTTTTCCATTATTTTTGCATTCTAGCTATAAATGTATTGTACGTCAAATAGTGGGATATATAATCTACGTATTAAGTAGTAATTAATAGTAAAATTAGAAAAATTTGACCTCAACTTTTGCGTACTTGGAGATACACTAGCATTGTTTTAATTTGGAACTTATTTGAGATGCAAAATAAGTGATCTTTAAACTTATAATTATCGCAACAAATTGAAGGTTTAATTGGTTGCTGAAAGAACCTTGTTTCTTGAGCCCTTTCTTTAATTGAGCCAATATTGCATCAACAGCTAAACCCACCCCAAAAATGCCATTACTATTTCTTTATTAATTTTTAATAATTAATTTGCAAGATGCCCAATCATTCACCCTATTAGTAAAAATTCCTCCTTTTTTATCTTTATAAAAGCACCTTGTAATAGAGTACTCGGTGGAATGGGGCTAATTAGCTATTAATCAATAACTATTTGGTGACTAATTTTAATATTGCAAGTAGAGATGACAACAGGTAACGGACCCTATGAGTACCCGTAAAAATTATCCACGATGGGTAGAGTAATTACCCACTTAATGGGTACGGGTACGGACATGAATAATTACCCATAAATTTTGATGGGGACGGATGTGGGTACAGGTACCTCACCAACCCGTCCATGCCTATACCCATGCCTATATATATAATTATATATTCAATTATTATTATTATTATTATTATTATTATTATTTTGAAGATTTCGTAGCATTTTTATGATTGTAGTTTTTTTATGTAATGCCGCATTTTCACGAAGGGTCTTTGTATTATATTTTAATTGAAATATGAGTTAGTTTAATCTATATTTTTTAAATTATAAATTATTTTATCGTAATTTTGAATTATTTGCTACAAATAATAATTACTAAATTAAATATTCAATAAATAGTTCGTGATAAAGAAATTTGTATGTTTATATTTTTTTTTAAATATATAACATTTGTTAAAAATAAAACGATAATTGAACACCAATAAAATTTGGACTATTTGAAATATTAGTTTGTAACTTATGTTATTTATTCTTATATATATATTGTAAAGTTGATCAATAAATGCTTATAAAAATTATATATTACATAATATATATATATATATATATAAAGTAAACAACAACAAAAATATAAATATAAATATGTTTGAATGATTATAGAAAAAATATTATTAAATTTGTTAGAAAAGTTAGATATTATTAATTTTCTACTTATTATGCTTAAGAAGATGTTCATAAAGATATATACATTAAAAAAATATTTATTTATAATGTATGCACAAATATATTATATAGAAATGATCTATAATAAAAAAAAAGTGACAATTTATAAACGGAATTTAATCTTTTTTTATCTCTTCTTAAAAATAAATAGTTATTTCACTCAATCATCTATATAAATAACGTTTTATATTCAATATTTTTTTAATATATTTAAAGCATACACATAATATATATATAACTATGATATTTTTATTTGAACTTATAAAAAAATTAATTTTACTAAATACTATAAAACGTTTCTCGTATATTGCATAAGAGAAATCTACTTAGTTAAAATGTGGGTAACGGATACGGGTATGAGTAGTTAAGTACCCAAAGGGTATGGGGACGAACATAAAAGTTGTTACTCAGCGGGTATGAGGACGAGTACGGGTAAATTTTTAAAACGCGGGTCTGAAATGGGTATCTTAGTACCCTATCCATACCCTACTCATCGTCATCTCTAATTACAAGGATTAATAACATACACGTCCGTCTCTTTTAGCATAATTGAAAAAAGGTAAAAATTTGGGTACATCTATTCTACCGAACTGCTTTGGTCAGGCGAAAACTTGTGATACTTTTAGTGTTAGAAGTGATCTATTTTAATATTAGAAGTGATACTTTTTTTTCAATCTAAAAAATATAGTAATATTTACAAAAATGTTACTACCATTTTTGTTTTAGCAGTATTTTTTAATAAAATAAACATGATATCTATTAGTATTAATAGTATCTTTTTCTATCTAATATAAAATTTCTTTTGTATCCGATATACAAGAGAACACCGATGGTTAGGAGATTTGTTGTCCTTGTACATATCCCATATTGACTTTTATTTCCATTATTTCCTTTTCTAATTTATCTATATAGCCAATTACTAGTTTATGATTCGAGGAAAATATAGAAGAAAGTTGAAAATTTTAATACTTGACACATAATGTTTTAGTTTTCCAATTATGAAAGGACAAACACACGTTTCTTTTAGTTTGGTTGAATTAAATTTCTTCATATGTGGAAACCAGCGTAGGACAAGATATCCCAATCAAGTCATGTTAGAAACCCTAGTTGTCTCCAAGTTGGTGGGGCGTGAACTTCACGCAACAACTTATCCCTCCAACTTTTAAGTTGCAATAAGATTCTTAATTACTTATAAATTCAACTTTTTAGTCTATTTAATTTTCCAAGTGTTTAAAGAATCTTGAGAGGCCCGGGGGCACAAATATATGCTCATTGTTAATTTTTATTCATGAGATTCTCGATTTTATATCGTGTTAAATTGCAACTATTATACGATAATAACGATGATGTATTGATCAGGGTCAATTTTGAGGGATGGCCAAGTGGGCCACTACATACCTGTGCTTCCCATTTTTTGGGCCCTCAAATAATATATTTTTATTTAGTTTAAGACCTAAAGAAATTAATTAGCCCCAAAATATTTAATACAAAATCTACTCTATATATATACATATATATATATATAGAGAGAGAGAATTTTGTTATTCTACGTACACCTTCATGGGCATCGCTTGTGTGAAAGTCATGTCACTAGTTTTTATTATTTTTTAGTTTAGTTTAATTTTATAATTATAAATTGTGGTTTATAATTAATTTTTATAATTTAAATTCGTATTTTTAGTTGATAATTGATTTTTATATTCCCTCTGTCCCACTAATGTAATCCCCTTTCCCTTTTCACACAGATTAAGAAAAATCATTTAATATATTTTAAAAGACAATATTGCCCTCATTTAATACTTTCATTTATAATTAATGAGTCAAACTTCATTCAATTCATTTTTTATTTCAATTAATTAGTATTGATTTTATGTACATATATTTCCGTGGATGTTATGAAATCAAAATCTAACTTTTTTATTTGCCACAAATATTTGAATTGTGATCGAACTAGACATCAAAATTTTGGCTCTGTATGAAAAAAAAAAGGCTCTAAATTTTGAACCTCCAAGTATAAAATTTAACTTTAGTCAATTGTATATTTATTCACTACACAAATTATGAATATATATACACATATGTACATGCATCTAAAGAGAGATGAAAATAAATTGTGTAAAACTATGTTGACTATATTAATAATGAAGGATAAAAAATTAAATTGTAGATTTCAAAACATATTAAATAAGGTCATATTTGTAAAAGAGTCTTCTACTTCAAGCTCAATTTAGAAATGAGACTACAATTTTGGGACATCCTAAAAAGGAATAGTGGACTACATTAATGGGACGGAGGGAGTAGTTAATTTTTTCATAATTATTGTATATAATCTTTAAAAATTTCAATCTCTCTCTCTCTCTCTCTCTCTCTCTAAGTCCAAAATTATCATGCTCCCAATATCATTACCAAAACACAGACAGATAATAACAAAATATTTGATATCATATTTATAATAATAACTATTTATATGTTATGTCTTTTTTATCTCATATTTTATATGGTGAGTGAAATTTTGATTAAATAAAAAAATAACTGAATCAAAGTATTTTAGTTCTCTTTTAATCGAATAAACTAACCAATGGATTATTTTTTTAATCTGTCTTGTAGTGTAAAATATTTTGGTTATCTATAGTTTTTCAATGTTATTATGCAATTGAACTATATTTGATTGGGTCTATGATATTAGATTAAAATTATCAGCTTATGATTTCACTATACTTAGATCGCTATTTTTATATTTTATGTTTTGAAAATGAGATATTGGAAAAACTTGATTTTAATGACCTTAATTATTGATTTGCTTCTTAAAATGCTAGAAGATTTAAATTATTTAAATAATTATTTGATACTTGTATATTTTCTGGTATGTTTTCTTAAAATACTAGAAGATCTAAATTATTTAGATACTTGATGACCTTATTTTCTTAAAGTACGTGTTGATTGTATTTTTTTTTTCGAAAAAATTGAATGATAACAATAATGAAATAAACTTCAAGATGCTCGTAGAAAAAATAGGATCATTCTTTTTTTTTCATTTTGCCATGACCACAAAATATTAAGACCGACTTTGGTAGTGATATACTGATATATATATCACGTTGTAAAGTTCACTCATATTTAAATAATATATGAATGTGTGCGCGTAGTTGTCTGGATCTTATGAACTATATATTTCTTGATTAAATCAAGTTTTTTATGAAAAAAATCTAAAACATCAAAATAATATACTGTAATACGGATGGAGTATTATTTCAAGTATTTTACATCAATATTTTATATCTATATTCTATTTAACATCCGTATTATTTCAAGTATTTTACATCAATATATTACATCTATATTATATTTAACAAGTAGCTAGGTTGGACTATTGATCTGACCGATTGGACAACCAATTACCAATCTCATGACCAAAATTATAATCTGAATCATAAAAACATGCACTAAAACAATAGACCACAACTTAAAACACAATGTGAGATAGAAATTAGAATGTTCAAGAAAATAAACAAAATTAAATATACCCTAGGTCTTCCAATTTCACCCAGAAATATATATATATATATATATATATATATATATTAAAATAAAATCCAAAGATGCACTGTTGATTAATTAAAACTTCAAGTAATAATAAATTAATAGATGATACTTTATTAGGTGGATAAATTCAGTTCTTTCAATCAAAGGCAACCTTATAATTAAGTTAAAAAATTTATTATAATATATTTCAAGTGTCTACCACTTGGGCAAAGGAAAATCTATCTTTATCTTGAGCAGCTGAGCTAGCATGATAAGGTGGCAGCAGCCAGAAACACTAAATTTTCCACTTTTTATGAAAATATATTTAAAAAAAAAACAATTGAAAAAAGAAATGTATAACATGGTTTGCACTATAGAGTAGTGATAAGCTGCAGGTTTTTCACCACACACTTAGCAGTTGCAGCAGCTGAAAATATTATGACTCAATTGACACTATGTACAAGTGTTACTTTGAGGTCCAAAAAGTGGATCATCCATTTCCATATTATTATATTAATGAACTAATTCTAATCAACTTTTTGCTAAAAGCACACCTCTTATTTAATTTACTTCTTTCATTGTATTTATTGTACACATCATGTCAAGAATTGACTCCTAACAACTCAATTATGATTTTTAATTAATTTCTTGAAAAAAAAAATCTAACTCGATTGATATGATATTTCATTTTGCTAATGCATACCATGTTATACGTAATGTATGTTGATAAAAAAAAATATGACATTACGTGAGATTGGAACACAAAATATAGATAATATATATGTGCAAATGTATATTAATATTATATAGACAAATTAATCATGGCCTAATCATCTTATAATCTGCACATTTCTATTCACTTTTGTTGCAAGAATATAGTGATTATCTTTATGCAAAAAGGGACCAATAATTATAATACTGCATATATAAATAATTAATTACACATTTTTTTCTTCAACAAAAAAAAAAAAAAAAGAGGAGGAAGAGGGTTTCAACTTTGAAATAATAGGGTAGGGTTTAAAGGCATAGCTTTTGAGAGTGGGGCAGGTTTTGAAAAGAAAACCCTAATGGCTCAAAAAAGGAAATGCCCACTAATTCAAGTTCCTTTTGGCTAAAGAGAGAATTGGAGAATGATTGGCTCTTAACATATTGGGAGGATTAACTCCATGCAACTCTTTAGTGGAGTCTTTCCTTTCCATTTTTTTAAACTAAAGTGAGCATTTTCAAACCCCCCCTCTCCTTCACAATCTTCTTAATTATGCTCTCTCTCTCTCTCTCTCATGTGTTTCTTGATTGCAACTGCACATTTTTATTCTTGTTAATCTAGGCCTTTTCAATTCTTAACTGGCTTCATTATATATGCTGTTTAATAATTCTTGGCGATTTGTTCTTTAGTATATGCCTCTAGAAAGTAGAATTTAGGCATTGTATTTTCTACTCATTTCCTTTTCTTTTCTACTTTCTCGCGGAGGATGGGGGATTTCTAGCACAAGAGATTCTAATTTTTTTAGTGTGCTTTTTTTTTATTCACATGCATTTATAAATTTCTCTATGTATATATGCACGATGTGCCTATATGTGTGTATGTGATGGTGTCGCGTATTACATATACGTACGTGCGCTCATCACGTTCTAACTAATAAAGTACAAGATTGAAAATAATACGATGAAGAGAGAATTTTGACTAGGTTAATTATGGGCAATAATTTGAGATCAAGGTTTATACTAACTAGGCTCATTAACATTTTAAGCAGCATTTTGGATCCATGTCCAATTACATGATGAAGCATGGGTATCTTGCTATTCATAAATATCTAGGCCCATCAGTTACATAACTTGGGCCCATTTTTCTTCACAAAATTTACTACAATTTTGGGTAATTCTATTCACGACCCCTAATTTTTTTTACAACCCCCAAAATTAATTAAAATATAAATAATATTTTTTTGACAGATTTATCCTTGTAACCCCCTATTACTTATAGTAGAATAAAATACAACTCCTATTGTATAACCTCTATGAATTAAAATTACTAAAATAAAAATGCAACTTCATTATATAGCCCCCACTATTTAATTCTCTACCAAAATCAAATAAAACCTCACAACTTTTTTTTTTTTTAAAAAAACTCTAACGAATTTAAATATAAAAAATATTTTTTTGTACTTTTTTGCCCTTATATTTTCACACATAAACTCCTAACAAATAAAAATAAAACCCCATGTACAAAAAAAGGAAAACAAAATTTGCAGAAACAAAAAAAAATGAAAACAAAATTTTATTGTGCTTTTTTGCCCTTATTATTCTTCCTCTTCTCTAATGAAAATCATTTTTCCTATATATTAATTCAAGTTTGCAGAATGTTTTTAAGAAGTCTTTTTTAAAAAAATGTTAAATTCATAACCTTTTAAAAAAAAATCATAACCTTCTCAAGTATTTCATTTTTTTCTTATTTTGTTTTTTGGTTTTGATAACTATAACTTGAAGAAAATACTAATTTGTAAAAAAAAAAATGCAAGCAAACCGAATCTACCGGATGTGAATTAAAATTGAAGCAAATGCCCAAGTTTGTAAGAATTGGAATTTATTCTAATTCTGATTTTCGAGTTGTTTTTTTTTTCTTCTTCTTTTTTGGACAAGTTGAGTTCTTGGACTTCTCTCTCTCATCGAATTTAAATTAGAAGAGATGTTTAACTTCCTTTCAAAAATAATGATGCATCTCTAAGCTGGTTAGAAAAAAAAAATGTAAATAAAATTTATCCCAACATGACTTTCTTTGAAATAATTTTTTTTATTTTATTTTCAGTTTTTTCTCATCGGTTTTGTTAATAATAAGAGAGTGAGGATTATATATTAGGGGGTTTTATTTTATTTGTAAGGGTTTAAGTATGGGGGTTGTGAAGTTAAATACGTTTAATGAAATATTATTTATAATTTAATTGAATGAAGGAGTTGTAAAGAGAAAAAATTAGATTGTATGATTAAATACTTCTAGCAAAGTATTATTTATAATTTAAATTAATAAATGAGTTATAAAGAGAAAAAATGGGGTTGTGAATAGAATCACCCACAATTTTTATATATCCATGGAGGTTAAGCCCAATTATTTTGAGCACAAAAATGAACATATTTGACCGTAGTACCCGATGTACATTATTCGATGTATCTTATATTAATTGATCAAATATGCGTGCTCTCCCCCCTCTCTCCCTCTCTCTCTCTCTCTCTCTCTATATATATATATATATATATATAAATGTATGTATGTAGGGGTGGGTTCAAATATATATATAGGGGTGGGGTTATGTAAAAATAACCCATTGTGTGAGAAATGAGAACACATCTCACATCACATACCCATAAAAAATTAAAGGTCCAGATTTGATGAAAAAGACGGTGGCAATTCTATAATATCTGAAAAGTTTTTCGCGCGGGGGTATTAACGTAATTTAGTAATTCTTATAAAAATCGCGGAGGATTTGATAACAGATCGTTATGCTAACGAAGTATTATCATCATGCTAACGAAGCATTATAAGTATGTTAATTAAAGTTTTCAAATATTGTTAGCGAAAAAAATATTTTAAAAATTAATTATAAACCTAATTTGATTTAATAAATTCTAATTAAATGACAAAAATCATAATTGGATGAAATAAACCTAATTAGATGAAATAAACATTGATTGGATGTGGTAAACCCTAAATGAGTTGGAACAAATCATAATAATAATATATTTAGCATTATGGTTTTGCTTCGTCAGCATTGCGAATATACTATGTTAGCATATGACAATACTCTGTCAACATATGTTATAAACCATAATTGGATGAGATAAACCATAATAATCAATTAAGAATTATAAACAAAAATTAAATTTTAAAAAAATAATGATAATTAGATGGAATAAACTATAATTGAGATTTAATAAATCCTAATAAATTTATACTATGCTAGCATTATGATAATTCTTTGTTAGCACAGCGAATGCATTATGTTAGCATATGACAAATGCTTCGTTAGCATACGTTATCATATGTTATCATAATGCTGACGAAGAATTATTATATGCTAACAAAATCATTTACAACCTGGGCAAACGTAAAAAATTTTCTTTTTATTTTTCGTTCATATTTTTTCATCTAAACATAGCCTTTCGACATCTTAAATGAAAGAGTATGAAGAGAGCTTTAATATGATATATTTTTTGTGTGTATTGAATTAAAAACGAGCAACATATGGTCGGTTAAAGTTTTTAAGATTTTTTTTAATTGCTGACATCATTATTTTTAATGGGTTTGGATGAAAATAGCCATCCTTTTATTTTTTGCCCTATTATTTATGAAATTGCCACATTAAATCTCAACCATTGGATCATTAAATTGGATGGTGTAAGATGGGTTCTCATTTCTCACACCAACAAAGTGTTCTCATATGATCCATATCATATATATATATATATGGGTAGGTTCAAATGAGAACCATTCATCGGAAACGTAGGAATCAATCAGATTCATTCATCTTGATGACATGGAGGAGAAAAATATGGTGGCATATTTGTAAATATGATAAATCCGAAAATAGGGGAATTTTCATTTTTTATAAAGTGATGTCATTACCTTTTTAAAAATTCTTAAAATTTTAATTTAAATAATCATAACTTACTCGTCTTCTATCCAATTTACGCAAAAAAATATATCAAACAAATATGATCTTTTCAAGTTAGCAATATGTATCAATCTCATGTTAGCAACACAATCTCTTAATGTTAGCAACATATATCTCTCATGTTAGCTTATCAATAAAGCGCCTAAAAAGACAACGATTTTAAAACATTGTCTATTTAATTTCGGAAATTTGGCCCAAAATTCGGAAAGCATAGCATAATTTCTAAATTACGAAAATAATTTCGCCTTCATTAAGTTCTCAAATATTAAAAGTCTGCCACTTTGATTTGACAAAATATTGACTAAATTGTGGACATTAAATCTAATCAAATTTTGTGTTGGGATTGGTTCCTAGGTTCCCATATGAGGATTAAGTATTTATTTGATCACTTCCTATATATATATATATATAGAGAGAGAGAGAGAGAGAGAGAGAGAGAGATGGGATCATGTGAGAACCACACACCCATGTGAGAACTGAGAACCAATCTCAGCCACAGATCGCTCTTATATTGACGGTCAAGATGATGTGACCCGGGGGTAATTGACACGATGAGATACAAAATACGCGGAAGCTAAGGATAGAAACTATGTCGGTGAAGTAAGGGATCTATACTCGATTATCTAGACGACTAAGACTCAACTAAAATACCTAGACAATGACACACAAAATAACACAAATCCAAACAAAGAAAAGGCTGTTTTGGACGATGGTATGGATGAGTATGGTGAAGGTACTTTGGATGTGAGGTATGGTTGAAGAAGGGCTTGAGTAGATAGGATATGTTAGAGATGAAACGGACTTACGGATTAGACGAACGATGAAGAACTTGGACACGATGGGGCTGGACTTGGAACGGACGGTTGATGGTGGTGATTGGCGTCGAACGAAGGTGATGAAGGTTGAGTTGTCGATGTGAATTACAACCCGAAAGTTGCCTTGAATCTCAAACGTACACAAGGCCAAATTCTTTAAGTTGCTCTTCGATAGCGAGTCTCCGACGATCCCTCGAACGTGGATGGTGAATTCCCTTTGTAAAACTTAGAGATGCTAATTCTAAGAGTATGAATTTAAATGATCTAAACTCACAAAGATTAAATGGGGTTGAGACAATATTGAAAGTAAAGCTTAAAATTATCAAATATGGTCTAAAGTAACAATGTCACAATGATCCCCTCTTTATACTAAAGAGGACCGAAAATTAAAGACCTAATGGACGAAAATAATGAGTCCAAATTGAACTAGAATTGGACTTTGACAACTTCCTAAACTAGAATTCTATTTAAGGTAGATTTTGTAGATCTTGCCTTATCTAAAATCCTAGTCAAATCCTATCTAAAATAACCGAAAATCTTTAAATAAAAATCTAATAAAATCGGTCCAACTATAGTATAAAATTAAATAAATAAAATACTATAGTCTAATAAACCAATCCCCTTAATTAAATCATCAAGGGCCGAAAATCTTGGGCTTCACATGCTTAGGCCATGAACTTCAATCACACGCACACATGCACATTAACATGCACACGTACACATCCTCATGTAATGCACTCCAAGTCTTGATCCCCATCTTCCATCTTCAATAAAGTCATCATCTTCAAGCTTCCATGCACGCCGTCTTCAACTTCGAACTTTTTGCGAATCGTGGCTTGCAAATAATCTTGCAACTTCTTAGCTCATAGTCTCGTGACGGGTCCTTTGAATTTCAGCTCTTCATTGACTTCCTCATTGCTATGGATGTCCTCATCATTCCCCCCCTGCTGAAGAGAATTCGTCCTCGAATTTGAAGGCTTATCATGGTCGAATTCATCTGCAAAAAAAGGAGACAAATCAGCAACATTAAACGTAGAAGAACACTTGTACTCACCAGGGAGATCAATGCGGTATGCATTATCATTAACACGGCTCAAAACAGTGAATGGACCATCTCCACGGGGCGACAACTTGGACTTCCTCAAGTTAGGGAACCGGCCTGGACTTAGATGAATCCAAACACGATCTCCAGGCTGGAATATCACACGCTTGCGCCTCGTGTTGCGTATGGCGGCAATGGCCGAGCCTTTGTGCTCGATTTGAGCACGAACCTTCTCATGCATCTCTCGAATAAAATCAGCTCTCTTCATACCTTTAACACTCGTTAGATGCTCAACGGGTAAAGGAATCAAATCAGTAGGAGTTAACGGATTAAATTCATAAACTACCTCAAATGGAGACATGTTAGTAGAAGAATGAATAACACGATTATAAGCAAATTCAGCATATGGTAAACACTCTTCCCATGACTTCAAATTGTTCTTAATTAGAGACCTAAGTAAAGCTCCTAATGTACGATTCACAACCTCAGTTTGACCATCGGTTTGTGGATGATATGCAGTAGAAAACAATAACTTAGTACCTAATTTTCCCCACAAAACACGCCAAAAATGTCCTAAAAACTTAGAATCCCTATCACTAATAATAGTATGAGGAATTCCATGCAAACGAACAACATGAACAAAGAACAAATTGGCTATGTGAACAGCATCATCGGTTTTCCTACATGCAATGAAATGAGCCATTTTGGAGAACCGATCAACAACAACAAACACCGAATCTTTACCCGACCTAGACCTAGGTAATCCTAAGATAAAATCCATAGAAATATCGATCCAAGGGACTGAAGGGGCGGGTAGTGGCGTGTTCAAACCGAATGGGTGTGAAGTGGATTTGGCTTGACGACAAGTAATGCAACGACTACACACATTCTCTACATCCCTACGCATATGCGGCCAAAAGAAGTGTTCATGCAGCAAGTTCAATGTTTTATGTACACCAAAGTGACCCATTAAACCTCCCGCATGCGATTCCAACACAAGTAGCTCACGCATAGAATAAAAACCCATCATGCACATAATATCCATCATTAGCTCTAGACTTCGACACACATGAAGCATAAATGGGGCTGAAATAGGCGTCCTCAACATATAAAGACTTAATGGACTCGAAACCAAGCATCTTAGCATGCATTAAGTTCAGAAGTGCATACCTTCGAGACAGGGCGTCCGCGACGACATTTTCTTCGCCTTTCTTGTACTTGATCACATATGGAAAGGACTCGATGAATTCCACCCATCTCGTGTGTCTCTTGTTCAAATTTTGCTATCCTTTGAGGTGCTTTAAACTCTCGTGGTCCGTGTGAATCACGAACTCCTTGGGCCAAAGAGAGTGCCGCCATGTATCCAATGCACGCTTCAAAGCATAGAGCTCCTTGTCGTACGTGGAATACCTCAAACTGGCGTCACTAAGCTTCTCACTGAAGTAGGCGACGGGCCTGCGATCCTGCATCAAAACTGGACCAATACCTATGCCCGAAGCATCACACTCGATCTCAAAAGTCTTAGTAAAATCAGGTAAACGAAGAACATGAGCAGAACACAATAAAGATTTCAAAGTATTAAATGCATGCTCTTGTTGTTTACCCCACTCAAATTTCCGATCCTTCTTACATAGCTCAGTAAGAGGGGCGGCTATACTGGAGAAATCCCGTACAAAACGATGGTAAAACCCAGCTAGTCCATGAAAGGACCGAACCTCTGAGGCATTTTTCGGGGTTGGCCATTCCTCAATCGCTTTGATTTTGGAACAGTCTACCTCAATACCTCGTGAACTGACGACAAAGCCTAGGAAAACGACTTCATCTATGCAAAAGAAACACTTAGACAAATTTCCATACAACTTTGCATCACGCAAAAGCATAAAAACACGCCTAAAGTGCTCTAGGTGCGCCTGTGCACTGTGGCTGTAAATCAGAATATCATCAAAGTAAACAACCAGGAATTTACCAATCACATCACACAAAACATGGTTCATCAATCTCATAAACGTGCTCGGTGCATTAGTGAGACCAAAAGGCATAACTAACCACTCATAAAGACCATGCTTTGTTTTAAACACAATTTTCCATTCATCCCCTTCATGCATTCTAACTTGAAAATAACCAGATCTTAAATCTATCTTAGAAAACACATTAGAACCACTTAATTCATCTAGCATATCATCAATTCTAGGGATAGGAAATCTGTACTTAACAGTGATTTTTTTGATGGCGCGGCAATCCATGCACATCCTCCATTCGTTGTTCTTCTTTGGCACTAGGATGACTGGAACTGCACAAGGACTCATCGACTCTCGGATTTACTTCTTCTCCAACAATTCCTTTACTTGACGGTCGATCTCCTTTGTCTCCTCGAGGGACGTGCGGTACGCCGGTCTGTTGGGCAAGACTGCGTCGGGTACGAAGTCGATCTGGTGCTCGATCCCACGAACTGGAGTTAATCCACTTGGAATCTCTTCCGGGAACACGTCCGCGAACTCCTCCATAAGGGGCTACACATCACAAGGCAAAGAAACACCATTAGTAGCACTGTCCTTATAAGATAAAAGTACCAAAGGTAAACCTGCTTTTAGTGCTTTCTCTACGCCTTTAACTGAGATAAATAGAGATCGATTTTTCTCTACTTTGGGGGCTGAACTCGATGCTTTTCCATGACCTAAGGAGTAATTGGAAGGCATCAAAGGGGCTGCAATGTTTGAACTTGAAGAAGAAATCGGCTGGGGTGTCTCGGCCGAGTCTCGGCCGTTCACAGCGGTGGTCCGGGCGGCGGCTGCGGCTTGCTTTGCCCGTTCTTGCTTAAATCTCTCTTGCATCCTCTCTTGATCCTCTGCAACAGCTTTAGGAGTGAGTGTCTTGAGTACAGTGGTTCGGCCATCTCGTGTAATCGAGTACGTGTTGGCTAAACCATCATGAGCCACTTTTCTGTCGAATTGCCATGGTCTTCCTAAAAGAATATGGGCTGCCTTCATAGGAATAACATCACAAAGAACAGTGTCAGAATAATGATCTTTAGTAAATGAAACATGTACCTAACCTGTAACTTTGATGGAACCTCGATCAGTAAGCCACTGCAATTTGTAGGGCTTTGGATGCTTTGTGGTGGTGAGGGCGAGTTTATCAACGGCATACTGGCTGATTGCATTGATTACACTCCCACTGTCTATGATCATCGCACAAGTCTGATCTTTGATTGCAACTCGAGTGTAGAATATGTTCTCATGCTGCGATTGCTCTTCGTCTTCTCGATTAATGTTCAGACTGCGAATAGACACTAAACTGACATGAGGCAGTTCGGCCTCTTCATCTTCCTCATCGACTTCAGTGACTTTGATGGCATCAGGGGCGGCGTCCTGGGGCTCCTCTTCGTCTTCACTGGCTGATTCAAGCCCGTTCTGTTCATTGAGGAACAAAACACGACGGTTCGGGCACTGATTCTGAAAATGGCTCCAACCTTGGCATTTATGACACTGGATGTCATGGGCTTGATTAGGGGCTGCATTTGGCGTCGTATTGGGCTGATTGGGCCATTGGAATGGGGGCCTCGGGGTCAACGTCGGTGTAGACTCGGGTCTACGGTTGGATTGCGGTGTAGAGCGGTCGGAACGTCGTTCCGGTGGTCCGGACTGACCTCAGGGTCATGTAGACTCAGAAGAAGGTGTAGAAGGTGATGTGGAATATGTACCTTTGTTCCAAGAGGGTCTGGCGGCAGCGGCATTGTGATGAGAACGGCGGCGGCCTTCTCTCAACTGTTTCTCCACAATCGATGCGTACTGCACCATCCTTTCTACACTGGTGAAGTCCTTCAACTCGACTTCACATGCAATATCAGGATTCATGCCTTCAGTGTACCTGATGATGGTAGCATTTAAGGTCTCCTCCTTCCCGACTCGGTTCAAGGCTGTCTGCAACTCCTTATGATATTCTTCAATTAAACGGGTGCCTTGTTTGATCCGATTGAGCTTCTTTTCGAGCTCTCTCTCATAATAGACTGGAATGAAGCATCCTCGCATCAATCCCTTCATTTCTTCCCATGTATCAATCGGCGGATTGCAATTTCTGCGCCTTCTTTCTTGCTGCATCTCCCACCAAGTGGCTGCGTAGCCTCTGAACTCCAAACAGGCTAACTGCACCTTTTTGACTTCTGTAAAGTCATATCAGTCAAAAATCTTCTCTACCTTACGTTCCCAATCAAGATAGATATCGGGATCATGAAGGCCTTCAAACTCCGGGATGCTCGTCTTGATGTTATTGAGCATGCGGTCTTCACCATAGTCATTATGACTATGTCCACGTCTCTGGCGGCGGCCTCTGTCGAGCTCCTCAGTATTCTTATCAAAGTACTCTTTCTCGGGCTCGTTTTGACGCTCGTTGTGTCGAGCTAGACCTCGAACGGCCTGAGTAATGGTCGGTGTAACTTTAGTGCGTTCAATGGCATGCACTAAGCTATCAAGCTTGTCAGACAGGGCCTGGTGCTGTCTCTGGAAGTGTTTTGAGAGTGCCTCAAAATGGTACTTAGGATTCCATGGTGTGGGTGGATCCGAAGTAGACTCCATGGGGGCTTTGGACAGATCTCGGGATGGATCCAATGGTGGAGTGTCGGCTGGGGGAGTCAAGGATGACTCGGAACGGGTACCATTCTTCATGACACCTACAAAATGAATAAACGTAAAAGAAAACAAGGTAGGACCTCACAATCTCATGTCACTCGTATGTTTTCACTCTTAATTTTACCACTCATGTATCACTCAATATATGGATGCACAGTGTGTGAAAATCGTGTTTATGAAGGTAGGAAAGTCATGTATATTGAATGGAGGGAGGACGGGAATGCTATTCTCGGAACACGGATGAATTTGGTATGTATGGATGAGAGACGGGTTGAGTAGGTGTGTGGAGGGGGTGCCGATTTGTGTGGTGTAGGAAAGGTGATGGTCGAATGTGGTAGAGGAAAAAGGAAGGAAATAGATCAATTAATGAAATCCCAAATTGATTTGGAGATCCAAAAATAAATCTAGATAGGATAAGGAAAGAAATAGAATGGAGAAGGAAATAAGAAAGAGATAAGGTAAGTAGGGAATTTGGATATGTATCAATCTATGTGACACAATCTAAATACCTTAATTAGCCTAGACTCTAGAAGGAAAGAACCAAAAATAAAATAAGACACCTAAGGTAGTTATCAAAATCAAAACAAACTAAGAAGGAAATTTCCAAAAAGAAAGGGAATCTAAAAGGAAATAACCAACTATGGATTTGTACCCAAAAGGAAGGTACCAAAATAAAATAGAACACAAAAAGGAAACAATGGATATTCCTCTCTTTTTTTTGTTCGATTTTTTTTTATCGTTCTTTTTTTTTGTACGATCTGTTTTCTTCTCTTTTTTTTATATCAATGAACAATACGGAAATTAAATTACAACTCGATAAAACTCAGAACAAAATTACGGGACAAATAAATGAATATGGAACCACGAACGATATAAACCGACGTGGCTCTTGATACCAATTTATGATGTGACCCGGGGGTGATTGACACGACGAGACACAAAATACGCGGAAGCTAAGGATAGAAACTACGTCGGTGAAGTAAGAGATCTATACTCGATTATCTAGACGACTAAGACTCAACTAAAATACCTAGACAATGACACACAAAATAACACAAATCCAAACAAAGAAAGGGCTGTTTTGGACGATGGTATGGACGAGTATGGTGAAGGTACTTTGGACGTGAGGTATGGTTGAAGAAGGGCTTGAGTAGATAGGATATGTTAGAGATGAAACGGACTTACGGATTAGACGAACGATGAAGAACTTGGACACGATGGGGCTGGACTTGGAACGGACGGTTGATGGCAGTGATGAAGGTTGAGTTGTCGATGTGAATTACAACCCGAAAGTTGCCTTGAATCTCGAACGTACACAAGGCCAAATTCTTTAAGTTGCTCTTCGATAGCGAGTCTCTGACGATCCCTCAAACGTGGACGGTGAATTCCCTTTGTAAAACTTAGAGATGCTAATTCTAAGAGTATGAATTTAAATGATCTAAACTCACAAAGATTAAATGGGGTTGAGACAATATTGAAAGCAAAGCTTAAAATTATCAAATATGGTCTAAAGTAACAATGTCACAATGATCCCCTATTTATACTAAAGAGGACCGAAAATTAAAGACCTAATGGACGAAAATAATGAGTCCAAATTGAACTAGAATTGGACTTTGACAACTTCCTAAACTAGAATTCTATTTAAGGTAGATTTTATAGATCTTGCCTTATCTAAAATCCTAGTCAAATCCTATCTAAAATAACCGAAAATCTTTAAATAAAAATCTAATAAAATCGGTCCAACTATAGTATAAAATTAAATAAATAAAATACTATAGTCTAATAAACCAATCCCCTTAATTAAATCATCAAGGGCCGAAAATCTTAGGCTTCACATGCTTGGGCCATGAACTTTAATCACACGCACACATGCACATTAACATGCACACATACACATCCTCATGTAATGCACTCCAAGTCTTGATCTCCATCTTCCATCTTCAATAAAGTCATCATCTTCAAGCTTCCATGCACCCCGTCTTCAACTTCGAACTTCTTGCGAATCGTGGCTTGCAAATAATCTTGCAACTTCTTAGCTCATAGTCTCGTGACGGGTCCTTTGAATTGCAGCTCTTCATTGACTTCCTCATTGCTATGGATGTCCTCATCACAAGATCTGTCCCAAGATTGGAAAAAATGCGGTGGCATATTTATAATATTAATGACTTTTTAATGAACTAAGGGTATTTTTGTAATTTAGGAATTATGTTATATTTGGAATGAATCTCGCTCTTTCGGTCTGTAATTCATTTTCCATTTGAAATCTCTTTCCTTGTATATATCAATTTCCTTTGTGCTTATGTAATCAAAATTTTCAGTCGATTCTCTTCGAATTTTATTCAACTTAATCGGTGTTCACGCAATTTTTTTGCTGGAGTTTGTGTTGTTCGCTGTTATTTGACTAAGATACCAAGTAAAAAAGTTTTTTCTGTAGTTTTCCTGTGATTTTTTTATCCGTTTGTTTTAGATTTGTTCGACAAGATTGACGAAGCTGATTAAGCTGTTATTTTGATTTTTTTACGATCAGCATGTGTTTTTAAGGCTGCATATTGTGTGTTTTGGTTTTCTGTATATATGTACATTTATTAGTATCATAATATGAATTATTAGCATTGTGAATTTAGTTGTTATCATTGTAAAAATGATTGAGTATTATAAGAATATCTCGGTAATACAGTATTTTGCACGATGAAGCAGCATTTGCAATAACAAATGAGTATTATAAAAAAAATATTTTGTTAACATGTACTTTAGCACTACTGTGAACTATTTTAGCACTATTATAACCTATTTTAGCACTGCTGTGAACTATTTTAGCACTGTTTTAGGTTGACGAAGCTGTTATTTTGAATTTTTCACAATCAACATGTGTTTTTAGGGCTGCATATTGTGTGTTCGGTTTTATGTATATCTATAGATTTATTAGCATCACAATATGAATTATTAGCATTGTGAATATAGTTGTTAGCATTGTAAAAATGATTGAGTATCATAAGAATATCTTGGTAAATAGAGTATTTTGCATGATGAATGCAACATTTGCAATAACAAATGAGTATTATAAAAAAAACATTTTGTTAACATGTTCTTTAGCACTACTGTGAACTATTTTAGCACTATTGTAACCTAGTTTAGCACTGCTGTGAACTATTTTAGCACTGTTGTAACCTAGTTTTAGGACTATTGTGAATTGTTTTAGTATGATCTTAGAATATTTTTTACGCATTAATGTGATTTAGTTGTGTATTGATGAATGTGCAGATTGTGTTTCTTCCGATTTAGAGATTTCACCTGTGTTTTCTGAATTTTACACACCTGAATGTGAGCCATCTTTGAAGCCTGCATTGGGCAAGACATTCCCTACTTTAGATGATGGTATAACATTTTACAAGGTGTATGCCTCATCGTGTGGATTTGATACTCGTCTGTCTACTACAAAGAGGTCTAAAGATGGTACTATAATTTGGAAGTGTGTTCTGTGTAGCTGTGAGGGAGTTAAGAACACGTCTGTTGATTTTGGTGAATCTTCAAAGAAAAAGAGACGTCATGTGTCGAAGAGAAATTGCTGTATGGCTAGGATAAGTTTGAAGTATATTAGTTGTGATAGGTGTAGTGTTGGATTATTTGAAAAAAGACATACACATTCTCTTGTTACAGATATACACAAAGAGTTTATGAATCTGAATAGGAATATAGATCATTCACATCAAATGTTTATTTTAAACTGTACAAGGGTAAACATTGGACCTGTGACAACGTTTAGATTAGTTAAAGAAGTTGTTGGCGAATATTCCAATATAGGTTGTACAACAGCTGATTTCAAAAACTTCAGTCGAGATCTCAAGGCGTATGCTGTGGGTGTAGATGTGCAAATGATGTTGTATAAAATATCCAAAAGGCATGAACTATGCTCTGCTTTCACATTTGATGATGTTGTCCTTCACCGGCAAGAACAATCACGGGAAGCTTGTGACCTTTGGTGCTTCTTTAATGTCAGGTGAGGATGCTGAATCTTATTCATGGGTTCTTCAGAAATTTAAGGACTGTATCGGTGGTTCTCCTAGCCTAATAATCACTAGTCAGGATCTTGGATTGAAGGTTGATGTAAGACAGGTACTTCCCGATACCAGACATCGATTGTGTATGTGGCATATTATGTTTAAAGTTCCAGATAAGTTACCTGCGCATATCAGAAAGAATGAGACATTCAGAAAGAGGTTAAATAGTATTGTGTGGTCTAATTGTATAAATATCACAGATTTTGAGGTGATATGGAAGGAAATTATGGTTAAATTTGGATTGACAAACGATAGTTAGTTGAAGTCATTGTATGCTATTCATGAAGATTGGGTGCCTGCATATTTTAGAGATTTACCGATGAGTGGGCTGTGCAAGACTACCTCAATTTCAGAGAGTGTGAACAGTTTTTATTCGAGGTTTCTTAGATCAAAGTCAAACCTTGTTGAGTTTTTGATGAACTTTGATAGCGCACTTGATACACAGAGACATGCACATGCCTACTTGGACAACGTTGATGAGTCATCAATTCCTCAGTTGAAGACCCCATTCGCATTTAAGAAACATGCTGCTATTGTTTATACTAGGATAAGTTCTATGAGGTTCAGAAAGATATTGAAGGTGCATGTTATGTCTGTCGTGTTTGTAATATTTCAAAAAATGATTCAGTTACGATGTTAGAAGTGAAGGATGGTTTGGTGCTACAAATAAGGTTGTTCACAATAAGGTTGAGGATTCCACTACATGCAGCTGTTTGAAATTTGTGAGGGATGAGATCCTGTGCTAACACATATTCACTCTATTCAAAGATTTGAAATTGCAGTCGATACCTCCTAAATACATTGTATCTCGTTGGATGAAGTCTTCACTAATTAATGAAGCAAGTGCATTGTTGGGTGATAGATTTTTCTTATTGGAGAAGAACAAAATTGTTAAGAACCAATTAATTTCTGAGTTTTATGCCTATCTTTCTATTGCTGAGGGTGACACCGCAAAGATGTCTCTATTGTTGCAAAGTTTACGCGAGTTAAGAGAGGGATTTTTATCTGGTGATATTGAAGATGATACTATGTCAAAGAGGAGTAGATTATTTTCTGATTTTTATGGATTGTGTGCACCTAGTGAAGTTGAGGTGCATCCGTCTGACCTTGTGAAGACAAAAGGCAGTGCAAGTCGTATAAAATCAAAAGAAGAGGCGAGAGCTGAACACGCAAAGAAACCTTTAAGTACCTGCAAGAAGTGTGGGAAGAAATTGATAACCAAGCTAAATATCCAAGAAATAACAGCCGAATCACCTGCTCCTACTGACAAGCAATAAATGAAGATCTCAACAAGAAATCTTTGAAAGATCCTGATGATCTTAAGAGCAGAGAATATTAAAGTCAAAACGGCTAGTTCATTTAAGAGCTCCAAACCGCTACAGACATTAAAATGCCACCGGTGATTTCTAAACATCACCAATCATAACAGTCAAAATTCACTCATCTATTTAAAAAGGGTGAAATCAATTTTGGCCAAGACTTTCTCCAATCTAACTTTGCTATTTTGTATAAACGAGCTACTTCTTTCTTTCTCTCTCTACAACTCAAAGCTCAAAATTCTCAAAGTGCGAAAAGTCTTAGACTGAGAAGGCGTGCTTCAAGTTCAAAGCAAGCTACTAAGCTGACGAAGAATTGCAGCAAGAGCAAAACTTCTCAGTTCAGTCCCTCAAAGATCAACTACCCAGCTCAAAGAGAAAGAAGCATTCCAGGTTGATAACAGTTTCAAGACTGCCTTCTTGAAGATCGAGCGAGATCTAAAATCATGTAAAGATGGGCAATAGCACCTAAAGTCTCAGCGAGCAGTTAGGACCGGCAAGTGTGAGCTGTCGACCCAGAAACCGACTGAGGAGGAGCGTGTACTGACGGGTCCGTTCTTCCGGGACAGCAACAGTTGGAAAGGAGGCCGCGCTTAGGTTGAAGGGTGCCGTTTTTAGGTCTACAGGATTTCTTCAATGTGTAATTGTAATAAAGAAACTTTACACTTGCATAGTGAATTGCCCTTCTGCGGAAGAAAGAGAGGACGTAGAAGCTGGAAGCTTTGAACCTCTATAAAACTCTGTATGTGATGCTCTTACTGTGTTACAGTTTTTGCAAGTTATTTAACTGTACACAATCACACACACAGATTGAACTGACAAGCTTCAGCCACGTCTTCAAGCTATCAGTTCCAAACTGATCAGCTCACCAGCTAAGCCTCTGTCAGTCTCTCTCTCAACTGATCAATCAGCACAAATAAATCACAAAAGCGAGTTAGGGCACTATCTATTCCGCAATTTGTTTTAAAGTTTTTTGAAGTCAGTTTATTCACTCCCCCTCTAAACTGATAAAGGCTCGCACCAGGACCAACAAGTGGTATCAGAGCAGTTGATTCTAAGGATCACTTATTTCTGCAGATCATTTAAATCAGATCTGTTTATCTGTGCTGACTGTTCTAGCTATGGGAAACCATAAGCTACCTCTCTTTTCAGTTGAGAACTATGACAATTGGAGCAGGAGGATGAAAGCTCATCTATGCTCCATCCATAAGAATATGTGGGAGGTGATCGAAGACGGTCCAATCCTTATAATGATGGACAATGAAGCCCACATCATGGATGTCAATCAACCGGCCAGGATCCCAAAACCAACTTATCTTCTCACGGGTGAAGAGAAGAAGTTGAAAAATCTTAAGTTTGTTGCTCAAGCAGCACTCTTTCAGACTCTAGATGAGGATCGCATGAAAGACACAAAGAACTGCAGAACAGCAAAAGAGATTTGGGACCTTCTAGCATATCTGTGCAGAGAGTCCGAAGCCATAAAAGGAAACAAGTTCCAACTGGCAGTTGATAAATATGAGTCTTTCAAAATGTAGCCGGAAGAAAGCATCTCGAGCCTAGAAATAAGATTTCTTGGCATTATAAGTGAGATGAATAATCTGGGAAGAAATTATCCCAACAGTGAGATGAACTCGAAAGTTCTTGATAATCTCATTGATCACTGATGAGTGGGATATGAAAGTAATTACTACTAAAGAGTCAAGAGACTTGAATAGCATTACTCCCAGAGAGTTATTTGGATATCTCAAAGCTCATGAGTACAGCCTGAATCGAAAGAGAGAAGCATCCACTTCCTCTTCTCATGATGCTTCTTTCTATGCTGAAAGAAATCGATTCAGAGAAGCCCGTCGAAGAAACAACTTCTGACCAAGAGGCTCGTCTGTAAGAGAGAATCCAAGAAGATCGGTGAGTGATTGAAGAAGAGAGTCAGCCGATAAAAAGGAGATCCTGACTGAAGACCTGAATGAGCAAATCCAGTCAATGATAAGATTGCTAGAGAAGCTAGGAAAAGTCAGAGATCAACAATCAGCTCAACCCCAAGCAGATGGAGCTGCTAAAGGTGAGAGGAACCAGCAGCCAGCTGATCAATTCAGGGTGGCAAACAGGAATATAGAATAATGTTTCCACTGCCACAAGCAAGGACACTATAGATACGAGTGTCCAGAGCTTCCTGAAGATAAAAAGGCCAAGGTAAGGAGAAGCTTCTTCAAAAGGAAAGCAATGATCGTAAATTCTGAGAATGCTGTGCTTGACGATTCAAACTACCCATCTGGAATCGACTCAGACGGCTACAGCTCGGATGATGGAGCTTTACTATGCCTCATGGACGACAATGAAGAAGAGGTTAGTCAAGCTGACTCAATAACCTCATTCTATCACATACATGAAGCATCGATCTCTAAGAATGGACTAGATGAACAGTTAAGACTCCTAGAAGATCAATTAGCTTATGTATCAAGTATACATATTGAACTGAAGGGTGAAAATGATGAGCTAAGAAGCAGAGTTGGTGAGCTAAGTGCTGAAAATGAAAGATTAAAAAGTCTTGATGCTCAGTTGTTTGGTGTTTATTTGTAGTGATTTGATTGCATAATTTTGCATGTTTCATTTGTATTTTCTAGCATTTTGTTCCAGTTTGTCTATAGGTTTTGTGTGATTTTATTATCTACTGTTCTTATGGTGGAATAAGCCAAGTTTTGGAAAACTTGAGCTATTTGTACGCAATATTTCAAATTTTAGGTAATAAGGTAGCGTGGAGCGAAGATTAGCCGGAAAAGATAAACCCATATGGAAAAGTGAACCCCGCGACCGCGCACTCCCCACAGCCGCGCAGCTACAAGCGCCCAAGACCCCGCGGCCGCACGAGTCCCGCGATCGCGTGAGGGTGCTCTCGGCGCAGGCACCCCGCGGGCGCGGGATCCCCGTGAGCCACGCGACTTTGTTGAACCACGCGGGCGAGCGGCGCCGCGCGGGCGGGTGTTTTCCTCTCGATCGGCGCCTTGTTGACACTTGTTTTTCCCTTTCCCTCTTGGCATCTTGGACCAAAATGAATGCCCTTCATCATCCATTCCTTTTGCATGGGGATTTTAGAGCTTGGGATTAATCTAATCTAAATACTAGGGAAGTAGGTATTTATTGAACCTAACCCTAGCCTTGTGGACTTTTTCTCCACAAAATCCTCCCCCCAAATCCCTCACAATTAATGTCCATCACCATCACCTTACCACCACCTTTCCTCTCTCCTCTCACCAATCATCTCACCATAGCCTCTCTCTCTCTCCCTTACGATCTCTTCTCTCTCTCTCTCTCTTATGAATTTGGATTTTGGGGATCAAAAAGGGGATCATCATCAATTATTTTGGGGGGACACTTCTCTTTTGGGGATACACATTCACCATCAACCACTCCATCATCTTCTCCAACACACCACTCAATTCTCTCTCTTTTTCACACACATTTCACACACTAAATCTCTACACACCATTTCTAACCATTTTTCACCATCACCACTACCATTGAAGAGAGGAGGAAGAGAGGAAGACAAGAGAAAAGCAGGCTAAGGAAGAGGAGGAAGAGCAAGAAGAACTAGACTTCGAGCTATCCACGGAAGCTAAGCTCGTTTGGAAGGTTTTCCTTGTGGTATTTTCTTTCTAGTTCTTGGATGATTTGTAGGGGTTTGTCCCAAACTTGTGAAAGACATTGAATATTGTAGAAGCTTTTGTTATTTTCATTTGGTTATGAGATGACATCCTCTTATGATATTTGTGGTATTTTGAGCATGGTTATGGGCTAATCCTACTATTAGGGGGGTAGAAGATCGATTTAGTTTTTGATCTATGCTTATTCTTGTTGGTTGTTGTTGTTGGAATCGTACCTATTATGTGAGAGTACTTGATCTCTACTTGAGCATTGTTAGGATTTAGAGGAGTCTTGATTGTGATTCTAAATCCCAAACTTGGTTCCTTCAACGTTAGGTGCATGGGGTTCCTAAGCCTAATATGCTAATCTTGCATGTATGGTATAGCTAAGAGAGGTTTAACGGATAGACGGTGACAAGAATTGAAGTTAGACTAATTGGAAGGGTCTATCATATTTGTGAGAATTGCATTACCAACTTGACTTAAGCATAGTGATAGAACCATTGAGAGAATCTACACCCTAATACCTTAATCAAACTTATTTCCTCCAATCTTAATTTAATTTGTGTATTTGCATGTAATTGTCTTGCTTTAGTGTCTATTTTGAATTCCTAGCATAATCATCAAACCCCCCCTTTGTTAGAATATTTAGATTTTATTCTAGTTGTTTCGTTGAAAGCATGTGTAGTCTTTAGATAATTCTTTCGCATAAAGTCTTCCTTGAGAGATCGACTCGGGTTAGCTTATCACGTCTACGATTGACCCCGTCCAATTATGGGTACAGTCCTTAGTAGTTGTTTTGATTGAGCATAAACCGGAAGTTATAAGTGTAAATTTGGACCTAAACATCAGTCAACAGAAATGGATCAACTGAGGTTGAGAAATGTAGAACTGGAAGCTGAGAATGTGCAGCTCAAGCTAGAAATTCTTGAAAGAGAGGAATTATCTATCAAATTCAAGAAGGGGTCTTAGACTCTTGATGAAATCTCAAGTCATTAGAGAATTAAATCTGGGAGCCCACGGCTGGGATATAGTAAATACACTGCCGCAAAGAAGGCCAAGGCAGTTGTACAGAGCTGTGAATCTAGAATCCGGAGAGGATTCACAAGACCAGCTCAGTCCCCCCTAGTTGAGGAGTCAAAATACAAGGGCATCTTGGAAATTCCTCAAACTCAGCCCAGAGATCGGACTGATCATTCGAGAGGGGTAACTTGAAGACAGTTGGTCTTCCAAAGGCTTGGTGCTCAGTTAAAGCCACCAGTTCAGCATCGATCAGCTCAACAATCCAGATCTACTGCTAGATCAAAATCCAAAGCTCATCAGAGGCCAAATCCTCGAAAGCCTCCACATCATTCCAGGTCATCAGTTCAACCAAGACCTGAAGTTCACCCAAGGCCAATCGCTCAAACAAGAGCATCAGCTCAAAGTAGCCCATCAGTTTAACGATCTAGAAACTCAACCAGTACATTTCAACCTGGGAGTTCCTCAAATCCCAGAAGAAGTGAACACTTGGGATTGTATCATGCAAAACAGCATAATTCAATCTCTCTGGAAGAGTTCCCTCCAAGTGACTTTGCAATCCAGTACAATGAGTTTTTAAACTCAAGAGATGAAGTAAGATTCAATCCCCATTACAACTGGTTTGCAAATTGGCCATACCACAAAGGCCAAAGAGATCAGAGTCAAAAGGTTAGACGAAATTGGCCAAGACAAGGAGCATTAAGATCATAAGATGAGAGGATATTAGTTGAGGTCTTCTATCCTGAATCTCATTGGAGGTATAGATCACTAGACTTGACTCTCAATTGAAGAGTCATAAGAAGTCCAATACATATCCAGAGATCCAACTCTGAAGGATCTCTTGGAAATGAAAAGCTAAAAGCGTGGTATATGTGGATTCCCAAGCACCTGGTTAACCTCTCAGGACCCGATATCATGCGGGTACCGAAACCCTGAATCTTACTTTGCAGGAAAAGAGCATCCTATCCAAGAAAAAGGTCAAAGATACTTGGTATCTGGATAACGGGACTCAAAACATATGACCGGAGACAAGAATGATCTTAACGATTATAAAGATGTTAAGGGACCACTGGTCACCTTTGGAGACAACTCGAAAGAACCGAACCATTGGAGAAGGGTTCATGGTCAAAGGAAAAGTTATCGTGAATGGCGTGTCACATGTTGAAGGACTGAGGCACAAACTGCTGAGCATCAGTCAGCTTTGTGATAATCGGTACTCAGTCGACTTCCATAGCTCATGTGACATCAGAGACAAGTTAACTGGAGCCATACTCTTGACCGGAGTAAGATAGGGCAACATATATGTACTTGACTGGTCAACTGGCTATTCAGAAGCTTGCTTTCTCTCCAAAGGATCAACTGAAGCAAGCTGGCTATGGCATCGACGACTGAACCATCTCAACTTCAAAACTATCAACTACCTGGCCAAGAAGGAGCTAGTTGATGGGCTTTCCAAGGAAATCTACAAGAAAACTGACGTCTGCGGACCATGCCAGAAAGGGAAGCAGGTGAACTCGTCATTTAAAAACAAAAGCCATTCTCCAGGAACAACTGACATTCTTTAATTATTTCACATGGACCTATTTGGACTTGTGAAACCACCAATCCCCAGAGGTAAAAAGTTTACACTTGTAGTAGTAGATGACTACTCAAGGTATACCTGGGTGGAGTTCCTGAAAAGTAAGGATGAAACTTTTGAAAAGCTATCAACATTGATCATAAGACTGCAGACTGACAAAGGGAAATCAGTTTAAAGGATAAGATCCAACAACAGAATTGAATTTGTCAATTAGCAGATGTTCAAGTTTCTGAGTGAACTGGGAATCACTCATAAACACTCTGCTGCAAGAACTCCTAAACAAAATGGCATAGCAGAAAGGAGAAATCACACGCTAAAGGAGGCAGCCAGAGCAATGGTAGCAGATGCCAACATAGCTGAATACTATTGGGCAGAGGCAGTTAATACAGCCTGCCACATACAGAACAGAAGTGTCATCATCATCACCCATGACAAAACACCCTATGAGCTTTTCAAGGGTCATAAGCCTTCTATCTCTTACTTTAAGATATTCGGCTGCAAATGTTATATCCACAACAATGGCAAATCCCAGCTGAAAACTTTCAGTGCCAAAGCTGATGAGGGAATATTTCTCGGCTATAATGGCCCTTATTCTCAAGCTTACAGAATGTTCAATAAAAGGACACTGGTTGTGGAAGTAACATGTCATGTGGTATTTGATGAGCTTGCCAATAAGTACAGAAACAAAAAGGAGAATTGTACATCAGAGCAAGCACTACCTAGTGAAAGCCTGCTGGACTATGTTGATCACATTATCCCAGAGAAGTTTGAAGCATCACTAGAAGATGGCATAGAAACTGATTCTAGACCAGTTGGAGATGACCTGGTCATTGAGGATACAAGCCGTCAGGAAACCTCAAACCCCATAGCTAAAACAGGGGAAGAATCAGTGAAAATGAAGAACAAGCCGGTGCCGACATAGCAGCCGAAGGAACAGCTGAAGAATCAGCTGATAAAGAAGCCGAAGGATCAGTTGCTGGAACAATTGATGAAGCAGCTAAGCAAGCAGAGGAAGCAACCATTCCCAAATGGCTTCAAAGCCATCCAGTCGACAAAATTGTTGGGGATCCAAGAAGCAGAGTCCAGACCAGAGGGTCAACGGAGCATGCACTCTTCACATGCTTCATCTCACAGATGGAACTAGCCAACATAAAAGAAGCGCTTGAAGATTCAGACTGGATTATAGCAATGCAAGAAGAACTGAACCAGTATACAAGAAATGACGTATGGTTTCTTGTTGATAGGCTGAAAACTTAAAAAGTCATCGGGACTAAATGGGTCTTTCGTAACAAACTGGATGAACAAGGTGTGATCACAAGGAACAAGGCCATACTGGTAGCCAAAGGTTACTCACAAAGTGAAGGGATCGACTTTGATGAGACGTTCGCACCAGTTGCGAGATTGGAGGCATCAGACTGTTCCTCGCCTATGCAACTCACAATAATTTCACGGTCTATCAAATGGACGTGAAAAGTGCATTCTTGCAAGAAATGCTCAAAGAGGATGTATATGTCGAACAACCTCCAGGCTTTGAAATCCGAGACCAAGTCTACAAGCTGAAAAAAGCTTTGTATGGTCTGAAGCAAGCACCGAGAGCTTGGTATGAAACCCTCACAACATTATTGCTAAAGAATGGATTTCAAAAAGGAGTCATTGATCGTACTCTATTCAGAATAGAATGATCAACCGAGATCTTGATGGTTCAAATTTATGTGGATGACATAATATTTGGATCCAAGAGCAAAGATCTCTACAATCAGTTCGCACAACTGATGCAAAGAGAATTCAAGATGAGCATGATGAGAGAAATGACATTCTTCTTAAGACTCCAGGTGAAGCAGCTGGAAGACGGAATCTTCATCAGCCAAGCCAAATATACCAAGGAACTCGTCAAAAATTTTGGAACTGACAAGGAAAAAGCTCTCAAAATTCCAATGAATACATCAGTGCAGCTGGCTCTTGATGAAGAAGGAGAATCAGTCAGCCAAACACACTACAGAGGAATCATTGGATCCCTTCTCTACCTAACAGCTAGTCGACCAGATATCTCTTTTTCAGTCGGTCTATGTGCAAGGTTCCAAGCTAATCCAAGGAAAAGTCATCTTGAAGCAGCAAAGAGGATTATGACGTATCTTAAGGGAACTATAAATCTTGGACTATGGTATCCCAGAGATGATAGCTTGAGTCTAACCGGCTATTCAGACTCAGACTTTGGAGGATGCAAGATTGATCGAAAGAGCACCGGTGGAACATGTCAGTTTTTGGGAAACAAACTGATATCCTGGTTTAGCAAGAAGCAGCACTCAATTGCCATGTTAACAAGTGAAGACGAATATGTAACTGCTGGAAGTTGATGTACTCAAATCTTATGGATGAAGCAATAACTCAAAGACTATAAGGTGAAGACTGAAGAAGTGCCAATATACTGTGATAACAATAGTGCCATTGCAATATCTCAAAATCTAATATTGCATTCAAGGACGAAGCACATTGATATCAAGCACCACTTCATTAAAGATCTTATCGAAAAGAAAGACATATGTATCAGATATGTCAACACGGAGAAGCAGATAGCCGATATCTTCACCAAGCCATTGCCAGAAGCTAAATTTGTTGAGCTATGCATCCAATTGGGATTGCTCGAACTAGCTTCAAAGGATGATGATGATCATCCAACAGGAGGAGTGAAGAAAAACACTCTTGCTGATAATGAGAACTAACTCAAAGGGCATCAGTTTTGCAAGCTTTGGAGCTTAAACTGATGAAGCCCATATCAGTTCTAAAATAATGGCAAAAGGCTGCAAGAAAACTGTTGAAAATGAGTAAAATGATCGCAGAAATCGTCAGTTCTCAATTAGTCATATTCAACTAAAGAGAGTAGTTAAATTCTAAATTGACTGATGAAGGCAAAGCTTCAGTTGATGGAAACAGCTGACAAGCTTAAACTGAGCAAAGCTGAAGGAGACAGTTTAAGTTGACAAGGAGTCAACGCTGAGGAGACTCCAGCTGGAACTGATCACTCCAGACCAAAAAGATCATCAGTCGAGAAGGCAACTGATGACGTCAGCAGCTCAAGTGCCACGTGGAGACCAGAGGAGAGCCGAAAACCAGATAAGTTCAAATTGAATTTATTACTAAACGGTAAAATGAAGTGTCTCTCAAATATTACTGATGGATCCTCTATCTCTCTCTCTCTCTCCTCATTAACTCATCAATGGATAGATATGAAGCCTAATCGACTGAATCCTTGAATCTACTCACTGAAAATAAAACCTTCAACCTGTCTTCATTCCAATCCATTGCTACTTAAGAGACAGCTGAACAACGATTCTGCCCTCACTAATTCAAACCACATCATAAGATCGAACCCTCAGAAAACCCAATTCTTCATCTTATGACTCACTCCTCACTAAAATCATATGAAAAGTCATGGCAAAAACAAATACCCCAGCCATTTGACGAAAGCTCAACTTCAGAGAAACCGGTGAATCTTCCCAAGGGTTTCAAGTTAATCTTTTCAAAGATCAATTTCTTCTTCTAGATGCATATAGAGAAAGGTGCTCCCATTCTCCACTTGTTGAAGAAGTAATTCAGAAGATAACTGAGGCAGGAATCCTATAATTTCTTGAAGAAACACCATTGAAAAGGCATCCTGAGTCAGTATGTGAGTTCTATCTGAACTCAGAAGGGGAAGAACATAAAATTACTACTCAAGTCGAAGGAGCAGTAATTGAGATCACTCTAGAACTGCTGTCACAAGCTCTTCACCTGCCGAATGAAGGGCTGAGAGTAAATGACGTAGAGATCAATCTGCAAGAAGCCTACTACCGATGGAGAAGACCAGATTGCTATGATCCATACAAAATCACAACATCAATCTCATGCTTTCAAGAAGAATATCAGATTCTGGCTGGCATCATAGGAAGAATGATGGTTGGAGTGGCAAGAAACCACTCTGAAATGAAAGAAATCAAGTACAAAATATGTCATGCTATTGACATGAGGATCAAAGTGAACTGGGCTGGATTCTTCTTCGAATAGATCAAGAAATTTATGGACATCCTTGAAAAACACTGGAGTGAGAAAGGGTTTCATCAAAAGATGTGTTTTGTCAGCAGAATCAGCAAACTGCTGGAATGCGCGTTCAACGTTCTGGAAGATGAAGCTGAGACATTACCAATGGACAGAGGTGATTACTTTCCATAATCCACAAAATGGATGAGGGGTCCTAAAGCCGCCAGTATACAGATTGGTGTCAAAGTAAGAAAAAGGAAAAGAGATAACAAGGGAAAAAGAAAAGTTGTCCTTCACGAGTCTTACGGAACATATTATGATCCTGAAGACAGTCTTCCAATCAATCAATTGATTAGTATACCTATCAAGGCTCAACCTCTACAACAAAGACCACTAGAGTCTACATCAGCATCAGTGCCAACAAGAAGACGAGTGGACTCAATCACTCAAGTAGCAAAAGGATCAGTCAAAACTCAAAGAAAAATTGGCAAGTCAAGAAAAAGGTTGGACAAAGACAAAGAAGAAAAGAAAACTGGTCCTCCTATCCCTCCGAAGCTGCCACCACGAAACATCAAAATATTCGACATCAATGAAATTGAGGGAGATCATATTGTGCCCTTCAGAGCAATTTCTCAATGCAACTCAGGTGCAGAATATTTCAGGAACACCTGTCCACCAATGAGAGAAGAAGATGAAAATATTCGAGCTCTTTTGAGAGCAGAAGTAATCAAAGGATGGACAGAAGCCAAAGTGACAGAATTCATAACAATAAACTTTGCAACAGAACTAATTGGGTCGGAAGCTCTATACAGAGCTTTTACAAGATACTACTACTGGTATCTGTGGAGACATTGCTTTAACTCAGAAGCTCACTTTCTTCTGACTGCCCTTCATGGAATGAGCTTTTGGGGAAGAGAGGAAAGATGGAGCATTCTATGGTCAGGCCAAGTCACTCCAGAACAGAATACGATTGCAGTACTGAAGGAAATGCTAGAAATTCGATAATGGCATAGTCGTCTAGCTGAACAAACACTTGCTCATGTGATGAACGACCTCATCAAGACAGCCAATATTGATATCCCAGAATTGCATACTGAGGACGAGCAAAGCAACTGAAAACATCCTCAAGTTCATCAACACTGGATATTAGAAGAAATCCAGAGGATCAGAAGAGAACATCAGCAACAAACTCTGGAAGCAATCAGGGAAGAAGAACAACGCATTAGAAACAGAGCAACAAATATTGATCTCACATCAAGATGAGCAGCTATCCATCGAGTAGCAAGACAGCTGGTATTTGATGAACCACCACCTGCCTATGAGATAGATACTCAACCTTCAGCTCCACTTCAATCAACTGAGGAACCAGTTGAAACCTCACCTATCTCAAAAAGGTCACAATCAGTTCTAACAGAAGTTTCTTCTCCATCAGCAGAAGAAGAAACAGCTGTCAGAAATTCAGATGATCAAGCAGTTCAGCTGACGTCCGCTCCCCCAGTGCTAGACATAGTAATCTTTGCTGATCCAATACATATAGCACTTCGAGCTCAAGCGCAGATGAATCCAGAGACTCCACCTGAATCAAGTCACAATAACACAATTGACTTCGGGGATGTAGATCGGTTAGCTGCAACAATTGCTAAATAAACTACTGATCAATCCACAACAGTTCTCTGTGAAGAACTGGAAGCTGCAGAGGACAATAATGAAGTATCATCCAGAGGAGATTATCTGCAGCTAATCATCATAACTGATCAATCCAGTTATTCAGAAGAAATTCAAACTGAAGATCAGTTCAGGCGGTCATCAGAGTAAGTATCAGCTCAACAAGAAAATCTTATTCAAAGTCTTCAACGTTAGTTGAAGTGACATGAAAAGCTAATCAGAAAAGCTCCAAGCATATACCGGACTCCAGTCGTCTGAAGGTGAGTCCTCTAGCTTTGATAACGGGGAAAGCAGCCCCACCTTGCCTGCCGCCAAAAGAAGAAGAACTGAACATAAGCAAGACTAGGAGCCTGATCAAGCACAGCTGATTCAAGACTCTCTATTTATTATCTTGTGATTCAGTGTAATTCAAATTTTGTTAAAATCATTGAAAATAAATGAAAATTACTTTTGTCAATGACATGTCAGCATTCATTTTGAAATATCGGACCGCTGGTAAAACTTTGACACGTTACATAGTCTTTTCAAACCAACGACTAAAAATGACAAAGGGAATTTAATTCTTTCAACTAACACATTTATGAGTCTCCTTCTCACTCATAAAAACCCCTTTGCTAAAATTTTTGAGAACACAACACAGAGAGAACACAACTTAATACAAAAACACTCTCAAACATTCACTGCATTATTGAAGCAGTCTCTCAAAGAGAATTCTCATTCTCTTTCTTCTTAAAAAAAAAAGAGTGTTCTATCTTTCTCTCCAGAAAATAATTTTCAATTCAAACTCAGCCAATATTTTTAAAAATGGCTGAAGCTCTCAAAGCTCTTACTTCATTCAAAGAGCAAATGATGAGAGATAAATTTCTGGAAAGACATAAATTTCAATTGATTCTTCAAGATTCAAACAGTCATTTTCTTCTGGTCAATCTTCACAAGACCGGAATTCTGCACTACCTTGAAACTCCTCCAATTTTCTTTAGACAAAACTTGGTAAGTGAGTTCTTGCTTCAAGCAAAGGTCACTGCAAATGGGAAGGTCATACAATCAGTGATTCAAGGAAGAAAACTCCAAATCACTGAAAGAAAGATAGCAGAAATCTTTCAACTTGCCAAAAAAGGCTCCAGGGTTCAAGATCTAAAAAATTCAGCTGAACCATACTATAAACAATGGCGTGCTTTAAATTTCTCCAAGCAATTCAGCTTTACCACAGCTAAAGCTGATTTGAAGCCCGAGTATGGAGTCATGCTCGATATCACGAACAAAATGATGTTCAGCAACATTGGAAGCTTGAGTCAGCTGACTCAAGAAAGATACAAAGTAATGATATACCTTGTAGAAGGATTGGAAGCTGATTAGGCAGAATTTATCTTCTCTCAATTTAAGCATCAAGTCATCAAAGCTGCTGAGTCAAAGAGAATTAGGAAATTTGAGTCCAAGGTAGGACTTGTTCTAAGGATGAGCAAGCTCCTGGAAGATATGTTGAATCTTCCAAATGATGACGCGCTACCAATCCTCATATCCGACTGGATCCCCATGAAAGGGAAATCACATCTTCAGTCACTCAAGAGGAAGAGGAGATCAAAAGCCAAATCTGGCAATACAACTTCAAGTAGTTCAGATGCAAATGAAGTTCCCTCTACTCACTCCAAAAATGGATCATCGGTTGATTTTAGATCCTGCACTGATCCGGATGAGCTTATTCTCTTCATTGGGATTCCTCATCAAAACTATGGAGCTGAATACTTCAGGAGAGCCTTCCCTCCTCTCCAACTGACTGAAGACAATATTCGCACTTTCTACAGTAGTGAATATGAAGTCAAGAGTGCTCAGAAGAATGTAATGAATCTCCTTCTCACTCACTTCACGTATGTTGCTAAACAAGACAATCAGTTGTTCAAACAGCTATACCGGTACTTCTACTGTACAACTGGAGACACTCAATGTCAATCCAGTCACACTTCTTGCTCACAGCCTTCTATGGCATGAGTTTTTGGCAACGTGAAGAGACTTGGAGCATCAAATGGATTGGAGCCTCAAATTCATTTCTTCCAAACATTGTGCAAGTCCAGCGGATTATGAAGCATCGACTTGATAACAACATTCCAGCTAAAGCCCTACTAGCTGATGTTCAAGGCAGCTTGAGATCATAAGGAGTTGCGACTGCAAAACAGTTTGCCAACACTCCAATTGATCTATGTTGCCTACAACTGAACCCTGATCCCATTCAGTCAGAAAAGGCACACTTACAAGCTGCAGGTACCACTGACGAGATAGATAAAGATCTTTCTCATACTCAGATAGTGGTGACCCAACGGAGTTAATATCTTGGACAAGGTGAAACCAAAGATGATGAAGACACTGCCACGTCTCCAGATCTCTTGTCCAAAGAATGTGTTACTCCTCTTGTCAAATCTTACTCAAGAGCTGCAAAGCTGATGATAAATCAGACCAGCTCATCCTACAAAGGAATTAAAGAGCTGACCTCCTTGAAGCTGACCAGCTCAGCAGTTGCTCTTCAGCAACTTCAGCATGTTGAGACTCAAGTCGGAACTGATCATTCTCAAGACATCTCCAGTTCAGCTTCCAAAAAGAAAAAGGTCCAATTGCTCAAAAGAAAGTAGTGAAACTAGTCCCATTCGACCACTCAAGAAGAGAAAATTGACAAAAAGTTAATCAACAGCTGCTCAACAAAACTGATTCAATCAGTTAAAGGCGATATCATCAGTTTAATAGGAAATTGATACCTCGAGCCCCAAAGTCCCGTCTCTCATCAGCTGCCTGATCAATTCTCTTCGATAAGCTTCTCTACTTTCTATTCCTCATAGCTTACTTTTGAAAAAGTTAACGTTAACATTTCAAAATAAGCTTACTGTTCATCTGAGTTGCCATTAAAGTCTCTATACTCAGCATTAAAGTATAAAGAGATGAATTTTCTGAGGTATATAAATAGCACATCTTCTGGCAAAATATTATGCTATTTATGGCAACTACTCAGACTTTCAGATCCTCAGATCTTAGCCGTTGGATCAAAAAGGCATTGTCCAAGTGGACGGCTGAGATGCATGCATCATTTATTCAGCTAACTTTCTTTCAAATCAGATAGCTGATCAGCCAGTAAGCACTCGATTACTTTGGTTTAATGCATACAAACTTACTGCCTTTAAAGAGCAGTAGAGAAGGTGAATGAAAAACAACAACAACAGAGCTAACAATTCTCTGAAAATATTTTTCATTCATTCTCCTTGTCTTCTCACTTATCCATACCTCATTTTCTTCTCTACTCATATCATCAAAGAATGTCTTACTCATTCCAATCGATGAATATGGAGCTTCTCATTAAACAGCTCAAAATGGATAAGTTCATTGATCGAGCATTTCTTCAAGCTTGAATCGGTTGTGAAAAGACCAGCATGATCTTCCATCTATTGGAGACATGCAGGCTCTTGTCATTTATGACACAACAGCCCCAAATGAAGCATCTTCCGCTAGTAGCCGAGTTCTACTATCACGCGGAGATCTCTGGACACAACATCATCTCTGTTGTCCGAGATCAGGTTATCATCATCAACAAAGATGTGCTAACCGAAGTGTTCCAGCTTCCCGATCATGCCCCAAAGGTGTTTGAACTGGCATTTCCATCAAAGTTCGAGCTGTGGAATGATTGGAAACGTCCACACGTTGATCACAAAGACTTCTCAAACAACTTGAAAGATAGTCTTTCTCCAACCATGGCCCAAATACTGGACATAGTGATGCACATTCTTCTAAGTAGCATCACCAATGCACAGTTCAATGATAACACCTCTCATCTTATGGCCGTAATATATTATGGATGCATGCTGATCTCACCAAGGCTGATTGGGCATCCTATATATTGACACAGCTTCACCGTCAAGTGAAGCATGCTGAGATCGGTCTAACCTCTGGCACATTTAAAGCCAAGTTAGGATTTTCAAATCGACTCAGTCATATCATTGCGGAGCAACTCGGAACAGTCCCTGGTGGATATACTCTCACCAGACGAGATCTCCTTCCTACAGTCTACATTTATCAACGACATTAAAATGTAACTGGCCGCCCTAGGAAGTCGAGACTTCAGCTCATGGAGGACCACAACCCAGTTAAAGGCAAGCAGCCGCTCCTTTACGCTGATCCTCCAGCTAATGCAGGTCAGTTCTTAACTGACAGTGACTCTTGCACTTATACAAGTGACGAGTCTGCTGCACCTGCAACTAATGAACCTCCTTATGTCGCTGCCCCAGAATCCCTGGAAGAAGGCTTCAATGCAAGCTTTGATCAATAACTGGAAAATTGTTTTGGTCAAATAAGGGAACACAGTCCCTCACTCTTCGAACATCTTCGAAGATATCTCCAGTATCACCTTTGGAGATAGCAGGTGGATGATGCCACCATGTTAATGATCACAGACAAGCGAGGCTACTCATATTGGATCAAGGAAGGAGAGTGGAGCCGAAGCTGGATGAACTATCCACTTCATACGCCTCCATCAGTCCCAGAAATCATGGATTCCATGATTATGAGGTTTCAAAACTCGATGCCTCATGATGCACCCCTTCCTAAACATGAGCCCTCCAACTCATCCACAACCCCTCTTCAAGAGGATGTCATCATTATCATTGAGGATGAGCCACTTCTCGAAATCGCATCAACCTCCTCTCTTTGATAAGATCCACTATCCCTTCCAGATCTTGACCAGCTAATGACGACAAAGGAGTCTTCTGCATGGTTTTCCACTCCTATTTCTGCACCCCAAGCTTCCCACTTCACCAACAACTTGCTGGCTACTTCCTTCTCTCCTCTGCCATAGTTGTCACTGCCTCACTATAAATTCTATCAACTCGCCCTTTTGGATGATGCCAAAAAGGGAGAAGGATATGTTGATGATGAAAAACCATTTGTTTCAGCATATGATTTCTGGCAGGGTGATATAACTCTTTGGGATGAGATCTAAAGAGAAGTCCAAAGAGAGGTACAGCTTCAGAGACAAGCTACCTTTCAAGAGAAAGCTACTCACGAGGGGGAAGCTACCCATCAGGGAGAAGCTATTCATGAGGGGGAAGTCTAACTTGAGCAATTCTCAGCTCAAGAATACTGTTGGACTTGGGAGAATGCTCAGCTGAAACAACAACAAGAATGGGGTATCCACAGCATACCCAGCATCTCTCCCTACAAATTTGAAAAAGGAGAATCGAGCAAAAAAAGACGAAACTAAGAGGTGAAAAGTTCCAACTAAAGAAGGAAGTTAAATATCAAGTCTTGATATTCTCTCTCTTTTACTTCCTATAATTCTTCATCTTCTGTGATTAATCAGTTTCTAAAACATGCTCATTTGTTCTTAATACAAATTATTCTGATCATGCTAATTTGTCTCTCTGAATAGCTAAATGCTTTCTATGTGCACAAAATTTTAAAAAAAATCTGCATGATAATCAGAACTGAGCTGTGTTTAGAACTAAAACATTTAAAGTTTTTTCAAGCTGACCAAACGAGTACTCAGATATCTGAAGGTCGTTTTAGCTGTATTTTTCAATCAGCAAAACTCTGATAACTTACAGATAAAACTCGTTGAGCTCACATATTAATGTATGCTCCATTACTCTGGTACTGATCCCCTTATCAAAGCTTTGATGATTATATCAAAGCATTGATACTCATGAATATTAGTTTTTAACAGCTATAAGCATCTAAGACTGTTCTTTTGAACACAGTCTAATTTCAGCCTCACTACCAGAATTGGTACAAGTTCAGATGCTCATTCATGAATGATAACCTTGCACAGTTTTTCCATCATCAAATTAGCTGGTTTTGACATCATCAAAAAGGGGGAAATTGTTAGGAAAATTGTTAGAAAAATCCCAAATGATGGTTTTGATGAAATGTCAAAATATGTGTGATGATTTAATGAAAAACTTCAGGTTATGATAAGCTAGAAATCAATGATAATGACCAAGTAAGACTTCAAGCTGAGATGAGAGACAACTACTCAGAAGCGTGGTCAACCAGCTTACAAGATTGTCTGATCAGACCAGTCAGAGTAAACTCTTCAAAGCTTAAGATAAGCTGTAAAGGGGGAAGAGAACTTTAGAGACTGGTAGGCATCCGCGGATGAGTTAAGTCATCAGTCTTAGCAGAAAGCCAAGACAGATTGATGAACAGAGTCAGCTTGAAAAGCTGAAACTAATCTAATGGAGAGATCAGTCAGAGTTGATCCTTAAACTAATCAACTAGTAAAACAGCTCTAAATGCTTTAAGTCGTTACTCAACTGACCACAGTTCAGTTACACTCAATGTCAATCCAGTCACACTTCTTGCTCACAGCCTTCTATGGCATGAGTTTTTGGCAACGTGAAGAGACTTGGAGCATCAAATGGATTGGAGCCTCAAATTCATTTCCTCCAAACATTGTGCAAGTCCAGCGGATTATGAAGCATCGACTTGATAACAACATTCCAGCTAAAGCCCTACTAGCTGATGTTCAAGGCAGCTTGAGATCATAAGGAGTTGCGACTGCAAAACAGTTTGCCAACACTCCAATTGATCTATGTTGCCTACAACTGAACCCTGATCCCATTCAGTCAGAAAAGGCACACTTACAAGCTGCAGGTACCACTGACGAGATAGATAAAGATCTTTCTCATACTCAGATAGTGGTGACCCAATGGAGTTAATATCTTGGACAAGGTGAAACCAAAGATGATGAAGACACTGCCACGTCTCCAGATCTCTTGTCCAAAGAATGTGTTACTCCTCTTGTCAAATCTTACTCAAGAGCTGCAAAGCTGATGATAAATCAGACCAGCTCATCCTACAAAGGAATTAAAGAGCTGACCTCCTTGAAGCTGACCAGCTCAGCAGTTGCTCTTCAGCAACTTCAGCATGTTGAGACTCAAGTCGGAACTGATCATTCTCAAGACATCTCCAGTTCAGCTTCCAAAAAGAAAAAGGTCCAATTGCTCAAAAGAAAGTAGTGAAACTAGTCCCATTCGACCACTCAAGAAGAGAAAATTGACAAAAAGTTAATCAACAGCTGCTCAACAAAACTGATTCAATCAGTTAAAGGCGATATCATCAGTTTAATAGGAAATTGATACCTCGAGCCCCAAAGTCCCGTCTCTCATCAGCTGCCTGATCAATTCTCTTCGATAAGCTTCTCTACTTTCTATTCCTCATAGCTTACTTTTGAAAAAGTTAACGTTAACATTTCAAAATAAGCTTACTGTTCATCTGAGTTGCCATTAAAGTCTCTATACTCAGCATTAAAGTATAAAGAGATGAATTTTCTGAGGTATATAAATAGCACATCTTCTGGCAAAATATTATGCTATTTATGGCAACTACTCAGACTTTCAGATCCTCAGATCTTAGCCGTTGGATCAAAAAGGCATTGTCCAAGTGGACGGCTGAGATGCATGCATCATTTATTCAGCTAACTTTCTTTCAAATCAGATAGCTGATCAGCCAGTAAGCACTCGATTACTTTGGTTTAATGCATACAAACTTACTGCCTTTAAAGAGCAGTAGAGAAGGTGAATGAAAAACAACAACAACAGAGCTAACAATTCTCTGAAAATATTTTTCATTCATTCTCCTTGTCTTCTCACTTATCCATACCTCATTTTCTTCTCTACTCATATCATCAAAGAATGTCTTACTCATTCCAATCGATGAATATGGAGCTTCTCATTAAACAGCTCAAAATGGATAAGTTCATTGATCGAGCATTTCTTCAAGCTTGAATCGGTTGTGAAAAGACCAGCATGATCTTCCATCTATTGGAGACATGCAGGCTCTTGTCATTTATGACACAACAGCCCCAAATGAAGCATCTTCCGCTAGTAGCCGAGTTCTACTATCACGCGGAGATCTCTGGACACAACATCATCTCTGTTGTCCGAGATCAGGTTATCATCATCAACAAAGATGTGCTAACCGAAGTGTTCCAGCTTCCCGATCATGCCCCAAAGGTGTTTGAACTGGCATTTCCATCAAAGTTCGAGCTGTGGAATGATTGGAAACGTCCACACGTTGATCACAAAGACTTCTCAAACAACTTGAAAGATAGTCTTTCTCCAACCATGGCCCAAATACTGGACATAGTGATGCACATTCTTCTAAGTAGCATCACCAATGCACAGTTCAATGATAACACCTCTCATCTTATGGCCGTAATATATTATGGATGCATGCTGATCTCACCAAGGCTGATTGGGCATCCTATATATTGACACAGCTTCACCGTCAAGTGAAGCATGCTGAGATCGGTCTAACCTCTGGCACATTTAAAGCCAAGTTAGGATTTTCAAATCGACTCAGTCATATCATTGCGGAGCAACTCGGAACAGTCCCTGGTGGATATACTCTCACCAGACGAGATCTCCTTCCTACAGTCTACATTTATCAACGACATTAAAATGTAACTGGCCGCCCTAGGAAGTCGAGACTTCAGCTCATGGAGGACCACAACCCAGTTAAAGGCAAGCAGCCGCTCCTTTACGCTGATCCTCCAGCTAATGCAGGTCAGTTCTTAACTGACAGTGACTCTTGCACTTATACAAGTGACGAGTCTGCTGCACCTGCAACTAATGAACCTCCTTATGTCGCTGCCCCAGAATCCCTGGAAGAAGGCTTCAATGCAAGCTTTGATCAATAACTGGAAAATTGTTTTGGTCAAATAAGGGAACACAGTCCCTCACTCTTCGAACATCTTCGAAGATATCTCCAGTATCACCTTTGGAGATAGCAGGTGGATGATGCCACCATGTTAATGATCACAGACAAGCGAGGCTACTCATATTGGATCAAGGAAGGAGAGTGGAGCCGAAGCTGGATGAACTATCCACTTCATACGCCTCCATCAGTCCCAAAAATCATGGATTCCATGATTATGAGGTTTCAAAACTCGATGCCTCATGATGCACCCCTTCCTAAACATGAGCCCTCCAACTCATCCACAACCCCTCTTCAAGAGGATGTCATCATTATCATTGAGGATGAGCCACTTCTCGAAATCGCATCAACCTCCTCTCTTTGATAAGATCCACTATCCCTTCCAGATCTTGACCAGCTAATGACGACAAAGGAGTCTTCTGCATGGTTTTCCACTCCTATTTCTGCACCCCAAGCTTCCCACTTCACCAACAACTTGCTGGCTACTTCCTTCTCTCCTCTGCCATAGTTGTCACTGCCTCACTATAAATTCTATCAACTCGCCCTTTTGGATGATGCCAAAAAGGGAGAAGGATATGTTGATGATGAAAAACCATTTGTTTCAGCATATGATTTCTGGCAGGGTGATATAACTCTTTGGGATGAGATCTAAAGAGAAGTCCAAAGAGAGGTACAGCTTCAGAGACAAGCTACCTTTCAAGAGAAAGCTACTCACGAGGGGGAAGCTACCCATCAGGGAGAAGCTATTCATGAGGGGGAAGTCTAACTTGAGCAATTCTCAGCTCAAGAATACTGTTGGACTTGGGAGAATGCTCAGCTGAAACAACAACAAGAATGGGGTATCCACAGCATACCCAGCATCTCTCCCTACAAATTTGAAAAAGGAGAATCGAGCAAAAAAAGACGAAACTAAGAGGTGAAAAGTTCCAACTAAAGAAGGAAGTTAAATATCAAGTCTTGATATTCTCTCTCTTTTACTTCCTATAATTCTTCATCTTCTGTGATTAATCAGTTTCTAAAACATGCTCATTTGTTCTTAATACAAATTATTCTGATCATGCTAATTTGTCTCTCTGAATAGCTAAATGCTTTCTATGTGCACAAAATTTTAAAAAAAATCTGCATGATAATCAGAACTGAGCTGTGTTTAGAACTAAAACATTTAAAGTTTTTTCAAGCTGACCAAACGAGTACTCAGATATCTGAAGGTCGTTTTAGCTGTATTTTTCAATCAGCAAAACTCTGATAACTTACAGATAAAACTCGTTGAGCTCACATATTAATGTATGCTCCATTACTCTGGTACTGATCCCCTTATCAAAGCTTTGATGATTATATCAAAGCATTGATACTCATGAATATTAGTTTTTAACAGCTATAAGCATCTAAGACTGTTCTTTTGAACACAGTCTAATTTCAGCCTCACTACCAGAATTGGTACAAGTTCAGATGCTCATTCATGAACGATAACCTTGCACAGTTTTTCCATCATCAAATTAGCTGGTTTTGACATCATCAAAAAGGGGGAAATTGTTAGGAAAATTGTTAGAAAAATCCCAAATGATGGTTTTGATGAAATGTCAAAATATGTGTGATGATTTAATGAAAAACTTCAGGTTATGATAAGCTAGAAATCAATGATAATGACCAAGTAAGACTTCAAGCTGAGATGAGAGACAGCTACTCAGAAGCGTGGTCAACCAGCTTACAAGATTGTCTGATCAGACCAGTCAGAGTAAACTCTTCAAAGCTTAAGATAAGCTGTAAAGGGGAAAGAGAACTTTAGAGACTGGTAGGCATCCGCGGATGAGTTAAGTCATCAGTCTTAGCAGAAAGCCAAGACAGATTGATGAACAGAGTCAGCTTGAAAAGCTGAAACTAATCTAATGGAGAGATCAGTCAGAGTTGATCCTTAAACTAATCAACTAGTAAAACAGCTCTAAATGCTTTAAGTCGTTACTCAACTGACCACAGTTCAGTTTAGAGAGAAAAAGCTCAATCAGGTAGCCGACTGATAAGTCTAGAACTGAAAGCTTTCAAGCTCAGCTGATGAGTCAGCCGAACTAGACTATATCATGACAAAAGTTCAAGGCAGCTGAAGATCTGCCAACTGGACTATCTCAGAGCTAAATGTCGAGACAGCTGAATGTCCAAGAAATAACAGCCGAATCACCTGCTCCTACTGACAAGCAGTAAATAAAGATCTCAACCGAAAATCTTTGAAAGATCCTGATGATCTTAAGAGCAGAGAATATTAAAGTCAAAATGACTAGATCATTTAAGAGCTCCAAACGGCTACAGTCATTAAAATGCCACCGGTGATTTCTAAACATCACCAATCATAACGGTCAAAATTCACTCATCTATTTAAAGAGGGTGAAATTAATTTTGGCCAAGACTTTCGCCAATCTAACTTTGCTATTTTGTAGAAATGAGCTACTACTTTCTTTCTCTCTCTACAGCTCAAAGCTCAAAATTCTCAAAGTGTTTAAAAGTCTTAGACTGAGAAGGCGTGCTTCAAGTTCAAAGCAAGCTGCTAAGCTGATGAAGAATTCCAGCAAGAGCAAAACTTCTCAGTTCAGTTCCTCAAAGATCAACCACCCAGCTCAAAGAGAAAGGAGCATTCCAGGTTGATAATAGTTTCAAGACTGCCTTCTTGAAGATCGAGCGAGATCTAAAATCTTGTAAAGATGGGCAATAGCACCTAAAGTCTCAGCGAGCAGTTGGGACCGGTAAGTGTGAGTTGTCGACCCAGAAACCAGCTGAGGAGGAGCGTGTACCGATGGGTCCGTTCTTCTGAGACAACAACAGTTGGAAAGGGGGCTGCGCTCGGGTTGAAGGGTGTCGTTTTTAGGTCCAACATGATTTCTTCACTGTGTAATTGCAATAAAGAAACTTTACACTTGCAAAGCGGATTGCCCTTCTGCGGAAGGAAGAGAGGACGTAGAAACAAGAAGCTTCAAACCTCTATAAAACTCTGTCTGTGCTGCTCTTACTGTCTTACAGTTTTTGTAAGTTTATTAAGTGCACACAATCATACACACAGACTGAACTGACAAGCTTCATCCACGTCTTCAAGCTATCAGTTCCAAACTGATCAGCTCACCAGCTAAGCCTCTGTCAATTTCTCTCTCAACTGATCAGTCAGCACAGATAAATCACAAAAGCGAGTCAGGACCCTATCTATTCCGCAATTTGTTTTAAATTTTTTTAAAGTCAGTTTATTCACCCCTCTCTAAACTGACAAAGGCTCGCACCGGGACCAACAAGTGGTATCAGAGTAGTTGATTCTAAGGATCAGCTGTTTCTGCAGATCATTTGAGTCAGATATATTTATCTGTGCTAACCGTTCTAGCTATGGGAAACCATAAGCTACCTCTCTTTTCAGTTAGAACTATAACAATTGGAGTAGGAGGATGAAAGCTCATCTATGCTCCATCCATGAGAATATGTGGGAGGTGATCAAAGACGGTCCCATCATTATAATGATGGACAATGAAGCCTACATCATGGATATCAATCAACCGACCAGGATCTCATAACCAACTCATCTTCTCACGGGTGAAGAAAAGAAGTTGAAAAATCCTGAGAAGCCCGTGGAAGAAACAACTTCCGACCAAGAGACTCGCCTGTCAAAGAGAATCCATGGGGATCGATGACTGATCGAAGAAGAGAGTCAGCCGATAAAAAGGAGATCCCGACTGAAGACCTGAATGAGCAAATCCAGTCAATGATAAGATTGCTGGAGAAGCTAAGAAAAGTCAGAGATCAACAATCAACTCAACCCCAAGCTGATGAAGCTGCTAAAGGTGAGAGGAACCAGTAGCCAGCTGATCGTCCAGCCGATCAATTCAAGGTGGGAACCAAGAACATAGAAGAATATTTTCACTGCCACAAGCAAGAACACTATAGATACGAGTGTCCAGAGCTTCCTGAAGAAAAAAAGGCCAAGGTGAGGAGAAGCTTCTTCAAAAGAAAAACAATGATCGCAAATTCTGAGAATGTTGTGCTTGACGATTCAGACTACCTATCTGGAATCGACTCAGAGGGCTACAGCTCGGATGATGAAGCTTTACTATGCCTCATGGCCGACAATGAAGAAGAGGTTAGTCAAGCTGACTCAATAACCTTATTCTATCACATACATGAAGTATCAATCTCTAGGAATGAGCTGGATGAACAGTTAAGACTCCTAGAAGATCAATTAGCTCATTTATCAAGTATGCATATTGAACTGAAGGGTGAAAATGATGAGCTAAGAAGCAGAGTTGGTGAGCTAAGTGCTGAAAATGAAAGATCAAAAAATCTTAATGCTCAGTCAACAGAAATGGATCAGCTGAGGTTGAGAAATGTAGAACTGGAAGCTGAGAATGAGCAGCTCAGGCAAGAAATTCTTGAAAAAGAGGAATTATCTCTCAAATTCAAGAAGGGGTCTCAGACTCTTGATAAAATCTTAAGTCATCAGAGAACTGAATCTGGGAGCCCATGGTTGGGATATAGTAAATACACTGCCGCAGAGAACGGCAAGACAGTTATACAGAACTGTGAATCTGGAATCCTGAGAGGATTCACAAGACCAACTCAGTCCCCCTAGTTGAGGAGTCAAAAGACAATGGCATCTTGGAAACTCCTCAAACTCAGCCCAGAGATCGTAATGATCATTCGAGAGGGGCAACTCGAAGACAGTCGATCTTCTAAAGGCTTGGTGCTCAGTCAAAGCCACCAGTTCAGCATCGATCAGCTCAACAATCCAGATCTACTGCTAGATCAAAATCCAAAGCTCATCAGAGGCCAAATCCTCGAAAGCCTCCACATCATTCCAGGTCCTCAGTTCAACCAAGACCTGAAGTTCACCCAAGGCCAGTCGCTCAAACAAGAACATCAGCTTAAAGTAGGCCATTAGTTTAATGATCTAGAAACTCAACCAGTACATTTCAACCTGGAAGTTCCTCAAATCCCAGAAGAAGTGAACACTTGGGATTGTATCATGCAAAACAGCATAATTCAATCTCTCTGGAAGAGTTCCCTCCAAGTGACTTTGCAATCCAGTACAATGAGTTTTTAAACTCAAGAGATGAAGTAAGATTCAATCCCCATTACAACTGGTTTGCAAATTGGTCAAGGCCAAAAAGATCAGAGTCAAAAGGTTAGACAAAATTGGCCAAGACAAGGAACATTAAGATCATAAGATGAGAGGATATTAGTTGAGGTCTTCTATCCTGAATCTCATTGGAGGTATAGATCACTGGACTTGACTCTCAATTGAAGAGTCACAAGAAGTCCAATACATATCCAGAGATCCAACTCTGAAGGATCTCTTGGAAATAAAAAGCTAAAAGCGTGGTATATGTGGATTCTCAAGCACCTGGTTAACCTCTCAGGACCCGATATCATGCGGTTACATAAACCCTGATTCTTCTTTGCAGGGAAAGAGCATCATATCCAAGAAATAGGTCAAAGATACTTGGTATCTGGATAGCGGGTGCTCAAAACATATGACCGGAGAAAAAGAATGATCTTGACGATTATAAAGAGGTTAAGGGACCACTGGTCACCTTTGGAGACAACTCGAAGGTCCGAACCTTTGGAGAAGGGTTCGTGGTCAAAGGAAAAGTTGTCGTGAATGGCGTGTCACATGTTGAAGGACAGAGGCACAAACTGCTGAGCATCAGTCAGCTTTGTGATATGGGTACTCAGTCGACTTCAGTAATAGCTCATGTGACATCAGAGACAAGTCAACTGGAGCCATACTCCTGACCAGAGTAAGAAATGGCAACATGTATGTAGTTGACTGGTCAACTGGCTATTCAGAAGCTTGCTTTCTCTCCAAAGGATCAACTGAAGCAAGCTGGTTGTGGCATCGACGACTGAACCATCTCAACTTCAAAACTATCAACTACCTGGCCAAGAAGGAGCTAGTTGATAGGCTTCCTAAGAAAATCTACAAGAAAACTAGCGTCTGCGAACTATACCAGAAAGGAAAGCAGGTGAAGTCGTCATTCAAAAACAAAAGCCATCCTCCAGGAACAACTGAAGTTCTTCAGTTACTTGACATGGACCTATTTGGACCTGTGAAACCACCAACCCCCAGAGGTAAAAAGTTTACACTTGTAGTAGTAGATGACTACTTAAGGTATACCTGGGTGGAGTTCCTGAGAAGTAAGGATGAAACTTTTGAAAAGCTATCAACATTGATCAGAAAACTGCAGACTGACAAAGGGAAATCAGTTCAAAGGATAAGATCCGACAATGGAACTGAATTTGTCAATCAGCAAATGATCAAGTTCCTGAGTGAATAGGGAATCACTCGTGAACATTCTGCTACAAAAACCCCTAACAAAATGGCGTAGCAGAAAGGAGAAATCGCACGCTAAAGGAGGCAGCCAGAGCAATGGTAGAACATGCCAACATAGCCGAATGCTATTGGGCAGAGGCAGTTAATACAGCCTGCCACACACAGAACAGAAGTGCCATCGTCATCACCCATGACAAAACATTCTATAAGCTTTTCAAGGGTCGTAAGCCTTCTATCTCTTACTTTAAGATATTCGGTTGCAAATGTTATATCCATAACAATGGCAAATCCCAGCTGAAAACCTTCAGTGCCAAAGCATATGAGGGAATCTTTCTTGGCTATAATGCCCCTCATTCTCAAACTTACAGAGTGTTCAATAAAAGGACATTGGTTGTGGAAGTAACATGTCATGTGGTATTTGATGAGCTTGCCAATGAGTATAGAAACAAAAAGGAGAACTGTACGTCAGAGTAAGCACTACCTAGTGAAACCCTGCTGGACTATGTTGATCACATTGTCCTAGAGCAATTTGAAGCATCACTAGAAGATTGCATAGAAACTGATTCTAGACCAGTTGGAGATGACCTGGTCATTGATGATACAAGCTGTTAGGAAACCTCAAACTCCATAGCTAAAGTAGGGGAAGAATCAGTGAAAATGAAAAACAAGCCGGTGCCGACATAGCAGCCAAAGGAACAGCTGATAAAGAAGCCGAGGGATCAGTTGCTGGAACAAATAATGAAGCAGCTAAGCGAGCAGAGGAAGCAACCATTCCCAAATGGCTTCGAAGCCATCAATTTGACAAAATTATTGGGGATCCAAGAAGCAGAGTCCAGACTAGAGGGTCAACAGAGCATGCACTCTTCACATGCTTCATCTCACATATGGAACCAGCCAGAATAAAAGAAGCGCTTGAAGATTCAGACTGGATTATAGCAATGCAAGAATAGCTGAACCAGTTTTCAAGAAATGACGTGGTTTCTTGTTGATAGGCCGAAAAATCAAAAAGTCATCAGGACTAAATGGGTCTTTCGTAACAAACCGGATGAACAAGGCATGATCACAAAGAACAAGGCCAGACTGGTAGCCAAAGGTTACTTACAAAGTGAAGGAATCGACTTTGATGAGACGTTCACACCAGTTGCGAGATTGGAAGCCATCAGACTGTTCCTCGCCTATGTAGCTCACAACAATTTCACGGTCTATCAAATGGACGTGCAAAGTGAATTCTTGCAAAGAATGCTCAAGGAGGATGTATATGTCGAACAATCTCCAGGTTTTGAAATCGGAGACCAAGTCTACAAGCTGAAGAAAGCTTTGTATGGTCTGAAGCAAGCACCGAGAGCTTTGTATGAAACCCTCACAACATTCTTGCTAAAGAATGGGTTTTAAAAAGGAGTGATTGACTGTGCTCTATTCAGAATAAAATGATCAACCGAGATCTTGATGGTTCAAATTTATGTGGATGACATAATATTTGGATCCAAGAGCAAAGATCTCTGCAATCGGTTCGCCCAACTGATACAAAGCAAATTCGAGATGAGCATGATGGGAGAAATGACATTCTTCCTAGGACTCCAGGTGAAACAGTTGGAAGATGGAATCTTCATCAGCTAAGCCAAATATTCCAAAGAACTCGTCAAGAAGTTTGGAACCGACAAGGGAAAAGCTCTCAAAATTCCATTGAATACATCAGTGCAGCTGACTCTTGATGAAGAACAAGAATCAGTTAGCCAAACACATTACAGAGAAATCATTGGATCCCTTCTCTACCTAACAGTCAGTCGACCAGATATCTCCTATTCAGTCGGTCTATGTGCAAGGTTGCAAGCTAATCCGAAGAAAAGTCATCTTGAAGCAGCAAAGAAGATTATGACGTATCTCAAGGGAACTATAAATCTTGGACTATGGTATCCCAGAGATGATAGCTTAAGTCTAACCGGCTATTCAGACTCAGATTTTGGAGGATGCAAGATTGATCGAAAGAGCACCAGTGGAACATGTCAGTTTTTTGGAAACAAACTCATATCCTGGTTTAGCAAGAAGCAGCACTCAGTTGCCACGTCAACAACTGAAGCTGAATATATATCTGTTGGAAGTTGCTGTACTCAAATCTTATGGATGAAGCAACAACTCAAAGACTATAAGGTAAAGACTGAAGAAGTGCCAATCTATTGTGATAACAATAATGCCATTGCAATATCTCAAAATCCAGTATTGCATTCAAGGACAAAGCATATTGATATCAGGCACCACTTCATTAGAGATCATATCGAAAAGAAAGACATATGCATCAGATATGTCAACATGGAGAAGCAGATAGTCGATATCTTCACCAAGCCCTTGCCAGAAGCTAGATTTGTTGAGCTATGCATCCAATTGGGATTGCTTGAACTAGCTTCAAAGGAGAATGACGATCATCCAACAGGAAGAGTGAAGAAGAGCACTCTTGCTGATAATGAGAACTGACTCAGAGGGCATCAGTTTTGCAAGCTTTGGAGCTTAAACTGATGAAGCCTATATCAGTTCTTAAACAATGGCAAAAGGCTGCAAGAAAGCTGTTGAAAATGAGTAAATTGATCGCAGAAAGTGTCCGTTCTATATCGGTCATATTCAACTGAAAAGAGCAATTGAATTCCAAATTGACTGATGAAGGTAAAGCTTCAGCTGATGGAAACAGCTGATAAGCTTAAACTGAGCAAAGCTGAAGGAGACAACTTAAGTTGACAAGGAGTCAACGCTGAGGAGACTCCAGCTGGAACTGATCACTCCAGGCCAAAAAGATCATCAATCGAGAAGGTAACTGATGACGTCAGCAGCTCAAGTGCCACGTGGAGACCAGAGGAGAGCCGAAAACCAGATAAGTTCAAATTGAATTTATTACTGAACGGTAAAATGAAGTGTCTCTCAAATATTACCATTGGATCCTCTCTCTCTCCATAACTCATCAACGGACAGATATGAAGCCTAATCGACTGAATTCTTGAATCTACTAGCTAAAAATAAAACATTCAACCTGTGTCCATTCCAATCCATTGCTACGTAAGAGACAGCTGAATAGCGATTCTGCCCTTACTAATTTAAACCACATCATAAGATTGAACCCTCAGAAAACCCAATTCTTCATCTTGTGACTCACACCTCACTAAAATCATCTGAAAAGTCATGGCAAAAACAAACACCTCAGCCATTCGATGAAAGTTCAACTTTAGAGAAACCGGTGAATCTTCCCAAGGGTTTCAAGTTAATCTTTTCAAAGATCAATTTCTTCTTCTAGATGCGTATACAGAAAGGTACTCCCATTCTCCACTTGTTGAAGAAGTAATTCAGAAGATAACTGAGGCAGGAATCGTACAATTTCTTGAAGAAACACCATTGAAAAAGCATCATGAGTCAGTATATGAGTTCTATCTAAACTCTGAAGGGAAAGAACATAAAATTACTACTCAAGTTGGAGGAGCAGTAATTGAGATCACTCTAGAACTGCTGTCACAAGCTCTTCATCTGCCGAATGAAGGAATGAGAGTAAATCAGGTAGAGATCAATCAGCAAGAAGCCTACTACCGATGGAGAAGAGCAGATTGCTATGATCCATACAAAATCACAATATCAATCTCATGCTTTCAAGAAGAATATCAGATTCTGGATGGCATCATAGGAAGAATGATGGTTGGAGTCGCAGGAAACCACTTTGAAATGAAATAAATCAAGTACAAAATATGTCATGCTATTGACATGAGGATCAAAGTGAACTGGGCTAGATTCTTCTTCGAACAGATCAAGAAATTTGTGGACATCCTTGAAAAACACTAGAGTAAGAAAGGGTTTCATCAAAAGATATGTTTTCTCAGCAGAATCAGCAAACTGCTGGAATGCGCGTTCAACGTTCTGGAAGATGAAGCTGAGACATTACCAATGGACAGAGGTGATTACTTTCCATCATCCACAAAACGGATGAGGGGTCCTAAAGCCGCCAGTATACAGATTGGTGTCAAAATGAAAAAAAATGGAAGAAGATAACAAGGGAAAAAGAAAAGTTATCCTTCACAAGTCTTACGGAACAGATTCTGATCCTGAAGACAGTCTTCTAATCAATCAATTGATTAGTATACCTATAAAGGCTCAACCTCTACAACAAAGACCACTAGAGTCTACATTAGCATCAGTGCCAACAAGAAGACGAGTGGACTCAATCACTCAAGTAGCAAAAGGATCAGTCAAAACTCAAAGAAAAACTGACAAGTCAACGAAAATGTTGGACAAAGACAAAGAAGAAAAGAAAACTGGTCTTCCTATCCCTCCGAAGCTGCCACCACGAAACATCAAAATATTCGACATCAATGAAATTGAGGGAGATGATATTGTGCCCTTCAGAGAAGTTCCTCCACGCAACTCAGGTGCAGAATATTTCAGGATGACCTATCCACCAATGGGAGAAGAAGATGAAAATATTCGAGCTCATTTGAGAGCAGAAGTAATCAGAGGATGGGCAGAAGCCAAAGTGACAGAATTCATAACAACAAACCTTTCAGCAGAACTGATTGGGTTGGAAGCTCTATACAGAGCTTTTACAAGATACTGCTACTGGTATCTGTGGAGACATTGCTTTAACTCAGAAGCTCACTTTCTTCTGACTGCCCTTCATGGAATGAGCTTTTGGGGAAGAGAGGAAAGATGGAGTATTCTATGGTCAGGCCAAGTCACTCCAGAACAGAATCCGATTGCAGTACTGAAGGAAATGCTAGAAATTCGACAATGGCATAGTCGTCCAGCTGAACAAACACTTGCTCATGTGATGAACGACCTCATCAAGACAACCAATATTGATATCCCAGAATTGCGTACTGAGGACGAGCAAAGCAACTGAAAACATCCTCAAGTTCATCAACACTGGATATTAGAATAAATCAAGAGGATCAGAAGAGAACAACAGCAACAAACTCTGGAAGCAATCAGGGAAGAAGAACAACGCATTAGAAACAGAGCAACAAATATTGATCTCACATCAAGACGAGCAGCTATCCATCAAGTAGCAAGACAGCTGGCATTTGATGAGCCACCACCTGCCTATGAGATAGATACTCAGCCTTCAGCTCCACTTCAATCAACTGAGGAACCAATTGAAACCTCACCTATCTCAAAAAGGTCACAATCAGTTCCAACAGAAGTTTCTTGTCCATCAGCAGAAGAAGAAACAGCTGTCAACAATTCAGCTGATTAAGTAGTTCAGCTGACGTTCGCTCCCCGAGTGCTAGATATAGTAATCTTTGCTGATCCAATCCAGATAGCACTTCGAGCTCAAGCGCAGATGAATCCAGAGACTCCCCCTGAATCAAGTCAAAAATAACACAATTGACTTAGGGGATGCAGATCGGTTAGCTGCAACAAACTGCTGAGCAAACAACTTATCAATCCAAAACAGTTCTCTGTGAAGAACTGGAAGCTGTAGAGGACAACAATGAAGTATCATCCAGAGGAGATGATCTGCAGCTAATCATCACAACTGATCAATCCAGTCATTTAGAAGAAATTCAAACTGGAGATCAGTTCAAGCGGTCATCAGAGCAAGTATCAGCTCAACAAGAAAATCTTATTCAAAGTCTTCAACGTCAGTGGAAGCGACATGAGAAGCTGATAAGAAAAGCTCCAAGCACACATCGGACTCCAGTCGTCTGAAGGTGAGTCCTCTAGATCTGATAACGGAAAAAGCAGCCCCACCTTACCTGCTGCCAAAAGAAGAAGAACTGAACACAAGCAAAACTAGGAGCCTGATCAAGCATAGCTGATTCAAGACTCTTTAGTTATTATCTTGTGATTCAGTGTAATTCAAATTTTCTTAAAATCTTTGAAAATAAGTGAAAATTACTTTTGTCAATGACATGTCAGCATTCATTTTGAAATATCGGACCGTTGGTAAAACTTTGACACGTTACATAGTCTTTTCAAACCAACGACTAAAAATGATAAAGGAAATTTAATTCTTTCAACTAATACATTTATGAGTATCCTTCTCACTCATAAATATCCCTTTGCCAAAAATTTTGAGAACACAACACAGAGAGAACACAACTTAATACAACAACACTCTCAAACATTCAATGCATTATTAAAGCAGTCTCTCAAAGAGAATTCTAATTCTCTTTCTTTTTAAAAAAGGGAGTGTTCTTTCTTTCTCTCCAGAAAATAATTTTCAATTCAAACTCAGCCAATATTTTTAAAAATGGCTGAAGCTCTCAAAGCTCTTACTTTCTTCAAAGAGCAAATGATGAGAGACAAATTTCTGGAAAGACAAAAATTTCAGTTGATTCTTCAAGAATCAAACAGTCATTTTCTTTTGGTCAATCTTCACAAGACTGGAATTATGTACTACCTTGAAACTCCTCCAAAGTTATTTAGACAAAACTTGGTAAGTGAGTTCTTGCTTCAAGAAAAGGTCACTACAGATGGGAAGGTCATACAAGCTTCAGCCACGTCTTCAAGCTATCAGTTCCAACCTGATCAGCTCACCAGCTAAGCCTCTGTCAATCTCTCTCTCAACTGATCAGTCAGTATAGATAAATCACAAAAGAGAGTCAGGGCCCTATCTATTCCGCAATTTGTTTTATAGTTTTTTTAAGTCAGTTTATTCATCCCCCCTCTAAACTGACAAAGGCTCGCACCAGGACCAACAAAGAGTTATGAATTTTTGAAGTTATAACTAATAGTAAATGAGTCTCATTCATTGATGCGACTTTTCATTAAATCTTATATTTTCATTTATGACATACATTATTTCATTTATCAATGTTATAAGGACTGTAAGTGATTAGTATTGTAACACCCCGATCCCGGAAGAAGGAGAGGGGATCGGTGTATTACTTGGGAGAAGGGGAAGGGGTTGTTAAACAAAAACACTCAAAGAACTTGGATTAGTGCCCCTAAAAAAGAACTTGGATTAGTGCCCCCAAAAATTTGAGCAGAATAACCTTTATAAATGGATCAATCCACACTTTTAAAGTGTCTAAAATGACTTGAATAGATACCATGACTCTTAGGATGAACTCATGAAAGAATAACCAAGGCAAACTTCAATACAAATAATAGCAGTTCAAAGGTTAACTATTAATAAGTTAGGCATGAAAAAGGCTTGACTGATGTCTGTCCAAATACATGAAGTTAGGAGATGCCAGGATTTCGCCTGTCGTGAAAGTAATACAAAGCTAGGCTTTTGCCTTGACATGAAAAGCAATGTAAAGTCAGGCTTGTGCCTCTCTGAATAAGGAAAGTAAATAATCTCCAGGCTTTCACCTGTCAGGAATGGAAAGTAAATGGATTTGAAGAACCAAACACTCCATAACAGTAATCAGAGTAAGCGGAAAAGAACGCAGTGCATTTATTCAAACTAAAAAGGAAGCACATTCTTAGTTAGACTCTATACATAAAAGAAACATATACTTCAGAAGATGTCCCTTCAGCCTTAGCACAGTCGTCCACCATCCCGCAGCTCATCCTGAAAATATTTGAAAAGATTTTGGGCGTTAGTACTAATGCACTCAGTGGGTACATTTGAGAAAAAGCTTCACAATCATTTTATAAATTAGAATATCCAATCATATTTTAAGCATATCATGGAAAGCTTTTAAAATAGAAAATTTATGAATTCCATGTATATTAAATCATTTTCGTTCCACCATTACGCGTCACTCTCCCCTAGAATGCTTACGGTAAGTCGGTTCGTGTACACAACCCGATTGCTTAAGGTTGGACACTGCCCTATATGCTTGGGGCTCAATATCGTGAACCATTGTAGTTTCGTCACCAAAACAGTAGTAAGACTTCATGCAAGGATGAAAATATCGAGAAATATCGCGGATATTGACATTGTGATACGGATATTGGAGGAGATATCTTTTTTCCCGAGTATCGATGAGAAATCGCAATATATCGCAATATATCGTGATTTTTTTAATATTTCTATAATATATTTTGATTTTTATTTAATACTATATATTTTTGTGATCTTTTTTAGGTCTTCAATGTAATTAATTGAGTTGCAATATTCTTTGCTTTATAAAAACATTCACTTTGCAAAAAAATATAAAAGAAAGAAGACCGGGAAATCAACGGATGTCTTAGAAAGAAAAGTGAGATGCACGTGCACCAATTTTATTTTTTCATTTTTTCAGTTAGAGGACACGATGGACAAATCACTAAAAATTTTCTCCCCATATATCACACGAAATTGAAATCTAAGATTGAATATAAATTATTTGTCAAATCTCGATTCTATGAATATGGGTGGCACTGATCATAGTGATATGTCCCAAGATTCATATGCTTCTTACACATATGGGAGTTCACAAATTGATTGGACTACTCAAAATGTGTATCAACAAAATAATTGGGTCAGTGGACATTATCCAATTCATGGTGAAGCTGTTGTAAGAAATCAAGAAACATATCAAGCGCATGTGCATAATTATATCCATAATTACTCGAACGTGATAAGTTGGTACCAATATTATTTAGAACAAGATGGCATTCCATCTACTATATTTGAACCTCATAGATCCTCATTTTGGTATTAATTGTACTTTATAATGTTTATTTAGTCATTTTATGTTGTATTATGTATTATTTTGTCAAATGTATTATCTCAGACGGTATTTATATAATGTATTATTCATATATTTACTTTTAAAATACAATTCTATCAAAAAAATTAGTGGAATATGTGCATAATAATATGTCATAATAGTTCATAAAATTTCATGCTAAATTTTCAAAATTTTAATATGATTTCCGTCATTTTTTTCAATTTTTTGCGATATCGATATATCCGTCGATATATCCGTAAAATTGAAGTTGCGATAGCGATATTTTCATCCTTGCTTACATGAGTCAGGAGAGCACATTAAATATAGTCATGAGTTGGATATTCAATCACATTCATTTTATAAATATCAGGGCTTAATAACCCGAAATATATTTTTATATAATAAAAACCCACCTGATAAAAGATTTGTCTCTCAGAAAGGCTTTTAAACTCTGGGTTGGTTCTGGTCAGATTCTGCTATCTATTTTGAGCCTAAAATAACCAGTCTTGACTTAGTTTTGCTAAAAGCCGCTATAAAACTCAAAGCACTAACCTACAACATTAAACTTTCATCAGATCGATTTAATTGATTTCGACATGACCTATATTTTCCTATTTATTTTACGTCACTTTCAAATTATAAAATAGAACAAATTATATATAACTTAATTAACTGGGACACTATCATCTAACTGATATGGATAATTGATTCTATTTCAAGATGGTAACCTAATCGGTTAATTTGTTTTATATATCATTTATTCACTAATTAGTTGGCTAACTGTTATTCGGAGAACTAGTAAAGAAAATTATTCAACCTAAATATTATAAATTAGACTCATGATTACTCTATAATCTATAAAATGAATAGCACCAATAATTAATCATCTATCGAGAAGTGTTCAATTCTCAAAACAAAAACTTTTCAAATTAACTTAACCTTATGATATGCTACCAAATTAATAACTCTTGCTTTCCTAATAAATAACTATTTTCTACAACAATTAAAATTCTTAGAACATAAATTAAGTTGTCATTATTTTTAATTAATTGATAGGAGTACATTCTAATTTTAATTATGAAAATATAAATATAAATTCTAACGCCTAATATTTATGGATGTGTCTATCATCCTAAAATAATAATTGGTATACACTTTTTATATTAATCGAATAAATTGAAAATGGAATTAATTAGAAAAGAAAGAAGAATTCTTACCTCAAAAGAAAAATAGTTGTCGAAAGATGCTATTATTATCTAATTTTCTTTGTCAACTTATTGTTTTAGTTATAAGAGTGATGAAGAAATAAATGATTCATATCCTTAATCTATTGTTTTAATAATTAAAAATTCAATTGGATTACTCATCAATCTACTATTCTCCTCCATAAGACACGTATCATATTTTTGGTGATTAGTCATCATCTATTAATACACATACAGTAGACACCTCTATTTTAAATTTATTATTAGTATTTTTTTTAATCGGCATCAACTATATCCAATCCTACAAGATACATACATTCAAATTGAATTAGCTTAACCTAATGAGTTAAATCAATTACTCATGCTTATATACATAGATAACTATTCATTGTAACGAATAAAATTAATGGAGTACAAATCACTTTATTGTTAAATTTAGTTAATCATATAAGCCTATAGTCTAATTTTAATCTAATGAAAATTTTTTATTTTAAATCTACTATTTATAAAATCTCTAACCCTATATTATTTTATTTATTATTATTTTTTAATAAATTTTTTTGAACCGAATCAATGTTTTATATCCTAGCTCTTTTCCATTAAATTAAATAGGTGAAGATGTATTTAATGCAAAAATTCCCTTACAGGATTTAAAATAATTAGCAATACACTAATAAAACTAAAACATGTATATTGGTATTGTGATGCTTCATTATGTTGAATAAAATAAGAATAAACATATGGTGGAATTGATTTCATTTATCAAACCTAAATAACAAACTTAAACTATAATTAATTTACGCATGAATTTTCAATTGAAATACCTTCCAAGAAGAATTTACGTTAGTGAGAATATTTGATCGTATTTTATCTGATGGGATGTAATTGTAGATAAATATATCTGTTATGACAAAGATATTTGTTGGGAAAATTGTTGGAATGATCCAACTAATGGTTTTGATGAAATGTCAAAACACATTTGATGATCCTATGAAAAACTGCAGGTTATTTAAAGCTGAAAATTAGGGGCAATGATCAAATAAGACTTCAGACAAAGTCAAACTGAAATGAGAGTCAGTTGTACTGAAGCATGATCAACCAGTTTAAAGGTTTCCTAGATCAGACCAGTCAGAGTCAACTCTTCATAGCTTAAAGAGCTAAAGGGGAAAGAGAACTTTGGAGACTGGTAGGCATCCACACATAAGTAACCATCATTCTAAGTTGAAAGCCAAGATAGACTAATGAGAGCAGAGCCAGCTTGAAAAGCTAAAGCTAAACTGATCAAGAATCAGGTGGCAAAACCGAAAACTGATCAAAGATCAGTTTGACTGGGAGAAAAAGCTCAAAGAGCTTTGAGCTATTATTGAACTGACCAATGATCAGTTCAATGAGAGAAAAGCTCAAATGATCAGCTGACTGGCAGTCCAAAACTGAAAGCCTTTAAAGCTAAGTTGCTAAGGCAACTTCATTGGACTGATCCAAGAATGAAGCTTAAAGTAGCTGAGAAACTGCTAATTGGACAATCTCAGAGCTGGAACTTTAGATAGCTGAAAAGTCCATCAGCTGAACGTCCAAAACTGATAGCCAAAATATCTGTTCATTCTCTGACAAACAGTCAATGAAGATCTTAATAGGAAATCTTGAAAAGATCTTGATGATCTTTGAGCAGAAGTCATTAAAGACAAACGACTAATTCATTTAAAGCTTCAAACGGCTACAGGCATTAAACTGCTGCCAGTGGATTAATCAGATCCACAAATCACAACGGTCAAAATATCACTCATCTATAAAAAGAGTGTGAATACAATTTTAATCATGACTTTTTCGCCAAACTAACTCTTGCTATTTTGCAGATATTGAGCTCTTCTTTCTCCCTCTCTACAGCTTAAAGCTTAAACCTCTTAAGTGCGAAAAGTCCTAACTGAGAAGGCGTGCTTCAAGTCTCAAGCAAAGCAGCTAGCTGATGAAGAATTCCAGCCAGAGCAAAGCTTCTCAGTTCAGTACTTCAAAGATCAACTACTCAGCTCAGACGCAGACGCGTAAAGGAGCAATTCAATTGATACCAATTTCAAGATTGTACTCTTGAAGATTGAGCAAGATTTAAAATTATGAAAAGACAGGCAATAGCACCAAAAGTCTCAGCGAGCAGTTGGGACCGGTAAGTGTGAGCCGTCGACCTAAAAACCGACTGAGGGGGAGCGTGTACTGACGGTCCATTCTTCCAGGACAGCAACAGTTGAAAAGGAGGTCGCGCTCAGGTTGAAGGGTGCTATTTTCAGGTCCAACAGAATTCCTTCATTGTGTGATTGTAATAAAGAAACTTTACTCTTACATAGTGGATTGCCCTTCTGCTGAAGGAAGAGAGGATGTAGAGGCAGGAAGCTTCGAACCTCTATAAGTCTTGTGTGTGTTGTATCTATCGTTTCAAGCTTTGCATGTTATTTAACTGCACACTTTAGCACACAAGCTGCACTGACAAGCTAAGCTGGGCTCTCAAGCTATCAGTCCTAACTGATCAGCTCATCAGCTCAGCTCCAGGTCAAGGTCACTCTCTCAACTGAACAGTGCAGATAAAATAGTCTAAGCGAGTCAGGGTCCTAAACATTCCGCATCTATTTTAAGTTTTTGAAGACAGTTTATTCACCTCTGATGAGTGCTTGAATTGCACTCATTTGGACTAAATTGCACGCGTTTTTTAGTACTTTTGCTCTATGTTTATGTTTATATGTTTGTTAATACTGTATATTTTGTCGTTTATCTTTAATGTTGTTTAAAGAGGCCAATTGAGGATATTTTTAGGTTAATTTTGTACAAAACAAAGTTAAAATGGGATTTCAATCATTGAAGGCCACACAAGACTTGAAAAGTTGAAGAAAAGCAAGTGTTGGGCTCAGAAACGGCCAAGGGGCGCGACCGTGGGTCGCATTGCAGAGCCCCATCCGGGCGCGGTCGCAGGGCAGGCCACGCCCCAGGGCCTCTGCAACACGGGCTCCGGGCGCGGCCAGCAATGCCCGCGTTTTAGCACTTCAAAGACCTATTTTTATGTGTTCTGAGCTCGACCTTCAGGCGCGACCCAGACGAGGCCGCAGTTGGGACTGACGAATCCATTTTTGACTTTTGGCACTCCATTATTGGCCCTCTATATGGTATAACTCTTGGAGAGTTCAAACACATCATCTCCCACTCGATTTCACTCTAGAAACACATCACATTTGGGGATTTTTGGGAGAAGAAGAAGATCAAGAAGAAGAGGAAGAATCATCCATCCATACTGAGGATTCAAGCCAAGGGATTGAAGAAGAGGGTTCTACATTGGGTTTTATCTTCTCTTTCATTCTCTACTCTTGTTTTTAGAATGGATTTTGGTTCTTTTCTCTTTGTTCTTGATGTGATTGTAAATATGGTAGGTTAGAGCCCTTAGGGCTCCAGGATGTGGTGAAATAATGTGATTCTTATTCTTGATGAGGGTTTAATATATGTTTATGCTTTGTCAAGGTTTTAATCCATACTTGGTCTTGAATGATGTTGTTTGAGTGGCCTCCTTACCAGCATCACATGTATGATTCAATTGCATCTTGCCCATCCCGTGAACATGAGCATGTATGGAATTTAATATGTTGTGTATTTTAAATAGTGCTTCATTTCATATGTTGAGTGCGTCGTTATCCGGGGGCCGAAAACCGGTGAAAATTCTGGAAAATGTGAAAAATAAAAGGGCCCTGATCAGTTTCGATTTTTGCCCATTTTCACCCATTTTGGGTTATCAAATCAAAAAAGTTTCTTCTGTAAAAGCTCAAAATATTATTTTCTATAGGATTGCCAAGTTTCATTATTTTCCGATAAATTTTGATTAAAGTCGATTATTTTAATCTGGCGATTATTTTTATAATTAGAGCATGTGATTTCAGAAAATTTTGAAAATTATATAGTTTAATAAAGATATATGTGGGGTCATGCCTGATTATTTTCATAACTTTTAGACAAGTAAAAAGTGCAATCGAGATTTGCTGTGAAAAAAAGAGTAAAATGGCAAGTTACGGAAAGTGACCTCTGTCAAATCTTTTGGTTCCATTAAATCGAAAATTATATTTTGGAATTTATTTCCTTCTGTGTGGAAGTTGTATGAGGTCTCTAGAGTCGCGCATTCTTAGTTGAAATATAATTAAAGTAAATAAAAGCTCCAATTAAATTAAAGTCGAGTTCTGAAAATTAGAGTAACAGTCCTAAAATAAGGTTTGACCTTGTAGGACTTGTTGAGTCAGTTAGAGAAGCTGGCGGATGAATATTCAGAAGTTTGATCACTTGAGTTGATCTAATCGGGGTGGGTTTATTTACAAAACCAATCTATATTTGAGTTATTAACTCATAAATGTGATAGTCATAGTTAGAATATCTAAATAAAATATTTGAGAAATTATCTGCTCAAGTCTCTACTAGAGTTATAGCATTATACTATTGTATAATTATTGAGAACACGGTGTTATACTGATGTATAATTATTGAGAACATAGATTATGTTGTGCCATAATTATTGGGAACATAGATTATGCTTCATCATAATTATTGAGAATATAGGTTATGATTTATCACAATAAAGGAATATAGATTATGCTTCAACATAATTAAATAGAATAGATTATGCCTTGTCATAACTAAAGTCTATGGGTTAAAAGTTAAGGTATATAGTTTAAAGATTCATAGTATATAGATTAAGGTTAGAGTTTATACTTAAAGTCTAAAAGTCATAGTTTAAAGTTACAGTATATTAAATGTTTATTGTGTATTCATTATATTTGTATATAATGAGTTGTACTTTTTAGCTTGTGCTTTTAGTATTAAACTCAAGTTATAGAATGGTTTCCGTTTAAGGAATATGAAGCATAATTGAACTAAGTTTGCTAAAGGACTTAAAGGATATCATAGTTGCTATATTAAGAGGATGATATAGTTCTTATGCTTATGTCATGTTATGTGCTTTATAGGGAACATAGATCAAAGGATAGGCAGGAACTGTGATTTTTGCAGTTGTGATGTTAATCACTAAAGGTGTCACTGTGAGGTAACCCCTACACATACACGTGATCTGGGCATCACTATAAGGAGTCAATGCTAAGTAACCCTTGGTATACTCAGGGTCAATGTTAGGTGATCCCTGGTACACTCTTCTCGGATTAGCGAGGCAATCTCTCCCTTTTCCTATCAACGACATGTCATATAGTGCAGTAGACGACAGAAGGAGTTACAGGGTACCAAAGAAAAGTAAAGGTTTGCAGAAATGGGAAGGGCTTTCGCGTTTTGCTTTTCATTATCTATATTTATATTTTGGATATTCTGATACAGTTTGTATTAAAGATTGAGTTAAAAGTTTAACCTACTGAGTGCTTTAGTACTCAGGCCCAAAATCTTTTCAAAATGTTTTTCACAGGTTGAGATGCTGGAGGTGATGGCTCGATGTACTATTGAGGGTTGATCATGCTTTGATGTCTCGTTCAGAATAAATTATTGCTCATGAGTATGTTGTTATGTGATACAATATTACTCCATTGTTTTCCGCTTAAACTCTGATACAGTTGCCCCATAGTATGATTGCATGCTATGTTTTATTAATGGGGGCTTATTTGAATTGTATACCTTATTTGAATCATGATAAATAAAGTCTCATCTCTTTTCCATAGATCCAAGCATGTCTCTTTACAGTTTTTGACCTATGGGTAGGTCATATTTGGTTGAGTCTTGGATTCTGTTTATTTTCCCATTGACCTATGAATGGGTCTCAACTTGATTAATTGTTTATGTCCTATGAATGAGAAATAAAGTAGTTTATTTACCTATGGAGAGGTCTTGTTTATTTGAAGAGTCAGAATCCTATCTATTAATTATTGGATTTCTGTTTGAATTTGATTAGCCTATGAATAGGCATTCTTTTGACTTGATTGAATCATTTGACTTCGTTGATACATTGAAAGACGTGGATTTCTTCCAGTTACAAAGGTTATGCTGCCCAAATTTCTGGGGAATATAACCTATTCTTGTTCTAAAGACATTTCATTTGATTATCCTAAATAGTACTTCTTTTTTGAGTAACACCCCGACCCTCATTTATTATTTCTTTTGGAACCGGGACATTACAGAGGACCCCCTAGATTTTGGATCATGCTACCTTTTTTCTTCTATTATTCCCGTAATATCCCCGTCCTAATCCTCGGGACCGGGGCGTTACAGAATGGTATCAGAGCCAGGTTGCAACTCTACGACCTGTCTCTTATGTTTATTTGCTTAAAGTGATTATGTGAATTTGAGTTATATTCTTAAAGGATTCCTATACAGCAACCCACAGTACATCATCACCTCGCATCCTCAACAGAGTTCAAAGGTATGAAAATTTTAAAAGCTTTAGTTATATTGTGTATAACTTTTTAAAGTACAGGTGAATGGTAAGTCATTCATAAGTGAGCTTTAAGCAAGGCGAGGAAAATTAAAGAATGTTGATTTCAAGTAAGTCATAGATCTAAAAGTTTAAAGAGTGAAAGTAATTTTGGATGAATCCAAAAGATAGTCTAAAGTTGTTTTAAAAGGCAAAAGTTAATTTATAGTCATTCTTTTCAAAAAGGATTTTAAAGATATAATCATTTCGATATCAAAATCTTCTGGTTATTTTTGAAACCTGCATTTTGATTTAAAAGTCTCCTCTTTGGAAAAAAGGACTATCTACTGCTTGAAAATATTATGATTCTGAGGATAGAGAATGACTAATTAAGATAAATGATCAAGGATAGATAATCTAAAGATAGAGCTTAGTCGAGAACATAGACTATAGATGCTTGAACTTAGAAGAATTCTAAGTTTTCCTTGTAGATTAAAAGAGCTTTATGATGTTAGTAATATATGGGCAATCATTGTTCACATATTAGCAATATATGTTAGTAACATATTAAGAATATGATGTATGTATAATGTTACAACATATTACACAATATTCTTTTGACTGTGGTCCAATATCATATGAACATTATTTAGCATGCATCAATTTATCAATATGATCTCATCATGTTAGTAACACAATTCGTTAATGTTAATAACATATATCTCTCATGTTAGCGTATAAATACATATGCTTAGAAAGACAACATTTTTAAAGCGTTGTCTATTTAACTCTGAAAATTGAACCCAAAATTCATAAAATATAACATAATTTCTAAATCACGAAAATAACTCATTTATTAAAATTATCTAATATTACAAGTATGCCACCTTACATTAATTAAAACATTGACTAAATTATGACTTTTATATCTAATCAAATCTAGGATCTGAATTGATTTCTAAGTTGTGCGGGGTAGGGGTGGGGAAATATACCGAAATATCAAAATACCGCACTTATCGTACAGAAAAAATACCAAAAATACCGAATTCTCGGTATATCGAGATTTTCGGTACGGTATGATACCATACCGTGATTTTTCGGTACGGTAACGGTATGAACTTTTAAAAATTACGGTATGCCGTACCGGTATTTCGGTATGAACCGAAATACCGGTATATACCGAAACTCCACGGTATACCGATATGCAGACGGTAAATTGATGTCTCGGTACGGTACGGTATATCGATATACCGATACATACCGTCTTTTTCAAAAAAAAATCACGTCTATAATTCAATGTTGTAATTATAATATTGCAACATATATTTAAAATTTAGATTTATCAATATGAGAAAGAAAGAAAAAAATAAATACAATGCAATAAAACAATATTTAGTAAGTTTTTTTATACAAGTTTAGCAAAAATACAATATTTGAAAATTAATAAATATATATGAGATATAAGAAAAACACTTCGTTATTTATATATTGATTTTTGAATATGACTCATATTGAAAAATAATAAACTAATATGAATGAACTACTTAACTAATGTGGATTACAATTATGAGTAAAATAATTAATAAGAAAAATTAAATTAAATAAAAAGAAATAGTTAATCATATATTTATATTTGAATTCATTTGATTCTACAATATTGTAACATTTATTTAAAATTTGAATTCATAATTATAACTCAAATATTTAATCAAATATATCAAAGGCTCAAAATGAAAACGAATAATACAATGCAATAATATAACATTTAATAATTTTATCATACAAAAAAAAAATTAATATTTATATAATGACTTTTGAACATGGCTAATGAAAAATAATAAACTAATATGAGGAATTATATAATTATCTAACAAGATTACAATTATGAGTATAATTAAAAATAAAATGAATAAATAGAAAATGAATATACGAATATGAACATGACTATTGTACGTATATATGAATGATAAATAATTTATATATATTAGAAATTGAAATACAATGCAATAATATAAGATGTTCTATTGAAAAGTTGAATCAAAACTTATTAATCTAAAATTAAGCTAAACTTAGATAAATGACACTTTCCATTGAAAAGTTAAATGTTAATATTTATTATATTTGATTCTTCTATACTATAATATACAAATATTAAGTATATCTAAAAATTACCGAGATCTATGTATATGAATGATGAAATAACACTTTATTTGTCCATTAATTAATTATTCACTCTATTGCATAAAAAATTATAAACTATATAAAATTATATTTATATCTATATCTAAAAAAATAATCATCATGTAATATTAATAATTAAATCTTTAGTACAAATTAGTGAATATTTAATTTAATAAATCATAATCAAGAATTTTTTATATAAAAAATCTCATTATATAAGTTTCATCTAAAGTGAATAACTCTCATCATCAAGACTATATTTGATTCTTCTATACTATAATATACAAATATTAAGTATATCTGAAAATTACCGAGATCTATGTATATGAATGATGAAATAAAACTTTATTTGTCCATTAATTAGTTTTTCACTATATTGCATAAAAAATTATAAACTATATAAAATTATATTTATATCTATATCTAAAAAATTAATCATCATGTAATACTAATAATTAAATCTTTAGTAAATAAATTTAATAAAAATTAGTGAATATTTATTTTAATAAATCATAATCAAGTATTATTTATATAAAAAATCTCATTATATAAGTTTCATCTAAAGTGAATAATTTCATCATCAAGACTATATCTGATTTTTCTATACTATAATATACAAATATTAAGTATATCTAAAAATTACCGAGATCTACTCAACATCAAGTTGCTACGTTATTTCATTTAATAATATTATATTTGAATTTTTGTTGTTAAGAAACTGACTATTAAACTTGTTTGGTGTTCATATTTTGATTGTTGAGACATGAATTTTTATGTTGTTATTTGTAGAATTCGAATCGGTACGACATGGAAAATTCTGTATTTTTGGTATACCTTAAAATTTCGATATTTTCGATATACCGTGAAAGTTCGGTATGTTCGGTATACCGTATAATATCGGTACGGTACGGTATACTGAAAATATCGGTACGATATCAATATCTGTTACGGCGTATATCGAAACTTCGGTATACTGAAGTTCGGTATATCCAAAGTTTCGGTACGAGAACAGTATGAAATTTTTCAATATCGAAATTTCAGTACGGTATACGGTACGGCGTGAAATTTTCCCAGCCCAAGTGGGGACTTCATTCCCATTTGAACATTTCCACACATTCACACATATTCAATATTTACGCGGTCAAATAAATTATGTAGTCATTGGTTTTTAGGTGAAGTAATAAAATTAAAATTAACATATATTTGAGTTATGCATGTTGGACTTGTCAAACTCGGACTTTAAAAAAAAGTAGGCATCTCTTTATTTATTTATTTATTAATTGAGAAGAAGGTATCTCTTTTTTCAACTTAAATTATCAGGCTGATATCAAATTATTTAGTAAAATAAACATTCAATCTATACTTTAAACTGGAGGAGAGACTAGCCCAATTTTGTTTATTTATGCGTTTTTAAGTTAACAAAAAACAAAAAGAAAAAAAAAGTTCGCATTAATTATGAAGCTTTGTACATTTCTAGCTTAATAAATTAGCAATAAATGGAGTATATGATTATGACCTTTATTTGAATGATTAAAAATATGCAGTTTTCGGGACAATATGCAATAATTTGAATGTGACAAAAACTCACATGAGATCATTTTAAGTGTCAAAATTTATAATATGATTAAAGGGTGATTTTGTAATTTTGTATGTATACAAGAAAGACACAGTGCCCTTCTACGTAAAGGGCATTTTTATTCTTCTTATTATTATATTAATATTAATATATAGTATATCCCTATATGGTATGATGAAGCTATTTAAATTTAGAAAAAACTGAAAACCAATGATTATGAAATTTCCAAAATTCTTGAGGTGAAAAATGGGTATATGGTATTCCGTATTTGACTTGATTTGTACATAATTCATCGACATTTCCTCAAACAGTTGGCGAGCTGTAGCAGCTGAAATCTGACAATGGCGATTTGCGCTGTCAGGGGAGGCTGCCCCAGCGACTATGTTGCCGTCTCTATCGCTATATTTTCTGTTGTCCTGTAATTCTTGAATCTATCTTTTCTCATGTTTCTCTGAGAAAGTTGTTTTAACTGTGAAATGATTTTTATTTTTTTATATGATATGAAGTGGGATTTTGTTGAAATAACATTATTGGTCCATTTTTGTTGCTAAAATTGTCACGGGAATGGAAGCTGTTTTTTATTGTGTAGTAGGATTTGCTTCTGAATTTCTAGCACATAAGTTTATCTGTATGCAAATTATGTTGGAAAGGGGGAGGATGTTAAGGAAGAAGATTTCTGTGAGTTTTGAGTGATATTAAGGTTGGATGTAATTATGCCCCAAAGGAATAAGGAGAGGAATTGCTAAATTGAGCTATTTCTTGAAATATTAGTTATTTACCCTTTTTACTAGTCGTTCAAATTTAAGTAAACCATGCGTTGGCAATTTATATTAGTGTTAGGGCTGCACTGACAAGGGGAGATTCTGCTAATAAAGTTCAATCTTTTCAATTTGCTGGAAACTGTCTTGTATTGTAGTCGATAAAGGGGAATGTTAGTATGGCATTTCAAGAGAGGGCGTTCCATTTCTAATAACTCCTTGATTATGCACAGATTAACCATGTATCTTGAGAAGGTGAACTATATGTAGTGTGTGTGGTGTGGGTGTAATGCAATCATGGCTATTGTATGTGTATACCAGACTAGTTGAGATGCTAGAAAAAAATTGATTTTCTGTTACAGGCTTCTTGTAAAGGCTGCTGTGCCCTATCTAATTCACAAGATTCCAAGACCTAAAGGCAGTGGCTTTTGGCTTGTAGCAATACAAGTTTTTGCCAGCTTCAACCTTTTATTGTCAATTGTGGTATTTTCTTCTTTTGCCTCTGCATAAGTAACTTTAGATCTCATGCAGTTTCTCTATTTCCCGTAATTCATATTTCGCCTTTTCAAGATGCACTTCTCATATTGCCTATATCTTTGGTCCTGTTGGATATGGCCTATACAGATGGCCCTTGGTTTTTTAAGGTACAGAAGGAGGCATTGGTGGATTTCTTGCTATATATGGGCTGGTAAATTTACTACAGCATGACTATATTAGCATCTTCTTTAATATTTTCTCTATGGTTGCCTTTTGGTATCACTCATGCATTAGTTGATACCCTTATGTTTATCTGCTCCCAGTTTGGGTTGAAGGTCCATTAGGATTTGGCTTGCTGTTGAGCTGTCGTATTGTACAGGCATTTCAACTATATAACATATTTGTTAAGTAAGTAAAATCTTTCTGAATGATTGGAATACAATGATGCATTTTTATCTTAGTGAATTCCCACATATCTAGATTTGAACGATGAAGTGAAGGGGCATATACAAGCTAACTCCATGGGGAGGGTGCTAGAATTTGATGCCATGTATATTATATAGATTCTATAGGAATAAGATCTATAACAAAATAATCTAGCTAACAATTATGTAAAGTTGTTTTACATGAAATAATCTGGTTGAGTTTTTATGTCCCCGAAGGCTTCCACGAAAATGTACTTGTTGGAAGTTGTCTATTTTGTTCTTTGTTTTACACTAAATAATTTGTACAAATAACTTTGCTTGAGATCTTACTAATTCTATCCTCTCATTGCTCATGAACTCTTAGGAGGCGTTTACCACCGATACGGTCATTTATATTTCTTCCACTAGTTCTCTTGCCCTGGATTGTGGGTGCAACAAGTAAGTTCAAACTGCTTGTGTAGTTACTTTCGTTTGTTTACATTTATATCCCCACGCTCTTTGCTATAATCTTAAAGGGTTTGTATACAATAATATATTCGTGGTTGGACTTTGAACAAAATTCAACATTGGAGCTCAGTGCGAACTGGGGTACCCTATGAATGCAAGGAGGCTGATGCAGGATATTAGTAGGATTGATATTTTTTAAAGCTCTTCAGTACAAAATCCTTGGGTGAACTATTTCTGAATAATATCTCTAGTAATTGGGATACTGCAAATTGATCTGTTTATGCTCATGGTTTTTTACATCATTGTTGATCTGATAAATCTACTCATCTTGTCATGATTATATGAGTTTTACTCTTGTTGTGTTGCTACTCTGGCTTTGAAATTATTTTTGGCTAACGGATTGAAAGAACTGGTTATGTAGTTCTTCACATGAATAAGCCTCTAAACCACCGTTGCCACATGGGAACTCAGTGGATCATCCCAGTTATTTCCCTCCATGCTCTGTATATTGCTGCTTTGGTTGGGTTTACTGGAGCAGTTCAACATATTGAGTTTAGATTCCATGAACTCAAGGACCTCTGGCGGGGAATTCTAGTCGCCACTTGTTGCATTGGTACATAATTTCTGCCTATACCTTCTACTTTACAAATTGACTTTCCATGTGAGGTTTCTAATCTTCATGATAACAATTGTCTTGCAACGAATTTGGAGTTGAAATGTAGTTTAAATTTAATACATATTGCTGTTGGCAATTGGTAAAACCGCCTGTTGCGTAGGAGTTAATTAAAATGATCGCACATTAGTAACTTATATTTTTAACAAAAATAAATGATTATTAATTTATAGTATTTGAGAGAATCATATGAAACAATAACATAAAACCAAAAGAAAAGATGAGAGAATTATTTAAGGCAAACATCTATGCACAATTACACATGACAGAATATCTTAGTGATAATATGCACATCACTGACATCAGTAACATTAGATAAGTACATTTATGATTTTTTCACTTAGGGGTGATTTTGCTAATAGGTTCGGAGTATGGCTAAATATTTTAAAATCTTCTCCGCAAGCGATATTATGCAGTTATCTTCACTAGAAAACAATGTGGGGAATAATTTAAATATAGATTAACTGCATCAAAATTTCAGTTTACAGTCATTGTCGTTGGTATGAAAGTATTTCGTTGCTGCTCTGTCTAACATGTGCTAACTCTCTTGGTGAGATCCTTTATTGCTGCTGGTAACTGCTAACTATTTGCTCTTTATGTGCATCTGTGTCAATATTTCACATATGGCTTTTACCTTTTTTTTTTTCTTTCTTTCTTTCCCCCCGAAGGTATATGGGTGGTTGCTTACATTCTGAATGAGCTTCATGAAGATAGCTCATTGGTCCAAATCATTTCAAGATCTGTATTACTAATTATGGTAAGCTTGACTTGTTTGGTCATTGTATTGGCTTCATTTATTTCTTCTGATGAGTAGGATCTTGCTTACATGATCTTCAGTTTCATTTCTTGATTTTCGTTTGCTATAATCATTCAGTTTTTTCGCCAAATGATTCTTTCATGATAATCATTTCCCCAGACAAGTTTTCTTATACTGGCATTCTTCTCCATGTCAATATCACAACCTCTTGCCTCACTTTTGAGGAAAAATGATCACCAAGAGCACAGCATGATGGGCCGGGCACTGGGCATTCCTGATAGTGGGCTGTTAGTACAACAGGAATCAGTGCAGTCGATAGATCCTAATGAACCTTTGGATAAGCTTCTTACAAACAGAAAATTTCGTCAGTCATTTATGGAATTTGCAGATAGGTCTCATACAGTTGCAGATAACTCCTCTTTTTCCTTTTGTTTTTTATCTACTCTTCCCTTGTGTGATGATATTAAACTGCGTCCTTATCCTTATTCAGCTGTTTGGCGGGGGAAAGTGTCCATTTCTACGAGGAGGTGCAACAGCTGGACAAAATTCCAGTTGGGGATCATGTTAGAAGAATTTACATGGCACGTCATATTATTGACATGTATATTACTCCTGGTACAGTGTTCGTCCTACACATCATTTGTTTTAGTGAATCCGACTATATTATCTTGATTTTCTCTACGTTTCTCAATATTTTCCTATGCAGGAGCGGCAATGGAGGTGAACATATCTCATCGTTGTAGGCAAGAAATTATATCCACTCCTGACTTGGCACACCCCGATCTCTTCAAAAATGCGCTGACTGAGTTGATTCAGTTGATGAAAATGGTTAGTCTGTCTTCCGGACCTTGATTTTTACTCATGTCACATTCCTGAACGCGTTTTTTTCCCCCTGAAACTGATCTCCCCTGATCCAACGTGTTTTTGAAGAATTTGGTGAATGATTATTGGTCATCGACATTCTTCATGAAGCTGATAGAAGAGGCTCGAATGAAAGCAGTCGACCATGAGGTAGAACAGGGCAGTTGGAATTTCTCACATCGGCTGAGTTCTGTTCATTGTGCCGATGACCCTTTTCACCAAGAACACAGTCCTAGCAAGCTGAGTTCTAGTAGCCATGAAATAGAGCTGCAATGACATCTTCTGCTTCTCCAATTTGGATGCAAAACAGGAACACTTGCTATGTCTGAATCAAGAACACGACGGGACAGAAATTGTATACCTCGATATATCAGCAGCTGGCTTATTGAAAATGTATGTTCCTCTCCCTTACTTGATGATCTGCCAAATTTTGGTGTTTCATGCTATCTGACTAGTACGTTTTTAGCAACTAGTTATGTAATTTTAGGTTTGAAATTTTGTTATAGCAAAATGAAAACAGTTGGAGTTGATAGTTTTCTAGGTTTGAATATTTTTGGTGTAACTATATGTAAATCGCTCAGGAGAATGGAGTGTACGTGCAGTTAGAATACTCACTCTGTTACGAAATGATAATTCCATCTTTCATTTTATCGATATCACACTCACACGTCATGCTATATAATTATATATATATATATAGATATAGGTTTTTTATATTTTTTTTTTTCAAAAGAAAAAATAGTACTTCGGATTATTAGTGGAGAGCATAGTTCCTCTCCTTTATATAATATGTCATAATGCGTCATGAAATATCATCATCATTATTATTATAACCAAAATAAAATGAAAGTAAATTCCCCTCAGAAAATTCGATGATGATGTGTTGAAGGTAAAAATGAAAATGAAAAATTTATTATATATTGATTATGAAATTTTTATTTTAAAAAAAAAGTATAAAGGACGTATTAATTGTCTTTTACACTTACAAATAAGGTGTCTAATGTTCACTAAAAAAAAGGTGTTTAATAAATGCTGTTGTGCGATGAAACAAATCCACTTGAGATCCTCTAGTCCAATTTGTGTGTGTCAACCGTGTGCCACACCTCAAAATTATTAGGTTTTCTTTTATTTTTTTCTTCAATTTTAATTTCTTTTGATTTAGTATAATTTTACATTATTATTTAGGGTTTATTCCACCTAATTAGGGTTTATAATTATTTTTTAATATTTAATTTTCATTTTTTAGTTAATATAATTGATTTTTGGGGTTGATTATTCCAAACATATGGTATATATTTTTTTAAAATTTTAATTTTTTTACAATAAATATTAATTATGATTAGTTATGATAAAACAAATTTTATTTTTATAAAAAACATTATTAACAATATATAATTTTAATAATGGCACACGGTTGACACAGATAAATGGGACTAGAATATCTCTTCTCAAACAAATCACCTACTGTCGGCTGTGGCCCAAAGCAGGCATCCTATAAATAGGTAAAAATAAATGCAAATTTATGGAAACACGTTAGGTGTGCCGTGTGTGTAAGTGTGTAACACGCCAGATCACCTTTCTTGTGGCATTTCCTCTAAGTCTTTACTTTTTCAAAAATATATATTCCCTCCGTCTTAATTATATAGTCTCATTTCTCCTCGCACGTAGATTAAAAATATTTATAAAAACAAGATATTAAAGCTAAACTTCCAATAACACTCTTATTGAATATTTATGACTTTCAATTTTTAAGTTGTTATTTTTTAAATTTCCAAGATTCAATAAGGGTTTATTTGTACATTACTATGAAAATTAATGATATTTATAGTAATTGGACTATATAAATGGGACACCTCAAAATAGTAAAAAGGACTATATAATTAGGACGGAGGGAGTAATAATAATAATAATTTTTAATTTATTATGATTTAATTTAATTTAAATTTTTTATTTGGGACATCCATCTTCAATTAAAGTATATTAAAAAAAATTAGTTATGGCACACCAAATATTATAAGAGTGGGTACAGATGATCTGTTCTATGAGTGTAAATACTCAACTAGATACACTTGTCTATTCTATGTTTAGTGTTTCAATTTATATACCACGATTAAATTTATCAATTTTATTGTATTGTGTTGTAGTTTAGTTTTATCATTATTAATTTGGATTGATTCTTCCTGATTATGATTTATATTTACATTTAATATTTAATTTTCAAAGAAATAATTATTATGATTAATTATTCTATAAATATGATTTATAATATTTAAAATTTTAATATTTTATTGATAAATATGACTATATCAATTATTTTTATAATATTTGTAACATCCCACTTCTTCGTGATTTAAAATTATGGAAATTATTTGATTGCTTTAAAAAAATGAATAAAAAATGAGTTCTATTTATTTAATGCATAATAGTATTAGTTGGACTTGAGAAAGTTCGAAGTTGCGCCCCTAGTATCAAGAATATTTGTAATTATTATTTGGTTTTTAAAAGTTTAGTTTGAATCATATAATATTTTTTTTCGTCTTGTTTATTTAGATAAAAATTATATAAGTTAAGAGTATAATTTTAATTTGATTACATAAATCACTTATGATTAATTATATATGTTAATTCATGTGTATATATATTTACACATTAGATATATTCATTGTATGATAATAATAATATCAAAGACATTAAGATAAGAAGAAAAAAATAAAATAGTATAACCACTCAACTTTTTCCATTTGGAAGCCACATGATTGAGCACTTGTACATATATAAGGGTACACATGCATACATATATATTTTGGTATATATGTAATCTTTGTGTGGCATACAAGATAAAGGAAAAGAGAATCCAAACTAAAAGTAGTCAATTGAAAAAAAAAATTATTAATATTGCAACCAATCATATTTAGTTATTTGAGAAGCAAAGGAAATTGATTAGTGTACTTAATGTATACGTGTGGCTTCCCAAAGCCATATATAAAGGTAAATTTCTTGGTTGCATGAGACAGAGGATAGTCAGTAGATATTAAAAAAAAAAAAAAAGAGAAAATCGAAAGAAAACGAGAAAAAGAATAAGAAGGAAAAACGAAAAAAAAAGGAAGAAAATAGGAAGAAAATTGAAAAGAAAAAAAGAAAGAAAAAGGTAAGTTTCTCAGCACTAATATTTTGTTTCAATTTAAATTTCAATCATATCGAATATTCTAATCTTATAATTCAATACAAATGATTTAATTGATATTATTTTAATACTAGATGTGGCGCAATTAGAATACTCGTTTATTTTGTGATTCTCTACTCAATTTTACGTGGTCTCTATTATCAGGTGGGTGAAATTATTATCTTTGAAATACAAGTATATGATATATGATTTTTTAGACAGAAATGTTTTTAATCCAACTTGAATTATCATGGATGAAATGAGGATAGCGTCTCGTACGCATAGAATAGCGTTTTATACGCACAAAAGCATTTTGTACGCACCAGAATATGTTCTGTGCCGAAGAAATGTGGTAATGCATAACTTTTTGCCTTCACACAACAAGAAGCTGGGGAGAATAGTGGTACAATGTCAGGTATGGAGATAATTTTCAATTTTGGTCCTATAGGACATCGGGTATTCCGATTTTGGTCACGACACTATCACTTTTTGTCCCAAAGGAAATGAGGTATCATTTTTAGTCATGACGTGACGGTTTCCGTTAAAATTGATATCGATTTTGGTCCCAAATTACTATCAATTTTGGTCCCAAAATAAAAAAAATTCAGAACTTCATCCAGGATTTTAGAGGTAAATTTCACCTGATTTTGCTATTATTTCAACTGTTCTCAATTGCAACAGAAAGGACTTAAGGATATTTGCTTCAAGCTCTGCGTAGTTCTCTGCATCAAACTTAAATGGTTATCCAATCTTGCTTCTTGGCATCAATAAGTGTCCATTGGGTTCAATAAGACCACTACTAATCTTCAACAACTTGACTTTCAACAATGGTGGAAAGGAATATTTGCCTTTCATGACTACGAGCATATGTTATAACAATTAAGTTAGATTGCATTCGTAAAAAGAATAGGGGTTGGTAAGCGTAGTTACGTACTAACAACAGCCAATATAATTTTACAAAACTAAGGGCAAAGTACACAGTATCTACTAGCTAATACATTTATCAATCATTACACAAGTACCCTGTCTCATTCATCCTCACACCCATCAAGCTCACACACGCAGAAATGGACCGGAAACTTGAGCTATTGTGAGGTTGTGTGTGGTCTGCCTTCTCGCCTTTCCGGTCTCGGTGTGCATTGGTCATTGTTTGAATGAGTCTTTGGTCTCATAAAACCCTAAGCATTGTTGCGACCTTCCTTGCTTGATTCTTTGTCCCTTGAGGAACAAACAGACCGATCTGAGGTGGCGGAAAGCAAGAGGTGTAACTTTCGGGAGCCTGATACCCTACAGTTACCTTAGTAAAAAACAAGACATCTAACGTGGGAATATTACCTATGAGCAAATCTTGGTAGACCAACATGATAGCAGAATTTGGAGCTCTCGGATCGCTTCCACACATAAATAAACCTCCTTTGAGAGAGAAAGATTTGGAGAAAGAGAGAGAACAATAGATGATTGAATTATGTAGAGACGATGCATATATATATGGGTGGTTATAATTACCGGCTTCTTCTGCCCTGCGAGCATCGAAATCAAGATCACGAGATCGATTCTGTAACACTCCAGATTTTCGAGTAAATGTTTAGAGGATTCTTAAGAGTAATTAAGAAGTTTAGTAAGACGCTTAATTAAAGTTTAAGTGAGGTCAGATGTCAGTCACGACTTTAGGGGTCATTTATCATGAAAACATTATTTTTCAAAAATTTGATCTTAACTTGGTTATGGCCGTCATTCCTAATTCTTTCATACACAAAAACGCTCATCGAATCTCGAATTTCTTCATCACGTCCTTTTACTGCTTGCGAATTTTGAAAATTTCTTGCAAATTGTGAAGTAGGTTGAAAATTTCTCCACTTTTAGTCCCGAAACTATCATTTTTGGTCCTTTTTCAAAAATATTACCCAAAATTAGTCACATTCTGTCACTTGTTAAAACTGACGTTAAATTGTGGGATCAAAATCGACACCAAAAATCCTATGGGACTAGTTTTGGGTAATATTTTTGAAAAAGAACCAAAAGTGATAGTGTCAGGACCAAAATCGGAATACCAGATGTCCTATGGGACCAAAATTGAAATTATCTCGTCAGGTATGATATCAATTTTTGGAATGCCAGCTTTAGCTCTGTTTGATTCTGGTGCTTCACACTCTTTTATTTCAACCGAGCTTTGTGCTAATCTAGTACTAAGTTTAGAAGTAGAAAACTTAGCCCTCAATGTTAGAATTCCTGCTGGAGAGACATTAAGAACTGATAGGGTTGCTAAAGATGTTAGATTGGATTTTTTTGGGGAAAGAGCTTGTAGTTGATTTACATGCTCTCAAGATGCAAGAATTTGATTTAATCTTAGGAATGGACTGGTTAAACAGAAGTTTTGCAACTATCTGTTGTCGTGATCGAGAAGTAGTATTTCAAAAACCAGACGAGGAAAAGTTTATCTTCCACGGAGCTAAGTTAGGTGGAAGACCAAGAATCATATCAGTAATGAAAGCTATGAAGACGTTGAAGATATATGGGTGCCAAAGATTCTTGGTAAGTATTGTTGGGACTACACCAACTGAACCAACATTGGATGATGTGCCAATAGTTAGAGATTTTGTAGATTTACAAGAGTTGAAGGTCCAACTTCAAGAGCTACTTGACAAAGGGTATATTCGGCCAAGTGTTTAGCCATGGGGAGCACCGGTTCTATTTGTGAAGAAGAAAGATGGTAGTATGAGAATGTGCATAAATTATCGAGATCTAAACCGTCTCACAATAAAGAATAAATACCCTTTGCCGAGAATTGATGATTTATTTGATCAACTTAGAGGAGCTAGCGTGTCCTCAAAGATAGATCTGAGATCAGGATACCACCAATTGAAGGTGAAGGAAGACGATATTCCTAAGACAGCCTTCAGGACTAGATATGGTCATTATGAGTTTGTGGTGATGCCTTTTGGATTATCTAATGCACAATATTTTGAAAATCGGATCGGACCGGCTGGTTCAATCGGTTTAACCGCGAACCGGTCGTTGATCCGGTTCGGTTATATATATATATTGCGGGTCATGCTTTTACCCGGTGAGAACCGGTCAAAACTGATTTTTTTAAGTTGTGGCCAAATTTAATTTAATATGGAACTTGAAGGATTCGAACCTAGGATCTTGAAAAATTGAATGTCTTTGTACAATGTGTACAACCAACTGGGCCAACATACTTTAATGTTATTATTCGAATATTAATAATATATATATATGCACTAATTGAAATAACAAACTACATTCTAATTAAAATCAGTGTTTAACATGTAATTAAAATAAATATTTAACAATATCTAATTTAACATTTTTTGAATTAAAATAAATAGAGAAAAGAACTAAAATTTAAAATAGTGCCTTGTGAAATAATGATTAGCAATGTTTTAAAATGTTATTGCGTAGTATTCTTTGTAATTAATATTTAATTATTTGACATTTAATTATATATTTTTTCTCAAAATATAGTATTTGATATTCAATATTTTTTTTTATAAATATTATATTTTTAACTACTTAATTAATTTATGGAATAACTATCGATAAATTAAACACTTTATTTTGTTGCATTGATGTAAATTTGGTGTAATTTTTAAAATTATTTAATATATGTATCATGATACTAGTTTCTATTATTTTATTATGTATATATATATATGTATATAAATATCATATAACGGTTTATTCGGTTTTTTCAAAACGGTTCAACCGGTTGAACCAGTGACCCGATGAGCCAATAAATTAAACGGTTCGATGTCCGGTCCGATTTTAAAAATATTGAATGCACCAGGCGTCTTTATGGACCTAATGAATCGGGTATTTCATCCATATTTAGATCAATTTGTCATTGTGTTCATTGATGACATCCTGGTTTACTCAAGAGATAAAGAGCAACATGCAACACACCCGAGAGTTGTGTTGGAAACTCTGAGAAAAGAGAAATTGTATGCTAAGTTTAAAAAGTATGAGTTTTGGTTAGATCGTATAGCATTCCTTGGGCACGTAGTGACTGCTGAAGGTATTGAGGTTAATCCAACAAAAGTAGAAGCTGTCAACAATTGGAGTCCACCAACAAATGTGTGAGAAGTGGGGAGTTTTATGGGAATGGCTGGATACTACCAGAGGTTTATTGAAGGATTCTCCAAGATAGTCGGACCACTCACGCAACTGACGCGGAAGGGGATACCATTTGAATTGACAGAAACATGTGAGAAGAGTTTTCTGAAAAGGAAGACTAGTAACAGCCCCAGTATTGACCATTTCTGATAGATCAAAGAGGTTCGTGATTTACAGTGATGCATCAAAACAAGGACTAGGATGTGTCTTAATGCAACAAGGAAAAGTGGTCGCTTACGCTTCTAGACAATTGAAACCTTATGAGTTAAATTATCCCACTCATGATTTAGAGTTGGCCGCTGTTGTGCATGCATTGAAGATTTGAAGACATTATCTCTATGAAGGTAAGTGTGAGATTTATACGGATCATAAAAGTCTTAAATATTTCTTCACTCAGAAGGAATTGAATATGAGGCAAAGAAGGTGGCTGGAATTAGTTAAAGACTACGACTGTATGATCTTGTATCACTCTGGAAAATCCAACATTGTGGCTGATGCACTTAGTCGAAAGAAAGTAAATCTCACTAAGGGAATCACACAACAAGAAGAGTTGATCAAGGATTTTGAGAAGTTGAGTCTCAAGGTTGTGTCCACACCAGAAGAAGCTAATGCTATAATTACAGCATTAGTAGTTCAACTGACGCTACAAGATAGAATTAGAGTCGCATAAAGGGAAGATGGTTTCCTAGAAAAGATGGGAGAAAGAGAAGTGTCAGATGATTCTAAAGGATTCATGATATCATCAGATGGGACTCTACTTTTTAAGGGCAGAATTTGTGCCGAACAACGAGATAATGAGAGAAATTTTGGATGAGACATATCGAACGCCTTACACAGCACATCCTGAAAGTTCTAAGATGTATCAAGACTTAAAAAAAGTTTTTGATGGTATGGCATGAAGAGATCGATTGCAGATTATGTTGTGCGATGTTTAGCTTGTCAACAAGTTAAAGCGGAGCACCAAAGACCGTCAGGATTGTTTAATCCTTTGGAAATACCAGAATGGAAGTGGGAGCATATTACAATGGATTTTGTGGTCAGACTTCCCAAGACCGTGAAGAATCATGATGCGATTTGGGTTATAGTTGATCGGCTGACAAAATCAGCTCACCTTTTGCCTATATGAATGACATTCACCATGGATCAACTTGCTCAGCTATACATTCAAGAAGTAGTTCGATTACATGGAGTCCCGGTGTCAATAATATCAAATCGCGGTCCCCGTTTCACATCGAGATTTTGGACAAGCTTACATGCAGCATTGGGCACGAAGCTAAAGTTTTCAACTGCATATCATCCTCAAACAGATGGCCAATCAGAAAGAACTATACAGACGTTGGAAGATATGTTGCGGACTTGCGTCATGGATTTAGAAGGTAGCTGGGAGGCACATTTACCATTAGTGGAATTTGCTTATAATAATAGTTTCCACTCTAGCATTCACGTGGCTCTGTATGAAGCCCTATACGGCCGAAAATGTAGATCATCGATGTATTGGGATGAAGTTGGAGAGAGAAAGATATTAGGTCCCGAAATTATCGAAAGAACGGTGGAGATAGTGGAGAAGATTCGAGATAACATTAAAGTTGCTCAAGATCGACAAAGATCGTATGCCAACAAAAGAAGAAAAGATTTGCATTTTGAGTTAGGTGACAAAGTGTTTTTGAAAGTCGCTCCTATGAAGAGGGTGTTGAGATTTGGGAAGAAAGGAAAATTGAGACCTCGTTTCATCGGACCTTTTGAAATCTTAGAACGAATTCGTGATTTGGCTTATCGCCTAGCTCTACCACCCGGATTGTCGTTGGTGCACGATGTCTTTCATGTTTATATGCTAAGGAAGTATTTGCATGAGCCAAGTCACACCATCAACTATGAGGAGATACAACTCAACAAAGACTTGACCTATGAAGAGGACCTGTCGCTATTCTTGATAGGAAGACTCACGAGTTGAGGAATCAACAAGTCTCACTAATTAGAGTACAGTGGAATAGGCACAGAAAAGAAGAAGCAACTTAGGAACGCCAGGAGGAAATCCTAGCTAAATATACATCGGACAACCTGGTAAGATAAATTTTGAGGACAAAATTTTTTTAAGTAGGTAGGACTGTAACATCCCACTTCTTCGTGATTTAAAACTATGGAAATTATTTGATTGCTTTAAAAAAATGAATAAAAAAATGAGTTTTATTTATTTAACGCATAATAGCATTAGTTGGACTTGAGGAAGTTCGAAGTTGCGCCCCTAGTATCAAGAATATTTGTAATTATTATTTGATTTTTAAAAGTTTAGTTTGAACCATATAATATTTTTTTAGTCTTGTTTATTTAGATAAAAATTATACAAGTTAAGAGTATAATTTTAATTTGATTACATAAATCACTTATGATTAATTATATATGTTAATTCGTGTGTGTATATATTTACACATTAGATAAATTCATTGTATGATGATGATGATAATAATAATAATAATAATAATAATAATAATAATAATAATATCAAAGGCATTAAGATAAGAAAAATAAAATAAAATAATATAACCACTCAACCTTTTCCATTTGGAAGCCACATGATTGAGCACTTGTACATATATAAGAGTACACGTGCATACATATAAATTTTGGTATATATGTAATCTTTGTGTGGCATACATGATAAAGGAAAAGAGAATCCAAACTAAAAGTAGTTAATTGAAAAAAAAAATTAATATTGCAACCAATCATATTTAGTTATTTGGGAAGCAAAGGAAATTGATTAGTGTACTTGATGCACACGTGTGGCTTCCCAAAGCCATATATAAATGTATATTTCTTGGTTGCATGAGATAGATGATAGTCAGGAGAGATTAAAAAAAAGAGAGAGAGAAAGTCGAAAGAAAACGAGAAAAAGAATCAGAAGGAAAAATGAAAAAAAACGGGGGGAGGAAAATAGGAAGAAAATTGAAAAGAAAACGAAGAAAGAAAGGGGTAAGTTTCTTAGCACTAAATCACTAATATTTTATTTCAATTTAAATTTCAATCATATCGACTATTGTAATTTTATAATTCAATACAAATGATTTAATTGATATTATTTTAATACTAAATGCAGCGCAATTAGGACCCTTGTCTATTTTGTGATTCTCTGCTCAATTTTACATGGTCTCTATTATCAGGTGGGTGAAATTATTATCTTTGAAATAAAAGTATATGATATATGATTTTTGAGACATAAATATTTTTAATCTGATACGTCCATGACAAGACTTGAAGAACCTAACCGGGAGCTGCAAATATGCCCAATTACACGACTTCGAGCAATAAAATTGCAAGGATATTTTCAAGCATTTGTATGTAAGATGTTTGAAGATGACAAATGAGTTGAGAGCAGCTCCAAGATTGTTACTTTATTAAAAATTAAAGATTGGAAATCAATGTTTGAAGAACACGTGTGCATGGATTTATTCGAGCATGTTGGCAGCCCATGAAGTGTAATTAAATCAGCCCATGTTCGAGATCAAGAGCCCAAGTTTGAAGGCCCAAAGTTGTTGGGTTTATTTTATCCATAGTTAGATTTTATTATTTCATTTTTGGTCATTATTTTATTTATTTTTGGTTATTTTATTAGGGTATTTTCTAGAAGGTTTTATTAGTTAGGTAATTAGAGTTTTAATTATGTGAACTTCTTTCCCAGTTAGAATTCTAGTTTAGGTAGTTTTTATCTCTTTATTTTCGTCCATCCCTGTATCTATAAATAGGGATCATTGTAAACATTATTCTTTAGACATTATTTGGAGATTTAAGCCTTTGCTACTCAATTGTGTCTCACCCGGCCCCAAGCTCTTTTGTTAGTTTTTAGTCGAAAATTAACACTCTTAGAAAGCCAACAACTTTTTAAGTTTTAATTCAAAGTCTCGTTCTAGTTCTCTTGAAGATCTAGGGTTAGATTGCTATCGAGGAGATTCCAAGTGAAGTACGTTTCGTGGAGTTATCTCCACGGGGTTTGCTTTCGTGTATCAACTCATTCTATCTTCCTCAACATCGCCAATCATCACCGACGTCACCCATACTTCATCCTATGTTCGTATCAACATCACTCCATCAATTCAGTTTGTGTTTGTCAAGAGTTCGTGTTCTACAAGTGTTCGAGTTCGTTCCAACCGTTTCCAGCCATATGAGTTCAATTCATCGCGTTCGTCAACTATAACGTAAGTCGCTCTTTTCTCTATCATAACCTATCTATCCCAGTCCTTCTTTACCCATAATCACTCTCCAAATACCCTACATATCATTCTTGTTATTTTCGTCCAAGTTCAGCCCTTGGTATTTTGGATTTGTGTCTTATTTTGCGTGTCATAGTTTAGGTTGTTTAATTAGGTATAGTTCTTTACATATAGCTAAAATCGAGTCTTTTATCATTTGTTTCAACATATTTTTGTTTATTTGAGTCTTTAGTGTTGGATTGAATCATTCTACCGTTGAAGTGTTCGTTCCTAAGTCTTCCGCGTGTTTCTTTATTGGTGTCGATCTTCTGTCGAGATCACATCATAATCCAACTTGAATTATCGTGGATGGAATGTGGATAGCGTCTCATACGCATAGAATAGCGTTTTATACGCACAGAAGCGTTTTGTACGCACCAGAATATGTCCTGTGCATAGTTCAAGATGTATTCTAGAATCAGAAGAAGAGTACCATAAATCCATTATTCTTGCAATTTATTTCTGTTGGATAAATAGAAAGAAATATAATGTTCATGATTCCCCACCACTGAATACGTTTTAAGAGTGCTCACCCCACATTTTTAAATATTTTCAAGCCAGTGAGCTGGGAGCAGCGCGATGGAAATGGGGGTGGACTTTCTCAAGATATTTTTGTTACTTGACCTTAACTTTTGCACTTGTTGCTTAAACTATTTTGAATTTAGTATTTTGTGTTTGTTAGTGATTTTGGACTAACTTAAACTGGTAGTTTGCTATTATACAGTAAAATCTCTGTATAAAAATACTCTATATAAGAATAACCTCCTTATAGGAATAAAAAGTTGTGGTCCCAATTCGGGACCAGTTATAAATAAGAATAACCTCTACATTGTAATATTCTTCCACTATTTTTTTAGGATCATCCTTAAGAAATTTACCTCCATATAGTAATAAAGTGACATTAAGTTTCATATATATTTAAATATTTTAATAAAATGTCTAGAACTATTTTAACTACATATGTTATATTAAACTTAAGATTGTATAAAATATTTATCTAAAATTATTTGTGGTAGTGCTTTAATTTTTTTGGGTTAATATCATACCCTTTAACTTGCAAGTACGAAGTAATTAGTCAACACGGCCACTTTCTTATTGAATCTAAAATATTTTCAGCTTGTCCAACATGTTTGAAGTTTGTTGATACAGTACTTTTTATGTTTCTACACTATCATTTTCTGGATTATCACCATGCGCATCTTGCGTCTATATGATGTATTCTTCGGTTAGAGCACATGAATGAATCTTATATACCTTTTAAGTTCACTTTTTAAATATGAAGGGACATTTTCAAATGTTGTATAATATATATTTTTTTTTTTAAAAATAATATTTTTTTTATATGTAAACTCTGTATAAGAATAACCTCCCTATAGTAATATTTTTCTTTGGTCCCAACGATATTACTGTATGGAGGTTTTACTGTAGTTTTATTAATATTAGGAGTGTGAATTTTATATTTTTGAACTTATGAGTTATTGTTTTGAAATGAACTTGGAGCTTATGAAATGCAAGTACTTTGTTCAGAGCACATATATTTTTAAAAAATATATATATTTTGTGTTCTATTTTCTTCTTAGGATTTATAGCATGGTTATTTTAGAAAAGGAAAAAAAATTACTTGAACTATTATTATTGGAATCATTTTCCGCTTTAAGGAACAGAAAGAGTAACATTTTAAATTATATAATTTAGGGTATTACAATATTTATTATTAAAGTCATAAATTTAATTATGGAATAGAAGATTCCATCCGACACATTGCATACATAGGGGTGGGACGGTAAGGTATACATGACTTTTTCACCAAACATTTACCTTACCTTACTTGTATGGTATGGAGAAAATACATACCGTTACCTCACCTTAACATTCGGTATACCTTTCTATAGTATACCTTAATTTCGATATGAAACAAATGATATACATTTATTTCGATATACCTTACTGACATCGGTATAACGTACCATACCATTTTACGGCATATCTCATATATTTTATTGTATTTAATTTCTTAATTTTGATAATAATAGTTGAAAATATAAAATTGAATGAAAATATAAGATTTTTATTCATCACATATATGATATAACTTCAAATTCTTTATGTTTTAGGTGTGGTTTATATATGAATTGATAAAATATCATAAAATCAATAAATATTACAACATTAATTTAGATATTGTAAGAATTAATTACTAAGTATTGAATAAGAATATATTTATCATTATTATGCATTAAGTATAATATAAGATTAGTTATAAGTGTTAGATATTGTAGATTTAATAGTTATTTATATATGTATATCATCTTTACTAAGTATTATATATCAATCATCTATAATACACACACACACACACACACACACATAGGGGTGTAAGTGAGCTGGGCCTACTCGTGAGCTACTCGAGATTGACTCAGGTTAAACTCGAACTCGGCTGGAAGTAAGTCGAGTCGAGCTCGAGCTTGAGCTACTCGAACAGATTTCGAGCTCGATCTCGAGCTTCTCTATATGTGGCTCGACAGGCTCGCGAGCCTTATCGAGTATTGAGGGTGGTTTGACAATTTTACCCTTTCTATTATTTGTATTTACATTATACACTTGGTATATAATTTTATAGCTGATTAGAGAGGCGATTCAATCATTCAAACCCTAGTGAAAATTGCTCCCAAATCCCAATCCCAAGTCGACAAGCAAGTCCCAACCGCATGTCCGCCGCTCTCTCCCAAATCGGCCATTGACGACTCTCCCAAGTCGGCGAGCCTAGGCAGGTGAGCGAGTGGCAAGGCAGCTAACGAGAAAGCTAGAAGAACGAAGCGACGCCTTTCTTCTCTCGCCAACTCATTAATGGCATAAAGCTTGCATTTTTTTTTGTTTTCTGCTCAGGTAATTATTTTTCCACGTTTGATTCTTCATTTTTGAGTTGTAATGAGCTCGATGTTCCTTGAAATGTTTGACTTTTGAGTTGGGTTTCTCTTGGATCTGAGAAATTATGCTTCTTTTTTTTGTGATGATGTTATCTTTTTTGCCCAATTGTACTCGTTCCTTGGTTGTTAGAGATTTGAGTAGTTTTGAACCAAGTTAAAAATATTGGAGTTTATGTGTATGAAATTAGGAGTTTTGAGTTATGCATTGTTCATGTAATTTATGAGTATATATAGATCTGTTGCTGTGATTGATATTGAGGTCAGAATCTCAGAGATATTGATATAGTTCAATAATTTTGTTTTTTTCCAGAAATTAGGTGGCTTTCTTCTAGTCAGAGATAATAATATAATTCACGGCTAAGCGTTCGAGTTCAACTTTGATTCAAGGTATTATCATTCTTTCAGTTTATTTTGAAGCTCTACGTTGGATTCTTTTATTATTACAATTTCAGTTAATTTTTGTTGGAATGTATTTGAATTTATTATTACAATTTTAGTTAATTTTTGTTGGAATGTGTTTGAAATTATTATTACAATTTCAGTTAATTATGTTGCCAATTCCTTGATGATGGAAGGTACATAGAATTTTGCTTATTGTGTTTCTTAATCATGATCTTAATTTCCTATTTGCTTGCATAAAATTCTCACATTTCTCATCCCTATTTTCTGTAATTAACTTCTTTTTTTCATTTTTTTCAGTCACTTGTAGAGATGATTGAAAATAGTGGAGGTAAATAAAGTTTAACATTGGTTAAAGTTTGAGTTCATTAGCTTGTCCCTATAGTAAAATTTGTTTTAATTTTGAATATGTAGATTATTTTTGTGTTGCGGAACATGTATGTTTTTTTAACTGTTCTTAATTCTTTTGGGTCTAAAGTTCGATTGGAACTGTAGAATATCTGATTTCCTGCTTTCTTTTTCCCCTTGACAATCTGCCCAGGTATTTATCTTCTTGAATGACCTGGAATTGTTCAATGAGAAATCTATATCTGTAATTTCTTGTGCAAGCTTGTTGTAGTCTTATGAAATGTATAATATTATCACTGTCCATTTTCTTTGGTTTGTTGCAGGCCTGCAGCCGCTATTTAAATGTTGGGAGTTGGAGGAGAAATTTTTGATGGAAATTTGCTATTTTTATTATGTGTTATTCCAAAACTCCGATGGGATCGCTAATTTATTTCAATGACTTTTGTCTAATTTATTTGAAGTTCGAACTATAAGCTTGATACTTAATTTCAGTTTTTCACTAGAATTTGGAGGACTCATTTATATTATTGTGAGTTTAAATGAATGATTTACCTTGAATTTTTAGAACTTATTTTCCAGCATAAATATAGAGGAATAAAATGAAAATAATCGAGTCGAGCTTCAGTTCGAGCTCGAGCTCGAGCTCGAGCTCGACTCGAGTTTAACAATCGAGCCGAGCCGAGTCGAGCTTGAGATGAACGAGTTTGCTGTCGAGTCGAGCTCGAGCTCGACAATATAGAACTCGGCCGAGTCGAGCTCGAGCTCGAGCTTTCAATCTTCTGAGTCGAGCTCGAGTTCGATCACCCCACTACTCGACTCGACTCGGCTCACTTGCAGCCCTACACACACACACACATTTATATAATATTGTAAATAATAACTAACTTAAATGTACAAATATTATATTATTGTTTTTGTTCTTATTTCTTATTTCTATTTATTAGATTACAAACTATAATTGTATTGTAAATCTAAAACTATAAGAAACATTAAGAATATTATTCATCACATCTTTTTATAATGTATTTATAAATTGTATAAAATATATTAAACTTACTAAATATTATAAATTTGAAATCATTAACTTAGAAATCATAAAAAATATTTACTAAGCATTAACTAAGAATATATTTATTATTATTTTGTATTAAATATAACATATGATTATATGTATTAGATATCGCATCTTTAATAAATAATGTAATAAATAATAAATTAGATAAGATATCATAAAGTTACTAAATATGTATATATATACATACATGTGCATCTCTTATTCTCTCTCACACATATATGTTAATTTAAATGTACAATTATATGAACTAATATAGATGCTAAATATAATATTATTTATGTTCTTATTTCTCATTTCTATTTATCTGATTATAATTAAGTTATAATTGTAATTTGAATCTAAGGCTGAGGAAAAAAATAATATTAATTATTTAATGTAATTTAAATTATTCATTGTTTAATCATAATTTATGTGTAAATTAGGTATGGTAAATTTTCTATATCAATATATATACATTTAATTCGGTATATATCAGTATACCGTTATACGAGTATATACAGCACAAATAGTATATATCGGTAAACCATTATACTAGTATATACAGTATAAACGGTATATACCGGTATACCGTTATACCTGAATATACCGCACCAACGGTATATGCCGAACTAGCGGTATAGAAAGTTCGGTATACGCGGTATACCTTGATTTTAAAAATTACATACTGTTACTTTATCGAAAAATATCAGTACGATATCACATCTTACCGAAATATCGATACACCTCAAAGTTTAGTATTTCCAACTCTATCATACATCAATACAAGTATGTAGATGAAGAAGTAGAATCTCTAAAATGGATTGAATTTGAACATTTAGGGCATCTCCAGTGCAGGTATGATTTTTTAGGTACAAATAGCTGTCACATCACTGCCACGTCAAAAGCTACCAAATTCATTAAATTGTTACTCAAATCCCCCAATGCATCTAGGTACAATTACTACTTTTTGAGGGTCCCACTATTACAACACTCATTTTATTTACATATTATAAATTTATTAAAAATTTATTTATGATTTTCATTATATATACTAATTTAATAAGATAATATTTTTTTAGTAAATTTATTTTGAATATTAATTAGAAAATTTAATTTATTATTACCTTTTAGGATCCCGCCATTATATCACTCATTTTATTTACATCTTTTTAATTTATTAAAAATATTATTTATGATTTTCAATATATATATATATATATTAATTTACTATGACAAGATTTTTTTAGTAATAAAATATTATGCATACAATTTAAAGTAAATAAACTATCTTTCCTTATTTGTATAAATCATTCTCTATATATATATATATTATGATCATATGCTAATTTATTTATGCAAATAATTAAAGGAAAAGAAGAAGAAATAATTTATTTATCTAAAAAGTAGAATATGAAAAGAAGCAGATGGCGATGATAAAAGAAAAAACAAGAGATGGAAGAGAAAATAAATAATAAAATTGAAAAATGGTAGAAAACAAAAAAGGAGAGAGAAAAAAGAAAGAAAGAAAGTGGAAATGGGAGAAAGAGAGAATCAGAAAGAGCAGCAGGTGTGGGGGTCACATCATCCACTTTTTTCCCAAGCAAGTGGGCTGCACGCCGAACTCCTCCTTCTGCCGTGTATTACACGTCCACTTGTGAGAGTGTACTATTTTACAGCATTTTCAATTGCCACCATGTAGCAATAAAACTACCCGGTACAATTTATATGAATGTTACCTGATTTTCACAATGCAAATGCAAATGTTACTAGTATATGAGGTATAATTTTTCACCACATCTGATTATTATCTCCCCACTGGAGATGCCCTTATTCTACATGTCCCCACGTGGTGTGTGTAACCATTTGCGGCAAATTTATTGGGCTTCCCTAAAGTACCTAAAGTAATAACGAAATCGTCCGGTTTGTGTACTATTATTATGACAAATGGTACAGAATCTTTTTTGTAGACGCAATAGTTTTTTATTTTGTTTTTGTTTTTTTAGTGGCATCCCAAAGCAAACATCACTTATTAAGAGTTTAAATTTTTGTTGCATTTCATCTATTATTTCACTATTAAATTTATAATTTTAATAATATTTATTATCTAATAAAAAAATTAATTATAACATAAGTAATTATAGGTAATATTTATCAATAAAAAAATAGATTAAAAAATATAATTATAAAATAATCAATCATAATAATAAATTATTAATTGAATATTAGAAATTAAATATTAAAAGAATAATTATAACTCACGATTGGACAGGGTGAATCCTAATAAATATTTATAAAGTTATATAGAATCACATAAAAAATGAAATTGAAAGAAAAATTACAAGAAAACCCAAAATTTAAAAATACAATGCGAAGTAAAACTCGGATAGTGCTCGAGAAAATCTAATACTCCTTTCGTCCCAATTATATAATTCCTATTACTATTTTGAGATGTCCCAATTATATAATCTCATAATAATAAACAGTATTAATTTTTATAATAATGTACAAGCATACGATTGTTAATTCTTGAAAATTAAAAATAAACCCTTAAGTTTTTTAAAGTTATTAATTATAAATAAAAGTAATATTGAAAGTTAAGCTTTAATATTTTGTTTTTATAAATATTTTATAATTTACCTGCAACGACTCCTGTATTTAACAGTATACGTACAACATTTTTCTGAATAAAAATGGAGATTGAAACCCTCATCGTGCTCATCGCAGCTTGTTTCGGCTTCATCAATCTCTCCAAATTCTTGCTAAAAATCCTCGTATCAACATGGACAGTGTTCATCCGCCCCGAAAAAGATCTAAAATCGTACGGGTCGTGGGCCGCCATCACCGGGTCAACCGACGGCATCGGAAAAGCCCTAGCTTTCGAGATGGCGGCGAGAGGTCTGAACCTCCTACTCATCGGCCGGAACAGTTCCAAACTGGAGGCGACGTCCCGAGAAATCCGGCACAAGCACGGTGGGATTTCGGTGAGAAGTGCGGCCATCGATTTCTCTGCGGCCGGCGAGGAGATAGCGAGAGCTGTGGAGGGAGAGATTAGGGGATTAGATTTGGGGATTCTGATCAACAACGCCGGATCCGCGTATCCGTACGCGAGATTCTTGCACGAGGTGGATAATGATTTGATGGAGAGCGTTGTGGGAGTGAATGTGGCGGCGACGACGTGGGTTACGAAGGCCGCGGTGGCGGGGATGTTGGAGAGGAAGAGAGGCGCCATCGTTAACGTTGGATCCGGTTCCTCTGCTTGTGTTTCCTCCTACCCTCTTTACACAGTTTATGCCGCCACTAAAGCGTAAGTGAGGATCTCACATCACCCTACCCAGCTGGAATCTTAACACTTTATTTGAATATGAATCAAAATTAAGATAAAACTATAATTTTAAGCTTATGATCACTGCTTTTGTTTCTGATTGTTATATGGGATTTCGTTGTTCAGGTATGTGGCGATGCTCTCAAAAAGCATGAGCTTGGAGTATAAACAACATGGAATTGATGTGCAATGCCAGGTTCGTACCGAACCTTTTTTTTTATAAGTATTTTAAGGGATTAATTACAATTTAACTCTGAATAATTGGATTTGTTTAACATAAATGATCTAACATTTCTGGAAAAAGTATTTTTTCAGACACTGTTACATTACTATAAAGTTAGCCTGACAACATATATAGCAGAACAACACTGCTCCCTTACCCACCTTGGCACCAAATTCCCCTTGACATTTTGTATGCTATCTCATGTGCCAAATCTTCTTCTTTTTTTAATATTTTTCATTTTTATTTATTACGATTTAATTTAATTTAATTTTTTTATTTATGGTTTATTCTTCCCCAATTAGAGTGTATTAAAAAATAAAAATAAAAACTATTTATGGCACACGGGATCTAATTAATCCACCGTGGGCATCACTTGACGCGTCCACCGGTGATGTGGCGATGACACGTGAGAGAGGAAATCAAACATTGAGCGATAATCTTTGACTTTCAAATTAAGTTATCATTCATACACCCCCATTTTATAAAAAGATTTCATTTTCACCGAAAAAAATGACTAGAATGACATTTTTGCCAAAAATATTGGGTCACTTTTCTTAAAACGTCTAAATGTTGGAAATTGTTTGCAACTGTTAAAACGTTATGTTATTTATGTTAAAAGGTCAAAATGTTGGATTGAGAACTAATTTGCTGTTATTAAAATGTTGAGTTATTAATTTTTCTGGTAAATGAATGGAGACAATCAAAATACTATCGTTCAAGTTTTATTATTGTGTGAATTATTTTGGAGCTTTATATTTATATCAAGGTGAAGCTTTAAAATGAGAAATTCTAAACATGTTTTAAGTTTTACTCTTCACAACCCTATATTATTTTATAAAATATATGATAAGACTTTCCCTTTAACTACTAAAATCTAAAACCATATGTATCATAGCATATAACCTCCATCGCTTTAATATATATAACTACAAAAACTTAGCATAAAAACATAGTCTCTTCCATCTCCACATGTTTTATAAGTATGAAAAGGGAGAGAACAAAGAAAAGTAAAAAAGAAAAAAAAAAGGGGGCGAGAGAAATCGAGAGCGACGACTTTCTTTGGCTTACAAGGTTCGAAGGTGTTTTCTTTATGATTTTTCATGTTAACCTCGTGAATTAATTCCCCATACAAGTCACAATTCCATGCTATTTGACTGAGAGTAATTTTTATGCTTTCAATTCACCTCCACTCCATCCCCAAAAAACATAAAGATAATTACGTATTACTGCATTTTGTTGCTTTATTTCAAGGCTTCTGTATGTGGTACAAGTCCAAATACATTATAGGTTTCAACATGGCATATCATCTCTTCTTATTTGGTTCAAACAAAAAAGCTATGATTCTTATAACTTATGAAAAAGAGTGGAGATGTAAGGGGTTATGAGTTATGACTCTCTCCCTTTTCTTACTTATAATAAAAATGAATGAGAATGAAAGGTAATTGTGATTTTATGTCACTTTGTTTATTTATTTATTTATAAGTTATCCAGAAGTGATGAGGGATGTATAGTACAGGGGGATATCATAAAATATTAGGTGTTGGGGATTTAGAGGCAAAAAATATTACCATATTTATATTTATATTTATATTTTATAAAATAGTGGGGACTATGAAAAATTAAACGGGGACTTTGTTTGGAATTTTCCCATCAAAATACTATAGTGGATACCAAATTCATTGACTGTGCACATTGGTTACATTTTTTTTTTGTTATTGTTGAACTCAAGTTCAGGCCGAACTAAAATTAGTCTTTTGATAAATGATGTTAGCCTGTTATAGAGTTATAGTTTTTTTAAGGACAACAACTTAGACCGATTTGGAAAAGATGACAAATTTATTGCGAGCCGAAATTTAAACACATTAACATTTAATTGTTGCATCCGTAGGCTAATTTTCAGCCTGAACGGGCTACGGACGCAACACTTAAATGTTAATGTCCTAAAATTTCAGCCCGTTCGGGCTGAAAATTGGCCTCCGTAGCCCGTTCAAGCTGAAAATTGGCCTACGAACGCAATACTTAAATATTAATGTCCTTAAATTTCGGCCCGTAATAAATTTGTCCTCTTTTCCAAATCGGCCTAAGTTGTTGTCCTTAAAAAAACTCTAACTCGCCTGTTATAAAGTACCAAGTATTGAGAAGTTAGGTTTTATTTTCTACTTTCAATCTATAAAAACATAGTAATAGATAAGGTATATATAAATTAGTGCCGAAAGGATATTCCCAATTTCCCAGCAGCAAATAAAATGGCCTTATTCACATGATTTAGTGGGTTCTTCGACTTTGTGCAGTAACATTTTGAAATGTGATATATTAAATATTTTTTGGTGCTATTTATTTCTGTTCTTATCGGAGGAAAAGGGTTTCCTTATGTAGTCACCTATTCTTGGCAATATATATGTTTTGGTAGGCACTAGGCAGTCTCTCTCTTTTTCTTTTCTACATGCACTAAAACACGAGATCGATGCTAAAGAACATGCTCACACTTGTGAGCGTACGTTTAGGGCAAACGAGATCTTCTATATGTTTTCCATAGTTTATGTCTAATATTTTAATTTACCCAAACACGTTCAAATTATATGTATGTAATTAAATAAAGCCCAATTATGCACAATCATATATGACGCATGATGATATGTATCTATGTTGGCTTAATTCCATTTGAAATTGGTGATTGGCATATATGATATTGATGACAGATCCCATTGCTTGTGGCAACAAAAATGTCATCTATAAAGAAATCTTCACTGTTCATCCCATCTCCAGAGACATACAGCAAAGCCAGCATTAGGTGGATTGGCCACGATCATCCAATCTGCATACCTTATTGGCCTCATGCATTACAGGCCTTCATAATCTCCTTCTTCCCACACCCACTTCTTGATTCCCTTATCTTTCGATATTTTCTCGGGATGCGAGCACGAGGCCAGAGGAAGGATTCGAGATCAGGGCATTTGCTCCAGAATAAGCTTCACTCCACAAAGCTTAATTGATCAATTACATGGGCTAGACTCAACAAAGTTTGATAGAATTTTATTTTTTTCTTAGAAAGAGATTTATCTTGCTTGTATGCTCCTGGGCTAAGAATGTATCCTAATTATTGATCAAGATGCTACTCATAGGTCGGATATTCGAACACATTATCGTTCAGTTAAATAACTAATTAATCATCCTGCCAATGTCCCAAACTAAGATACATATAAACAAAAAATGGATATCGTAGTTGTAAAATTACCATTATGACCATCTTAAATACATTTTTCTTTAACCAAATTAAATTTTAAATAAATTTAACCAAACACACAAGTTCGAACATCATCAATCCAAATAATCGTCATTAAAACCAGAAACTGTGCAAAGAAAGAGTCTCCATTAATAGAATGGTACAATTCCATGCAATTACATGCACACAAAAAGATGGATTTTACATATATACCCTTCAATTATCAGTCCGATCTCATCCTGTTGATCTGGTTCAAAGCAGGCTGCAAGATGTTGTACAGCACCCAAACAATCGCCGGCGCCACCACAAACAGCAGAAGCTGCCCCCTGTTGTCGGCGGCCGCCTCCGCCAAGGCGGCGACCTCCCCTGCCGAAGCCTCCGGCGTGTGGAGTAATCCCGCCGCGGCGAGACCGCCGAGGCCGAGGCCGATGATGACGCCCTTAGAGCTCCTCATTCTGTTGATCTGATTGAGCGCCGGCTGCAGTATGTTGTAGAGCACCCAAAGAACTGCAGGGATGAGAGGGATGAGGAGGGCGAGGCCGCGGTTGTCGCCCTCAGCTATCTCCGCCAGCTGCTGGGCGGCGAAGGCGGGGTTGGCGGCGGAGAGGGCTGAGAAAACGGCACCAGCGACGGCGGCGCTGGTGATGGGGTGGGGAGCGGCGGCGGTGGTGGTGGTGAGGCCTTTTGGGAGGTTTTGTAGAGAGAGGAGAGGGACTGGCTTTGTGGGCTTTGAGGGGTTGGTGTTTTTGAAGCAATTGGCGTTGAGAATCGCCATTGATGTGGCCATTGTAGCTGCCATTTTTTTAGAGAGAGAGAGAGAGAGAGAGAGAGAGAGAGTGTGTGTGTGTGTGTGGGTGTGTTGTTGTTGATGAAGAAATGAAGAAAAGTTTAGTGGTATTTTTGGAGAGGGGGTTGAAATTGGAATATAGGAAATATGGAGAAATTGAGATCCAATGGGAGAGGGAGTTTTGGATTGTTTTCTTATCCAGACTGTGTGTTTGCTGAGATGTAGACCTCATGTTGGATTTTCTACTTATCACAAACTTCTTCTCACATTTTCATATTATTATTATTATTATTATTATTATTAAATGAAAAATAGGAAGGGGCAAAAAGGACCTATCGAGATAAAAACGTTTTTATACTTTGCAATCCGATTTTATTTTTATTTTTTTAATTACTATTAGCAATTTGAATTTTGCCAAAAGCTATTGTTAGTATGCATATCATGGGATGTTGTCAAATATTTATTGTTAAGGTTAATTTTATTTTATAGTACCCAATTAATGCGGATTATATTTTCTTAGTATTTAATTTATATTTTTTGGTTATTAATTGATTATTTACAAAATAAATACTAAAAAATTATAATAAATCCTAACTGGGTAAGGTGAACTCTAAATAGCAAATGTAAAATTAAATTAAAGTACAAGAAATTGAAATTGAAGAAAAAAATTAAAAGAACTAAAAAAAATCAAGTTTGCAATAGAAAATACAACACGGAAGGTTAAATAGATGATTTCATGTGTCAACGTTAGTCAACGTAAATATGAACTATTACCATGAAGCGACGCAATAATTTAATGATCAATTTCCTTTATAAATTTTGGTCAAAAGTGAAAGATTTTAAAATTAACTCACACAAAATTCAGGTTTCAAATTGTATAAAAAGTTAAGATTACAAAAACTAAAAAATATCATAATTTGGATGAAAACTCTCATTTTTCTTATTAAAAATAATGGAGATTTTGAGATATTACAAGAAAGTTTTTTTTAAAAAAAATATTTAAATACAAAAAAAATGTGTAAGAAAAAGTTGGGAGGAGAAAATTTCCCAGCCCAAAACTTCCAAGTTCCTATTTTCACTATTTTCTTGTGGGCTTCTTCATCCTAAGTTTAGCAATTTAGGCCACAGTCCATCTTTTTCCTTTTCTTTTTCTTCTTGATAAGATCTACATTACTCATGTCCAAATCAATTATAGATAAGACTTTTTTTTTTTAATTCACACTCATACATGCTCTATAGAAACTATGTAAATCTTCATATATTTGTATTAAGTTAAGATTGAATTTATGCTTTACTCCATTTAATAATTAAAGGGGGGTAAGGCGTGAACCTTTGTGCGGTTTGGGCTGTACGAGATTTATTGCTACACTCCCTATGTTTCATTCCATGTTACATTTTCAAATTATGGTTTTCTTCTTGTAGTTTTTTTCAATTTTATTTTTTTGTGCTTTAATTTAATTTTACAATTGTTAATTAGGATTTCATCCCATTCAATTACGGTTTATAATTTTTTTTAGTACTTAATTTTAATTTTCAGTTGTTAATTCATTTTTGTAGGTGATTATTTTATAATTATAATTGATACTTTTTAAATTCATTTTTTATTGAAAACTATTGATTGATTATTTATGTTACAATTAATTTTTATATTATAATAAATAATCTTAAAATCATAAAATTGATAGTGAAAAGCACGAGTAAGCAGAACAGGAAATTAATTTGAACCAAGTTTGGATTGCATAATACTTATGCGCCTTAATTGATTTTGCAGTAATTCGGAAATCGGAACCATATGATCAATTTGTGTCGAGGATTAATCTTGAACTAGTGGTTTCGAATTTACCATTTATGTGCGTTGATTTGGGGGATGAAAATCCACATGAAACAGTAAAATTAATTATTTTTGAGAAGTCAAACAAAAAAAAAATGAGAGAGAGAGAGAAGAAATAGTTTAAAATTTATACCTTGTCGTATAAGTAAAAGCTAGAATAATAATGTCTAATTAGATGTATTTTATTCATATGTATCTTATAAGCATCGTGAATACCATTACCATAAGTCATTGTATTCACAGCAATCGCATATTGTCAATGAAAACTGAAAAGAAAAGGACTAGTTAATTTTTCCGCCTACGTGGAATAATATCTAATTTGTGGAGTAGTGACGATCTAATTAAAATTTTGAATCATAATGATGATTTAATTCTATGTTTGTACACATTCATAAATAGCAATTGCAAATAGAGGTATTCTCATCTAATACCGTTTAACAGATCACAAATTATTAGACGAACGGGCACACTTATGTGAAATCGTTTGATGAGTCTCTTACGTTAGATGGTTCTCAGCCCGGATTCAAATTGAATAAAATATATAATTAAAAAATAAAATAATTCGGATATCACTAGGTATAAAGTAAAGTATCATCATGTGTGAAGTATCACTAATTGTGAGGTGAAGTATCATATTATATTCCACTTCCGAGTTAATGATATTTCATCTCATAATTAATGATACTTCACTTAATAGTTAATGATATTTTGTCAAATTTATATCTAATGATAATTTACTTCATAGTTAATGATACTTCACATCAGAGTTAATGATATTTCACCAGATATGTATCTAATGATACTTCACTTAATAGTGAATGATATTTCGTCAAATTTATATCTAATGATACTCTACTTCAGAGTTAATGATACTTTACCAGATATATATCTAATGATATTTCACTTAATAGTTAATGATATTTCGTCAAATTTATATCTAATGATACTTCACTTCATAGTTAATGATACTTCACTTCATATATAGTGATACTTTACTTTATATCTAGTGATACCTGATTGGCCACGCGTGGGCGAGCGCGTGGAGCCCACTCACCTAACTATTTTTGCGGGTTTGGAATGATTTTTTGGGCGGGTTTGGATCCTCTTTGATCCGTCTAATGCAAGAGACACGTTAGACAGTCTCATACAAGTTTTTGTCTTATACGAATCTTATATTTGACTGAGAAGATGTCTCATTTCTTATCTTCTTTACAAATTTTCTTTTTCAAATGTATTCCCCTTTTTTATTTTCATTTCAGTTTTTCATTTTTAATTTCTTTTTTTTTATACTATTTTACAAATATATATATTTAATTTTTTGAATTAATTTAATTTTTATATCCAACGTCTCGCACAATGTACTCGTCCAACACTAACGCGTGTGCTCGTGCACTACGCTCGATAATAATTTTCTTAAAATAAATATATATTATAAAATTGAATTAGCCAGTGAACTGATCGGTCATTTTTAGCACAACCCGCAAGAGGACGAGGATGTGTAGATAGTGGTGAGCAAGTGTCGTATCCACAAAGACTAAATTAGAAATAATTATGTGTACTACAATATCAAATCTCAATTGTTTCTAAACGACAAGAAAAACGGAAAACTAATTATTCTAAACTAAGGAAAGCAATGAATAAACGGGAAAAATAAATGGAGATGAAAACATTAAGCAAAGATACTCTCGGCTCGGGATTGATTTCTTCAGGTACTTAGTACTAATGATCCTATTAAAATATTAAATGTCTATTTGTGGTGTCAAATTTTACTAGGGCAATCTCTAATGCATCCTAAGCTTTTTCTCGAGACACTCAAGTTTGTAGGGTACATGCTAGATTCACCATCTCCGATCGAATCTTATAGATGTACTTACCAAAAGCTCCTAAGATTCCAAACTCTCACTCCAAGCCTCAATTCTCTCGAATGTATTGATAAAGGTGTCTCATTCTTAGGGTTCATCTATTGAGATTCATCTCTCGAATTATGAATCAATAGATAAAATTATGCCAATTAGTGATCAATTAACTAACACTCACATACAACATAATCACAAGAAATAAAATAGGGCCATAAACAATCAATAGAAAAAGAAATGCATAAATACCCAAATAATCTCAATCCAACAATACAAAATAATTTAGTCTTACATCATATAAATGCAGGGACTAAATCATCTCAAAGAAAATCAAAATAAAAACAAAAATAGAAACTAGGTACAACTCGAAAGTTGAGTCTCAACTCCACCCTTGCTTCCACTCTTCTTCTTTTTACTCCATCTTCAAGCCCTTTCTCCTTATTCACCCTAACTAGGTGAAAATCATAGCTAGGGTGTAGATTTGATAGAAGGCTAGGGTTTTGAGTGGGTAGGATAAGAGAGATTTGTGTTGTGAGGAGTTTTGGGGTGTGTGGAGGCTTTGTGGAATGGATTGTGAGTTGTAAGGGTTCTTCTTCTCTTTTTTCGTCCAGGGGGTGTATATATAGTAGAGGAATAAAGGGATTAAAAAAAATCAAAAATGGGAGGAAAATGACCAAAAATCGAAAAATCAGTGCACGGGGCACAACCTGAAGGAGGTCGCGCTTCTTGGTCGCGTTTTTAGGCGTTCTAGGGTGGGATCCAAGAAGGTCGTGCTTTTCTGGTCGCATTTTGGATGAAGAAAATTGAGGTTCAGAAGCATCTGCAACGAGGGGAAAAGGTCGCGCTTTCCTGTGCTCTTGGGGTGTGACCAGAGAAAGGTCGCGCTTCTGGGTCATGCCTGGAAGAGGATCAGAACGCGACCCGAGGATATCGCATTTCATGGTCACGCTTGGAAGAGGCCCAAAACGTGACCCCGAGGAGGTCGCGTTTAGGGGTCGCGCTTGGCGCGCGTCTCCGTCAGCTTCCACGATTTCGCTTCGTTCTTGCTCATTTTTTGACCGATTGACCTGATTCAACTTGTAGTGCGCTCCTTATTCAATTCTTTATCTTTCTATTGTCTTGAATCCCTAAAATTATTGTAATTCATCCTCCATTTTCTATACAAATTAAACAAGAAACAAAACTTCCAAATCGGGAGGTTAAAAACGCAATTTGGATTAAATCACATGCAAAACTCTTCAAATCACTTTATTTAAACCTCAAATTGTTGTGCAAAACACCACTCATCGTGAACTCTGAAGTTAAAATGAATTAATTTAATTTTTTGCACTCGTCCGACACTAGCGTGTGTGCCTGTACACGACGCTCGATAATTGGGATGAAATAAAAGATTTTTGAAATAAACAAAATAGAACTAAATAAATAAATAAAAGCTGGAAAATTGAAATAAAAGAATAGAGCCGGTTTGACCTGTCTAACGGTTTGTGATCTGCTAAACTGCTCATATAAATTTTTTCTTGATGGTATTTTAAAAAATATAAAAACTTAAGAAAATGAATTATTGTCTTTTTAAAAAATATATATACTAAATATTACTAATGTTAATTTACAAATATTTTAAACATGTATTGTACAAGAAGATATAGAATATGACTCGTGTGACATATATACAGTAGTAACATGATGTTTAGGGACGAGTATTCTTATATATGTGTATGTGTGTGTTGAATACATATGATTGCTGCTTGTGTCTAATTGCTTTACAGAGACAATATTGAACCGGAGTTTTTAATGTGTAAAAACATATATGTTATATCAACACGCATCTATATTAAATCAATGTTCGAAAACATTAATTGAATAGGGCATCGTCGTGGTCCACCAAAACAACATGCACATTGAGTGTAAATTCCCCTCCCCCCCCCCCCCCCTCTCTCTCTCTCTCTCTCACACACACACACACACACACACCCAGATGTACAGATTCTTTCCTTGAAGGGCAAGAACTCAACTGTATAAGAATTATTAAATCTTAACATTATATGAATAGTATACTATATTTTTAGGATTTGTATAGTGAAAGACGTGGATGCAAAAACTAGTTATGGGCATTGTATAATTATATTATCGTTTTCTAAATATTCAATGGAAAATGTACAAAAACACTCATGACGTTTATCATAATAAGTGAATTTTCTTTTAATGTTTTTTAGAGCAAATATTATCTCAAAGTTTACTATAGTAGATATAAATCCCCCCTTTCCTCTCTGAAAATTGTTTTTTTTTTATGAAAAAAATACTGTTTCATTACCATTTTTTCATCCCTTAAAAATTATTTATTTTTTGTATATTTTTTCTTTATTTTTTGTAAATTGGAATTTCTTTTTAACTATACACCTAAAATTATATATATGCGTGCCTAAAATTAATAGTATTTCATCATTATTTTGTACTTGTGTGAATGAAATTTATTGAAAAATGTATTAAAAATACATGTAATTAAGTTTTTTTTTAATAAAATTCATTATTTTATTGAAAGAAAAATAAAATTGAAGGTCATAATCTATGTCGCCTACAATGCCAGCCTTCGGAGGAAAAGCTTCATTATTTTTTCAATTACTCCGTATCATTTTATTATTGAATTTGCATGAACAATCAATTATAGTTTTATTTAAAAAATTTACATGTATTTTCCATATTTTTTTAATAAATTTTATTCATAAAAGTACAAACTCAATAATGATAAAAACAATATTTTTTTATGAGTGTATATATGATTTTAGGTCTAGAATTAAAGAATATTTATATTTAAAAATAATGGGAAATTATACAAAATAAATAAATATATAACTTTTTAGGAATGAAAAAATTAAATGAAAAAAAAGCTAATAAAAGGGAATTTCCCCACCAAAAAACAATTCTTTTTGGTAAATGTGTCAAAACATGACGGGCACAAGGAATCATCCCACAATCCGTCAAAACCCACCATTTTGCAACAATGCCAAAGCGATAAATATAGTCGAAATGCAATAAAAGAATTAATTGTAAAAAAAAAACTACGATATTGAAACGTTACATTAAAAACAACGTTCAATAAGTACATGGATTACTTTCATTTAGCTAGTGTATATATAATAGTTCTGTGTGCTGAGTGTTTCTCTCTCCCTCTCACATAAGAATCAGTAAAATCAGTCTTCAAATTCAACAAAAAAAAAAAAAAAAAACAGAAGCACCTAATTAAGATTTCTCTTGAAAATTTAACCAATTCATAAAAGTTGGAAGATCTGAGACACCCTAGTTGCCACACGTATATAAATGTGATTAATAAATGTAGAAATGCCCACCACAAGACACACTAACAAACAGCTAAGCATCTCTACTTATATTGTCATGTCACATTGCTCTTTATAACTCTGTCACACTTAATTTCTTGAATTATTATTCAAATATCTAACTCATGTTTTAAACTTAGTTGAATGAGGCTTCAAATTATATGATCTGGGCTGGGAAGGACTCACATCTTTACTCCTTAACTAATGTGGAACAATGTCATTGCATTCTCTTTCTTTCACAATACACATTTCAAATCAATTTCAAGCAGTTCCAAAAATAAGTGTACTGCTTTATGCGCGCGCGCACACATTCTCAAAATATAATTTTCAATTTTCAATAAATATACAACTCGGTTCTAATTTTTGTAAGTTAAATCACCACAAAACTATTCCGGTGGGGATGACCTAGTGGTGGAGTGAGGTTACTTGCAAACTAAAGACCACAGGTTCGAATCTTCTCAATACCACAAGATCGGATGTGTGAGTAAAAAAAAAATCACCACATAAAACTCAATGACAAATTGACCCAAGACCAACTAATTTCAAAATCGAAATATGAGATGAGAGTGGTTTTATGTATAGGTTCACATGCCCTTTATGAGTAAATTAATTACTCAATTTTGGATCAAACATGACGTGCTTAATTAATTATTTTTATGTTAATTTCAGGCCCATATTTAATTGGGCAAAGCTTCCAATAATGGATGGGGAAATTGACTCAATCCTCATGTCCCTTGTCACACACATTTAGAATCACTGGTTATTTGAATAAAATAACAATAGGTCCAAAAGTGGGGAAATTAGGCCAATGGATTGCCACAAGCCTGCATTATTTATTTATTTCTTTTACAATTAAATAAATTGATTCTTGTGTTAATATTTTCCAAATTTGATTAGATTAATTAAGCTCCCTCTTAGGGTTCACCTTCTTTGTTTCTTCTAGTGGTGACATTTTTATTCTCTTGATTGAGATACATTTTTTTAAAATGATGATTCCATTTGCTGCATAATTGTTGTCTTACCTAAAGTCTGGTGTATAAACTCTATCTACTCATTTCGTAATTTATTTCAATGATCATGTTATATAGTGATGTCGTTATTACGTTGTACAATATCATATAGATGATAGTTGATATGCATGATGCATCTATAAATCGGAACACATCACAAACATGACATATGTTATTGAAAATTAATTTAGGAAAAGAATCCAAGGCTCTTCCACAAGTGAAAATTCCTGACTTTTGTTGTGCAAAATAGAAAAGAATGATTGTGTTACTTTTTTGGGATTAATAGTATATTGGAATAGTTTGCTCTTTTAGACCATGAAATTGATGAAATTGGGACATATGTTAAGTATTATTGCTTTTCTATTAATCAAACTTATATAATATGACTAGTGCTATTTGCTAGCGTAGATTTAAGATATACAACTTTACAATCACTTTTTCTTCACTATTATTTGTTAATTATGTATATATAACATACGTAAGATATATGATAGAAGTAATATAGCTGTTTATTATTATTATTATTATTATTATTATTATTATTATTATTATTATTATTATTATTATTATTATTATTATTATCTTTAATTCAAAGTATCACATAGTAGAAAAAATTATATTCATATTTTTGAAATATTAATTTACTTTACTAGTTTCTCTACTTGGACACTTGCTGTTGATCATTTTCATCTCTAAGATAGAAATTTAGAATTTCCATTATCTTCATCTTTGGTATATTATATGAAATAGTAAACTTTATGTTATGATTAGGAATCACATTTAAGGTCACCTCACACCTTAAAATAAACAAACTTTGATTGGAGTGGCATCACTTACTATGTAGTGAATGACCATTTCACCCTTGAGATACACAAATGATAATCAATTATTTCATTGTTCTTTTGATCATAGACAAGTTACGGACCGACCTAAAAATTATTGGTATAATTCCAATAAATTAGACTATATTCTAAGAAAATAGCAATTATTTTACAACCAAAATGTTGACGTGGGACATGTGATCGATAACATTTTTATAGCAGCACGGAGATTGGAATTACGAGTTCACGGATTAGGCCATCTCCAACAGTTTATTTCATTTTACAGCACCTCTATTTTTATTATACAGTGAAATTTTCACTTTATCTCCAATAATTTACTCTAAAAAAGAATATTTCATAATATTCATTTTTATATATTTATTTTAATCAAAATGTTAGCATTTTTCAATGCTTTATTTGTATTTTTAATCCATTGTATTTTCTTTGTTTTTATGTTTAGTAGTTTTATTATGTAATTTTATTAAATGTCATTTTAATTTTCTTTGTCATTTTTTTATGTCATTTTAGTTTGATATACAATTTTTTATTTCAATATTTTTAAGAAATAAATAAATTAAAGTATAAGATTAAAATATATATATATATATATATAAATCGTAAATAGAAATTAATTTAATTCAAGTATAAGATTTTAAAAAACGTGAATAGTAAATATAGAGCTTCTACAGTGCAGTTATAAATATAGAGTACAAAAACCTCTATCTCTAAAATAGAGCACATTATAGAGTATCTCTTGAAGCATGATTGTTGGACATTGCTTCAAATATAGAGTTTAGAGCATCTCTTGGAGATGAGATGCTCTATATGTCGGATGATATTGATACCCAAATTTAAATATCAGTAAATTATAAATATACTAAAAAATAAGATTTGGATCCTGTGACACCCCAATTTCCTAAATAGTATATCGTAAAATAATATTCGTAAATGGTTCCGGTGGAGATGGCCTAGTGGTGGAGTGAGGTTACTTGGAGACCAAAGGTCACGGGTTCAAATCCCCTCAATACCATCAGATCGGGTGTGTGAGGAAAAAAAATCATCATGTCGGGTGTGTGAGTAATAAAATAAACAATATTCGTGAGTAAAAAAACAATATTCGTAAATGTAGGACCGGTCCTCAAATTTTGAAGGTATGTGTGAACATTAAAAATAGTGCCCCTAATTAAATAAAATATTTAAATTTAAAAAATGCGCCTAAAAATTTAATATTCTTCAAAAGTACAAAATTTACTTAATATGCTAAAATCTACAAAAACTATACATTCATGTTTTTTTAGTAAAAAAAAGTTTACATTCTTGATGTTTATAAAATTATTTTTTCATCTCACCTATCTTTGAACAACTATATATAAAACAAAAAAAAAAATTGCTTTAAACAACAGAGAATAAAAAAATCAACAAAATTTTATTTTAAGACACATCTTCTAGCATTTTTTTAAAGCAAATTTACTAATAATTTTTTTCAAAATTGATATTTTCTAACTATTCTTGTTCAATGAATATTTTATAACAAATCTTGTTCAATGAATATCAAACCAATCTTTTATGTGCCATGATAAATCTCAAGTAAGACTTTAATAACTTCATTTTTTTTATGCAACTTTAATAAGTATGGACAATAAATTTTTATAAATAATGTCGTATTCAGTACATCTCAATACAACGGGTCAAAATTGAGTCAATTTCACGGGTCAAGTCACCTCCATTAAAAAAAAATTGTGAGAAAAATGTATAACTCATACACTAAAATGTATCATCATTGCTATTTCTCTTGTATCAATTTATTAATACATTTCAATTTGGATTTATAATTATTCTCAATTAGGAATTAGGATGTATATTTATTTTGAAAAATTAATTATCGAGTGCAGTGTATGGACCTACGTGTTAGTGTCGGGCAAGTGCACTACCGAGTGGTTTGATCAAATAAATTATATAAATTCACTTTAATTTTAGGGCTCACTAATTCCATTTTAATGTGTATATTTGTTTCGAAAAATTAACCGTCGAGTACAGTGCATGAGCTCATGCATTAGCATTGGGTGAGCGCACTGTGAGTTGTCGCATCAAAAAATTTAAATTAATTCACTTTAATTTAATAAGTAAATATTTTTCAAGGAAAAAAATAGAAAATTCAAAACAAAATCGAGCAGGTGGGCGCTACGTGCTGATTAACTGAGAAATGCGTACAACATTGTTATAACGAATGCCACCCCTATATACATTTCGATGACTATTCAACCTTTTCAAATAAATCAATATATCTAGAGTTATATGTTATTTTGATAATACATATCGAAAGGTGTTTAGCTATTGAAATAATTATTTTTATTAGGGAGTAAACTTAATTTATTGAATTAAAGATAATCTTTTGTAGTAAAAATAATAAAATAATTTCTAGAAATAGCGAGTAAAGAAAAGAGAAAAGTTTAGAGAGTAAATGTGTGCATTGTTGTAAATCTAGAAAAATAGAGTAATTTAAACCAGAGGATGATAAATCGGTTGAAGGAGAAATGACTGATTTAAACTATCTATATATGTAATTTAATGAATCTAATTTTGTAATAAAAAAAAAAAGAGAATTAGAAGTGAATCAGTCGATGATAAGTGGGTTAAAGGAGAAATGACTGATTTAAACTATCTATATGCTATTTAATGAATGTGATTTTGTAATAAAAAAAAGAATTAGAAGTAAAATATTATAAAGAAAAAAAAAGTTAAGTCTTTTGCTATAATATTAGAAGTAAAATATTAATGCCAACTTGTTTTGATGCAGATCTCTGCAAGGAGTCCGCATTATTCATGCAGCCGCTGGGGCTGGCCGGACAATGCTGATTAGCGATGCAGGGCGCGTCTATGCCTTTGGAAAAGATTCTTTTGGTGAAGCTGAATATGGGGCTCAAGGAAATAAATTAGTAACTACCCCTCAGCTAGTTGAATCATTGAAAGATATCTTTGTTGTCCAAGCTGCTATTGGAAATTTCTTTACTGCTGTGTTGTCTAGAGAAGGCAGGATTTACACATTCTCTTGGGGAGACGAAAGCAAACTCGGCCATCAAACGGAACCTAATGATCTTGAGCCTCGCCCATTGTTGGGGGCACTCGAAAATATACCTGTGGTTCAAATTGCAGCTGGATACTGCTATCTTCTTGCTTTGGCCTGTCAACCTGGTGGCATGTAAGTTCCTCAGTATATATGAATATATGTGTATATATATCATTGTTACCTAATTAGTAACAATGCACGTAGGAATTCTCTAGAAAATTGAATGTTGAAGTAATTATTTCCTAAGTTCTTGGCTTTGTTTGTCTTCATGTTATCCATGCTAGCTACTTGTTGGTTCACATGAGTTGCTCTTGCTCCATTACATGTCTGCGTTTATATTCATCGTTTAATGTTGTCAGGTCTGTATACTCTGTTGGCTGTGGACTGGGTGGAAAGCTTGGGCACGGTACTAGAACTGATGAGAAGCAACCGAGATTAATTGAACAGTTTGCAACTCTGAATCTTCAGCCCATCGTAGTTGCAGCCGGTGCTTGGCACGCTGCAGTGGTCGGAAAGGATGGAAGAGTGTGTACGTGGGGCTGGGGGCGGTACGGATGCTTGGGACATGGGAATGAAGATTGTGAATCAGTGCCCAAAGTAGTCGAAGCACTGAGCAATGTCAAAGCAGTTAATGTTGCAACAGGAGATTATACGACCTTCGTGGTCTCAGATGCTGGCGAGGTTTATTCTTTTGGATGTGGAGAGTCGTCTAGCCTCGGACATAACACTGCTGCTGCTGCTGCTGACGAGCAGGTTTGATTCCTTAGAACGGGAAATGAAATCTTATAATCCATAATTGGTGTCTCAATCCAACTTTGAAATAGTAACTATACATTCATGATAGTCCATAGTTGGTGTCTCAATCCATGTCTCGTTTTGTGTTTGGAAACTTGGAAATAATGACTATACATTCATGAGATGAAGATCTCTTTCCCTTTTACTCGAAAGTTTCCAAACACGGAATGAAACACGAATCACTAACGTGAAACGTGGTCCCTGTCCGATTGCAGGGTAACAGGCACACGAACGTGCTAAGCCCGGAGCTCGTAACATCACTGAAGCAAGTGAAGGAAAGGGTTGTGCAGATAAGCCTCACAAATTCCATATACTGGAATGCACACACCTTCGCGCTCACTGACTCGGACAAGCTGTACGCGTTTGGTGCTGGTGACAAAGGACAGCTAGGCGTCGAGCTCGCTGCTAATCAAACCGAGAGGGCGAACCCTGATCGTGTCGAGGTCGACCTCAGTTAACCTCGGGATGAAGCATCCCCTACCTGTACTGCCCTTTGCCTCCTTAATCTTATTATTAACATTGCATTGCAGCTGGTTGTAGATATATGATGTTTCATGTTTATTGCTCTGTGTAAATAGAAAACAGTGATTGTGAATAAGGGTAGGATTTAGGAGCTGCAGAATTAACCTCTTTTAGAAATTCGTTAGCTCTTTGCCTTGAACCAGTAAATAGTTTTAAAAGACTCATCAAGATTGCCTTTTTAACTTATTTTAATTTAATTGGTGAAAATTGTTTTTAACCATTTTTTGTGAGGTTCTGTGCTTTTAATATTTTCTTCAAGCTGCATATATGATATATGTTGCTATATTTTTTTTTTATTTTTTTTTCATTTGTTACAAATGTAGGATTGAATGACTGCGATACTTGTGTTTGGGGATTTTTTTTATTTTTTTTCAATTGTAAGTATATTGGTTTGTTAGTTCTGAATAATCTACCCATTGTTTGTTTCCGAGTAGTTTTTATTTTTGTTATGTAGTAGTTATGAAAATTTTATTTAATATGTGGGGTAAAATGTGAAAGTTACCTTGTATTACATTTTTATGGAAGTGATAAAGCTTAATTACTCAACGCTATTTCATTCCAGTTTCGTTTTTTATTGGTATAAATTTAATTGCAAGATTGAGAAATTATTTTTACGTAGTTTCATTATGGTTGGATGTAGTAGGTTTAAATCTAACGACGTTGGATATGCAACACGTGTTCATGTTAATGGCATGAATGTTTGTGTTTTACTGGGTAATACTAGTTGGCCACATTATGGCAGACATAATTTTTTAATTATGGTATTCTTGAAATATATGGTAAGTATTTAATTAATTCTTTGATCAGTGATTAATATTATTTTACATCTATATGCTTGAGGCCTTATGTCCATTTTATGAAGATTTGACTTATACATATTTTAAATTCAAATTATACATACAATCTCTCTCTCTCTCTCTCTCTCTCTCTCTCCCTCTTTCTAAATATGGATGAATTGTTATATAAATCAATCTTAGTGAATTTTTTTAGAGATCCGTGCAATTCAATTAAAACATATGGTATATATTTATAAAAAATTACTTAAAATTTTTGAAAATATATAAATGGATTATGAAATGATTTTACCACATCAATATTACAAATCAAATAAATGGATGGATTATTAATTAAATCAATCTTACGTGAATTGAGTTTTTTTCTTAGATGATCTTTTAATTGAATTAGACAAATAAATAATTAATGTTTATTTTAATTATATATTGGGACCTTTAGTTCCTATCTTTTTTGTACCAACTTTAAATTTTTGTCTTCAATTTTTATGTAAAATTATGCTGAAATTTTATATTTCAGTTTATTTATCTATCATCAAATATAATAAATTACATTGGATCTCATTTAGTCTTTCATATTTATTATTGTTCTCTTCAATGATTTACAAATCACTAACCTAATTTAACCCTAATTTAACGAGTAAATAATAATCCTAAAATACACAAATCATAGATTACAATAATAAAAAAATATATATCATCAAGTATTCTAAAATAATATTAATACACATTATTATAAGTTATTGCTAAATTTTTAAAGTAAATTACACACATAATTAATTTAAGGATTTCATTCGTGTTAAAAGAATATTCTCTACTTCAACATTTTCTTATTCAATAATTTATTTATTTATTTATAAATTTGATCCCATAATCATATTCAAAATTGACTCTCTTCCAACATAGTTTACGATAACTTATTCAATGTTGCAATTGTGTAATTAAGTAATTTGTCTAATTCGATTTACCAAAATATTTAATAATTTTGAGGATGATTCTATAATTTGATTTGTAATGTTAATGAAGCAAAATCATTTCATAATTCCTCTATATAATTTTTTAGAGATTTTATTTAATTTTTTTTTATCATTTCATAAACATTTATAATTTTCTAGAGTTTATCTAATAAATTTGATAAATTATCTAATTTCAATTTACCAAAATATTAAATTATTTTGAGGATAATTCCTCTCTATTTCCACAAGTTCATTATTTGATTTGTAATATTGATGTGGCAAAATCATTTCATAATCATTTATATATTTTTAGAAATTTTATGTAATTTTTGATAACGATGTACCATATATTTTATTAATTTTATCCTTAAGCTTTTGAGAATAATAAAAAGAAATTAAACGGAGTTATTTGAATTGCAATTCACGGATATCTAAAAAAATCAATTCACCAAAGATTAATTTATATAACAATTCATCTATATATATATATATATACACACACACAGAGAGAGAGAGAGAGATATTATATGTATAATTTGGATTTAAAAATATATAAGTCAAATCTTTCTAAAATGAACATCAAGGGTCTAGATGTAAAATGTTATTAATCACTAATTAAAGAGTTAATTAAACACTTACCATATATTTCAAGAATATCAAAATCATAAAATTATGGCCGACCATAGTGTGGCTGAATAACATTATCCTTTTTACAATAGCATTAGTATGGACGCGTGTTAGTGGAATTGAATATATGTGCAAGTAGGGTTATAAATGACTCGAGTCGGATAATTAAAAGCTCAATTAAATTCGTTAAATTTTCTTGAGCTTGCTGACGATACCAAAAAGAGTTTGGTAAGTTTAACGAACTGAGTTACGTTGAATAAAAAATAAAAAAAAAGAAGCTGAATTTGGCTGAAAAATGTTGAGCAAGTTAAATGAATATCCTTGATTTGAGATAAATTCATGGTAGGTTGAACACATTGATCTCTATTATTGAATCTTTTTTTTTTTTTAATAATTAAGAGGGCTCGAGATGATTAAAAAATTGTCGAGCAAGTTAAAAAGAAGTAACCTCGAGCTCGTTTTCATGTTGAAAATGTTTAAACTTTAAATAAATAAATTTATGTAAGTCTTGCTCGTTGGAAGTAAATATAATGAACATCCTTAAATTTAAGTGGCATCAACTTATGCTCCCAACCAGCCTACTACTCCTACTAGTCTGGCGTGGAAGGGTTGAAAACTCGAGAAATAATTTAAATTGACCAAAATCGATTTTTGACCGATTAATTTTTTATTTTCTATTAATTTAAAAATTAAAAACTTGCTATTTGATTAAGCATGGTTGAAAATGTTTAAGAATCAACTCACCAAGAGATTCCCTCGAAAGCACAACCCCCCCCCCCCCCCCCCAAGAGAAACGTTGAATTGGACAAAATATACTTGGATATTTTTTTTTGGGAATCCAATGTTTTGGATTTTATATTTAATTAAATCATAACTTTTTATTTTTATGAGATTTATGTTTAGAATTATTATCCATTTCATACATTGACGATTTATTAGTGATAAGATAAGTAATTACTTTCATACAAATCAAAAGGCATCATGAACTTTACAACATTGGCTAAATCATTAAATCTTTTTTTGCGTTTCTTGTTAAATTTAATGATGTGATTTAGATTTCGACAACATTTGTGTTGAAAAGTTTTGAATGAAAACCGAAAAAAAAAAAGATGAACTACATTACAATACAAGAACACACCAACTGAAGTTCAGATTATAATGGAGGAAAAAGAAAAACAAAAAAAAAATCGTTACAAAATAAAGCCATTACAAAGAGACGAACCTAAGTCCCACGCCGGTTAAAACGACGACGTCTCAATCGAGTGATTCAGCAAAACCAAATATCAGTTTCTGAGACCAGCAAAATTTTAGCATCAACTACTTGATGTGGAAAATCAATACTCGGAGGGTGAGATAACATCATCAATCTTCAAAATCATCTTCACAACTTGAGTTGCAAGCAGAATCTGCTGTTGTTTCCCGATCAAGGTCTCGAAAACATTCTGCTCGCGCATGTCGTTCGTGCCAACGTCGTTGCAGTCGATACCACAATTGGTGTTGTTCTCCTGCAGATGAAAATCATATCGTAATTATTCACTTTACAATAAACAATCCCTCACAAGAAAGCTAGAGTGAGATTTAGGGCTTGCTTCATTTGATCGCAAAAATAAAAATGAATCAAAAAACGCAAGAAAAGAAGCCAAAATGTAAAAATACCTTGATTTGCTGAGATTTGACAGCAGATAAAGTTTCTATAGGTTGGAGACCGCTGTTTTCCGCCAGCGCCATTGGAATAGCATCTAATGCATCTGCAAACGCCCTAATTGCATACTGCAAAAACGAATGCAGACTGTTAGCTAGAAAGTCTTGAAACTAATAGGTATAAAGGGGGAAGGATGCATTCTAACCTGCTCGACTCCAGGGTACTTATCAGCAGCCGCTTCCACAGCAATTGAGCAGGAAATTTCAGCTGAGCCACCACCATATACTATGGATTTGTTGCGAATAAGATTCCGAGCAACACATAAGGCATCATGAAGGCTGCGTTTTGTTTCCTCTATCATCATCTTGTTACCTAAAGCATTGTCAGAAAATAAGAACATTTTCATTTTATCTACTGCATTACACTAGCTTAAAAGATTTATCCCACCCCGCTTTGTGGTTCTTTCCCATGAAGTTGTTTCGCCCTTGGGATTTTCCAAGGTGTTAGTAGAATAAGACACTGTAATTATTCTCTCTTTTAATATATTTTTTTTACCCATAAAAAAAAAAGAAAATAAGAACATAAATCAAATTATCGAGTTAAAAATTAATCAATTATAGTCCATGTCTGTCATATTCTCATCATTTGATTTGAATACAGAATTAAAAAACAAGAAAAAAGAGCTGCAAGTGAAGATGCAGATAATGCAAACTACCAAACAACAGCAAGCACATCTGAAATAATAACATTAAATCTACGCCATGATAAAATGGAAAACAACAAGGAATGAACTGAACATGGACAACATCAGGTTCTTAAGATTCTGATAGATATAAATAATATCAATGTATAGAACTAGAGCACAGCAGTAAGAAAATAGTTTCATTGTGAAAAAGGTATAAGATCAATTTCCATTGATATACAAATCAGAGATAGAAATCAGAAATATTGACTCACCACCACGTATAAATATGGTCACAGCCCTTGAATTCGCACAGTGCTCAATATATATCATCCGATCCTTAGTGGTGCCAAAAGCTTTTTCTCGAACCAAGCCAGCCTGGCATGTGTAATCAAATAGTTCAGTGCATATGGTTTCTACAACTGCTTTGAAATGAAATACAATAACTAGCCCAAATTTCAGTCACTAAAAACATAACTATAGACAGAAGAGAAGATAAAAAAGATCATATCGTAGAAGCTTACCCTGCCTAATTTTTCTGGTGTCAACTCCTGAAATCTTGGCACAATTCTCCCACCTAATAACAAAGTCAATAAACAGAGTTTTGTAAGAAATCTTAAATAGAAAAAGTAACATGAGTATAAAAATAAAATTAGATTCATAGAATTGCAGGATTGCCGAAAACCTGTGGCTATGGCTATGAGCTCTAACTCCACACCGCCAACCCAACGGACAGCTGGCAAATTCCTATGCATCAATAAGTGGTTTGCCTCATCATCAAAACCCCATTGGCAGATCACCAGTGTAGCCCCGACGTCCTGTGACCCAGAGAAGCTTTGAAATTACACCAAAGTCTTTAAATTTAAGAATTGTGAAGCATATAAACCAACATAAAGCCAGCCATCAGAAAGATGGATATGCTTTTGATTTGCCACAAATTTTCTCAAGATTCTAGAAACCGCAATGAAAATCTATACAGCAAGATGAAGAACAAACTAAATACTAAGCAAAAACAAATTACCTTGCATTTTTGAACCATATCATCAAAGTACTTCTGCTCTTGTTGACGTAAAGTTTGGAACTTTTCCACAGTATCAATATCAACCTTATGTTTAGTCTTCGGTTTTGGAGGCTCAAAGGGGCAAGTCAGAATTGCAATGTTCGCATCCTCAATCTGCTTTGGCATCTGGGGATGACTCATGTCTTTGTCAACAATAATCCCATATATTAGTTCTGTATCCTCTAGCTTCCCACCAACTTTTCCCTCTACTTTAATTAAGTCTAGATTGACATCCTTTCTCTCTAAATCCGCAACAGCAAGAACTGCTTTGACTGCAATCTCAGCCAAACTTCGTTTGCACCTATTCACTCTGCAAAGCAAATTTGATGACACCAAAACAAGTGAAAAGGAGCATGAGAATGACAGAATAACCTTAGGATCTAAACAGTTCAATATAAGAGTGAAACGTCAAGAATGTCTTAAAAACTTCTCAGAACACAAAAAACAAGGGCACATCATCCACAATACCGTGTTTAAATAGTGACTAGTTTTGGTATTTAAATAACACCACAAAGATATTCACAATATCAGGCAGTAATGAGTTTTAAACAAGGGCAAATCAACCACAATATATCGTCAAGAAAAGGAACGATCCCGGGCAAGAAACAACACTCACATCTTGGAGGACAAAGTAGTCATACAAGTCTGGATCAAAGGCTCCACATTCTCCGCGCTAAATTCAAATTTATGAGCTATACGCTCCAAATGTTCGAAGGCGATCCGGGAAGCCATTTCGTATCCTTCCGCAACCCGAATAGGGTGAATCCCACGTTCTAACAGCTTCTGAGCTTGTTCTAGAAGCGAACCAGCCATAACAACAACTCCAGTCGTTCCGTCGCCAATTTCATAGTCTTGGCTCCGTGACAACTCAACCATGAGCTTAGCAATCTGATTGTCAACATCCATCTGCTCCAAGATCGTCGCACCATCATTTGCTGACACCAAAAACAGTTGAGAAAGAACAAACAAAAAAAGAAACACTTTTACAAAAAACTCACAAAAATGAAGCTGAAAGTTAACACCCAGTTACAGACATTATCCAAAACCCTAAGAATTTAACCACAAACACACACAGAAAGAGGGCAAAATCTCGCAAGCTTACTTATGGTGACTTCTCCGTCGGGGCTCTGGAGCATCTTATCCATGCCTTTGGGTCCGAGAGAAGTGCGGAGGATCCGCGCCACCGCTTTGCCGGCGGCGATGTTCGCCTTCTGTGCATCGAGGCCGCGCAATCTGGTTTTCTGGTCCTGCTCCCGTAGAATGATGAACGGCCGCCCGAATTCGTCGAAAGCAAGCGCCATTGCCCGGGTTCGGGCAAACGGATCGGATCTTGAAACGGATCCGAATCGGAAATGGGAATGACTGAGTGAGGAGTGGAGGGAAGGAGAGTTATTTGAGCTTTTTTTTTTCTTTTTTCTGGAAGATTTGAGAATAGATTCTGTGCCCTAGTTTAGTTCACGCAGTGGCAGTGCTGTAATATTCTACAATTTTCAAATTTATATTTAGCTTTTTTTATTTTTCAATTAAATTAAGTAGAATACCGGTTAAATTTGAATTTTTAATTTTACTTATACTTTTTATTATTTTTATTATCCTCGTTCTTATTCTTAATTTATATTAATCTTATTTCCATTTTTAAAAAAAAGTAGTTAGTAGTAAAATATCGTTGAAACTTAATTATGAATTTATGATAATTGTAACTAGTATATCTCTTGTGCGATACACAAATAATTATTATTTTTTTAGATTTTTCATATATCTTTTTAATTCTATATGTTGTGATCAATTTTTAAATATTAATAAAATGATATGCACATGCATTAATTAATTATATAAGATGATCAATTATGTTGTAGTTATGACAAATAAAAAGAAAATTATATTTTAGAAATAAATGAAAATTTTTCGCACCCCATACTTGAGGACAATCATATCTAAAGTACGTTGGTGTAATAAGTCCACTTATTTCATATTTTTCTAGGCATTTTAGTCACTCTAAATGTCCTTTTTAGTGTCTTTTGTGTTGGAAAAGAATTAGGGAATATCATTGGGCATGACGAGAGTCGCATTAGGGAATATCATCTGGCGAAAGACGCATTTTGCCTAAATCTTTCTTGAATATTTCAATGCAAACAAAGCTTAAATAGGCATTCTGGAACTTCTTCAGTGAGATCCATACAAAAGGGAAGTAGTATGGGCGTATCAGATAAGGATTGAGCTGATTAAATGATGATGTTGTGCTCATAGTACTCGTACAGATTTGACCATGGTGATGAAAAGGGTATTCGCAGGAAAAGCGGGATTCTATTGAGAAGAGATAAAGCTGAAGACTGGATCAAGTTTGAAGGATGTTGTGCAGATAAAGACTGTTGAATAGATCAAGAAGTGGAGATGAGATGAAATCCCTGAAATATCGGAATTGATCCAACAAACTTGAAGATAAGGCTTATCCAGAAAACTGAATTAGGGCACAACAAATCCGGAGGCAGTTGAAGATCCCTTGTTCGTGGGGAAATTTGAATTTGAAATGTTTTCTATTTAAACTAGTTCTGATTTGGAAACAAAGGACTGCGCACATTACATTTTTTGCATTTTTACTTCCCACACTTAATTTCAGTTAAAAGTTGCTTCGGTAGCATGAACAATCTCGGGCTTTATGCTTATAGGAAGTAGGTTTTATGTTTAAATGTTGGTTTCTATTCGGCGTTGGTGTTGAACATGTTTTAGTTCAATTCCAGTAAGTTTTCCTTAATTACCATGTCTTTAATTTATGCATTTCCAATTCCATCTAGCATGAGTAGCTAAATCTTTAATTCTAGAATTTGAACAATAGATAAAGGTTTAAATACTCAAATACTCGTGAGCCCTTGTGGGCATATTACTGCATCAATAAGTTTCTACCGAGTTTCGTTCTTGTTCTAAGTGAATGTGCGTTTAATATGGCTAATGTGACTGATTACTCTTTAATTGTAATGGGCGCACCAGGGTTAAATTTATTAATGAATTGTGATTGTGTGTTAATCTAATTGTAACTGGGAATTCGGTGGATTGTTGTGGGCACACGAGGAATCAGTAAACACAACAAACTTGGATTCGTCTAGGGAACAAGGCTGCATGTTCATTTACATCTCTTAGGGAAACCGAGAGGTAGATGCATGATAGATTAGAGGTTTAATCGAAGAGGAATCACTTTTGAATATATTTTGAAAGGGTTAATAATGAGACGTAGTGAGAAATCCGGTCTCCATAACTGGGTGACTTAATTGTGCAGGAAGATTGGTGTGCCCATGATCGAGTGAGTGTTATTTAACTGGATTCTAGTTCAAATTCTGGAAACTTTTGTTATTTGATATTTCTCTTATTTACTTTTACAGATTTAAATTTTAGTAAAGTGACAACACAATCCAAACCCCCTTTGTGATTGGTGACCTAAAAGTGAAATCGCATCGGCTCTTTGTGGGATCGACCATTACTCATAGCTAGCTACGCTCGCTATGGGCATATGTGAACAAATTTATTTTGATCACGAAATGACATCGTGGCAAAATTGGCACCGTTGCGAGGGAGCTGATTTTCAGTGATTTTACTTTCCAAGCTTGTGTGCTTGGAAGTTGATACCCACGACTTTTTCAGAAGAAAATCTATTGTACGATCCAGAGATAGAGAAAATTTTGTAGAAGAACAAAGCAGTAGTGAGGAAGGCACGATGAGTTTCAAACAGATCTCGTGAGCCCACACCACCACTAAAAGATCAAGAAGACATAGGGCACGAGGAGGAATAATAGTTCGAGAGCGACCGAGTTCACAATATGGCCACATCAAACGAAGATAATCGATCTCTAAGGTGTAGAGGTCAAAAATCTCTAAATCGTTTTTCGAGTTCGGGGGGGTCGAGCTTCGTTGTCGTGGACCCTTGTATGTGTTGCTTGCATAATTGTGTGACGAAAGTTTCTATATGAATCTGGAGAGTAAATGTTGTGTGCATGATTATTGATCCCCCTTTTTATTATGAAATGGGCGTATATATATATATATATATATATATATAAGAGGGTTTAACCAATTTCCGCTTTTTAAGAGATCCTTTCTATCCCTTTTAGGGTTTTGACAGGGTCTCACTTATCTTCAATGGATATGTTTGACTTGGTCTTCTTAAGAATCCGTTCAAGCTTGGTTTTTTCCTTTTTAGGCCTCTGGACCTCGAGGCGTCGACCTCGAGGTCTCGACCTCTTCGATTCTTTAGACTTTCAAAAATGGCCATGGGCCTGGTCTCTGGGCCTATATAGAAATATGGCCTCTACAAGCCTCCAACCACCTTTCGAGATTCTTGGGATATCCCTATCTTTAATAGGGTTTTGAAGGAGTCTCCCCCTTACCCGGAACGGGCTTGACTTGGTCGTCCGACTTGAATTTTGCCATACCTCGATTAAGGCTTTGACCCCCATAGCTTCGGTTTTGAGACTTCGACCTCTCGACCTCGAATGATCATGGGCCTCAATTTTGGGCCTTTAGTGAAAAATGGCCTCTACAGTTAGCTCATCATTACCTGATTTTTTGTATTTCAAGAATCGGGTAATGAATGTCGGAATCGCCGTTTGCTACCCTTGTATAGCCATAGACTTAGACACTATCTTTAGAATAGTCTTAGAGACATACTTCGGAACCAAAAATGATTTCTGGAGAATGTTATCGAGGTCGCGAAAACAAGCCTCATGGAGTTCCAGACCTAAAGTGAGGTTCTGGGTGAACTATGAGGTCGTGAGAGCAGACCTCGTGAAGCTCCAGACCTGAAGTCAGGTCCTGAGGGAGCTTGTGAGGTCGTGAGAGCAGACCTCACGAAGCTCCAGACTAGAAGATAGGTTTTGGAGAAGCTCGACGCTTTGAGAGCAAGCCTCTAATGAAGGCTGTGAGAGCCAGTCTGAAATGATGTCAAGGTCTTGAAAACAAACCTAAAAAGAATTTGATGTCGTGAGAGCAGGCCTGTAATGATGTCGAGGCTCTGAGAGCAAGCCTGTAATGATATCGAGGCTCTGAGAGCAAGCCTCTAATGAAGTTGAGGCTCTGAGAGCAAGCCTTTAATGAAGTTGAAGCTCCAGACCTGAGTACAGATCCTGAGGGAGCTGATGAGGTCATGAGAGCAGACCTCGTGAAGCTCCAGACCTGAAGTCAGGTCCTAGGGGAGCTGATGAGGTCATGAGAGCAAACCTCATGAAGCTCCAGACCTGAAGGCAGGCCCTGGGGAAGCTGATGATGAAGCTCCAGACCTGAGTACAAATCCTAGGGGAGCTGATGAGGTCATGAGAGCAGACCTCGTGAAGCTCCAGACCTAAAGTCAGGCCTTGGGGGAGCTGATTATGAAGCTCCAGACCTGAGTACAGATCCTGAGGGAGTTGATGAGGTCATGAGACCAGACCTCGTGAATCTTTCATATAAATCTCTTTCGCGATTCTTGCCAACCATCCCGCTTATTTCGTGTTTTAAACTCACTTGAGGACTCTGCTTCAACCACCGTCGATTTTCGGAAACTATTTAGGCTGTATTTTTAGGTTATTTTCCTGTTCCTCTCTTTTTTATCTTTTAAGTTGATTTACTCTTGTTTGTTTTGTCGCTTATGCACCTTTATGTTGCATACTTTGCTTTATTCTGGTTGTTTTGTTGTGAGATGAGCTCTCTGGGTTGGAGTACCTACAGAGTTGAGATTACATGAGATAAATAGTGCACATTTAGGAGATACCTTTCGAAGTTATAGTCGAGGTTGGAGGGCTGTCCTGCATTTGATTTTATTGCCTTGAAGGTTGGGATCCTTGCGGTTGGTTCGGAAGTCAAGATCGTTCCCAAACTCAAGCTTTCTATTTTAAAGGTCGAGACCCCTGTGCTTAGGGTTTCTTTGGCCGTGAGGCTGAATTCCGGGTCGGAACTCCGTTACTCCCACGCTCAAGCCAGCAAACAAAGCTAAATAATAACTCAAAATAATTTAGAATGAGTTCAGAAATTCTAAAGGTATTATTGTTTTAGGTGTACTGCGTTCTAGTTTTTGGTTATGGGTCGGTCTTCCGCCGTTTGGGTCTTATATGCTCCGTTGTTGATGATTCTTGTGACCTGGTTTGGGACCGGGAAAAATTTTCTTCGTCCTCTTCCTACTGGATTTGTGCCCAAGCCTTTGCTATGACATCCTCTACTATCTTGCATGGGTATTTCGTCAGTTCCTTATAGAGGTCTGAGTCATTTTTAAGGCCTTTCCTGAAGGTTGAAATTGCGGTACTGATGTTGCAGTTAGGGATCGATACTTTTTCTCTATTAGACCTTTCCGCGAAGCTTCGTAGGGATTCTTTTGATCTTTGTACTACCGTGTAGAGGTTGTCCGCACGTTTTTCAATCTTGCGGCTACTAGAGAATTACTCGACGAATAGATCATTAAGTTAGGCGAATGATGAGATTGTTGAGTTGGGAAGGTTGATGAACCATTGGAGTGCTGGGCCAACGAGGCTGGAACAGAAGCCTTTACACATGCTGGCTTCTCGGGCTTGTCGAGGTATCGTGGTTGTGAACATTCTTTGTTTGTATTGGGCGACATGATCATCGGGATCGGATGCGCCATCAAACAACTTCATGCTCGGGAAGGTGAGCTTTGGAGGCATCTCTACGAGGCTGATCTCGTCGGTGAATAGAAAATCTGCAAAACTCGTTGGTGCAGTTTTTCAAATGGGAGTGGGAACCCCTGGGATTCGGGTTAATATGTCTTCCAATCGCCGGATCTTCTTTTCGACCTTAGATTCTGATCCAGGCTTGTAGTCTTCGAACCCAGGAGGGGGTCCTACGGGGAAATCATCCTTTCTCTTACTCTTGAATATGGGTTCCTTGCTTGTACCTGCGGTGAGATGATTAGTTAATTCATGAGTCGAGTTCAGAAGTACTTGCTCTCGAAGTTCGTTTAACGTTCGGGTTTGTGAGAGCGGGGATAGTTGAGTTCGAGCAGATCTTTTCGGAAAAGGTTTGGTTGTGAAATGGCTTCTACTCTGGCCTTCAATGCTGAGTTTCCTGTGCGGATCACCGTGAGTTCAACCATGGTGGTATCCAATTGACGCTGGATCAAACGCAGAAGTCGTGCAACATCACCATCGCAGTTGTCCCATCTTTTCGGGCTTTCTGAGGAACGGTTATTGTGTCCTTGCGGCTGTTGTTCGTTATCTTGAAGTGATCGATCGGAGCCCCACGGTGGGCGCCAAACTGTAGAGGTCAAAAGTCTCTACAATTAATCGTTCTTCGAGTTCGGACTCTGACGATCTATAAGACAAAGAAAATACGTGAAGCCGAAGGACTATCGGGGGGTTGACGATCGAACGGACTCCGGCGCTCAAGTCAGAATCGAGTTAATAAAGGTAAAAGTGAATAAATGACAGAATTATAAGAGTTATTCGATAATTCGGGAGGGTCGAGCTTCGTTGTCGTACCCTTGTATGTGTTGCTTGCAGAATTGTGTGACGAAAGTTTCTATATGAATCTGGAGAGCGAATGTTGTGTGAATGATTATTGATCCCCCTTTTTTATTATGAAAGGGGCGCGCGCGCGCGCGCGTGTGTGTGTATAAAAGAGAGTTTAACCAATTTCCGCTTTTTAAGGGATCCTTTTTATCCCTTTTAGGGTTTTGACAGGGTCTCACTTATCTTCAACGGATATGTTTGACTTGATCTTCTTAAGAATCCATTCAAGCTTGGTTTCTTCCTCTTTAGGCCTCTGGACTTCAAGGTCGGGGGCCTTTAGACCTCAAGACGTCGACCTCGAGGTGTCGATCTCTTCCATTCTTTAGACTTTCAAAAATGGCCATGGGCCTGATATCTGGGCCTATATAGAAATAAGACCTCTATAAGCCTCCAACCACCTTTCGAGATTCTTGGGATATCCCTATCTTTAGTAGGGTTTTGAAGGAGTCTCACCCTTACCCGGAACGGGCTTTGACTTGGTCATCCGACTTGAATTTTGTCTGATCTCAATTAAGGCTTCGACCCCCTGACTTCAGCTTTGAAACTTCGACCTCTCGACTTTGAATGATCACGGGCCCCAATTTTGGGCTTTTAGCGAAAAAAGACATCTATATAAGACAGTTAGTCTTTCCGACTAATATGAATCTATGCCCAATGGGCATTGCACTCCCAACAGTGACTCAAGCATGGGACATTATGCAAACTTCATTCAAATCTTGCCAAAATTTCATGGAATTCCAGGAGAAGATCCTCAGAGACATTTGTAAGATTTTGAGATGGTTTACCAAACTCAACCATCCGACCATGGATAAGAAGTTAATTTCAAAGCAACTAATGTAAAAAAAGAGATGACAAGATCTAACGTAACAAGGCTAGATAGATAGTAAAATACACATAAGAATAACAAACACCGATAATAGATTTATAATCACAAGAACTACCACGTCAATCTTCAAATAAATAATACATCAAAACTTAAACATACATACGATAAACACGATTAAAAAAACAAAGAAGAAAGAACGCACCAATTATAGATGAGTCAAGCAACTAAAAAACTTTAGATTTGTGGCTTTGGTGTCTGATTCACAAAAACAAATCCAACACAACGGCGATCTTCAAATGGCGATGATGAAGAAGAGATGAATCATCGGCAATGGATCGAAATAAAGAAAGAGAGAAAGAGGGTGAGCGAGAGAGAGAGAGATGGATAGAAGGCGGTTAGGGTTTTGAGTAATTGAAGGCGGTTATGGTTTGAAGTAATTAAGCACAAGGACAATCTTCAATCAATGGCGGCAAAGAGATGAATCACCGGTGCCGGAGCAGAGCAAATTAGAGAAACAAAGAGAGAGGCGGAAAGACAACAAATAAGGTTTAAGTAGAGATCAAAATGAATTAGATGGGTCAAGAAAATAATTTATACATCGGATCGTGGGTCGGTAGTTGACCCACCTGTTTGATGGGGTAGGATCCATGCACTTAGTACACAAGAGAATTTACGATATAAAAATATTTTTTGTTAAGTTATTAAAAGTAAATGAGCATAAAATTTCATTGCGGTAAGACCTGGACTCTTGGTTGGGAAATTGCAATATTTTTCTTTATCACATAGAATTTTACTTGAGCTATTTTTCTATCACGTGATTTTTGTATCTTTAGAGTAACACACTGAATATAATTATAATTTATCAAAAATAACATATATTTTGAACTTGCTATAACTTCAAGTGAGTTGGTATAGAATTAAATGATTTTTTTACAAAAAAAGAAAAAAACTATGTATATTTATTGCTTGATTTAAGCACTTTGAAGGTGTGTATATATATACAGTAAAACCTCTATACAATAATATCGTTGGGACCAGAGAAAAATATTACTATAGGGAGGTTATTCTTATATAGAGTTTACATATAAAAATCATTATTTTTTAAAAAATTAATATATATTATACAACACTTGGAAACGTCCCTTCATATTTAAAAACATGTATTTAAAATGTATACAAGATTCATTCATGTGATCTAATCGAATAATACATCATATAGGAATCACGCAAGATGCGCATGGTGATAATCCAGAGAATGATAGTGTAAAAATAGAAAAAAGTATTATGTCAACAAGCTTCAAACATGTTGGACAAGTTTGAAATGTTTTAGATTCAACAAGAAAGTAATCGTGTTGACTAATTATTTCTAATGTGCAAGTTAAAGGGTGTGATATTAACCCAAAAAAATTAAAGCACTACCATAAATAACTTTAGATAAGTATTTTATACAATCTTAAGTTTAATATAACATATGTAGTTAAAATAGTTCTAGACATTTTATATAGATATTTAAATAAATATGAAATTTAATGTCGCTTTATTACTATATGGAGGTAAATTCTTAAGGATGGTCCTAAGAAAATACCGGAATATTACAATGTAGAGGTTATTCTTATTTATAACTGGTCCCGAGTTGGGACCACAACTTTTTATTACTATAAGGAGATTATTTTTATATAGAGTATTCTTATATAGAGGTTTTACTGTATATATATATATATCACATAAGGGTTGGGTTCCAGAAGGAACCATACCCCATGTGAGAACTGAGAATCAATCTCAGCCACAAATCTCGTCTATTTGGACGGTCAAGATCTGTTGTAAAATTTAAAAAATGCGGTGGCATAATTGTAATAACTCTGAACTTTGTTGCCCTTGAAACTCGGCGAGGGTAAAATCAAAAATTTGAACGTATTCGAATTCTACAGCTATTTTTCAGAGAAAACCTTTCTCATTCCTACTATAGCACGAACTCGTGCAAAACCAGAAGCACAAAAAATTTGAAGATAAACTGAAAACAAATCAAAATCAACCGTCAAAAACTCCCAAACCATCAACAAAATCCTCAGACAATCATGAAAACTCAAGGTAATATGTATTTCATTGTTATTTTTCAAAAATTTCGTTTGTTTTTTTAGCGATTATACTATGTTGATTTAGCAGTTTACGTTTGCTATAAACATTCATTTAGCATTATATTATGATAATTTAACAATATATTTCGTATTTTTGTAAGCAAAACACGTACAAAAACCTAATCTTGAACAAAATGTATTTATTTTATTGCATGATAATTGATCAGTTTCATTTTCATTCCGCTTATGACGAAAAATCTGTATAAAAGTGTTAACCCTACTAGTTTATGTGTATATTTTTTAATTTAGTATTTTAGCAATATCATTTTCTATTTTAGCACTTTCATGGCCTATTTTAGCACTCTCATGGCTTATTTTAGCATGTCACTTGTTTTACCATTAGGGCCGGTTATTGGGCTGTGCCAGGTGATCAACCGCACAGGGCCCAAAAATAAAAATAAAAATTCAGGGCCCAAAAATTTTATGGCCCAAAAGAAAATTATATGAAATGATATACAGCTTTACAAATAAAGCAAAAGAAAGAAGCAGCGGTTGCATCGTCTCTCTCTCTCTCTCTCTCTCTCTCTTTATTTTACAAATTACAGATGTATCTCTTTTCTCAAAAAGAAAAAAGAAAAAGAAAGCAGATCTCTCTCTCTTCCATTAAAAATTGGTGGCTGCATCGTCTCTCTCTCTCTCGCATTAAACATCGCCAGAAACGAAAACCAAAATCCCAATCTTCAATTTTGCAACTTTTCATCTTCTATTTCAATTTTACCGTTGAGTGAGACCGTGAGTTTCAATACCCATATTTATCCCCTTCCATGGAAGCCTCTGCATTTCTCACTTCATGTCCTATAGTTCTCAATTCTCGATTTATTCTATCTGTTAATATTTCTCATCTACTTCCTCAATTCCTACTTGATGTTCTGCTCTTGAAGAATTTACAAAAAAAAAAATTTAGCCTCAATCGATTCACATTCAACAATTAATCCCGTGGTTTCAATCGTTGATGTTGTTGTTGCTCTCGATTTTCTAGGTAATCTCGAATTTTTGAATTTTTTTTCAGTGTATTAGAGTTGCGGAGGAGTGAGGAAAGCAGGAAATGAGGCATCGCTAAAATTTTAAATTTTTAATTACTATTAATTTTTGGATTAACAATATATAGATTGAACTGTTATGTTGGATACTACTTGGATAATTGGATTAGCCGATTAGCTATGGTCATATGGAGAATGAGGAAGACTTGGACTGTTATGTTGGATACTTTGCCAATTAATTAATAGCAACTTGGATTGTTATGTTAGATATGGAGAATTAGTCTATTAATTGATTAATAGTCATTTTCATTGATTAATTAGTATTCTTTACAATTTTAGCAATTTATAGATTGAACTGTGAACTTGGATACTCTGCCGATTACTTTCGATTGAGATTGAGTCATTTTCATTGATTAATAGTGAATTAGTATTTTAAAATTCTAATTGCTATTAATTTCATCGATTATATTATATTTGTCATTAAAAATAATATTAAATGTATTTTACTATTAAACGGGACTAATTTATATAATTGCACAGGGCCTTCAAAATGTTTGAGATGGCCCTGTTTAGCATTAGCATGAAAAATAACAAACACTGTTACATGTTGTTTAATTTGTGATTTTTTATTTTAGCATACTCATGCATTATATTAGCACTTTCATGGCTTATTTTAGCAATCTCATGACTTATTTTAGCACTCTCGTGATTTATTTTAGCATGACACTTGTTTTAGCATTAGCATGAAAAAAATGTCATCAACATTTCAAAAAATCCATCAACAAACACTGTTACATGTTGTTTAATTTATGATTTTTTATTTTAGCATACTCCCACTTATTTTCAAGCACTATCATTTTACAAATTTTAGCACAATTATCTCTAATTTTTAAAAATACATGCAGGTAAATTTTTTTGCTGAATTCCTCACAAGCGCTGGACTTGAACAGAAATCAAATGGCTTGAAAGAAAAGTATCGGACTACCAGGATAAAGATGCCATGTAGAGATATAAAGAACAAGGTCGATTGTGGCGTCTATGTCATAAGGCACATGGAGACGTACAGAGAGGGTGGTCTGAAAGGCTGGAGCAGTGGTCTGAAGAAAGCAAACGACAAGCAAATGAAGTTTTTAACAGCAAACTATTGTGCTGCAATCATAACTGCAGACAGTAACATACTCAAGGATCAACATCTCAAATATGCAAATCAATTCTATAGACAAACATGCAGCTAGGGAGAAATTGTGGTAGACTCCACAAAAATGAAAAAAATGAACTGACTTGCTGCGTAATGATTTCAAATTATGTATTACCTATGATACAATATTTGTCTTTCATGGTATATAGTATTAGTGGATGATACAGTATTTGTCTTTAATGGTATGTAGTATTAGTGGATGAATATTTTGTAGTAACTGACACAATTTTTTATTCTTGTGAATATTTTGGTATTAGCACCGGTAATTGAGGTTTTAGCACTTGCCATTCCTTTTTAGTACTAGTATTTGAATTCTGACGTTTGAGCACTTTTATAAAGTATTTTAGCACTTGTAGTTTCTATTTTAGCACTTACATTTTCTTGTTTAGCACTGTTGTTACACATCTGCTAGAAATAATAAAACCCTTATTAGCAATGCAAAAAATGAAATATCAGCTATGTCATTCCTTTTTTTAGCACTAGTATTTGAATTCTGAAGTTTTAACACTGACATTTTGACTTTTAGCACTTACAAATCCTTTTTTAGCACCGCTACTATCATATAAGACTACCAGGTTTGTCTAGTTAATATTTATTTTTACAATTCTGAGTTCCCAGCAGTTTTATGTGACATTTAGCACTGGTAATTGAGGTTTTAGCACTTGCCATTCCTTTTTTAGCACTGATATTTGAATTATGACGCTTTAGCACTTTTATAAAGTATTTTAGCACTTGTAGTTTCTACTTTAGCACTTACGTTTCCTTGTTTAGCACTGTTGTTATACACCTGCTAGAAATATTAAAACCCTTATTAGCAATGCAAAAAATGAAATATCAGCTATGTCATTTCTTTTTTAGCACTAGTATTTGAATTCTTAAGTTTTAACACTAGCATTTTGACTTTTAGCGCTTACAAATCATTTTTTAGCACCGCTACTATCATATAAGACTACCAGGTTTGTATAGTTAATATTTAGATTCACAATTCTGAGTTTCCAGTAGTTTTATGCGACATGTGGCACTAGTAATTGAGATTTTAGCATTTGCCATTCCTTTTTTAGCACTGGTATTTAAATTTTGACATTTTAGCACTTTTATAAAGTATTTTAGCACTTGTAGTTTCTACTTTAACACTTACATTTCCTTGTTTAGCACTGTTGTTATGCACCTGCTAGAAATATTAAAACCCTTATTAGCAATGCAAAAAATGAAATATCAGCTATGTCATTCCTTTTTTAGCACTAGTATTTGAATTCTGAAGTTTTTAAACTTTTATAAAGTATTTTAGCACTTGTAGGTTCTACTTTAGCACTTACATTTCCTTGTTTAGCACTGGTGTTGCACACCTGCTAGAAATATTAAAACATTTATTAGCAATGCAAAAAATGAAATACCAGCTATGTCTATTTAGCATTAAAGAAAGAATATTACTATCATTAATAAAAAAATCAGTATACAAAAAAAGTACAAAAAATAAAATATAATGTAACTACTTCTTCTTCCCACAATTTCTAGAATCATGCTTGGCTTTCTTCCCACACATCTTGCAGATCCTAGAAAAGTTCTTTCTTGATATAGGAGTAGCCCAAAACACACACCTCAACTGATCATTCTTGTTATTTCATAATCAAATGTGAAAGCAAAGCAGAGTTCATGTCTTTTAGACATTTTATCCAACATCATTTGCGCATCTACACCTACAGCATACGCCTTGAGATCACGACTGAAGTTTTTGAAATCAATTGTTGTACAACCTATATTGGAATATCCACCAACAACTTCTTTAACTAATCTAAACGTTGTCACAGGTCCGATGTTTACCCTTGCACAGTTTAAAATAAACATTTGTTGTAAAAGATCTATATTCCTATTCAGATTCATAAACTCTTTGTGTGTATCCGTAACAAGAGAATGTGTATGTCTTTCTTCAAATAATCCAACACTGTACCTATCACAACTAATATACTTCAACCATATCCTAGTCATACAACAATTTCTCTTCGACACTCGACGTCTTTTTTTCTTCGAAGATTTACCAAAATCAACAGATGTGTTCTTAACTCCCTCGCGGTTGCACATAACATACTTCCAAATTATAGTACCATCTTTACAACTCTTTGTAGTAGACAGACGAGTATCAAATCCACAGGATGAGGCATACACCTTGTAAAATGTTATACCATCTTCTAAAGTAGGGAAAGTCTTGCCCAATGATGGCTTCAAAGATGATTCACATTCAGGTGTGTAAAATTCAGAAAACACGGGTGAAATCTCCAAATTGGAAGAAACATAATCTGCACATTTATCAAATACACAACTAAATCACATTAATGAGTAAAAACATATTTTAAGACCATGTTCAAAAAATTCACAGTAGTGCTAAAACTAGGTTACAACAGTGCTAAAATAGTTCACAATAATGCTAAAACTAGATTACAACAGTGCTAAAATATTTCACAGAAGTGCTAAAGTACATGTTAAGTCAAGGATATAATTTAAACTGATTATTTGGATAAATTCTAATTTATCCACATGGGAAACAAAATGATTTCTTTAGCATAATATGTAGATTCCTCTATACATGATTTAAACTGCAAGACAAAAATATAAAATGAACACATGACAATTATATTTACAGATTGTTCTGATAACAACATACAAATAATAAAATTTTAATAAACAGTACGACTTGACTTCATATAGCAATTGTCTGACCAAAATTTGCTTTCTGCATGGCTAATAATTTATATTGTCATGCTAATAAATCTATAGATATACAGAAAACCAAAACACACAATATACAATCTTAAAAACACAGTAGTGCTAAACTAGGTTACAAAAGTGCTAAAATAGTTCACAGTAGTGCTGAAGTACATGATTTAAACTACAAGACAGAAACATAAAATGAACACATGACAATTATATTTACAGATTGTTCTCATAACAACATACAAATAATAAGATGTTAATAAACAGCATGACTTGACTTCGTATAGCAACTGTCTGACCAAAATTTACTTTTTGCATGGCTAATAATTCATATTGTGATGCTAATAAATATATAGATATATAGAAAATGAAAACACACAATATGCAGCCTTAAAAACACATGCTCATTGTCAAGAATTTAAAATAACAACAGTGCTAAAATAGTTCACAGTAGTGCTAAAATAGGTTACAACAATGCTAAAATAGTTCACAGTAGTGCTAAAGTACATGTTAACAAAATATTATTTATAATACTCATTCGTTATTGCAAATTCTGCATTCATCGTACAAATACTCTATTAACAAGATATTCTTATGATACTTAATCGCTTTTACAATGATAAAAACTAAATTCACAATGCTAATAATTCGTATCGTGATGCTAATAAATCTACATATATACAGAAAACCAAAACACACAATATGCAGCCCTAAGAACACATATTGATCATCAAAAATTCAAAATAACAACTTAATCAGCTTCGTAATTCTTGTCGAACAAACGTATAAAAAATCGCAGCAAAACTATAGAAAAACTTTTTTACCTGACATCTTCGTCAAATAACAGCGAACAACACAAACTCCAGCAAAAAATCACGTGAACACTGATTCAGTTGAATAAAATTCAAAGAGAATCGACTGAAATTTCGATTACATAAACTAAAAGGAAATTGATAAGTAGAAGGAAAGATAGTCGAATGCAAAATGAATTACAGACGGAAAGAGATTCATTCCAAATATAACACAATTCCTAAATTATAAAAATACCCTTGGTTCATTGAAAAATCGGTAATATTACAAATATGCCACCGTGTTTTTCAATTTTTGGAACAGATCTTGGCCGTCCAAATATAAGAGATCTGTGGCTGAGATTAGTTCTCAGTTCTCACATGAGGGTGTGGTTCTCACACGATCCATCTCTATCACATAATATATAGTTTTGTTTTTCCTATATATGAAACGAAGCCAAAGTATATATAATTGCATATGTGAAATCAATATATATAGTTTTGTTTTTCCTATATATGAATAAACATAATAAAAACACGATTACTATAAAAAATAATATTTTATTCCTCCAAGCGCTCAACCCACAAATGTGTGAATTGTTAATAGTGCGACATGAAAAAGAAAAGAAAAGGAATTCTCTGAAAATAACATGATTCACGAATAATGATCCTAATTAATAAAATAAATGGAAGCAGAAGACGATATAAAAATCATCACTTTTTCCTTTATTATTATCCGACCATATTCATCATTCACTGATTTAGAAGAAGAGGAAGGAGCCAACAACGCCGGCGGCTATTGCTCCGGCGGCGGCGGTGGTGGTTTCGACTGCTGCGGCGCCGCCTGCTGCAGGTGGATGAGACCCCGGCGCGAGGTTTTTGAAGACTCCTTCAGGAATGGGGCCTCCAATAGGAGCGGCATCAGCCGCCACCCCCGCTTAGAGCGCCGATCAACTGACTAGCATTGCTTATATTGAGCCCTGCTGCGGCGGCGGCGGGGGCGATGCTAGCGGCGGCGGCAGGAACGTTGGGTTCCTCAGCGGAAGTCATCCCCACGGCTGCGAAGAAGATGATCAAGGCAAGGACAATGATTTGTTTTGCCATTTTTAATTTCTTGAATTTACAAAAGAGTATATTTTTCTCTTTTTAATTTTTTTAATTTTTTTTGTATATTTTCAGAGAATCGCAGCTCATGTGGGGACATGTGTTGCAATGATGGAGGTGGCGGAGGGGCTTATATAGGGCTGAGGTGGCGGTGGAGCGGCGGATGTTGCGGGGTGGATAGGGCTGAGCGTCCATGCAAAGTTTACGTGATTTTTTTTAGACCATTGCTATATTTGACATGAGACCTTATAATTAGAAAAGGGAAATTCTTGTACGCACTAACACACACTACCACATCTGTCACAATAGATGTATTGGGACACTTTCATGTGTTCTGATAGATCTATTGTGACAGATATGCCACTACCCCAACATGCGTACAAGAATTTTCCGATTAGAAAATTCAAAGCCATTCTCCTATTTTCAGCTATTTATAGCATTAATAGATATGGTTGTGCATATGTAGTTCGATTTCTCGATCTATTATATTTCATTTTTATTTTATACACATATATATCATGTGTACATTTTTAGTACGTTGACCAATTTATGATATGATACCCAATATTAAAATTATGATTTATAAGTATCTTTTAGTATTTGATTTTTAAATAATCAATTATTAATTAAAAATTGAAAACTGTGGACTATTATAATGTTCACCGATTTGACAATAAAATACTCATACTAATCACATATTTTATTTTATCAATACGTATCATAATGCATAGTAGACGTGGAGTGCATATTGATGAAAATATATAAAACAAAAGTAGAACAAGATAAAAAATAAAAGATCCAAACTGTCAACGTTGCCCTGTTTGCCTTGGTCCCTGTTGCTCTTTACAAATTACAACCAATAGACTGGAAACTACAAAAATCCTCACTACAATTGCTGCCACTGTAAAACTACAACAGACACACATGAAAATACAATCATTAACTAGGTTTATGAAATGTACAGGGATATCTAAGATTACAAATTGGACTAAGCCAAAAAAAAAATCATCATTCTGACTTCTGAGGTTGTATGGCAATCTTACTGTAATGCTAATTATTCTACAACAAAAGGAAACTCCAGATATGGCATTCAGCTCTCCAGCCAATGAAGACACGGCCGCGTCGTCTCTAACCAGATTTTCCTTCTGAAATAATACAAGAAACTCCATTTGGCCTCCTGCAATCTGATAAATGTAAGGATCGGAACACAAAATGCTGCTCTTGTGTAGGATGGTTTCCCTGTGGTTAATCCCAGAAGATGGTATCTGTATCATCAGATCTCGATTTTGACATGAAAAACACCTTCATGATTGTAACCACCTAGTTTGATTGGTCTTTGTATCAATACATTCCCTTGAAAACTGGATTTGTGCGGCATATGCTCGCTCCACATTCCTCGTACTCAGCTTTCGTATGACAAGCCTGTGTGAGGAAAGGAAGCTATAGCATGACTTCATCTTCTAAGTATGAGAAGTGTTTTATTGTCTACACAGTGATCTCACATAATAGGTTTCATTTAAGAAGTTACCAATTGAAAAAAAACCAACATGTCCGTACCAAATGAGTTCAGATTACTTCAAGCAGAATGGGATATGAAGCCTTAGATTGTTAGATTCTACTTTGAGCTAAAAAGTTCTTTATACATCCTTGTATTGAAAACTTGATTGTTGAAAGTAAAAAATTTCGATTCATCTGTCCTTTCACGACAGCAGTTTTCGTTCCAAGAATTAAAGCCTATGCCTGCTTATCAATTTTAAAAGGACACCGAAATAAAAAAATTACCGTGAAAAACTCAGGAGTGGATGCAAGTACCGAGCCTCCAAACCAAACTGCACATCTCTGGATAGGATGGCTCACAACATTTACTTCTACAGGTTGTGCCTGGAGAAAAAAATATAGCAGTCAAGCTCTATAAATGATGAATCACAAGTTTCATCGACAGTCAAGTGATAAAATGAACTAAAAGGTTACCTTTATTTCTCCAACGAGCTTAGTATCAGATGCAATTCCTCGAGCATCAACAATCTTTTTTAAATCCCTTTGCAGCCTTCGGTTGAAGTCTTTGAACATGGTTGATCCTCCAGATAATACGATATTCTACAATATGGCAGATGAGCATTAGTAAACCATTAAAAAAAGGGAAATAGTCAATCAAAAGGGGAAAGAAAATCAACTATTTCATGTCACCTTATACAATGCCCTTCTTGTATCTATTGGTGCAGACTGAATACATTTATCAATGACATCAGGCAGAGGGGTAGTAAAATCACTAGTGTAAATTTCAGGGTTGAAGAAGACCTGAACAACAAATCACAGGACGTCAATTGGATAAATTCTACAACTTATTATACCATGTGGAACTAAAATTAAATTTTGCATCCTTTACAGGAACAATGAAAGAAATAGTATGAAACGTGCTGCTTGGGTATACATAAACAGAACAAATGAAGCAAACCTCAGGACCGAGGAACCTTTCATAGCCTATATCACAAGAATAAGGAGCCCCAGTCTTTGGCTTAGTACCTCTCCATTGCTTAATGTATTTCGCCGGTTCTTTGTCATGCTTATTGAACTCCTGACTTGTCAAAGAACACAGACTAGTGAAAAGCAACCCTTTGATATCTAGGAAACTGAAAATATTAGAAAATCTTCATATGCAAACTTTGTCACTATATGATATGGTCAACCATAATTTAAAAGGGTGTGTATATCTACTTTTTTAACTTTTCAAAAGATTGAAAATAAATGATTACTGCACTCATTCCAATCCTTCAGGAGGTTGAGATGGAGCAGATCCATAGTTGTGAAGAAAGTACTTTTTAGACCATACCTTAACAATATCTGAAGAAGTGTAACAGTACATTTCCTTCACTCTCCGGGCAACTTCAAACGAGTCCTCAGGTGGAACATGCTCCCCTCTTTCCTAAAAAGAGAAAACTAGGAATGTGAAAAATTATAGTAGGCACTGAACAAAACTAGTTCAATGAACAAAAAAATCAGTCTTCTATTTTAAGAATTCTGTAAGACTGTAACCAACATCATCTCACAAGAAACACAAAAAAAAAAACATTATTTTATTTTAACCAACAAAACGATATTCTTATTATCACCTTCTACATGCACTATTTGATGATCTACAACCGTTATCAACAAACTCCAAAGCCCAGAATGAAAAACAGGGCCATTCTTAAATTCCAGAGAGCTAATTCATTTGATCCTCTCCAGAAGTTAAAGACCAAATTTTCAACTATTTTCAAGGGGTATACCGATTATAAATACAAAGTACTGAAGAATCATACTCTCATGAGCTGCTGGATGAACCGAGTAACATCTTTCCCAGCAATCGGAATGGACTTAATGCTGCTCCCAATGACATAACCGTCTGCAACAGGCACAACATGAGTAGCCCCATCTCCCACGTCCACTACAACTCCTGTCATCTCACACTAAGAAAAAGTATTGAAGAATAAGAAAACAAGAATTCATGTTCTTGATTGTGTGGTATAATGTTCATCCCATTGTCCCTCATGACTCGTCTCGCTTTATCAGTGGACAGTTAGAATGTCATTAGTCAAGACTTAACTATTAATCTTCAGAACAGATAAAATGTGGGTTACAGATGTGGATCCAGCTAGAAAAAAAGAATGTTAATCTTCCCAAATTGATGATTACATTTATTTTTGGCTTCAGCACAGTTGATCAATCAAACACCCGGCTTAACTGCAATTATCACCCCTCTTATTAAAACTATCCTCAACTCACATGTCACCTAAACCAATGATTCAGGTTGAGAATTTAAAGATTCCAGAACTTTCTGCACATGATCTGGTATTAGATGATTCTCCTTATAAAATGACTAGCTCTCAAACCAAAATGTTCAGTCATTACACCAACCAGGTATACACTTCATTAACCAAAATTCGAAGTCAATAGATGCAGCTTCACAAAATCTACAGACTAACAAATATATTGATTAATATATCTCACACAACAAATCTCCAAAAGACACAAGTCATATAATTCCACAGTTCACTGAAAATGTCCAAACATCTCAACGCCCATTCTTAAAATATTGACATGCTGACTTAATAATTCCACAAAATCAATCCCTAAATTTCAAGGAAGAAACAAAAAATTGTAAACTTATCACCAACCTTGGATGCTGTGTATCCGGCAGCCAAAGCAAGCACAGGCTGCACAGCTATATAAAGCCCCGGAACATTAAATGTCTCGAACATGATCTCTCCGGTATACTCCCGACTCTCCGGTGCAGTCAAAGGGCTCTCTGTCAACAAAAAGTAGTGATCCTCTGGATCGCACCGTAAATAGTTAAATATACACTGCTGCCAGAACCTCTCCATTGAATCCCAATTATCGACCTGTCCATGCTTAATGGGATAGCTCAAATTGTAAGCGCTGCTAGATTTAGATCTAGACAATGCCTCATCACCTATATAGAAATCCAGATCCGCCATCACCCCTGCATTGTGCTGACCCAACCAATTGCTTCCCTTTGTCGAACTCGGTCGTGGCTGGTTGACGAATGAATTGTTTACCGCAACTACGGTCGGAACTATGAAACATGGCTCCACATTTCCAGCAAAACCCATTTTAGTATACCTGCAATCGATCAACACACAGCGAGGCAGGTAAGAAAAATTCAATCTTTAGCAAAACCCAGATCGAAAACAAGCAGACTCCTATGGAAATTCCGCCAAGTCAACGAAACTGAACTCAGTGAAGAATTTCCTCAAACAGAATTACTGCAATATCAAGAAGGAAAGAAATAAATGGAATCCGTCAACTTACCCAGTGCCATTGTCGATGACCACAGCAGGGCGAGAGGCGGCGGAGTCCATTAGCACGAAAGAAAACAATCTGTTGCTTAAATCTTACAAGAATTTCAAGGAGAAAAACGATCATGGTCGTTGAAATTACGTCAACGGCGTTTGGTGGGAGTGAGCCTGACTTCTCAACGGCGGGTTGGTGCAGCAATAAACAAATCTAGAAAAGAAGGCGGCAGTCGTGAAACTCATCACCGAGCAAAAAGCAGTCAGTTTTCAGATTGTAAGAATTATCCAAGTGATGGCGACGATTTCAGGAAAAACTAAAAAGCAAAAAAACGAGAAATTCCCTCTGATTTTCCCAAATTTAGCAATGAAAACAAGCAACGGCTAAAATGTGGGTTCGGGAATTAATTGTTGTTTCGCGAATTTGGTTGGTGAAAAGGGAATATTACACAGTAAGTTGGTCGGCTATACGAATTTTGGAGAATGGGATGGGATGGGATGGGATGGGATGTGGGGGTGACAGACATAAAGTGAAGAAAAGCAGATCTTCTGCACCACCTGCCCTTTTCTTGATTTCATCAAACCCAACTTTGAGTTCTATTTAGATAGATAGATACTCTAGTTCAAACACAACACCCATAAACACCAATTGTGCTAGTTGCAAAAATATTAAGGCAACTATTTCAAACAAATATCGCATGCTTACGAAATTTTAATTCAAACTCCATTTTTTTCACCTCAATGCAATGACTCGTGGTGATCTCGAACTTTTATAGTGTACTCGCAAAACAACGAGGTAGATAACGTTAATAGTCCAATTAAAGCAAATATATGCACGCATTTAGTGGTAGATGTCGTAGATTCTTAATTTAGATTTACGCCTAATTTCTTAAGTTGGATATAAAATCTAATTTCTTGAAAGAACTTCATTAATCAAATGTTGGCCTTCACAACTGTTTTTACTGTTTAATAATAAGTGGACTAATCTTTTACTGATGATCTAGCTGGACTATTAAGCCACATTGTCAAATTTTTTAAATTTAATATGTAATATCCACTTGTGAGTTGTGTACTTGATTTTTTTTTCAAATTTGAAAAATCAAGTAAATTCAAAATATACATGTGGTGTGATTGACCCTCGCATAATCATAGTTTTAAGAAAATATCAAAATAAATTTTAAATATATTACAACAATACAATAACGACACACTGTTCTAATAAAATCACCGTTTAAAAAAAAAATCATGATAATTGTGTTAAACATAATGTATTTTATTTTTATAGAAGTATTATATTGAGAAAAAATAGTTAAACCATGTGAACATTTTTTTTCCCTATCTCAATATCCATGAAAATAAAAGGGCAATAAAAAACTTCAGAAATTCAAGATTCTATCACTTTCAAATTTCAATCAAATTTCCTTAATAATCCAACTTTATTTTTTGTTGCCTCAATGATCTAAATTTGGCTCCCAATCTCAAATAGATGAAATGAAAACGAGGTAGCAAGATCAGCTCTTCGATTTTTTCTTATGTTGTATTTCGTATTTTACTTTATTAATGCATAAAATATGTACATTTATCATGTCATATAGATTAGATATTACTAAAATATGAAATACATCACAAAAATATAATAGATAATAAAAAAAGATTGTATAATTCTAACACAACATTTTATTCCTTAAACTAACACAAATAAAGGACCAAATACTTGATATAAATACATCTCTTACAACATATGAGATGCATCAACCTAGAACTCTTTAAGCATCCATGTAACTTGGCCTAAATATCTCCCTCAACTTAGAGCTCATCCTTCGCTGGTGGCTGCGGGTTGTCCGATGATAACTTGATCGGATACGAGGCATTCATCGCGATACCACACAACCCTTCTCTTGCATCGACACCACGCTGCATCCTAATATAGCCTTGTTCGCCCCACTCAGCCCCCCACGAGTTCTTCACGATCCAGTATTTAGTCCCATCAAGCGCGGTACCATAACCCACAACTGCTACCCCGTGGTCTAGCTCCGTACCACATTCACCCGTGAACACTCCCTGCAATCAAGAAACACGCTTCTTAAACAAAACTTACAAGCGACTTATACGTAATCCTAAAATCCTTTCTTTTTTCTCTCCCTTTTCTCAATATCTTGATATTGAATATTGTACCTCCGAGTAGAACTGGAAATTAGAACCACCGGCATCAATAGCTACAGATACAGGCTGGTTTGCGACGGCTTTCATCAGAGCGTCCTCGTCATTTGCAGGCACGTTTTCATGGCCATCGATCACAACTGCTGGTGCATTCATCTGCAACACAATATAATAAGAGGCCGCCTCAATCGGTTCAGACAGTATTCGTTTTTCTTACCTTGGTTGCATCACAGTTCCCATCATTGGCATTGTAGGGGTAGAAGCTCTCCGTTGCTATGCCACCCTGTTCCTTGATGAACTCGTACGCATTTTCCATTAGTCCTCCACTGCAGCCTCCATTATCTTTCTCACAATCAACCAGTTCTTGCTCAGACAAAGATACTAACTGCCCTGTTTTGATCTTGTTGATGCCCTCAACTCCCACCACAGTTGAGAAAGCCCAACAACTACCTGCATGCAGAGATTGAAACAGAACATAATTTAATCAAGAAAAATCACAACAAAACATCCCAAAAAAAGAAAAAGATGATCAAGAAGCCTTACCACAGTCCCCTTGATTCTTGACTGCAGTGACAGCACCTTGAGTTCTCCAATCAACAGATGCAGGCAGATTATCAGCCTTTTCGTGCATGAATCCGGTGGTGGCCCTGCTGCCACGGAGCATGTGGTGGTGCTTGATCTTCGAGCTGTACGAGCTTCTGAACTCGTGGTTTGTCATGTCAGCAAACTGGTTGAGCTTCAGCTTGTAAGGCCTGTCCATCTGGTTCACCTCGTGGATGTGATGCACGTTCGCCTTGAACACGTTGAAACGCCTCTTTTTCTCTGCCAGATCACGCGAAACAGTGTGGTGGCTCCTCCACCGTTGGTACAAATCCCACAAGCTCTCATCAGAAGCCAGGTCTTTTTCTGTGAACTCTATGCTCTTAGCAAGCCCAAAAACTGAGGCACAGAAAATCGAAAGCAAGAGAAGCCTTCCAATCACCATGATACCCATCTTTTCAATATCAAGAAATTGAATTTGTCAAAGGAAAATCAGATAAAACTACTATCTCAGAGGCATTGATGATGAACGTATATCATGCAAAGATCAATATATAAGGTTGAAACAGTAACTGATTTGATCTTTCTTATTTCATGCCTACAGCCTTTTTCTTGCTAAAGTTACATAAAAAGAAGATATTGCTATTTTTGGAGGTGAATTTTAAACAGATATAGATGAAATGTGTGCTTAACATGCCAATCACGCTGTGTTTGTTTAGGTTCTTCTCCAAAAAGTGACGAGTAATCATAAAACTGCTTTTAATTTTCATCCTTTTCTATTCTCTGAAAAAATTCATCTGTTTCAAGAAACAGAAAAGGAGGAAAGTAGGCTATTCTGATTTGTGACTCCATTTCCTATCAAATTTCTTTACAGCTGTTTAATTACTCAAGACTCTCTCTCTCTCTCTCTCTCTCTCATATAGTTCCTCTTTATGTTTTAAATCTCAATAGAAAATTTAGTACAAAGCTTACTAAAGTACTTTTAAACAGAAGCCTGAGTTATCATATGAAGGTTCGAATTTAACCTAAAATGAAGAGTATTTAGCTGCGCATTGAAACAGGTTGATGAGGATCAAAATAGACATTTTTTTAGCAAAATCCCAATTAATTGCAGTTGGAATTTCTGTAATCCCATTACAAGATGCAAACTTACAGCTGCCAAATTTAAATGCAGCCCTAGAAATTGAAGATTAATTTCTTTAATGAAACGTGACACATAAAAATAACCCATTTATATCGTATATGAAAAGCCCACAAATTCCATAACATCAAATCACAAAAGTCTTTCAATATTTTCTTGAGCTCTTTTGCATCCGCGGAGGCCATGAATCTTGAATCGATGGCATATACAAATAAAAATTTAGCTAATTTACATTTTCATCTCGATCAAACATGTTTTTTGTCCATGATTTTTGCCAGAAAGCAAAGCGCCAAATCAATAAAACAGCAAAGAATGTGGCTACGGCCCACCATTTTCAGAATTTTGACCAATACAAACAATATGTCTGTTTTTCTTCCACCTTGAATCAGATCTTCAATGAATTTCTTACTCTTATTTGTTAAATAGATGTCTGTTGAATGATTCAAGGCAAAACAACTTGGTCTAAATTATATAATTCCAAAATTTTGTGGGTTTTGGCCTAAATTATATATGTCTCCATCATAATCTTTCAGTTTGGTGTTTAATCTTGAAGTTTTGGCAGTTGCTCTGTGGATCTTGGCACCTTAACATGAAAAAGAAACAAAAGTCCATACAAACTCACAAATGTCACTCGGATTTGCTCGTTTCAAAATAGTATTTCAAATACTATTTTGGAATAGAGACTCTCGCCTATTTTTTATATTTGTAATGAGAAGCACTTGTGTGCACTAGGTGCACCATCAGACGTCAACACGTTGACCGGTCAACGCCGGAAAACGCGTGTTGACCTGATCAACTAAAAAAAAAGCTTCAAAATTAGTAAGTATCACTCAAAAACCCAAAAGTATCACCTGTATTCTTAAAAAGTATCGGCCAAAAAAAAAAAAAAACTCTCAAAAACAATATCAACCGTAATACCAAAAAGTATCACTTAAAATTCAAAAAGTATCATCTGTATCCTTAAAAAGTATCACCTATTTTACCATTTTTCTTTTTTCGCGGGTTAACCGGGTCAACGCGCATTAACCGTCTGATATATACTTATATACATCTTGTGCATGCAAGTTTTTGTCATTTGTAATATAAGAGTACTAAATTATGTCTCGGGCTTCACTGTTGATGCTGGGGTGTCAACAGCGCATTTTCACGGAAGAAAATAGCTGGACTGTATTATATATTGATTAATGATGCTGATTGTATACAAATATCAAATCATTAATGAAATATTACAGTATAAAATTCTTTGAATCATTCCATGCATGTATAATTGTATATTATATGTATTCATAGTATTAGTTATGGTAATTCTCTATCCATTATGAAAAGAACTATTAGATAATATTTTATTAGAATCCAAAAACATATCACAATCCATGCAACTAAAACAAATATTGGGATCAAATATTGCATCAGAGAAATTGATGTGCCATGCATATTTTATTGTGCTGACACTTTCAAAGATCAAATCTTTATGCTAAGGCAAACATCCCAATCTTGGGTCGAGCCGAGCTGAGCCGAGTAGTCTTTGTTGTTCAAGCAACAGTTGATATCAAGCATTTGCCAGCTTGCCATTGTTGCTGGTTCTTCTTCCCCTAGAAGACAAATGGAGCTAAGACAAGACAGCAAATGATAATTTATGATACCATCAGTCGTCTAAAGGGAAAGAATTTTGAAGCAGGACAACAGATAGTGTTCAAAGTTCAAACCCTATCTTTTATAGAGCAAAGCTGCTGCATAGAACTAGAAGTCACGCTGTATAATAATTAATAGGCATTGATTTCTTCTCTGTTTGGAGACAGGATCAAACGAAACAGAAAGGAAGGTTTTGAGTCTTCAAACAGGATATCATCTGCTGTGCTGAGAAGTGGAAATGGGGGGAAAAGGTGGACTATTCAGGTTTGCAGACAGTGTGGATAAGCTGCTGATGTTTCTTGGTATTCTGGGCAGCGTCGGAGAAGGGCTGGCGTCTCCGCTCACCATGTATGTCACGAGTGGAGCAATAGACGCGTTTGCATCATCTGATCAGTCCATCGAGAATGAGGTGGTGAACACGGTACGCATAACTTGGACATAACATTAGATGTCCAATAACAGATTGAACAGAAAAGGAGCAAACTTCAAATAGATGAAAATGCACTGAATTTGTACTAGATCAAAGTTGAAAGTCTGTTTTGTGTGTTTTTGTGCAGTATGGACTCAGGCTGTTCTATGTTGCTATTGGAGTTGGCTTCTCTTGTTTCTTTGGTAGGTCTCTGTCTCTCTCTACTCACTCTTTGCGCAGTGGCACTTATTTGAAGACACTAATGAAAATTTTGTTAAATTATGCAGAAGGACTTTGCTGGACGAGAACTGCAGAGAGGCAAACATCAAGAATTCGGACAGAATATTTGAAGTCAGTTCTCAAACAAGAAGTTGGCTTCTTTGATAACCAGGATTCTTCATCAGCAACCTTCCAAGTTATCTCCAACATTTCAGCTGATGCTCATATCATTCAAGATGTTATAGCTTACAAGGTTCTTTTCTTCATCTAATCATCTCTCCCTGCCATTATTCCATTTAAAAAAAAAAAAAGGGAACAAGTTTTTCATCCTTGTCTGCTGCAGATACCCAACACCGTGGCTCAGGTCTGTGCACTCATATTCGGGCTTGTAGTTGCCTTCCTACTTTCATGGCGGATGGCATTGGCTACTCTTCCTTTCGCCCTTGGATTCATCGTGCCAGGGTTGGCATTTGGACGGCTGATGATGAAGACGGGAGTCGAGAGTAAGAATGCCTATGATGTTGCAGGCAGCATTGTAGAACAGGCTATATCAAATATAAGAACTGTTTATTCCTATGTTGGAGAGCAGAGAACAGTCGATAATTATGGAGACGCCCTTCAAGAAAGCAAGAAGCTTGGCATAAAGCAAGGATTAATGAAGGGATTGATGATTGGAAGCATGGGCATGCTGTTTGCTACCTGGGCATTTCAGTCTTGGGTTGGAGGCCTTCTTGTTACTGAACAAGGAGAGAGTGGTGGCCATGTTTTTGTCGCCGGTGCCAGCATCATCAGCGGAGGAATGTGAGCCCCAACTCTCTCTCTCTCTCTCTCTCTCTCTTCCTGCAACTGCTAATTCCCTCTCCTTGTTATCTCAGGGCCTGCATGACTGCTCTGCCTAATGTGTCATTCATAACAGATGCATCAGCTGCTGCAATGCGAATATTTGAGATGATCGACCGCGCTCCAGAAATAGACTCTACGAAAGATGAAGGAACAGTCCTAACCAATGTAAGGGGACAAATTGAGTTTAGACAAGTTTACTTCAGCTATCCATCACGAAAGGATGAGTTTGTCCTGCAGGGACTTAGTCTGAAGATCAAACCTGGTAAGAAAATCGGCCTCGTGGGAGGCAGTGGCTCGGGAAAATCGACAATTGTGTCGTTGCTCGAAAGATTCTACGATCCTGTAAAAGGAGACATACTACTTGATGGCCGCAGAATCAAGAAGCTCCAGCTCAGATGGTACAGGTCTCAGTTTGGCCTGGTGAGTCAGGAGCCAGTTCTCTTCGCCACGTCGATAAAGGAAAACATACTGTTTGGGAAAGATGATGCAGCTTCGCTTGAAGAGGTGATAGCTGCAGCTAAAGCAGCAAATGCACACAATTTCATAGTTGAATTTCCTCAAGGATATGATACGCAAGTAGGGCAGCTTGGAGTTCAGTTATCAGGAGGACAGAAGCAAAGGATTGCCATAGCAAGAGCATTGCTTAGAGATCCAAGAATTCTGCTACTTGATGAGGCTACAAGCGCGCTCGATTCACAGTCCGAAAGCATAGTTCAGGAGGCCATCGATCAAGCTTCACATGGCAGGACAGCACTGGTCATTGCTCATCGTCTCTCTTCAATACGGAATGTTAATAGAATTATGGTGCTTGAATCTGGGAGAGTCGTCGAATCAGGGTCACACGACGAGCTGATGCACATGAACAACGGAGTAGGTGGAGTCTACAGCCAAATGGTAAGACTGCAGAGATCGGCTATTTCCCATGAGTTTTCACCAGATCCACCGAGCCCCAAGAGACTGATGTACTGCCGTAGCCTCAGTTCTCGTCGTGGTTTGAGCATGCTCAACAGCCCCGCCTCCCCCTTCTCATGTGCAATGCCAATCAGTGTATTCTCTTCAATTCAAAACAGTCCAGATTCCTTCTTCAGTGTTCATTATGGAGAAGACGAAAAACCAGATTCGTCTACTCCCCCAAGTCCTTCAATATGGCGCTTGCTTGAGATGAATTCACCAGAGTGGAAGAGAGCCTTGCTTGGCTCCATAGGAGCAGTTGCAGTTGGATCTGTCCTAGCAGTGAATTCATACTGCATGGGAGCTCTAATCTCTGTTTACTTCGAGAAAACATCCAAAGTGAAATCAGAGACAAGATTATACAGCATCATATTCATAAGCATCTGTGTCATAGTCTTCTTCTGCAGCGTATTACAGCACTACAACTTCGGAATAATGGGAGAACGCCTCACAAAGCGCATGCGAGAAAAGGTTCTTGAGAAGATACTCACCTTTGAGATAGGCTGGTTCGACAAAGATGAAAACTCAAGCGCTGCAATCTGTGCAAGGCTCTCCACAGAAGCCAACATGGTTCGATCTCTTGTGGGAGATCGTCTGTCGTTGCTGGTTCAGGTCTTCACAAATGCTGCTGTATCCTTCACAGTTGCATTGATCATCTCATGGAAAGTCTCACTAGTGTTGATCGCAATACAGCCTTTGATCATCATCAGCTACTATTACAAGACTGTTTTGATGAAGCAAATGTCTGCAGAAGCTCAGGAAGCACAGGATGCAGGTAGCCAGTTAGCCAGTGAAGCAGTAGTGAACCACAGAACTATAACTGCATTCTCTTCTCAGAAAAGAATCGTTAGTTTCTTTGAAGCGACGCTAGAAGAGCCACGAAAACAGAGCAGAAGACAGTCGTGGATTTCTGGTGTAGGACTATGTAGCTCACAGTTCCTCACAGTATCTGCTGTTGCTCTAACATTTTGGTATGGTGGGACGCTGATGGCGAAGGGATTGCTGAGCGCAAAACAGCTCTTCGTTGCTTATATCATCCTGATGAGCACAGGTAGGACCATTGCAGATGCAGGAACCATGACTTCAGACCTATCAAAAGGCAGCAGTGCAGTTGGAGCTGTTTTCGCAGTTCTTGACAGGAAAAGCAATATTGAATTGGACACCCCTAAAGGAATCAAGATTAAAAAAGCACTGCGGGGCAAGATAGAGCTGGATGATGTTTACTTTTTCTATCCATCAAGGCCCGGACAGATGGTTTTCCAGGGCCTTAGTCTGAGTATAGAAGCTGGAAAAACGACGGCTCTCGTTGGAGAGAGTGGTTGTGGCAAATCTACTGTCATTGGATTGATCGAGAGATTCTATGATCCAGTAAAAGGAAAGGTTCTGATTGATGATCAAGATATCAGAAGCTACAATCTGAGAGGGCTGAGATCACATATTGCACTAGTTAGCCAAGAACCAGCTCTTTTTGCAGGGACCATCCATGAAAACATAGTTTATGGCAGAGATGATGCCACAGAAGCTGAAATCAGAGAAGCTGCAATACTTGCCAATGCTCATGAGTTCATAAGGTACCATATTTTCTCCCTTTCTCTCACTAAAACACTTGAAACAATCCATTTTTGCAGCAGCTGAGCTCTCTCTGTCATCTGCAGTTCAATGCAGGATGGATATGAAACTTACTGTGGAGAGAGAGGAATCCAGCTTTCAGGAGGGCAAAAACAGAGGATAGCACTTGCACGCGCGATTCTCAAGAATCCGTCGATCCTCCTTCTGGATGAGGCCACCAGTGCTCTGGATAGCTTGTCGGAAAATCTTGTCCAAGAAGCATTGGACAAGATGATGGTTGGCAGAACATGTGTGATTGTTGCACACAGATTATCTACGATACAGATGGCTCACTGTATTGCGGTTATTAAGAATGGGAAGATTGTCGAAGAAGGGTCACATTCTGAGCTACTTGCACGAGGAAATCATGGTGCATACTATTCCTTAGTCAGATTACAGCACTAAAAACTCTCTCCATAGAAGTTATTACCAGAAGTTTGGTCTCAACAGAAAAGGAGTAAAATACTAGGAATGATAGACATATATATAAAGGATGATCAGAAGCAAAACACTCTCATAATTTCACAGTTACATATTGTATATTTGTATTCATAGTGAGGTATGCTCCATCTTGCAAGGAGATCAATCTCACACAGCAATTCCATCAAGATATGTAGATTTGTTATATGATAAACTATAGATTCTCAGTTCCTGAGTAATGACGCGAATATGCCATCGTAGAAAAGCCTTTATTCAATTGCAGTTGCACTTTCAGATTCAAACACAACACAAATATGCCAGTGAGTTACCACGCAAAACAAAGAAATAATTAATCACCATGAGATGGAATCGTGAAGATCAATGGTTTGACACCACGGCGTAGATCAAATCAACCACATGTTTAACAAAAAGTATCATATAGCAAGCTAGGTGCAGTTGCCGAGAATTATAGATTGGAAGCACAAAACTGTAAATCCAATCAATATCCCTATTGAAGAGTCTTAATGTGCAAATCAAAGTACATTGACAACAATTGCGTGTATGGTACAGGATCCATACTTTATGAAATAAAAAATGACTAGAGAAAGATAAGCCATGACAGGAATAATGGTCCACTCACTTTGTGGCTTAAGCATAAGAATCCTTCTCTTTCTGTTGCTTATATAGTTCCTCTCTCATTCTCCTTATCTCTGCTTCTTTCTCCATTCTCTCCTTCTGCAGGTTACAACAACATCCAGAGAGGTACGGAGTCAACCTTTTGGCAGTGAATCAGTTGAGGATCATGCATTCATGTATGGAATACAATCTTAAATCAGAAAGATTAAGGCCCAAAGCTCAACCATATTAGATGACGCAGTTAACTCCCAATATGAGATGCTAATTATTCAAATAACACAATCAAGGTCTCAGAAGCTAGCATTAACCATGCAAAGTCCCAGTTAAACCGTAGTTGGAGTTTTAACGATTACCTTTCCGAAGCTCAAACTTCAGCTTCCTAAATGCCCGCAACATTCGCAAATAATTTCTATGAACCCTAAAAGTATGTCTTGTAAATACCGAATTCAGTAAAAAAAAAAGGGTCTCTAACCATTTTCATCCAGGACTAGGAGTCGCAACTTTTGAAAGAAGAAATAGAAGATTCAACAAGGAGAATTTATTCAATTCCTGTACAAAGATTTATCCACTCAATGAACTGAAGAACTGAAATGCAATCTAATCCAAGCTGAAGAACGCCCAATTCCCACAAAACCTAAATCTCCAAAATTCCCAATTTTTTATTTCGAACAACGTTGCTCATTTTTCAGCCCTAAATTCAAATCATTCAATGATATCACATGATCCAAATGGATACAGCAGATCCCAAAACGAACACAACAAAAATTCTATTTTTTTTCCTTTCTCGAACAGAACGAATCCATCAAAACTTATGAAATCAGAAACCCATTAAAATTGTCGAACAGAAAAATTGAATGGCACACACACAGATAAAAACACACAAGAGTGCGGGAGAAATACCTTTTCATCCTGGTGAAGAGCGATCCAGACATGGACTTTGTCCATTGTTTCCCAGAAAAGGAATGCTCCAAATGACATGGCAAAAAAAGTCGCAACTTTCACCATCTTCAAACAATTGCACCAAAATCAACGATTTTTCTGAAATCTCTCGCTCTTATCGCTGCAGGAACACACACTAGTCCCTGTTAATTGATTTAAGGTGAACGACGCATGTCACCATGGAACGACAGCGTTTCGTGTGGCTTCTTTTTCTTCGGACAAATTGCAATTTTATTTTTGTTCAAGCCAACCAAAATTACCCTTAAAAAATTCTAAAAAAAATAAAAAAATTGCAATTTTATTTAATTATCTCATTTCATACAATTTCATTGACAAAATCACACACACACACACACACACACACACATTTTTATCTATTTTTTATTTTAATGCGCGTCTTTTTTATTTTTACAATTTCAACATAAATTGATATTTTTTAAAAACAATTAAACACCCCTCTTTCTAACGTGGTGATGGAGTGCCACTTGTGCTGACATATCCAGTACAACATCGTTTCATTAAGAACATACCAAATTCCACAAAAATAAAAAGTCTGAAATTTTCAATAGAACACAAAATCTTGCAAACTCGAATCACAAAAGAACGCAAAACACAAAATCTGCCCTAGAAATTCAGAAATAATAGAAACCCAAAATACTATTCGCAAATCTGGCATGGAAGCACAAATTAGAAGATGGTTTTGCTCTGATTTATTTTGACAATGGTTTTTTTGCTTGTTTTCGTGTCCCAGTGGTCCCTAACGTAAATTGGATAGAATAAGTTTTATGGTAGTCCTTTTTGTTGTATAATCTTGTCACAAAAATGACAAACTGGTAGACCCCGGTTGCCTTTCGAACTTGTTGAAGTTTCATTTTTCTATTAGGGTTTATGCATTAAATATGATTTTTTGAGGTTTTTATTGTAATATGCATTAGTTTAAGAGTAGTGGAAAGTATTTTAGATTATTAAGACTATATTTTTTTGTAATTTCAACGAGTTTGTCATTCTTAAAACTATATAGTCCTCGCAGATTTTTACGATTTTTTATGTTTCAATTCATTGTGTTTACGTTTATGGGGTTTTGAATTATTATTTTTACATTGCTTGCGGTTTATGTTGTAGGTTCAATGATATATCTATTTTTTATTACAGTGATATACCTTTTCAATATATATAGAACATAGTGGTAGATTTTTATCCATTGCAAATGATAGACTTTATGCTAGTAGTGAGATAAAAGCCATAAATGGATTAGTTTCTGATAGGTTTGGGTATCTTGATTTACAGTATGCAATAGAGAAGTTAGGTTATATTTCTTGGTCTAGTCTATTATACAAAGTCCCAAAGACAGATGCATATAAGACAATTTGGTGGAAAACTTCAAAAGGTGAAAAAACTTCAAAAATGTGATCCACATTTGATGGAAAAACATGACAAAGAGGCTTCAAGTTCAGGAGGAAAACAGATGTAGTGTCAACACAATAGAGTCATTCATAGACATGGCCTCATATGTTTTCCTATCTTCAAGTTTAGGGGGAAAACAAATGTAGTGTCAACTCAATAAAGTCACTCATAAATATAGCCTTGTGTTTTCCTATCTTTTATTTATCGTATCTATATTTTGGTGGCCTTAAAACAATGACCTGATTAAGTTGTTATTTTTTGATGTACTCGTTCAGAATTATGGTTATCTTAAACAATGATCTTATTTCGGTTTTGGAAAAGAAATAACAACCATGAGTTCAACATATTTGTTCATGTTTGGATATTGAGGATTAAAGATGTCTAAAAGTCTATTTTATCTACAAGCGAAATTGAGGATGCAAGATAAACTTGTTTATATTAATGTGTGCTATCTGAATCTACAAAATATTCTACAACAAAAGAATTGAGTTCAAATTCGAATTCAACTATTGAAAAGCTAAGGTTGCTAGTGTGTTCTGTTTCAGTAGACCAACAAATTATAATATTATTTGGGATTGATATTTTGCACCTCTTGTAATGCACAATTAATCTCTATATAATCGACTAATTGGTGAACAAATATAGCAAAAATTCACATAGAAAGAACACTTATGAGCAATTATTGTTTAAAGCTTGTGACTAAACTATATGAAATTAGCAGACACACAATATGAACCAACACTAATAAAAGAACACTTATTTAACAAAATATGAGCCAAAACTAATGATATTTCATCACTTAAATCTCCAATACATCATATAATAATAAAAAAATCACAATTACATGACCTTCAAAAAAGGATGTACAAGCAATAATGAACAACAGTGCGATGATGATGATATGCCTCATTGTCTTCTTACCCAAATTTTTATTCTCTATGTTAGGTATCCAGTTGTTGTCTCCAGTTCAGTATTTTTGGTTGACACCTTCTCAACAAATTTATTTGCTTCATCATTAGACTTCTTCAATACTTCAAACTCAGAATTTTTCAGATACAATCTCCTGGCCAATAGGCCCTCTACTATAGTCTTGCACTTTGCTTTGCTAATGTGTCTCTCTGAACTTTTAATCTCCAAACAAAATCACTCTGGAATGACAGAAGCTCACGATTAACCCATTACAAAAATCTACAATCATTAATCTAAATGGAAAAATAAATAAATGGTATCTTACGGTTTGAACATCGAGATGTCAATCATTGATATAAACATCTCTGCTAGAACAATGTAACGACACAATTTTGGTGGAAGTGGCATGCGATTCCCTTGAGGGTGTCTGCAATGGTTTGATTTTTATTTGGTTTGAAAATCGAACCAATTTCGAAAATCATTGTAAAGAAAATAATGTGTAATTTTTTTAAACTGGGCTTCGACTGTTTAGAGCTCGTTTGATTCAGAATTTATATTCAAAAATGGGGTCCACTTTATATAACTTTTGTGTATGCGTGTGTGTGTGTATTATTTTTCCAAATTATAACTGATGATGCAACGATTATATATTTATATCAATAATATTTTTTTTTGCATTTCAACTGTAAAAAAATTCCATATAAATAAATTATTTCATTTCAATAATTCATCACTCTTTCATTTATCTTTGTTATCTCATAATCTTTAAAATGAGTGATAAATATGATGGACTAGTTTCAATTTTTTTGATTCATCAAATACACAAAGCAATTCAAGTTCTGAAAATTCTCAAACTCATTCTAATCTCAATCTCCAATATTCTCAATTTCCTTATCTTACTCATCAAAATCCTCGATTTTTTCAATTTTCTTATCTTGCTAATCAAAATCTCCAAACTTCTCAATTTCCTTATACGCCACCAATAGAGAGTCAATTCATACCACCTATGGGGAGTCAATTCATGTCACCAATGGGGAGCCAATTCAAACTGCAAGATTATTTTGTAGCAATTCATGCTATTAGCTTCTCAACAATTTTCACCCACACCAAACCACCCATCAAGCAATCCCGATGATCGAGTGTAGGATCCAACAGGGAAGAAACACCACCAATGTTTGGCTCTCAATTTCCACCACACTCTACATAAATGAAATTATCAATTAATCTCAATGATGATAATGAAGGCCTTGGTGGGAGTCATATGAAGGCTGTAAAAGTTGGATGGACAAAAGAGGAGTAGTAAGGATTTCTGGCAAAAACGGCTATGTACTACAATGATAATCGGTCGGCTAACACTACTGCTAGAGGATAGACAGTTGTTAAAGCGCACCATTATTATGTAATGCTGGATGTTACCAAATTTGCAGGATTTTACAATAAATTTGACAATAATCAAGCTAGAGGACAGAGTGACAATGATGTTTTACAGGTTATAATTGCTCAATGGCACATCGAGCACCCAAAGTACATGCACGTATGAAAGGTAATGAAAGATTTAAAAAAATGGGATCCTCAATCAATGGTGACTCATGTTTATAAGAAATCAAAGACATCTGAATTTGGAGAGCATACTACTTCAACAAATCCAGATACATATATAAATAGGAAATACTTTCTCGTCCAATTGGACAAAAGAGAGCAAAGTCCAAAGCCAAATCCCAAAAAAATGAAAATGTGCCACAAATAACTGAATTTTGAAAATGGGATAAACTTGAACGAGATCAAATGTAAAAGTTTACCATGCAGAATGCCAAGATGAAGCAAAGAGGAGATGAGCACAAAAAATGGGAATATGAAATCATTATGAAAGATACGAGTGGAATGACGGAGATACAACTTGAATGACATAAAAAAATAGTTAAGGAAAATATTGTGAAAAGAAGCTAAACTAGATATTTATTAATTGACAAAAACTTATATGAGATCATTTAACGGGTCTCTTGTGTTAGACAGGTCAAATAGGATCCAAACCTGCCTAAAAAATCCTTCCAAACCTGCAAAAATAGTCAGGCGCATGGGCTCCACGCACTCGCCCACGCGCGACCACTCAGGTATCACTAGGTGTAAAGTAAAGTATCACTATGTGTGAAGTATCACTAATTGTGAAGTGAAGTATCATTAACTATGAAGTGAAATATCATTAGATATAAATTTGGCGAAATATCATTGATGCGTCATTTTACACCAAAAATAAATATCCCGACAGCAGTCGGTATGCCCTTACTGCACAGTACAGCGATGAACGAGATCGTCTCCCAAGGGACCGGCGAGAATTACCCTAAACTTCCAATCTGCAGAAAACCAACTTTCCAAGGAGTTTTGTGATTTTAAAATAAACTGAACGAAAATAATAAATAAATAGAGAAAATGGGTTTAACAGATTATAAAAAGCATTCCGGTTTCCAATTAACTCTACCCTAGCTTAACTAAACTGATCCTTGATGCAAAGATAATTTCAATCAACACATGCAAATCAGTTATAGCCACCGAAGACGCTTCTGACGCTACCTAATTTCTCCTTAAATTCTCGATAATCGGGAAGACGCTTCATCAATTATTTCCCTAATTGACTGACAACCGTAAGAGACGCTCTATAGGTTTAATGAGCCGACAGCACTGAGCACTAGAGAAACCCGATTCAAAACCAACAGACTCTGACGCAGGACTGTTGAATTAAGACTGTTATTCCCCTGGTTCTGAAGAACCGTTTTACCACTAATTAAACTTAAACCACAATTACGGATGGCCGGTTTAATTGGCTACTATTTAATTCTGATTTACTAAATATTCACGACTACCTAGCAATATCGAAACAATTAACGACTTGAAATACCGAAAATAACAGATGCATGCAAATAATTAAAATAGAAAAGCAATTAGATCTCAGTTTAGCTAGGCCAGGGCTTCATTAATTGTCACCGGAATAAAAAAGAACTTAGCTTGATTGCATATTAAAATATGATCGCAAAATTATAGAATAATCGAACACGATGAATTGTGGAGAAGATGAATAAAATCTGCTCTCCAAACCCGTTTCTGCTCTGCTGTGTTTTTTCGTGAATATGGAATGGAACAATAATCCTAATATCTATATATATCCTTAAATATAATTGTTTACTTAAGGAAATAGAGTCCTAAACCTAATCTAACTGGGAAATAGATAAAAATAGAGTCCAAAAGCTGTAAAATAACATCCAATTCGCGTCCAGGTTGTGGCTTGGGTCGAGAATCAGATTTTGCAAGCCCAAAACGCGTGCAGAGGTCCAGCTTCCAGAAACTCGCTCCAGCTTTCCAGTGGCAAGCCCTTACGGTCTGGTCTTGTCAGACTCGAATTTTGATCTTTCTTCACTCAGCTTCTTCTTGCACCAAAAACCTGCCATTTTCTCCAACTTTGTACTACATCCCTACACAACTCAACAAACACATCATTCTTCCAAAATACACAAGTATAGGGCAATTAATTAGGAGAAATGGCACCAAAAGATAACAATAAAAGCAAGTAAAATACGTCCTATCAAACCCCCCCACACTTAAACCTTGCTCGTCCTCGAGCATATCTAAACAAAAGAAAGATTCTAAACATAAACACAGAACAAGCATCGGTTGCCTTAAACTGAAAAATACTCAAAGTCAGAATCAAAACACAACCATCCACAGTCCACTAACCCTTCTCTTGTTTCATGAAATAAACACATGCTCTTCATTCAAGTCAAAAACGTGCAACTCAATCCAGCCTCACCAAGGTTCACTCAATTTCTCTCAAAAGAAGGTAAGGACAGATTTAAATTCACTCAAGTCGTGATTTGATGCCTTCAAACATAGATTTGCCCATATGTCAAAACCACTACCAAGCAAGTAGGAACTATGCACAAATCAAAAGGTCTTTTCAATGGGTTATAATGGGGCTAGAGTGCTTAGGTAGGATAATTTAGATAAGTGGCTTAAATAAGATGAAAGCATGTAAGCATATCAGAACACATTAATCAAGTTCGGCTGCAACTTCTCAAATATCCCACGAACTCTAAGTTAAGTGCTGGTCTTCAAAGCTATACAGGGCAACAAAATTTAACTTCAATCGGGTACATCCCTATTTCCTCCACGTCCAGTATGGGCATACGAACTATTTTTTTTCTTTTTTTTATTTCTCTTCTTTTTTATGGAATAGGGCAGGAGTTTACATTTTTTTTTCTTTTTTCTTTTTCAATCTTCCAGCACTAACTGTCTTCAAGTAAATTTCGAACTCATCTCAACACAATCCAATATAACTCACATGCTTCCAATGGACAAGAGAAAGCCAAAACAAGCGAAGGCTGAAATATTTAGTGACTGTCAAGAAAGAAAAGACTCAGGCACAAACGAGCTCACTAAGGGGTAGTGTCAGGTATGGATAATTTATTCAGGCCAAAGCAATGGTTAATCCTACATACCTTTATCATTTTCATGCAAAAGGAAACTCACAAGCAGTATGACCATGGCAACAAGGCAAACCAGAAATTCAGCATTCAAATTCGACACACTCAGCAAAAGAATAAAACTGAGCTTTCTATATATATAACATGCTCAAGAGGCTCCTCAAATCTCACGTTTATAAGCTCATCAAAAGTTGATCAAGTTGCACATTTCATCGTTCAAGAATACATACGAGCAATAGCATAATTCAATCACAAGAGAATCAATCAAACAAACCAAGATAATCCATGCTATAACCCTTCCTCTTTGTATTGTTCAATCTCAAGCAGCCAATACTCAACAGAAATAAGTAAAACATAAAAGTTTTTTTTTCCGATTTAGAAAAGAACCAGACACAAAAACAGCAACTTCAACTCCCCCCACACTTAGACAACACAGTGTCCTCACTGTGCAGGGAAGAGAGCCAACAAAACGGACACAACATGAATTAAAGAAAATAAAAACAAAGGGATAGAGAGGGCAAACTGGCAATCAAGGGGAGAGACGGTCAGTAAAGGCATACAGACGACGCTCAAATGCAGTAGCCCAGCTTGGTGTGTAATGCTCAAACAACTCCATGAACTCGGCAAGGGTAGGGGCAGCACTAGAAGAGGTACCTGCATGAAAAATCGGGACTAGTTTTTTTGTTTTTTTTAATGAACAAGTGAGCAACTAACTAAAATAAGAAAAATGAAATAAAGCAAGAAAAGCTCGGTTTGCCTCCTGAGAAGCGCCCTTATTTAATGTCCGAGGCTCGACAGAAGTATAACTCGATCACGAGGAAATTTCAGGGGTAGCAGATCTGCCCCTGTCGAAAGGAATTATTTCCATCCCCGCACCTTTATGTTTTTTCAAATGCTCGACCAACCTTGCTACTTGCCCCTTCGACTCCAGTACGGGGGCCTTTACATGAGATGGTAAAAATGGCTCCGAGTTGGTCAGTAAGGGCATACGGCATATCAGGTTCCGAGTTGGAATTTTATTGGTGGCATACAGCTGCATGATGACATCTCGAATCTCCTCATCTTCATCTATTATTGCATCGATTTTAGTCAGCCCACCAAAGAGTACCTTCTTGAACAGCTCGAGAATCTCTTTCTCATCATCCTCTTTCTTGTTTCGAACCAACCTGGAAGGAAAAGATGTTGCAACCAGAGAGTTAGAAATTTTGGATTCAGATTTCACCTTAGTAAGGACAGACTCAGCAGCTGGTTCTTCTTCTTCTGCACTGGATTTGTTTTCAGTCTGTGCAGTATACCCATACTGCGGGTTCTTTTCCTTCTTAACCTCCACGTCATCCAACTCCTCCGCACTTCTTAAAGTGATAGCGCAAACATGCGCTCTTGGATTCATTTCAGTTTGGGATAGGAGTTTGCCTTGATTCGCCTGCATTTTGTTCAGTTGAGTGGCGAGCTAAGTGATCTGTGTGCCCATACTGCCTAGAGCAGCTTGCGTCTCCTGCTGAAATGCTTTCTGGCTTTGTGCAAAACTGTTGACAATGGCACTGCTCTGCTCCAGACACTTCATAATTTCACTCATGATGGGCGCAGGCTTGTCAGTATGCCCATACGGACCGTCCTGCGGTGGCCTCGGAGGCAAAACTCCCAGCATCTTCTGATCTGGCTGCCTCCAACCGAAATTAGGATGGTCTTTCCAGCCTGGGTTGTACGTATTTGAGTACGGGTCATAATTCCTCCATCTTAGGGCATCTTGTTGGGCATCACCGGACTCATAGCATGCTTGCTCGGTTGGAGATTTTTGCAAGGTAGGATAAGCATCAGTGAAATGGTCATTCTCTAAGCAGACTCCACAACGGATATTTTGAGCTTGCGCCACAACTAAGCTTTGAACCAGAGAAGTCAAAGCATCGATCTTTTCATTGACACCAGAGCTCTCAACTCGCTTAATCCCTTTCACAGGTCGATACCTATCGTTATCCTCATCTTCATACTGTTGACCTCCAGAAACCATGTCAATAATCAATTGTTTGGCATCAGCCAGTGTCTTATTAGTGAGAGATCCTCCACTGGCAGCATCAACGATCTTCCTGTCAAAAGTAGACATGCCACGATAAAAATAATTAGTTAGCAGTTGATAATTCGTGAACCCGTGGTCTAGGTACTTGCGAAACAGTTGCTGGAACCTCTCCTAGTACTCGGCTAAGCTCTCATTCTGCTTCCGTTTGATGCTACTGATTGCCATCCTCAAATTTGCAGCTCTGGACTCTGGGAAGAACTTGCGCAAGAATTGTTCTTCCAACTCATTCCAAGTGGTGATCGACCTAGGTGGAAGATCAAACAGCCAGTCTCTCGCTTTTCCCTGCAATGTATGAGAAAAAGTTAGTAACCTCAGATTATCGGTGGTAAAACCTTGCGGCCTCAGAGTGGAGCATACGAGGTCAAATTCAAACAAGTGCTTGTGCGCACTCTCTCCCGGCAAATCACTAAACTTTGGCAACACTTGAATGAATCTAGGTCTGATCTCCGAATTGGCTGCAATGGTAGGAAGGACGATGCAAATGGGCCGATTGTTTCAGAGACGGCCAATTTCCTTGATCAGAGGCTTGGTTTCAGCCACGTTAGTGAGAGCTCGATTTGCTGGGTTTGGGGGGTTTGCGTCCTCTGCCATATCGATCAATTTGAGCTTCTTAGACTCCTTAGCAGCCCTCCTTAACTGATTAAATGTTCTCTCCGGCTCTGGATCGAACAATAACTCTTCTTCTTGTGAGGAACTGGCCATGCACTGAAAACACAAAACAAAGAAAAATAGCAAACTGAAAATATAAGAGTAATTATTGTTTAAAATCGATCCCCGGCAACGGCGTCAAAATTTGATGCGTCGTTTTACACCAAAAATAAATATCCCGACAGCAGTCGGTATGCCTTTACTGTACAGTACAATGATGAGCGAGATCGTCTCCCAAGGGACCAACGAGATTTATCCTAAACTTCCAATCTACAGAAAACCAACTTTCCAATGAGTTTTGTGATTTTAAAATAAACTGAACGAAAATAATAAATAAATAGAGAAATTGGGTTTAACAGATTATAAAAAGCATTCTGATTTCTAATTAACTCCACCCTAGTTTAACTAAACCGATCCTTGATGCAAAGATAATTTCAATCAACACATGCAAATCAGTTATAGCCACCGAAAACGCTTCTGACGCGACCTAATTTCTCCTTAAATTCTCAATAATCGGGAAGACGCTTTACCAATTATTTCCCTAATCGACTGACAACCGTAAGAGACGCTCTATAAGTTTAATGAGCGGACAGCACTGAGCACTAGAGAAACCCGATTCAAAACCAACAGACTCTGACGCACGACTGTTGAATTAAGACTGTTATTCCCCTGATTCTAAAGAACCGTTTTACCACTAATTAAACTTAAACCACAATTACGGATGGCCGGTTTAATTGGCTACTAATTAATTCCGATTTACTAAATATTCACGACTACCTAGCAATATCGAAACAATTAACGACTTGAAATACCAAAAATAACAGATGCATGCAAATAATTAAAATAGAAAAGCAATTAGATCTCACAGTTTAGCTAGGCCAGGGCTTCGTTAATTGTCACCGGAATAAAAAAGAACTTAGCTTGATTGCATATTAAAATATGATCGCAAAAGTATAGAATAATCGAACACGATGAATTGTGGAGAAGATGAATAAAATCTGCTCTCCAAACCCGTTTATGCTCTGCTGCGTTTTTTCATGAATATGGAATGGAATAATAATCCTAATATCTCTCTATATCCTTAAATATAATTGTTTACTTAAGGAAATAGAGTCCTAAACCTAATCTAACTAGGAAAGAGATAAAAATAGAGTCCAAAAGCTGTACAATAGCATCCAATTCACGTCCAGGTTGTGGCTTGGGCCGAGAATCAGATTTTACAAGCCCAAAACGCGTGCAGAGGTCCAGCTTCCAGAAACTCGCTCCAGTTTTCCAGCGGCAAACCCTTATGGTCTGGTCTTGTCAGACTTGAATTTTGATCTTTCTTCACTCAGCTTCTTCTTGCACCAAAAACCTGCCATTTTCTCCAACTTTGTACTACATCCCTACACAACTCAACAAACACATCATTCTTCCAAAATACACAAGTATAGGGCAATTAATTAGGAGAAATGACACCAAAAGATAACAAGAAAAGCAAGTAAAATATTTTCTATCAATCATTAACTATTAAGTGAAGTATCATTAGATATATATTTGGTAAATTATCATTAACTCTGAAATGAAATATCATTAGATATAAATTTAGCGAAATATCATTAATTATTAAGTGGAGTATCATTAGATATATATCTAATGAAATATCATTAACTGTGATGTGAAGTATCATTAATTATGAGATGAAGTATCATTAACTCGGAAGTGGAGTATAATTTGATATTATTGATGATTAAACATTAATTATTGAATCAAGAATATGGAATCGAGTGTATGAATACAATAAAAACTCATTTTTGAGTAAAAATATTTATTTCATTATCATAGAGAAAAATATCATTGATTACAAAATAAAGTATCACTAATTACAAATAAAAGTATCATTAAAAAATTTTAACAAGATCTCGATCTTTCACCTTGCAAGACCAATAATGACATCCTCCAACGCACCAGTGACAACAGATCGGAAGGAGAATTGGACGGTGGAGTTTAGATTTGAAAACTAAAAAAATTATAACACAACAATCACCCAAAACCAGATCTGTGGAATTGCATGATTGTGATCAGAGCATAAGGAGGCGAGAGCGAGGGAAGATCGGTTGATGATCAAAGCATGATTGTGTTGAGAATGAGGATCAAGAAGATGAAGGCAATTGAGAGCAGAGAAGGGACGACGCCGCCTCCGTCATCAGAGTGAAAGGAGTGGGAAATGAGGGTGTTTACACACTACCATAAGGGCGTTTGCGACTCTGTAGAGATGTTACATGCATTTTTGATGGAACACACGACCCAGCGTGGCTGTGGGGATGCTGGCTCTCATCGTCGTGGCCATTCTAAATTGAATGAGGTAGAGAGATCGAGAAGACCGCACAGAGGGAGAGAGAAAGAGAAGCAGTGCAGATCTAGAAAATTACAGGCATTTTTCTTTATTGTTTTACATTTAAAGGTGATCCGGATCGGGTATAGGATCCATCTAATATAAGAGACCCGTTAGACGGTCTCACACAAGTGTTCCCCTATTTTTTATCTATAATTCTAATTATGTAGTTTTCATTTTCTAATATTATTGTGATGTTGTTGTATTAATTTGATGTATCATTTATTATTATTGTAATGCATTTTAAATGATATGTTCCTATTATTATTAAAATATTTTTTGTAATTTTATTATAATTTTTTATATTTTCATATGTTGTTAAATTAAATTTAATATTGAATTGAATAATATTAATTAATAAATAAATTATAGTATATGTATATATATATGTTGTGTAGTGGTGGGAACAACATAGAGTTACTTTTTGAGTTTATGATTGTGAAAATTTGTTTGAAATAGTTGGTGGGTTTAAACTTTTAATGTGACACTGATGTGACAATATTATATTTGCTTTTCTAAGTATATGGCTGTGGGCACCCTAAGTTTAAAGATTAATTCAAAGAATCTAATATTTTCTAGCCCTAATTTCATACAACTATCTCATTTGGGAATAGAATTTTGTGGCTTCTAAGGTGAAATTTCATGGTTGAATTTCTAAGTCAGATTTTATGGTTTAATTTCTAGGACAAATTTTGTGTTTTGCGTTTCTTTGTGATTTGAGTTTGCGAGATTTTTTATCCTACGAGAAATTTTAAACTTTATATTTTTGTGGGCTTTTGTACGTTCTTAATGAAACAACGTTGTATTGGACATGTCAGCTGCACAAGTGGAACGTCTAGCGCCATGTCAGTTTCAGTTAAATCGGAAAGAAAGAGAGGTGTTTAATTAAAAAATAATAATTTATGTTGAAATTGCAAAAATTAAAAGGGAAAAAGGATTAACTAGGACCCTAAACAACTAAACTATATGGTTTGGCTCTAATAAGACCTTGTTTTAATTCTCAGTCCAAAAAGATCCCCAAACTTTAAAAAATGGCTCAACTAGGACCCTAAGTTAAATTATCCAACTAACGACATAAAGTCATTAACATTAGATGGTATCCTAATGAATCTTCGATTTGTCCGAGATTGTCGACAACAGTTAAGCTCAATCTTAAGCCACTAAAGATTGCAAGACATGAGAATTAGCATATCACTGCATAAAAGGGCTCATAGAAAGAGTGTAATCTTCTCTTCTTTCATGCATGTTCAAGAAGATATTCACCAACCATGACGAATTACTTGTTCTTGAATTCTTTTCTAGTTTGTTGATTTAGGATTCTGGAACTTTAACAAGATTGTCTATATATGGCTATTTAATTTGAGGAGCAGTGATGGAATTTTGTTTCGTCAAGCCTCGATTTTTCTCTAATGGTGATAAACAAATATACAACAATTCATAAACAACGGTAGCACTCCCTACATAAGCCATCAGTGAGAAATCGATGACTTTCTTGAGTACAATCATCACCATCATGAGAAGTGCAAGCAAAATCGTATCATAGAGGAATTAGTAAAAGATCTTGAGGTGGTTTATCTGGCTCATGACCTTCATCTCATGAATTGTGTGTTGGAAATTATGTAATATGTAATGGAATTTATCTAGAATTTTCTAAGCCCTAGATACCAAAGGTTTACCCTAATGGCAACTGTAACACAAAATTTTGTATTTAATTTGATAAAACACAAAACGTGTACAATTCAGATGATTTTCGGATCAAAATATATTTATACAGATCTAATCTCTATTTTTCCTCTGATTCTTCCCTTCAAAACTTGATCTTTAAACGGTCTTTGAAATCTTCAGAGTAAACTTGTCTCTTTGATTTTCTTGGACTTGTTGTTTGAACTTGGCCTTTGAAGTTTTCAGGAAAGATTTGTATCCTCAATCTTTTTTTACTTGGTCTTTAGTCTTGATAACGTTAATTCGGAGGGCCGACACCTTGTTTCCAGATCAAAAGCTAATTTCGGAATGAATTTGATAAAGAACGTCTTTGACTGTCTTACTTATAGATCAAACGTCGTCTTCAGGATGAATTTGGTGAAGAACGCCTTGAATATTTGAGAGACTTTCACTTATGGAATTTCTTCTCAAATTCTTGAACTCTTCAAATGACTTATGGTGTGATTTTCAACTGATATGGAGGCCCCTATTTATAGTTGTAGGGAAAATGATCTAGAGTTGCCGTGACACTATCTCATTGGCTGTTAGAAATTGATATATATCTTTTGAAAGATATTTATTTGTTGTCAAAGACTCTTGATGTTTATCATATAATAATATTTTTATTATTTAAATACTTTATCTAATTTTGAATTTCATAAGATTTCAAAACTAAATAAATATATAAAAAATAGTAAAAATATTATATATAATATTTTAAATTTTCACTTACTATAAATGCTCCCTCAAGACTTGTTCATGAATGACTTGTCGTTTGAAATGAATGAGTCTCAAAAAATGATTAGATAGTTTAAACTCGTATCAATGAGTTTTAACTTGAATTAATTAGATAGTTTATACTCGTGTCAAGGAGTTCTTGAATTTCAACTTGTAAATAATTTATACTCATATTCAAGAGTTCTTCAATTTGAATTTATTAGATAATTTACACTCGTATTAAGGAGCCTTCAATTTGGATTTGAATTTAGATAGTTTATGCTCGTATCAGGGAGCTTTCTTGAACTTGGATAGTTTATGCTCATATCAGAGAGCTTTTTCTTGAACTTGGATAGTTTATGCTCATATCGAGGAGCCTTCAACTTGAATTTGGACTTTGTAGACCTTTTATACTCGTGTCCGTGAGTACTTGGATTTGAATTTGGATTTGTAGACATTTTATACTCATGTCAAGGAGTCTTGGATTTGAATTTGTAGACATTTTATACTCATGTGAAGGAGTCTTGAATTTGAATTTGTAGACCTTTTATACTCGTGTCAATGAGTCTTGGATTTGAATTTGACTTTGTAGACATTTTATACTCGTGCCAAGGAGTCTTAGATTTGAATTTGACTTTTTAGAGATTTAATAATTTGTCAAGGAGTCTTGGTATTTCTTGAAGAGTTTAGATAGTTTTGGCTCTTATCTAGGAGCTTTGGAAGATAATTTAGGCTCTTATCAATGAGCATTTAAGCAAATTTAGATAGTTTTGGCTCTTATTAAGGAGCTTTGGAAGATAGTTTAGGCCCTTATCAAGGAGCATTTGAGCAAATTTAGATAGTTTTGGCTCTTATCAAGGAGCTTTGGAAAATAGTTTAGGCTCTTATCAAGGAGCATTGCCCATTTTCTTTTCATTGATTGTAACCAATGTTGAAAGACTTGAATTAGCCCATGGTTAGATTTGTAGCTGTTTCTTCATCTTCACTTTCTTCATCATCATCATCATCATCTTCTTCTTCTTCTTCTTCTTCTTCTTCTTCTTCTTCTCCTTCACTTGGAGATTCCTCAAAAGGTTTGACTCCATCATTTATTTCTGACTCTTCTTCAAAGTTGTGATGCTTTTGCATCAATAGTTCTTGAACTTCATTTGCAGTCATGCTTAACTCCATGTCGTAAGCTTTAGTAGACAATTCCTCGAAGGTCTTTGGTTGAATCCCTTTCAAAATATATCGAAGACCCCAACACATGTCTTGGATGCATATTTCAATTGCTGAACTTTCTGATAATTGATCTTTGCAATTCAGGCTCAAAGTTTCTCCAACGGTTGATGTAGTCGATGATGGACTCTTCTTTTTGTTGTTTATATTTGTGAGCTCAACCAAGCTAACCGTTCTTCGAGTGCTGTAGAAGCGGTTAAGGAATTCTTTCTCCAGTTGCCCCCAACTATAAATCAAATTTGGCTTCAAATCAGTATACCAATCAAACGCGTTGTCTTTTAAAGAAAGAATGAATTGCTTCACCAAGTGATCTTCGTATATCCCAGCATCATTACAGGTCTCTACAAAAGTGGGCCACGTGTTGTCTTGGATTTTTTTTGCCATCAAATTGTTGAAACTTTGGTGGCTGGTAGCCATCTGGCATTTTTAAGTTGTCAATTCTTGGAGTATATGGCTTGTTGTAAGTCCAGAGTGATTTGAGGCTCTCTCCAGACTTGTCTTTGATTATTTTCAGTATTAAATCTTTGAGTTGATCAACTTGTATTGAGCCATCAGACGAGATTTCAATTTCTTTGGCTATAGATTTTTCACTTTTATTGGCATGTAACTTTGTAGATATCTCAGTTTCAGTATCTTCATTCCCTTGATCGCCACCAAAATCAACAATTATTTCTTTATTCAGCTTCAAGATTTGAGCATCTGGTTCTTGTATCCGCTTGGCAAGTCCTTCAGCGAGCTTCGTCAAATATGCAATTTGCTCTTCCAGAATTGTGGACATCTTGATGCTTCAGAAAACTGGTAAAGAGAAGAGATGAGAGGTAGAGGTGGTCCCACTGGGCGTGCCAAAATTTGTAACATAAAATTTTGCATTTACTTTGGTAAACACAAAACGTGTACAATTCAGATGATTTTCGGATCAAAATATATTTATACAGATCTAATCTCTATTTTTTCTCTGATTCTTTCCTTCAAAACTTGATCTTCAAATGGTCTTTGAAATCTTCAGAGTAAACTTGTCTCTTTGATTTTCTCGGACTTGTTGTTTGAATTTGGCCTTTGAAGTTTTCAGGGAAGATTTGTATCCTCGATCTTTTTTGACTTGGTCTTTAGCCTTGATAACGTTAATTCGGAGGGCCGACGCCTTATTTTTGGATCAAACATTAATTTCGGAATGAATTTGATGAATAATGTCTTTAACTGCCTTGCTTATGGATCAAACGTCGTCTTCAGGATGAATTTGGTGAAAAACGCCTTGAATATTTGAAAGAATTTCACTTATGGAATTTCTTCTTAAATTCTTGAACTCTTCAAATGACTTCTGGTGTGATTTTCAATTGATATGGAGGCCCCTATTTATAGTTGTAGGAAAAGAGATCTAGAGATGATGTGACACTATCTTATTGGCTGTTGGAAATTGATATATATCTTTTGAAATATATTTATTTGTTGCCAAAGACTCTTGATGTTTATCATATAATAATATCTTTATTATTTAAATACTTTATCTAATTTTGGATTTCATAAGATTTCAAAACTAAATAAATATATAAAAAATAATAAAAATATTATATATAATATTTTAAATTTTCGCTTACTACAGCAACCTTCCAACTTTGGAGGTTACAACTTGTGTTTTAATGGTGGAACACTGGAGAATCTTTTTTTGGAGGCTATAAAAAGGGTGATCAATCATCATTTGTAATCACACCAACAAATTATTCTCTCTTCTCTCATTCTTGCTCTCTAGTTTTGAGTTTAAGTTTGTGCTCTATTTCGTGTTCCAAGTTTCGAGTTCTAGCTCTCTTTGATTAAGTTCGAGCATAGTGTTCAGTTCATCAGAGAAAGTTCCGATCTATCCGTTGTATCCTGAGAATCAAACGCTCATACGGGGCGAATTTGATTTAAGGAAACAGTGATCTCCATAGGCCTTGGGTTTCTATAAACTTCTTCCTATTATTTCGATATTTAAATTATTTCTAGTTGTTGATATTTTAATCTTCAATTATTCTTGTTATTCCGTTGTTACATTATTTTGTTCCGCTAGATTCAACATTGTGTACACGAACATGACAAAGAGAGCGATGAGAAGGATTGGTGTTTTAGAGTCATTGTTGTAGACGACTAAGTAGCTTTGCATAAGGATCGCACCGCTCAGTTTGGTGAAGCTTCACCAATTATGCTTCCATGGCTTTTTGAGAAGTTCTTGACGGAGTTGACGAGCGCGCCAGTCATGGCAAATTATTGTACTATTGTGAATTCACTCCGATACATATGTAGCGATACATCTGCCACACTTTGGGATCGGTGATTCTTTCGACGATGATAGTGCACTCATAAAATAGCTGACGAAGTTCATCGTCGATCCGATGAAGAGCACGAACCACGTCTTCACAAGCATCATGAATTCCTAATTTGGGTTCAACGCAAAAGAATTCACAGATGAGTTAATATGAATTATGCCTCATTCTCCTCGCCTTCGTCTTCTTCAATTTTTGTAGGTGAAATAAATCATGAACTCATTTCAAAATTTTGTATGTTTGGAAAAAATTGTGGATTTGGTATGTTAGTTTGTGTTCTTCAATTGGGGATTTTCTCATATTTTTTCAGCCAAAAATGTATTTCAACACTTAGAGAGAAGCCCCAAACAGTCAAATTGATGGAAGCTTTGTTCGTTAGTTTACAAGGGGGAATGGAGGATTGGAGGTCTTAGTTGAACTATCTTTTAAAGTTAAAGGATTTACTTAGACTAAAAATGAAAATAAGGTCACACTTGAACATTGTCATATAATTCACGGTCCTAGTTACCCCTTTTTCCAAATTAAAAAGTCATATTTAAAATTAAAAAGTAGGTAAAAGTGGTGATTTTAGAGATAATTTACCATGAACTATTTAATTTTTTACAATTGATAGTTATATATGGTGAGATTTTTTTTATAAAATTAAATAATATTCTATGTAAGTGCCTATATTTCTGAAGTATTTTGCTACAAATGGCTACGTAAGATAACCAACAAAAAACCCACAATTCATATGGTGGTAAATGGTAATTGACAAAGTTATTTTTTTCCCTTCAAAATTTCGTCGAATTGAAATATATTGACGAAATTATTTAGCGTAATAAAGATTAATTATAACATTAGCTCCCGCGAGGACACCAAGAGATGTAATTTCCTCATAAAAAAAAAAAAAAAAAAAAATGAGAAGATGAGAATTTTTTTTTAAGGAAACTGTCATTTTCAGGTAAATTTTAAATTGTTATTTGAGAAACTGTCATCTTTTGTAGTATGTGTATGGATTGTTCATCTGGTGCTGGATGTTAAAGTTTTGGTTCTTGCAATTTGAAGTTTGTCAAGAAACGAAATATGGTTTAAAATTTGTGATTAGAAGTTTTGAAATAATAATGATAGTATTAGAAGCTAATTAATGCGGGCTTCTTTTGTTTGTGAGCTGGAGAGGTAATGTGGGCTTTATATGTTGTCTTGGATGAGTAGCATCTCCATCAATTTCAATAAATCTTGACAGTTAACTTATATATCATCGGAGTTCGTAAAGAACACACGAACATGAATGAAGGGCCTCAAATTGATGCACAGACACGAAATGAGACGACGAAGAAGGGAAAGATGAGATTGATGTGTCCGCATATATTATAATTGTGATGATGACTTCATATTTCTGTCTTTATGTAAACAAGGATCATATTATCTGTCCAAGAAGGTAGCAATGCAATAATCTGTCTACTTCCACTACTTCTTCATATATACATTTAGCAGTCAACATCAAATTCCAAAAGCTACCTCAGCGAATGTTTATATAGAAGCTAGAGATCAGAAGCAACTCTTAATACATCACTTATATAGAAGTTATATGTATGGTACTTTGCCACGGAAAGAAGTTCGTTACAGTCGAAAATTTCCAATGGGAAATAAAAATGGCCTTTTCAGGTGTGCTGATAGTGTGGACATGCTACTGATGCTTATTGGCACTGTGGGAGGCATAGGAGAAGGTTTGGCACCTTCACTTACCATGTATGTATTGAGCGGAGCAATAGACGCATTTGGCACTGCTGATCAGTCTATTGCCAACGACGTGGTGAATAAGGTATGATAAGTTTCTTCTTATCAAATTTGGTGTTTGCACAAGATTTATTTCAATATTAGACCCTTTGTTAGTTTCTGCAAAATCAAAGTGGAACATGTTTTTTCTTCTGCAGTATGCACTCAGGCTACTCTATGTTGGTGTAGGAGTTGGCTTTAATGGTTTTTTAGGTTGGTATCTCTCTCTGCAACTGTTCTCTTACAATTTTGCTTCTTGTTATCAAAAGAAATCGTACTTGTTAGATTGTTTTGTGAAGAAGTTGAACACTTGCAGAAGGGCTGTGCTGGACAAGAACTGCTGAGAGGCAGACATCAAGAATGAGGATGGAGTATTTAAGCTCAGTTCTCAGACAAGAAGTGGCATTTTTTGACAACCAAGATGTTTCGTCTACAACCTTCCAAGTTGTCTCAAACACATCCACTGATGCTCACACCATTCAGGATGTTATAGCTAACAAGGTTCGATCATTTTTAACTTTTTTCATCTAGTTTGAGGCAGGAGTGCTCCTTATCCTCTTCTCTTGCAGATACCAAACTCCCTGGTGCAGTTTTCCTCACTCGTATTTGGCCTTATAGTTGCCTTCATGCTTTCGTGGAGACTGGCATTAGCTTCTCTTCCCTTGGTGATTGGCTTTATCATCCCCATCTTGGCATTTGGGAAGCTAATGGCTGACTTGGGTGTTAAGAGCAAGGATGCTTATGGTGTGGCAGGAAATATTGTGGAGCAGGCGATCTCAAATATAAGAACAGTTTATTCCTACGTTGCTGAGCAGAAAACAGTCGATAAATTCAGCCATGCCCTTGAAGAGAGCATGGAGCTTGGCATAAAGCAAGGATTGATGAAAGGTCTTATGATAGGAAGCATGGGTGTGATGTTTGCAACTTGGGCATTTCAGTCATGGGTTGGGGGCATTCTCGTCTCCGAAAAAGGCGAAAGTGGTGGCCGTGTCTTCATTGCTGGTACCTGCATCATCCTTGGAGGACTGTAAGCTTCTAATATCTCAAGTTAATTACTCTTTCTGCATAACAATATACAAGAAACAAATTCATGCTAAGATGTTACTATATTAGCAAGCTAAGCATGTTAAATCGAGCTTTGTCTAATTTCAGGTCCTGCATAACTGCTCTACCTAATGTGCCATACATCACAGAGGCATCGGCTGCTTCAAAGAGGATATTTGAGATGATCAATCGCATCCCTGACATAGACGTTGAAGATGACAAAGGAAAAGTTTTGGCTACTGTGAGGGGACAGATTGAGTTCAGAGAAGTTCATTTCAGTTATCCATCAAGAAAAGATGAGGCAGTCCTTGAGGGGCTTAGTCTTAGAATAAGGCCTGGTCAGAAAGTTGGCCTTGTTGGAGGAAGTGGTTCAGGGAAATCAACAATTGTGTCTTTGCTCGAGAGATTCTACGATCCTGTGAAGGGAGACATACTGCTTGATGGGCACAGAATCAAGAAACTCCAGCTGAAATGGTACAGGTCTCAATTTGGGCTGGTAAGTCAAGAGCCAGTGTTGTTTGCCACATCAATAAAGGAAAATGTGTTGTTTGGGAAAGAAGATGCTTCTCTGGAAGAGGTCATGACTGCAGCTAAAGCTGCAAATGCACACAGTTTCATAGTTGAATTCCCGCAAGGATATGATACACAAGTAAGCAATTCTTCATACATTTAGCATAAACTTCTTAGAATATATCCAAGTTTGTAATTAGAAATAATCTTGAATGAATTCAGGTGGGGCAGCTTGGAGTTCAGTTATCAGGAGGCCAGAAGCAAAGAATCGCGATAGCAAGAGCATTGCTTAGAGATCCTAAAATTCTTCTACTTGATGAGGCTACAAGCGCTCTAGATGCACATTCGGAAAGCTCAGTACAAGAGGCGATTGATCAAGCTGCACAAGGCCGGACTACAGTACTAATTGCACACCGCCTTTCTTCAATCAGGAACGTTGATACTATTATGGTACTTGAATCTGGTAGAGTTGCTGAATCAGGTAGCCATGATGATCTAGTGCAGATAAATGATGGTCTCTACAGTCGAATGGTGAATCTTCAGAAATCATCAGCTCTCAACAATGAGTTCTCACCAGAAACTAGCCCAAAGAAACTGATGTATTCCCATTCCCAAAGCCTCAGATCTCTAAATGGTTCAAGCTTACAAAACAGCCCTGCTTCACCCTTCTTGCCTGCATTGCCCGTGAGCTTGCTTTCGTCTATGCAAAACAGTCCAGCTTCATCCTTTGGTGTTCCTTATGAAAGAGATGAAAAAGAATCAGACCCTTCATCAAGTCCTTATTCACTACGGCAGCTGTTTCAAATGAATTCACCAGAGTGGAAGCAAACCTTACTCGGCTGTTTAGGAGCTGTCGGATTTGGGGCAGTTCAGCCTATAAATGCATACTGCATGGGAGCTCTTGTCTCTGCCTACTTTGGAGATAGAAGCTCAAAGATTAAGTCAGAAACAAGATTTTACTGCTTCATCTTTTTAAGCATTGGAGTTGTTACCTTCTTTTCAAACATTCTCCAGCACTACAATTTTGCGGTGATGGGAGAGAGACTAACAAGGCGCCTACGCGAAATGGTTCTTGAAAAGATACTCAGTTACGAGATTGGTTGGTTTGACAGAGATGAAAACACAAGTGCTGCAATCTGTGCAAGGCTTTCCACAGAAGCCAACTTGGTTCGTTCCCTTGTAGGAGACCGCATGTCTTTACTCGTTCAGGTCTTCACCAACGCTCTTCTATCCTTCGTTCTTGGACTAATAGTCGCGTGGAGGCTTGCTGCTGTAATGATCTCCATACAGCCTATGATCATCACCAGCTTTTACTTCAGAACAGTTTTGATGAAGCAAATGTCTGTCAAAGCTCAAGAAGCACAGAATGAAGGGAGCCAAGTAGCAAGTGAAGCAGTAGTTAATCACAGAACTATCACTGCATTCTCTTCTCAGAGAAGGATCTTAGCCCTCTTCGAGGCCACGTTGGAAGGGCCACGAGCTCAGAGCAGACGACAGTCGTGGATTTCTGGTGCAGGATTGTGTACCTCTCAATTCTTGACAACAGCTAGTGTAGCTTTATCGTTTTGGTATGGTGGAACGTTGATGGGAAAGGGATTGATCAGCTCGAAGCAGCTTTTTCTAGCTTTCTTCATATTGATGAGCACTGGTAGAACCATTGCAGATGCAGGGGCAATGTCATCTGATTTGTCCAAAGGCAGCAGTGCAGTGAGTTCTGTGTTGGCGATTCTAGACCGGGAAAGCAAGATTGAGTCAAGCAAATCTGATAAAGATTTGGAAATGGATGAAGCTGCACGAGGCAAGATAGAATTTGATGATGTCTACTTCTCCTACCCGTCTCGGCCTGCACGAATGATCCTCAATGGCCTTAATCTCAAGATAGAAGCAGGACAGACAGTGGCACTTGTAGGAGAGAGTGGCTGTGGCAAGTCCACTGTCATTGGCCTAATCGAAAGATTCTATGATCCAGTAAAAGGAACGGTCATGATCGAAGATCAAGATATCAGAAGCTACAATCTGAGAGAGATGAGATCACACATTGCACTAGTGAGCCAAGAACCAGCTCTTTTTGCTGGAACCATCCATGAAAACATAATCTATGGCTGCAGGGATGGCGCCACGCAGTCTGAAATCGAGCAAGCTGCAACACTTGCAAATGCTCATGAGTTCATAAGGTAATATACAACTAACTAATCAAACAATACTCTGCTGCAAGCTGCAGCTAGCTGAGCTATATATATTTTCTTGAATGTTGCAGTTCAATGAAGGATGGCTACCAAACCTACTGCGGAGAGAGAGGAGTCCAGCTCTCGGGAGGGCAGAAGCAGCGAATAGCACTTGCACGCGCTATACTAAAGAAGCCGAAAATCCTGCTGTTGGATGAGGCAACGAGTGCTCTAGATAGCTTGGCCGAGAGTTTAGTACAGGAAGCATTAGATAAGATGATGGTAGGTAGAACCTGCGTTGTAGTAGCACACCGGCTATCTACGATACAGATGGCTGACACCATTGCAGTTGTTAAGAATGGGAAGATTGTGGAAGAAGGAACACATTCTGCTCTACTTGCTCTTGGAGATGCTGGTTCATACTATTCTTTAGTCAAGCTGCAGCATCACTACTCTCCATAGATCTATGTGAAGGATTAATGATGAGTTATTGCAGGTACAAAACAAGTAAATGAATTGATGAAAACTAGAGACGATCATGAATGAAGGAAAGGGTTTCAACTTTCAACTGGGAAATATGATCCAATATTGAGAGGTCGTGTTTTCATTTTTAATTATGCCTAGATCTTGATAATGTGATCATGAATATAGGATCAAGCAGGTAAGCAATCAACTAAGATACAAACATGATGAATATATATGAGCTGAGTTCACTTTTGTCTTATATCTCAACTCGACTCTTCAATAGTACTGTCATATATATATATATATTCAATACAGTTGACGTCCATTGATGATAGTAAAATACGAGATGTATGTAACAGTCTATTGGGCTATTATTTTGTCTCATCTGAGTTATACATGGCAAGTTGGTATCATTATTTACCGTCGTTTCATGTTGAAGCCAATGAATAAGCTGTCAAAAATGGGTTTTCATCATAGGATCGATGTTTCTTGACTAAATACACAAAAAAAAAAAAAATATTCACAATTTCATCGACAACTAGCATGTTCACTTTCAATTGGTCGATGCTGACTAATCTTTGATGTTGAGATCAATCTTAATTATATTCGGAAATTGAAGAAACTTATTCTTGTTTTCAACTTTCAGACAAGGTATGTTCAGAGATATGATTATATATAACTATGTTCAGATATAACAATCTGTATCATATATTGTTTCCAGGCGGCAGACAATTTGACTCAAACACAAATTTGTTGGCATGCAAAGCCAAATAATTAGTAATTGTGATTTAGGAATTACTCCATGATTATTTTTTTATTTTATTTTTATTTTTTTAGTCACATACCCGACCTGGTGGTATTGAGAAGATTCGAACCCGTGATCTATGGTCTCCAAACAATCTTACTCCACCACTAGCTCATCCACATCGGGACATTACTGCATGTTTTAAGTATAGTTTTTATCATAAATTAATGACATTATATTAGCAAGAATAATTAAATTTTTTTTAACACCTATGTTTAAATATCCAACACGTATTTGTTTTTTACCAATTTATAGAAAGTTAATTCTTTTACAAGGATTAATTAATTTGATGGAGAATCAATACCATAGCATTTCTTCCCTAAAAAATAAAAAATAAAAAAATAAACATGGCATTTCAATCACAAGATTGTCATTACGACTAGGCCACCCACGAGATATAAAACAAATTAATAACTACATATCCATGCATCTAATTTCATGTATTACAAACGCTCTTTTTTACGTTTCAAAATCATCCTTAATTCATTTTTTTTTTGTCAAGATCTTTGTATTGCTGATATCAATACATTTTTTTTTTATCTTCTCAACATCTATATATGTTCTTGATTGATCATCTCTTTTTTTCAACAATGATTGATTACTTTCTTATGTTTGTGAATTTGTGATGTTATATGACCGACACAAACAAATTAACATTTTGAAAAAACTAGTTTCCGATCGATGTCCCAAAATTCTCAAAGAATATTTCACGATTATATTTATATTAATAGGAAAAAAAAAGAATATACAACCAAAATATGACCGCTCTCTTGATCAAGACAATTCAACCTAAAATTCATACAATAATCTAATCATGTGATAAATGGAAATTTTCCTAGGAATTTGTGCATAGTGTTTCTAAAATGTGTATAATAAAATACCAGAAATTCAACTTGGCTAATAAAAAAAATTAAAGAACGAAGTCGGAATTTTCATTATTGACCGAGGCGATTAGCCTTCTTGAAATTTTCGAAACACCTATATTAATTAAACGCACAGGCCCAAATGCCGCCCAAAACCCATCACTTTGACACCATGCACTTTTTTTATAATTGAATTCTAATACAAAAAATTGTTAAACAATATTGTTTAATTACTCTTTCTGATCATATACTCCCTCCATCCCATTTTGATAAATTTATTTTCATTTTTAATATGTCTCAATATATAGGCATGTTTCAATATATATTTAGCTAATTTATTAATATATACCCTTATTTAATATGTTTACATTAGAAATTAATTGACTGTCAAAGAAATATATAGGGCATATATATTAGGAAGTTTCTTAATTAATCATCTTTCTCAATCCTTTTCTTAATTCCCGTAAAAAATCCCAATCAACCTATCAAAATGGGACGGACGGAGTATAATTTTTAATAGAAATTAAATAAAAAATTAAAATTCAATGCAAAATAATAAAATAAAAAATAACGGTTCAAATGCTGTTATATATTGAACTCTAATGAATTAATGTAATGTTGTTAAAACGTGCACAAGTGTGAAAATTATTAGTTAATTTGCACCGATTTAATTAATTATTGCACACCAAAACGAGTTTAATTGATGATAGAGTAATTGTGTCATTATAATATATACACACTTACAATTTATTTGTGTGTATACTTAATCTAAGTGACTACTATGATATGGATTAAATGAGACCATTTTCCTAGTGTGAGAATTAAGACATCATCTTACATCATTCAATTTAATGATCTAATAATTGAGATTTAATGTAGAGATGGTGGTAATTTCATAAATAATAGGACCAAAAATAAAGAAAAGAGGGTCATTTTCGTCCAAACCCATTAAAATGATGATGCCAGCAATTAAAAAAAAATCTTAAAAACTTTAAACGACCATAACTTGCTCGTTTTTAATCCAATGCACACAAAAAAATATCAAATTAAAGCTTTATTCGTGATCTTTCATTTAAGATATCGGAATGCTATTTTTAGATGAAAAAATATGGACGAAAAATACAAAAGCTAATTTTCTACGCGTGTCCAGGTTGTAAATGCTTTTGTTAGCATATAATAATTATTCGTCAGCATTATGATAACATATGCTAACGAAGCATTTGTCATATGCTAACACAATGTATTCAATGTGCTACCAAAGAATTATCATAATGCTAGCGTAGTACAAATTTATTAGGGTTTATTCAATCTAAATTATGGCTTATTTCATCTAATTGTGATTACTTTTTTTGAATTTAATTTTTCATTTTTAGTTCCTAATTGATTATTATGATTTATTCCATCCAATTATGGTTTAATTTATAACATGTTTTGACAGAGTATTGTCATATGCTAACATAGTGTATTCACAGTGCTGATGAAACAAAACCATAATGCTAACGTAGTACAAATATATTATTATTATAATTTGTTCCGACTAATTTAGGATTTACCACATCCAATCAATGTTTATTTCATCTAATTAGGTTTATTTCATCCAATTATGGTTTCTTCCATTTAATTAGGACTTATTAAATCAAATTAGGTTTATAAATAATTTTTAGAATACATTTTTCGCTAACAATATTTGAAAATTTTAATTAGCATAACGATAATGCTTTGTTAGCATGATTATAATACTTCATTGGCGTGACGACCTGTTATCAAATCCTCCACGATTTTTATAAGAGTTACCAAATTACGTTAATACTCCCGAGCGAAAAAAAATTTCAAATTTTACAAAATCACCACCGCCTTTTTATTCAAATTTGGACCTTTGATTTTTGAGAATTGTGTGGTGTGAGATATGGTCTTAGTTCTCACATTAGGATTGATTTCCACCTAACCCCTCCCCTATATATATACACACTTACAATTTTATTTTTATTTTACAAATCAAACTAATTAGTTTTTAAACTTTTTTTTTTTAACTTTTGACAAATAGAGAAAAGGGGGAGAGAATTCAAATAATAAATTGGTAAATAAAATTTTCATCACTCATATTAGTTAAGATTTTTTTTTAATTAATACATGCAGGAAATGATAAGAGAAATTCTATTTAATTAAGTTGAAAATGAGAAAATCACAGTATTATTCTTTCTTTGTCACGCTCCGATCCAATTCCACGCTTCCATACTCAAATACTCTTTTCTATACCGTATATATATGTATATATATATATATATTAGTACTGACAATTGCTTTTATTATCATTACATATCTCTCTCTCTCTCTCTCTCTATCTCTCTCTCTCTCTCTCCCCCCCGCCGGTAACAAATTAAAATGAAGGTCCGATCTTGGCTGTCAACATGCTCCGCAGCCACATGCGTCGCCACCTCCGGCGACTCCGCCGCTCCATATCCGCTAGGAACTCTCTCCCCTCCGCCAAAATCCCTATTCTCCGACACCAGCAGCGGTTACTCGGATTCCCAAACCAACTCCAGCAACAGCAGCATTCAAAGCAATCTCTCTCTCCTAACCCTCCCCTCCGTCCCTTCCCTACAAAAACTCACCCTCTCCCCCCTCAACTCCGCTGACAATCCCCCCTCCGCCGCCCTCCTCACCTGCCTCAGCCCCCACCGCCGCGCCCACATCCATTTCCTCGCCCTCCACAACCACCTCCTCTACGCCGCCTCCGGCAACCAAATCAACGTCTACGATACCATCACCAGCACCCTCTTCGACACCTTCAACGACGACAAAACCTCCACCGGCGCCGTCAAATCCATCGCCTTCCGCGGCGGCAGAATCTTCACCGCCCACCAAGACTGCAGAATCCGCGTCTGGAAACTCAACGATCAGAAGAAACACAAGCTCGTCGCCGCCCTCCCGACGCTCGAAGACCGGCTGCGACGATTCATTCTTCCCCACAACTACGTCAAGGTCCGCCGCCACAAGCAGCGGCTCTGGATTGAGCACCACGACGCCGTTTCCGGGCTCTCTGCCTCCGCAAATGATCGCGAAAACTTCGTGGCGTCGATATCGTGGGACAGAAGCATCAAAATCTGGCAGGGGGTGAATTTCCACTGCCTCCAATCAATCAACAAAGCGCACGACGACGCCATCAACGCCGTCGTTATATCAAACGACGGGTTGATCTACACCGGCTCTGCGGACCGGAAAATCAAAGTTTGGAGAAAGGAAGAGGGAAAATACTCGCTGACGGCGACGCTGGAGAAGCACAAATCGGCGGTGAATGCACTCGCGCTGAGTGATGACGGGTCGGTTCTGTTTTCCGGGTCGTGCGACCGATCCATTTTGGTGTGGGAGAGAGAAGACAGCGCCGGCCACATGGCGGTGACGGGGGCGTTGAGGGGTCATGCAAAAGCGATTCTTTGTTTGATCAACGTTCGTGATTTGCTTACGAGTGGATCCGCTGATCGAACGGTCAGGATCTGGCAGCGCGGGTTTGATGGGAGGTACTGCTGTTTGGCTGTTTTGGAGGGGCATCAAACGCCGGTGAGGTCGCTGGCGGCGGTGGCGGCGGAGGATGGCGGTGGTGTGATGGTGTTTAGTGGGAGTTTTGATGGGGAGGTTAGGGTGTGGCAAGTTGATGTATCTGGTGTTAAGGGTTTTGATAAACCAGTAAATTTCTTCAATTAATGTATGAAATTTGTATAGTTTTTTTTTATTTTTTTTAGGTTGGATGTTTAACTAGAACCTCGATGGTGGTCTAGTGGATAGAGTAGCGATCCGGTGACTGATCTTATTTTTAAATCACATCACTCATTTTAAGTTGAGATATGTTGATGGCACTCTACAATTAATGGAAAGGCATGCAGCGGTGGCCAGTGGGTCTGAACTCCAAATCTTTCCATATAAATTTTTACACTTGGGGTATTCCTAATTAATGTAATGTATCTCAAGAAAAAGTTGATTAGCTAGGTAGGTTCTTTTATTAGTTTTTTTGTCTAATTTTGATTTCATGGCTCCAATATAATAATTAGAGACAAAAACTATTTTAGCCATTTAAACTTTTAAAAAAATTATTTTAATCAGTAAGTTTTAAACATATTTTTTTAGTCACTTTGGACCAAAATTCCCTTTAGACATAAAAAAAATAAAAAATATCAAATATGCTTTTATCTTCATCTTCATCTTTAGATCTGTTTTCATCTTCAGAAAGAGAATTAAAATATCGTCGATCATCATCTTCATTTTCAGATTTGTTTTTCATCTTCATCGTCGATCTTTATCTTCATATCTGCTTTTCATCTTCATTGTCGATCTTCATCTTCATCGTTGATCTTCATTTCTTGGACCATAGTTCTCGTCATACTTCGTCCATGTCGAGCTAGTGCAGTGAGCAATTAAGTTCGACTTTTACAAAAAAAAAAAATGATTTTGTTCTTAACTGCGCGCTGGATTGTTCTTAAGTGCGCGCAAAACCCGGCGCGCACAAGGCATGCGCGCACGCAGACATCGGCAGACTATCGGCGGACTATCGGCATGACATCGGTTGATAATTTTTATATATCGGCAGAACAACTGTTGATAATTTGGCCTCAAGTATGCGTGATTTTCTTCTTAACTGCGCCCACAAGCATGCGCACAAGGCATGCGCGCACAAAGTAAGTGAGCGCGCAGACATCGACGGACTATCGGCATGACATCGGTTGATAATTTCTGTGCATCGGCAGAACAACTGTTGATAATTTGGCCTCAGGTGCGCGTGATTTCTTCTTGTGGGCGCCCACAAGCATGCGTGCATAAGGCATGTGCGCACAAAGTAAGCGCGCACACGCACAAAGTAAGCATGCGCGCGCATATATCGGCAGAACACATCGGCAGGACATCGATTGATAATTTATGTGCATCGGCAGAACAACTGTTGATAATTTGGCCTCAGGTGCGCACGATTTTCTTCTTAACTGCACCCACAAGCATGCGCGCAGGGCTCGCACGCAGTTAAGAACATCATTTTTCCAGATTTTTCGAAAGTTGCAGAAATACTTCATTTTTTCCAGATTTTCAAACATCAACTATATTAGTGGTACTTTTATTGTCAAAGCATGTCTATTATGTGTAGAAATAAACTTCAAACTTCAAAAACAAACAACATCTAACAATCTAACAATATTCTTCGAATCAAATTTTCCCCAAATCAAACTTTAAAAAAAACACCTAACAATCTAACAATATTATTAATAATTAGATCTGAAACATACACATGTTGGGGAATGATTTTCTATTTCTTCGCTTGAATTTTCAAAGTCGACGACTCGTTGGTGGAGAAATCTGGAAAGAGAGATCTTCACACGATTTTTCGGAGGTTGATGACTTGAATCTGGAGAAATCTTTGCTTGAATTTTCAGTGTTGCAGATTCCATTAGTGTTGAAGAAGATGAGATGTAGAAGAGAGAGAGAGAGAGAGAGAGAGAGAATTTTTTTAAAAATCTCATTTCAAAATCTGAAATGTGAATGGCGAGCGGTTGAATAGGTGGGGAATTGAAATAGGTTAAAAATAAATATAAGGGTAATATAGTAATTCTGACCAAATAAAATATGTTTAAAAATTACTGACTAAAATAAATCTTTTAATAGTTTGACCGGCTACTTCCATATATTCCCACTAATAATTAATATAGGGTTCAGTGAATGTTGCCTGCGAGGCAATATAGGCTTAATAATGTATACAATCTATCTTGTATTCTAAATTACGTACTATCAATATTGAATTTGAATTTTTATTTATTTACGGGATTTTTTTTTTATCATTAATTGACCAATTGCTCTTGGATATTAGGCCTAAGTCCTAGCATTCATCTACATAGGCTTATCCAATTCAAGTTTCCGAACCACGTACGTACGATGCATCTTTAAGAAGTTACAGTGATAGAAAATAAAATGAGAATTATCAATTCAATGCTCCAAAGATGGTTTATCACAATTTAAAAGATAAATTATATCGATTCTAGATTTGAAAGATCATCAATTTAAGGTTTGAAGATTTAATAATATTAAAATTTCATGTTATAGAAGGTGGCGTGACCGTTAAATATACACATCATTTTTATCCTAAATTAAATTAAAAAAACACAAATTTACATTTATTAATTACCTTAATTAAATTAAATAGAGTACTTTATTAAATTATGTCAATTCAGCGTCTACTTAATTGAATTAAAGATCTATAGAAATTTAAATTAAATTCAACTTTTAATTAAATTCAATTTGTAATTGTATTAAATTAATTTTTTGGATTCTATCACAATAATAAATTGATATAGTTCTTTTCCTTTTCAATTGTAATAGGGAAATGATTATTTTAAAAAGAGATCTAGAGAGAGTATAAAATTAACATTAATTAAATTGTTAAATATTTCAATAAGATTTAATATAGTTGGTCATGGAAATAAAATCATCATAGTCAATTATAAATATAATAAAATTTAATTAACCAAAAAAATAAAGATGAATTTCAAACTACAAAGTAATGAGACCCGAACGACGGAAAGTGATAATTTTTATTTGACAAAATTTAATAAAAATCTCTGTTTAATTTAATTAAAATAATTAATTAAAATATGTGTTTGTTTAATTTAATATATATTAAAAATGATGTGAATATATATTAGATCGCCACATCACCTTCCGTTGAATGAAGTTTTAACACTACTGCTTTCCTCAAAAAAAAAAAAAAAACACTACTGCTAAATCTCAAAGCCTTAAATCGATAGTTTTAGATATTTCAAACCTTCAATCGATAGAATCTATCTTTCAGGCTCTATATCAATAACTAAATCATTTTTCGGACCTTTAAATTGATAATTCTCCAAAATAAAAATATAGATTATGGTTTATATTCTATATATATATATATGTATTATTCTAAATATATTAATTAATCAATTGATCACACTACAAAAAAAATGGTCCTTAGAGATAAGATTATTAGCGACGACAAATGTCGTCACTAATACTAGATTTTTAGTAACGACATGTCGTTTCTAATAATCACTTGTCATCTCTAATAAAATTTTTGTGATGACATTGTGGTCGCTTAAAAATATTTTTTGCAACGACATTATGTCGTCGCAAATAGAACGTCCCTAAAAGTTCGTTCCAAATAAACTAAAAATTATTTTAAGTGACAACATTGTCGTCATAAAAAATGTCATTAGAAATGACATGTAATTATTAGCGACGACATATTGTTACTTAAGTCTATTATTAGTGACGACATTTGTCGTCGCTAATAATATTGTCACTAAAGACCATTTTTTTGATAGTGTCAATTCACCATTTTTGCTCTTCATAACTCAAACTTCATAACTCAAACTGCTGGTGTACGTGTGTATGAAAATTTAATAATTTAATCTCAACCATCCTTGAAAAGTTTTCAGGGATGAGAGTTTAGAAATTTAATCAGAATTTGTTGAATTTTTTAAAAAAGAATACAAGGGGGAAATAATAAACGAAGTTAGTTTGTTAGTTTTATAAACACAACATTGACAATTAATTCCCAATTTTAAAAGGTGCGGTGGGGAATGAGACAAGCTCTTATTTTTTATTTTATTTTTATTTTTTAAGATAAGAAGTCGACAAGCTTTGTTATTTCTCTCATTAATAGAGAATCTATCTAGCTAGTGGGGGACTCTAAATTTGGATTTTCTGGAACGATAAAACCAAATGTTAATGCCTTGTAATTGCCAATTTTATGAGAGTTCTCTTTGTTCACATAGTTCTCGAACAAGGTTAATAGTGTTGATGGAGTGGTGTAAGTTTCGATTAAAGTTTGAATCCCATCAGCATATATGAGTGATGTCTATTAAATGCGCACTCCGATAACTGGCGACTGCAGACTATATATATATATATATATATATATATATATATATATATATATATAATAATGTCGTATCTTCTTGGCTTGATAGCGAGTGATTAATGAGTTTATATATAATTGAAAAATTATATGTTGGAAATACACTGACTCTTTCTGGGTTGAGTTCGTTATCTAAATGGTTTTTTATTTAAACATATCTGTACCTACTTGCCATACTTCTTGTTCATTGCCAAAAAAAAATTTGTTAGATGAATAAAAAGAATAAATAGCTAGCTAATAATTTGAGAGTAGAGATCCTCTAGTCTCAACTTTGTGTGCCAACATTACATAATATTATTGTAAAAATAAAATTTATTATATTAAAACTAATCATAATTAATATTTATCTCTAAAAATTGAAATTTTAAAAAATTATATACCTTACATATTATATTAATTAAAAATAAAAATTAAATATTAAAAATAATCATAAACCTAATTGGGTGGAATAAATCCTAAATAAAATTGTAAAATTATACTAAAGCTAAAGAAATTAAAATTAAAGAAAAAATAAAATAAGAAGTAATAATTTTGAGATTTGGTATACGGTTGGCACACAGAAGTTGAAACTAGAGGATCTCAGTGATAATGAGAACTCCAAGTTGACCTCACAATATTTAGATCTAAGTATTCAAGGTAAAACTTATTTAGAATAATTAAAAAAAAGAAAATAAAAACTTATTTAGAATAATTAATTAAGGGGAAAAAGGAAAACATATGTAAGAATTGATATGAATAATATAAACAATATTTTAGGTCTATAAAACCGAAAATATCTGACTCTTAATTCACTTCCTTCGCCATTCACATTAATATATTCATATTACAATTACAACATGTCTTCTATTTCAAATTGTATCATATCTTTTATATTTGAATCACTCAAAAGTAAAACATCAGATATATTTAATGACATTATAAGCATACAATTGATATATATTATACCGTGTATAAAATATCCTTAAAAAAAACTATATGTAAAACATTCTCTCTCCAAAAAAAATCTAAAACATAATATAATTAATGGAGTTATGGAGACACCAAACAAAACAATGGGTGGTTTGAAAAACAACAACGGGTAACGTGAATAACGGGAATCAGCCAATCAAGTGCACGGAACGGAACTGATCGAGCAATTTATTACGAATAATTAAGGAATCAAATCAAATGTTAATTTTCTATTTAAAAACCAAGTTTAGTTAAGATCAACATTAAACGCCAAAATTAAAGAACTAGGTAGGCTGGTAGCACGTGCTAATCCTCGTGATTAGCTGTTGATTTTGAAGTTAATATATATCATTAGCATGCAGACTTTATATATGATGCTAAAAAAATCTGATTACGACAAATCAAGGCTTTTTATAACAATCCCTGTTAATTAGCTATAAATATTGCCTTTTTAAATGTTTAATTATTTTTTTTTTGAGAAAAAATGTTTAATTAGTTAACTTTTATTTGATTAGTATTCTTTTTCAGTCTTGATTGTTGAAAACTAACTATTTTGTCCGCTTTGGGAGTACTAATGGACTGGAAAGGTTCATTAGTTAACTTACTTAATTATCTGCATGATTAATCAAATTGATAATATATAATCCATTTAATTAGTTCATATTATATTAATAATTTGATGTTTTTCATGAAAATTAAGATACAAAAAATGTGTCAAATATACCATTTTTCTTTCTCTCCACGAATATCAAATTAAATGCTAGTAAGTTATATGGAAAAAATATCATCTATTAGTGGTAAGTTAGATGTAGGATAATTTATAGTGCTTTAACAAGGGGTAAAATTGAGAGATTATGTATGAAAAATAGTAAACATAAAAAATTTGAAACAAAATTAAAATTTTAAAACATAAAATAATATGAAACGGAAGATGTACAAAATGATGATTAATTGGTATATATAATTTAGGAGTAATGCTATTTGGCCATACATGTGGCCGGCCATAATACTTAACTAAAGTAATGTTTCAATATTTGGTAAGTAGCTAATTAAGATTTTAATCATTGATTAATGTTTATTTACTCTTATAACATTCACTCATTTTAGAAAGAAATTGACTTATTATTTTAAAATTGGAAGTTTTTATTTATTTTATTTTATTTTAAAATATTGAATCATATAATAAACAAGTTTATAAAAATAAAACATATTATTGAATTTATTTTTGTTTCTTATGTTTTATTTTATTTTAAAATTTTAAATCACATAATAATAAAATTTATTAATAAAACATATTATTGAATTTATTTTTTATCTAATATTTTTATTTATTTTGAAATTTTGAACCACATAACAATCAATTTTATTGATACAATATATCATTTAATATATTTTTCTTTACTAATACTTTTATTTTATTTTATTATTTGAATTAGATAATAATCAAATTTATTAATTAAATATACTATTGAATTTATTTTCATTTTGTTATATTTTTTATTTTAAAAAATTGAATCACATAATAATCAAATTTATTAATACAATATATTAACTAATTTATTAAATAAAATAATTTTAAATTTAATAAGATGAGTGTAAAATATATTATTGAAATGACTAAAAAATAAAAAAAAAATGAATTTATTAAAAGGAGTATAAAATCTTAAATTTAGTAATAGGAGTATAAAAAATTTTAATCATTTTTTAGGGAGAAGAACCCATTAGTTTTTTATATTCTTAACCATATATATTTTTGATGTCCCTTTTTCACATCTAATTTAATATTTTAAGTTTTTCTTATAATTAAATTAAGAACCAATGCAACCAATTTAAGGCAATTATATATATGCTACATTATATTTGTAATTATCGATAATTAACAAAATAATTTTTGTTGATTATCACATAATTTTCAAATGAATTTCTTGTTTATTTTGATATATATTAGTTTAATTTTTAATTTTTATTATAGTTTTTTTATTTAAAGTTATTTTCCATTAACATATTTGTAGAGATTTTTATGAATATTTCAAAATTTTCAAACACAACAAGGCAACCTCTTTTTAGAATTGACTATAAGGGTACAAGTGTAAATATACATCAATTAATAATTAGAATCTTAATTAACAACTTACCAAAAATTAAAATTTTACATTAATTAAATATTATGGCCGGCCAGCAAAATAACATTATCCATAATTTAGAATATATATGTTGACCGCCTGTCTCTAAGTCTCACTATAAATAATTTGAGTAGATATTTTAGGTAATTAAACTAAAAAAAAGGCAAAGGCGATGAGACCATAATATTGCAAACCGCAAGTGGGGGGCATAGCTGTTGGGCATAAATTTATGAGCAGGAAGTGCCCAATTGAGAGAGAGAGAGAGAGAGAGAGAGAGACCCATGCTGCAAAAGTTGGGAAAAGGTAAAAACACCACATATATATAGCTCGATTCATTTTGCATGATGAAAAATATAAGCCAGCATATTTTGAAAATATTTTGCAAACTAAAAATGATATCCGTGTTTTTTTTTTCTCTCTCTTTTTTGCGCAACTTGGCAAGTTGAATTTGAACTCGGGTAATAAAATACTTATATTTGTTACTTTAAATTAAAAGTGTGCTGCAGAATGAACATGTGGTCACCACCATTTTAATCCTTGGAATATCCTATAATATCACTATGTAACGAATTATATAAAATATGCCTTTTCAATTTCAATACATGTCAAAACTAGTATCCAAATTTTGAGTTTAATCCCTGAAGATTGAACTAAAGAATTACGTATAACTATAATTAATCTATGATTACTTCTGGTTGCGGACGTTTTCAAAAACATTGATGAAATAAGGGTTATCAAGATTTTATGTTATTTTTGTCAAAAAATAAAATAAAATAAAATAAAGAGTCTTGTGTGAAACCACCTTACAAGTCAAAATTCGAAATTCAAATTCAAAATAATCGAACACTTATTACAAGGGCTGGTCTCTTATACATAAGGTCTGATGGGACGGCCCACGATGATCCGACCCGGCCCAGTTTTAAAAAAAAAAAACATTTCTGCAGACGCGGGCCAAACGCGCCCACGCGCGGCGCGTGGGGTACACGCGCTTGTAATAATTTTTTATTATTATTATTTTTTCAATTTTTTCTGATTTTATTTTCATTTTTCAGTTTTTTTTTTGTTTTTGCTCCCAAATTATATGCCCTAAAATACAATTAGTAAACCCTAAAAAACACAAAATAAACCACTACAAACATCCCAAAAAAATCCTAAAAACACAAAGTAAATCCCTAAAAACACAAAAAAAAACCCCTAAAAAACACAAAATAAACCCCTAAAAAACAACCCAAAAAAATTCCTAAAAAACATAAAATAAACCCCTAAAAACATCTCCAAAAATACCCTAAAAAACACAAAATAAACCCCTAAAAACACCCCAAAAAATGCTAAACCCTAAACCCTCCCCCCAAAAAAAAACTCTAAAAAAAATTAACAAAATACTAAACCCTAAACCCCAAACCCCTAAGCTCTAAACATTAATTGTGATAAAATATCATAATTTGAATTAAAGAAACTTGTATACGACAAGTTGCAAGCCCAATACTTTTTGTGGTTACGGGTGATACTTTTTGTACTTCGAAATGATACTTTTTAGTGTTAAGAGTGGTACTATTTCTGGTGAACTTTTTTTTCTTTTTCTTTTTGGCGGGGCGGGGCAGGGCGGGTCAGGGTTGACCTGCGCGTTGACCCGCGAACCCGCCCCGTCTGATGGTCTGATTTTGGTTTCTAAAGCCTGATAAGAAACTTTGTGTTATTACAAAATTATAAATTTGCCAATGAATATGAGTTTGGATCCAGATCTTGAGTCTTGACCTATAAGACTGTTCCACACAAATTTCATGATTTTTTTGTAATGTTATCTAGATTATATTGTATTTTTTGTGTGGAATAGTCTTAGATTGTACTCCCACCATCTCGATTATACAGTTCCTATTACTATTTTGATGTGTCCCACAATTATATAGTCTCATTATTATAAGTAGCATTACTTTTCACAGTAACGTACAAATACACCCTTATTAATTTTTAAAAATTAAAAATTAATCACTTAAATTTTGAAAGTCATAAATATTAAATAAGGTTATTATTGAAAACCTTTAATATCTTGTTTTCATAAATATTTTTAATATATGTGCGACTAAAAAAGATACTATATAATTGAGAAGGGGGGAGGGATATTAACTATTAACAAATATAAAATAAGGTATACACATACAGTAAAACCTCTATAAATTAATATTCTATAAAGTAATAAACTCTCTAAAATAATAAAATATCCCGGTCCCGACGTGGACCTTTATAAAAAATCATCAAATTCGATAAGATAATAATTTTTCAGAAAATCCCTTTATAAATATTAGGTCTCATTAAAACTCTAAATTAATAATTCATAAATATTACAATTATAAATATTATGGTAATTTGCTAAAATATGAATCTATTGTTACTTGTTTTTTCTTAAAATTTAAATCTATTGCTAAAATATATTTAATTGACTATAATAGTTATTTAAGTGCAATAAATTAATTTAAATATGTATATTTAAGTAATTCTAATGAATTGATACATGCGTCCATGAATATAATAGTTAATTGTATATAATGAATTGATATTATACATGAATATATTTAATTAGTTACAAAGAATTGGTTGATGCATGAATATAATCAATGAAATATATATGAATTCATTTATTTTCAATACATATGTACTACATTTGTTAAATTTAAAAAATCTATCTTTTAATTAATAAAATATTAATTTATTGATATATTAATATCTCTCTAAATTAATAAAATTTCATGGTCCCAAAGTTATTAATTTATAGAGGTTTTATTGTAATTGTAAGATGAATCGCTGAGTTCTCTAGTTGGATCCGAGATACCGTAGAGTGAATTGATTTAATTTGTTTGAGGTAAATATAAATTTATATCTTAAAATGAAATTAATAAACACTAAAAAACACAAAATAAATCCCTAAAAAAATCCTAAAAAACACAAAATATACCACTTTAAAAACCCTAAAAAACACAAAATAAATCTCTACAAAATCATGAACCCTAAAAAAACCCTGAACTCCTAAACTCTAAACATTAATTGGAATGGAAAAAATACAATTTGAACTAAATAAACTAGTATAAGATAACTATCAGACACCTTACTTTTTAATGATGCAGGTGATACTTTTTGAATTTTGAGTGATACTTTTTAATATTACAGTTGGTACTGATTTTGCCGGATTTTTTTTTTTTGCTAGTTGACCCGCGTTTTGACCTGACCTGTCTGAAATAAGCCTTATTTACATCTAGTGCATGTAAGTGTTTGTAATTGTGCAACATAAAATGATCAGTCCATTTTCTCATGTCTAATAATTATAAAAAGGAATCTTATGTGAGACCGTTCACATGTCAAAATTAATAAGACAGATCAAGATTTGAATCTAAACACAATTAAATATCGGTAAAATTTTAAGGCAAAAACTTCCCTACACTAGTTCTATATAGTGTTATATCAAACGATCAACGCGGGTCAATTATTTGACTGAGTGATACTTTTTAAGGTTAAAAGTGATAATTTTTGAATTTTGAATGATACTTTTTAGTATTACGGTTGATACTGATTTTGATAGGATTTTTTTTCTGACCGATATTTTTTAAGGACATAAGTAATACTTTTGAGTTTTTTTAGTGATATTTTTTAATATTAGAGTTGATACTGATTTTGACGTTGACCAGTCAATGCACATTTCCCAACATTAACCAGTCAACGGCTAATGGTGTACAACTAGTGCACACAAATTCAGCTCAAATTTTAAGTATGCAATGAAATATGAGTTTTACTTTGAGTCTTGACTCGTTTTATGGATTTTTGACCCGTAAAACAATCCCAAATAATTTTTTATCTAATTATAATTTCGTATATATATGTACTGAATTTGAGCAATTTGAAGACAAATTATAAATATCGATTTTCCTTATATTAATTTCATTATATGAAAGAATATTATTTATTCTTTTATGGTAGGAGATCGAAGACTTAATTGATGGAATTTTTAGACTAATTAAATATAATCTAATAAATACACAACTAGTAATGTTAATGTCAAATAAGATCCTTAAAAGATTTTGTCGATTAAATGAATGCATGCACCACGTAATACATTATAAAATTATTCGTGTCTCGTACTTACGTTTTTTTTTTTTTTTTGGAGGAGACGTACTAACTAATATAGTATTAATTAGTATTAGCTGGTTGTTGTGAATTGTATTCTTATATATATAATTAATGCCATAGCTAGATTGTATAATATTAAATGATGTTATTATTAATAAATGAGGACCCTATCTAAGCCACCATATTGGTTGTATTATAATATTATACAAAAATGCAGATTATAAAATATTATCCATATATCACCATCTTTTTTGAGGGACATATATCACTAATTATATTCATACCAAAATCACTACAAAAAATACAGGCTTTTAGCGACGGACATTAACAATGGATTAAAGTATGCTATTAATAGCGACGAATCAAAGATGGACTATCTGTCATTACCACTTTCAGGAATTAAAAATGACGGGATTGGTTCGCTGCTGAAATTAACGATGAACTTATGATAGGTTTTCTGTCATTGGATGTAACGACAGAACAATTTCGTCGTTAGTTTTTTTTATATTTCAATATATAATTAATTAAATAAGTTAACGATGAATACTTGTCTGTCGTTAGTCCTTTACGACGGATATAACGTCGTCAAATTTAACGACAGATTGTTATCCGTTGTTATTTATTTATTTATTTATTTAATTTTAATATAATTATTTAATTTAACGACATATTTGTTCCATCGTTAGAGTAACGACAGACAAATCAGTAGTTAGTCTGTTGCTAAAATTTGAAATTATGGGATATGAAGATCCCGCTTTCTTTCTTCTCTGCTAGAACCCTAATCGAGCCCCTCTCTCTTACCTCGATTCTTCTCTCCGACGAAGCCATAGCCGTAACCTTCTCGCTTGCTGCTGCAAACCCGCCACCGCCCTCTCTAGTCTCCTATTTCCTCTTTCCCATTTTCTCTCTTCTCGCCACCACCCAGCCTCCGCCGCAAACGACCCGCTGCAGGTTCCCCGTTCCCGGAGACGCCACACTGCCGCTGTCGAAGATGCTGCAGTCGCTGTAAGTTCTCTCTCTTTCCCTCTCTCTGCAGCGCTGTGTATGTGTGTATGTGTATTCACGATCGGTTAATTCAGTGTATGTGTGTGTGTATGTGTTCTTTGCATAAATGAAATCTCCAAAAATAGTGAAGAACTAATGCTTGACATACACTCTTATGATTTTGATGCTTCTTCTTTTGTGAAATCTGCATTAGAGATGCACATAATGCAAATTAATGCTAGTCAAGTATGAAATCCTTCTTCGTGTTGTCTGTGTTCTGCATATCTTCTAGCAGGAGTTTGCTGAAGTTTTCGTGTTTAGGAAATTAATAGAGTTGTTGATCTATCAAGATAGTGACAAAACTTTTGGATATGAATTGATGATGTTTGTTATATGAAATTGTGTAGTTTATATAGTTTTTGTGTAGTTCTGGAGCAGTCTTTCATCTCCAATCAAATTTAAACATGATATTTGTTATATGTTGTTATTTCAAATTTATCACATAGCCAAATATTTCCCTACCTATCCAAAGAGCCTACATTACAACCAAATATAAAGTCCTTTATGATTTTCAATTTAATAATGTAATTTCAATAGTGAAGAGATAGACGATTTGCAAGCATATGGTTGCTTGCTGTGTATTTTTGATTTGAGAGTATACCCTATACACTTGAGTGTGAAGTGAATTTTTCCTATTCACCTTTTGTGGGGTCTGTAATTCCAATGAAATTGATTGATGTGCTGTTAATTTTATATGTCTAATCTTTCCATGTTTAGTTTGACGCATATGAGAGAAATCCAAGGCAAGTATCATGATCATCACTTCATATCTTATCTTTTCTTTTCTTTTTCGTTGCTCGGGATGTGAAACAATTTAAATTTGGGGGTTAGATAGCTGTGTATTTTACACAACTTTTGGATATGAATTGATGATGTTTAAGTTGATAAATGGTGTGATTTTTATAGCTTTTGTGCTCATTATGCTATCATTTTGGACTTTTGATGTGTTTGTGAGTTTTGTAGTAATAATGGTGAATTTGATGATTATTTGATGCAAAATGATCAAGTATGTGCTTGGAGAGTTAAAGGAGGGATCAATTAGGCCTTTGCACCGAATTTAAAGACCAAAGTCCGCTAGAATTGATGAAAATAATTCAAAATAATCCAAATGGGTGATTGAAGGGCCTAGGAAGATGGAAAATCAGGTTAGGAGCATTGTGCAAGTTGAATCGGCTCAATTGGACGAGAAACGAGTGAGAACGGATCGTTTTAGTGAAGTCTGCGCGCGCAAGGTCGACCCACGGGTCGACCCGACCCACCAGTCGACCCAGAGGGCTTATTTTACACATGGTCGGGTCAACCCAGTCACTCGACCCATCAGTCGATCCAGACGGACCCAGTTCAGGATTTTCGAGGTTTTTCTTCACTTTGGACTTCATTTTAACTCTAGGATTCCCCCCAACACTATAAATACCTTCTCTACTCATTAGAAAAGTAGTCCAACACAGTCTAATTTAATTTAGTTTAGTAACAAGAGACGTACCAAGGTGAACAAAATTATGGAGGCATAACAAAGACTCTGGAGGCTGCAACAAGATTGAAGACCCAGGTTCTTTATTATGTTGAACAATATTTTATTACCATGTTTTTTTTATTCTTTTTCTTTGACTATATCTAGATAATTTTCCTTAGACTGTAGAGATGTAAAACTACAATGGATTTTGTGTTTTGATTAATATTTCAATTTTTGCTTCCATATATTGGTTTATAATTCTTGGTTTTGATTTCTCATCTATGATTGTTAGCAACCACTTATGCACGTTAGATTAAACAAGATGTTATATTACGAATGTTTAGAAGTACCGACCAAGTGAAAAAATGTTCATAGAAAATTATGATCGTATGTGCTTTTAGGAGTTGTTAAATTACTTAGAAGGACTAAAAGTTGAATATGTAATTTATTAATCGATTTTACAAACTTACTCGAGAGAGAGGTTTTTAATATCTCTGTGATTTTCCACCATATATGAATTAAATTGGTTTTTTGAATTGATTGATCTTGCATAGATGACATTGTAGGAGAAGAATGCCCTATGATCTATTTTCTTTTATTTGATCTTTATATTATTTTCATGTTCTTTTTATTTACGTATTATTTCATTCGAACTCTCATTAGATCTAAGTATCTAGATATTAACAAGGTCTCTATATTTTAGTACTCACAATATTATTTGTCATTACAATCCCTGTGGATATGATACTCTTGCTCACTACATATTACACTCACACCGTACACTTGCGATTGTTTTTACTGATAATAAAATAGTGGTCAAATATTTCATCTATTTCGTTTTGATTGTTATTTTAATTTTTTTATTTTGTGTAAAAGTATTTGTTGTTTTATATATTTTCACACTCTCTCCTCCAATTTTAGCCATATCCCAAATCCTAAAAATAAATTGAGAGATACAATGTTGTCTTATTTTTACGAAAATATAAGCGTTAAGATTTTATGTTATATATAATGGATGAGTATATTAATCCATAAAATTAATTATTATTCTAAATTAAAAAAAAAACTAAAACAACAATCAAAACGAAACGGATGGAGTATAAAATATAAATGAAATAAAAACTAATCCTAACAGTACATGTACAAAATCTAGTGGATATAATCAATTCCTAATTTACACACTAGAGCAATGTTTACATTTGATCCATATATGCATTTATTTAATTTTTTAAAAAATGTTAGTTTATGTAGTTATACCTTTTGTAATATATAATTGGAAATAATGATCTTTTATGCATAAGAATTTGATTTTCATATAAACAACTGTATAAACAAATAGTCCATCTATCTATACATATATTAAGGCAAAATCGTGTGATAGACAATGGTTCTAATAACATGATTTAACAATTATACTTCAGACACTATTTTTTGTACAATAGAAAATAGTTTTGAGTTAACTAACAACAACAGTGATATTTATTGTTGTAATTTTTTTTATTGCATTATTTAGGATGGATTAGATTACAACCATTGTCTTTTAATAATTTTTTACAATTTTATTTATTCTTATTTTTTACTTGGAAATTTGAGAATTGTAACATTTTTTATTTTATTTTTTTACGCATAAAAATTGTTTTCATTTGTGTTGCACTATAATAATAATAATAATAATAATAATAATAATAATAATAATAATAATAATAATAATAATAATAATATAATTTGCAATAATTTTTTTTCTGTTTTAATTTCCTCATTTAAAGTAAATAATATTTTTTATATATTTTATTTATTTAAAAAAACAAATATTCTTTAATTGTGGACAATTATACATTGCTATTTATAGAATCGTGTCATTCGAAATATTCCAATTCGATCTTTCTAACATGGATTTTCATTCAGTTCCTAAAATTTAATATCTTTTGTCATAACAAAACATAATTGATCTTCTTATCTAATTAATTAATGCATGTGTATATCGTTTTATTAATTTTAAAAATTTGAAAATGGCATATAGAATTAAAAAGTAATCATATTATTAAAAATCTAAAAAAATAATAATTATTTGTGCATCACATAGGAGAAATACTAGTTAGTAATAATTAAGGTACATATTTATTATAAAGAAATTGACTCTTGCTTCAACTGGTTTTTTATATAATACTAGAATGACCCATCATAATATGTACAAATAAGATATATAAACAACTACTCTCCTCTGTAAATGACCTACTGCTGTTAATTACCAAATGTAGTTTACCTCTTAGGTGTGGTTCGCATTCTATTACACAAAATCGGAATTTACCCAGTGAGTACCTTCGGGTAGCAGTTGCAGGTTACACTCGACATATAAAAATATTTAAAAGTATTATTTTATTATAAATTATAAATATAAGCAAATATAATAAAAATGTTTAACAAAATACTGTAGTGGTCCCCGGAGAATACTCATGTATAAAAGAGAGACATCTAAGATTCAAAATCTACTGCTCACTCTCCCCCAAATAAAAAAAAAAAAAAAGATAAATTATCATTGTGTTTTTAATTTTTTTATTAAAAAAAATCTAAGTTATGTTTGTTTTAAAGTTTTTATTTTTAAAATTTTACGTAAATTGAATAATATTTAATGCATAGATTTCAAAGTTCTTTCTACTTTATATGAATTTTATTATTTTTGTATTGATACAATATATAGTTAACAACTTTTATATAGATATATATAATGCATATGACATATAATACTTAAATTATTATGTATATGCATTTTTCAAAAGTTATTTGTTTATCAAAATAATCTATCACACACTTTGAATTATACTCATTAAATTTTTTAAAATGATAATCATCATTACAAAATTTTCATGAATTTATCATTCATCATGTTTGTTTATCATAAATTATAAACGTTTTCAACACATTTTGATAAGTGGTAGTTATATAATATATAAATGTAGCGGTCATACCAACATTTCTTAGAAATTCTATGATAAATATTTTTAAATATATTATAATATTGCCCAACTTTTATTTAAAACGAAAATTGGAAAGATTATTAAAATATATTTATTTTATTTAGAATTATATAATAAATAAATAATTATTTTATTATCATGTTCCCCATCTATATTTTAATTGAAATATGAATGGATATGTTATTAAAAATATTATTATAGCAACAACAACAATAAAGTCGAATTGAATTGAAATGCCGTTTTCTGATGTCCGCCACATAATGATGTTGATAAATAAAAAGAATAGTCAATAGAAATATTTTTCATTAATAAAAGTCTTTGAAATAAAAAAAATCAATCCTAAAATATCACATTTCGTTGTGTTTCATATCTCGTATTATTTTTTTCAATAATTGATGTCCACCGATCACTTCCTACACTATTTTCGGACCATACTATATATATGTTCAACTTTAATCCTTCAACATATATTAACGATGTGATGTTGGTTTTTTTTTTTTTTTTTTTTTTTTTTTTTGCTTTTGAGTTTTTTTCTTCGAATATATTGTGTGAATTTTCATATAATAAAAAAATATACTTTATAATCAATATAAGTATAACCTATAGAATATAATTTTAAAGATGGAGATGTTTTGTTTAACTAAAGATATAATTATAGAAACTTATAAAGAGAGCATTTCTTTTCTTTAATACAATTAAATACTAAGAAGACATAATGTTCAATTATAATATAAATAATATATAGTTCACGTAAAAAAGTCAATAGGTTTGCTATGTTTATTGTTTTTGTAATTGATTGATCGGTTTCCTAAATAATAGATTTGTTATGTTTTATATTTCTATGATTACTTGGAATTTTTTATGAAGGTAGGAAAATAATTAATATTGATTACATGTTATTTATGGTATTATGGTTGATATTATTAAATATTGATTTAATAATAATTTATTTAAATTTTATATTAAGTATTTTTATATTTGGAAATGTGATTTTTGGTGAAAAATGCATAATTCTATATTAGTGTGGGAACTAGGACCATATCTCCACTATTCAATTTAATGATCCAATGGTTGATTTAATAGTAAAGATGGTGACAATTTCGTAAATAATAAGGCAAAAAAAAAGGAAGAATGACTATTTTCGCCAAAACTTTTAAAATTAATGATGTTAGCAATTTAAAAAAATCTTAAAAATTTTAAATGACCATAACTTGATCGTTTTTAATCTAATGCAGACAAAAAATATATCAAATTAAAGCTCTCTTCGTGCTCTTTCATTTAAGATATCGAAAGGTCATGTTTAGATGAAAAATATGAATAAAAAGTACAAAATATAATTTTTTGCGCGTGTCCAGGTTGTAAATGCGTTCGTTAGCTTATAATAATATTTCGTCAACATTATGATAACGTATGCTAATATATGCTAATGAAGCATCTGTCATATGCTAACATAATGTATTGTAACGATCGAGTCCTAGTAGAACCAAAACGTCTCCAAAAGACATACGTACACGCTTACGTAATAAACACTTTAAAAAATAGATTTAACTTTATAAATAATTTGTAAACGGACATCATCTTAACTTAAAAATGTTTAAACCATGCACTCAGGCGTTCTCAAAGTCAATTTTCAACAAGCTTTTCAAAATCACTAACTCACACATAACCAAATTATGACTTGTCAACAAGAAACTATACATAGTCAATTAGGCCACTCAAAATAACCATGAACATACTTTATAACAAAGTTTACTCTTATTCATTGGATGAGAGACCCAATGTGATCACAAGAATACTTTACGGTTACTTATTTAGACATTTAGTCACAAAGTAAACCGTCTGTGCTTGTAAGTTGGAATTCCTCTGTGAATGAAGTCTCATAATATCCAATCATTGCTTAAACAATGCTATTAAAAATATTTAACATGCTTTTCATGGATGAATTTAAAACATAATTATGAGTTATAGAAAAAAACCACCTGGATGATCTCAAAGTGTAGTGAAAATTATATGCAATGCTATTATACTTCCCATTCGTCTCGCCCTATGAAATTAAAATTCTAGCTTAGAAACCTCAAATAGGCCATTAAGGTAATAACCTAGGTCCTAAATAACTTAATTAAGGATTTCCCATGCCTTGGGATCGTTTGGGATTGAAATAGAGTCAAACGGGCGAATAATGCACATTTGACGGAATAGATCAACTTAGTGATCCTGATTGAGAATTTATCGGATTTCCTAGACCAAATTGAATGGATAAATATGTATTGAACTCAATTCAATAACTAAGAAGCTCGATTTACATAAAGAAGTGAATTTTAATTTTTAGAATTTATTTTGAGCAATATACAATATTTTACTTATATGACTAAATCCCGATTTCTAAAAATCCTAATTTAATTCTCAAGTACTAAACTAGAATTAGGAGAATATGAATTTGGGAATTGGATTCATTTATATATTATGGCCAAACTTAAGAATTGATAGATCAAATATCATTGGATTAAAAATTTAGAAATGATAGAAATAAAACTTGTAATACGAAGTTTACACGATAAAAAAAATTTAGAACTTGAATAATCAAATTAATTCAAAAGAAGACCTCGGTGTTAAGAACCTTACCCTTATTTTTCTTCTACTTTTCTTCCTTCAATTTTTTTCCCCTTCCGATTATGCTTCTGATTTTATTTTCCTTTTTTTCGATTTTCTTTTTCTTTTTATATATTTCTCTCACCTTACTCTAATTCCCAATATATATATATATATATATATATATATACACTCCTATTCTACACGTATACCTAAGTATACTATATATGACTAGCTAGGCAAGTCTATATATATATATATATATATATGACTAAAGCTAACCTATCCAACTATTGATAAACACACATAAATGTTATTCACACTTACAGATCCTCAATCAATTCCAAATGGCGAACACGTATTCGCGGAGGAATTTAATTAGATAAGGTTTTAATAGTTACTAATCATTTCCTAACATGATTGATTATAGTTAGATGTTTTTTTTTTTATATAACCAAAATGGTTCCACCCACATACGCATGTCTATATGATATATATATTTTAATTAAATGATTAATTGGAAATAAATTTGAATTGGTTCGAAAATAATTGGAACAATTGGAATATAATAAAATTTTCGGGTTCAAATTATCAAATGAAATAAATTTCATTGGAAGGCTAAATATAGCCCAATTTGAATAATCTTGGTATCAAGATGATCCCATTAGTCTCTATTTTTATAATATGAATTCTAATATTAATTAGAATTAAAACTCAATTAAGGTCGATACTTTTCTTTGTCTTGTAGTGCCTATAAGACCATAATTTAAATTAACCCAAAATAATTTGGATTCTAATTTCATAAAATTTCTTACTATATAATAAAATTAATTATTATATTTTTCGGGATGTTATATGTATTCACTGTGCTAACGAAGAATTATTACAATGTTAGCGCAGTGCATATTTATTATGGTTTATTCAATCTCAATTATGGTTTATTTCATCTCAATTAGGATTTATTCCATCTCAATTATGATTTATTCCATCTAATTGTGATTAATAATTACTTTTTTAATTTAATTTTCTTTTTTTAGTTCCTGATTGATTATTAGGGTTTATTCCATCCAATTATGGTTTATAACATATGCTGGCAGAGTAATGTTATATGCTAACATAGTGTATTTACAGTGCTGACGAAGCAAAATCAAAATACTAACATAATACATATATATTATTGATATGATTTGTTCTGACTCATTTAGGGTTTATCACATCCAATCATGGTTTATTTCATCCAATTAGGGTTTCTTCCATTCATTTAAGATTTATTAAATCAAATTCGGTTTATAATTATCTTTTAGAATATATTTTTCGCTAACAATATTAGAAAACTTTAGTTAGCATCACGATATTGCTTCGTTAGCATGATGATAATACTTCATTAGCATGACGACCTATTATCAAATATTCTGTGATTTTTATAAGAATTGTCAAATTACATTAATGCCCTGCCTGAAAAACTTTTCAAATATTACAGAATTGTCATCGCTCTTTTAATCAAATATGGGCCTTTGATTTTTGAAGATTGTGTGGTGTGAGATGTGGTCCTAGTTCCTATACTAAGATTAGTTTTCATCAAACCCCTCCCCTATATATATAGTATGAAGATTATGATTTTGGTAAATATAATCAAAATCAACCGAAATAGTATTTTCATTGGAGTAGAGATCCTTTAGTCCTAACTTTGTGTGCCAACCGTGTGCCAACATTAAAATTATATATTGTTAATAATATTTTTTGTAAAAATAATTTTTTTTATATTATATCTAATCATAATTAATATTTATTTCTAAAAATTAAAATTTTAAAAAATTATATACCTTAAGTTTGGAATAATCAACCCTAAAAATTAATCATATTAACTAAAAAGTGAAAACTAAATATTAAAAAATAATTATAAACTCTAATTGGGTGGAATAAACCCTAAATAAAATTGTAAAATTATGCTAAACCTAAAGAAATTAAAATTGAAGAAAAAACTAAAAGAAAATGTAATAATGGTACACGGTTGATACACACAAATTAAATTGAAACTAGAGGATTTCAAGTGTTTTCATCGAAAATATTGGGTCATTTATGTTAAAGTGTTCAAACATTGATCAAATATCAAAATATTGGAAATTAAATTATATTTAATCCAATTATATATGAAAAATTAGTATTAAAATAATAATTTTAATAAAATGAGAATTGAAAAATAGTAACTCAAATGTGGTGATTATAGGAATTGACTCTCATGCACATGTGCCGTGGCCACAATATCGGTGATAGGAGGAGCGTTTCCGACTTCCGAGAAGTTAAATTGAACATGTATATATTTGAAATGTGGAGTGCTTAAAATAGATCATCATCATGTCTCATCAATTACAACATTTTAATCCAATCAACTAGGTGACATATTCATATTTTAATGTTTGCACAGTATTATATATGCACGATCCCAACTTGTCAACTTGCCCATGCACAAGAAATGCAGCAGTATATTATGTGTGACTCTCATTAATTTACATCATATATATTATATAATAGTATAATATATATATTGACCTTAGGACAATAGAAAAGAGCCAAAAATGAAATCTAAAATATGAATGATTACTGCAATAGTCTCCTCAAGATTGGCAATTGTCTTGGACGAGACACCTCATATCCCACCCACTTTCCCTCATGTTTTTATATGTCACACTCTTGAAATCTCAATCTCTCCTTATATTGGTTGCTTCAACTCCGAATCATCAATCCAGATCATCTATTTCAAATGATATGTTCCGATCATCTTCTACGACACAATTTTAGTTTAAATCGATTTCCTCAAAACACTTCATATATACGTATAGTTGTCTGGTTTATGTGGGATTTGAGTTAATTGATAAAATAATCCGATCTAATTAAGTGTTTGGTTCCAATGATAGGAGATCGGTGTTGATGATGGATCTGGACTCTTATCATCCATTTGAGTGATAATTCATCACTTCAATTCATCTCACATTTGATTAAATTCAAAATTACTCATCTGTCCTCAATTAAATAATATTTGAATTTTTCTATTCTCAATTTTGAAAATATTTACATAAGTGCATATTATGTATAAATTAATTTTCCTTGAATTCACTTTTAAATAAAATACTAAAAACAATGAAAATAAGAATAATAATCTACCGTAAATTCTACTATAAATCAATAATTTCAACTTTAAATTAATAATGAAAATCTTATTCAAATTACATAATTTTGTTCATATTTAATGATTACTGCTATAAATTCATAATTGCAATGTAATTAGTAGTCCATAATTTAAGTTTCAAGTTTTGAGTAAAAATAATTGCAATTTTAAATTAATGAAAATTTTTGTGGAGGACATTCAACTACATTTTAATTATAATTCTTCAATCTAAATAAAATATTAACAATCTATCATAAACCATCAAAATCTCAACCAATTAATCAAAACATATAATTATTTTTGTATGATCAGCGTAATCCTACTTTATTCTAATGTATCTATTCCATCAATCGAACCAAAAGGGGCAATCTAGGGTGTCCTTGGTTTGAGGGATCATATATGGTAGTTTAGCCTTTATTAATAAAATTATCTCACCTTGTCAAGTGTTTGGTTCGCATGATCATAGGAGTCTGATATTGATGATAGGCTGGAGCTCCTAACACCTATTTGAGTGATATTTCATCACCCAAAAATTGGGGTGATTAAATTCATCCCACCTTTCAATTAAATTTAAAATTATTGAATTATCCTCAGTTAAATAACATCTGAATATTTTCACGTACCTTCAATTTTGGAAATACTTACACAAGTGCAATATATATCAACTAATTTTCCTTGAAATCACTTTTAAATAAATGACTGGAAACACTAAAAAAAGAATAGTAATCCACCGTAAATTATACTGTAAATCCGTAATTGGAATCTAATTTGTCATCCATAATTTTATTTTTCAAGTTTTTTGAGTAAAAATAATTGCAACTTTACATTAATAATGAAAAATTATGTGGAGGGCAATTTAGGCACTCAATTACATTTTAATTATAATCCTTCAATTTAAACAAAAAATTATAGACAATCTATTATAACCTATTAAAATTATAATCAAACAATTCAAATATATAATTATTTTTATATGAAGAATGCAATCCTATTTTACCATATCAATCTTATATATCACATCAACCGAATCAAGTGGCCATATATATATATATATATATATATATATATATATATATATATATATATATCGGGAGATGCTATATATCTAGCCACTTAAGAACCTACTTATATAGAATTTTGATTGCGCCACCAATAATATTTAATAAGTTTTTGGAAATTCTTGAAACTTTTAAGCAACAAACTTCTGAGCCTTGACATATCTGCTATACCAACAGTACACATATTGCATATTATATCGCATTAGTGTGAATCTAAGCCAAGTTGCAAAAAGAAACAAAGTGGTAAAGGTAACATATCTTAATCATGCAAATTTGTGACATGAGTTTGATTGATATAATTCTTCCATGCCTGTAATTTTAATTTTGAATTATTGGGCGCAAGTTGAAATTGTAATTAAATAATTAAGGATATATGGTGTCATTTTATGAAGGTCAAAATACAAATTAAAGGTTCATCTATAGTTTTCAATGGTATGTCATATATAATATTTTTAATTTCTGCTTTTGAGTTCCTTTATGACAGGTCAAAGCTGTTGAATTCATTCATTTACCTAACATGTAATAAATTTGTCAAAGTTTCAAACTAATAATTTCTGATTTGGTTTAATCTTCTACCAGTATATCTCCATCTCTGTGCGATGTACGAATATCAATTTTAAGAATTACAATGTCAAAAGTTATGCATGACTATGTGTGTGTGTGTGTGTGTTTTAAAGGAAAAAATTCATCCCCAATTAAATAATGCTACATCAGTGTATGCTCCAATAAGTATAAAATTATAGATTAAAATTTATGTTTATATAATATTTGATGTGATTGACATATAACACTACAAGAATCGCGGAGTTTAGCGACGGACATTAACGAAGGATAAATCCGCCGTTATGAACGATGGACTAGCGATGTAATTTCCGTCGTTGCTGATTTCAGTTGAAAATTTTGGCAGGATGGCTCGCGCTTAAACTTAACGACGGATCTGAGATGGAATATCCATCGTTACCATTAACGACGGCTCAGTCCGTCGTAAGCTTTTTTTAAAATTAATTTTTAATTAAATCTTAAACTTAACGACGAATTAGTTCCACCATTAGAGTTCGGATTTTATTTTTCCCTTTTTTTAATATTTAGCAACAGAAATAATCCGTTGTTAGATTTTTTTAGAAAATCATCATTAAATTAATTATTTAACGACAGATTTTGTCCGTTGTTAGCGATTTAATTAAATATTAATTAAAAAATATTAATGACAGATTATTTTCGTCATTAGTCCGTCGCTAATTCTTAATATTACAATCACGGAACATCACATACATTTCATTTCTTCCCCAACCCTAATCCCCAATTTTCGAGCGGCGATCCACCGGTGACGAGGTCCAATCCGGTAGTAAGTTCTCTCTCTCTCACTCTGCCTCTCTCTCTCAATCTGTTTCTCGTCTCTCTCTCTCCCTGCCCTCTCGTTTCTCTCTCTCTCTGCCCTCTCTCGTCTCTCTCTACCATCTCTCCATCTCTTTGCCCTCTCTCCCTCTCTACCTCTCTATATCTCTTGTTTCTCTCTTTACCCTCTTTTCCGCTCTCTCTCAATTTTGTGTAATTTTGTTTAGTTGTTAAGTGTTAGTGTGTGTGTGTGTGTGTGTTTAATTTTGTGTAATTATGTTTAATTGTTATAATTGTTGTTTAATTTTTTTTATTTAGTGTTGTTCAAATTATTTTGCTCTTCAATTGGTAGAATCAAATCATAAAAGATTAAGAGGCCAGTTTCATTTGCCAAATTAATGTTTTTACGATTTTAATATGCATGTTAAATAGAATATAATGTTGTTAAATTTATTAAATGAAATAGATGTATGATATAATATTCATTTTCAAAATCAATACACGGTTCGGTTGCACATTGGGAAGTATGGGTTTGTGAAAAATTATCACGTCTGGAGGTATCAAGGAGAAACTGCAGAGACTGCGACTACGGTTATGAATTTTGGGCGGGAGACTATATCAAATGCGTACAATCAAATGGTCTTTGATGCTGGTGGTCCAGATCTTTACATGGATAACAGTGTAGACCATCAGATTCTGGAGGAGCCTCTCAACCAGAAGCACAAAAATTATATGACATGTTGAATGCTGCAGATAAAGAGTTATGGCCTGGCTGTTAGACGCATTCACAATTCTCACTCGTAGTTCATCTCATAACCTTGAAGTCTGAGAACAACATGTCACAGAAGTGCTTCAATCAGATTACAGAATTGATGAAAGAGATAGTGCCTAAGAATAACTTAGTCACAGACAATTTCTATACCACAAAGAAATTATTATGCGGTATGGGATTATCAGTAGAGAAGATTGACTACTGCTTCAGAAATTGCATGATCTTTTGGGCGGGAGACAATGGATTGTTAGAATGTAAGTTTTGTGGTCATCCTCGATACAAGAGTCGAGATAATGAGAAGGGGAAGAAAAAAGTTGCTCATAAGAAGATGTACTATTGTCCTCTCACTCATCGACTGCAGAAATTGTATGTATCTAACGCCACAGATGCTGAAATGCGTTGGCATGCATCATCAGTTGATGATGAGGTGATGCGTCATCCAGCAGATTCTGCTGCTTGGAAGCATTTGAATAAAAATTTCTTGATTTTGCAGCCGAAATTTGCAACGTTAGGTTGGGTATTTCTACAGATAGTTTCCAACCTTCTGGGCAATCAGGTCAGTAATATTCCTCATGCCCTGTTATAATGACACCATATAATCTTTCACCTTGGATGTGCATGAAGAAACACTATATGTTCCTTACAGTGTTGGTGCCCGGACTGCGCAATCTGAAAGACAAACTTGATGTTTTCTTGTAGCCACTGATATCAGAGTTGATACAATTGTGGGATGTGGGTGTCGACACATATGATGTGTCATTGAAGCAGAATTTTAAGATGTGAGCGGCTCTGATATGGATGATTAGTGATTGCCCTGCCTACTCTATATTATTTAGCTGGAGTACTGCTGGAAGATTATCTTGTCCATATTGTATGATGGATTCAAACACTTTTACACTAGCTTATAGTTGGAAGCAGTCATGGTTTGACAATCATCAAAAATTCTTACCAGCCGACCATCCATTTCATAAGAATAAAAGATCATTTACCAAGAACAAGGCGGTTACTGCAGAACCTCTAGAACTTAGATCAAGAACCGATCTTCTGCAAGAGATTGAGCTACTGAGATTGAAGAAGGTCACATAATTTGGAAGTTATGAAATGAATCTCAGAGTCGGGAAAAATAGTGAGTGGAAGAAAAAGAGTATCTTTTGGGATCTGTCTTATTGGAGTTCATTACTGATTCAACACAATTTGGATGTCATGCATATTGAAAAGAATGTGTTTGACAATCTATTTAACACGGTGATGAATGTCCCGGGGAAAATAAAAAATACTACCAAATCAAGAGAAGAATTGAATATCTACTGCAATCGACCCGAATTAAAACGTGATGCCAGGATGGGCAAATACCCCAAATCCTCTTACATGCTTGACAAAGCTGAGAAAAAGGTTTTGTGTGAATGGGTGAAAGAGCTCAAATTTCCTGATGGTTATGTGTCGAACATGAGTAGATGTGTCGATATGCAGAAGCTGAAGATATTTGGATTGAAAAATTACGATTGTCACGTGCTAATGCAACAGATCCCACCCATAACATTTAAAGAACTTCTCCCACTTGTTGTTTGGAAAGCAATCACTGAATTAAGTCTATTTTTTAGGGATTTGTCATTTGCGAACATTAAAGTAGAGGATATGTGTCATCTGCATGAAATGGTCCCTATCATTTTATGCAAGCTGGAATGTATATTTCCTCCAAGCTTCCTTGACTCAAAGTTGATGAAGCTCGTATTGTCAGCCCAGTTCAATATCATTGGATGTACCTATTTGAAAGGCACTTACGAATGCTAAAGAATAATGTACAGAATAAAGAAAAGGTTGAGAGATCAATATGCAATGCTTATTTAGTGGAAAAAGCATCGACCTTTTGTTCCTAATATTTTGAAGATCATGTGCGAACAAAGTGCAGAAATTTGCCTCGAAATTATGACAGTAGAGGTGATGCAGTAAATGACGATCCAGATTGTCTTTCTATATTCAAGTATCCTGGATGATCATTTGGAAAATAGTCAACTAGATTTTTGACTGATCAAGAGTACAATGCTGCTCGAATATACATTTTACTTAAATGCATTGAGGTTGAGCCCTATATAAAGTATGTATCTCAACTTCTCATAAATTTATTTCAATAAGTCATCCAATAATTTATTTCAATAAGTCATGAATCAATTAACATGAATATATATGTTTGTCCAGTTTTTTTGTGAATCAGATGGAAGTAATGCATCTTGATTTACAAAGAGCTGACATTGAGGGTAAATTAGATAAGAAGTTTGCACCTTGGTTTTCCAAATATGTGAGTACATGTACTCATGCGCGTATGTATGTCTCAATGCATAAATTTGTCTTTAATCATTTTATCATATTCTCTAATGTTCATAGGCACAAGATTCTACAAATAATGTAGATAATAAATACATTCGAGATCTCTCAAAAGGGCCACAACGAAGTGTTGTAGTGTATCATGGATATTATATATGAATGGTTACAAATTTCATACCATGAATCACGAAACACGTAGAACTACAATGAATAGTGGATAATGTGTAAAAGGTACCAATTATGGTATGGACGAGAACGATTACTACGATCGCCTTGAAGAAGTGTTTGAGCTTGAATATCCTGGTCTGTCAATTAAAATGATAGTATTATTCAAATGTAAGTGGTTTGACACAACACCATAGGGGACAACGGTTTATCCAAACTACAAATTGGTTTCAATAAATCATTAGCGTAGTTACAATAAATATGAGCCGTTTGTCTTTGTAAAATAAGCAATTCAAATCTATTACTATTGCTATTTGAGTTTATCTCGAGTAAAAAGTGATTGGTGGGCCATGTGTAAGATTAAAGCTAGGTCTAATGAAGAACTCCCACAAGAGGCCTCAATCTCATATATAGAAGTCCCGACTTTTTAAGAGGATGAATTATATAATGATCGGTCTCTACTTATAGAGATTGATAATTCTGTTTCAATTCATCCGAGGTGAGATAGAAATTGAGGACGCAAGGGATGCAGAAGAACAAGACAAAGAAGAAGAGATCTTCACCGATGCAGATGATGATAGTGATAGTATAGACGATGATTAGTTGTGACATACGTGAGTGCTGATTTGTTACATTATTTTTGTGCTACCTTACATTAATTGTAATTTAACTAATTAACATATTTTCTTGGATGCAGATTGACACGCGGTCATTTTGCGCTCAAAATAAATTTGTAATGCTCCTATTCCCACAACGAGCGTAGCCAGCTTGTGAGTACGGGTCAATCCCACAAAGAGCTGATGTAATTTCACCTTCGAGTCACCAATCGAAAAGGGGGATTTTATGTTATCACTGTACTCAAAGTAAATCTGCAAAAGAAAATTAAAGACAATATCAAATAACAAAAGGTTCTGGCATTTGAACTAGAATTTGATTTAAGTATAAAACTACTCGATCATGGGCACATCGATTTTCATACATGTTAAGCCACCAGTTATGGAGACCGGATCCATCTCTGCATCTCCTCATTCATCCTTTCATTTTAGGTTTAAAATCGATTCCTCATCAAGTAAACCCCTAACCTATCATCCACCTCCTGGTTCCCCCAAGAGATATAAATGATAGGAAGCATTGTGCCTCTAGATGAACCCAAATTTATTGTGTTTACCAATTCCTCGTGTGCCGATAACAACCTATCGATTCCCTTATTACTATATGAATCAACACACAGTCACGATTCACCTATTCAATTAATAGTGGTGTGCCCTCTATGTCTAATGAGTGATCAGCCACATTGGGCATTTCAGACACACACTCACGTAGAACAGGTTCAAGAATTAACAGAAACCTATCATGCATTACTATGCCCATTTCAACCTCACGAGTCCAGATTTGTACTTAAACCATTTTCATTGTTCAAACACCATAAATAAAGATCTAGCCAAGCAGGCTAGACATAACTAAAATTGCAGAAATTAAAGACATAAAATAAATGAAAGCTTACTGAATTAATTAATTAAAAATCTCAACTCCAATGATGAGAAACATAAACATATCCTAAGTTCCAAAGGCTTAAGGCCTATTGAATTGTTCTTGCTGCCTAAGCAGCGTATAAAATAAAAGTGCAGAAAAAATAAATATTGTATCAGTGTTTCTGACTTCCAAAGCTCCTAATTCCAAAAAATAAACTAGTTTAAATAGTTACATTTCCGAGTTTGAGTTTCCCCAACAAACCGGAGTCTTCACTGGATTTCGGATTTGGCGTGCCCATCTCAATCTGTTTGGATTAGCATCATCTTGATCAAATTCCTATTTTTTAGGGATTGAGGTTATCTCTTCGTTGCAACGCCTCTTAGGAGTCCAACTTATCACCAACTCTTATTCGGATATGCAACTATTCTTCACGCCTCTTTCCTTCAACTGAATCCTGAAAATCCCGAATGTGCCCATTTCAGGCCTATTGTTGAGTTTGCGCGAGCAATGTGGGCACGACATCATCTGGTCAGCTTCATCCATTTCTGATATGTCCATTCTTCCTCCCGAATGTAGGATGAATACTGAAGAAGTTCCCTGTGCCTCTGAATGCGGTTTATGGCGATGAGATAATCATGAATAATTGGGCATAAAATGCCCCTTTTGCCAGAATCGACCTCCAAAATGCCCTTTGACCTCAACCTGATTCTTTTCGACTTAAAACAGATTAAAAAGGGCATTTATAATGAATAAAATGTCCATAAAAATACGAAATAAATAGACTTATCATACCCACACACTTTAGACATGATTGTCCTCAAGCATGGGATGCAATGCATCCAGAAAAACAAAAGAAGAGAAAGGAGAAAAGAAACAGACTCAAGACATAAGCATGCAAACTGTTAATTTGTGTAGGCATATCAACTTTAATTTTCCAAAAAAATTGCTAAGTTCCAGCATACCAAAAATAGGTCAAAAATGAGTTTAGCATGACAATCCTCACAGTCTCTCTTCACTCAGTGTTTAGGCTTAGTGTATATACTCAATTCAATACAATTCTGTACCTATTCGTCCCATAAGCTTGCTAAAGTTCTGCTGTCAAGTTCCAGAAACCATAGATGCATAAGTATCATCAATAGGGCTTTTTAGGCTAAAGTGGGCATTTCATATAAGGTGGGGCTATATTTCTGTACAGACCCCCCATTTTTCATTTAATCGACCACCCTTTCTGTGCCTTGTTCAGACAATAAATATTTCTTTATCTGGGCATTCTGAACACTTAAGACTAGGGGGAATTTATACTCTCTTTTCTTTTCTTTATTTTCTCCTATCTTTTCTGTCTCTCTTTTTTTTTTATTAAAAATACCACCCTAATAATTCTATCTTCCCCTCTTTTCTGTTTTCAGGCTCTTGTGATGCCCTGGCTATATATTACCATCCCAAATAAAAAATCTTCCAGGGCATTTCATAGGCTTAAAAGGGTTGCAAAGGTTGTGTTATTGGTGGGTCAACTTATATCATGGTGGCTCAGCAAAAGATGGCCTATATCATCTACATATGCATCAACAATTCCAAGACTTCAAACAGAACAATAGCAAGTTGTCACACACATGAAGTAAAGAAAGCTGTGAAATGGGCATACAACACATAGGCTCAAATCTCACAGGGCATGCTAACTCGTTCGTCATCCCTATCTTACTGTGGTATGCTGAATTTTGGTAAGGTAATTAAGTATAAAATCAAATGTAATAGCCACACAAACTTCACAGAAGCATGCTTGACTCAACTGACCACCTACACACTTTGCATTTTGCAAAGTGTCAAAACAGACTTAACAAAGAACAAAAAAAAAATTGAAATGCCCCACCCGCACACTTTGCATTAGGCAAAGTGGGTGAAACAGGGGCGACAAAAAAAAACTAAAACAAAACAAAAAACCTAATCTAAAGACAGAAAGAACTAGGATTAGTCGGTTGTGGGCGTTGGGTAAGAGAACCCAACATGTCAGAAATAGGCCTTCAGGGCTACCTCAATGCAGGTCAACTTTTCATTAGTCTGAAACTGGGCATTCTCCACCATCTCCAATTTTCTTATCATCACCGCGACCAGGTCATCTCCCTACTGGTGGTTTCCTAGATGAACATGCAATCATCAAGAGGCTTGATGGGTCTCTTGTTCTATTCCAAGAGCGACAAGAGACTCACGTGGACTCCTTTGGAGTTTATAATGCCCCGAACAGGCGGTGGACCGCTTCCTAGCCTTCCTAAAGTGAGGCTCCCCACCCTTCTGTTTTTCTCTCCGATCCTAACCTGCAGATCACACCTTTTTCCAAAACAAGCGTAAAATTGCTCCTAAACTAGTTTATTTAAATGGAATTTTTATTTAATTAATAAAAAAGAATTAAAGCAATTAAAAACTGGGTTGCCTCCCAGTAGCTCCCCATTTACTATCATGGGTACGACACCATCCTTGTTCATGCATAAATGGGCACGGTGAGCCATACTGCTCTTTCTTCAGGGTCGATGTGCCCTAAGTAAGATTTTAGTCTGTGCTCATTTACTTTGAAATGCCTTCCTATTTTCGGATTTTTCACTTCTATTATCTTATTAGGAAATTCAACATGCACTTCAAATGACCCGACCCATTTGGTCTTTAGACTTTCTCCCATCAGTTTGAACCTTGAATGGTACAAAAGCACTTGCTGCCCAGGGAAGAATCTCTTTCTTCTAATCACTTGATCATGAAACCTCTTCATTTTTTCATTGTAGAGCACAACATTATCAAAGGCTTCCATTCTCATCTCTTCCAGCTCTTGAATTTGAAATTTTCTAAAATGCCCGGCTGCATCATTGTCCATGTTCAGCTTCTGAAGTGTCCATCGTGCCTTGTGTTCCAGCTTTAGTGTTGGCATAATAGAAGACAACATTCTGTCACTATCGCTTCTTGTGGGCATAATGTAATCCACTACTCCTGGTGGCATCTCCTTGACTGAATCCAACATCTTGAATGCCATCATTTTCATCAAGGGTATCTCAATCAGCTAGTCCTTCCCATAATGCCCATTCCAGAGGCTCTTGATTGCTCATCATTGAAAGAGTGGACTGAGATGGTGCATCAAAGAAATCCAAAAAATTTACATTTTCTGTATCAGGTGGGTACTTCATAGCTTCAAAAATGTTGAACGTAACCTTTTCTCCATCAAATTCGTACGTCAATGTACCCTTATCGACATCAATTTGTGTACGATCTATTTTTATGAAAGGTCTCCCCAGCAAAAGAATTGATGATCTCGTTGTTGTGCCCATATCAAGCACATAGAAATCCACTGGGAATATCATCTCGTCCACCTTAACTAGCACATCTTCGATCAGTTCCTCTGGATACACATTCGACCTGTCTGCTAACTGAATGACCACACGAGTTGGCTGCAGAGGTCCCAACTTTAATTCATTAAAAATTAACAGGGGCATGACGTTTATTGATGCCCCTGATCTAGCATGGCCTTTTTGACCCTTTTTTCTCCAATGATGCATGGTATTGTGAACATGCCTGGATCATCACACTTTTTTAGCATCTTCTTCTGAATTACAGCTGATACATTCTCTCCCACAAGAAACTTAGCATCATCTTTAAACCGTATCTTTCTGGTGCACAACTTCTTCAGCAAATGGGCATACAGCGGAATTTCTTTAATGGATTCAATTAGTGGAATGTTGATTTCCAATTTGCGGAAGACTTTTAGCATCTCTCTCATCTCTTCTTCCTTCTTATTTTGTGCCAATCTACCTGGAAAAAGAGGTTTTCTTGCAATTCTCTATTTCTCTCGAATGGGCTCCAGGGCAGGTTGACTGACGTCTTGTGCTCCATTCTCCGATGATTGTTTTCTCGTTGTGGACACATCATTTTTTATTTCAGCTGAGTGGACCACTTCCGGTAACTCCTTCAAATTTTCAAGGTCACGACATTAACTTGTTCATGAGTGTTCTCCACTTGGCACGAAAATTTACCACTTTTTATTTCCAATCTGTGAACCCTTTGGGTTAATTGAGCAATTTGTTTGCTCATATGTGTAAAGCCCGCTCTTGTCTCTTGCTTAAATTTTTCATTCTCTTGCGCAGTCTTCATGTTTTCTTCTGCCAAGGCTTAAACTAAATCTTCCAACCTCAATCTCATTTTTTCTTCTGGTGGTGGAGGTCACATGGGTGGAGCATCTTCAGGCCTTCTCCATCTGAAGTCCTCATGGTCTCGCCAACCTGAATTGAATGTTTCAAAGTGGGGATCATATCTCCACTGATATTTGTTGTGCCCTTCCACAACATTAACTTCTTATATCTCCTCCTGCATTGGGCATTCGGGGGTAAAATGAAGCACACTTTTACACACCCCACATGGTCTGAAATTTCGTCTTGTGATTGCTACTGTAACAGCCTTTCCAATTCGTTCACATAGCTTTTCAATCATGCTCTCATCATTGGATGATTTTCCAAACGCATTTACGCTTTTTTGTGCCCTCTTCACCAAAATCTCGATTGTCTTCAGCCATCTCGGTCAGAATTCTAAAGGCTTCAGTTGGTCACTTGTTCAATATGGACCCTCCACAAGATGCATTAACAATCGTCATCTCATCTAGCCTCAAACCTCTAACAAAGTGTTGGATTAGATCATGATCAGTTATCTGGTACTGTGGGAATTTCACCAGGATAATCTAGAAATGGTCCTAGTAATCATAGAAACTCTCGTTCATGCCCATTTTCAGACTTTCAATCCTTTTTCTCATCTCCTGCACTCTGGAAGCTGGGAAATACTTCTCCATGTGGTCACACTACTATTCCGCAGAGTATATAACCAGTCTTGTGCCCCATCCTGTAGAGTAAAAGGAAACGAAACTAGTCGAACATATTCTTCCCTTCCATGATCTGATGGTTGAGTTTGGAAAACCATCTCGAAATCTTGCAAATGCTTTTCAGGGTCCTCTCCAGCCATCCCATGAAATTTAGGCAAGATTTGGATGAAGCTTGCTTGTAGATCCCAAGTCTGCGTAACTGTTGTGATCATAATGCCCATTAGACGAAGATTCATGTTAGTCTGAAAGACAAACTGTCTGAAAGTTCTTCCTTCAACGGCCATATTATCAGTATGGTTTTCTCAAATTATTCTTCATCCTTGTGCCCTGCTTCTTCTTGATCTTCTGGTGGTGGTGTGGGCTCACGAGGTCTATTTGTAGCTCATCATGCCCTCTTTGTTGCTGCTCTGTTCTTCCTCGAAGTTTTCTCTATCTCCGGATCGTACAATAGATTTTCTCCTGAAGAAGTCCTGAGACTCAACATCCAGGCATACAAGCTTGGAAAGTAAAATCACTGAAAATCAGCTCTCCAGCAATGGTCCTAATTTTGATGAACGGTCATTTCGTGCTCAAATAAATTTGTAATGCTCCTGTTGTAACAGCCCGATCCCGAGGAGGGGGACGGGGTTGTTGTGCGTAAAATAGCACGAAAAATCGGAAATCCAGGGGGGTGTTTTTAGAATTAAACTAAGTTAGCGCCTCAAAAACTTAGGCAACTTAACTTTATGACTTGGAAGAACTATCATTTTCAACGAATCAATAAGGGTCAAATGGGTCAAAGGATTCACTCGAGTCAAAGAAATGCCAAATCATAGGCCAACCGAAATTTAAACAGAATCCAAAGACAAACAGATAGGGATTTGACTTTTCAAATAAACAAGACCTCATCATAGGCCACATCAACTAAGACTCATAAATAGGTAAGAGTCAAATATACCTTATTGTCCTATTCATAGGACGGATCAAGAAAACTACTTAAGGTTAACTTGGACGAGCAGAAACATGCTTGAAAGAAAAAGCCTCTTTGTAGGCGAACAATAATAACAAGCATGCAAGACTTATTCACAAGCCAACTGAAGATGAATAGATACCAGAATGCTCAATAGGTATGACTATTCAAATAACTCGGAATTAATAAAGGCATAGACGGGTATGTCAAAAGATCACACTTCAGAGACTTTGTTGATAATTAGGATTCATAGCATTTAAAACATGCTACTATCAAGAATCAAGTTACACATCTCAAGACTAAATACTAACATCAGAGTACTTAGCAGAAACTTAGCGGAATAAAACATGTAACCATATAGAGCAACAAACTTGAAACCTCAGACAACCCCACCAGCAGCACATCACCGGCCTCAGCATCTCAACCTGAAAACATTTGAAAAAGAGGGTGTGAGCACTAATGTACTCAGTGGGGTTTTACGAGAAAACTCTTTAATAAACTTTGGAATATCCAATTATAAACTGACGGCATATGGAGAGCAAATCGCAAAAGCCCTCTCCATACCAGCAAAACCTTTTACTTCCTTTCTTGGCGCCTTTCCTGGCTCAAACCTGTTGTCTACTGCACCCTTATGCCTTAGGATGAGAGAGGGGTTACCTTAAGTATCCTCTGAGTATGCGAGGAGATTACCCAGCAGTGACTCCCTTTACTTTCAAATGTTCAACATTAGTGACACGAAGGTCACATCATGATAATGTAAATAATTTGTTCTTTGAGCTCGATAACCTACTTACAACACAAGCTATATCCTTCCTTAACTTCCTTCTTTACTTAACCTTAACCTTCCTTACTTAACTTAGCTAACAATACCAAGCTTAGAGCAATCGTCTAAGGCTAATCCTTTAATTGAGCATGATCCCGGCCTATAAGGAATTTATAACTTACCCTAAAAGGAAATCCTTAACTATACGAGCTTGAACAAAGCATAACATTCAAATGCGAGGAAATGAACGCGGATAAACATCGATGGCAATTAAAGCAATTTTAGATCTCAGGCTAGCATCAATCGTATTTAAACAATTCTAGCATATCTAAACATACTTGAGAGCTCACTTAACTTATAATAACTTACTTTATCTTATCAAACTCAAATAACAATTCAACAATATCATGCATATAACTTCCTTTATTCCTTTCCTTTCCTTGTACAGAGACTAAACAGGCAGAGCATAAAATATTTTAATTGGATATTCATCTTGCCCTATCATGCTTCTAGAGCTTAATAGCTCAAACCTTATGCTTGATTTAGAACCATCCACCTCGATGACGAACATCTCGATAACGAGCATGTAGACGAAGCAACGAGCTGAAAATCCTTCCTCGGGCCTCCTCGGGGTTCACCTCATCTTTATCAAAGTCAATCAATGACTTGAAACCTTATTCGAGCTCCTAATAAGACACTGAAATGATATCTAAACCCTTGACCCTTAACTATAACTTAAAACACGAGAATTAAAAGATTAAGGCATCCGAAATTACCACAAAAGGGGACGGAAAATATGATTCGAACGATCGTGATTCTGGACGATCAGCCACTGTTTCCTCGTAGATCATCGAAAGAGCTTCGATTTGAGTACTCATGGGCCTCGTCGTTCCAACCGAGGCGAAAGTTATGGCCTTCGCACGAAAACGTGCCGGAGCTGCCGAACCAGCCCGCGCGCCCAAGCGCCACGGCGCCCTTGCCCCCGCGGCGCTGCCTGCTGCCCCCGCGGCGCCCCGTGCTGCCCCCCGCGGGGCTCCCTTGCCCCCCGGCGTTTCCTCGGGAAGCTTCTGTAGTGTAATAGTACTGCTTTAAAAATATCGGGTTCGGATAAAAGGCGCTTTATTCGATGGCGAGGTCCAAATGACCTCGTTTATTAAATCTGAAAATACCGGTAGGTTCGTTAGCTCGAGTGATATTGAACTAACTTGACTTGGAATAAAGAACGAGTCATTTTGAAGGAAAACGAGAAATTAATCTCTTTCAAAAATAAAGTTACTATTCCACGCAAGGGACAAATAAAATTCCTGAGCGTTCAATTGACCTCAGAATGAAAATCCGGGAACGCCAATGGATTCCTTGAGAAATTTCCCATAGGATAGGCTTGAAAACTCAAGGCTCAGGCCAACACATGAGATTTCACAAATTTTTAACGATCGCGCTCCTACGGAAAAACACTATTCATAACTCCTTTAAACGCGATTTAAATCACCGGGAACTCAAACGACTTCAGATTCAAAATCCGAAAGCACCGGCATGCTCCTTGGGTCAACACCTTTCAAACATGACCAAAATTGGCTGCGACTGAGCTGGAATCAAAATTCTCAAAAATACGATTTTACGAAAAATAATCCTAAAAACACAATTAAGAACCGAAACATCATAATTATGCTCAAAATCCTTCTTCATATTTTCTAATTAAAATTAGGAATTAATTAATTACCTTCTGAAAATCCGGGTTGTTACACCTGTGCCTACAACGAGCGTAGCTAGCCTTGTGAGTACGGATCGATCCCACAAAGAGCTAATGTGATTCTACCTTTGAGTCAACAATCAAAAAGGGGGGTTTTGTGTTGTCACTGTACTGAAAGTAAATCTGCAAAAGGAAATTAAAGACAATATCAAATAACAAAAGGTACTAGCATTTGAACTAGAATTTGGTTTAAGTATAAAACTACTCGATCATGGGCACACCGATTTTCATACATGTTAAGTCACCCAGTTATGGAGACCGGATTCCTCTCTGCATCTCCTCATTCATCCTTTCATTTTACATTTAAAAGCGATTCATCGTCAAGTAAACCCCTAACCTATCATCCACCTCCCGATTCACCTAAAAGATATAAATAATAGGAAGCATTGTACCTCTAGACGAACCCAAGTTTATTGTGTTTACCAATTTCTCGTGTGCCCACAATAACCCATCGATTCCCTTATTACTATATGAATCAACATATAGTCACGATTCGCCTATTCACTTAATAGTGGTGTGCCCTCTATGTCTAACGAGTGATCAGCCACATTAGGCATTTCAGACACACACTGGAACAAGTTCAAGAATCGACAGAAACCTATCATGCATTACTATGTCCATTTCGGCCTCACGAGTCCAAATTTGTACTTAAACCATTTTCATTGTTCAAACACCATAAATAAAGATCTAGCCAAGCAGGCTAGACATAACTAAAATTGCAGAAATTAAAGACATAAAATAAATAAAAACTTACTGAATTAATTAATTAATTAAAAATCTCAACTTCAACGATGAGAAACATAAACATATCCTAAGTTCCAAAGGCTTAAGGCCTATTAGATTGTTCTTGCTGCCTAAGCAGCGTAAGAAATAAAAGTGCAGAAAAAATAAATATTGTAGCAGTGTTTCTGACTTCCAAAGCTCCTAATTCCAAAAAATAAACTAGCTTAAATAGTTACATTTCCAAGTTTGAGTTTCCCCAACAAACTGAGATTTTCACTAGATTCCGAATCTGGCGTGCCCATCTCAATCTGTCTAGATAAGCATTATCTTGATCAATCCCTATTTTTTAGGGATTGAGCTTATCTCTTCATTGCAACGTCTCTCAGGAGTCCAACTTATCACCAAATCTTATTCGGATATGCAACTATTCTTCACGCCTTTTTCCTTCAACTGAATCTCGGAAATCCCGCATGTGCCCATTTTAGGCCTGTGGTTGAGTCTGCGTGAGCAATGTGGGCACGACATCATCTGGTTAGCTTCACCCATTTCTGATATGCCCATTCTGCCTCCCGAATGTAGGATGAATGCTGAAGAAGTTTCATGTGCCTCTGAATGTGGTTTATGGCGATGAGAAAATCATGAATAATTTGGCATAAAATGCACCTTTTGCCAGAATCGACCTCCAAAATGCCCTTTGACCTCAACCTGGTTCTTTTCGACTCAAAACAGACTAAAAAGGACATTTATAATGAACAAAATGCCCATAAAAATACTAAAGAAATGGACTTATCACATATGCCTAGAGGTGGATATTTGGCTGGAGAGGTAGTGCCAGCGGATCTGGCACTAGAGGTGAGGCTAGTGGATCTGGTACTAGAGGCGGTGCCAGGGGATCATTCTTTTCATCCGGAGGCATTAATCCCTCCATAGGAGACCTACACATCGGGGAGCAGCCATCGTTTAATGAGTCAGCGACGGTAGCTCACTATGATGGTCTGACTAGGGTGAATATATGGGGCTAGTATGTTTCGTATTATTGTTTTATCATTAATTGTATTTAATTTGTCTAAAATTGGATAATTTATTATGTTGTTATTTGTAGGACTTTGATGCCATCTCACGAGGTACCGACGACTATGACTCAGATATTTAAAAAGTATATAGATCCGGCTGACATTTCTTAACTTGGTGCCTAGTATTTTGAGGACTTCAGGGTATTTTTTTTTTCAAATTAAGTATTTAGTTAAAAAATTAATTGAATTACTAATGCTGTTTATTTCGTATGCAGAAATTGTTCACATGGGAGCCCTGTTTGGATGACGTGGTGCGTCATCTCTGGTTATCGAAGGCGGTTGAGAGATATCGAGATATGATTCACACCATTAAGAAGAAAATGAACATGAAGAGGCATCATACATTTCTTTAGAGGTGTGGCCTGTTTGGATGGCCTACTAGGAGGCTGAGGAGAGGAAAAAGAAGGCTCGTATTGATTCAGAAAACAAAAGGTCTGAGCCTGATAGACCAGGGATGAGCATGATCACGTATGAGGGAGGGTCCAGAGATGCAGTGCAGCACGAAGATGATTTGGTAATTATTTCTGTTTAAATATATATCCAGTTATTTAAATTTATATAATTCATTTAAATGTGTTTAACCATCTCTGTTTATAATGAATGTATATCTGATTACATTAAACTATTCCATAGTAAAAAAATCTCTAATTAAGCTAATCTTTACCAAAATGATTTTCTTAATGATCTATATATTAATGGATATGGTTTCAGTATTTTTTAATAATGAAAAATTGATCCCATGAATCACTTTTGAATGAGGAAGACTTTCCAACCCCAAACATTAATTACAGGAGAGAATTTGTATACTCCAAATAAAAAAATTAGCCACAAATGTGAAAACTGTGCTTTCAAAATCTTTAACAATAAATATGGGTCATTTCTTCACTTATTCCATATTAATTTCTAACTACAATTAAAAATTTATATAGATGCATCAAAGCTAATTTGTACTTGTTCACCATAACCTACACAACAACCACAATGGCAGGTCGGAGAGAATGGAGCACGGATGAGAAAGACTCGCTTGTTCAATTGTTGGTGAGAGCTAATTTTCAACATCATTTGACGAACACGATCCGGATAGGCTACATCATTCTTGGTATTACGAAAGAACTCACACGTATGCATATGACTCCATTCACGCCACAAGAGGTCATCCACGAAATTGTGGCTTTGAAGGAGTGTTTTGCTCGAGTTAGTTGGTTCTGATAGATTATGTAAATACTCTTCTGTGTATATCTTATGTTAAGTATGTGCTTATTCTTATGCATATATTAGGTAGTTACGTAAATTGTAACCTTGATTATAGCTATGTACTCTTGTATAAATTTGACATCAAGAAATGAGAATAATCACGGAAAATATTTCCTTCATGGTATCAGCGACCTAACATTTAACCCTAGCTGATCCTTCGCTTCTCGCCACTGCTTTTAATTTCCCGCCTCCGTTTCTTCCATCCTTATTCAATGGCTGCCAAATTTGATTTTCACCTAGCTCTTGCCGTTAACGTCAAGAATTTCATCCCCAACACTCTTGAGATGAAAAAAAGGACACTACTCTTCATGGGCGGAGTTATTTAAAATCCATTATCGTGCCTACAAGGTTATTGACCACATCATTCCACCAAAGATAGTGTCAACCACGAACGAGACATACATGGCTATCGAGGTTGATACCAAATTATGGTCACGCTTAGATGCCATAGTGATAAGAATGAGACCATGCCTAGCAAGGAACAAGAAATGCACCATGGCAGCCCTAAATGGATTGATATGTTGTCCATTGAAGATGAAGAAGATCCAGACATGAAGAACACAAGTGTTTGGATAAATCAAGTGAACAAGCAGCCTACGCGTCAAAGATAGATCAACTTTACGTCCATTAATGATGAGGAAGGTTGTTCAAGAGCTTAGAAAGAAGAACAGGTCAATTTGGACGTGTTCATGAAAGTTCATGGGAAATAGTGGATCTCGAATTTTCATGCATGGTATTATTTGATCGAGTTTTGGGCGCCGATTTTGAGAGATATTTCAGCCCATAAGTTCGAGTATTTTGAAGTCCAAATTGGAGTTTTGAAGGCCCAAATTAATTGGGTTTATTTTTATCTAGATTAGGATTTTTTTATTATCTTTATTTTTGGTCTTTTTAGATCTACCTTATTCAGAATTCTAGTTAAGGTAGAACTCCTTTTACACTTAGAATTTTCGACCATAAGGCCTTTGTTTAGACTTAGGATTTTTGATCCATCTTATGCTATAAATAGGGGATCTCTATTTCATTGTTACTTAGACGTTGTTTGAATTATGAAGAAATAATTCTCAATAATCTCACGATCCTTTGGTTCATCACCCTTTTATGCATTCTATTGATTTAGCAAATCATTAGTCTTACTTTCAAGCTTCTTTTCAGTTCTTCGAGAAATATGGGGAAGTTGCTAAAAAGAAATCTGAAATTGTTTGAGGGAATTGTATTTCGTCTCACAGAAGATGGGTTTCAATTGAAGACCAAGACCATTCTACCTATCATCTACACAAGACGCCATCACCAACACTCACAAGTCACAAGATCGCATGCCTCATATTTTCCCAAGTAAGTTCGATCATCACATCTCCATCATTCCAAGCCTAGCCACACACGTTCGTGTCCTATCTCATCCATTTGTATCTTTAGTTCTATTTTATTTGTGTCGTGTTTTGCTTATCTGTGTTTTATTTGTGTCCTATCTCATAGTTCTAAGTGTCTTAATGTTCTATTCATCGAGCCTATTTCCCATAAAATTGAGTCCTTTTGTTCTTGTTTTAGTCAAGTTTTTAGTCTAGTTAGTTGGATTGAATTCATTCTTTTCACTGACGCTATTCGAGTCCTTTTGAAGTCTTCTGCTTGCGTCTTGATTTAGCTTAGACATATCATCTGGGTCACATCATAAATTTGGCATCAGAGCCACGTCAGCTCTGCTGGTCGTGGTTCAATCGGACGTGTCAAATTCTATCATACGTGTCTTTAATTTTTTCATTTACTTGTCTTTGAGTTGTAAATTGTTTTTTCATTGAAAAAAAAAAGAAAAGAGCAAAGGGTCGAAACCCTAGAGCAAAAAAAAAGAGAAATCATCGTAAAAAAAAAGATTTTAATTTTCAAATTTTATTATTCTTTCCTAGTTTCTTAGCCTCTTTCCTTCCCAATAGATAACTTAGACTATTTAGATTGTGTCCATCTAGGTGAAACATGTCCAAATAGATACTTCCTTATCTATTTCTTTCTTTCCTTATCTGTTTCTTTTCCTTACTTATCCAGTTCCTTTCCATCATTTTCTTTTCCTTCACCATTATTTTTAACCCTATACACTAAGGGATCAAAAATTTTAGCCTACACACACCCATACACATCGAGCAAATCCCATACTCCATAGCCTTCCACTGTGGTTCGCGATCTACTTATTTGAGCTTGCGATAAGACTGAGATGAACTGATCAAAGAGCACAAATTCGATCAACACCACCACCATACCACATTCACACCTGCACTCCATCTTGAGTGACATGTACGATCGGTAAAAACAGAGTGAAAACACGAGTGACCGTGAGGTTGTGAGGTTGTGAGGTTTCATACCTTGTTTCTTTCACGTTTGTTCGTCTTGCAGGTACAATGAAGAAAGGAGAATCGTCTATTCTACCTATAGAAAAATCGAGATCACCTAGTACACCAGGCGATCACTCATTCTCATCTAACACAACATGGGACCCGAAGTACAACTTTGATGCGATGGCACAGTACTTCAGGTGCCAGAATCAGCTGTTGAAGGACGAATTCGGCAATCAAGTAGCCAAGTGGACCGAGCAACTCAAGAAGCTCACAGCTCAGTCGATTGCACCACAAGCAATCCAAGAAGAAGTAGTGAGGCAAGTCGAGCCTCAAGGAGAAGTAGCGAGGCAACCCGAGCCTCAAGAAGCCGCAATACCCCAACAACGACCTCAGAGAGCCGCGCAGAGGCCGCCCGTCATGCAAGCATTCGAGAGGAATGCTGGCCACGGACACGATTCCGATAATTATAGTAAGTATGAAGCCAATTTTGTATCACAGAGATGGGACAACCATCAGGAACATCCCCGAGCACCATATTGACGCGCATTCCGCATTGAGAGACCGAGATTTAAGGATGTTGACATGGTGAGTAACATCAAAACCACCATCCCGGAGTTTGAAAGTCTACATGATCCTGATCTTTACCTTGATTGGGAATGAAAGGTAGACAAACTTTTGAGTGTATGACTTCCTAGAGTTGAAAAAGGTGCAATTTGCATCTTTGGAGTTTAGAGGCTATGCAGCCACTTGGTGGGAGTTTCAACAGAACGACGACGTCATGAACGCCATCCTCCCATCGACTCTTGGAAAGAGATAAAAGACGTCATGCGTGGATGTTTCATTCCAGTCCAATATGAACATAAGCTCAAGAAAAAACTTAACAGAATTAAACAAGGTACGCGATCTATTAAAGAGTACCACAAAGAGCTCGAACTAGCTCTAAATCGAGTTGGCAAACAGGAGAGCCTTGACACCATCATTTTCCAGTACATCGAGGGAATGAATCCGGATATAGAATGTGAAGTCGAGCTTTGAGACTTCTCAAGTATTGAAGAGATGGTGCACTACGCATCCATAGTCGAACAATAACTCAGAGATAGCCGCCGACGCTCTAATGACACCACCATCCCTACACACCCCTTATAGAGTCAAGGTACGTCATCTTCATGCCCTACTGACCCTACACATCCCTAAGGACAACCCGGTCAATCTGTTCATTGTTTCGACACTTCTGCCCCACAATCAAGTCGTAGACCCGATTCTACACCACCTGCACTAGTGAGGCCACAGCTCACACGGCCAACACAGTCCACAATCCCGCCGAATGCAGCCCCTCCATGAGCCCGTGATGTTCAATGTCACAAATGTCAAGGATGAGGCCACTTTCAAGCCCAATGTCCAAACCGGCGTGTTCTATTTCTTTCTGAAAACAATGAAATAGAATCAGCCAGTAAGGGAGAAATTGAGGCTCTAGGCGACGCCAAGCATGAAGAAGTAAAGGATGATGATGTCGAGACTGAATAAATTGATCCAGCATTACCAGCAGTCAGTCTTGTCACAATTCGGAGTTTAAGCATTCTCCAAGATGAAGAGCAAGAGCACCAAAGGAAGAACATATTCTACACTTGTGCTACAATTCAAGACAAAACTTGCTCCATGATCATCAACAGTGGTGGTGTGATTAACGCCATTAGTCAATATGCCGTCAACAAACTCACCTTGAAGATAAAAAAACATCTAAAGCCATACCGACTACAGTGGCTTACAGATAGAGGTGAAATTCGAGTTGTTTGCCAAGTAAGTGTCGATTTTTCCATTGGTAATTATTCTAACACTGTCTTGTGCGATGTTATCCTGATAGATACGGCACACCTTCTTTTAGGTCGACCATGGCAGTTTGATCGTCATGTTGTACACGATGGGCATTTGAACACTTACAAAGTCAAAGTAAATGGTCTAAAGACAATTTTGAAGCCATTGTCCCCTAAAGCAGTTATCAAGGACCAGCAAATCATGTAAAAGAGGTTCAAAGAAGAGAGGAAGAAACAGACCGCAACCATAGTAGCAAAGCAGGACAAGCCGCACAGCTCTGCACAGCTCGTGCCTAACCGAACCACCAACGTACGGTCATGTGTAACCCTTCACAAAATGGCTCAAATTGGGAAGTACCTTCAACACGAGCCGTGCAATCATGGACCACCAACGTACGGCTCGTGTGTGCCTCCACATCCCCCCGATCATTCCGTCATTCCTTCTATTTCTACTCCACCCCTTTTGGACTCATCCAAGAAGGATTTGACGTGGGGTTCAGTTGCAATTGATGATCAAAGTCGGAGCTTATTACTATATGTCAAAAGGATCGATAAAGCAATCAATCTAGGTGTCTCTTGTGTCAATTAGTTTTGAGAATAGTGCTACTAATGTGATTTCTTTACCTAGTAATGTACAGCGAAAAAGAGATAAATTCAAATGTATTATTGATTCATGCACGAGTAGTGAAGAGACGAAGAAGAAAGAAAGATAAGTCCCGTCAAGCATGCAAGGAATACATGATGAATGGCCTAGACGAGGACTTAATTCATTTGGTAAGTATAAGTAATCTTCCACACTTGAATACACTAACTTGCTTCCTTGTCCTGCAGTTAAATTCGACCGTGATGAAGCCATGAATTCGAGAATGAATTCCTTTCAGCAGGGGAGAATAATGAGAATGAGACCATTCCTAGCACGGAAGAAGAAATGCACTATGGAAGCCCTAAATGGATTGCTCTGTTGTCCATTAAAGATGAAGAAGATCAAGGCATGAAGAACACAAGTGTTTGGAGAAATCAAGTAAATGAGCAGCCTACGCGTCAAAGATGGATCAACTTTACGTCCATTAATGATTAGAAAGGTTGTTCAAGAGCTTAGAAAGAAGAACAAGTCAATTTGGACGTCTGCATGGAAGTTTGCATGGGAAACAGTGGATCTCGAATTTTCATGCATGGTATTATTTACGGGTCTTTAAGTGCTTATGCTATCCACTTTTTCCATCTACAACCATCAACAAGTTACAACCTTGTTCCACACCGTGTGTGTTTTTGGGATACCCTCCAAATCATAGAGGATATAAATGTTATGACTTGTCGACGCGAAAAATTATTATCTCGCGACATGTCATTTTTAATGAAACCCAATTTCCTTTTGCATAGTCATGTACTCCCTCTTCTCTCTCTTATGATTTTCTTGATGATGGCCTAAGTTCCTTTGTGCATCGCCATTTGACTGTTCCAGTCCCACACCAAGAATTAATGCATAATCCGAGTCCACCACACTCTCATGTGCTCACCCAACAAGCTAACCCATTACAGGCTGCTCTCTCGCACACGCCTACAGCTCCTAAGCCCAGCACCTCACCAAACATCACTTCTCAAATGCCTCCTCCCCCATAAATTGCTCCGACCATCCAAGCCCAAACTCGATCCATGACCACATACAACATGAATGGGATATACAAACCTAAACGTCATTTTAATTTGACTTCTTCGGTTACACCATCTCTAATTCCTAAAAACTCGAAAGCTGCGTTGTCCGACCTAAATTGGTAAATGCCAATGGTTAATGAATTTGATGCTCTTATTAAAAATAAGACATGGGAATTAGTGCCCCGTCCTTCTAATATGAATATCATTTGTTCTATGTGGATTTTTTGTCATAAAAAGAAATTGGATGGTTCTTTTGAGAGGCACAAAGCCCATCTTGTTGGTGATTGCAGATCTCAACAAGTTGGTGTAAATTGTTATAAAACGTTCAGTCCCATGGTGAAGCCTGCAACTATTCAGATGGTTCTTAGTTTAGCTCTATCACAATCATGGCCCATTCATCAGTTGGATGTAAAAAATGCATTTTTACATGGTGAGCTCATGGAAACTGTTTATATGCATCGGCCTTAGGGGTTTAGAGATCCTAATCATTTCGATTATGTATGCTTGCTATAGAAGTCACTATATGGTTTGAAACAAGCCTCCCGAGCATGGTATAGACGATTTTCTAATTTTGTCTCAACCATGGGTTTCTCACAAAGCAAATCTGATCATTATTTATTTATTTATCGAAATGACAATGAGATGGTATACATTTTTCTATATGTTGATGACATTATTCTTACAGTTTCATCTGATACTCTTCGCCGGTCTATTATGTCTTTCCTTGCATCTGAGTTTGCTATGAAAGATTTGGGCCCCTTGAATTATTTTTTGGGTATTGTTATGACTCGACATAGAGAGGGTTTATTTCTTAGTCAAAGAAAATATGCTGAGGAGATAATAGATAGAGTTGGTATTTCTTCTTGTAAGCCTTCACCAACTTCAGTAGATACGAAGGCTAAGTTAAGCACATCTTCTGGGTCTCCTTATGAAGATCCAACACATTATTGCAGTTTCGCATGAGCACTGCAAAATCTTACTTTCACAAGACCATGTATCTCATATGCTGTCCAGCAGGTGTGTTTACATATATATGCATCACCCAACAGTTGAACATATGCTTGCTCTGAAACCGATTTTACGATATATTCAATATACTCTTGCTTTCAGTTTGCATCTTTATAAGTCCTCTATTTCTGGTCTCACTTCTTATACTGATGCTGATTGGGGTAGATGCCCAGATATGAGACATTCCATATCTGGTTATTATGTTTTTCTTAGCGATAATTTGATATCTTGGTCTTCTAAACGTCAACCCATTTTATCTCGGTCTAGTGCTGAAGCCGAATATCGAGGGGTAGCAAATGTGGTCTCTAAAACTTGTTGGCTTCATAATCTTCTTTAGGAGCTACATTTTCTAGATTAAGAAGGCTACGATGGTTTATTGTGATAATGTTAGTGCGATATACCTATCAGGTAACCCCGTACAACATCAGCGCACTAAACATATCGAAATGGATATACTTTTTATCCGTGAAAAGGTTACACGAGGACAAGTTTGTGTTCATCATGTACCGTCCCATTACTAGATTGCTGATATCTTTACGAAAGGGCTTCCGCGCATACTCTTTGATGATTTTCGGGACAGTCTAAGCGTATGAGAGCCTCCCGCTAAGACTACAGGGGTATGATAGATTATGTAAATACTCTTCTGTGTATATCTTATTTTAAGTATGTGCTTATTCTTATGCATATATTAGGTAGTTACGTTAATTGTAACCTTGATTATAGCTATGTACTCTTGTATAAATTTGACATCAAGAAATGAGAATAATCACTGAAAATATTTCCTTCAGGTTCACTGGTCAAAAAATAAACCTTCGTTTTTAATTAGGCTTGAAGAATAGGCTTCCCAAAGAATAGGCTATGTCCAAAGATCTCCAACTCCTCAAAAAAGACTAGAAATCTAATTAGGCTTCCCCTTGATCTCCACTGATGGTGGCCACACCACTGACAACTTCACTACAATGAAATAATTCCGCACATAATCTCTCACGAATTTTCATCCCTTTCCGAGGTTGGATAATACTCATCAGTGTATTTGACAACACTCAATGTAAGTCAATGCCAGGACGTCACAGTCATGGAAATTGGCCTGTTGAGGTAAGTTTTCACAAGAAATCACGTCCCATTCAGTCTTGGACATAGCCATGAAGACCCTATTCTTTTTGCAAAGCCAAGGAATAAGCCTGCTCATACTTTCTAAATATTTCTTCACAGAATTCCAGGGATTACCACGGGACAGTGAGTCATAAACCATGATGGTTTCATCATCAAGATTTATGTTATAGGCTATCCAATGTGACTTCAAAACATGGGCAACACCAAGACAACCCTCGTTCCCTAGGTAGATGATCGTGCACGTACTTATGCAAAACATTGGCATTAGCTTCGAAGTCGTTCTTCACTATTGTCCAATGTACCATTAAGTTCAAGATTAACATTATATAGAGAAGAAGCAACATCACACATGTCACCTACTAAAATATGAACCGTACCCAGCAATGCATGTCCATCGACGCCCAACGATGATGAAAGGGATGAGGTTTCTACTTTGCTTTAACGAGTAGAAAATTCATTAACACATCAATATTCTGCCATAAAAATCAATAATAGTTCTTAACCTCATCACTCTTCAAAAAATTCAAACGGTAAATTTTGATTTTTGTATGTGTTACGAGACTACCTTATCTGTGAGCCAATTGTTCGACTTCATGATAGTGTCGAACCATGAATAACTCACAAACTGTTTAATGAACACGGGTAAACGCAAGGTGCTTGACCTGCACAAGTTTTACATGGCACATGAAGCTTAATGTTAGTTTCATATACTGACTCCAGAATACTTTTGAAAAATCGATTAACCCTACGGCGGGATGATAAAAATTGACACTCACATTTTATTCTTTGAGCCTTGGTCCTCCAATATTTAATGTTATCTACATTCTCAAACCATCGCTTTACTTTTGCCGATAAATTAGAAATTGACTGCAGCAGGAAAAAAAACTATGCACCAAAGTATTTCATAACTTGTCATGACAATGATCAATACAAAAGGTACCTTAAATAATGTATCTGTTGAATCTGTGACTCCCATTTTCCTCATTCTGAATGAGCGTTTCTTGCATCTATCAATTAACCGTAAATGTGTGATAGAATTCAGAATTGCCAACTTCCGATGACGATTGATCTAAACTAGATGGAGAATTAGAGGAAGGCTCTCCAGCAGACCTCAATACATATCGCTTCTTCGCTATTTTTCTCTCGTCTCCACAACTGTAGATTATTCTTCGTTTAACCAATGGACGCTTCGCTTTCAAGGGTGTGAGAACCTCCTCCACTGTTCCAACTCTAAAAAAACCTTGTTCTCTTCTACAAATCTCTTCTCCTCATCCAACATTACCATATCAATCTACACAATATTCAAATTTAGTCAATAATTGTAAGAGGCTAAACATAATTAATTCATGAATAATTTTAAAGAAATTCAAACCCAATTTAATGTGTGCGCGGAAGTGAAAAACTTCTTGAGATCATAAAATCAGAAGAAATTTGAAGTGGACCAATGCAACATGCGTGGGATAGCTTGTTCACAAGAAGCTACTTGCTCCCCACAATAAGCACCAAGTTCCCTTGATATCTCAAAAGCCCACAGCTGCAGCACAAATGTGAAGCCATATATGTCGAACTTCGGTTTCATCTTCTTCTTCAGTATACTTTTCAGACGTGCTCAGACATCCACTATACTGTCCACCATAAACTTGTAAGAGATCAAACCCCGTGGATATTTCTCAAAATTTAACAAATCATCCATGACATGTAGGTATTACATATCAATCATTTTGCAATGTGTATCACGGCACAATAGAAGATCATACAACACCAACAAATATGCTAACTTCATTATTAACTGACCGCCGCCATTACTAGCCAAACAAGTAATTTCAAATGCCTTCTCGATCTCTTGCAGTTTCATGAGTACTTTGCTTTCAAATATGTTCTTGCAGCTGACAGATTCCGTTAGCAATGCTTTAGAGGCACCAAATTTGAGCTCGGTAAAGAGAAAATACTCTTTCAGTCCAAACACAAAGAAACGATCATTAATTTTGAATCACAACACTCCATTCGAATTAGCGCGGTCCTCCATGTCCAAAAGTAGGTGGTACACAAGTTCCCTTGGAACTTCATCTCCTTCATGTTCAAAAATGGCCGAAGCATGACTTGCTAAACAAATCATAATTCTCCGCATTCAAACTTTTTGTTAATGTTTTCACCGTGCGCCGTAGATAAGAATGACATGTAACTAATGCTCCTAAAAATCAATGCGGATATATATTAAAAAAATAGCAAGAATCACCAATGAGAGAGTTGTTTAATTTGGTCAACATAAATAAATATAAATAATACATAGATATTATAAAAGAAATATTAAGTAAGAGGAATTAAGAAATTTCAAAGTAACAAAAATCCTAACTATATATTTGCATATATCCAGTCACATTTAGTTCTCAGACAAATGAAACACTTTTAATAAAACAACTTATTACTCCGATAATGAAAGAATCTCTCATACTAAAATAGAAAATTCATATCAACATTCAGTACATGGAATAATTAATTAAAATATACTCACATTACTTTATATGAACTTCTATTATATCAACCAATGTCAGATCTAATTAATACCCCAACAATTATACAAATTACAATCATAAAACCTCAGAAAAAAAACAGGAAAAAAACGCAATTACCCTCATTGGACACGCCCTTCACTTTTTTCTTCCCACCCATGCTTCGGCGTCGTGGAACACCTCCGTCGACTGGAAGAACACTTACAATTACAAACCCTTAACGGAAAGATGAGAAGAAAAGCTCGATGTCGAAGCAGCGGTCGTCTAATCGAAACCTTGAACAAACTCTTACTGCATGATGAACACGAAGCTCACTGTAGATCTCTGAATTTTTAGCTTTCCCGATGGGTGAATGTCCAGATTTTGAGAGAGAGAGAGAGAGAGAGAGGAATGAGAAGAAGAATCGATTTTACCTTTCTTTTAGAATTTCATTAAAAGTGTATTTAATCTGTTGAGCTAAAATATTCAGAATGTTTTTCAATATTTCAAACTATCACATATGTTTTTCAATATTTCAAACTATCACATATTTCTGCTCGGCTCTGGATAAGTTAAAATAAAATCTTTAGGTCATAAATGCTGATGTGACATGATAGTAAATATCCTTAGATTTAAATCTATGCTTTAAATAAATTGCATAAATAAAAACACAACAAATCAGGAATGGCCGATTATATTACAGAAATTTATACTATACTTGTAATCATATAAATATATATCCAATAAAAATTCTTTTTGTTATAGTTACAAAAAGTATTAAGCTTTAAATTTTGGGCCGATAAATGCAAGAAGATCTACAATATCTACCTAGAAATATTAAATAAAAAATACATAACCATGGTTAAAGTTTTACCCTTTTATTTTTTCTTTTTCTTAAAACTCTTACTTTACACATGTCACAATCCTAGGGGGCGTGTCCAATGGGCGGTGTCCATAGTGTAATTACCCCCTCAAAGGTAGACGTCAAAATAGAATTTGAGGAAATCTAGTAAAAGTCATCACGACTCAAGTACCGCTCCCCATTTTCTTTTTATTTTTTTTCTCAATTCTCACTCCCTCACCTTCTACTTTACCCAAAAACGAAAGTGAGCCTCAACCGTCGATCTTCATCATATATGTAAGCAAACCTTTTTTGTTCTTTTTCTTTTTCGGAGAGGATCTTGGTTTGGAGGGACATTGCTTGATACATCTCTTTATAAAAGGAAAAATGGTCAAATACACTCTCAATGTTTCTACCCAGAATCAAATAAATCTCTAGAATATTTTTAGATACAAATAAACCTTTAGTATTATAATTTACTAACATCTATGCACTCTCCCTACAATTGCCGCTCTAAAATTACTTTGCTCCAAATTTTATTCTATTTCTTTTAATTTTCGAAGAATTAACAAGAACAACTAATAAGTATAATTCATCATTTTTTTAAACTTAGGCTTTCTCCCATTTTCCTCGATTTTGTTTTCTAAAAATATATTATTATTATTATTATTATTAATTAATTAATTGATATTTTTCTAACAATATACCCTTAGTTTAAAAGAAGAAAAAGACAATCTAACCATTCTTCCCCTCCCCAGATAACATCTCTCCCTCGTCTGAAATGAATTAAAATGGCATGGTGCAACACATTTTTAAACCAACGGTATTTTTTAGAAAAAACAAACATTAAAATTAATTAACAAATAATAATAATAATAATTTTGAATTTTTTTATAAAACAAAATATAGAAAAATGGGAGAAATCATAAGTTAAAAAATAAAATAGATGATAAAATTATAGTTAGTTGTTCTTGTTGATGTTTCAAAAATTAGAATAAATTTTGGTATAAATTTATTTTAGAGTGGCAATATTTGAGAAGGGGGATAGATGTTAGTAATTATAATATTAAGGGTTTATTTGTACCTAAAAATACTTTAGGGGTTTATTTGGTCATAAGTGTAAACATTAATAGTTTATTTGACCCTATTTCCCTTTATAAAATCAGTAAATCAATCTAAAAAGTCTAAAAGTTAGAAGGTAAAAGATCTAAAATGCATTTGAAGAGAGGCATCATTTATTTATATTTAAATGCTAATAAAAATTAGAAGATAAAAGATCATTAATATCAACGTCCAAAAACAAAAACTAACCAATCAAAGAAAAGTAGAAGATAAAAGATCACAGATGCAAAACACCTTTAAAAAAAATTAAAATGCCAACCTCGTTAGAAAAAATCTAAAATGCCAATCTCGTTAAAAATATTCTAAAAAGGGGTTAAGGTTTCGAACATGCATCGGTGCAAACGCTCGGTTTTTCAGACATGCAAAGAAACCAATTCGGCTTGGGCCAGTTTTACATTTCTTATGACAGAAATATTGTTTTATAACATTTTTCAATAAATATTTTTTATTTATAATTTTGATTCTATAATTTTGCTTTAATATATGTATAGATAGATAGAGAATTGTCGATTCACGACCTGAAAGATGGGCAATTTATCAATTTAGGATTTGAAAGATGAAAACTCTCAATACAGGACCTGAAAGATAAAAATTCTCAATCTAGGACCTCAAAAATCACGAATTTTGATTTATTTTTATTTGTTAATTAATTTTATATAATAAGAGGAGAGAGAAAATAATAAGAGAGAGAGAGAGAGAGAATGTGATTTATAGTCCGATTCCGAGATTAATTCATTACTTGCTTATGGTACATAGAATCTTGTGGTAAGATCAAATATTGCTCTCTCTCTCTCTTTTTTTTTTCTTTTTTTTTTGAATCAAGACTTGAATTCATTATTTCGTGAGGAATTGAACTTAGCTGCATCCAAGTGCTGAACAAAGAAATTTTGAACATTAATCATAAACTAATTCCATTAATACTTTTTTTTTTCCCGTCAAATGGTTAATCATGCAGTACTTATTCAATATTCATGTTACCAGCAGCAATGATATGAAACAGGAGTAAAGAAAAGCAAATACTGCAGATTTTATTGATGAATACATAGTAGTAATATGGCATCAATACAATCACTCAACAACAACACTCTCTTGGAAAAAAGAGAGCAACGACAAAAAAACACAAAACAGCTTGAAATTTATTTAATCTGAGATTAGAAATGCATATATAGTTTGTGAATTGTGATGGATGATCAGTCGGTGCAGCAGCGGTACATGACATACTTGTCCATCATCTTGCCGCATTCGGTGCAGACCACCGTCTCCGGTATGTATCCAGCCTGTCCGGGGAGGATGAGGCGGTGGCAGTGGTGGTCCGGGTGGTACCCCCGGAGGTGCTTGTCGAGCACCGGCACGAACTTGTCGGGGTGGTCGACCTCGAAGGCCCAGTCGGCGTAGCTCTCAATGACCGGCAGCACCTTCTCTCCGATTCCCATGGTGATATCATAGTTCCCCCTGCTGAAGACTGCCCAGCCTTTCTCACTGCTGTCGAATGTGAGCAGGTCCAGTATCCCCTTCATGATGATGTCATTCTCCACAGTCTGTCCGATCTGCTTCTTGGAGTTCCACATGCTGGCTAACCTCTCCCAGAAGTACCAGACGTAGTCGTAGTACTCTGTTGAGAATATCTGGCTCAGCCCCTCCCGGCTTATTATGTCGTGGCACTGCCTCACTTTCTCCCTCGGGTTCCGCTTCCCCACGTACAGTATCTCCAGGGTCACCCCGAGTGCCCTGGCGGCCGTCCTGCTCGCCTGGGTGAAGTTCCGGATCCAAACAATGTCCTCCCCGCCGTACAGGCATATAACCTTATTGGCATTGATCTACACAACACAACACAAACAAACAGTTAATTAATTAATTCTGCTCAATCCAACATATATATTAGTAACTAGTAAGCACTACTCACCCATTCTTGGATGCGGGGGTCAATGTGATCAGCGAGGAGCTCGATGTTCCAGCTGCTCTCGTCCCAGAGCTTCCTCTCCCAGTCTTTGGTGAAGGGGAAGGCCTTGGCCCCCCAGATCCACATCATTGGGAGAGCGTCGTGGTGGGAGAGCTTGCCGTGTGGATCCAAGACGACCAGCATGGGCCTGTGGGTGACGCGGAGCTCCTCCCGGGCGTACCTGATGGCTACAGGGTTGACGACGGAGGGGTGATCAGCGGAGTACCAGGGCATGCCGTTGCGGAGATCATAGAACTTTTTATCCTCGAAGGGGGTCATGGTCTTTGAATCCACAATGGGGAGCCAGAGCACCTCGTAGTCGTGCCTCACTGATCTCTCGTTGTGAATGATGTGGAGAACATGTAGCTCCTCTGGAGGAAGATCCAAGTCGGAGATCAGGAGCAGAACATACTTCAATTTCAGTGCAGTCAGTGGCTCCTGCATGCATGTACATTATTAATTTGTTAATTTAGATGTAGATTAATTAAGTAATAATAATAGTGAAGAGTTAGCCAACATTAGTCCTTCTTGAGCCATCATATAGGGGCCTTTGATCATCTTTGAAACGGAATAGTTCTGTGAGCACTCTCATGTTGTCGATGTGAGCAGTTTCCAGTAGCCTCTTGAACTTCAGGTACGCGTCTTCAAACTTCTTCCTCTCTGCAGTGCACAACTCCAACAACATTCACATATATTCCAATATTCATTATATATTAATAAACATTTCTTTTCTTTTCTTTCCTTTTTCTTCTAACAATTTAATTTTCGTATATATATATATATCATCATCTCTCACCAATGATGTCCCTGCAGATCTTCATTTGATTCTGCAAGTGTTCCAATATAACTCTGAGCTTATGAGCCAGATTTAGTATCTCCCACGACACAGAAGTGGCGGTCATGAATCTGAATGATCAGCAATCAACAGACATATATATCAATGATAAAATAAAAATAAAAATCTGATACGTACGTATGTGTGAAGACTAGATAGACTTACTCATGGCCTCCCCCAATGAGGCTGAGAAGTGTGGAGGCGCAGACGAGGAGACCCCTTACGCTCCAGTAGACGGCGGAGGGAATGTGGGCGGTGGCAGCGGTGATTTCAGGTGACTGCGTGTTGATGTAGAGAGGGGGGAGTTCCTTGAACTCTATGATGCAGTGAGTGACCTTGAGTATCTCGGTAAGCAGGTCGATGACAGCATCGAACTGCTTCCTCAATTCCCCGCCACCGGCATGAGCCAGTGTATCGGGCAAGTCCTTGAGAGTGGCGATGTTCTTGGCAAGAGGGTTCTTGGTGTGGAGGTGCTCAACCAGCCAGAACTCACCGTAGTTTATAGCAAAACCAGCGAACGCTATCACGATCTTAGCATCCCACGAGTAGCTCCCAAGCGATTTCAGTAGATCCATTGTTAGTTGATGCGATTCTCCGCCGCCAGAACATTTGCAGATGATCTGTGTTTCCAATATTCACAAGTCACAACAAACAAAAATATTATAGATCCATCCAAACACAAAAAACAAAACAATATTATATTGTACGTACTTAGTAGAAATTGACAAGTAAATATATATATAATATACCTCGTTTGAAACCTTGTTGATGGGATAAGCCAGAACTTTCAGAATCTCTGCTTCCAGATAGGAAGCATGGTAGGCCTTGTCATCAATGTACGAAGGCTGGTACGCCTTCTCATCGCGATACGAAGGCTGATAAGCCTTGTCATCGCGGTTAGTGGTCGTCTGATAAGCCTTCTCGTCGTGGTAAGCACCACGAGAAGTCTTATCAACCGATGCATCCAAATGTGCATGAGTTTGAGCTCCCTGCAGCATGCAAAAATTTTAAAACACGAGATCAAATTTAGATGAACCGTAGTCATGATTTCTTGGATTATCTATCTATAAGAAATGTTGAAGAATGGAATGACTAGCTAGTATCATACAAGAGGAGTAATAGCGGTGGTGTGATCAACTGTCGTCTGTGGCCGAGCAAGGCGCAAGATATCCTCGATGATGGAGAGGATTGGCTTCACATTGAGGTCCTCCATATCTGGTGCATGAGTGGCCTGAATCTGCTTGTTGAGGGCACTGTCGTCGGATGAGAAGAAGCCGCGCTCCCCAGCCATTGGGTGGCCGCGTGCAGGCATGCCTGCTGGTCTCAGTGAGAGAGGCTTGATAGCGGCATTATCAAGTTCGTGGCTAGGCCTCAAACTGTGATCGCTCACAGGATTCTGCAGCCTGTGATCGATCACAGGGTTTTGAAATCTGTGGTCGACCACTGGGTTCTGCACTCTGTGGTCGACCACAGGGTTCTGAGTGGATGATCCACCCAGACCTGGAGTTACAACGGCAGGTGATATTTTGTCAGTGGCCAGTGGGGGGTTCTTGGATGTTGCCGGAACGAGATCACGGCTCGCCATTGAAATGAATGGATATGATATATGAGAGTGTGTGTTGTAGCTAGAGAGGGAAGTGTGTTGTGGTTCATTTGGTTCTTCTTTAGGCTTTATATAGAGTTGGAAGTGTGGCTTTAATTTGTTTCTTCCTACACAAAGATCTTGATGATTACAAGAATAAAGTGGTAATGAATCTTGTTCTTTGCTTCCGTAGTGGGATTATGTTTGTTGAAGGTTTGGAATTCAGTTACATAGTTACACTATATCTGTCAACATATTATATATTTGACTGTAATAAATCCTCTTTTCTTCATAGTAAAAGGCATCGTTCTCGACATTTTTACTATGTTTTGATTTCAAGGAGCTAGTTTATACCTCAATTTCAATCTTTTTTTTTCTTTTTTCCTTTTTCTGTTTTGAGAGAACCAACCCCACAACGTACGTGATTCATGTGTGAACCTTCTTTACTTGTTGTCAGTACTATTCCAAGCAAAATCTTCTAATTGGATCAAGTGTGTTGCTTTTTTTTATCCTCTAGGCAAGAAAACATCGATCATGATCTCGTCTCACACTATTGTACTGTATACCATATGAGTATATATTATCATCAATTCCAACCAACTTCCTAAATAAATAGGGGTGGTCTCCTGTGAGACGGTCTAACGGGTCGTTTTCGTTAGATGGGTCATAACCCGACCCGTTTTCCTAACTTCATATCGGGTGACACTTCAGTTCATAATATGTGACACTTCAGTTTATGATTGGTGATATTTAGCTTCATCTCTCGTGACACTGGGCTTCACACAATAGTTAAAGATATTACTAAAAAATATTTTATATCTGGTAATACTTTCAGTTCATAATATGTGACACTTCAGTTCATGATTGGTGATACCTGCCTTCATATTCGGTGACACTTCATTGTTATTTGCTTTAATAATTCAACGTGATAGTTCGTTGTACATGCTTGTTATGTTAGTGATACTTCATGTTACAATTGATAGGACTTCACATAATAGTTAAAGATATTACTAAAAAAATATTAAAATTTATTAAGACTTATGCTGCTTCATATCCGGTGACACTTCAGTTCATAGTATATATGTGACACTTCCATTTATGATTGGTGATACTTAGCTTCATATCTGTTGACACTTCATTATGACCTGGATCCGGGTCGGATCTTAATATCCGTCTAACGGTTTATGACCCGTTAGACGGTCTAACACAAGTCTTTGTCAAATAATAATGGTCACATTTGTGTTAGACAGTGTAACGGATCTCTTACGTTAGACGGATATTATTTGACCTAATAAAGTGGTCTCCCTCATTTTTTTCTTTTCTTTTTTATTTTTCTTTTAGTGGTCTCCCTCCCCTTCCCCTCTTTTCTTTTATTTTTAATTTTTTTTCAATTTTTAATTTCTTCTTTTTAAAAAAAATATATATTTATTTTTTTTTGACGAATTTTAAATTTTTTTTTCCGATTTTCTTTGTTTCTTTTTAAAATTTTTCTCACAAAATTTATACCCTAAAATAAAATTAGTGAACCCTAAAAATAAAGCGAATTGATATAATTTGTTTGAAATAAATTTAAATTTATACCCTAAAATGAAATTAATAAATTCTAAAAAAGCACAAAATAAAATCCTAAAAGCATCCCCAGAAAACCCTAAAAAGCACAAATTAAAACCCTGAAAACACCCTTCCCAAAAACCCTAAAAAACACAATAAAAAATCCTAAAAACACCCCCAAAAAATCTTAAAAAACACAAAATAAACCCCTAAAAGCACCCCCAAAATACGTGGTCTCGTGCACTGTGCTCGATAATTACTTTTTTTGAAATAAATAGTATACCCTACAATGGAATTAGTGAACCCTAAAATTAAATTGAATTAATTTAATTTTTTGAATCAATTTATTTTTTTTATCCGGTGTCTCGCGCAGTGCACTCGTTCGACGCTAATGCGCGGGCTCGTGCCCTGTGCTCGATACAAAATAATTATTTAAAAAAAAAGAATGAAGAAAGGGAAAAGAAACGAAAAAAAAAGAAGAAAAAAAGCAAAATTGGCGCTACAAAAAAAAAACTACACAGGTGCGTAAGATACACACGTCTTTAGGCGGATTTGGGTATTATTTAACCCGTCTAACGTAAGAGACACGTTAGACGATCTAACACAAGTGTTTGTCATAATAAAGAGTTTCCAAGAATATAAATAATCATCCTAGCTAATTAGTTATCTAGATTATAGACATATGTAGGTTTGTTTATTTGTGATTGTGACGAGAAACCTTACTTGGAGGTATGATATGATGAATCTTATAGATTAGCAAAGAAGAGGAATAAAATAAAGGAGTTTGGAAATCTTTATGTGTTTGTGTATGCTCAATCAATGCTTCTTTGCTTGCTACTTTTGTTTCTTTTTAATGGTCCCTAGCTAAGGTTCTTACTTCTTACTACTTAAAGTGCAGTTCAAGGAATATATTCTATTAAATTATTTCTAGTTTTAGCAGCTGATATTCTGATACTGTAAAGCTTCTACGCTTTATACAGTAACCATACGATATTGTATTTTATTCAATCTTCTTTCTTTTTTTATCTCCCAATTTTCATTGTCATTATTTTATCTATTTATTACATGTTCGTATAAATGAGATGTCACCCTTTGTTTTTGGTCTGAAGCATTCACTGTTTAATTATCATAGTCGTGTGATGTTTACAGCTGTTAACTGTTATTTCATTATTATTTTCAGTTAATTTCGAGTATATTTTAAACTCGGGTTGAGATTCTCTATTGCACATACCATTTGTATTGCGTTCTTTAGTGTACATTTGATATTTTTTTTATTTTAATTTTTTGTACTTTAATTTAATTTTACATTTATTATTTATGGTCCATCCTACCCAATTAAGATGTATTTTAATTTTTTAGTATTTTATGTTTAATTATTAATTGATTATTTAAAAATTAAATACTAAAATTTTATAATAAATCTTAATTGCATTAGATGAACTTTAAATAACAAGTATAAAATCAAACTAAAACAAGAGAAATTGAAATTGAAGAAAAAACTGAGAAAAAAAAAGTGGTGAATGCAACCGTACAAAAGTTGCGATCGACTATTTCGTGTGTTTTCTCTGCACCTACATTACGAGTTGTCATGAATACTTACTGTTGTGGTACAGGCCTAGTTAGGGGATTCACTACTTGTTTTCCCACCCCTTGCGGTCTATCACACTAGCTACTCAAGTAACTTGATACAAGGAAACACTATTACAATCGATTACAACTAAAACCAGTAAGGAGCAAGCTTCAAAGCTTCACAATGGGGATGACTTCTTCACTGGAAAGCCTCAGAGGAGAAGGCAAGATGAGCCTTCAAAGTTCTTCACAGGCTTGAGAGCACCAATCGACAGATCTGGAACAAAGAACACAAGCCAAGTAAGTTCAGAGAGAGATAGAGCCGTAGATCAAAGTGACAAGAAAAGACAGAGAGGTAGCAGAGGTGGGAAAAGTGTGCTCGGGGCACGGTGGCTCAGATTTTCCCACTGGAGACGGCAACAACAACTCCAGCGACCGGAAAAGACCCAGACCAGGGAGGGGATGGTGAGATGATCCCTCACGAAGCACACTCAAGCTTCCTTTCTCAGAGAACAGCCCAGCCGTCTACACTCATAGGCCAACAGGAATCACAGACAGATTCCGGCCAGAGAAACCAAGACCGGCGGCTAAAACACGGTGAGAGAGAGAGAGAGAGCTTTTCAGATTAGGGTTGGGAACATAGTGAGTGGCTTGAGAGAGAATGGGGGCTTTCTCGCCCATTATAGAGGGTTCCAGAACATAGGGAATGATAAACAGCAATAATGTGAAGTAAAGAGGGAGACGGACCGTCGGGTTAGGGTTTGGGGTTAAGGGTAGTGGGCCGGGTAGGGATTAAATCAAATGGGCCTGGGGAAGGGAAAGGCCAAATGGGCTAACATCAACATTTCCACCTTTGGCCCTGTTGGTCTTTTCCATCACCAAGGAGTTACCTGCCAAAAATGAACACAAGAGATTATCATCATTGCCATTAGATTTTTACTCTAAATTCATCACAAAGACAGAATTAGAGATGGAGGAATAAATACTATGCGCATTCAATCCAGTCTCAACACAAGAGACCAACCCAAATTTTGAAACAAATCTCAGGTCTGAACAACTTGACCATCCCAGACTTGATTCACCTAGCTTAAGTACCAATGGGTAAGTCACCATATGTTGCACAGCCCTTAGGGCTCAATGATTACCCTGACATCATGTCAGGATAACTCAGCACAATCCCCCCTTTGGCTCAACCCAAGTCCATGTTTAAAGACTTTTTGCAGGCTTCCAGCTTTGCAACTGGGAGGCACTTAGTGCCCATGTTTGCTGGATTGAACTCAGAGGGGATCTTGTCCAGTAAAACTTCCCCCTTTTCAACAATATCCCTTATAAAATGATATCTCACATCAATGTGTTTGGTTCTATCATGAAAAACAGGATTTTTGCATAATTGGATTGCAGACTGACTGTCAGAAAAAAAAAAAAAAATCAAAGGTTTATCATTAATGAAATTAATTTCAGATAGCACACCATTTAACCAAATTGCTTCTTTCACAGAAGCAAAGATTTCAGTGTAGTCAATGCCTTCTTTTTCGGTAAAACCCTTAGTAACAAGTCTAACTTTGTACCTTACATTATTAATCTCTTGCTTTATTTTAAATAACCATTTACATTCCACAAGAGAACATGCATCAGGTTTTTCCACAAGAATCCAAGTTTTATTGTCATGTAAGAATTTCATTTCACATTTCATAACATCTATCCACTTATCAGAATCAGCACAAGAGACAGCTTCCTTATAGGTTTTAGGTTCAGAGGAATCAACATTGTTGAACACATTGAATGCATACATGGACAAATTACAGTCATCATACCTAGAGGGGGCCTTGATGGTTCTCCTAGGCCTATCTCTAGACAATTGGTAATTTTCTAAGTTCACATGCTCAGAATCATGCTTAGCAGATTGATCAGGTTCAGATTCAGATACATTCACATGAGCATGCTTGTCAGGTTCAGAATCATGGTTGGATGCAGAATCAGAAGGACTAATGTTATCATGCACATGAGGATGATCATTTGGAACATTAATCTCAGGTAAAGCTGATGGAGTAGGGTCCACCTTAGACAAAGCAGGAAAGAACAAGGGAGTATCAATTTTTCTCCACCTCACAAGGATTCATTTAAGCATGGAAAATCAGACTCATTGAATGAGACATCCCTACTAATGTAAGTTTTGAAACTAGGTAATGTTTTATCCCACAACCTATACCCTTTGACACCATCAGGGTATCCTAAGAATATGCATTTTCTAGCCCTTGGCTCAATTTTACTGAGCTTTTGGTGAACATAAGCACTGCAGCTAAAGACTCTCAAATTAGACTGACAAATAGGTTTGTTATAGAACACAGATTCAGGGAGTTTGCCTTTTAATGGGACAGAGGGAGATCTATTAACCAAATAACAAGATGTCATTAGAGCTTCTCCCCAAAATTTCTTATCAAGGCTTGAACCAGCCAAAAGGCTTCTGACTCTCTCAAGGAGAGTCATGTTCATCCTTTCAACAACCTCATTTTGCTAGGGGTTGTAGGGCACAGACTTGTGCCTTTTAATTCCCATTTCAGCACACAGATTGTCCATAGCATGATTGCAGAATTCTAAACCATTATCTGTTCTCAAACACTTAATCTTTTTGTTGGTTTGGTTTTGAATCTCAGCAACCTATATAGAGAACTTTTGAAATACATCAGATTTGTGTTTCATTAAGAAAACCCAGGTTTTTCTTGAGAAATCATCAACAACAGATAAGAAAAACATGTTACCACCATGGGTTGGAACCTTTGCAGGTCCCCACACATCTGCATGAGTGTAATCAAGTATGTCAGAGCTCAATTGAGTTTTAGGATAGGGACCTGACACAGAGAAAGGCAACTTGTGTTGCTTTCCCATCAAACATGGTTCACAGAATGACATGCAAGAAACTTTATCATGCTTGAATGCTCTAGATTTACTCAAGATTTCTAACCCTTTATTGCTCATGTGCCCTAATCTTGCATGCCACAAAGCAGTTTTATCATTTTGAACCAAGTTAGCAGATTAGATAGGCACAGAGTAAGCATGCACATTATATAGGTCTCCCTTTCTGGAGGCATCAAAGCATATCATGGAGTTTAATTTAAATTGAAAGCTTTTATGATTCACTGAGCCAAATAGCATTTGGTTAGCTAGTTTAGAGACAGATAGAAGGTTAAATTTTAATTTAGGAACATATCTGACATCATGGAGGGTAATCATGCTTTCATTTTCAAATTTGAGACACACATCTCCTTTTCCAACTATATCACAGTGTTGTCCATCAGCTAATGCAACAGATCCAGAGTTCAGAAGTTGCAAGTTGTGAAACATGTGCTTGTGTGGAGTGACATGAAAGGTACAGCCAGAATCAATTAGCCACTCAGACTCATGCACAGATTTTGACATAGCATTTGAGAAATGGATGAATTGGAAATCACAATCAGAATGTACCATATAAAGTTCACCATTCTCATGATAGTCATAATCTTCATCTTTATACACATGATTTTCAAGGTGTTCAAAGTGCATTACATTATTAGCATGGTTATTCCCAAACCCCCTGCCCCTTTTAGGTTGTTTGCATCTATTTGAGAAATGCCCTGGTTTCCCACAGTTCCAGCAAGTCTTTTTTGGGCTTGAAATATGAGTTTTGGTGTTGGGGAGGGAAACTTTGGTTTCTGGGAGGATGAAGAGAGGGGCTATGACCAAAATTTTGGGTTTGGCTTTGATTTCTGGGATGCTGGGAGTAGATTTCAACAAGATTATGGGTTCTAGTGTTGCTAGGGAGATTGTGTGCATGATTAAATTCCCTCATGTGCCTCTCAGCAGTAAGGACACTAGGATTTTCAGGGTTTGGTCTAAAAGGCTTTATGTTGCTATTTCTGTTAACATAAAGTATTTCATTTTGTAGAGGCTTGGACTGTAATTTTTTCATTTCATTTTCTTTTGCCTTTAGCCCAGAGATAATCATATCACATGTAACTTTAGATCCTCCATATTTCAAGGTAGATTTTACTTCAGAGAAAACTTCAGGAATAGCACCAAGGAGAATCTGGGGGGCATATTTTTCTAGAGTGTCATCCCCAGCAAGTTTTAAGTCTTTCAAAAGTTTATTAAAATCATGCATGTTTGAATCAATATCTTTTGAAGGATCCATTTGAAAAGTCATAATCTGATTTTGCAAAGAATATGCAGACTCTTCAGAATTAGCAACAAATAAGGCAGTCAAAGCATCCCACAGATCTTTAGCACATTTATGGTGGGAAACTTGCCTGACAACAGCACTGCTTAGATTTAATAAGATTGTAGCTCTAGCACCATCATTCATTTTAACAAGGTTTTTATCTGCTTCATTTTCATCAATTCTTTCAAAAATAGCATCTTGCAGATTTTCTTTTGTTAAAATACATTCAACCCTTGTTTGCCAATCACCAAAATCATCCTTTCCATTGAAAGGAACAACACTCAAGTTATTCATATTCTCTCAGATTCTCACAGAATTACACAAAGAACTCAGAACTTCACCACACACACAGATTTTGCCACAAGAACAACAAGGTAACAAGAAATCACCCAGAGCAGGAGAAAACACCTCCACAGGCCCAAAGATGGGTGCACCAGGGGAATCTAGAGCTGAGGCTAGCCCAGTTCTCAGCACAGATTGATCTGTGGAGCAAGGGTTCACTCAGGTCAATCCCAAAACCCAACTAGGCCAATAAACCAGACTTAGATTACTAAGTCTATTCACAGGAACTCTTAGTCCAGAGTTTTCAACACAGATTCCGACAAAACACAGGAATCCCAACAAGCAGAAAGCCACCAATAAATTCACAGAGAACTTAATGCGAGCAAAAGTAACAGCAGAATCTTAAATAACACACGAACAACCCAGAACCCCCTTTTCTACTGAAATCCCTTACTCAAAGTTGCTATCGGGGCAACCCGCTTTGAGGAGACCCACAGGCTTATCCAGACGGTCCCGACCGTAAACAAGATTTGAGAAATAGCTTGGAATGCCAAGGGAAAGTCAGAGTCAAGAGCGGAAGCAAGCAAGGCACAGGATCGAAAGTACCACACAACAAAGTTTTAGGGTTAGGGTTTATACCAGAGCCGGTTCTTCGAGGCAGGGAAGAACCGATTATACCTTTTTAAAGAGCCGAGGGGGGCGAGAGAGGCGCGGCCCTTACCGGCGGTGGGGTGTGATAGATTGAGGCAGGAGAGTGCCCCCGGCTAGACCAACCGAGCTCTGATACCACTGTTGTGGTACAGGCCTAGCTAGGGGATTCACTACTTGTTTCCCCACCCCTTGCGGTCTATCACACTAGCTACTCAAGTAGCTTGATACAAGGAAACACTATTACAATCGATTACAACTAAGACCAGTAAGGAGCAAGCTTCAAAGCTTCACAACGGGGATGACTTCTTCACTGGAAAGCCTCAGAGGAGAAGGCAAGATGAGCCTTCAAAGTTCTTCACAGGCTTGAGAGCACCAATCGACAGATCTGGAACAAAGAACACAAGCCAAGTAAGTTCAGAGAGAGATAGAGCCGTAGATCAAAGTGACAAGAAAAGACAGAGAGGTAGCAGAGGTGGGAAAAGTGTGCTCGGGGCACGGTGGCTCAGATTTTTCCACTGGAGACGGCAATAGCAACTCCGGCGACCGGAAAAGACCCAGACCAGGGAGGGGATGGTGAGATGATCCCTCACGAAGCACACTCAAGCTTCCTTTCTCAGAGAATAGCCTAGCCGTCTACACTCATAGGCCAACATGAATCACAAACAGATTCCGGCCAGAAAAACCGAGACCGGCGTCTAAAACACGGTGAGAGAGAGAGAGAGAGAGAGAGAGAGAGAGCTTTTCAGATTATGGTAGGGAACACAGTGAGTGGCTTGAGAGAGAATGGGGGCTCTCTCGCCCATTATAGAGGGTTTCAGAACATAGGGAATGATAAACAGCAATAATGTGAAGTAAAGAGGGAGATGGACCATCGGATTAGGGTTTGGGGTTAAGGATAGTGGGCCGGGTAGGGATTAAATCAAATGGGCCTAAGGAAGGGAAAAAACTAAATGGGCCAACATCAACACTTACTCGGATAATTTCTTTAGTTCTTTTAATTTTGAAATGATATATCATATATATATATATATATATATATGCATTTCTTTTACGTTTTTAACATTTTTGCGATCCAGATAAGTATTAGCTAGGTTTGAAGCTTTAAGTTATTCCAAAGTGCAAGTTCAAAATTCAGCTAACAAATGTCGAGGAATTTGTAATTGAAACTAACATCGATCTACATATTGTAGTAGTACGTGTGAGATGTCTCTAAATGATAAATTATGGAATTAAATTGTAAGGCCACAAATATTATATATTATTTTTCCTTCAGAGTTGATCCCTCATATTTATACTAGTGTTAGTTTTGATCCTATATATTGGCGTGTTAGTTTTGATCCTATATATTGGGCCAATAATAATTCATTTTAGCGTATATTAGTCTCGAAAATGATATTTTTATAACTTAAGCAAGATATATTGCTAGAAGAGTGCTTCCAATAATGCCACAGCTACTTTAATTCATTTAGCTAATTAGCTTAGAAAAACAAAGATCCTTTTCGTTTTATTATTGGCTTATTGCTGCATACGGTGAATAATACAGATACCTAATCAAATTAAGCAAAACACTTAATTTATTTCTTATATATATATATATATATATATATATACATATTAAAGCAAAATCATATGGATAAAATAGTAAATAAAAGAAAATCTGTGTTATGCGCATTGCTTAGTTGGTAGAGGGCATTTTTGCTGGAGTTTGCAATTTCGAGAGTTCCGTGTTCAAATGCTTGCCGTATTTCTTTTTGCCTTTTCCCTCATCTTTTACTTCATCATATATTTCAATATTTCATTTCATGTTAAGATCATTTATTTTTTATTTTTTAATTACATTTAAAAAAATATCTTCCAACTTTATTCGCATTTAAAATCTTCATTTTTTACTTCATCATATATTTTAATATTTCATTTAATTTTCTTTTCATTTAATGCTATTAATGATTTCTAATTTTATTTAAGATAATTTATCTTCTAATTTTTATTTGCATTTTAAAAAAATTATCTTCTATCTTTATTCACATTGAAATATTTAGCAAACAATCGACTCTTTGAATCAAAAGGTTGAAAATCATGTAAAAAGATAAAATTACAATATTATTTGGCATGACTTTTGACTTCGTGATTGATTCTATAAATAATTGTATTAACTATAATTTAGTTATGAATACCCCTATCGAAACTCACAAAATGTTGAAGTTCGAGCAACCATCCCATATCGGTGGTCGGGGAAAGAAGAAGATAGACGAGGGAGAAGGGAAGTGTTGAGAGAATTTTAAATCAAAGTTCTAGATTTTTGTTCATCATTTGTCATAATAATATTTGATGTTTGGAGCGATAATTTGGTATACTATACATATATTCATTAAAACACGTCTATGGCTAACTAGGAAATTGGCATGATCCGGGAATAGTTGAAGTTATACCCAATTGAAAAAGGATGTTATCCAAACACATTTCAGGTAATTGTAGTAAAATTTGACATTAGGATGGAAATAAGTTAGACTATCCGACAGGGGCCTACAGCCCGATCTACATTAGGCCGCAATGAGACTCTTTAGTAAGACTCTTTACATAAATAGGCGCGAGGCTTACACATTTGAAAAAGTTCATCAAGCTTAATAGGCTGCCTATTTATGATATTTATAAAAAAAAATATTCTTTATAAAATTTATTAATACATTTTGTTAGTCAAATAATTAGTTTAATAAATATTATATTTATATTTTAACAAGAAGACATATTTATATATCTGTAAATAATTAATTTGATTTATTACTTGAAACAAATTATGAAAAAAATAAATTGTATGTATGTATGTATGTATATCTTTTTCTTATAAAAAATATAAAATTTATTTGTAATAGCCTTAAACAGGCTTTTAAAAAGTTTAAGGTCCGACTCGTTTAATTAAATAAGCCAAGTCTAGGCCTATATAAAACTACTAAATAAATAATAGGTCAGACCTATCTTTAATAAGATAGGCTCAGGCCTTCCAATTCAAAGTTTGGCCCGACCTGACTTATTTTCATCTCTACTTGACCAATGACCCACTGACTTTTCCTGCGTTATAACATATTAAGTTATTTATTTGTTTAAATAATTATGATATTTATTGTTTATATCTATGAAAATAAACTAAGGTTAGTTTTGTAATTTATTTAAACATTTTTAAACATTCATTTCACACACTTAGATATGTGTGTATTGCAAAAATATATAACCATGATTGAATTTTGCTTTTAGTTTTTTAATTATTGTAAAATAAAATAGTACCGAGCATCGTGTGAGAGACAAACTAGTATTTTACTAAATATGAAACACTACAAGAAAAATACATTATAATGATGGAATATACGCTAGATTATTAATAAATTAATGACAGATTAAGTTTGAGATGTTTAACGACGGATTAGTAACAGATTTTTCCATCTTTAACTTAATGACGGAAAAATCCACCATTGAGTGTCAAATTTTAATTTTAATTTTAATTTTTTATTTTAACGTCCGTCTTTAAACATTTAATTTTTTACATTTTTATATATATTTTTTAAGAAAAAGGTCCATTTTGATCTCATAAGTCATAACTCATAACTATTTGTCTAGAAGCACTTAGTCCATATTTACTTTTTTGGTCCAAATGGATTATACAACTATTTCAAAAGGCTCAATTTGATCCTTCTGATACTCTTTTACAAACGAACGTTAATAAATTTCACTAACAGACATTAACAATACCCATTAATGTTAGTCTTGTATACTCGAAGACTTGTCTTTCTATACATTCTACAATATTTTATTTGATGATATAGATTGAATAATTATTGCAGTCACTGTGTGCATTTATTTATTATTATATTTATCTGCCAGTTCCATATGCTTGCATTGTAGATGATATAGTATGGGTGTACACACAGTAAAAATTATATCATCGATTCTCTGCAATGTATTAAAAGACTCACGGCTTAGATGGTCTTGAACCCACCATCGGTACATCGTAGAATAATCTGATAGTTAGTTTATCTTGACTAGCTGATTATTCTAGTACACTGGTTTGTGTATTGAGAAGGATCAAGATAGGATATTATTCTCTATTCTGACCTTAAGTGAGAGAATAAAGATCCACACAGTTTGGGTTCTTAACCCATATATATTTGCGGACATATATATGTTATGTTATTGTTTTGATTCATCAATGAGTGAGATTCTCAGATAGGATCAACAACCTCGATATCTTAGGCATTATCATTTATATATATGATGGGTCGTACAATATATATGGCCATTGTGTCCTGGTGCGCCAGGTTGATGATGTCCCATTGAGGAAGCACAAAGTTCATGTGAAACCTGCAGGTGAAATTTATTTCGTATATGATAAAGTTTGTGTGGTACTACTTAAGGAACAAGATATTAATTAATTATAGTTGTCAAAAGCTTACATAATTAACTAATGGACATTATATCTTAAACATGGGGAATTGTTGGACTAAAGGAGAAAGATATTCGGAAATATGTATTAAATTGATAAGTCAGTATTATTTTTTTTAGTGGAATAAAAATAATACTTAATTTATTTAATTATATCCTAAGTTTATTGGATATTAAAAATTAAATAAAATAGCAGGTCAATTTAATATTCTTCTAAATCTTTATTGTAGCCTAATATGACCTTAGTGGACTAGGGATGGAACAAGAGTGAGAGGTCCAAACCCATTAGGTTTGGAGACCTAATTTTTGGCTAAATAGAGAGGTGGGGGACGAAAATTAGGGCAATGAAATCAGCCCTTTTTTGTGCTCTCTTGATCCCTATAGTATTCACATCTGTTTAGTAGTATACAACCCACCATGTATCTAGACGTGGTCCGGGAATACATCAGAAGATCAAGAAGTGGAATAACATCAATAAGGGACGCCGATCCTAGTACATTCAACAATAAGATTAGACCTTTAATCTTGTCTCTCTCTCTCTCTCTAAAACTTTTAGAAATTTGGGTATATTGATCAACTATACACATTATATATATATATAGATCGACGACAAATTAATACCGCAATGCTAATGTGATAGACTTATAGATGGCTAGTCTAATGATTTTAGTGTTAAAGATTTATATATAGATGTATAATATAAGTATATGATGAGATGATTACATATATATATATAGGGTTGGGTTCCAGAAGGAACCACACCCTAGGTGAGAACCGAGAACCAATCTCAGCCACAGATTGCTCTGATTTGGACAGCCGAGATCTGTTCCAAATTAAAAAAAAACGGTGGCATTATTGTAATATTTTCAAAGTTCACTGCCCCTGAAACTTAGAGAGGATAAAATCGGAAATTTGAAACTATATGCATTTTGAAAACGTTTGCAGACAAAAGCTCTCTTCCCACCACATCTGCTCGAGCTTCCTCACGCGAATCCAGACAAAGAAATCTAAAAAAACCCGCAAAATCGTCGAATTCAACCGTTCAAGTCGTCTGAAGATTAAATTTCCGATCAAAAATCATGAACTCTCAAGGTAATACAACATTCAGTTTTATTTTTTCAAATTCTGTTGGATATTATTGTTTGCTATAAAAATTCATTACGCAATATATAATGATGATTTAGTAATTTCTTTCGTGTTTTTTTAGCATAATAGTACTTCGCCGGAGACATACAAAACATAATCTTTACAAAAATCTGTTCTTTTTATTGCATGATAATTTATTGGTTTCATTTTTGTTCTATTGATGACGGAAAACTTGTATAAACATGTTAAAGCTAATAATGTTGGAAATGTATATGTGATTTACGTGTATATTTTTGAATTTAGGATTTTAGCATTCTAATTCCCTATTTTAGCACTGTTGCCTCATATTTTAGCACTAACATAACTTTTTTTAGCATTACAATTTTTTTATCATTGTTATTGATTTATGAGTTTCACTTTTTGTTTCTTTGTTTTTAGCAAACTAGTTTGGTGTTTTAGCACTGTCCTCTCGTATTTTAGCATTCAGATTATGTTTTTTAGCATTTTTACTGAATTAGCAGTTACAAATTTTTTTTTCTTTTTTGTAAACCTAACACTTTTGTCCATCTGTGATTTACCTGCACATTTTCTTGCTTTTAGCACTATAGTTTAGTGTTTTAGCACTGTCATATCCTATTTTAGCATTTCCATTATGTTTTTTAGCATTGTTATTTTTCTTTAATAGTATTATATAAAAAAAATTATAGGTGCTAAAAGGACTACAGATGCTCAAAGTAGCAAAAGTAAACGAGCTAAAACTGCCCCGGATAATGAAGACAATAGACTCAGTACTATATGTAACAAATATCCATTCTTAGAAGCAACAACATCGCCATCAACTCTCTCAGACGCTGTGAGGAGAATGAATACAGCACAACGAGGAGTAGTGAGACAGCTTGGATTCGGCAGCATTCTTTATTTGAATATAACACTTTATTCTAATTTGATAGTTATTAATTCTAATTAACTCACTTTATTCTGTTTTAAATAACACTACACATTTATGTTTCTAATTAACTCACTTTATTCTATTTTAAATTTGTTAGTATTGGCACTGGTAATTGAGGTTTTAGAACTTGAATTTTGTTTTTTAGCACTAGTAAAGTATTTTTCAGTTTCCAGTAGACATATAACCTTCGGCATTTCAATAAACCAATGAATAAACAGTGTTACATGTTCAAAAATTGTCATCTCCTATTTTTTAACTTGTGATTTTTTATTTTAGCACCCTCATGACTTATTTTAGCACTCTTGAGACTTATTTTAGCATGCCACTTGTTTTTAGCATTAGCATGAAAAAAAATGCCATCAGCATTTCAAAAAATCCATCAACAAACTGTCATTTTAGACTTATATTTCACACTATTGTTCATCTCCCTTTATCTTAGCATGACTTATGTTTTAGCATTAGCATTCAAAAAATATCATTTCTCACAGACCCTACTCCCACTTATTTTGAAGCACTGTCATTTTACAAATTTTAGCACAGTTATCTCTCATTTTAGACTTATGTTTCACACTATTGTTCATATCCCTTTATCTTCAACATTAAATTATGTTTTTTAGCATTGTTATTTTCTTCTACTTAATAACATTATATAAAAAATTTATAGGTGTAAAAAGACTTGCAGAGGACCAACAAGGGAGAAAACGCACTAAAATTGCCCCAACAAATGAAGATAATAAAAGAAGAGATATATTTCAGAAATATCCCTACTTAGAAGTCACAACAAGCCCAGAACATCTATCAGAAGCCGTTAGTATGCTTAATACAGCACAACGTGATGCTATTAAAAAACTTGGATTTGGCAGCATCCTACACATTGATATCATCCGTTTGCCAGAGAGGATGAACTACTGGCTTCTGAAAAACTTCGACCCAGTGTCGAGAGAAATACAATTGCAACACGGGAGGAGGATAAGGATTGAAGCTTCTGATGTCTCTGTAATATATGATTTTCCCAGAAGACGACGTAACATAGGGAAGAGTGTTAGAAATCAGAAGTGTATTCTAGATTTTGAATTCTACTTTAGCACTAAAAGTTTTTATTTTAGCACCGATGTTTATACTTTAGCACTAGTAAAGCAGTTTTGAGTTTTCAGCAGTGTATGTATTTTATCATTAAAATTAGACATATAACCTCATAATAGCTGGTATTTTGTGTTTTAGCAATTACAGTTCTTTTTTTAGCATTGCCATTTAACGACAGACTACCATCTTACTCTACTTATTAAAATATAACTGAAAGTTTGATCAATTTGAATAATACATAGTAATCATAATTTGTCATTTTAGACTCGTTTTTCTTCCATACATATATATATATATATATAGCATTTTTGGACATTCTAGCAGTGTTAATATAAATGTAATGCTCCCCCTAAAGTTAGAGGGGGAGCAACCACTAAATGGAATAGTTCAGCAGTTTTAGCACTTGCATATGATTTTTTTAGCACTTGCCATTTCTTTTTTAGCACAAGTATTTCAACTCTAGATTTCGCATTCTACTTTAGCACTGAAAGTTTTAATTTTAGCACTGAAGATTTATACTTTAGCACTTACGTTTCCTTGTTTAGCACTGATGTTACACACCTACTAGAAATATTAAGACATTTATTACCAATGCAAAAAATGAAATACCAGATATGCCTATTTACAATTAAAATAAAGAATATTACTATCATTAATAAAAAAATAAAATATAATGTATCTACTTCTTCTTGCCACAATTCCTAGAATCATGATTGGCTTTCTTCCCACACATCTTGCAGGTTCTACGAGGTTTCTTTGCGCGTTCAACTCTCGGCTCTTCTTTTGATTTTTTATGACTCGCACTGCCTTTAGTTTTCACGAATTCAAGTGGATGCACCTCAACTTCACTAGGTGTACACAAATCCACAAGATGAGGCATACACCTTGTAAAATGTTATACCATCATCTAACGTAGGGAAGGTCTTGCCCAATGCAGGCTTCAAAGATGATTCACATTCAGATGTGTAAAATTCAGAAAAAGTAGGTGAAATCTCCAAATTGGAAGAAGCACAATCTGCACATTTATCAATTCACAAACTAAAATCACATTAATGCATAAAAAACATATTCTAAGATCATATAGGAACAATTTCACAGCAGTGCTAAACTAGGTTACAATAGTGCTAAAATAATTCACAGAAATGCTAAACTAGTTTACAATAGTGCTAAAATACTTCAAAATAGTGCTAAAGTACACACACACACACACACACACACAAACATATGCATATATAAAGTTTGCTGAATGGTTTCTTAAATTGAATCTGGATATTTTATTAATTCACAAACTGAAATCACATTAATGCATAAAAAACATATTTTAAGATCATGTAAAAACAATTTCACAGCAGTGCTAAACTAGGTTACAATAGTGCTAAAATAGTTCATAGAAATGCTAAACTAGTTTACAATAGTGCTAAAATACTTCAAAGTAGTGCTAAAGTACACACACACACACAAACATATGCATATATAAAGTTTGCTGAATGATTTCTTAACTGAATCTGGATATTTTATCAAATTATGAAGTACAAGGATGAAACTCTGATATCAAGCAACTGCTACTTCAAGAAATGCACAACTCCCCTTATGGAGGGCATTCAGGCATCTATGGGACTTATGGCAGGTTAAAGAGGCTCTTCTACTGCCCACACTTGAAGGATGATGTGACTATATCACACCCTTACAAAAGAAGGGTGCAATTTTAGTGGTGGTGGACAAGCTAACAAAATATAGGCATTTTATCCCTATATCACACCCTTACACAGCTCAAAACCGTTGCTAAGGTGTTCCTATACTTATTCTACAGCTTGCATGGTCAGCCCCTAAGCCCTAAGCATTGTGACAGACAGCGATAAAGTTTTCACAATAGTTTACAATACTGCTAAAATAGTTCACAGCAGTGCTAAACTAGTTTACAATAGTGCTAAAATACTTCATAGTAATACTAAAGTACACACACACACAAACATATGCATATATAAAGTTTGCTGAATGATTTCTTAAATTGAATCTAGATATTTTATCAAACTATGAAGTACAATGCTTTATTTGAACTGAGAGGTTTTTTGTCATAAGATTTATTACAGAAGCATAAAAATGTTACAGTAGATTTTGTAATGATAACAACAGTTCTAAATATAGTTCACAGCAGTGCTAAATACTTCACAGCAAAGAACAGCTTATCAACTTCACATAATTCACATAAGTGCTAAAGTAGATTACAGAAGTGCTAAAATAAATTCAAGAAGTGCTAAAATAGTTCACGTAGTGCTAAAGAACATTTTAACAAAATGATTTTCATAATACTCGTTTCTTATCACAATACTGCATTCATCGTGAAAAACACTCTATTAACGAGACATTATTATGATACTCAATCTATTAACTAAATTCACAATGCTAATAATTCATATTGTGATGCTAATAAGATCTACATATATATGAAAAACCAACAACACACAATATGAAAATCAACTCCTCGCTTACGTGTTGGAACTATCTGTATTAATCAACAGAAATTGACATTTTTGGTGATGTATTCATAATTTTCATTAAGAAATTAATTAACCACCAGTTAACATTTTTCTACTAGCATGTACACATACATAAATACATATTAATATTTATTTTTGCGTAAGAAATTCAAATAAGTTTTAAGATCATCAAGCACGTGTTCGTAAATTTATATTAAGAACCGTTTAACATAAAATTGTAGTTCCAACACAACAACGGCCACGACGACTACTGCTAATTCCAATAATCATGCAGCTGCTGCAGATTATATTTTCTAATAAAGTTTCAACTGCTGCTAAAATAGTTCATAGTAGTGCTACAATAGGTTACAACATTGCTAAAATAGATTACAGTAGTGCTAAAGTACATGGCAGTGCTAAAACAGTTCACAATAGTGTGCAACAAGTAGAAGTAGTTCGTCTGCGTGTTGCTCATTGCCCAAGCTTCTCTGGAGAAACACAAGTCATGATCATGAGTTAGATGCCGCCTCTTCCGGTGCTCGCCGCCGTGGCCTTGTACTCAACTCATTGGAAATTCAAATCTCACCAAATGGAGTTGTTTGAATTCAACTCTCACTAGCTACAATGCATCCCCCGCTCTTCTTTGCTCCTTTGCTTCTCATATACCCATTCATATGTATTCACAATATTCTTTCTCGAATTCAGTGGGATTTAAATACTTATCGTAAATAACAAACTATAAATGCTAATACTATCACCTACAAAAATATTCAAAAAATAAACTAATAGTGCTAAAAAAGAAAATGAAAGTGCTAAAATATAAACTATCGGTGCTAAAATATAAACTACTAGTGCTAAAATATACACTACCAGTGGAGAGGTGTAGATACAGAAGGGAGAGTGAAATCTCGCATTTTGCCTCCTCGAATTCGAACCATTCATCATTTTCTTTGAGCCTGCTTGATACGATTTATCGCTCCATCGATCAAGGCGACAACGAGATGGTAATCTGCAGAGAAGGAATGAGGAATAAGACCTATGTCGTTGATGCGGACGCCAACACTAACCTGCGTCGTCCTGGACAACTAACCTTTTATCGTGTAATCCATGTTCACAACTAATCACGTTAATGCTTAATAATGCTAAAATTGTTCACAGTGGTAAAACTAATTACACCAGTGCTAAAAATACATGTTGATCCTCAAAAATAAAAAGTTCAACTTAATCAACTTAATCAACATAAAACACAACAAAATCGAAGAAAATCGAAGAAAATCACAGGAAAAGTACAACAAAAATATTTTTACCCGGCTTCATCATCCAAGAACAACGAACAACTAAAACTCTAGGGGAACTTTTGTGAATGATGATTAAGATGAATCGACTGGAATATGGATTACATAAACACAACGAAATCAAAGAGAAATCGAAGAGAATCACGTGAAAAAATCTCAACGTCATCAATCTTATCGAACAAATCTAAAACAAAAACGGATAAAAAATCGCAGGAAAATACACCAAAAATTATTTTTACCCGGCATCTTCATCGAAGAACAGCGAACAGCAAAAATTCCAGGCAAAAAATCACGTGAACATCGATTGAGATGAATAAAAATCGAAGAGAATCGACTGAAATTTCCATTATATAAACATAAAGGAAATCGATATGTAGAAGGAACGAGATTTCGATTACAGACGGGAAAGATATTTCATGCCAAAAATAATAGAATTCCTAAATTACAAAAATACCCTTGCTTCATTAAAAAGTCTGTAATATTACAGTAATGCCACCGCGTTTTTTTTTAAGTTTGGAACAGATCTTGGCCGTCCAAATAGGCGAGATCTGTGGCTAAAATTGGTTCTCAGTTCTCACAGGGTGGTGAGTTCTCACATGATCCCATCTCTCTCTCTCTCTCTCTCTCTCTCTCTCTCTCTCTCTATATATATATATATATATATATATATATATATATATATATATATATATATATATATATTCCTATCTAGCTCCAATTAATTTATCCCCTAATATATATATATACTCCTATTAAGTTAGCTAATTAGCTCCAACTTTCACAATTTGGGAATATTTTCAGAACATTTAATAAGTAATTTTGAGGGTTACTAGGCTCTAATATCACAATTTTTCATCTTTTTTAGTTTTTACACAACCTTTTAATTTTTACAATAATGTCAAAACTTTATCTTTTTGTTGGAATTAATTCATAATAATAAAAATTACTCTGACGTGGCCTAAGTTTTTACACATGTGCACTATTAATTTGATATATCATAAATTAAATTAGAATATATCTCCAGTGCGATATATGGATGTGATATGTATAATTTTATTTATCAGAAATTATAATTATGAAAAATTTAATAAAATTATTTCAACAAAATAAAATTATTTTATAACTTTCTGAATTATAGAAATTTACGTAGTATTCATTTTTTTAATCATAACATACATTTGTGTTCACTATTAATTTGATGTGGCATAAATTAAATTAGAATATCTCTCATGCGATGCACACATGTGATATGTATAATTTTATTTGTTAGAAATTATAATTAAGAAAATTTTTAAAAATTATTACAACAAAATAAATTTATGTCATATCAGATTAAGAATGCGCATGTGTCATATTAATTTTCATCTCATGGCTTAATTACTAAAAAATGTAAGGTTTTGGAATTATTACAAAATTGGAAACGTTGTATGAAAATCAAAAAAGGGGTAAAGGTTGTGATATTAGAGCTTATTAATTTAAATCTTAATAAGTAATTAGTCATTTACAGTAAAACCCCTGTACAGTAATATTGTTGGGATCAGAGAAAAATATTACTTTAGGGAGCTAGCTGGTTATTCTTATATAGAGTTTACATATAAAAATTATTATTTTTTAAAAAATTATATATATATATTATACAACACTTGGAAATGCTTCTTCATATTTTAACAATATGAATTTAAAGGGTATATATGATTCATTCATGTGTTAATGCATATACGTATCTAGGAAATGAAAAAAAAAGTATGAATTGATGGTGCTGATGACTTAGGAGTTACAAAAAAATTGGATGAGGAGAATCAAAACATAGTTGCAGATTTGAGAAATCAGATAAAAGAATTTCATTACAAATATATAATAACCAAATGGATATGGATGTTTTTATTAGTCATCCAAATGAGCAGAAAGTAATATATGTTTTAACTAAAGTAGACACCATTATAGGAATCGGGCAAGAAGCATAAGGTGATAATCCGGAGAATGATAGTGTAGAAATAGAAAAAATGTTGTGTCAAGAAGTTTTAAACATGTTGGACAAGTTGAAAATATTTTGAATTCAACAAGAAGGTGGTTGTGTTGATAAGTTACTTCGAACGCGCAGGTTAAAGGATGTTGTATTAACCAAAAAAATTAAAACATTGTCATAGGCAACTTTAAATAAGTATTTCATACAATCTTAAGTTTAATGTAACATGTGCAATTAAATAGTTTTAGATATTTTATATAAATATTTAAATATATTTAAAATTTAATGTCATTTTATCACTATATGGAGGTAAATTTCTTAAGGATGTTTCTAAAAAATATCGGAATATTACAATGTAAGGATTATTCTTATTTATAATTGATCTCGAATTGCAACCATAACTTTTTATTATTATAAGAAGGCTACTCTTATAAGGAGTATTTTTATATAGAGGTTCTGCTGTGAAAAGAAAAATGAAATGATTTTTTTCCATACTTCTGAGTTACTTCGCCTCTAAACAACTAATCTCTTGGTCCGGCCCGGAATTAAAATTTACATGTCAAAACATTCTATGTTACTGGCGATCTATTTGAATGTCTGTTCATTTTATATTTATTTGTTATAGCTTTTGTTATTTGAATTCCATTCCTATTTATTGGAAAACATTTTAAATCAAGATTTTGGCAACTTTAGTACAAATTAATTTATCATTTTATTTTTTTAATATCAATTTATGTTTGTATTATTAAGAAAAAAACTATAACTGTTTATAGACTTTAGAGTCACAGGGAATGTTGGAAAAAAATAAAAATAAAAACTCAAATAAATTCCATTTCTATTAATTGGAAAACATTTAAAATCAAGATTTCATTACTTATAAAGATTAATTTATTATTTTAAATTTTCAATATCAATTTATGTTTGTATTATATAAAATAAAATAAAATAAAAACTCAAATTAACTGTTTATGGAGTCAAACAGATAATGTTGGAGAAAAAAAACTCAAATTCACAAAAGTTTCAACGATTGCGGATTACTATTACGTTGATGATAAACAAAATATATCAAATTGAAACTCAGTTGAATAGAGAATATATAACTATTTACTCAAGTGACATTATTTAAATAAAAGTCTCAAATCACTTTTGTAAACATGTCCACCTATGACCTAACTGTGTTGTTATTTGCCTCAAAGAAACAGTCACATATAACAACACTCTATGCATCACATTTGTAGAGAACAAACTTCCCCATTGGAGTTTTGCATGAGCCACAAATCTTTGTTTTCTCAACCAACCCTTCTTCATATGCAACCACTTCATCTTGCTCATGCCTGCATCTCTCACCATCAGCAGGAGCCTCAAGGGCGGTCCTAAGGGCGCGCACTAAGCCCGTCTCTGCTGCATTTCCACGCCACAAATGGAAGGCCTCGAGGCCTTGATCGAGCAGTTCTTGGTCGAGGTTTAGCACATCTGTTGAGCCCCCCCTACCGATCACTGACCATCCCTCTTTGCTGTCCATCTCTAGCAGCTCTCTCACCCTGGCTGCAATTTCATCACAATTTGTTGACTGATTTTGGTAGCCTATCGATCTTTTTAAGGTCTCTAAGCGAAACCAGAAGAAATTCACACTGCTGAAAGTCATGGAGTTGCTTAAATCTTCTTGATCAATGGTGTGGATGATGTTCCTCACATTTTTACTAGGATTCTTGCAGCCTGCATACACCACTTCCATCTCAATGCCCGAGGTTCGTATTTTCTTGATCTTTTCGTTGAATTTTCTTATCCAACCTATGTTCTCACTTCCATAAATACAGATGTTTCTGCCTTGCTGAACCTGAGTTTTTGCAACTTGAAGTTAAATTAAGATGAGGTGTTAAGCCAAATGTACATTTCTTAAAGTGAGTGTTCAGACATATTCTTACCCATTCAGACAGTAAAGGGCTGATTCCATTGATCATGAGGTCTACTGTCCAATTTGCTTCATTCCACAGCTCTCTCTCCCTTAAAGTTGAAAAAGGAAATGCTTTAGGCCCACATATCCACACCATATCCATTGCATTCATGTTTGCAATGAGCCCGTTCTCGTTCAACACGACTATGATTGGTTCATCTTCAAAGTTCCATTCTTGTCTGATGAAATTCATCACAGTCGAATTCAATGTCCATGGCCTCCGAACAGAGAGCCATGGGACACGATTTGAGAAAAACTCGAAGCTTGACTTATCAGCAGAGCTCCATTCATTCAAGGATAGAATTGGAACCCACAACACAACAAAACTTTCTGAATTTGTTGTTTGCTGCACTAGAAAAAATACTTTGTCTACAGGGAGCAAATCTGGCTTTGTGATCAAGAGCAGGACTGTTTTACTCTTCAGCTCAAGAATGCCAATCTGTTTATTACAGACAACTAATTGATCATAACCAAATTTCCAGGAACTGACTTGAATTGTTGTATGAAGATAGAAACTCACCTTTTCTCTAGAAGAAGAATTCTTGAAGGGAAATTCATTCTCCCAAGCAAATAAGGTGCGTAGAGCCTTCTGATTGTCGGCTTCCTTCTCCTTAAACATATGCAGCATCTTCTCATACAACCTTGTTTCTGTAAGAAACCCTTAGATTTCTCAAACTAATGCAGTTTATTTCAATGTAAAGAAGTTTCAGCAGAAAATTCACCTATTTGCTGCTGGCATTTGTCAATGCATTCACCAAGATCATTGCACAAACTGTTCAACTTGTTGCCTAAACTGTAAAGCCCCCAAGCTGCAACTACAGTTCTGTCTGAACATCTGAAGAGAGCGAGAGAGAGAGAGAGAGAGAGAGAGAGTGAGTGAGAGTTCATACATCTCACTAAACTTATGAACGACAGTAAAAACAAAACAGAAACGAAAAACAGTACTAAAAGAGGAGCAGAAAGAACATGCACTTGCTCAAGGCTCGAGTTTCTCAAATCTGCAATCTGTGAAGAGCAAACCAGTATGCTTCTACACATCCAGTAGGTCGCCAAGTAGATCTTCCATTTTGTAGTCGCCCTATCTCGATCATCGACTAGTTCATGCTTCAGAGACATGGATTCGTAGCAGATCACAAACCTCGTCAGCTTCAACATGGTCCTAACCAGCACATTCAAGGCCTTAAACTTAGGCTTCAATAGTGTGATCGTGGTGGGGATACGTTTGACAATTGCAAGTGAAACAGCTAATGCATTTTCAGATTGCAGCTGCAAAATGAGCCAAAACATGCCAAAGCTACACGTGAAAGATGCCAGAGCAAGCACCATTTTAGCATCCCACCTGTAACGGCCTAGCTTTTCGAGTATTACCATTGTGTTGGTGTGCAGATTTTCTCCATCAGAGCAACGAGCAAGCATCTGCAGCCACCACCCCCCAATATTTAGTGTCAAAAAAAGACATCCACATCCGACAGAATCGAAGTAGTTCAGTTCAGATGGTGTTACCTCGTACGAGATCTTGTAGATGACACGCGATGTGGGATCTTGATCAGATGAAGATAGATCAATGTCAGTGATGTTGAATTCTTGATCAAGAACCTGAAACAAGAAATTAACGCGATATACAAATATACTTGAGCAGGTAATTAAGTGCAACGAATTAAGCAAGAAAACCACGAAGCAGAAGAATTCAAGCAACCTACGATTGCTTTCTCTGCACTGCAACTGAGAGTAGCCTCCACGAGGCTCAACAGCAGCTCGGAATCGAGCTGACAATGATCATCTTGATCGTGAGTGAGCACGATCTCCTTTATCAGAAATTCATCCGCATCCCTTGTTGATGGAGGCATTGATGAATGAATGAATTAATCAACAGTTGCTGAAATGCAAAGAAGCAAAGATCCTCATTTAATAGCACAACAGCATACTTTTTTCGATTCCATCATGTGTAATCTTGAAGAAACACGAAAATTGTACCATCACATTATGATTTCAGACACTACTTGGCTGCTGCAACAGGATCAAAAACTAAATTTCGGACCACATTTTGCTTAGATTTTCACACCTTTTTCTTTTAATTTGTTGTTTGTTGTTGCAACTTTAGCTTTGGAATCAACTCATATTTATTCATGATTAAGCATAAAAGGAAGTGACCTTGATTGTGTTATGAACATGTAAAATCACAAGTGGGGCAAAGGCAAAATGTGGTAAAGACAACAAGAAAAGCACATAATTTGCGAAAGTGATTGTTGTAATAGTGTATTTTCTTGATTGTTTTGGAAAAAAGTAAGTGAAACATCGACCGACATGATAAGATGTTTAAGATTCACATTCTTCAGAAGAAAAAATAAAATTAAATGGACACGGCAATGATGGCATTCAAATTTTCACTATGCAACTTTGCAACTAAAAAAATATAAACTTCATTCAAATATTCAATTTAAATGATGGCAGTGACCGTATTAATTAAACATGCGGTTTGCTTTGCTTTTTTTTTTTTTCCCTCTGTAGATGCTCTGCACAAATTTTATGCAAATTTTTGTTGTTTACAATTACACTGCTCCTGGATTTACAACAATTTGAAGTGCATGAACAAGAAAACAGAACAAAAAGCAACAAGAATAATAAACTGAATAAAGGAACTAAACAAACTGGAATGCAGATTATGGCAAGCCAAGTGGAGGGGACCTCTCTCCACAAGATAAATACGCTCCAGCTAGACAAATACACCCCGGCTAGTGCTCACGGTTTGACATGTTATCTCTCAAAGATGAAACGACTTTATCCTTCCGGCAGTAGCATCATAATTCCAGCAAGGCTCCGGCGAACTAAGTAATGTTAAGACTGGGAGCAGACACGAATGAAGTAACACCACGATTCCGGCAAGGCTCTGGTAAACTAAGTAATGTCAGGACTGGGAGCAGACACGAATGAAGAACAATGTAATGCAAGATGATGATTGTGTAGAATGTAGCAACTTCTGTATGCTGGAATCCCTTTTAGGAGTGAGAGTCACAAACTTCAAGGCTGGACCTGAAAACTGTAATGGCTAGGCCCCGGAAGCCAACGTACGCCCAAAGTCCACCCAAAGTTTAATTGTCAAGATCCAAGTCCGAGGACGAGACGAGACGAGCTGAGCACTGGCACGGGCTCCGGCGCTCGCGTGTATGCACGGTGGGCTCATGGCCCACATCCTTGTGTACTTTAAATATTACAATACACTTAAATACACTTCTTAACTAGGTTAAGAAATCAATATGAGATTATGAAATGTGCCATAAGCACATTTTCTCACACACCATAAATGGCCAATCGTATAACCGATTTCAACGATTAATTTCTCACTCACTGAAAATCAGATTTGAGAAAATAAAAATACTACGATTATCTACTACATATATAGAACAATCGTACGCTATTTAATTCCTCTAAAATTAAATAACCCGATCACCAAAAATCGGATAAAATGAGTCACAGCTCAATTTATCACATCTAATTTTCCAACAATCCCCACATGAGTGGAAATACCGTATGCATGAATGCAGACAAGCAACTCAGTCTCTAGAGACACAGTTGCAACAGAATATGTAGCTTGTGACTTTGATTGAACCTTCCATCTTTCAATACTATGGGGTATACCGGCTGATTAGTGGACACAATACCTTGAACTATTCATCCTTAGTGTATACCAAGACAATAGGATTGACACAACAATATCTCAAACATTATCTATTCTCACGTTTGTGTCCGTTTTGGGCCATGAACAACCTTTTTGAATTCATAAGTATCTTTAGAAGCGGCCCACACTTCTCACACATATAGGTGATCTCATTTTTTCGAGTATCCTGTCATACTCCACCTTACTTAGGCTTAGGAATCATTAGAAGTCATGAGACTTAGCCTCACCACAATGACAGATGCACACTTAGTTTGCTCACTAGGGAAAAATTAAGATATAACCTTCCAAGTGCTATCAATCGAACGTTTGTAGCTTAATTTTCCCTTTAAACCAAGTTCTTGAGATCTCCAATCATCATGGTTGGGTTACCACTACAAGCATTCTCAGATTGTGAACTTTAAACCCATTCCCTTTAGCAATTTCTTCATCTGATCTCAGTTTAATCCTTTGATTAGCGAATCCGCTAGATTGTCTATTGACTTTACATAGTCAACTGAGACAACATCACTTGAGGTCATATGTCTTAGGGTATTATGTTTCTGATGTATGTGTTGAGATTTACCGTTATACATCACGGTACGTGCCCTTCCAATAGTCGATTAGCTATCACAGTGAATCATCACTGACGACACCGGATTTTTTCGGCATGGAATATCCTCTAGAAAGTTGCAAAGCCATTTAGCTTATTCACAGGCTTTATCCAAAGTGATAAACTCAGATTTCATGGTGAACCGGGCTCTACAGGTCTGTTTCATGGATTTCCACGACACTGCACCATCGTCGACAGTGAAAACAAATCCACTAGTTGAGAATGAGTCTTTTGTGTCTGATATCCAATTCGCATCATTGTACCCTTCAAGTACAGAATGAAACCTCGTATAATGCAGCTCGAAATTCAGAGTATACTTCAAGTATCTTAGAACTCATACTAGAGTTTTCCAATGCTCTTTGCTTGGATTGCTCATGTACCGACTCAACTTATTCACAGAATATGTAAGATCGGGTCGAGTGCAGTTAGTGATATACATCAAACTCCCGATGACCCTTGCATACTCTTCTTGAGCTACCGATTCTCCCCGATTTTTTACTCAAGTACACGTTGATTTTGAAACCATTTGATAACATCGTGTTATCAAACTTCAAGTGCCACTGTATCGGTGCTTGATTTAGACCATACAGTGATCTAACAAGTTTAACACCTTCTGTTTTTATCCCGGTGTAACAAACCCTTCAAGTTGTTCCACGTATATTTCATCTTCCAGCTCACCATTCAGAAATGCTATCTTCATATCCATTTGGTAAATTTCAAGCTTGTGCAAGGCAGCAATCACTAAAAGCACCCAAATAGATGTAATCCTTGTTACTGGTGAGTAGGTATCGAAGAAATCATACCCCTTTTTTTGTCTAAAGCCTTTGGCCACCAAACGGGCTTTATACTTATCAACAATACCATCTGCCTTATACTTTCTGTTTAGAATCCATTTGCATCCTAACGGCGTACACCCACTCGGGAGATCTGTTAACTCCCAAGTGTGATTTTGTATGATGGAATCAATTTCACTATTGATAGCCTCTTTCCAGAACGAAGCATCTGAACTAGATAGAGTTTCTTTCAAGGACTTTGGCTCATCATCTAGTATATAGATGATGAAATCCGGACCAGAGGTCTTTGCCACCCTAGCTCGCTTGCTACATCTTGGTTCTTCATCCTTAGGATCAGAACTAGTAGCAGCTTCAGAAGTTCATTTCTTAGAACTCCCTTCTATTACACCCTGGGTTCTACAAATGATAGATATTCTCAAAGAATATAGCATTCATTGATTCCATCATCGTTCCTTCAGTCATCTCGTGAATTTCTGATTTATGAATAAGAAAACGACATGCACTACTTTTAAGTGCATACCCAACAAAGATACAATCCACCGTTTTAGGGTCAATTTTAACTTGTTTAGGAAGTGACACTTTAACCTTAGCCAAACACTCCCCACACTTTGAGGTATTTATAAGACGGCGTGCGTCCTTTCCACAACTCATAAGGTGTTACATCCTTACCTTTAAGTGGAATCTTGTTCAGGATATAGTTGGTTGTCAACACAGCTTCCCCCCACAAGTTCTATGGTAGTCCCAAACTTATCAGTAAAGCATTCAACATCTCTTTAAGAGTTTAGTTTTTGCGTTAAACAACACCATTAAATTGTGGTGAATATGGAGCCGTAGTTTGATGAATTATACTCACCTCTGCATATAATTCTTCAAACGGAGCAACATACTCACCACCTCTATTACTTCGAATTGTTTTAATTCGACCGCTTAGTTGATTTTCAGCTTCATTTTTAAGTTCTTAAAAGCTTCAATCGCATCATCTTTATTTCTTAAAAGATAAAGATAACAGTACTTTGTGCAATCGTCAATAAAGTAATAAAATACATCTTACCGCCTCTAGTTTCATAATTTTTAAGTCATACATGTCTATGTGAATTAGGTTTAGAGATTTAGTGCTCTGTTCTACCGAATGAAACGGTAACTTAGCCAATTTAGCTTTAACATAAACTTCACACTTGTTTTATGTATTAAATTGGTTTACTTTTAGCAAATCTAAATTTTATAAACATTTTATCACATTTAGATTAACTTGTCCTAATCTACAATGCCATAAATCCGAGAACTCAACAAGCAAGTAAGCAGAAGAATCAACTTTAATAGCACTTTCTTTTGCAACATGGCGCATAGCCATTATATTCATTTTGAAAAGCATATTGGTGAGATAGCTTCGACCAAGGAACCTTCCGTACTTGCTCCAAATAAACTTTTCAGACTCAAACACTAGTCTAAAATCATGATTGACTAATAGTGAGCACGAAACCATATTTTTACGGATGTCCGGGACATATAGCATATCCTTTAGAGTCAACTCCTGGCTTGAAGTAAGCTTCAAGATCACGTTGCCCACACCAGCCACTTCAGACGAGGCTTGGTTATCCATAGGTAACTTTGTACCTTCAATAACTTTGTAGGTAGCAAAGAAGCCCTTGTCGGAGCAGACATGACAAGTGGCCCCGGTGTCAACCAACCACTCCCTCGGGTTGTCCACACGGTTGGCTTCAAACACAACTGCAACCAAATCGTTGTCATCCCAATCATCTTGACGGCCTTTGCCTTTGTTGTTGTGTTCAGCCATGTGCGCACCATAATTGGTATGGTGCGCTTCTTCTTTGGAGTCGTGCAATGTTTGGACATGTGCCCCGACTTGTCACAATTGAAGCAATTGCCGTTGAACTTCTTCATTGGCTTCTTCCCTTTGTCGACTTGATCCGGGTACTTCCTCTTGTTGCTATTTGATGGTGCACCACATTCCATCATGTTAGCCTTGGCCTTGATCGGGACTCGTGGTCTCGAATCCACCTTCCGGTTATCAGTTTCAATTCAAAGCCTAACCGCAAGGTCTTCGAGAGTCGTATTATTTCATTTATGTTTGAGATTGCTCTTGAAGTCCTTTCAACACGGTGGAAACTTCTCAATCACTGCAGCAACAATGAAAGCATCTGGAAGAACCATCCATTCAGCATGAACATCGTGTACAATGAGCTGAAGCTCTTGCACTTAATCCATCACTGACCGAGTGTCTACCATTTTGTAATTGAAGAAATTTGCCACAATGAACTTTTTAGTTCCGACATCCCCCGTCTTGTATTTATTTTCTAATGCTTCTCATAACTCTTTTGCACTAGTTACATTTGCATATACAGAATATAAGCTATCAACTAGGCCATTCAGAATGTAATTTTTACAAAGAAAATCTCCGTTGATCCATTGATCATACGTCATTCGTTTCTTGACATCCAACTCGCTCTCAGCAATGACTGGAGTGTCTTATTTGACATGAGCTGCAACTCCCAAGGTGGTGAGGTAGAAAAGCATCTTCTGTTGTCATCTCTTGAAATCCAGACAGGAAAACTTCTCCGGCTTCTCAGCTTGGTCATGAGAAATGGTCCTCGTGGGGGTGCAGTTGATGAAGATGCCATTCCAAAGCAAAGGTAATTGTGTTTTTGTTATTTGTCTTGCGATGGTGTTTGCAAATTACACTACTTCTGAATTTACAACAATCTGAAGTACAAGAATAAGAGAACCGAACAGAAAGCAACAAGAATAATAAACTGAATAAAGGAACTAAACAAAATGGAATGCAGATTCTGGCAAGCCGACTAGGTAATGTCAGGAGTGGGAGCATCAATAAGAATAATAAACTGAATAAAGGAACTAAACAAACTGGAATGCAGATTCTGGTAAGCCGACTAGGTAATGTCAAGAGTGGGAGCAGACACGAATGAAAACAATGTAATGCAAGATGATGATTGTGTAGAATGTAGCAACCTCTAGGGGTTACAGCTTTGCCATGAATCCCTGATCCTTGACTGCAGATCCTTGAGGGAGGACTAGCTGCAGATCATTGACTCCCTTAAGAGTTACATTCGATTACACTCTAGCCCACTAACTCGCTCCAGGACTTCAAGGCTGGACGTGAACCATCAAGTGCACCGCGGACCGAACATCCGACCCGCCGTTTCGTTACCGACCCGCTCCACAACCTGTCCATTTCGGAACCGTTGTGCACCCACAGACTGAGTGTCCGACCCACTCCACAACCCGTACGTTTCTGAACTGTAAAACCATAATGGCTAGGCCGCAGAAGCCCATGTAGCCCAAAATCCACCCAAACCGTACATTTCTGAACCGTAAAATCGTAACAGCTAGGCCCCGGAAGCCCACATACATCCAAAGTCCACCTAAAGTCCAAATACCAAGATCCAAGTCCGAGCACTGGCACGGGCGCGCGCGTGTGGACTCATGGTTCACATCCTTGTGTATTTTAGATATTACACTTAAGTGTTAATACACTCAAGTATACTTCTTAACTAGGTTAAGAAATTAATGTGGAATCATTAAATGTGTCTTAAGCACATTTTTCCACACACCATAAATGCCCAATCGTGTGACTAATTTCAATCATTAATTTTTCACTCACCGAAAATCGGACTTGAGAAAATAAAAATACTATAATTATCTACTACAAATATAGAACAATCATACGCTATTTAATTCTTTTAAAATTAAATAACATGATCACCAAAAATCAAATAAAATGAGTCACGGCTCAATTTATTACATCCAATTTTCCAACAATTTTTACTAGCAACTACAGTATATAAAAACTTCATTCAAATATTTGTTATTACTCGACATCATTCAGAATGTGTCAAATTGAATTGAAATTGAAAAAAGAATTTGTTTTTACTTTCTTTCTTATTTTTCCTTTTTTTTTTGTAGTTCGAGTCGGTTCGATTTCTAAATTTTTAGAATTTTGGGTTTCGATTTTAGTCCAACGCATATTAGAAAAATGAGGTCGAAGAAATTCCACGCTGGATGAGACACGCCATTTTTTTTATTGGATTTTGACTCTTGTTTGTAGTTTTTGTAGTTTTTAAAGTTGAGTTAGTTGTTTGATATTCAGGAGTTTTCAAAATTTAGCTAAAAAGTTAAATTCAAGAAGTGTAATTAACACTCTTAATACATCTAATTAGATGCCAAAATTTCTAAAGGGTGATTCTATTTACACCATCAATTTTTCTTTTCACACCACAATTACTTTACACACTACACAATTTTTTATTTTATTTTTTTCATTTTTTCTTTACACACCACACTAAAAGACTTATTTACCCTTCATCTTAAAATTTATTTACTACTTTATTTAAAAATAAAATTAATTAAAAAGATAATAATAATTAGAGAGAGGGATCTGCAGAGATGTGAACAGATGCGACTTCTTCTCTTCTTCTTTCCTCCTCCAACAGTGCCGCCACCTCCCTTCCTCCATCCTCCTCCATTAGCGCCACCACCCCCTTTCTCCAAGAAAATAATCACCGCCGCCCCAGTGCCGACAACCCTCTTCTTTCCTTCTCCACCTCTGCGACCCTTCATCTTGTTATTTTTTCCCTTGACAACTTTGATGTTTGAAACTATGGAGTTCGAAAACCATTTATCGGATGATATATTGATGAATCGAAATATGATTTTCGAAGCTAAAGACGAGCGTTTGGAAACAAGTTTTCGAACCATTATTCGAAAATAAATTTTCGAATCATGTACTGTCCATTCGAAAACACAATTTTCGAATCCATGTGAAGGGGTTCGAACTGAAATTTTCGATCCCAGTTTCCGACATAAATGTTTCGAAGAAGATGAGAAATTTTCGGTAATGAGATTTTTTCATCTTTAACGGCATTTTTCTGAATTAGTTTAGATATTCATTTCGATATTTTTCTTTGTATAATTTGATTAATACATGGATTTGTAATTGAAATCTGAAATTTTATGGGGGGAGTGGTTGCCGGAAATCTGAAATTTTGTGGGAAGGGGCGAGGGAGGCCTGCTGCTGCCGGAGAAGTGCCGGAGAAGATGAAGTTTATTTATTTATTTATTATATTAGATTATTTTTGTGGTGTGGATAGAAAAGGAATATTGAAGTAAGAAAAGGGTATTGTAGTAATCTCAAAATTAATTACTTTTGTATTTATTTTTTTTCGTGGTGTGAAAAGAAAAATTAGTGGTGTAAATAGAATCACTCATTTCTAAATTGTAAATCCAATAAGGATCCGGGTTGAAGCTCAAACCTTTCTAAATCAACCCGACTTCTTTTTTTTTTTTAATTTCTTTTCTTCTTCCCCAAGCCGGGGAATAACAAAAAAATTGTTATTTGCACTATAATTTTTACTTTTTGCATTCCGCATATTTCATGCATTTCATATTTTACTCAATGCAATACACACTATTACATTAATACCATTCACTTTAAAAAAGGCCAAATATATACTTATGTCTTGAACTTTGACTTTTTTTTAAAAAAATGTCTCGAACTTCAAATAATACCAAAATTTGTCCTGAACTTTGACATTTTTTCTAAAAATGTCTTGAACTTCAAAAAATAACAAAATATATTCTGAACTTTCAACTTTTTTTTTGTAAAAATGTCATAGGATTTAATTTCAACCGTCGAATTAATGATGAGGCATACCAGAGACTAGTGTATCAAAGTGAATTTTTTTTTAAATCTCAATTTGAAGAGCATATATTTTTTTCTTCAAATTGAGTTAGTGGATTGAGATTTTGGGAGGAATGACTTATTTTCCTTTTCCATTGGGATTAAAAATTTCGAAATGAATGAAATGAAATTATTTTTTACCTTCAAATTGGATTGGTAATGAGAAATTTGTTGGAATGAAAAATTATGGTATTGGAAATGAAAGCAAAAAACAATGTTGTCATTATTTATTTATTTTTTAAAAAATTACAAATTCTATATCACTTTAATATGCTAGACTCCAATATGCCTCATCATTAATCCACCGCTAAAATTCGAATCTCATGATATTTTTGCAAAAAGAAATTTGAAAATTCAAGATATTTTTTTGAATTTTTCTTGACATTTAAGTATACATTTGGCCCATCAAAAGCTATTGACATACTTTAAAAAAATGCAACACAAATTAAAAAGAAAAGAAAAAGGAAAGAGGTTGTCGAGTGGGCCTTAACCGGAGAAGGTCGATTTCTGTCATCACTCATCACCCTCCACCACCGCCGTTGCCGCCGGAGATGATAAATTGGCCGGAAACTGGACTATCAAGATTAAGGCAGCCATTGACTGTTAAAGATGCAAGAAACAACTTTCTTCAGCCAATGAAAACCATTTTCAACTTCTGTTCTTCCTTTTTCCCAAACCAAAAAATTTTGTATTTTTTTCTTCCCTTTCCCAAAATCTGTTCTTCCCTTTGCCAACCAACAAATTCATTGCAAATCACACCTAATATTATGCCCAAGTCCAATAGTAAATAAAACAAATAAAATTGGATTCATCATTCAACTGCCCTTCGAAAAATAAATTGCGAACTTCAATGAACATGTTCACAAACCATTTTTCGAACAAATTAGATTTCAAGTTCGAAAAATGTTCTTAATTATGTTCGAAAATTATTTTTCGAAAAGGCCAAATATATACTTATGTCCCGAACTTTGACCTTTTTTCTAAAAATGTCCCGAACTTTAAATAATACCAAAATATGTCCTGAACTTTAACATTTTTTCTAAAAATATCATGAACTTTAACCTTTGTCTAAAAATGACCCGAACTTAAAAAAATTTTAAAAAAAATGTCCTGAACTTTCCAATTTTTTTTTTCCAAAAATGTCATGAGATTCAATTTTCGGCGGTGGATTAGTAACGAGGCATACCGAAATCTAACATGCGAAAGTGACGTGAAATTCGTAATTTTTTTAAAATAAATAAATAATGACGACATTATTTTCCGTTTTCATCTCCAAAACTGTAACTTTGCATTCAAACAAATGTTTCGTACCAATCCAATTTGAAGAGAAAAAAATATTTTATTTTCATTCATTTCAAAATTCTCAATCCTAATGGAAAAAGAAAATTAAATGATTTCTTCTTATTCTTCCCCAAATCTCAATCTGAACATAATCAACCCAATTTGCAGAAAAAAAATTGTATACCCTTCAAATTGAGATTTTAAAAAAAATCTATTTCATTTTGACACGTTGGACTCTGGTATGCCTCGTCATTAATTCGAAACTGAAAATTAAATCCTATGACATATTTACAAAAAAGTGAAAAGTTCAGGACATTTTTGTTATTATTTGAAATTCAAGACATTTTTAAAAAAAAATGTCAAAGTTCAGGACATATTTTAGTATTATTTAAAGTTCGGGACATTTTTAGAAAAAAGGTCAAAGTTCGGGACATAAGTATATATTTGGCCTTTCGAAAATCAGTGACATCTTCGAAAATGATTTGTCGAACGTCAGTCCATGGTTCGAAAAATCCAGTTCGCGCGTATCTTTACAAATTTAAAACCATCTACCCCTCCTAAATTCTTGGTTCTCTCAAGTTTCTCTCTCAGATCAGATTATTGTTGAAGAATTTCTCAGTTTATATTGGCGAAAGTCGCAGAATTGATGCCGCCAATGGGCGGCTTTTCGTTTGATCTCTGTAGAAGAAACGAGATGCTTGTGGATAAAGGATTGAAGCAACCTTCATATCTAAAAACCGGTACCACAATCGTCGGCTTAATTTTTGAGGTAAATTAATTTCTATTCTTGTTGTTTTTTCATCTTGGCATTGTTTTTCTTCGCGTAATTGAATCGACTGAATTTTTCGCATGCTCGGGTTTGGTTCGTATTGGAGTTTTGCGTATCTTGATTTGTTTGCTTGCGTTTTTCTTCCTTTAGAGTTGGATAAGTATTTGCAAGATGAATAATTTAAGTCGGTATTTAGTGGGAATTGTAACTTGCTTCATATAATTCGGATAATTCGCAAGATTTTGTATGCAGACATTTGGAAGCCGCATTCAACGTTTGCTGATGTATTATTGAGTTGGATTTTTTGTAATGTATGATGGTTCAAATTGTTGGTGCTGTCGATTTACTTACAAATTTAAGAAAAATGTCGTCTTGTGATATATAATGGGATGTTGCTTCTTTTGAAAAGAAGAAATACGCCTTAAATTGGAATTTACTGGTGTGATGAAGGTTATGTAGTAGTAAGTCATAGTTTTCTACATTGATTAGTGCAGCTCCAATGGAAGGGATCACTAATTGATATTTAAAAAATAATAACAATAACATGCTTGACAAAAATCTGCATATGCTTCAGGATGGTGTCATTCTTCAGGGCCTATTGTTGCGGATAAAAATTGTGAAAAAATTCACCACATGGCTCCCAGCTGAAGCTGCACCGCTATCATACTGGTCGTGAATCCAGGGTTACCAGTTACCACAGGCTCTTGCACTTCTGAAGTCTCATCTATTCAGGCGAGTTTTTATTCTGAGGTTGGTGTTCATAGGGTTTGCAATTATTGAATAAGAATGTTATAATCTAAAGTACATCGTATTATATCTGAATCAGCTATCAAGGCCACGTACAAGCTGCTTTGGTGCTTGGTGGAGTTGATGTTTCAGGCCCACATTTACAATTTTACATACTGTGAGTTACTTTTCAGCCAACATGTGCATATTTCATACAGTGAGGTCTAACATATCTTTGATTAACTCGGCTCCTAGATATATCCGCATGGTTCTACCGACACACTTCCTTTTGCCACAATGGGCTCTGGCTCCCTCGCTGCTATGGCTGTTTTTGAATCTAAATATCGTGAAGGGCTGAGTGTAAATTCTCTTTGTTGTATTGTGTCAACTGTCAATACTTAGACAAATTCAAATGCTTTGAGTTGAATGATTTAGCAATTTTGCAGAGGGATGAAGGAATTAAATTTGTTGCTGAAGCTATCTGCTCTGGGATTTTCAATGATCTGGGAAGTGGCAGCAATGTTGATGTATGTGTGATAACAAAGGTTTCATTTTAATATCATCCTTGGTGATTTCCATCTATAGCTCTAGACTATATCTGAACTGTGATCTTTCTTCTTTTCAGTTAAGTATACCTTACAAACTTTACTTGCTCACTTTTTTCAGGGTAAACGAGAATACTTGAGAAATTACTTGTTGCCAAACCCTCGCACTTATGTCAATGAGAAGGGCTACTCATTTTCCAAGAAAACTGGTAAGTGTTATTCTTGGATGACTATATCATCTGGGCATGGAAATGCTTATTGCACCGTGATGTAGTATTCATCTGTAGATTTATCCCTATTGTTGTTATGTCTTTCCCTCCTGTAGAGGTGTTGCTCATGAAAATCAAGCCACTGAGGGAGTTGGATGAGGTGGTTGAAGGGGGAGACATGATGGAAGAATGAGGGCCGTTGATTGGAATAATGTCTTGTCCCGTTGCAGTTTATGGTGAATCGGTTTTGCTTACTTTGTAGCTCCTGTAGAAAGTGTTGTGCCCCCCTTCTTGATTTGTGACACCATGCTTTTGATGATTTGATTTAGAATCAATTAATCAACTTTAGAAAATGAATATATGCAATCAACTCTGTAGTTTTTGTGAAATTTGGCGAGTTGTTAGAATGTGATGAATGTTAACAATAATTTTTTCCTTCAGAAATTCCCATATACATGTGGCCTTGTGTGAAATTTGAATCTTTATACTTTTGCTTATGAAAAATTAGCTTTTTTATCCTCCGGTTTATGTTAAAATTAGGTTCTTTTGTTATGCCAAGAAAGATGTGACAAAACTCTATGAACCCAATTTAAAAAGAATAAGGGCCTACCTACATATGCTTATTCTTTAAAAATATAATGATAACACAACAATAACGCAGAAACAAGCTAACTTAACGTCAAAGATCCTAGACAGATTTTCATTCTATGTACACCACAAATCTAGCTTGCAAATTACAGAAAGCCAAAAAATTCAAACAAAAAAAGCTTTAAGAAGCTGGCTGCTTTCAATGTTTACAGTAGAGATCACCATCTCTATTATTGATCCGAACCAGTTAAAATTATGTCTGCTCCATCAAAATATGTACACAGACGCTCCCTACAAAAGAATCTTGTGTTTACATGAAAAGATTTCTTGCAATTTTTTATCAGCAAGTGAGTCAATCTTCAGCATCTGTCGAGCATAGAATGGTTTATGGCTCGACAAAATCCTACAAGACTAGTAGCAATGCTTCCTATGAATACAGCTTTATTCTGGTTGTGATTATGCTCCGGCATATTGGACAATCTTCGAGGTCTACTCCACACTCACAACAGGTCTGTTTGATACCAATGCATGCAAAGTTTAGTCATTTATGTCTCAATTTCGTATCCATGTCTTTTTCTTTTTCAATCTGAAATACACTATGATCCAACAAAAATAGGATTTGTTTTTACCTGGTGTCCGCAGCCAAAAGCCATGTCTTTCGAGTTGCTGAGGCATATGGGGCAAATCTGTTCAAGAAAACACGGTCAGAATTCAAAAAAACAGGTATATGTCAGCTACTCCTTATCTTGCATTGTTGTTTTGTAGACTTGCAACGATCCACTTTTGAATAAAGAATGAATCACCTGTTTTCAGAAAGTCGAGCAAGAATCAAGAACATAACAAGTTCATGTTTAGGATTCTTACCTTACTGTCATAGAGAGTGCTGGAAGATGAGGCTGAGGGAGATGTTGTTTCGTTTTGATCTGAATAGTATGAGGCGTTCCTCTGGAAACTGCTGCTAGGGGTGCTACTGTACGGACTGTAACGACTGTTGAGGTTGCCCCTAGCTAGAGGCGGCCGCAGAGCAACTCTGTTCGGAGCTTGACCCGTCTGACGGCTGTTCAATCAGACAAAAATCTAGCATTAGTACACTGTTGTCTTAAGGCATTGCGCGATGATAATGATGTCGATTTTCATCAGAATTTACCCCAAAATGTTGAGCTCTAATGTAGCTTGGTATTGTGTAGGGATCTCCATTAGAGCAGACAGTGCAAAATCTGTCTCTTTTCTAGATTGTTCCACATTCCTTGACATGATATCTGTGAAGTTCACAAACTAACACAACAAGAAATGTGAATAAAAAAAAAACTGCAGCAACTTATCTCAGAGGAGCTGGATTCTCTGTCCGATTCTTACCTGAAAATTGTCGAATGCTCTCTCGGGAAGGTTGTCGTCGAACTCCTGCATCATGTCCCAGGGGCCATCTCCGACCCCGACAACAACAATCGACAGTGGATAGTAGCTGCCATTGTGTGAGGATGTTAGAATTCGCAGACGGGAAATGTTTATGTTCTGGCAAAGATTGTTACCTTGCCCTTACAATAGCATCCACTGTTTGTCTCTCTTGAGAGCTTAGCTGCTCATTTGGAGTGTCCACACTTCTCGTTACCTAAATCAGCATCCATTTTTAGATCAAGATTTTTGTTTGATTAATTGCTTAATTTAATTTTTAGATAAGGATGTTGTGTGGGTGGTTGATTCTTCCAAATGTACTTGAACATAACTACATGATATATTGGAAAAATGGAGGCGATAGTTAGACTCTATCTCCACAAGAGCAAATTGAAGAATGAGTTTTAACTCCGGCCTCGACTTTACCAATATACCCCGTAACTCTATCTGAGTACATTTGGAAGAATCAACCACCACCCACACAACAAGGGAGTAAGAGGATCACCTGTCCATCTGCTATTATGAGCAGAACATGGTACTGGCCGCGACTTTCGTCCACAATGCTCATAGCCATTTCGATAACAGGGGCAAATGAAGTCGGACCTGAAAATAGTGGTACGATATTTAATACACGTGTAGACGTGCATTGGTAATAATGAAATATGAGACGTAACATGAAAATCACTGACCAGAAAGGCGAAGCTGAGGGACTAAATCCTTGTATCGTGTCAAAACTTCTTCAAATCCCTCACAAAACCTTCCATCCGCGTAGAAGCTGAAGACATCCTGATCGTGTGTTGAGGCTGCACAAAAAAATAAACGAACATTTAGAGCTAGTACGTACGTAAAATGGACTCTTCTAACAACTTGAGTTGACGAAAATACCGTCTCCGAATCCAAAACATGGGATCAAGTTATCATCATCAAAGGCAGACAACGTTTTCCCTATGATGGATATGGCTTGCTCGTATGGATTTGGTCCATATCCAATTGAGTGTAAGCTTTTTCTGTTGAATGATCTGGCCCCTAAAATTTCAGACAAAAATCGCTCATCTCAAATTTGCTTTTTTTTTTTTGTTTGTTTTTTCAGACACAATTTTCATTAAACAAATTAACTGCAGATTGATGAGAATATGAACCTGTCCACTCGTTGCTCTTTGTAAAATCGATGCCAACGATGAGATTTGATGATTCGAGACCTGACCTCGAAAGAGCAGCTGTAACCTGAGATGAAACAAAATTTTTAACCTTGTACGAATTCATGTAGTTCTTAAGATACATAAGTTGACTTGGGGTAGACTTTCTTGTATGTTAGTCTAATAGTAATTTCCTTTGGGGTGGGTGGCCTAACCTGATCGAGGGTCTGGTAGTTATCAGCAATTCTTGAGAACTTCCTGTCAAGGCGGCGGCGTTGTGGCGGAGGAGGAGTCGGCGGGGCGTAGCTGTACGCCACCGGAGTGTGGTGGTGGCGCGGCGTGTAGCATGGGTGGTGAGGAGTGCTGCTATAAGGAGACTGTACATAGCCATGAATATGATGATCATCAAATGAAGATGACCTGAAAAATCTTCTTCCACTTGAATTCTTGTTGCCCATTTCCCTCAAAACTATGCACAAAATTATGCCAAAAAACAACAAAAACACATAAATATATAGGATCATATATATCTCTGTTCAAATCGAACTAATTTGAAACCAGATAGCAATGCCCACAAGAAGGGATTATCGAGACCAAAATACAAAAGTTAAAATATGTTATCCTTTGTTGATGATTCCCCATACATTTTGACACCACTTTATATCACACAACTTTATCTAAGTCTTTGCAAAATAATAAAATTTTATTTCAAGAATTCTTGAATCGCAAGGACTTCGCGGCTTGAAGTCAATGGAAATAAGGCTTAATATTTATGAGCTATGACTAAATCATGAATGATCATTCACTATCACACTTTATTCTTAGGAAATATTAATCTTATTTTGAAGAAATTTCCAAGAACTTACTATATATATCGAAAATTGGGACAAATGGAGTTTCTGAGGAAATAACAATAGCAAGAAAAAATTGTCCCAAAAAAAAAAAGAAAATTATATAAAAAAGAAAATATTCAAAGTCATTTGAGTTAATTGAAAGAAATAAGCACGTTGTACGTAACCGTCGTGGGAGGCCACCACGACATCCCCTTTAGGTCAACTAAGCTAACTACAGTTAAACTTAATTTAATCAATATATGTATAATAATATATATTATATGGAGGAAAATAGTTGTCTAATCAAAGGGAATCCAAGAAAATTATGATATAATGAAGTAGTTCCAAATTTTAATGACTTGGTTGTTTGTTTTTAGAGATTTTTGGGTCCTACTTGCATCTAATCTTGTAGATAATAAATAATGTTATGTGTCATTGTGAGTTTACATTCATTATATTTGAACATCATCAAAATCTTCTAGTTCGAGCTCGTTGTTTGTGGGTTGTTCTAGTGATTTTTTTTTTTCTGGTATGATTTGTATATTTTAATTTCATAAGTTTAGAGTTTTTTTTCAAGCACGTAATTTTAAGATTTACTTATTCTAAATATGGTAATATACCTTTTAAACTGTTATGAAGCATTAGAAACTTAGAAAAGGTTAAGATGAAGCACAAGGCAACAAGCACCTTTTTTTTTTTTTTTTTTTTTTGTAAATTGCAACATAAAATCTTGCAATGTGGGCTTATAACTGGGCTCGTCTGGGCCGTGAAAATGAGATTTTCATGACCTGTGAGTGAGTGATATGATGGCCCAGAAAATGAAATGACAACTATTTTAACAATAAAAAGATATTATGTTAAGGATTAATTCGTATCGCTTATTATAATTTATAATCATATAGGTCTTTCACGACATGATAAATCGTAGTAATTTTTAAATATATTGTCATTGGATTAGATGTGACTATTTCTATATTTTTTTGGTGTGTGTGTGTGTATAAATATTTCGATTGAGCACGTTGCAAAACTGCCTTTAATATGGTCAAGGTAGAGAGTGACTATTTATTTATTTTTATCTGGAAGCCTTTCAGTTTTTGTCCTAAGAAATAGTATGATCTTTTAAGGGGTACAGAATGGTTTATTTAATAGTGTCCCGTTCTCTACGAAATAGTCTATACGTGTGTATAAATTAAAAGACGTCTTGAATTCAAAATCTACTATATATTTCCCCTTCACCCAACTCAAAAAAATAGTGTATAGTGTATAGTGTATATAGACTGCATATTATGTTGTGACATGCATACTGATGATGCAGTGCGTGGTATATTATATATTTAATTTACTAGTGTTATACGTAATAATTCATTCAGCGTCTGAGAAATCGAAACGCAATGAGATATCTAAAATTTGGAATATTTGGTAAATGGAATTCACTGAATCATTGTTGTAAAATGACTCATCTCGGTTCTCTTTCATCACATTGATTACATTGGTAATCACAAGAACAAGATACAAAATATATAAAAGACACAATATTAGATGAGAAATATATTATTTTATTTATCCTAGATGATTCCAAACCTTACAATATATAATGTTGTATGGAATATTAAAAGTCTAGCTAGAATATATAAAGTCATGTAATAATTAGAGTTGTCAAAATGGACTGGCAGGGCGGGTGGCGGGCTCGAAAAGTCTACCTTTTGGCGGGGTGGGGCGGGCCTGAAAAAATAGGTCCCTACCCGCCACCGCCTAAGCCCGCGGGTTGGCGGGTTTTTTTTTTTGGAAAAACAACAAGATTGTCTTGAATTCAGGTGATAAGGCTAACACCCTTTTCCTTTCTCTGGGATTCTTGTATTGTTCATGTTTCAAGTGAAGGTATAACAAATATATGATAATGTTAAAATGTATTTAATATAGTGGTTATTGGTTAAAAGCTCATGTAGCACCATGGTGTAAAGGTTCGTTATGGCTTTGGTGCATGGAAAATGATGCAATGTGTGGTCTTTCTCGTCATTATGGAATATCTTGCTCTAAGCTTTGTGCTTTATAAATAGTAATTTTTTTTATCAAGGATAAGGATCAATTCTTTTATTTCTAACTTTGAACAAGTAACTGCTTAAAAAGATATACCATAAAGACTGGTGATGATCTTGGATTTACTTATTTGATGATATGTTCTTGATGCCCAAAGTTTAGGGAATTGATAGTTACTCCATGTTTGCGGCTTATTTTCCCTTGTACAAAAAGTTATACGGTTATATGCCTTGTGGTGAAGTTGGACACTTAATTTAGAGGCTTGAGTGACTCCAATTGGCAAATCAGGTGAGGCAAACATGCTTAACTTGATAGATCCATAATTATTAGGGGATATTCTATTTTGATGTTGTATTACTCTTATTATGTGAGACAAGAATTATGTTTATTCCCCAACGTTAAATATGTTGTGATCGTCCTAACATGCTAGACATACTACTCAGTTGCGAAAATTTGGAAGTCCTTAAACTTTGGGATGTGGAAATCGGCACATGCAAGCACACATTCGGTGATGATGGCTTCATCGTCAGTTCTTGTGCTTGGTTTCCTGATTCTAAGCTTCTCGTCTGCAGCAGCTCGGCTTCATCATTACATGCCACGCCTCATTCAACATTAAAAAAAAGGGGCTTACCCGCTCTGCCACGAGCTTTCCTCGCCTAAGCCCACCAAAAAAAGGTCCTAAAAATGAAAGTCCTACCCGCCTAATAAAGAGGCAAGGACGGGCCGGCCCAACGGGTTTAGCCCATTTTGACAACTCTATTAATAATATCCACAATAATTATTTACAACATTCATAAATTTAATTTGTAAAGGGTTTATGCTGTAAGAAATTAAATTAATATCGAAAAGATCAGTTCTCATTGTCTTTGCTGAATTATTCAATGGCTTCGTATTCAAATGACTATTTAGCATTTTAGTAACTTCTATTTCTAAATGCTATTTATCATCAAAATTTAAGATATCTAAATGATGATGATGATGATGATGATGATGATGATAAGAATTATCAATCCAAAAGCTCGAAAGATAATTATCTATTGATATAAATCTTAGAAGATGGATTGTATCAATTCAAGATTTGAAAAAATCTAAAATTGTCTATATAAGGCCGCAATATTTAACTGTAATACCCCGTAAATTAATTACTGCTTAACTGCAGTAAATTGTTGCAATTACTATTTAGTATAGTAATTTTCAGTCAGATTAGGGTCGGAAGTATCCGTTAAGTTCCATGGAATTCAAGGATAATTAATTCCCATAGGTGGGTTAATTATTATTTCAGTTAGGGTTTAATTTCCTTTTCTGTATGGAAAGCCGAAATCGTAATTTCAGATAAATTCAATTCCTATTTTATTTACGATGCGTGATTATCATGAATCAGATATTCCGATAATTAATTTCAGGACTGGGAGACTCAGATATTCTCCAGTCATGCAATTGTTTAAATTCAGATAATTTAAACGAGATGCTCAAGTTAAGAGAATCAGATATTCTCTAAGTTTTGGACGTTTTAATTATCGAGAAATTAAAACCTGTATTTTTAAAGCAGTGTTTTAAAATCAATAATTTCAGATAAATTATTGTTTTAAAATAAGTGAATTATTTTAGCAATATCGGTTTAGTTTGGAATTTTTCCGAAAACGGAAAAATATCACGATAACCGAACAGCCGAGTATTTATTTAAGTCAACCAAGCATGGGTGATAGCCATGTCTCCCACGTGTGTGTGTCCCCTTTCATATATCCAAATTAGTAAGTGGATAACTATGTTTGATTAACTCTTATCCATATTAAGAAATAAAATAATATAGATAATTGCATGGTTTTATATATATATATATATATATATATATATATGTTGTCGAGAGAGAGAGAGAGATTGACATTTCATCTCCTTCACCACCCTCATCTTCTCCATTTCTTCTTTTTCTTCTTCTTCATCACCTTCCATTTATTATTTTTCTTTAAAACTATCGAGAGAGAGAGAGAGGAAGGCAGCTGCATCATCTTCTTCTTCATCCCATCTTCATCCTTGGAAGGTTTTAGAAGGGGAGCTTCCATTGTTGTGTGAAGTTATCTTCGAAATTATATATATATATATATATATGTGTGTGTGTGTGTGTGTGTGTGTGCTCTTCCAATTCCAAGCTTGGATAAGAAGTTTATGTGTGTATTTTGGTGTTTTAAAAGATGTTAGATAATTATAAGTTGATAAATGCATGATTGATGCATGCTTCCAGTTTTTTTTGGCGTCAATATATATATATATATATATATGGTTTATGTTTTAATTGTGTTTCAAAGCATATTAGATGATATTGAATGGGTTAATGCATAGACAAGTTGGGATGAGAGTTGATGTGTTAAAATGGATGTTGAAAGCTTGGGTTTTGAGTTTTCATGGCTGTCGTCGCTCTCGGCCTCAATTCCGCGCGCCCGCGCTCGATTGTTGGCAGACTCGGCACCCTCCGGTTAAACAAGCATAACTCCCTCGTTTTACATCGGATTGAGACACCTTAAATTTTTCCGGAAACTAGACTTAAGTGGCTTTCTAATGGTATAGGTCTCATTCTCTAATTCGTTCTGAGTAAATTATGAAAAATCGGTGAAGTTAGGTCATGTATTCTATTTCGGAAATTCGGGACAGATTCGCTACCTTTTGGTAAAACGGGTATATCCGTTTCATTTGTTATCATCTTAAGCCACTATAAATTTTTAAAAATTCTAGACTTCCGTGGCTTTCTAATGGTATATATCTCAGTCCGTAACTCTTCCTGAATTGATCGTGAAAAATCTTCAAAGTCAGGTCACGAGTTTGATTTCGGAAATTCTGGCAATTCTGCCACCTTTTAGTAAAATGATCATAACTTTTTCGTTATTTATCATCTTGAGTCACCGTAAATTTAGCCGTAAACTAGACTCCTGTGGTTTTCCATTGGTATATGGTATAATCCCTACACCTTAGTGAGTCAAATCAGACAATTTTGCAAAGATAGACGTTGTGCGGAACCATGTTTAGTCTATGGGCTTAATGTTGATTTTGTTGCTAGAATCTAATTGCGATGATGTTAAGTTATTGTTGATACCTTAAATGATGATGATGTATGCTTTAATATGTATAATAGCTAGGGTTGAGAATAACCCTTAAGCTAAGATAAAATTTAGAACAGATACTAGACCCTAATAGGCCTTCGTTTCGTGTTGAGTCCTATCGGATTTGGATCAACATGCTAAGTGTATTTTTATCTACTGAAGGCTAGCAGATTCGCAACGGATAAGACCAGTGGGGAATTAGCAGCTGTAGTAATTAAAACGTCGGTGAAAGGTGGGCTTTCTTTTTAATGGACTCTTAGTCCAAATATTGATTTGAGTTTTTACTCATCCGCAGTTAATTATTCTGATGCAAATAAATGATTGTCATGTATAATATATTTGTTTTGTATGATATCCTTATCCGTATTTAGTTAGCTCGCAAGGGGTTTCTAACTGTTAAATCGATCGGGCCTCGTGCTAACTTAGCATGTTAACCGAGGTTAGTGTACACTTGGGTCGGTGATATTAGAAAGAGAGAAAGGCTGAGCGGAGCTATTCTTGACTAAGACATCGACGGTGCTAAATGTCCTTGGAAAAGGCTGAACGGAGCTATTCCTCAAAGTTTAGTTCAGATATGTATTCGTGGAAAAGGCTGAGCGGAGCTATTCCTCGACATGTGCGGAAAAGGCTGAGCGGAGCTATTCCTTGGCACACAGTTGGGATATGGATGATCATACAACAGAAAAGCGCGCGCAAAGACAGAAAATGATTTAGTAAAATATAGGGCCTTTTCAGATAAAAACCCTTGTGTGTTTACTCAGATGATGCATGATAATAAAACAGTTTTGATGAACGTTCATAATATCAGATATGTATTATGATATTTTTGGGCAATGTGTTCACTGAGTATACTTGTACTCAGTCCTGCATGTTTGTTTTTTTTAAAATGTGCAGGTTGAGGGTTGATGGTGCAGGGTGAAGTGCTGGGAAAGAAAGTTGTTTTGTACAGGACTCAGAATATTTCCTGTATTTCGTTATGTTATTTTGCTTCCGCTACTTTAGTATAACCGAGTCAAGTCTTCAGTATGTCTTGAACTCGATGATACCTTTTTGCTACTCTGAGGTATTATTTATTCAGTTATATTTTGTGAATTGAAACTCAGTTATGAATTAGAGTTCACAGTAAATTATCGTTCCTGGAATACGGTAATTTATTCCTTTATTTAATTATTTCTGGTTCGCGCCTTGATCCATCCTTCATTGGGATCGAGTCGTGCCAGTCACACTTCATATTAATCAGATATTAATGTGGGGTCGTGACATTAACACCGTTAAAACCCTATCCAACAAAACATTCTTCACACATAATATTCTTTAAAATTAAATTTACTACAAACTTATACAGATTTACATTAATTAATTGAATTAAATAGAAAACAATTCAATTTTGAATTATAAAATTAATTGAATTAAGTAGAAAAATAGTTCAATTTCGAATTATGAAATGAAAGACATAATCCGCGAAGTGTAAGAGTAGAAAACAAAAGAAGGAAAAATTAATAAAAATTTAAACTTTTTCTTTTTATGCTTAATTTAATTAATTAATGTAAATACGTGGAAGTTCATATTTATTTTAATTGTAAAAAATATTGTGGAAGTTCAAAATTTTCGGGTCTGGCCCGGCCCGAAAAAATTTTGGCTGAAATGGGTCGGGCCGGCTCGAGAGAAAAAACTAAATTTTAGCTGTAGGCCCACGAGCGGGCCGACCCGGCCCGATTTTTGGGCCGGGCTGGGCCCATAAATTTCAGGCCCGAAAATGGTTCGAGCCGGGCCGGCCCGATCCAAAAATTTTTTTAGCCCGTGGGCTCGGGTCGGGCCGGGCCGGGCCGAAAATTTTGACAGCTAAAATAAAAACAAATCTTGCTTTTAAAAAAGTGTAAATAGATAAATATGGGCAAAAGTGAATAGAGATTGAGAAAAAAAAAGTTTAATAATAGGGAGTTTTGTGGGCAATTTGTCCTATGACACATTTGGTCCCCACACTCGATCAAGTGTACTGTGACATTTATTATCACTACACAACTATATATATAGGGGTGGTTATAATGCAAACCAATCCTCGTGTAAGAACTAGGAACTCATCTCACACCATACAATCAATAAAGATCTATGACCTAGATTTGATTAAAAGGAGTGGTGGCAATTCTGTAATATTTGGAAAAAAAAATCACGCGGGGGTATTAACGTAATTTGATAATTCTTACAAAAATTATGGAGGATTTGATAACATATCGTCATGCTAACGAAGTATTATCATCATGCTAACGAGGCGTTATCATTAGCATAATGAAAATTTTTCTCATATTGTTAATGAAAAATTAAATTCTAATGAGATGAAATAAACCATAATTCAGATATAATAAACTCCAATGATCTAAAAATATAATTAAATTCTAAAAATTAATTATAAACCCTAATTGGATGGAATAAACCATAATAGCAATATAAATATACAACATTAGCATAATGATATTATTTTATCAGCACTGCGAATAAACTATGTTAGCATATGATAATTCATCGTTAGCATAAGGTATAAACCATAAATGGATGAAGAAAACTCTAACTAATATATTCTAATTTGATAAAATAAATAATATATAATAATCAATTAGTAACTAAAACATAAAAACTAAATCATAAAAAATAATTATAAGTCCTAATTGAAATGTAATAATAATAATAATAATAATAATAATAATAATAATAATAATAATAATAATAATAATAATAATAATAATAATATAAGTATGTGTACTACTGTTTCATTCGATTAACACTCGCAAAACTACTACGAAATGAACCCGCAAGAGAACGGGGTCAATTGTAGAGCAGTGAGCTAAATCGGGTCGCGTCTCTCGAAGAAAGCTTAGAGGAGACTATCTTTCTATGCTATGCATGCAAACATATACAAGAACTTAAATACAAACCTAAACATTCTAATCATTGATGGTTTTGATTAATCTACCAAATTAAAGCAACGAGAATTAACTAGCAACACTAACAATAACAAAGATGAAAAAAAAGATTATGAGAAGAGCATTAGGGTGTAGATTCTCTCATTGGTTTCTCTCCTAACTTGATTCAAGTTGATTAAGTTAATTCTAGACGTACAATAGACCCCTTCAAGTGGCTTAACTTCATTTACTGTCACCATCAATCCGTTAAACCCCTATCGGCTATATTATACGAACAAGATTAACAATTAAGCTTATGTGCCCAATCCATCTAACGTTGAAGGAACCTAAGTCGGACTATAGAATCTCCTCTCGGTCTCATCTAAAGCCTAGCAATGCTAAGTAGTGATCAAGTACTCAACATGAACAAGCACAATTCCAACAATAAGAAATCAATCATCACAAGCATGGGTCGAAACCAAATTGATTATCTACCCCCTAATGTAAGGAATTAGTCCATCATCATGCTCAAAACAACATGCGAATCATACAAGTTTTTCATTTCATAAATCGAAAGATAAATAAAATATAAACTTCTAAAATGTTTGTTGTCTCGAGAGTTTTGGGACAAATTCCCACAAATGAGCTAAGCTAAGAACGAAAATACCAAGAAGTAGAGATCCTTAAGCAAGCCTAGCTTCCGCGGACGATTTGGAGTCGGATTCTTCTTCTCGTGCCCTCTTCTGTAAGCTTTCACTTCTTTTATCTTTCTCTCCCATTTTCTTCTCTTTGGAATGTAGTGTTGGATGGTGAAGTGTGTAATGTATGGTGTGTGTATGGAAAGAAGTGTATATATGATGGAATGAATAGTTAGAGATGATAGATGTATGATTTATTGGTTGAAGAGAGAGAAAGCAAAAAAGTGGAGTTATTGGTACATGGTTCCCAAACTCCCCCTACTCCTAGCTATAACTGTGTCCATTTAATTCCCACAACTAGCCAAGTGGGCGGAGAGTAATGAAGTGCGAAACTCCCGAAAACTGCAGCTGAACTAATTACGAAGAGGCCCGAACTGATTGCCCTGCGCTCGCGAGACTGGAATGTCCAGCGCTCGCGGGGTTCCGTGCGCGCGTGGGGGCATTTTGCCATGACCACTGCGGTCGCGGGGTCCTACGCCGGCGGGGCTACTTCAGCTCCAATTTTTAATTTTTTCTCTTCGGTTTTGGTGTTTTTCATCAGTTGCGCTCATTCAGTTTTGGTGTTTCAGTTGGGTTTCTTCAGTTTGGATCTCAAGCTCAGCTTTGCAATCTTGGCTTCAGCTTGAAGTCAAAGCTCTTCAGTTGCAGCTCCAGTTGAGCTCACCAGCTAGGGCTTAGCGCATCAGTTGTGCCTCCAGCTCAGCTCTCGATTCTTTAGCTGCGGCTCCAATTCTTCAGCTGCACCTCCAGTTCAGCTCCAAGTCCTTGGCTCCAGCTTGAAATCTCAGTTTGACCCCAAAACTGATCAGCAAGACCCCCGACCAGCTCAGCGAAGCGGGAGATTCAAGACATATCGACAAGGTGGAGCTGCAGTTGGGAGCTAAGGCTCTTTGCCACCTTTATGCCATAAAATCATGCTTTTGGGAACAAAAGCTCAAGTTTTGCACAAACTTGACATATTCTATCATAAGAGCAAAAATGAAGGTAAAAACATAAAATCAACGCAAAAAACACTGGAAATACGCATATTAAAGATACAAAATTCCTACCATAAAATAGTACAAATAAACACTAAACAACTACGTTAACATTATGATAATCATTCATTAGCACAATGAATGCATAACATATAACAAATGGTTCATTAGCATACATTATCAACTTATCATAATGCTGACGAACTATTATTTAAAAGCTAACAAAAGTATTTTCGCTCTAAAAATGAGTAAAAATATATATTTTGTATTCGTCTATATTTATTTGAACAAACATATCCATGACTGATCTTGAATTAAAGAGCATGAAAAGATCTTTAATTTGGTATATTGTTTGTGTTAATCCGATTTAAAATGAGTGAGTTATGGTCGTTCAAAGTTTTTAGGATTTTTTAAAAAAGGTGATGACATCAACTTTTTTTATGGGGATTGGACAACTATACCCCCGTCTCCTTTTTTTTGCCTTGACTTTGATATTTAATCTCAGCTATTAGATCATCTAGGTGGACGGTATAAGATGGGTTCCTCGTTCCTATACCAGAAAAAGGTGTATTTTTGATCCAAACCCTATATATATATATATATACATATATATATATATATATATTTGAAATACGAGAGGTGATGTCTACGATTAATTGTAAATTATTACTAAGATTATTTAAAAAGCTACGATTATTTTTTTAGAATGTTACGATTATAAATTAAAAGTTACAATTAGTTTTGTGAAATGCTATGATTATTATATAAAAATAATTATATGCTACGATTATATTTGTAAAATATTATGATTATAGTTTCAAAGCTACGATTAATTTTATAAAATGCTACGATTAGTTTATTGGAAGGCTACGATTATTATATTAAAAGAATCGTATGCTATTTGTTAAATTTTATGATTATAATTTCAAAGATACGATAATTTTATAAAAGGCTACAATTAGTTTTATGAAATGCTACGATTATTATCTAAACATAATCATATGGTACGATTAAATTTTTTTTTTTATAAAATGCTACGATTATGTTTTAAGAAATTCTACGATTATTATATAAAAATAACCGTATTCTACGATTACTTGAATACATACGATTGAATGCATTTATTTCTTGTGTAAGTGAGGTAGTTACTAAGCTTCATTAAATAAAAATTAGGGGAAGGTATAACTTTGTTGACCGAATTTAATGCATGTTTTTATTGTTGTATAAGAAGTTAGGTAAATTTTTTGAATAAATAGACATGAACCCCCGAGCTTATTCACACTACACTACACTACAATAATTTGAGCAAAAAAGTTAGAGCAAAAGTTGTTGGGGCTTTTTCGAATTGAACCACCGCAGGATCTAATTGGATGTTCATTAATCCTAATGTCATGTAGATCATAAATTCATGCATCTCATATGTTTTAATTAACCGAATTTAATTAACATGCAAATCCGGTTTAAATGATTCTACTAAAGCGGAAACATAGAATCGAAAAAGACTTACAAATTAAATGACGGGTGGAGGACAAGATTAAAGGTCTAATCTTGTTGTTGTGTATGATGATGATTGGCGCCCCACAGTGATATTCCACTCCTTGATCTTCTGTTGTATTCCCGGCCTGAATCTAGTTTCAGGGTGGGCTGAAATCTACTAGATCGGTATGGAATCTATGGAGATAAAGAGAACACAAGAGGGGCTGATCATTCTACTTCAAATTTCGTCCCCCACCTCCCTATTTATAGGGGAGCTGGTCGAAATTTCAGTGTCCCAACCCTACTGGGTTTGGGCCTCTATCCCTTTTTCTATCTCCAGTCCATTAAAGTCATATTGGGCTACAACAGGGATCTAGAAGAATATTAAATTGACCTGCTAATTTATTTAATTTCCAATATCCAATAAACTTAGGATATTATTAAATAAATTAAGTATTATTTTTATTCCACTAAAGAAATAATACTGACCTACCAATTTAATACATATTTCTAAATATGCTTTCTCCTTTAGTCCAGCCATTCCCCGCGTTTAAGATATAATGTACATTAATTAATTATGTAAGCTTCTGACAGCTATAATTAATTAATATCTTATCCTTGAGTAGTACCACACAAGCTTTACTCATGCACGGAATAAATTCCACCTGCAGGGTTTCAGCATGAACTTGCATTTCCTCAAGGGGATACCATCAAACTGGTGCACCAGGACACGGTGCCCCTACATATTGCACAACCCATCATAAGTGTAAATGTCACAACCCAAGATATCGAGATTATTGATCCTTATGAAAGAATCTCACCCTTTGATAAATCAAAGCTGCAAACACTACACGTATATGTCTGCCAACACATAGGGGTTAAGAACCCGAACTCTGTGGATTCTTATTCTCTCATTTAAGGTCAGAATAGAGAATAGAATCCTAAGTAGATCCTCCTCAATACACTTGACCGTGTATTAGAATAATCAGTTAGTCAAGACAAACTAACTATCAGATTATTCTACGGCGTATCGATAGCAGGTTCAGTGCCATCTAAACCGTGAGCCTTTTAATACATTACAAGGAATCGATGATATGATCTAACCATGTGTTTATCCACACCATATCATCTACAATGTAAGTATAGTGAACATGCATATAAATATAACAATTTAAATGCAAACAGTGACTGCAATTGTATTCATTCTATATCATCATAAAACCATTATTAATAATGTATACAAAAGACAGGTCTTCTAGTATACAAAACCAACAATCTCCCACTTATACTTGAAGCATGTCTTTCAAATATAAAACAAACTGGCTAACTCTCTAACTCTAACTAAAATCTCAAACGGCAACCCCGGGTCTGCATCTCACTCCCATTTTCTCCACGTGACCGTAGAAGGTCTTAGCCGGAAGGCTCTTCGTGAATGGATCAGCTAAATTGTCCACCGATGCAATCTTGACCATTGCCACATCTCCTCTCTTAACGATTTCTCGTATAAGATGGTACTTTCTCTCTATGTGTTTACTTGCCTTATGGGCTCTAGGTTCCTTCGAATTTGCCACTGCACCCGAGTTATCACAATATACCGTGATACTCTTAGGCAAATCAGGAACCACGCACAAGTCCAACAAGAAGCTCTTGAGCCAGACGGCCTCTTTTGCAGCCTCAGAGGCAGCTACATATTCGGCCTCCATGGTGGAATCCGCAATGCATTTCTGCTTTATGCTCCTCCATGCAATGGCTCCGCCTCCCAAGGTAAACACATAGCCTGAGGTAGATTTACTCTGATCTTTATCGGATTGAAAATCTGAGTCCGTGTAACCTAAAGGCACTAGACTATCAGAGCGGTACACCAGCATATAATCTCGAGTCCTTTTAAGGTACTTGAGTATATTCTTAACCGCAGTCCAGTGACCTTGTCCAGGGTTAAACTGATATCTGCTTACCATGCCGACTGCATAGCATATATCAGGTCTAGTGCATAGCATAACATACATAAGGCTTCCCACAGTCGAAGCATATGGAACGCCCTTCATCTCATCTATCTCAGCCTGTGTGTGGGGACACATATCCTTGGATAGATGAATTCCATGCCTGAAAGGTATAAAACCTTTCTTGGAATCCTGCATGTTAAACCTAGCTAGCACTGTGTCAATATATGTCGCCTGAGATAAGCACAACATCCTTTTCTGGCGATCTCGAATTATCTTGATGCCAAGGACGTGTCCGGCTTCTCCCAGATCTTTCATATCGAACTGCTTGGACAACCACACCCTTATATTAGATAATACTTTCTTATTGTTTCCAATAAGTAGGATATCATCAACATATAGCACGAGAAAAGCCACCACGTTTCCGTCACTCTTCTTGTACACACAGCTCTCATCCGGACATTGCACGAATCCATATGACTGGATAACCTCGTCAAACCGGATATTCCAAGACCTTGACGCCTGCTTAAGTCCATAAATGGATCTCTTAAGCTTGCACACTAAGTGCTCTTGGCCTTTAGCAATGAAACCCTTTGGTTGCTTCATGTGGATGTTTTCCTCAAGACTTCCATTCAGAAAAGCTGTCTTGACATCCATCTGCCAAATCTCATAATCCAAATGAGCGGCAATAGACAAGAGAATCCGGATTGACTTAAGCATGGCTACCGGCGAAAAAGTTTCCTCATAATCGATCCCTTCTTTCTGAGTATACCCTTTCGCCACCAATCTTGTCTTGAAGGTTTCAACCTTCCCGTCAGCTCCTCTCTTGCGTTTGTAAACCCACTTAGACCCAATGGGTTTTACCCCATCATGTGGTTCTACAAGCTCCCAGACTTGATTGTGATCCATAGATCCAATCTCAGACTCCATTGCAATTTTCCAAGAGTCTGCATCTTTGTCTTGGATCGCTTCGTCGTAGGTCCTGGGATCCAATTCATTTAGTCCTTCAGGGAAATCCGAAGATTCTCCCAAACCAATGAATCTGTCAGGTTGGCGTACAACCCTCCCACTGCGACGAGGCAGTTCCTGTACTTCTGTGACACATTGTGCAGTAATTTGTGGTTCCTCTTCTTGTACTGTTGGTGTCAGATTCGAATTTTCCCCTCTTAGTTCCTCGAGTACTATCTCACTTCTTGGCTTGTGATTTATTACATAGTCTTTCTCTAAGAATCGAGCATTGGTACTCACAATGATCTTCTGATCCTTCGGACTATAAAATAAACCACCTTTCGTTCCTTTGGGATATCCAACAAATAGTCTAACATCCATATGTGGTGCCAGCTTATCAGCATCCTTATCCAGCACATGAGCTGGACTACCCCAAATCCGAAAATGTCCAAGACTGGGCTTTCGTCCAGTCCAAAGTTCTGTGGGCGTAGATGGGACTGATTTTGATGGAACCACATTAAGAATATAGGCTGCCGTTTCCAGGGCATATCCCCAGAACGAAATAGGCAGATCTGAATAGCTCATCATCGATCTAACCATCTCTAACAATGTTCTGTTCCTTCTCTCTGCCACGCCGTTCTGCTGTGGTGTTCCCGGCGCAGTGAACTGGGATGTAATCCCATTCTCTGCTAAGTAGTCCCTAAATTCATTCGAGAGGTACTCACCACCACGATCAGACCGTAGTGATTTGATACTTTTACCTGTACATTTTTCCACTTCCGCTCTGAATTCTTTGAAAGTCTCAAAGGATTCTGACTTGCGGCGTAACAGGTATATGTATCCATACATTGAGTAATCATCAATGAACGTGATGAAATACTCGTACCCTCCTTGAGCCTGAACTGACATAGGGCCACATAAGTCAGAGTGAATCAAATCTAGTACCTCTTCAGATCTATTCCCTTTATCTTTAAAGGGTCGCTTGGTCATCTTACCTTCCAAATAGGATTCACACAAAGGGAACGATTCTAGGACCAATGAAGACAAGGGCCCATCATTTACTAGTCTTTGTATCCGTTTAAGGTTAATATGACTGAGCCTAAGATGCCAAAGATAGGTTTGATTCATTTTCGAAGGTTCTTTTCGTTTGTTAGGGTTTATGACCGATGTATTCAGTAAATGCATTTGCGTAGTGTTTTGCATAGGATTAAGTAAATAAAGATGTCCATCTAATGTGCCAGAACAGATAAAACGTTTATCACTAAAGATAACAATCTTGTTATCAAAAGAAACAGAATATCCATCCATAAAAAGTTTAGAAACTGAAATCAAGTTTCGCCTAAAACCAGGCACATAAAGACAATCCTTTAAAACTAAAATCCTATCACTACTAAAAGATAAGGTTACGTCTCCCACTGCAACTACCGCCACTTTCGTAGCATTGCCCATGTAGACTGAAATCTCTCCATCACTCAGCTGTCTTTTTACCAGGAACCCCTGTAAAGACATGCAAACATGATCAGTAGCTCCAGTATCTACTACCCATGACTGAGTAGAACAAGTAGCTAAACATGTTTCAACGATGAGAGATTGAGACGTACCCTTCTTCTTCTTGTTAGGACAATCCGCCTTCCAATGACCTGGTTGGCCGCACTTGAAACACTTTGTCTTTCACTTAAATTCCTCGGGAGGAATCTTAGTCTTAGACTTCTTCACCTTAGGCGCACCCTCTGCAGCTTTCTTGGGTGCGTTCTTCTTCTTCCTTTTAGTACCGGAAGAAGACGCTCTATTTTCGGCTAGGTGTGCCTCCGGATTTCCCTTTTGAAGTAACTCAGCTACCTGAAGATCCATGAGCAGTTCATTCAGGCTAACATCCCTTTTAATCATGTTAAAGTTCAGCCTGAACTGCTCAAACCTCGAGGACAGGCTATGAAGAACAATGTCGATTTGAGAATCGCCATCCAGCTCTCCACCCAAGGTCTCGATCTCAGCCAGATACCCCATCATCGTGAGAACGTGATCCCTAACAGGTGTGGAGTTAGACATTCTCGCATCCATTAGCTTCTTCATTGCCAAATGGTGTGCCGAGCGGTTCTGATGACCGAAGAGTTGCCTAAGGTTGTACATGATATCATAAGCGGTTTTCATAGGTTCATCCTGATGTTGCAACACATTCGACATGGATGCCAGAATGTAACAATGTGCTATCTCATTGGACCTAACCCACTTATCATATGCAACCTTTTGGGCTTCGTCAGAACCCTCATCTGGCTTCTGAGGACATACTTCTTCAAGTACGAATTTGTGTCCTTCCGCAGTGAGAACAAGATTAAGGTTCCGAATCCAGTCATTGTAATTTTCACCGATTAACTTGTTTTCTTTGAGAATAGTGGACAGGTTGGAGAGTGCCATGATGATATAGAATAACTGAAAAGTAAACATGCAGTACAGTCACAAACTTTAGGATACTCACATATAATCGTATACCTCAAAAAAAATTATATGTAATCCACCGACATTTTAAAAATATTTCTTATAAGCCATGTTAGTGTGGACGTTTATAAAATTCATCCTTAAACAGGTAAAACCACCTTTAATTTACCTCCAATCAAATTTCCTTATGAAAAGTAAATTAATAGTCGAAAATAACCACAGTCGTGTAACCTTCAAATTAATAAGCCACGTTAGTGTGGACGTTTATTAATAAATTACACCTAAGTGTGAACACCATCATCTTAGCACCAAGTCCACTATTTCGAACTCCCTGCTCCAGTTGGAGGAGTCAGTTTGTTCTAGTAGTGTTCTACAGCTATCTAAATAAAGAAGTTTAATTTCTAGAGATAACAGTGATATAACACATCCGTTATGGAGGAAGACCTATTGTCAACTCGCATGTCTATCACATCTCAATTAAACCAGATTAATGGAGACCGTTTGAGATTTCTACATACTTTGGTATGAATCTCTCCCACTTAGTTATTTAAGATTGAGGTTTCATTTTATCCCATTGTAAAACATGCAAACATCACATAAAATGATAAAATACCATTGCATGCTTCAAACAACATAATAAGCAATAATAATAAAAACCAACTATCATGGCTTATATCTCATGTTGCTGAATGAGATAAAACTGGAAAGTCAACTCCGGAAACTCGGGCATGGCCGCCGCCCTTATCACTGCGCCTCGCCGAAAATCCTAGCTCCAATTAGGATTTCGGGACATGAATCAGTGATACTTCCTTTCTTGAGCTGTGCCACTCTCCTTCTTTGAGTTGATCTTCAAACTTTATTCAATATAGAATATCTATTCCTTAAAGGAAAAAACTAATATATCTAGAATAAAATTACAACTCAATGACTTGGTCTAACAGTTTTATTTCTATTACATTAAAACAACATAAAATAAAACCTAGACCTAATCCATGGATTTTCTCATGGATTAAAATCATGTAGTCAAACCGGCATACGACCCATCATACATCCAACATAAATTAAAACATACATCACATAATTAAGGAGCCATGATAGTCGGTAACCCTGCAAACAAGTCAGTCTACAAATCCAACAATCACAATTACATGAATAACATATGATATCCAAACATGACATGTTAAATAATATTCGAATTTTTCAATTAATAAAATTAATTAATTCGATATTATCCACAAGATAAAAATTGGAAATTAAAGTAATTATCCACCAATTTAAATCTTGTTAAATTTCGAAAATATATCTTAAAATAAATCTGGAAATTATTTATAATTATCCACCAAATTTATTTAATATTTTCTAACCACCCTAATTAAATAATAATTGGATATATTGATATAAATCAAAAATCTAATCCAAATATTATCCATAAGAATCTAAATCTTCAAGGATAAGGTTTGAAGATTTGATTCCAATCCAAAATCTTCCAAAACTTATCCAAATTTAAAATCCTATCACAATTGGATTTTGATAATTATTTGTATATATCCAAAATCACCTTATCCAATTTAAATCTATAGATTTTCGAAAATACTCAAATAATAAATCTGGAAATTTGATCCACTTTAAATTCTCCCAAATTTAATATTCTATTTTCAAATCTTTCTAGATTAAAATTAGGCAAATTAAGATATACATCAAATAACATCAAATCTTTAATCCAACAACCAAATTTTCGATCCACATTAATTAATAAATCTGGAAATTTGATTTTCATCAAAATCTTCTCCAAATTAATTTATCAAAAATCAAAAATTACACTATATTTCACATTTGGAAATTTTGACATTAATCAAAAAACTATTCCAAATTATATAGCTATAGGTTTCGAAAATTACAAGAAAAAAAAATCTGGAAATTTTGATCCACTTCAAAAATTACCAAATTTAAAATTCTAATTTCAAGCCTATCTAGATTAGAATTAGGCAATCTTTGATATACATCAAAAATCACCAAATCCAATTCTAATCACCATGATTTACGAACCACACTATAATTAAATCTAGAAATTTTAATGTTGATTAAAAATCCATCCAAATTTAATACATAGTGTCGAAAATTTTAAATAACAAATTAGGGAAACTAATACATCAAAATTCGAAAATTTTGAACTCCAAATTTTCGACAACCACCATAAAATAAATCTGGAAATTTGAATAACATCAAATATCATCCCAAATTTAATTTATGATTTTCGAAAATTACACAAAACCTCAAAAATAGAATTTTCGAACTACATCAAAAATTCATCCAAGTTTTGAACATACCATTCGAAAATTACCAACATATAAATCTGAAAATTTAAGTAACATAAATATTTCATCAAATTTATACATATTTTTCGAATTAATCCTAGGATTAAATCTAGAACAGTGCCAAAACCTCGCTCTGATACCACTGTTGGGGTCTTTTCGAATTGAACCACCGCAGGATCTAATTGGATGTTCATTAATCCTAATTTCATATAGATTATAAATTCATGCATCTCATATGTTTTAATTAACCGAATTTAATTAACATGCAAATCCGGTTTAAACGATTCTACTAAAGCGGAAACATAGAATCGAAAAACGACTTACAAATTAAATGACGGGTGGAGGACAAGATTAAAGGTCTAATCTTGTTGTTGTGTATGATGATGATTGGCGCCCCACAGTGATATTCCACTCCTTGATCTTCTGTTGTATTCCCGGACTGAATCTAGTTTCAGGGTGGGCTGAAATCTACTAGATCGGTATGGAATCTATGGAGATAAAGAGAACACAAGAGGGGCTGATCATTCTACTTCAAATTTCGTCCCCCACCTCCCTATTTATAGGGGAGCTGGTCGAAATTTCAGTGTCCCAACCCTACTGGGTTTGGGCCTCTATCCCTTTTTCTATCTCCAGTCCATTAAAGTCATATTGGGCTACAACAGGGATCTAGAAGAATATTAAATTGACCTGCTAATTTATTTAATTTCCAATATCCAATAAACTTAGGATATTATTAAATAAATTAAGTATTATTTTTATTCCACTAAAGAAATAATACTGACCTACCAATTTAATACATATTTCTGAATATGCTTTCTCCTTTAGTCCAGCCATTCCCCGCGTTTAAGATATAATGTCCATTAATTAATTATGTAAGCTTCTGACAGCTATAATTAATTAATATCTTATCCTTGAGTAGTACCACACAAGCTTTACTCATGCACGGAATAAATTCCACTTGCAGGGTTTCAGCATGAACTTGCATTTCCTCAAGGGGACACCATCAAACTGGCGCACCAGGACACGGTGCCCCTACATATTGCACAACCCATCATAAGTGTAAATGTCACAACCCAAGATATCGAGATTATTGATCCTTATGAAAGAATCTCACCCTTTGATAAATCAAAGCTGCAAACACTACACGTATATGTCTGCCAACACATAGGGGTTAAGAACCCGAACTCTGTGGATTCTTATTCTCTCATTTAAGATCAGAATAGAGAATAGAATCCTAAGTAGATCCTCCTCAATACACTTGACCGTGTATTAGAATAATCAGTTAGTCAAGACAAACTAACTATCAGATTATTCTACGGCGTATCGATAGCAGGTTCAGTGCCATCTAAACCGTGAGCCTTTTAATACATTACAAGGAATCGATGATATGATCTAACCATGTGTTTATCCACACCATATCATCTACAATGTAAGTATAGTGAACATGCATATAAATATAACAATTTAAATGCAAACAGTGACTGCAATTGTATTCATTCTATATCATCATAAAACCATTATTAATAATGTATACAAAAGACAGGTCTTCTAGTATACAAAACCAACAAAAGTTTGAGAAGAAAAATTTGGAGCAAGGCGTGTGCAAGATTATTCATCAAAAAGAAATTAGTGCACAAAATTTTCCATTTTTGAAAGGTACGTTTTGTGATATCCATTTTGTGAAATTATTTTGTAAATATTTGTCATTTAGATTATATTGCATATGTGTTGTTGAGTTATAATTTGAAAATAGGCGAGAGGGAGAGATTTGCATGTCGTAACCTTTTATATATTTAATCGTATCCTTATTTCAATAAATTGTAGTTTTGATTAAATTAAGATTATGTTAAGAATTAATCATAGCAAAAGTACATTCACACATACATCCTAACAATCTCATCATTTGACTCGTCCCTTAATGCCCGACTCGCTTGTGAACCCTTCTGTGGTCTTCGAGCAGCCCTCGTGCCTCGGGTGATGGGCCCACAATGCCCACAGCTTCAGTGGAACAACAAGATGCTACATTTGCAAGCATCTTTTTCTTGTTCCCCTCTCTAGGGGAAACATATCTCACGCTCTGAGCATTGTCCTCCAGCTGCATGCTCTGGTAGTACGGATTCGCCGTCTCTTCCAGCGATGGCACCAACGTAACCACATGTAACTATATAAAATTAACAATATCATTCAAATTAATTAACAAATATATCTTTTGGTATTCTAAACAGATCAAGAAACTTAAAAACGTACTAAAACATCAAGGCAACGTAAGCCGTCCACTGGCCACACCAATCTCACGAACCAACTCAGGTATCACCTCACAAGCCTATATCTGTAAAATAAGTAGCATACTAGTATGTCAGTCATGTTTTAGCTTGATTTAATTATCCATCACTAATTTATATCAACAAAATGAAAACTAATCTCATATCGGGCCATAGAAATGATACGTCATGTGCCATTTCACACCCATAACCTGCCGACTCATGGGGAGGATGCTGATGAAGTGCATCAACATTTGGTATGAATATGCCCCTATAGGAAAGAATTCCACATGTCAACATCCTCCACGAGAGCCCACACCCATAGATCTATCACCCAGTTCGGATCAAGGCAAAAGATCATCCGGTATACGAACAATATATTCGCAACCTTCACATAATCCTGAGGGTCTCTGGCCATCCTCATCTTTGTGAACCTATCCTCCATCTAGCGGAGGGTCGCTTTCCTTCAAATAAACGATATTAGACTGCTCTCGAGGGAACAACGTGCTCTCCATTCGGATCGAATGTAGAGCTGGCGAATTGTAATCCTAACACTAAGTTATACTCACTGGGACCAAAGTGCAGCACGGATCGATGAATCTGAAACCATGCCTCCCATCCCTCTAGTGCATGATCCGATACGTGCACCTCACGATTTATGATTGCATAAATAACCCTCTTCTGAACGTCACCACTCCTGTAGTCCAGAAAATATCCGAAGCATCCAGATCTAAACATGCTGCACAGTATCATCGCCACCTATGGCATGTAATGTGGCTCTGATCTTCTCAACTATCTCTGGCTTAGCATAGACTATGATCGTCGGCCTCAAGCACTGCAGCAGCTGTCTAAGCCAATCAATCTAACAACATTTGCAAAATTACAATTAAACATTAGTTTAAATACTTAATTAAAATTTATAAGTAAATGTTTTTAATAATTAATGAGATAAGATATGTTTCATTGTCTACAATTAGTACTTAAAGGCTACGATTAATAATAAATGGGCTACTATGATTATTTAAAGGGATAAAATTAATTTCTCATTGTCGATGATAGTTAATACCCACTATTAATATAATTAAATGGCTGCGAGTAGAATGTAAGTAGGATATGATTAAATTCTAGAAAGGGTTACGATTAATTTTAAAAATTCTTTTTAAGGCTATGATCAATTTCTAACTGGCTATGATTAATCTGTTAAGTGGCTACGATTAATTTCTAAGTCACTATGATTAATTTATAAATTTATTTTTAAGGCTACGATTAAATTACAATAATTTCTAAGGGCTACGATGAATTACAATTGCTACGATTAATTCAAGAGCAATTGAATTCATTTTTAACGAGCTATAATTAATTATGAAGGAGCTACAATTATATATTAACGAGCTACGATTAATTATAAATTTTACTACGATTAATTATTCAAGAGCAACGATTAATAATTCAATAGCTACGATTAGTTTAAATGGGATACGATTAATGTTTCAAGAGATACGATTAATTAATAATATGCTACGATTAATTATACACATGCTACGATTAATGTCAATGGGATACAATTAATTATTTCAGAGCTATGATTACTTCTAACGGGCTACGATTAATTATTCATGTGCTACGATTGCATTTTCAAGAGCTATACACCATAATATTTTCAATTTCCACGTCTCTATATCAACAACAAATACCAACGCAATTATCAACAAAAAAATACAGATCTGCAATATTTTCAGAAAATAAGAATACGAACTTGAGCAGACGTTGACGTTGCCGACTGTTCTTCACTCCGTGGGTTTATCGTCGGACGATGAGTGAGAAGATAGAGATATGGAGAGAAGAGAAGAGAAGAGAGATAGCGGAGAGAAGACATAGATATGGAGAGAGAACGGGGAATAGCGGTGAGAAGAGAGAAATATCGAGAGAGGGATCGAGAACTTTCAAGGGGGAGAGACGAGAGAGAGAGATGTTTTTTTGGAGGAGCAGAAATTAAAAAAAAAAAAAAAAAAAAACACCGGTAATGAATTGAAGCTGATTTGGTAGTTGACAACTTGACATTTATTCCCTAGGAAGTACGATTTGCATACCTTTTAAGTTTCTTTTGCAGATTTTGTGGGCCTTCTAAAAGTGATTGGATATACACAAATACAAATTACCCACAAAACACATGTTTTCAATTTTGCTTTGATACCCTAATTTTACTATATTTTTACCTACATAAATATTTCCCCTTTAAAAAATTAACCTGTTATTTTACTTTTTAACTTCGAAAAAATACCAATTAATATAACCTAAGCTATCGTATTAGTTAGCCACATTCTTGATAAGTCCAAATTGCCAAGACTTCCAACGAATAGACACATTCGTAGACTTATCATATTGTGGACCTTCACATACATAATAATACATACAATTTAAACTGCATGGTTTGAGGTTAATGAAAATTGTGCGACCACGTGACTCATATTTGTTTGAATATATTGTCCTTTACGAATTGACATCATATCTCTTTAAAAACTGTAAGTAGATCATCATAATTCAACATTTGAATTAACCCAAAGCCAACCATAATAAGGAGTGCACTATATGAGAAAAAAAAAAACAAAAAAAAAACTTACCAAATTGCTCCTTTAAAAAGTGAAATCATTTAATACACGTTAGGTGTTTTCTGCTTTTCAAATATAATTATAAACTAGTAAATTACTTATTTTATCCGCTAATTTGTCATTAATCCAAAAGTAGTTTTTATTAATTCAATGCACTATCTTAATCTACTCCAAACATTGATTTATTGAATGGAAATTCTTTTTCCAATACACTGCAGAATCGGAGTTGGATTGGCTATGGGCTTCATTTATAAAACATAAATCCTATTGGGCTTTTTAATTACTTCCTAGCTTGCCACAATTTATTTATTTTTCTCTTTTCGCTAGGCACATGCACTTATGGTAATTGGTAATTTACAACCTCAAATTACACATATTTTGCATAATGCGTCACAAAATAAAAAAATTTGACATTTTACACCATCTAATTAATATACACAATGCAAATTACACCCTCAAATATTTTTTTCTGGTCTTTCAACTATAATATTGATAAGATCAATTAAAATAAAAGTATTTAATTTAATCAACACGTATTTTTTATTCATCTCTCTCTATCATCTTTTTGCTACACAATTTATTCTTTTTTATTTTTTTATTTTTCACTTTTATAATCAAAATCTTCCATTATATAATTAATTTTTATTTGCAAAAAAATGATATATTTAATATTGGCAAATAAAAAAATATTAACTTCAAATTAAATATTTTTAATGGTATTATTAAAAAGGAATAAAATGCATTAATATAAAATTGAAAGATATTATTATAAAAGTTATAAAATACATCAATATAAATTGGGCTTGACATCCTAAATGATCGTAAAACAGAATTTAGAAAAAAAAAAAAAAGCTCCCGTATTATTTTAATTTATCCAAGTTTTTGTCATTTTTTTAGTCTATCAATCCAAAATTCAAAAATTCAAATTCTTGTATTAAAAATTCGCAGAAGGAATTGGTATTGTTTTAACTTGATGTAGTTTACCTAAAAAAATTGATCCAATTAATTTTTAGTTAGAGAAACCATAATAAATTCTAACATAAAAATTCGACATCTTTTTTTTTTCAAAATTGAGGGAATAAATGGTTGTTTAATTTGATCCAATTACCTTCTTAATTGGAGAAATCAACATAAATTGTTTAAGGGTGCAATTTGCAATGAAAATACTAATTTGATGGTGTGAAATGCCATTTTTTATATTTTGTGGTATGTTGTGTAAAATGATATAATTCAAGGGTGCAAGTTGTCAATTACCCCGCACTTATATATATTACACATTTAAGTGATATGCAATTTGTTATTTATTATGACTTTAATTTTTATGTAACGTAATACAGAACACAACTCTGATATTATAAAATGAGCATTTAATAGGAGTCAAATTGACACTAAATCGTTGTGGGATTTTAGCACCAAACATCAATATTTGTATTAATTTTCTTAAATTCCGTTTGATATATATGACCAACAACTATTGGTGAAGTAAATAAGATTATCTGACACTCACATAACTTTATTTATATTCCCACAATAATTAATGGGTGTTGTAAACTAGAGAGAGACGAGAGAGAATATAAATTATGTGTTTTTAATATGAGGACCAAATGCCTCTATTTATAATATTACAAGAGTTAGGGTTTTAGAGTTAGATACTTGGCCATCACTTATATCATATATATATATATATTAGATATATTTACAACACTCCCCCTTGAGTGACCAATCTCTAAAACAAATGTTGCCTCATTAAAACCTTGCTAGAAAAAATCCAGTGGGAAAAAGTCGAAGGAAAAAGAGTACAACTGCTCCCCCTGATCTTGAAATCATTGTAGATCTTTGAGTCGGCACATGCCGATCTTGTATACCAACTTTCTGAATGTTGATGTTGGTAATTAATGCCTTTGTAAATAAGTCTGTCAAATTGTCACTTGAGCGAATTTGTTGAACGTTGATATCGCCACTCTTTTGGAGATCGTGTGTGTAGAATAACTTGGGAGAAATGTGCTTTGTCCTATCACCTTTGATGTATCCTTCCTTGAGTTGCGCGATGCAAGCAGCATTGTCTTCATACAAAACAGTTGGAGTGATCTTTGATGAAGGTAATCCGCATGACTCTTGGATGTGACTTGTCATATTTCTCAACCATACACACTCTCGACTTGTTTCATGGATTGCAATGATTTCAGAATGATTTGAGGATGTTGCAATCAAGGTTTGCTTCATAGACTTCCATGATATAGCAGTTCCATCTCATGTGAAAACATAGCCAGTTTGTGACTTGGCTTGATGTGGATCGGATAAAAATCTTGCATCCGAATACCCTACCAGAGAAGAATTGAAATTTTCTGAATAATATAATTCAAGGTCTATGGTACCCTTCAGATAACGTAGAATGTGTTTAACATCATTCCAATAACTCAAAGTGGGTGCAGCGTTATATCTTGCGAGAAGATTTACAGAAAAAGCTATATCTGGTTTAGTATAATTAGCCAGATAAGTTAATCCTCCAATTGCACCTAGATATGGTACTTCAGGACCAAGTATCATTTCACCATCTTTAATAGGTCGAAATAGATCTTTCTTCGTATCAAGAGATCTAACAACCATTGGTGATGCTAATGGATGTGTATTATCCATGTAAAAGCCCTTTAACACTTTTTCTGTATATGTGGATTGGTGAATAAACGTTCCTCCTCAGACTCTTTCAATTTGCAAACCAAGACAGAATTTTGTCTTTCCCAAATCTTTCATCTCAAATTCTTTCTTCAAATATTTAGCAGTTTTATTGAGCTCTTCAGGAGTCCCAATTAAATTCAAATCATCAACATAAACTGCTATAATTGCAAATCCACTTTCGGTTTTCTTTATGAAAACACAAGGGCAGATATCATCATTTTTGTATCCTTCTTTCAACAGATACTCGCTCAATCTATTATACCACATACGGCCAGACTGTTTCAACCCATACAATGATTTTTGTAGTTTAATCGAAAACATGCTTTTAGGTTTTGACATTAATGCTTCAGGCATTTTAAATCGTTCAGGGATTTTCATATATATGTCATTATCTAATGACCCATATAGATAGGCAGTTACTACATCCATAAGGCGCATAGCAAGCCTTTGTGACACAGTCAGACTAAGCAGAAATCTGAAAGTAATCGCATCCATTACTGGAGAGTATGTTTCCTCATAATCAATTCCTGGTCTTTGAGAGAAACCTTACGCTACGAGTTTTGCTCTATATCTCGTAACTTCATTTTTCTCGTTTCTCTTTCTAACAAATATCTATCTATATCCAACAGGGGTTTCAGATTCCGGAGTTAGGACTATAGGTCCAAATACTTTCCGGTTATCACAGGAATTTAATTCCATTTCCATAACTCTTTTCCACATTGGCCAATCATTTCTCTGTTTACATTCTGTAACAGATTTTGGTTCAGGATCTTCATTTAAAATTTGATGAGCTATATGAAAAGCGAATATATTATCTACAATGATATGTTTTCTCTCCAGTATCTGATTGGAAGATAAATAATTTATTGAGATCTCATCATTTTCAGATACATGTAATTCTTCAGGAATTACATCACTTTCATTTGATTGATTAATCATTTTCATCATTATTTGGTTTCCATCTTGCCCCTTTCTTTTCCTAGGCACAGAATCTTTGGAACCAATTTGTCGACCACGTTTTTGACCAATTTTAGACTCATTTGCTACCAAAGCAATTTGTCCTTCAGGGACATCAATTTTGGCTGGAGTATTTACAGCATATATGTGAGATTGTGTCACTTTTCTTGTATCTACAAAAGCATCAGGAAGTTGGTTTGCAATCTTTTGCAAATGAATAATCTTTTCAACTTCCTGTTCACATTGATTAGTTCGAGAATCAAAATATGACAAGCTTTTCTCATTCCAAGATATTTCCTTGTGCTTTTCTGGATGTAGATTCATTCCACCTAATGTTGGAAATGTCATTTCATCAAAATGACAATCTGCAAAATGTGCAGTAAATAAATCACCCGTTAAAGGTTCAATATACCTTATAATCGAAGGTGAATCAAATCCAACATATATTCCAAGCCTTCATTGGGGACCCATTTTTGTTCGTTGTGGGGGTGCAATTGGGACTTGAACCGCACAACCAAAAGTTCGTAAGTGAGAAATATCTGGTTCTCGACCAAAAATAATTTGCATGGGGGAGTATTCATGGTTGGTCGATGGTCTAATACGAACTAATGTTGCCGCATGTAATATAGCATGACCCCAAGTAGTCATTGGGAGTTTTAACTTCATAAGTAACGGTCTAGCAATAAGTTGAAGACGTTTAATAAATGATTCTGCTAAACCATTTTGAGTATGGACATGAGTAACTGAATGTTCAATCTCAATTCCAATAGTCATACAATAGTTTTCAAATGCTTGAGACATAAACTCACTAGCATTATTGAGACGAATTCTTTTAATTGAATTGTCTGGGAATTGAGCTCGTAATTTTATAATTTGAGCAAGTAATCTAGCAAATGCTGCATTTCTAGTAGAAAGTAAGCATACATGTGACCATCTAGAAGAAGCATCAATCAATACCATAAAGTATCGAAAAGGGCCACATGGTAGATGTATAGGTCCACAAATATCTCCTTGAATTCTCTCTAAGAAAGATGGAGATTCAATATTATCCTTCGTATATGAAGGTCTAATGACTAACTTGCCTTGCGCACAAGCATCGCATGGGAATTCATTTGTCATAAGAATCTTTTGATTCTTCATGTTGTGCCCATATGAATTATTGATTATTCGGCGCATTATAGTTGCTCCAGAATGTCCAAGCCTATCATGCCAAAGCATAAAGCTTTTTGTGTCATTGAACTTCGGGTTCATGACATGTTTGTCTCAATTGTCTTTATGAATGTGTAATACATCCCAGAAGGTAGTGTTAATAATTTTTCTTTTGTTCGCTTATGGCCGGATACAAAAGAATTTATGCAGAGATATTCTTTTCCACCTTCTGATATAGTCTCGATGTGGTATCCATTATAGCGGATATCCTTGAAACTTAGTAAGTTTCTTTTGGACTTACTAGAATACAGGGCATTTTTAATATCTAATTTAGTATCATTTGGTAAAATGATACAAGCTCTTCCGGAGCCTTCAATGATGTTTGATGCACCTGATATCGTGTTAAAATTATCCTCAGCTAATGTCAACTTAAGAAAATATTTCTTATTTTGGAGAATGGTGTGTGATGAGTCCATTTAATTCGCATTTTTCTAGGAATTTTAGTCGCTCTAAATGTCCTTTTTAGTGTCTTTATATCGGAAAAGAACCAGGAAAGTGGTTTGGGCATTCTGAGAGTCGAATCTGGCGAAAGAGGCGTTTTGGCCTTCAAATAAACTGAAATGGATGAAATGGGCATATCAGATAAAAATCAGCCTGAGCAGAAGATGTCGTGCCCACAGTACTCGCGCAGATTCAGAGAAGGCAGTAAAGAGGGCATTCTCGAAAAAAGCGGGATTCTGTTGAAAGAAGATAAAATTTGGCGCTCGAGCTTTATCAGAATTGAAATCTGAATAGAAGAAGGAAAGTTTGTTCGTAGATGGACTCTTGAGCAACAATTTGGAAGATAAAGATGAGATTCCTTAAATATCGGGATTCATCCAACAGGTAAGAAAGTTTCCTTATCCAGTCAGAGTCCAGTGGGCATAGGAGATCCAGCAGATAAGGAAGTTTTCTTATCCAGTCAAAGTTCAGCGGGGCACAGCAATCCGGTAGATATGGAAGTTTTCCCTTTTTGGGGGATTTTTATTTGATCTTTTGTACTCTTTTAAATACGAGTTTGATAGTTAGAAAAGAGAGAACTTCGTACCCTATTATTTTCTGCACTTTTATTTTCGCAATTAGTTTAGGTTAGACGCTGCTTCGACAGCAAGACAACCTGGGGCCTTATGCCCACAGGGATTAGGATTTATATTTAATGTTGTTTACGTTCGGCGTTGGAATTGGACGAGTTTTCATTCAATTCCAGTAAGTTTTTATTATTTATCATGTCTTTATTTTATGTCTTTATAATTCCATCTAGCATGAGTAGCTAGATTTATATTCCGGGTTGAACAAAGATAAAGATTTAACACACACTTAAAACTGGTGAGGCCGTGTGGGTATTTCACTGTACGAATGAGTTTCTGCCAGGTTTTGTTCCAATGCTAGAAAAAAGCGTGTTTAATATGACTAATGTGGCTGATCACTCTTTAGTCGTAATGGGCATTCTAGGGCTAAAAGAATTAATGAATCGTGACTGTGTGTTAATTCAATAGTAGCTGGGAACTTGGTGGGTTGTTGTGGGCACACGAGGAATCAGTAAACACAACAAACTTAGGTTCGTCTAGAGGCACAATGCTTCATATCATTTACATCTCTTAGGGGAACCGGGAGGTGGGTGGTATGTTAGGGATTTAATTGACGAGGAATCACTTTTAAATCTAAACCAAAAGGATGAATGAGGAGATGCAGTGAGGAATCCGATCTCCATAACTGGGTGATTCAGTCATACAGGAAAATCAGTGTGCCCATGATCGAGTGAGTGTGAGTTAAATTGGAATCTAGTTCAATCCCGGAACCTTTTGTTATTTAATATTCTTTTTAGTTTATTTTTGCAGATTTACTTTCAGTACAGTGACAACACAAAACCCCCCTTTTTTTGATTGGTGACTCGAAAGTAAGATCGCATATTCTCTCTGTGGGATCGACCCTTACTCATAGCTAGCTACGCTCGCTGTGGGCACAAGAGCAATACAAATTCATTTTGAGCGCGAAACGACCGCGCGTCAAAAATTGGCGCCGTTCCCGGGGAGCTGATTTCCAGTGATTTTACTTTCCAAGTTGGTGTGCCTGGAAGTTTATGCCCAGGACTTCTTCAAGTGAAAATCTATTGTACGATCCGGAGATAGAGAAAACTTTGATGAAGAATAGAGCAGCAGTGAAGAGGGCACGTCGAGCTGCAAACAGACCTCGTGAGCCCATACCACCACCAGAAGATCGAGAAGAAGCAGGGCACGAGGAGGAAGAACAATTTGAAAACGGCCACGCTGATAATATGGCCGCCGAAGGAAGAACTTTGAGACAATTAGTCTTTCCGACTAACATGAATCTTCGCCCAATGGGCATTACGATCCCAGCAGTCACGCAGACATGGGATTTGCAAGCAAATTCCATCCAAATTTTGCCGAAATTCCACGGAATGCCCGGAGAGGATCCGCAAAGACACTTGCAAGATTTTGAGATGGTTTGCCAGACTCAACCATCCGACCATGGACGAGAAGAGTATGTGCGGTTGGTCTCATTCCCTTTCACTCTTCAGGATGGGGCACGAGACTGGCTATACACTCTGCCGACTGGTAGTGTGACCACATGGGGGGAACTTCAACAAAAATTTTTAGAGAAGTATTTCCCAGCTTCCAGAGTGCAGGAGATGAGAAGAAGGATTGGAAGTCTGAAAATGGGCACGAACGAGAGTTTCTATGATTACTGGGACCGTTTCCAGAATATGCTGGCGAAATGCCCACAGCACCAGATAACTAATCATGATCTGATCCAACGCTTTGTTGGAGGGTTGAGGCCACATGAGAGGACGATTGTTAATGCATCTTGTGGAGGGTCCATATTGAACAAGCGACCAACTGAAGCCTTTAGAATTCTGACCGAGATGGCTGAAGATAACCGAGATTTTGGTGGAGAGGGCACAAGAAGCGTAAATGCATTTAGGAAATCATCCAATGATGAGAGCATGATTGAAAAGTTATGTGAACGAATTGGAAAGGCTATTACAGTAGCAATCACAGGAAGAAATCCCAGACCATGTGGGTTGTGTAAAAGTGTGCTTCATTTTACCGCCGAATGCCCAATGCAGGAGGAGATACAAAAAGTTAATGATGTGGAAGGGCACAGCAACCATCAGTGGAGATATGATCCTCACTCTGAAACATTCAATTTAGGTTGGTGAGACCATGAGGATTTCAGATGGAGAAGGTTTGAAAATGCTCCACCCATGCGACCTCCACCACCAGAAGAAAAAATGAGATCGAGGTTGAAAGATTTAGTCCAAGCCTTGGCAGAAGAAAACGTGAAGGCTGCGCAAGAGAATGAAAAATTTAAGCAAGAGGCAAGAGTGGACTTTGCACATATGAGCAAACAAATTGCTCAATTAGCCCAAACGGTTCACAAATTGGAAGTAAAAGTTGGTAAACTTCCAGCCCAAGTGGAGAAACCTCATGAACAAGTTAATGTTGTGACCTTAAAGAGTGAGAAGGATTTACCGGAAGTGGTCTGCTCAGCTGAAATGAAAAATAATGTGCCCACAAGAAGAGAACAATCATCGGAGAATGGGGCACAAGAAGTCAGTCAGCCTACTCTAGAGCCCATTCGAGAGAAACAGAAAATTGCAAGAAAACCTCATTTTCCAGGCAGATTGGCACAAAATAGGAAGGAAGAAGAGATGAGTGAGATGCTGAAAGTCTTCCGCAAAGTGGAAATCAACATTCCACTACTTGAATCCATTAAACAAGTTCCACGGTATGCCCATTTTCTGAAGAAATTGTGTACCAGAAAGATACGGTTTAAGGATGATGCTAATTTCCTTATGGGAGAGAATGTGTCAGCTGTAATTCAGAAGAAGATGCCAAAAAAGTGTGATGATCCAGGCATGTTCACAATACCGTGCATCATTGGAGAAAAAAAAGTCGAAAAGGCGATGCTGGATTTGGGGGCATCAATAAATGTCATGCCCCTGTCAATTTTTAATGAATTGAAGTTGGGACCTCTGCAGCCAACTGGTGTGGTCATTCAGTTGGCAGACAGGTCGAATGTGTATCCAGAGGGGCTGATCGAAGATGTGCTAGTTAAGGTGGACGAGATGATATTCCCAGTGGATTTCTATGTGCTTGATATGGGCACATCAACGAGATCATCAATTCTTTTGCTGGGGAGACCTTTTATGAAAACAGCTCGCACACAAATTGATGTCGACAAGGGCACACTGACGTGCGAATTTGATGGAGAAAAGGTTACATTCAACATTTTCGAAGCCATGAAGCACCCACCTGATACGGAAAATGTGAATTTTGTGGATCTCTTTGATGCACCATCCCAACCTACTCTCTCAATGATGAGCAATCGAGAACCTCTGGAAAGGGCATTACAGGAAGGACTAACTGATCAAGATGCCCTTGATGAAGATGATGAAATTCAAGATGCAGTTAAGATGCTTCATTCACTTAAGGAGATGCCACCTGGAGTAGTGAATTACAATGTGCCCACAAGAAGCGATAGTGACAGAATGCTACCTTCTACTATGCCAACACCGAAGTTGGAACACAAGCCACCATGGGGCATTCCAAAGCTTAATGGAGAGTAAGTTGGGCACAACAAAAAGCTCCAGACCCAAGAATCAGAAGAAACGGGCATAGAAGTCTATGATGATGATATTCTCTATAAGGAACGAATGAAAGGACGCCATGATCAGGTGATTAAATGGAAAATGTTCACTCCGGGACAACAAGAATTGCTTTATCATTCAAGATTCAAGATCATGGGAGGAAGTCCAAAGATAAAATGGGTCGGGCCATTTGAAGTGTATGCTGAATTTCCTAATGAGCTAGTAGAAGTGAAAAATCCAAAAATAGGAAGGCATTTCAAAGTAAATGGGCACAGACTAAAATCTTACCTAGGGCACACCGACCTTGAAGAAAGAGCAGTATGGCTCGCAGAGCCCAGTAGTATCTGAATAGAAGAGTGTCGTGCTCACGACAGTAACTAGGGCGCTATACTGGGAGGCAGCCCAGGTTTTTTTTAGTTTATTTTATTTTTCAGTAATTTTAATTTTTTTTTTCTGATTTATCAAACTAGATTTGGAGAGTTTTCTAGTATCTGCCTGAAAAAAAAATTCAAGAAGTAGTTGAGGATGAGAAGACAAACTTGTTCATTTTGTGCCGAGGGCATACCCTTCGAGCATTCTGTTTTCAGTTTCTACAGGAACAAGCAAGAAGACACCAGGAGAGAGGGGCACAACAAGAAGTGATTGTTGCCCGAATGACCATGAAGAAGCTGGATAGCATTGAGAATGCCCTGTATCAGATTGTTGATGCCTGCTTGAGCAAGTTTGAGCAAACTCTCACTGCATATTTCAAACATGCTGGGTTCACTTACCCGGCAGCCGCCCCGAACTAACCTGGTTCAATTCATTTTCTTTAGTTTTTATGTTCTTTCATTTTCAATCTTTAGGTGTCGTCTTTATTCTACCCACTTTGCCTCAAGCAAAGTGTGTGGGTGGGGGCATTAGGGGTTGTTGTTTTTGTTGTTGATACTTGCTTAAACACTTTGCCTCGTGCAAAGTGTGTTGGTGGGTCGTTTTGAGTCAAGCATGCTTTCTGTTAAATTTTTGGAGGCACTAGTTTCTGGTTGTTAATGTTGATAAATTGCTAATCTAGTCAGTATGCCCACACTAGCAGGAATGATGAATGAATTGAGCATTAACCTGGTGAGATTTGAGCCTGTGATGTTATGCCCATTTTTTACAACATTCTCTTTTCATGTGTGTACATTCTATGCTTAGAATTTTTAGAACTTGCTTTTGCTCTACTTTAAAATCAGAAAGTTTAAAATGTATGTGTAGATGATTTAGACATTTTCTTGCTTGAGCCCACTAAGCTAAATAAAAACCAACCTTTGACACAGCTTTGCAGCCCTTTTGAGCCAATAAAATGCCCTGGCTGTTTTGTTAATATACCTCACTATATAAAGCCAAGGCATTACAAGAACCAAAAGTAAGGGGAGTCACTGGACAGTTTTGAAAAAAAAATGAAAATGTAATAAAAAAGATAGGGAGAACGAAAAAAAAAAGAAAAAAAAAGAGAAAAAAAAAAGTTTTCCCCTAGTCTGAATGTTTAGAATGCCCACACTATCGAAAAATTCATAATCTGAACAGTGAATGAGGGCATGAGGAATTAAGAAAAAAGTTGCTGGTATGTCCAGTGAACGCTCCTAAGAGTTTTAGCTCAGTACCTATAGAACCCCACCTTACCTAAAGAGCCCAATTACAGCCCATAAAAGTCCTTTTGATGCTTATGAATTTTTTCCACTTAATGAAATTGAAGAAAGAGCACTCGCAAGCTTATGGAATGAATAAGTATGGAGTGACTGAATTTGAGTGTAAACACTAAACATAAACACTGTGTGAAGAGAGTGTGGGAGGAACTTTACGCTCAATTCAATTTTGACTTGCTAGGGCATGCTGATTACGCAATTAATTGGAAAAATTGGTAGTTCAAATGATGTGCCCACACGGATTAACAGGTTGCATGTTTTGTTTCTTTCATGTCTGTTTCTTTTCCTTTCCCTTTTGTTTTTCTTTTCTAGGTTCTTCGTACCCCATGCTTGAGGACAATCATGACTAAAGTGTGTGGATGTGATGAGTCCATTTATTTCGCATTTTTCTAGGCATTTTAGTCGCTCTAAATGTCCTTTTTAGTGTCTTTATGTCGGAAAAGAACCAGAAAAGTGGTTTGGGCATTCTGAGAGTCGAATCTGGCGAAAGAGGCATTTTGGCCTTCAAATAAACTGAAATGGATGAAATGGGCATATCAGATAAAAATCAGCCTGAGCAGAGGATGTCGTGCCCACAGTACTCGCGCAGATTCAGAGAAGGCAGTGAAGAGGGCATTCCCGGAAAAAGCGAGATTCTATTGAAAGAAGATAAAATTTGGCGTTGGAGCTTTATCAGAATTGAAATCTGAATAGAAGAAGGAAAGTTTGTTTGTAGATGGACTCTTGAGCAACAATTTGGAAAATAAGGATGAGATTCCTTAAATATCGGGATTCATCCAACAGATAAGGAAGTTTCCTTATCCAGTCAGAGTCTAGTGGGCATAGGAGATCCAGCAGATAAGGAAGTTTCCTTATCCAGTCAGAGTTCAGCGGGGCACAGCAATCCGGTAGATATGGAAGTTTCCCCTTTTTGGGGGATTTTTATTTGATCTTTTGTACTCTTTTAAATATGAGTTTGATAGTTAGAAAAGAGAGAACTTCGTACCCTATTATTTTCTGCACTTTTATTTTCGCAATTAGTTTAGGTTAGACGCTGCTTCGGTAGCAAGACAACCTGAGGCCTTATGCCTACAGGGATTAGGATTTATATTTAATGTTGTTTACGTTCGGCGTTGGAGTTGGACGAGTTTTCATTCAATTCCAGTAAGTTTTTATTATTTATCATGTCTTTATTTTATGTCTTTATAATTCCATCTAGCATGAGTAGCTAGATTTATATTCCGGGTTGAACAAAGATGAAGATTTAACACACACTTAAAACTGGTGAGGCCGTGTGGGCATTTCACTGTACGAATGAGTTTCTACCAGGTTTTGTTCCAATGCTAGAAAAAAGCGTGTTTAATATGACTAATGTGGCTGATCACTCTTTAGTCGTAATGGGCATTCTAGGGCTAAAAGAATTAATGAATCGTGACTGTGTGTTAATTCAATAGTAGCTGGGAACTTGGTGGCTTGTTGTGGGCACACGAGGAATCAGTAAACACAACAAACTTAGGTTCGTCTAGAGGCACAATGCTTCATATCATTTACATCTCTTAGGGGAACCAGGAGGTGGGTGGTATGTTAGGGATTTAATTGACGAGGAATCACTTTTAAATCTAAACCAAAAGGATGAATGAGGAGATGCAGTGAGGAATCCGATCTCCATAACTGGGTGATTCAGTCATACAGGAAAATCAGTGTGCCCATGATCGAGTGAGTGTGAGTTAAATTGGAATCTAGTTCAATCCCGGAACCTTTTGTTATTTGATATTCTTTTTAGTTTATTTTTGCAGATTTACTTTCAGTACAGTGACAACACAAAACCCCCCCTTTTTTGATTGGTGACTCGAAAGTAAGATCGCATCAGCTCTCTGTGGGATCGACCCTTACTCATAGCTAGCTACGCTCGTTGTGGGCACAAGAGCAATACAAATTCATTTTGAGCGCGAAACGACCACGCGTCAGTGTGTGTAGTGGCACTATCAGCAAGAAAAATATCACAAGATTCCATTTGAATGTGTGAGATGTTTTTAAAAGAAGATCAATTATTATTGAGTAAAAATACAAAAGGAAAAAAAAATTTGTTTTTAACGGAAAAACAACGATGTGAAAGTAAATAAGTAATGTTTTTTTATCAACTAGAAATAAATGATAAAGGACTAAACAATGTCCATATGATCATCTTCAAGCACACCACCACCAATCAACTGATATATGTTATCTCTTTTTGGATCATCAAAGAAGTCGGAGATATCTAAGTGAGTAGTATCAATTGGACCATCAAAGTCAACGACATTGGTTTCCTTCTTGTCTTTTTCCTTGATCGAATCTTGATATAGATCTGCAAGGTGTTTTGCCATTCGGCAAGTACGTGACCAATGTCCATTCATGCCACATCTATGACATGCAGCTTCTCCCTATATTGTTGCTGTAATAGCACATTAGAAGCATGAAAAGTGGAGAATGTTTTCTCAAGCATGTCAGCATCAGTGATATTCTCTCCACAAAGTTTCAATTTTAAAATAATTCTAAATAATTCAGAATTATAAGCACTCACAGACTTAAAGTCTTGCAGTCTAAGATGCATCCACTCGTAACGAGCTTTAGGAAGGACGACAGTCTTTTGATGATCAAACCTTTCTTTCAGGTTTGTCCACAACTCACTCAGATCTTTGACGGTTAAATATTTCGTCTTTACATCATCATGAAGATGATGACGAAGGAAAATTAGCGCCTTAGCGCGATCCTGTTGAGATGCTTTATTTCCTTCTTTGATTGTCTCCCCTAGACCCCTTGAGATCAAGTGAACATCAGCATCAAGAGTCCATGACATATAATTCTTGCCCGAGATGTCAAGGGCGATGAACTCAAGTTTGGCTATGTTTGCCATTAGTGCAATTCTGCACAAAGAATCAAGGATATATTATCCACATGTTTAATTTATTTGCTCTTTAGAGCATGTAATATTCTTCAGGAATATTACTTGTGCTACTTTAATAGCATCAATTTATGATCTTGAATGTAATATTCTTCATGAATATTACATGTGCTACTCGAATAGCATCAATATTTAATTTTTCAAGATTAAATCGAAAAGGACTGATTATTATAACAATAAGAAAAACAGACATAATATATTAAAGCCAATAAACATGATGTAAAAGAAATATACAGTTCGAGTCCATCATAATCTAAAATATTATCAGACAATAATAGTACAATAGAATTGCACACAGAAATTGATTAACCAAAGATTTATTCAAAAGAATCATGGCTGCGCTCAATTCAATATATATATATATATATATATATATATATATATTCATAGACAAACTCAAAACTTGTAAATCTAACTTACCGATAGATAAAATATAATATATCCAAATCAAAATGGCTAGACTAATTATCATTCATTGTCATTGAATATTTTATCTAAATCAAAACTAACGAGACAAAAAAAATCAAGACATGAGGATAATAAAATAAGATTTCGCAAAGCAACCTCTATTCCATGTAATTCGTATACTCCGAATTATAAAACTATTCATTCACATCCTCATCAATCCAAATATTGAATAAAACATATAATTTTGAAAATACCTTGCAGGGAAGACACAATTCTTTCCTAGGGCACACCACCAATATTCAGTCAATCGGTTAGAGACTCGTGCTGATAACGTATTGTAAACTAGAGAGAGACGAGAGAGAATATAAATTCTGTGTCTTTAATATGAGGACCAAATGCCTCTATTTATAATAGTACAAGAGCTAGGGTTTTAGAGTTAGATACTTGGCCATCACTCATATCATATATATCTATTAGATATATTTACAACAATGGGCTTGATTTAAGAAAAAAAGTCTAAATCCTTTTAGAGGCAAATAGTCTAATAAAAACATAGGAGTATAACAGTACGTGATAAATCCAATCATTTTCTTTAAAGTCTAGTTACTTGATTGTAACATTTTATTCTTAATTAATTCAGGTTGTAACTAATTAATTAATAATTTTACATTTTATTTTCTATTATGTTAGTAGCTTTTTAATTATATATATGTATATTGTTTTCTTCATTAATTTATTTTCTTAATTTTAATATCTTGTTTTTTTAGTTGTCTTAATTTTAATTTCGACAGTACTGTATAGATGATGTGGCATTTGACGACTTATGTTCCAGATCGGGAAATTTCATGACGCATCACATGTAATGTGACATGTGCCACAATAAATGTAATATGACATTTACATGTGTCAATAGATTTATCACACTACGTCCTCACGACGTCATGAAGTTTATCGTTCCAGAATTCAGATCTATGTAATTTTGCCAACCTGTAATCTTCTCTTTGTGATGGCTTACCTGCGGTGTGACTCTCTCTCTCTCAGCCCATTGGGGTTGCTCTCTCTCTTGAAAATAAGCACTCTTTGTTGAACGGATCTTTTCTAAATTTTTCCCTTTTCAATAATTATTATTATAACAATAAGAAAGAGAATATCTCCACATCTCACTGCTTAATTAGTAATCAAATGCCTGCTGCTTATGCCCAACGACCAATTAACTAGTTCATGCAAGTTCCTTTTTTATATTTGTTTGAATTCTTGATGCGGTTTTGTGACTTTTTAGTTATTCTGTAGTGTTTTAGCTCAAATGGGTTTTTGTTGAATTCAATTTCCCCCTTCAAATTTTTCGGAGTTTTTTTTCCCGAGTTTTTTAGGTCACCCGATAGCTTTGCGTAGTGGGTTTCTACTCGGTCTTTCTTTGTGTTTGATTTGTCTTCTCTTGCATGGCTGTGCCAAGTGGAAGAAGAAAGATATATTTTTGGTCAGTGGTTTAGGTTGGAAAAATTGTATTAATTGTTTGAATTGTAGCTATAAATTATTATGGGATGTATTTTTTTTTGTTTTTTTTTTCGGTGAAGAATTGTTGTGGAGTTGAGTTGAATTGGGAATTATGTGAAAGGTTTGTCCTTTTTGGGTTCATGACCCCTATTTGACGTTTGTTGTGGGAATCTGGGAAATATGATTTAGAATTTCCTTTTGAGAGTGTGAAATGTGGTTGGTCTTGTTCTTTTCCTGTAATTCCGAGGCATGATTTTGGTGTTGTTTGTTATGGGATTATCAAAAGAATGCTTAATAGTTTTAGTTTGCTTTACAGAGTGGCAGCTTAGATTTTGAAATGTTTAAGGAAGCAGAGAAAGATCAGAGATCCAGTGTAAGTTGGAAGACGTTCTCAAGGTCGGTTTCATGTATTGAACGTCCACCAATGCAGTACTTTCTCACTCAAAATTGTCCAATTCTTTGTATGCATGGATAGGGCATAATGGGACATCAAACAGAAGTTATAGTCATGTGATCATGTATAAGAACAAATATGAAGATAACCATGTTCATTTGGAGACGGTTGGATTCTTTCTCCTTGAAAAGGGCTTTACCATAGATGCTTGTAACACTCCAAAATTTTATTATCTAAATTTAATTAGAAATATAAATATAATAGTTAGAATGAGCTCAACACTATTCTATTTTATTTATTTTGCATTTGGCCCAAAATACCTAAGTTTAAGCTTTAAATATTGAGTCCCAATTTATGGACTTTTTAGCTCATTCGTGTTTTTTTAGACCTATAGTTATCGGAATGAGGTTATCAAATATATTATATGATAGTGCTCGTCAATACGAAATCATAGAACTCAATTTCACCTTAGAAGGGCTTTATTTGACCAAGTTATGAATTAATTATTGTTTTAATTAAATTTTAGGGTTTAATTGGGGAGTGACCCATTTTACTACTTTTCTAGGTCATTTGTTGGGGATCCAAAATAGGTCAGCTCCCTTCCCCTCTCGCCTCTTCCTCTCCTCCACTGTCGGAAAAAAATTTCGGCGGAATTTTTTACATGCAATCATATTTTTCAAATGCTCTCATACTCCTCTACTTGTTTCTTTAACTATTTTTATGGTTTATTTTAAGATCCACGAAATTAGTTTCATTTTATGTAAGTTAATGATGGATTGGATATAAATGGATTTTGTTGAGGTTTTTGGTAGAAGAAAGCTGCTCAAAATTAGAATTGGAATGTGAATTCATGTGTGTGTGGAGTGCCGTTAATTTGTGTGTGCATGAACCGGCATTTGTGTGTGTGTGTTTTCTTTAGTTTATTTCTTTTAAATAAAATATATAATTAAGCTATTTAATTAAAAATATTATCTTATAGTTTAAAATTAAATCTATAGCCAAATGATTAATCTTTAGTTTTTATATACAAAGATCTAGGGTTCGAATCTATTTGGGAGCATATTATTATTTTAATTAATGGGTGTATTTTATGACTATATTTAATTAAAATCATAGAATTATTTTTGAAAATTGGATTTGGTTTAATGGTTGGTGATTAATGTTTATATCAGAGAGGTTTAAGGTTCAAACCCACCTAATGGATATGTTTCAGATTTGCATGCATTTTAAGATCTCTTTTATTGCAATTAATATCTTCTGTTTCAATTATAATTAATTAAAATCATGTTATAGATTTCGAAAATAGCATCAACCATAATGGATATGTTTCAGATTTATTAATTGAAATGTTAAGGGTTCGAGACCTATTAATACAGTTTTAATTTAATTTTAATCATTTTTATCTAAGATTATTTTGGATCCTATATAACTAATGTCACCTAATTAATTTCGAAAATGGTTCTTAGTTAAGTGGTTAGAGTCCAGATTATTATTTGAGAGGTCTAGGTCTATGGTTCGAATCTCACTGAAGTAATATTTATGCTTTCTGAACTATATAAATTATTAATGATGGGTTATAAAATTTAAAAATGAGGCTTAGTCCAGTGGTTAGTGTTCTAATTGTGATTTCATGGGTTCAAATCTTTTTACCTATAAATTTTATTTATGTATTTATTTATTTATTTAATTTATTTATTTTTCTATTTTGTTTTAATGTTGGAATTTAATCCAAAATTAAGCATGCTCTATAATAAGTGATACTTTATTGAGATATTATTATTTTTTAAGCAATTCATTTAATCATACGATTTTAATCTATGTGATTAAATTGTATCTTTCTCGATCAAGTACTCGGGTATAGCTTAAAGCTAAGATTACCCGTATAACTTTCAAGCATCGTCATTTTGCGATCTTATTCTATAGACTTACCTTTATACCCTCATACCCGTATTTACTTTATAGAATAGGTTAATGACCTCAATAAGCTTCTAAGTCTTAGTATGTATGTGTAGGACTTCTAGAAGAATCGCTAAAGCTTCAACTTTAATATCTATCAAGGTGGGTTATACTATTTTTGCAAATTGTATATTTCGAGTTATTAAGCTCTGTTTTGTTAAAATTTCATATATGACTATCCGTGTTAAATATTTACGTGTTACTGTATGTTGTCGGAGTCTCATACACCAGCATTGTGTCAATGTGGTAGCTACAATATTGCGTGCATTATCCATCATGCACTATTCTTTATCGAAATATTAAAATGAATGGTTACGCTCATTAGTTATACTCATAAACTTTACGCGTTGGTGATGTAGTGGGGGTTGCGGGCAATGACTGATTATACTCTTAAATGCTTCACGATAAAATATTTTGGTGAACTTAGATTGCTTCCAACTTTAAAACCTCCTAAGCTTCACTACTTGCATGAATACAGATAGATCACTTTTAAAAAATGATTTGCATAACTTAAATTGTGAAACCTTGTCCACTAAGTGCATTAGTACTCAGCCCAAATCTTTTCAAACATTTTCAGGTCAGTAGGCTGGCACATGGACGTGACGATGCTGAGAGATGGGCTTTTGTTATTTACTTATTTTCCATTATCTCTTTTTGTTAATATTCTGTTGAGAATTAAGCTTATGCACTTATGCTACTCTTTTGTTAAATGCTAAGAACCCTGATCTTTGTGTTTTGGATAAGTATATGTATTAAAAAGCATGTTTGGTTGTTCTGAGTCTTCTGTTAAGGTTTTGTGAATCAAGTTACCCTCTTTCTTTCCCACTTCTTAATTCCAACCCTCGTGGCGTCCATTTCCACGGTCTTTCAGGACCGGAGCGCTACAATGCTCTAGTTAAGGTACACATTTATCTTGAAAAAATCAAAATAATATTTTACTTTTAACACACCTTTTGCTTTGTTTATCATAAGTCATTTTTGTTATCATATTATACTGTACTAAATGCAGCCTATAGTTTATATTGATTTTAATAATATTAGGCCATGGTAAATTGAGGATGGTTATCTATGATATTATAAGATCTCAAGAGAAAAATTTGAGTCCTTGACCCCTCAAGATGGTTTCCGGAGATAGCCAGACTTTTGTGTTTTATATTATCTATTTTAACCTAAAGAAAGCATTGCCCTATTAATCAATTTAACAGGATAGTCAAACAGAATCATGAATTTATATGTGGGAATCTAATGCTTAAAGATTCCCGAGTGCTAAAAAATTAAGGATGCTAGTTTCTTAATAGACCAAAGTTTGTAGCATGTGTGTATAAGTATGTTGTTTTCATTTTTCCCAAATCAGAGATGCTCTATTTAACATTAAGAAAAGGCATAGATGTTCAATAAGTGATATGATCTCGGTATGATGATCAACACCGAGAGAAAACACGCGAAAGACTTATAGAATCGAAACACACGTCAACTAAAGAAGGATTCAACCCGACTAATACTAAAGCAAAATAAACGACTAAACAATGATAAATATGACTCGATTATGCGCTAGACATCTAAGACACTAGAATATGACCAACAACTAAATAAAACACAAATCCAAAATAAACACAAATAGGTGAAATATGGCAAATTGTTTATATGTGTTATTTAAGGCGAATGGAGCACATATGGGTGATGAATAAATTATGGAGATGATTTATGAGTTGATTCACGGCTGGATTATGGATGATGGATAAAGGTGTGGTGTACGACAAGTGGTGAAGGTTGGTAGTCGATGGTGATGAATAAAAATAATAAAAGAAAAATACTTACTCGAACCCTGTCTTGCGGTGAAGACGAAACACGATATCTCATATACTTCGGATCTGGTAGCACTCCCCCTAGAACTCGATGGAACTAAAAAGAGTTTGCATAGGACTTTAGATTTGCTAGGTCTAAAGAACTTGCTAAATGAGTGATCAACCAAAGGATCGTGAGACAATTGAAAATAAACTTCAAAATATTATTCAACGTCTGAAAAATAATATTCACAACTGATCCCCTTTTATAGGTGAAGGGGGTGGACGAAAATAAGGCTAAAAATAATTAAAAGCTAGACTAGGAACTACCTAAACTAGAATTCTAACAAGGAAAGAAGTTTCCATGATTAAAACTCTAATTACCAACTAAAAATACCTTCTAGAAATTCCCTATTAAAAATAGATGAAAATAAATAAAAAATACCAAAAAATAAAATAATAAAATCTAAACTATGGATAAATTAAACCCAATGGATTTGGGCCTTCATCTTAGGCTCTAGTAATTCAAACATGGGCTGAATTAATTAACTCCATGGACGCTCATCATGTTCGAATTTCTCCATTCATATGCAACGTGAATGAGCTCCATGCACACGTTGACCTTTTCTCTTCAAGTACTTGTGCTCTTCATGTTTTGTTCTTCAAACCTTGATCTCCAATCTTTAATCTTGAACAACACGACAATCTTTGAACCTTTCAATGGCATCGTTGGATTTGATTTGTTGATGCTTATCGTGCTCGTATCATTCCCCTCCTCTTAAAAAGAATTCGTCCTCGAATTCGAATTTTCGGGATCAAAGACGAATGCAAATGGATCACCAATCTTTCTTTGCACAAACTCAACTTTCAATGGAATAACTTCAACAACCTGTAAAATAGAGATAGCACAAGAAAATGGTTGACAAATGATGTTAGAATTTGGCAGCTCTTTCAGGCTTGTTTGCTCGTTAAAGTGAGTATATGTAAATTTTTAGTAAATCTTAATTTATTTTTAAATTTATATGATGAAGTTAATAATAAAGAAAGAGAATGGATAATATATAGGGACACCTAGTAGCATATAAATGATGCAAGAAATTTAAAATTTATTAAACTTATTAAAATTTTAAATTAAATATTTAAACTACTATATTAATTTCATTTAAAAAAAAATTAGGGGGCGCCCATGACCACCCTTGACCCCTACATACGTCCGCACTGTATATATATGATGGGATATGTTATATAGAATTGGGAAAGATAAAAACTAAATTTGAAAATAATTAAAACAAATGTATTTTGAATATTTTAAATAGTAAAAAGTGGGAGATTTACATCTGGAAGTCGAAACAAACAAGACCTAAATTTTCTTTCAATACGGACAATGTTTCTAAAATTTGAAAAGAAAGTCAATTTTAATAAATTCATTTTACACTTTTAAAATGGAGTATGTAGTATGCAGTGACGCAGCCGTTACAATTATTTCAATATTTTATATGAGATGTACTTGCCACAACAAACGGAAGATTCTAAAAGTGAAAATGAGTCCTTTTAGTTTGGTAGTTGGACCTTTTTATGCATTTAAAATTAGCGAAGAGCTTATTCCTAAAAAAAAAAAAATAGTGTAGAGCTTAGAGCAATTTCATTGCTAAAGCTAAACCCCTATTTGAGTCGGATTATCTATTAAATGGGTGTAATTTCAGCACTAATTTTTTTAATAATTCTAATGTTCTGTATTAAATATTATAATAAATACGAATATTTTTTTAAAGATTTCATTTGTCTTATAATTAAAACATGAATATACTTAATGATTTAGTATTTTTTTAAATGACAATTATTCAAAATTAATAACTATTAATAATATACTTCAAATATATATATAATATTAAAAAATTATAACATATAATGTACTTGGAATAATAAAAGTACCTCAAATGATCATCAAACTCTTATTATTAGTGAAAATATTACGAAACTACAACACTTATGAAAATAAATATATTTTGGTCTCAATGCCTATAATTAGTATATTTTTATCGCATATGTTCCAATAATACATTTCGAAGTGCAATGTGAGTATTTTTATTCTTGATGTATCTATCGAGCAACAAATTCGTTGAACCAAACACTAAATTAATTTTGCTTTTATTGAAATTATTTATTTATTTATCTAGATAATATATAATATAAATTAAGTGAATATAAAATTTATAAATTAAATTAAATTTATTAGATAATCCATTTAATAATTATTTTAAATAATAAAATAGTTCATTAAATGTTGTGAGATCCATCAGTATCATTTTGGTGCAACACCAAATTTTGCCTAAAATGTGAGGCAGGATTTTGTGCTATACCAATTTGGAACATCATTGGAGTGGATTCATGTCCCAAATTAGTATTTTAGTCTAGCATTAGAGTTGTTCTAAGATTTCAATATCTTTCTCTAGACTGTATAAAAGCACGTGGAGAGTACATGAACAAGCTTAACGCCTTCTAGACTATACGTGATGATTGAGCTTTGTAGCTAAAAGAATATAACACTATTTTTTCTCGAAAAAAAAAACCATTATTCTTTTTTCAGCTAATACACACGCGAATTTTAATGTGTTGCTAAAAAAAGAGTGATATAATCTTTTTTGTTAAAAAAGAACTGTGCTATCTAATTTTGACTACTTAAAAATTGAATAAAAAAATATTGATAGAATTTAATTCATGGCATTCTAGTTATGAGGCTGAAGTTCTATCATGTGACGACATAACGATCGAGGTAACAGAGAAGGAAATTTCCATATATAAATTAAGTAATTGATATCTTTATCATTATTCTTGTATTCCATCTCAAGGAAGAAAAACATCCATTTTCATGAAATTATTAGTGCTCTTTTCTTACACGACTATTCGAATGCCTTAGTTAATTTTGAATATGTACATTGTGAGACAAAGAAAGCTTTCACGCAACAATCTTCATCAAATTCAAAAACATTACGTATGTATATGTGTATTTGTTGACTTGAAGATTGGATAATTATTTCATCACTAGATAATAATTGGCACATAATTTTAGATAGGACAATTCTTTAATAAAATCGTTTCACTATGAGAACTGGGAAGGGGTAACTTAAAAGCTAGACTTCATTAACGAGATGGACCAAAGTCAATGGAAAAAATTAAAACTTCAAGTGTATTTATAAATATAACTGAGTCTAGCTATGGAGTTGCTCGTGCGTTTTTAAGTCATTATTATTGGGTCGAGCCCCTCATTTTGTGGATGACTTTTTTTGATAACTATTGTTCTTGTTTGATATTAATTGGAGTCATTATTTGATTGTTAAAAAATTAATAATAATCCTAGCTAATTAGATATTGTTATTTAAACCAGATCAAAGTATAACATAAAATAGAAAGAAAAGTCATATGCAATTTTTTCATGACGAATAGTATTATGGTAGGCTAATAAATAATAATTGCTGTCTTGCCATATAAGGTCATTTTCAAGATCTACAAAAAAACTTATGTCTCCAAATCTAAAATAGAAATAATATTTATTCATCTATATTCTATAATTTATATCCAAAAAAAAATGAAAATTCCATGATTATTTCGTTTTATTTATACTTTGCCGCCTTGTTTGGTGGAAACGGAAATGTAATCGTCGAATCATTCCTGCAAATCTCTCTCTCTCTCTCTCTCTCTCTCTCTCTCTCTCTCCTATCCTACTGACAAGCAATTCCGCGGTTCAAGGATCTCCCTCCCCTCCTCCTCTCTCTCTCAACGAACTTCCTCGTCTGCCAACGTCTTACACTTTCAGAAGCCACACAGAAATGGGGTCTTCCATCGCAAGAACACACCTTTCTCCATCTTCACCATTCTTGCTCACAAAGCCAGTAAATTGCATCGATACAAGCCCTTCACACATCCATCTAAATCTACAAAAACCCATCTTCAAAAAGCCACCAAATTCAAGATTTGCACATGATCCCACTTCGAAAAATTCAAGCTTTTCACTTTCATGCTCAACAATTGACCGGTGCGCCAAGGTACAACTCTCAAGCGTGTCAGAGAAGGTTCAAAGATTAGGTTTTGAATTCCGGTCATTGCCGGAGCCGATCGACAGAGTCAAGAGATTGCTGCACTACGCGGCAATTCTTCCGCCATTCGACGAATCTTCAAGAATTCAAGAAAATCGTGTTTCTGGCTGTACAACGCAGGTTTGGATGGAGGTGATGATGGACAGAAACGGGGTGATGAGATTCAGAGTTGACAGTGATTCCGAGATCACAAAAGGGTTCTGTTCTTGCCTGATTTGGCTCCTCGACGGCGCGGCGGCGGACGAGGTTTTGAGCGTGAAACCTGATGATTTGGTGGAGATGAATGTGGGATTGCCTAGCAGAGGCAATTCGAGGGTGAATGCGTGGAATAATGTTTTGATCAGCATGCAGAGAAGGACTAAAGATTTGGTTGAGGAAAAGGGCAGAGGAAACTTGGAACAAATTTCTTCCTTGATTTCTGTCAATGGAAGTTGCTCTAGTAAAAACCAGGTGTGATTTTTTTGCAGCTCTTGTTGACAAATTGATTTGGATGCTTGTTGCTTTTGGTTTTGCCAAAATTGAATGTGGAAGTATCGTTGGATTGTACTAATTTGCCATTTTTGTATGTAAAATCTCGTTTCGATTGAGCTGAGCTCGTTAGGAACTGTTACGATCCATATCATCTATGACTCTGCAGAGAGAGAGAGAGAGAGATCTTTTTGTAAAAAGTTCGACTGAGCTGAGGTCATTAGGGGCTGTTAGGATCCATATCATTCATGATTCTGTGATTCTAGAGAGAGATAGTTTAGACACTACAAATAAGATATATTTTAAAGGTCCACAGTCCTATTTGATGCAATTATTTAGGAAGACTGAAAAGTGTTAGTGTTTTTAAATTTATTGGTGCAACTTGTTTGATGATGATGGTGAGTTAGAATGGAAAGGTGTTGAATTATATATTAATAGACATGAGGTCCCAATACTACTTTCTTGACGTTTATGGCTCGAAATATTCATTAGCAATAGTTAGGCAAGATTATTTTCACCAGTTCCTACTTTTTTATTAGAACAGTTCCCACTTCTTAATTAGCTGCATTAAACCAAGTTTAGTTGAAATATTTGATTAAATTATAAGCTTTGAATTCTGCAGGCGCCTTGTGGAGTAGCAGTCCACGAGCTAATCTAGGCACCCTGTTGGAGGTATGCACGAACCTCTAGTTTCCGCTGGGTGGCTAGTTGTATGTATGTGTTCCACAATTGATTCAGTGAAGTGATTTGTGTAGATTTCCTGCAATGTCTTGCTCGTTTCAGCTACTCGAAGGTAAACTCATTATATCGTGTATCTGATGGGGAAGTCTTGTATGCATCATATAGTTGGAAAGCAGAAGCAATGTGTTGTTCAGTGAAGGACTGGAATCAACATAGATAGGTGATAGAAGAAAATTGTTACACAGAAACAACAGTAGGTTGTGCTATATCAGAAAACATTTCGTTTTCGTGTTGGAAGTAGGTGGTTTCTTGATGCATCTTGATTTTTGAATTCATAGCATAAAGAGTCAAGAATGTTTGTAAATTGTAATATGCTGCTGAATTTTGCCTTTTGAACTTGTTTCTCACATTCTTATTGCCTTGGGTTCGAGTGTGAGCCATTGTTAATGTGTCCATTGAATGATACTTATGTTGTAATTGGTCGTCGTGCCTTTTCATACGAGGTTGAGGAAGTTTTGGCCTCATCACTTCTTGTTCATCGAATGATGCTGATGTTGTAATTCGTCGTATCTTTCAATACGAGTTGAGGAAGTTTAATATGGCCTCAAGTAGCATGTAATTAAACACCATCACTTCTTGCATTTGATCGGATGAACTTCTTTTTTCTGCTCATTGTGTTCTAGAAAAGAGCAAATCTTGTGAGTTGAAAAACGCAAAACCAATCATCATGTTTAGGAATCCAATTCTAGTTTGTTTGCTGGCATCTCACAACACACACAAGATTCTAAGATGCCTATCGTAAACGTAACGGAAACATTATCCCAGAAGAAGCTTGCCACCACTCAACATTGAATCCACGAGGGTGGAAGCGTAGAGAGAGAACTGAGAAAGTTCAGATATGAGTGTACTCTGAGTAGCTCGATCCAAAACGCGCGACCAATTTGAATTCATGATCTTTTGCATAGAAGCAAACTGGTTAAAGTCAAGACTTAGATAGTTTGCCAGTGGACATGGGGAAAAAAACTTGCAATAAACTCTCAATTTTTGTAAGAATGCTAAATAGTTAGCTAGCCGTAGACATCGTAGCAATATTTCGTAGAAAGTTGGAAAAAATGATACCTTCAAAATTTGTTTAGGTAAGAAAGTGACGGTACATATGCTTAGTCTTGAAATAATAGTACACACACCATATGTATATATTTAGGAGTCGATTATTTCAAAAATAGAACTTTTCGGAGAGATATATTGATGCGTTCCTCGCCGGCACACGACAAAGAAAGTTGTAGAACTTTCCACGACTTGTATCAGTTTTGCCAAATTGGATGGATGGATCCAAACCCTAGCTTCACAATGATGTTGAACCACGAACTAGTAGAATTCGTAACCCACGATCAATTGGAAACACGGACTTGGATTTGATGTAGACGCCACAAGCGGGGATGATGAAATTGTTTGATAAGTCGAATTGAATCTCACAAATATTATGAAATTCGGATAAAAGTTCTCCAGAGAGAAAATAAACTCACAAGTTTATAACTGAATTCAATAATGGTCTAAATAATAATGTCACAAAGATCAACTATTTATAATAGTTAGGAACGAAAATTCTAGTCTAAAAAGAATTAAAACTGGACTAGGAAACTTCCTAAACTAGATTCTTATTCAAAGTAGGAAACTACCTTAAATAAAATTCTTAGTCAACTATGACTCAATAAAATCAAAAATTAATTAAGAAAATAACTAAAATCTGTTCTAAATAATTAAATAAAAGATCTAAGATAATTCGAGTCCCAAATATTAATAAGGGTTCGAATTTCTTCCAAATATGTTCTTCAAAATTTGTCCAGGCCTTTGGCGACTAGGACATGGTCACGCCTTATTCGTCAAAGGCTCTTGTGCTGGATTTTAACCTTGTTCTTCCAATGTCAATAAAGTGACGAAATCAACATTTTCCTTGGGTCCTTTCATGAGTCTCCTTGACGCCTCTTGTTCCCAAACCTCTCGTATGAACCCGTTGAGGCTCTCCTTGAACATCTTAGCTCGCGATCTCGTCACGGGTCCTTCAGGCACCTTTATTGGGTCCGATGCCTCCTTAGCACGGGACGTATCATTCCCCTCCTCTTGAAAATGATTTGTCCTCAAATCCAGCTCATCACCTACATCAAAAGGACTCAAGTCAGCAACATTGAATGTAGAACTAACTTTGTACTCACCGGGTAAGTCCAATTTGTAAGCATTGTCACTAATGCGCTCAAGGACTTGAAACGGTCCATCGCCTCTAGGTAACAACTTGGATCTCCATTGAGCCGGAAACCTTTCCTTCCTCATATGCAACCAAACCCACTCGCCGGGTTCGAACATGACCTTCCGCCGCCCTTTGTTGGCTTTCTCAGCATACTGCTCGGTTCTTCTTTCGATGTTTGCTCTAGCCTTCTCATGAATCTGTTTAACAAATTCAACTTTCTTTTCCCCATCCAAATTAGTGAACTCTTGCATAGGCAAAGGAATTAAATCCAAATGAGTTAAAGGATTAAAAACATATGCAATTTCAAATGGCGAAAACTGAGATGCCGAATGAACAGACCAATTATATGCAAATTCCACATGCGGAAAACATTCTTCCCAAGTTTTTATGTTTTTTTTAATCAATGCCCGTAACAACGTAGATAAAGTCCTATTTACTACTTCCGTTTGACCATCAGTTTGTGGATGACAAGTAGTAGAAAACAACAATTTAGTTCCTAACTTACACCACAAAGTCTTCCAGAAATAACTCAAGAATTTAGCATCACGATCAGACACAATTGTCTTAGGCATACCATGAAAACGCACAACTTCCCTAAAGAACAAATCGGCTATATTCGACACATCATTAGATTTTGAGCATGCAATAAAATACGCCATCTTAGAAAATCTATCAACAACCACAAAAATAGAATCATGACCACGTTTACTCCTAGGCAATCCTAACACAAAATCCATAGATATGTCAATCCAAGGTGATGTAGGAATAGGCAAAGACATGTATAAACCATGTGGTTGGAATCTAGACTTAGCTTGTCGACATGTAACACATTTAGCACACAAACTTTCCACATCATGCTTCATATGAGGCCAAAAGAAATGTTCTTACAACACAGATAAAGTCTTAGCTACCCCAAAATGCCCCATCAAACCACCTCCATGTGACTCCAACAACAATAACTCACATATGGAACATTTAGGCACACACAATTTGTTTTCTCTAAACAAGTATCCATCATGCCTATAAAACTTTCCATCACCAGATTTTTCGCATGCAACATATATATCCCTAAAATAATCATCATCAACATATAATGCCTTAATGCACTCAAAACTTAGTAATCTAGCATCCAAAGTAGAAAAGCAACGCGTACTTTCTAGACAATGCATCGGCTACTACATTTTCTTTACCTTGCTTGTATTTGATGACGTATGGAAATGTCTCGATGAATTCCATCAATCTTGCATGTCTTTTGTTCAACTTGTGTTGCCTTTTCAAATGCTTCAACGACTCATGGTCGGTATGGATCATAAACTCCTTGGGCCACAAGTAATGTTGCCACGTCTGCAATGCCCGCACTAGTGCATACAATTCCTTATCATACATCGGATAATTTGCAGTGGCGCCTCCTAACTTCTCATTGAACTATTGAAGTATGCAATTGGTTGAACTATTTGCACCAAAACTGCACCAATACCAACACCGGAAGCATCACACTCAACCTCAAATGTTTTATAAAAGTCAGGAAGAGATAGTACCGGTGGATGTGTCAATTTTTCCTTGAGCGTTTGAAATGCTCGCTCTTGGGCTTCGCCCCACTTGAACTCCACATTCTTTTTTATCACTTCAGTCATCGGAGCTGCAATGTTACTGAAGTGTGGTACAAAACGGCGGTAGAAACTCGCCAATCCATGAAAACTCCGAACCTCTCCAACAGAGGTAGGCGTCGGCCATTCTTGGATGGCTCGCACCTTCTCTTTGTCCACTTGTACTCCATCTACACTCACGACAAAGCCAAGAAAAACAACCCTATCGGTGCAAAAGGTACACTTTTTAAGGTTAGCATACAATTGTTCTTTCCTTAAAGCTTGTAAAACATTACTCAAATGATTTTCATGCTCACCCACAGTTTTACTATAGATCAATATGTCATCAAAATAAACTACAACGAATCTATCTATGAAAGCACGTAGAACATGGTTCATAAGGCGCATAAAAGTGCTAGGATCATTTGTTAAACCAAACGGCATTACCAACCACTCATACAATCCAAGTTTAGTAATAAATGTCGTTTTCTATTCATCCCCCTCTTTAATCCTAATTTGATGGTACCCACTACGCAAATCTATCTTAGAAAATACACAAGCACCATGCAACTCATCAAGCATGTCATCAAGACGGGGTATAGGATGTCGATACTTTACCGTGATATTGTTGACGGCTCTACAGTTGGCACACATACGAAGGGACGAGTCCTTCTTGGGCATGAGCAAAACCGGGCTTGCACATGGGCTCAAACTCTCCCTCACTTGGCCTTTCTCCAACAACTCATGGATTTGTCTTTCGAGCTCCTTTGTCTCCTCGAGGTTGCTTCGGTATGCTGGCCGATTAGGTAAAGTTGTGCCGGGCACAAAATCGATTTGGTGTTCGATTCCCCTTATTGGTGGTAAACTGGGTGGCATCTTCTCGGGAAACACATTATCAAATTCCTGCAAGAGAGATAAAATAGGACTTGGCAAAGACTTGTCAAGTTTGTTAGTTTGTAGCAAATCTCTGTGGACCATTAAATACATGGGCTTCTCATTTTGCACGGCCCACTTGACGTCACTTGTCGTGGCAAAACAAGATCTTCGGGCCTTCTCCTTCGGCTCAACAGCCACCGCCGCCCGCTCCATCTTCTTCATAGACTCGGCTTCTTCTTGTAGATTCACTTGGTCCTCATACACTTATGAAGGTGTTAGAGGAGCTAGTGTCACCGTCTTCTTGTTAAGTACAAAAGAGTACTTGTTTGTGAAGCTATCGTGAGTCACCCTCCTATCAAATTGCCATGGACGCCCCAACAAGACGTGTCCGGCTTGCATGGGTACTACGTCACAAAGCACTTCGTCTTCATATTTGCCAATCTGAAATGGCACTCGAACCTGCTTGTTCACCTTGGTCTCTCCACTGTCGTTCAACCATTGTAGCTTGTATGACTTATGATGCTTGAGAATCAGCAATCCTAGCTTGGTCACCATCACAACACTAGCTACATTAGTACAACTTCCACCATCAATAATCATACTACATACCTTATCCTTGATGTGGGGTCGGGTATGGAATATGTTCTCTCTTTGTGCCTCGTCAACACTTTTAGTGTGTAAGCTTAGAGACTTGCGTGCAACCAAAACAAGTGACTCGGGTGCTGTGTATTCCACCTCCTCGTCGCTTGACTCCGACAACCTGGGCATCTCCGGATCAACCTCCTCATCATCCGTCACGATCTCCCCATTATCATTCAAAATCATCACACCCCCGTTTGGACACTGACTGGCTATGTGGCCGCGACCTTGACACTTGAAGCATTTGATGTCTCGATTTCGGCTTCCGGGCATCTCCTGATAATTGGTTGCAGTCGCCGCCACCGCTTCCTGCTTCGGCTTAGTGAACGGCTGCTTCTCCTCTTTCTTACCTTGGCTCACCGACTTCCATGGGATAGAATTAGAAGTCGAGTTAGACTTCCATGTAGATGAATTTCCTCGAGTTGAGTTACCCCTACTCTTGAGTTGATTCTCTACCTTTATCGCCATTTGCAGCACATCTTCCATCTCCACATACTGCTGCAACTCCACCACCTCCCGGATCTTTCTATGCAAACCTGCAAGAAAACGAGCCATGGTGGCTTCTCTATCCTCCTCCACAATCTGCTTGAATCATCACCACCCCCATTTCCTTGTAATACTCATCCACACTGTTCGTACCTTGCCTTAAGGTCCAGAGCTCGTTGTAAAGCTCTCTGTAGTAATGATTAGGCATGGACCTCTTTCTCATCAACGATTTCAGATCGTCCCATATCTCCAATGGCCTTTCCCGATTGCACCGTCGACTGATGGTCAATTGGTCCCACCAATTGATAGCATAATCAGAAAACTCCACTATCGCTAATTTGACCTTCTTCAGCTCTGAATAGTTGTGGCAGTCAAATAGCTTCTCCATCTTGCGCTCCCACTCCAGATACGCGGCTGGATCATTTGTACCTTTGAACAAAGGTACGTTCATTTTTATGTTGCCCAAGTCGTCATCTTCTCTAGCCCTTTCCCTTCTTCGACCTTCAGTCACCGATTGCCTATCTTCCTCTTCCACCTTTTCTTCCTTGGACTCTTCATATCCTCTTCTTTGCTGTTCGACGTGTGGATAACGTCGTGGCTCCATTCTTCCTCCACGTCTGCCTCTTCCACCTCGACCTCCACGGTTCTCTCGGGGAGCTGGTTGTGATTGCTCCTGTATTGACTCCTCCATCTTGTCGATCCGCTCATGTAACACTTCCATTTCGGTTTTAAGCAACTTTGATAGGTGCTGCTGTAGGGCCTCCAAGGTATACTTTGGATCGAACGTCGGGATTAATTTTCCTCCCGAACCTCCATCGGTGTTGTCTACAGTACCTGTATTTTTCTTGGATTTTTTTTTGTTTTTTTTTGTTTTTTCCTTTTTTTTTAACTATAAAATCAATTCGGAATAAAAATAAAAATTACAATGGGAAATTGACTGAAAACGGAACAATTAATAACCAAAATTTCTAGGCAAAAAAAATCCTACGAACTTCTAGCTCTCAAATTCCTACAAATGTCTAAACTCTCGATTTCCTCTTCAAAGAATTTTAATCTAAAAATAAAAAAATACACAAATCGATTCAAACGACCTATCTAGGGTTCAACAACCAAATAACTGAACGCGTCTCCAAAAATCCAACAAGAACGAAAGACTAAGATCGAACAACACAATTTCCAGAATTTTTTTTTACATTTCTGTGTACTGTTCACGCCTCTTTTTTTTTTAAGTGAACGACTATTTTTCTTTTTCTTTTTTGTAGAAACGAAAAAAATTCAAGAACAAAGAAAATTAAAGGATAGATGGAACCTGATACAAAGCCGAAGCTTTGATACCACTTGATGCGTTCCTCGTCGGCACAGGACAAAGAAAGCTGTAGAACTTTTCAGGACTTGTATCAGTTTCGCCAAATTGGATGGATGGATCCAAACCCTAGCCTCACAATGATATTGAACCACGAACTAGTAGAATTTGTAACCCGCGATCAATTGGAAACACGAACTTGGATTTGATGTAGACGCCACAAGCGGGGATGATGAACCCGTTTGATAAGTCAAAATTGAATCTCATAAATATTATGAAATTCGGATAAAAGTTCTCCAGAGAGAAAATAAACTCACAAGTTTATAACTGAATTAAATAATGGTCTAAATAATAATGTCACAAAGATCAACTATTTATAATAGTTAGGATCGAAAATTCTAGTCTAAAAAGAATTAAAAATGGACTAGGAAACTTCATAAACTAGATTTCTATTCAATGTAGGAAACTACCTTAAATAAAATTCCTAGTCAACTATGACTCAATAAAATAAAAAATTAATTAAGAAAATAACTAAAATCTGTTCTAAATAATTAAATAAAAGATCTAAGACAATTCGAGTCCCAAATATTAATAAGGGTTCGAATTTCTTCCAAATATGTTCTTCAAAATTCGTCCAGGCCTCTGGATTTTAACCTTGTTTCTCCAATGTCAATAAAGTGACGAAATCAAGACCTTCCTTGGGTCCTTCCATGGGTCTCCTTGACGTCTCTTGTTTCCAAACCTCTCGTATGAACCTGTTGAGGCTCTCCTTGAATCTCTTAGCTCGCGATCTCGTCACGGGTCCTTCAGGCACCTTGATTGGTCCGACGCCTCCTTAGCACAGGGCGTATCATATATGTTTATAACTCGTAAATATTTTATGTAAAAGTATGTTTTTGTTTTTATTTTCCAGCATAATTGGTGGGGAAATTCTTGTACGCCTCATGAGGTACTATCTCATGTGACACAATATCTCTATTGGGACATTTGAAAGTGTCCCAATAGCCTATTAGGATACTTTCAAGTGTCCTAATATCTCTATTATACCACATGAGGTAGTGCTCATGAGGCGTACAAACATTTCCCTCATTGGTGCCTCTTTCCATGTCAAAAGCCATGGAAGAAACGTGCTTTTTGTTTCTGCAGAAGTGGAAAGATGAGGAAAGTTAGTCCCTTTCACAAACATTTTAAAAGTTATTAACTGTTATGAAAAGAAGAGGGAAGAAAAGAAGTAGTTGAAATCCAACATCACACAATTTTTTAGGTTTATGATGTTGAAGTCTCTATAGTCTTAATCAACAATTTACGACCCATAAATAGAAAATTGTTGTGTAATTAAATGATTAATTTCCCTTTTTTATCCAATAAACGAAATATTGTTACATTGACACGTTTCATAGGCATAGCTAAATAAATAAAATTGTCTCTGTCTGATTTTGAGAAACCTTTTGTTTTAGGAGTAATTGCCTATTTTTGGCAACTATTCGCGAATCCCTTGGCTCACAAAAACATAAGAATTGAAAATTGATTGCAAATTTAGGAGTGATCTTTTACTAGTAGTAATACCCAATCTATCTTCATGTCTTAATTGGTCCATGTCTTAAAAGTTAATAATTTGAATCATTCTACACTTTCTAAGTTGAAGCGTGTCTTAGAGCGTCTCCAAGAGAGACGCTACACGGCAGATGTGGAGTGATTCTCCAAAATTTGTTTCTCCAACAATTGTTCACGGCTCGGTAGATGTAGGGGGGGGGGGGGGTGAACAGTACCCCAGTTGATTAACCGAGGTACTGTTCATCTCGGTATTTTTTTCTTTTTCTTTTTCTTTTTTTTTTTATTTTTTTTTCATAATACAAACTAATTTATTTTGTGTATTTTTTTTTATTTTCTATTAGATTTCTTCAATTGTTTGAAAATTATTTTATACATTAATTAAGTAAATGCTATTACATTAATTTAAAAATCTAACTAAACACAAAATACATAATTAATAAAAATAGAATTACATAAACATTTAACAATACAAAGCCACAAATATATTAATAATCGATACAAAGCAACAATATATTACAATAAACAGTACAAATACATAATTAATAAAAATACAAACATAATACAATAAGAGTAAAATATTAAAAATACAACATAATATTTTTATCTAATAATCCCCTAAACCACTTCCGGATCCAGATCCTGCACCGGGGATATCTGGAAAATAACTTCCAATGTCGAAAGTATTATCTAGTAGGGAAGACTGGTTGGATTGTTCCTGCCTTTTCTCGCCAGGATTTTTGCTTGTTCTTGTTCGAAGTATAGACGTTTAATTATATATTAATTAAAAATAAAAAATAATGAGCAAGAATATTAATATATATATATATATTATATATATAATCATATTTAATTAAATAATTCGATAAAAAAATTAAATCAATAGTAAAGAGTATAAAAAGGGAATATTCCATTGTAGGGTGAAATGTAGAGTGATGCTGTTGGAGATGAAAATTAAAAATCTGTAACTTTAACTGTAGTGTAGTGTAGAGTTAACTGTATTCTGATGAAAACTGTTGGAGATGGCCTTAAAAAAAGACTAATTGACATTTTTTTAACATATTTTTTACAATTACACAATGATTTTTTTTTTTCAATTTTTCCTAATTAAAACATGAATCAAATTTCTGCAAAATGGATTCAATGTCTCCGCAAACTGACTTTGTTTTAACAAAGTTCATCTAATACACCAAAATTTGAAATGCAAGCAATTAATTAAAAATATATAAAAAAATGAATACACACAGTGACACACACACACACTAGGATGGCATAATCCACGTAGCCAAACAGTCGGCGAACTGATATTTTTATTTGTAGTTGGCGGTCCCACGTACAGCGGAAGTGCAACAAAAGGTATAATATGATATTTCCACGCCCAAAGAAAAAGATCTCAGCCAATCATATTCATCCACGTCGTCAGATTCATGTGGGGCACCCTGAAATCTCCTTCGTCCAGAACTCGACCAAAAAACTGGCCCACCACCTCCCACGTTGGAGCGTGTCCCCACTCGCCTCCGCATTCTCGCGTTGGTGAGACAAACATCGCTCCTTTTTTTAAGCCCTAATTATAATAAATTATTAATATATTTATAAATGTATAATATATTATATATATTCCCCCCCGTAATATTTTCTGAATTTTTTTAATGGAATTGTTGTTGTGATTTAGACCGGATCCAGATTCGGAGCCCCGATTGGAGACCCGAAATCTACAGGAGAAGATTTAATTCAAGTTTTTTTTTTATATCTGTTTCTATATTTAAACATACAGATTTTTGGGGAAAAGAAAAAAAAGGAAATAATTCTCATTTAATCTGAAGAGATCTTTGTGAGAAATGTCGAAATCGCCATGGGGAGTCGGTGCCTGGGCAGCGGAAGCGGAGAGGGAGGAGGCCGAGCAGCGGGAAGCCGAGGAGAAAGCCGCCGCCGATGCCGCGGCGGCGCCTCCTGCCAGCTACCCTAGCCTGAAGGAATCGGTGAGCACTGCCAAGCAGAAGAAGAAGACCAAGATGACCCTCCAGCAATTCAATATGCAACAGTCGCCGTCGGCTCCGAGCCGCCCCGGTCTGACGCCGGAGGAAATGCTCCGCCTCCCGACGGGGCCGAAAGAGCGGTCGGCGGATGAAATGCAGTACGGGAGATTGGGAGGCGGGTTTTCTAATTACGGGTCGCGGGCGGGATCCGGTGGGTCTAATACGGGCCGGCCGCGGGAGTATGAGGGCCGGAGATCTTATGGATTTGAGGATGATGGGCGGAGGGGGCCGCCGTCGCAATCTAGGGTTTCGGAGTTCGATCAGCCTTCGCGAGCTGATGAGGTCGATAATTGGGCGTCGATGAAGAAACAAACCCTACCTGAATACGATTCGCGTGAATCCCGGCCCGGGGGGAAGTATAGCTCACTAGGGGGAGGCGGCGGTGCATCACGGGCTGATGAAGTGGACAATTGGGCTTCTTCGAAGAAGCCTATTATTTCACAAACACAACCGCAGGCTAGATCTTCAAGCTTTGGCTCGGGCTACTCCAGGCCCGAGCCTGATCGTTGGGCTCGAAATGAAAGCTTCGGGTCTGGATTCTCCAGGCCCGAGCCAGATCGCTGGGCTCGGGGTGAACAAAATCCGAGTTTGAGTTTGAGTTCTCCGAAATCTGAGGTTACTGAGGCGGTGAAGGTTAACAAGCCGAATCCTTTTGGGGCGGCCAGGCCGAGGGAAGAAGTCTTGGCGGAGAAAGGGTTGGATTGGAAGAAGCTGGATTCGGAGATCGGAGAAAAGAAACTGCAACATTCAGTTAGTGGTGGGAGTAGGCCCTCGAGTTCACATTCCAGTAGGCCGGAGACTCCTCAGTCGAGCAGGTCCGACGCCCCTCCTGCGTTGGCTGGGACTGGTGAAGCTGTAGCGAAGCAAAAACCTAAAGTAAATCCATTTGGGGATGCTAAACCTAGAGAAATCTTGCTGGAGGAGAAGGGCCTGGATTGGAAGAAGATTGATCTTAACTTGGATCGACGTGTGGACAGGTAGTCATTAATTATGCAATGCACTTTGTTACTGACATTTCACTTTTGAGAATGTGCAACTGTGCAATTTCTAGAGCTGTGATGACATGCACATGCTTTGTTACTTGATGTCCATTTTGCTATGCGAAGTGCAAGTAGGGAAATTGTTGATTTTTTTTTTTGTAAATAATTGTTACCTAATGAGATACTGAGATAGGGTTTTATTGCTGGGTTTGAGACAATATTGAGGTTTTTGTTAACCAGAGAGAACATTGGAGGATGGTATGGTCTCTATTGTTTCAGTCCACATAATGATCATTTTCATGGACAAACTGTTCAATGTGTTCATTCATCTCTCAACACCTGGTGGTGGCAAGTAGAAAACTTCTCAGTTGGACATAATAAATGTTGAAACTTGGAACTAATGTTAGAAGTTAATGTATATTTAAAGCTATTGGAATGCTGCAACCTGTTGGGAGTATCTTTAAAACCTTTAGAGTTTTGTTGTCATATTTGGATTTAGTTATTAATTAAAATATGTGGTGTAATGTGAAATATGAAATGCATTTACATATAAATGGAATGAGAAGCAGAACAGATAAAAAAGGAGGGGCTTGGTTAGTTTTTTCTCGATGAAGAAGGGAACTTTGGCAGTTTACATATCTGTATACATGTAGCATTTCCATAAAAACTGAATTACACCATAAATCTTGAAATCTGTTAGAGTAAATCTATATCCAGTAAGAGCATTTATTACATAAATCCCAAGCTAACAATGCCAATTGTTGGATTGGTAATTCAATAGAGCAAAGCTATAAGTTATTTGAAAAAAATTGTTTGTTTCTGTTATCAAGAAAATAGAAGTTCAATGCTAGTCTAATTTGATTGATTCATTGAGTAAAGATGTTAGCTAGTGGTGGATGGGGCTAAGACTGTAAGTTATTGGCTATGGGTACATATATTTCAGAAGGGTCTATAGGTGTTTTCGTGCAACTCTATTATGTAGTGATGCTGTGATTTTGTGTTTTGAGCTATCATATAATTGGCAAGTGCGCCTAGAGTGTCAAATGGAAGTAAGAAATTTAGTTGCTAAGGAAACGCCTAGCAGATGTGCAGCTGGAACTGGATTCATTTAGTTTAGCTCAAGTTATTTCTTGATTTCGTTAGTTCAGATGAGTATATATTTATATGTTGTGGCACATCTCTTTTATGGATGCCTACTTGTTTCCTTCCAAATTTTAAGACTTCTAATTGAATGCAGAGGTTACCCTTATGGGCTCACATTGCTATTTAAACTCCTGTATCATGTTCTGGTTGGCAACACTACTCATTATATTATGCTGTAACTACTCTTAACTGTTTTATGTTCTTGATTGTGTACATGATATGGGAGAAGGTGCTGGAAGCGTACTATTAACTTCAATAGTTGTAAACTGTTTGTATAATCTTTTGATCCATGCTCTTGAGACGGTACTAGTTCGATTTTTTTTTTTAAGTTCGATTTTTTTTTAACTATCTAGATCGACTAAATTGTTTTTATCTTTATTACCTTCAGCAATACTGAAGTAAATTGAAAAAGTAGAGCTTTAGCATGGATAGAAGATATTTTTATTTTAGCTGAAGAGATGTCATTTTCAGGTCTGAGACAGAGGAAGAGAAGCATTTAAAGGAAGAAATTGATCAACTGAAAAAGGAAGCACTACAAAAATCCGGTGAAGAACTAGCCGGGGTGCAAGATCTATTACATAAAAAGGAGCAGGATTTAGAACTTCTGGTCCGCCAGTTGGATGACAAAGTTCGTTATAGTCAGAAAAATTTTGAGAGGCAAAGTCCTGGAGCTGTTCGGGGTGCTGGCTTTAATGATAGACCTCATTCTCGACCTGGAATATATGAGGATCGTAGACCTGGCTTTCATGATCGACCCCCTTCTTCCCATGGATCATATGAGGAACCTAGAGCAGGCTATCAGGAGAGACCACCATCTCGGCCAGGTGTGTATGAGGATTCAAGAGCTGGCTTTGCTGAGAGACCTCCTTCTCGACCTGGAGCATATGAAGATCCTCAAGCTGGGTATCATGAGAGACCCCGTTCGAGGCCTGGAGCCTATGAAGAGACCAGATCTTCCTATCCTCAGAGATCTTCTTTCACAGATGGAGCACACCAAGATCCCAGAGCTTTAGAGGCCAATGAGAGGCCTCGTTCACGTGGCACTGGGAATTCATGGGCAAGACCAAGTGATGACAGGAGATATTTTCAAGGAAGTGGAGGTAGAGGATTTTCTGGCAGCAGAGATGTGGACAGGTACAGTTTCTTTAGATTTTTCTGTATTTCATATTTTCTGCTGCACTGGCAATTTAATTGGCAAAATTGGCCTCTGATCTCTTACTACAATAAACCCTGAAAATTTGACTAGCTTGATGTTGATTGATGAAACTCTTAGAGATATTGCTTCCCAGTGATCTTGGAGATATTGGTTCCTAGTGCTCTCATGCTTTTATTTACTAGCTATTTGCAATCATGGGGTAGGACTTAGGACAAGTGGTGTTTAAAAAACATTCAAGTCCATGATTTCATTTTGTGACTGTAGAAGGGTTTGTTGCAATCCTATTTGGATGCCTGTACCCCACTTGGAGTTTTTGGTTGGATAACATGCCTCGGATGAAAGATTTTCCTTTGTGGTTCTCACTTGCATATATATATATATATATCACATATATTTATGATTTGCTGGGTCCATGCAATATCTCTCTGTGATCTTGGAAATTTTATGCTATGCAGTTTCTACTTTTAACTCTGTGGATCTTCAGACAAGTAGGTTGCAACTTTTTTGCTTAGGTACAAACTTCTATGTGATACATATTTGAGATGATGAACTGGTAAGGGTAGAAGCCCACAAGATTGCATAAAACATCGCCCGTGACTTCATGTTTTGGTAATGAATAACATACGATTGACGTTGTGCTCTTGTTATTTGGCAGGTCAGGGTCAAGGTGGTGAATTCCCGGGCTGGATTTGTTGATTATTCGAGTCGTCTTTTACTTGTCCTCTGACTAGTTAGATGCAATAATACATTGGCACCCCCTATTCATCATTTTCATGGTTTTTGCTGTGAGGAATGGAGCTAGAATTACTAAATTCTGACACATACAACTCTTGCATCAATTGTTGTTGCCTCTTGATGATGTGTAAAATTCTCAATTTCCCCTTTTCTATCTTTTTGTAGTGGGATCAAATTTTTCATGTTCTCCAGAGGGACATTGTAATGCATAACCCTGCCCTCGTTTTGGTCTATTCGGAATACATATTTGTTGTTATACTGTTCTGTTCTGTTCTGTCTTAATTGTATTGTGTGGTGTATGTTTAACTCCCACTTCACTTATGTTTTATTCTGTGCTGCATCTTTCCGTACATTTGATGTTGCTGCTTATTTTGAACAGACACCGCCGTTTTCTTTTTCTCTTTCTTACTTAAAATTGTCGAAAATGGTGCTGCGATGGTTCCTCTTCCTCTTCCTCTTGTTATTTTCATCGTTTTTGATGGCCTTTGTTCGACTTCAATGTGTAACGCAGTTTCTTGTTGGAAAAAGAAAAAAAGGATGAAAACATTTTAGATCATTTTGTATGTTTCTACATTTTCTTCATTACATTCCATTCAATGAACTGGAAGAATCGAGGAATTTCATTTGGAAAAAAGTGGTTCTCATCTCAACATGTGTTGGGCTTCAGTTGTATTCCATGTCGAAATCAACGGTATATTAACAGTATGATTAATTCAAATTGAAAAGAAATACCTCTGCTAAAATTCAAAGTATTAGCCTATGTATGCTACGTGGGATGAGATAGATTCGATGTGTGGTCTCACCTCGTGTTACATACGAGAATATATTAGTCAATGATTGATAAGATGCGGAGCTCTCTCTCTATTTTGCTAACATATTATACCTCACACCACACAAAAAATATACAACCTTGGTGCTGACTACTACTATAAATCTAATAGTTCAGCCGAATTAAGCCTAATAGCGAGACATCTTCTACAGCTCAGAATTCATGGAGTTTAAGGTTTCTACGTTGCTAATAGTAATAGCTATCATATTTCTGCCTACCTCAACTCTTGGCTCCAACAGCTGCAACTTTCCAGCCATTTTCAACTTTGGTGACTCGAATTCCGACACCGGTGGTCTGGCTGCGGCATTTGGCCAACCTCCTCCTCCCTATGGACAAACATTCTTCCATGCCCCTGCTGGCCGTTACAGTGACGGCCGTCTCATCATAGATTTTATAGGTATGCAACTTAATTTTCTGTTATTACCAACTCTTCATTTTCTAGATTTTTCAAACTTATCTAGTTTTGCCTTTTGTTAATTACAGCTCAAAGTCTTGGACTGCCTTATCTCAGTGCTTTTCTTGATTCTGTTGGCTCAAACTTCAGCCATGGAGCTAACTTTGCAACTTCTTCATCGACTATCAGGCCTCAAAACTTATCCTTATCCCGGGGAGGCTACAGTCCGATCTCCCTCGACGTGCAACACGTCGAGTACTCAGACTTCCTCACTAGATCACAAATTGTTCGAAAACAACGAGGTACCTGTTTTCTTGCATTTTTTTTCATGCATATATGAAGATGAACTGAGCAAAGATATTCGGATTCATTACTGTGAAGGTTTCTTCCGTGACTTGCTGCCGGAGAAGGATTACTTCTCTCGGGCATTATACACGTTCGACATAGGCCAGAATGATCTCACGGCTGGCTATGATCTCAACTTGACCACTGAGGAAGTTAAGGCACAAGTCCCTGATATGCTGGGACAATTCTCCAACGTAATTAAGGTATGAACACTTGCACAAACTCACCTTGTGGAATACTAGGTCTGGTCATGTTACCATAGGTGAATGTTTGATGTGGACAGAAAATATACATTGAAGGAGGAAGATCATTCTGGATACACAACACAGGACCAGCAGGTTGTTTGACATATGTTATCGATGGTCTAGCAGCTACTACACCACAGGTTGATAGATATGGCTGTCTGATTCGAATCAACGAGGTTTCTCAGCATTTCAACCTCAAACTACACGAAACAGTGTTGCAGCTGAGGAAGGAGCTCCCTCTGGCTGCAATCACTTATGTTGATGTTTACTCAGTGAAGTATTCCCTCATCAGCCAGGCAAAGAAACTAGGCAAGTTTCATTTTCTTGATAGTAATTAAACATGTTAATTTATGGTGAGACCAATGATCGCGTTTTCTTGTAATGAAAATGGCAGGATTTGAGGATCCATTCCAAGTGTGCTGTGGCTATGGAGGGAAATACAACTACAACAGGTTTGCTAGATGTGGGGAAACGGCAGTTGTGAACGGGACAGAGGTCGTAGCCAAGTCGTGCAAGGATCCATCAGTTCGGATCAATTGGGATGGAGTTCACTTCACAGAAGCAGCCAATAAGTGGATCTTTGATCACATTGCAGATGGCTCGTTTTCAGATCCTCCGATTTCACTCAACTCCGCCTGTAATAGAGGCTAGCTAGAGACAGCTGCAGCAGCAGCAGATGAACTACTGTTTCCATTTATGTAATGAGTTGTTTTGAATGCTAACCTGTTACATATATAATGCATGAACACCTGTTACGCCTCGGAATATAATCAACACTCTAATTATAGATGTTACGTACGTCCGGTGAAGTATGTTAGGTGTGCATCTCACCTTCTCTTACGAACATTCATGAAACGCACACCCCAACCCCGAGTCTATGTTAGTACGATGTAATCCAAAATGACAAGATAGCAAATAAAATTAAAGAGGAGGTCTCCTGTATATGACCCCTCATCAGACCGCCATTAGACAGGCGTGTGGCGCCCATGCGCGGCGCGTGTGCGTCACCGCCCCTTTTTTTTTTTTCTTTTTTCTTTCTTTCTTTATGGGCAGATTTTTCATTTTGTTTTTTCAATTTTCTATGTTTTTCTTTTTATTTTCTTACCAAAAATTTATATCCTAAAATTCAAACGAATTGATTTATTTTATTTGAAATCAATATGATTTATATCCTAAAATGGAATTAATAAACCTTTCAAAATATAAAATAAACTCCTAAAAATTCTCCAAAAAAACAAAATAAACCCCTAAAAACACCCACACAAAAACTCTAAAAAACACAAAATAAATCCCTAAAAACACTCCAAAAAATACAAAATAAACCCCTAAAAACACCCTAAAAAGCACAAAATAAACCTCTATAAACACTCCCCAAAAATCCTAAAAAACACAAAATAAACCACTAAAAACACAAAAAAAAAAAACCCTAACAAATACAAAATAAACCCCCTAAAAATACCTAAAAAAAATACGAAACCCTACCTCCCCCCAAAAATAACCCTAAAAAAAACTTAAAAAAACCCTAAACCCTAAACCCTAAACCCCAAACCCCTAAGCTCTAAACATTAATTGAGATGAAATAAATCATAATTTGAATTAAAGAAACTCGTATAGAACAAGTTGCAAGCTTAATACTTTTTGTACTTCGAAATGATATACTTTTTGTATTTCAAAATGATATTATTTAGTGTTCAAAATGATACTATTGCTGGCGAACTTTTTTTTTTTTTTAGGACAGGTCGGGTCAGGGTTGACCCGCGTGACTCGCCCCGTCTGATAGGTCTGATTTCATGAATTTTAATTTTCAAAGTCTGATAGGAGTCTTTGCCAAAATTAAATGGTAGTCGAGGCCAGAGTAGACTCTTTCTCCGTAAGACAAAATTGCTCCGTAATTGTGCATGCGGTCTACGGCAAACGTTCCAAGATACAATGACCTTAAGGAATTCAAATTTATTTTACCACATGCAAGTCAAGATTACGGTGAACTCTTCTATACTCGGGATTGAATAGGACAAGAAGAAGAAATTAATTACAATGCTAGAATGCATGTATGTAATTTAGGTTGAGATGATCATGAAATGAACATATGAGACTTTTGTTGTGGTATGTTACACTTTACTGGAATTACAACTGAAGTACAAGAAGGAAGAAGGAGTAGAAGAATAACAAATACAATATAAACTGAATTAAACAAAGTAAATAGAGACTGGAACCGATTTGCAGATTCTGGCAAGCCGAGTCGAGGGGACCTCTCTCCGCAAGACAAATACGCCCCGGCTAGTGCTCACGGTTTGACGGTTGTCTTTCAAAGATGAAACGGCTTCGTCCTTCCGGCAGTAGCACCACAAATCCTGCAAGGCTCCGGCGAACTAGACAACATCGAGAACTGGAAACTTTGACTCGAAGGAACTCGTATGCAACAATATGAATATGTGATCGTTTATTTATGATTTTTTTCTCCAATCTCTGTATTTGAAATTAGCATATAAGATTTGCATTATTATAAAAAAAATATCTTTAGATTGATGAGTAATTGTGAAGTTTATTTGATAAAATATGTAATTTTTTTAGAAAAAATATTTTTATGGTTTGGAGTGTATGACATAATTTTTACAACTTAATTACTTTGAAAATATTCATTAACTTATCTTTAATAAAAATAGATGAGTGACCAAAATTATATTTCATTATACATACTATTTTTAATACAAATATATAGGTAATGATTTTTTTTTCTTTGGTGTTCTTATAAGTCTACACCGCTCTTTGCAATGAAATTGTTTCAAATTATACATATTATGTAATATTTTTACTACTTTTTTATCTATTTCAATTCATTAATATTTAAATTATTGATATCACATGATGTGATTCGATAATTTATAAGTAGAAATTAAATTCTAAGTATATTGATTAATTATACTTGTATATAGGGCTAATTCCAAATTATTAAATTACTATACTTGACCAATTTTGCAATATATAATATTGTTGGGATTGTATACTAAAAGCATGTCTTTTATGTATATAATTATTTTTCTAAATTATGAATTAGAATAACCTTCATATATTTTACATTTATTTTATATAATAAATAATGTAATCGTCATATACTTAATATTGTAGATAATATGGTATGTGAAATGTACACAACAGATCATATTATCGATTCCTTATAAAGTATGAGAAGAGTTCACAGCCTAGATGGAGTTAGACGAATCATCGGTATAGTTGTAGAATGATTTGGAATTAGTCTATCTTGGCTATGGAATCATACCAGTGCAATTTTGTAGTGTATTAGATTGGATCGCAGTGAGATAATTTTTATGGACTGATAGCACATAAAAATATAAATCTCAGATACTCATAATTCTCAATCCTTGTATAATAATAGACATGTATATTTTAATTACATTACTTTGACATATCAATAAGTGACATTCTAATTAAAAAATCAATAAGCCCGATAGATTGAGTAGTGACATTTCTATATATGATGGGTTACTATTTATATAATAAAAATCATGTCTCGGTACGCCGAGTTGATGATGTCCCCTGAAGAATTCAAAAGGATTATCCTGTTAAATCTTGCAAGTGGATTTTTAATCCGATATGATAATAAAGGTTAAGTGGTACAACTCATGGATAAGCAATTAATTAAATTGAGTTGTCAGTATACTCGATTTAATTAATGGACATTTGATATCTTAAACATGAGGAATTAATTGAGTCGAAGGATCCATATCCGTAATTATAGAATTGAGGCGGTAGTACAATATTAATTCTTTAGTGGACTGAATTAACACTACAAAAAAATCGCAAATTAGCGACGGATATTAGAGATGGACCCTCTTCCATCGTTAGTCGCGACAGTTTAGCGACGGGCAGTCTGTCGTTAGAGTTTGCAGGCATAAAAAAATGCAGGAATTTTTCGCGCGTAAGATTAACGATGGAATACAAACGGACTAACGACAGACTGTATCCGTCATTAGTATGTTAATTTTGAATTAATTAATTCCTGAAAAATCTAACAAAGGATAGGTTCCATCGTTAATAATCAATTTTTAAATTTATTAATTCACATTAAATCTAACGACGGACTAGTTCCATCGTTACTATTCGTTTTTTAAATTTATTAATGGATTTTAATTTTATGACGGATCTAATCCGTCGTTAATATTTTAATTATGAATTATTTAATTTTCGAAAAATCTAACGACGGATGAATTCCGTCGTTAATAATAGATTTTTAAATCTATTAATTTGCATTAAATCTAATGACGGACTGGGCCGTCGTTAATATTCGATTTTTAATTTTACAACGGATATTATCCTTCATTAATATTTTAATTATGAATTATTTAATTTTTGGAAAATGTAACGATGGACAGGGCTGTCGCAGTCCGTCGTTAAGTTTTTAATATGAAAAAAAATGTGGCTTCTTCACTTTCATTTTTCCCCAAATCTCTGATCTGTACCCTAGCCGCGAATCTCACGCCTCCGCCGCCTCGCGTCTCTCTCTCTTGCTCTTTGTCTCGCACATTCTCACGCCTTCGCCGCCTCTGCCGCCTCGCCTCACCTGTCGTCTGCCGCCGACCACCAACGGCTCAACACCGGAAATCATAGGTAACTCTCTCGATCTCTCTCTGTATTGCTCGCTCTCGCTCTCTCTCTCTCTCTTAACTGTCTCTCTCTCTCTCTCTGCCGGAAGTAGCCGCGCAGTCCGCCAACCTCACGCCGCCGCCGACCTCATGCCTGAAAGGTCAGTTCATTTTGATTTTATATAGAGATGTGAAAATTTTGATTTTAGATAGAAATTTTGATTAAATTGGATATTTGGAATTAAATTGGATAGGGCAGCTCATCTATACATAGATATTTTGATTAAATTGGAATTTTGAGTTTGAGTTTATAGCTTTCTTGGCCACTTTGATTTCTTGTATGTAAGTTGTAACCATGGAAGCAATAGGATATTTAGAATTATTTGTTTCTTTGGCTATTATTGCTATTTGTTATTGTTATTATTGAATATATCCAAATTGACACCTAAACTAATTCACAATCTCAACTATATATCTAAACTTTCTTTGGTATCAAATCACAATAATTTTCAAGTACTCAATGCAATATAATGAAAGTTTGAGAACTCAATGAAACTAAAATTTAAGAATTTGAAACTAAACCTTCTTGTGAATGAAGGTGAGCTTTCTCTTTCTTAGGAATCCAGTTAGAGATAAGGACTGGTACAACATCATCATTCGGAAGATTCAACATATCTTCAAGGAGCTTGCTCATCCTTAGAAAAAGTCCTACCTTGGACTCAAATTTCTCAGTCTTCTTTAAGTCAGCAGCTTTGACGACTTGATGCTTGAATTGGGAGAATACAAACTCTGCCCAATTTTCTTGCAGTCATTCAGCAAGGTGTATCGTTACCTTGTATCTCTCTTGAGTAAGTTGACTCAAGCTTCCAATGGCACCGAACATCATTTTGTTCGTGATATCGAGTAGAACTCCATACTCGGGCTTCAGGTCAGTTTTAGCTGTGGTAAAACTGAATTGCCTGATGCATGTTGAAGCTCTCCATTCTTTCTAGTATGATTCAGCTGAATCCTTCAGATCTTGAACTTTGGACACTTTCCTTGAAAGTTGAAAGATTTCTGCAACCTTTCTTTCAGTAATTTGAATTTGACTCTCTTGAATCACTAAGGAGATGAGCTTCCCATCTGCAGTCACCTTTGCTTAAAGTAGGAACTCGCTCACCAAGTCTTGTCTGAAGAATCTTGGTGGAATTTCCAGGTAATATAGAATTCCGGTCTTGTGAAGATTGACTAGAAGAAATGGATTTGTTTGATTATTTAAGAATCAACTGGAATTTTTTTCTTTCTAGGAATTTGTCTCTCATCATTTGCTCTTTGAATAAATTAAGAGCTTTGGATGATTCAACCATTTTTAAAATTTGGCTGAATTGGAATTCAAGTTTTTAGAGAGAGAGAGAGAAATACTCTTTGAAGAGATGAGTGTGTGAGTATGTCTGAAATGGTATGAGCAAGGGGGTTTTTATGAGTGAGGAGAGAGACTCATAAATTTGTTGGTTGAGAAAAGTAATGACCCCTTGTCGTTTCTTTTGGTCGTTGGTTTTGTAATGACCAAGAGACGTGTCATTGTTTGCCAACGGTCAAAAATTCAAAATAAATGCTGACTTGTCATTTATTTTATAAATAAAATTTTATTTCTCAAAAGGAATTTTAATACACTAAATCACAAGAAAATAACTAAAAAGTCTTGAATAAGCTTCGCTTGATTCGACTCTCAGTCTTCCTTGTGTTCAGTCTTTCTCCTCTTGGCTGCAGGCACAGTGGGGCTGCTACCCTCTTCATCAGAGCTAGAGGAATCATCGTCAGTTGATTGGAGTCCAACATGAGATTGAAGCTTTCTGATCAACTTCTCATGCTTCTTTACCTGTTGCTGTAAGCTTTGGATTAGCTCTTCATGAGGAGCTATGGTTTGAGCTTTGGGACTTCTGGACTGATCGTCGGCCTGAATTGTCCCTGTTGGGCTTGACCGGTCAGCTACCATGGCCAGTTCCAGTTGCAGCTCTTCTCATCTTGAGGATACTTCGTCACCTCCTTCAGCTGCTTCAAGCTGCTTACAAGGTATTGTTTTTTTACTGCTCAGCTCCTTGGTCAGCTGATTTCTCAGTTAACTGATCTGCATCTCCTAGATCAATTGTCTCATCGTGGTTTGATTCAGGGGGAGTCTTGGGTACTGCAGTTTGAGCTGGAAGAGCTTTTTGGTCAGGATCACTGAAAACCACCATATCCTACACCTCTAGCTGAGCAACGTGTGCTTCCAGTTGGACTGCTTGATCAGTTGGCTCTTTAGTAGTCATTTCCTTGGCAGTTGGCGAAGAAAAAGGCTTTGTTGGAGCTGCTGGTGTTTCCTTTGGAGGAACCGGGGGTTTAGTTGACTCCTCAGTTGGTTAAAGCACGTCAGCTGGTTGTTGAGCGATATCTGGATTGAAGTTACCTTCAATCTCTGCAGCTTGAGGGGGTTCATCAAATACCAGCTGTCTTGCCACTTGGCGAATGATAGTTTGTTTTGATGTGGAGGCATTATCAGTTATACCATGATGATGAATACGTTGTTCTTCTCGTCTGATTTCTTCCAGGGCTTCTTGTTGTTGTTGCGTTTTAATCTTCAGTATTTCTTCTAACACCCAGTGTTGATGAACTTGTGGGTGTCTCCAAAGTATTTGATCAGCTTCATTGCGAAGCTGAGGAAGATCAATATTAGCCCAATTGAGCAGATCATTCATCACTTCAGCTAATGTCTGTTCAGCTGGTTGTTTGTGGCATTGTCGAATAGCCAATATTCCCTTCAGAGTGTTGATTGGATTCTGCTCTGGAGTACCTTGTCTTGCCCACATTATACTCCATTGTTCTTCTCTCCTCTAGAAGCTCATCCCATGGAAGGCAGTTAGGAGAAAATGTGCCTCTGAGTTAAACCAGTGCCTCCGTAGATACCAGTAGTTGTATCTTACGAACACTTTATAGAGGGCTTCAGATCTAATCACATCTTCTGCAAAGTTCTTTATTATGAATTCGATGACTTTGGAATCCGCCCAACTCTTGATTACTTCTGCTCTTAGAAAAGCTCTAATATTTTCATTTGTCTCTCCCATTGGAGGACATGTTGTCCTGAAGTACTCAGCTCCAGTGTCTCTTGGAGGGATGCCTCTGAAGAGCACAATATCGTCCTCTTAAATTTCGTCTATGTCAAATATTTTGACATTGCGAGGCGGTAGCTTTAGAGGGAGTGGTGGACCGGTCTCCTTCTTTCCTTTGTCAGCTTTTGTCTTGACTGGATTCTTCAAGCTTTTACCAAGTTCATTCCTTAGTCTGAATAGCCTTAACTGACCTTTTCTTTGCTTGAACAGATTGAACTGAAGGGACATCTATTCGAGCTGCAGTAGATGTGGACTCAGGATAAACTTGCTGCAGATGCTTGGCCTTGATTGGCGTTCCAATCAGTTGACTGATTGGTATGCTGTCCTCAGGGTCAGAGTCTTCCTTTTGAGACTCTTCAATAATTTTCTTTCCTTTTCCTTTAGTTGTTTTTCCAGCTTTCCTTGTTGAGACACCAATTTTAATACTTGATGCCTTTGGACCCTGCGATCGCTTTGTGACTGTCGAAAAGTAATCACCTTTTTCAACCATCAGTGTGTCAGTTTCATTCTCCATGAAGTTGAATGTGTATTCCAGCAGTTTACTGATTTTGCTCACAAAACACATTTTCTGATGGAAAAATTCCTCACTCTAGTGCTTCTCCAGGACATCTACAAACTTCTTGATATGTTCGAAAAAGAATAATTCCCAGTTGACCTTGATGTTCATGTCAATTGCATGACATACTTTGTACTTGAGTTCAGTCATCTCTGAGTAATTTCCTACTACCCCAACTATCGTTCTGGCAGTGATCCCTGCTAGTATTTTATATTCTTCTTGGAAACACGACGTGGGAGTTGTGACTTTGTAAGGCTCGTGACAATCCACTCTTTTCCATCAGTTGTAGATTTTCAGTTGGTTAAGCTCTACGTCTTCTACCTTCATCCCTTCATTTGGTAGATGAAGAGCCCTTGATAGCAATTCTGGAGTAATCTCAATTTTTATTCCTCTGACTTGAGTGATTATTTTATCACTTTCTCTTTTTGAGTTCAGGTAGAACTCACAGACTGGTTCTGGATATTTCTTTGCAGGAATCTCTTCACTGAACTACAATATTCCTGCTTGAGCTATCTTCAAGATGATAGATTTGCAGATTTGGGAATTGGAGCATCTTTCTCTGTAAGCAGCTTGGTGCATGAACTAATCTCTATAGAGACTTAATTGAAATCTTTGAGATGACTCACCAGAACAGTTTCTTTGAAGTTGAACTTTCGTTGAATAACTAGTGGGTTTATTTTAGCCATGATGTTTTTTAATAAGCTTGTGATAAGGTTTTAAGTGAGAGAGATCACAAGGTGAAGCAGTTGACTGAACTGTATTTTTCGAAGAGGGCATATTGCTGAAGATTTTCTTGAGCTGAAGACTTGAGGTAGATAAGTTCTCGAGAAATCGATTAGATCAAGTGGAATAAGGCTTCAGTTTAGCTATCTCTTTTGTAGAGATAACATTGTGATCCAACGGTTGAGACGATTTAAGAGCTTTATCTTCAACGGCTAGATTCATTCAATGAACTAGTCAGTTTAGTTTTTGAATCTATCTATTGAGAATTGATGAGGAGAGAGAGAGGGTGAGTCCAACAATAACAATGGATTGACATGTCATTTTATCGTTCCAGTAATAAATTCAATTTGAACTTATTTGTTTGTATCTTTTCTTCCTGAGCCTCTGCGTGGCCTTGAGCTACTGATGTCATTAGTTGGCCTCATCAGCTGATGACTTTTACTTCAAACTGATGATCTTCTTGGCTTGGACTGATCTGTTCCAATCAGAGTGCTTCCAGCTTTGTCTCCGAGCTTTTCGTCAGCTTGAGCTTCATTCTCTCAGCTTAGCTCCTCATAAGCTTTTCAGCTACTTCTTTCAGCTGAAGCTTTGTCTCTTCAGTTAGCTTTTCATTTAATTCAACTGCTTTCATCATTTGATCACGACTGGTTGAGAACTGATGCCTTCAATGATCAGTTGAATCTTTTCCTTTCTTCAGCTTCTTTTAGGCCTTCATCATTTCTTCAGAACTGATTTGGCTCATCAATTTAAGCTTCATAGCTTATTAAACTGATGCTGTTTTGATTCAGTTCTTATTTTTAGCTGAAGTGATCTTCTTCACTTCTTCACTCAGTTGATCATCATCCTCCTTAGAAGCTAGTTCGAGCAATCCCAATTGGATACGTAGCTCCACAAATCTAGTTTCTGACAATGGCTTGGTGAAGATATCAATTATCTGCTTCTCTGTATTGACATATTTGATGCATATGTCCTTTTTCTCAATGTGATCTCTGATGAAGTGATGCCTGATATCAATGTGCTTCGTCCTTGAGTGCAATATTGGATTTTGAAATATTGCTATAGCACTATTGTTATCACAATAGATAGGCACTTCTTCAGTCTCAACTTTATAATCCTTCAGCTGTTGCTTCATTCAAAGAATCTGAGCACAATAGCTTCCTGCAGCTACATACTCAGCTTTAGTTGTTGACGTGGCAATTGAGTGCTGCTTTTTGCTAAATCAGGATATCAGTTTGTTCCCAAGAAACTGACATGTTCCACTGGTGCCTTTTCTGTCGATCTTGCATCCTCCGAAGTCTGAGTCTGAATAGCCAGCTAGACTCAAGCTATCATCTCTAGGATACCATAGTCCAAGATTTATGGTTCCTTTGAGGTACTTCATGATCCTATTAGCTGTTTCGAGATGACTTTTCCTCAGATTGACTTGGAACCTTGCACACAGCCTGATAGAATAGGAGATGTCTGGTCGGCTGGTTGTTAGATAGAGAAGAGATCCAATGATTCCTTTATAGAATGTCTGGCTGACTGATTCTCATTCTTCATCAAGAATCAGCTGCACTGATGTGTTCATTTAAATCTTGAGAGTTTTTTCCTTATCGGTTCTAAACTTCTTGACAAGCTCTTTGGTATACTTAGCTTGACTGATGAAGATTCTGTCTTCCAACTGCTTTACTTAGAGTCCTAGGAATAAAGTCATTTCTCCCATCATACTCATCTCAAATTCGCTTTGCATTAGTTGAGTGAATCGAGTGCAAAGATCTTTGCTTTTTGATCCAAAAATTATGTTGTCCACATAAATTTTAACTATTAAGATCTCAGCTGATTGTTCTATTCTGAATAGATTATGATCAATAACTCCTTTTTGAAATCCATTCTTCAGCAAAAATGTTGTAAGGGTTTCATACCAAGCTCTTGGTGCTTGCTTGAGTCCTATAGAGCTTTCTTCAACTTGTAGACTTGATCTCCAATTTCAAAGCTTGAAGGTTGCTCGACATAAACATCCTCCTTGAGCATTCCTTGTGAAAATGCACTCTTGACGTCTATTTGATAGACTATGAAATTGTTGTGAGCTGCATAGGTGAGGAACAATCTGATAGCTTTCAATCTTGCAACTAGTGCAAATGTCTCATCAAAGTCGATCCCTTCGCTTTGAGAGTATCCCTTGGCTACCAGTTTTGCCTTGTTCATCCAGCTTGTTCCAAAAAACCCATTTTGTCCCGATGGCTTTTTGAGTTTTCAATCTATCGACAAGAAACCATACGTTATTTTCTGTGAACTGGTTTAACTCCTCTTGCATCACTATGATCCAATCTGAATCTTCAAGGGCTTCCTTGATGTTGGCCGGTTCAGTTTGCGAGATGAAGCATGTGAATAGAGCATGCTCAGTTGATCCTCTGGTTTGGACTCAGCTTCTTGGATCACCGACAATCTTGTCAGCTGGATGGCTTCAGAGCCATTTAGGCAGGTTGGCTTCAGCTTCGCCTTCAGCTGCTGCCTTGTCTTTAGTTTGCTCATCAACTTCATCAGTTCTTCTCTCTACTTCAGTTGTGGGGTTTGTGGTCTCAGCACAATTTGTGTCCTCATCGACCATGTTGTCTTCAATTGGTCTGGATCTAGTTTGTAGCTCAGATACTCGTCATACTGACTAACGAACGAGCTTTCAGCTCTTTTCCCATGAAAGCTTTGACTGGGCTTATGTGGGCGAAAAAATTGGTGTTGAGTGTTTCTCCTGGGGCTAAAAGATCTTCCAGTTTGGGTTACAGGTGGCCTTTGTTGATAGGCTGGCTTTGGGTGAGCTGCAGGTCTCAGCTGAGCTGATGGCCTGGTTTGAACCGGTGGCCTTTGTTGAAAAGTTGGCCTATGATGAACTGAATGTTTAGACCGAACTGATGATCTGGGCTGATAGGTTAGCCTACGATGGACTGGTGGTTTTGGCTGAGCTGGAGGCCTTTGATAAGCTAACTGTCTGTGAGCTGATGGCCTTGACTGAATAGAATGGCTTTTGGGCTGAGCTTGAGGTGTTTTCAGAATTTCTTTTTCTTTTGATACCTCAGCTGGGGGTGATTGACCTGGCCTTGTGAATCCTTTTAGGATTCCTGTGTCACAGCTTTGAGCAACTGTCTTTCCCTTTTCTGCAGCAATGAACTTGCTATACCCTAGCCCTGGACTCCCAACTTCAACTCTTTGATGACTCAAAATTTCATCCAGAATCTGGGATTCCTTCTTGAATTTGAGGGTTAATTCCTCATTTTCAAGGATCTAAAGCTTAAGTTTTTCATTCTCAGCTTCCAGTTCAGTATTTCTCAGACTTAGCTGATTAATTTCAGTTAACTGAGCTTCAAGAAGTTTCATCATTTCATAATCAATACTCAACTCTTTAATCTTACTTCAAAGCTCATCATTTTTCATCATTTAGTTCAACATGCATATTTGAAACAAAAGCTAATTGATCTTCTAGAATTCTTAACTGTTCATCCAGTTCATTTCTAGAAATAGAAGCTTCATGTATGTGATAAAAAGAGGTTATAGAATCAATTGTACTAACCTCTTCTTCATTATCAGCCATGAGGCAGAGTAAAGCTTCGTCATCTGAGCTGTAGCCATCAGAATCTATTCCGGATGGGTAGTCTGAATCATCCAGCACGACATTCTTGAAATTTGCAATCATGGCTTTCCTTTTGAAGAAGCTTCTCCTCACCTTGGCTTTTTTGTCCTCAGGAAGCTCTGGACATTCATATCTGTAGTGTCCTTGTTTGTGGCAGTGGAAGCATTCTTCTATGCTTCGGTTGACCACTCTGAATTGTTCAGCTGATCGTTCAGCTGGCTGCTGGCTTCTTTCTCGTTTAGCAGCTTCATCAGCTTGAGGTACAACTGATTGTTGATCTCTGACTTTCTTCAGCCTTTCCAGTAATCTTGTAATTGATTGGATTTGCTCATTTATATCTTCAGTCAGGATCTCTTTCTTTTCAGTTATTTCTCTTCTTCGATCAATTAATGATCCTCCTAGATTCTTCCTGGTAAGTGAGCCTCTTGGTCGGAAGCTATTTCTTCATCGGGCTTCTTTGAACCGATTCCTTTCTGAGTAGAAGGAATCATCTTGAGTTGATGACGTAGATGCTTCTCTCTTTCAGTTCAGACTGTACTTGTGAGCCTTGAGAGATCTGAACATTTCTCTAGGGGTGATGTTATTCAAATCTCTTGATTCTTTGATAGCAATCACTTTCATGTCTCATTCTTCTGTGAGATTGTCTAGAATTTTTAAATTCATCTCACAATTAGGATAACTGGTTCTGCAGTTCTTCGTATCCTTCATACGATCTTCATCTAGAGTTTGGAATAATGTTGCCTGAGCCACAAACTCTAGATTCTTTAGCTTCTTCTCTTCACTCGTGAGAAGATGAGTCGGCTTCGGGATCCTTACCGGTTGATTAACATCAATGATATGGGCTTCATTGTCCATAATTATATTGATTGGACTGTCTTCGATGACTTCCCACATATTCTCATGAATCGAGCATAGATGAGCCTTCATCCTCCTACTCCAATTATCATAATTCTCAACTGAAAAAAGAGGTAGGTTATGGATTCCCATAGCTTGAAATGTTAGCACAGATAAATAGATCTGATTTAGTTGATCTGCAGAAATGGCTAATCCTCAGAATTAACCGCTCTGATACCACTTGTTGGTCCCGGTGCGAGTCAATATTAGTTTAGAGGGAGGGGTGAATAAACCGACTCTTAAACTTTGAACTTTAGTGCGGAATATATAGGGCCCTTGACTCGCATTGAAATTTTATCCGTGCACTTCACAGTTGAGATAGAAAGCTTAGCTTATGAGTGCAGCTTGAGAGATGTAGTGTGCAGTTGTGTGTATGCAAAAGCTCTGACAATAAATATAGCACACAAGAGATTTGTAGAGGTTCAAAACTCGACTTCTACGTCCTCTCTTCCTTCCTTAGAATGACAATCCACTATATAAGTGTAAAGTTTCTTTATTACAGTTACAAAGTGAAGAATACTATTGAACCTGAAAATGGCACCCTTCACTCGAGCGCGGCTCCTTTTTCAATTGATGTTGTCCAGAAAGAACGGACCCGTCAGTACGCCTTTCCTCAGCCGGTTCTGGTCGACAGCTCATACTTACCGATTCTAACTACTCGCTGAGACTTTAGGTATTATTTTCTGTCTTTACAAGATTTTAGATCTCTCTCAATCTTCAAGAATACAGTCTTGAATCTATTATCAACATTGAATGCTCCTTGAACTGAGTTGAGTAGTTGATCTTTGAAGAGCTTGAACTGAGAAGCTTGGCTCTGGCTGGATTCTTCAACATCTAGCTGCTTGCTTTGTACTTTTAAGTACTTCTTCTCAGCTGAGACTTTTTGCACTTGTGATGTTTAAGCTTTGAGCTGGAGAGGGAGAAAGAAAGCTCAATATCTGCAAATTATAGCAAGAGTTAGATTGGCGAAAGTCTTAATCAAAATGAGATTCACTTTTTCTTATATAGATGAGTGATCTCTGTGATCGTTACATTCTACCGATCATTGGTTCGGTTGATCCATCGATGGTAGTTGAATTCTTATAGCCGTTGAAGCTTAATTGAACTAGTCGTTGTTTGTCTTAATGACTTCTGCTCCAAGATCTCTTGTCAGGATCTTCAATAACTTCTTAGCAGGTATCAGTTGCTCCGGCTATCAGTTCTGGACTTCAACTGGTAGGTCTTCAGGTGTCTCGACTTTCAGCTCTGAGATTGTCCAGTTGGCAGTTTCTCAGTTGCCTCAAGGTTCAGTTCTGGAATGGTCCAGTTTAGCATTTCCTCAGCTGCCTTGGTCTTCAGCTCTGGACTCTGGCAGCTTAGCTTTTGGTTAAAGCTTCAGTTCTAGACTCCAATTGGCTTCTTCCTCTGAGCTTTTCTCCCAACTGACTGATCAGTTGATCAGTTCAGTTTTTATATAAGCTTGAGCTTTCAAGCTAGCTCTGTCTTATCAGCTTTTCTTAGCTTTCACCTAAGCTGATAGTTTCCCATCTGTTGGATGCTTTCCAGTCTTCAGCTTTGATGCATCCTCTTTAGCCGGTTGACCATACTCCAAAGTGATTGACTCTTGCTTTAGCTAAGCTGAACTTTTGGAGTCTTACATAGTCATCAAATCAATTTTCTGTCTGTATTACCCGCAGCTTTTCATAGAAATTTTCCACATGTTTTGACATTTCATGAAAACCACTAGTTGGGTTACCTTGATAGTTTTTCCCAGCACCACCTATATTCATTAATAAATTTTAATTCATTATGCCCAATAAAACAAACGATATAATTAGTTAACCCGAAATCCATTACAACATAATTGGAATCTTTAATTTTATAATTTAAGGCACAGTGAGAAAAATTAAGAAGAAAAAGACACGTTTTGTCATGTCTCCGGACTGTGTGAAGTGAATAGGATATCATCGTGGGAGAGTTGTCACGGCTTGAACAATGCTTCCACGATTTGATTAATGTTTCATTATCATCTTTTTTATTTGTAGAGAACACCCCAAACTCCATCTTTAGCATCATAACATCTTACATCTCCTTATACACTGATATGAATGTATTAAATTATATATTATTGTACAATGTCAATCTATACGTAGTGTGAAATTAAACATTGGTCATTTTTTATGTACGATGTGTAAAATATATATACATATGATATCTAAATATTAAAGAAAAAATAAAGAATTACAAATAATTTCTTGAATATTAAGGTAGCTTGTAAATAATTAAATATGTGCTCTCACAAATTTGAAGCTCATTATAATATAACTCTGCTAACTAAAAATATTCATTTTCGACATGATTTAGTATAATTTGGCTGTCTAATAATCAATTCAAAAAATTAGGCTTGAAATCATGCATATAAGTGAAAATCAATTAGGATTTGAGAGTCATAAACCACTTTACGAAATAATATAAATAAGTAAAATTATTTATTTGAAATGAATTGTTGTTACATGATAACATAAAAATTAATTAATTAATTAATGCTAAATAAAATAATTAAGAATTTCTATATCAACATAAATTAATTACATTAATTTTACTAAGAACATGCGTGAAAATATTTTATTTTTTCAATTGGTCAAATATTTAACATAAAAATATAGTTATTTCAATAGTGAAATGCGGGAAATTAAATATCAAAATAAATTTCAATGTACCAAATAAAATTTTAAAAATATTTAATTAATACAATAATGAATTATATCTAAATATGAAAAATTTAACCCAAAAATATCTTCTATTTTTTAAAGTTTGTCATTCTTCGCATTTTCCTCTTTGCTAAATATGATAAAATAAATAATATTATGAAATATGATTATATGTAAAAGTATTATATATTAATTTATTGATTCATAAGTAATAGTTAATCCGATGGGTGTATGAAATGATTTCGAATGCAAATCCTACCAACATCACTGAATGTGACAATTATTGATAATTATACTTTATTTTTCAAATGTTGTTTATCTTTTGTGTGTGTTTTGTAGAAATGTAAGATATTACACAAAAGAAGAATTTTACCCAGTGTAGTGTGTACACCTGCAAGCAGCGACTGTGGATTAACTTTAATATAAAAAAAATCCATAAAAATTGTTCGATTCTTGATTTCACCAAAACAAAAATATTCCTAAAAAATTGACACAAACTAAAAATCGTTGTCAGTGATTTGCAAATTGGAACATATTTACTGGAGAAATCAACTAATGTTTACAAAAAAAAAAAAAGTACACATCAATAATGAATCATGACTAAAACTCACCTTTTTTTAATTGGATCTAGGCATACTATACATTTTTTTTAGCAACAATACAATAAAATTAATCAATTCAAAGCAAAATAGAAATGAAAATCAAATGACAATATAAAATTTGGATGGATTAATCAACCTTCAATTAAAATTATGGAGAAAAAAAAAGGCATCAACGATGAACAATGCTAAACGCATTAATTGGAATTAAAATATTTGAATAGTGAGCAGTAGTTTATATACAGTGGTAGATTGATATGAAAACTAATATTTAATATATTAGATTTTGCATTATAAATACACATTATATATTATATTACACAATTATTCTTAAATTAAATTTGGAACAGGGATATAATAAATAAATTAAAATTTATAAAACATCACACTTCTATTATAGTAATAGATAGTAGATTTAGGCCATTAGATCATGTCTTTTCACCAAATAAATGATCTAACGGTTATGATTACATCCACCTGAATTGTCACTCACCCTTTCACTCATAAACACTCCTTCATATACTACGTCAAATTCATACATTAATTTCTCATTTACTTGAAATCGATTTTGAAAAAATAAATAAATTAAACTAATGTACTCCAAACTTAATTTCCAAATATATAATTTGATTTCAATATAATCCCAAAATCCGAAGTTCATAAAAAAACTTAATTTTACCGTAGATTATGCGCCATGTCGCTCAACAGTCACACATTTTCAATTTTTAATTAAAATTTCCAACAGTCTAGCTGTAGCATCACCTCTGGAGCCTAGGTCCATGCTCAAAAGTCAAAAGTTCTGTTCTATTTTTCTTTTCCAGTTTTTCACTCATAACATTTATAATCGTTGGTCTTCACACGGCACCATAAAAAATCAACCTTAGCGCTGACGTCGTCTTTGGCCTCATCGACTCCTATAAATATAAATATAACAATTCAACTGCAAACACTGCCTGGGATATTTTATGGAGTTTAAGCTTAGTACCTTGCACTTGCTGCTAATAGCTCAGATATTTCTGCCAATCTCAATTCTTGGCTCCAACAGCTGCAACTTTCCAGCCATTTTCAACTTTGGCGACTCGAATTCCGACACCGGTGGTTTCTCTGCTGCATTTGTCCCAACTCCTCCTCCCAATGGAGAAACATTCTTCCACGCCCCTGCTGGCCGTTACAGTGACGGCCGTCTCATCATAGATTTCATAGGTATGTATGTGACCTTTTCTGTTATAAACTTAGGGGTTGTTTGGCTTGTGGGTTTAGATGAGATTAAAGTATATTGATAAAATAATCTAGATCTTGCCTCGCGTGATAGGAACCTGATATTGATTATGAGTCCGGGCTCCAATCACCCATTTAGGTGATAACTCACCACCTTATTTTTTAGTGATTATATCCATCCCATTTTTTAATCAGATAAAATTACTTAATTATCATCATCTAAATTATTTTCGTATATTTCTATCCTCAATTTTAAAAATATTTACACATAAAACATATTATGTATGGACTATTTTTTTTTCTCCAGATCAATTTTAAATATAATAGTAAAAATATTGGAAAAAGTAAAAATAACAATTCACAGCAAATTCTACTTTAAATCCATAAAAAGTAATTTCAAATTAATGATGAAAATTTTATGAAATTGCCTAATTTTGTTCACAATTTCATAGTTTCGCCCATAAAACCATAATTTCAATTTAAATAGCCATCCATTATTTTAGTTTCAAATTTATTTGAGTAAAAATAATTGCAACTTTGAATTAAATTGAAAATCTTTTGTATGGAGGGCAATTTATATATTCTCATACACTTTAATCATAATCATTCAATTCAAACAAAATATTGATAATCTATCCTAAATCATTAAAATTGTAATCAAGCAATCCAAACTAAGATTATTTTTATCCAAACAGTGTAATCCTACTTTATTCTATCAATCTTATCCATCTCAAACAGTGTAATCCTACTTTATCCTATCAATCTTATCTATCACATCAACCGAGCCAAACGGGACGTTAGTATGTATTCATTTTCTTGATTCTTGAAATTAATTCATTGCCTTGCCTTTTTGTTACAGCTGAAAGTTTAGGACTGCCTTATCTCAGTGCTTTTCTTGATTCTGTTGGTTCAAACTTCAGTCATGGAGCTAATTTTGCAACATATGCATCAACTATCAGGCCTCAAAACTTATCATTCTCCAAGGGGGGGTATAGTCCGATCTCCCTCGACGTTCAACACGTCGAGTACTCGGGTTTTCTCGCAAGATCACAAATTGCTCGAAAGCAAGGTACCTATTTTAGCAAATTTTCTCGTATGGATTGAGCTTAGATTGCCCATTTTCGCCTCATATTCAGATTCATTACTATGAAGGTTGCTTCCAAAGTTTTCTGCCCGAGAAGGATTACTTTTCTCGGGCATTGTACACGTTCGACATAGGCCAGAACGATCTCACGGCTGGTTTGGATCTCAACTTGACCACCGAGGAAATTAAGGCACAAGTCCCTGATATGTTAGGACAATTTTCCAACATAATTAAGGTATGAACACAGACATTATTTGGTGGTCGGTGGAATATATACACTAGATTTGATCATCATATCTTACTACAAGTGGATGTTGTGGTGAACAGAAAATATACATTGAAGGAGGAAGATCATTCTGGATACACAACACAGGACCATTAGGTTGTTTGACATATGTTCTTGATGCTCTAGCAGCTACTACACCAGAGGTAGATCAATATGGTTGTCTGATTCCATACAACGAGCTTTCACAGTATTTCAACCTTAAACTGCACGAAACGGTGTTGCAGCTGAGGAAGGAGCTCCCTCTGGCTGTAATCACATACGTAGATATTTACTCAGCCAAGTATGCTCTCATCAGCCAAGCAAAGCAACTAGGCAAGTTTTCTTCTCTGAGAAATCATGTGAGAATATGGTGTTATGTTAAAGCTAGCTCATTTGTGTCATGAAAATGGCATGCAGGATTTGAGGATCCATTCCAAGTGTGTTGTGGCTATGGAGGGAAATACAACTACAGCAGGTTTGCTAGATGTGGGCAAACGACAGTTGTGAACGGGACAGAGGTCGTTTTAGCCAAGTCGTGCAAGAATCCATCGGTTTGGATCAGTTGGGATGGGATTCACTTCACAGAAGCAGCTAATAAGTGGATCTTTGATCACATTGCAGATGGTTTGTTTTCAGATCCTCCGATTTCACTCAACTCCGACTGTACTACAAGCAGCTGCTGAATTTCACTTGTTTCTTTTCGCCTTCCTAGATATAGAATGCCAACTCTATTAGTAGTGAATCACCAACCTAAGCCCTGTTCAATTTCATAAATCACTAGTAAATTTGATGCCAAAACACTCAATAGGATGAATAGATGCATAAAGATTTGTATAATAGCTTCAGCAGCCAAAATGGACTTGAGATTCAATTTCATTTTTATCAAATCAACATCTGTATCTTGCTTTCTGAAAAGAATCAACTCAAAGCCAGCGTACTTTGAAGAAACAAAAATCTTGAAATGCGTCTCTCTCTCTCTCTCTCACACACACACACGCGCGCGCGCGCGGGGAGTGCACACCGAATATAATGTATAATATTAGTCAGAAAAAACAAAACGTAATATTACTTTGCCCTAATTAATTGAAGCATAACAATTCAGTTCAGCTAGAGAAGCTGAAAAGGACATTTCAATCTGTCTTTTTCTTGCAACAAGCCTTTTTATAGTAGAGATAAAGATAGGTTGAGAGGTGAGATCCATGATTGATGGAGATTAAAGTCTTGACATTGCTAATAATTGGACTAGTTCTACCAAGCTCAATACTTGGGTTGAACAACTGCAACTTTCCTGCCATCTTCAACTTCGGCGACTCGAATTCCGACACGGGTGGGCTGTCGGCAGCGTTTGGCCAAGCTCCTCCTCCCAATGGAGAGACATTCTTCCATGCCCCCGCCGGCCGCTACTGCGACGGCCGTCTACTCATTGATTTCATAGGTACAAGTTACAAGTTACTCTCTCTCTCTCTCTAGAGAATTAATAAACTTGCAGTTGCTATTAAGTCATGATGTTTATTTTTGGAATTTTGATGCAGCTGAAAGTGTGGGATTGCCTTATCTGAGTGGTTTTCTTGATTCGGTTGGATCAAATTTTAGGCATGGAGCTAATTTTGCAACAGCTGGATCCACGATCAGGCGTCAAAATACAACCATTTGGCAGAGTGGATATAGTCCCATCTCCCTCGATGTCCAACACGTTCAATACTCGGATTTTCTAACAAGATCACAGTTTTTTCGTAAACAAGGTATTATTATTATTATTACTATTTTATTTGCAATTTAGACTATTAACACGAAGACTATCCATTTAAAACTTAAATGATTGGAACAATTCAAATTTATGCATTTCGATTATTTTTTTACTTTTCAATATTTTTAATAGTCTTTTTATTAAATTTAATATAAAATTAATGGATAAATTTTCATTGAAAGTTAATATATAAATAATAAAAAAACATGAATTTTGGATTTTGGGTCCATAGTTTCAATCAATGAAGTCTAAAATGAATAGTTTTCATCTTTCAACTTGTGAATTGATAACTAAATTAATTTTTGAATCTTAGATAGTTAAAACGCATTCAAGATAAAACTTGATGAAGTAGGAGAATGTTTTAGTCATAATGCAATTTGTCGTGCAAAAGAAAATGTTTTTGCTACATTTTTTTGGTCAAATTAAAGGGTTGTTTGAGAAGCTGTTGCCCGAGGAGGAGTATTTCTCTCGAGCATTATACACCTTCGACATAGGCCAGAATGATCTCACTGCTGGTTACAAACTCAACTTATCAACTGATGAAGTTAAGGCATATTTGCCTGATGTATTAGGACAATTTTCCGATGTAATTAAGGTAACAAAACTACTTAATCCTACACGTTTAAGCTCTGAGCATCTTGACAGAGGTAACAAAACTGTTGTAAACAGCTGCTTTACAGTCAAGGAGGAAGATCATTCTTGATACACAACACGGGGCCGGTTGGTTGTTTGCCGTATGTTATGGACAGATTCTTGGTTACTGCAGCACAGATCGACAAACATGGCTGTTCGTCTCCATACAACGAGGTTTCACAGTACTTCAATCATGGACTTAAAGAAACGGTGTTGCAGCTGAGGAGGGAGCTTCCTCTGGCTGCAATCACATACGTTGATGTTTACTCAGTAAAGTATTCTCTCATCAGCCAAGCAAAGAAACTAGGTGAGTTTTCGGTTTCTGTTTCTGTTTCTTAGTGAACAACTATCAGACTTTTTCATGTTCTTGACTTCTGTAATGAAATGGCAGGATTTGAGAATCCGTTCCTTGCTTGCTGTGGTCATGGAGGGAAATACAACTACAACAGGTTCATCAAATGTGGGAGCAGGAAGGTTTTGAACGGGACAGAGACCGTTCTTGCAGATTCTTGCAAGGATCCTTCGGTGAGGATCAGTTGGGATGGAACACACTTCACTGAGGCTGCAAATAGGTGGATTTTTGATCAAATTGTTGATGGCTCATATTCAGATCCTCCTCTTCCACTGAAGTTTGCCTGTAATAAGTAAAAAACAGATGACTGAAGTGTGTGTCTTCAGACATCCTATGATTTCCCATTTGATCATGTCAGGAAGTAGCTGATCAAGTCTTCAGACAATGAAAAATTCAAAATTTTTGCAACCTAATCATGTGTTAAGTATGGAAACCTTGAATCTGTCAACATAAGGTAGCATTTGAAAAGACTGAAACCTCAATGTTGAACACCAAAGGCAAAGATTGAGTAAAAAACACAATTTTAGTATAGATCAGTAGCTACGTGGCATCTACAATCATCAGCATCAGCAAAAACAAACTATCTGGAACTAGTAAAGAATAAAGATTCATGTCAGTACTGGATTAGGCCTTATGATGGTTTAAATCAATTATCATCACAGTAATATCATCCAAACTACCCCTATTGACAGCAAGATCAGCAAGCTTCTTGCAAGCAGACAGAAGCCCGTCATAAGGAGGTTTCTCTATCAAGACTTCGTTCTCATTGCTAGGGAAATGAGTCTTTATCTTTGTTTGTTTCACCAGTGATATTCTCCGGGACTTGGATGGAGGACTTCCATTCTCACAACAGCGCTCGTCTTCTCTTCTTTTCTGTTGGATGGTGGGCATTTTACGGCCAGTGGGGTGGCGTATCCTCTTTGATTTTGCCAAAGGGGTTGGACTTGTGCAAGGATATACTACTCTGCATTTCTTCTCTGGAGAAGATCGAATGAGTTGTTTCTTGCCCTCTGAACACGACTGCATCACAACGTCTACTGCTTCTTGATTGCTAACCTATAACCATTGAATCAGCAAAATTATGTCCAGTTCCATAAAGCAGTGAAAGACCAATGCTTATAGCAGACTCATTTTAGCAGATTTACAATACATTACATTCTTGCAGAAATACATTATCAGGGTGAATGAGCAGCAAAGATTAACTATTGTAGAATTTCAACAATCATCTCGATTTTTACTCACCTCTTCCCAAAGTCCATCAGATGCTAGGACCAGATATTGCATATCTGGAGTCAAACATATGACCTTTGTATCAGGTTCTGCCATTACCCAGTCTTTGAGATGAGCATCTCCAATGCTTCTTGAAACTGCAAGTGTTCCATGAACTCTCCAAGTTCCACGATGAATCTCCACATATCCACCCTGTTTGTCGTATGATCATCAAATCAATTCCAGCTCCGCTCGTTTTGTGCATAATAAAAAGGCTCAAGTTGAAGAAATACATACTTTATCCTCTATTCTTCTTCGCTCCTCCTCCCGTGTTGGTCTATGGTCCGCTGTGAGAGCTTCTGCCGCCCCACCTCCCCTACACAGAACTGCTCTGCAGTCACCCAAGTTTGAGACAACCATTTCCCTCCCTTCAATCAATGCAGTGACACAACAAGCACCACTATCCAAGCCCTGCAATTTCAACTCATTCATGAAATTCCTTCATAGTTACTGAAAAGAATAGGCTCAATTTAATCAAGATTTCACACCATATGCTTATGTTTCTTTTAATGCTTATAAAGATGGATATGAAATTTCATGAGTAAGAGTTATATGCAGAAATTCATCATCTTTTCCATTTCAAGGAACACACATAACTTATCTCCAACTCTTTACAATTAAAAAAGTGTTACCTGTTTCAAGAATTGTTCATCTGTTTTCAAATACCCTGCCTTACAAGCTGCTTCTTTAGCTTTATCTTCTGATGTGGTCTCCAACAATTCAAAAATCTTCAGATGCAAATTCTCAGCCACAAACTCTGCGGCCTTGCTTCCTCCATGCCCATCATACACCCCAAAGAACTTCTACATTTTTTTTCAAAACACAATCACTTTCGAGACAACAAGAATCTACATGCTACCTAAGCATCAACTCTCATAAAATGAACGAAAACAGAAAACAAGAAACGATTTTTACGAGCACCTACCTTATCACCGTTTGCAGAAGCAAAAACCTTGTAAGAATCTTCCATGAACTTCTTCTTACCCTTCAACGAATAAACACCGACCCCAGAATCAGCAAAGCAGACGGGATAATCATCGCCACCGCGTTCCTTAAAAACATCAACAGGGATTTCACACAGTACATTTGGGATCTCTATCGTCAGCGGCCTCTTTCTCTTCAACGAACAAGAAACCAAGCCGTTGGCGATTTCTGCTCTATCACTCATTTCTTGGCGGATTGGGTTTGAAACGGTTGCAATAAGAATTGGTTCGTCATTCACCATAATAGCAATGGAACAAAGAAAATGTATTCGTTTGAGTGGGTCGGAGATGTGAATGGCGTAGTTTGATTTTTAAGTTCATAACGGCTCGAAATTTAGGTCAAATACGGAATAAATAGTTTTTGTGGGAGTTAAGGTTTTTATTTGATTTGATGGGTCATGGTCGTAGATGAGAAATGGGATCACCGTTGCAAATGATGTTGCATTTTCTGTGGCAACTTTTTAATATTTTTTTTTAAATAATTTTTTTATTTATTATAATTTATTTTAATTTAAATTTTCTATCTAGGATTCATCCATTTCAATTAGGATATATTTAAAAAAATTAAAAAAAACTTAATTATACACCAAATATAACACAAATTGCAACAGAGGATCTGCTCTGCAGAAATGATTGATCGGAACTTTGAATGTTTGTTTGTTTCTAAACCTTTGGGGATTTTGAGAAATACAAAAAAGTTTGGGTTAACAACCTCTAATATCACGACCTTTATACTTTTTTTATTTTATTTTCACACATTATTTCAATTTTTGTAATAATTCTAAAATCCTACATTTTTGTTGCAATTAAGCCATGAGATGAAATTTAATATGAGGTTGCTTAATTTTTTTACACATGCGTACTCTTAATCTGATATGACATAATTTTATTTTGTTGTAATAACTTTTAAAAAATTTCATAATTATAATTTCTAACAAATAAAATTATACATATCACATTTTTGCATCGCATATGAGATATTCTAGTTTAATTTATACTACATCAAATTAATAGTGAACATAAAGGTATGTTAGCATTAAAAAAATTGAATAATACGAAAATTTTATAATTCAGAAAGTTATGAAAAAATTTTATTTTGTTGTAATAATTTTATTAAATTTTTCATAATTATAATTTATCATAAATAAAATTATACATATCACATCCGTACATCGCACGAGAAATATACTCTAATTTAATTTATGCTACGTCAGATTGAGAGTGCACATATGTAAAAATTTAGGTCACGTCAAATTAATTTCATTATTATGACTTAATTCCAACAAAAAGATAAATTTTGGCATTATTGCAAAAATTGAAACGTTGTGTGAAAATTTAAAAAAGGTGAAAAGGTTGTAAAATTAGAGATTATTAGCCCAAAAAATTATGCTATTCTTCCAAATTGACAATATTTTCAATATACTAAGTTACTACCTACGTAAATAATAAATGTACGTCGGTAAATGATATTTAGATAACATGTATTTAGGGTTGAAAATCAAATCAAATAGCTCGATATTTGGCTCGTGTTCGTTCGTTAAAAGCTCGTTTGAGCTCAATTCGATAAGCATATCAAACAAGCTTGAACATAATTTTATGTTTGATAAAATTTAAAGATTGGCTCGAACTCGAGCTTGATAAGTAAAAAATGAGCAAACATGTGTAAAAAAATCAAACTACTCGAGCTCGACTCGTGTTCGGCTCGATTAAAGCTCGTTTGAGCTCGACTCGATAGATAATCAAACAAGTTCAAACATAAATTCTAAAGCTCGATATCATTTCAAACAAGTTTGAACATATTTGACTCATTTATACCCCTACATGTGTTTCGCCAATAAATTAAAAATTAAAAACATGCAACAACATGTTTCGTCTATATTTATCATTCATAAATAAAAAACTTTCTACGTATATTAGGAAGGTACGAAACCTTTATTACTATATTGTTGTGATACATAAATGATACAGAGTGTTGACGGGTACAATACATTTTGGGTAAATTTTATTTATATGCTATTATTCATAATTAATAAATAACATATATACTGAAATATCACAATTAGATCATAATTATATACATATTAATGAAATAAAATATAAATGTAATGAAAACAAGGGTCATCTAACTTTGAAATGGTATTTATCCAATTTGGGGATTTTTTTAGTCAAGAAAGCAACAACCAACTTTGGGATTTAGGGATTGCGGCTTCCACTTCTACATTTGGATGGAAAGAAATTTTAAATATTTGACACAGACAATGGTTCTAGATCTTTGTTAACATCATTCTTCATTAATTAATTCTTCAATATTTTTCAAGATGATATAATAATAAAATGGCACTCTACTTCTTCAAATACTACCATTTTTAGTAATTTTAACATGTTAAGTAATTGACCCCCTCAACCTAAATTAATATTATGCAGCTAAGGAAAAGTGAAGCTTTATGTGCTAAAATAAAAAGGGTGTTTCTATATACACCATTATTTTTTCTATATACATCATTTTACTTTATATACCACATACAATTTTTATTTTTATCGCATTTTTTCTTGATACACCACACTATTTTCCAATTTTACCCTTCAATTTAAAGAAATAATTTAAATTAATTAAAAGAGAGAGAAAAAAGGAAGGCTAGCGTAAGAATTCTGAATCTGTTGTTCTTCTTCTCCGTCAATCTCCATCGATTGGCTCAAGACTCCTCACCGCCACTACCATCAGTCTGTCTCTCTCTAAACCCAAACCCATCAAGCTCTATCCTCTTTATTCATAACCAGGCCCAACATAGAAAAATAAAGAAGAAGAAGAAGAAGAAGAAGAAGAAGAAGAAGAAGAAGAAGAAGAAGAGGTTGTTGCTTGCCATCGAATTTCTCCCCTTTCTCCACTGAAATTTGTTGCCATCGCCTTCTCGAATCGAACTCAATTGATGGGTGTTTCTCGTTGATTATCGTCAAACTGGCGAACACACCCAATCCTTTTTTTCCGCGCTGCATTGGTGAGGGAACGAAGAAGATGACTGACGGATTGCTAGAGAAGAAGAAGAATTGAGAAGATGTGAGATTGCTGAAGAAGATGGTTGTATTGCTGCAGAAGAAGAAGATTCTTCCGCTTCTTCTTGCACCAATTTTTTAATTGTTTTTTACTTTATTTTATTTTATTTTTATTTAATAAGGATATTTGAGTAATTATCTAAATAATTATTCTTGAGTTATTTTATCTGGTGGTGTATATAGAAAAATAAGTAGTGTATTTAGAAACACCTGGGGGTGGGTCAGTACAGTATACCGAAAATTTCTGTAACAGCCCGGTCCCCAGGATGGGGACGGGGTTGTTATGCGTAAAATAGCACGAAAAATTAGAAATCTAGGGGGTGTTTCTAGAATTAAGCTAAATTAGCGCCTCAAAAACTTAAGCAACATAACTTTATGATTAGGAAGAACTTATCGTTTTCAACCAGTCAAAGGGTTCAAACAAGTTGAAGGAATGCCTATTCATAGGCTAATCAAATTCAAACAAAATCCAACAATTAATAGATAGGATTCCGACTCTTCAAATAAACAAGACCTCTCCATAGGTCACAACAACTACGACCCATCAATAGGTCAGAGGCAAATAAACTATTTTATGTCCTATTCATAGGACAAAAGCAATTAATCAAGATAAGACTCATTCATAGGTCAACTGGAAAATAAACAAAATCCAAGACTTAACCAAATATGACCAACTCATAGGTCGAAAACTGTAATGAAACATGCTTGGATTTATGAAAAGAAGTGGGACTTTATTATTATGATTCAATAAAGAATACAATTCAGATAAGCCCAAAAATAAAACATAGCATGCAATCATACTATGGGGAAACTGTATCAGAGTTTAAGCGGAAAACAATGGAGTAATATTGTATCACACAACAACATACTCATGAGCAATAATTTAGTCTGAACGAGATAGCAAGGCATGATCAACCCACAACAGTACATCGAGCCATCACCTCCCGCATCTCAACCTGTGAAAAACATTTTGAAAATATTTTGGGCGTGAGTACTAAAGCACTCAGTGGGTTAAACTTTTAACTCAATCTTTACTAAAAACTGTAACTATTATATCCAAAATATAAATACAGATAATGGGAAGCAAAACGCGAAAGCCCTTTCCATTTCTGCAAACTTTTACTTCTCTTTGGTACCCTGTAGCTCCTTTTGTCGTCTACTGCACTCTATGACATGTCGCTGATAGGAAAAGGGAGGGGTTACCTCGCTAATCCGAGAAGAGTGTACTAGGGATCACCTAGCATTGACCCTGATTATACCAGGGGTTACCTAGCATTGACTCCTTATAGTGATGCTCGGATCACGTGTATGTGCAGGGGTTACCTCACAGTGACACCTTTAGTGATTAACATCACAACTGCAAGAATCACAGTTCCTGCCTATCCTTTGATCTATGTTCTCTATAAAGTGCGTAATATGACATAAGCACAAAACTATATGTCATCCTCTAAATATAGCAACTAGGCTAACCTTTAATTCCTCTAGCAACTTAGTTCAATTATGCTTCTTATTCCTTAAACAGAAATCATTCTATAACTTGAGTTTAATGCTGAAAGCACAACCTAAAAAGTACAACTCATTATACACAAGTATAAAATACACAATAAACATTTAATATACTGTAACTTTAAACTATGAGTTTTAGACTTTAAATAAAAACTCTAAACTTAATCTATAAACTATGAACTTTGAACTCAACACCTTAACTTTTAACCCATATACTTTAGTTATGACAAGGCATAATCTGTTCTATTTAATTATGTCGAAGCATAATCTATATTTGCTAATTATGATAAAGCATAATCTATGTTCTCAGTAATTATGGCAAAGCATAATCTATGTTCTCAATAATTATGGCGCAGCATAATCTACGTTCTCAATAATTATACATCAATATAATACTATTACTCTAGCAGAGACTTGAGCAGATAATTTCTCAAATATTTTATTTGGATATTCTAACTATGACTATCACATTTATGAGTCAATAACTTAAATATAAATAGGTTTTGCAAATAAACCCACCTCAATTAGACCAACTCAGGTGATCAAACTTCTCGATACTCATCCGTCAGCTCCTCTGACTGGCTCAACAAGTCCTACAAGGTCAAACCTTATTTTAGGACTGCTACTCTAATTTTCAGAACTCGACTTTAATTTAATTGGAGCTTTTATTTACTTTAATCATATTTCAATTAAGAATACGCGACTCTAGAGACCTTGTACAACTTCAATAGAGAAGGAAATAAATTCAAAATATAATTTCCAATTTGATGGGACCAAAAGATTTGACAAAGGCCACTTTCCATAACTTGTCATTTCACTCATTTTTTTCACAGCAAACCTCGATTACACTTTTTACTTGTCCAAAAATTATGAAAATAATCAGGCATGACCCCACATATATCTTTATTAAACTATACATTTTTTGGAATTTTCTGAAATCACATGCTCTAGTTATAAAAATAACCGCCTGATTAAAATAATTGACTTTAATCAAAACTTATCGAAAAATTACGAAACTTAGCAGTCCTATAGGAAATAATTTTTCGAGCAACTTTACAGAAGAAACTTTTTCGATTTGACGACCCGAAACGGGTGAAAATGGGCAAAAACCGAAACTGATCGGCGCCCCTTTATTTTTCACATTTTCCGGCGTTTTCGTCGGATTTCGGCCACCGGACGACAACACTCTCAACATACGAAGTGAAGCACTATTTAAAACACACAACATATTAAAATTTCAACTATAAAGGATGAGAAATGGACCGAAACGAGACATCCGAAGCGGCGGTACGACGACGGCAATTCCGGCCATCCATGGCAGCGGTGGCTCTCCGGCAGCCTTCCGGTGCTTGATAGCTGCTCCCGCAGCAGCAGCACCCCTCCCCCCAAATAAAACTTAACATGGGCCCGCATGCGGGATTTACTCGGCGCAGGCTCGGGTTTCTCTCGTTCGTCAACACGAACGAGAGAGAAAGAGAGAGAAGAGAGAGAAATGAGCAAGGAATTATGAATCCCCCTTCCCCTATTTATAGGAAAAGCTGAGGTGGGGCGGGTATAACTTTTTCGGATATAAAATACTGATAAAGTGATTTCCGAATTCAATAAAAGTTGCTTTATTCAATGGCGAGGTCCAAATGACCTCTGACACAAAATCCAAAAATATCGGGAGACTCGTTGGCTTGAGTACTATTGAACCAACCCGGGGATGACGAAGAAGTCGTTTGAAGAGAAACGAGAAAAGATTCCCTTTCAAAAATTACTTTTACTATTCATTTCGACTGACAGATTTTGCTGTCGAGCGCTCGATTGACCACAGATAGGCAATCTGTAAACGCGAACGGATTCCTTGGATCATTTCCTATAAGATAGGCTTGTTAGAGCAAGTCTCGGATCAATGAGGAGGATTTCATAAATTTTTCAAATCACGAACGCTCGCAGAAATTACTATTCACAGGTTTTTCCTTTACGATTTTCAATTACGAGACTCTTGTGGATGTCAAAATAAAATTCTGAAAGCACCAATAGCTTCCTTTAGGTCGTTACATTCCAAAAAAGGCCAATATTGACTATCTTCCGGCGGCAAACGCAAAATCTCATAATCGATTTTCACATAAAATACATGAAAAGGTCGCGACTTACATCTGTTTTACTTTATTTTAGCTCCAATTATCTTCTTTAGTCTTCTAAATAAATTTAGAAAACTCACTAAGGTATTCTAAAATTCTGGGATGTTACAATTTCACGTCGTACCGTATACCGTACTGAAATTTCGATACCGACAAATCTCATACCGTTCTCGTACCGAAACTTTCGGTATACCGAACTTCGATATACCGAAGTTTCGGTATACGCCGTAATAGATATTGATGTCGTACCGATATTTTCGGTATACCGTACCGTACCGATATTATACAGTATATCGAACATACCGAACTTTCAAGGTATACCGAACTTTCACGGTATATCGAAAATACCGAAATTTTAAGATATACCGAAAATACCGAAATTCACATACGGTACCGATCTGAATTTTACAAATAACAACAAAAAAATCATGCCTCCATAATCAAAATACAAACATCAAACAAATTTAATAATCCATGTCTTAACAACCAAATTTCAAATATAATACTACTAAATGATTGATTAGCAACTATAAATCCAAATATCGTATTTCTTCTTTTCTTTTTATTAATTTTTCTTTTATTTCCTTTATTAATTAATTTACTCATAATATATAATATTTGATCCAAATATTTAATTAGATTATATATATTTATTAAGCTTTTATGTTACACCTCCTACATATTATATTTTTTAGGAATTTAATGAATCCTAACATTTTTTTTTTCTGTTCTTATGTAGTATTTTTCTTTCAATTCTTATATAACATACTTTACTAACTCATTTTTAATTCATAACTCGTGTATTTTTTATTATTTATATTTTCTAACATTTTGTGTTAAACTTACTAAATATTATATTTTTTTAAGAATTTAATGAACTCTAAAAGTTTTTTTTATCTTCTTATTTAGTAATTTTCTTTTATTTATCTTACAACTTACTTTACTCATAAGTCGTAATTGTAATGATGTTAGTTTATTATCTTTTATTAGTCATGTTGAACTCCAATATCTAACATCAAAGTGTTATTATCATAGTTTACATATATTCTAGTTTCTTATTATTATTTTATTATTTTTTTAACTTTTAGTGCTTAATATTGGAGAATAATATAAGGTTTCTATTTATTATGTATACTTTGAAATTGTTCATTTTCAATCATAACTCGTGTATTTTTTATTATTTATATTTTCAAACTTTTTGTGTTAAACTTACTAAATATTATATATTTTTTTTAGAATTTAATGAACTCTAAAAGCTTTTTTTATCTTCTTATTTAGTAATTTTCTTTTATTTATCTTATAACTTACTTAACTCATAAGTCGTAATTGTAATAATGTGAGTTTATTATATTTTACTAGTCATGTTCAACTCCAATGTCTAACATCAAAGTGTTATTATCATAGTTTACACATATTCTAATTTCTTGTTATTATTTTATTATTTTTTTTTTAACTTTTAGTGCTTAATATTAGAGAATAATATAAAGTTGCTATTTATTATGTATACTTTGAAATTGTTCATTTTCAGTCATAACTCGTGTATTTTTTATTATTTATATTTTCTAACATTTTGTGTTAAACTTACTAAATATTATGTTTTTTCTTTTAGAATTTAATGAACCCTAAAAGCTTTTTTTATCTTCTTATTTAGTAATTTTCTTTTATTTATCTTATAACTTACTTTACTCATAAATCATAATTGTAATTGTAATAATGTTAGTTTATTATATTTTATTAGTCATGTTCAACTTCAATTTCTAACATCAAAGTGTTATTATCATACTTTACATATATTCTAGGTTCTTGTTATTATTTTATTTATTTTTTAACTTTTAGTAATGCTTAATATTGGAGAAGAATATAAGGTTGCTATTTATTATGTATATTTTTAAATTGTTCATTGCAATTCATAACTCATATTTTTTTATTATTTATATTTTCTAAACTTTTACTTACATAATATTATATTTTTTAGAATATAATGAAATTTAAAATATTTTTTATCTACTTATTTAGAAATTTTCTTTTATTTCTCTTATAACTTTTTTTTTAACTTTTAGTGTTTAATATTTGAGAGGAGGATTGAGTATTTAATAATAAAAGGAATAAGAGTACTGGTTTTTAGTTATTACATGTAACTTTCAAATTTCAATTGTTCACTTTATCATGTAATAGTTTAAATTATACATGATTTATATGATATATTAAAAAAATTGTAAATATATGCAATGTTATAGATCATCATATATAATTTAAATATAATCATTTGATTAATTTTTTTCTTTTATTGATATATAATTGTCACTTATTATATTTGTAGTCATGTGTACTCAAATGAAATTAGTGTACTACAATAATCATAAGTTGTGAAAAAATAATAATAATAAAAAAATTAAAAAATTATCAGTATGGTACGGTATATCGGTATACCGTACCGTACCAATATACCGAAATATCGTTATATACCGAACTTTCGGTATATACCGAAACATTCGGTATACCGAATACCGATATATACCGAAAATATCGGTATATACCGAATACCGTGGTATACCGAATATTCGGTATACCGCGGTATACCGAAAATTTTCACATTTCATATCGATACCGTACCGAAAATTATCGATACGGTATCATACCGTACCGAAAACTGCGGTATACCGAAAATTCGACATCTTCGGTATTTTTTCGGTACGATAAGTGCGGTATTTCGATATTTCAGTATTTTTCCCCACCCCTAGAAACACCCAAATAAAATCAGTTTGAAGTGATTTTGATCAAGTGCTTTTGCTTGAAAAGGTGCTTCTTGAGTACCATGTTTTCCTACCACCAAAATATGTCACGTCTTCCATTTTACTAGTGCTAATAAATGATATGATAAAATTTAATTTAATTTTAGGGTTCACTGATTTCATTTTAGAGCATATATATTTATTTTTAAAAAATAATTATTGAGCGCAGTGAACGAGCCCACGCATTAATATCAGGTAAGTGCTACACAAGACATCGAATAAAAAAATTAAATTAATTTACTATAATTTTAGGCTATATGTTTATTTTAAAAAAATCAAATGCAATGCACGAGCACACGCATTAACGTCGCATGATTATACTGCGTGAGAATGAAAATTGAAATTAATTTACTTTAATTTTAGGGTTCACTAATTACATTTTAAAATATATATTTATTTCAAAAAAAATAATTATTGGATTCAGTGCATTAGCCCACACGTTAGCATCAGGCTCGAGTACTGTGTGAGACGCTGCATAAAAAAATAAATTAATTCAAAAAATTAAAAATATACTTTTAAAAAACAAAAAAAAAGAAAAAAGAAAAAAGGGAGACCATTGAAAAGAAAAATAAAAAAAAGGATAAAAAGGGGATCACTTTCTTGATTTTATATATAACTAGCATGTCTCTCGTGCGATGCACATAATCATTTTAAATATAAATAATATACTATTGATAATTTTAAAATTTATAAATTTCATTAAATAATAACATAAAAGAACCATCAAATAATAACATAAAAATCATCAACTGATACAGACGAAGGACCCATTGAATATGTTGATTCAAGAACCCGTCATTTGATTATAGGCAGCGGTCTCCCCAGATTGAGAATCAGGTTTGATCTTTCCTAGATCTTGAAAACCTTGACCCGTTGGCTATAAAATCAGCCCACTCCACCTCATCAGAGCACCAGCACATCGGCTCCTGTCGGGCCACTTAGCTCAACCTAACATCTCATGAATGCTCAGGATAATATGGTTCTGGCTACAACCTTCAGAAGATTCAGAAACCTAGAGCCCGAAACAAATATGATCATTCTCGCAAGCAATATGAGTTTATGGCAGATGTGGTTTGACGAGCTCGAGGACCCGACTAAAGAGACACATGAATAGGCCATTGGCTACTTCTTGGTCGTGACTAGTCGATGAGTGTAGAGAGATGTTAAGGCTAAGATAGTAGTCTCGACTACTGGTCTATATGTAAGTTGATTTTTTTTAATTTGTAAATTAGTCTTTTTACACTAACATGAATTATAATTTTTTTTGCCGGAGGCGCTCGTCAAAGAATAGAATAAACTTCATCCCTTTGACCCTGAGTACAAGGAGACATATGGGGATGATAATTATCGATGGTGGAGACCTCTATCAGTACTTGTAGATCGGATCCTGGGCAAAGATGGGGTCTATCAGATGTCATGGCTCAGAGTTGATTATATAAGTTAACTTCATGTGTATGCTTCATGTTATATATTATTTGACATTGTTCTTGATATGTTCTAATATTACGTTGCAGGCGATTGAGGTATGTAATATTGGACAACAGCACTAGGTTACTGTTCGTATCTATCTTACTGGGGTAGTCGAGTTGTATGACTCATTCATATTTCACATGGACGATCCGAGTGATCCCAAGTTATAAAAGAGATGGGATAGAGAGTTGATGCTCCTTCTTCGTCTACTGTCACGTCTACTCGCATGTACTGAATTTTGGTGTGATCATTTTATGCCACCGAGACATGTTTTTGTGATGGCGTTGGACAGATCTATCCGAAATCAGTATTTGCAGGCAGATGCAACTAACTGTGGAGTGTACGTCTGTATGTACGTGGATCATATGTTTGGTAGAAGCCCTCCATTGGAAGTAATGGAGGCATATGTACATGTTTATTGTGCGTCTATGTGTTTTCCTCTCTTCATCATCTTGTTCTTCAAATGATAATAACACAATTTGTGTATCGCCCTCGAGAAAATAGCCTCAACAACATTGTTAGTGTCATCTATACTTAAGTGTTCGGATTATCATAATTTGTATGGCAATATGGCAATTTCAAAAGAACACAAAAAGATTTTGGTTATTCATGTTTGAATAACATGTTCTGGACATTTCTGTGAACATTCCGTTGCTAATCTGATTAAAGATCAAGACATGTACTTAATCATGTTCAGAGACATAATCATGTACATGGTTGTCAAGAGAGTTTACAAGAGACATGCCATACTAGATTCAAGGAGTTGAAGCTGCAGATTCAAGATGGACATTTCAGAATAGAAGCTGCCTTGTTCGCGATGAAGATTAAGAAGGAAAGAAGGAGTTCTATTCAAGGAAGACATCTAAACTAGGAAAGTCCGATTTAACTAAGAAAATTATTTTCTTGTTGAATCCTAGTCAAAGGAGGACTTTTGATTACCTTGTTAAGGCTATAGTTGTTGTTTATAAATAGTCTGGGAATCAAACTAGATTAGATGACACGAGTTTTAAGAATACACAAAGGGTAGAGAGTCCAAAAAACTTCATATTCGAAGCATATAGTATTCAGGTAGACTAGGTTTGATCGGTTAGATCATTGTGTTTCTAGTTTGTGTTTGAAACTCACTTTCATACACACTTAGAGGAGTCTCGGGAGAGATTTCCTGTGGGAACTAGAGAGATTCTAGGTTGTGAGGGGAGCTCACAATTCAGTTTAGTAAAAGAGGTTGAATCGGGTAGGAAAGGGGTCGAGTGACGGGAATCTTCATGTAATAACCTTTGTAACCATTCAACGGAGTAGTAAACTATTTTTCACGGATTTGATAAGTTCCTCTGACATAGATCAGTTGACCGAACAGGGTTACCAACCTCGTGTTCTTTATTTGTTCAGGTTTTTACATTCTGACCTTACATGTTCACAACGATGTTCAAGTACATGATGATAAACATGACCGCACAGTTTATGTAACTTCAATTGGTACCAGAGCGGGTCGCCTTTGGTGTTAGTGCGAAAAGAATCCTGAAAGCTACATATCTGTGTGAAGGTTTTGGTTGCATTCCAGCTATGAGTGCAATCAAAGAAGGATGATCTACGGTCAGACCACCACTGCTAGAAGGCAAAAACTATCCCTATTGGAAAGCAAGGATGAGGGCGTTTTTTAGATCACTTGATGGACTCGCGTGGAAGAGTATCACTGAAGGATGGGAAAAGCCAACTGTTGCTAAAGAAGGAAAGCATGTGGAGATTGAAGAAGGAGAGTGGACTGTACCACAGAAGAACTGGTACAATGTCAACTATAAGACTCTCAATGCAATATTCTCTGCAGTGGATCTTAAAACATTCAGCCTAATCTCAACCTGTGAGACTGCTAAAGCTGCATGGGATATTCTGAAAACTACCTTTGAAGGGACTAGTTCTGTGAGGCTGTCAAGACTTCAAAACCTGACTTCAAAGTTTGAAAGTCTCAGAATGGAAGAATCCGAATCCATTGGTGAGTTTAATGCTAGATTAAGGAGCATATCAAAAAAAAGTTTTGCTCTCGGAGAACCTATCAGCAATGAAAAGCTTGTGAGGAAGGTTCTCAGATCTCTTCCAAAGAAGTTTGCCTACAAAGTTGCTGCCATAGAGGAAGCTAAGGACATCAAGAATATGAGACTTGATGAACTGATTGGATCATTGAGAACGTTCGAGATGAATCTAGAAGATGATGACAGCAGCTCAAGGAAGCAAGGTATTGCTCTTAAAGCTGAAATTTCTGAGGATGTTCCTGAATATGTACAGAAACAAAAACCTGTACTCGATTCAGAAACAATGAATAATATGGTCCTTATCACCAAGAACTTTAGTCGAATGCTTAAGAGAGTAAATAGACAGTCTTCCAGAAGGTCAAACAACAGAAGACAACAACCTGGAACTTCTCAGCAAGATAGAAACTCCAACAGTGAGCAGAAAGAGTTTCAATCATCAAATACAAAGAGAGAAATTCAGTGTAGCGAGTGTGATGGTTTTGGATATATTCAAGCAGAATGTGCCAACATTCTGAAGAAGAATAAAAAGAACTACAATGCCTCTCTTAGTGATAATGATTCTGAAAGTAGCAGTGAATCAAAAGAAGAGACCTATGCCTTTACAGCAAAAGTCTCAGAGTTCCAGGATCCTTTCGAACTTGCAGAAGAAGATGAAGACTCAGACAATGATGATGTCAGTCATGAGGAGTTTGTTCAGACATACAAGGAGATGAATGAAAAATAGCTTGAATTAGTTGAGATCAACAAAACTCTTCAATCTCACAACAAAGATCTTCTCTCGGAAAAGGAGAAATTAATCAAATCTGATGAAGAACAGAAGGCCATTATTCAACAGCAGAAGAAGGAGATTGAAGAACTGAGTACAGAACTGAAGTCCATCAAAAGGAATGTCAATATGCTGAATAATGGAGCTGAGAATCTTGATAAGATTCTTACTAACCCAGGACACTCCGGGAAAAGTCATTCAGGTCTTGGATATAATGGTGGAAAATCTAAGACTGTGTTTGTCAAAGCAAGTACAAGTCAGATAGTGCATGTACAAATTAATGTTCAGATCATCCAGAAGAACATGAAAAATACGATAATTGTTAATAGTGGCAACAAGAAAAGAATCATATGTCACTATTATGAAGAAAAAGGTCACATTCGACCTCACTGTGAGAAGTATCTCTTTGATCTAAAAAGAATGACGAGAAGATTTGTGGCTCAACATCCCAGCAATACTCAAAAGAAATCGGCCACTCAACAAAGGAAGAAGCCGGCTCAAAAAAAGTAATAGGTTGTAAAGCAGACTAGTCTAATTGCTCATACTTCGTTGAGAGTGGAAGATAAAGGAAGCTGGTAATTTGATAGTGGTTGTTCAAGACACATGATAGGAGACTGCTCTGTGATGCAGAATCTGAAAGCTTGCTCATCAAATTTTGTTACTTTTGGAGATGGAAAGAGAGGCAAAGTAATGGGAAAAGGAGAGCAGACAGTTGAAGAAATGCCCAAACTCAAGAAGGTTATGCTAGTTGATGGACTCAAAGCTAATCTGATAAGTATTAATCAACTATGTGATGATGACATGACTGTAGTCTTCACCAAGAAAAGCTGCAGAGTTATGAATAAGAACAATGACTTATTCATGGAAGGGAAGAGATTAGCTGACAACTGTTATCAGCTACATGTTCATGCACAATATTCTTTAACATGTCAAAGAACATCTATTGAAGAGTCAGAGATCTGGCATCAGAAATTTGGACACATCAACTTCAGAAATCTTCAGAAGATCATCAGTAAGGAGATTGTCAGAGGGTTACCTCAGATCTGAATTGACAGAGAGAAAGTCTATGGTCCATGTCAGATTGGGAAATAGTCCAGATCTCAACATAAAGAAGTGCAAGACAGAACTTCCAAAAGAATTCTAGATCTCATTCATATGGATCTAATGGGGCCTATGGCTGTGGAAAGCTACGGAAGAAAGAAGTATGTCCTTGTCTGCATTGATGATTACTCAAGGTTTACTTGGGTTGACTTTCTCAGAGACAAGTGTGAAGCTTTCACAACATTCAAGAGATTAGCCTGCAAAATCACAGTTGAGAAGGATGATCAGATTATCAGAATCAGAAGTGATCATGACAAGGAATTTGAGAACCAGTACTTTGATACATTCTGCAGTGAGAATGGTATCAATCATGAGTACTCAGCTCCCAAAACTCCTCAGCAGAATGGAGTTGTGGAAAGGAAAAACAGAACTCTTCAGGAGATGGCCAAAACCATGATTGCTGCTAAAGGAGTTGCTACGATGTTTTGGGCAGAAGCTATCAACACAACATGCCACATCAGCAACAGAGTTCATCTCAGACCAGGTACTCTCACTACTCCATATGAGATTTGGAATGAAAAGAAGCCAACAGTGAAGTACTTTCATGTGTTTGGAACCACATGTTATATTCTCAATGATAGAGAGTACCTCAGCAAGATGAACAAAAGAGGAGTTGAAGGGATGTTTGTTGGATACTCGAGAAATAGTAAATCATATAAGATTTACAACAAAGATACAAAGGCTGCAATTGAGAGAGTCAATATCAGATTTGATGATCAAGACAATACTATCAATACTCCTGAAGATGATGTTCACACAGATGTGTTCAAACATCCTAAGGTTCATGATGACACATATAGAGAAGCTGAAGAACAGACAGTAAGGCATAGAAAGCCTTTGAAGCAAATCATCAAAAATCATCCTACTTCAGAAGTAATAGGAGACATTCATGAAGATAGGATGGCCAAGAGCACTCTGAGAAAAAGAATGTATGATGAAATATCCTATGTCTGTTTCACTTCCAAGATTGAACCCAAGAACATCCAAGAAGCTCTTAAAGATGACTACTAGATAGAAGCCATGCAGGAAGAACTTCTTCAGTTCAAAAAGAATGATGTCTGGGACCTGGTGCAGAAATCTGAAGGAGTCAACATTGTGGGAACCAAGTGGATTTTCAAGAACAAGACTGATGAAGCTGGAAACATTACAAGAAACAAAGCTAGACTGGTTGCACAAGGTTATTCTCAGATAGAAGGCATTGATTTTGATGAAACCTTTGCTCCAGTCACAAGGATTGAATCAGTCAGACTTCTTCTAGCCATGACATGTATCATGATGTTCAAACTATACCAAATGGATGTCAAGAGTGCTTTTCTGAATGGATTCTTGAAGAAGGATGTGTTTGTTGCACAACCTAATGGATTTGAAGACCCACATCATCTTGAGTTTGTGTTTAAACTAAAGAAGGCATTATATGGCTTAAAGCAAGCTTCTCGTGCATGGTATGAAAGATTGGCTACATACCTAGTAAGCAAGAGATACAACAGAGGAGGAGAAGACAGAACACTGTTCATCAGGAAAGAAAAATCACAAGTAATTGTGGTTCAAGTATATGGGGATGATATAGTGTTTGGATCAGTGTTTGATAAGATGGTCAAAGACTTCATCAAAGACATGGAAACTGAATTTGAGATGAGTCTTATTGGAGATCTAAAATATTTCCTAGGACTTCAGATAAAGCAGTCAGAAGAATAGATATTCATCTCTCAATCCAAGTATGCCAGAAACCTAGTGAAGAAGTTCGAGCTTGAAAATTCTAAGCACAAACGAACTCCTATCAGCACTACAGTCAAGATTGGAAAAGATGATGCAGGAACTGAAGTAGATCAAACTCTCTACAGAAGCATGGTTGGAAGTCTTCTATACCTCACTGCAAGCAGACCAGATATAGCATACAGTGTGGGAGTGTATGCTAGATATCAGTCCTGTCCAAAGGAGAGTCACATGAAGGCTGTTAAGAACATCATCAAGTACATCAATGGAATTGTTGAGTATGGTTTGTGGTATACTTCAGATACAAATATAAGTATTACTGCTTACTGTGATGCTGATTGGGCTGGATCTCCAGATGACAGAAAAAGCACTTCAGGTGCTTGTTTCTTTTTAGGAAACAATGTTGTTTCCTGGTTCAGTAAGAAGCAGAACTGCATATCTCTATCTAAAGAAAAAGCAGAATACATTACAGCAGGGAGCAACTCTACTCAGATCATCGGATGATGCAGATAATGAAAGACTATGAAGTTGGTCATGATACTCCTATTCTGTACTGTGATAATATAAGTGCTATCAATATCTCAAAGAATCTAGTGCAGCATTCGAGGACCAAACATATAGACATCAGACATCACTTCATCAGAGAGCTGGTTGAAGAAGAAGTGCTAAAGATTGAACAAATGAAGACTGAAGATCAACTAGCTGATTTTTTCACCAAGGGATTGGCTTCAGCTCAATTTCAGAAACTCAGAGCAGCCCTTGGGGTGTGCTTGGTTCAGTAATACCAAGAAAAAGGGCATGAGTGTGACCATTTTACACTCAGCAGGAAAGAACCATTCCTACACAAAGGGACTGAACATTCCCATAAATGTTCTTACAGATGTACATGATCATGATTCAAACCCTGAGTACAACTTTGTCAACGGCTAGTTCTGACGTGCTATCGTCATATCTGATTTTCTGGGATTTTTCTCCTATTTCTTAGTCTAACGGAAACCTGAGAACAGAATACTCTCTTATATATATGTTTAGCCGTTTAGAGAGAACGTTCATTTTTCAAATTTTTGAAATAAAAAACACTTCTCTCTTGATAAAACCTCTGAGTTTTCTTCCATGTTTGACATTGATTTTCTTGCCGTTTCATCTTATCATATTCCCATATATTTTCAATGGCTCCAAAATGAAAGCTCGTTCATCCCAAGAAAGTTGTGAAACCCAGAATGAGGTATGAAAAAGTTACATATTCCAAACCTCAAGATCAGTTCTACGAGGAAAATGAGTTCGACAGGTAGGTTCAAGGAGAATCAACATACAAGAAGCCTGTTCAGAGGGCACTTCATGATGAATCTTCGAGCAAAGATACATAAGAATTGATTGAAACATTTTGTGGGGACGAAGAGGATGAAGACATGGAAACAGAAGAACAAGAAATTGCTTTTTTTTTAAAGAAAATAAAAACCCTAAGTCTTTTGATCGATGATCTTTTGAAAGAAGCTGCGAAGTCATACGATGTCAACAGAAAAAAAGGCAAGAACAAAGGGAACTGCAGTCAAGAAATCTAAGAAGACTACAGCCTCTTCATCAAAGAAAATCGTCACAGCACCTACTGCCCAAGCCCTTCAGAAAGAGAAGAGATCTGCCGCTAATGATCAAGTTAAGCCTTCTGATGTGCCTGAACATGTTGATGCACATGTTGCAGAGAAGAGCACTGCTGAGACATCTACTCCAGCTAGTGTTATGCTGAAGTCGCCTACTCAACCTTCCACTATAGAAGGTGATGATGAAGATAAGGAAGATGATATTCCCTTAAGCTTGAAGATGAAAGCCATAGTTGCTGCTCTAGCAAAAGGAAAGAAGAAGGTTATTCATAGACCTTTAGTTGCTGATCCGACAGAGAAAGAAGCCGTTCAGAGTTTATCCTCTGAATCTGCTAAGAAGACTCCTGTTCCACAACAGGAAAAATTGTTGGCGTCTGCTCAATATGATCCTTTTGCAAGATCTCCGGTCAAGAAGAAAACACCAAGGAAAAAGGCTTCTACTAATGTGGTGCAGTTAGTTCCAAGAACTCATGTGACCAGAAGTCGAGCATCTGCTACTCTACCATCCACTGCTGCATCAACAAAGAAGAAGAAAGCCGTTGTATCAACTGGTCCTTCTAAGAAGGTCAAGAAAGTTGACCAGCCGAAAGATGTACCTGAAGATGTTCACTCTCATTCAAGTGAACATGAGTCTGAAGTTTACAAACAAGTTATCCGTGTTCCAGGTACTTCAAGTCAATCAATCTTTCACTCTTCCAAATATGCTGATTTATGGGAAAAAGTGAAGCAGAGGTCCATAATCTCTGAGAAGAAGGTGGATAAGGATACATTGTTGGCTACTGGGGTGTATACCTTATTGGAGTAAGCTGGTCTACTAAGCACTGTGCAAAGGGTGCAAGAGTTCATTCCAAAGGTGGTTACTGAATTCTACTGCAACTTGACCAAAGCAATTGATGATCCAGAGTCTGAAGACTTCTAGAAAGTCTATGTGAGAGGTGAGATGTTGCAGTTTTCTCCAGATCTCATTAATAAATTTTTGGGATGTGCATCTGAGGGGGAGTACAAGGAGATTGATGACTGGGGATGGTTGCTGAAGAATTGACCCAAGGCATCTACAACAAATGGGCCATCACATCCCTAAACTATTCCAACCTCCAAGCTGACTCACAAATATGGCGCCCTATTCAGAATCTTGATCCACCATTGGCTACCAACTAAGCACATGGCAGCAGTGACTCAAGCTCAGGGGAGGTTTCTGTATCACCTCGGAACTGGGAAGCAGTTCAATTATGGTGAGTTTGTATTCAGCAAGATCATCAGCGGTGCAGAATCTACAGTGGTCAAAGGTCCACTGTGTTACCCATCATTGATCTACAGCATCATCAAGCAATAGAAGAAGAATGTTTCTTCAAAGAAAGACAAGATTATACCTCTCAACAAGCCTCTAGTAATCAAGGTTGCTCCTGAAATAGGAGATCCTCATCTTTGCCTCCAGTTCAAGCAGTTCATATCATCCAAGAAAGGAGTGGATGATACTATTGAAGAATCATCTCCAAAGGGTACTATGCTGAGATTTTTAGAGAAAAGTCTGGAGTTTCATGCTCGTTTGATTTCTGAGCATACTTCTGAGAAGATGAAGATTCAAGCAATGATTGTTGATCTTTCATCAGGAGAAGAGTTTGCCTCCCAAGCAGCAGATGTTCATGAGAATGATCATAACTTGCACAAGCTTACAAGTATTGCCGAAGCTGCTACTCAGAAGAAATCTCTTCCAGTACAAAAGCAAGGTGAAGCACAGACTGCAGCACAAGTTAAAGAAGCAGAAGCTGTCCAAGAGGAGACTGCAAAAGAGGCTCATGAAGAGGAGGCTCAACAAGAAGAGGCTGCTAAAGAAGAGGATGATGAAGAGGAGGCTGAGGAGGATGCTGATGATGGAGAAGAGACTGAGTATGATGATGCTAAAGCAGGTTCTAAAGAAGGAGAATCTGAAGGAGATGATGATGCACAAGACCCTGACAAATCCGAGTAGTTTCTGAATATTATTCATTTACCTTTCTCGGTGGCAAATAGGGGGAGTAATGTGATAAGTTTTTTTGTTATTTTTGTGTTTTTCTGTTCTACTTATCTTGCATCATGTTTTGCAAGGTATTTTATTTTTGCTTTAATAGCTTGTATTAGCTATTTTGATATGGAATAGATTTTTCTTCCCTATATGATTCATATCTGCTGAAAAAAAAAATTAAAACTGCTATCAAAAGATAAAAAAATATAAAGAAAATAAAAGGTCAATATAGCATAGCAGGTACAAGCTGATAAAAAGTGAAACACAGCTGAATCATATGATGTTCTTCACAAGATTCAAGTATGTTTTTAAGTACCTAATCCTACTGTTCAAGGGTTGTGTTCTTTTAAAACATGGAGCTGATTTTCCACCAGATAAAGACAAAGAGAGAGATTTTTAGTGCCATCTGCACTTAAGTGTTCGGATTGTCATAATCTGTATGGCAATATGGAAATTTCAAAAGAACACAAAAAGGTTTTAGTTATTCATGTTCGAATAACATGTTCTGGACATTTCTGTGAACATTCCGCTACTAATCTGATTAAAGATCAAAACATGTACTTAATCATGTTTAGAGACATAATCATGTACATGGTTGTCAAGAGAGATTACAAGAGACGTGCCATACTAGATTCAAGGAGTTGAAGCTGCAGATTAAAGATGGACGTTTCAGAATAGAAGCTGTCTTGTTCGTGATGAAGATCAAGAATGAAAAAAGGAGTTCTATTCAAGGAAGACATCTAAACTAGGAAAGTCCGATTTAATTAAGAAAATTATTTCCTTGTTGAATCCTAGTCAAAGGAGAACTTTTGATTACCTTGTTAAGGCTATAGCTGTTTTTTATAAATAGCCTGGGAATCAGACTAGATTAGATGACACAAGTTTTGCGAATACACAAAGGGTAGAGTGTCCAAAAGACTTCACATTCGAAGCATATAGTATTCGGGTAGACTAGGTTTGATCGGTTAGATCATTGTGTTTCTAGTCTGTATTTGAAACTCACTTTCATACATACTTAGAGGAGTCTCAGATAGATTTCCTATGGGAACTAAAGGGATTCTAGGTTGTGAGGGGAGCTCACAATTCAGTTTAGTAAAAGAGGTTGAATCGGGTAGGAAAGGGGTCGAGTGACGGGAGTCTTCGTGTAATAACCTGTGTAACCATTCAACGGAGTAGTAAACTGTAACAGTCTGGTCCCTTAGGCGGTTATTTTTGATGGGTACGAGGTGTTAGGCGTAAAAGCCGAAGAAAATAGATAGATTAATTGGAATCCAGGGGGTGTTTTTAGAATTAAACTAAGTTAGCGCCTCAAGAACTTAGGCAACTTAACTTTATAACTTGGAAGAACTATCATTTTCAACGAATCAATAAGGGTCAAAGGGTTCAATTGGGTCAAATGGGTCAAAGGATTCAATTGAGTCAAAGGAACGCCATATCATAGGCCAACCGAAATTTAAACAGAATCCAAGGACAAACAAATAGGAATTTGAATCTTTAAATAAACAAGACCTCATCATAGGTCACATCAACTAAGACTCATAAATAGGTCGGAGTCAAATATATCTTATTGTTCCATTCATAGGACAAGGCAAGGAACAACTCAAGATTAACTAGAAACGAGTAGAATCATGCTTAAAAGAAAAGCCCCTTCATAGGCGAACAACAACAACAAGCATGCAAGACCCATTCACAAGTCAATTGAAACTGAATAAATACCAATATGGTCAACAATAGGACTTCTCAAATGACTCAGAATCAATACAGGAACAACTGATATATCAAAAGAACATGCTTCAAAGACTTTATTGATAACTAGGATTCATAGCATTTAAAACATGCTACTATCAAGAATCAAGTTACACATATCAAGACTAAATACTAACATCAAAGTACTAAGCAGAAACATAGCGGAAGAAAATATGTAACCATATAGAGCAACAAACTTGGAAACCTCAGACAACTCAGACAACCCCACCAGCAGCACATCATCGGCCTCAGCATCTCAACCTGAAAATATTTGAAAAAAAGGGTGTGAACACTAATGTACTCAGTGGGGTTTTATGAGAAAACTCTTGATAAACTTTAGAAATATCGAATCATAAACTGACAGCATATGGAGAGCAAAACGCAAAACCCCTCTCCATATCCGCAAAACCTTTTTCTTTCTTTTCCGGTGTCTTCTTTGGCTCAAACCTGTTGTCTACTGCACTCTTAGGCATGCTTTAGGATAAGAGAGGGGTTATCTCAAGTATCCTCCTGAGTATGCTAGAGGGTTACCCAGCAGTGACTCTCTTTCCTTTCAAATGTTCAACTCGGTGACTCGAAGGTCACGGCATGATAATGCAAATAAACTGTTCTTTGAGCTCGATAACCTGTTTACAACTGAACTATATCCTTCCTTAAATTCCTCTTTACTTAACCTTAACCTTCCTTTCTTAACCTTAACCTTCCTTTCTTAACCTTAACCTTCATTTCTTAACATTAACTGTAACGCCCCGATCTCGGGAGAAGAGAAGGGGACCGGTGCGCTACTTGGGGGAAGGGGGAAGGGGTTGTTGAATAGAAGCTATCAAAAAAATAGGGTTAGTGCCCTAAAAATTTGGGCAGCATAACCTCTATAAATGGATCAATCCACGCTTTTAAAGCGTATGAAATGACTCAAACCAGATACCATGACTCTTAGGATGAACCCAAGAAAGAATAACAAAGGCAAACTTCAATGTAAATAATAACAGTTCAAAGGTTAACTGTTAATAGGTTAGGCATGAAAAAGGCCAGACTGATGTCTGTCCAAATACTTAAAGTAAAGAGATGCCAGGCTTCCGCCTGTCGTGAAAGCAATATAAAGCCAGGCTTTTGCCTTGACATGAAAAATAATGTAAAGCCAGGCTTGCGCCTATCTGAATAAGGAAAGTAAATAAATGTCAGGCTTTTGCCTGTCAGGAACAGAAAGTAAACGGGATTCGGAGAACCGAACACTCCATAACAGTAAAGAAAGCAGGATTCGGAGAACCGAACACTCCATAACAATAATCAGAGTAAGAGGAAAAGAACGTAGTGCATTTATTCAGACTTAAAAGGAAGCATGTTCTCAGTTAGACTCCATAGAGGAAAAGGAAACATATACATCAAACTATAGCCCTTCAGCCTTAGCACAGCCGTCCACCATTCCGCAGCTCATCCTGAAAATATTTGAAAAGATTTTTGGGCGTGAGTACTAATGCACTCAGTGGGTACTTTTGAAAAAAACCTTCATAATCATTTTATAAAACAGAATATCCAATCATATTTTAAGCATATCATGGAAAGCTTTTAAAGTAGAAAATTTGTGAATTCCATGTATACTAAATCAATTTAGTTCCATCTTTGCGCGCCACTCTCCCCTAGAACGCTTACGGTGAGTCGGTTCGTGTACACAACCCGGCTGCTTAAGGTTGGGCACTGCCCTATTTGTTTGGGGCTCAATATCGTGAACCATTGTAGTTTCATCACCAAAAACAGCAGTAAGACTTACATGAGTCGGGAGAGCACATCAAATACAGTCATGAGTTGGATATTCAATCATATTCATTTTATAAATATCATGGCTTAATAACCCAAAATACATTTTTATATAATAAAAACCCACCTGGTAATCTGATCTGGATAGCTAGATCTAGATTCTGATTCTGGTCTCAACTAGAAATCTCTTTCTTCTGAGCCTACAAGATTATCCGACAACTTAGTTTCGATGAAAGACTACCATTAGGTCAAAATCTAACCTTTCTTAGCCATGAAGTAAATATTATAAAATCTACTATCTTAATACACAGCACCCGGGTCATCAAAATATTTTGACTCTTAAGGGAACTTTACTCAGGGCATTTTTATAAAGAAAAACCCTTTTGGAAGTTTTGACATGCGGGGTGGTCAAACCCGTATCCTAAAATTAACTCGGTACAAATAAATTCATACCGCAAGATCCGCCCATTATAAAAATATGAAACTTTAAATAAAAATACTATATTTTGACACGGAACAACTTTTGAGCTTAAAAATACGATAGAGCTATCCACGAAGGATAGATCTGAAAAAGTCTACAATTTAATAATCGGATACTCAAAATATACCTGAAATTAAAAAGTGACAACATGGAAAATGTATATAAATATACATAGAACATAAAATCCTAAAGACACTTTTTGATCTGGTGACTCGAAAGAGTCACCGATTTGAGATGGTGGTTGCGACTTTTGGCGGCAGTCACGACGATTTTCCATCGTGATCGTCCGTCGTGTCATCATTTCAATCACGTATTCGTGATCTACGCGTTGACACCTTCAAAATGACTATTTCAGAAATGAAATAGGAAACTAGAGTTGTACCTTCTCTAGAAGCTGTTCGGCATTTCGATTTTGAAAATGAATGAAAAATGAAACCTTAACCTCCTATTTATAGAAGAAAAATAAATAGGATAATAACGAATAAAAGAAAGAGGATAATGATGGAATAGGATAATGATGGAAAAAGAATAGGATAATTACGAATAGGATAATATTTCGAAAAAGAAATTGGATAATGACGGATGTGCTTTAGTTATCCAAATCTATTACCTTTCACCCTAAAATTGTGCCAAGTGTTCATTTGAACTCGAAATTGGAAAATTCAAAGTTTGGCACGATGCTTGAAAATTTTTCTATCAGCCGAGAAAAATATCAGAACATATTTTTAAAGGAATTTTGGACCAAATTAAATTTTAATAGATGTCCCTGGCTGTGATTTTCCTTTATTTGAATCCGTTAAGGACCCAACTTATTTCTTAGATTACCCTCAGGTAACATATGCCGAATAAAACCTTCTAAAATATTTCGGGGTATTACATTAACCCTCCTTACTTACTTAACTTAGCTAGCAATACCAAGCCTAGAGCAATCGTCTAAGGGCTAATTATTTAATTGAGCATGATCTCAGCCTATAAGGGATTTATCACTACTCTAGAATGCAATACTTAGCTAAATAAGCTTTAGCAAAATCCAACATTCTAATACGAGGAAATGAACGTGGATAAATATCGATTGCAATTAAAGTAATTCTAAACATCTCATGCTAACATAAATTGTATATAAACAATTCTAGCATATCTAAACATGCTTGAGAGCTCACTTAACTTATAATAACTTCTTTTACTTTATCAAACTCAAATAACAATTTAACATAATCATGCATAAAACTTCCTTCCTTCCATTCCTTTCCTTGTACAGAGACTAAACAGGCATAGCATAAAATACTTTTATTGGATATTTCACATTTTCCCTATCATGCTTCTAGAGCTTACTAGCTCAAACCATATACTTGGTTTAGTATCACGCACCTCGATGATGAGCATCTCGATAACGAGCACGTAGATGAAGCAACGAACCCAGAATCCTTCCTCGGGCCTCCTCGGGGTTCAACTCCTCTTTACGAAAGTCGATCAACGACTTAGCGGCCCTATTGGAGATCCTAACAAGAAATCGAAATAATATCTAAACACCCTCCCCATAACTATAACTTAAAACACGAGAATTTGAACGATTTAAACGCGCGAAAGTACTGAAAACGGGGACGGAATGTCTGACTCAAACGATCATGATTCTGGATGACCGGCCACTGCTACATTTTAGATCTTCAAAATAGCTTCGATTTGAGTACTCATGGGCCTCATAGTTCCAACCGAGGCAAAAGTTATGGCCTCCGCACGAAAACGTGTCGGAGCTGCCTCGACACCATGCGCCGCGGCGGCAAGGTGCGCGCCGGCGGCCCTCCAGCGCGCCCGCGCACTCCTGGCCGAGGAGCAACCCCCGCCGCGGTGGGGTCCTGCACCGCGGCGCCTCTCTTTGGCCGCGGGGGCTCCGCCGCCGCGCTCTCTGCTCCAATTCTCTCTCTCAACTGGGGGTGCGTTCACGAAGAGCGCTCCCCTCTCTTCTCTCTCTCTCTCTCTCTCTCTCTCTCTCTCTCTCTCTCTCTCTAAATTATCAGAATGAGGATGGGATGAAAATACTGAAGGGGGGAGGCTTCTATTTATTGGAAAAATAGCGGCTTCCTCGAGAAGCTATTGCAGTGCAACAATACTGCTTCAAAAATATCGAGTTCGGTTAAAAGGCGCTTTATTCGATGGCGAGGTCCAAATGACCTCATTCACAAAATCCAAAAATATCGGGAGGTTCGTTGGCTCGATTACTATTGAACCAACTTGACTCGGGGTAAAGAACGAGTCTTTTGAAGAAAGACGAGAAAATATTCTCTTTTCAAAAATAAAGCTACTATTCGACACAAGGGATAAATAAAATTTCCGAGCGTTCGATTGACCTTAGAATGAAAATCCGGGAGCGCCAACGGATTCCTTGAGAAATTTTCTAAATAAGCTTGAAAAAACTAGGTCGAGTCAACACACGAGATTTCGCAAAATTCTAACGATCACGCTTTTACGGAAAAACACTATTCATAACTTCTTTAAACACGTTTTAAATCACCGGGAACTCAAACGACTTCAGATTTAAAATTCGAAAGCACCGGCATGCTCCTTGGGTCAACGTCTTCCAAACGCAACCAAAATTGGCTATAATTGAGCTCAGATTGAAATTCTCAAAAAGACAATTTCACGAAAAACGACCCTAAAATCGCAGTTAACTACCAAAACGTCCTTATCAAGGTTCCGATTAAATTTCTTTAATTTTATAAATATATTCTGAAAACCTGGGGTTTTACATACTACACCCCTTAAAAAAAAATTCATCCCGAAATTTACTTCCCCTCAAACGGAGATCTGGATACCTCTTCAAGAACTTAAAGCCTTACTGGAACGACAATGGTTCAAAACCTTCACTATACGGTTAAGAGTAGCCTGAGGCCTTCCTTTATAAATTAGTCCTCACGCTTGACTAGTACTTCTATAACTGTTCTTCTTTTCTTCCTCAAAGCTTGAGCATCTTCTATCTTTTCTTCCTAATGAGATCTGTCTCGAAATATCGCTTCACACGAGCTCCTTATGATCTGCATTCAAGCGAACCCCTAGAAACTATTCGAGCAACGAAAGAAATAAAAGAAAAATTCTCCAAATTGCTCCTCGAGCACGGGCAATTTCAATGAGCCCATGCTTCTTGTTTCGCTTGGCTTTGCTTTTACTTTTGACTTTACTTCTCGCAGCTTTGAAAAACTTCAATGGATTCGAACTAGATGATAAACTTGAATTAATCGAGCACTTCCTTCGATGGTTCCTTGCACATTTTATCACGCTCAAAAATCACTTTATCTTCATCTTTAACTTCTTGAGGTTCGACTTCTTCATCTTCTTGGGACGTACTTCGTGATGCATCTCAATCTTAAATTCTCGATGCAACTTAAATCTAAACTTCTTCATCGCAGTCATCTGACTTCATGGCTCCTGCTGATGGTCACCATCACTTGCAGGCGTAATCATCGCAGTCTGGGCTTTAGCTGCATGCTTGAAACTTTCTTTCCGACATTTCTTAGATCACCTCCAAACGCAACGAGCTGAGAAATCTTCTTAGAAACATGCGTCCTAAACTTAGAGAATACTACCTGGCGCTTACTTAGATTCTACTTCCTTCTAGGAAACACTATCTCTTATTCCTCCAACCTTGACTAAAAGGAATTCTGCTATAGCTTTCTACTTTATTCCAAGATCCACACTCGAGTACTATGAGTGGGAACAAAATAAATGAATTCCTCTGAGTGAGGGCTTTATCTTGATCAATAATTCTTTAACAAGCTTAAAAGCCAGAAGAGATATAACACTAGGTTATATATGCCAAAAATATTGCCTTTTCAGAGGACTTATGAACTTGAAGGATTCCTACGCATAACAAAGATATGGAAGAAATCAATGGTTAGCAACTGAAAACCGTGTTAAAATATTTTCACAAAGGCGTCAGCATAGCCTAGCAAGGAAGTGCTATTATTGATTCTTGATGATCAAAGAAGTATCATCCAAAAGATTTCAAATTATTTAAGAGGATATAATCAAAGAATTTCAAATAGTATAAATGGAGAATTTCAATTGATATGAAGCTATTGAAGGGCAATTAATTCAATTAATAAGAGAATAAATCGATTCCAAAAGAGAATGAACAAATCGATTTTATTGACACGAGAATGAATAAATAGACTCAACAAAAACTTCCATCATAATGAAACTCTCAATCTATCGAACACTAGGTCTATCTTCTTAACAATCTTCTTCGGGTCTTCTCTTTCTTGAGCATCAGGTACCTTCTTCTTGGCGAGGTTGCTATGAAATAACACGAGTTAGCGGGACTCAAATGGCTTCACTTGGTCGAGAAAGCAACAAACGGGGATTACCTCCTATATATCGAAAGGGACACGATAAAGCGACGTGATCTATGGCACCTCCTGGACTCAAAACAGCTTGACTTCAACATCTCTTGAAAGCTCAGTAGAACATCGATAAACGTATCCTCGAACTATCTTGGCTACAGTCATGACCATAATCTTCATCTTCATTAATCGGCTTGAAACAAGCGATAACTTCTGGGCATCGAACGCGATGTGACCTTGAATGTCCATCAACGAGCCTCTATCGAAGGAAACGAATCTTCATTCCTTGCGAACGCGATCGGATCTTCAAACAAGACTTCTCTTGAGTTTTGAAAGCTTGCGTGGAGATTCCTTGAACTTGCATTGGATCCATAATTGGATAACTTGCCTCTAACTCGACTGCTCACCTTCTTGCTCCTTGCTTGAATATGAATTTCATGACCTCCTTCTCGGCCCTACTAAAATCTCGAAATCCTTTATCCTTCTTATGAGCGCTCTATAAATGTTCTTTCGAACTGCTTCTACTTAACTCTAGCTCCTCGAGAGGGAACTTACTCAATCTAGGTTCTTAAGAGAACCTAAAGCAAATCCTAGAATTCTCCTTAATTCAAGCTCGCTATAGTCTATGTTCTAACTATATTCTCTATGCTTCATTCATCCTCAACTCTTCCTCAAATCCTTTTCTTATAGGCAATAGACAAGCCTTTATCACAAAGAAGATTTTCAAATCAACTTTCAAACTTTATAACTCTACTCAAAAATTTTAATGGTTCAAAGTAACCGAAATAGTTTGAGTATTTGCAGAAATAATATTCTGAAAAGATTCACTGCTTGCTTAAGTCCATAATGACTCAAAATTCTTTAAAAAGATTAATCTAGAACTTACTTCAATAAGTTCCACTTTAAACTTTGGTATAACCAAAATTTTATTTCGAAAAGAAATAATCTTCAAAAATTGACTAACCTTGCTCTGCTCAAAACTTTTCTTCTTATCATGTACTTTTAAAAAGTTATACCAAATATAATCAATATACTTTAACTCAATCATACCTTAACGTTGTTGAAGATGCGAGGGTGATGGTGAGCTGGGGGTTACTGATTATACTTTTGAACAATTCAATATTCACATAAGAGTTCAATCAATTACTTCAAGGAGAGACAGGTCTGCAGTGTTTGCAAACCTGTCTCTGATACCAACTGCAACAGCCCGGTCCCTTAGGCGGTTATTTTTTATGGGGACGGGGTGTTAGGCGTAAAAGCTGAAGAAAATAGATAGATTAATTGGAATCCAGGGGGTGTTTTTAGAATTAAACTAAGTTAGTGCCTCAAGAACTTAGGCAACTTAACTTTATGACTTGGAAGAACTATCATTTTCAACGAATCAATAAGGGTTAAAGGGTTCAATTGGGTCAAAGGGGTCAAAGGATTCAATCGAATCAAAGGAACGCCATATCATAAGCCAACCAAAATTTAAACAGAATGCAAGGACAAACATATAGGAATTTGACTCTTTAAATAAACAAGACCTCATCATAGGTCACATCAACTAAGACCCATAAATAGGTCGGAGTCAAATATATCTTATTGTCCCATTCATAGGACAAGGCAAGGAACAACTCAAGATTAACTAGAAACGAGTAGAATCATGCTTGAAAGAAAAGCCCCTTCATAGGCGAACAACAACAACAAGCATGCAAGACCCATTCACAAGTCAACTGAAACTGAACAAATACCAATATGTTCAACAATAAGACTTCTCAAATGACTGAAAATCAATAAAGGAACAATTGATATATCAAAAGAACATGCTTCAAAGACTTTATTGATAACTAGGATTCATAGCATTTAAAACATGCTACTATCAAGAATCAAGTTACACATATCAAGACTAAATAGTAACATCAAAGTACTTAGCAGAAACATAGCGGAAGCAAATATGTAACCATATAGAGCAACAAACTTGGAAACCTCAGACAACTCAGACAACTCCACCAGCAGCACATCATTGGCCTCAGCATCTCAACCTGAAAATATTTGAAAAAGAGTGAGCACTAATGTACTCAGTGGGGTTTTATGAGAAAACTCTTGATAAACTTTAGAAATATCCAATCATAAACTGACGGCATATGGAGAGCAAAACGCAAAAACCCTTTCCATATCCGCAAAACCTTTTTCTTTCTTTTCCGACGCCTTCCTTGGCTCAAACCTGTTGTCTACTGCACCCTTAGGCCTGCTTTAGGATAAGAGAGGGGTTACCTCAAGTATCCTCCTGAGTATGCGAGGGGTTACCCAGTAGTGACTCCCTTTCCTTTCAAATGTTTAACTCGGTGACTCGAAGGTCACGGCATGATAATGCAAATAAACTGTTCTTTGAGCTCGATAACCTGCTTACAACTGAACTATATCCTTCCTTAAATTCCTCTTTACTTAACCTTAACCTTCCTTACTTAACCTTAACCTTCCTTTCTTAACCTTAACCTTCTTTCTTAACCTTAACCCTCCTTACTTACTTGACTTAGCTAGCAATACCAAGCCTAGAGCAATTGTCTAAGGGCTAATTATTTAATTGAGCATGATCTCAGCCTACAAGGGATTTATCACTACCCTAGAAGGCAATACTTAGCTAAATAAGCTTTAGCAAAATCCAACATTCTAATACGAGGAAATGAATGTGGATAAATATCGATTGCAATTAAAGCAATTCTAAACATCTCATGCTAACATAAATTGTATATAAACAATTCTAACATATCTAAACATGCTTGAGAGTTCACTTAACTTATAATAACTTCTTTTACTTTATCAAACTCAAATAAAAATTTAACATAATCATGCATAAAACTTCCTTCCTTCCTTTCCTTTCCTTGTACAGAGACTAAACAGACAGAGCATAAAATACTTTTATTGGATATTTCACCTTTGTCCTATCATGCTTCTAGAACTTACTAGCTCAAACCATATACTTGGTTTAGAATCACGCACCTCGATGACGAGCATCTCGATAACGAACACGTAGACGAAGCAACGAGCCGAGAATCCTTCCTTGGGCCTCCTCGGAGTTCACCTCCTCTTTACGAAAGTCGATAAATGACTTAGCGGCCTTATTTGAGATCCTAACAAGAAATAAAAATGATATCTAAACACCCTCCCCATAACTATAACTTAAAACACGATAATTTAAACGATTTAAACGCGCGAAATTACTGAAAATGGGGATGGAATTTACGACTCAAAAAATCATGATTCTGGATGATCGGCCACTATTACATCGTAGATCTTCAAAAGAGCTTCGATTTGAGTACTCATGGGCCTTGTGGTTCCAACCGATGTGAAAGTTATGGCCTCCGTACGAAAACGTGCCGAAGCTGCCTCGACACCATGCGCCGCGGCGGCCAGGTGCGCACCGGCGGCCTCCATGCGCGCCGGCGGCCCTCCAGCGCGCCCACGCACTCCTGGCTGAGGAGCGACCCCCGCCGCGGCGGGGTCCTGCACCGCGGCGCCCCTCCTTGGCCGCGGGGGCTTCACCGCCGCGCTCCCTGCTCCGCTTCTCTCTCTCAACTAGGGGTGCGCTCACGAAGAGCGCTCCCCTCTCTTCTCTCTCTCTCTCTCTCTCTCTCTCTCTCTCTCTCTAAAATATCAAATCGAGTTCGGTTAAAAGGCGCTTTATTCGATGGCAAGGTCCAAATGATCTCGTTCACAAAATTTGAAAATATCAGGAGGTTTGTTGGCTCGAGTACTATTGAACCAACTTGATTCGGGGTAAAGAACGAGTCTTTTGAAGGAAGATGAGAAAATATTCTATTTTCAAAAATAAAGCTACTATTCCACACAAGGGACAAATAAAATTTTCGAGCGTTTGATTGACCTCAGAATGAAAATCCGAGAACGCCAACGGATTCCTTGAGAAATTTTCTATAAGATAGGCTTGAAAAAACCAAGCTCGAGTCAACACACGAGATTTCACAAATTTCTAACGATCACACTCTTACGGAAAAACATTATTCATAACTTCTTTAAACGCATTTTAAATCACCGGGAACTCAAACGACTTCAGATTTAAAATCCGAAAGCACCGGCATGCTCCTTGGGTCAACGCCTTCCAAATGCAACCAAAATTGGCTATAACTGAGCTCGGATCGAAATTCTCAAAAAGACGATTTCATGAAAAACGACCCTAAAATCGCGGTTAAATACCAAAACGTCCTTATCTAGGCTCCGATTAAATTTCTTTAATTTTATAAATATATTCTGAAAACCTAGGGTTTTACATAAACTGTTTCTCACAGACTTGATAAGTTCCCCTGACGTAGATCAGTTGATCGAACATGGTTACCAACCTCATGTTCTTTATTTGTTCAGGTTTTTACATTCTGACCTTACATGTTCACAACGATGTTCAAGTACATGATGATGAACATGACCGCACAGTTTATGTAATTTCAAACATTTTTAATGTTCTGATGCTAATCTGACACGATGAGAAGGTTATCTATCTCACCCAAAGCCATCTGCATTTGGCCCAAGAACCATGTCCAAGATTCGGCATTCTCTATCAGTCTGAGCCCAACTACACCAGGCAAGATTTGTTTGTTGTAGTCCTTCATCACAGCAACAAACATAACTCCCTTGTTCTTTTTCTTAAGGTAGGTCCTATCAATCAGCACTAGATGCGCATAATGGACAAATGTTCTGATACACAGTTCGAGAGCAAGAAACAAATACTTGAACTGATCTTCGCCAGTAATCAGCATGTCAAACAAAGTCCATGGATTCAACAATTGTAAAGCTACAATTATTAAAAATAAGGCTACAATTAATTACTATGTTATGATTATTGATGCTATGATTATAAATTTTTAACCTACAATTAATATATAGAGGCTACGATTAATATCATCAATATTACAATTACTTAACTATGACTACAATTAATTCTTGACATAATCTTAATTTAATCAAAGTTATGATTTATTATAAATAAGGCTACGAGATGCAAATCTCTCCCTCTAACCTATTTTCAAAAATCATAACCCAATCATAAATAGGCAATAGAATAGTAAATGAGAAATATTTATGAAAATAATTTCATAAAAAAGGGGCATTACAAAACGTACTTTTCGAAATGGAAAATTATTTGCACTAATTTCTTTCTTGATGAATAATCTTGCACACTCCTTGCAAATATCTTGCTCAAATTTTTCTTCTCAAACTTTTGCTCTAGGTTTTTGCTCATACTTTTGTAGTGTGTATAATATCGGATGTTCATATCTATTTATTTACAAAATTTATCTACCCTTCTTATACAACAATAAAAACATGCATTAAATTTCGTCAACCAATTTCTACCTTATGTACCTTTTGTTTCTTTTTATTTAATGAAACTCAATAACTACCTCTCTTACACAAGATTTAAATGCATTCAATTGAAGTAGTGAACTAACGAAACTATTCACCTAAAAGCTAATCGTAACCTTCATCATAATTTAATCGTAGCATAGTTAATCGTATGTGTTCATGTAATATTTAAAATTAATCTTTGATTTTTAAAAATAATCGTAGCTTTGTTAAAAACAATTGTATCATGTTTACAAAATACTCGTAGCATATGATTAGCTTTTTAAATAAATCATAGCCTTTTTAATATGATCATAGCATTTTAAAAATTAATCGTATATACGATTAATTTTTAAAATTAATCATGGCTATTTAAATGTAATCATAGCTTTTTAGAAAATTAAGCATAAGTATTTGAATGCAATCATAACTTATAAAAATTAATCGTACGATTTTTAAAAAATAATCATAGGCATTACATTTAATCATGTGCATTAGCTATATAAATAATCGTATTTCTAATTTATAACTATATAATCGTAGTCATTATCTTTAATCATATTTCAAATTTATAAATAATCGTACACATTATAAATACAATTAATTTATGTTGGGGTTTTTTCGAATTGAACCACCGCAGGATCTAATTGGATGTTCATTAATCATAATGTCATGTAGATCATAATTTTATGTTGCACATATGTTTTAATTAACCGAGTTCAATTAACATGCATAGCCGGTTTAATCGATTCTACTAAAGCGGAAACATAGAAATCGAAAAATGACTTACAAATTAAATGACGGGTTGAGGACAAGATTAAAGGTCTAATCTTGCTGTTGTATGTATGAAAATCGGCGCCCTCTTATGCTATTCCACTCCTTGATCTTTTGCTGTATTCCCGGACTGTATCTAGATTCAGGGTGGACTGAAATCTACTAGATAGGTATGGATACTGTGGAGATAAAGAGAACAAAAGAGAGCTGAATTGTAACACTGAAAATTTCGATCCCCACCTCCCTATTTATAAGGGAGGTGGTCGAAATTATCAATCCCAAACCTACTGGATTTGGGCCTCTATCTCTTTTTCCATCTCCAGTCTATTAAAGTCATATTGGGCTACAACAGGGATCTAAAAGAATATTAAATTGGCCTGCTAATTTATTTAATTTCTAATATCCAATAAACTCAGGATATAATTAAATAAATTAAGTATTATTTTTATTCCACTAAAGAAATAATACTGACCTACCAATTTAATACATATTTCTGAATATGTTTTCTCCTTTAGTCCAGCCATTCCTCGTGTTTAAGATATAATGCCCATTAATTAATTATGTAAGCTTCTGACAGCTATAATTAATTAATATCTTACCCTTGAGTAGTACCACAAAAGCTTTACTCATATACGGAATAAATTCCACCTGCAGGGTTTCAACATGAACTTGTGTTTCCTCAAGAGGATACCATCAACCTGGCGCATCAGGACACGGTGCCCCTACATATTGCACGACCCATCATGAGTGTAAATGTTACAACCCAAGATATCGAGATTATTGACTTTTTGATAAATCAAAGCTGCAAACACTACACATATATGTCCGCCAATATATAAGGGTTAAGAACCCGAACTCTGTGGATTCTTATTCTCTCACTAAAGGTCAGAACAGAGAATAGAATCCTAAGTAGATTCTCCTCAATACACTTGCCTGTGTACTAGAATAATCAGTTAGCCAAGACATACTAATTGACAGATTATTCTACGGCGTACTGATGGCGGGTTCAGTGTCATCTAGACCGTGAGCCTTTTAATACAATACAATGAACCAATGATATGATCTAACTGTGTGTTTACCCACACCATGTCATCTACAATGTAAGTACAGTGAACATGCAGTTAAATATAACGATTTAAATGCAAACAGTGACTGCAATAGTATTCTTTCTATATCATCAATAATGTATACAAAAGACAAGTCTTCTAGTATACAAAACCAACAATTTAAACTCACATACAATGAAATATATATATATATATATATATATATATATATATTGATAAAGTTATTGTGTATTGAGTAATAAAAGTACATTTACTCAATTATTAGGTATAAGGACTGAGTGTATCTGTTGGTTTTAGAACCGATATAAAATAAGGAAAAAAATATACCGATGCAAAATATTGTACGGTGCTAAATATATTCTTTATTGATGTTTATTATATAGGAAAAAACATAATTGAAAGCTAAACAATCTCTTAAAATAATATCTAGAAGATTCCTTAAAATAACAAACTCCTAAAAAATCTTACCCAAAAAGATAAATAACTAATTAATTTATAGATTCAAATTCAAATATTCAACAGTCCTCCTTGAATTGGGAGCAGCAAATTCCACTGAGCGTAGTCTTCAAAAAAGTTCATCTAAATCTTGCTCTTGTTGTTCTGCTGACACTTTTGTAATTTCATCAGTTTGTTGTTCTTTGCAAACTTTTTCTACATGTCTCATATTTCCACACCTTCTGCATTTTATATCGGGCCTCCACCAACACCTATTTGGCATATGATTCGACATTTTGCAATGTGGGGAAGGTGAATTTGCAACATTATTGTTGTTGCTCTTATATTTACCTATCGTTGCGTTAAAAGCACCTTCTACGGTATCTTCATTTCTCATCAGTCTTCTTTGCTCTATAGCCTGCAAAGCACTGACTAACTCTGCCAAAGATATGCTTGACAAATATGTAGACTCCTTTTGTTAACAATGCTCAATAGCTTGTCAGAGTAGTCCATAATCATTTCTGACTCCTCTTCATCTTCATTATCTCAAACTGTCGAATCAAGTTGAGTGCCTACATGTTCTTGGTTCTTTCATTGCCCACGTATTCCTTTTTTTATGTAGTCCAAATTTGATTTGCCGTCTCCAAGTTCATGATTCTTGTGAATATTGCATTTGAAACTCCAGAGAACAAGCACGCTTTTGCTTTGGACTTCTTAGTTTTCTTTTCTGTGTGGGCCTTCATTTGAGCCACCGTGGGGTTATTTGGTAACTGTGGCACAAGATAGTCTTTCTCTACGACTTCCACTACAAAAAAATTTCGATTTAGCGACGGGGGTTTCCCGTCGCTAATTATGCGCGACGGTGGCTCGCCCGTCGCCAAGGCTTAGCGACGGGGCACCCCGTCACTAGATAGCGACGGATATAGCGACGGAGCACCCCGTCGCTAGATAGCGACGGATCTAGCGACGCTATCCGCCAAATTTAAAATTTTGAAATTATTGATTGGCCCGGCCCGCGGGGAGCCCCCGGACCCGGGGGCCCGGCCCATTAATGAGCCCTTGACCCGACCCGATGAAAGGCCCGCGCCCAAGCCCTTCAAGAATAATTTTGTATAATATGCACCTAAGAGGATTCGAACCTGTGACCTCCTAGAAGGAGGGCCAAACACTTATCCATTGGGGCAAGTTCAATTGATGTTATATTGATAGTTTAAATAATATATATACTTATACGATTTTTTCATATTTTATTTTTATTTATCTCTATAAATTAAAAGTGTTATATTCTTATTAATATATTTATATCTATTTGTGCACAAATATATATATATATATATATAATATTTATATTATATTGTATTATATATTTGTATATAAGAACTATAATTTAAGGTGATATTTATTAAGTATCCATGCATACAAAAATTATAATAAAGGTGATATTGTATTATATATTTGTATATAGAACTATAATTTATTAATTAAATTATTTTAAAAATTATATATATATATATATATATCATGGTGAAAATGTGGTTAAATAGTCTTACTTTGTAATTCATGCTAAATATCATAATGAATTAAATTATTTTTACTTACATAATAAATAACTTTAGTTTATAATTAAAAATTAAAATCCATTATATACTATATTATGTATATATTTTCATAGTATATTTTAGTTTGTTAATGTATAATTGATTAATCTTGTAGTAGTAACTATAATAAATATTATGTTAAACTTAATACATTTTTTAAATATATAATAATATACTAATTAGTTTATTTATAAGAATACTAATAAAGCTAATTTGTATACATTGTATTTAATAAGGAAATAATACAAATTTAAATATGTGATATTAATAAATGTGTATAATTATGATATTATTTTTTTAAAAATTAAAATAAATGAATAAAAATATAAAAATAATTTTAATAGGGAGAATATTTGTATTAGAATATATTGAAATCATATTTAATTATTTTAAAAATAATTAAATAAAATTTTAAAAATAAATAAAAAATTAAAAAAAAATTAAAAATTGCTTTAGATTATAATTAAAAATTAAAACCCATTATATACTATATTATGTATATATTTTCATAGTATATTTTAGTTTGTTAATGTATAATTGATTAATCTTGTAGTAGTAACTATAATAAATATTATGTTAAACTTAATACATTTTTTAAATATATAATAATATACTAATTAGTTTATTTATAAGAATACTAATAAAGCTAATTTGTATAAATTTTTATTTAATAAGGAAATAATCAAATTTAAAGATGTGATATTAATAAATGTGTATAATTGCGATATTATTTTTTCAAAAATTAAAATAAATGAATAAAAATATAAAAATGATTTTAATAGGGAGAATATTTGTATTAGAATAGATTGAAATCATATTTAATTATTTTAAAAATAATTAAATCAAATTTAAAAAATAAATTAAAAATTAAAAAAATTAAAAATTACTTTAGTTTATAATTAAAAATTAAAATCCATTATATACTATATTATGTATATATATTTTCATAGTATATTTTAGTTTGTTAATGTATAATTGATTAATCTTGTAGTAGTAACTATAATAAATATTATGTTAAACTTAATACATTTTTTAAATATATAATAATATACTAATTAGTTTATTTATAAGAATACTAATAAAGCTAATTTGTATACATTTGTATTTAATAAGGAAATAATACAAATTTAAAGATGTCATAATAATAAATGTGTATAATTATGATATTATTTTTTAAAAAATTAAAATAATTGAATAAAAATATAAAAATAATTTTAATAGGGAGAATATTTGTATTAGAATATATTGAAATCATATTTAATTATTTTAAAAATAATTAAATAAAATTTTAAAAATAAATAAAAAATTAAAAATTGCTTTAGATTATAATTAAAAATTAAAATCCATTATATACTATATTATGTATATATTTTCATAGTATATTTTAGTTTGTTAATGTATAATTGATTAATCTTGTAGTAGTAACTATAATAAATATTATGTTAAACTTAATACATTTTTTAAATATATAATAATATACTAATTAGTTTATTTATAAGAATACTAATAAAGCTAATTTGTATAAATTTTTATTTAATAAGGAAATAATCCAAATTTAAAGATGTGATATTAATAAATGTGTATAATTGCGATATTATTTTTTCAAAAATTAAAATAAATGAATAAAAATATAAAAATGATTTTAATAGGGAGAATATTTGTATTAGAATAGATTGAAATCATATTTAATTATTTTAAAAATAATTAAATCAAATTTAAAAAATAAATAAAAAATTAAAAAAATTAAAAGTTACTTTAGTTTATAATTAAAAATTAAAATCCATTATATACTATATTATGTATATATATTTTCATAGTATATTTTAGTTTGTTAATGTATAATTGATTAATCTTGTAGTAGTAACTATAATAAATATTATGTTAAACTTAATACATTTTTTAAATATATAATAATATACTAATTAGTTTATTTATAAGAATACTAATAAAGCTAATTTGTATAAATTTTTATTTAATAAAGAAATAATATAAATTTAAAGATGTGATATTAATAAATGTATATTGCGATATTATTTTTTCAAAAATTAAAATAAATGAATAAAAATATAAAAATGATTTTAATAGGGAAAATATTTGTATTAGAATAGTATGAAATCATATTTAATTAAAATAATTAAATAAAATTTAAAAAATAAAAAAAAATTAAAAACTAAAAAAAAAATTGCTACGGGGGTTCCCGTCGCTATTTCCGTCGCTAGAATTAGCTACGGGGAACCCCGTCGCTAGCCCCGTCGCAAAATTTTCCCGTCACTATTTCCGTCGCTAGAATTAGCTACGGGGAACCCCGTCGCTAGCCCCGTCGCAAAATTTTCCCATCGCTATTTCCGTCGCTAGTGGCGACCCGTGTCGGCCCCGTCGCTAATTCCCGTCGCTAGAATGGACTTTTTTTGTAGTGTTCCCATAGATCCAAAGCTTCGAGATAGACCTTCATTCGCACAGCCCATGCTTGATAGTTATCACTATCAAAAATTGGTATTGCAATGGCAGATTCCATTTTTTGATGCGTGTGTTTATGTGTACTCACAGATCCCTCAAGAAGAAGGCTCCTGATACGACTTTGTTGGTTTTAGAACCGATATAAAAGAAGGAAAAAATATACAGGTGCAAAATATTGTACCGTGCTAAATATATTCTTTATTGATGTTTATTATATAGGAAAAAACATAATTGAAAGCTAAATAATATCTAGAAGTTTCTTAAAATAACAAACTCCTAACAAATCTTACCCAAAAAGATAAATAGCTAATTAATTTGTAAATTCAAATTCAAATATTCAACAGTATCATAGGAATATTTGAGACATTTACAATTCAAATTACCCACAAAACTCTTTATTTTTAAAAGTTATTTTCTTTTCTCAATCTCAATTTGCTTTTACTTATTTTTACTCAACAAGTATATAAATCAATTAAAGTTCGTATGATTTCCATTTCTTGGTCCAATCTAAATAATTAATTATTAATTCAAATATGGTTTATAATTAGTCTCTTAATTCAAAAAATCTTTAGTAGTATAAAAACTTAAGTGTACATTAATTAATTATTTACTACTCCATTATACCGAATAATAACGTAATTAGAATTTTTATATAGTACTCTCCATTCTGTAATATCCGAAAAACTAATACCATTTATCGGTTAATTTCCTCCAATATCTCCATCTGCAAGTGCAAAGTACTGATGCAAAAAACAGCCACAACCACATCTCCTCCACCTCCCTCCGCCGTGCTCCGCCGCGTCTCATGCATCTCAGCATGCAAGAAAATCTCTACTTTCTCCTCCTCCTCATCATCTTGTTCAGCGCTGTTTTCAATCCTGCAAAATCAGAGATTCAAACATTCAAAATCTCATCTGATCCTCGCCCTTTCATCCTCTTCGAAGATTTCGGATTCAACAGTCCCGGCTACATCTCCGTCTCCGTCTCCTCCGTCTCCATCGCCGCAGCCAGCTCCTCCGTCAACCCCACAAAACTCTCCTTCATGGGCTGCTTCTACGGCCCGTCTCCGGCCCGGCAAGCGATGGAGCAGGCCTTGCTGAAAGACATCTGCATCATCGGAAATCCATTCGTTTTCCCCATCTTCACCTTCAACGAGAGATCCAAAGTCCTCAACAAAACTATTCTCGTCACAATCCCAGATTTATACTTCATTTTCTTGGTAAACTGCGCTAAAAACTCCTCGATTTCCATGACCATGAATCTCCAAACCTACAACATCAACCCTAGTAATGGCGATCCGGACTACATAGATGAACAGTTCGCAAATCTTCCGACAACCCTTTCCATCTTCTCTTTCTTGTATCTCGTCTTTCTTCTCACATGGTCATATTACTGCAACAAAAACAAGCAATTCCTCCGAAAAGTTCATGAACTAATGGCCCTTTTGCTCTTCTTGAGATTCTTGGAACTCGTTTCCCATGCCAGCAGTCTGCATTGGATCAGGCAAACTGGATCACCCCACGTTTGGAAATTCTTGTGGCTCCTAGTTTATTTTGGTAGAAACATTTTGTTCATCGAGGTGATCATGCTAATCCGAGCTGGATGGTCACTGTTTAGGCCAAATCTGCATAACGACCAGAGACGGGCCATTTCAATCACGGTTTTACTACAAGCTATTGCAAGCTTTTGCTTTGTCCTAATCAACGGACTTGGACCCTCGGATAGGAACTACAGGTTGTGGACAGTGACTTACTACGCAGTCGACTTTATATGTTGCGTTATAATGACGCTGCCCTTTAGCCAGTCCATTGATAACTTGGTGATCACCTCCAAAATAGAAGGGAAGGAGGCCAAGAAAATGGTGTATAAGAGGGCGTATGAGAATTTTGCATTAGCACTTTGTATTTATGCAGGCTTCACAAGATTAGGCATGTTTTTGTTGAGGACTATAACCGCCTACAATCTGTGGTGTTTGAGCATCGCGTTGGAGCTCACAATCGAGCTTATTTTTTACAGTGTTGTTTATTCCATGTTCTGGCCTAATGAGAGGTATGATTATGTAGTTCTTGATCAGGATAGAGATGAAGATCCTAGTTCTGATGCATTTTCTGATTTCAGGTTAGAGTTTTGAAGTTTAATCACATTTTTTTTTATGATTATGGTCATATTGTAAAGTTGATTTTTTTGTACATATACAAGTGCAAATTTTGAGCTTTGAATATGAAAGTATGTGCTTTAGATTCGATCTTTATGTTATTGGGCCAAAAGGAACTAATTGAAATGTAATTCATGCAGAAAAGGACAGTTTAATATATTCCTCTCTATCAGCTTAAGTTTCTGATTGAGACTATTATTATTTAACAGCTTCGTGCAGTTAATTTGGTAGTATACATGAGACAGAATGAAAAACAAGCCAATCATCCTTACCATTGTTTGTCAGAAATCTGGCTTAAAAAAAGCTTCGAACTTTTAAACAACGAGTAATTAATACAAGAAATTTTGAAAGAAAAAAGTGAAATTAATTAATAAATTATATGCTGATTCTTTCTTAGTTTTTGTGCTTCTCTGGCTTACTCATTGCTCAAACTTCATTTTATTCAATGTTGCATACTCACTCTCATTTGTTTAGGCTTGGAAGCTGCTAACCCCACGTTTCTTTAGCTATTCACCACTGTAAATAACATTTCTTCTCATATTTTTAAATTATCTGCAATATTCTCAAAAGTCAAGATCAGTTCTGGGATTTTTAATTTCCACATGATATGATATATATTCAGGTAATTATCCCCACCTGAATTTATCTTGATTTTTTTTTTTTTGGTCTAGTTTAGTTACTATGTTTTGAAGTCATAGAATTGTTCAAATATCTTTGAATTTAAGGAAGCCCAGTTGTTAAATTTGTTTGTTTTACATATTTTTGACTTGGAGTTCTTGAGGTGATGGTTTAAAGAAGCAACTTTTTGACTAAAAACGTGCAAATTTTGGGTGCAATTTTCAAAGTGTTGCACATGGAAGGTTACTTGCTAAATGGCACTATAAGTTATTTGTGGGAAATAGGCACTTTTTTTTTATCTCCTGCAATCAATTTTGTATTGAAGAACTTTGCTCATTTTGCAAGGGATTTCATGTTAGATTTTCCAAAAGTCTTTCCTATATATAACTTGCTTCTCATTCATTAGCCAGAGGTTCTGTTCTAGAGCGAACACAATCAAATCTCTGGAATATTGACTCTCTCTTGGTAATGACCTTTTTTTCAGATTGTTTTCTCCATTTTTCTCCACATCTCTCTATTATCTTGTGATTCTTCATCTATCTATTTTCTTGTAGCTGAATCGGGCAATGCATTGCAGCCATTAGAACTGTAAGCATGGAAGCAGGAAAAGTCCATAGCAAGGGGCATATGGGGCACAGGTTTTGTGAAGATTTGTTTTGTTAATGCATCTTGAGCATATGCATGCCTTCAACTATTTTTAAGATGCAACAACTTTCTAACTTTTTTTCGTGGTTTTCTCAGCACAATCGTTAAGAAGCCATATGAAAACATTAAGCTTCTAATCACTGTTAGTGTTGGAATGATGTTTGGCTTCTTCATGGGAGTATTGATTCCTAAACTTCCATCAGTAAAGGTACACACATCATTCTGTCTTTAATGATGTTTTTCTTGATCGGTGCTTTCTCGTGTATGTCATGACTAAGTTTGCATAGTTATTTGTCAGATAAACGCAACGTCTATTGTTCTTGATGATTCAGCAATCATTGTAGAAAACATCACTGCTGCCTCCACAGCAAACAGCATAAACATATCTGGTGGAAATCAGCTTGTGAAGGATATTTCAAAGGTTTGGCTTTTTATTTTATTTTGTAAAACAAAGTATTTGAGATGCTTTCATGTACTATCTACTGAGATAGACTATCCTCGTATGAAATGGTTCTGGTTCAGGTTTGGGCACCATCAAATCCAAAAGGTGCGGAAAGGTTGCCTCCGGGCATTGTGATATCAGAGTCAGACCTTTATCCCCGCAGATTGTGGGGATTACCTAAGGAGGTAAGCATAAGGTTGGAGGGAGAGGAACACCAATCCTTAAAAGATGCATGTTCATTACATGTTATATTTGGTGGTGTGAATTAATGTTTCTTGTTTACTTATGACATTCTAGGACTTGCCCATCAAACCAAAGTATCTTGTGACTTTCACAGTTGGTTATGATCAGAGGAATAACATTGACAAGGCAGTAAAAAAGGTCTATTACACCTCATTCCCATTAGTACTTTCATCCTCTCTCTCTCTCTCTCTCTCTCTCTCACTGTGTGCATTCTTGCTGCAGTTTTCTGAGAGTTTTACCATCCTTTTATTCCACTATGATGGAAGAACGACCGAATGGGATGATTTTGAGTGGTCTAAGCGTGCTATTCACATCAGTGCTCGAAAACAGACAAAATGGTAAGACTACATTATGTTCTTTATAAAGTTGTGATTGTCTGATCTGAATAGAGATGAGATATGTGTGCCAATGGCTTTCAAAAGGTGGTACGCGAAGAGGTTTCTGCATCCCGACATTGTTGCACCTTACGACTACATTTTCATCTGGGATGAAGACCTTGGAGTCGAACATTTTGATGCTGAAGAGTAAGCCTAAATAATGTCATTAAAAAAAAAACAAGAAGGCCTAAACAACTCACACAACTTCTCTATACTTTAAAATTTTCCAGATATATTAGGCTTGTGAGGAAACATGGCTTAGAGATTTCCCAACCAGGCCTAGAACCAAGAAGGAGTATGCCTTGGCAAATGACGAAAAAGAGAGATGATAGCGAGATTCACAAGTACATTCGACGTTTCTCTGCAAGAAAACCATCTGAGGCCACACTTGTTTGCTTCCTTACACTTTTTTTTTTGAATGTAGGGAGACAGAGGAGAAACGAGGTTTCTGTCATGATCCACATTTGCCTCCCTGTGCAGCGTAAGCTGCTCTATTCGCTCTGTCTGAACGAACCCTTCTTCATTTCCTTGCCTGCAGCTCAAATTCTCACCTTACTCCACCTCTTTATTCCAACATAGATTTGTGGAAATTATGGCTCCTGTCTTCTCAAGAGATGCTTGGCGTTGTGTGTGGCATATGATTCAGGTTGTTCATCACTATTTTTACACGTATAGGCCATGATTCTCATCGTATGTTTGATCTGATAACGCCTTTTTCAGAATGATTTGGTCCATGGATGGGGTCTGGACTTTGCCCTCCAAAAATGTGTCGAGGTAAGTTTCAACTTTGAAGTTCCAAAATCTTGGAATATCGCCATTTATCTACTCATCATGATCATGCTTTGATCATAGCCTGCTCATGAAAAAATTGGAGTCGTTGACGCTCAATGGATTGTACATCAAACTGTTCCTTCATTGGGAGGCCAGGTAGGCAAATGTACAAGTGATGAAGCACGAGCATAGCTACAAATCTCTCTTTCTAATTTTGCTGCCTTTCTTGATGCGTAGGGGGAATCAGAGAATGGCGAGGCACCATGGCAAGGGGTATGTGTAGCCTTTCTCTTTTCCAATGTTTGCCTTGAGCTTCGTCTCTTGCAGCTCCAATCTTCTTTGCAAAATAGTGTTTCATCTCGTACCTCATTAATGATATAGAATACCTGATAAAATTGTTGTGTTGTGTTGGTTTAGGTGAGACTGAGGTGTAGAAGAGAGTGGTCGATTTTCCAATCTCGGATGGCTAATGCGGAAAAATCTTATTACAAGTCACTCCAAATTTGATTCTGATTCTCCCACTCCACTCAACACGGTGTAGATACATAAACAAATACTATGATTATTTAATTTAAGAAAATTATATCCATTGTAGTTTTTTAAGGTATGTACATTTGATTTCCAAATGCATTGGTGGGATTCAGACTCAATAATAGGTAGCCATAACTCATAAGTGTGCCCTCCACCGTTAGGTCACCTCAGGCATATGTATTTACTTATAGTTTTACTGATTGCAAGAAAAAGGGTATTATTTATTTTCTGCATCAAACGCATGTTGATCACAAATTCCGAAATGTAACAAAGATCATCCACTTTCACGTACGGATGATATGAAATAGATCAATGTATGTAACAAGTTATAGACAATTGAGAGCGTAATATATAGTTGAAAACACACATCGATCGATTTATTTAGTAAAGGGATTTTATTCTTGTAAGCCAGAATCCCTTGATATCATATCATATCATTTCAACATGATTAATATTAATTGCAGATTTGCAGTAATATTCCTCAGTCTACGATGCTCTTGAATTCCCAGACAGAAAACTTCTTCCTCTCCTCAGGGCACTCAGAATACTCCCTGTGAGGACCATATTGCCCCTGATGAGCCCCATATCCGGCATGCTTCATTCCCTCTCTGTGAGGGTACTCACCATTGTGTTGCTTGCCAACACCATGGGCAGAATAGTCATTCTTGATTCCCCAGCTATCGCGGTGCCTTTCTTCCTCATATGAATAATTCCCCACATGGCTGTCGTAGCCCTTCTTCTCATGATCCCCTCCGTAAACAGGGCCATGATTCTGATTATACGTGTGTTTTGGGATGAAATGATCATGGCCATGATTCTGATTATAGGTGTGTTTTGGGATGAAATGATCATGGCCATGATTCTGATTGTATGTGTGTTTCGGGATGGAATGATCAGGCTTCATCATCTGCATGCAGTGTGAGCCATTGTTGTAGCTGTAGTCCTCTTCGACTACAGAGTAGTATTGCTGCTCCTTGTAGCCAAGGTGATCGCTCGGGTACATCTGCATCTTCTTTATTCTCTCTCTCTCTCTCTCTCTCTCTGGTTTGGGTGTTCTTGGTGTCTGCAGCTGCTATTTATGGAGTTTTGGAAGCAAGATTTTGTGATAGGGATGTATGTATGCATCTGATTCGTGTACGTTATGGGGTAATGTATTGCATTTGTGATTCGATTCGCGTTTGGAATTCTTACAGCTTTGATCCCACGCGTGGAGAATCTGGCATTGTGGACGTACATTTTTGGATTAACAGTTAGATCAACTTTGCAATTTTAAGATACGTAATAATATAAAAAATAAAACGATATAGTTCATTAGATGCATCATCCAGATTATAATCCAGACCCCTCCTGAATATATTCGCAAAGATTTGACGTGTAACGTTTTAAATTTTTTAATTGCAACTGTTGAATAAAGCAAACGTAATGAGCTGCACATCAGTGGCAGTAAATGACTATATTTCTTGAAAAATACTTGGACATGCCAACCTTGAAGAATGACAAAAATATAAAATAAAAAATAAAAACCACCATAAATTATTGAGGGTATCAGATTCTCTGTTTCAATTGACTTCTTTTATTTAATTTTCTCACATAATTTTCACTTCATCAACATCTACAATATTCCATGTAAGAAAACAAGAAACCAGCTATCTATCAGTACCATCAAACAAACATTATTCCTAAAGCCAAAAATTCTCTGTTCAGACAAAACTCACTCAGCTGTAATAATTGAGAAAAAAACAGACGAGAAAAATATCAAGAATGTCGCAACACAAACTCAGTTCAAGAGCTGAACCATCATCTCCATTAGAATTCAGAACAGTTTTGAGAGATTCAAAATGAAGTACAACATGATCCACAACAATCAGCAGATGAATATATTAGTTCACACCAAAAATTTTCCTAAGACAAGAAACGGCCAAGGACTACGACAAACCCCTACCTTCAGGGGCGTAGTAATGCACGATCATAGCGCATCTGTTACATCTTATGGATCATCCTAGTTACAGCAAGTAGATCCTAGCAAAAGCCAATTTCCCACTTAGTTCATCGATACTATCCGTTTGCATGAAAATCAACTCTAAGAAAGATTATATACAAACCTCAACCTAGTCCGAGATATGTCCATTTTTTTTCTCTCAAAAGCTCGAAGGCAAGAATGATATAAGCAGGCTGGACATGTAGCATGGTTATAAAAACAACACAGTGCAGCCATGAATTGGTTAATGGACACCCTTACCAGGGAGTCGAGCTGAAGCTTCAACCTGTACAAAAGATACACAGCCTTGTTCTTGTAGTTCAGCCACTCTCCCTTATGCAGTTCCCGGGTAGAAGGAACTTGTATTGATCAGCTGCTTCCAAAAGATATGCAGGGAGATGAACAGCTGAGTATGAATGTGGGATCGGGCCCATTTTCCCGATTATTTCCTTGAATGTGTACTCTTCAGGCAGCATGTCAAACAGATCAGCACCTTTGCAGATTACTTTCTGGATTCTTTTAGGACTCAGAAAATGAGAAAATCTCACTCGATCAACATGGCTGTAAGCTTTCATCTTGAATATGAATTCACTGATGCGTCTGAAACAGAAGCTACAATGCCACCCTGCATCAGCCAAGATTTCATCTGACTGCCGGTAGTGTGCATATTTTGTCTTGCCGGACTGATAGGTGTGAACGGAAGCTCTCCAGCTGTTGTTATCAAGGAAAAACTCAAACGAGTAGAGATAGTTCTTCAGACGAAGATGAAGGATTGGAGGTATGTCATCACACCATCTCAAGAGATTAATAGTGTGTCTACTTGGGATCTCATCAACATCTGACATTATAAGCAAGTCATCATCCTGAATACCAGCTTGTTTGAGAAGATAATCCAACGCAAGTCTCTGATATGCTTCTTCAACAAAAGGGTTTTCTCCTCTCTTAAATCTCCCCGGGACTTGTCCATAAGTTAACCGAGGCTCAACAAATTTAAACTGATCGCGAACAGTTGAAAAGAGAAAAGGCTTTGGCAGCCCAGTAAAGGTTGAATTTGACTCTAGAATGACAAATTCTGTCACATACGGATACAACTCCTTCCACCGCATCTTAAGGATGTCCGCCTCATTACTGAACAGCACCGCATCATACACCCGTCTAGGATACTCACGTATACCCCAACCATGAAGCTTACAGAGATTCTCCATAGACACATTCTCGTGATAGTAGTGAGGTCTCTCATGGAAAGGTTTAGGGGGAGACTCCCACAATGGTCTTAGGAAGTATGTGATCTTCTGACCATGTACATATATAACAAAGACACATGTCGGAATCAACACAAAGAGAAAGAGTAATGCTTTGAAATCCAGCCCGCGGAGGATGCATCTTAATCTAACCATGCTCAAAGCCCTTCCTGAGTCCTGCAGTTCATGAACACCAAACAAATTAGAAAAACTGCACCGAGCAAATCTTTTTGACACGAACTCTAATGGACATACACACAACTTCTGCAGCAAAATTTTCTCCACAGTGCTGTGTAAAACACCTGAAGCTTACAAATAAAGCAAGAATATGGCTTTCCCTATGACTTTTAAAGGGGTTCTAATAGCTAATGATTGTTCTGGAATAATTTTCAATCGATTTATGCAAACCATTCAACACCTTGCTTCAATTCCTTCAGGCATAAGATAGGAACTACACAATTGAAATTTCAAACGGAAGAAGAGTTGAAGAAGAAAAAGGACATTTTATCCAGATCCCACTCTAATCAAATGCGTTGAAAAAACAGAAAGAAAAAAAAAAGTCACATTCACAAAAGAATTCAAACGAAAAAAAATACAGGATCTTAAAATTTATTCACGCTGATTTATTACCAGAAATAATACCATAAATAGAACAATTTGATCTAATATTCTAACCCCACAAAAAAGATAAATTAAATAAATTTTTATGCACTCTAAATCAAAAGAAATCCCAAATGTTCCTCACATATTCAATTATTCTCCATTGAATTTTCATCAATTAAGAAAAACCCAAAAAATCCATAAGCAACCCATAATCCCCAGCCCATCTGGGAGTCGAACCAAATATGAAACAAGACAATCAATAATTTTTGAAGGAAAAGAGGGAGGAAAAAAAAAACCCACACTTTTTGTATGTCATACATTAGCAAAAATAAAATAAATAAATAAAAATTGAAATATTTTACCTCGCCACAGGCATCACCACATATATCATCAGATTTCTTGGAACAATTCCGAGATCCTCCTTCTGCCATCACATTCACCTTCTCCCAAATTCTTGATACACCGCTCATCTCTCTCTATCTCTCACCCCTTTCTCTCTCTAAAATCACCAAACAATCACCCTCTTTCTCTCGAGATCGATAAATGCAGACCCAAATAAAATTAAACAAAACCCAAACGAGATCTCCCTCAAAGTTGGAAACTTGACGAGCCCCGGCCGCACAATGGGAGGAATAGACGAAACAAATGACCCTAACGTAATTTCCAGACCCCTAAAATTATTTTATATCAAAGAAGAGAAAAAAGATACTTTATGAATTACCCAAAAAAATAAATTTAAAGACATAGAATAAATGGGAAAAATAAAAAAACAGAGAGATATCGAGTGTATGTGTGTAGCCCTGGTGAATGGGTGGCAGTTGTCAAGATTACAATGAAAGCCGTTTTCTCTTGTCTTCTATCTCACTTCCAACAGACAATTTATAAAACCTTCTAACGTTTGAGAATACTAGGTTGAACATGACTAAAATACCCTTGTAATGACATGACTGTAGTATGAGACTGTTCATGGGCGATTTAGTCTTTGCGTTGTTTTTTTTTTTTCCTTTTCTTTTTTTGAGAATTTGGGCGTTTTCTTTCCCTATGACGCGTCCATTGACTTGCTCAAGACCGTGTGTCCCCTGCCCTATCCCGCTATAATGCGAGTAAATGATTAGGTTTGCGTTATCGTAATTAATCCATATCTTTCTATATACATTGAACAGTAGAAGTTTTCTTCAATGTGATTCATCAATTATATAAATTATTTTTTGAAACTTTGAAAGATATGATTTATCTTGAAAAGTAAGTAGTTTTAACGGGCAATAATTCTGAATTTCAAAGTGTAGTGTATGCCTTGGATTCCAAGTACGTTTAGATTTCATAGGAAAGCCTATAATTTAACTGGCGTTAAATTTGAAGCTTAGGCTATTAAAAATAAAAATAAAAATAAAAATAAAAATAAAAATATCAATGGCATTACAAACTATAATTAATTTTAGAATGATTAGCAAATCTACGAGTTGAGTGGATTTAAGTGTGATTAATCAAGGAATTAATTTGATTTGATTGTATATTTTTTAATGAAACGTATATTTTATATACGGTCACGACTTATGACCTAAAAACCAAGAATTTAAGCATACATATTGATTTGGGTTCTTCCAATTTTCTTAGCTTAAATTATTGTTTGGCTCGAGGCCTCGAGTCATTAATCAGTTCACTAGTTGAACTTTTTGTCAAATACATATTAAATATCCACAGATTTTGTACTTGTGTTTGTGAAAGTGTGTGTTTGTGTGTATGCCTATGTTTTTCTTTAATTTTTAGAACTATATGACAAACAAATTAGACAGTTCATTAGTATTTGACAAATTCGGCAGGTCAACCAAAAGATTGAGGGGAAATTTTATTTTATTTTTTTTGGTGGGTAAAAATTTCATATATATATATATATATATATATATATATATAAACTAAAATAAATTGTACAAAAAACAAATGGGATCCTGCTGACAATCCCAAAGGTGGTAAGACAACTACGTACATTGAGTGAGCTCAGGCGGTTGGGAAAATTTGTACAGAGGTCATAGCCTTAACAAAAATACCATGAAAACTCACTACGTCTATGATGAACCAAAGTAGTAAGAGAAGTAAAATAGGTAAGAGATATATAAGAGAGCCCCACCATCCAGGATGGATGGGAGGAGAACAGCAACTCCCCCCCCCCCCCTTTGAAGTTTAAATACACGAAAACAGGGGCATACGCCCAACTACAACACATGAAGTCAAAAACACGTTAACTATGTGATAACCTTCTTTGTAGCCTAAAAGATCAACCAAACCAACACCCTTGCAGTTTGGGACAAAATGATGTATTAGGCAATAAACCTAGCCATCGTCACCCAAACTGCAATGAGGCGGGCCACATTAAAACCTTACCATGAAAAAATGATAAATTTTTAACTTAACTGGTGAAGTGGATGTGTTGCAATTCGAATTCCAACAAATGTCACATAGAATTTACATACAATAATTATCTTCATATATAATTTGTAAATTATATTACGGCTCATGAAATAATAATAATAATAATAATAATAATAATAATAATAATAATAATAATAATAATAATAATATGTAGTAGGCATTTTCAAGGTACTGTGTATATTGTAAGAAATTATAAGTTATACTATTAGGACTTTTTTACTTCAAAAATTTATAATTAGATGGATAGATAGTTTAGAAAATAAAAGGATGAATAAATCATATCTCATCTCTTTAAGTGGGATACACATCTCACATATAAACACCTCAAAACTCATTTATGACAAACATTAAAATGCCCTTCATTCAATATCAAGCAAAGTAAACATAAAATATAATTGAACAACTTTATCAATCCACCAATATTCATCAAATAAATAAGATCTTATATTAATTACTCGAGGTTATAATAATTTCGTGATCTCCAATGGAGCTTTGGATGGACCAGAATAAATTTTGGACAACATCCGCAAAGCTGTATGATTTGGACAATATAAATTTGTTGTCGTATGCAATTATAGGTTTCAATGCGACCACTTATATTTTTATAGTATTATTCTTTTTAGTTGATTCTTTTCGTAGTATTAATTATTAGGTTAAGGATTTAAGTAACCCCCTCACTATTTTCCGAGGTTCAATCACTAAAAAAAATCAAATATATTTTTTAGGGTAAATTACAGTTTGATACCTGACCTTTCGACCTTTTAATAAAAATATCCCGACTTTTATATATTTACAGTTTGATACTTAACCTTGTAATTGTTTATCAAATATATCCCATAATCAACTATCTTGTACTTTATAGCATACGTGGACTACTAGAAATCTTATGTGGATTTTTATAATGCCACATCATACCTAAAAAAAATATTATAAACTTAAATTTCCATATAACTTAAATAAACTACCCTCACTTTTAAACTATAGTTTATGTAACTTGAAGACAAAGTTATGTCAATTTATATCTTGGGAATGTATATATATAGTTTATATAAAAATGAGTTAAATCATTTCATTTTTTTTATATTGATCTAACGTCAATTAAAATATTTATGTATATTATTACCATCACTTATTGAAGAAGTCATACCTAAAATTCGATGAGAATACATATAATTATCCATTTGTCAAAGGTTGTAACTCATAAGATTCAAAAAAATATATTTATTTAAATCTTCTATATATTATGTGAATAGTTTTTTTTTTAGATGATATTATGTGAATAGTTAATTATTAAATAATGTATGAATATTCATTAAAAATAATTATATAACAAAATAACATTAAAATATTTAATGAATGTATTATACTTCAAATTAAACAAACCCCGAATGATTTTGTCATTTTCTAATTTATTAAACTTACATGGAAATAAATAAAGTTTTTAATATTTATTTTTTTAGGTATGACGTGACATTATAAAAATCCACATAAGATTTTTTGTTGTCCACATATGCTATAGGATACTAGATAGTTGACCATGGGATAGATTTGACAAAAATTTACAAAGTTGGGTATCAAACTGTAAATATATAAAGATCGGAACATTTTTGTTAACAGGTTGAAAGGACAGGTATCAAACTGTAATTTGCCCTATTTTTTATACTCACATTTACAAACATATTAATAAATAATTAGTATACGCACATTTATTTCGAACTAGATGGTATATATGTCGATCTTGAGTTTTTGACCATTCAATTTATAAACAATTTAACAAATATGAAAATAAAATTTTCAAATATCAATACGAGAGGTGAAAGGATTTGCGAGTTCGACTTGTAAACCATTTCCTACTATCTTTTTTATTTGTCATAGAGTTTTGATAAGTTAATTGGAATATTAATTAAGTTGTACTTTTTCAAATATTTGATTCTATAGAGAAATGTATTTTCATTTTGTATGCTTACGTAATTAAATTTTTTGACTTTATAAATACTGTACATGGCTTGGCATATTCAAACATTATGGATGAAGATCGTTGTGGATATATAACAAACAATTATTTTTTTATTTTTTTAAAAAAAGATCATTCCATTAATTTCATTGTATTGGATTAATATCTATTTAAACATATAAGTGGATAATTTATTTTCTTGAAATTAAATTATCTCGAGGATCACATCTATAAAACATAATTTCAATTTTGCGCCTTTATCCCAACCAAATTTGAAATTTTCGTTGTTTAATATTTCTAAAATAGAAAAGTTCAAAATTGACAATATAAGTGATCCCCTAAATCAAAGGCGGCACATGGTCTATTAGTCATTGGCATATTGTAAAGTCCCTAACAATTATTTGAAATTTATTTATTAAGTTCTGTGAGATTATTGAATTAGTTTATGCTTAATCCTCATTACTCAATTCTCATTTTTAAATGACAGCAGTTTCTCTCACTCCAATACATTCAATTACTAACAGCTTGCGTGGCACAGAATCTTAATTCAATAATAATCTATTATTGGAATATATTTTATTTCCTTTTATCACCAACCCAATGTATTTTAATCCAGTGCTTGAACATCATTAGAGGCTTTCAAACGGATAAAATTCTCAATTGCATTCCGTGTGATACTCTATATTATACACTTAAAATTAATCATTTTTATTCAGTTTTTTTTCCTTCAATTTTAGTTGGTTATGCTCTAGTTTAATTTTACAGTTATTAATTAGATTCATTTTTCTTCAATTAAGAGTATATAATTATTTTTCTATATGTAATTTTATTTTTAATTAATAATTGATATTTCCTAAGAAAATAATTATACATAATAATTGGGAAAAGTGAATCATAATTAACAAGTGTAAAATTAAACTAAGACAATGATAAGCATGACTTTTGTATACATTTTGATGTTTATTTGGATGATATTTAATGAGCAATGCATGCATAAGTTGACAAGTTACGCATAATTTTCAATAATTTGTGCAGTGTCACATTTTTGCTCATTTTAAAGGGATTTAATGTCAATTATTTTATGAAATTCAATTGAGCCTTGGAAGTACCTAAGAAGCAAGAAAATCGAGTTAAGAGTGCGTTACAAAAAGAATCTGGTCAATCGGATAAGAAACGAGTGAGAATGGAGCAAAACAGTGAAGAGTGTTGGGCGTCAGAAGTTCACGCACGGACCGTGCGGTGGACAAAGCCTAGCACACGGACCGTGTATCAGCTCCAGCAAAGGGTTTTCATTCCAGAACCTCTCGCATGGACCGTGCGGTAGTACATCTTGAGCGCACGAACCATGCGTAGGGATGTCAATCGGGCTAACCCGTTTCGATTTCGGTCCTATTCGGTTCGGACCTATTCGGTTAAAATTTTCTTCGGGCTCAAAATCTTCAGCCCTAACCCTAACCCTTCGGTTTTCGGGCTAGCTCGTCGGGCCAACATGTTTATAATTTTTTTTACACGTGTATAAATTATATCTTGATAATTCTCCTAAATAATCATTATCTCTTATTCTTGAAATAAATTAATACGTGAAAAATAAGATAAAATCAAAAGAACATGACAAATATAAAAGTTAATTAAGATCAAATTGTATCAAATGAAAGAAAACAAAAATAAATGACATGAAAATGACAATAATGTTCAATCATAATTTGTTCTTCCAAAAATAATCATTTTAAACTACACCACAAATCTATTTATAACTTAATCTTCCATCTAATTTGAAGTACAATCTTCTTCTACTTTAACAATATTTGAAGCCCTTTCAACTTCATGTTTGATTCAATCTTTAAAATATTTATCATTTATTAAAAGAAATAATAATATTATAAATTAAATAAATTAAAACATGATAAATTATAATAACCAGTTAGTCTACAGAAATATAGGTAGGCATGTCAATCGGGCCAACCCATTCAGTTTCGGACCAACCCATTTCGGTTTCGGGCCGAATCGGTTAAAAAAAAATTCGGGCCAGAACTTTGTGGCCCTAACCCACCTTTTTTTTCGGTTTTTTCGGGCTGGCCCATCGGTTTCGGGCTAAATTGACATCCCTAACCATGCGTAACAAAGCGCGTTTTTGGCGGATTTTCTCCATCTTTCCTTATACGAGTCCTAGCCCTACTCAAACTCCTTCAAGCTATAAAAGGCTGATTATTGGACGATTTTTGAACCTGGAACACACCTTCTTTTCATTATCTTTCAGTTTTTATTTAGTTTACAGTTGGCAACAGATGTTTCTCTACAACTTTGAAGATTGAAGTTTTATTTTACATAATTCATCTACAGTTCTTTTAATATTTTGCATTTTCAATTATGTCTTTTAATTTCTTTACTTCTTTCTTTATCTTAGATTTCATTATGTGTGAGTAGTTTTTATAATTAATTCTACGATTTGTAGCATGTATGAAATTATGTGTTGATTTAATTCTTCATCAATTCTCCGTCCAGTTATATGGTTCAAATATTCAAATTTTAGATTTCTCGCACATGTGATTAAGGTCATAGTCATTGTATGCTAACTAATTAATTTGAGTCCTGGCGGAAATAATTAATTAGTGAGATTAAATTAAATAGTTTGATACACGTACTTGTGATCTGTATGGGGTTTTAAATTTGTTGATCTATTGGGAGTTAACAATTGATCTAGAGACGAAAGTAATAGATAAATTGTTAATTTACTTTTACCTTGAGACCTAGCGGAGATAGGTAATTAGAATTATGATCCTCTACCGATAATTGGATTAAATTGGAAGTTGATGAAATTAGATTAATTAATATGTAATGGATTAATATGTTTGCATTCCTTAGGATTAATTAGTTTCAATATTTTTTTTATCTTTTCTTTTGTTGTTTCATGTTTTTCTTTTTTCTTTTTTTTTTCTTTTTTCAATTTTTTTTAAATTTTTATTTTATATTGAACACAATGCACGAGCTCATGCGTTAGCATCGGACGAATGCACTGCGCGAGACGATGGATAAAAAAAATAATTTAATTTAAGGATTCACTAATTTCATTTTAAAATATACATTTATTGTGAAAAAAATAATTATAGAGCGCAAAGTAGGAGCTCACGCATTAGCATCGGGTGAGTGCGCTGCTCAAGATACCAAATTAAAAAATTAAATATATATTTGTATAAAAATAAAAAAATGTAGAACTAAAAAGGTGGAAAGAAACAAAAAAAAAAAAGAACAAGAAAAAGGAGGAGGGAACCACACCAAAAAAGGAAATAAAAAGGGAAGTAAGAGACCACCTTATAAATGAAAAAAATCCATCTAATGTAAAATATTCATTAGATGATCACACAGGAATATGTCTCCAATGTATTTCATGGGACGCGATAATACACAGGTTTGCTAGCTAGCTAGTTGTCTCTAAAACCAACATGACTGAGAATTCAATGCAACTTAGAGCCTAGCTAGTTCATATAGTTATTTAATAATTAAGACAGTTGAATATCGCAAAAATAAGATACACGTTATTTAAATTTGTAATTATATCCAGCTTGGGAGTTGAGACATTAAACCTTAGCATCTGCGAAATGTGCTGTTTTGACCTTGTAATATGTATGTGATTGTGTTTTTCGACTATTTCAATGAGCCTTCTTCCTACGTATTCTGCCTTTTGCGACCAACTTAGTTTTCACTTTTAAGTCGAGAATATTTTATGATTTTTTATTTATTTTAGATGAGGGCGACAATTGTGATGAATTTTTTTAATATTGTCAAAATTATATATATATATATATATATTTCACTACAATAGTCAATCTTTAATTGATTTTGTACAATATAATGTTGAATTCTATAGTCTTATATACCCCCTCAATTTTAAAAAGATTGATTTTTTGTTTTGTTTTACTACAAAAATTAAAAATGTGACAAATATAAGCACTCTATTAAGTTATATTTTTTATTAATATATCTTAATTTATCTCTCATTGTAATATATATACATCTATATATCACTTTAATTTCCTCAATATATTTATGAAGGAGATTTTATAGGGGTAAAATTGAAAGAAAACGTATTAAAAAGTGTAAAATATCAAATAATTTGCAACAAAATTAAAAGGCAAAAACATCAATCTGTATGAAATTGAAGGAACATTTAATAACATAAATATATAATTAATTGCAATATATTTAAATAATGGATAAATATTGAAATTATTGATATATATAGGGGTGGTTCTTGTATAAACTATAAACCAATCTCTTACCACATATTATTCAAAATCCAACAGTTAATATTTAATCAAAGAGGTGGTGACATGACTGTAAATAAAAGAAACTTCAAAAAGAGCAGTGGCATTTTGGTAATTTTCACGTCTAGGTCAAAATTTAAAAAAATAAAGAAAAATATCGAACTTATAGGATCCGGGCTAACTGAGACACATTTATATGCTGACGAACATATAATCATATACTAACGAACCATTATCGTTGCATTTACAACACCTAACTTTAAATGCAAAACTGATATTGTTAGTAAATTATTAAATGACGAGTTTTATATGGTTGGAAAGCTAGTCAAGTATATTTTTCAATAAAAAATAATTTCAAAAAAATATTAATCGTAGACAAAGTTATGGTTGTTTGATTGAAAGTTGCTAGTTGCATTATTTGACTTCAATCTACAACATTATTACTTGTTAGCATTGTGTAATACATTCATTCATCATTGCATAATACTTCCGTTAGCATACGATAGTACTAACAACAGTAAATGATAAAATTCAATAAAATTTAATTGTTGACCTCTAAAATTGATGTGATAATAATATAACTGATCATGATACTAGTGAATCATCTGTCATATATGCTAATGAATCATGCTTAATTGAGATGGAAGTTATACATTGATTATTCACATGCAATATTAAGCACATATAATTCTGTTATCAGATATATAATTATAATACATTAGTATTATTATAATATTTTTGTTATCATATGTTACCGCTAACGTTAGTAATGCATTAGCATGCTCATATAAAAAATATCTTAATATACTAATGTATTTTTCGTTGTCAATATAATTGATAATAATGAAAAATATATATTTGTCATGTGCTAATGAAACACATCCTAGTTGGGATTAAATAAACATTTATAGCAATATAATTGATGTCAATGAAGCATGTTTTAATTGAGATGTAATAAACATTTACAACAATATAATTGATGCTAATGAAATATTTGACATATGCTAACGAATCATGTCTAATTGGGACAAAAGTTATATAATGATACACATGAAATATTAAACACATATGGTTCTGTCAATTAGCAGATATAATTACACTACATCAGCATTATTATAATATTTTCGTTAGCATATGGTAATGTTAACATTAGTAATGCATTAGCATTTTCATATAAAAAAAATCTTAATGATTAATGCATTTTTCGATGTCAATATAACTGATACTAATGAAGCATTTACCATATGCTAACAAAGCACATCCATTGGGATGAAACAAACTCTTATAATAATATAATTGATACTAACGTAACATATCCTATTTGAAATGAAATAAATTCTTATAGTAATATAATAGATGCTAACGAAATATGTGTTATAAGCTAAAGAAGCATACCTAATTGTGGTTACATAAACCTTTACAATAATATAATTGATGCTAACAAAACATTTGTCATATGCTAACGAAACATTTATCGTATGCTAACAAAATATTTTGAGCTTGAATACGTGTAAAAAGTAAACTTTTTGTATTTTTCGTCCATATTTTTACAAATGAACATATGCTTCCATGATCTTAAATGAAAGAAGATTAAAATACCTTTAATTTGATATATTATTTGCATTAATCTGATAAAATACGAACGAGATATGATCGTTTGAAGTTTTTAATTTTTTTTTTGAGATACTGGAGTCAGCATGACATCAACTTTTTTAAAAAAATGTGAGGAAAATGCCCCACAACCTGATAGAAACTTGTGAAAATTATAAAATTGCAACCTTGTTTTGCTCTAAATATTAACCGTGTTTCCATATGCACTTTCACTCATTACACATTTACACGAGCATAAATTATTTGAGATGCAAAAGAAAAAGTGCCTTATAACTCACGCTACCTCACCGCTAGGATTGAGCCATTGGTGAATTTGGTTCCATTTTACCTATTATGATACGGAACTGAATTTATCGAATTTTATAATTTTATTATCAATACCGCATGGAATATTGAAATTTACCCAAAATATATAGTGTAGGTTATTCAATTAACTGAATTTTTTCCGCTATTTTTCATCACACTTTCATTGTGCAGTCTTTTTTTTTTTTTTGATGAAAAGCAACTGATATTACTAGGAAATCCGTTCAACGGACGGAATGTCTGACTAAATTATATCCGATAACTCACTGGTGTAGGAAATAAAATCAAAATTACTAACAACTAACTTTACTAAAGCATGTGTCATCTGATTAGCTGTTCTACGAGCCCAACGAAATATAATCTTCACTGTGCTGCCTTACATGCATTGAAATCATATAAAATACACGTTTCAAGTCTAAATAAGTTATTTACAACCTAAATATTAGTTTTAAGTTCAAAAGCAAAATAATCACTAAAAAAATTGACATATATAACTTCAATTCAATTGGGTATTCGATTTTCTCGGTTTCTTGCTCACCCCTAATCGTGTCATCTTTACTATATTGCAATAACCTTAATACGACATATGTATCCTAGGGAGTAGCCTGTTTGGTTGTATCCTTGATGAGTTTTATGACTCATCTGGGGATGTTTAAATTGGAGTTTTCCTACTTAGTTCCTTGGTTGGGTCAACCAATTTATCTTTTTTTTTTTTTTTTTTCTGATTACGCAATCCCACGCCACCTGTACACGTATAAATATAATGCAATTTGGAGAATTGAGAGATGTAATGCAAACGTTGATTGCTCAGTCAAGTAAAACTTGCACTTTGGAAAAATGCCAAACACGTCATTATCATTACCCTCATTGACTTGGTATGCATAATATATATCAAATGCCATTGACTCAGAAATAAAAATATTAATACTTGAAATTTCTTGTCAAGTCTATTCCTCGAAATCAAGTAGATATATTCGTATGTACTGATAAAAAAAATCAAGTTATACATTAATTGCTTGTTGCCCCTTGTTTTTATGTTTTTTTTCTTTTCTTTACCCTAATTAATTGGATGAACCGTTTTCAAGTTGCCAACTACTAGAGTTTACGATTTCATGAGTTATGATTATGAGATTATATATAGTTTGAATTATGCTAATATCTGCTCATAATGTATCCATATATACGAAGTCGGTATATGTATCTAAAAAGTTCCATCTTTTTCGTTTTGAAATTGTATATATCACTATAGTATAATAATATATATGGTATTGTAATGATAATTAATAATTAAGCAACTTTCTTATAGAAAAAATAACTTTATTTAGGACACAATTTGAATTCATTCCCCCCCATCCCCATCATGATATGGTTTAAATGATGAACAACAATCTTGTGACTGAAACATCATAAATTTTTAATTTTACTGTTTTTAAAGTTAATATGCATTGTACGTACATGTACACCAACAAGAGCGATTGTAAGTATTTGAAAAAAAAATCAAACAATTACATGTAAGAAAGGGAAAGACACACGATTATTAACAACCTCTTGAGGTATAGAGTATGTCACAACTCAACAATCCAAGTATAGGTATTAGGTAATGGGCCATGTGTCGTTGATTGGAAAAATTAATGCTCGTGTCTTTATTTTGTCTAATTCGTAAATTATACGAGAGAAAGGTAAATCATATAAAATAAATTTTAATTTTTGTGGAAATTAAGGGATCGACTTACAGTGGGTGGATAGCTCGAATCCACGATATCTTACAATTTATCACACATTCACACCAGTATCACTATGATTGGTGCACGTGACACGTTCGAATCTAAAATAAAACATAAATCGTTATTTTAAAATATTCTATAGAATTAAGATGTAATAAATTTGATAAATATACACATTTCTCTCCGGCCCATATCCATTTTTCTCTAATAAATGCAAGATCAAAGTTGAGCGGAGAGTGGATAAAAAAAATAAAATTGAAACAAGATAATAGTTATAAAATGATACTCCATCGTTTCAAAATATATAAAACAATAAATATTTTGACATAAAATAAAAAAATTAAAACAATAAATCAAAACGAAACGGATGAAGTAATTAAGTTAAAATGTGGGGCGTCATTATAATAGAAGCAAACTACTTAAATAACCCCACACGCGCTTCAAAAGGCAATACAAGAGAACATAATTAGGCCATAAACCAAAATCCATTGCTTTTTCGACAAACAGCTCACGTGCTTACTTTCTCTCTCTAATCTATAAATCTTGAATCATTTTTTCACTACTCTTTTTCAGCCCATCAAACCTTCTACTACAAGAACTGCTGCCTGCTTTACAACAAGACACAAAAAAGAGGCAAAAAAGCAGTTCCACCTCGTACAACAAAGCCTAGCCTTTGGTTTAAGGTTCAAACATGTCAATTTTTACGTATATTTTGGCGTGTGAGACCATGCTTCATAGGGTTGTCTGTATTTGTTAAATATATATATATCTCATTATTATTGAAAACAAGCAAACGAAGCAAAAAAAACTCTACAGCATTTATATATGTGAGCCCCACGTGTAAAACACGTGGTGATGTACAAAAATTGCAAAGTAACTCCAAATTGAAATTGAGTGAAAAATAAATAAAAAAATTGAGTGGCCTATGAACTAACATAACACAATACGTTTTCGTTGTTCATGAAAATGGGCCTTCAAAACGAAGCACATTAGATATGGTCCAATATTGTATAGCCCACAAAACGTTGCAGATTCTTTTGTGCATTGGGCTCGTACAGAGAATTTAACTCCAACCCAAGACCAAAAAACGTGTACGGTTTGTCTAATCAAATCTAAAATCGGAACCAGAAGTTCAACGCTCTCCCATGGGGTAGTGTACTCATACGTGGATGGAGACATATGAAAATCTATTTTTAAACAATGAAGTATAATTTTTATTTATATATGTGGATTGTCACATGTCTTTCATCCTCATGAATGAGTGTCTCTACTATTGTAATATTATGGCCCATTTGCCTTGTGGGCTTAATGATGGCTTCTGCTCATATTACTTCTTATTTATCTTGAGCCCAGCCTACATTCCCTTTACCCTAATGGCAGCTATTTATCGTGCTACTGTTCAACATTCTAATTGGATTAGAAGCCTTACGCTCATCACACTCTCTGTAATCGCTCCCTTATCATCTGCTCTTCATGGGCTGTCGTTCTCTGTTTTTCATGGGCTGCCGTTGATTGAGCTTCGTGCTCTTGTAGTCTCTACGTGAGACAACCTCCTGTGGTGATTGGCAGCGGCGGATGTAAGGGGTTGGGGACCTCTCCCACCTATATAAATATTGATGCATGGATTACTAACTCATTAAGTGAATTGAATTAATTCAAACTTTCAATTCACTCTTGCCTCTTCTCTCTCAGAGTCGCACATGTATGCTTTTTTTTCTCTTTTTTTTTTCGTTCTTTCAATTTCTTATATTAGTATAAGTTTTTTTTGTTTAATAATAATAATACTTTTTTTAAGTTAAATTGTGATTCAATTTCATTATTTTGATCAATTTGTATATATACATTTTTTTAATATAAAATATGGAGAGGTTTTTCCTGAAAATTAGTAGTGGTGCATCTTCGTCATCTTTTTGCATTGTTATCGTGTTGATATTTTTTATCAGGTATTATTTCTAAATATCTTATTTTATTTTATTTATTGAAAATTTACACTTATTATAATTAATTGTTTTTTCCTCTCAATTTCAGGTTCTTGATTTGATCACTCAAGAGATGAATAATCGTTTTTCAGAAGTTAGCATTGAATTGATTCGTTGCATAACGTATCTTGATCTGAGAGATTCTTTTTCACAATTCGATGTTGATCAACTCACACATTTTGCACGTTTTTATCATGATGACTTCTCAACAACAGATTGATTATTTCTTCCGCAACAACTTCATAATTTCATTTTTAATGTGAGGCAGAATCCTCAATTTCTATAGTTAACAACTCGGGAAGTCTTGCTCGGGAAATGATCAAATCTGGTAAGAATTTAGTTTTTCCATTGGTTTATCGTATGATCGAGCTGGCATTGGTGTTATTTATGCTTCTGTTGAGAGAGTATTTTCTGCTATGAAGATCGTCAAGACAGATTTGCGTAACAGAATGTCTGATGAGTGGATGAGTGACAGTTTAGTTGTGTATATTGAGAGAGATATGTTTTTAAAGATAGAAAATGAGCCAATCATGCAGCGATTTCAATCCCTGGATACATGAAGATTTCAGCTTCCACTACTTCCTCCAACAAGCACAACTACAACGAGACCAAGTGTCAATTTTTAGATTATTTTGAATTACAAAATATTTATACATTTCTATCTCATTTAAATTTATGGTTTTTTTATGATAATATGTTCTTAATATTTATTTATTTAATGGTGTATATTTTTTTTATACACAATACAATGATGCTCCCCTAAAATTCTATTCTGGATCTGCCATTGGTGATCGAAGTAGTGTTACCTAGGGTTTTGGGCGTTGTGGTGCTGAGTTGTAGGGCGACCTTTGTGGTCTTGTTATGCTGCCTCATTCCACTTTGGTGGTGTTGTTGTCCAAGGTGAAAGTTCGGGCCCAAGGAAAACCTGGACCATCTCTTTTTTTCCCCGACACTTGAGTGTCTAACGACGAAGACTGTGCCGGCAGCACTAGCGGAGGAAGGTGAAATGTGGGCGAGGACGATACCCAACACATATAATGTACTATTCCGGCCCTGTGGTAGGGTAGAACTTCTAAATCGGAACTACTCCATGATAATAATAACCTAAAATACGTACATACATGACATCGCACGTATCATATAATACCAACGATATTTTCAATTGTACACGCAACGAATTGAAGTGGTACAAAACTTCCCGTTAATTAAAACTAAAATTGATGAATGAATCCACAGAAAATTAAGTCACTCAATGCAATGGGCTCCATCAATATTGGAATTCACGTCCACTTCCGCTCGATTTATTTATTTTACAGCTCTATATAAAAACGATGTCACGTGAGGTTCGGGATATAGATGAGGGTTTGCACGTGTGAGGATGGAGACATATTTGGTAAAATGATTTTGTCACTGTCCCCTTACCAAGAGGCCATTTAACCCTTTCACAACTCCACCCAATAATGCATGCACAAATAGCTAATTATGTCTCAAAATTCTGAACCCAAAATTAACATTTTCTCAATTTGGGCCCCAAAATTAACTTCTTTTTTTTCCATCAACAAACAATCTAAGTTATTTATTTATTTATTTTATGGTTGTGCTTAATTTTACTCTAAGAGACTGTGAGTTTTGTAGCTAATTTGACGTAAGTACTGAAGCATATATTGAAACCATTCAATAATAAATATATTATTGTGAAATTGAAGTCAAGTTTATTTAAGATAAGTATTAAAAATATATACTAAAAGGGATTAGGGATAGACCTGTCAGATTCACACCTGGGTTGACGCGTGTTTAATTTTAAATTTTTCTTCCAACTAAAAATAAATAAATTAATTTCCTCTTAAATTATTTTAAAATAAGACAAAAATTTACATGAAACCGTCTAACGGATCTCTTATGTTAGACGGGTCAAAAAATATCCAAACCCGCCCAAAACCCGCTTCCACGCGCGTGAGCTACACGTGCCCCCACGCTGCGCGTGTAGCTCACGCACCTGTGCTGCATAAATTTTTTTCTTTTTTTTTTCGTTGCAGCAGCGATTGCCAGTTTTCTTTTTCTTTTTTTTTCTTCTTTTTTACTTTCTTTCTTCCTTTTTTTTAAAATAATTATTTTATATTGAGCGCAGTGCACGAGCCCACATGTTAGCGTGGTGCGAGTACACCGCGCGAGATACCGGATAAAAAAAATAATTGATTCAAAAAGTTAAATTAATTCAATTAAATTTTAGAGTTCACTAATTCCACTTGAAGATATATTATTTATTTCAAAAAATAATACCCGTCTAACGCAAAAATCCGTTAGCGTGCACCTTAGAATAAATATGGAATTTGATCAAACTCATCCGAAAATTGACATATTATTTTGGGCCTCAACAGTCACCTATCTTATCACTGGACAGAATGACTGGCTGGCAATTACTCTTTTATTTCTATACATATATACTAGTACTAGTATATTTATATTTATTTTCAAGTCCTTCAACTTCCATGTATTTAAAAATAAATAAACTCAAAAATTATATAAATAGGTAAATGCAATGATTGACAGTGTGCTTCTATATATATTTCAACAAAAGCATGGATAGCACTTTGGTATGAAGATTGCGTCACAAGATTAAGTTGAATCATATCTTCATAAAATAAGTGCTATCTCTTTTGCCTTTAAAATTCATTATATTTTTCTACTTTAGTAAAGATGATATGATCATGAATGGGTTGCAAGACCCATCATTGTTAGATGGATTATGATCAATTCATCCATTTTTCCTCTTTCATCTAAAGTAGATTCAATTAACTGACCAAACTTAGGATAATATTAATGGATGGTATGATTATCTTCATGAATTTTGAGGAAATATAATTAGGGTGGGAAAGGTCATCGGTTACAAACTTACAATAGTATATCTTTTAGTGTGATTTTTTTTTTATGAAACTCATCCAATAAAGTCCTACCATGCATCTCTAGAGCCTAGTCGAGGAGGTAGATGTGAGATTTTCTTTTATATTTTCATGTTATATAATTGAGATAATTTGACTTTTCGTCTCATTAGAATAGGTTCCAAATACTTTTAGTCACATATCTTACTTTTTTTGTCTCAATGTTTATTTACTTGACAATTTTGGTGTCAGTTTTTTTTTTTTGACTTTTTTGGTCCGAAAACTAATAACTTACCTCACAACTGTTTGAGAAAGTTAATTTTGGAACAAAAAAAGTCAAAATAAAATTTAGTGTAAATGAATAAAAAGAGGCAAAACAAAATAGTAATTGGGAAAAAAAAACAAGATATAAGGCTATAGGAGTTATTTGGGCAATTTGGAGTGTAAATGTCTACAATACCCCTATGACACATATGTCCCCACATTCCAATCATTGTGTGTAAGTGTACTATTTACACTTTTAATAACTACCCAATAAATGCACACACCTAACATATAAAAATCCAATTTCATGAATTTTAGGGTTAGGGTTAGAAAGTGCCACACTCTAAAACAATGAAATTTTTTTGAAAAAATAACGATAATGCACGTATCGAAAATATTTCGTAAAAGAATCATAACGATAAAATAAAATGTTCAAAAATATGTAAACGAAAATAAGCATAACGATTTTTCGTTAATGCACGTATCCAAAAAATTTCGTAAAAGAATCCTAACGTTATGAAAATGAAAATAAGCATAACGATTTTTTTTTAAAAAAAATAACGTTAATGCACGTAACATTAAATGAACATCAATCAATTATTCTCTCTTTCTTTTTCGACCAAAATGAGGTAGATAGAATGAATAAATATGTATTTGCATAGGTAGGTATTAGTTGACCCAAATTAAATTAAATTTAATGCATTTAATTTTGTGTAAGAGAGGTTGGTAGCGTAATATGCATATATTGAAGGCAGGGCGGAACATCCAAAACAATAAAACACAAAAAATATCGATTCCCCTCAAATAAAAGAGAAGAAATATATTGAGAGGTTGATCCAGAAGATTTATGAACGAAGCAACGTCGTCTTCATCAACGAACGGGCCGAGTAGAAGTTCCTAAATTTTGAAAGGTATGTTTCGAGTTTATTTCTTTAAGAAATGTAGAATTTGTTTTAAGTTTAGGCTATCTGGTTTTATGTTTCTACGTTTCTACGTTGATTTTAAGTTTAAAAGCCATAATAATGATACTATTATCATTTACAAAAGCCATGATAACGATTATTGAAAAGCCATAATAACGAAAGTTTAAAAAAGCCATAACTAAAATTAAAAGCCATAATAACGATATTATTATCATTTACAAAAGCCATGATAACGATTATGTAAAATCCATAATAACGAAAGTGTAAAAAAGACATACAGAAAATTAAGAGCCATAATATATGTCGTTATTTTTTTAACAATCGTTATTGTCATTTATATATAATAACGATTATTTAAAAAAAAAGCCATAACTAAAATTAAAAATAACGTTTGATTAAAAATAACGATTTATTAAAAGTAATAATAATGTATTATTTAAAATAATAATAACGATTGTTTAAAATTTATAATAATGATACTTGAAATATGAATAATGAAAGTTTAAAAAAGCCATAATGAAAATTATAAGCCATAATAACGATATTATTATCATTTACAAAAGCCATGATAACGATTATTTAAAAGCCGTAATAACGAAAGTTTATTATGGAAAACATATCGAAAATTAAAAGCCATAATATCTATCGTTATTCTTTTAACAATCGTTATTATCGTTTATATATAATAACGATTATTTAAAAAAAAGTCATAACTAAAAATAAAAATAACGATTGATTAAAAGTAATAATAAAGTATAATTAAAAATAATAATAATGATTGTTTAAAAGTTATAATAACGATAATTGAAAGTTATTAATAACGATTGTTTTATAATAATAACGATTGTTTAAAAGTTATTAATAACGATTGTTTTATAATTAAATTTTCGTTATGTTTAAATTTATTTTTCGTTATGTATAAATTTAATTTTCTGTTATGTATAAATTTAATTATCGTTATTCTTTTAACAATCGTTATTATCATTTATATATAATAATGATTATTTAAAAAAAAGCCATAACTAAAAATAAAAATAACGATTGATTAAAAGTAATAATAAAGTATAATTAAAAATAATAATAACGATTGTTTAAAAGTTATAATAACGATAATTGAAAGTTATTAATAACGATTGTTTTATAATAATAACGATTGTTATTCATAACGATTGTTTTATAATTAAATTTTCGTTATGTTTAAATTTATTTTTCGTTATGTATAAATTTAATTTTCTGTTATGTATAAATTTAATTATTGTTATGTATATACTGAATTTTCGTGAGGGCTTATTTTTGCATATCGTTATGGTTAAATAGATTTATCGTTATTGTTCAATTTAAATTTCGTTATGATATTTATTAAATTTTCATTATTTTAAAAATGAAAGTTTCGTTATAGTTAAATTTCATTTTTCATTTTTTGTTATGTTTAAAATTAAGTTTCGTTATTGTTAAAATTTTCATTATGGTTCGTTATGCTTATTTTTGAATATTTTCGTTATGACAGATGGTTAGACATCGTATTATTGTACGACATAGTGGTCGATGGGAGAGAGCTCAATACGTAGATGGTGTAGAGGAGCAGATCATCATGTCATCGGATGGTTTCTGTTTTAGGTCACTAATTAGAGAGATTCATGAGTTACTGGAGACCAATCCCATATCTGTCGAGTATCAGTTATCGTGGATGTCGAGCACCAATAGTGGCAGACAGATCAAGACAAGACTGAAAGATGATGCAGATTTGCTTGACTTGCTCCACGAACATAGCTCAGAGATGGTGCGACATACCTCACACCCAGTACACTATCTCCCTCCGAACTCTGAAAGTATGGTCTCTGAAGCTCATCAGCTGATGGCACCATCAGTTGGATATCCAACTGCATCAGAGTATCATCCATGTCAATATTAACACACAAATTTAATATTCTAAATTATTTATATAAAAAAATTACCTGTCCATCAAATAATCTAGAGAAATCAGAGCTCCGGGATGAAAATGACCACTTCAAGCAGCGAGGTGTGGTCAACTGGCCTCCAACGACGCCCAACCGACGTCCAAGCTCGGGGAAAACCTCACAGGCCCATGTCTGTAAAGCAAATTGTCATATCTTCTGATTAAAATATCAAGTTTTTTAAAACGTAAATTTAACTAATTATCTGAACGGTCCAAACAGGTCCATACCAATGATACGCTCCATCCTTCTCTCCGCCCATAGCCCGTCGAACTCTAGGGATGAGACTGATAAAGTGCATCAGCATCTGAAATGTGTAGCCCCCCCATGGAAAAGAATTCCAAGCATCAGCATCTTCCACCAAGGCCCACACCCAGCCATCGATCGCGCGTGAGGGGTCTATGCAAAATAAGATCCGATACACGACCAAGATGTTCGCAATCTTCACGTAGTCTGGAGGGTGATTGGGTAGCCTCTTATCTGTGAACTTATCATACATCTGTGTCACAGTCGTCTTTTTCCCTTCAAATAATCGGTAAAAGATGCCGTTAGGCGGAATGGGATGAGCCGCATTCGGATCGAAGTTCGACGGGTCGAACTGTAAACCTGACACCAGAGCGAACTCTGAGGGCCCAAAGCGAAGTGTGGTTCCATTGACATAGAACCAACACTCTCTACCCTCACGTGCAGGATCCTCGACACGCACCTCGCGACAGATCAAGGCATGCATCGCCTTGCGTGCTATACTACCTCCCCTAAAGTCTAAAAAATGTCCAAAACATCCAGATCTAAACATCTGGATCGTAGCCTGACCACCAAAATGCTCTAAGACCTCCCTAATATTCTCTATTAGCTCCAGCTTCATGTACATCAAAATATTCGGCTTCAGCCTCTGGAGAGGGCGTCTAATCCACTGAATCTAATATTCACAATAGAAAATTAGACTTTTATTAAATTATTAAATTAAATTTGTAGCTATATGTATTAAACAATTATTATTATTATTATTATTATTATTATTATTATTATTATTATTATTATTATTATTAGATTAATTGTTGTTGTTATTATTATTCTTATTAAATAATAATTACTATTTATATTCACAATAGAAAATTAGACTGCTATTAAATTATTAAATTAAATTTGTAGCTACATGTATTATTATTATTAAAAAATAAACCAGCTATTTGTATTAATTGTTTTTATTATATTTTTTTACTAATGGTATTATTTAGACTATTAATAATAATAATAATAATATTATTATTATTATTATTATTAAAAAAGTATTATTATTTATATTATATTTTTTTGTTATTTTTATTTCTTACTAATAATATTATTTCGACTACGATTATCGTTAATGATTACTTTTAATTAAATTAAATTAAATGTCAAAGGCCATAACGATTTATTTAAATTTGGTTATCGATTAATTAAAAATATCTATAACGATTAATTAAGAAAATCCATAACGATTAATTGAAAAAATACATAACGATTAATTAAAAAAAACATAACGATTAATGAAATAAGTCCATAACGATTTCATCAAATAAGCATAACGATTAATAAAAAATACATAACGATTAATAAAAAATCCATAACGATTTCATGTAATAAGCATAACGATTAGTAAAAAAATGCATAACGATTAATAAAAAATCCATAATGATTAATTGAAAAAAGTCCATAACGATTTCATGTAATAAGCATAACGATTAATAAAAAAAATACATAACGATTAATTAAAAAATAGATAACGATTAATTAAGAAAATCCATAACGATTAATTGAAAAAATACATAACGATTAATTAAAAAAAACATAACGATTAATGAAATAAGTCCATAACGATTTCATCAAATAAGCATAACGATTAATAAAAAAATACATAACGATTAATAAAAAATCCATAAAGATTTCATGTAATAAGCATAACGATTAGTAAAAAAATGCATAACGATTAATAAAAAATCCATAACGATTAATTGAAAAAAGTCCATAACGATTTCATGTAATAAGCATAACGATTAATAAAAAAAATACATAATGATTAATTAAAAAATACATAACGATTAATTAAAAAATACATAACCATTAATGAAATAAGTCCATAACGATTTCATCAACTAAGCATAACGATTAAAAAAAAATACATAACGATTACTGAAATAAGTCCATAACGATTTCAGATAAGCATAACGATTTATTAAATTTGGCATAACAATTTATTAAACAACTCGACGAACGCTTAAAAGGATATGAGTCTAACCTCTCCCGACGGTGGGCGTACATCTTCACGTCCTCCCTCTCGTTCTTCCTCCATCCTCTTCAACACGAATCAATCTCTCAGTTTATTATTTTCACAGAACTTGGAGAAAAAAATACACAGCAACGGTGGAGAGGAAGAAGAGAAGAAAAAAATATGTAATTGAGAGAGAGAGAGATAGAGTAAAGAGGGTAGTTACTATATTTAAGGCCATAATAAAGAGGATTTGATTCCACGATTTTATTTTTCAAACTGAACTTGAGTTTGGATAAATTTTCTTCCAAAAGATATATTAAGAACGTAATATCGAGAAAGATCATATTCCAAATAAATATTTTATTCTTTTTCGGAAAAAGTGGGGAATATTCAGCTTTTATGGTCACATGTTTCAATTACAATTTTCGTTATGGTTAGATGAAATTTTCGTTATGTTAGAACTTAAATTTTCGTTATGTTAGAACTTAAATTTTGTCCTTGATAAAATTAAATTTTCGTTATTGGTAAATTTTAAAATTTCGTTATGTAAAAAATAGAATTTTCGTTATAGGTAACTTTAACTTTCGTTATGGTTAAAATTAAATTTTCGTTATTGTTAAATTGCATTTTCGTTGTGTCAAAAATTAAATTTTCGTTCATGTAATATTAAATTTTCGTTACGTTAACCTAATAAAGATTGGTTATTCATAAAATTAAATTTTCGATAGATACATTTAATTCTCGTTATTGATGTAACGGAAGTTGGAGAAGTGAACGAAAATAACGATAGTAAAATAAGGCAGATGATAAGTTCCAAAGATTCAGAATCTTTAATGATTTTAGAGTTGAAAGTACACCTTTTCAGAATTTTTTTTTGAAATTGGAGATTTCTGGGACCCGCTCTAAGTAAAGTGTACATAATATAGTACAGATTGCCCATATAACTCCTACACCCTTAAAACTTGTCCAACTACCCTAATTTTAGAATTAAATTGTCTAGATAAACTTTTCTCCCTAAAATTTATGACCATAAAAGTTGAGAAAATAAAATTTAGGACAACAGATGTGAAGATTAAGATCGAAAAATGTGTAGAGAATGGAAATAAATATCATAGGATATTTTGTTGGAAAAATGAGAGTAGCATGTCATATCTATATTATATCAGACGATTAGAATGCACATAATATACTGTTTTCGACTTTTGTGGTGCCAAATTTTATTTTTCAATTTTCTTGGTTCTAAAATTAACATTCTCAAACAATTATGACGTAAGCTATTAGTTTTGGGACCGAAAAAGTCAAAAAATTAAAATTTGGGACAAAAATTGAGTAAATGACATTGGGATAAAAAAAGTAAGACCTTGGACTAAAAATGTTTTGAGCAAAGTGGAATTATCTGTTATATAAATTCATGTGTTTATGCAAATTATGTGGGTTGAATAATATTATTATAGCGGATTAGATTACACATAACATGTAAAAGTAATTTCTTTTTAAAAACTTGTATAAATTATAAAATAAAATATAAAACATGTATTTGAAAATTTACTGAAACCCCCAGCTATTATTTATAGGACGCTGAGTCCAAAAACATAGGAACAACTAAATTAAAAAGAAAATTATATACATATATATATATATATATATAATAAGCAAAAATTTGTATGAGACCGTCTAACGGGTTTTTTACGTTAGACGGGTCAAACCCGCCCAAACCCGTCCGCCCCAAAACCCGTCCCCCACGCGCAGGCGCGTGTAGCTCAGGTGCCTGTAACATTTTTTTTTTCGGCTGGCGCGGTAGCAGTTTTTTCTGCTTTTTTTTCCCATTTTTCTTCTTCTTTTCGTTGCTTTTCACTTTTTTTCTTTTTTTTCTTTTTTGTTTTAATACTTATTGTATATCAAGCGCAATATACTTGTTTAAATAATTTTATTTAAAAAATAAATTAATTTAATTCAATTTTAGGGTTCACTAATTTCATTTTAGGGTATATATTTATTTCAAAATATATATATATATATATATATATTTCTGGTGGTTGACTAATTATTAAGCAAAAAAAAAGAAGTATCATTATCTATGATATAAAGTATCAGTAGCTCTGAGGTTAATTAAATATTAATTATCAAACCAATAACAAGATGTATCTATAAGTAACATTAGCTATGAAATAAAGTATTATTAACTATGAAGTTAAGCACCATTAGATATAAATTTGGTAAAATATCATTAACTATTAAGTGAAGTATCATTAGATATATATCTGGTGAAGTATCATTAACTGTGTGTGAAGTATCATTAATTAGGGATGAAGTATCATTAACTCGGAAATAGAGTATAATATGATATTATTGATGATTAAACATTAATTATCGAATCAAGAATAGATAAATGTCATTAACTATGAGTGGAGTATATCAATAACTCAAGTATCATTATTTATGAGGTGAAGTATCATTAACTCACATATGAGTATCATTATTTATGGGGTGAAGTATCATTACCTGTGAAGTAGAGTCTCATTACTATGGAAAAAAGTATCACTAATTGCAGAAGAAAATATCACTAATTAGAACAAAAGTATCACTAATTGCAGAAGAAAGTATCACTAATTAGAAAGAAAAGTATCAGTTCAAACATAATCTCAAATTGAGATAAATATCATTAACTATTAAGTGAAGTATCATTAGATATATATCTGGTGAAGTATCATTAACTGTATGTGAAGTATCATTAACTATGAATGAAGTATCATTAACTCAGAAGTGGATTATAATATGATATTATTGATGATTAAACATTAATTATCGAATCAAAATAGATAAATGTCATTAATTATGAGTGGAGTATCATTATTTATGAGGTGAATTATCATTAACTCACATAAGAGTATCATTATTTATGCGTTGAAGTATCATTACCTGTGAACAGTCTCATTACTATGGAAAAAAATATTACTAATTGCAGAAGAAAGTATCACTAATTAGAAAGAAAAGTATCACTAATTAGAAAGAAAAGTATCATTAACTATTGTAGTGAAATATAGGCAGAAAAGCTGCCAAAGAAAAAAAAAGCACGTTTTTGCCAAAAAAAAAGCGTAGCACGTCTCTGCCGAGGAAGAAAGAAAAAAGAAAGAGGGAGAACATTTCTGCCAAGAAAGGAAAAAAAAGAGAGAACGTTTCTGCCGAGAAAGGAAAAAAAAGAGAGAAAGAGAGAGCACGATTGTGCATAAAAAAATTAAAAATTGAATATCAAATAAAATAGGGAAAGGGGGGAGACCATTAAAAAAATAAAAAAGAAAAGGAAAAAGGAGGAGGGACCACTTTGTTGGGTCAAATAATATCCGTCTAACGCAAGGAGGATCCGTTAGACCAACTAACAGGAGTGTGCCCCATATATATATATATATATATATATATATTGGTTATAATAGAGATGGTGCTTCATGTGTAAACACGAAAACCAATTTTTTATAGTAATTTTAGCGCTTTTCTTATAGTATTTTGGTGGTAAAATAGTTAGCATTAAAATACAATAAGAAAAGCATTAAAAATACACTAAACAACCGATTTTTATGTTTACACACAAAACATTAGTCCTCATTTGAACCAAATTCTATTTGTGTATGTAGGAGATTTAACATATGAACATAGGTCTTATGTGTAAATTGTGAATGAATCATATCCATTAATTTATTAAAATCAATGGCCATTATTAGTTTGGAGAGAATTAAGGAAAATGCTATTATTTTCATTGCAGATACACTTAAAGTCAAATATATCAAATCATCATTTTTAACGCGCATCTTCAATGTGAATAAAACATTAAGAAAATATAAATTAAGCATTTTGAAATATAAAAACAACATAACAATATATTTTGTCATTCTAATTTTCAAATTAAATTACATGCATCATAGATATGAGGAAAAACATTACGAAATAACAACTTAAATATTCTGAAACGTAAAAAATAACATAAATAAAATAACTATAAAAGAGCAATTAAAATAAAATTGATACTAACCATCCATTTAAAAAATCTAATTAATACAATTTATCTATAAATTATACACTAGACTAATGTTCACATATGAATGATTCCCTATATCTAAATGAGAGAATTAGCATGTGAACATAGATCTTGTATATAAATTGTAAAATGAATCATATTCAATAATTTAAATCAATGATCATATTAATTTAGAGAGAATTAAGAAAATGTATATTATTTTCATTGCAACTGCACTTAATTGTTATATATATATATATATATATATATATATATATAGGGTTGGGTTCCAGAAGGAACCATACTCCATGTGAGAACCGAGAACCAATCTCAGCCACAGATCTCGCTGTTTGGACGACCAAGATCTGTTTCAAAATAAAAAAAAACGCGGTGGCATAATTGTAATAACTCCGAACTTCACTACCCCTAAAACTCAGCGAGGGTAAAATCGGAAATTTGAACGTATTCGAATTCTACAGCCATTTTTCAGAGAAAACCTTTCTCATTCCTGCTATAGCACGACTCGCACAAAACGAGAAGCACAAGAAATTTGAAGATAAACTGAAAACAAATCAAAATCAACCGTCAAAAACTCCCAAACCATCAACAAAATCCTCAGACAATCATGAAAACTCAAGGTAATATGTATTTCTTTGTTATTTTTCAGAAATTTCATTTATTTTTTTAGTGATTATACGATGTTGTTTTATCAGTTTATGTTTGCTATAAACATTCATTTAGCGTTATATTATGATAATTTAACAATATATTTCATATTTTTGTAAGCACAACACTACAAAAATCTAATCTTGAACAAGCTGTGTTTATTTTATTGGATGATAATTGATCAGTTTCTTTTTCATTTCGCTTATGACGAAAATATGTATAAAAGTGCTAACCCTACCAGTTTTTGTGTATATTTTTCAATATAGTATTTTAGCAATATCATTTTCTATTTTAGCACTCTCATGGCCTATTTTAGCACTATCATGACTTATTTTAGCATGTCACTTGTTTTAGCATTAGCATGACTACTCTTATTCCAACAGATCAATCTCATGTAGAGTGTCTCTCTCAAAAGCGTCATTGTAGTTCTTCCCCCATTCTTCCTCGAGAACTAGCAATACAAGTGCCAACAATGTATTCAAGAATTGATCAAAATGATTGTGATTGAGCTTAGGTGATGAAGATGAGGTGGAGGGAGTGGCAAAGAGCATGGCTGCTCTAACAAGATGATGAGAGAGTTTAATGTTGGGATGTTTGATCATTGTCAGAAGATGAAGAGGAACAACATAAGAAGAGAAGAAGACAGTCGAAGGTGGTGGTGGTGTCGTGGTGATGCTGCAATCGATCATTTTAATTTTAGCACTGTCGTGTTCTTTTTTAGCATTGTCATGACTTATTTTAGCATGACTTTTTTTTTAGCATTAGCATAAAAAAATGTCATCGACATTGTAAAAAAACCACGAACTGTGATTAAAGTAACTGATTCACAATCCCGATTTCTACTTTATTCTTTCAATTCAATTAATTAATACTTTTTTTAAAATGTTAGTTTATTTTTTTTAGAATGTGGAACATAATTAGTGTGGTTTGACAACATACAACACTCGAAAGGCCTACATAATTATATTTTCAAGATTACTATACATTTTTATTAATAATTCAAGAATTTTGAGATTATACATTTTGAATATCGGGCATGTAAAATTATGCATACTCAAGTTTAATAGGTATTCATCTTATTTTATGTGTCACTATAATAAATTGATAGCTATATTTGGCTTTTTTTTAGTTCAAATATAATTTCCCCCAGGATTTTCACGTATTAAAAGTAAAAGTAAAATATAATTGCAACAAAATGATAATAAACGTTGTTTCAAAATATTTTAGAGCATTTATGTACTAACACATTATGCAATGTGTCCATAAACCTGATAATTAGCACTGTCATGGCCTTTTTTAATTTATGCAAGCTATTATGGATTAGATTTGCATATATATGAACGATTATGAGAGGATCGTGGTCGATCGATCTAATGCTCTCGATCATTTCTTACAATCCTAAAAGCTGAGACCTGTAGGCTGTAGCAAACACAAAAGACAAAGAGTAGAACCCCTTGCTCTCCGAATTTTGTCGTTGGGGCTTGGGATTGAGAGCATAAAATTCTGTAATCATGTTGGTCTATGTGACAAAATTAGTGAAGTTCGAGAGAGAACTTCTTTACATCAATCTATACAAGAGTGTAGCTCAAAACCGAGACATTGACTTGAGAAGCCGAGTATCAGTAGCTCTGAGGTTAATTAAATATTAATTATCAAACCAATAACAAGATGTATCTATAAGTAACATTAGCTATGAAATAAAGTATTATTAACTATGAAGTTAAGCACCATTAGATATAAATTTGGTAAAATATCATTAACTATTAAGTGAAGTATCATTAGATATATATCTGGTGAAGTATCATTAACTGTGTGTGAAGTATCATTAATTAGGGATGAAGTATCATTAACTCGGAAATAGAGTATAATATGATATTATTGATGATTAAACATTAATTATCGAATCAAGAATAGATAAATGTCATTAACTATGAGTGGAGTATATCAATAACTCAAGTATCATTATTTATGAGGTGAAGTATCATTAACTCACATATGAGTATCATTATTTATGGGGTGAAGTATCATTACCTGTGAAGTAGAGTCTCATTACTATGGAAAAAAGTATCACTAATTGCAGAAGAAAATATCACTAATTAGAACAAAAGTATCACTAATTGCAGAAGAAAGTATCACTAATTAGAAAGAAAAGTATCAGTTCAAACATAATCTCAAATTGAGATAAATATCATTAACTATTAAGTGAAGTATCATTAGATATATATCTGGTGAAGTATCATTAACTGTATGTGAAGTATCATTAACTATGAATGAAGTATCATTAACTCAGAAGTGGATTATAATATGATATTATTGATGATTAAACATTAATTATCGAATCAAAATAGATAAATGTCATTAATTATGAGTGGAGTATCATTATTTATGAGGTGAATTATCATTAACTCACATAAGAGTATCATTATTTATGCGTTGAAGTATCATTACCTGTGAACAGTCTCATTACTATGGAAAAAAATATTACTAATTGCAGAAGAAAGTATCACTAATTAGAAAGAAAAGTATCACTAATTAGAAAGAAAAGTATCATTAACTATTGTAGTGAAATATAGGCAGAAAAGCTGCCAAAGAAAAAAAAAGCACGTTTTTGCCAAAAAAAAAGCGTAGCACGTCTCTGCCGAGGAAGAAAGAAAAAAGAAAGAGGGAGAACATTTCTGCCAAGAAAGGAAAAAAAAGAGAGAACGTTTCTGCCGAGAAAGGAAAAAAAAGAGAGAAAGAGAGAGCACGATTGTGCATAAAAAAATTAAAAATTGAATATCAAATAAAATAGGGAAAGGGGGGAGACCATTAAAAAAATAAAAAAGAAAAGGAAAAAGGAGGAGGGACCACTTTGTTGGGTCAAATAATATCCGTCTAACGCAAGGAGGATCCGTTAGACCAACTAACAGGAGTGTGCCCCATATATATATATATATATATATATATATATTGGTTATAATAGAGATGGTGCTTCATGTGTAAACACGAAAACCAATTTTTTATAGTAATTTTAGCGCTTTTCTTATAGTATTTTGGTGGTAAAATAGTTAGCATTAAAATACAATAAGAAAAGCATTAAAAATACACTAAACAACCGATTTTTATGTTTACACACAAAACATTAGTCCTCATTTGAACCAAATTCTATTTGTGTATGTAGGAGATTTAACATATGAACATAGGTCTTATGTGTAAATTGTGAATGAATCATATCCATTAATTTATTAAAATCAATGGCCATTATTAGTTTGGAGAGAATTAAGGAAAATGCTATTATTTTCATTGCAGATACACTTAAAGTCAAATATATCAAATCATCATTTTTAACGCGCATCTTCAATGTGAATAAAACATTAAGAAAATATAAATTAAGCATTTTGAAATATAAAAACAACATAACAATATATTTTGTCATTCTAATTTTCAAATTAAATTACATGCATCATAGATATGAGGAAAAACATTACGAAATAACAACTTAAATATTCTGAAACGTAAAAAATAACATAAATAAAATAACTATAAAAGAGCAATTAAAATAAAATTGATACTAACCATCCATTTAAAAAATCTAATTAATACAATTTATCTATAAATTATACACTAGACTAATGTTCACATATGAATGATTCCCTATATCTAAATGAGAGAATTAGCATGTGAACATAGATCTTGTATATAAATTGTAAAATGAATCATATTCAATAATTTAAATCAATGATCATATTAATTTAGAGAGAATTAAGAAAATGTATATTATTTTCATTGCAACTGCACTTAATTGTTATATATATATATATATATATATATATATAGGGTTGGGTTCCAGAAGGAACCATACTCCATGTGAGAACCGAGAACCAATCTCAGCCACAGATCTCGCTGTTTGGACGACCAAGATCTGTTTCAAAATAAAAAAAAACGCGGTGGCATAATTGTAATAACTCCGAACTTCACTACCCCTAAAACTCAGCGAGGGTAAAATCGGAAATTTGAACGTATTCGAATTCTACAGCCATTTTTCAGAGAAAACCTTTCTCATTCCTGCTATAGCACGACTCGCACAAAACGAGAAGCACAAGAAATTTGAAGATAAACTGAAAACAAATCAAAATCAACCGTCAAAAACTCCCAAACCATCAACAAAATCCTCAGACAATCATGAAAACTCAAGGTAATATGTATTTCTTTGTTATTTTTCAGAAATTTCATTTATTTTTTTAGTGATTATACGATGTTGTTTTATCAGTTTATGTTTGCTATAAACATTCATTTAGCGTTATATTATGATAATTTAACAATATATTTCATATTTTTGTAAGCACAACACTACAAAAATCTAATCTTGAACAAGCTGTGTTTATTTTATTGGATGATAATTGATCAGTTTCTTTTTCATTTCGCTTATGACGAAAATATGTATAAAAGTGCTAACCCTACCAGTTTTTGTGTATATTTTTCAATATAGTATTTTAGCAATATCATTTTCTATTTTAGCACTCTCATGGCCTATTTTAGCACTATCATGACTTATTTTAGCATGTCACTTGTTTTAGCATTAGCATGACTACTCTTATTCCAACAGATCAATCTCATGTAGAGTGTCTCTCTCAAAAGCGTCATTGTAGTTCTTCCCCCATTCTTCCTCGAGAACTAGCAATACAAGTGCCAACAATGTATTCAAGAATTGATCAAAATGATTGTGATTGAGCTTAGGTGATGAAGATGAGGTGGAGGGAGTGGCAAAGAGCATGGCTGCTCTAACAAGATGATGAGAGAGTTTAATGTTGGGATGTTTGATCATTGTCAGAAGATGAAGAGGAACAACATAAGAAGAGAAGAAGACAGTCGAAGGTGGTGGTGGTGTCGTGGTGATGCTGCAATCGATCATTTTAATTTTAGCACTGTCGTGTTCTTTTTTAGCATTGTCATGACTTATTTTAGCATGACTTTTTTTTTAGCATTAGCATAAAAAAATGTCATCGACATTGTAAAAAAACCACGAACTGTGATTAAAGTAACTGATTCACAATCCCGATTTCTACTTTATTCTTTCAATTCAATTAATTAATACTTTTTTTAAAATGTTAGTTTATTTTTTTTAGAATGTGGAACATAATTAGTGTGGTTTGACAACATACAACACTCGAAAGGCCTACATAATTATATTTTCAAGATTACTATACATTTTTATTAATAATTCAAGAATTTTGAGATTATACATTTTGAATATCGGGCATGTAAAATTATGCATACTCAAGTTTAATAGGTATTCATCTTATTTTATGTGTCACTATAATAAATTGATAGCTATATTTGGCTTTTTTTTAGTTCAAATATAATTTCCCCCAGGATTTTCACGTATTAAAAGTAAAAGTAAAATATAATTGCAACAAAATGATAATAAACGTTGTTTCAAAATATTTTAGAGCATTTATGTACTAACACATTATGCAATGTGTCCATAAACCTGATAATTAGCACTGTCATGGCCTTTTTTAATTTATGCAAGCTATTATGGATTAGATTTGCATATATATGAACGATTATGAGAGGATCGTGGTCGATCGATCTAATGCTCTCGATCATTTCTTACAATCCTAAAAGCTGAGACCTGTAGGCTGTAGCAAACACAAAAGACAAAGAGTAGAACCCCTTGCTCTCCGAATTTTGTCGTTGGGGCTTGGGATTGAGAGCATAAAATTCTGTAATCATGTTGGTCTATGTGACAAAATTAGTGAAGTTCGAGAGAGAACTTCTTTACATCAATCTATACAAGAGTGTAGCTCAAAACCGAGACATTGACTTGAGAAGCCGAGTGAATATACACAAACTCAATGCTTTTCCCTGCAGCCAAAGAGTGGATCCAATCTGGGAAGAAGTAATAGTCACCTGCCCTGTTGAGACCCCATAGAGGGCCATACAGATTCAATATACGAAGCTTCAAACTCTTCAAGTTCTTTGAATATTTGTTTGTAACTATCGCTGAGTATCTGTAGAAAGTCCTTCCCTCATCAATCCACGACGTTGTCACCTTCTGATCAACAGAAATCATGCTCAACGAAGCTCCTGCAAAAGCAACATGAATTTAATTTCTTGAACCATGCTCTGTTTAATTAATAGAATGATACTCTAGGTACCTACCTTGGCCTTGATAATTTCTAGTTGGTTTTACATTAGCAATTGGTTTACTGGGTAGCTCAAATGAAACAACAGCAGGGGGATTAATAATTAATATCAACAAATCTTGAAAAAAGTTGAAGAAAAATTAAACATATAACATACAATTCTGTAATCATGTCTAGTTAATATTTAGATTCACAAATCTGAGTTTCCAGCAGTTTTATGTGACATTTAGCACTGGTAATTGAGGTTTTAGCACTTGTCATTCCTTTTTTAGCACTGGTATTTGAATTCTGACATTTTAGCACCTTTATAAAGTATTTTAGCACTTGTAGTTTCTACTTTAGCACGTATGTTTCCTTGTTTAGCACTGTTGTTAGACACATGCTAGAAATATTAAAACCATTATTAGCAATGCAAAAAATGAAATATCAGCTATGACATTCCTTTTTTAGCACTAGTATTTGAATTCTGAAGTTTTAACATTGGCATTTTGACTTTTAGCACTTACAAATTATTTTTTAGCACCGCTACTATCATATAAGACTACCAGATTTGTCAAGTTAATATTTAGATTCACTATTCTGAGTTTTCAGCAGTTTTATGCAATATTTAGCACTGGTAATTGAGGTTTTAGCACTTGTCATTTCCTTTTTCAGCACTGGTATTTGAATTATGATGTTTTAGTACTTTTATAAAGTATTTTAGCACTTGTAGTTTCTACTTTAGCACTTACGTTTCCTTGTTTAGCACTGTTGTTACACACCTGCTAGAAATATTAAAACCCTTATTAGCAATGCAAAAAATGAAATATCAGCTATGTCATTCCTTTTTTAGCACTAGTATTTGAATTCTGAAGTTTTAGCACTTTTATAAAGTATTTTAGCACTTTTAGTTTCTACTTTAGCACTTACATTTCCTTATTTAGCTCATTGTTCAACATCTTCAATAGCTCAGTTTGTAGTCTATGATCCTCGTCAGGATGTTGATGTTCCTTAAAAAACCTTCATCCATTCAAATAAAATCCCACAAACATTAATACAACTCATCAATATACAAAATAAATCCAAAAATAATATCATCTCATAAATCAGTAAAACAAGAAAAGACAACTGGTTGTTCAAATTCATTAACTTTTATTTAATTATAAAAATTATATTGTATTATATGTCTGTAAAATTGAAATTTTATTCAGTTGAGATGATCCAGACAATCTAATGTTGTTAAACTAATTTAGGTGATTTTCCGAAAAATGCCTGCGCAAGTCAATTTACCGCAGACATGAGAGACGAGGGATATTCCCCTCCCCCAATTCAAATACTACTACTACTATGGGAGTATGGGAGCTATTTTTTATTTTATTTTTTTTCTGAAAAGAAATAGATTTTCCTAAAATTCAAATAAGATCAAGAGAAACAATGTTCAATAGTTAATTCAATAAATTATCATTCCACACGAACTGTACTCCGACAATAAACTTTTTGAGAACTTGAAATTAAATTCCCTTGATTCAGTCATCGATTTTTTCTTCTAACTATTATAATTATATCTGTACGTATACATAATTGATCTTTAATATCCTAGATTTGAAGACATTCTAGCAGTGTTAATATAGTGCTAAAGTATAAACCACTAAATGGAATAGTTCAGCAGCTTTAGCACTTGCATATGCTTTTTTAGCACTTTCCATTTCTTTTTTAGCACTAGTAATTGAACTCTAGATTTCGCATTCTACTTTAGCACTGAAAGTTTTCATTTTAGCACTGAAGGTTTATACTTTAACACTTACGTTTCCTTGTTTAGCACTGATGTTACACACCTACTAGAAATATTAAAACATTTATTACCAATGCAAAAAACAAAATACCAGCTATGCATATTTACAATTATAAGAAAGAATAATACTATCATTATACCTTCTTCTACTTTGCTATTTAATTAAGAGAAATATTATATATATGATGCAGTAATTAGATTTCATTGCAGTTAATAACATGAATAGACTCACTTTGGACATTTGTTTGTTTTAGAATACATTCCACACTCTACCTCCGACTTCAATTTTAGTGAAGAACATTTTGTTTTTATGTATTCTATAAAAATCAGAGATTTCATAAAGAAGTTAAATTTTCTTATCTTATGATGATATATTGTTAGAAATTCAATGGTGTATACTCCTTTAATTTTTAAAACTTTACATAAAAGACAAGAAACTTTTGTTGAAATTAATAAAAAAAGAAGAGAAAATCTCATATTTAAACGAGTTAGAAACATAAATAATGAAAATTAGTAGTATCTGATCTATTGAAATGATGTTACTGCATCATATATATAATATTTCTCTTCATTGCAGTTAGATATATCATGTGTCCTATCTAAAAAAAAGAAGAAGATATATCATGTGTCCTACTGCATTTACTTGCTCATTTATATGTATCATAGATCAATAGTAAAGCATTTTAAACACACAGCAAAGTTAAGGGAAAGTCACTTAATTTTCAAGTTCATTATTAAGTACAATTTTGGGACATTAAAAAAAATCCAAATAGAAGACTATTTTTGTGTACGGGTTTGACCTTTTTCTATATATGAGAGATTCAATCTCAGAATGCGTTTTTGGCATAAAACACGTATGTAGCACTAATGCTAAGTGATTAATAAAGGACGTATATAAGCACTTAGTACTACTTGCATATGTTAATATAGTGTTAAAGTATAAACCACTAAATGGAATAGTTCAGCAGTTTTAGCACTTGCATATGCTTTTTTAGTACTTTTCATTTCTTTTTTAGCACTAGTAATTGAACTCTAGATTTTGCATTCTACTTTAGCACTTAAAGTTTTCATTTTAGCACTGAAGGTTTATACTTTAGCACTTACGTTTCCTTGTTTAGCACTGATGTTACACACCTACTAGAAATATTAAAACATTTATTACCAATGCAAAAAATGAAATACCAGCTATGCATATTTACAATTATAAGAAAGAATAATACTATCATTAATAGAAAAATAAAATATAACGTATCTATGTCATTATATCTATAAAAATATATGTCACGTACATGCTAAAATAAGTCATGACAGTGCTAAAATAGAAAATGACAGTGCTAAAAAAGGTCATGACAGTGCTAAAATAAAAAATGACAGTGCTAAATAGTGTTGTTGCTGCTGTTGCTGTGTATGAAGCGAAGAAGGGACCATGGACTCCCGAGGAAGATGAGAAATTGGTGGAATATATCACCAAACACGGCCAAGGAAGCTGGCGTTCTCTCCCCAAGCTTGCAGGTTTAATTGTTTCAAGCATTAATCATACTTGCTTATAATTAATTTCATATCAACAATAACTTTATTGTCATTGTGAATCACCAATCTATCAATAGGAATTTATCACTGGTCTTTGCCTCTCATATAATTAATGTCAATCCTAAATATTGTGCAACATTAATCCTACTACAATTTAATTGGAATATTTTTTCCATGAATTGCTATACAGGGCTTCTTCATTGTGGGAAGAGATGTCACCTGCGTTGGACTAACTATCTTAGGCCAGACATTAGAAGAGGTCCTTTTACTAGTGAAGAAGAGAAGCTTGTCATACAGTTACATGGGATTCTTGGAAACAGGTTGATTTGATTTTGCATTTTTGTATATATATATATATATATATATATATTGATTGAAGAAATGGAAATATGGAATGGTGTGATTATGATTATGATTTTAATTCATGATTAGGTGGGCTGCAATTGCCTCTCAGCTAGCTGGAAGAACAGACAATGAGATAAAGAATCTATGGAACACTCATCTGAAGAAGAGGCTGCTAAAATAGAAAATGACAGTGCTAAAATAAAAAATGACAGTGCTAAATAGTGTTGTTGCTGCTGTTGTTGTGTATGAAGCGAAGATGATGAAGTTTCAAATGATGACTGGAGTCTCTGCATCGTCTCACCATTATCTTCTTCATTATCACCTCCCATTTCTTCAATTCCAAACACTCTCATACACTTTATGGATCAAACTCCAGATCACAGAACCTAATCAAATACAAACTGAACAATACATCTCATCAACAACCAAATAATTCAACACACCGACATATCAATCAACAAAAATCGTGATCGATTTACCAATATACAGATTTAAAAAAAAATACAGATGAACTTATAAATCCATTAAACTACAAGCATCTGAAGACACAACAAAAGGGGAATAAAACGCAGAAAGAAACGAGAAAAAGGTGGAGCTAATTTACCGGAATATTTTCTCCACGGCGGTGGTGGTTCAGCGAGAGTTTATCCGCCCTTCTCCTCCACCTCCACCCGTGTCTCCTTCTTCATCTTGTTCAACGCCGCTGATATCTCCGCCTTTGCCGCCTTCATCATCTTCGCTTAACAGAATTGATAAATTACAGAAATAACCTCGGTTCATTAAAAAGTTGATAATATTACAATATTGCCACTGCGTTTTTTTAAGTATATAGCATAATTTGGCCGTCCAAATATACCAGATCTATGGTTCATATTGGTGCTCTGTTCTCACAGGAGGGTTTAGTTCTCACTTGATCCCATCTCTCTATATATATATATATTGACGTGCGAAATGTGATCGAGATTCCAGGATTAAACAATTCAAGCTTCTTTAATTAACTCTGAACTAACGGGCATAAAAGAATGATTAGAACTTAACCCACCAGAAAACCATAAAACATAATAATTGAATCAATGAAATATATTTTCAACCATCGCATGATTAATTACTCTCTGATCAAATTAAATGATTCTAACAACAACAAATTTTCATATATCTAAACTAAATATATATATATATATAGGGAATGATTCAAATAGGAACCCAATCCCCCCGTGAGAACCTAGGAACCAATTCTAATCTTATATTTGATTAGATCTAATGACCATAATTTAGTCAAAGTTTTAGTTAAAGTAAGGTGGCAAACTTGTAATATTTGAGAACTTAATGAAGACGGGGTTATTTTCGTAATTTAGAAATTATGTTATGTTTTTTCAGATTTTGGGCCCAATTCCCAGAACTAAATAGACAACATTTTAAAATCGTTGTCTTTTCTAGCGTTGAATTAATATGCTAACATGAGAGATTTATATTGCTAACATCAAGAGATTCTGTTGCTAACATGAGGTAGACTCATATTGCTAACTTGATGAGATCATAATATTAAATTGACACGTATTAACACCACATATATAACATTGGACCACATTTAAAATAATATTGTGTAACATGTGTAACATCATTCATATATACAATATATTACTAATATGTTAGAAATATGCACACTGCTAATATGTGATCAATAATTTGCTAATATGTTAGTACCATGTTGCTAATATGTGAATAATGATATGCTAGTATGACTTAATTCTCAAATATTACAAGTTTTCAAAATATTATTAAACATTGATAAAGTTATAATTGTTCATACTTTAACTATTTTCTCATGAAAGCAACTTAAGATTCAAAGTCGTGCATAAAAAATTTCATGTTAGTAACATAAACACAAGATATGAGCAATATTGTGATATCATATTAGCAATATTTGACATTTACGAGTTGAATATACGTGAATTATTAATTTTGGTTCCGCCGTCACGATTTCCGTTAAAAATTTATCGATTTTGGTCCCATACAGAAAAATTCTAGAAAATTTTTAATAATTCAATTGGAGGTAAAATTGAACTGATTTGGAGGGAAATTTAACCATCCAAATTTCCTACCAACATGCATCTATATATATCTACTCACCAAATCATCAAATTACAATTACTAAATCAAAAGAAAGCTAAAATCCCAAACATTAGACATCATGTCTGCTGCATCATCAACCTAAGCTTTCAACAAATGCTACATGACTTGTTACTGTGGAAAAGCAGCTAGTATGTATGTTTCAAAAAGGCCATCAAGCAAAGGCAGGGCATTTCATACTTGCCCAGATTCACAACGTGGGGAATGTGATTTTTTTATGGGCTGATGAAAAAGATGAAAGTGAACCCACTGAGAATTCAAAGGAAATGGCAGAACATTTGAAGGAGATGGCTGAAGATGTTGCAGAGATGAAGAAGATGGTGAAAATGATATGCATAGTTCTAATGTTGACCTTGGCAATTACATTGTTCAAATGAGCATAGTATTTATGTAATCTGCCTATGTAATGTAATCAATTATGTAACTATTATCTATGAATGAAGAGAACTACATTCTCAATGTGTCAAAACCAACAATAAATTCCAAGTTTATATACCCAAAGCATTGTTTGCCAGGTAGTAGTTCAAGCCCAGACTACAACTAAGAGCATGCTTATAGATAAAAAGAATAACTGGGCAAAAAATGACAGTAGAAAAAACCTAGACTACAACTATGAGCATGCTTATAGACAAAAAGAATAACTGGGCAAAAAATGACAGTAGTTCTAGCCCAGACTAGGCAAAAAATTCAACCCCAAGTCCCAAGTTCAACAACTAACAACTTTTATAGCAGTCAAAAGCAAATACCAACAAGAGCAGCAGACTATTCAACCCTTTGCACCTTTCTTCTTCTTTAAAGCAAACTTCAAGCCAGACAATGTTACATATTTCTTACCTCTTGCAGTGAACACATTCATGCTTTCCTGAACAATCTCCTTGCTCTTTAAAGCACCACCGGCACCACCAACAAACTCATTTGGATGGAAACTCATAGGTGGTGGTTCTCTGATTTGAATGCCCTTCTGTTTGGGTTGCTGTGTAGCAGTGATCTCATTAGATATTCTATATGCAGCCTCTGATGGATTCTGTCCACTCACATCAGCCTCTCTTTCTGGAATATTGCTAGCAAAATGCACTCTTTTTTTTGCCTAAATAGTATGAAGTCATTGGGGTTAATAGAATGAACAATAACAGAAATATTAAAGATATTGAAAGTAACTTACAAGCTATTTTCTTCCCTGTACAGTTAATGGTTTGGTTTTGGTGCTGGTTTTTGGGAAATTGTCTATGAAATCAAACATTTCTGCATCTTCTTCACCTTCACTCATAGGGTAGTCAGGATGATCTTGCTCAACTAAGACCTCCTCAAGGAGCCCTTCTTGCTGCTCTGCTAACACATCATCTACAACTATGACATTATCAAATAGGTCCCCATCAACTGGTACATGCACTTCATCCCCTCACATTACCACCAAATTCTGTCTCTGCATGTAACAGTCCGGTCCCGAGATAGGGGTTTATGAATGGGGACAGGGTGTCATTAAAGGGTTAATAAGGTAAAATGGAAGATTAATGGGGTGGTTTCACAGTCGAGATATGCTTTTGGGGATTAGACGGAGATACTCGGATTTACTTTTGCTAGACGGTTAATTAAACGGATATATGGATACCAATCAGCATAGATGACGATAGTTAATAATACATGCAAGCCCATTGTTTAGATGAAAGTAAATCATACTCGGGTAGTAGAAATAGAACTTAGTATGCATCTTATACTCAAATAATTATGTCTGTGGAGATTATTCATATAGTCTTGATAATCATAATAAGACTTAAAACGGAATTAGAAAGAGTGCATCAGAGTAGCAGATCACATAGTGGGATTTCAAGGAAATATTAGGTAATAACAAAATAGTCCTGACAGCCAACCCACATCCACAGCCACCAACATCCTCAGCATCTCAACCTGAAAAACATTTGAAAAAGAGGGGGGCATGAGCACTAATGTACTCAGTGGGTTTTAGTAAAACACTTTAATAAACTTCAAGATATCCAATAATCAAATGACGGTATATGGAGAGCAAAACGCTAAAGCCCTCTCCATATCCGCAAAATCTTTTCTTTTTCCTCTGGGCCCATCTTGGCTCAAACCTGACGTCAACTGTACCCTTAGGCATGCCATAGGATAGAAGAGGGGTTACCTCAAATATCCGAATGAGTTTACGAGGGAAAAACCCAGCAGTGACTCCCTTAATAGTTCCGAGCTCATATCCTGCTTAAGTGAAAAGCTAAGTTCCTTCCTTTCTTATCTTTGCCAGCAATACCAAGCTTAGAACAATGTCTAATGCTAATCCTTTAATACTACATGATCTCGGCCTACAAAGGGTTTAATGCTACCCTAACAAGGCAAACCTTAACTCTTAATTCTGCGAGCTTAACAAGCATAAACATTAAATTACAGGAGAAAAACGTAAACAAGTACGAATCGGAGCTAAAGATAATTCTAAACATCTCATGCTAAGCATAAACAATACTTTAGTAGTTATATCATTTTTAAACATGCTTGAGAGCTCAAGTAAAACATAATATCTTCCTTTCTTCCTTCCTTGTACAGAGATCAATCAGGCTGAGCAAAAATACTTTATTGGATATCTCATTTTCCCTAACATGCTTCTAGAGCTTAATAGCTCAAACTTTAGATGAGTATAGATTTACCCACCTTGATTACGGGGCGGAAGACGGGGCAACGAGCTAGTGGTTTCCTTTAGTATTCCTCCGAGGTTCGATTCCTCCTACAAAAGTCGAATCATCGACTTAGCGGCCTCCTTCGAAGATTTCTAATAACATGATATTAAATAATACCCAACTAATATTCCCTTAGCTAGGACTTAACATGGATAGCACGACTTTGACTTAATAAGGGTTCGAGAAGGATTTATTTTATTTAAGGAACTTCTCAACTCGATCTCTAAATTTTTAGACGGAAAATAACCTGAATATCTTATTCGAAATAAATTGAAATTAACTTGAATACCTTACTATAATTTAAACTTGAATATGGATTGAAAGTAACATAATTTAGAAGACTCGAAAAGATCGGAAAAAGGGGTACGGAAATAGCCGAAAAGAAACGGCGAATCAAAACAACACGGAGAAGGGGGGGCCGCCGCGGCGCACAAGGGCGCCGGCGGGCTCCCCCCCCGCTGCGGGGCTGCCTTGCCCCGGCGGGCTAGGCGCGGCCGAGGAGTGTGTGGCGCGGCGGTGCACTCCTCCCCCGCGGGGCTTCTTCTTTTTCTTTCTCTCTCTCTCTCTTCAACTGGGTTTCTTCAACTGTGTTCTTCAACTGTTCTTCGTGTTCGTTGATTTCTTCAACGAACACGAAGAACAATTAACCCAAATTTTTATAAAAATAACGTACTTGAATTTAACATGCAATAACATGCTTTAACTTAAAAAGAATTTTAGCATTATAATGGCATAAACACGATAATTCTCCTTTAATAATTAGAATAACGACAAAATCGTTAAATGTGGCTTGAACGGAATTTAACGGAATAAACGAGGCTAATCTTCTTAGAATAATAGGGAAGTAGAATGAGAAATATAACATACACGTTATTAACTTGGAATTTCAACAAAAATCGAAATATAACTTTTAGACGAGCAATAATGAAGAATGCGAAGAACGTAAAGAACGGAAAGTAAATGCGAAATTTAAAGATGAAAAAGAAATGGAATCGAGACCGACGAACAAGAATGGACGGGGTCAGGTGCATCGAAGGAATGTGGTTAGCCCGACGTCTCGTCGAGTCGCAACGGCGGCAGAGCCGCCTGCTATGATTTCAACGGCGCCCCTAGCACATTCCCTCACCGCCTCCCTTCCGCGCCACTCCGCTTGTCGTCTTGAAGAACACTCACGAAGAACGCTTTTTATTTCGACAGAACCTTATCGGCTTTCAAAGCTTTTCACCCTCTCGATTTAGAAGTGAAGTGAATGTGAAATGAGCAAGGAATGCCAAAGGGGTGGTCCCCTATTTATAGGAAAAGCTTTAGCTTCCCTTGGAAGCCATTGCTATGCGGGAATACTGCAAAAGCTACCCCGAGTTCGGTTAAAAGCTGTTTTATTCGATGTCGAGGTCCAAATGACTTCAGACACGAAATCTAAAAATATCGGGAGACTCGTTGGCTCGAACATTAGTGAACCAACTCGATTCGTGAAGAAGACGGGGTCGTCAGAAGAAAGACGAGCAAAGATTCCCTTTTTGGAATTACTTTTTACTATTCACTTAGACTGACAGATTCGGCTCCCGAGCGTTCGATTGACCTCAGAATGAAAATCCGTGAACGCCATCGGAATCCTTGAGTCATTTTCCATAAGAGGGGCCTGACAGAACTGAACTTGAATAAAAGAGGAGGATTTCGTAAATTTCTCAAAATACGAACGCACGCAAAAGTTACTATTCATTTCCCTTTTCAAATACGTTTTCCATCACCGGTGTACTCAAATGACCTCAGATTTGAAATCCGAAAATACCGGTGTACTCCTTGAGTCAAAACCTTTCTAAAGAGACCATAAATGGCAATGAAAGAATTAAGATTATATTTTCCAAAAAGACGATCTTTACGAAAACTGACTCTAAAAATCGTGACTGACATCCAATCATAACTAACCTTAATTAAATTCCTTCTTTAATTAATTAACTAATATTAACAATTCTCTAAACCTTATTCAAAAATCTGGGGTATTACACTACAACCCTCACATTCTCACCTAAATCAGCCTCTCCAGCCCTCACAGCATCAACTAACTCCTCTACAGCCCTGCCTTCATCAACTAACTCTTCTGCAGCCCTAACATTATCAAAATCCTCAACAACTAAATATGTCTGCAAATATCTCTTTTTCAACCTTTTTGCAGTCTCAATTTGTTGCCCAACAACCTCTGTTTGTTCATCATCTATGTATTCAACCTCTCCATCAACAATTTCTCCACCATCAACATCAATATTTTCTTCTTTCCCATCTAAATATAGAGTAAATTCCCTACTTACTTCAGCCCTTCTTATTAAGTACCAAAAATCTACCTCACAGTCCATTAACTTTAATTCACCCTTCTCATCCTCCCCGTAAATATGTTTAGTCTCTATATAGCCTAATTGTTCACATAGCCCTTTTAAATACCTCCTACACCACTTACGTACGTCCACAAAATCAATGCAGAAAGAGTACCCTCTAAATACAGTATCTTACCCGAATCATTCAAATCCATTCCTCCATGCATGAGCTTCAATGTGTACCAGTAATGGCACCCACCTAACAAGAATAAAACAATGAACCATCAAAATCACAAGCCCTCACAATTCTTAAACCATCAAATGCGAAATTGAAAAATGAGAATGAAACTGAGAAGATTTCACTTACTGTAGTTTGGGTGTGGCATTTGTAGAAGGTACTTCATTCGAATCATCGTGTGGCCTTTAAAAATCGACGAGCTTGTCTGAAATTGGGGGGGGGATTAGGGTTCTCTATTTTGGGGCTTTTTGAAATCGGGGGGGAGGGGAATTAGGGTTTTTTATTTTGATTTGGGATTTTTTGCTCAATTTGGGGATAATTGCACATGTTAGTCACATGCAGCTACTTGGCCGTCACCCCATTTTTTTTTTCCGTCTAAATTGTGGGACCAAAATTGATAATTCAAGTGATTTGGGACTAGATTTAATAATAATTTCTGAAATATGATCAAAAGTGGTAGGGTTGGGATCAAAATCGGACTAGGGCATGTCCTATGAGACCAAAATTGAATTTTTCTCTTCTTACTACATAAAATACATTATTCAAGAATCCATCTATATTCACAATTTAATATTTATATTATGCAACAAAAATATAGCAATTAGCAGTAAATTATAATAACACGATCTTTTTTCGTATTTTCCACGACATCAAATATATTAATCAAGAAATCCATCTCTACACATATTAAGGACAAAATTGTGTGATAGATAATAATTTTGATGTAAACCATTGTCGATCTCACAGTTTAATAGTTATATTTAAGATAACAATTTTTCATATAATAAACAATACCTTTGAGTTAATAAACACAACGGTCATGAGTCATGACAATAATTCACCTAAACATTTTTCACAACAATTTAGATCGCTCTCTTTTAATAAAATTTTGCAACCTTATTTGTTATTTTGTACTTGAAATTTTGAGATTTGTAATGTTTTAAATTTTATTTGTTTATGAATCGATCGATTGATAGATAATTTGTAGTTCTCTACATTTGCTACTAAAAAAATAGTCTTCATTTGTGTTACACTAAAATCATAATAATAATAATAATAATAATAATAATAATAATAATAATAATAATAATAATAATAATAAATTCATATACATTAACAATATAATTAACAAATTACTACACATTAATTTATTTAGTGAATGATATTCTTATTTTATTTTATTTCTTAATTATTACTCCTCTCCGTTTCATAATGTTTGTTGTTTTAGGATTTTAATTTAGAATTAACAATTAATTTTTTAGACTAATATACTCCTTCCTTGTATATCAAATAAAATCTTATTCCCTTGTATTTTCTTAAAAAATTAGCAAAAAAAATTTCTCTCTCCATATATTTGTAGGGTTAAACTTGGGAGAAAGAGGGTGGAAATATCTAAAACAACAAACATTTTGACATAAAAATAAACTCTAAAACAACAAACATTATGAAACAGAGGGAATATAATTTAAATGCTTAGAATACTTTAGTGCCTTATACCAATAATTTCTTTGAATATGAGAGAATTAATTATGTGATAAAATATTAGCAATTAAGCAATGAATTACAATAGGATAAGCGACTTCTCATTTCTCGCACCAATAAATACATTAAGCACGGAAGCCATATACATTAAGAAATAAATTACTATACATTAAGCAAAAAAATACAATAAGATAAGCATTCTTACATTTCTCGCAAAAAAATAAAATAAAAAATTAAGCACTAAATATATATACATTAAGAAACAAATTACTATACATTAAGCAATAAATTCATTTACATTTTTAAGTGATTTTTTAAAATTCATATATTAAATACATGGTACGGTTCAAGTGAAAATTTGGAATTAAGTAATCCACCAATGCATTTCATCTTCTTCAATAATTTCTGCAAAAGGCTCCACATTTTTTTTTTGAGAGATTTGAGATATATATAATTTTTTTTTTAACTCACACACCCAACTTGTGGTATTGGTATTGAGGAGATTTGAGATAATCTTTGTGAAGCGAATATTAATCCAATTAGTTGATATAATGCATGATCCCAAATTTAAGGAAAGTAATAATATATTTCCATAATGGTATTATGAGAGTTTTACAATTATAGCCCTTTCAATTATGCTAGATTTCTAATGCCTAATATCTCACCAAATTAACATATATGGCATCCTTAATTTAAATCCTAACCATTGATCAATCGAGAATTGATGGACCAAATTTGTTCTTTTTTCTCATATGAACCCTTTCTCATATAGTATATATATAATAATTAATTTGTTAATAATTACTTACATGTGAGTAACCTACGAATACTATATATGATATGTATAATTTACATGGTGTAACATCTATAAATCGAGCGACGTATTTACGTCTTACAAATTAATATATAAGTAGGAATGCGGTTGATTTGGGGGACAAGAAAACAGCAAGAACCTCATATTTCTGTAACTCCATAAATGTTGTACCATCAACAATGAACTTTCCACCAACAAAAATAGTGAATTTTGATCATAAGACAAGAAAGAAAGGTGGCAAGTTGTTGAGAATAGGGGTGGGATGTGTTGGCCTAAATTTTTGACATTTTGTATCAATCACATTTAGGGTTTGCTGTGGACTTAAGTCTAGTGGGTTCCAACTTTCAGAGTATGGGATATGGGGTAGGTTAGAGTTACTAATTAATTCATCCCAACTCACCTTTTATTTCGAGGTATAAATGAATTGAACCGAATCGAAAAACATTGATCATATCTTAATCACATTGAGTTAAAATGTTAGTCAATTTTGAGGAATTTATTAATTTCCTTGCACTCATTCTATTTTTGTACCAACAAGTTTAAGTTTAATTTCATGCAATTGAAATCAAGCTGTTTAAACAATTTTTCAGTAATCAATTATGAAATATCAAGTAATTTTGATATTATACAGTACATAATGTTTTGTTTTTCCGTTGATTACTTAAATTTTTGGGTTAACTAGTTATACTTTCTTCTAGCTCATAATTCAATAATTGATGTTACAAAAATAATTTGGCATCATCATTATACATATAACTTACATTACATTTAATAAAAAAAAATTGTATATATGCACTTTATCATGTCACAATTTTATTTTTGCCCTTTCTAGGTAAAATTGAGTCATGTCACACTCATCGTGTCTACCCACAAGAGAATCTTTGACAACCATTAAATGTTAAAATTAACTTGGGAATGGCAATGCCAAAAGCATGAGAAAAAAAAAGAAGGAAAAACAAAATTCTCATCCATAATTGTAATTGGATATAAAATGATTGTGATGATCGACAACAAAGCAATTGCTTATCCTTTCTTAGCAGTAATTTATTCGTGTCAAATGAAATCATTAAAGTAATCATTCTATACAATCAACTATATCCTCTTTGACTATTGAGATCCCTCCATCATTTGGATGAAAAACTCTAGTACTATTGGCAATTTGGCATGCACAAATTAAATTAAGTAGAAATCGTGTCATATTAATATATATATTTTATTTAATTATTGGAAGGAGCGAAATAGAAAGGCCCAATATAGAAAATCGTGTAGGCATATTGGGGGTGAAGGGGTGGCCCATTTAGGAGAAAGGAGAGAGCGACGGTTGCATGATGAAAACTCTGAGTTGACTCAGTGACCCAACCACCACCTGTCACGGACCAATCACCGATGTATACAACTCGAAACCTTAAAGCAAAAAAACGAAAACATACACACACAGCGCTGTGACAGTAGCAGTTACACATCTATTTCAGTTGTGCATGTGTGCATGCACGAATCTACTCCAAAAGTGAAGTAACAAGCACAGATCACATTTGGGGTAGACACATCTTGTGCACAAATTGCTTTTTTGCTGCCTCTCTCTCTCTCTCTCTACACACACACACGCGTATATGATTTTGATTTGCAAAGTTCTCTCACAAAAATCTAAGAAACTGATCATTTTTCATTCTGAACGGAACCAAATCGAACAATGCATGGTTTTAAAGACAAAATGAGACCAGAATAATTAACATAAATTGGAATTCAAGAAAATTAACAAACCTAATTACCGGATTCCGTTTTGCACACTCATTGGGCTCTTCAATTACGAATTCGAGTTCTACCAATTAATCATATATATATATATATATATAGGAATAGGTTCAAATGGGTACTCTAGGTATTCACGTGAGAACTAGGTACCATGCTTATTTAGTACAATTTTATAGCTTATTTTATTGTATTTTAGTGCTATTTTTTTAAAAAAAAATTATAGCTTATCTTGTTGTATTTTAGTGCTAGTGTAATTAGCACTAAAATACAACAAGATAAGCTACAAAATCATATTAAATAAACATGGTTCCTAAGTTCCCACACGAATACCTAATACCCATTATAACCAACCCATATATATATATATATATCTATATCAAGTTTTTTTACTCAATTTTATAGATTGTCTTTTTATATGCTTGTGCATGTACTAAATATGATATATTTTTAATGGAGATGTAGTACTCTACTTGATGGCCAACATATCCCTAAAAAAATCTACACTATGATTGAAGGTCCTGATTTCAACTCAAAATACAGATCTCATATATACTATACTTTCATTTTTTAGATTTGTAATATATACGCATATATATATATATGTATATGTACACACACATGTGATGTGTGTGTGTGTGTCTGTAAGTGCAAATTAAATTTGTTTATTAAAATTATGTCTAATTAATATATGGGGCACCGACTGACAGGGAATTTATTTGTTGGCTGGAAATTAATTGTAGCTTAGCCCGGACCCTGCTCTACTTTATGATAGATCTACGTATCAATCTTCCAAACACAAATGTACGTGGAAAAACTAAAATACAACTAAAAACAATTAAAAAAAATATATGATCGATCGATGATGTGAAATTCATTCATTAATTCCACCATATAGTTGAATCCATACCTCATGTCATATTCAACATGATTTATACGTTGAGGTTGGTAGTAATTAATTTTATAATCTCTTTTTTATTGACTTTTATAATATAGAGGGAAATTAATCAATTCTTTTGAAATTCTCATTGCCCTTGTTTGTGGGTGTGTATAATTCGATGTTTGGATTAGTGCATAACTACGACCTTTTCAATCATAGAGTCGCCATCCTTAATTAAGGAGTTTATTGCATATAAATTTTATTTCACTAAAAATGTCATTCTACACAATTGAGATGGAAAATTTACATTTTTTTCATATTTATCCTCGTTTAATGAATTCAAACATACATATTTAATTCATTTATTGTATTTACATAAGAGTGTATAAAGAAATTTGAATACTTTATTCATATGTGTATATTTATCTACAAATGAAGCACAATAGATTTGATTTTTAAATCGATTGAATTCGAGTTGGAACTCAATTAATGGCCACATAAATTAATATGAAGCAAATTTCCCGACTCTTTATCCAAATTGCAATTTGGCCACAAGTTAGTAAAAGTGGAAGGTGTGTTTTAAATTTTGTGAAGCAAGATTAACAGAGGAAAAGAAAAGAAGGTAGGGCCCATCATTAAAGAATAAGGGGGTGTTTGGGGGCCCTTATGTCGATTGGTAACCCCGTTGGCAAGCACCGATTAAGATATAAAATTAACCCCGTTCCCCGTTTCGACTTTCGAGTGGTGCCTTTCAATATATAATCACTCCGACACTACTTGCCTTTAGTTCTACCGGGAAATGTCCAAATTGCCATCACGACGTGTTTCGTGGTTTTATTTAGACTAGCGTTGTAAACGAGTCGAGTTATTTGGATTTTAATTTGAAAAAACTCGTTCAAGTTTCTTTAATGGGGTGTGTTGATTTGAATTCAAGGACTCATGCTTGATCTTGAACTTTATATTACTCGATTAGTTATTTGATAAATAAAATTATTGGTTTGATGTTTCATTTATATTATAATTACTCAGAAATATATTTATTTAATTATTACATTTTTTAATAAGAAAAATAATGATTTTAGTAAATATTATATATATATATATATATATAAACTTATATGTTCAAAAATTGATGAATACAATTAAATTCAAATATAGTATATTTTAAAAGCTCGTTTATCTTCGAATAAATTCGTGAACTTTTAATATATTTGACAATTAACTTAAATTCGAGCTAGACTAGAAAAGAAACAAATCAAGTTTGAATTTGATGATATATAGTTGGCTCAATTAACTCCTCTATATGTGATGAATTACCAACATACATTTTGAATTTTGATTGTAAAATAATAATAATTAGCCACTAAAAAATAAATAAAAAATCAATCAGATCGTCTATAGGTGATCGAACTGATATTGTTATAGTTAAAAAGTTAATTAGTTGTAAGGATTTCTTCAATATACTATCTTATTAAAATTTTTAAAAGTATAAATTATAATTTTATTTTACCAAGCAAGATAATAATGGCAAATTCAAAAAGTAACATGAAATAGTAATAAAAACTCCATTTAAGAAACAAAGAAGCATGTGGGGGTGTAGCTCATATGGTAGAGCGCTCGCTTCGCATGCGAGAGGCACGGGGTTCGATTCCCCGCACCTCCATCTTGTATTTCTTCTTTTTAACCTATTTCTCATGTTTTTTTTGTATACCGAGTATACATATACATACATACAACTTTATCTCGGCGGCGTGGATGAATTAAAATAGGTAAGTTTGAGCACACGAGGTTAGTGAATTATTAAAGAAGATTTTACTAATAAAATATTATACATAGGTAGTTGTAGTCAATTTTTTTTTTTTATCTCGACTTAGTTGAACTCATGATTTAAATTTTTTAGTAATAAGGTCATATATCAGTCTATCGTTCAAGTTATTATGGATGCAAAAAAAGATATTTGTTTCTTCATATGTTATTTTCGTGGACTTAAGACGCACTCTTGGGTTTTGTTGATCCATAAAGGGACGAGGGACCCCATAATTAATTATTGCAGCCTCAAAATTTCCACTCATTAATTGATTTTTGCTATCAACCACTTGCTCCATAATCCATATATGAGTCGTCTACAAGAGATTTGTGGGCGTGTGTGTTTGAATTCTCACGCGCACACACACCCCTTTACAGTTTTACCAAAAGAATCCAAGGCAGAAAAATGGTATGAGCCCCATCAACTGACAAATTACCTAAACTTCAACTAACAAAATTTTAATTAATTTTATCATGTCCGAAATGGAGTATTGCACACGACATTTAGAGAGAGAGAGAGAGAGAGAGAGAGAGAGAGAGAGAGTATGCATGGCGGGATTGAAGAAGGGCGTCTTCAAAAGGCTTGGGCTATATATAACTTTATCCACTCTATTATATGATTATATCTAATTTTGATTGGAACAGATAATACGACAGATGCACGGGTGGATATTTGGATGTTACCAAGTAATTTATCATTACACTAAAATTAATTAAATATGCATATGAGTGATTTTTTCTTTTTTTTTGAGGAAAATGACTGACTAAATAAGTTCTTAGAAATTGAGTTGATTCCTTTCTAACATGCAGATTATGGTGTCTCATATCTTTTGAGGACAGATGCAACTGGCCGAGCTCATATTCTTTTTTCACTGATTTAAATTTGTGTTTTTTGTCTCTTTACTTCATTTATATATTTTTTCCCTTTCATGGAGTTTTTATGCACAAAAGTTCAATGAGGATTGATGCCTGACTTTTTGAGTTTTCCACACGTGACAACTCTTTTTTCTTTGATTTGTATGTATATTTTAAAAACGCATTAATAAGTTCTTTTGTCATATATATTGCATGTTATAAACAATGTTTTTAAAATCGGACCGGACATCGAACCGGTAAATTTATCGGGTCACTGGGTTACTGGTTCGACCAGTCGAACCGTTCTGAAAAAACCGGATAACCGGTATATTATATATACATATATAATAAAATTATATAAATTAGTATCATGATAAATATATTAAATAAGTTTAAAAATACACAATTTATATCAATGCAAAGAAATAAAATGTTTAATTTATTGATAGTTATTGCATAAGTTAAGTAGTTAAAAGTATAAATTTATAAAAATAAATATTGAACATCAAATACTAGATTTTTAGAAAATATATAATTAAATGTTAAATAATTAATTATTGATTTTAATTACAAACAATACTACACGATAACAATAAAAAATATTGCTAATCATTATTTCAAATCCACTACTTTAGATATTAGATCATCTCTTCATTAATATTAAATTAGATATTAATTCTAATTATATGGTAAATATTGATTGTAATTAAAATGAAGACTAGTTATTTTAAATTTGTGCATATATATGTTATTATATTCAAATAATAATATAAGATTGTGTTGACCCAGTTGGTTGAGTACATTGTATAAAATTATATAATTTTTGGAGGTCAAGGTTCGAATCCTTTCAGTCACATGTTGAAGGAATTGTACGGTTTTTGATCGGGTCGCACTGGAGAATTACAAAAATAAAATAAAATGGACCATTACAAAAAAAAAATAAAAATGGACCGGCCGGTTTTTGACCGGGTCGCACTGGGTCAAGTTTGACATGGAATACACATACAATTACAAAAATAAAATAAAATGGACCATTACAAAAAAAAAAAAAAAAGGACCGGCCGGTTTTTGACCGGGTCGCACTGGGTCAAGTTTGACATGGAATATGGAATACACATACAATTACAAAAATAAAATAAAATGGACCATTACAAAAAAAAAATAAAAATGGACCGGCCGGTTTTTGACCGGGTCGCACTGGGTCAAGTTTGACATGGAATACACATACAACCGGACAGGACTAATGGCCGGTTCGCGGTTAAACAAATAAATGGAATACACATACAACCGGACAGGACTAATGACCAGTTCCGGACAGGACTAATGGCCGGTTCGCGGTTAAACAAATGGAATACACATACAACCGGACAGGACTAATGGCCGGTTCGCGGTTAAACAAACACAGGTCATAAATACTAGCTCGCTCCAGTTATGTTTTAAAAAAATATTATTGTATATATTTACATTATAATATCTAATCCCTTTAATTCTATATCACAATTTGAGTTTTGGCCTGCATGAAAAAATGTATTTTATTGTTAATCTTATATCTTTTTAATAACAAAACAATTACTTTTGGGTTTTAAAATGGATCCATATATTGTTATTGCTATACTTTCTTTCGGTTTTAGTTTCATTTATGCGCTCTTTGATTTGTAAAAATGAAGTGTCATTCATATGATAAAATAGGATCTTTAATTTTCCATTCGAGTACTTTTCATTTAAGGAACATGTATATAAATAAATAACCCTTCATTTGTGAAAAATAATGGTCATAAAGGCGTAGATTATTGGGTAAAAAGCGGAGTTTCACTAAAATAATCAGGGGGTGGTGTAGAAACTAGATGGCGCTAGTAGTAATACTGCTGTCGAAATGATGAGTAACAGGGCCACAAGTGGGCGCAGGATAAGCACGTGCGCATCCCTCCCCCCCCCTCTCTCTCTCTCTGCCTGCACAGTGTCATGGTGGCTCAGCCAAAAATTTACTCCTCAACTTCAAATTGAATATATATTATATTTATATATATTTATTGAAAAAAACTGACACCAGAAAATGGTTGTGTGAACCAAAAACAACCTTAAAAGAATTTCAGGCTGTATGGTTGCGTTCAGTTCATTCTTGTAATGATCTCATGAATTTCTGCATTTTCATATTATCTTACCATACAATATAGGCTGTGACACAAAATTTGTTATATTTTTTTTAATGATCTTTTGATGGGAATGTAGATTCTTTTTTATGTTTTTCATGTCCATGTCAATTTGGGTAGAGAATTTGACTGAAGTGACATGGATTTATGGAGTGGTTGGTTATCTGGACTTTTTTTTGCCCCCCTTTTCACCAGTTCATTCATTATATATACATATATTTCATTAATATGGTGACTAGTTATTATAAATGAGAATTCTTGCAATATTTCTACTTTTTTTTTCTTTCTTTTTCTGCTTTAGCTTCAAGTTTCCTCAAGGTAAAGTAGGATTGAGTTTCTCTTTTCCTTTATTGTGTTCGTTGTTGTCGGATTTCGAATGTCTAGTGGTGTTGTAACAAAGTGAAGAACAAGTTTTCCTTTTGTCTTTTGTTGTTGTCTGAATCTGGAATGGTGTGTTGAGTTGGACAGTTTAGTACTAGGAAAGAAGGTTCAGAAATGAAGTTCATGAAGCTCGGATCTCGGCCTGATACATTCTACACCACAGAGGCTGTGAGGTTATTATTATTATTATTACTATTATTATTTTGTTTTTTCAAGAAAATGATCAATTTTGTGTCCCTTTTAGCTTAGTTGCAGGAATTCTTGAACAAAATGCAATCTTGCTGCTGTTTGATTCAATTAAGGTTACAGATTTCTGGTTTCTTGATTTTAGGTCTGTTTCATCAGAGGTTTCAAGTGATCTTATAGTCCAAGTGAAAGGGAACAGATATTTACTCCACAAGGTAAATTCCATGCTCATTTTCAGTGCATTGAACTGTTCTATACTAGGATTGAAATCTACAGAAAGTCCGGAATTCATCTCGAGTTTCTAAAGATTATTGATACATGGATGCATAGAATTTGATCATTTTTAGCTGTGTTTTTCTGCAACCGCAGTTTCCTCTGCTGTCAAAGTGTTTGCGCCTGCAGAGGCTGTGTTCAGAGAGCCCTGATGCCTCACAAATCCAGCTGATCAAACTCCCCGATTTCCCCGGAGGCGTGGAGGCGTTCGAGCTCTGTGCTAAGTTCTGCTATGGCATCACAATCACACTCAGCGCCTTCAACATTGTGTCGATCCGTTGTGCGGCAGAGTATCTGCAAATGACAGAAGATGTGGATAAGGGCAATCTGATATACAAAGTTGAGGTGTTCTTAAATTCTTGCATTCTTCATGGATGGAGGGACTCAATTGTGACTCTGCAAACCACCAAGGCCTTCCCTCTGCTTTCTGAGGAGCTCGGGGTGACCGGGAGGTGCATTGAGGCCGTTGCTACAAAGGTTTTAGCTCATCCGGAGAAGGTGAGCTTGTCCCACAGCTACTCAAGGGGAGGAAGAGATGAGTTATCGAGCAATGGATCCGAAAGCCATAGGCATAAGTCTAAGGGGTGGTGGGGTGAAGATTTGGCAGAATTGGGAATAGATCTTTATTGGAGAGCAATGGTGGCAATCAAGTCTGCTGGGAAGGTTCCCTCTGCTCTCATTGGTGATGCATTGAGAGTTTACACTTCACGTTGGCTTCCAAGCTTGCCTAAATCCATCAACATGGAGAGAGGAGGTGGAGCTGATGATTGTTGTGAGGTAGAATCAAAGCATCGGCTGCTGTTGGAATCAGTTGTTAGCTTGTTGCCAGCAGAGAAAGGTGCAGTTTCTTGCAGTTTTCTTCTCAAACTGTTGAAGGCAGCTAACATACTAAGAGCCTCTCTCTCATCAAAAACAGAACTGGCAAGAAGGGTTGGGCTACAATTAGAGGAAGCCTCAGTTGGTGACTTGTTAGTGCCTCATTGCTCGTCGTCTCAAAACGATACAGTGTATGATGTGGATGCTGTCATGACCATATTGGAAGAGTTCATGTCACAGGGGCAGAGCCCCCCTACCAGCCCTCCAAGGGGCGATAGGCGGGCAGAGAGGCGAAGGTCCCGATCAGCAGAAGACGTTGAATTGGAGTTTCAAGAGAGGAGGAGATCATCTTCTGCATCACATTCCTCCAAACTGAAGGTTGCAAAGGTTGTGGATGGATATTTGCAGGAGATTGCTAAGGATGAAAATCTGCCTATGTCGAAATTCATTGCCGTTGCAGAAGCCATCCCAGAATTTGCAAGGCTAAATCATGATGATCTCTACAAAGCCATCGACATTTACCTAAAGGTAGACCAACCACATTGAAAATGTGTGCGCACCAACTTTCTTGACTTTTTACAAACTAACAATAATGGAATTCTACGTAGAAGATTAAGATATTCGAACTGTCGAGAAATCATGTTTGGTTGGCTGTGCAGGGGCATCCAGAGCTCAGCAAGAGTGAAAGGAAGCGGCTATGTCGGATACTAGACTGCAAGAAGCTATCAGTGGAAGCTTGTATGCATGCTGCACAAAATGAGATGCTCCCTCTAAGGGTGGTAGTGCAAGTTCTCTTCTTCGAGCAAACACGAGCTGCAATGGCTAGTGGCCAAGTTACTGAGCTTCCTAACAACATCAAGATGCTGCTAGAAGGGCGTACGACTCCATCGAAGGCTAAAGCCTCATTTAGCACGAACACAACCATGCCTCCGGAGGACCAATGGAGTGCCTCCGGCCTAAAGACACCAAAGTTATCTAATGTTTCCACACTTAAAATGAAGCTGGCTGAAGATCATGAGTTAGGAAACAATGTCCCTGATCGCGTAGTTATTAAGTCTTCAAAAATCAACTCTCGAAGCATGATACCTAGCAGACCTAAAAGAATATTCAGCAAGCTCTGGCCTATTAGTAGAAGTGCAAGTGAAAAGAATTGAGGAATTTTTGTTCAAGTAGCTCTTTTCTTACCAAGGTAGATAATACTTTGCTTTAAATCCTAGTTTTTTTTTTTTTTAGTTTATGCTTCAATTCTTGCAGAACTCTGTTGTAATCATTAGGAAAAGCAAATCCCTTGTGATGATAAGGAAATAGATTTGGAAATTTCTGTTAGGAAACTCTCATAATCTCATTGTTCAAATAGCAAGGTGCATTTGTATAATGAATGTAATCATCACTTCTTCAACTGATGCTCATGTAGCACTTTTGCCTTATCATATTCTTTCACCATCTTTTCACTCTTTTGCAAAATTGCTGCTGCAGACTTAACTTTGTGTTTGTGATCTAGGCAGTCGACACAATATGTTTGCCACATTGTCCTCATTATTAACCAAAAAAATAGCTTGCAGCAGATGATTTCAATGATAAGAGCCAGAATGTGAAGATTTCTGTTATATGTTTATGGAATTCACAATCATTCTGCGAAGATATGCTCTACTTTAATCAGACAAGATTGATGAATTTCTATGTTGTTTGGTGCCAAAAGTGTTATTTCATCAATCAGACAAGATCAAAAGTTGAACTCTGATAAGACTAAAAGCAACAACATAAAAATCTCCATGGTTCTTGATTAGGATCACATTAATAGCTAGGATGCCTCAAACTTACTGATCAAGAATTTGTCATCACGAACTCATACACAGGATCAATATATTAATAACTAAGACAACAATGGATCATACAAACATAAGCATAATATCCAAGTGATGAACCATTTCTATGACTACTGAGCATCCACTGCATTATTCTGCATAGACACGTACACAGCTGTGTTAGCTTTAGTTTTCGAGTCCTGGCAGGCAGGGGAGTCGATGCTCTTAGTCCTACGGAGGGTAGGGGAGCGGTGCAGCCTGCAACGGAACGAGCCAGCATGAGTTGTGGGAGAGCACAAACAAGTGGACTTGGTTAGGCTTCCTTTTCTTGACAGCATGCCTGGTGTAGGTGGAGTGAGCTCTGGAATTTCCACCTTCATATCTTTTCTGATCAATACTTCATTTTCCATTGTGTTTCTCTCACCTTAAAATCCTCAAACAGTTGATCAGAATCATGTGCAAATTCTAAAAAACAAGAAGAGATTTCAAATATTGGTCAGAATTTTATTGATTCAGACATGATTTGAAAGAAACTTAACAATTTGAATGACTGATTCTGGCTTGTAGCTTTTGTGCAATAGCTGGAAAAACTACAGCAACATCTTGTTTGGAGAGATTAAATAAAGATAGGAAATGGTTTAAATTATTTGGGCTCAAAGATAAGAAAGGTGCATGGTGGACAATTGGAAAGCCGCACTGAAAAATACGTGTTTTTTGTGCACACGAAACCGTCTATTTCAAATTGTATTTCATCTCTTACTCGTGTAGTGTAGTAGTATCTACGAAGAAGAATTATTAAGTAGGTATGCTTCTCTCATTTCAATCTCTATCATTCACATGCTCGATAGCCTAGTATCCAACTTTCTATCAAATCTCACCACAAGAAATCCACTTTTTCTAAAGCTTCATCCACTCTAGTCATTACACATACAAGAGATCAACAGGAATTCCATCCGAATCTTTAACTTTTTTCTATTTATTTATCTATTTCATTTTTCTTTTTTCCTATTTCGGATTAATCATGAGAATAACATGGCAAGAAGAGCACTTTTAGAAGGGTCCCAATTTCCATGCCCTAATTTATAATATGATGATAAAAAAGTGAATTTTAGGTCATATTGCTATAAATTTGCATGGCAGCCTCTCAACCTCAAGCTCACATTCATCACTTAATGGATCATGTGGTCGGATCGGGAAAAGGATGGCTTACAAGTGTACACAACTAGACAAATCGTATGCAACGGACTTAATCAAAGAAACGTTTGCAAGAGGATTCGAACTTAAGTCCGTCAGACAACGCGCTCGCTAAACGCTACCAACACGGTTACCCATGCACATTTTGTACTACTTTATGTAAATGTACGCCTACTAAAATAAAAATGTACTTTTCCGTTCCAAAAATTTAACCTAGTGTATATTTTATTTTGTGGTGTCTCAATTATATAGCTTTAGATTTATATCCGGCATTATTTTTCATATTGGAATGAGTCTCAAGCTTTATTATATAAGAGCAATATAGTAAGTTTAGTCGAATGATTCGTTCTTCTAAATATTTAACACGGAGGGACTACACTTTTCCATGAAATTAGAACATGATGAGAATTCCTAATCCTTAATTTATGGGCTTTGATAATTAATTTGGGCTTGTGATTAATGAAGCCCCTGGAGACTGGAATTAAGTGGACCAAGTAGACCAGGGGGCCCTCTTCCAACAAGATCCTAGTAAGCTGGGCCTTTGGTCCCAATAATATGAACAGAATTGGAATCAGATAAATGAGTATATGTATAATTTAACCTAGGAGAAATATCAATCAAAGGCCCGAAAGATGATTTATCTATCAATATAGAGCCTAAAAGATAGATTCTATCGATTCAAAATTTGAAAGATCTAAAATTATCGATTTAAGGCTTGGAGATTTAACGGTGTTAAAACTCCATCCAACAGAAGGTGATGTGGCTGTTAAATATTCACATCATTTTGACACATCATTTTTATCCTAAATTAAATTAAAAAAACATAACTTTACATTAATTAAATTAAATAGAGGGTTTTATTATATTATGCAATCTCTACTTAATTCAATCAGAGATCCTTATAAGTTTAAATTAAATTCAGTATGTAATTGTAATACCTTTTTTTTTTATCACAATAATAAATTGATACAATTATTTTTATTTTCAATTTTGAAGGAGAAATGATTATTTTAAAAAGAGATCTGGAGAGAGAATAAAATTACGTTTAATTTATTAAATATTTCAATAATATTTAATAGTTTGCAATGTAATTAAAATCATAATAATTAATTATAAATATAATAAATTTTAATTAATTAAACAAAAAGAGATGAATTTCAAACTAAAAAATAATGAGACTCGAACGACAAAAAGTGATGGTTTTTATTTGACGAATTTTAATAAAACCCCAGTTTAATGTAATTAAAATAATTAATGTAAATTTGTTTTTTGTTTAATTTAATATATGAAATGATGTGGATATTTAACGGTCACATCACTTTTTATTGGATGGAGTTTTAACACCGTTAAATCTACAAGCCTTAAATTGATAATTTTAGATTTTTCAAACCTTGAATCGATAGAATCTATCTTTTGAGCTCTATATTGATAGATAAACCATCTTTCGGGCTTTGAATTGATAATTCTCCTGTAATGTACAAACATAAATAACTAATGGCTCATTTAGTTGGCAGGAAAGTAAAATTATCTGGAATATGATTTCTAAGAATGTAATTCTGAGAAAAATGAATGCTATAGATTATTTTATCATGTATATGGATCATAATAAGGAAAATTGTTATGATTCTCATTTTAGTATTTTTTATTCAAATTAATCAAATAGGTTTATTAAGTTTTTTTTAAAGCACAATAGGTTTATTAAGTTAAATTAATAATATTGTACACTGATAGTTTAAGAGTATACTTCACCCATTTTATGGTGAGAGATTGTAGTTCGATCATAACCCCCCCCCCCCGCATCGGAAAAAAATAAAGTAACAATTAAGAAAATATATAAAATATATAAAGATAAATTAATAGTTTAAATTATATATAAATACAAACGTACGAAAATCATTGATTATAAAAAAAGATTGCATTAATTTACAAGAGTAATTCTATTATATATTGTTTTGAATTTATCATTTCTCTACCACCAATTACCTAAGAAAAATAATATGATAATCGAAGTTTAGTATGATTTTTTTTTCAATTTTTCACAAGAGTAATTCTATTATATATTATTTTGAATTTATCATTTCTCTACCACCAATTACCTAAAAAAAATAATATGATAATGGACGTTTAGTATGATTTCTTTTTTTCAATTTTTCAATTTCTTATTGTTGAAAGTTGAAAGTTCAAAATAAAAAGACTTAGAGTTCGGTAATAATTTTTCTCCTCCAATGCAAAAAAAAAAAAAAAAAAATTAAATTAATTAATAACTAAGAAAATATATAAATAAATAAAGATAATTTAATAATATAAAATATATATGAATACAAATTGTATAAATACAAATGTACCGAAATGACTGATTATAAAAAAAAAAGATTAATGCAAAAGTAATTTTGTTGTATATTGTTTTGAATTTGTCACTTCTCTACCACCAATTACCAATATATATATATATATATATATATATATATATATGATAATCAAATTTTAGTAGGATTTTTGTTTTTCAATTTTTCATTTTCTATTGTTGAAAATTGAAACTTTAAAATAAAAAACTAACAATAATCCATAAAAAAAGATTAGAAAATATTTTCAAAATTTTCTAATGTTTTTATTGAAAAATTATAAATACAATTTTAATAATAATTTATAAAAATAATGGATGCAAAAATCAAATAATGAAATGGTCTAATACAAGATTTCTAGAGTCAAAGAATTAGAATACCTACTCCGAGTAGGTATTCTGATTCCAGAAAAGTTGTACTAGCTAGTTTTCTTATTTTAAGGTGTAACGCCCCAAAATTTAATTCGAGCCCAATTCTATTTATTTAGGCCCAATTATTATTTGAACGAGAATAAATTAAGATTAAACGATAATTTTTGTCGAAACCTGAGTTTGGCCCAATTACTCGGCCCATTTCAAAATTAATGTTAATCTCATTTTATTCTAATAAGAATCTATTTATTGTTAGCCCAATTTATTTATATAAGAGGCCCAAAATAATAGCCCATGACATCTCTTTTTTTTTTAAAAAAAAACCAAGCCCAATAGATATAAATATATGTATGCATATGAGTGTATATATATGTGTATATATTATCTCTATTCCTATGATATATCTATCGAGAGAGAGAAATGAGAAAAGAAAAGAAAAGGGGGAAAAGAAAGAGAGGGCTGGGCAGATCGAAAGAGAGAGAAGAAAGGGGAGAAAGGAAGGAGAAAAGAAAGGGAAGAAAGAAGAAGAGGAAGAAAGCGAGAGAGAGAGATGGATTAGAGAGAAATAGAGAAAGAGAGACGAGAAGGAAAGAAGGGAAGAGAGAGCCAAGGGTTAAGAGAGGAGGGGGAAGCAGCTGGGCAGGTGGCCGGACCAGCCACCGACGCCGGAGCAGCAACGGCAGCTCGCCGGAGCGCCGACGAGAGCCAAACCAGCAGCCTAAGCTCGCTGCGGTCTTCCACCTTCGTCGACATCGTACGGGTCCATTTCTTACCCTTTTAGCTTGATTTTCGGATATGTCGTACGTTGATATATGTTCTACGTTTTATCTTTTAATATCGTTAGTACCCGGTGGCCGGAAACCGGCCAAAACGCCGGAAAACAGAAGCTGTTGCATTTTCGGACAGATTCCCTGCTTCAACTTATTTCGATTTTTTAGCTCTTTTAATGTCAAAATATGGAAATATGTATTTGAGGAACATTTTTAGATATATGTCTTAGGGTTCTATAGAAGTTGGAATGACTTGATTCGGAGTTTTGGTTGAGAAGATATGTTTGATTTACTGAAACTGGTACAAGAGGTAAAAACAGGGGAAATGTTTTGAATGTGAGTGGTTTATTTAATTTGTGTTGATGTTTGTATATATGTTGCTATTGTATGTTGGGAGATGCTTGGAGTAGGATATGTAATGGAATTGATAAAATGTTGGGATTTTGATGTGTTGTGTGCGTGAGTTGTGTGTGTTTGATCTATATTTTATTTTTCTAAAACTTCATGCTAAGTACTAGGTGAGGAGTAAGTTATAATTTGGGAAATGATTCATACCCAGATTTATTGAAGATAAAAACCCAGTTCCAAACTCATGCTTGCATCTTAATGATTTATTTTATTTTAATTCTTCCAAGTAAATCCTAATTTAAACTATTAAAATAATTATGCCATTTCAGTTCATTGTGTTGGCCCAAGGATTTGGGACCATAGTTTTTTTTTATGATGGAGTAGGGATCGAGACCTTCTGTAAAAGCTTTTAACCATTTTTAATTTTTGGGAATAGTTTAACCTTATTTAATTAAAGACCTAATTATGTGCCAGACTATTCTGCATAGTCTAGTGGATTGCTATTCAAGGTTGCAACAAATGTGCAGGGTCGTAACCCAACCTTGACAATGATATTTTTATCATTTAATCCATTTTTATATTCTGACCTAGTGACCTTTTTAAATAAAAAGTATGATGTAATTTTTATATAATTGTTTGCTCTAGTGGTTGAGTTCTAGTTCACAATCTTAGAGGTTCCAGGTTCAAGTCTCCTTAATGTACATTTTTATTCATTTTTTTTTTATATAGCATTTTTATTATTATTTATTTTTGGTAAAATTAGTTAGTAATTTACTTGTCTAAGTCCACTTAATTTTGGTGGTTAAAGATTGTTATTTTTGTATAAGGGATTATGGGTTCAAGCCCTCCTAGCCACAATTTTATTTATTTTTGTTTTCTTCCGTGTTTGCTTAATTTTGATCTCATTCAAAGATTAAGTCAATGATATGATAATTTAATATAGTCAAGCTATCCTATGATCTTATAAACCGTATATTATGTATTATAATTTTAATCCTATGGTTTAAAATACATGTTAATGCGATCAAGACTCCGATATAACTAGTAAGCTAAAATTATTGTTCGATTGCCAAACATTGTCGTCTTAGTTTATTAGTTTAGGGACTATATTCCTTGACCGTTTCTTACGTTATAGTATATGGTTGGATAGGGTTTAAACACATGACTAAGATATGGCCTTTATGTATAGAATTTTACCAAGATGACAAGCCTAGGACGAATTGAGCTCGAGAAATCAGAGGAACGAGCCCTAAGTCGCTGCTCTACCCCAGTTTTTTAAATGAGGTGGGTAATTCTATACTCTTCTATGTGCAAATAGAATGTTATTCTATGAAATCATCTACGGAATGACTTTTGGATATGAATTGATATTACGATATGAAATCATTGTTCGATTGTCTAGCATTCTTATCTATGTTATTAATTTAGGAAATCGGGCGCTTGACCCTTATGCTATGACCTAAGATCAACACTCTAGCGTGCTATTACGATATGATCTTACGATAAATCTTATTCGAGACGATAGGCTTAGAACGAACATAGTACGATCAAATTTTTAGCTGCTATAGTTATAAGGTGGGTGATATCTATCCAATACGAGACTTATGTTCCAAAATTATGTTATGTTTATGATAAAATATGATTATGATAAGACATGCCTCAAAGTACTTTTATGCTCAATGATATTTATTCAACACATGACTTGTGTTTCAAAAACGTATTCTATTTATGATAATATATATATTTATGATAAAGTACGCTTCAAAGTACTTTTATGGCTCTACGATTTATAGTCGACAGTGACTTATGTTCAAAAGCGTGATCTATTTATGATTACATATGTTTAAGTTTAAGCATGCTTCAGATTACTCTTATGGCTCAATGATTTCAAATTAAACGTGATTTTATGTTTCAAAGTCGCGTTATGTTGACGAGGAAAATATGTTGTATAAAAGCATGCTTCAAAGTTCAAAATATTCTTTTTATGACTTATCGGAAGTTGCTAAACTCTATGGTTCCTGGTATGAGCACTTGGTGCAGTATGTAGCACTTCGGTGCAGTATGAGCACTTCGGTGCGGTATGATATAGCACTTCGGTGCGGTATGAGCACTTCGGTGCGGTATGTTATAGCACTTCGGTGCGGTATGAGCATTTCGGTGCGGTATGGCACAATTGTGCAATTATGGTACTACGGTACAAGCATGTCACTTCGGTGAAACTATTATGATAGGGAACCATATTGAGTTAACCTTCCGTATATTAATAAGCATTTTTTTTTTCTTATGGGCATAACAGTAAATACGTTAATATGCAAACTATTTATTGAATTATCAAGCATATTTCAGAAATTAAAAATCCCACTGAGTGTTTTCTGGCACTCAGCCCATCTATTCTTCATAATATTTTCAGGTATTGGATGACGGCTAGCGGCTGACGTGGACCAATGTGGATTTCTTACTATGTTGACCCTTTTATTATTTCTGATTATCGATTATGTATATTTGAGGTCATAAATATAAATTTTTATGCTTCCGCTTCATGATTTGAGAACAATTAACTTTCTTATGGACATTTGTGAATGTTGTGGTTTTTGGGCGCATATTAAATGTCGAGAGTTGAATTTTGACTAGTCTTGGTCATACAGGTTTGAATAGTAAACGCCTGTGAGCGTGGGTATTTAAATATTTTAAACGTAATGCTGCCCAAATATTTAAGATCCAAAGAAAATGTTTATTTGGAATTGCGAAAAATTTTATGGTCTATTGTTTTGGTGTGTGTTTCGTTAGCACTTGGGCCTTCGGGTTCGGGTCGCTACATAAGGATTCTGATTACTTTCCAAAATTCCTAAAAATTGAACCAAACATAGAAGTTTAAAAATTAGGAATCTGATTACTTTCCAATGTGAAATTTCTTGTCAACCAAATGAGGTCTGAATAAAAACAATCACAAGAAAGAAAAAAAGCAAAGACGTACTTCAAATCTACAATTGATTGCTACTAAAATGAATACATCCCTGTAAATATAATAAGTTGAAAAATTATGACGCAGTGTTGGACGGGAGTAGGGATGATGGACTAAAGCTCAAACAAAAGTAGTTTGTTTTAATTTCTACGCTGGAGTGTTAATGTATTTATTATGAGCAATAGTTAGTCTAGTTATTGTTAGTTTAAGCTGTTAGGGTTTATGAGTTAGTTAGCAAGCATCTCCACTTGTCAAACACTCCGCATTATAAGGAGTGAGTTTGTATACATCTATAACCGCAGATTTGTAACAATTCAATTCAATACATGAAATACAAAATTCTCTCTACAAATTTCAATTGTTTTGTACTATAACACTCTTACATTTCATGTTCTAAGTCTTTATTTTTTTAATTAGATTTTTAATTTTTAATTTATTATGACCATCCTCAATTAGGGTATACTCCCTCCGTCCCAATTATATAGTCTCATTTCTCCTCGCACGTAGATTAAAAATATTTATGAAAACAAAGATATTAAAGCTAAACTTCCAATAACATCCTCATTGAATATTTATGACTTTCAACTTTTAAGTTATTATTTTTTTTAATTTCCAAGATTCAACAAGGGTTGATTTGTCAATTACTATGAAAATTAATAATATTTATAGTAATGAGACTATATAATTGGGACACCTCAAAATAGTAAAAGAGACTATATAATCGGGACGGAGGGAGTATTATTTTTTTCTAAAAAAATTAAAAGTAAAATCTAATTATGAAACACCAAGTGGAACGAGAATGAGTAAGAGGATCTGATCCGTAATTAATCCACGTCTTGCACGTACCGAAACTACTGAAGAGCATCATATTTTATTGCACCAATTTAAAACACATTACACACACACACACATTTATTGTTCCGGCAATGAGGCCTTTCTCATACTTTATTACTTGTATTAACAACCAATCGTGTGATCCTTCAATGAACAGACATAGATGAATAAATATATTGGTTCAAGTTTAAAAACTCTTGTGATAATAAAAGTGGTATAAAAATTATTGAACACATACATCACTGTAATGTTAATTGTTTCAATAATTAACTTCTTTTCTCATAAAAGCAAGCCGGCACACCATTTGCATCAATATCTTTTATAGTTCTGCTCCCGCTTAAAGTTAAGGCTGTGTTTGGCCAAGTCTGTTCGATCGATGATCATCCAAACACATAATTTTTATTCGCATTTCATTTTTTTTGTAGGAAAATCAAGGAAAGTGGTAAGTCTTGAACCCAAAGACGTCTTCCTTTTACATATATAGGGACGTACACATGTATATTTAATCAGAATAAAAGGTATATACAAGGTGCAAATCATTTGTCAGTGCTGCCATTCCATAAAAAAAAGAGGTTAGTTGGGCAACTAAAGAGATCAAAACGACCATACAACTTAAAGTTCGTGTGAATTCTAATGGAGAATTAATCATCAATTGAGCCGGTTGGAGATGAAGATGATAAATGGATTTTATATATATACATATATATCTATATATATTATGGATATTTAAGAAGGTTCATGCAATGTTCACATGTTTTTTTTTTTTATGAAAAGATTGCACAAGAGGTGGGTAAAGCCTAAAGTTGATTAATCAGTACTTTTGTCACACTTGTCGTTTGGAGATCAACCTAGTTATTTGAAAATTTTATTTTATTTGAATTCCAGAGTTATGACATATTCTTTTTTAATTTAGGATATAATCTAATTTATTATCTGAGAAATTAATCCTATTGTGAATGGGATATGTAACTTCGTGGCGTGTTAATGCGTTTTCAAATATGTGTTAATGGGGAAAACTAGGCATTCAAGATTTTGTACATATTTTTGAATCACAAAGTTTTAAAACTATTTAATTTAGTCACACTTATTAAAATATTCCCAAATTTTTATTTTTAATAATTTTTTTATATATTTCAACCCCTTTTGTCTTCACCAGCCCTCCTCTCGGCTCTCGTCTTCCCCGTTCCTCTAATATGTTTGCAGGCGCCAGCTACGCACCATTCAATTAATACTTTTTGTATCATTTTTTATTTTTATGAATTTGTAATAATTTTCCCTCTCCTCCAACTTCACCCTTCCCTATATCCATAAAAACAAAAAATAGTTCCAGTTTCTGGCGACATAATTCACTTCATCTTGTTCTCTTATCTTCTTCTCCAATTTTCCAGCGACACACACAGACCAATCTTCTTCTTCGATTTTCCAATGACACGCACAAACCAATTTCTGGCCATGGGCAAAAACTTATGCAATGGAAGGGTTGCATGACTTGGCGCTGCTACAGATTAGAAATGCAAAAGTGCTTATATACAGATGGGAGGGGGACGACTGCACAATATGGACGGAGAGGAGATGAGTAGGTCAGAAAAATGTATTGAAGGTCGTTGGAAAATGGTTCCAATGTTCATCCATGTATGCCCTCGTCGTGTGTAGGCGCAGAGCATAGCATGTAGCCCTGGTCGGGGGCACAGGTTGTTGCGCGCTGCCCCAACGCGTGCAAGCTCGGCGTGCATGCATACGTGCAACCTCTCTCTTACCGTCAACCCCCTCTTCTAACCTCTCTAATCTCGTCTCCCCAACCCTGCCATCACCGGAAACGACCCTCCCCCACCGCTTTCGTGATTGCTCAATCACAGGCCTTGCTAAGAGAGTGCTCAAAGTGAGCACTAACACAGGCCCCTCCATTTAAAGGGCCTTTTTTTTAACCCATGTATATATTTAATATATATATATATATATATATAAAAGGTAGGGTTCATATGAGAACCAATCCCCATGTGGGAACTAGGAACTAATACCAACCACACAATGCTTTAATTTGATCTCAATGGTCCAAATTTAAATAAAAAGTGGTGGCATAATGGTAAATACAAGGAAGTCAAACTTACCCCTGGTCAAAGCTGATGACATCAGCATCCTTACACAAAATTTATTTAAACTTTAAACATCCATAACTTGCTCATTTTTCATTAGATTAGCACAAATTATATATCAAATTAAAGCTCTTTTCGTGTTCTTTCATTTAAGATCCATTGTTCATATGTTTATTCGAAAATATATTTTTTCATCCATAATAGCGTGATGTTAAACTCAGAATAGCATGTCAAAATATTCACGATAACATGGAAGTATACGCATAATAGCATGAAAAAATATTTACAACATCATGAAAAAATATTTATAAAACACATAAATTTTACTCATAATAGCAGTAGTAGTGTTCGTTAATAGTAGGACATTATCTGTTCATACTAGCATGAATATATATTCATATTAGCATGTATATATGTTCATAATAGCATGATAGTACTCTCATTTTAGCACAGCGAAATTTATAAGAATAGACAACGGTTTTAAAGTGTTCTCTATATGATTTTTGAAAATTATGCTCAAATATTATAAGTTTACCACCCCACCTTTGACCAAAAATTGACCAAATCTTAGCCATCTAAATCAAAATAATGGATGGATGAGATGAGTTCCTAATTCTCACATGGGGTTTAGGTTCTCATTTGATCCATCATCTCTCTCTCTCTCTCTCTCTCTATATATATATATATATATATATAATCCACTTTTTTCTCTCCCTTTGAAAAAATAGTCGACATAACAATCTCTCTTTGTTTATATAAGTTTGAGGTTACATTTGGATATTATCAACAATATCAATAAAGTATTTTGAATTTTTCGTGTCAAAATATAATTGTAATATGCTAATATTTTAAAAATTATTACTATAATTAAAATTAAATGTGTTTTTCTGTAATAGGGTCCCGATTTTTATAATTAACACAGGGGCTCGTAAATATTTAAGATGACCCTGCTCAATCATTGTAGCCCGCTCGCCGTAAACAAGCGTCCCTTGTTGTTATGCTAGCTATGTACGGTTCCATTCTTTTACGTGTACAACTGATGCGAGATTTACTCTCCACAATGATCGTTTCAATATTTATAAAACTCGTGTCATGCCTACAAGTGTATAAGCATATGATTGTAGATATGATGATACGAGGTCGATCCACAGGGAAAAGGAATTAAACGTGAGAATGCAAGTACCACGACGATAGATTGATGAAATATCTAGACTATGAATTGATGATGGGTGATTATCATAACACAAAACAACACATAAACTAAATAATGCAATACCAAACAATAATAATAAACAATCTAATTAGAAGGCAAGAAACAAAATCGACAAAGGAGAGATTTGAAGATAAATTAAAACAAAACTCTAGGATATGGATTCACAACATTCCTCTTGATCCAACAACAAGGTTTAAACACACAACCATGCCAAGTTCATAGATAGGAAGACCATAAATATAGAAAGAGCATCTCTCGAATATCTTTTTAATTGCGAATGTGATAAGGATGACTATCTCTAACACATTCCAAGGTCGCACCTACCAAAGGCACTAAGGGATCACATTTCCTTCCACATATTCGACATTCAATGAAGAGTACAAATACATGAATTCAATCCATACATGCTTATGTTCACGGGATGGACAAGATGCAAGTGAATAATAAATGTGATGCTAGTAAGAAGGCCACTCAAACAACATCATTCAAGACCAAGCATGGATTAAAACCTTGACAAAGCATAATCATATATTAAACCCTTATCAAGAACAAGATTGACATTGTTTCACCACATCCTAGAGCTCTAAGGGCTCTAGCCTACCATATTTACAACAAGATCAAGAATACAAAAAGAGGATCCAAAACCCATTCTAAATACAAGAGTAAAAGAGTGAAGGAGAAGATAAAACCCAATGTAGAACAAACTCCTTCAATCCCTTGGCTTGAATCTTCAAATGGATGGTTGAATCTTTCTCCGCCTCTTGATGTTCTTAATCTTCAAAAATCCCAAATGGAGAGTGTTTCCAAGTGTATTTTCATGTGTGTGATGAATGGTTTGAACTCCCAAGAGTTATAAGATATAGAGGACCAATAATGGAGTGCCAAAAGTCAAAAAGTGGATTCGTCAGTCCCGAACGGGACCCCGTTAGGGTCGCGCCTGGAGGTCGAGTTTGGAACACACAAAAAACACGTCTCTGAAGTGGCTGAAAAGTGGGCAAACCGGTCACGCCCCGAGGCCGTGTTGTAGAGGCCTTGAGACGCAACCTGCCCTGTATCCGCGCCCAGAGGGCTCTGCAACGCGGCCCCTAGCTGGTCGCGCCTCCTGCCCGCGTGCGAGCCTCGTGTTTTTCAGCTCATGAAGTGATCTGCAACGCAACCTTCAGACCGAGTTCGGAGGCCGTGTCAGCATGCATTGTGAGTGTAATTGAGTGCAACACCTGGCTTTCTTCAACTTTTCAAATCTTGTGCGGCCTTTGATGATCGAAATCCCAATTCAACTTTGATTTGTACTATATTAACCTAAAAATATCCTGTATTGGCCACTTATAACAAAATTAAAGATTAAAGACATATATACAATATTAACATACATAAATACATAAATCTAGTGTAAATGCACTCAAAAGCGAGTGCTATTGAGTGTAAATGAGTGTAATTCAAGCACTCATCAACGACTTATTGTTGTGCCTTCGAGAGGCGGCACTGGGTGGGAGCGTGGCGGCAACGGTGGAAACTTGAAGTAGATTGGAGTCGATTATTGGAGTTGTTAAGGACTTTAACTTGACGTATTTGGCGGTGTTAGGGTTGATGTTGATCACACCTAACTTTGTTTATTATTAATCTTTACATTTCCTGATTTTTGTACACATTTGATATACTTGATTTTAATATTTTTAGATATCCTTGATTGACTTGATTTTATTATTTGATATCTATTAGTATTAGGGCTGCAAAATCTATTTTCGGTAGAGTTTGAGTTTGATAGGATATTTCCCTTTTGATAACATAACCTTCCTTGTTTCATGTTTCCATATTTATCTTATTCCTTGTGTAGGAAGAAAATGAATGGTTTTGGTATCTCACAAACACTACTACTCATGTATAAAAGAGAGCTCAAGTTTTAGAAGATTGGGACATGGAAATTAGATAAAAAAATCGAGAGCAAATCTGTAGAGAAATAAGAGTTACCGCTTTCCAGATAATGTTGTGCTGAGTGTTAGGCATTTTTCTTTTCAACAACATATTCAACGTCAGTTTGCATCTAGAGATTCATCCTCCAGAGTAGGTCTTTTAGGGTTGTTGATTTTAGTGTTTGCCTACGAGAAAATTTCACTTTTGGTCCCATAGGACACGCCCCTCTCCCCTTTTAGTCCCAGAGCTGTCTGTTTTGGTCCCAATTTTTTTTTTACTGTCAATTTTGGTCCCACCGTGACAGAAAACGTTAAAATTACTATCAATTTTGGTCCCATAGGATTCAAACTATCAATTTTGGTCCCATAGGAATATAAATCCTAAAATGTAATCAGCTATGAACGATTTTTGAGCTGAAAAATTGATCAAATGTTAGATTTGTAAATAGGGGGTACTTTTTTTATTATTTTTTAATTGGGTTATTTAAAAAAATACTACAATAAAAACACGATTTAACAACGGATTATAAACTACAATAAAAACGCGATTTAACAACGGATTATAATTCGTTTTAAAATACAGACACATTAACAACGGATTAAGATCAAGATATTTAATGACAGATTTTTTTATCTCTAACTTAACAAAGAACACACGTCGTATTTTAATTGTAATTTTTTTATTTTTTTATGTTAACGACACAATAACGACATATTTTTTATAATATATATATATATATATATATATATTATTTTGCATTTACTAATTAATTGATTTTTTATTTATTTTATGTTAACGACACAATAACGACTTATTGATTTTTTATTTATTTTACATTTTACAATTTATTTTATTTTTAATGTTTTAATAATATATATTATTTTTTAATATTATATATTTTTCGATTACTAATTAATTACGAATATAAATTTTTTAATATTTTTATTTATTTTACTCTATGATTGTTAATTTTTTTAATATTATTAATTTTTTAATTACTAATTAATTATGAATTTGAAATTAACTTATTTAATATTATTAATGTTTTATTTATTTTACATTTTTGATATTATATATATTTTTATTTTTCAATTACTAATTAATTATGAGTATAAATTTTTATTATATTTTTATTAGTTTTACTTGACGATTTTTAAAATTTTATATTACTTTATATATATTTTTATTATTTTATATTATTTTTAATATTTTGGGCTTGACTTGTCTCACTTCCATCGCTAAAATGTGAATTTTTTGTAGTGAAAGTTCAAAATGTAGGTATGAAAATATAATTTTTTCCTAGATTTTTTACGTTACATTTTACAAGAATTTAATTATGAAATAATCAACCATAATAATGAATTATTAATTGAAAATTAAAATTAAATATTAAAAATAATTATAAACGCTAATTAGATGTGGTGAACGCTAATAAACAATATTGTAAAATTAAACTAAATAAAAAAATTACGTGTATTTAGGGGTGTAAACGAGCCGAGTATCTTCTTGATCGAACTCGAGCTCGACAGAAAATTAAACTAAATAAAAAAAATGGCTTTCTTTTGATTTAGTAGTTGTAATTTGATGATTTGGTGATAATACACAGGATAATTACTAAAAAAATAAGATGATGATAGTTTGAATCCTATGGGACTAAAAGTGATAGTTTGAATCCTATGGGACTAAAAGTGAGCGAATTTTTAACAGCTTTAACGGCCGTTTAAAACTCTGGGACTAAAAGTGATAGTTTGTATCCTATGGGACTAAAAGTGAGCGAGTTTTTTAAAAAAAGGACCAAAACAGACAGCTCTGGGACCAAAAGGGGAGAGGGGCGTGTCCTATGAAATCAAAAGTGAAATTTTCTCGTTTGCCTACATTCAGCTGTTTTAGTCATCCATCTTTTAGTGGATGTTTTAGTATTTGGTAAAGATTCCCGTGTTTGAAGAAGACCATTTCACAGGGAAGTTTCTTTACTTTGTATTTTTGTAAATTCACTTTGTATTTTGTGAAGCTTTCGCCATGAGATAGTGTTACACATACACTTTGTATTTATAGCACATTAAATTATTTTATTGTGCATATTTAAATTTCCGCCGCGTGTTGAATCTGATGTTACGATCTGTATTCTAAACATTAAACGTAATATCAGTACTCTATTTTCATATTTTATTCCATCTTGCAGCTAAACTAGCCTATTCAAATCTCGCAGGCGGTGATGTTTGGCGGACCTTGACGGCGAGTGCAGTTATTGAGAGATATCACCATAGGTTTACCCATATATCCCTGTTGCATATTTGTAACCAATTTTTAATCTACCATAATTTAGATATGGGATGGTTATCAACTAGAGGAATCGATTGGGGTGGGTTGCTGAATGTGAAGAACACGATGGGCACGGGTGGGTTTGTTTTATTTTTTTGTTTTCTATTTTTTTTTTCAATTCTTTTTAAGTTTTATTTTATAACTATATGTATTTTGGTCTAAAGTAAATAAAATAAATAATTTTAAAAGTTAGCGATTAAAATGAATTTTTTAAAAGTTTAATTAAGTGGGTAAAAATAAAATTGCGTCCTTTTGAATTTCCAGTTGTTTCCATTTGGTTTTCTACTTTTAAACTTTTTTTTTTGTATCATTCTACTATCCAAAATTATAAACCAACGGGTCCCAAGCACATCATAAAATAATTAAACAACAGATAGAACATCAATTAATCTAATTAAAGAATACCGGAAAATAATAATTAATGTACATATATATATATAATCCAAATTAATAAAAATCGTACATTTCATCGCAAAAATTAAAAGAGATTAGTAGTTATGTTTACCAACCAAGCACAAATGAAATACAATAATTAATATTGCTTAAAATGAAGAATCGATCGAATACAAAGCATGAACAGTAGTTGAGTTCACTCATGCATTAATCTGCATGTTAGCTTCGAACGGATTCACAGCTTCTTGATAATTGAAGACCTCTGATAGAATCCCATTTGATGCATTGGATCCCACAAAATCATTCTCGAATCCGAAAAAATTGCTCGTGGAATTCAAACTCTCAAACTGGGGAGCAGCGTAATCAGTAGAGAAACCTAAGTAGTCGTCGTGTTTGAGCGCCGCCGGCGGTGGAGCAAATGCATCCACCTCATTCCACCGTGACTCCTCCTTCACAGGATGTTTCTCCGAGTTTGGGAGAAACCCGTTTAAAACTTCATGCAGCAATCCCGAATCAGGCCTTTCAGTTGGAAAAAAATCCATGCAATTATGATTCGATAAAATTTCATAATTTTTGTTTTCTAGATTTTCTGTGGCGTTGAAGCATGTTTCGGAAACTACGGTGGCGCTGACGTCTATGGTCTGAGCGGTTGTGTCACATAGAGAAGCAGATCCCATGAAATTCAAGGAATTTAAGGTTGTCGAAGAAGAAGAAGAGGAGGAGGAGGGGTTTCTTAAAAAATCCGAATTCCAACTGAAAGAGTTTGTGTCCAAATACTTAGAAGTGGACGAGCTGATGTAATCCCGCAGCAGAAATCTGTGAGAAGTTATGGAGTTTCTGTTGAAATCGAGATTAGGGTTTGTGAATGGAGAAGGAGAGAGAAACTGGCGGGAAGAGAGGATCGACGGCTGCGATAGCTTCCCATAGCTGAACGAAGGGACTAGATTTTCCGCCGCGGGGTGGGTGGGCGAGGCGGGGTAGACGAAGTTGGTTCGGGCTTTCACGCCGCGCATGGCTCGGGCGGCACAGTCGTAGGCGCACGCCGCCTCCTCTGCCGTGTCGAAGGTGCCCAGCCACCGCCTCTCCTTGGACTGAGGGTCGCGTATCTCCGCCGCGTAGCGTCCCCAGGGGCGGCGGCGCACGCCGCGGTAACGCATGTTGCCGCCACTGGAGGTGGGGATGACGTCCTTCTGGGACCTCTTGGCGGCGGTGCACCGCTTCGGCACGGAGGTGGTGGGCTTGACGGAGCCAGCTCTGGCGGGGGCGGCGTTGAGCCCTCTCAAGGCATCTTCCATTTCTTCTGATGAAATTTGTAGGTGATGGTTAATCAATTTTTATGTGGTTGAAATTTATCAGTGTATAGATGTGTATAATTTAGGGTAGAGAAATGATTGAGTTTGGGATGATGAGTTCGTACCTGAAAGTTGTGTTGAGGCCTGGAGAATGCTAGCTAGATGGTTTTATAAGAGAAATGCATTGATGAGAGAGAGAGAGAGAGAGAGAGTGAGAGTATTATTATTATTGTTGTGAACTAATTAACACATTCTAATTTTAATGTATATATTTAAATTTTTTGGTATAGCTATTCAAATAATTATATATATATATATATATATAATGTTTGATTAGTACATACTTAAAAGTACAAATTCGATATGTCAATGTCTACATCTAAAGTTTTTTTTTTAAAAAAAAATTTCCTTTAGAAAAACATCTAGAGGCAGGGCTCTACTTAATACATTGAATTTTCTTTTATTTAGTTTTTTGAACTGATTATACGTATGATTATGCTTCTTTTTGTAAGGGTACGTACAATTTATACTTTATACACATTTTATTTAATTAATTAATGTGATCCGTGCATTAATCCAGATATAATTTTCATTATGCATATAACATACATATATATATAGGTATATTACTGTAATAAAATATATGACAAGTTTTTGTTACATGCTAATTGAATAGTGCTACTGTGCTACCTGGCTATTTTCCAGATAGAATTCCCAGTGAGGCTATGATAAATCATGTTACATTCCTTGTTCAACTATTTTTTTTTTTTTTTTAAGTTTTGATCTCTTTTTTCTTTTGATTTTAAGTTTTTGTAATTTAATTTAATTTAAATACTTGTTAATTAGGATTTATTATATTTTTAATATTTAATTTTTTATATAATTAATAAATTAATAACTAAAACTATAAATTAAATTGTAAAAAATTATAATAAACTCTTATTGGATATAATGAATCCTAGTTAATTAATAAGTGTAAAAATAATATAAATCACAAAAAATTGAAAAAAAAAGAACTGAGAAAAAAGTAATGTAGCAGAGTTTGTCATAAGGGATCTCAATCCGCATATTATTTACCTTTTTGTAAAAAAAATAAAAAATTGGCAAAAACTTGCATGCACTAGGTGTATATAAGCTTATATCAGACGGTCAATGCATTTTATCAGGTCAAATGCCGGTCAACGCGCGTTGACCCGGTTAACCCTCAAAAAAGAAAAATGGTAAGGTAGGTGATACGTTTTAAGGATATAGATGATACTTTTTGAATTTTGAGTGATACTTTTTAATACTACGGTTGATATTGATTTTGAAGGTTTTTATTTATTTATTTATTTATTTTGGCCTATACTTTTTAAAGATACAGATGACACTTTTAGACTTTTTAGTGATACTTTTTAATGTTACAGTTGATACTAATTTTGAGTTGACCGAGTCAACGCACATTTTCCGTCGTTGACCGGTCAATGTGTCTGATGGTGTACCAAGTGCACACAAGTGCTTCTCTAAAAAATTATGTTACCAATCCTATCCTTTTCACATGATTTTATTACCTGAGAATATTATAAAATATTTAAGGAAATATGAAACAAGTTATTTGACTTAATTTTCTGTGAATATAAATATAATTATTAATCAATTTATATATCTAATAGCCGATTGATTTTTGGATATTGTAATCTAATTGACCACGTTTTTATCCCGCTATACGTACCAACGAACTAACCTGCAAAAAGTATCGTTTTTTTTTATTTAATGAATTTTAAATAAAAAAAAAAGTGTACTTTCAAGATTTAGTTATAGAATTCAACGTGTGATACATAATTTTAATGTATCAAAGTTTCAAATGGACAAAAAGGCAAGCATTGAGTGTTGAACGCCAGTGTTTTTTTCCCCATATCAATCTCGAGATTCACATTCTAGCTACATCAAAAGAAAAAAAAAAAAAAAAGCAAACAAACAAATGAAAATCAACATATATATATATATATGAAGAAAAACTATATTCACACATACTTGGCGATGATTGAAATTATGAACCTCTTTCTTTCACTAATAGCTAGTGTTAAAATTAAATATAAGACAAATTAAATATTTACGATGAGAACCTCGATAATTTGTCTGAATACATATTGTCATCGAAATAATTTGTAGATTATTCTTTCTATTTCTATTTAATTTTGATATATTTTTAATAAAAAAAATATAACTAATTGTTTTACATGATGCGGGATTTATTGAAATTTGAAAACAATTTCAAACCCTAACTAGATTGAAAAATATGAAATGAAATTATAGCATTTGATTTTTATTTTATTTTACTAATTCATGAGGTCAGTCGATGTAGTGTGTGCGATAATAAATATTAGTGTGCACGACCGAATCATCTAGCTAACATTATAAGATCGATCTATATATAGACTTATTAAAAACCATTAAGTTAAAATATACTAATACAGGCATTTTAGATATGCTATGCCTCATCATGAATCATGACTATCATTTTCACCCTTTTACTAGTTATTTAATTAAATCAAATTTATGATAAATTAAGGCTTGACGGAAAAAAGAAAAAAAAAACTACTTCAATCGTACGTGGAAGATAAATTGCCTTTTTTTAGAGGGCATAGAAATTTTCTTAGACTAAGACTCTTCACTTTGCAACTAAAAAAAAATTAAAGACTCTTTAATTTGACATTCATAATAATTTGATGTTGAACTCAATCCTCAAATTAATTAAAATGCATGTATGTGTATACACACGCAGAATATCTACTTGATTATTTTACCGATGATATATATATATATATATATGTATGAGAACACAAATATATAATTATACGCGATATACACGATCTCATAGAGTCCGGTCCTTGTACGTCTAGCTCATTAATAACATTAACATATACTACAAGATATAAAATATTATATAGAATAGAATAATAATTAAAATCACCAGAATGTGGCGATTTTAATTTCTTTAAAACCATTAAATTAATCATATCGTTGGAAAAGTTTGATTGGTGCGGACTTGATAAAAAAATTGCAATTAATGAAAATTAACTTTAAATATAAAGTCTACTGGTATAAAATTATATATGAGGTATCCAACCTAGCTACTAAATTAATTAAATCTAGAAGGTCCTAGCTAATTGCATACTTAATCACTATTAATTCTAAATGGTCCTAAGTCTTTAATTAGTTAATAAATGATGTAATAATAAATCTTATTCCCATTACTTCCACATTTTTGTGCAAAACCTCTGATGCCCAGTGGGGAGCCTCATCTCGCCTATATTACCAATATTTGTTATGGATGGGCAAAAACCTACAAATTTAGATGACAAAACAATTGAATTAAATGCTGATAATTGATTTTGTATAAGTACTTTTATTCGATTTATTCTAGTTTTTTATATATATCTTGGTCCTAGATCATGCTAGTCAGTACATGGCAAAAAAGTGAAACATTTCTAATTTGTAACTTACCGATGCTAAATTTATTTGATCGAGTTGGTTAGTTATGCATTAATTAATAATCGGTTCAATTTCTATTGTGTTACAACGATATAATTAATGATATTTTTGTCAATTGCAGATCATATATATATATATATATATATATATATAATTGCAGTGGTAGGTAGGGGTGCATTAGCATATGAACATAGGCATTATGTGTAAATTGTGGGTACGTGAATCATATCCATTAATTTGTTAAGATTAATGATCATTATTAATTCCGGAGGAGTTATGAAAAATGCTATTATTTTCACAGCAGATGCATGCACTTAAGGTCAAATATATCAAATCATCATTTTTGTTTTCTACAATAATCTTCAATGTGGGAAAAAAATTAAAAGATAACAAATTAAACATTTTGAAAATAAAAACAACATAACAATATATTATGTCATTTTTCTCTCCAAATTAAACTACAAACATCATAAATGTGGAAAAAAGCATTATGAAGTAACAACTTAATTAAGCATTCTAAACCGTAAAAATAACACAAATAAAATAACTATAAAATAGAAATTAAAATAAAATTGATCACAACTATTCATTTAACAAATCTACTGAATATAATTTAACCACAAATTAACTAGGATAATATTCACAAATGAATGATTCCCTATGTGTGTGTGTGTGTGTGTGTCATTAACGGTTTGATATTTATTTTATACACGGCATGCATTAGTAAAATATGAAATGTATATTATGCAAAGATATAATATAAATATCATACTTAATTAATTGCATTAATTAACTTTTATGATCCATTTTTTTAAAGGATATGATAGTGTAATTATATAAGTATTTTAATTCCATTTTTACTTTGTTTTTATATTTTATTATGGGTTAATTATATAGTTTTTTTAATTACTCATATTATATAACTATGATGTATTCTGGTTCGTCAATGAATAGTGTATATATAATTGTTTCTTAAAGGAAAATAAAACATAATATTGAAAATGATGAAAATTACAAGTTGAAGATCCCATACACTAAATTTCAGGCAAGATAATAGAAAATTATTGAACATTAATCATCAATAGTAATGGTCTGACAAAAAAGTATGGAAAATAAATTATGAAGTGGAATTATTTGTCTCCACGTGCTCTTATAATGTAAGCATTTTAAATAATACTTATAAGGACGTTGTGAGTTGTGACAATTTCTTGACAGTAAGTCCACTTTCCAGCTACATGAAGTTAACTAAGGTAGTTGGTACATTTTTTTTTCTTCTTAACCAAATTATTACAGCTGACCATTTGAATAATTCAAAAAACAAAATGTGGGAGAAAAATATTTGAATTGTTGGACGTGGTCTCAAAATCCTCGATTTAATTAATCTTACATATTCGTATTTCAAGTATGACATAACATAAGGTTTTATTTCTCAATGTAAATTCATTTTTCTGTCAAAATTCCGATTGTATAAATATTCGGATTTTAAAAATGCTGATATCTCGCTAGCTGTATATATATATATATATATATATATATATATAGACATGTAGTCTTTTGTTTCTAATATATATAATTGTTATTTTTAGTGCACAGAAAAAAAAACCTTAATTAAGGGCTATCGTGGAAATTTAAAGCAAATAAATAAACAAATAAATTATTGAAAGCCGAGATTTAAAAATAAAAATAAAGAAAGGGAAATAAATTGTTGAGCATTAATTCGTTTAGTATTGTATTGTTATGTTCAGAGAATTATTGACAAAGTATCGATCCATATATCTTACATAATAAAAATGCAATTATGGATGAGTAGCTCACGATATTACACCAGATTTACTGATCTTGTGATATTTCAGTATCATGTTAATTTTATTTGTTTAAATTATGTTCATGTTGATTGATGATATATAAAATAAAATGCAATTCCAGTCGAAACATCATAAAATAAAATTTTGAAGGACAACATAAGGAGATCTTGATTCTTGATAGAGGATGCGTAATCATATACCGCCATTTCTTTTCATTTTTTTAGAGTTCTTTCACATTTTTCGAGCTGCACAAATATTGTTGACGACTATTATAAATTATAGTATAAATTATTGCAATTAAAGAAAAAAAATTAATGGAGTTAATGAAAACATCTTGATAGAATTACTGAAAATTATGGTGTGCTTTATATATATATATATATATATATATATATATATATATATATAAGGGTTGGTTATAATAGGAACTAAGTTTGGTGTGAGAACGTGAGAACAGGCTTGTTTAGTGTAATTTCAGTGCTTTTCTTATTTTATTTTGGTGCTAAATCATCTAGCACTAAAATACAATAAGAAAAGCATTAAAAATAAAAATTAAAAAATTGCATCAAAATACAGTAAGAAAAGCACTAAAATTACACTAAACAAGCCCGTTCTCACGTTCCTACATGAAGCACTGTTCTCATTTGAACCAAATCCTATATATATATATATATATATATATATATATATATATATATATATATATATATAGGGATGAGATCTGGTGAGAACCGGTCGCTAGGTGAGAACCGGGAACCGATCCCATCCGTCCATTCTGCAAAATCGACGCCTCAGATCCATCCAGATTTTCGGTGGCATTTTTGTAATTATCGCGAAAATCTTCAATTCGCGCGTCTCATTAAGGGTAAAATCGGAACTGAACTCAAAAATTGCCCAGATTCAATTTTAGCATCCGACTTCGCACATTTTAGCCTTATGCATTTCTCATTTTAGCATGTGTTGATAAACAAAAATGGAACGATCATTTCATTGGAATGAAATGCAATACACCCTATTTGGGGACAGTGAACCCTAATGGGAATCTCATAATTACTAATTGGGATCAGAAACTTAATAAACCCTAATTGGGAACGGTGAACCATAGTGGAAAATGTCACATCAATTTTAGCCTCATACTTCGATAATTTTAGCATTATGTGATTATCATTTTAGCCTCATGCGATTCTCATTTTAGCCTCAGAACAAAAGGGAAGAATTATTAAATTACTATATTACCCCTCCGTCCAGAAAGTTGCCGAAAATTACAGGAATGCCACCGCCCATCCACTTAAATCTGATTTAATCTGGACCGTCCAGATTGAGTCAAACAAGGATTATGATTGGTTTCTAGTTCCCACATGGGGGAAGGGTTCTCATTTGATCATTTCCCTATATATATATATATATATATATTAGAAAATATTAGTAATATAATAACCTAATTGCTCATGAAACCTAAAACACAACGCAATTATTTAATTTTCTCCATCGATTATATTTGCTGTTTTGTCAGTTTTTTTGCCTCACTTTCTATGGCAAAGAAAGATTTGATTAATTGTGGCGCGTGCGATGCTTTAATTCTTCTGAATAATCGAAATAAACACGCGTTTCCTTAAATGTTGGAGTTTCAGAGTTTGGGCTGCTATAGTTTCCATGCATTAACGATGTTAGAACTCTCTCTCTCTCTCTCTCGCATGCAAATAAAATATTATAGACATATACATAAAATTATAAATATTAAATAAATTGATAAAAATATAAATATATGCATAAAATATTTTGGTTAGGACTGAAACTTTAGAAATAAAATATATAAATACTCTATACAACTATTACTCCAACTATGGTTAACAGTGAAAATTAAACAAATAAGTTAAAATAATTCCCAAATTAGAAAAAAAAAAAAAGAAATTAAAAACCCCACTTAAGGGTAAAAGGTAAAAAATATATAAATATATGCATAAAATAATTTGGTTAGGAACTAAGCTTTATGATAAAAATATATAGATATATTATACAATAGTTGCTAATAGTGAAAATGAAATAAATAAATTAAAAATAGTATCAATTTAATGAAAAAAAAGAAGAAGAAAATCCCCACTTAAAAAGGAAAAAGTAAAAAAGAAAAAAAAAAGAAAAATAACACTTTTCAAAGTGTTAAACCAATAAACCGTGACCTCATTAAAAAATTGAGAGCAACCTTCCGCTGAACCAACCTCGATTGTTAGTGATACTATGTCAATTGATTTTATTTAAACCTTTTAAATACCCATATATAAATATATAATTACTATATTAACACTAAAAATTTTCAAAATTTGAGAGGGGCCCAATGCCCTCCTTGGACCCAACATGAATCTGTACCTGTATATAGGTCTTTTTTTTCGTTGGATGTCTCAAATATATAGGTTGATTTCTATATAGTGCATTTACTAATATATTCATATTCAATATGTATCGATTCATTGTCAAAAATAAATAAATATGAACATATTAAAAAGTTTATTTGTTTAATTGTCTTTTTTAATGATTTTTTTAATTTTTGTATATATGTGACGGAGGAAGTAGTATAGTTAAAAACGGCACATGATTCTGTTGATCGCCAATCTCATTTCCATGCTAGTCCTGTTAAGTTCAATTAGCTATTAATTAATTTGTTGGGTTTCTTGATCATTAATTAAGTTTTCTTGAAAAAAGAAAACAAACATGTTAATTAGACTGTCAATTGGATGGTCCTCAATTCTTTACAAATCAATCTCGTGTCTCGAATTTACATCCACAATTTAAAAACTTACACGAACTCGATTTCAACGAGACAAAGAGACCAAACATAAAATCAAACCAATGTTTATTATGCATATGGAGATAGCTAGTGATGTAAACCCAGGGCTGTATCGACACAATATGGGATCTGATGTAAAATAATGAAGATGTTTAGAAATAAATAATAAATAATTTCTTCTCAAAATAAATAAATAATTTACGCTACTACATTATATAGAAACTCATTTATTATTTATCAATTTTTCAACAATAAAACTATGCAGTACAAATAAATGATTTTTAGAGACAATATTATTAGAGACTGCAAATGTCGTTATTTATAATAGACTCAAGTAACGACATGCATGATATCTCTAATTACTACATATCATTTATGATGACATTTTAATGACGACATTGTTGTCACTTAAAATTATTTTTAATTTATTTGGGTTGAATTTTAGAAACGCTCTATATAAGACGACTTGATGCCGTTGCAAAATATATTTTTAAGTGGTCACAATGTCGTCACAAAAATGTCATTAGAGATTACGTATAGTGATTAGAGATGACATGTCGTTACTTAAGTATATTATATTTGTCTCTAATAATATTACCTTTAAAGACCATTTTTGTTGTAGCGACATTTAAATAATTTTTAAAAAAATCCTAAACTCATATTACTCAACTGAAAAGCTTCATTCATCAAAAAAATAATTGTGATAATTAGTATATCCAATAATATCATAATACATATTAGATGCATTAGGGAAGGAAATATGTTTTTTATATAATATAATATCTCATTAATTTTGTATTTATTTTTATGTCCTAGGATCTGTTAACGTACACTTTTAATTTTGAAAAGAAACCAAATATATTCACATCTAAGTGTTTTCAAATGATAGATAATTAAGTTATTCATGATATTTTTATTAATCGCCTTTCCCCAAATTTTTAAGATATTTATATCAAATAAAAATAAAAAATAATGTAACACACACACACACACACACACACACATATATATATATATATATATATTTTCTTAAATAGGTCAAATAAACTTTATGTATGCCAAAGGACTAGATCGAGGCATTATATATTTAAAATACTTGATGTAAATAAAAATTGTTAATTGAATATGGCTAATTAATACATTTATGTATTTATTTAGCTAATTGAAATAATGTGAAGAAGGTAGGCAGGTATGAAACAGACAATATAATCTATTCTAACTTGGTGTTCCATCTCATATTCTAATCATGATATGTATTTCTTGTGTATTTAAAAAATTAAACAATTACCCACTAAAAAAATATTAAATACACATGGCATACATCCAATGGTTGTAATACGAGATGGAATACCAAGTTGGAATAGAGGATCTCGTCCGGATAGTAAATATATATATTAGGGTTGTGTTGTTTTAAAGTTATTATATGTAGGGGTGTCAAGGTACGGCATACCTTACTTTTTTTTGTCATACCTTATACCTTACCTTAATTTACGGTAAGCCAAAAATCATATCGTTGCCGTACCTTTACCTCCGCTATACCTTAGTTCGGTATGACACGTAATGCATACATTTACTATACCTTTATTTCGGTATACCTTACCGTACCTTAGTTTCGGTATACCTTACTGTAACCATATTTTGCTCCGTACATACCGATATTTCACGGTATATCGAACTTATCATTGTATTAAATGTTTATGATGAACATATACTCAGTATTATAGTATTATACTCTTTCCGTCCCAATAGCAAGGTCCACTAATAGAAAAGTGGACCTTGCTATTGGGACACGGGGGGAGTATATCATATCTCATTTTATTTTTAATTTTCTTAATAATTCATCATAACTTTTAATCTAAAAACTAAAGAAGAATGTAAGATTATTATTTATTACATTAGATTTCACATTGTTCAGTTTTTAGTTAGGAGTTTTGTATTAATTATATGAAATATAATATTTTTTATAGAACTAGTATACCACCTGTGCGATGCACATGGGATGTTATTAAAAAAAATTATGTACAATAATAAAATTATATTCAAGCATGAATTTCTCATATCAATGTATGAATTATATCGTTTGAATTATAAACTACTTATGTATTTTTTATCATTGGAGAAACAAAACATCATAGTCTCAATAATTGATATGTAACTTTAGAACTTCACAAATCTACACACACGCACACACACGAATGAGGAATGATAGAATATATATATATATATATATATATATATATATTTAATTGAAAAATCAAATACATTATCTTTAAAGATTTTAACTCATTAAAAGATTTTGAAATTTTTTAATGTATTTAATTAGCTTAAAAAATTAATTGTCAAGTTCTATTAATACATTTAATTCAAACTTATGGTCCATCGTAAAGAAAAAAAAAAGTGTTTAGAATTAACATATAAATAAACAATTTAAGCCACATAATTTTTTTCATTGAATGAACAAAATGATTTTTGATAAAAAAAATAGTATTTTTGCAAAATAAAAAAATATAATATTGAAATTATAGTATTGAATGACTATATAATATAAATATTAATTAATTAATAAATATTATACTTTTATTTATAGAAAGTGCATTTAGGCGGGAAAACTTATTATTACTATTTATAGTGACTATTTTACTTTTAGATATAATATAGATGTTTATAATGAACATATAGTAAGTATTATAGCATTGTATTTCATATATCATCTTATACTTTTAGTATAAAGATTAAAGATGAATATAAGATTATTATATATTACACCTGATATCATATTGTTCATTTTTTAATTAGGGGTTTTGTATTAAATTATATGAAATATAATATTTTCCTAAATATTTATACTGAACATACTAAGTATTATAACATTAATGTATAACAAATTTCATTTTATTTTAATTTTTTTGATAATTTATCATAACTTTTACTCTAAAAATTAAAGAAGAATATTTATTACATCTTATTTCACATGTTGTTCAATTTTTAGTTAGGAGTTTTGTATTAAATTATATGAAATATAATATTTTTGTAAACGTTTATGTTGAACATACTAAGTATTAAAGTATTGTATAGCATATTTCCTTTTATTTTAATTTTTTTGATAATTCATCATAATTTTTAGTCTAAATATTAAAGAAGAATACAACATTATTATGTCTAAATTTTTTTAAAAAATAATATTATCAATAACATTTGATTTCAAATCGATCAATTTGTATTTATAATTTAAGTATTAAATTATATGAAATTTAATAATTTTTAAACCTTTAATAATAAACATACTAAGACCTGAATATTATATTATTGAATAGTATATCTCATTTTCTTTAAAATGTTTAGACCATTCATCATAACTTTTAGTCCTAAACTTTGAAAAATAATATAATTATTATTTATTACATTTGATTTCACATTGTTTAATTTTTAATTATAATTTAATTATTAATTATATTAACTTTTACGATGAACAAACTACAAATTATTTTTTATAAATATATCTCATTTTCTTTTAATCGTTTCAATCATTCTTGTTAACTTTTAGTTTTAAAAATTGAAGAAGAATAAAATATTAATATGTATTACATAATTTAAATTATCTTTTATTCTATTGAAATAATTTTATATCTTATAATTTACATACACATCATTTTATTTTAACTTTTATTGATTATTTATTTTAACTTTTAATTTTATTGATCGAAAAAAATAGAAGATTATTATTTATTACATTTTAATTTCAAATAGTTTATTTTTAGTTATAATTTAGATATTAAATCAAATATCAAAACATAACTTTTATGATAAATTTACTAAATATTGTAATATAGATATGCAATCTATATTATATCTAAAAGTAAGATAGTCATCGTAAATAGTAATACTAGATTTTCCCGCCCAAACCACCTTCTAAATCAGGAAATCTAATAATATATTTGCTTAATTTATTAATTATTAATTTTGCTTTGTGTATGCTATGTGTATTAATATGGACGGATTAGTTTAGGATTTAGATTCTAATATACATGACCAATATATTCTGATGATGATATTTTTAATAAATATATTACCATATCAACAAATAATTGTTATCTTTTACTATTTAATTGAATAATAAATTATTCACTCAATTTTGTAGTTGTATTTACCTAAAATCAATACAATAATATATTAAACGAATGATTTGGTTGGATAGTGTTAATTTACCATTAGAAATTTAGGATATATTATGATTACTTAGAAATAGTTAGGCAATTTGTATTTAAATTATTAATATCATTATAATATTGTATAATATTTCAGATTTTTGTATAATGTATATAGTCTCTGCATAAGCATTAATTATGTTATATTAACCCTACCTTAGTTAATATATTAGTAACATATATTATAAATCATTATATCAATTCATATATATTTTTTATAATTTAATTAGAATTCACATTAATTACGGATAAAACATATTGAATTTATAATTAAGTTATACTATATATTTTTCTATAACATTTAAGATTCTGAAAATTTTGAAAATAGTATTACCAACACAGACTGTATAACTACCTCACAACTCATAATCATTTATAATTTGAATATTTTGCTACTTTTTTTGTGTGTATTAGTTGTGTTCAATGATTAATGTATTTTATTATTATACGTATCATATATATACCTACTAATTATTATGTTCATCAGTTTCAATTTCCATTCATTCTCTTAGCGTTTATGTCTACTATCGATAACTGATTTTATTTTATTTTATGCAACATGTATCACAAGAATAATCAAAAAATAAAATCTTAATTTTCAATGTTGACTACGTTCACTAGGTACTTCTAACCATGAATGGGTCACAATGGGCACAAGAATAATCAAAAAATAAAATCTTAATTTTCAATGTTGACTACGTTCACTAGGTACTTCTAACCATGAATGGGTCACAATGGGTGTTATTAGAAGTTACTCAAGCTTTCATCGTGTTGCATATGACTATATGGGAACATGACATATCTATTTAGCTTTCAACGTGATTTTCATAGCTATTAAATTTGTGCTTTCATCAATATTTATCTTTGAAATATCGATTTTACAACATTTCATTTTCTTCTTAATTATGAATCGCCACTCTGTATTTTTTGCTCTTTGTGGTTTTAAATATTTAATTTTTTTTAATCAATATTAATGTTTAGAATGTCTCATTAATTTGGTGTTTATTACGCTCATCCAAATTTAATTCTAACATCGCTTATGAAAAAGCATTACAAGAACTAACGTTTTGCTTTGTTTTTGTTGCACTGCCGAATATTTTAACACTTAGATGAATTGTGCTTATATAATGTAATTGCCATTGTATTTGTAACTATCTCCTAAGAAAACTAAAACAACAAAACAATTACTTTGGCACCCAAATCAATTCAGATGGATTACGAAGTTAGGAAGCTTTATCAATTATGTCTATTTTATATATTATTTGGGAGATGGATTAAAATATATATCTTAAATGGTATTCGTGCTTAATCATTGTATATTCTTATTTATACAAAACACAAGTATTTCATTAAAATTGTGTGAGAATATTTATCTTTTTGGTAGGTGTTCGTTCCAATGATAACATCAACAAAAATGTTTGTGCTCATATTGGATCTCATTTATAAAGTATAGTTTGCATAATTATGACTTTTAAAATTTAATAATAAAATGTTAAGTGTACACTAAAAAAAGTAGTTAGATATTACTAATTTTCTACTAAGTTTGTGTAAGAAAATTAAGGTTCAAATACAGTAAAATCTCTATACAGTAATATTGTTGGGACCGGAGAAAAATATTACTATAGGGAGGTTATTCTTATATAGAGTTTACATATAAAAAATATTTTTTTTTGAAAAAAATTAATATATATTGTACAACAGTTGGAAATGTCCCTTCATATTTTAAAAAAGTGAATTTAAAAGGTATATAAGATTCATTCATGTGCTGATGTATATATGTATCTAAGAAATGAAAAACAAACTGATGATGTCAATGACTTGGAAATTACAAAAAAAAAACTTGATGAAGATGATCAAAGAATAGTTGAAGATTTGAGAAATAAGATAAAAGAACTTCATTACAATAACCAAATGGATATGGATGTTTTTCTCGATCATCCAAATGGACAGCAAGTAGTGTATGCTTTAAGCGAATAAGATATCATTGCATGAATCAAGCAAAAAATACAAGATGATAATCCAGAGTTTGATAGTGTAGAAATAAAAAAAGTCTCATGTCAAGAAGATTCAAGCATATATGTTGAACAAGCTGGAAATATTTTGGATTCAATAAAAAAGTATTGTGTTGATGAGTTACTTCGAACGTGCAAGTTAAATGATGTGGTATTAACCCAAAAAATTAAAGCATTGCCACATGCAACTTTAGATAAGTATTTCATACAATCTTAAGTTTAATATAACATATGTAGTTAAATAGTTCTAGATATTTTATGTAGATATTTAAATATATTTGAAATTAAATGCCATTTTATTACTATATGGAGGTAAATTTCTTAAGGATGGTTTTAAAAAAACATCAGAATATTACAATGTAGAGGTTATTCTTATTTATAACTGGTCCCGAGTTGGGACCACAACTTTTTATTACTATAAGGAGGTTATTCTTATATAGAGTATTCTTATATAGAGGTTTTACTGTATATACATAAAATATTATTTATTTATTATGTATGTATACTTAATTATATATATATAATTATATATATGTATGAAATGTGACTAGGTACATATTTTTTTACAGAAAATTTAGGAGGTGATTGGTATGAAAGAATAGAATTAGGTACGAGTGAAATGAATTTAGGAATGAAATGAATAAAAATTCTTATGATTGGTATGTCTTCGAAAAGAAGAACGGAATGAAATATTATTTTATTTTTTATCTTATAAATGAATATTTTTTACTTTCAAATTTTTTTTATAATTGAATAAAGTTTAGTAGCTAATATTTTATCAACACTTTCCGTGATTTTTCTTATATTTCTAAATTGTATTTTTCTTTTTTAGTATGTGATTTTTTTTCTAATATTTTTTGCAAAATTTAATTAATTTGTTTAATTTATTAAAAAAATTATTCTAAAAGTATTTAATTAATTCATATATAATAATTTTTATACATTAATAAAAATATATTTACTTTATTGAAAAATGGTTTATCATTTTAGTTTTTCATCAGAATATAATAAATTATATCAAATACATAAAATTAGTTTTTTATTAAAATATATTTATTTATTATATTTATTTTGGTACCACTTTCATTTTTCTTCAATAAAGTTCAAAATTTTCTTTTAACATATAATTTAAATTTTAATAAATAAATAATATAAAAAATTATGAAATAATAATAATAATAAATTATTTAAGCTGATTTTCAAATTATTTTTTAAATATGATAAAATAATATTATATTATATGATTGTGTGTAATTATATCATAAATTAATTTTTTTGATTTAATAGGAATAACTAAACTCATAGGGGTGGGTGAAATGACTATTTCCTTACTTTTGGGAATATTGATTCTTTCGGAAATGATGATTCCCAATTCTAAATCATACCAATCATAATAATAAGAATGGACATAGAAATGACCTAACATTCTACCATATCAATCAGCTCCTTAATCTTTCTATATAGATTATATTTTCACATCTAAAATATATTTTCTGAGTAGGTAACAAATAGCCATATATTTAAAGTATATATACATAATAAAGATAAATCTATACTTTAACTTGTGGACTGTAAAGAATGAATGATATATAGATATTTGTGTGTGTGTTTGAAGAAATATAGATATTTGTGTTAATCATAAAAAAATATGGCCATAACATAAACCATGAAAAGTAAAAAATTGACAATACACTTATCTTTAGGATTTATACTTCAAAGATTTGGTCAATAGGTGGAAATACACTCATATATACAAAATATGAATTTTAGGTCAACTATTTAAAAGCATAATCCACACCCTGAATTACAAATAAATTGGGATAAAATCATTATATTTATTTTTGAATGAAAATTACCTTTTTAGGCTTTTAGGAAAAATGAGAGGTTTTGGGATTGAATGTGGTGTCTCACCATTGATACTACTAAGTTATAAAGAAAGTGATACAAAAATCATTTTAAAGTTAGTAGTGATTTTTTTATAGATTATTGGGATTTAATTTTATGAGGAGACGTCATGTTTCATTTCATATTTTTTCTTATGTTTTAATTGGAGGAAAAAATTTAATTGTTATATTTTAATAAATATTTAAATGTATGTTTTATCCGTGCATCACACGGGAGATGTACTAGTATATATATATATATATATATATATATATATATTAAATTCGAAGTATGGTATGTACCGATGTGCCAGTATATACCGTAATATCATACCACGATATATGTCGAAGTGAAGGTATATGTCGGTATACTGGTATGTACCGCGGTATGGTATGACGATATCTACCTTCACATCATCATATACCTTCACTTCGGTATATACCCTGGTACGGTATATACTGATATATGATGGTATACCGAACTTTCGGTATATGCTGGTATACGTTAATTTTTAAAAATTCATATATTTATCTTACCGTAAAATTTCAGTAAGATATCATACCTTACTGAAAAATCTGTATACTGTAAATATCGGTATCTTCGATATTTTTTTAGTACGGTATGGATGGTATTCCAGTATGAAGTATTTTTTGCCAGTCCTAATATATGTAACCTAAAAAGGGTGTTATTATATCATGTCAAAAAGAAAAAGTGCTTGGTAGGAATCGAACCTAAAACCATTTAAATAGAACAAACATCATTAAGACAGAAATAAAAGTTAACAAGAATGATTGAAAAAGATTAAATGAAAATATATAGGTAACGTAACAAAATAAGATAAACACATATTCGGGTCTTAATTTATTCAAGGGTCTGAGACAATCTCCTTGTTCGCCTCGTGGCAGAAATGCTAGAAGGGGCTCTATGTAAACCAAACATAAATAGATTTATGTAATGCATGTTTACCAAAGAGCATGTCTGGTTTATTTATGGAGTGAGGAGCAAATTAAATTAAATATTTCTTTAGAGCGTGCTCCCATACTTCACTCACAATAATTTCATCAAATCATAAAATGTATCTATTATATCAAATTACACAAGAGACTATGATGTGGTTCAGTTAATGAAGTGACCGGTATATTTATAAATAACTATTGCGAGTAGTTAAATAAATATTGTGAAATGTCAAGATTACTTTGAATTCATCACTATCATTTTTGTCGTATTATATTGTATATAAATAATTTTAATTTATACTTTATCTGTGATTGAATGTCATTATTTTTATTAATATTTTTTCTATTTTTATATAGAATATAGAGATGTTATAAAATAAAATCGTGTCAGTAACTTTTTCATTTATTTTTAATGAAGCTAATATTTGTTAAATATTAAATTTAGAGTTGATTATGAATTTTATAAATTATAATAGAATAAAAAAAAATAAGATTGAACTTTGAATTTAAATTATGATTCTTTAATAGATATTACATATTCATTTATATTATTAAAACTAATATCACACCCGTGCATCGATAATGAGATACGCGTAAAATTTTTATCAAAATATGGTCACAGTAAAAAACATTCCTTCAATTATCGTACTGAATTAAAACTCACACAAGGTCTAAAATATAAATCATGAATTAAAAAAAAAAAATTAAAAAAGATAACCTGAATAAAATTAAATTTGAAATGGTTCAAAATAAACTATGAATAAATATCAAAATTTATAAATATTTAAAAATTTCAAAGGTTTTGAAACTCTTTCTTGTACATCTCTATTTTTTGTGTAGGTTATTTGATGTGTTATAAATTTAGTTTTAAGAAATTAAAAAAGGTAAAATTTATTTAATATATAATTAGGTGGAAAATTAAATATAATTTTTTTAGTTTCAATATATTTATATAAAAAAATTATGATTTTTAAAATTAGAAATTTAAAATATATTTAACATTAAAATGATAAAATCAAATATATCTCAATTGAAAGATTGAGAAAGTTGAGATACTTCTCGAGCTTGGACAGTTGGGCATCACAATTTACAACTAATCTAACCACAACATTAAATTACAAATATTTGACTATTATATTTAATTCTTATTTTATTGACATTATTATTTTTCACCGCTACCACCTTATAAAAAAATTCTTAAACAATTTAAATATTAAATCAATTTTTGTTAGTTGAATATTAAAGTAATTTAGTTTTACGAAAAATCCAAATCCTCATCACCAAATATGTACCAAGATTCACTCACAAAATAAATTAAAATATTAACTGAGTACATTTTTGTAGGAAAAAATTCATTATTACTAAAAATGAAATAAATACATTTATTTATATAAATAACCTTTTATTAATAAAAGACCCTTTTTACTATTTTTATGTTTAGATAAAAATGAAATAAATAAATTTATTTTTATTAATCACTTGTTTATTAATAAAACATCATTATTAATAATTATAACATAACGGTGTTACAATTTTCTATCGGTACTAACATTCATTTATACAAAAATCAAATAAATTCATAATTATCTAAAATTCAATTGGGGTCAACACTCAAAAGTTTGAAAAATGGCAACAATAATAAACCGTTATATTATGAATAAAATAATTAGATACAGAACAAAAATTATTATGAATAAAATAATTAGATACAATTATATTTTACTGACGTATTTTTATAATTATCTATAATTATATTATATTGGTAAATTTGACTTTCATTATATATATATATATATATTGAAAGAAAAAAAAATTCAATTAAATATAATTAGATGTATATATGTATATATAAATTGTGATTATATATAAGTGACAAAGAAAGATACACACACGTATTCAAAAAAATAAAATAAATTTATTTTTTAAAGTACTTATATGCTTTTATAATTAAAGTCTTAATAATATGCACATAATTAGATTTTTGGTTACTACATTATATAAAAGTTGAATTGATAATTAATGACTATAACTTTTTTTTTAATCTTATGAACATATAAATTGCCATAAATTATTTAGGACAATAAATTTATTTTTTTTATGCATTACCTTAATTGTATGAATCGATTCATATAATATTTCATAGATTCATCCCTACTACAAATAGATATGGTACATATATTTAAATTTAACACCAATAGATAATTAAATTAAATATGATATATATTAATCATATACTAAGCCTCAATCCTCAAAGAATATTATGTGTATATATGCAATATATTCATTCCTAATATAAACAAATATAGTATATATTGTCATATTTAAATAGGGTAATTTACGTATGTTATTGTAGCTTTGTAGTATGATTAATTAATTTTATAGTTTTTATTATTTAAGTATAATTATTTACTTGTATAATTATATCACTATTATTAAAAAAATTAATTTAAACGGGAAAATTTATCATTTCTATCTACGACGACTATCTTATTTTTAGATATAATATAGATTAGAAGAAAAAGGTTAAAAGAGAGGAATGATGTCTATTCTTGAAAAAAAAAACAATATAGTACATTAGTAAAATAATATTGTCTCTACCAAGTAAATAAATCTGAAAATCATAGGTGCGCTATATATCATTGTCGTCTGCACAAAAAAATAAATAAATAAATAAATGCATCCCGGGTTGGTTATGGCTGCCCATGTCAATAATGCTTGACTTTCTTGAAAAAACCAAATTCACTTTTTTTGCTTAGGCACGCAGTAACTGTATTTTTGTATGTGTTTGGCTTGAAACTGCTAAAACAGAGAGACATTTATTGATGATGTACGTGTAATAATTGCGCGTGTGTGTGTGTGTTTTTTTTTAGTACAATTGGGTGTGTTAGATATGTTCGTAAAAGTGGATCCGAAAAAATAAAAAATTGAAGTTGATGCGCAACGTACGAATTTTGTTTCTTCTGTAACATGAATATATATATATATATATAGATACATAGAGATAGGATTAGTGTAAATCTATAAATATAGACAAAAGAAAAGTAAAAAAGGGAAAAAAGGCAATATATAAGCCCATAGTAGTTTCATGGGTAATTTAGAGTATGACACACTTGTCCCCACATCCAATCATTGGGGAAGTGTACCTTTTATATTTTGTTAATAACTCTACATTAAATGCACCTTACCTAACATAAAAAAAAAATGATCCCAAATTTCATAACGAAATAACTATCGGCATAACGACAACTTTTTATAAAATGACGTTATGCATTAACGAAAGTGATAGGAGTTTCGTTAATGATAGGAGTTTCATTAACGACAACTTTTCGTTATGCCATTATTAATCGTTATAGGAGTTTCGTTCGTTATAACGAAAATCGTTATAGGATATTTTTTTAGTAATAATTAGTATAATTGGCATAACGAAAATCGTTATAAACTGGCTATTATAGTTTAAATTTAAATTTCGTCATGGTTAAACTGAATTTCGTTATTGTTAAAATTCAAATATCGTTATGTTAAATCTACAATTTCGTTATTGTTAAATTTCAATTTTGGTATGTTAAAAATTAAATTTTCGTTATAGTTGAATTTAAATATTCGTTATGTTAAAAACAAAACTTTCGTTAATGTTAAATTGTTATTTTCGTTATGTTGAATGATGAAATTTTCGTTATGCTTAATTGTTATTTTCGTTATGTTGAATGATGAAATTTTCGTTATGCCTAATTTTCGTTATTAAAAAACTTTCATTATTTTCGTTATGCTTAATTGTTAAATTTCATCATTTTCACTATGCCATAGTCTCGTTATAACGAAAAATGGGCCATACTATAGGATTTTCGTTATAACTAAAATCTTATTAACGAAAATCATTATAGGAGTTTTTTTTAGTAATTCCATTTTTAATCGTTATAGGATTTTGGGGCATAACGATCGTTATGGCTGATCAAGTTTTAGTTGGCCAACATTAAATGAACATCAATGCATTATTTTCTTTCTGGCTCGGTCAAATTGAGGTAGGTAAAATGCATAAATATGTATATTTGTATAAGTAGGTATTAGTTGGCCCAAATTAAATGAAATTTAATGCATTTAAATTTGTGCAAGAGAGGTTGGTGTAAGGCACGTATATTTACACTATACGGATACACCAAATCAAACCACACCCAAATAGAAGAAATAGTTCGAGAGTTTGGTAAAGAAGGAAAATCGTTGAATTCACATAAAAGGATTGCATGTCCATCAAAAAATCTGGAGAAGTCGATGCTCGGGGCTGTGAATGACCACCTCAGGCAGCGAGGTGTGATCATCTGACCTCCAGCGACGCCCAAACGACGACCAAGCTCGGGTAAAACCTCACAGGCCCATGTCTGGTTAAAAAGGTAGAATATCTTGTAAGTATAATATCAAATAACTAAAACATAAATTTATCATGATAAATTAAACTAAATACCTGAAATGCCCAAACAGGTCCGTACCAATGATACGCTCCTTGGCCCTGTGGGCCCATATCCCGTCGCGCTCTCGGGAGGATGCTGATAAAGTGCATCATCATCTGAAATGTGTAGCCCCCCATGGAAAAGAATTCCAACCATCAACATCCTCCAGCATGGCCCACACCCAGTCATCGATCGTTCGTCCAGGGTCTTGGAAAAATAACATCCGATACACGATCAGGATGTTCGCAAGCTTCACATAGTCTGGGGGGTGATTGGCTAGACGCTTCACCGTGAACTTATCATATAAAATTTGAATTGTCGTCTTCTTCCCCTCAAAAATCTGGTGATAGATGCCTCTGTCCAGAATGCGATGAGCCGCATTCGGATCGAAACTGGACGGCCCGAACCGTAAGCCCGAAACTAGCGCGAACTCTGAGGGCCCAAAGCGTAGTGTCGCTCCCTTCACATGGAACCAACACTCTCTACCCTCACGTGCAGGATCCTGGACACGCACTTCGCGACAGACCAAGGCATGCATCGCCTTGCGTGCTATGTTACCGCCCCTAAAATCCACGAAATGTCCTAAGCATCCAGATCTGAACATCTGGATCGTATCCTCACCACCGAAATGATATAACACCTCCATAATCTTCTCTAGTAACTCCATCTTCATGTACATATTCACAGTCGGCTTCACCCTCTCGAGGGGGCGTCTAATCCACTCGATCTAAAATTCACAACAGAAAAAGTATTATTATTTATATTTATTGTTTTTGTTGTTTTTATTTTTTACTAATAGTATTATTTACACTAAGTTTTTTTAATTAATTTAAATTAAATTATAATTAAGGCTTAACGGTAATGTTTTATTAAATTAAATTGTAATTAAGGCATAACGGTAATGCTTACATCATAACTTAGAAAAAATTATTCTAGGTTTTATTTAGCTAAAATTATGTACTGCAATTAGGATATAACGAAAATTCTACACATAACGATAATAATCATAGAAGGCATAACGATCATCTTAAATAGAAGACATAAAGATAACATTAAATACTAAGCATAACGATTAACTTATATTGCATTATGATAATGATAAAAAAGGTATAATGATAAAAAAAAATAGAATAACGATTATTAAAATCGCAATAACGAATGTTAATGTTCATTGACCGACAATAACAATAGTTTCGTTATTATGATAACGAAAGATGGAGAGAAACATAATAACGAAAGATGGAGAATAACAATAGTTTCGTTATTATCATTAAATATAATAACTATCGATATTATCATTTAAATATAATAAGAATGTCATAACGATTGATTAAAGATTAATAATAATTAAAAATGTCCATAACGAAAGTTTCATTCATTATCATTATGCATTAACGAAATTCTATTTGCAATTATCGTTATGCATTGTCGTTATCTTTTTTTCAATTATCATTATGCTTTATCGTTATTTTTTAATTAATTATTATTATGCATTGTGGTTTATCTTTTTTTGATTATGTTATGCATTATTGCTATTATTAGGATTTTGATAGTTATAGACTTTATGGCCTATTGACAGTTATAACGAAATTAATAATAATCGTTATAGGATTTTGATAGGTATAATAATCGTTATGGCCTATTAATTACAATGATTATATCATAATTGTTATAGAAATTAATAATAACGAAATTGTTATAGAAATTATAAAGATTAATAATAATCGTTATGGCCAATTAATAATAACGATTATTATTAATTTTTCTTAAATAAAATTAAAGTTATCGTTATACTTTGTGTGATAATGATTAATTTAATAATATAAGACATAACGATTATATCATAATTGGTAATGAATTATTTTAGCGAAAGTTATCGTTATACTTTGTGTGATAATTATTAATTTAATCATATAAGGCATAACGATACGCATAACGATTATATTAAAATTTGTAACGATTTAAATTAACGATAGGAATAACAACATAACGATATTTCAAAGAAATATTTTATTCTTTTTGCATAGAAAGTACAAGTGTGTAAGACACTTTTCTGAAAAAGTGGGAAAATATTCAGCTTTTTTGGCCAAATGGTTTAAATATAGTACAAATTGCCCAAATAACTCCTATGGTGTTAAAATTTGCCCAACTACCTAAATTTTAGAATTAAATTGTCTAGATAAAAATTTCTCCCATAGGATTATGTGAGAACTAGACATCCATGTGAGAACTGAGAACCGATCTCAGTCACAAATTGCTCTGATTTGGACGGCCAAGATCTGTCCCAAATTTAAAAAAATCGCGGTGGCATTATTGTAATATCAGCGATTTTTTAATGAACCAAGGGCATTTTTGTAATTTATTAACTCTGTTATATTTTGGAAAGAATGTATTTCGGTCTGCAATTCCTTTTCGATTCAAATCTCTTTCCTTGTATATATCAAATTTCTTTGTGCTTATATAATCGAAATTTCAGTCGATTCTCTTCGAATTTTATTCACCTGAATCGGTGGTCACGCGTTTTTTTGCTGGAGTTTGTGTTATTCACCGTTATTTGACGAAGATGCTGGGTAAAAAGAAATTTCCGTAATTTTTGCTGCGATTTTGTTATACATTTGTTTGACAAGGTTTACAAAGCTTATTTTGATTTTTTGACGATCAACATGTGTTTTTAGGGCTTTGTATTGTGTGTTTTGGTTCTCTGTATATATGTAGAGTTATTAGCATCACAAAATATGAACAATATGAATTATTGGCATTGTGTAATTAGTTTTTATCATTGAATAGACGATTGAGTATCATAAGAGTCTTATTAATAGAGATGAATGCAGAATTTGGAATAACAAATGAGTATTATAAATAATATTTTCTTAACATGTTGTTTAGCACTACTGTGAACTACTTTAGCATTGTTATAACGTATTTTAGCACTAATGTGAAGTATATTAGCACTGATTTTAGGTTGATGAACCTTACTAAGCTGTTTTTAATGCTGCATATTTTGGTCAGACATTTGCTATACGAATGAAGTCATATTGTTTATTAAGATCTTATTATTTGTATGCTGTTATGAGAATAATATGTGAATATAATTGTCCTTGACTTAACACGTACTTTAGCACTACTGTGAAATATTTTTAGCACTGTTGTTATCTATTTTAGCACTACTGTGAACTATTTTAGCACTGCTGTAAGTTATTTTAGCAGCACTGTGAACTTTTACATCATTATCTTAGAATATGTTATAAATGTGCAGATTTTGCTTCTTCCAATTTGGAGATTTCACCCGTGGTTTCTGAATTTTACACATCTGAATGTGAACCATCTTTGAAGTCTGCATTGGGCAAGAATTTCCCTACTTTAGATGACGGTATAACATTTTACAAGGTGTATGCCTCATCGTGTAGATTTGATACTCGTCTGTCTACTACAAAGAGGTCTAAAGATGGTATTATAATTTGGAAGTATGTTCTGTGTAGCTGTGAGGGAGTTAAGAACACATCTGTTGATTTTGGTGAATCTTCAAAGAAAAAGAGACGTCGTGTGTCGAAGAGGAATTGTTGTATGGCTAAGATTGGTTTGAAATATATTGGTTGTGATGGCTACAGTGTTGGATTATTTGAAGAAAGACGCACGCATTCTCTTGTTACGGATACACATAGAGAGTTTATGAATCTGAATAGGAATATAGATCCTTCACATCAAATGTTTATTTTAAACTGTGCAAGGATAAACATTGGACCTGTGACAACATTTAGATTATATAAAGAAGTTGTTGGTGGATATTCGAATATAGGCTGTACAGCAGTTGATTTCAAAAACTTTAGTCGAGATCTCAAGGCGTATGTTGTGGGTGTAGATGCGCAAATGATGTTGGATAAAATGTCCAAAAGGCATGAACTCTGCTCTGCCTTCACATTTGATTATGAAGTGAACAAGGATGATCAGTTGAGGTGTGTGTTTTGGGCTGATCCTATATCAAGAAGGAACTTTTCTCTATTCGGGGATGTTGTGTCATTTGATGCAACATATAGGACTAACAAGTTAGTGTGCTATATTGTTTAGACTTGTTGTTCTATTAGTTTTAGCATTCTGGTGGTTTAGCACTGATATATTTCTATTTAGCACTTGCCTTATTATTTTAGCACATGTAGTTTATATTTTAGCACTTGTATTTTCTTTTTTAGCAGTCTTACCTGATGAATTTTTCTTTTTTAGCACCGGTATTTTATATTTAGCACTTGCACTTCCTATTTTTAGCACCTGTAGTTTGTATTTTAGCACTTACATTTTCTTTTTTAGCACTATTACTTAATGTTTGAATATTTGTTAGGTGATAGTGTTATCATTTGTAATCTTTTATATACAATGATAAAGACATGATAATAACACAAGTTTGTGAATTTTTCTGTTTCATTAGCATATGGACATTTTCTTTTTTAGCACTGGTATTTTCTATTTAGCACTTGCACTTCCTATTTTAGCACCTGTAGTTTGTATTTTAGCACTTTCTATTTTAGCACCTGTAGTTTGTATTTTAGCACTTACATTTTCTTTTTTAGCACTATTACCTAATGTTTGAATATTTGTTAGGTGATAGTGTTATCATTTGTAATCTTTTATATACAATGATAAAGACATGATAATAACACAAGTTTGTGAATTTTTATATTGTTGCAGATATTCAATGATTTTTGCACCCTTCACCGGGAAGGACAATCACGGGAAGCTTGTAACCTTTGGTGCTGCTTTAATGTCGGGTGATGATGGTGAATCTTATTCATGGGTTCTTCAGAAATTCAAGGACTGTATGGGTAGTTCTCCTAGGCTGATAATCACTGATCAGGATCTTGGATTGAAGGTTGCTGTAAGACAGGTACTTCCCGATACCAGACATCGATTGTGTATGTGGCATATTATGTTTAAAGTTCCAGATAAGTTACCTGCGCATATCAGAAAGAACGAGACATTCAGAAAGAGGGTAAATAGTATTGTGTGGTCTAATTGTATAAACAACACAGATTTTGAGTTGATATGGAAGGAAATTATGGTTGAATTTGGATTGGCAGACAATAGTTGGTTCAAGTCATTGTATGATATTCGTGAAGATTGGGTGCCTGCATATTTTAGGGATTTACCGATGAGTGGGCTGTGCAGGACTACCTCAATTTCAGAGAGTGTGAACAGTTTTTATTCAAGGTTTCTTAGATCAAAGTCAAACCTTGTTGAGTTTCTTATGAACTTTGATAGCGCACTTGATACTCAGAGACATGCACATGCCTACTTGGATAGCGTTGATGAGTCGTCAATTCCTCAGTTGAAGACCCCATTCACATTTGAGAAACATGCTGCCACTATTTATACTATGAATAAGTTCTACGAGGTTCAGAAGGAGATTGAAGATGCATGTTATGTCTGTCGTGTTTGTAATATTTCAGAAAACGATTCAATTGTGATGCTAGAAGTAAAGGATGGTTTTGGTGCTATAAATAAGGTTGTTCACAACAAGGTTGAGGATTCCACTACATGCAGCTGTTTGAAATTTGTGAGGGATGGGATCCTCTGCTGCCACATATTCACTCTATTCAAAGATTTGAAATTGGAGTCAATACCTCCTAAATACGTTGTGTCTCGTTGGATGAAGTCTTCACTCATTAACGAAGCAGGCGCATTGTTGGGTGATCGGTGTTTTTTGTTGGAGGAGAACAAAATTGTTACGAACCAATTAATTTCTGAGTTTTATGCATGTCTTTCTGTTGCTGAAGGTGACACTGCAAAGATGTCTCTGTTGTTGCAAAGTTTACGCGAGTTAAGGCAGGGGTTTTCATCTGGTGATATTGAAGACGATACTATGTCAAAGAAGAGTAGATTATTTTCTCATTTTTATGGATTGTGTGCACCTAGTGAAGTTGAGGTGCATCCACCTGAGCTTGTGAAGACAAAAGGCAGTGCAAGTCGTATAAAATCAAAAGAAGAGGCGAGAGTTGAACGCGCAAAGAAACCTTTAAGGACATGCAAGAAGTGTGGCAAGAAAGCAAACCATGATTCTAGGAATTGTGGGAAGAAGTAGATACATTTTATTTTATTTTTTGTACTTTTTTTATACTGATTTTTTTATTAATGATAGCAATATTCTTTTCTTGTAATGCTAAATAGGTATAGATTGTGTTTCATTTTTTTGAAGTGCTAATAAAAGTTTTAATATTTTTAGCAGGTGTGTAAAATCAATGCTAAACAAGGAAACGTAAGTGCTAAAGAATAAACCATCACTGCTAAAATTCAAACTTTCAGTGCTAAAGTAGAATTTGAAATCTAGGATTCAAATACTAGTGCTAAAAATTTAATGTCAAGTGCTAAAAAATGGTTTGTAAGTGCTAAAACATTTAATGCTTTTTAAATTTTAGATTCCAAAATATCAAGATGTACACAATTTTTTTTTTATTTTCCTTACAAGTCATTGTGCCATATATTTCATAGAGTTTAGATCCAAAACTATTCAAACTTCTTTTTATTTTTTTATTATTGTTTGTATTTTTTTGCCACAAATAGTTTAGATCCATCATTTCAACTTTTGAATATATATGTCCGGAGAAATGTGAGATACACATTACAGTGCTAAACGAGGAAACGTAAGTGCTAAAGTATGAACCATTAGTGCTAAAGTAGAATTTCAAATCTAAAATCAAATACCATCGCAAGAACATACACATTTAATTCAAATACATCATTTCAATCAGTGTCGCTCTCGCTTGCCTGAAAAGGATTGAGGTCATCGTCGGGAATGATGGGCGTCTCGCCAGTCTCAAACAAGTTCGTCAAGGCCAGGTAGTGCGGCTCACCGTTGTCTCGATAGACGGTCGTCAACGGATTCATCTGCATAGTCAACGAGAAATATATTGTGATATTTAACCTCTTTGCGATTAACTGGAGAGCAAAATCATTATAGGTAGTGAACCTCTTCAAAACGTATCCATGTATCTTCCGGCGCATAGAACTTGTTGTTCTTGCGACTCCAATGAAACTCGGTCGGAGTGTAGTCCCACAAAAGCTTCAAAGTCTCATATCGCGTCGCGAGCATTTCGACATGCGCCGTGTACCACTCGATACCATATTCTTTAGAGAATTCTTCATTGACAATCGTACGAACATTGGAAATGGCCGTGTTATTGTCCTCGAAGCCGACCACCCACACTCCGGCCTCCTTTTGTTGGAGTAGCTCGTTCACCACACGGGCTTCAAGCCTCTCCGTCCACTATGAGTCGTAGAAATATGCTTCTTGAGGTGGCGCCATTTGTGGGTGAACTTGAGAAAGGGATGAAATTGTTGGGAGCGAATTAGAGCTTTAATTTGAGCTTCAATGGAGTAACTGCCGATATAAGATCGCGCATATGGACAAATAAATGCATACTAAATGGAATATATTCCCTACCTTTTAAAGACTTCACGTAATAATAATTATTATTATACCCAAAATATCAGGATGTACACAATATTTTCCTTTGTTTTCCTTACAAGTCATTGTGCCATATATTTCATAGAGTTTAGATCCAAAACTATTCAAACTTCTTTTTATATTTTTATTATTGTTTGTATTTTTTTGCCACAAATAGTTTAGATCCATCATTTCAACTTTTTGAATATATATGTCCGGAGAAATGTGAGATACACATTACAGTGCTAAACGAGGAAACGTAAGTGCTAAAGTATGAACCATTAGTGCTAAAGTAGAATTTCAAATCTAAAATCAAATACTAGCGCTAAAAAAGGGATGGAAAGTGCTAAAAAAGGATTTTGTAAGTGCTAAAATAACTGAAACTCAGAATTTGAAATGATTTGCAACTAGTGCTACAAAAGAAAATGTTCATCCACTTATACTATATACTATCAAAACACAAAATATTCATCCACTTATACTATATACTATCAAAAGAAAACTTCTGAACTATTCATTTATATTTCAGATTTTAATATTTTGAAATATAAATGCAAAATAGGTATAGATGTTGTTTCATTTTTTTGAATTGCTAATAAAGTAGAATTTGAAATCTAGGATTTAAATACTAGTGCTAAAAAATAAATGGCAAGTGCTAAAAAATCATATGCAAGTGCTAAAACTACTGAACTATTACATTTATTAGAGATGGTAGTCTGTCTTTATATAACAATGCTAAAAAAAGAACTGTAAATGCTAAAACACTGCTAGAATGTCCAAAACTGTTATATATATATATATATATATATATATAGAGAGAGAGAGAGAGAGAGACATGGAAGAAAAACGAGTCTAAAAATATATATATATATTTTTAAGATGGTAGTCTGTCTTTATATAGGAATGCTAAAAAAAGAACTGTAATTGCTAAAACAGAAAATAGTAGTGCTAAAGTATAAAACATCGGTGCTAAAATAAAAACTTTTAGTGCTAAAGTAGAATTCCAAATGTAGAATACAAATTATAGTGCTATAAAAGAAATGGCTAGTGCTAAAAAATCATATGCAAGTGCTAAACTTCTGAACTATTCATTTATATTAACACTTTTATACTTTGTGAATATTAAAGTATTCACAAGAATAAGAAATTGTGTCAGTTAGTACAAAATATTCATCCACCAATACTATATACTATCAAAAGACAAAAAATGTATCATATGTAAATACAGATTTTCAAATCATTATCCAAGAAGTTATTTTAATTTTCTCATTTTTGTGGGGTCTACCACAATTTCCCCCTGGGTACATGATTTTCTGTAGAATAGATTTGCAGCTTTCAGATGTTGATCCTTCAGTGTGTTACTGTCTGCATTTATTATTGCAGCACAGTATTTTGCTCTTAAAAATTTCAACTGCCTGTCATTGGATTTCTTCAGACCACTCCTCCAGGTTTTCAAACCACCACCTCTGTATGTCTCCATGTGCCTCATGACATAGACGCCACAATCATACTTGTTCTTTGTATCCCTCCATGGCATCTTCATCCTGGTAATCTGATGTTTTTCCTTCAATCCATTTGATTTAATTTCAAGTCCAGCAGTTGTGAGGAAGTTAGCAAAAAAGTTCACCTGCATGTGTTTTTAAAAATTAGTTTTTTTAATTGCTACAGATAAAGATGAAAAATAATTGGTGACAAACTCATATATTACCAGGGTTTCTGGAATGTTGCTGTACTTGATTTTGATTCCATCCTTTTCACTATCCGCTGCACTTGAGTTATCAATAATCTCAACATTGAAGTTAATCAAATCAATGGAGATAAAGAAGAAGTGATCTGAATGGCAGATAGGGAAGAAAAACTGCACATAGAGTTGATATGGATTGTTAAAAAAAATTTATTTAATTGATATAGATATGTATTGCTAATATAAAATTTCACAATGCTAAACAAACACCATAGCAGTAATACCAGTTCAACATCACTCAAAGATACCGATGGGCAGCACTTGAGCTCATATGCTATTTTGTCAACAAAAGATGCGCATCTTTTGGAAGAATCCCATGAAGATGGTGCATCAACCACAGTGAAGCTCTGCAAGAAGAACATTTTTTTAATTATATTGACTGCAGTTTAAGCACTATATATGGATTTCTTCTTAAGTAGACACTTACGCAAGGCTGTGTACTGAAGAAGAATCTTAGTTTAGAGTTTGGGTCTCGCATTTTCTCATTTTCATTGAGGATGGTGCTCCAAACATCCAGAACAGAGGCACTGATGTATTCAAATGGAGCCATGGTAGTCATATCTTCCCGTGTAATGGAGACTCGCTTGTCATCATACAAGATTTGTTCACTGGTAATTCAATATAAATAAAAAGGCTGTCATATACCAGTATACAATATGATCTTTTTATGAAGTATTTTTGCATAACATGAGTCACATACCTGCTTTCTGTATCATTCTGCACCACCCAGTAGAATATCTCTTGTTGCTGCTTGTCAAGTTGTTCCTTGATATCAACAGTTCTGACCCTGTATGGTGACATCAGCTTCTCAGATGGCTTTTTCTGCTGTTTAGTTCTTGTCTCTATTCGGGTAGCTTGAGCCTGTATCATGTGTTTTGAAATAAATATTTATTAGACCTCAGGTAGCTTGAGCCTGTATCAAGTGTAATAAAGATGCTGAATGTTACTTCAATAGCTATATCACACCTCAGCATTATCCAGAACATTTGTTGACTTTGATGCTGTATCAGTCTCATCTGGCTTTGATGTATTTGAGTTTAGATTTTCAGTCTCTACCTGCGATCAATTTTTATTTATATTATGTATTTCTAAAATAAGTTATGACAGTATTAAAACAATGCATGAGAATTCTAAAATAATCCATGATAGTGCTAAAGTAAGTTATGATAGTGCTAAAATAAGTAATGAGAGTAGTAAAATATTAAAAATACTTTTTCCATAGTTATATCACACCTCATCATTATCCAGAACATTTTTTGACTTTGATGGTGCATCAGTCTCATGTAGCTTTGATTTCTTTAAGTTTAGATGCTCAGCCTCTGCCTGCAATGAGTTTTTATGTATATTAGGTATTTCTAAAATAAGTTTATGACAGTGTTAAAACAATGCACGAGAATGCTAAAATAATGCTAAAGTAAGTAATGATAGTGCTAAAATAATTCATTATAGTGCTAAAAAAAGCCATAAGTGTGCTAAAATGAATCATGGGGTGCTAAACTAAATCAGGGGAGTGCTAAAATAAATAATGAGAGTCCTAAAGTATTAAAAATATTTTTTCCATACCTGCCTCATTGCATTCTCCAGGATTTCAGTATCAAATGTGTCAGTTTGATTTGGTTCCTCAACCACCATATTCTGTTCAGAAATTTCCTTTGTAACCTTCATTATCCCAGCCCATGCATCATCACTTATCCCAAGACTGAATGTTGGGCCTTCATCAGCATATATCTTCTCAAGCTCTGCACGCTTTGCCAGAGCTCTTTCAATCTCCTCAATTGCTGATATTCTTGCTGGATCACTCCAGAACTCATCATCGTCTGGCGTTGCTTGTGGCTGGGTCTGAGTGTGTGATGCCTGCGAAATTGGACTTGGCTGTTTCTTTACCAAAAGCTGCTGGGCTGTTTCATATGACTTCTTGAAGAAGACGTTCTCCATCATGTGTTGTGGCACATCTTGTACTGTTTTCATCAATGTAGTCATTGCATCAGCCATTCTCTTGCAGTCATCAATCAGCTTCTGAGCATATTCTTGCACAGGATCTAATGTCGATGCCGGAACAGGACTTTTTGGTTGTTCATCATGATTTCTCTCAACACCAGCCTCCAGAGCAAGTGGAGCTTCATGTTCTTGAGGACCAGCTTCCAAACAAGCAATGGTGTTCTCAACCCTTCTTTCAGACTCTTCTTCTTCATACGGGCCATAGATATGGCCTCCTCCAAAACCACCTCCTTTCAATTCTGACTGCTGTCTCTTGCACATAAGCTTGTGTGTCCAGCTTTTGAATGCTGGAATTGATCGTTGAACTCTTCTGTTATAGGACACTACTCTGTCCATATAAAACATCTGTGGGGGGGGGGGGTAAATGTTATTCACATTAGCTTGAGCATGGAAATTCAGAGTTGATTTTAATAATGTATGCTAATTGCTAAACTAACCATTAAGAACAGGATTGGTCCATTGTAGTATTTATCATTCTTCTTTCTCCAAAGTATTGTCTTCTGCACCAGACACCTTATAGTGTACTCACATCAGTTGTACTCACGTATTCTGTCAACATCATCAAAGATGTGTACCAGCTGTGGATGTACATATCCATTCCCCGTTGATTCAATGAGGCTATTTGTAAGCAGAACCATAAAATGTATCTTGAACCATTTTCCACCAGCTTTATCTTCCTGCATTTTTTCCGAAACATGTGCCGGAGAGATTCTGTGTTCATGTTTATCAAACTTCTCTTGCCATTTCTTCGTTTGACTGCAGCTTTGTCTTCTAGGTTTCTTTTCTATACGCAGAGGACCACTTGGAAACCCCATGATCAATGATACATCAGTTTCATCTACGTGCAATCGTTGATCTCTCTTCAGGATCAACTCACAACTCTCGGGATCAAAGTTATCTACCAACCAGTAGCTAAGTACATGGGGTAATTCCTTTATATTCAAATGCAGAATGCTCCCAAATCCAAGTGATTCAACAGCACTCTTCTGCTCATCTGTGAAATTTTTGATTGCATCATATAATATGCGCGGTGTTGTTCTGCTTTTAAGCATTTGAAGATCTCCCTGCTTGGATTTTGCTGCTGGAATCTTGGTTTCAGAAGCACTTGTGTCTTCAACATCTGAGTCTGGTGTAGATCTTATCCTTTCAAGTAATGTCAGTGCTAATGTTCTTGACCGAGATTTGAGAGCATTGACATCATGTTTACTCTTTGATCTGATCTCATTAGTTATTGATATATTAATATCATCTGTGGACCTTGTCTTTTTGCTTGTACCTATATATGAGTATTAACTTCATAGTAATAAAGTTTTGCTACATGTTAACACATAATTAATTCATGATATGACACTATAGTACCATTATAAATATACCATGTATGTTATATAGTTGACTGGTTAACAATGTAATGTCTTATTTTAGCATTGTTTGATAATATTGTAGGTTTTTAGCACTATCATGGATTATTTTAGCATTGGTTTGATTATATAATATTATACTATCATTATAACTAAAACAGAGCATGGAAGAGTCGCCATGTCTTCAGGTTTTCTCTTCTTTTTCGAAGAGTCGCTTCGGTTCTTCCGGGGTACGAGCTCTGTGCTTTGTGTTTTTTCCATATTGACGATTTTGGTGGTTGAAGTTTTTGAATTAAATTTTTGATAAAACCCTAATCGTTTATGTTTTTGTGTTTGAAGTCTTTGAATCGAAAAACTTTTGCGTGTTTGTGTGTGTATGTTTTTGCAGAAGTTATGGCGGGTTATTATTATTATTATTATTATTATTATTATTATTATTATTATTATTATTTTCTTTTTTTTTATTATCAGTTTTTTTGTTTTTTTTTTTTGGAAAAAAAGTTTTTTATATTTTTTTCAATTATATATTAATTTTTATTGTGGAAAAGATAGTGTATTTTCATATTTCATATTTTAGCACTGGAAGTTTTTTGTTTAGCACTGCTAGATTGTATTTTAGCACTTATGGAACTATGCAGGGTTATGTTTATTTTAGCACTGGTGGGTTCTATTTTAGCATTGATATTTCATATTTTAGCACTTGAGAAACAACCATTTTTGGACTAATAGTTACCATTCTTAGGTCTTAATTATTTTAGCACTGGAAGTTTCTTATTTAGCACTGATACATTTTATTTTAGCACTGGTGGGTTCTACTTTAGGATTGATATTTCGTACCTTGAGGGCATATCTGTAAATTTTTTTTAAGTGTTTCCTTATAAAATGATTGATGTATTATAGTTTATACGTGATATGTAACCAGTATTTCATGAAATTACACAATATAAATATAATACAAATAACACAAGATAATGTATCTATTCTCTATATGAGGTTTTGACATTTTTATGAAGCTATGTTCTTCACGTTGGATTAAGGATTTTTTAACTTTGATATATGCAAGTTTCATTTTCTGCTTTAACTTAGCCTAGTTTAAGATTATGTGAGATTTTGTAATTTTTGTGTGAATATCCTTTGTTTTTTACCGGCTTATTGTAATTTAAATATACTAATATTTAAATTGGACCATTCATGTTATTCATTTATGGAATAGCACTGGAATTATCTTATTTAGCACCGGCACATTGTATTTTAGCACTTGTATTTTCAAACAAAATGAAAAAATACTGAAATTAATAATAATTAATACACGATTAAATTATCAAAAAAATTATGCAACAAGTTTAATTTTTTACAATAATTACAGAACGCTAAAATCCTTCTGAAATGCAAAATGAACAAGTATGGCATTCCATGATCTCAAGCCACAAATGAAGCCAACCAGTCGAAATCCACAGCGGCGAAACCACCGGCGCCGTCCATGATATCACGAAGTTCTTCAAAGTATGGCATTCCATGCAGCCTAAAGTCCCTCTACCTGGGACTCTCCTAGTGTCATAAGATTCGACAAAAAAAAATTGTGTTAGGGTAGTAAAATTAGAATGTGAAAAATAAATGATACTTACATTCTGTCCCAGTCGCTCAAAATACTCGTCTCTCGCTATGACTATATTTTGGTATTCGTTGTAATAGATTCCTGGGTGTCGTATGAAAAGATGGAAACTCCATATCTTCTCCTTTAATTTGTTCAATTTCAGCACGAGTTGTATCAATCTAACTCTTTGATTAAGAACCATCGTCATTGTCACTGAAATATCATCCAGAGAATCTACAACCTCGTAGTTGTCAGATACATCCACCATCCCAACTCGAGTATGTAAAAGATCAATAAATAATTCCTCTGTGTCTCGTGACCAATTCATATATTTTTTTTTGGAAGAATTTTTTTTTGGGAGATAATGGAGAGAAGTTGAAGAGTTGCACGTTTGAATTTTTTTTACTGGAGAAAAAGGAGCCTTTATGGTTGTATTATCCTCGTAAATTTGAATTAAATAACATATCTTTGCCACATGGCAATATTTTTTTTGGTAAAATGTATTTTAATTGAATAAAATTTAGTATTAGCGTTAGAAAAATAATTTTATACTTTAGCACTGATGTTTCATATTTTAGCACAAGTGTTTTGTATTTTAGCACTAGTATTTTGTATTTTAGCACTTTTAGTTTCTACTTTAACATATATGGTTTTTACTTTGTTTCTTCAGTATTATTTGTCTTAGCATTAGAATGATTGTTTATTTTGCGTTTAATGTGGCAATATATTTTTAGCTCTGCTAGTTTTATTTTTAGCACTGTTACTCACAATTTTAGCATGCGAAATTTTTTCATAATTTTTCTAATATCCTATGCTTGACTAAAGTAAGGAGCAGCAGTAGCTTTCATAGATGATACATGCATTGCATTAGCTTCTCAAAATGCCCTATAATTAGACCTCAGATATGCAAATTATGATGTGCCCCAGCAAATTCCAAGGAAGCAAATTAGTGCAAATATTTTCACAAAACTATCCATATTTCACAAAATGAAGATTTCATAAGCATTCCATAATCCAAAAATATGAAATATGAAAGTTGTCTAAAGCATTAGAGAATTTGTTACATATATAATATTTGTTCACCGATTATCATCTTCTAGGTAAAGCTTTTCAAAACTGATTGGGTTGTCTTTAGAAGATGCTCGGAAGTAGAGTCTTGAATCTCTGACATTCCTCTGCCTATGGATGTTGCATTCTGCAGTAAGAATGGCAGCACAATACTTGATCCTTAAGTATTTCAGCTGCATTTCATTTCTGGCACTTAATCCACTCCTCAATTCCTCACAGCATCCCCCATATACGTCTCCATATGACGCATTACAAAGACCCCACAATCAGTCTTGTTTGTTGAAGTTCTCCATGACATTTGAAGACGGTTCATGCTCTTGATATTTTCAGACACTTCTTTTGATAGTTTTTCAAGCCTAGTCATCTTCAAGAAGTGAACGAAGAGCTTGATCTGAAATTTATGATTAAAGTTAGTTCATTTTTATTATTGAATTGAATGTGTTTTTTTTTAATTTGTTTCAGTAGTGAAAAAATCAATAAATAGATATATTTTTCTTACCAGTTTTGCAAGGATATGCTCATATTTCAATAGGGGGTCGTCATGCTCTCCTCCCATGGCATTTGAATTGTCAATGATCTCAGCCACCATTCTTCTTGTATCAATGACAATAATGTAGAAGTGTTCTGATTGGATTATTGGAAAGAAAAACTGCAAACAAAATAGTGTACATTTTAGTTACTATCATGATGACTTTTTGCAATTTTAATAATGAATACGTACCATATCCGTCTTATCTACTTCCACATGTGGATATGTGTTCAGTTCATGTTGTATGTTGTCAACAAACAGCTTTGATACCTTCTGGTCATTCCATTCTTTTGAAGGCGCAACAACCGTGTAGTTCTATAAAGACAAATACAGAATTTTGAACATGAATGTGCAGTGTTGTTTAAAAGAGAATAAAGTGAGTTAAGTAGAAAATAGTAACTATGAAATTCTTCACTTACGGAAACGTTGGTTGTTAGGAAAAATCTCCTTGGAGTCTTTTGTTCAGGAATCTTTGCTTGAGCATGGTTTAATATGCTACTCCATACATCAATAACAGCAGAACTGATGTATGTGTTTTTGTTCAAACTCAGCATCTCATCTCTCCTCAACTCTGTCCGCTCATCAGTATACAAGACAACCTCCCTAATTTTGTATAAATTTCTTTTTTTAGTGTAAAGTGCAGTCTGGTAGAACAAAATGGCACTTATAATTTTTATTTATATTAATAGTAATGTATTATAAATGTACCTTTCATCATCACTCTTGTTTTCCATCGCCCAATAGTGCAGCTCATAGTCAGAAGGTGTCAGTGTTTCTCTTGTGTCCACAAGGTTTCTAAAATGGTCAGGTTCCTTCATTATGGCCCTTGACCTTGTGGAGACTGTGCTTGTTTGTATCACTGCCTTCTGTGTATTTTTAGATGTTAATTGGAATTAAAAACATGTTAACAATATAAGTTATTATATATTTAATATTATGTGGTAAACACCTTTTTTTTGCTGACTCTTGTTGTTTCAGCTGTCTCTGTGGGCATCTCACTGTATGCCTCTTCTCTGTGCCTTTTGATTGCCTATTTTAGCAATCATTTCATAATATTGTAAATTTTCGTCTGAACATTATTACTAAACTTGATGACAATGCTAAACAATGAATGAAGAATTCTAAATTATATAATTATTGAAATGCTTACTGGAGTGTTTGAACTGCATCTCTCTGTCTCAAGGATCTCAACAGCTAATCTCTTCCCTTTCTCTTGCTGCTGTCTCTCCTCTGCCAAACTTTCTTTTTTATTCTGATATGTTTTTTGTTCAAATCAGATAAGTAAATAGTTATTTATAAAAATAGAATTTGGTGATGATTCTAAAGAAAGAAATTAGTAACATAAAAATATATTAGTGATGACATATGACCTTATGAGCTGACGCAATGTCTTGCTCATTCACAGTTGGATTCTGTTCTTGTTCGACTTCTCTCTGTCGAACTTCTTCTACCGGACAAGCTCTCTCTCTGTTTTCTTGTATGAACTCAGCCATTGTGTATGCCGGCCAAGGGTAGCCACCTCCGAAATTTCCAGTAGCAAGCTCTGTTAACTCCCTATCAGCAAGCAAAGTATCTTTCCATTCATGGAATGCTGGGATGTACCTCGGCACCTCCCGGAAGTACACTTCAACTCTATCCAAGTACATCATCTGTTTGAAGTTGACAATTTTTTTTAGTAATGTATATAGATAAATGGTTGCAGTGTTTATACAAGAAACTATAAACACTTCATGTTTATTATACAAGAACTATAATAAAAAATAAATAATTAATATGACTTACCAACAAAAACAGAATGGGACCTGTGAAGGGCATGGTTTTGTTGCTCTTCCACTTGACAGTGTGGTCACCAATGATCTCAAGACATAGTCACACCAGTCATATTGACTAACGTTGTCAATATCTTGCAGGCAGTCCATCAAGTTTTTGTAAATATGCCCGTCGTCATAGTTCTCGATCATGGAAGTAATTACCAGAATCATGAAGTTCATCTTGAACCATTCTCCTGCTGTTGTATCTGAGAGTATGCTAGTGAGTAAGTCATCCTTCTGCATGACCTGGCATATCTGGCCTCTAACACTCTTTTGTATCTTGTGTGGTCCTCTGGAAAAATCAAAGATCACAGACACACATCAGAGACCTCAATCCTCAACCTTCTCCCATGTTGCAGTTGAAGTTCTCTCGATACTGGGTCAAAGTTTTCAAGCAGCCAGTATGTTATCTTTTGTGGCAATTTGATTATATCCAAATGAAGAATGCTGCCAAAGCCCAGTTGTCTCACTGCCTCCTCTTGTGCTTTATTCATTTCCATAACTGCCCGTGATAGAATTGATGGCAATGTTGTTGCTTGTAATAGTGGATATCTATCAATGTTTGGGGCTGTTTGTACTATTTGTGGTGTGCTAGTTTCACCTTCTCCACTTCTTTTAGCACCTGTAATTTTCATGCATAATTCTGTTAACTAGACATAAATAACAATGCTAAAGAACAGAATATGAATGCTAAAATATGAAATCACAGTGCTAAAACTGTAAACTAGAGTGCTAAAATCAAGAAAATATACAGTTGAATCACAGATAGACATAAATAACAATGCTAAAGAACATAATATGAATGCTAAAATATGAAATCATAGTGCTAAAACTGTAAACTAGAGTGCTAAAATCAAGAAAATATGCAGTTGAATCACATATAGACAAAAGGTGTTATGTTTAGAAAAAAAGAAACAAAATATGAAACTCCTAAAATCAATTGCAATGCTAAAGAAAATAGAATTAGTTGAATTGAAGATGGACAAAAGTGTGATTTTTACAGAAAAAGAAACAAAATCAATTGCAATGCTAAAGAAACAGAAACTGAATGCTAAAATATGACATCACAGTGCTAAAACTGCAAACTAGAGTGCTAAAATGAAGGAAATGGGGAAAAAAGGTGTTAGTTTTATAAAAAAGAAACAAAATATGAAATCCCTAAATCAATTATAATGCTAAAGAACAGAATCTGATTGCTAAAATATCACATTTAAACTATAAAACTTCCGTGCTAAAGAAACAGAAACTGAATGCTAAAATTAAACAAAAACATATAAAAGTGTTTCATGCTGATGTTTAAAACAAGTGTCATGCTAAAATAAAATCACTAGACTGCTAAAAAATGAACGCTAAAATAAATCACTAGAGTGCTAAAATAAGTCATGATACTGCTAAAATAAGAAACTTCCAGTGCTAAAACTGTAAACTAGAGTGCTAAAATGAAGGGAATGGGGAAAAAAGGTGTTAGTTTTATAAAAAAGAAACAAAATATGAAATCCCTAAATGAATTATAATGCTAAAGAACAGAATCTGATTGCTAAAATATCACATTTAAACTATAAAAGTTCAGTGCTAAAGAAACAGAAACTGAATGCTAAAATTAAACAAAAACATATAAAAGTGTTTCATGCTGATGTTTGAAACAAGTGTCATGCTAAAATAAAATCACTAGACTGCTAAAAAATGAACGCTAAAATAAAAATCACCAGAGTGCTAAAATAAGTCATGATACTGCTAAAATAAGAAACTTCCAGTGCTAAAACTGTAAACTAGAGTGCTAAAATGAAGGAAATGGGGAAAAAAGGTGTTAGTTTTATAAAAAAGAAACAAAATATGAAATCCCTAAATGAATTGAAACAAGTGTCATGCTAAAATAAAATCACTAGACTGCTAAAAAATGAACGGTAAAATAAATCACGAGAGTGCTAAAATAAGTCATGATACTGCTAAAATAGGAGAATGCTAAAACCCTAAATTCAAAAATATACACGTAAATCACATATACATTTCCAACATTATTAGCTTTAACATGTTTATACAAGTTTTCCATCGTCAATAGAACAAAAATGAAACCAATAAATTATCATGCAATAAAAAGAATAGATTTTTGTAAAGATTATGTTTTGTATGTCTCCGGCGAAGTACTATTATGCTAAAAGAACACGAAAGAAATTACTAAATCATCATTATATATTGCGAAATGAATTTTTATAGCAAACAATAATATCCAACAAAATTTGAAAAAATAAAACTGAATGTTGTATTACCTTGAGAGTTCATGATTTTTGATCGGAAATTTAATCTTCAGACGACTTGAACGGTTGAATTCGATGATTTTGCGGGTTTTTTTAGATTTCTTTGTCTGGATTCGCGTGAGGAAGCTCGAGCAGTTGTGGTGGGAAGAGAGCTTTTGTTTGCAAACATTTTCAAAATGCATATAGTTTCAAATTTCCGATTTTACCCTCTCTAAGTTTCAGGGGCAGTGAACTTCGAAAATATTGCAATAATGCCATTGTTTTTTTTAATTTGGAACAGATCTTGACCGTCCAAATCAGAGCAATCTGTGGCTGAGATTGGTTCTCGGTTCTCACCTAGGGTGTGGTTCCTTCTGGAACCCAACCCTAGATACATATATATATATATATATATATAAGTATTTTGATAAATTAAAAATATCCTGAGAACGAATAATTAAACAATCCAAATTAAGAGAAATTTTTAAAATCTAAAATTAATGCATTCGTAAAACCTTAACAGCAACAAAAATTGAGCATTTAAAACACACATATATACACAGTGACGGAGCCATAAATATTGATTAGAGAGGCCCAATTCATAATATAAAAAGGCATAAGTAAAACAATAAAAGATATTTTTTTAACTAATAAAATTATTCTAATATTCTTAAAATTATATCATAATGTTCAAATCTTCAATAGACCCTAAAATTTAAAACTCAAAACTAAAACGGGAAATAAAATATATTAATGAAAATAAGAGTAACTACCAATATGTATGGAATTGGGGTTGATTTATATTAAAGTAGAATTGAAAACAGAAATAAAAGGGGGTTGACCGATTTTTTTTTCATGTTCTTTGAATTGGATTTGGCGTATGGAGATTAGAAGCTAGAATCTAAGTTGCTGGACGTGGAATTGCCGATTAGAATAGAATAATATATGATTTTTTTTTATATTTTAGTATTAAATTAATATACTACTAAAATATTTCCTAAAAACTACTAGAATACTATTTTTTTTAAATTCTAGGGAGCCCAATGCCCCCATTGGGATCTATGTGGCTCCGTCCTTGCATATATATATATATATGTATGACAAAGACTTGCGTTAACTGTCTAACAGGTCTTTTGCGTTTAACGGGTGAAATAGAACCCATATTCGCTCAAAAAACTCATTCAAACCTGAAAAAATAGTTAGCCCACATGCCCGGCTACGCGTGTATCACTAGGTATAAAGTAAAATATCAATATGTATGAAGTAAAGTATCGCTAATTATATGTCGAAATATCACTTAATAGGAATTGAAATATCATCAACTATGAAGTATTTTCACATGCTAAGAAGAAAATAAATGAATATTTTCTACATAAATCATAATGTGGGATTTTAATTTAGTTGATTCATTTATTTTCTTCTTTTTGGAATGTTTGTTGATCATCCAAACATCATGTATCACTATATATGAAGTAAAGTATCATTAATTATGTGTCGAAGTATCACTTTATATGAATTGAAGTATTATCAATTATGAATAGGATGTCAATGAGTAGGATAAGGTACAAGTATGCATTTCCCATACCCTACCCTAATATAAAATGCCCTACCCATACCCTACCCTATTACCCTATTTTTTATAACGGGTAGGGTACGGATATTGTGATGCCACCATAAGACCATAACAACAAAACGAGAAAATTAATTGTAAAAGTCTCCATCAAACAACAAAAAGAACAAGTCTTTGAAATCTCAATACGAGAACATAGCATCCACAAAAAATAGGCACTTCCATAGTTCTAAGACTTCGTGAAATGCCTCAAAATAAGATCGTGACAACAGAATCCTACAAATAAAAATAATCATTAAATATATAATTCATATAACTTATCAAAAAATCTAGTATATATAGTTAATGTCACAAAAATCTTATAATATTTATTATAAATATGTGGCAGTCCTAAATATACATAATTGTATTATCTATTTTTCTGATAAAACTGACGAATGTCTCAGACATTAGAATCAACATATCAGTAAAAAAAATCACTTTATATAGACTTCAACCCCCATCAAGCAAGAGAGGCATCTGCCTATTCAAAAAAATGATAAGAAATTATTTTAGTTACTGATTTTTGGAAAAAGAAATCTAACACTAGTAGCACAACAATCTGATCTATTAAATATTTTAGTTAGGGGCACATTCCTATAGGACAGTCTAACCGGTCATTTCCGTTAGACGGATCCTAACCCGACCTGAATATAACTTTTTCCTGTTTTTTTTAGCACCCCAGCCCCACCCCACCCCACCCCACCCCATCTCCAACCCTACTCTCTCCCTCTAACAAGCATGACGCAACTGACCTTTTTTTTTTCAGCGGCCCCACGCCACCCCACCCCAACCCACCCCCACCCCACCCCCACCCTCACCCTCACCCTCACCCCCTCTTTCTCTCACACGCACGGCACATCAGCTCGTCTCTCTCTTTCTTTCTTTCTTTTTTACAATTTCAATTCACGCTTCATTACGAAGAGTTAGAAGTTGTATTTTTTTTAATAATTTTGTTAATGATATTTCATCCTTAATTAATGATACTTCACATCACATTTAATGATACTTTATCAGATAAAAATTATATTTTTATTAAAATGAAAATTAGCATTAATTATTAAATTAACAATAGAAAAGTATCTTTAATTATGAAGTATCACTAGTAAAAAAAATGAAGCATCACTAATATAATGAGTAGTTACTACTCACTATCATGTTCAATTTTTGAAAATGCAACATTTTCTTTTATGTAGCTAATGATTCAATTTTTGAATTGCAATATGTTTTGAACTGATACTTTTCTTCTAATTAGTGATACTTTTTTTTGCAATCAGTGATACTTTTCTTCTAATTAATGATACTTTCTTCTGCAATTAGTGATACTTTTCTTTCTAATTAGTGACACTTTATTCTGCAATTAGTAATACTTTTCTTCTAATTATTGATACTTTCTTCTGCCATTAGTGATACTTTTGTGATACTTTCTTCTGCAATTAGTGATACGTTTCTTCTAATTAGTGATACTTTCTTCGGCAATTAGTGATACTTTTTTTTCTAATTAGTGATACTTTCTTCTGCAATTAGTGATACTTTTTTTCCATGGTAATGAGACTCAACTTCATAGGTAATGATACTTCACCCATAAATAATGATACTCGTATGTGAGTTAATAATATTTCACCTTATAAATAATGATACTTGAGTTAATGACACTCCACTCATAGTTAATGACATTTATTTATTCTTGATTCGATAATTAATGTTTAATCATCAAATAATCATATTATACTCCACTTCCGAGTTAATAATACTTCATCTCATAATTAATGATACTTCACAAATAACTAATGATATTTTACCAGATATATATCTAATGATACTTCACTTAATAGTTAATGATATTTTATCAAATTTATATCTAATGATACCGACTTCATAGTTAATGATACTTCATTCATAACTAATGTTACTAATACATATTGTTATTGATTTGATAATTAATGTTTAATTAACCTCAGAGCTACTGATACTTCATATCACAGATAATGATACTTTACTTTATAACTAATGATACTTGTCTTCTTTTTCAATAATTAGTTAACCGCAAAAATGAAAAAATTAAGTTTTTGAGAAAAACAAAAAGTTGGAGGCAGAAAAGCAATTAAATGCAGGAAGAAAGAAAAAATAAACAAAGAAAATGGGAGAAAAAGAAGGAAGAAAAGGATAAAAGTGAAGGTGAGAGGTAAAAAATGCTGCGGCAACATTTTTTTTTTACTGAGAGGCAAAAAAGCGCGTGAAGCCACGCGCGCGTGGGTGAGTGTGGGCTTCACACGTCTGGACGCTGGGGCGGGTTGTGGGCGGGTTTTTATACGGATTTGGATTTTATTTGACCCGTCTAACGTAAGAGATCCGTTAGACGGTCTCATATAAGTTTTTATCTTTTAGTTATTTTACTTATTTTAGTTACTGAATTTTTAGAGAAAGAAAACTTATGTGCGATATAAAGACTATTTCACATGATCTGCTGCATTAAATAAGTTCCTTAAATGCACTTTTGCCCCAAAAACAATCTGCTGCATTTCAAAAATTAAATGCCTATGAACAACAAATATGAGAAATATGATATGCAAGCTCGTCTGAAAATATTGGAAGAGAAAAGCTCATTTTGGAATGTATTGCAGAAGGTTTGGTATATTCCGTTTTCATCAAAATTCAATTTTCTAAAAACCAACACATCAAAGAAAAATATGCATTATTTACGGATGCAACATGCACAAGATGTAGGAGAGGGGGCTTAAAAATAAATCCAACAATAGCTTCGACTGCAAACCTCCTAAAAATTCAATCAATCCAACAATAGCTTAAAAAAATTAAAAAAAAAACCCGATCAATTGTAGGAGAGAGAGAGAGAGAGAGAGAGAAAAGGAGGTTACTTGTGTTTGGCTGTTCGCAGGTGTGGAGAGTTGGAGAATGGCTTACTGGTGGTGCTCCTAGTGGACATTGGAGATGCAGTGCAGAAGTGCGGCGAGGAGAATGGCTTACTAGTGGTGGTCTCTAGTGGAGATTGGAGACGCAGAGCAGAAGAGCGGCGGAAGCGGAAAAATCATACACGGAGTGGCTAGTCTATTAACTAATGTTGTTTAAACAATTAAACCCTAGATAAAAATTATTAAAAATTAAAAGTAAAAATTTTATAAATAAATATATACATATATATATATATATTTAATATGTTAGGGTAATCGGGTAAAACTTTAATCTCATACCCTACCCTTAACCTAACAAAAATAAGCGGGTATGGACAGTACCCTACCTGTTATCCGAATCTACGGGCAGTACCCTATCCTATAACCCGTTTACCCCCGGGTAAAATTGACATCCCTAACTATGAAGTGTTTCCACATGCTAAGAAAAAAATGAATTATTTTCTACATAAATCATAATGTGAACTTTTAAAATAATTCAAAAAAATTATTTTCTACATAAATCATAATGTGGACTTTTGAATTAATTCAAAAAAAAAATTATAATGTGAGGTTTTAATTTAGTTCATTCATTTATCTTCTTTCCTTTTGGAATGTTTGTTAATTCTCCAGACATCATGTATTATTATATATGAATTAAAGTATCACTATGTGTCGAATTATTACTTAATATAAATTGAAGTATTATCAAATATGAAGTGTTTCCACATGCTAAGCAAAAAAATGAATTATTTTCTACATAAATCATAATGTGGGCTTTTAAATTAATTCAAAAAAAATAAATATATATTTATAAAAAAACTAAAAAAATAAAAAAGTGAAAAAAAAATATTAAAAATAAGAAAAATGGAGATGGAGAGGGAGATGGGGACCACTAAGAAAGAAAAAAAAAAGGATCACGTCATGACTCAAATAGAAATTTGTATATGTTAGATGGCCTCACAAGAGACCACACCTATACGTATGTCTGTCTGTCTGTATGTATGTATGTATGTATGTATGTATATATATATATATAGGCCTCACAAGAGACCACACCTATACATATGTATGTGTATATAGGGTTGGGTTCCAGAAGGAACCATACTCCATGTGAGAACCGAGAACCAATCTCAGCCACAGATCTCGCTATTTGGATGGCCAAGATCTGTTTCAAAATTAAAAAACGCGGTGGCATAATTGTAATAACTCCGAACTTCAATACCCCTAAAACTCAGCGAGGGTAAAATCGGAAATTTGAACGTATTCGAATTCTACAGCCATTTTTCAGAGAAAACCTTTCTCATTCCTGCTATAGCACGACTCGCACAAAACCGGAAGCACAAGAAATTTGAAGATAAACTGAAAACAAATCAAAATCAACCGTCAAAAACTCCCAAACCATCAACAAAATCCTCAGACAATCATGAAAACTCAAGGTAATATGTATTTCTTTGTTATTTTTCAGAAATTTCATTTATTTTTTTAGCGATTATACGATGTTGTTTTATCAATTTATGTTTGCTATAAACATTCATTTAGCGTTATATTATGATAATTTAACAATATATTTCGTATTTTTGTAAGCACAACACTACAAAAACCTAATCTTAAACAAGCTGTGTTTATTTTATTGGATGATAATTGATCAGTTTCTTTTTCATTTCGCTTATGACGAAAATATGTATAAAAGTGCTAAACCTACCAGTTTTTGTGTATATTTTTCAATTTAGTATTTTAGCAATATCATTTTCTATTTTAGCACTCTCATGGCCTATTTTAGCACTCTCATTACTTATTTTAGCATGTCACTTGTTTTAGCATTAGCATGACTACTCTTATTCCAGCAGATCAATCTCATGTAGAGTGTCTCTCTCAAAAGCCTCATTGTAGTTCTTCCCCCATTCTTCCTCGAGAACTAGCAATACAAGTGCCAGCAATGTATTCAAGAATTGATCAAAATGATTGTGATTGAGCTTAGGTGATGAAGATGAGGTGGAGGGAGTGGCAAAGAGCATGGCTGCTCTAACAAGATGATGAGAGAGTTTAATGTTAGGATGTTTGATCATTGTCAGAAGATGAAGAGGAACAACATAAGAAGAGAAGAAGACAGTCGAAGGTGGTGGTGGTGTCGTGGTGATGCTGCAATCGATCATTCTAATTTTAGCACTGTCATTTCCTATTTTAGCACTGTCGTGTTCTTTTTTAGCATTGTCATGACTTATTTTAGCATGACTTTTTTTTTTTAGCTTCAAACTCTTCAAGTTCTTTGAATATTTATTTGTAACTATCGCTGAGTATCTGTAGAAAGTCCTTCCCTCATCAATCCACGACGTTGTCACCTTCTGATCAACAGAAATCATGCTCAACAAAGCTCCTGCAAAAGCAACATGAATTTAATTTCTTGAAACATGCTCTGTTTAATTAACAGAATGATACTCTAGGTACCTACCTTGGCCTTGATAATTTCTAGTTGGTTTTACATTAGCAATTGGTTTACTGGGTAGCTCAAATGAAACAACAACATGGGGATTAATAATTAATATCAACAAATCTTGAAAAAAGTTGAAGAAAAATTAAACATATATAACATACAATTCTGTAATCATGTCTAGTTAATATTTAGATTCACAGATCTGAGTTTCCAGCAGTTTTATGTGACATTTAGCACTGGTAATTGAGGTTTTAGCACTTGTCATTCCTTTTTTAGCACTGGTATTTGACTTCTGACATTTTAGCACTTTTATAAAGTATTTTAGCACTTGTAGTTTCTACTTTAGCACGTATGTTTCCTTGTTTAGCACTGTTGTTAGATACATGCTAGAAATATTAAAACCATTATTAGCAATGCAAAAAAAATTTCATTTTATTTTTCATATATATCCCATTTGTTGGAGTCATTGATGTGGATGTGGTTTCCGTTTCTGTATATATATGTGTGTATTCTTTCAATATATATGAAAGAAATCTACTATAAATTTAATTGGGATAAAGTTCAAACGAACAATTTCTAAACGATCAAAGAATACATAGTTCAATTAATCTTTTTTACTTTAAATTGATTTTCTATGTAATTATAATATAATACATTCGCAATCACAATATAAGATTGAATGGAATTCGAGTGATCGCACATTCAGTCCAACAAAGGGGATTAATATATAATATATATAATGAGATTCGGATCGGAACAGGGAAATGAAGAAGAATATTCCTAAATTGTATCATGTTATATCTTGTGATTGCAGGTGGCATCAACATCAAGCCGAAACCTCCCATTTCTTGCTACCCACCTTCACTCCAAGCGAAAAGGAGGCTTGAAAGACTCGGCGAGCAATCTGAAATTCACTCAGAGATACTTTAGCACTGAAAGTTTTCATTTTAGCACTGAAGGTTTATACTTTAGCACTTACGTTTCCTTGTTTAGCACTGATGTTACACACCTACTAGAAATATTAAAACATTTATTACCAATGCAAAAAACGAAATACCAGCTATGCATATTTACAATTATAAGAAAGAATAATACTATCATTAATAGAAAAATAAAATATAATGTATCTAAGTCATTATATCTATAAAAATATATGTCACGTGCATGCTAAAATAAGTCATGACAGTGCTAAAATAGAAAATGACAGTGCTAAAAAAGGTCATGACAGTGCTAAAATAAAAAATGACAGTGCTAAATAGTGTTGTTGTTGCTGTTGCTATGTATGAAGCGAAGAAGGGACCATGGACTCCCGAGGAAGATGAGAAATTGGTGGAATATATCACCAAACACGACCAAGGAAGCTGGCGTTCTCTCCCCAAGCTTGCAGGTTTAATTGTTTCAAGCATTAATCATGCTTGCTTATAATTAATTTCATATCAATAATAACTTTATTGTCATTGTGAATCACCAATCTATCAATAGGAATTTATCACTGGTCTTTGCCTCTCATATAATTAATGTCAATCCTAAATGTTGTGCAACATTAATCCTACTACAATTTAATTGGAATATTTTTTCCATGAATTGCTATACAGGGCTTCTTCGTTGTGGGAAGAGATGTCGCCTGCGTTGGACTAACTATCTTAGGCCAGACATTAGAAGAGGTCCCTTTACTAGTGAAGAAGAGAAGCTTGTCATACAGTTACATGGGATTCTTGGAAACAGGTTGATTTGATTTTGCATTTTTGTATATATATATATATATATTGATTGAAGAAATGGAAATATGGAACGGTGTGATTATGATTATGATTTTAATTCATGATCAGGTGGGCTGCAATTGCCTCTCAGCTAGCTAGAAGAACAGACAATGTGATAAAGAATTTATGGAACACTCATCTGAAGAAGAGACTGCTAAAATAGAAAATGACAGTGCTAAAATAGAAAATGACAGTGCTAAATAGTGTTGTTGCTGCTGTTGCTGTGTATGAAGCGAAGATGATGAAGTTTCAAATGATGACTGGAGTCTCTGCATAGTCTCACCATTATCTTCTTCATTATCACCTCCCATTTCTTCAATTCCAAACACTCTCATACACTTTATGGATCAAACTCCAGATCACAGAACCTAATCAAATACAAACTGAACAATACATCTCATCAACAACCAAATAATTCAACACACCAACATATCAATCAACAAAAATCGCGATCGATTTACCAATATACAGATTTAAAAAAAATACAGATTAACTTATAAATCCATTAAACTACTAGCATCCGAAGACACAACAAAAGGGGAATAAAACGCAGAAAGAAACGAGAAAAAGGTGGAGCTAATTTACCGGAATATTTTCTCCACGGCGGTGGTGGTTCAGCGAGAGTTTATCCGCCCTTCTCCTCCACCTCCACCTGTGTCTCCTTCTTCATCTTGTTCAACGCCGCTGATATCTCCGCCTTTGCCGCCTTCATCATCTTCGCTTAACAGAATTGATAAATTACAGAAATAACCTCGGTTCATTAAAAAGTTGATAATATTACAATATTGCCACCGCGTTTTTTTAAGTATATAGCATATCTTGGCGGTCCAAATATACCAGATCTATGGCTCATATTGGTTCTCTGTTCTCACAGGAGGGTTTAGTTCTCACTTGATCCCATCTCTGTGTATATATGTATATATATATATATATAACATGTTTTCTAAGAAAACCTTCACAAGAAAACCTCACAGTATATCTTGGATAATTTATAAAAGTTAGATATTTTAATGAAATATTTCACTAACTAGTCTATTCATAACAGTTAATTTTTTTAAGAGTCGATTAATTATTTGTGGATTTTAAACAGACAGGGCCGGGTACCTAGTTGTATATTTCATTAATATTTAATACACATAATTTGGCAGATGTAATCATAACATATATAGAGGCGAGAATAACACTAATCCCAATTTAACACATTTTACTATAGTACATGCATACATAGATAGGTTCGTATTTAATTTTCTGGGGGACCATTCTAATAATTTTAAATAATTTGTTTCTAGAAACTAAAAAAAAAGGCTCTCAACTTTTTATACAAATTCTAAAGTTTACAATCATCTCCTTAATTTCTTCACAAAAATTCTTCTAATCTATAATTAGTACAATTAAATTGAGAAACTGTTGGTCAAGATAATAAGTATAATCAAATTAGGAAATATTGGTCAAGATATAGATATAAATCTATAGGTAAGGCCTTTTTTTGTCTCGATACATGTAACAGAGTGGAGCCAGAATTTTAGTTGATCGAGGGGTAAAACTTTTAAATGATTAATCATCAGGATTCAAAGGGCCGGGCGAAATTTATGTTTTCTGAAAACACGTTTATTTAACTAATTTATTTCCGAATGAAACGCAATTTTTTCTTTTAGACTTACTAATTTCTTTTCATGCAAAAGTATTACTCCATCGGTTTTCAATTAAGTGTCATTTTGAATGAATGTACACATATTAATAAATTAATTGAGTTATCTAATTCAACCTTGTATGAATACATTAGTCATTAAATGAGTTAAATATAGATGTATGAGTGCATTAAATGATGAAAAATGTGAATTTTCTGTCTAAAATTTATAAAATGACACTTTTTTTGAAATAAAATTTAAATGCTAGAATAACATTTATTCAGAAACGAGGGGAGTATTAATCTTTTCACTACTTACCTTTATTAAATAGATTCTTGCTGTCAAAACAAAAGCATAAGAGTAAACCCTTAATTATGAGGTGGCGAATTTGTGTGTTTTATTTTATTTCATTAACTAGTATTTCTTTCGTACGATGTACATAAATTATTTTATTTATTTTTAAGTTTAAAAAATAAAGGAAAAATATTCAAATACACCCTTAATGTTTTTACTCTAAAAAATAAAAATAAAACCTCTTTTTTTGTCCCTAAAAAAACATAAAATGTTTATTTGACCCTGAGAGTAAACATTAAGGTATATTTGAACATTTTCTTTTAAATAAATCATTAAGTAATATGGATGATGTTAATGTGAACATTCATTTTTAACCAAAAAATAATTTTCTTTTTTTCTTTTTTTTCTAATTATGTACAATTTATTTTTCTAATTACATTAAACATATTATTACCGTAATTAACAGTTTATTTATAGAAATATATGTCGATTTGATTGGTTATACCTATAATATATGCATAAAATAATTATAAAATTAATTGATATATGTATGAATAAATTGATTACATACATAACAGTGTGTGTTATATTTTAAGCAGTTTTAGTATAAATTTTTCTCTAGTCAAACACAATCATACATATATAATTGGGAGATGAATAGACGCTTATACTTTATTATGTGTAATTAATGATTTATTTGGGCAAATGTTTTCATTCAATTTTTTGCTTGACATTAAAAGCTAAAAAGATTTCCCCAAAAAAAGCTAAAAAGTTGAAAACTTAAATAATTTTAACCGATATGTAGGACTTTATTATTTGTACCGCACTGTTTTGCTAATATTACTAGTATACCACATGTGCAACGCACGGTGAATATTATTAAAAAAATATTTAGGTCTAGTAATAAAATTATATTCAATCATTAATTTAGTATATAAATATATGGATTATATTGAATGAATTATGATTTTTTTTGTCTATTTTTCGATAGAGTTTATGTCAATAACCTTTTTCGACTTTATAAAAAAAATGTCATCGACTCAGATACATTCGATTGTTATGATATTTCTGTCTTTCTAAATGGATTGTTATATGATATTTCATGTAACTTTATGAACTCAATTGTGGAGAAACAATAATACCGTGTATCCGGGGATTGCATATACATGTTTAGAGCTTGACAAAACTATAAGAATAATAGGAATGAAAAAAGATGTAAAAATTATATATTTTTGTATAAAAAAAATCAAATACATTGTTTTTAAATATTTGAACTTGCTAGAAGATTTTGGATGCGGATCTTGAATTTTTAAGAAATTAAAAATATTTTAAAAAAATAATATATTTAAATGAAAATTTTAATTATAAAATATTTAAACTCTATAAATTTAAATTATATTTAATATTAAATTGATAATATAAAATATCAAATATTACACTTGATCTCAACTGAAAGCCAAGAAAGTTGGAAAGACTGTAGTTGGGCCCAATAATTTATAGTTTGTTAATGCACAATTATATTTGTTAGTTCTTCGATATGGGATAAATTTTATTTGTAAATTTAAAATATACAAATGATAACAATTTAAAATGTGTTTAAAGTTGATGATTACTTTAATATGTTCACTTCTAAATTTTAAAAATATTTAACATTAAATGTATACAAATCAACTAATACATTTAATTTGAGAATTTAAATAAGTTTAATAAATTTTTATTAATATTAGTTGATTTTGTCGTTTTATTGTTAAATATTTTTAAAATATTCAATTTATCAATTTTAAATATGTTTTAAATACTTAGACCTTATATATTTTAATTTTTGAAACAAAATTAATCACACATCGAAAATTTAACAAATATTGTTATAAATAAATAAATTATAAATTGTGAGACCCAACAGTGGATTTTTCATCTTTCTGGGTCTTTCAGTTGAAATCAAGTGCAATATTTTGATTATTGTCTTTATAAATTTAATATTACTATTAGATATTAAATATATTTTAAATTTTAGAGAATTTAAATATTTTTAAATTATTTTTTATTAAATATATTAAATTATTGGAATATGATATTTTAAATATATTAATTTAAAATTTTTAACTTTTAAGTTAATTAAATTAAAAAAATTAAGATCTACATCTAAATTTTAAAATAAATACATTCAATTTTTCAAATTAAATATATTTGAATATAAATACCTTAACCTAATTATTTTTGTGCGATAATTTATGCATTAATTAAAGTACATATGAATGTAAGAGTTTTGTGTGTGTGTTTGTATTGTTGGTAGGATTGGAATAAATGTAATGATCATCTTTAAATTGCTAGGGATTCCAATTAATTTGAGAAACACAAATTTGATTGAATATATATATATATATATATATATATATATATATATATCTATGTGCAATATAAAAGTTATGTGCTTCCATAATTAATTTTAAATATATCATACAAGGTAAATTTGACCTTTTTTTTAAAGTAATATTTGTTCAATCACACATGGATGTAAGTATGGAATTAATGTTCGTACTGAGCATACCATTCAAGTAAAGAAAACTAATAAATTTCATATAATGCCGATAATAATTAATTTTTTAGAGATAATAATAATTAAAAAATTAAAATAAGATTTGTTCAATCACGCATAGATACAGTTTTCACTTTGCTTTTGACAAATTTATTCTTGGGGTGGCAATATCAAGTAGGGAGTAATCACCGCATGAAACTATTTTGATTTTTATCCACATTTAATCTCTATTGATGACTAACAATCTAATTTAATAGATAAATTAGACATCTTATAGGAATGACAATAAAATTAGACTACTTTTCTAATGAGTAGATAGAGTATTTATAGTATTGAAGGGAATCCTAGGATTAAAATGAAGTTCATAGTGGAGAAAAGTCTCGAAAATCCCGAACTAGTTCCGTTTGGGTCGACTGGTGGATCGAGTGACTGGGTCGACCTCCGGGTCAACCCGACCATGTGTAAAACAAGCCCTCTGTTTAGTGATTATTTGTGATGTCTTTCTTATGGTAATTGTATGTCTTTTGTGCGTGTGTTTTCTTATTTTCGTGTTGTTTTAGTGTTTATAACTTCATATTTGATCCCTTGGTGCGTGATGCCTGTGTTGCATAGACTTTGAGCTTTTGCTCCAAAAGCAGGCATTTTATAGCACCAAAGATAGAAAAACCGAAAATCCAGCTGAAGGGGAGGGCAAACTGAAGGCCACAACTGAGGACACACCCAAGCTAAGCTCCAAATTGATGGCCGAACTCAAGTTGCACCCAAAACTGATCAGTTTTGGGATCAAACTGAAGATCTCAAGCAGGAGCTGAGAGCTTGGAGCTGAGCTGGTGCCACAACTGATGGGATCAGTTGAAGTCCTCTGATTGATGAACTGAACTGATGAAGCCAAGAGCTTGGAGCTACAGTTGAAGAACCGAGAGCTGAGCTGGAGGCCCAACTGAAGAAACCCAGCTGAAGAGCCAATTGATGAGCTGCAATTGATGAGCTCAACTGATGAAAGAGCCAAGATTGAACTGAAAATCAAAGCCGGAAGCTGGAGCTGAAATGCCCCGCAGTTTGGAGGCACTGCGGCCGCGGCAGGAGGCCTACGGTGCAGCACCCTGCGCGCGCGGCTGCCACCGCCGGCGTGGCACTCCTCAACCCGCTGGCGTGGTGCACTCTAGCCCGCCGGCACGGGGGTGATCAGCCCAGCTTCCTCTCGATCAGTTTTTCATGCCACGATCAGTTCTGGTCTCCTCTTCGATCAGTTTCAAGTTGTATCTTTAGGAGATCTATTCTTTAATGTTGTAACGTTCCAGTCCCACTATGACCAAAACGTCACAAAAAACATACGTACATGCTTACGTGATAAATATTTTTCAAGAAATTAAATTAACTTCATAAATAATTTGTAAACGGGCAGCACCTCAACTTAAAAATGTTCAAACCACACAATCAGGTGCTTTCAAAGTCAACTTTCAATAAGGCTTTTCGAAATCATTAACTCACACATAACCAAATTATGACCTGTCAACAAACAATATACATAGCCAATCAGGCCACACATTTAAAAACAATACGGCCAACCCTTATATACATTCAAAATATTTGTATATACAATCAAAAATTGGCCACTAGGGTCAATAACTTTCAAACTTATAAGTTTTGCAGAGATTAACGGAAGCATATAATATTTAATATATAAACATAAATTTAAAAATGGCTTTGAGCAAAAACTGTACAAGGGTCAACCATCAAAACTCAATCCAACAGCTCATCATCAACTAGCTCGATCTCGAGGACCTAAAATATTTGAAAATATTTGGGTTGAGTGCCAGAAAACACTCAGTGAGCATTATTATTCGTCCAAGATATACTTTCATGCTTTAAAATCAATCATAAACATACTTTATAACATAGTTTACTCTTCTTGATTGGATGACAGATCCAATGTGATCACATGATACTTTACGATTACTTATCTAGACATTTAATCACAAAGTAAACTGTCTATGCTTGTAAGTCGGAATTCCTCTGTGCATGAAGTCTCATGACATCCAATCATTGTGTAAACAATGCTATTAAAACATTTAACATGCTTTTTATGGACGAATTTAAAACATAGTTGTGAGTTATAGAAAAATCCACCTAGATGATCTCAAAGTGCAGTGTAATTTTTATGCAATGCTATTATGCTTCCCGCTCGTCTCGACCTATAAAATTGAAATTCTACCTTAGAATCCTCAAATAGGTCACAAAGGTAATAACTTAGATCCTAAATAACTTAAATAAGAATTTCCTATGCTTTGGGGTCGTTTGGAATTAAAATGGAGTCAAATGGGCGAATAATGCACATTTGACGGAATAGATCAACTTGGTGACCTTGATTGAGAAATGATCGGACCTTCTAGATCAAAATGAATGGATAAAGATAAATCGAATTGAATTCAATGGCTATGAAGTTTGATTTAACATTTAGGAGGGAATTATAATTTTAAAATTTCTTTTGGGAAAAATATAACATTTAGAAATTATAGGGCTAAATAACATTTTCTAAAAATGCTAATTTAATAGCCAAGTATTGAGAAAATTTCGATTTTGGTCCCATAGGATATGGTCTAGTCCGATTTTGGTCCCAATCCTATCACATTTGGTCTTATTTCAGAAATTGTTATTAAATCTGGTCCCATAGGACTTGGATTATCAATTTTGATCCCACAATTTAGATGGAAAAAATAAATGGAGTAACGACCGCTAGTTTTGGGACCAAAATTGATAATATGAGACCAAAGGTGAAATTTTCAGCGAAATAGAAATCCTAAAATGTAATCAGCTATGAACGATTTTTGAGCCGAAAATTTGATCAAATGTTAGATTTGTAAATAGGGAGTACTTTTTATTATTTTTTTAATTGGGTTATTTAAAAAAATACTACAATAAAAACGCGATTTAACAACGGATTATAATTCGTTTTAAAATACAGACACATTAACAACGGATTAAGATTAAAATATTTAATGACGGATTTTTTCGTCTCAAACTTAACAAAGAACACACGTCGTATTTTAATTTTAATTTTTTATTTTTTTATGTTAACGACACAATAACGACATATTTTTTATAATATTTATTATATATATATATATATTTTTATTTTGCAATTACTAATTAATTACAAATATAATTTTTTTAAAATTTTTTATTTATTTTACATGATAATTTTTAATTTTTTTAATGTTATTAATTTTTTAATTACTATATAATTACGAATTTGAAATCAATCTTTTTAATATTATTGAGTTTTTATTTATTTTATATTTTACAATTTATTTCATTTTTAATGTTTTAATAATATATATTATTTTTTAATATTATATATTTTTCAATTACTAATTAATTACGAATATAAATTTTTTAATATTTTTATTTATTTTACTATATGATTTTTAAATTTTTTAATATTGTTAATTTTTTAATTACTAATTAATTATGAATTTGAAATTAACTTGTTTAATATAATTAATGTTTTATTTATTTTACATTTTTAATATTATATATATTTTTTATTTTTCAATTACTAATTAATTATGAGTATAAATTTTTATTATATTTTTATTAGTTTTACTTTACGATTTTTAAATTTTATATTACTTTATATATATTTTTATTATTTTTAATATTTGGGCTTGGCTTGGCGTGCTTCCATCGCTAAAATGTGAATTTTTTGTAGTGAAAGTTCAAAATGTAGGTATGAAAGTATAATTTTTTCCTCGATTTCTACTTTACATTTTACAAGATTTTAATTATGAAATAATCAACCATAATAATGAATTATTAATTGAAAATTAAAATTAAATATTAAAAATAATTATAAACGCTAATTAGATGTGGTGAACGCTCATAAACAATATTGTAAAATTAAACTAAATAAAAAAATTCCCTGCCTTTAGGGGTGTAAACGAGCAGAGTATCTTCTTGATCGAACGCGAGCTCGATAGAAAATTAAACTAAATAAAAAAAGGCTTTCGTTTGATTTAGTAATTGTAATTTGATGATTTGGTGAGTAGAATATATAGATGCATGTTCGTAGGAAATTTGAAATCAAATTAGGTTAAATTTCTACCAAATCAGTTTAATTTTGCCTCCAATTGAATTGTAAAGAAAAAAAATTCTAGCATTTTTATAGTTTGGGACCAAAATCGATATCAAAATGAGGCCAAAATTGATAATTTTTTTAACGGAAAACTTGGGACCAAAATCGATATCAAAATGGGACCAAAATCGATAATTTTTTAAACGGAAAACTTACGGCGGGACTAAAATTGATAATTCAATCGATTTGGGGCCAAATGTGATAGGGATGGAACCAAAATCGGACTAACCCATATCCTATGGGACTAAAATCAAAATTTTCTCGCCAAGTACTAAATTAGAACTGAAAGAATATAAATTTGGGAGTTGGGTTCATTTAATATTTTATGGCCAAACCTGAAATTAAATAGATCAAATAATATTGGATTAAAATTTAAAAAATATGGAGATAGAGCTTGCAACAATAAAATTATCATGTCATAAAAATATAAAATTAGAATAGTTGAATCGATTGACATTGAAATAAAATATTAGTACTAAGAAACTCACCCCTTTTTTTTCTTTTTTTCTCTTCGGTTTTCTACTTTTTTTTTTACTTAATCGCTTCTTTTCTTTTCTTTTCTTTTTTTATGCTCTCTCTCCTAAATCCATCTATCTCCATGTATATATATATATATATATATATATATATATGTAATATAGATAGAGTACATAAACTACACGTGTACTTGACCATGACACTAACCCATATTAAATATTTTTCAATTGGTAAAATATGGTTGGTGGACATTTCAAATTTATCTAAATTAATTAATTTATTATTAGTATTTTATTTATTATTATTTTATTTTATTTTTATCTTGATCATTTTTTTTCTTCTTTTGATTAGCCAAAGCCGAAACCCCTATTATATATATATATATATATATATATACACACATGCAACACATATTTGTTATACACGTGTATTTAATAATACACTAATCCCTCACGATAGTTTTCCAAATTGTTAAGAATGATTGGAGGATTTCTTGGTTATCCAATTTGTCTATTTATATAACTATATACGTGTATGCTTATATATATATATATATATATATATATATATATATATATAGATAGGTAGTACACATATATCTACACGCGTATTTCATCCTCAACACTAATTTTTTTATTAAGCATCCCCTAAATGGTAAATTATGATAGGTGGAATTTTAAATTTATCCAAATGAATAACATGCACAATTAATGATATAAATTTATAATTACTCTATCATGTATTCTCCTAATGGATTGGCCCAATAATTGATATATATGATAAATGGTTGGAATTGACAAAATTGGATGGGTCAAAAAGTGAGTAATTAATTGGGCTTGAATTTATAAAGTTGGGCTTGAAAGAAGAAATTAATTTCAAATTGTTTGATGAAATAAATTTCATTGCGAGGTTAAATGAAGTCTGATTCAAATGATCATGGTACCAAAGTGATCCCATTAACTTTTACCTTAATATTATAAATTCTAATTTTAACTTAGATGTTCAACTAAAGTCGAGACTTTTCTTACTATATAATAAATTTAAACACTATTTTTTTCGGGGTATTACAAATGCTCTCCACAACTTGGCCAACTAGAGAATTAAATGGACACGGTTCTAGACTAGGAGTAGGAGGAGTTTGGGGAACAATCTACCATCGACCAATAACTCCACCTTTTGCTCTTGTTCTCCATCAACTCTTAACCACCACATTCAATTCATGCGGAGAGAGAATGAGAGAATGTTTCCCTATTTATGGAACAAAGAAAAGCAAAAAAAGGGAGGCTCCTGGAGGGGAAAAGAAGACTCCCAAGGGGAGGACCTCCCAACTAGTTTGAGGGACATGACACCCTCAGACCAGTTGGGAGGGTCCGTTCCATTCACTTCATCATCTCCATTGCATAAGAAAGAGAGAGAGGATCAATTTGGGGGACGTGACACCCTCAAACTGATCCATTGAGAGAAGAAGAAGTTGGCAACCAGTTGGAGAGCTTGGCACTATGGGTCACTAGCTGGAGAGGAGCTTGGGAAGAAAAAGTGGCAAAGGAGCTGAAGCTAAGGAGAAAGAAGAAGAAGAGGGGTCGAAGTTCAAGCCGTCCGCGGAAGCTAGGCTTGCTTGAGGATCCCCATTCCTTGGTATTCTTTTCTTAACTTTAGCTATTTGTGGGGATTTGTCCCAAAACTCTCGAGACAAACAAGATTTATATAAGTTTGTATTTTGATTTATGAAATAAAGAACTTCTATGATTCTTGCGTTGTTTTGAGCATGATGATGGGCTAATTCCTTCCATTAGGGGGTAGATATTCGATTCGATTTCGATTTATGCTTGTGATGTTTAGTTTCTTGTTGTTGGAATTGTGCTTGTTTATGTTGAGTACTTGGCCACTACTTAGCATTGCTAGGCTCTAGATGAGACCGAGAGGAGATTCTATAGCCCGACTTAGGTTCCTTCAACGTTAGGTGGACTGGGTGCATAAGCCTAATTCTAGACCTTAGGTGGACTGGGTACATAAGCCTAAGTGTTAATCTTGTTCGTATAATATAGCCGATGGGGGTTTAATGGATTAGAGATGACAGTAAATAAAGTTAAGCCTCTTGAAGGGGTCTATTGTACGTCTAGGATTATCATAATCGAATCAAGCTAGGAGAGAATCTACACCATAATGCTCATATATATATATATATATTAGTTTAGTCTATTTGTTTGCTTATTTACTTTCTTGTCTTTCTCTTTCTTTAGTTTAGTAGATTTTAGTTTAATTCTCTTAATCTCCGGTTTAGAATGTTTGGGATTATATTTATTTTCATGTGTGTAACACAAGAAGGACAAATTGCCCATATGAAGCTTTCCTCGAGAGACACGACTCGGGTTAGCTCACCGCCCTATAATCGACCCTATCCTCTTGCGGGTCCGGTTCGTAATTCTCCTATGCGTGTGGTCGAACTCGGAATCAAACACTCTCTGGGTCGACTGGTGGGTCAACCTTGCACATGCAAGCTTCACTAAAACGGCCCGTTCTCACTCATTTCTCATTTGATTGAGCCTATTCAACTTGCACAACGCTCCTAACTCGATTCTCCATTTTTCTACTCCTTTCAATCACCTATTTGGATTGTGTTGAATTATTTTAATCAATTCTAGTGGGATTTTCTCTTTAAATCCAGTCCAAATGCCTAATTGGTCCCTCCTTTAGCTCTTCAAGTGATAAAGTTTTGATGAAATGTCAAAACACTCTAGATGAAATGTCAAAACGCACAAGGTCAAACTGAGTTCAAGTCTACCTTGGAGCTGAACCAAAGATGATGATGAATCAAGAAGATTCAAGATGAATTGAGCGCCAAGCCAATCCTGAAAGATAAAGTGATGTCAGATGAAACTAAGCTCAGGCTAGATCTTAATTTAAGAAGGGACATCAACCAACTTCAGTTTGAAGTTCAAACTGAAGAATTTATGCAAACTGAAGACCAAATTGAAGAAGTAGTCAAAGGAGTATGCGAACTGAAGAAGCAGTCAAAAGAGCATGCAAACTGAAGACAAAATCGAGGAAGCAACAAGGAAGATTGCAAACTGAAGGATGAGATAACCAAACTGAATTGTCTCAAATTGAAGATCGAACCAGCTTGCAAACTAAATGACACAAAGAAGCCAAATGAAATGTCAAACTGACAAAATGGCTCTAAGATCAACGGTCTTCTATTGCAGCAGAATTAAAGATTACTGATCTCAAGAGCAAACTAAGCTGATGCAATTTCAATAGTCAACCAAGGTGTCAATCACCAAACGGTTCAAAATTCAGAATGACCTTCTGCATCAACAAAAATTGCTAGACTTTAATGGCCAACGGTCATTTTACACTCATCTATATAAGACGAGTGAAACGGAATTTGAGTAGACTTTTGCCAATATTCTGATAGCACTATCAAACTTCTATCTCCCAGCAAGAAAGAATATCTTCTTTGGAAACTTTCAAAGTATCACAAACTGATCAAGCCTTTCTCAGTTTGAATATCAGCAAGAAGATTAAGTTCTTTATCAACTTGTCAAAGTGTTATAGCCTTATGCAAAAGTCTACTTAAGAAGAAAAGAGCTGCATAATCACAAGCATATTAAGTCTTCAACTGAAACCAAGCTGAAGCTCTTTTCAATGAAGATCCAGACAACATCCGCTCAGTTCAAGGAGCTCAATCAGTTGATAACCCCAGTTCAAGATCAACCGTCTTGAAGATCGAAAGAGATCTAAAACTTTAAAAAGACAACAATAGCACCTAACTCTCCGACTAAGTGTGAGCTGCCGCTAGAGAAATTGCCGCCATAATAGCTACCTATTAGAGATTGCAAGTATGAGCCGTCGACCCAGCTGAGATAATCTTGTAAAGAAACTCAATGTTACCAGATTTAACTAACCCTTTATTCATTGTATAATTTGTAAAGTGAACTTGTAACACCCTAAATTTCTTAAAGTGTTAAACTGATTTTTAATGATTTTAATTGATGCAGAAATGTGAGAAAAGAATTTTTTTTTTAAAACTTAAATAATAATCTAATTTAAATATTTAAAACATTGAGCTGAAAATAAATGCATGAAGTTAACAAAATAAAAATTTATTCAATACAGTAGAATAGAGATGAAACTGAAATATTTTTATTTGAAAAGTTTATGATAAGTTGTAAAAATAAAATAAACCAAAAGACATTAACATGAGTAGATGTCTAAGAAGAAACATGATCCATAAAACATTGATTTAGAAATAACATAATTTAAAGAAATTTAAACTATGATATGCGGAATAAATGAGATTTGACTTGAACTATCATTCGATCCTCCACACGCCACCAAACTTAGTTACCTGAAAATGTTAAATGAGGGGTGAGCATATATAAAATATACTCAGTGTGGAAAATTATATAGAGATTTGCCTAAGTTAATAAAACAGCAGCACACATATAACTGATACTGAAAACTGATAGTACCTTAGTACCGAAACATGATAGTACATTAGTACTAACTGAATCGCATAGCGACATTGACATTTGTGCACAAATACTGAGAGCCAAATAATGAATGAACATATAGTCCAAGAGCTCATTGATAGTAACATGATATACGGCAAACACGTGATATTAAAATGAGCAAAAATATAAATCAACGGCATAAAATAAATGAATCCCACACCTTAATTGAACTGAAGAACTTCGGGTTAAGCACTAACAATAACTTAATGTCTTAGTCGCGCCGCACCTAGAATATCAAATTAAATAAGACCTATAAATGAATGTTTGATTTTAAATGCAAACTGACTTGAAAAGAGCATGAAATTAAATAATGAAATATTCCAAATTTCTAAATGGGTTTTGTATGGAACGTGACTGTGAACCAGAAATCTAAATTAGATGCAAGCTGAAGAATGAGTAATGTTATTACAACTATGAGTTGATCGAAAATTATTTGGATAGCTTATGATAATTATATTTAATTAAGACAATGCTAAATTAACTATTCCAATGAAATTTGATTGATAAGAGAAATCTGACCATGACTATCATTTAATATTTTCTTCTTTCACTTTTAGATGAAAATCATATGAAACTGAAAGTTGATTAAAAAAATATACATACAAGAACTTTGAATACAAAAAAAAAAACTAGCATTAATCCAACTATTAATCCAATTAATTAAACTTATTTCGCAAAGATGTTCGCATAAAATAATATGATTAACTACATTTTTTTATCTAGTTATATATAATCTCATTAACATTTGTCGAATGATTGTATATAAAATAAGTAGGTCCTTAACCATCAACTTTCGCATTATTTATTAGAATTTAATCCATTACTTAGAAATTTACCCATCTTGTGTCACTTATAGGAGTTGTGCATGAATATTACTATGAAAAGATAAATTTAATTAACATCATCTTTAATCCATCAATTACTTGAAATCCTAAACTAAAATCGATTATTTCTACCTTAAATTATCCTTCCAATAAATTCTCATCATATCTGACCATACTAATTTAAATATTAATAATAGTAAAATAGACAATCTGATTAACCTCATTCATTAACAAATCCAATAATCTACTAAATTCAAAGTTAAAGCTGTAAATTAAATTAAAATCCATCACTCTTCTAAACTCTAGACTACAGCAACCACGGAACCAATGATCATAAATTATTGGTAATAACTTTGGAAATAGTTTTTTTTTTAGCATCACACATAAAATAGAACCATCATGAGATACATAAATTTAAAATAAAGGAGGAGATCAACGATGGAGAGAAAAATAAATAAATAAATAAAAAGTTTATGTACAGGAAGTCTCGATGATGTGCTTATTAAGAATCAAAATGTGCATATGATTTTATTATTATGATGCATGCTTGGAAAAAAATAAAATACTAAATTATCAAACTTGAAATATTAGAATAAACGATTACCTCTGAGACACCCTACCAATCCTCTTCAAAGCTTGAGATTAAGAATCTCCTTGAAGTAGCGGCGTTAAAAAAAATGGCGTAAAGGCTATCCTCTTTAGGGAAACTATTGAATTTATATATCAATGAATTAGGGTTTCATTTTCCATTTTAAAACAAACCACAATATGGCAAGGTGCATTGGTTGATCTCTTTTCCAAGAATAAACGAGATATTAGGTTTTTTTTTTTCAAGAGAATTGACTCCTCTTTTTTTAAAAAAAAAAAATTATAGTCTAAAACTTTCGAATCCCTTGCATTATGAAATGGTGTATAATAAAATTCAACATTCTACTGAAATTAAGGGGAAATTTGAAAATAATTTCAAGTCGACCAATTTTCCTTCTTGAATAATAGCTGAGATTCCTCACCATTCCGAAATAACTAAAATTTTATCATAATACAAATCAAATCTTTATGACTCATTATATGCAAATGGTGCGTGCTATCATTCGGTACCAATATTTAAATACATTGAATAATTAAACTTAACTAAAATAATATTAAGTTCTTCTAGGCCTAATTAAAAATAATGAAAATATTTTATCTCAAAGCATGAACATATGCACGGACCTCTATATTTTTTTTCTAAATTCACGCAAAAAATTGATTTTCTATATGATTTAATAAATAAATCTTAATTCACTAAATTAAATTGAATATATATATATATATATATATATATATATATATATATATCTAGGGGCGCGACCTAGACTGTATCATAACTCGAACATTTAAATTCACAAATTTTGATAAATCACATAATTGAAGATAGATATTTTATTTAGACAGTGATTGGAAAAACGGGCTGTTACAACCCTACCCACTAAAAAGAAATTTCGTCATCGAAATTAAACATACTCGGGTCTAATATATATGCATGACTACTACCTCGCGAGTAGTTTCCTCAGCTCCAGCTTATTGAAAGTTTGTTTTAATCCTATATGCCTGCTCTCAACCCCCCTGAGTTTCAAATCTAAATAACGTTGACTCCCATTTGGGCATCAACTCCATGCTTGATACGTAACTGAGCGCTTATTTGGATTTCTTACACTATAAGATGCAATTATCCCAAAGCCCTAAGGTAAAGGTTAAATCTTCATTAGGTACTGGCAACACTAGCATCCAAAATAATTTTCCAACAAAAACAAACGAACTTAGTAAAACTTCTTAAAGTATTAGATTCTTCATCAAACAGGAATCCTCCATGAAAAGTAGCAATGACCTATCTCGGCACTTGTCATGCATGTCACCCTTTTTATACCATCACCAACCTTAACACTTTCCCTTGTAAAAATTCTTATATACATGAACATGAGTTTGTATAACAGAAAAATTTAACTTCAAAAGAAATGCTTGATTCAATTTTTTTTAAGGTCCATAGTTGGTTAAAACGTAATACTAATAACTAACAATTTCAAAATATGAACTCTTTTAAAACCGCACTCTCCGATTTTTTTTTAAAACAATTCCAAAGACAATAATTAGGGGAAAAACACATAAAAAAATAAATGAATGCTACACATTTTAAATTGAGCCAGCCGGGAGATATCACACGAAGATGAGGCCTTTACAACTCTATTAATCAAAATTCTAAAATTAATGAATTGAGTACATGCATGCACTTATATATGTAACACGAACATGAGTGCAGTTAATAATATTATTATAAAATAATTCATTTGATATCAAAGTGGGTTGATCCTTAAGAATATATGTACGTTTGATATTTATTAAAGTAAGGGCTTGAGATGATTTTAAATCTTACAATACCTAAGGATTTCAAAAGATGGTTGAATTTTCAGATGTAAATGAGGGTAATATTTTTTTTCACACACAGAGGAAGAAATATAAATAATAACGTTAACAGTTGAAATACCTATATGCAAAGAAGTTTCAATGACATCAAATATGTTTCATAAACTTAAATCAATACAACTAGAGTCGTTTGAAATACTTTAATGAAACTACTAGAACACTAGTTCTTTGTATAAAGAAATTTTATTTCATAAACAAATTCATTCCCCAACATCCATGAAATAATAGGACCGGGAGATTTTTTTATTTTTTTTTACAAGTTAATTTGAAATCGGGTGAGTAAGATAATAAAATAGAAAAACTTTGAATGGAGCATAAAGCTTATGGTCTTGCTTAGAATTGCGAAGAGTTGTAAGAAATGGCTATGATTGCAAAAGTTAAATCACATAAATTGAGAGATATTTACACAATTGATACCATATAATAATTAATATTTCCATCTAGATGCACACACCCATACAGAATCATTTTAAAACCAAAAATTCATATTTTTAACCTTGTAGTTGTTTATATTATCAATCGAGAAAAAGAAAATCCCTTTTATGATACAAACTATTATAATTTATTTTGATAACACATAGATCAAAATTTCTGTTCCTCTTTGGAATATTCAATAAAAGTATGTGCAGTTTTTCTTGTACAAAAACCATGCAAATATCAATTCAACCTCTTCATTCTACCCCAAAAATGAAAAAAAAAATTAAGATCAACATTAAAAATAATTTACCTTGACAGTTTATGGGAACACAACCAATGATTTCAAAATCTTTCAACCTTCTGTTCGAATTTTTTTTTTCATCATTTTCTTTTACTAAAATAAACGCGAACAAGAATAATACAACTTATTTGCATGCACGCATGGATATGTAGTATGACTTTGCATAATTAAGATTTAGTGTATGCTATAAGTTCACTTAATGCATGGTCTTTGACTAAACTCAATCACACCCCTAAACAAAAAAAAAATACGATATTCAACATGAGCTACAAAATAAGAAATTTAATCCCAAATCAAAATAGTATAATCCAAGTAATAAACCGCGGATAAATCGAAATTTCAACTTGTCTCGTCATGAGAGAAAACTGAAAATAAAAGCAAGGTCCAACATATAAAATAGTGCAACAAGTCTAAAAGGGTTTATCTTAATGCTAGATAAAACAAAGAATCCTCTCCCTCAATCCATAGCCGGGTCATCCTCCGAGGAATTCATTTCCTTCGGATCCTCCTCTGACGAAGTATCTTCTGCCGAGTCATCACCCACATCTATCGAATTTTCTTCCGAACTTCCCGCTGGAATATGAGGTGGCGTAGGTGGTTGGGGTTGCGGCGGTGGTGGTGGCGGTGGTGATGGTGGAGCGAAGTAGTGTGGATGACCCCACATTGGCTCACCATGGATAAAGTGTCTGTATTCCCTTAATAGAGCCTCCACGTAAGTCTCAAATTGAACCCGTGCTATCCGGTGAGGAGAATATAGTGACATTCTTTGAAACTCCTCCATTGCAATATCTCGTCCCTTCTCTGGTATGGTGTCACGAACCTTGCGGGCTGCCTCGGTTTGATGTAGTAAATCCTTAGGTGCCACGTGATCCCTCCAGAGATTACGCATTGTCACAATATAAAAAAACACCCCCGCGTGAATGTCCCATTCATAATACCAAAAGTTATTCTCCTCCATCGACCTACAGAAATGATAGAGAAGCTCAGAAGTCTTTCTAAGTTCTTTCTAAATTCGAGAACTAAATTCAAAATGAAATAAACATTATATCACCCCATGAATTTAAACAACAAATTTCAACATAACCACCAAAAATTCACATACTCAATCAACTGAAAAATGAAATCTTATACCTTGATACTGGGGCGCGTGGTGACTGAATGACTCATGAAATGAATTTAAATGCATGAATAATTCACGGAGTCTACAGGAAAGTAAACCTGGCTCTCATACCACTATAACACCCTAAATTTCTTAAAGTGTTAAACTGATTTTTAATGATTTTAATTGATGCGGAAATGTGAGAAAAGAATTTTTTTTTTAAAACTTAAATAATAATCTAATTTAATTATTTAAAACATTGAGCTAAAAATAAATGCATGAAGTTAACAAAATAAAAATTTATTCAATACAGTAGAATAGAGATGAAACTGAAATATTTTTATTTGAAAAATTTATGATAAGTTGTAAAAATAAAATAAACTAAAAGACATTAACATGAGTAGATGTCTAAGAAGCAACATGATCCATAAAACATTGATTTAGAAATAACATAATTTAAAGAAATTTAAACTATGATATGCGGAATAAATGAGATTTGACTTGAACTGTCATTCGATCCTCCACACGCCACCAAACTTAGTTACCTGAAAATGTTAAATGAGAGGTGAGCATATATAAAATATACTCAGTGTGGAAAATTATACAGAGATTTGCCTAAGTTAATAAAACAGCAGCACACATATAACTGATACGTACTGAAAACTGATAGTACCTTAGTACCGAAACATGATAGTACATTAGTACTAACTGAATCGCATAGCGACATTGACATTTGTGCACAAATACTGAGAGCCAAATAATGAATGAACATATAGTCCAAGAGCTCATTGATAGTAACATGATATACGGCAAACACGTGATATTAAAATGAGCAAAAATATAAATCAACGGCATAAAATAAATGAATCCCACACCTTAATTGAACTGAAGAACTTCGGGTTAAGCACTAACAATAACTTAATGTCTTAGTCGCGCCGCACCTAGAATATCAAATTAAATAAGACCTATAAATGAATGTTTGATTTTAAATGCAAACTGACTTGAAAAGAGCATGAAATTAAATAATGAAATATTCCAAATTTCTAAATGGGTTTTGTATGGAACGTGACTGTGAACCAGAAATCCAAATTAGATGCAAGCTGAAGAATGAGTAATGTGTTATTACAACTATGAGTTGACCGAAAATTATTTGGATAGCTTATGATAATTTTATTTAATTAAGACCATGCTAAATTAACTATTCCAATGAAATTTGATTGATAAGAGAAATCTGAACATGACTATCATTTAATATTTTCTTCTTTCACTTTTAGATGAAAATCATATGAAACTGAAAGTTGATTAAAAAAATATAGACACAAGAACTTTGAATACAAAAAGAAAAAACTAGAATTAATCCAACTATTAGTCCAATTAATTAAACTTATTTCGCAAAGATGTTCGCATAAAATAATATGATTAACTACATTTTTTTTTATCTAGTTATATATAATCCCATTAACGTATGTCGAATGATTGTATATAAAATAATTAGGTCCTTAACCATCAACTTTAGCATTATTTATTAGAATTTAATCCATTACTTAGAAATTTACCCATCGTGTGTCACTTATAGGAGTTGTGCATGAATATTACTATGAAAAGATAAATTTAATTAACATCATCTTTAATCCATCAATTACTTGAAATCCTAAACTAAAATCGATTATTACTACCTTAAATTATCTTTCCAATAAGTTCTCATCATCTCTGACCATACTAATTTAAATATTAATAATAGTAAAATAGACAATTTGATTAACCTCATTCATTAACAAATCCAATAATCTACTAAATCCAAAGTTAAAGCTGTAAATTAAATTAAAATCCATCAATCTTCTAAACTCTAGACTACAGCAACCACGGAACCAATGATCATAAATTATTGGTAATAACTTTGGAAATAGTTTTTTTTAGCATAACACATAAAATCGAACCATCATGAGATACATAAATTTAAAATAAAGTAGGAGATCAATGATGGAGAGAAAAAATAAATAAATAAATAAAAAGTTTATGTATAGGAAGTCTCGATGATGTGCTTATTAAGAATCAAAATGTGTATATGATTTTATTATTATGATGCATGCTTGGAAAAAAATAAAATACTAAATTATCAAACTTGAAATATTAGAAAAAACGATTACCTCTGACACCCTACCAATCCTCTTTAAAGCTTGAGATTAAGAATCTCCTTGAAGTAGCGGCGTTAAAAAAAAATGGCGTAAAGGCTATCCTCTTTAGGGAAACTATTGAATTGATATATCAATGAATTAGGGCTTCATTTTCCATTTTAAAACAAACCACAATATGGCAAGGTGCATTGGTTGATCTCTTTTCCAAGAATAAACGAGATGCTAGGTTTTTTTTTCAAGAGAATTGACTCCCCCTTTTTTTTTCAATTATAGTCTAAAACTTTCGAATCCCTTGCATTATGAAATGGTGTATAATAAAATTCAACATTCTGCTGAAATTAAGGGGAAATTTGAAAATAATTTCAAGTCGACCAATTTTCCTTCTTGAATAAAAGCTGAGATTCCTCACCATTCCGAAATAACTAAAATTTTATCATAATACAAATCAAATCTTTATGACTCATTATATGCAAATGGTGCGTGCTATCATTCGGTACCAATATTTAAATACATTGAATAATTAAACTTAACTAAAATAATATTAAGTTCTTCTAGGCCTAATTTAAAATAATGAAAATATTTTATCTCAAAGCATGAACATATGCACGGACCTTTGTATTTTTTTTTAAATTCATGCAAAAAATGATTTTCTATATGATTTTAATAAATAAATCTTAATTCACTAAATTAAATTGAATATATATATATATATATATATATATATATATATCTAGGGGCGTGACCTAGACTGTATCATAACTCGAACATTTAAAATTCACAAATTTTGATAAATCACATAATTGAAGATAAATATTTTATTTAGACAGTGATTGGAAAAACGGGTTGTTACAGAACTCAAGTTATATAGTGAATTTATCCCTTCTGTGGAAGGAAGAGAGGACATAGAAGTATTAAGGCTTCGAATATCCATAAAACTGATTGTGTGATGTATTGCTTTTGCTTTCTTATCGTGCTTATCTTTAAAGTTTGCGTACAAGCTCACACACAACTTATGTCATTGTGACTCAAATTGAAAATAAATAAGCTAACCAAGTCAAAACGAGTCAAGGGCCCCTAAAGTTTTCCGTATTAATTTTCAAGTTTTGAATTCAGTTTATTCACCCCCTCCTTTAAACTGAATATGACTCGTCCGGGACCAACACACATACTTAATCATTTATACCAAATAATCATCAAATTCACCACTATTACTGCAAAACTCACAAATACATCAAATATCCAAAATGATAGCATAATGAGCACAAAAGCTATGAAGCTCACACAACTTATCAACTTAAACATCATCAATTCATATCCAAAAGTTGTGTAAAATACATAGTTGTTAATAATATCCGATTTTTCTCTTTTGACGAAGAGAATTCAATCAACTCCTCCACGAACATATTCTTTTCAAAAAGAAACTTGGTGAGATGTTCGTACCAAGAACGTGGAGCTTGTTTGAGACCATAAAGGGCTTTCTTCAACTTATACACAAATTCAGGATAATTGGGGTCTTCAAAGCCTTTAGGTTAGTTGATGAACACATCTCTTGTTAAGTACCCATTCAAGAAGACACTTTCAACATCCATTTGATAGAGTTTGAACTTTATCTAGGTTGCCATTGCAAGCAACAATCGAATTAATCGAAGCCTTGTGACGGGAGCAAACATCTCATCGAAATCAATTCCGTCAACTTGCGAATAACCTTAAGCGACCAATCTTGTTTTGTTCCTGATTATGTTCCCCTCTTCATCGAACTTGTATTTGAAGATCCATTTTGTGTCTATCCATTTGCATCCTTAGGTCGTGGAATAAGATCTCATACTTCATTTTTTTTTCAAACTGCAAGAGTTCTTCATGCATAGCACGGATCTAATGTTCATCTTTCAAGGCTTATTTAACATTTTTTTGCTCAACTGTGGATGTGTAGCACACATTTGCAATCAGTTCTCAGTAGTTCTTTTGAACTCCTCTTGTTCGAATTCATTCATCCATTTCTCCAATGATATCAACTGCTGAGTGATTTTTCTGAACACCCTTTGAAGGCTTGCAAATATTAGTTTTCTCAAGTCCTGATTTAGTCTGATCCCTGTCATTATTGTTGTTGGACACAGACACCAAAATAGTAGTTGTTACTTCTTCATTAATCGGGGAATCATCCTCAGTAAGGACATCTAATTGTTCCTGGTCATCAATCACGACATTAATTGATTTCATAACAACTTTAGTTCTCTTATTGAACACACGATAGGCTCGACTATTTCTTGAATATCAAAGAAATATACATTCATCTCCGTTGGCATCAAATTTGGTAAGATAATCTCTATACTGTAAAACGTAGCACGTATTACCAAAGATGTGAAAATATTTCACATTTGGTTTCTTTTCTTTCCACAACTCATACGGAGTAGTTCTGGTTTTGGGTCTGAGGGTATACTCTATTTATGACATGGCATGTTGTGTTTACTGCCTTCGCCTAGAGGTTGTCAAGCACACTTTTTTATTTCATCTTAACTTTTCTCATTTCTTGCAGCATCCTATTCTTTCTTTCAACACCATTTTGTTGTGGTGTTTAGGAGCAGAAAACTCTTGTCTGATGCCTTTTTCTTCATAGAACAGTTTGAAGAACACATTGTCAAACTCACGACCATGATCACTTCTTATCCTTACAACATTGATTCCTTTCTCAACTTCAAGCTTACAATACAACTTCTTCAAAGTTTCAAAGATCCTGCATTGTCCCTAAGAAACCCACCCATGTGTACCTGGTGAAGTCATCCACACAAACAAAGATAAATCACTTTCGACCAAAGCTTAAAATCTGGACCAGACCCATCAAATCCATGTGAAGTAGCTATAATGCAGTCGAAGTAGTGACCTTCTTAACAACTTTATGAGAGATATAGATTTGCCTTCCAATTTGAAATGGACCACACACCTTTTGTCGTTCAATGTTTAATCTAGGAACACCCATTACAGCTTCAATTTTAATAAGTCTCTGCAAGTTCCGATAGTTGATATAGCCAAGCTTTTCGTGCCACATATTTACTTCACTCAGCTGAGACCTAAAACATGATCTATTTATATTGAGAAAATGGCAGTTGTCACGCAATCTATCACCCTCCATCAACTGGACATTTTTCTCATTTTTAACCAAACACTTGTTTTTTGTAAGGTGAACAAACAGACCTTGGTCACATAACTAACTAATGCTAATTAGATTAACTTTTAAGCCATCTATCCATAACATAATCTCCAGGCTAGGCACTCCAGGGACATTTAATTATCCTCATCCAAGGACTCTTCCTTTAACTCCATTTCCAAACGTTACAGACTCATAAGAATAGTTTTGTTGAAGGTTTATCAACATGCTTTCATCTCCGATCATATATCTCAAACATCCGCTATCAAAGTATCAGCTACTCTTTGTATTGATATTAAGAGCAGTGTGAACCACGTAATTTTTGTAGTTGTTCCTAGACATGTTTCTGCCATTATTCCTGCTGATAGGTTGAATTAGCTGAGACAGACCTCTCATTCTCATTCTTCTGAGGTCATTGAGATAACTTCTGCAATGTTGACGTATGTATCCTAGTTTCTCACAATAATGGCACATCAGGGACGTTCTTTTAAGAGACTGCTTTAGATTATGGAACTATCGTGGTGGTCTCTCTTCGTTATAACTCGTCTTTTCAGCTTTAGAGTCTGGAACGTGAGCATCTTTTGTTCCTGATGTTTGTCCTTAACAGAACCCACCAAAGGTTTGTCCGCTATTATATCTGAGCCCAGTGTGATCCTGAGTGTTCTTTCCCATGGAAAGAATTTCATCTGGCTGAGAAGATCCAGAGTTCATCACTCTAACAACCTTTATAAGATTTTGAAATTCACCATTCTGCACTTGGACATTGCTCTTAGAGTGAGGTGGCTCAGTTTGGAGTTTCTTATTTTCAGCGACAAGATTAACTCGTTCTTTCATAAGTTCAGAATTATGTTTCACCAAATCTTTATTGACTTTCACCACCATGATCCAACTAGAGTAAATCTTCTTATAAGATTCAATTGTAGATTCTTCAATAAACTCTTCATTATCACTGCAGTCTGCCTTTTCCTCGGTATCACCATTAGGAATAGAAACTGGTATAGTTACTTCAGCAGAGTTAGCCATGAAAGAAATATGATTGCTCACACATTCTTCATCACTTCCACTATCATTTGGATCCTCATCATCACTCAAGGTAGAGGTGTAGGACGTGTTCTTCCTTTTTAGAATGTTGGCATACTCAACTTTGTAATGCCCTATACCTCCACATTCTCTACACTTGACTTCTCTTTGCTTTTCTTCATTGTCATCATCATTCTTGTTCCTTCAAGGATTAGAGAAACTATTCTTACTAGAGTTATTTTGAGAAGACTTCTTCTTGAATCTTTTTACCGAAGGTGCAATGGATTCTACCAGATTGTCTTTGTCAGGCACAATACTGGGAACTTTCGTATTGGAACCAATCTAAAAAAGCAATGTTTTACTTTTGCATAGTTTCTTCGTCAGTCAAACCCATTTCAAATGTTCGCAAGGACCACATCAATTCTTACAGCTTCATCTTGCCCACATCTTTGGCTTCTTCAATGGCCGTAACTTTGTAGGCGAATCTCTTAGGCAGAGAGCGAATTTTTCGGACAAGTTTTTCCTCAGTAATAGCATCTCCCAGGGCAAAAATTTCATTGCCAATGTCACAGATCTTGGCATTGAAGTCTTCGAGTGTTTCTATTTCATCCATCTTCAGATTCTCAAACCTTGTAGGAGCAACTGCATCCTTCATGATCGAACACTGCTTGTCCTTTCATAAGTGGTCTGAAGAATGTCCCACGCATCTTTAGCTTTGTCGCATGTCGAAATAAGTTTGAAGACATTCATATCTACTACCGAAAAAAGTGCATCATGGCCTTGGCATTCAACCTAATGATCTGATAATCATCATTCTCTCATTCTTTCTCCAGCTTTGTAATAACATATCATTTCTCATATTTCTTCGTTGGAGGATTCCAACCATCAGTCACCATTTTCCAGGCACGTTCATCAATGAAATGAACGAACGCAGTCATCTTGGCTTTCCAATAGGCATAATTATTGCCATCAAGGAGCGGGGGTCACACTGTCGACGCTCTTTCTTTCATTGTGTCCATCTCATCAAAATAAACACAAAACATGGATTAATAAACCCAAGATCACACCTGTATAACTGGTGACCCGCTCTGGTGTCAATTGAAAAACTATATTTCATGCACTTATGTGTTTAAGCTTATTGCATATATGTGTTCTTGAGGGTGACAAACAGAAGCTAGAACAAATAAATAAAAACAGTAAAAGTACGCAAGAGATTGTTAACCCAGTTATGTGTTTAAGCTTATTGTATACATGTGTTCTTATGCTTTCACACTTCTTGTTGACTTGATCTCCAACCTTCATCAACTTGGAAGGTGAATTAGGGTTTGTGATTCTTTACATGTTGGTTTAGATGCTTTCCATATAGTTGGGGGGTCTAAATCAACTCAGCATCTACTTCCTGAGATAGTTAAATGATCAGATCTATGCTTCCAAAACAAAACCGGGCAGGATCTATTCAATATGAAAACTGCCATATATAAACTGTTTCGGGGACGCTCCTGGAACATCAGAGAGAACAGTTCACACCATGTTCCTTACTTTGCACAGTGAAATCATCACATCACATCAAGAACATGTACTCGAACACTTTATCGAACATAAATCGCCAAAACAAACATAGTGCTAAGAAATGGCACTAACAACATATTTAAAGATGGAATTATCCCTCGTTATTCTGCAAAATTCTTATAGTAAACACTCTAACAAAATTTTTATTAAATCCTATTAGAATAAAAAATGATAAAATCGGAGCAAATAGTCAACAAGCAGCACTACTACATTTAACAGAAAGCACTACTACATTTAATAGAAAATCTCAAAATTTTGAAAATCGCCTTAAGTTTTGTTTTTAGATATAATTATGTTTTGAAAAAAAAAAATTAGGGCCATGGACAACGCCCATCCTAAACATGCTCCAGGGCCAACCCTGTTTTATGTTATATTGTACTCATTACTCAGTATGTTGAAATTTGAAATAGGCTCTATAATTTTAATTTTAATTTTAATTTTTAAATAATACATTGTATTCAATGAGAAAAAATATATAAATATTTATTGTGTGATTTGTTGTTTAGTTTGATCTCTTTTTTTATTGTTTAAGGCGTGGACTATATGTTGGGGGTTGTACTTTTGTTTTCTAGAGTTTTTAAATAGTGGGAGTTGTATTATAGTTCGCTAGACTTTTAAAATAGTGGGAGTTGTGAGGGTAAAAAAGTCTACAGAATATATATTTATATTTTAATTAATTTGGAGGTTGTAAGGTGGAAAATTGGGGGTTGTGAATAGAATTATCCTAAATAAAATAAAAACTTTGAAAAATCGGATAGGGGAATTTGATCTATTGCTCTCTTTGTTGATTTCAAAAACTATGGCCATTACGCCAACTTCACATTTAAAATATTTTTACAATAATAACAATTACAATAATAATAATATGAAAAAATTTGGGCCCCTATCTTTTTCGGTTTTTTTTTTTCGGGACTGAAGGGACTGATTCACTTGCCTCAAGTACGGAGCGGTCCTCAGAAGATCAAAGTAAAGCAACGCAACGGATAATTCGAAAAATTCTATACTACCTCATCGATGAATTATTTTAAATCGGTTAATTTTATGATACGTGTTCCATTTCTACTTTTTTATGTCTTGATTGGGAGTGAATATATTATGGCACAAACACTTGTTAGAATATCAACGATTTAGGATAGTACTTCATGAGGTAGCATAGAACTTCCTATAATAAAACATAGCGACGGTATCTGCAAACATAGACGATACTCTCCTATTTCGACGGCTCTCCTCAACCAGCACCTTGAACTACCTTTGTGGGATCCAATTGGCCACTACAATAGCTTGAAGAGACAGCGTTGATCCCTTGAAACGCTCTCCAAACTTGACAAGGCTTTAGCACAATTGGTTTCTCAAAGACAGCTGAATCCACTGAGAGCATAGTTTTATAGTCATCTCCAAGATTTAAGACATTCCTACTAGGTTTATCCCATGGATTCCACACCACTGCACAAAAACCTCGTATCTCGACATGACAAGACACAACACAACACGACACAAAACATGATGGAGATTCAGCAGAACTAACCAGAATCAGGGAGGCCTTGTTTGTGCAGCACGAACGTCCTCTTCTTCCCGTGGTCTATGACCGCGATTTTCGAGGGTGTGTTGAAATAGACGCGGTTAACCTACACACACGATCGGGTAAACAAGAACGCAATTTTCAAGAGATTACCAGTATATCTAAAAACAATGGCTACCTCTCCATCAAAAGTAAGAGCATCTGCTTGCTCTGTGAACCTCTTCTTATGCAGCAAATTGTCCAAGAAATCGAGCGTCTCCAAACCTTCAACGCGCACCTCACTGGCAAATACGCGAAATGAAGCAGCATAAGCAAACAGTACCTTAAACTACATGGGACAGACAGAAAACATGAGCAGAATCGAACAACCTGATATCAGAAACTGATAAGTGATTGCGCATTGCAAATGTAAACGAAAAGGGCTTATCACCAACGTTCCTCACTGAAGGTGATAGAGTGAGCTTCCCTGGACTAATGGAGATCTTCAACCGCAGCTCAAATCTACAAGACAACGTGTATGCTTTTGAGAGAGATGGCGTTCAAAACAGGAGATTTGCGCTTATGTTTCAAGTGTTGGAAGATGCTGATAATACCTACAAGGCCAGAGTTTTGAATCTTTGTCTGAAGATTCTAACAAGAGATTAACAGATGATTGGCTGCCGTTGGTGTCTTGATCGAGATCAGGGCTATAATCTAGTGACCATAATCTGTTTTTGATGTATTCATACTGCTCAAATTGTCCCAAACTACTAATCTGATCGAGATTGTTTCAGACAGAAACTAATGTTTAGGCCTTCTGTATATGATCAAAATCATGAGAGAGAGAGAGAATCAATGAGCCCACCTGAGGAAAGCAGATGGAAATTCCACCCAAGATAGCTGTAGGTGATCTCCCAGTAATCTGAAGTTTAATGAAGAACGCGTTTGAATCCCACATAATCATATACATTCTATAATTCTATGATCAACACACATCACCATGTCAAACAGAGTTTTGATATTCAATCCACATACCTTGTTTCTGACAAACAAAAGCTCTTCGCCACGATCATTCTTCCACGAAACTATCCTTCCACCTTGTAAAACTACCTGTTAAAAAAAATCAACTCAAACCTAAAAACAGTCTTGCGAGCAAGATGATGTAGTAGAGAGAGAGAAAGTGTGTTGTACCTCAACAGATGAGCCACCAGGTTGATGAGAGAGTCTCACCCTCTGGACACCATTGGAATCGCTAACAACACTAAAAGGCATCTGTTTCAATGATCTAAACAATCTCCACCGTCTGATTATTCTCTTGACAACTTCATTATCTTTATCTCCAACACCTTTCCTCTGCTCCAGCTTTCATACAATAAAACATGCAAAAAGGGAAATCAAAAAATCAAGAAACACACAACACAAACACTTGTGCTAAGTTTTGCAAGGAATGGACACGCAATATCACCTTTGCTTTACGGTGTGTTTTATCCCTTTATCCTCTTCGTTTCAACTCGGAATCAGATGTTCTACGAAAGCCCGAATGCCCCATAAAAGTGCAAAAGCTGTTCTTATATAGAAAAAGATTGTGCTGAAAATGTCCAAAAAATAGAAAGAAAGAAAGAAAGAAAGAAAGAAAGAAAGAAAGAAAGAAAGAAAAAAGAGTGGATGAATGATCATCTTATGGCAGAAAGTTGAAGAAAAGGAGAACCATTGAATTTTACTTTGTGGGATGCTAAGAAAGGGCATTACGTTTCTTTTAGGTGATGATGGGAATCTTTCAAGAGTGTAAGTCTGTTTTGTTGGTTGGTTCATTTTGGAGAAAAAAAAAACCTAAGCATTAAACAAAACCTTTGATTGGAATCTTTGAAGTTTGAAAAGAAGATTGAGAAAAGATAAGGGCAAAGACTCAAAATTATGGGCTACACTTCTCACCACTGCCTACGTGACGTGACAAAATTTTGGTTGCAAAATTTGTTCTATGTTTATAGAATATAGCATCTACCTGTTCATTCTCACACATGTATATATAGAGAGAGAGAGATTAAAAAAAATTGTATAAACGAATAGCAGAGACCAACCATACAATTAAAGAACGGTATATGGCTTCCTATTAATTCATTTTCTTTTAAGAACAAAATTCCATCCATGAAACATAGCATTTTACTTTATAAGCAAATTTTCTTTTTTTATTTATTTATTTTTTGTGATTTTTCAAAGATGCTCAGATAACATATGATTCAACAAAGAATTCCTTGTTCTAATCCTGCCCAACAGGGATGGCTCAAAGTGTAAAAAGAGAATTAAAAAAGGCTGCACTTCAAAAGTATTGATCAATACAATTTACCATAATTGATAACTATCCAGATGTTTCTCATTCAGACAATAAAAATGATTTAGAACATTTCAAAATTTGGTAATAACTACTAAATCACAAAATTCTGGGTGAAAAAAAAATGGAAGCCTCAATCCTGGCTTTACAGAACTACAGCAACAAAATGGCAAACATTACATCCATTCCCATCAAAATGGGTCTCAGTTTGCGCAATCTAATACAGTCGGAGAAGATTACTACTTCACAATAGTAGGTAGTCCTTAGGCAGCTCTCCTATTTCAAAACGGGGTAGCCCAAAGCTAATGCGATAAAGCTTTAGCGAACTTGCCTCATTGTAAATCTGAGTTCGTACTCAAATATGAAACGGTAAAAGACCTTAATGCACAATTGTTTGTCTTTCAAATGCTTCTTCATGCTCGACCTAGCACATAAATCAAATGTGATTCAATCACAAAGGTAATTTATATGGACAGAGATGAACATACCAAAAGGCTAAAAGGTGAAAAAAAAAATATTGGTGCAAAAGCAGTTCAGTCATTTACCTCAACATGTACTTTCCCTTTCTTCTTTGATTTGGCTGCTGGTTCTTCTTTCTCCAGCTTTCTGGCAGAATTCTTCCTCCCTCTCTTACGAGGAACAGATGCATTTTCTTCATCGCCTTCATCATCATCACCATTCATATCATCTGTAACAAATTTTTTTGAGTAAAAGCTAGGGTGTTCAACAGTGTAAATTACCACATATATTTCATTGAAGATAGAAATGAAGCCTTAATGCACCAGTGTCTCTCTCCCAATTTGAATCACAGTAGAGGAGTTGTTATGTTGTCTATTTGTAGAACTATAAAGCAATAAATCAGAACAATCTTACCATTATCATAATCCTCTCTGATTGCAAGACCACCAAAATCTTCCATATCATCCTCCTCTTCAAGTTCCTCATAGCCCTCGACATATTCTATCTCGTGTTCCTGCAATATTAATCGCATGGTACTGTGAGCAACAAATGTGCTCAAAGGAATCAAACAATGAAACCGGTGCAAAGATGTTGATGCATAACCTCCTCCTCCTCCTCTTCTCCTTCACTAATAGTTGTCTTTTCAACTTCCTTATCAAGGATTTCATTGTATTTATCAACGGGGTAATTATAGATATCACCATAGACTCCTTTCTTGAGGCGCTCAAGCAGCTCCTTTTCAATACTCTGTAAAAAAATGTGTGTTAGTCCCGGCAATACATAAATGCTACTAATACTATAACCAGTTTACAGGGTAACCAGGCATACTTTCTCCAAAACTGCTGCCTTCTCAGCCTTTTCCTCTCTTCGAGCTTCTCTCTTCTTTTGTTTTGTTGGCACCGTCATAATTTTCTCTCTACACAAACAGGCAGAGAGTCAAAAGCATATAAAAAATGGATGTAGATTGCTACTAATAGAATTAAGAATTTACATAAAGCATTAGCTAAAGGAAGCTACAACTTACAAAAATGATCACAGTTACAAGTAATAACACTGGAGATGAGTGACAATTTTGGAAACATGTGAGGATATCTAACACTAGATATTTATTTACGAAGATTTCATGCAAAATCACATATGACCACCACTTTCTCTGTGCTTAAAATATAAAATCTAGCCCGATCAATTCTTATTGTTTAGTGAAGCTTAAAAACTAATAAGACATATTATAATGAACAAACTGTGAATCGCCCCTATTGTCACTAGTTCACTTATAGTCCGGTAAAGCTACTCTGTTTTATCTCTCAAAATTTTAATATGTTATTGCTATTTTGTACTCTAGGGTGTTACAATACTTTTCTCCCTTTATAGTCATCTACTGCCTCTTGGTTTTTTACTCCTAGAGTTGTTAGACGGAACATGCATCTCCTAAATAACAAGGCGCTTTCCAAAAGAAAATAAGTAAGGTGAATGGTAAAGGCCCTGAAAATTATTTCTGACACTATAAAAAATGCAGAGACATTGTGCTTAGAATTTCCAGCTAAAAAGGTGCAAAGTTAAAGGGAGACTTGCTGCGTAAAGTTTGCTATGAGAATTGTTATGCAGAATTTTCTTCTAAGAGATTAAATTAGTCCACCTAGAGGTATCATACTTAGAATTTCCACCTAAAAAGATGCAGAGTTGAAGGGAGGCTTTCCATGAAAACTATGCAATGATAATTCCTTGGAACTATCTTCTTGTCAGATATCAAACTAGTCCACCTAGGTCTGGATCAAATTAGTATTTTGTGGTTGCTTCAGAGATTTCAGCCTTCTTTTGTTCTGCTTCATCTTCAGCCTCAGGGATCCAACGCTAAATATTTCAGAAAGTACAGGTTATACCTAATTGGCTAATCCACTTATCTTCTTTGAACACCAAGAGCTATAATTTGTAGAAAACTTCTAGTCATTTTCATCATTTCATTCCTCCAAAAATAATGTTTGCATTAACTGCAAAACCCAAGCTCCATCCAGAAAGACTAACTGTTGCTTGTAAGTTGTAACAAGAACATTACATCCTATCAAGCAGTTGTGACTTTGGCAACAAGAACTCTAGGCTTACTAACATCCAATATGCAAAAAGTAAGAGCAGGTGATGAGTAAGTACCTAATATCTTCTAATTATTTCTAACCAGTCTCAAAACCAAACTATGGATGTTCACATTAAGTCAGAATGATATTCATCTATGAAGAAAAGCAAGTGGTCTCACTGTCAGATGTGGCATGAAACCCGGGGATGAAAAATCAAATAACAAGATATATTCTAAGAAATGAAATAGTTAGCAACTACAGAGACGAGAGAATGGACGAACCTTGTCTTTAAAGCAAGTTTCCTCATGCGTATCCTCATCTGCGTCATCTTAGTCATTCTCTGTTTTGTTTTGTGCACCAATAACTTCGGCCAGTATATCTGTCAAATTGAACGGGCAGGTGAAGGAAGTTCAATACAAAAAGTGAATTTAATTGCCACTAAAACAGTTTTAGAAACAAGATACATATTGATTACCAAGTGCTTGTCAATAATCTCGAGGGCTTTTTCATAATTTCTCGGCAATTTAACTCTTTCCCACAATTTATTAGGCATATGTGCCCTTTCTATAGTCTTCATATACAAATAAAACACTCCTGCAGAAGAAAAAAAACAACAAAAACCCAAAACATTCGGCTACAGAATCAATTAATCAGAAAGAAAAGCAATCATATTTATGCATTTAAAGTATGAATTCAAAGAAAAAGATACCGTCATGATCCCTAATAGTGGCGTATCGACTGTTAGCGAGAGGGCAAGAGCTTCGGTTGCATATCCCAGTCACATTGTAAGGATTCCGACAAAATATCCCAGTTTCAATTCTGTAAGTTTGGTCGAAAAATCAACAAAAATAAACAACTCAAGAACCAAATGGAACCGCCAAAAATCTAGCAAGAAATAGAAAGAAATAGCTCACTTGGCCATGAAACTGCAGTGTTTGTGCCTGATAACTTGCCAGATGACCTCATCGTGCTGCATTTTTCACCACTTAATCGAAGGCTTGAAATATTATACGAATAATCTTTAATCGGTCAACTGATTTGTTCAGAAATACTGTTTTTGAGTAGGAGATAAAAGAATTCTCTGATTTCTCCTACCGTCTGCTGCTGGTGAGTGAGGGTTTAACGATTGGGGAAGAAATTAGGGTTTATAGGTTTAGGGCTTCAGCGGTGGGCCAACACAATACGACTTTGTAAAGAGACCACGATTTCAATAATATAAAAAGCTTTTTCTTATTTATTTAATTAAACTTATAATAATATTATTAGAATTAAATTATATTTATAAATATGATATGATATGATATACAGTATACGGTATACATATATACACACACAGCAATTTTTTTTTTACGAATAAACATATCAATTCTATATAGATATATGTGCGCGTGTGCCATACATCAACTATATGTCACATATATTTGTACAGTATATACACTATTCAAAAATAATTTCGTAATACATAATCTATGTATTTTTATCTGTTCGATACACAAAAATCATATCTCAAAAGTTTTCAGCAAAAGGATTTTCTCGAGTGTTTTTCAAAGAATGAGAAAGAGAGTTTATACTAGTATATATAAATTTCAAATCACATTTTGAAAGTGTCTTTCCTTCGAAAGAATTATGTTTTATACATTTAGTTTTTAAAATAAATAATTATTTGAAACATGAAAATGACAAATGAGATAATCCTTATACTCACAGTGTAGAAATCAAAATGTATCAAGACAAGTATTCCTTAAAACGCATTGAAAATCAATATAACATGTGTTAGCTAAATCTAGCAATGTCAAGAAGATAACAAAAAAAATAAGAGAGAGAAATTGCAACTTGGACAAGCCTAGTCGACAATTTGAGCATGGCACTCGTAAGGGGAGGTGTTAAGCAGCTGCTGGAGCTTCGCCACAAGTTCGCCTCTCGGGACCTCATCCTCCTTCACCTTTGCAACGTCTTTTAGTTTTACGACGCCTTTGCTAAGCTCTCGGTCACCTACAATCACCATGTAGGGGATCTTGGACCCCCTGGCACGGTCTATGTGCTTGTTTACTCTCTTATTCACCATAAATTCAGCCTTCAGCTTGGCATCCCACAACTCACTCACCACTTCAGCACCTAATGATAAATCGTCCCCCAGGATGCTCACGAGGACTTGAGTTTCCGTTGCTCGGATTTCCTGACACGTCGGAACATTAGAATGTCAATGTCACATTAGCTAAGAGAAGCCATTGTATAGTAAGCAAACTACAACGAGGTTACCTCAACAGGATTACATTCTTCAACACGCTTCAATTAAAAATAAGTGTTTATAGCCCACGTGTGAACAGTAGGGTCTATTCCTTGTTTTTAGTGGATCTAAGCATACATATATTGCCATATTGGCGTATTTCAGGTTGGCACATTCAAGTTGCGCTAGGGGACCTCAGAAACAAAATATATCTTCTAATTTCTTCAAACCAGACAGATCGTGTGCATTTATTTGTTCTTCCAGCAAAAGGTAAACTTCTTACTGATGAGAAATGCATACCTGGTTTTTATCTTTTTGGAGTTGCTCCATAATATTAAATACTCTCTCTATTCCTAAGCTGACTCCAATTGCAGGAACCTGTTTTGTGCCAAACATCCCTATGAGATTGTCATAGCGACCACCAGCAGCAATTGAACCAACCTGCAGATCAGCTTTTATGTTAGACTCCTTTAAACATTATGATATGTAGTCTGATTAAAATTAGAAATAAAAAAACGAGCAAGGGGAAAATGTTGGCGGTAGCCAGGTTAAGCAGACAACTAAATTATTCTACATCGCAATGTTTGCAATCATAAGAAAGTAATCTCAAGTAAAAACAATGGAAATTATCAGTGAAGTTTTTCATAAGATCTAATGAGTTGATCTGAGTGCCAACCAATTTTCTTTTCCAAATACTCGCAGTTGAATTTACAATCAAAGAGGAATTTATTCCACCTGCTGATTTTCAAGGAAGCAATTAAATGTACACAAATTATAAAATACCTGCGTGCCCCCTTTGAAAACACTTTCAAATATGACTCCAGTGTAGTAATCCAGACCCCTTGCAAGACTCAAGTCAAAGACTACTCGGTTTATACACTTAGACTTCAGCAGAGCTTTAAATAAAATCTCCAATTCATTCAATGCAAATTCAGCTTCACTGTTCGATAAGAACTCACTGCCTTCCTGTTTTAACGTGGACAATAACTCCATAGGTGATCCTCTGTGTTTAACAAAAGTTCCAATTTTATCAGCGGTCTCCTCAGTTAAACCTTTTTCTTCCACCTATAAAAGTGAAATATATGGAACCTATAAATCTTCAGAGGATATTCCCACTCAATTCAAAGTAAATATCATAGATAAAGATACAGAAAAGGCGACAGCATTTCCTCAGTAAATTCACCAATACTGATATACTTATTTTTATTAGAGGACAGCTAATTTTGCCAGTGTTCCATTGTCAACCTCTCATCATCAGATACATGCACTCACCATTTCCTTTTTAACTTGTTCAAATGTTTGCTTGTCTAGCTTGTCAATACTCGAACAAATAGTTCTAAATTTCTCTTGTGGCACCCCACAGATAGCCAACATGCCATCAAGTAACTTCCTGTGATTTAATTTCACCTGAAAAAATACATTTTAAAAACAGTAAAGATGAAAATAATTTCCCGAATTATTAGTAATAAAAGCTGGAGTTGAGAGATCTGCAAAGCAACAAAAAATTTCTAACACTGTAAAAACTTATTCATATACAATATTACGTAGTTGTAGTGAAACAACAATATCATAAAGAGAGTAGAAGTTTACCTCATAATCTCCAATATCTAGCTCATCAAGCAACTCTGTCAAGATCTTTATGACCTCAAAGTCTGGCCCCATTTTTTCAAATTGACCAGCAACATCAAAGTCACATTGATAGAATTCACGATACCGTCCGTTAGACGGATTGTCCCTTCGGTAAACTTTTGCTATCTGGTACCTTTTGAATGATGTCAAGCCATTCATAGCAACATATCGAGCAAAAGGAACCGTGAGGTCATATCGGAGTGAACAAAGTTCTCCACCCTGCAGAGTATTGTATTGAAGTTAAACTGAAGACAAAAAGAAAAAAAAAATTGGAAGGGAAATACTATTTTACTCATAAATATTCCTGGTGTTCAAAATGCTGATATATGTCAATGAGACTATGCTTGTAACACAAATTCTCAAAACTGAAAAAAGACCATGCACAGACATCAAATATACACACAGAGATCAAACATCAAGACATAGATGATCAAACAAGCTATGATACATCCATCCAATATTCAATGCCATGAATTGGCAGCGTTCAAGATTAAAGTTCAAAAATCAGACTTCCAAACATTATTAGCACTCGAATAAATTTCTCAAAAGGCAAGAAAACAGTAAATGGCTCGAAAGAAACAAGAAGCTCACCTGGTCAGCAAGGTCATATATCAACTTTGAGTCTTCCCCATACTTCCCCATAAGAGTCTCTCTCATTTCAAAGACTGGGGTATCTAAACACATGGCACCATGCCTTTTGAAAACCTCAGCTATAATTGCAAAAGCTTTCTCTCTGACTGCCATCTGCTCTTTTGCAAAATCATGGGTACCCTGCACATGAGACACAGAAGAGTATGTAATATAATGTGGAACACTTTTGCTTCAATGTTCTCTTAAGCAAAAAGATGAATAGAAACATGAATGACAGACAGATCGTGCGCATACAAACTGAACAAACAAAAAAAAATCCTCAAAAAGAGTCCACGGAGCCCATAACCCATCAATTAAAACACCGCAATAAGTTTGTGATAATTATTTTTAAATGGCCATACAAAATCTAGTATTAGCAGATCATCTCTTGCAATCAAATGCAAGCATGACCAATAATATGCCATAACAAGGTTTCTCGAGCAATCAATGATAAAGATGAATAAGATTTAATTTGGTTTTAATGGTAGTAACTACTAACTAGTAACAAAGTTTAGCTTTTGTATCATATAAATCCCACAAACAACTTCTCATTATCATTATAGCTTCACTTAAAAAAGGGCAGGCCTTGTGCAGTTGTGCAGTTCTTGGGAGTACTCTCTGTTTATATAATTCGTTGCTTCTCATCAAAGTAAATCGGGAAAATATAAGAAACCTAACAGGATTAGTACATAGACATGATAATTGGGGATAAAACACATTCTTCAGCTTTTCTTGAGCAAAGCTTACTGATTATTAAGAGATTAAATCAGTCGTCTCAGTGATTCATGCTCCAACATTTTTTGCAATAAGCTCCAACAAGAGAATGCCTAAAAGACATATCATTAGTGCGGACCTTTTGCAAATGCCAAAAAAGAATGGCAGCGTTATACCTTAGGTAGCTTTGGAAGCCTTCGGCTTTCATTGCTTTCTACAATCTCTTTCACTTTCGAGAGGAGATCATCAAAACCCAAACCCTTTGGATCCAGTAATGACTGAAAATCCTGAGCGAATTTTTCTAGGTCAGACTTTGCATCTCCGCCAAGCAACCTATCCTTGAGGAACTGCATGAGAGCAGCAGTTCCCTTCCCCAAAACAACTTTCTTTTTCTTCTCACTCTTCTTCTTATCAGTTTTAGGATTATCCACAGATGAAGGCTCACTCATACTCCCATTTTCCCCTCCAATTCTATCTATAAAAATCTCACTTCCGGCAAGTGAAACAAATGCAGCTATAGCCTCCAATGAAACAACATTCCTCACCGCATCTAGTAATTCATACATTTTGTGCACGCACAAAAGGTAATCCTTTTTGTTAAGAGCAGCTAGAGAAGATGCGCACAACTCTCCGAGAGCACCAGGACGCGGGGATTGAGCCGTCAACGCTGAGTACAGACGAGATTGTAATTCCACATCAGAAATTGAAGTGCTAACTAGAAGCTCGGTACGACGGGCACTGTTATCCCCCAAATTTGACAGAGACAAAGCCAAAGAGAATAATGCATTCGACATAACCTTTGCCGAGCCAACTCTGAACCCAGAATTCAACTGAACTCTAGTTCTCGAGTGGAGTGATCGAGAAACCTCCCTGAAATCTCCATGGACTGACGGAATCTCTGCCACGGTGTACTGCGAAAGCTTCTTCCCCGAATTAACCAACTTCGAACCGTTAAAAAATACTTTAAAATCCGCTGCAACAGCAACGGCGTCCTTCGCAGATGAACCGTCTCCGGAATCCATCAAATTGAACGGCGACAAGTCAGCTCCCAGAGCCTCACACGATAAGGCTGCAACGGCATCAGCGATGCATGAGAACGCAGAAGAGCGGTGATCGATGATAGCAGAAACGCCATCAATCGCAGCAACAGCGTAATCGATCAAAACCAAATCATCTGATGCGATGTCGTTAAGCGTATACTCCGAACTGAGAGCATTTTGTTCGAGGATTTCGACCACTTGAGCACAGGCAGAAGAAGAGGATGAAAGCAAAAGCTTGTTCAACAGGAGGACTACAGAAGCCCTAGCTTCCTCTGGCGTGAAATAATCGGGGATGGAAAACGAGAATTTTGCGTCGGAACCGGAAGAGGACGAGCGACGAGATAGCGCGGAGGAATCTATGGCAATGCGAGCAAAGCCGTTCGCGACTTCGAACACGGAGGAGGGCGTAAGAGAAGAGCCTTTGCCACCGATTGTCACCGCGCGCCTCCCTGCCGCCGCCGCCATTGCCGCAGTGCTGCAGGAGAGGTGGGAGAAAAAGAGTTGATGAGAGAGAGAGTGGGAATCGGGGGTTTTCGCAAAAGGAATATTTAGTGGACCGATTTTTAAGCGCTTTACCAAAATGGAAACCCCAGCTCTTAATTGGGCCTAAAGTATCTGGTTGGACTTAATGGAAGCCCATTTAATTAATAATTCTGTTTATTTTGGTCGCAAGCCTCATTTCATTTGATGTTGTTAATATCCTTTATGAAAATTATTCTAGAAAAAAATCAAAAATGTTAAGGATTAAGAAAGAAATAAAAATTGCTCAAAACAAAAAAGAAAGACAGAAAATATTTCCAGTGATAGAGAGAAATTTCTAAGGGCAAATATTCAGAGATAAATAAATAATGAAGCAATAAACAAAATGAATAATTTTGACTTTTTGTTCAAAACTTCCATAATTCAATCCTTCCAATTAAGAAGTCGTCTCGCTATTTACCTCTTTTATAAAACGTGAGGGACCGGAAAACATTAGAATTCATACATTATAAACGAAAAAGAAAAAAAAAAGATTTTGAAATAGAGAAGCTCCACTCAATTCGATTCGAGGACATCACAAAACGCAATTGGGGGATAATAGAGTATCATTTTAGTGTGGGTAAAAACTCATATGCATAAGGTGCATGGGTCGACCATGAGACGGATTCGCTCCGACCTGGGCCGACTCGTATCTGACCCGTGCAAAAAAAAAAAAATTACCACCCATAGTACCAATTCGAATACTAAATAGTACCAATTCGTGTTTTTTTTCCTATTTTTTGGGGGTGTTTTTAGGGGTTTATTTTATATTTTTGGGGTTTTTTTAAGGATTTATTTTGTGTTTTTTTCGGGTTTTTTGGGGGGTGTGTTTTAGGGGTTTATTTTCTTTTTTTAGGGTTTTTTGGGGGTGTTTTTAGGGGTTTATTTTGTTTTTTTAGGGTTTTTTGGGGTGTTTTTAGGGTTTATTTTCTGTTTTTTATGGGTTTTTTTTTGTGTTTTTAAGGTTTATTTTCTGTTTTTTATGATTTATTTGGGGGGATTTTTTAGGGATTTATATGTGTTTTTTTAAGAAAAAAATACAAAGAAAAACAGAAAAAAGTAAAAAGAAAACGTAAAAACAAAACAGAAAAAGAAAAAAAAAAGACGCACACGCGCCTGTGGCATATGCGGCGGGGGGGCCTTGTGCACAAGAGTCATCCCCTTTAGGCAATGTTTGGTATACTGGTACGGATATACCCACATTAATAAAATCTGGATTGCTTTGAAAGATAATTGCGTATTAGCTATTTTAATGTGTGTTTGGTTATTAAGATAAATATACTAAGATTGTTTCACACATCTGTTTGGTACATTGTTTTATTTGGTAGACTAAGTTCTGGAATGAGTAAATTAGTTTAGGCAATGTTTGGTAGCCTAGATAAAGGCATATATACTAAGATTGCTACGCCAGAAACTGTATCCGAGGGGGCGTCGGATACATTATCCAGCCGAATCAGTAAATTACACCCCGAGCCTCGCGTTAGGACCGGGCCTCGCGTGAACGAATAATGGCTACCAAACACACGGTTCTTGCTGGATACCTATACTAATATGCCTTTATCCAGGCCTACCAAACATTGCCTTAGTGTGAATTAAACTCCATTGCAAATCTTATTAAATTTTAAAAAAAAATTACAATGGGATTTTTCTGCTAGAATTTAAAATTAAAAAAAAAACATTTCATCAGAAATAATCCCATTGGAATGAACGGTAAAAAGTTTTAGCGGATTTTCGTGCAAGTGAATTTCACCTCTAGAATTTGGGTGTTTTGTTGTAGTGACCTTTTCAATATTCTAATATTGTCAAAAAAAATTAATTTAATAAAAAATTTCATTATATTTAATAAATTTTAAAAATTTGCCCTCCTATATAGTGTAGGGCTGTAGTATCTATTTTATTTTCAATTAAAATTTACCCCGTGCGATGTGCAATGCACGAGGCATTTTATATTTTATATTCTTAAATAAATTTAAATTATTTTATTATTTTATTTTCTATTTTTTATTTTAATTTAATATGAGAATCATAGAGGGAAAAAAAGCTATGGAAAGAATTGTCCATAATTTGAGGGCTCTTTTTTTAAAACTAAAAAAAAAAACAACTAGCTTAATACGATCCCGTATTAATTTTAGGGTGAATTACACTTTAATACCTACATTTTGAGCTCTCTTTTAAAACAAAGTATTTTTTCAAAAAAAAAAATTGCAAATATAATATTTAGTCAATCTTATGGCCCAAAAATTATACATAAAATTATATTTTAAGATTTATTAATTGGAAGATTTTTTTATAACATGGTTGGGGAAATATAAGTATTAAAAGCCAATTAATTACATAAGATTTTATACAAACAAACATTTATTTATTTTTAGTTGATAGCGACAATTATTTATTAGTACTAGTATTACCCGCCTGCGTTGAGTGGCTAAATATAAAACGATGTTATCTGGTCGAACATTAGTGTTCACTCTATGTTTAATTTATGATTTTTCCATATTTGTTTCTATTGTACCACATCATTTTTCAAATACATAATGAAACACAAAATGAGAACACGGAAATTAAAAAAAATAACAATATTGATCATGGATAAAATATAAATATACTAAATGAGATTTTGTGATTTTGAGAATTGAATGAGCATGTTCAATTTGTTATTGTTTAGCTGTTATATTTTTCCTTTTGAGTTTTGGAAGTTGAAATAGAATCGGTACTTGCTTCAGCTGCTTTGTTGTATTGTTTAAATGCTTGCAGTTTTCTCTATTCAAATTGCAAAATGCAGACCTCAATAAATAACACAAAAAAAACCACGCCGACACAGATATAAAAGGTATGTTCTACTTTCTCAATCATCTCCTCCTATTATTGCTATTTGTTTCATTTAAATTTGGGATAAGAGCCAAATAGGCCCCTGAACTTATTTAAGGGGAACAAATAGGCCCTCGAATTTTTTTTGTCTCGATTGAGCCCCTAAACTTTTATTTTGGGCTCAATCAAGCCCCTCCGTCACACCTCTCACAAACGGCCGTTAGTGAGGGCACAAAACGACGTTGTTTTGTGTTTGTCCAAAAACTCAAACCTGAATCCATGACCAGTGCTCTTCTTCTCCAAATTTCCTAAATTTTGAGAATCATTTGCAGGCAGAGATGAAGTGAGGGGAAGGCTCTCGACTGGGAATCCTTGCCCAAAAACGATCGGAGATGGGTGAAGGCCATCCGCAAGGGTTGCAGGGATGGGAATTGAAGAGGAGAGCAGAGGGGGGTTGGGTAGAGGTTGGTCGATCTGTAGTGAGAGGCCCAGTGACGTGCAGGCCATGGGAGGAGCTGCAGACGTCGGAGAACGAACAGGTGGAGAGACAGAGGTTGGGCGAGAGGCTGGTGGGTTGATTGCATCAGATTGGGATGCATGCAACGAATAATTAGCCACTGGAGGGGAGCCATCCAACACCACCTGAGGAAGAGAGAAATGGGGGATTTTCGGCGAAGATGGGGAGATCCGAGAGGGGTTTTTGGAGGAGATAGGTCCGGTAATGAATGGGGGTGATTGGCAGAGTCGCCGGAAGTGGTGGAATCAATCTGGGCTTAGAAAAATTCCGATCGATTTCCGGGAGGATCGGGAAGATCGGCGAGACTTAAGAAATTTGGAGAAGAAGAGCACTATTCATACAAAACAACGTCATTTTGTATAAAACGATGTCGTTTTGATTTCTCACTGACGGCTGTTTGTGAGGGGTGTGACGAAGGGGCTTGATTGAGCCCAAAATAAAAGTTTAGGGGCTCAAATGAGACAAAAAAAAAATTTGAGAGCCTATTTATTCCCCCCAAATAAGTTCAGGGCCTATTTGACCCTTATGCCATTTAAATTTCATTGGCTCTCAATTTTTCATGTTTCCAATTATCACATCAAAATGGGGGTAAGGATGACGTGCTACTTTAATTTATTTGTAAGTTGAAAATGTATAATTTAAGTGTGAATAACAATAATAAAAATAATGTAATACTAAGGGGGGTGTATTGGATTGAGATTTCGTTGGATTTCGTTGGACTTTTAAAATCCGGGTGTATTCAATCCAGACTTTTAAAAGTCCAACGAAATTCTGGTGTATTCAATCCAGACTTTTAAAAGTCCAACGAAATCTTGGTGTATTCAATCCAGACTTTTAAAAGTCCAACGAAATCTTGGTGTATTCAATCCAGACTTTTAAAAGTCCTTTAAAATTCTGCGGTATTCAACAATCCACCGACTTTAAAAAGTCATTGATTTCGTTGGATTTCAGCTGGATTTCACGTGAAAAATACAAAGGATGAAATCTGACCTTTGGACACGAGATTTCGATGGATTTGGAAAACCCAGCGAGCGCTGTGTCCCAGCGGCCGTTGAGGAGTTGAAATCGGGCACCCCAGCCGTCACCCGACCCCAGCGGCCGCTGGTCTTGCCAATGATGGCACTCCAGCCAGCGGCCGCTGGAATCAAGGTCGCTTGATTCTAGCGGCCGCTGGGTTTAATTTTTTTTCGGATACACCGATCGTTGTGTTCCAACGAGCGTTGGCGAGATGGATTTGAAATCCATTGAAATCGTCCGAAATCCATACACGAAATCCGCCAGACTCTGCGTGGAGTTGGGAGACTCTATGTGGAGTCTTGGAGACTCCATGTGGAGTCTATGGATTTATAAAATCCATAAAAATCCATGGACATTTTAAAGTCCAACAAAATCCATCAAAATCCTAATTGAATACACCCCCTAAATAAAATCAACATTTCTTACAAAATAATCAATATCATTCATGGGCCAACAGGATAACTGTTTTTTTACCCAAAAGATTATAATTTAAAGATTTTATTTTTCATCTATAGATATTTATTTTTTTAAGACAAATTTGTTCAAAATATATATTATTAAATAAATTATTCATCTTTCCGTAATATTTTTTAGAAATAAGACAAACAATTATTAATAAGACTAATACCAACACACACCCACACACTGGGTGTACTTTGTAAATTTTTGTAAGGCTCTTCGAGAGAGAGAGAGAGAGAGAGAGAGAGAGAGACTTAAAATTAAATATTCCCAAGTAATAATACAGATTGCTAATACATATGTATATATAATTTATAAATTAATTTTATACAAACAATAAATATTCAGTGTCATAATTTTAATTTAATATTCAACGTGCACCACTTATAATCATTGTGTTAAATGGATTATTTATTTAAATACTTACACACACACACGCTTAGTGTAGCAAAAATCTAATATATTGAGCGGAATTTATTATATTCATTACTTTTATTTAATATGATAAAATCAAATGTGTAATATATACTATTTAATTGCACATTTAATCACATAAATAATTATTGAAATACCATCAGAAAATAAATGACAAAAAAGATGCACAATTCAAACAATGATGTGGACGTTTAATTTCTTGAAAAGTATCACATTAAATACAATTTAGGTTACATGTATATTAGAAAAAAAAAATATAAACAAAAATACGAAATGGGCTCAAACTTCAATTTATTAGTTTATATTAAATATGTCAACCCAAATAATAAAATCAATCAACTTAGGCCCAACCCATTCAATGCATTGTTTAGGAATTAGGGTTGAGACTTGGAAGCCGGAGACTTGAGGTGTTTGTTTTCATTTCCAAATGAAAATTTTTCACTTTTTACTATTTAAAATATCAAAAATATATTTATTTTATTCATTTTCAAATTCAGTTTTCATTTTTTCCAATCCTATATAACCTACTCAATTGTATATATATAATTATGGTGAGACTCATTAATTAAATATTCATCAATTCATCATAACCACACAAATATTTATCTTTTCAGCTCAACCACACATTTCAGATTGAAAATATAATCAAACAAACATATTTCCAGAACCTATAACTCTAAACATTAAATCAGTCATCGTAACAAAATCATCATATTTTTTTAAAAATCAATACACCTCGTAAATTGAACCGAAAATACTAAAAATTAATAATTGATGTTGGAAATAAAAACAAACAAGACCTAAGTCTTCTCTCGATTGAATCTGCCGCCTTCATCTTGCTTCGCATTCCTCACATGTTATATCTCTTTACCTCAATTTTTTTTATAAGCTTATCTTTAAAAAGTTTTCCGTTGCAATTGTGGATAATTTAGAAAATACAATCTTCTTTTTTTTACATTAAATTTTTTTTATGTGACCATGGAAAAAAAAGACATATTTTAAAGAAAAGGGCTACTCAATGCAATTTAACCATTGCAAACAATTAAATCTCCATTTTATTAATATATTTTTTGAAAAACAAAGTACTTTTATTTTTTATATCCTTCTTTTAATTATTTAATTATCAATTGAAATATGTTCAACTCATAATATTGTCATGCAATTTTATTTTTTTTATTTACATGTGTCTATAACATTATTTACTAGTCTCCAATAAATTAAATAAAAATGGTGAAATCATCTTATAAATATTAAAAAAATAATGTAGGTTAATAATTGCATGTAATATATCTTATCCTTATGTAAGTTCAATACAAGACCCATTACTTGATTCATGTTTCCTTATCTCCAAAATTAATTATATTACAAGTCCTATATTTTCTTTACTTTTGTATATTTTTTTATGTATATATATTTTGTTATTGTTTACTCAAGCTTGAAATTTTTTAAATTATTTATTATCATTTATGAATAATTTATATTATTTATACTTAAAATATATAAAATTATCTTTGTGCATTGCACGGGAGAAATACTATAATTAGACAAATAGACAATTCTTCATACAATATAAATAGAGACACTATAACTCTTCATAATACTATCATCCAGATTAATCTGAATCCAAACCATGCCACTATTCATACAGAGACTTCACAACTCTTCGTATGCCATAAATCGATGAATTCATTTCAAAGCTTGTATTAACAAGTCTTAAAATTCTCTCATCTTCTTTTACCCTCCCTAAAAGAAGTCTTTGGTCTTTGAATTAATCTCACCTCTTTTTCTTCTTCCCTAAAATAAGTCTTCATCGGAAATAACCTGAAAACAATTTCGAAAAAGGGAGTGGTGGCAACGAATAATAGAACCATTTATGTTGCGGTAAAGTCCATGTTAGATCCCCTGTATTGCATATCACCGTTGGATTTTTGCCAAGTGTAAATAATTTTGAATTATTTTTTGAGAAAAATAGTTAACCATGGTTCCAGTCTCTTTTTCTTCTTAGAATGTTCTGTTTTTGGTTGACCAAAATTCTATCGGCCAATAGTGTCTGTTGTGGTATCGGCCTGGCTAGGGCTTACACTTTTTATTTCCCTACCTCTTGCGGTCCCTCTCACTAGCTATCAAGTAGCATGAACCCTAAATGCTATTACAAGCTTTTACAGAACACTTAGAACTATTACAGAGAGAAGGAGGTCGAATGCAGAGGCCTCAGAGGAGTAGATCAGTTGGATCTACAAGTTCTTCACATGCAAGGCCCAACTCTTGTTAAGATCTGCACAAATGAAGCAAAGAGAGTTAGATCAGAGAGATATCAGTAAAGTAACACCAAGAACAGAAGAGAGATGAAGTAATCAGAGATAAATCAGAGGGACAACGGTGGGAAAAGTGCCTAGGGGCACGATGGCTCAGATTTTCCCATAGGCGGTAGCAATGGCGACTCTGGCGACAGAAAAGAGCCAGACCAAGTGGAAGGGGATGGTGAAACGGATAACCCTCGAAGCACTCACAAGCCCTCTAGCTCAGAGAACAGCACAGCCGACTACACTCATAGGCTAACAGGAAACCACAGTCAGAATTCCAACCAGAGAAACCGAGATCGGCGGCAGAAAGCAAAGAGAGAGAGAGAGAGAGAGCTTTTCAGATTAGGGTTTGAGTACAGTGTGAGGCTTAAGAGAGAAGAGAAGGATCCAGAATGATATAGAGGCGGGGGTACCTTGGGAAGGGGAATCGATTAGGGTTAATTAATTAGAGAACCGGGTAGTGGGCTTAGGGTTAAGTGTTTGGGGCTACTGGGCTTTTGGGCCATAAAATAAATCAATAAATAATAATTAATAAGGCCCAAAAGATAAATGGGACAATGTCAACATTTCCACCTTTGGCCCATTTGATCTTTTCAGTCACCATGGAGTCACCTGCCAAAAAATATAGAGATTATCATCATAGCTTTTCAATTTTTTTTTACTCTAAGTTCATCACAAAGACAGAACTAGAGAAGGAGGAATAGATGCTATGCGCATTTAATCCAGTATCAACACTAGAGACCAACCAAAAGAATTGTAACAAGTCTCTGGTCAGAGAAGCTTGACCTTCATTAAACATGTTACACCTAGCAATAGTACCAAAATGAAATAACCAAAGAGGACTCATTGCCCTTAGAAGCAAAGTTGAGCATCCAAACCCAAGGCCAGGAATGCTCTTCATTCCCCTTTGTTCAACCCAAATCCATATTCAAGGATTTCTTACAGGCAACCAGCTTTGCAACTGGGAGGCATTTTGTGCCCATGTCTGTAGGGTTGTACTCAGAGGTAATTTTATCAAGAAGAACTTCCCCTTTTTCCACAATGTCCCTTATAAAATGAAACCTGACATCTATGTGTTTAGTTCTGTCATGAAACACTGGGTTTTTACAAAGTTGTATTGCAGATTGACTGTCTGAGAATAGCATAGGCTTATCTTCAACAAATTTTATTTCAGACAAGACTCCATTTAACCATATAGCTTCTTTTACAGCTTCTGTTGTAGCTATATACTCAGACTAGTTGTGGACAATGCAACAATGCTTTGTAATTGAGATTTACAACTAATGCATGAACCACAAAATGTAAACACATAGGATGTGGTTGATTTTCTGTGATCCTTATCATTTGCATAGTTATAATCAACATAACCAACACACTTCACACCATCAGGAGATTTAGAGAATTTTAAACCACCGGACATTGTAGACTTTAGATATCTAAGTAACCATTTCAATGCCTCCCAATGAGGCAGACCAGGGTTTGCCATGTACCTACTCAGACATGATACATCATAGGCAATGTCAGGCCTAGTGCTGATCATTAGGTACATAACAGACCCTATAGCATTTGCATATGGAACTCCAGACATCTCTTTTAAATCAGAGTCACTCTTAGGACATTGATCCTTACTAAGCAAAAAATGAGAAGCCAGAGGAATAGAGACATGTTTACAATCTTCCATATTAAATTTTTTCAAGACTTGTTCAACATATGAGGACTGATGTAACACAAGAGTATAATTGTTTCTATCCCTATCAATGTTCATACCTAGGATCTTTCTTGCATCTCCAAGATCCTTCATGCTGAAATTAGCACATAAACAGGTTTGAACATTCTTTACAGTTTTCAGACAAGGACTGATTAGGAGCATGTCATCCACATAAAGAAGAAGAAACATAGGCACATTGGACTGTATATAATATAGACAGTGATCAAACTTGCTCCTAGTAAAGTTCACGCTTTTCATACAATTGTCAAATTTGATATTCCATTGTCTGGGAGATTGTTTTAAGCCATACATAGATTTTTTCAATAAGCAGACATGATTAGGGTGTGTTTTATCAACAAAACCCTCTGGTTGATTCATATAGATGTTATTTTCAAGTTCTCCATGTAAAAATGCAGTAGTAACATCCATTTGTTTTAGTTCCCAATTAAAATGAGCAGTTAATGCTAGCATGATTCTTACTGTGGTGAACTTAACTACAGGGGCAAAGATTTTAGTGTAATCAACACCTTCTCTTTGTGTAAATCCCTTAGCAACCAATCTTGCTTTGTATCTTACATCATTTATCTCTTATTTTATTTTAAATAGCCATTTGCACTCAACAATTGAACACTCATCAGGTTTTTCAACTAAAATCCAGGTTTTGTTGTCATGTAGAGATTCCATTTCAAAAGTCATGGCTTTTATCCATTTATCAGATTCAGGAGATGAGACAGCTTCTTTTTATGATTTGGGTTCATATTTATCCACATTGTTAAACACATTGAAAACATACAAAGACAGGTTGAAATCATCATACTTGGCAGGCAATCTGATGTTCCTTCTAGTTCTATCCCTAGTTAATTGATAATTGTCTAAGTTTTCATGCTCAGTCTCATGCACAGAGTTAATTTCATGTTCAGTTTCAGAGTTGCTTTCATGCTCAGATTCAGAATTATCAGTATCAGAGACATTCATGTTAATTGACACATTATTTTCAGTTCCATGATTTGATGCAGAGTCATTAACATCAATATTATCATTCACATGATCATTCAAGGCAGTATCATGATTATGCATATTAATCTTATGGGGTAGGGGGAAGAGGATCCACCTTAGAGGTAACAGGGACAGACAAAAGATCAGGCACTTTCTCCACCTCACAAGGAGCAGCAGAAGGTGAGGATTTATGAAGGCAAGAAAAATCAACTTCAATGAAAGATATATCTCTGCTAATGCATGTTTTAAAACCAGGTAAAGTCCTATCCCACAACCTATAACCTTTTATCTCTTCAGGGTACCTAAGGAAAATGCATTTCCTAGACCTAGGTTCAATTTTACTGAGCTTTAGGTGAACATATGCACTGCATCCAAAGGTTCTCAAATTTGATAAGCATATAGGTTTATTCCAAAAAACACTTTCAGGTTGTTTTCCCAATAATGGAACAGAAGGGATCTATTTATTAAATAACAAGAAGTCATTAAGGCTTCCCCCCAGAACTGCTTGTCAAGGCCTGAGCCTGCTAACAGGCTTCTGACCCTCTCAAGGAGGGTTCTGTTCATTCTCTCTGCAACCCCATTTTGCTGGGGGTTGTAAGGCACTGACTTGTGCCTTTTGATTCCAATATCAAAACACCATTTGTCCATTGTATGGTTACAAAATTCCAAACCATTATCAGTTCTTAGACACTTGATGTTTTTCTTTGTTTGGTTTTGAATTTTAACAGACCATTTAGAAAATTTTTCAAAGACCTCAGATTTTTTCTTCATTAAGAAAACCCAAGTTTTTCTAGAATAGTCATCAATGATAGACAAGTGTAAGAACCTTTGCAGGTCCCCACACATCTGCATGCAAATACTCAAGTATTTAAGTGCTGACATGAGTTTTAGGATAAAGCACAGAAGTAGGGAAGGGCAATTTGTGTTGCTTTCCCATTAGACATGGCTCACAGAAAGGGATTCTTGACACTTTATCACTTTTGAATGCACCAGATTTATTCAAAATATCAACCCTTATTGCTCATATGACCTAACCTAGCATGCCATAAAGCTGTTTTGTCATGATGCACAATATTGGCAGTTTGAACAGACATAGAGCATGCAAGCACAACATAAAGATCTCCTTTCCTTGGAGCATCAAATTAAATCATATAATCTCTTTCAAATTTAAAACTCTTGTTGTTAACAGATCCATAAAGCATTTAATCAGCCAATTTTGACACAAAGAACAAATTAAACTTCAATTTGGGCACATATCTGACATCATGCAAAGTGATCATGCTTTCATTTTCAAATTTTAAGCACACATCACCTTTACCAGCAATTTCACAGTGTTGGCCATTAGCAAGAGCAACAGTTCCAGATTTGATGAAATGCAGGTTTTGAAACATATGTTTATATGGGGTAACATGAAATGTACACCCAGAGTCAATCAGCCATTCAGATTCATGCATAATTTTTGACACGACATTAGAATAGTTTATGAATTGGAAATCACATGCATTGTGGACCATATAGACACCACCATAATCATGATACTCATAATCTTCATCTTTGTAAACATGGTTTGCAGGTTGGACAAAATCCATCACATTATTGGCATGATTATTCCCAAAACCTTTGTTTCTTTTTGGTTGCTTGCATCTGTTAGAAAAGTGGCCAGGCTTTCCACAGTTCTAACAATTTTTTCTAGGCTTCATATCAGAATTTTGAGAATGATGAGCAAAGTTTTGGTTTCTTACAGCATTTTGAGAAGAGCTTTGGCTAAAATTTTGGGTTTGATTTTGATTTCTGAAATGATGGGGATGATTGTGAGCAAAATGTTAGGGTTTTTCAAAATTCATTTCCCTCATATGTCTCTCTGCAGCTAAAACACTAGGGTTTTCAGGATTAACACCATTAAATGGCCTCCTAATTATGTTTCTGTTGATATATAGGATTTCATTTTACAAGGGCTTAGAACTCATCTTTTTTATTTCATTTTCTTTAGCCTTTAGCCCAGACACAATCATCTCACAAGTGACTTTAGACCCCCCATATTTTAAGGCAGGTTTTACTTCAGAAAATGCTTCAGGAATTGCACCAAGAAGGATCTGGGGAGCATACTTTTCAAGTGTGTCATCCCCAGCAAGTTTTAAATCTTTTAAGAGCTTGTTAAAATCTTCTATATTAGAATCCACATCCTTTGAAGAATCCATTTGAAAGGTTATAATTTGATTTTGCAAAGAATAGGCTGACTCTTCAGAAGTAGCAACATATAAAGAAGTCAAATTATCCCATAAATCTTTTGCACAACGATGGTGGGACACTTTTCTGACCACAACACTACTCAAATTCAACAGTATAGTGGCCCTAGCACTAGCATTCATTTCCAGCAAGTTTTTATCAGCTTCATCTTCATCAATTCTTTCAAAAATTGCATTTTGAAGTTTTTCTTTAGTCAAAATACATTCAATTCTTGTTTGACAATCACCAAAATCATCTTTCCCATTAAAGGGAACAACATTCAAGGAATTCATAACGCCAGACACAGAGATAGCCAAAAAACACACAGACCACCTCAATTAACACAACAACAGCACTTCAAACAGCACAAAAACACCCAACACACATGAGAGAACCTCCACAGGCACTGAATCAAGTGCACAAGGGGAATTTAGTGCTGAGGCTAGCCCAGTTCTCAGCACAGATTGATCTGTGGAGCAGGGGATCACTCAGGACAATCCTAAAACCTGATTCAGTAAGGCTTCTAACTCTTAAACAGAGTTAGACACTGAAGAAATAAAAAACCTTGAAAAACAACTCAGATTCCAACAATACCAGGAATCAGAAGACCAAGAGTACAACAACAGGAAAGATACCAACCAAATACACTCAAAATTTCACAGAGGACACAACAACATACAAACAACCCTAAAAACCCTTCTGTTACACCCTACTCTATTTTTCTAACTGGGTAACCCGCTTTGAGGAAACCCACAGGGGAGTCCAGATGGTCCGGTCCGTAAGCAACAACAGAGGAAGAGGCTTGAAATGCCAATGTGTACATAAAAAAGGTAAAGCGAAAGCAGAGAACAGGACATGATTGCACGATACACTTCAGAGGTTAGGGTTTTAAGAATAATACCAGAGCCGACCCTCCCAGGCAGGGGAGAGGTCGGTCTTACCTTTTCCGGAGCCCGACGGGGGCGAGTACGACGCTACCCTTACCGACGGTAGGGTGAGAGAGATGGAGGTAGGAGAGTGCCCCAGACCAGGTCACCGTGGCTCTGATACCACTGTTGTAGTATCGGCCTGGCTAGGGCTTACACTTCTTGTTTCCCTACCTCTTGCGGTCCCTCTCACTAGCTACTCAAGTAGCAGAAAACCTAGATGCTATTACAAGCTTTTACAGAACACTTAGAACTATTACAGAGAGAAGGAGGTCGAATGCAGAGGCCTCAGAGGAGTAGATCAGTTGGATCTATAAGTTCTTCACAGGCAAGGCCCAACTCTTGTTAAGATCTGCACAAATGAAGCAAAGAGAGTTAGATCAGAGAGATATCGGTAAAGTAACACCAAGAACAGAAAAGAGATGAAGTAATCAGAGATAAATCAGAGGGACAGCAGTGGGAAAAGTGCCCAGGGGCATGGTGGCTCAGATTTTCCCACATGCGGCGGTAATGGCGACTCCGACGACAGAAAAAAGCCAGACCAAGTGGAAGGGGATGGTGAAACGGATAACTCTCGAAGCACTCACAAGCCCTCTATCTCAGAGAACAGCCCAACTGACTACACTTATAGGCCAACAGGAAACCACAGTCAGGATTCCGGCTAGAGAAACCGAGATCGGCGGCAGAGAGCAAAAAGAAAGAGAGAGAGCTTTTCAGATTAGGGTTTGAGTACAGTGTGAGGCTTAAGAGAGAAGAGAAGGATCTAGAATGATATAGAGACGGGGGTACCTTGGGAAGGGGAATCGATTAGGGTTAATTAATTAGAGAACCGGGTAGTGGGCTTAGGGTTAAGGGTTTGGGGCTATTGGGCTTTTGGGCCACAAAATAAATCAGGAAATAATAATTAATAAGACCCAAAAGATAAATGGGACAATATCAATAGTGTCTATCGGCTATATCCTTTTACTCCGGTATGTTTTGCGATGATGACGGAAATGTGATCGGTCTCGTCACCGTATATGTTTCCGACCATTCTCGACCTGATCCCCTAATCGGCCAAATTAATCAGGGCAGTAAGAGTGCAATCGACGATGGTGGTATAAAATTGATTTTTTTAATTAATAAGTTTTCTTTTTGAACTTAAAACAATTATCCCCTAGCTTCGCCCTCACTCTTGCCAAATTTGAAAGCGTGAATTCTAGAGAAGTTCGAAGGTGCCAATCGATGTGCAGGAGAACTTCGGCCGCGACGAAGGCGGAAGCAACATCGACAAGATTCAGAAATTCATGCTTTATGAAACTTGTTCGGTATGATTTTTGTGATCTCATTTTTGCTTGTCTGAATGTGATTGATTGTTCTTTTTTTGCCTGCTTTAAATTTGGGATTTTTGAGGTATGTTGTATTTTGAAGATGATGGCGCTGCTTTAATTTTGTTGATTTTCTTGTGAAGCACTTTACAAGCCAGTGTGTATCTTCACATTAGATTTCAATTTATCGAATTATTGCCGGAGTTGGGCCGAGGCAGGTTCTGGAGTTGTGTCGAGTTTGCTAAGTCGTGATATTGGGCAGGGCTCAGTCGACGTCGAATCGTATGGTGAGGACTAGTCTGAGATTGATTGTCATCGTCAGTCATTCGGTGGTTCGATAGAGAAGAATCAGATAAGAGAAGAGGAAAATGAGAGAGGATTAGGGATTTAGTTCATAAGAATTGAATTTGGGGGAATTATTTATGTATGGAGTAGAGAGAGATAGAGAGAGTTACAAAGGAGATGTGTTGGGTTAAATTTTTTGAATTTTTAGAATGTTGGCGGGTTCAATTTAAGGTTCAAATCTCTCAAAAATAAAAATTCATAATTTTAAGATTTATTTTTTTATTTGCTTCTTTTGTCCTATTTTAATTTAAATTTTTATATTAACTTTTTTTTTTATAAATACAAATAGTTGATATATATTTTATTCAATTAAAATTTTTAAAATATTAAAATAGATTAAAGATGTTTGGAATTAAGAGTAGTAAAGAAAGTTGAACCAAACAAGCATAAACATAAAAAAATGGTGTAGAGAGAGAATTAAAGTAATGAGACTCTAGTAAGGTTGAAAGCTATAAAACTAAGAATAATAATTATGATAACAATAAATTACGATTTAATAATAATAATACTAATAAATAATAAAGCTAAAATAATAATTATAATAATAAAAAATCAAAGTCAATCAAATACCTCTTATCAATTTCGGGCATGAATCTAACAAACCAAACAATGGATTGAGTCAGATAAATCTATCAATCTTGACTTATCCACTAATTTGTAATGTACTATTCAATTCAACGAGTCGTGCCAGTTCGACGACGATGGCGTTGTCTTTGCATTGTGGCCATTATTATTATTAGTTTATATTTAAGTTACATGTCTGCATCTAAATACAGTTCATTAAAATATTGGCGAGGAGCCCATGCACAAATTAATTCCTCCTAAATCAATTGGTTTAACTATCATACTCACTAAAAAATGAAAAAATAAAATTATTTACTAAAACCCCTTAAACATTTGCTTCAAATGACATTATAGCATTAACCTTCGCTATTAAACTCGTGTTATTGTAGTTCTTTTTAATTTATTTAATTACATCCTTAAAACTTCAGTTGTGTGGAGTAATAATAATAATATTAATATAAATTATTCTCCAATATGATTCATCATATTAATAAATAATTGAACTTTGAAAATATATTCAATTAGATTAGATTAGATTAGGAGCTTTCTATATTCAATTTGAAAACATATTCAATTAGATTAGGAGCTTTCTATGAGAACAATATGGTAACTAACGAATAATAAGAGGCCGATCTGTTCAGTAAATTTAGAAATGATTTTATGTTATCTCAGCTTTTTGCCGATATCTTTTAAGAAATAATTAACTCTATTTCATGAAAACGATAGTATTCCGCCAATAGCACATTATATGCATGGCAGAACTTTACATACGACCTGTAATTACTAGTAATTAAAGAATACAGAAAGGCCGATGAATTGCATAAATTAATCATCGGTTGTTTATTATCTCATGTCTTTGTCGATAGGCTTTTATTATAGAGATTATTCTATTTGAAGAAAACGATAGTTTCAGCTGATAGGAAATTATTTGCATGGCAAGAACTTTGTCTCGAAAACCACAAAACACTGACAAAAGTTGGAAAAAGAGCTTATATATTTGACTTTTGGACTACTACATTTATTGTGTTTCTACTTTTCAAAGGGGAGCAGGTATAAAAAAGTGGAAAAATAACTTAACTCAACTATAATTAACCTTTATTTTCAAATTTTGAATTAATTATATTCTGTAATATCCACGTGGCAATCATCCAAGAAAATGGGATGCAATGAGGGGTCCTAACATGGACTTTCCCTTATGTTGCCGCACTCATTCACAGAATTTTGAAAAAGGAGGTGATAAAAAGTAAAAACCAATTGCGTTCCTTATCACGATTTCACGATACAAATAGAGCCTTATTGGCATATTCACGGTTGAATCATCATCGTCTACAGAATTGTGGCACAACCCAAAATTTGAGCAATATCTGGAAGCATCAAAATGTTTTTGATGATCAACAATAATGTGAATTTCATTTAAGAGCTAGCACTAAATCATATAGATGGCTGTAGCTGCATTATTATCAGTCTCTATCATCAACAACAACGTATCATGTGCTGATTTGCAATTTATATATATTCCCACATAATTAAGCTGATACCTCAAAGCACATTCACAGTTAGTCTGCTTAGCTTACATATAACACATTAAAAAATAAACAGTTAGTCTGCTTAGCTAAATATAACACATATTCACAAATTTGGTGGTTGCAACTGTCATCTTATATTATCAGCAATTTCACACTATTGAGAAATAAACAGATTTCAAAGCAACAACTTATCTTTCAAATTTCAAACTTCACAAACCAAATACGAGAAACTTAAAATCTTTCAATGTGTTAATTGCCAAACACACACAACAATATAAATATGATCTCCAATCCTGCAATCTCAAGCACAAACATGAACTAAACAAGCTTGAAATGGGATGTATATAATACAAAATTTTACACAAAACTCAATCCAAACTTCAATATGTTAAAATGACACTTACCCTAAACCAAAATTGGGCATAACTATTACACCTAACTCTATCTCTAATATCTGAGCACTGCCTCATCTACTATTGCAAGACTGAATTCTTCTTCCCCGATCACGAGCAGGCTTCTTTGAGTAACAAGAATTCCACTCCCCTCCATCCTATGCATAATAGTCCATTGGATAATCCACACCCTTCTGCACATTCTCATTTCCACAACAACCTTCTTTCTTCAAGCAATCCAAACTGTCATTACATTCTAGTTTCCTCTCCCACCACCCGGACAAATCCCTGAGTGCAATCTCAGCCTCAAAGGAAGTCAACAACGGCTTCTTAAACGCGTCCCCCCAATCAATAGACAGTCTGGGGCAGGCAATCTGAATCCAAGCATCCACTGCATCTCCAAACAGCTCAATCTTCTTAGGTGACAATTCAGATATTAAGACTACCATATAATCCAACCCTTTGGTCCTCATTTTCTCTTCCAACCTGTTCAATGCAATCGGATTTCCCTGCCTACCTAACGTCCCTAACACGATACCTCATGTTTTCGCCCCTTTTGCTCTCTCTATGGCCTTTCTCCTGTCCCCCTTCATTCCGTCATGATCATACTCCTCCAAGAACAACTTCCCCAAATAAGGATCAGATCTAAACGCCCTAATCTCCGTATTTGCTATCATAAATGCCTCTAAATGAAATCTCCCATCCGCCACAAAGATAATCACATTGTCCTTTCCTGCACAATCCTGTAATTTCACACTTGGCGTAGTGCACCCGAGGACTTCCCCTGCAGAAAGGGACTTCGATTGGGGAATCAAAACCCTAAACCCTAAATTCTCGAGCTCCAGCTTAACCGCGCGGATCGCATTGGAGAATTGAATCGTTCCAGCCATGATGAAATTATTGATCTTGTCAGGGCTGAAATTGTGATTCAGCTCGTGCAGGAGCTTCCGCGTGTTAATGGCGATTTCGATGAAGATGTAGAGCACGGGGACGGTGGTGGAATTGATGGGGACGAGGCAACTATGGCCAAAGTGCACGAGAAGGTGCACGTCGAGCGCACGCGCGGAGAGGTCGTCGACGCAGCAGGCTCCATAAGTAACGTCGCCGAGGATGAAGCAGTGGGTGACGGCGGCGAAAGTGGTGAGGATGTCGGAGATGACGAGCGAGTACATCAGGAGCCCCTTCAGGAACTGGAGAGCGATGCGGGTGGCGTTCGTGGAGCACACTCGGCAGATGATTTTGTGAATCTCGAAGTTGTAGTTGGGCGGAAGGAGAGAAATGACGGCGTTCAGCGCCGCATCATTGAGGATGGAGTCGGGGATTTGATTCTTCACGAACCGCTTAGGCCGCGGTTTAAGCAGAGGCTGCTGCTGTACTAGCTGGTTGGAGGCGCTAGTTTCAGCCATGGTAGCCGATCGGAGATTGAGTTACTGTGTGATAGTGCGTGTTCAGGTGATGATAAATTTACGTAGATGCTCAGCCTTGGGCTTAGCTTTGGGCTCACGAACTCTCAGCCCATTTTCCATATATTACAGAATACTACTACTACTACTACTTTCTATTTACGAATCGTCATTAAATTTTTGAAGGGTTAATTGGTTTACATATCACGAACTATTCATGATTTTTGATTTTTAAGACGAACTTTAAAATATTGCCTCCGCAACACGAATTTATATTATTTTATAATTACAACATCAGGTTCAAAATTGAGTGCAATTACAAGCACAAAAATTATACGAAATACTTAAACTATTGAATTTGGAGGTGCATGCATGCATGCATATCACTAGGGCTGTAAATGAACCAAACTATTCGTGAGCTATTCGGGTATCGGCTCGAAAAAAGTTTAATCGAAACTCGATCATTTATTAAACGAGCTGAATTTGAGATTTTTTTCGAGCTCGATAATTTTCTCGAGCCGAACTCGCACTACTCGCGAGCTTCTCACGAGTAGCTCGAGTTCGACTATAAACGAGCTTGTAATCGAGCTCAATCGAGCTTTGACAAATAAGCTAAAAAAATTAAATTTTCACCCCCAACAAGATTCATACATTAGCCAAATCTATTTCAATTTGTTATTATAGTCACTCGACCAAATTATTAACAATTATGTTAATTGAATCAAATAATGTTTTTATAACAATTCTCCAAAACTTAAATATATGCAAATATTTATATATTATATTCTGATATTATATTTATATAAACATATATAATATCATATTATCAATTTATCAGATAAATATATTCACCTAATAATAATAGACTATATGAACTATACGAAAATTAAGAATTAATATTATCAAAAAAGGGAATTAATTAATGATATTTACAAACATTAAGTTAAGCTTATTTTATTAAACAAAAAATAGGAATATGTAAATAGATTTATATGATAAAAAATAATGTAATAAAAAATTAATTATCCAACTTTGAGATATATATTTAGAATTTATTTAGTTATAATATTAATATTAAATAGTATATTTGAATTTTGAAGTAGTCTAACAAAAAATATCAAATTATGAGGTAAATAAAATTATAGTTTATAGTTATAATTAAGAATTGAGATTTGATAATGAAACAAACACAAATGAATTTGATTAAACCTATGATATCAAACAAATATCATTACATTGAATTAAATCACAAGTATTCATCAAAATCAATATCAAACCATTAATAGTGTCTGACAATTACTTAGTTCGTTTGATTTGATAATATATATATATATATATATATATATATATTATCATTTTACCCAATTATTATATAATATACAAATATTATGCATACTTTAGTGTGCCTCATTGAAATATTTAGCTTATATGCCAATAAAATAAAAGGAAATTGAGATATAACAATTAAAATAAATTATAATTTATAAATCATATTTTGAAAAACTTTGAAATTTGTATTCGAATTAAGATTATTGTAAATATTTACTTATTAATTGGAATATGTGTGAACGTGTAGTAAAAAAATAATAAACTAACAATAATAATGAACTATATTATCAATAAACTAATATGATTACAATTTATATGAAAATGAAAATGAATAATCGATAAAATAGTAAGAAAACGAGATATGTTTGAATTGTGATTTATAAATTGCATAATAAAAATACTTTGAAATTTAAATTTGAATTAAGATGATTGTAAAATATTTATATGTTGAAGTTTGAAAGAAAAATAAGAGCTTCTGGAGATGGTCAGGCTAAGAGAAGAAAAGGACGATATGCCCTTGGAAGAAAAAGTTGAAAATATTCCCACATAGGACGAGGCACAAGAAGCTGAACAGACTGATCCTGTGCCCATCCCGAGAGTGAAGTAGCCTGCTAAAGTGCCCATTCCAGAGAGACGGAAACCTCCCTTTCCAGGGAGATTGGCACAAAATAGAAGAGAAGAAGAAACTAGGGAGATGCTGAAGGTGTTTAGTAAAGTAGAGATCAACATCCCACTAATCGAAGCAATCAAGCAAGTACCACGATATGCCCGGTTTCTAAAAGAACTCTGCACCAGAAAGGTGCGATTCAATGATGATGCGAGGTTCTTAGTTAGGGAGAATATATTGGCTGTTATACAAAGAAAGTTACCCAAGAAGTGTGATGGTCCAGGGATGTTCATGATTCCTTGCATTATCGGAGACAAAAAAGTTGAAAAGGCCATGCTGGATTTGGGGGCATCAATCAACGTAATGCCCTGTCGGTGTTCAAAGAATTGAAGATTGGACCTTTGAAGGAGACCCGTGTGGTCATTCAGTTAGCTGACTGATCTAATGTTTATCCAGAATACCTAATCGAAGATGTATTGGTCAAAGTAGACGAGCTTATATTCCCAGCAGATTTTTATGTGCTTGACATGGGCACAACGATTTCAAAATCTTCAGTTTTATTGCCGGGAAGGCCTTTCATGAAGACAACTCGTACCAAGATTAACGTGGACAAGGGCACACTGACGTGTGAATTTGATGGGGAGAAGGTGACATTTAATATTTTTGAAGCCATGAAGCACCCCCAGATACAGAGAATTGCAGTTTTGTGAATACCTTCCGTCACCCGAGTCGATCTACCCTATCCATGGTGAGCACCAGAGAGCCATTGGAATGGGCATTGTGGGATGGACTGACTGACCAGGATGCCCTGGAAGAAGATGATGACATCGAGGAAGGAATTATGATGCTGTATTCATTAGAAGAAATGTCATACGGCTGTGTGGACTATGGTGTGCCCATTCGGAGAAGTGATGACAGAATGATGCCTTCTATTGTTAGAGCGCCCACGCTGGAGTTGAAGGCATTGCCAAGGCATTTGAAGTATGCCTACTTGGGAGATAATGAGACACTCCCAATGATAATTAGTGCGGGGTTGAATCAAGCTAATGAAGACCGCCTTTTGAGATTGTTGAGACTGTACAAGGAGGCACTCGGATGGACTTTGGTAGATATAAAGGGCATTAGCCCAGCGGTTTGTATGCACAAGATTTTGTTGGAAGATGATGCAAAGCCCGTTCGTGATCCACAAAGAAAGCTCAATCTGGTGATGAAGGATGTGGTGCTAAAAGAGATAATTAAGCTACTGGATCAGGGCATTATATGCCCAATTTCAGACAGCAAGTGGGTCAGTCCAATCCATGTTGTGCCTAAGAAGTCGGGCATTCAAGTTGTGAAAAATGAGAAAGGAGAGCTTGTGCCCACACGACTTCAAACTGGCTGGAGAGTTTGTATTGATTACCGGAAGCTGAACACGGTTACGCGGAAGGATCATTTCCCACTTCCGTTCATTGACCAGATGTTGGAGAGACTCGCAGGAAACAAGTTTTTTTTGTTTCTTGGACGGATACTCAGGATATATGCAAATTACAATGAGTCAAGAGGACCAGGAGAAAACAACATTCACGTGCCCATTCGGCACATTTGCCTACCGCAGAATGCCCTTTGGCCTCTGCAATGCTCCGGGCATATTTCAGTATTGTATGATGAGCATATTCTCCGATTTGCTTGAAAACTGCATTGAGGTGTTCATGGATGACTTCACGATGTATGGGAGCTGCTTTGATCGATGCTTAGATAATCTAGAGAAGGTGTTGCAACGGTGTGTGGATAAATGCCTAGTGCTGAACTATGAAAAATGCCATTTCATGGTCAGAGAGGGCATTGTACTGGGCCATGTGATTTCCGAGAGGGGCATTGAGGTCGATAAAGCCAAAGTGGACATAATTGAGAAATTACCATACCCCACTTCGGTGAAGCAAGTGAGAGGCTTTCTGGGGCACGCTGGATTCTATAGGAGGTTCATAAAAGATTTTGCAAAAATTGCCCAGCCTATTACTCACTTATTACAGCAAGATGTCCCCTTTGAATTTGATGAGAAATGTAAAAAGGCATTCAATTTTCTGAAGAAGAAACTGGTCACGGCACCAGTTATTCAACCACCAGATTGGGGAATGCCCTTTGAGATTATGTGTGACGCCAGTGGCTACGCTGTGGGCGCTGTACTGGGTCAGAAAAGAGGAAAAGAAAGCCATGTAATTTACTATGCTTCCAAAACTCTGAATGGGGCATAGGGCACCACTATTGAGAAGGAGCTGCTAGCAGTAGTTTTTGCATTCGAGAAGTTTCGGTCCAATCTCTTGGGCACGAAGAGCATTGTTTACACAGATCACGGTGCCCTACGGCACTTGATGGCCTAGAAGGAGACAAAGCCGAGACTAATTAGATGGATCCTGCTCTTGCAGGAGTTTGATGTCGAGATAAAAGATAAGAGTGGGGCACAGAACTTGGTAGCTGATCATCTAAGCCGGGTGCTAAATGAAAAAGGCGATGCAATGCCCATTACGGATCACTTTCCTGATGAGCATTTGTACTCAGCATGGGGCACACGAGAGCCCTGGTATGCAGATATAGTAAACTTTTTAGAGTCTGGAGAGCTGCCAATTGGGTACTCGAGGTACCAAAAGAATAAACTGAGGCATGAGAGCAAGTTTTATGCATGGGACAGTCCTATTCTATGGAGGAGGTGTGCTGATCAGATCATAAGAAGATGTGTCCCTGATAATGAAATTGAGGATATTTTGAAGCATTGCCATAACTTTGCTTGCGGAGGGCATTTCGGACCAAACCGAACAGCAAGAAGAATTCTGGACTGTGGGTTCTTTTGGCCCATGATTTTCAAGGATGCCTACAACATATGCAAGAGATGTGATCAGTGCTAGAGAGTTGAGAACATCACAAGGAGGAACGAAATGCCCATGACACCCATCATGCCAGTGGAAATTTTCGATGTTTGGGGAATGGATTTCATGGGACCCCTCGTAAACTCAAGGGGGAACCATTACATCATCCTGGCAGTTGATTATGTGTCCAAATGGGTGGAGGCAAAGGCTACTCCTACCAATGATGCAAGAGTAGTGGCCGCATTTCTGAAATCTCATATTTTCAGCCGGTTTGGTGTGCCTAAGTCCATCATCAGCGATCAAGGAACATATTTTTGCATCCAAACCCTGGAAAAATTATTGAAGAAATATGGGGTGAACCATAGAGTCACAACAGCCTATCACCCACAAGTGAATGGCCAAGCTGAAGTCTCAAATCGAGAAATTAAAGCCATTCTTGGGAAGGTAGTTAATCCAAGTCGCAAGGATTGGAGTCAACATCTGGATGATGCACTGTGGGCATACCGAACTGCTTTCAAAACTCCAATCGGGATGTTCCCATATAGGATGTTGTTTGGAAAATACTGCCATTTGCCGGTAGAGCTGGAATACTAGACACGATGGGCACTGCAGAAGCTGAACATGGACAAGGATGCAGCAGGACATGCCAGAAAATTTCAGATTCAAGAACTGGAAGAGATGAGGATGGAGGCCTATGACAATGCTGTTCTTTACAAGGAAAAAATGAAGAGGCTCCATGATCAAGTGATTAGAAGGAAGAGCTTCACTCCGGGGCAACAAGTTCTTTTGTACCATTCAAGGTTTAAATTGATAGGAGGAAGTCTGAGGACCAAGTGGGTTGGTCCATTTGAAGTGTACGCAGAATGCCCCAATGGAGCAGTTGAGCTGAAGAATCCAGATACTGGAGGGCGTTTCAAGGTTAATGGCCACAGACTGAAACCTTACCTGGGGCATGCAGACCAAGATGTTAGAGTGGTCTGGTTCGTGGAGCCCATTTATATCTGAATTGGAAGGTGTCGTGCCCACAACAGTAATTAGGGTGCTACTCGGACGCAACCCTGGTTTTTAATTTATTTCTTTTTTAGTAATTTTAATAAGTGTTTTTCTAATGTATCAAACTAGACTAGGAGAGTTTTCTAGTATTTTCCTGAAAAAAAAAGTAAGATGTAGTTGAGGATGAGAGGAGAGCAACCCTATTTCTTTTGTGCCGAAGGCAGACCCTTCGAGCATTTTGTTCTCATTTTCTATAGGGACAAGCAGGAAGACACCAGGTGAAAGGGAACATCAAGAAGAAATGGTGCCAGAATGACCGTGAAGAGGCTGGATAGCATGGAGAATGCCCTGTATCAGACTGTTAATACCCTCTTGAGGAAGATATGAGCAAACCCTCACTGCATATTTCAAATATGTTGGGTTCACTTACCCAACATCCACCAACCTGGTTCAATTCCTTTTCTTTTTATGTTCTTTTAATTTTCATTCTTTTTGGTTTCACCTTTATTCTACCCACTTTGCCTCAAGCAAAGTGTGTGTCTTTTGTTGTTGAGTCTGTTTGAACACTTTGCTTCGTGCAAAGTGTGTTTGTGGGTCGTTTAAGTCAGCATGCTATCTGTTAAGATTTGGGAAGCACTAGTTTCTGGTTTGTGAATGTTAATAAAATTGCTAATCGAGTCAGCATGCCCACACTAGAAGCAGGGATGATGAATGAGTTGAGCATTAACCTGGTGAGATTTGAGCCTGCGCTGTTATGCCCATTTTACAGCATTCTCTTTTCATGTGTGTACATTCTATACTTGGAATTTCTAGAACTTGCTTTTGCTCTACTTTTAAATCAGAAAGTTTGAAATGCATGTGTAAATGATTTAGGCATTTTCTTGCTTGAGCCCACTAAGCCAAATAAAACCAGCCTTTGATATAGCTTTGCAGCCCTTTTGAGCCAGTAAAATGCCTTGGCAGTTTTATTGATATGCCTCACTATATAAAGCCAGGGCATTACAAAAACCAGAAGTAGAAGGAGTCTCTGGACGGTTCTGAAGAATTGAAAATGCAAGAAGAAAGATATGAAAAAAAATGATGAAAAAAATAAATATAAAAAAGGGAAAAAAAAGAGAATAAATTCCCCCTAGTCTGAATGTTCAGAATGCCCATGATGAAAAATTCTGTAATCTGAACGATAAATGTGGGCATGAGGAAGTAAGTTGAAAATAAATGGTGGTATGTCCAGTGAACGCTCCTGAGCGTTTTAGCCCAGTACCAAAAGAACCCCACCTTACCTAAAGAGCCCCATTACAGCCCATAAAAGTCCTTTTGATACTTATGCATTTTTCCACTTAATGAAATTGAAGAAAGAGCATTAGCAAGCTTATGGAATGAATAAGTATAGAATGAATGAATTTGAGTGTAAACACTAAGCCTAAACACTGTGTGAAGAGAGTGTGGGAGGACCTTTATGCTCAATTCAATTTTGACTTGCTAGGGCATGCTGATTACTGTTAGGAAAAACTATCAAGGAACCCCCAGATTAGGTTTTGATGAGATGTCAAAATTAGTTATGAAAAACTGACTAAAATTCAAGTTGTAGTTCGAAGCTAACCAATCCAGGACATAAAAAAGGAACAAAGTCAACCAATCTGAAGGATACGTCATCCAGTCAAAATTCAACTCAACTGAGGAGTCGAACTAGTCGAGACAAACTGACATCTAAGTCAGCTGAGCTGAGGGAGAAAAGAATTGGCTAAAGACTGAGGAAACTGATAAAACATCAGTTTAAACTAGAGATTAGAAGTATCCAACTGATGGCCAAACTGAAGCAAAACAAGACAGATCAGCTGAAGGCCAGAACTGTAGTCAGCCAGCTTATGATCAGTCAAGCTGACAAGATAACCAAGAACTTGAGATCAGTCGAACAAAAAGCTCATAACTGCCATCTGGAGCAATAGCCAAACTCAGCTGACAAGCTCGGAATTGCCAACTGGAGTAATAGCCAAACTCAGCTGACAAGCTCGGAACTGCCAACTCGAGAAATAGCCAAACTCAGCTGACAAGCTCAGAATTGCCAACTGGAGCAATAGCCAAACTCAGCTGACAAGCTCGGAACTTCCAACTAGAGCAATAACCAAACTGAGCTGACAAGTCCAGAACTGCCAACTGGAACTCAAAACTGCCAAGAAAGCTGAAGCCAGAAAACCTGGAGTTTATTGCTCAAACCGGCGAATCTTGGAATAAATGCTTCAAAGATCCTAGAGTTAAATATTCAATGAAGATCGATTGGCAGAGTAATGGCTACTTCAACCAAAAGCTCCAAGCGATCATTAAAGGCCACCTGCCATTGATGAGCCAACAGAGTCACCGATCAATGGACGATGAAACTCAACGGTCATAAAATCACTCCTCTATAAAAGACGAGTGAATCAGAGTTTAAAATACTCTTTTGCCAACTCTTAGCAAACTCTTCGTCTACACAACTTTCGCATATACAAGAAAGAGCTTTTTTTTCTCCCTCCCACTCAAGCTCAAGTTCAGCTTTTGATAGAAACTGCGAGAGTCCAACTGAGAAGAAGAATTCACAGAATCAAGATATTCAGCCAGCTGTAGACGATCCAGCCAGGGCAGCCTTCTCAGTTCTAGCAATATAAAGATTAACTACTCAGTTCAATTGAAGGAGCAAATCAGTTGATAACCCCTGTTCAAGACTCACATCTTGAAGATCGAAAGAGATCTAAAACCTTGTAAAGACGACAATAGCACCTACCTTCCTAGTGAGCAGTTAGGGACTTCAAGTGTGAGCCGTCGACCCGCTGAGGTAGCGAGCAGTTACCAGGTTCAGCCAACTGTCCTTCATTGTGTAATTTGTAAAGAAACTCAAGTTATTAGTGAAGTTGCCCTTCTGCGGAAAGGAAGAGAGGACGTAGAAGTTTAAGACTTCAAACCTCTATAAATCGCTTGTGTGCTGTACTATATTGATTATTGCATATCTTTGAACTGCACACAATATCACACAAGCTGCACTCAAACTGTCTTAACTGATCAACAAGTTTGTGCATAGATAAGTTTCACTAAGCAAGTCAAAGGTCCATGTTATTCCGCATCTAAAGTAAAAGTTTTTGAAGTTCTTAATCAGTTTATTCACCCCCTTCTAAACTGATATCGACTCGCCCAGGACAAACAAGTGGTATCAGAGCGGTTGATTCTAAGGATCAACCATTTCTATAGATCAACTGAATCAGATCTACTTATTTGTGCTAACATTCCAACTATGGGAAATCATAAGCTACCTTTGTTTTCAGTTGAGAACTATGATAACTGGAGCAGGAGAATGAATGCGCATCTCTACTCAATTCATGAGAATATGTGGGAAGTCATCGAAGACGGTCCAATCATCATCATGATGGATAATGATGCTCACATAGTTGATATCAATCAACCGAAAAGGATCCCAAAGCCAACTAATCTTCTCACCAGTGAAGAGAAAAAGTTAAAGAATCTAGAGTTCGTTGCTCAAGCCGCATTATTTCAAACTCTAGATGAAGATCGAATGAAGGATATAAAGAACTGCACAACTGCCAAGGAGATATGGGACCTACTAGCAGATCTTTGCAGAGAGTCCGAAGCCATCAAAGAAAACAAGCTTCAACTGGCAGTCGACAGATATGAATCATTCAGAATACAACCAGAAGAGTCCATCTCAAGCCTTGAAATCAGATTTTTAGGCATTATCAGTGAGATGAACAACCTCGGGAGGAGTTATCCCAATTCTGAGATGAATTCCAAGATATTGGATAATCTCACTGACGAATGGGATATGAAAGTGATAGCCACAAAGGAATCAAGGAATCTAAATAGCATCACTCCAAGAGAACTATTTGGTTCTCTCAAAGCTCATGAGTACAGTCTAAACCGAAAGAAGGAAGCATCAACATCGTCAGCTCAAGATACAGCTTTCGACGGTGAAAGGAACCGGTTTAGAGACACTCGAGGAAGGAACAACTTCCGACCTAGGAGCTCACCAGCCAAAGAAAATCAAGGCGGATCTTCAACTGAACGAAAAAGAGAAGCAACTGAAAAGAAGGAGAATCTAACTGATGACATTAATGATCAAATCCAATCAGTTACCAAGTTGCTAGAAAAGTCGAAGAGAGTTCGGGATAAACAATCAGTTCCACCGCAAACTGATGAAATCCCAAAAGTTGAGAAAACTTACCAACCAGCTGAATGGTCAGCTGAACCATTCAGGAGTGGCAACCGAAATCTTGGAGAATGTTTTCATTGCCATAAACAAGGACATTACAGGTTTAAATGTCCAGAACTCCCTGAAGACAAGAAAGCTAAGGTGAGGAGAAGCTTCTTCAAAAGGAAAGCAATGGTTGCAAATCTCGAGAATGCCGTGCTAGATGATTCAGACTATCCCTCTAGAATTGATTCTGACGGCTACAGCTCAGATGATGAAGCACTATTCTGCCTCATGGCTGACAATGATGAAGAGGTTAGTACATCTGATTCTCAAACCTCTTTTTATCATATAAATGAAGCAACTGTCTCTAGTAACGAACTTGATATGAAACTTATGATGCTAGAAGACCAATTAGCTTCAATTTCCTGCTTACATGTTGAACTGAAAGATGAAAATGATGAACTGAGAAATAAAGTTAGAAAACTGAGCATAGATCATGAAAGATTGAAGTATCTTGAGTCTCAATTTATAGAATTTGAGAAATTGAAATTGAGAACTGCTGATCTAGAGGCTGAAAATCAAAAGCTCAAACAAGAGATCCATGAGAGAGAAAAAGTATCTCTGACGTTTAAAAATGGATCTCAAACTTTAGATGAGATACTAAATCATCAAAGAACTGGAACTAGCAGCTCAGGGTTAGAATATAACAAGTTCACTGCCCTAGAAAAGGGAAAAGCAGTTGCTCAACCCAGTGATAAGGGAATCCTAAAAGGGTTCACTAGATCTCATGATCAGCTAGCTGAGCCAACCAAAGGAAAAGGAATATTGAAAAATCCCCAAACTCAGCCTAGACAATTTGGTCAGTTCTACCAACTAAAAGCAACAGGTCAGCTGAAGCCCAATATCCAGCAAAAACCATCAGTTCATTCAAGTCAATCCAATCGTTCAAAGCCTCCAGTTCAACAAAAGCCACCAGCTCAATGTAGAATGCCTACAAGACAAACTGATAGATCAGTTCATTTTAAGAAAGACCAGTTTAGATCTCAAGCCTACCCTGCCAAGCAGTTCAATCAAAGCACTTCTAGGAGAGATAAAAAAAACTCATTTCAACCTTATCATCATTATAATGAGTATCTGGATTCAAGAAATGAACCAAGAACTGATCCAAAAGGATTTAATCCAGTAAACTGGAAACACACAAGACATTGGCCTGATAAAAGAACTCAAAAATCTCGAGATAACTGTGTGTTAGTCGAACTATTTTATCCCACTAACTTGCGATGTACGTATCATTCAACCGATTCTAGAAGAGTTGAAAGAGAGTCAAAACTGATCAAACGATCCAAATCAGTTGGCTCTCTGAGTGATAAAAAGCCAAAAGTTTGGCAAGTTTGGATCCCAGAAAGTTTGATATATCAAAAAGGACCCGATATGAAATGGGTCCCTAAATGCTAATCCTTGTCTTTGCAGGAAAAGAACATCCTATCTATGAAGAAAACTAAAGATATTTGGTATCTAGATATCGGGTGCTCCAAGCACATGACCGGAGATAGAGAAGATCTCGACGGTTATAAAGAAATCAAAGGCCCACTTGTCACATTTGAAGACAATTCCAAAAGCCGAACCATTGGAGAAGGGTTCGTAGTCAAGGGAAAAGTAGTAGTAAATGGAGTCTCCCACGTGGATGGACTGAAGCATAAACTACTCAGCATCAGCCAGCTGTGCGACAATGGCTACTCAGTTGACTTCACCAAAAATTCTTGCAACATAAGAGACAAGTCAACTGGAACAATTTTGCTCACTGGCATAAGGAGAGGCAACATATACATTGTTGACTGGTCAACCGGCTACTCAGAAGCTTGCTTTCTTTCAAAAGGATCAACTGAAGCAAGCTGGCTATGGCATCGACGACTGAATTACCTCAACTTCAAAACAATCAACTACCTAGCCAAGAAAGAGTTAGTTGAGGGGCTTCCCAAAGAAATATATAAGAGAACAGGTGTATGTGGACCATGTCAAAAAGGGAAGCAGATTAAGTCATTCTTCAAGAATAAGAGTCATCCACCAGGAACAACTGATTGCCTCCAACTGCTACATATGGACTTGTTTGGTCCAGTTAGACCTCAAACTCCAAAAGGCAAAAGATTCAGTCTTGTAGTAGTTGATGATTACTCAAGATATACATGGGTGGAATTCTTGAGGAGAAAAGATGAACCTTGTGACAAGCTAACGACGCTGATCAGAAGGCTCCAGACTGAAAAAGAAAGATCAGTTCAAAGGATTCGCTCCGACAATGGAACTGAATTTGTGAATCAACACATGATCAACTTTCTCAACTAGCTTGGAATCACTCATGAACACTCAGCTGCAAGAACTCCACAACAAAACGGTGTAGCCGAACGGCGTATCCGGACACTCAAAGAAGCAGCTCGAGCAATGATAGCTGATGCCAACATAGCTGAAGGGTACTGGGCTGAAGCAGTTAACACAACTTGCCATACTTAAAATCGAAGTGCCATTGTAGCAGCTCATGACAAAACACCTTATGAACTGTATAAGGGTCGTAAGCCTTCTATCTCATATTTTAAAATATTTGGCTGTAAATGTTATATTCACAATAATGGCAAGACTCAATTGAAAGCTTTTAGTGCTAAAGCTGATGAGGGTATATTTCTTGGATATAACTCTCCTCATGCACAAGCTTACAGAGTGTTCAATAAATGAACTCTTGTTGTGGAAATAACATGTCATGTGGTATTTGATGAATTTGCTAATGAGTACAGGAACAAACAAAGAATAGACACACCAGTTCAAGTACTACCTAGTGAAATTGAGAACTCGCAGGACTATGTGGATCACATTGTTCCAGAGCGATTTGAAGTTTCACTAGAAGAAGGCAATGAAACTGGTACTAAACCAGTTGAGCACAATCTGATCAATGAAGACGCTATTCGTGCTGAGACCATAAACCCCACAACTGAAACAGGGGAAAGAACTGATGAAAATGCCGAACCAACTGATGAAAGAGCAACTGATGACATCACCACAGAAGAGCCAGCTGAAGCTATCTTGCCTAAATGGCTCCGAAGTCATCCAACTGACAAGATAGTTGGTGATCCAAGAAGTCGAGTCCAAACTAGAAGTTCAACTGAGCATGCATTATTCACATGCTTCATATCTGAAACTGAACTGGCGAACATCAAAGAAGCCTTAGAAGATTCAGACTGGATAATGGCCATGCAAGAAGAGCTGAATCAGTTCACAAGAAATGACATATGGTTTCTTGTTGATAGGCCAAAAACCCAGAAGGTCATTGGTACAAAATGGGTTTTTCACAACAAACTGGATGAACAAGGAGTGATAACAAGGAACAAGGCTAGACTGGTAGCCAAAGGTTACTCACAAAGTGAAGGGATCGACTTTGATGAGCCATTCACACCAATAGCAAGATTGGAAGCCATCAGACTGTTCCTAGCCTATGCAGCTCACTTCAATTTCACAGTCTACCAAATGGATGTCAAGAGTGCTTTTCTTCAAGGAATGCTCAAAGAGGACGTGTATGTCGAGCAACCGCCAGGCTTTGAAATTGGCGATCAAGTCTTCAAACTGAAGAAGGCCCTCTATGGACTGAAGCAAACTCCTAGAGCGTGGTATGAAACTCTCACAACATTTTTGCTAAAAAATGGATTTCAAAAAGGAGTCATTGATCGAACTCTATTCCGAATAGAACGGTCAACTGAGATCTTAATGGTTCAAATTTATGTGGATGACATAATTTTTAGATAAAAAAATAAAGATCTATGCACACGATTCGCTCAACTGATGCAGAGCAAATTTGAGATGAGCATGATGGGAGAAATGACATTCTTCCTAAGACTCCAAGTGAAGCAGCTGAAAGATGGGATCTTTATCAGCCAGGCTAAGTACACCAATGAACTAGTCAAGAAGTTTGGCGTAAGCAAAGGAAAAACTCTCAAGATTCCTATGAACACATCAGTTCAGCTAACTCTTGATGAAGAAGGAGAATCAGTTAGCTAAACATACTACAGAGGAATTATTGGGTCGCTACTTTACTTAACAGCTAGCCGGCCAGACATCTCATATTCAGTCGGTCTATGCGAACGGTTTCAAGCTAATCCAAAGAAAAGTCATCTTGAAGCAGTAAAGAGGATTATCAAATATCTCAAAGGAACCATAAATCTTGGACTATGGTATCTCAGAGATGACAATTTGAGTTTGATTGGCTATTCAGACTCAGACTTTGGTGGATACAAGATTGACAGAAAAAGCACCAGTGGAACATGTCAGTTTCTAGGAAGCAAACTGATATCCTGGTTTAGCAAGAAGCAACACTCAGTTGCCACGTCAACAAATGAAGCATAATATGTAGCTGCTGGAAGCTGCTGTGCTCAGATACTCTGGATGAAGCAACAGTTGAAGGACTACAAAGTTGAAACTGAAGAAGTTCCTATCTATTGTGACAACAATAGTGTAATTGCGATATCTCAGAATCCAGTTCTGCATTCAAGAACTAAGCATATTAACATAAGACATCATTTCATCAGAGATCACATCGAGAAGAAAGACATAAGAATCAAATATATCAACACTGAGAAGCAGATAGCTGACATCTTCACCAAACCACTGCCAGAAGCAAGATTTATGGAGTTATGAATACAGTTGGGACTACTGGAGCTAACCTCACAGGATGAAGATGATCAACTGGAAGAAAAAGGCCAAGGAATTACTCCAGCTGAAGAGAGGAACTGAACCAAAAAGGCAAGAAACTGATCAGTTAGACACATAAGCCATCAGTTTGAAGTAAAGGCAAGAAGCTGCGGAGAGAAAAGTAAATTGGAGATGCTCAGTTTACCCCATCAGTTCAACTAAATCATCAGTTCAGTTGCTCAAACTAATGATCCAGTCAGTTATGCAGAACATATCAGCTGCAAATTGATCAAACTGATGAAGGAGTCATAGGAATTGAAGTCAAATCAAAAGGAGATATCAGTTCAAAGACCAGCTGAAGGAGAACAGCTGAACTGGAAAACAGCTGAATAAAGGTCCAAGCAGTCAAGACCAGTTCGGAACTGATGAGAAGACATCTCAGTTGGAACTGATCAACAGAAAGATCATCAGTTACACTTGAAGCTAACTGATAACGTAATCAGTTTCAAGCCAAGGAGAAACAGCTAGAGAGAAAAGATAAGTTCAAAAGTTTGAATAGTGGAAACGGTAAAAACACTTGTTAATCAAATGTTACCGTTGAACCTTCCTTCTCTCTCCTCATTTATCCCCAATGGATAGAAATAAAAAGCCAATCGACGGGTCGATTGAATTAATCCGCTCATTGAATTTGAGCATACCAAGTGTCACAACCGTTGGATGAACCCCATCATATTCTATAAAAGGGATGGCTGAACTTTCATTTTTACTTTTACTGATCTCAAGCACAGTAAAGAATTAAAGCATTTCTCCTCCTTCAATTCTTGAAACTGTTCTGCAAAACTTGCTAAAGTAAAAATATTCAGTTCTGAAATTCAGCCAAAGCCAATTTATCCCTTCTAAACCATTCATCTCAAAAACTCCATGGCTGACAGACGCACACCAGCTGTTCGATGAAAGTTCGACTTCAAGAAAACTGGCGAATCCTCACGAGGATTCCAAACAAATCTCTATAGAGATAAGTTCCTGGATATAGGCGCTTATAGAGAAAAGTGCTCAGATTCCCCTCTTTGCAACTCACTGATCACGAAGATAGAGCAAAACGGTTTGAAATGCTTCACGGAAGAATACCCATCAAAGATCTACCCAGAGGCCGCGGTTGAGTTTTACTTAAACTCAAAAGGCTACGATGACAAAATAGTGACTGAAGTTCGTGGAGTCGAACTGATCATAACTCCAGAACTGCTCGAAAGACTGTTCAAACTGCCAACTACTGGAACATGATTGCGAGACATTGAAGTGAATCAAGAGGAAGCCTATCGCCAGTGGAAGTGGGAGGAATGTGCAGATCCCTATAAGAGCAGTACACTCATGTCCCTCCTCCAAGAAGAATACAGAGTTCTAGCATCAGTTGCTGCTAGAATTATTACCGGGACAACAGAAAGCCATTCGGAGATGTCGGAGCACAAGTACAAAATCTGTGCAGCGATCATCAGAGGCATCAAAGTAAACTAGGCCCAATACTTCTTTGAGCAGATAAGGAAGTATGTTGATATTGTGGAAAAGCACTGGTCAGCAACTGAGTTTCGTCAGAAGATGTGCTATCCAAGCAGAATAAGTATCATATTGGAGAATATTCTTGACTCCATGTCAGAGGAAACTGACACGTTGATGATCGGCAAACTGGATTTTATACCAGTAACCGGTAAGAGGCAGCTAACTGCAAAATCTATATCCATCAAAAGCAGTCAGCCAACTGCTATTTTCTCAAAGATAGCTGAGGAGTTAACAAAAAGAAAAGGCAAGGAGATTGCTGTTAAGATGCCGCAAGAAGACTCTGACTCAGAAGATAATCTCCCAATAAGCCAAATGTTGGGAAGCACAATTAAAGCCAAGCCTCTGCGCCAAGTTCGCTGTGGATCAACTATTGATTCACCTGAAGAAGTGATTTCCACCAGGCCAGTTCAGTTCAAGAAAAGAACTGGCAAGTCAAAGAAGAAGCTCACAGCAGTTCAATCAAGAGGAAAGAAGAAGAAATCAGGGCCACCACCCCCTCCACAACTGCCTCCTCGTAACATTAAGGTGTTTGATGTTGCACCAATTGAAGGAGATGACATAGTGCCCGACAGAGGAATTCCCCCTAAGGACTTAGGAGCTGAATTTTTCAGAACTGCATGCCCTCCAATGGGAGAGATAGAAGAAAACATAAGAGCTCTATCGAGAGCTGAAATTGTCAAGTGCTGGGCTGATGAAGAAGTGCAGAAGTTCATAGCCGAAAACTTCATTGAAGAAGTGATTGGAATGACCGCTTTGTATGCAGCTCTAACAAGGTATGTCTACTGGTACCTTTGGAGACACTGCTTCAAATCCGAAGCCCATTTTCTCCTAACTGCTCTGCATGGGATGAGCTTCTGGAGAAGGGAAGAAAGATGGAGTATGCAGTGGACTGGGCATGAGTCCCCTGAGCAAAATCCAATCATCACCTTGAAGAGAATGCTTGCCATTCGACGGAACTACCCACATCCAGAACGGCAAACCTTGTTGGACGTAATGAATGATCTACTCAACTGGGCCAACATCAGATTGCCACCTATGCAAACTCAAGCTGAGCAGCAACAATAGAAACAGCCTCAAGTTCAATAGCATTGGTTGCTCAGTGAACTGCTAAAACTAAGACAGCAACAGCGTCGGGAAGTGCAGAACCAATTCAATAAAGAAGCTCAAATCAGTCAACAAGGGGCTGGAACTACTGCAGATTACATTCCAAGACAAACTGTCATAGCATCGGTGGCTAGGTAGTTAACTTTCGAAGAATCACCTCAACCGAATGACATCATCATTGACCTTCTTGATGATTCCCCTGAGATGTAACCAGCTGACGAGCGAACAACCAGCGATCTGGAATTTGAAGAACTGCTCAAATCTCCCATTCTACCAGATCTGCCAACTGATGAAGAGTCAAAGAAGCCAACTGAAGAGACTCAACTGCCCGAGGAGCCAACTGAGACTCAAACTGCTCCTCCACAAGAGACAACTCCAAAGCCAGCTGAGTATGACCAGTCAGCTGGACAGATGGCTCAAGTAATTGAACAACCTGCATATCAAGGTACACTCGCTCTAACTGTGTACATTGATCCAATCCAAAGAGCACTTCAAGCTGCCGCTCAAAATGTTGTACCAGAGAACTCATCAGAATCAAATTATTATTAGACAATCATTATGGAGACGGACGAGATATCCTACACAGTTCCTTGCGAGGAACTTGTTGGAACTGAAGATGGAGAGGAAGCTAACTCTAAAGCAGTTCAGTTCGTTGCTCAGCCGAGCAGTTCCACAGTCCAGCTCCCTCCGTATTATGAAGAGCTGATCAAATCCCTGCAGCAACAGGTTAAACTGCACACTGAGCAAATCAAGTAGCTGAAAGCTCATCAACGACTCCAGTCAGCTGAAACTGAGTCAGCAAGCAGCGATGAGGATGAAGAAGAGGACCTCAAGGAACCGCTGGCCAAAAGGAGGAAAACTGATCACAAGAAGGACTGAGTGGCTGATCAAATTAAACATGATTAGAAAAGCCCTAAGTGTACTTCTTGTTAATCAGTTTGTAATTATCTTTTGATATATTTATAAAAGTTTATTCTTTTGATTTCAAATAAATGTTAAGCTTCACATTTATTTTGAAATTTTGACCGTTGCAAAACAATGACACATGTCAAGGTCATTAATTGCCAACGACCAAAAGAAATCAGAGGCTAGTACCATTCCAACCATCATATCTATGAGCCTGTCCAAACACTCATAAAAAGCCTCTCTCTTTCAAGCCTCTCAAAAAGCCTTCTCCTCCTACAATCTCAAAAACTCTCTCTCAAAAGTTCTTAAAATTCCCAAATTCTCAGCCAACCTCAAAGATGGCCGAATTATCCAGATCTTCAAATTCCTTCAAGAAACAACTTATGAGAGATAAATTCCTTGATAGGAAGAAATTTCAATTGATTCTAGATGAATCAAACAATCCAATTCTTCTGTCAAATCGTCACAAGACAGAAGTTCTTCACTACCTAGAAACACCACCAAAATTCTTCAGACATAATTTAGTGAGTGAATTTTTGCTTCAAGCAAAATTATCTGCAGATGGAAAGATAATATTATCAGTGATTCAAGGAAGGATGCTACAAATCACTAAGAGAACAATTGCTGAAGTGTTTCAACTTCCACAAGAAGGTTCATCCGTTCAAGATCTAAAGGAATCTGCAGAGTCACACTGGAGAGAATGGAAAGCTTCAACCTGTAACAAGCAATTCAGTTTTACCACAGCTAAAACTGACCTCAAGCCCGAGTATGGAGTTCTACTTGACATAACGAACAAGATGATGTTCGGGGCCATTAGAAGCTTGAGCCAACTTATCCAAGCGAGATACAAGGTCATGATTCACCTTGCTGAAGGAAGACAAACAAACTGGGCAGAATTTATCTTTCAACAATTCAAGCATCAAGTCATCAAGACGGCAGACTCAAAGAAATCTGGCAAATTTAAGTCCAATGTAGGACTTGTTCTAAGAATGAGCAAAATGCTTGAAGACCTGCTGAAGCTTCTAAGTGATGAATCACTACCAGTCCTTATTTCCGACTGGATCCCCAAGAAAGGAACTGCCCATCTTCAGTCACTGAAGAAAAAGAGAAGAGAGAAGGTGTTGGTCCCGGGCGAGTCGGTATCAGTTTAGAGGGGGGTGAATAAACTAATTCAAAAACTTTTACTTTAGATGCGGAAAATAAGGCCCTTTGACTCGCTTGAAGAAATTTATCTATACACCAAATTAATAGTCAGTTGAGACAGTTTAAGTGCAGCTTGTGTGATGTTGTGTGCAGTTAGAGATATGCAATGATCAATAAGTACAACACACAAGAGATATATAGAGGTTCGAAGTCTCAAACTTCTACGTCCTTTTTTCCTTCCGCAGAAGGGCAACTTCACTATATAACTTGAGTTCCTTTACAAATTACACAATGAAGGACAGTTGGCTGAACCTGGTAACTGCTCGCTACCTCAGCTGGTCGACGGCTCACACTTGAAGTCCCTAACTGTTCGCTAGGAAGGTAGGTGCTATTGTCGTGTTTACAAGGTTTTAGATCTCTTGCGATCTTCAGGAGGTTAGTCTTGAACAAGGGGGTATCAACTGATGTGCTCCTTTGATTGAGCTGAGTAGTTGATCTTTGAATAGCTGGAACTGAGAAGGATGTCCTGGCTGGATCGTCGACAGGTGGCTGAGTATGTTAATTAGTGAAATGTTCTTCTCAGTTTGACTTTCGCAGTTTCTATCGAACGTTGTACTTGAGCTTGAGTGGGAGGGAGAAAGAAAAGCTCTGCTTGTGAAGGTTGGAAAGAGGTTATGTTTGCGAAAACTTGTTTATAAGTCTGATTCACCCGTCTTTTATAGAGGAGTGATTTTATGACCGTTGAGCTCCATTATCCATTTGATCAGTGGCTCTATTGGCTCATCAATGGCATGTGGTCTTTGAATGATCGCTTGGATCATTTGGTTGAAGTAACCGTTACTCTGCCAATCGATCTTCATTAAATTCCAGGATCTTTGTAAGGGCATTTATTCCAAGATATGCTGATTTAAGCAATACACTCCAGGAGTCTTCTGGCTTCAGTTCTCTTGGCAGTTTGGAATTTCAGTTGGCAGTTTTGGATTTCTCAGCTTAGTTGCAGTATCGTCCCAGCTGGCAGTTCTGAGCTTGTCAGCTGAGTCTGGCTATCGCTCCAGTTGGCAGTTCTGGGCTTATCAGTTGAGTCTGTCTGTTGCTCCAGTTGGCAGTTCTGAACTTATCAGCTGAGATTGGCCATTGCTCCAGTTGGCAGTTCTGGGGCTCCAGTTGGCAGTTCTGGGCTTGTCAGCTGAGATTGGCCGTTGCTCCAGTTGGCTACTGTCAGTCTTAGGCATGAACTGATATTCTATCAACTTCTTCAATCTTTGGATAACTCCTTTCTCCTTCAGTTCAGCTGGCTCGATTGTCAGCTTGTTTTGATCGGTATGATTTCTCAGCCAAGTTGAACTTTAGACTGGATGACGTGTCTTTCAACTTGTGGGTCATTCTTTAAATTGGTTGACTTTGACTCTTCTAGAGTTCTTCTTTGAAGATGCCCTGGGCTGATCAGCTTCGATCTACAGCTTGAATTTTGGTCAGTTTTTCATAAATAATTTTGACATCTCATCAAAACCTGATCTAGGGGTTCATTGATAGTTTTTCCTAACAATTTTCCCCTTTTTGATGATGTCAAAACTTTGTTGATGATGATGGAAAAACTGCAAGTATAAGAAATGCATTAAATAGAATCTTTCAGTCAGTCCATATTTGTAGCATATTGAGACAAATTGGCTCATGATTTTCATTCAGTTATCAGAGCATTTATCATTCATGCTTATCATTCAGATATCAGAGCATGTCATATTCGTAGCATACTAAGACAAATTGACTCATGATTTTTATTTAATTTTTTAGAGCAATTGTCATTCATGCTTATCATTCAAGTATCAGCGCATGTTCAAATATCAGAGCATGTTAGTTTTAAAAGCAATTTGGGCTTATTCATACTTCTTATTCAAGTCTCAGAGTATGACTGAAGTGTTAGAGCATAATGAATTATGTCAAACTATTCAAGCTTGAAGCAAAATCAAGATCAAAACTTGTATTATATATTCATTTTAAGGCATAACTTCAAGCGATTCAAGAGTTAGTAGTTAAGACTACTAATCTACTTCCTGAATGTTGCTCCGATTGCTCTTATTCCTTCTGCTTGATTCTCCTCTTCTTTGAATTCCTTGTAGTGTCCATGCTTCTCCCTGAAGCTGATCTTCCCCCTCATGATGGATTTCTCTTTGAATTTGGTCCCAAAGAGTCATGCATCCACTATACTGTCTATCATCATATTGTCCATCTTCCCCCTTTTTGGCATCATCCAAAAGGTGAATAGGATCACATGGTGGTAATGACAAATTTGGCAGAAAAGTGAAGGCGGTTGCCAAATTGTCATGATGAGCTACAGGAACTGAGGACATTTGCATGGGCGGAGAAGGCCATGCATAAGCATCTTCAGTTGGCATGAACTGACCTGGATCAGAGATATCTTGATCTTTGAAGCTCATGGGGGGCAAGCTGGTGACGATTTCATCAGTTGACGGGAGTGGTAGATCACCAATGATGGGTGCGCACGAGGAGTTGGTTGGTTCATTGTCGGGGAGAGGGGCATTGGAGGGTATACCAAGCTGGAGCCGCTATATCATTGAATCCATGATCTCCGAGATCGTTGGAGGCGAGGAAAGTGGATGATTCATCCAGTTTCGACTTCATGATCCCTCTCTGATCCAGAAGGCTGAGCCACAGGTATGGATGAGGTGAAACATAGTTGACTCATCCAGTTGAAAGTGCCAAATATGATACTGCAAGTACCGCCTCAATTGTGTGAGGAGGGAGGAGTCGGTGTCCTCAATGAGACCAAAGCAGCTTCAGAGCTGGTGGTCGAGAACCTCTTCAAAATCAACCTCAATATAGTCGTTTTGGACTAAAGGTGGAGGTTGGGAGCTGGCTGATATTGTGGACTGATCACTCAGCCTTAGAAGAGATGCACTCTCCAGCATGAGCTCTCTTTCGTCAGTGGAGCTGACGGTTGCCTCTAAGGGTGCCTTTCCACGATTTGAGCTGGAAGGCCCTTGTGGGTGTGAGCACTTTGGGGATGGCAATATATTGTGGGGAGCATGTCCCGTCTTCCAAGCAGTTCACCAGTTGGTATGATCACATCAAACTGGCTTTGTATGATGTGGCTTATGCGGTTCATAAAGCCGACTCTTTCTCGAAATGTGCCAATTGAAGGATCAAACGTCGCTCTCTTGACATTGGCTCTCAGTTGTGCCAGGATGTAGGAAGCCCAGTCTGCTTGACATCCAAAGTAGAGGGCGGCTGTGATGTGAGCCTTGATCTCGGAGAGACGAACTATCTCGAAGTTGCCATGGACAATATGGCTGGTGATATCCAGAAGTTGGATAATATCACTTTGCAAGCTCTCCTTTAATTTGTGCGAACTGTCGTTGTGATGCACATGAGGAAGCTTCCAGATTTTCCATAGCTCATGTTTGGATGGCAGATTTAGGTTCATCACGTCTGCACCTGTGCCGGGGAGGTGTAGAGTGGAGATCATCGTGTCCTTTGTGACTGTGATCACTTGATTCTTTACGGTGGAGATGATGTTGTCGCCGTTGACACTTGCATTGTAATAGAACTCGGTGACATACTCAGGTATGTTCTTGACCGGCAACTATGTCAAGAAGGGAAGCAATCCAGTTGCTGCCAATGGTCGATAAATCTGTTGAAAGATATCCGGGCCAAGACGTGCATTAAGCATCTCTAGATTTAGAGACTTGTCCTTTCTCATTTTGCGTTCAAGAGCTTTAATGTCCACCATGGAAAATGGAGGCTTCATTTCTGCAAAAGAAAGATGTTCAGTTTTAGAAATGTGAGAGTGTAGATGAGAAATGGAAGGCTTAGCAATAGATCGAGTAAGAGAGAGAGAGATTTTCAAGTGATCGGAGCCTTCATCTCTTTGCTCATATTTATGCATCTTATGCATGCAAGAATTGAGAGTATTCGATTGCTTTTCTTGGCTGATCAGCCATCCGATTTGATGGTTGATTAGCTGAATTAATGATGTATGTACCTCAGCCATTCATTGGTTAAATTTCTTTATGATCGTGTGGCTGGGATGAAGTCATTTTGAAAATGAGGTAGTTGCCATAAATAGCGAAATATTTTCTGTAGATCTTTCTATTTATAGCGCAATAAAATATATTTTCTTTGCCTGTTTGAAGTGTTGTTTTTAAGATCCATGCAGAGATATTAATGACAGCTTTGTGATGTTGAGCCCGATTTTCAAATTGTAACCGTTGACATATCATATAAGATATTTCATGATCTTAACTGTAATAAAATAGTTAAGGTAAGCTTTTGAATTTTAAAAAAAACTTATCCTTAGTCAGTTAGGATACAGTCCAACTGACTGGTGACGTGGCAGTTGGCTGAGCAGTTGAGTTTTGATACTCAGTTGTCCTTTCTGAACTGGCTGCAGTTGAGGCTGCAACTGAGTTGATCAGTTAGTATGATCAGTTGCTCGGCTTTGCTGTAGACAATTTCCGCTTCTTGAAGGGCCTAGCTGGACTAGCTGCACTGCTTTCTTTAGATGCAGTTTTGTGCGTTGATGGTCCAGGCCTTTCCGTCTTATTAGCTTGGCGAAGATAAATCTGGATCTCAACTAACGAGCTCTTCATTTTTTGACTAAGGGAGTGTGAGATTCCCTTTGGCGATGACCGTAACTGATCATTTTTCTTGGTTAACTGCGCACCTTTGGAGCTTGTTGTGAGCAGTGGAGTCACATAGCCTTTGGATAGGAGATTTGGTGATGTGGCAGTGTCTTCATCGTCACTATCTCTTGCATCAATATGCCTTGTATTCCTTTGAGAAGCTATGACTGCAGTGTGGGATAGATGGGGTTCTATCCTTGTGTCAACAGTTGAAGTTCGTTGTGAAGGCTCAGCTGATTAACTTGATAGATTATCAAAGTTCAACTGACGATAAAGTGAGTCAGTTGGGCAGTTGACTGGTTGATTTGCAGTTCCAACTACTTGAAACATGAATCTGGATTTGAATTCGGCCAGTAAGGCGGTTGGTGGAATCTTGTTGACCATCCGGTGATTCATGATATGCTGAACTTGCACAATGGTTAGAGGGAATGGATTTGACGATCCTATCCATTTGATGCTCCAAGTTTCTTCTCTTTGCCAGAAGCTCATGCCATGAAAGGCAGTTAGCAAGAAGTGAGACTGGATAGACATAGAATGTCTCCATTTGTACCAATAGAAGTAACGGTGAAGTTGTTTAAACAACTCTTGATTACTTTGTGCAACAACAGTGAAGTGAGTGAGAAGGAGATTGGTCACTTCCTTTTTTGCACTTTTAACTGCATATTCACCACTGTAGAAAGTGCGAATATTCTCTTCAGTCAGCTGGAGCGGAGGGCATGTGCCTCTGAAATAGTCTGCTTCATAGTTTGGATGGAGTATTCCGATGAATGGAATAAGCTCATCTGGATCAGAGCAAACCTGGAAATCAACTGGTGATCCGTTCTTTGATTTTGGAGAATGAACGACATTGGCAGTTGAGTTGCTCGAACTTTGGTTGCTCATCTTGGCCTTTCCTTTTCTCTTCTTCTTCAAGGACTGTAAATGAGCAGTTCCTTTCTTGGGGATTCAGTCGGAGATCAGAATCGGTAGTGATTCATCATTTGGGAGCTTCAGCAGGTCTTCAAGCATTTTGCTCATCCTTAGAACAAGTCCTACCTTGGACTCAAACTTGCCGGACTTCTTTGAGTCTGAAGCCTTGATGACTTGATGCTTGAATTGTTGAAAGACGAATTCTACCCAGTTCGTTTGTCTTCCTTCAGCAAGGTGAATCATAACCTTGTATCTCTCTTGAGTGAGTTGGCTTAGACTGCCAATTGCTCCGAACATTATGTCAAGTAGAACTCCATACTCAGGCTTGAGATCAGTTTTAGCGGTGGTAAAACTGAATTTTTTGTTGCAGGTTGAGGCTTTCCATTCTCTCCAGTGCGTCTCTGCCGATTCCTTTAGATCTTGAACGGATAAACCTTCTTGCGGGAGTTGAAATACTTCAGCAATTGTCTTCTCATTGATGTGTAACATCCTTCCTTGAGCCACTGAAGATATCATCTTCCCATCTGCAGATAATTTTGCTTGACGCAAAAATTCACTCACCATATTTTGTCTAAAGAATTTTGGTGGTGTTTCCAGGTAGTGAAGAACTCCTGTTTTGTGAAGATTTGACAGAAGAATTGGATTCTTTGATTCATCAAGAATCAATTGAAATTTCTGTCTATCAAGGAATTTATCTCTCATAAGTTGGCTTTTGAATGAGTTTGAAGATCTGGGTAATTCGGCCATCTTTGAGTTTGGCTGAAGTCTTGGAGTATTTAAGATCTGTTAAGAGAAGGAGATTTTTAGATCTTTTTGGAGAAGGAGGTTTTTTGAGAGGCTTGAGAGAGAGAAGCTTTTATGAGTGTGTGGACAGGCTCATAGGTATGATGGTTGAAATGGTACTAGCCTTTGATTTCATTTGGTCGTTGGTAATTAATGACTTTGACACGTGTCATTGATTTGCAACGGTCAAAAATTTCAAAAATAAATGTAGAATTTTGACATTTATTTGAAAATAGAGAGAAATAAACTTTTATAAATATAATCAAAAGATAATTACAACTGATTAATAAGAAGTGTACTTAAGGCTTTTCTAATCATGTTTTAAGTGTGATCAACATCTAGTCCTTCTTGTGATCAGTTTTTCTTCTTTTGGCTAGCTACTCGGTGGGCTCCTAATCATCATCCTCGGTGCTGCTAGCTGACTCAGTTTCAGCGAACTGGAGTCTCTGTTGGGCTTGCAGCTGCTTGATTTGCTCGGTATTCAGTTTAACCTGTTGCTGCAGGGACTCAAATAGTTCCATAAAACGTGGAGGGAGCTGGACCATGGAACTGCTGGGTTGAGCCATGAACTGGACCGCTCTTGAGTTTGCTTCCTCCCCTTCTTCAGTTCCAACAAGTTCCTCGCAAGGAACTGTGTGGGAAATCTTGTCTGTCTCCATAGCGCGTTGGCAGACAGCCTGATTATTTTGAGCTGATTGATCAGTTGATTTATCATTTTTATCCATCACTGGATTAGCTGGAGGGCTAGGTGTGGCATCTCCTTTCTCAGCAGTTGGCCCTTGTGTCATGACTGTTTGAGGCTCAGCTGTTTTATCAAACTAACGAGTTTGATCAGCTGACTCTTCTGAATCTTCTGGAATGACATTGATTTCGACTTCAGTTCTAAGAGGAGATTTCTCAGAGTGAAGTTCTCTTATTACTTCATCGATGAGATCATCAACTGGATTCATTGTTCTGTCACTTATAGCAGCTGATTGGTGTTCATGCTGATGGCTATGTGACCTCTTCATCAGTTGATTAAATAGCCATTTGTGTTGAACATGTGGATGCGACCACCTTTCTTGCTCCAGTTCAGTTGTGATGACTGGCAGGGTTAAGCAGTGAATTCTGCACAGTTCATCAAATACATCCTTCATTGATCCTTCAGCTGGACTTGAGCATTCTTTCCTCAGCTGTAGCTGCCTCATTAGATGTTTACCTTTAGTGATGCTGGCATTCTCACTGTCTGTCCACCATAGGCTCCATTCTTCTTCTCGCCTCCAGAAGCTCATTCCATGAAAGGCTAGCAATGAAAGAAACTGTTCTGACTGGTATACGTACCTCCATAAAAACCAGTAGATGTACCTGGTTAACGTGTTGAAGAGCTCCTCATGATCGGTTAGCTCTTGAGCAAAATGTTGAGCCATGTGCTTCTGTGTAGTTTCATCAGCCCATTTCTTCACGGACTCTCCTTGGGAGTAGGCTCTTATATTTCCTTCGACTTGAGCCATTGGTGGCCAGGTCATTTGAAAATAATCAGCTCCGGCTCCATTGTGAGGAATCCCTCTTGCAGGGATGATATCTTCTGGATTGTCGCATGGAGCTATATCTTCAATAGTTAAGTTTGGTGGAATTGTTGGATCTGGAATAAGACTTGATCATTTTCTCCTTCTGGACTGAGAGAGCAGTATTCTTCTCCTTCGTGGTTGATCAGCTGGCTTCTTCCTTGTAGCTGATCTGACAACAGTTGGCCTAGCTGACTGTCCGATCATGCCAGGTCTGGTAGCAACTAAACTGTGTTGTCTGAATCTCTGAGCTATTGGAATTTTGTTATCAGAGTCAGTAGCTGGCTTCTTTCCCTTGCCTTCAGCTGCAGGCTTCTTTCTTCTTGACTGATCAGTTTGTTCCAGATCAATCTCAACAATTTTGAGAGGTTTTGAGATGAAGTCATTACTAACTATTGTTTTGAATTCCTTCTCCTTAGCTATCCATGGGAATTGCTTTTCCAGAATTATGCTGACTCGGCTGATATATCCAATTCTTTGAGGGAATTTCTCACCATTCTAGCTTCGTTCAATGATATCAATGTACCTCTTCAGTTGTTCGAAGAAGTACCGTGCCCAGTTGATATCCATTCGGTTGTAGATGGCAGCGCATATTTTATACTTTGTTGCTATCATTTCCGATTGGCTGCCCGTTGTTCCAACCATGATCTTTGAAGCAATTGCAGCGAGTACTTGGAATTCATCTTGAAACTTTGATATAAGATGATTACTCTTGTATGATTGAGGCTCTCCTTCCTTTTTCCAGAAGTCATATGCTTCCTGAAAATTCACTTGAACATCCTCCAGCTTGAGTCCGTTGTTGGGTAGTCCAAATATGTTGCTCAGGGACTCAGCTGTTACGACAATAGCATGTCCTCTGACTTTTGATCTGATTTCCCTGGGATTCGAAGATCTATTTGAATTTAGATAAAATTCAGTGACTGGTTCAATGTAGATTCGGTCTGAAAACACCTCGAGAAACTTTTTCAGCCTGGCCTGTGAAAGCTTTTCGACGATCATTCTGCTTAGCGAAGAAGCTTTGCAAGCTTGAAGAAATCCGACTGGATTGAAGAATTTGTCTCTATCAAGCTTATCACAGAAAGCTTTAGAGTCTTCTCCAGATTGTTGAAAATTGAATCTTCTGCGTGATGGATTTTGAGCCATGAATCTTCGACAGAGATTGACTTGCGAAGTTGAGGAATTTGATCTTTCAAGATTGAACAAGCTTTTGACGAGAGAAAGGTAGAGGGCCAGTAACTTTGTGGTAAAAATTGGAAAGCTTATCTCAATTGTTCAGTCGACTTATTTATATAGAGAGATTTGGCTCATCCAACGGTTGCGATTCTTGGTCTCCCTAAATTCAACGGTCGGATTAGATCAATCGACCCATCGATTGGCTTTTCATTTCTATCCGTTGGGAATTAAGGAGGAGAGAGAAGGACGGTTCAACGGTAACATTTGGATGACACGTGTTTTACTGTTTCCACTATTTGAGACTTTTGAACTATCTCTTCTCTTCAGCAGTTTCTCCTTGGCTTGAAAACTGATTACGTCATCAATTGAGTTTGGCCGTAACTGATGGTTTTTCTGTTGATTAGTTCCAACTGAGATATATTCTCATCAGTTCCTGACTGATCTTAACTGTTCAGTTCTTCAAACGGCTTCTTCAGTTCAGCTGTTCTCCTTCAGCTGGTCCTTGAACTGATATCTCGTTTTGAGTTTACTTCAGTTCCTATGACTTTTTCGCCAGTTTGATCAATTTGCAGCTTGTATGTTCTGCATAACTGACTAGATTGTCAGTTTGAGTGACTGGACTGATGATTCAGTTGAACTGCTAGGGTGAACTGATCATTTCCAGTCTGCTTATCTTTCAGCAGCTTCTTGCATATACTTCAAACTGATGGCTTATGTGGCGAACTGATGAGTTTTTTATCTTTTTGACTTAGTTTCTTTCTTCAGCTGAAGTGGTTCCTTGGCCTTTTTCTTCCAGTTCATCATTTTCATCATGTGATGCTAGCTCCAGCAGTCCCAACTGTATGCATAGCTCCATAAACCTTGCTTCAGGCAACGGTTTGGTGAATATGTCGGCTATCTGCTTCTCAGTATTGACATATTTGATGCATATGTCTTTCTTCTCGATGTGATCTCTGATGAAGTGGTGCCTTATGTTAATGTGCTTAGTTCTTGAATGTAGAACTGGATTCTAAGATATCACGATTGCACTATTATTGTCACAGTAGATAGGCACCTCTTCAGTTTCGACTTTATAATCCTTCAACTGTTGCTTCATCCAGAGTATTTGAGCACAGTAGCTTCCAGCAGCTACATACTCTGCTTCAGTTGTTGATGTGGCAACTGAGTGCTGCTTCTTGCTAAACCAGGATATCAGTTTGCTTCCAAGAAACTGACATGTTCCACTGGTGCTTTTTCTGTCAATCTTGCATCCGCCAAAGTCTGAGTCCGAATATCCAATTAAACTCAAACTGTCATCTCTAGGATACCATAACCCAAGATTTATGGTTCCTTTGAGATATTTGATAATCCTCTTAGCTGCTTCAAGATGACTTTTCTTAGGACTGGATTGAAACCGCACACATAGGCCGACTGGATATGAGATGTCTGGCTGACTGGCTGTTAAGTAAAGTAGCGACCCAATGATTCCTCTGTAGTAAGTTTGACTAACTGATTCTCCTTCTTCATCAAGAGTTAGTTGAACTGATGTGTTCATTAGGACCTTGAGAGTTTTTCCTTTACTTACTCCAAACTTCTTGACTAGCTCCTTGGTGTACTTCACCTGGCTGATGTGAATTCCATCTTTCAGCTGCTTTACTTGGAGTCCTAAGAAGAAAGTCATTTCTCCCATCATGCTCATCTCGAATTCGCTTTGCATCAGTTGAGCGAATCGTGTGCATAGATATTTACTTTTTGATCCAAAAATTATGTCATCCACATAAATTTGAACCATTAAGATCTCAGTTGATCGTTCTATTCGGAATAGAGTCCTATCAATAACTCCTTTTTGAAACCTGTTTTTCAGCAAGAATGTTGTTAGAGTTTCATACCACGCTCTTAGAGCTTGCTTCAGTCTGTAGAGAGCCTTTTTCAGTTTGAAGACTTGATCACCAATTTCAAAGCCTGACGGTTGCTCGACATACATGTCCTCCTTGAGCATTCCTTGAAGAAAAGCACTCTTGACATCCATTTGGTAGACTGTGAAGTTAAAGTGAGCTGCATAGGCTAGGAACAGTCTGATGGCTTTCAATCTTGCAACTGGCGCAAATGTCTCATCAAAGTCGATGCCTTTACTTTGTGAGTAACCTTTGGGTACCAGTCTAGCCTTGTTCCTTGTGATCACTACTTGTTCATCCAGTTTGTTGCGAAACACCCATTTTGTGCCAATAACCTTCTGGATTTTTGGCTTATCAACGAAAAACCATACGTCATTTCGTGTGAACTGGTTCAGTTCTTCTTGCATAGCCATGATCCAGTCTGAATCTTCTAAGGCTTTCTTGACGTTTGCTGGTTCAGTTTGAGAGATAAAGCATGTGAATAATGCATACTCAGTTGATCATCTGGTCTGAACTCGATTTCTTGGATCACCAACTATCTTGTCAGTTGGATGGCTTCGGAGCCACTTGGGCAATATGGTTTCAGCCGGTTCTTCTGTGATGATGTCATCAGTTGCTCTTTCATCAGTTGGCTCGGCATTTTCATTATTTATTCCCCCTGCTTCAGTTGTGGGGTTTGCGGTCTCAGCACGATTTATGTCTTCATTGACCAAGTTGTTTTCAACTGGTTTAGTGCCAGTTTAATTGCCTTCTTCTAATGAAACTTCAAACCGCTCTGGAACAATGTGATCCACATAGTCCTGCGAATTTTCAATTTCACTAGGTAGTACTTGAACTGATGTGTCTATAGATTCTTTGTTCCTGTACTCATTAGCAAATTCATCAAATACCACACGACATGTTATTTCCACAACAATAGTTCGTTTATTGAACACTCTATAGGCCTGTGCATGAGGAGAGTTATACCCAAGAAATATTCCCTCATCAGCTTTAGCACTAAAAGCTTTCAATTGAGTCTTGCCATTGTTGTAAATATAACATTTACAGCCAAATATTTTAAAATATGAGATAGAAGGCTTACAACCCTTGTACAGTTCATAAGGTGTCTTGTCATGGGCTACTACAATGGCACTTCAATTTTGAGTATGACAAGCTGTGTTGACTGCTTTAGCCCAGTACCCTTCAGCTATGTTGGCATCAGCTATCATCGCTCGAGCTGCTTCCTTTAGTGTTCGGTTGCGCCTTTCAGCTACACCGTTTTGTTGGGGAGTTCTTACAGCTGAATGTTCATGAGTGATTCCAAGCTGATTGAGGAAGTTGATCATGTGTTGATTCACAAATTCAGTTCCATTATCGGAGCGAATCCTTTGAACTGTTCTTTCCTTCTCAGTTTATAGTCTTCTGATCATCACCGTAAGCTTGTCATATGTTTCATCTTTGCTCCTTAAGAATTCCACCCATGTATATCTTGAGTAATCATCAACTACTACAAGAGTGAATCTTTTGCCTTTTGGAGTTTGAGGTGTAACTGGACCAAACAAATCCATGTGTAGCAGTTGAAGACAGTCAGTTGTTCCTGGTGGGTGATTCTTATTCTTGAAGGATGACTTTACTTGCTTCCCTTTTTGACATGGTTCGCATATACCTGTTTTCTTGTATATCTCCTTAGAAAGCCCTCCAACTAGCTCTTTCTTAGATAGGTAGTTGATTGTCTTGAAGTTGAGGTGGTTTAGTCGACTATGCCATAGCCAGCTTGCTTCAGTTGATCCTTTTGAGAGAAAGCAAGCTTTTGAGTAGCCGGTTAACCAGTCAACAATGTACATGTTACCTCTCCTGATGCCGGTTAGCAAGATTACTCCAGTTGACTTGTCTCTTATGTTGCAGGAGTTTTTGGTGAAGTCAACTGAGTAGCCATTGTCGCACAGCTGACTGATGCTGAGTAATTTGTGCTTTAGTCCATCCACGTGGGAGACTCCATTTACAACTACTTTTCCTTTAACAACAAACCCTTCTTCAATGGTTCGACTTTTGGAATTGTCTCCAAATGTGATGAGTGGACCTTTGATTTCTTCATAACTGTCGAGATCTTCTCTATCTCCGGTCATGTGCTTGGAGCACCCGCTATCTAGATACCAAATGTCTTTGGTTTTCTTCATAGATAGGATGCTTTTGTCCTGCAAAGAAAAGGATTAGTATTTAGGGACCCGTTTCATATCGGGTCCTTTTTTATACATTATGCTTTTTGGAATCCAGACTTGCCAGACTTTTGGATTCTTATCACTTAAAGAGTCAACTGACTTAGATAGTTTCATCAGTTTCGACTCTCTTTCAACTCTCCTTGAGTCGGTTGAATGGTACCTGCGCTGAAGGTTAGTAGGATAGAACACTTCAACTAGCACACAATTATTTTGAGATTTTTGAGCTCTTCGATCAGGCCAATGTCTTGTGTGTTTCCAGTTCATTGGATTGAACCCTTTTGGATCAGCTCTTGGTTCATTTCTGGAATCCAAATATTCATCGTAATGATGATAGGGTTGAAATATTTTTCTTTGATCTCTCCTAGAAGTGCTTTGATTGAACTGGTTAGCAGGGTAGGTTTGAGATCTAAAGTGGTCTTTCTTTTCATAGTGAACTGATCTGCCAGTTTGCCTTGAGGGCATTTTATACTGAGCTGATGGCCTTTGTTGAACTGGAGCCTTTGGGCGAGTGGACTAACTTGAGTAAAATGATGGTCTTGGCTGAGAACTGGGCTTTGGCTGACCGGGTGTTTTAGATTGGTAGAACTGACCAAACTTTTTAGGCTGGGTCTGGGGATTTTTCAATATTTCATTTCCTTTGTTTGACTCAGCTGGTTGATCGTGAGATCTCATGAACCCTTTTAGGATACCCTTGTCACTAGGTTGAGCAACTGCTTTTCCCTTTTCTAGAGCAGTAAACTTGCTATATCCTAGCCCTGAGCTGTCAGTTCCAGTTCTTTGATGACTGAGTATTTCATCTAGAGTCTGAGATTCTTTTTTGAACTTTAGGTTTACCTTTTCTTTTTCTAGGATCTCTTGCTTGAGTTTTTGATTTTCTTTCTCTAGATCAGCAGTTCTTAGTTTCAATTTCTCAAATTCTACAAGCTGGGATTCAAGATACTCTAGTCTTTCATGATTAATGCTCAGTTTCCTGACCTTGTTTCTCAGTTCATCATTTTCATCTTTCAGTTCAACATGCAAACAGGAGATTGAAGCTGATTGGTCTTCTAGCATCATAAGTTTCACATAAAGCTCATTACTAGAGACAGTTGCTTTATTGATATGGTAAAAAGAAGTTTGAGAGTCAGCTGTACTAACCTCTTCATCATGGTCAGCCATGAGGCAGAATAATGCTTCATCATCATCTGAGTTGCAATCGTCAGAATCGATTCCAGAAGGATAGTTTGAATCATCCAGCACAACATTCTTGAGATTTGCGACCATTGTTTTTCTTTTGAAGAAGCTTTTTTTTACCTTGGCTTTCTTGTCTTCGGGGAGTTCTGGACATTCGAACCTGTAATGTCCTTGTTTATGATAATGAAAACATTCTCCAAGATTGCGATTGCCACTCCTGAATGGTTCAGCTAACCGTTCAGCTGATTGGTAAGCTTTTTCAAATTTTGGGGTTTCATCAGTTTGAGGTAAAACTGATTGTTTATCCCGAGCTCTTTTCAACTTTTCGAGCAACTTGGTAACTGATTGAATCTAATCATTGATGTCCTCAGTTAGATTTTCCTTCTTTTCAGTTGCCTCCTTTTTCCGTTCAGTTGAAGATCCGCCTAGTTTTTCTTTGGCTGGTGAGCTCCTAGGTCGGAAGCTGTTTCTTCCTCGAGCGTCTCTAAACCTGGGCCTTTCGCCATAGAAAGCTGCGTCTTGAGCTGATGATGTCGATGCTTCTCTTTTTCGGTTTAGACTGTACTCATGAGCTTTAAGAGAACCAAATAGTTCTCTTGGAGTGATGCTGTTTGGGTTTCTTGACTCCTTTGTAGCTATCACTTTCATATCCCATTCGTCAGTGAGATTATCCAATATTTTAGAATTCATCTCTGAATTGGGGTAATTTCTTCCAAGGTTGTTCATCTCACTGATGATGCCTAGAAATCTAGTTTCAAGGCTTGAGATGGACTCTTCTGCCTGCATTTTGAAGGATTCATACCTGTCAACCGCCAGTTAGAGCTTGTTTCCTTTTATAGCTTCGGACTCTCTGCAAAGATCTGCTAGTAGGTCCCATATTTCTTTGGCAGTTGTGCAATTCTTGGTATCCTTCATGCGATCTTCATCTAGAGTTTGGAATAATGCAGCTTGGGCAATGAACTCTAGATTCTTCAACTTCTTCTCTTCACTAGTGAGAAGATTAGTTGGCTTCGGGATCTTTGCTAGTTGATTGATATCAACTATGTGAGCATCATTGTCTATCATGATGATGATTGGACCTTCTTCAATGACTTCCCACATATTCTCATGAATTGAGCAGAGATGAGCTTTCATTCTCCTGCTCCAATTATCATAGTTCTCAACTGAAAACAAAGGTAGCTTATGGTTTCCTATAGCTGGAATGTTAGCACAGATAATTAGATCTGATTCAGTTGATCTGCAGAAACGGCTGATCCATAGAATCAACCGCTCAGATACCACTTGTTGGTCCCGGGCGAGTCGGTATCAGTTTAGAGAGGGGTGAATAAACTGATTCAAAAACTTTTACTTTAGATGCGGAAGATAGGACCCTTTGACTCGCTTGAAGAAATTTATCTATGCACCAAATTAATATTCAGTTGAGACAGTTTAAGTGCAGTTTGTGTGATGTTGTGTGCAGTTAGAGATATGCAAAGATCAATAAGTACAGCACACAAGAGATTTATAGAGGTTCGAAGTTTCAAACTTCTACGTCCTCTCTTCCTTCCGCAGAAGGGCAACTTCACTATATAACTTGAGTTCCTTTACAAATTACACAATGAAGGACAGTTGGCTGAACCTGGTAACTGCTTGCTACCTCAGCTGGTCGACGGCTCACACTTGAAGTCCCTAACTGCTCGCTAGGAAGGTAGGTACTATTGTCGTCTTTACAAGGTTTTAGATCTCTTTCGATCTTCAAGAGGTTAGTCTTGAACAAGGGGGTATTAACTGATGTGCACCTTTGATTGAGCTGAGTAGTTGATCTTTGAATAGCTGGAACTGAGAATGATGCCCTGGTTGGATCGTCGACAGCTGGCTGAGTATTTTGATTAGTAAATTCTTCTTCTCAGTTTGACTCTCGCAGTTTCTATCGAACGTTGCACTTGAGCTTGAGTAGGAGGGAGAAAGAAAAGCTCTGCTTGCGAAGGTTGGCAAGAGGTTATAGTTGCGAAAAGTTGTTTATAACTCTGATTCACCCGTCTTTTATAGAGGAGTGATTTTATGACCGTTGAGCTCCATTGTCCATTTGATCAGTGGCTCTGTTGGCTCATCAATGGCATGTGGTCTTTGAATGATGGCTTGGATCATTTGGTTGAAGTAGCCGTTACTCTGCCAATCGATCTTCATTAAATTCCAGGATCTTCGTAAGGGCATTTATCCCAAGATATGCTGATTTAAGCAATACACTCCAAGAGTCTTCTGGCTTCAGTTCTCTTGGCAGTTTGGAATTTCAGTTGGCAGTTTTGGATTTCTCAGCTTAGTTGCAGTATCGTCCCAGCTGGCAGTTCTGAGCTTGTCAGCTGAGTCTGGCTATCGCTCCAGTTGGCAGTTCTGGGCTTATCAGTTGAGTCTGTCTGTTGCTCCAGTTGGCAGTTCTGAACTTATCAGCTGAGATTGGCCATTGCTCCAGTTGGCAGTTCTGGGCTTGTCAGCTGAGATTGGCCGTTACTCCAGTTGGCAGTTGTGGGCTTGTCAGCTGAGATTGGCCGTTGCTCCAGTTGGCAGTTCTGGGCTTGTCAGCTGAGATTGGCCGTTGCTCCAGTTGGCTACTGTCAGTCTTAGGCATGAACTGATATTCTATCAGCTTCTTCAATCTTTGGATAACTTCTTTCTCCCTGAGTTTAGCTGGCTCGATTGTCAGCTTGCTTTGATCGGTATGATTTCTCAGCCAAGTTGAACTTTAGACTGGATGACGTGTCTTTCAACTTGTGGGTCATTCTTCAAATTGGTTGACTTTAACTCTTCTAGAGTTCTACTTCGAAGATGCCCTGGGCTGATCAGCTTCGATCTACAGCTTGAATTTTGGTCAGTTTTTCATAAATAATTTTGACATCTCATCAAAACCTGATCTAGGGGTTCCTTGATAGTTTTTCCTAACACAAGGCCAAGACGAACAACCACAGTTCGAGCAACTCAACTGCCAATGCCGTTCATTCTCCAAAATCAAAGAACGGATCACCAGTTGATTTTCAGGTTTGCTCTGATCTAGATGAGCTTATTCCATTCATTGGAATCCCTCATCCAAACTATGGAGCGGACTACTTCAGAGGCACATGTCCTCCTCTCCAGCTGACTGAAGAGAATATTCACACTTTCTATAGTGGTGAATATGCAGTCAAAGGTGCACAAAAGGAAGTGATAAATTTCCTTCTCACTCACTTTGCTTTTGTTGCACAACGTGACCAAGAGTTGTTCAAACAACTTCACCGGTACTTTTACTGGTACAACTGGAGACATTCTATGTCCATCCAGTCTCATTTTCTTCTAACTGCCTTTCATGGCATGAGCTACTGGCAACGAGAAGAAACTTGGAGCACCAAATGGATAGGTTCATCAAATCCATTCCCTCCAACCATTGTGCAAGTTCAGCACATCCTGAATCATCGGCTTGTCAATAAGATTCCATCAACCGCCTTACTAGCAGAGTTCAAATCCAGCATCATACCTCAGGCAGTGGGACTGCAGATCAACCAGTCCACTGCCTAACTGGCTCGCTCTGTCGACAACTGAACTTTGATAATTTATCAAGTCAGTCAGCTGAGCCATCACGACAAACTTCACCTGTCATCAAAAGAAGAGAACCTCATCTCTCACATGCTAAAGCCATAGCTTCTCAGAAGAATCCAAAGCGTGCTGATGAGAGCGATAGTGATGATGAAGACACTGCCACATCACCAAGTCTTCTATCCAAGAGCTATGTGACTCCAATGCTCACATCCAGCTCAAAAGGCATGCAACTGTTTATGAAAAGTGATCAGCTTGGTTCATCACCAAAGGGAACTTCACAATCCCTTAGTCAAAGGATGAAAAACTCCTTAGTTGACATCCAGCTTCAACTCCACCAAGCCAGGAGAACAGCAAGGCCTGAACTACCAACGCACAAAACTACTTGCAAAGAAAGCAGTGCAGCTAGTCCAGCTAGGCCCTTCAAAAAGTGGAAGCTGTCTACAGAAAGCCAAGCAACTGATCACGCCAAATGATCAATTCAGTTCAGTTGCAGCTTCAGCTTCAACCAGCTCATCAACGGCAACTGAGAATCAAGACTCAACTGATCATTCAACCGCCGAGCAATTAATCAGTTGGACTGTATGCCAACTGAATTCGGATAAGTTTTTTTAATTTCTCAAAGCTTATCATAATTAAATTGTTACCATTGCGATTATGAAATTTCTTATACTATATTCAACGGTTACAATTTGAAAATAGGGTTCTATCTCACAAAGTTGCCATTAATATCTCTGCATTGATATTAAAACAACTCTTCAAAAAGAAGAAGGAAAATATAATTTTTTAATGAGCTATAAATAGAAAGATCTGCAGAAAATATTTCGCTATTTATGGCAACTACACCATTTTCAAAATCGCTACATCTCAGCCACAAGATCATAAAGTTACTTAACCATTAAACGGCTGAGATGCAAGCATCATTAATTCAGCTAATCAACCATCAAATCGGATGGCTGATCAGCTAAGAAATGCAATCGAGTGCCCTCCATTCCTGCATGGAAAGATGAATAAATATGTGCAAAGAGATGAAGGCTCCGATCATCTGCAAACTCTTTCTCTCTCTCTTACTTTGATCATTTGTTAGCCTTCCCTCTCTCAACAAAAACACTTGCACCTCTAAACTAAAACAACAAATTTTTGCAGATATGAAGCCCCCATTTCACATGGTGGATGTAAAATCTCTTGAGCGCAAGATGAAAAAGGACAAGTCTCTAAATCTAGAGATGTTCAATGCACGTCTCAGCCCAGATGGTTTACAAAGAATTTATCGACCGTTGGAGGCCACTGGTTTGCTACCCTTCTTGACCCTCCTCCCAGTCAAAAACATACCTACTTATGTTGCCAAGTTCTACTACAACGCAACCATCTCCGGTGACAACATCATCTCCACCGTCCAAAATCAAGTGATCACCGTGACAAAAGATACGATGATGTCCACCCATCACCTCCCCGGGAAAAGGCCCAAACGTGATGGACCTGAAACTGCCATGCAAATACGCAATGTGGGATACCTGGAAGCTTCCTCATGTGCGCCACCATAACTCTTCACACAGACTGAAGGAGAGCATGCCCAGTGATATTATCCAACTCTTGGATATCACCGGCCATATTCTACATGGCAACTTTGAGACGGTCCAGCTCTCCGATATCAAAGCCCATCTCACAGCCGCTCTATACTTTGGATGTCAAGCCGACTGGGCCTCTTTCATCCTTGCTCAACTGTGAGCTAATGTAGAGCGAGCGGCATATAATCCATCAACTGGCTCATTTCGAGAAAAAGTCGGGTTTATGAGTCGCATAAGCCATATCATTCAAAGCCAATTTGATGAAGTTATTCCAATTGGCAACCAACTCGGAAGAAGGGACATGCTCCCAACTATCTACTGCCATCAGATCCCGAAGCGTTCACGTCCACAAGGGCCTTTCAACTCAGATCGTGGAAAGGCACCTTTGGAGGCACCCGTCAGCTCATCTGACGAAAGAGAGCTGATGCTTAAGAGCGCACCTCTTTCAAGGCTGAGTGATCAGCCTACAATATCAGCCAACTCCCAACCTCTACCTTTAGTCCAACATGACTCTATTGAGGTTGATTTTAAAGCAGTTCTAAACCATCAGCTCAGAAGCTGCTTCGGTCTCATTGAGGACATAGACTCCTCTCTATTCGCGCAACTGCGGTGGTACCTCCAGTACCACATATGGCGCTTCCAACTAGATGAGTCAACAATGTTCCACCTCATCCACACCCGTGGCCCCACCTTCTGGATCAACGAAGGAACATGGAGTAGAAACTGGATGAATCATCCACTCTCCTCGCCACCAACGCTTTCAGACATCATGGATTCGATGATCAAATGAATCCAGCTACGGATACCAGCTGATGCTCCTCTCCCCGACAATGAACCAGCCAACTCCTCATGTACACCTTTTGTTGATGATCCATCCATCCCTCCAACCGATGAGATCTTCAACAACTTGGCCTCAATGAACTTCAGAGAGCAAGACATCTCTGATCAAGGTTAGTTTATGCCAACTGAAGACGCCTATGCATAGCTCTCCTCACCCATGCAAATTCCTTCAGTTCCCTCAAATCATGATGACAATTTGGCCACTGCCTTCACCTTTTTGCCAAACTTGTCACTACTATCGTGCGATCCATTCCACCTTTTGGATAATGCCAAAAAGGGGGAAGATGGACAGTATGATGATGGATGCTTGACTCTTTGGGATCAGATTCAAAGAGAAATTCATCATAAGGGGGAAGATCAGCTTCAGGGGGAAGCATGGAAATTATAAGGAGTCCAAGAAAGAGGAGAATCGAGTAGAAATAATTAGAGCAATTTTCAGGAAGTAGATTAGTGGTTTCAACTACTCTTGAAATTATAATATGCTTTAAAGTGAATGTATAATACAAGTTTCGTTCATGCTTATAATGCTCATGCTCTGATACTTCAAGTTTGAATGCTCATGCTCTAATAATGCTCTGATATTAAATGCTCTAATACTGAAATGAAAGCATGCCCAAAGTGAAAGAATGGAAGAATGATCTGAAATTTGAAGTCCAAATTGCTCTTGAATTTGATATGCTCTGATACTTGAAGATATCATGAATGACAAATGCTCTGATAATTGAAAATGCTATTATGAATCAATTTTTCTCTCAACTTGCTCTGAATTTGCTCTGATTTTAAGATTCTACTTAAGCATTTGCTACAATTGCACTTTTTCCATCATTATCAACAAAGTTTTGACATCATCAAGAAGGGGAAAATTGTTAGGAAAAACTATCAAGGAACCCCTAGATTAGGTTTTGATGAGATGTGAAAATTAGTTATGAAAAACTGACTAAAATTCAAGTTGTAGTTCGGAGCTGACCAATCCAGGACATAAAAAAGGAACAAAGTCAACCAATCTGAAGAATGGTCTACAAGCTAAAGGATACGTCATCTAGTCAAAATTCGACTCAACTGAGGAGTCGAACTAGTCGAGACAAATTGACATCTAAGTCCGCTGAGCTGAGGGAGAAAAGAATTAACTAAAGACTGAGGAAACTGATAAAACATCAGTTTAAACTAGAGACTGGAAGTATCCAACTGATGGTCAAACTGAAGCAAAACAAGACAGATCAGCTGAAGGCCAGAACTATAGTCAGCCAGCTTATGATCAGTTACCCTGACAAGATAACCAAGAACTTGAGATCAGTCGAACTGGAGAAACAAAAAGCTCAGAACTGCCATCTGGAGCAATAGCCAAACTCAGCTGACAAGCTCGGAACTGCCAACTGGAGCAATAGCCAAACTCAGCTGACAAGCTCGGAACTGCCAACTGGAGCGATAGCCAAATTCAGCTGACAAGCTCGGAACTGCCAACTCCAGAAATAGCCAAACTCAACTGACAAGCTCAGAATTGCCAACTGGAGCAATAGCCAAACTCAGCTGATAAGCTCGGAACTGCCAACTAGAGCAATAAAGGCCACCTGCCATTGATGAGCCAACAGAGTCACCGATCAATGGACGATGAAACTCAACGGTCATAAAATCACTCCTCTATAAAAGACGAGTGAATCAGAGTTTAAAATACTCTTTTGCCAACTCTTAGCAAACTCTTCGTCTACACAAATTTCGCTTATACAAGCAAGACCTTTTCTTTCTCCCTCCTACTCAAGCTCAAGTTCAGCTTTTGATAGAAACTGCGAGAGTCCAACTGAGAAGAAGAATTCATAGAATCAAGATATTCAACTAGTTGTTGACGATCCAGCCAGGGCAACTGATGTGACCCGGGACTCAATGACCAACGAGACACAAAAGACGCGGAAGCAAAGGAAAGAAACTACGTCGGTGAAGTAAGGGATCTATACTCGATTATCTAGACGACTAAGACTCAACTAAAATACCTAGACAATGACACACAAAATAACACAAATCCAAATAGAAATAGGGCTGTTTTGGATGAGTTTATGGACGACTTGGATGAAGGTAAATCGATGGTGATGAATGGGTTTAGAATGGCTAGGGTAGATAGGATATGATAGAGGTTCGAAGGACTTACGGTATAGATTGAAAACACGATGAATTTATGCTGAATGGAACCGAACCCTTGATGATTGACACAAGATCAGGTCTTGATGGCTTGGGAGTGTCACGGACATTGATGGGAGGTGTAGGACATCGAAGATGGTGGCTGGACGATGGAGGTGTTGTGATTTGCAACCCGATTAATCCCCGACGTATCTTGTACGACGAAAACGAATCTCAAAGTTACTCCTCGGTAGCAAGTTCATCCTAATTCCTCATGTGAATTAGAACGTTCCCTTGATGTAAGACTCAAAGTTGCTAGGCTTCAAGAATGAATATTTTCGACAGAAAACAATCAAAAGCTTTGACGGTTGAGACACAAATTGAATGCAAAAGCAATTTTAATCAATAATGTCTAAAATATCAAAGTAACATGATTCCCCTATTTATAGGGCTTAGCATGCACGAAAATAAGGTAGAAAAAAGGCCTAAAATCTGATCCAAAAAGGATCTCTAACTATACTAGAAAAATACCTAAACTAGAATTCTATTCAAGGTAGGAAATTGCCTTAAATACAATTCTAGTCAAACCTATGATATTATGAACGAAAATTACACTTATTAATTAATTAAAAACTGATCTAAACTATAGTCTAAAGTAATTAAATAAATACTATAGTCTAGATAAAAATCAACCCTTTAGTTAAATTAAATCAAGGGCGAAAACAGCTCCATGCACAAATGCACTTCTTCTTGCTCTCTTCTTCAACTCTTCAAGTTATATTCTCTATGGTAGGATCTTGATCTTCATTAGTTAATAAATTAACTAAAGTATGGCTGCACTTTGCATCTTCTAATTCCTCAAACTTCTTGTGAATCATCACTTGGAAATAACCTTGTAATTTCTTCGCTCGAAGTCGCGTCATTGGACCTTTGAATTGCAGCTCGGGTTCAAGGCCTTCAATGCCTTGCATGGCTTCATCATTCCCCCCCTGCTGAAGAGAATTCATCCTCGAATTTGGATCATCGTCGAGATCGAACTCATCTGCAACAAACGGAGATAAATCAGCAACATTGAAAGTTGAAGAACATTTATACTCACCGGGAAGATCAATGCGGTAAGCATTGTCGTTTACACGACTTAGAACTATGAAAGGACCATCTCCACGTGGTGACAACTTGGACTTTCTTAGATTTGGAAATCGTCCGGGACTCAGATGAATCCAAACGCGATCTCCGGGCTGAAATATCACTTGCTTGCGTCGCACGTTTCTGGAGGCGGCCGTTTGCTTTCCTTTGTGATCAATGGGAGCACGCACTCTCTCATGCATCTCCTTAACTTGCTCAACTCTTCTCAAACCTTTAACACGTCTAGATAGTGCATCGGCTACAACATTGTCTTCTCCTTTCTTGTATTTGATGACGTACGGGAAGGACTCGATGAACTCGACCCATCTCGCATGCCTCTTGTTCAGATTTTGCTACCCTTTCAAATGCTTTAAGCTCTCATGGTCCGTGTGAATCACGAACTCCTTTGGCCACAGATAATGCTGCCACGTCTCCAATGATCTTTTCAATGCATACAACTCCTTGTCATAGGTAGAATAACGCAGAGCTGCACCATTCAATTTCTCACTGAAGTAGGCAACTGGACGCCGTTCCTGCATCAAAACAGCACCAATACCTATCCCGGAGGCATCACATTCAATCTTAAAAACCTTATCAAAATCAGGTAAACACAAAACAGGTGCATGACATAAAAGATGCTTTAAACGTGTAAATGCTTCATGTTGTGCTTTACCCCACTCAAACTTATGATCCTTCTTACTTAGCTCAGTAAGAGGCGCGGCAATACTAGAGAAATCGCGCACAAAGTGACGATAAAATCCGGCAAGGCCATGAAAGGATCGAACCTCTGTGGCTGACTTGGGCGTTGGCCATTCTTCAATCGCTTTGATTTTAGAACGGTCAACCTCAATACCACGGACACTCACAACAAAACCAAGAAATACAACCTCTTCTAAACAAAAAGAGCATTTAGACAGATTTCCATACAACTTGGCTGATCTCAAAATATCAAAAACACACCTAAGATGTGCTAGGTGCACCTGTGCATTGTGACTGTAAATCAGGATATCATCAAAGTACACAACTACAAATTTCCCAATCACATCACGCAAAACATGGTTCATTAATCTCATAAAAGTGCTCGGTTCATTAGTGAGACCAAAAGGCATAACTAACCACTCATATAAACCATGCTTAGTCTTAAAAGCTGTTTTCCACTCATCCCCTTCATGCATTCTAACTTGAAAATAACCAGAACGCAAATCAATTTTGGAAAAGACTTTAGAACCGGATAATTCATCAAGCATATCATCTAATCTAGGGATAGGGAATCGATACTTCACTGTTATTTTGTTGATGGCGCGGCAGTCCATGCACATTCTCCACTCGTTGTTCTTTTTCGGCACTAGAATGACTGGAACTGCGCAGGGGCTCATCGACTCTCGAATCTACTTCTTCTCAAGTAACTCTGTCACTTGTCTATCGATTTCCTTGGTCTCTTCAGGGGACGTCTGGTATGCTGGTCGGTTTGGCAAGACGGCGCCGGGCTGGAAATCGATCTGGTGCTCGATCCCACGAACTGGAGGTAATCCACTTGGAATCTCTTCCGGGAACACATCCGCGAACTCCTCCATAAGTGGCTGCACAACACTAGGCAAAGAAACATCATTAATAGCACTACTCTTATAAGATAGAAGAACAAAAGGTAAACTTGCTTTTAATGCTTTCTCTACGCCTTTCACTGAAATAAACAGGCTGCGGTTTTGATCTTTCTTTGCAGCTGATCCAGACGAATTCCCATGCACAAGGGAATCATTGGAGGACGGTTTAGGGGCTGAAGAAGTAGTAGTGGCGGCCTTCTTGGGGGTCGCGGTCGATTGGGTACCGTTAGCGGCAATCTGGGCTGCGGCGACGGCCTCTTTTGCTCTCTCAGCTCTAAACCTCTCTTGCATAATTCTCTGATCTTCTGCAATGGCTTTAGGGGACAGTGGCTTGAGTGTAGTAGTCCGTCCATCTCTCTTCACGATGTACGTGTTTGCGAAGCCATCATGACTCGTCTGTTTGTCAAACTGCCATGGTCTACCTAACAACATGTGTGCTGCATCCATAGGAATAACATTGCAAACAACAGAGTCAGAAAATCGACCAATAGAGAATGAAACATTTACCTGAGCCGTTACTTTGATCTCTCCTCGATCCGTAAGCCACTGCAACTTGTACGGCTTCGGATGCTTTATGGTGGTCAGCGCCAATTTGTCAACTGCATACTGGCTCATGGCGTTGATCACACTCCCACTGTCTATTATCATCGAGCAGGTCTGGTCCTTGATAGTAACACGTGTGAAGAAAATGTTCTCACGTTGATCCGGCTGCTCTTCTTCACGATTGATACTCAGACTGCGTATAGACACAAGACTAAGATGAGGAAGCTCGGGTTCCTCTTCATCCGAGTCAACTGGAGGCGTCTCTGGCTCCTTCTTGGTGTCAACTACGGGCTGGTCCTCATCCTCACTGGCTGACTCGATCTCATTCTGTTCGGTAATGAACAGAACATGCCGGTTCGGACACTGGTTTTGAAAGTGGCCCCAACCTTGGCACTTATGGCACTGGATGTCTCTAGCTCGATTCTGATTGGCACTAAGTGCTGGGCTGGGTAGATTAGGTCATGTATAGGCTGGTCTGGACTGTGGTGCCGGTGTAGACTCGGGTCTACGACTGGACTGCGGTGTAGAACGGTTGAAACGCCGCTCGGGCGGTCCGGACTGACCTCGGGGTCGAGTAGGCTCAGTAGAAGGGGTAGAAGATGATGTGGGATTCGTACCTTTGTTCCATGGGGGTCGAACAGGGGCTGAACTATGGTGCGATCTCCGTCTTCCCTCTCTAAGCTCTCTCCACAATTGATGCGTAGTGCACCATCTCTTCTATACTTGTGAAGTTCTTGAGTTCGACTTCACATGCGATGTCAGGATTCATGCCTTCAATGTACCGAATGATGGTAGCATTTAAGGTCTCTTGTTTCCCAACCCTATTCAGGGCAGTCTCAAGCTCCTTGTGGTATTCTTCAACTGATCGGGTCCCTTGCTTGATCCGGGTGAGCTTCTTCTCGAGCTCTCTCTCATAATGTACAAGAATGAACCTGCCACGCAGCAATCCTTTCATCTCTTCCCAAGTATCGACGGGTGGATATCTCTCACGTCGCCGTCAATCCTGCTGCATCTCCCACCATGAGGCTGCGTAGCCTCGAAACTCTAATGATGCCAACTTAACCTTCTTCTGCTCAGGAAAGTCATAGCAGTCGAAGATCTTCTCAACCTTACGTTCCCAGTCCAAGTACAGATCAGGATCGTGAAGGCCTTCAAACTCTGGAATGCTTGTTTTGATGTTGCTCAACAAGCTGTCGGGATCTGCACGTCGGGGTGCTTGTCTGTAGGGCAGACGTGGTCGGTCACGTCTCTGATACAGATCATACTCAGCCTCCAACTCCTCTGCATAGTAGCCATAGTCTTCTTCAGCTTCACGATCATAGTGATCATTAAACTGCACTTGAGGTTGGCGCCGCTGAGCTTGTGGTGCCCCAGCATTCGCCCTGGCTGGCTCGGCTACATGAACTTCTGGCTGACGAGCTGCTTCAGGCTGATGAACTACTTCTGGCTGTTGGACAGGAATTCGAGCAGCAATAAGCTCGAGTTGTGCCATCATCTTGGCCAACGAACTATCTAGCTTATGCTCCAGTTCTTGATGGTGGAATTGGGCATCCCATGGTTGTGGCATCAATGAAGCCGCATCTGTATGAGAACTAGATGAAGTGGGTGCCTTATCACGTGTTTTGTTATACCCGTCTCTGGATTCCATGCGTACCTGCAAACAATGAACAAACGTGAAAGGAAAACAGGGTGTAGGACCTCACAATTCCTCACAATCACTCGTGTTTTCTCTCTGTATTTTACCCCTCGTGTATGCTCTCAAGTATGTAGTGGTGCTCGTGTGATAGGTGTGTATATGGTGGTGTTAATCGACTCTTCCGTTGCTTGAAATCGGTTTCTCTCGAACTTCTGGGGGCGATTTCACCTTGAAGCTGATGGATCTTGCTAAAGCTTATTTAGCTAAGTATTGCCTTCTAGGGTAGTGATAAATCTCTTATAGGCCGAGATCATGCTCAATTAAAGAAATAGCCTTAGACGATTGCTCTAGGCTTGGTATTGCTAGCTAAGTCAAGTAAATAAGGAAGGTTAAGGAAGGAAGGTTAAGGTTAAGTAAGGAAGAAAGTTAAGGAAGAATATAGCTTCTATTTTAAGCAGGTTATCGACTCAAAGAACAGTTTATTTGCATTATCATGCTGTGACCTTCGTGTCACTAAAGTTGAACATTTGATAAAGTAAAAAGAGTCATTGCTGAGAAATCCTCTCACAAACTCGTTGGGATATTTGAGGTAACCCCTCTTCTATCCTACGACATGCCCGAGAGTATAGCTAACATCAAGTTTGAGCGAAGGTTGGACCTAAAAGAAAAGAAAAAGTTTTACGTATATAGAAAGGACTTTTACGTTTTCCTCTGTATATTTCGTCAGTTGATTATTGGATATTTCTAAAGTTTATCAAGAGTTTTCTCATAAGAGCCCACTGAGTACATTAGTGCTCATACCCTCTTTTTCAAATATTTTCAGGTTGAGATGCTGAGGCCAGTGATGTGCTGCTGGTGGGGTTGTCTAAGGTTTCAAGTTTGTTGCTCTATATGGTTACATGATTTTCTTCCGCTAAGTTTCTGCTAAGTACTCTAATGTTAGTATTTAGTCTTGATATATGTAACTTGATTCTTGATATCAGCATGTCTTAATTGTTATGATTCCAGTAAGTTTAGAGAATTAGAAGCATGTTCTTTTGAAATCCCAGTTATTTTTTCATTAATTCCAAGTTAATTAAAGATTCACACTTGTTGAGCATATTAGTATCTATTCAGTTTCAGTCGACCTATGAATGGGTCTTGCATGCTTTTTGTTGTTGTTCGCCTATGAAGGGGCTTTTCTTTCAAGCATGATTCTACTCGTTTTCAGTTAATCTTGAGTTGTCCCTTATTTCGTCCTATGAATGGGACAGTATGATTTATTTAATTCTGACCTATTAATTGGTCTTACCTATTATGACCTATGAGAGGTCTTGTTTATTTAAATAGTCAAATTCTTATCTTCTTGTCATTGGATTCTGTTTAAATTTCGATTGGCCTATGATATGACGTTCTTTTATCTCGATTGAATCCTTTAACCCCTTCGACTTGATTGAACCCTTCGACCCTTATTGATTCATTGAAAATGATAGTTCTTCCAAGTCATAAAGTTAAGTTACCTAAGTTCTTGAGGTGTTAACTTAGTTTAATTCTAAAAACACCCCCCTGAATTTCCAATTTTCGTGCTATTTTTACACATAACAACCCCGTCCCCATCCTTGGGATCAGGCTGTTACAAAATAAGCCAAGATTCATTTTAAAAAGTTACTTTTACTATTCCTTTCAAGGGACAAATAAAATTCCCGAGCGAGTAATTGACCTCGGAATGGAAATCCGTGAATGCAAATGGATTCCTTGAGTTGAAATACATAAGAGAGGCTTGATAGAACAAGACTTGGATCGACGAGAAAGATTTCATAAATTTTTCAAAATATGAATGGTCGCAAACTTTACTATTCATAATCACCTTTAATACGTTTTTCTTCACCGGGAACTCAAATGACTTCAGATTTAAAATCCGAAAACACCAGCATACTACTTGAGTTAAAACCTTTTTAAAAAGGTAAAAATTGTCCATAATCAACTTAAGATCAAACTTTTGAAAATAGCATTTTCACTAAAATATAGGCTCATCCAGAACTTGTATCTCCACATTCGTTATTTCTATCATGTCCATTTCTGGCTTAGCTTCTTCAACTACCTGAACTTCTCCAACATCTAAGCACATGGGAACAGATGGCAACTCATTAATAAATGCTTTAAACTGTTCTAGAATTGGTACCTTAGAAGTAGAATCTTCTTTGATGGCAACGAACTCAATTGACAACTCTACATTTGACTCTACTCGAACCACTTCATTTTACCTCATCTCTAGACTCTCCAGCCACTTTTCTATCAGAATAGCATATTCCACCATGTCCTCCAACTTGTCGAAGTGATACAATGCTATTTTTTCTCGGATTGTCCTTCATAGACTAGCTAGAAATCTATCCATTGTATCTTCTGGATATTCTTCCACAGCAGCTCGTCTCATGGCTTCAATCATTTTGTTGTAGTAGTCATTTACACTTCGATCTCCTTGCCTAAGCTTTTGTAGCTTTTTCTCTGGCTCCCATTGGTAATGGTCTGGAATGAAGCATTTCCGCATCTCATCTTTCAGCTCACGCCAAGTATCGATGGAAGAATGGTGATCTCGGTGTCACCAATTTTGTTGGAATCTCCACTATATTGCTACGTATCCTTTAAACTCCAATGAGGCTAATTGCACCTTTTTGGGCTCGGGGAAGTACTAGTGCGCAAAATGTTGTCTACCTTTCATTCCCAATCAAGGTAAGCATCAGGATTGTGTAGACCTTCAAACTCGAGGATGATCATTTTATTGTTGATATGGAGATGGCAAGAATATGGTGTATATGGTGTACGGGTAGACGGAGTATAAGTGGTGTATGGGTACATGGTGTATGGACCATATGGGTGTGAGGGTGTATGGTCCGGATGGTGTACGGCCGATGTATGTGAACTAGGGCAGTAAGGATGTCCCTAATCGATGATGGATGAAATTTTAGAGGTAGGAGGTGTTTATGGAAGGTTGGAAAGGTTTGAGAAGCAAGAAATCAAGTATGGAAAGAATATACGGTAGATAAGGTAAGAAAGATTTGGTTGTGTTTCACCTAGTGTGGACATAATCTAAATATCCTAAAATATCTAATATAGGAGAGAGAAGTCTAAACTAAGTAGGAAATACAAGAGAAAATTTGAAATCAACTTTTTTTTTTGGTTTTTTTTAATCTCCTTTTTTTTTTACTAGGGATGATTTTTTTATGTTGTCCCTCTTTTTTTTCAATGAAGGACACTAATACAACTCAATGACACGTAGGACAAAAATCGACATGTAGGACGACATGTTAGATTGAACTACGACCAGCAATGCTGATGTGGCTCTGATGCCAAATTTATGATGCGACCCGGACAACTTGTTTGAGCTAAATCAATATGCAAGTGGAAGACTTCTAGATCAAAACACGCTAATGGATGAAGGATTGAATCCAACTAACAACTATGACAAAATATGACTAAAAATGATGAATATACGACTCAAAACAAACGGAATATGACTTGATTATGTTGTTGGACTAGACTCGAATATTTAGACAACTTAAGACACAAACCATGTAAACACAATACTAAATTATGGATGGAAAAGACAGATAGGGCAGATTGGCATAGGACTGGTTTTGAATCGGTTTGATGGAAATGGTGGATGGAACTTACTTGGATGAATGATGGCTGAATGATGGTGATGATCAGTAGCTTGGGAATGTTGGTCGACGGCGGACGGTGGATGATCGATGGGTGAAGGTAGTAGGTGTCTTAGCAGTGATGTAAGATAGAATGGATCCGAACTTTAGCTGAACCCCGGTTTCAATGAGACAAAATGTAGCTCCTTCGAACTTCTCCGGATTGTTTAGCAATTCACCTTAGAACTTCAAATAACTAGAATGAACTTTAGGTAGGACATAATGACTTGCTAGATCAATAAGAACTTGTATTTGGGGTCAATCAACCAAAGGATCGGTGAGACAATTGAGAAAATAAATCTTTATTTCATGTAACGTCTCAAAAATAAAGTTCACAATGGATCCCTTTATATAGGGGAAGGGATGGACGAAAATAACTAATAAAATCCTAAGTGGAATCAACTACTAAATATTTCCTACCTTGATTAGAAGTCTAATTAACGAAAGATAAAAAAAACCAAAAAATAAAAATAAGAAAAATCTAAAGTAGATAGAATAAAACCTAATAGATTTGGGCCTTCAAACTTGGGCTCTAATAATTCGAACATGGGCTGATTTAATGAACTCCACAGGCTGCCCAAACAAGCTCGAATTATTCCATGTAAGTTGATGTGAACGAGCTCCATGCACACGCCAACCTTCTCTTCTTCTCAAGTACCCATGATCTTCATGCCTTTATCTTCTTCATCTTCAATTGAAAACATTCTTATCCATTTGGGGTTGCCTTGGACTTGATCTTCCACTTCGAGCTTCTTTCGAACATAGGTTTGGAGATAGCCTTGCAATTGCATTGCTCGAAATCTTGTGTTTGAACCTTGAATTTGCAGCTCCAGATTATCATCTTCTTTGCTTGGCACGTTCTCATCATAAACCTTAATTAAACCTCTTACTAAACTTCTTACTTACTTTTGAGAACCCTCTAACCTTCACTCAAAAATCTCAGGTGTTACATCCTACCCCCCTTAAAGAAATTTCATTCCGAAATTTACGAACCTTGATAAGGGACATCAGGATACTTCTTGAGCAACTTGGATTCTAGATCCCATGTTGCTTCCTCTGAACCATGATGGTTCCATATTACTTTTACTAAGTTGATCTCCTTATTTCTCAACTTTTGGATCTTTCGGTCCACAATAGCTTGGGGCTTCTCCTCATATGCTAAGTCCTCATTTAGGACTATCTCCTCCTTGCTAATCACGTGTTTTGGATCAAACATATATTTCTCAATATTGAGACATAAAAGACATCATGAATGTCACTTAGGTTGGGTTGTAGGGCCAACCTATAAGCTACCTCATTAATCCTTTCAAGGATTTCAAAAGGTCCAATAAATCTGGGCCTTAACTTGTTCTGTTTGCCAAAATGGACTACTCCTCTAGACGGAGATACCTTCAAGAATACTTTGTCACCAATGCTGAAACTCAACTCAGTCCTTCTTTGATCTGCATAAGCCATTTGCCTATCTTGAGATTCCTTAATTCACTGATGAATTAACTCGATCTTTTGAACTACTTCATGGACCATCTCCGGCCCAAGTATCCTTCTTTCTCCAACTTCACCCTAATACAAAGGCGACCTACACATTCTTCCGTACAAAGCTTCATATAGGGCCATGCCGATCGATGATTGGTAGCTGTTGTTGTACGCAAACTCTACCAATGGTAGTACTCTTCCTAGCTGCTTCTTTGGTCGATGATTACTCCTCTAAGCATGTCTTCCAAAATCTGGATAGTCTTTTCAGACTGGCCATTGTTTGAGGATGAAAAGTCATGCTGAAGTTGAGCTTCCTCCCATGGCTTCTTGCAGGCTCCTACATAATCTTAACATAAACCTCGTGTCATGATCAGACATGATCGAGACTGGCACTCCGTGCAAGCGCACAACTTCCCAAACATATAACTGAGTTAATTGATCTAGCCCATCCGTCATCTTGACAGTAATAAAATGTGTGGCTTTTAATAATCGATTGACGATTACCCAGATAGCGGTGTTGCCTCACTTAGACTTTGGTAAACTTACGAAAAAGTCTATATTGATGTGATCCCACTTCTATTCGGGGATTTCTAAAGGTTGGAGCAATACAGAAGGTTTCTGATGAAGGGCCTTCACTTGCTGACAATTCAGACATCTTTCCACGAAGGCGGCTACCTCTCTTTTTATGTTGTTCCACCAAAAGCTTCTATTGAGATCTTGATACATATTGGTACTTCTGAGATGTGCTGTGTAGGGAATTTTATGTGCTTCACACATGATTTCTTACTTCAGTTCCTCCTTGCTCGGCACATAAAGCCTTTCTTTGAACAAAACCACATTATCAGTGACTTTCTCAAAATCTTGCGAGCTATCAGATCGTGTTTCATGTCTTTTCTTCTCGAGAAACTCATCTCCTCTTTAGGCTTCAATTATCCTCTACCGGAGGTCGAGCTTAGCGATTATCATGGTGATCTGGGCTTGAATGGTCTCAAGAGGTGTTAGCACCTCAATTCTTAACTTCTCAAATTCTTTACGAAGCTCCTCCTTGACTTACGCGAATCCTAACTCTATCTTATCCTTCAGTCTTAGGGGGTCAGCTACCACGTTTACCTTACCTAGGTAGTAGTGAATTGTGCAATCATAATCCTTTATGAGTTCTAGCCACCTTTTTTACCTCATGTTCAGATCTTTCTGCTCGAAGAAATACTTCAAGCTCTTATAATTTGAGAAGATCTCATACTTAGCACCGTAGAGATAGTGCCTCTAGATCTTCAGTACATGAACAACTACTTCTAGCTCCAAATCAGACATGGGATAGTTCTATTCATGATTCTTAATTCTTAAGCTGCCTTGAAGCATAAGCAATCACATTCTCTCTCTGCATTAGCACTTATGGTAATCTTTTCCTCGATGCATCTGCGTAAACCACAAAATCTTCATTCTATTCTGGAATGGCCAACACTAGGGCTGTGGTTAGCATCTTATTTAAAGTTGAAAACTTTCCTCACACTCAAGCGTCCATTTGACCTTGGAGTCCCTCTTTAATAATCGAGTCATGGGCTTGGATATCGTTAAGAATCCTTTGATGAATCTTCGATAATATCTAACGAGTCCTAGAAACCTTCTTATCTCGTTTACGCTCCTTGGAGACTTCCAATTGCTTACTGCTTCAATGTTTGCCGGATCTACCTTGATCCCTTCTGCTGACACAATATGTCCTAAGAACATAACCTCCTTGAGCCAAAACACGCACTTGCTGAACTTTACGTAAAGCCTTTCTCTCTTCAATGTTTCTAACACCACTCTTAGGTGTTCTTGATGCTCTTCTTCGTTCTTCGAATAGATGTATCATTTTTGAAAACTAACACAAACTTGTTCAGATACGGGTAAAATACCCGGTTCATTAAATCCATGAACACTGCTGGAGCGTTAGTTAATCCGAATGGCATTACTACAAACTCGTAATGACCATAGCGAGTCCTAAATGCTACTGTTTTAGGAATATCCTCCTTTTGGATTTTCAACTAATGATACCTAGATCTTAAGTCTATCTTAGAGAAGACTCTTGCTCCCTTAAGTTGGTCAAAAAGATCATCTATTCTTGGGAGAGGGTATCGATTCTTAATAGTCAACTTGTTTAGCTCCGTATAATCTATACACATTCTCAATGTTCCATTCTTCTTCTTTACAAACAAGATTGGAGCTCCTCAAGGCGACACACTAGGTTGGATAAAACCTAGGTCTAACAACTCTTGCAGTTGAACTTTGAGTTCTTGCAACTCTTTAGGCACCATTCTGTAGGGGGCTTTTGACACTGGTACAGCTCCTGGTTCCAAATCTATGGCAAATTCTACTTATCTATGCGAGGGTAATCCTGGTAGCTCCTTCAGAAATACATCTCAAAATTCTCTTATCACTGAGACGTCTTCTATTGACAGCTCTCCTTCTTCTTTCCTCGTCAGGTTAACTAAGAACGCTTGGTAGTTTTTCTTTATCATCATCTTGGCGGCCTTCAAGATGGATATCACTGGGACTTTGGTTCGCAGCCTTGATCTGTAGATGTTCACCTTGGGTTTCTCAGGTGGACAAAACACTATTTCTCTTTCAGGGCAGCTTATCGAAGCATTCGATGAGCTCAACCAATCCATCCTTAGGATTATATCGAAGTCCTAAATCTTTATTATGTAAACATTTGACTTAAATGTTTCCCTTTCTATGTTTAATTCTAGGTTAGAGCAGACCTTCCTAGACATCATTCTCTTCCTAGAGGGGATACTTATCTGAAGAGCATTCTCAGTATTTTCAAGTTTTATCTTTAATCTCTTACATACAGACTCCGCTATGAATGAATGCGATGCTCTGGTATCGAAAAGAACTAAAATAGGGATGCCGAATACGGTAATCATACCTGTCAGATTATCTGGAGCCTTAGCAGCTTGCTGCTGATTGAGAGCATATGTACGAGCTAGATGAGGTGGCCTTTGTCCTTGGTTAGGCCTTTACTTTCGTCCTTGGTTCGGCCTTTGATTTATTCCCGACCTTTATCCTTGAGGTCCTCCTTGCTGCAGCCTTAGCTAATTTCCCGAAACTTATTGGAGTGATTGCGGAAACAGGGATTGATGTGGTGTCTGAGATCGTCTGTTATTTTCTTTACGGCACTCCCTCATGAAGTATCCATCTTCTCCACAGTTATATTATCCCCTCACTCTCGATTTTACCAGTGAGGTTTCTTTTCTCTATCATCTCTCCTTCCCTCTTCCCACTTTCTTTTTCCTTTTGGATCATTATTTGGCGGAGGGAGCTGCACTTTCTCTCGAGAAAAGATGGCTTCGATGCTTAAGGCTTTGGCTAGGGTTTAAGCATATGACATATCTTCTTGCCCAGCGAGGGCTATGCCAATCTCATGCCTAAGTCTCTTCTAGAACTTACTTACATGCCTTTTTCCCATTTGAATCCACTAGATGTGGAACATACCTTGACAATTAGTTGAATTCCCTATCATATTCTGACACTGTCTTCTTCCGTTACCTCAAGTTCCAGAACTCCATCTCCTTTGCCTCCCTATAGCAATCTGGAATATACTTCTGCTATAAGTCGTTCTTGAAGTCCTCACAACCATACTCCACCCATTTGTCGGGGGTTATTATCTTTCGAACGGTCTCCCACCAGTAGTCCGCATCATCGGTCATCATAAATAGAGAATAATTTAATTTCTCATCTACCGAATAAGAAATAAAATTAAAGATTCATTCTAAGGATCAATCCCACTTCTCAGCATCTATCAGGTCTTCTAACCCATTAAAAGACATGGGGTTGTGTTTGAGAAACACACTTTTAGCTCTAAGGCCGAGCTTCTGGACTTGCTTATCTACTAGCTCGTTCTCTCCTTCATTCTCAGCTTGACGCCTTCTCAGTGGTATTTTAATGAATCTAAATATTAGTGACACTCGATTGAATTTGCTTAAAAAAATAACACCTTTCGATAAAGTCTTCAAATATGCAAGAAAGCATAAATTTAAATGATATCAAGAATGATAGAGAAAATTGCCTCACTATGAGGACTTTGGCTTGAATAGATAGAGGTTCATTAGGTTACATTTGAATTTGGGCAGTCTTCTGGAAAATGCACTGCCACTATTCTAGGTCTAAAGGTTAAAGCATATAAATATATACAAATAATAGGTTCTAGATTAAAGCAGACAAATAGACAGAGAGACAGACAGATAAACAGATCAGCTAGGTATTCTAACAACACCTTCAACACCTCCTTATAAAGTTTAATGATAAGCCGGGCTCTTTCCTTTCTCCTTACCTGGAGATCTCACTTTCTCTTTACCTTCCTCCTCTAGGTCTTCCTCTTCCTTCTCAACTTCATCATCTTTGGGCACTTCAAACTTGAAAGTCTTCATTCTTATGTTTCCTTTGGGGAACTGATGGGATATACACTGTCCCAAACCCTGAGGGGTGAGCGTCTGATAAATAGAGGCCCACAGGTGCATTTACGGTTCATGACCCAGATATTCAAGGGTCCCGCTCCCAAGGTTTCTTCAGTATAGCGACGCGGTATCTAAAACCCAGGAAGACCATTGAGAGTCGCCCTTTGCAGTTCTAGTTTCACCAGGAGGGAGGGATTTTGCTCAGTGGCTTGTTTCTCAGCTAGGGTAGCCACATCACCATACTCTGACACCCATCATGCCATCAGTGCTGAGGAGAACTCCGTCAGGTTTCCAATCTCAGCATACCTCTCCGGGTTTTGGGTGATGGTGCTCTGCAAAATGCGGTACATTGTTGGCGTCCAAGTACGCTGGGCATGCTCACACATGCGGATACATATTTCTAAGTTAGACACGCTTCCCGACGATCCTCTAAAACCGTTCACCCATGCCCACCTTGCCAGATACTTCGCTATGAATGAAAGCAACTAATCGTTACAATTCTAGATTTTTCTTATGAATCTCTCGACCCTTTCTTAAACAGGACGGAAAAGAGGCACACTCTTTCTAGCTATCAAACGATGCTTAGCCATCTAAAATAGAAAACTTAATCAGTCTAGATCAAAAAGGGAGACCTAAGGTTCTCCTGAGATAATGCTATTGTCTAGATTTATACTACTTATCTTGCATGCATAATTCCTTTTTAGCAGTAGACATTTATAAAAATTTTGGTGCCCAAAGCTTTTAAACAGAAATGTTTACCTTTTCTTTAAGTCAAAATTTGAGATTAAACCATTTTCTTAAGTGAAAACTCTTTTAAACAAAAATGTTTACCTACACGCGCATAACTACAACTGACCGGACCCCGCAAGAGGACGGGGTAGTTGTAGAGCGGCAAGCTAACTCGGGTCGTGTCTCTCGAGGAAAGCTTCATCTGGGTGATTACCTTTCTATGCTACAATTGTTAGTAGACACATGAATTTAAACACATACCTAAACATCTTAAAGAGGGGTCAGATGGCTTTTACTAAACTAGTAAATCTAAAGCAAGTAAAATTAACTAACACCACCACCAATCACAAAGATAGATGATATGATTATGTGAAAAGCATTAGGGTGTAGATTCTCTCAATGATTTCTCTCTTAGCTTGAGTCAAGTTGATTATGTAATCCTGGTCATATAATAGTCCCATCAATTGGTTTAACTTCAATTACTATCACCATCTATCCGTTAAACCTCTATCGGCTATATCTTACGAACTAATAGGCTTATGTACCCAGTCCACCTAAAGATTAACAATTAGGCTTATGAAACCCAGTCCACCTAACATTGAAGAAACCTAGTTCGGGCTATAGAATCTCCTCTCAGTCTCATCTAAAGCCTAGCAATGCTAAGTAGTGGCCAATTACCCAACATAATCAAGCATAATTCCAACAACAAGTAATCAATTATCACAATCATAAAATCGAACCAAAATCGATTATCTATACCCTAATGTAGAGAATTAGCCTAACACCATGCTCAAAACAAGACAACAATCATAAAAGCCATTCATTTTATAAATCAAAAGATAAATCAAATATAAACTTCTACAATGTTTATTATCTCAAGAGTTTTGGGAAAAATCCCCACAAATGGGCTAAAGCTAAAAGAAAGAATTACCAAAGTGGAGCTCTTCGTTCAAGCTTAGCTACCGCGGTCCACTTGAAGTTGGATTCCTCTTCTCGAGCCGTCATTAAAGTGGAGCTCCTTTCTCTATTCCACCTAATTAGCTGCATGCCTACACATGACATATGATAGCTATACAGATGTTGGCTATTCAAATAGATGAAAAGTGCAGGAGCTGAACTTTTTTTTCATTCTTTTTCTCTCCATCGCGAAACCATTTTGATTGGCCATCTTTGCTTCTAAATCTCAACCAAAATCCATAAAAATTGTATCATTGTATTCCTCTCCTAAAATAGATTACTCTTATGCAAGAAATCGTCAGATTAGATGCCAAGAAAGTTAAAAAAAAAAGAAAAAAAAGAAAGTGAAAGCAGTAGAGAGTTATTCCACTGCCGAGCGTCGCCGCGTTCTTATGATATGATTTTCGATCAGTCTGATTGTAGGATTTGCTCAAGGTTTACATATCTGTTAGCCTCTTCATGCAGGCTACAAGTATTTAGTCTTGGATCGTCGATCAGTTGTTGTTTGGTTCTTCGTATTTATGCTGAAATTGGACATCAAATCACTGTCAAACATCTATATGTGTTGCTGTTGCAAATTTGAAAACTCATTTCAAGCCTTTTTCGACTAGATAATTCTTCATGCCATATACGAGTATAAACCTCTCCTTGCAAAATGTTCACGTGTAGTTTCAGATTTTTAATTAAAACTTGTTTGCCATTCAAGTTTGTGTTGAAAGTTGTTGAATGTGTGAAAATGATGGAAGAAAAATATAGAAATTATGTTGGTGCACAGTGTGGTCGACGGGTTTAGATGTATGAGATGGGAGGTTTAGTTGTTTTGTTTGTTTTATGAGTACAGTAGAAAGAGAAAGATGGGCTAGAATTGAAATTGTGCATATATGCATGAGTATGGAAATGCGTTTGGCTGTGAGAGTATAGAGAGAGAAACATTTGTTTTGATGAGTTGTTCTTATTGATTTATGTGAGAGAGCGCATTTTGACTTTTAAATGAGATTGTTTTGGTTTTGATTGCATATGAGCAACGAGAGGTAGAGAGGGAGAGAGAGTTGTTTTGTTATTAAATATTTTAATAATTTATAGTGAAAAAAAATAAATATGTGTTGAATTTTTTTTGAAATGTGAGCTTGTATCCTATTACACAGTAAGTCTCGAGAGTTTCAAATGAGAGAGAAATTGGTTTTAATTTTCCAAAATTTGTGTTGTAGGGTGGCTTGTCTTTTTAAAACTAGGTGTATGTTTAATTAAAATTTTCTTTCATTATCTTAAGTTTTAAACGATTAAGGATTTTAAAATTGAATAAAATAATTATGTATTTATTATGAGGAGTGTTACAATTCTCTTTTGTGTATATATATTGGATAATTTCACTTATTCCAATAGTTTATTCTCAAAATATTTTAAATGGTCAAGACTCCAATTATTATTTTTGGGTCGAGATAAATCTATTCAACTTTCGAGAGTTGTCAGTTTGAGCCCAAATTTCAAGAGCTCGTCCATTAAGCCCAAACTTATCTTATGTTATAGTTTTAGGGCTTAGCATGATACTAATAAATAGTTTCTCCTTTTTAGGCCCGAACCTGAGACCCAAACTTAATTAGGATTTGCGGGACACGTGTAAAGCTCCAGCTATTTTAGCTATAAGGTAGGTTTTTCCTAACCAAAACTTATGTTTTATAAATGCTTTCATCCATATACGATTTACGACTAGTTTTGCTCTTCGTGGATATGATTTGACTGGCATGATGAATTCTGGCATGGTCAATTATATTGACATATAGTTATGTGATCACATAGGGTCTGTATCCATGCATGCTTAATTGAGCCCATCGGCTTTTGAATAAATATATTCATAATCGCATAGACATGGTTATAAATATTGAATTATTTGATTTTTATATGAAAAATCCTTGCATGTGTTTGGACGAACCCAATAAACCCACTGAGTGTTTTCTGGCACTCTGCCCATATTTTCTAAAATATTTTTCAGGTACAAGGTGATGCAGACAGCTGACGTGGACAAATGGGCTCTTTAAGTTTTGATTATGTTGAAAATTATATTTGGAATTTTGAAGGTTGACTATGGTCAATATTTTATCGTAGTATACTTCCGCTAAATATTTTAAATATTTAAAAATATTAAAATCTTACAGGGTCCGCCGTTATTTTGGACTCGTCCAAATATTAGACTTTCAATATTGACTAGTCAATTAAAAAATATTTTTGTGATTGGTTGATTGATTTCTAAAGAAATCACCATAAATATTGGATTATTTGATTTTTGTGATTGGTTGATTGATTCCAAAAATATTTTTATTGTTTTTGGAAAACAATGATTGGTGGATTTGATTTCTAAAGAAATCACCATAAAAATATTTTTTTTTATTTTTCTTTTTAATGGTTATGAAAATATGAATTTTATTTAATCTCGTGTAGTACCTCAGATTTCCGAAATTAGGGCGTTATAGAGTGGTATCAGAGCAGGTCTATGAATCTGTAGGCCTGCGGGATCATTTTCAAAATATTGTTAAAATGTTCTCAAATACGTGTAATATTTAATTTGACCTATTGTCCGACGTCCATATCATGCCTCGACATCACATGTACAATATTATATGCTTTTGTTAATTTATGAAAAGCTTGAGATGAGAAACTTAATTGACAAGCATAAATATATATATTTTCTATATATATATTTATTTAAAGGAAAAGAAAATGATTACCAAATAAATTTATTTCAAAAGATATAATGAGCATGTGTATATCTCTTTGAGAACATTAACATAGATAAACCCATGACTGAATAGTATGCTTTAAGTTCTTACCCATTAGTATGAACTATAAGATGACTTTTGAACTTTAGTTGAGTGTTTCACGACAGTGAACAAGAATTTTAGGGAAACTCTATGTTAACCTTTTGTGAACTATAGATTTGTAAATAGTACATCTCGACAAATCTTGAGTCCAAGCCTTATAGAGGAAATCCTGACCACTTCTTAGCGATGTAAATTTCATGAATGATGAATAAGTGGTTAGAAGCTAAAGAAATACTAGAATACGTGAACGACTACATAGCTACAATCTCTTGGATCATTACTTTGTTAGACGAATGTGCATAATGGGTGAGGAAAATGTCTAAATATCAAGTGCAAGAAAATCTATGGAACTCGAATGCTCGAGATTAACTACCCCGACTTCTCGAGGAATATTTTTGTTTATTAGGCTAATCATGGTACTTCATCGACACTCTTATATGCTATGGTTATACCAGTGACCAACGATCTTTTTTGGAGCAATGAAAATTCCAAAGGAAACTCAAGATCATGAATTTTCAATCCAATCTGACTATGGAGGTGCATGTGACCCGGTGAAGGAAGAAAAACCACGAGGGAAGAGAATTAAAAAAAATATATTAATTTAGGCAAATTAAATAAGAAATGAGAGTCGCAATAGTGTGGCTAAAAAAAAGAGAAGTCATTGTGACAAGCATGTGGAAAAGAATACAGTGGAGAAAATCTGAAAGGAAATAACGCATGTTCAAGATGCAAGCAATTGCTAAGAAACAAGCGTGAGTAACTGAACGACTAAGGAAATAATTAAGAAAAATCAAACGACAAAGGACTAATTAGGACCAAGATGAACTTAGATCTTACAAGTGGGTTAAGAATGGAGGAAACACCAACACAAGAAGTCAACCGGAGAAATCATTGTGCGAAATTTTACGACATTTAGTGTAATGAAGAATGTTCGCTACCAATATAATCAAATGGGTGACTTCATATTAATTTACCCCAGGTGTAAAAGAAATCAGAAAGGCAATCAGGGACATCAACAAGCAACTCGAGAGCTTCAGAGCATGACATATATAACGAATGTAATTTATATGTTGCATTACTCTTTACTATCCAGAAACACCATGTAGTGACCAATGTATTGAATTTAAGGGTTAGAACAGTGCCCGAATATACATTGACTCAACAAGAGAAATTTGTTAAGGAGTATAAACATAGGATTTGATAAATCAAGAGCTCAAGAAAGAACAAATCACAATAATAGTGCTTAGCTCAAATCTACAAGAACGAACTGTTACAACTCAACCCATAGGGCAATTCATCAAGAAGATGCATTGGAAAGTGAAGACAAACGATTGCAAAAATTATGCTGAAGCAAAGGACACAACATTGTTATTCGATAACAAATTATGTAGTCTACTTAATGAGGAACGAAAGTACAAAATCATTAGTGAAACTCAAAACACGTCTTATGCGGCCCATTTTGGAGCATAAGGACATATCACGGCATAACAAAAAGCATAAGGTGGAGAATAAAAGTGACGTCATTCATCGAACAATACTTTATGAGGCTTTATATGGCCACAAGTGTAGATTACTTCTACATAGAGAAGAAGTCGAAAAAAGAGACCCAAGGTAATAAAGAAAGCTGTGAAAAAGGGAGAAATTAAAAGATTGATCAAAGAAACAAAAGATAGACATGATACGGACAAATGCCAGATGGATTTATATTTTGAAATCAAGGATAAAATATGTCATAAAGTATCTCCGTCAAGAGAAGAAGTTCATTCCAGCAAGAGAGTGGAGTAGAGACCATGGTTCTCTGGACCATAGAAAAATTCTCAGTCAAATCAGGAAAATGCTTACATGCTTGTCTTACCACCAAAGCTTGATGGTATACGTGACATATTTCACATGACGATCGTTCAAAAATATGTGTTTGTTTGACCTAGGTCATACCTTTCATATAGAAATCATTGAAGTAAATTCAGACCTTACTTATCAAGAGATACCTGAGGCGATCTTTGATCGCAAAGTACACCAATTATGAAATAAGGAGCTACTATAAGTCAAGGTTCAATAGAGCCGACATGGAAAGATGAAACTATATAGGAAATAAAAGATGAAATTATAGAGCGGTACCCTAATTTACCGTTTACTGATATGTGAATTTGGGGATGAAATTTTTTTAAGGGGGTAGTGATGTAATACCTCAAAATGATAAACTGGGCTTAAATAAATTAATGAAGCCGAACATGATATAGCCCAAATGAATCTAAGCGAAAAGGGCCCAAGTTATGGGTTTTAAGGTCCAACAACGTGTTTTTTTAATATTTTCGTTCAGAAATGAGTATGAAATCAACCAGTTGATCTCACCAAACCATAGATGTGTCGATATGAATCCATAGATGTAGAACATTAAAATCAGACATCATTTGAGTATTTAACGAGATTAAATTCATTAAATTATTTTGAAGCAATCATCTTATTTCTTTTATTCAAAGACCAATGGCCCATCTTTGATCTATAATCCATATGACTCGACCCACCATCTATCCCACCAACTATTCCACCTAATTAGTTACATGCCTACACATGCCATATGATAGCTATACAAATGTTGGCTATTCAAATATATGAAAAAGAGTAGGAGCTGAACTTCCTTTTTCATTCTCTTTCTCTCCATCGCGAAACCATTTTAATTGGCCATCTTTGCTTCTAAATCTCAACCAAAATTCATGAAAATTGTATCATTGTATTCCTCTCCTCAAATAGATAACTCTTATGCAAGAAATCGTGAGATTAGATGCTAAGAAGTTAAAAAAAAAAGCGAAAGCAGTTGAGAGTTATTCCACTGCCGAGCATCGCCGCGTTCTTGTGACATGATTTTTGGTCAGTCCGATTGTAGGATTTGCTCAAGCTTTACATATCTGGTAGCCTCTTAATGTAGGCTACAAGTATTTAGTCTTGAATTGTCGATCAGCTATTGTTTGGTTCTTCATATTTATGCCGAAATTGGACATTGAATCACTGTCAAACATTTGTATGTGTTGCTGCTGCAAATTCGACAACTCATTTCAAGCCTTTTTCGACTAGATAATTCTTCATGCCATATACGAGTATAAACCTCTCCTTGAAAAATGTTCACGTGTAGTTTTAGATTTTTAATTGAAACTTGTTTGCTGTTCAAGTTTGTGTCGAAAGTTGTTGAATGTGTGAAAATGATGGAAGAAAAATATAGAAAATGTGTTGGTGCACAGTGTGGTCGACGGGTTTAGATATATGAGATGGGAGGTTTAGTTGTTTTGTCTGTTTTATGAGTACAGTAGAGAGAGAAAGATGGGCTAGAATTGAAATTGTGTATGTATGCGTGAGTATGGAAATGCATTTGGTTGTGAGAGTATAGAGAGAGAAACATTTGTTTTGATGAGTTATTTTTATTGGTTTATGTGAGAGAGCGCATTTTGACTTTTAAATGAGATTGTTTTGGTTTTGATTGCATATGAGCAACGAGAGGTAGAGAGGGAGAGAGAGTTGTTTTGTTATTGAATATTTTAATAATTTATAGATGAAAAAAAGAAATATGTGTTGATTTTTTTTTTGAAATGTGTGCTGGTATCCTATTACATAGTAAGTCTCGAGAGTTTCAAAGGAGAGGGAAATTGGTTTTAATTTTCCAAAATTTGTGTTGTAGGGTGGCTTGTCTTTTTAAAATTACGTGTATGTTTAATTAAAATTTTCTTTCATTATCTTAAGTTTTAAACGATTAAGGATTTTAAAGGTGAATAAAATAATTATGTATTTATTATGAGGAGCGTTACAATTGTCTTTTGTGTATATATATTGGATAATTTCACTTATTCCAATAGTTTATTCTCAAAATATTTTAAATGGTCAAGACTCCAATTGTTATTTTTTGGTCGAGATAAACCTGTTCAACTTTCGAGAGTTGTCAGTTTGAGCCCAAATTTTAAGAGCTCGTCCATTAAGCCCAAACTTATCTTCTGTTATAGTTTTAGGGCTTAGCATGATACTAGTAAGTAGTTTTTCCTTTTTAGGCCCGAACCTGAGATCCAAACTTAATTAGGATTTGCGGGACACGTGTAAAGCTCCAGCTATTTTAGCTATAAGGTGGGTTTTTGCTAACCAAAACTTATGTTTTTGAAATGCTTTCATCCATATTCGATTTATGACTGTTTTCGCTCTTCGTGGATATGATTTGACCTGCATGATGAATTCTGGCATGTTCAATTATATTGACATATAGTTATGTGATCACATAGGGTCTGTATCCATACATGGTTAATTGAGCGCATCGGCTTTTGAATAAATATATTCTTAAGTGCATTGACATGAGAATTGATATTGAATTGCTTGCTTTAGAATAACTATTCTTAAGCGCATGTATATTTGAATTGATATTGATTTGTCGGCTTTTGAATTAATATTCTTAAGCGCATGGACATGGTCATAAATATTAGATTATTGGATTCTTATATGAAAAATCCTTGCATGTGTTTGGACGAACACGATAAACCTACTGAGTGTTTTCTAGCACTCAGCCCACGTTTTCTAAAATGTTTTTCAGGTACAAGCTGATGCAGACAGCTGACGTGGACATATGGGTTCTTTAAGTTTTGACTATGTTGAAAATTATATTTTGAATTTTGAAGGTTGACTATGGTCAATATTTTATCGTATTATGCTTCCGCTAGATATTTTAAATATTTAAAAATATTAAAATCTTACAGGTCCGCCGTTATTTTAGACTCATCCAAATATTAGACTTTTAATATTGACTAGTCATTTATAAAATATGTTTGTGATTAGCTGATTAAAAAGTCTTTCGAAAACGATGAGTGGTGGGTTTGATTTCTAAGGAAATCGCCATAAAAATATTTTATTTTATTTTTCTTTTTAATGGTTATGAAAATATGAATTTTATTTAATCTTGTGTAGTGCCTCAGATTTCTGGAATTGGGGCGTTATATGTTCTAATTTCTCACGCAAATTAAATTAATATATAATAATTTGTTTATTATTTCTTAATATATGTGTATTTATACCTTGAAGGAAGGATAGCAATGTAGATTGAAATATTTGGTCATCTCGGGGCCAACGAAAACTTAATTATGGCGTCATTAGTGGTAGTAGTGTTGTTAGTGCCACAGTTATGCACTAAGTGTTCGTGTTATTTTATTACCAAGATATGTTCGATAATATGTGCTTGGGTATGTCCCTAAAGCTATTCATTCCGCTGTACGAGAAAAGAAGAACAATTGGCAAACTGTTCCCTCTGATGTCCCAAACAGAACCAGGGACACTTTTATATGGCAGTTTCCATATATAGAAGATCTTGCGCGGATCCATTTGTAGAAGACAAGATTCATTCGATTGACTGCCTTGTGGAGTAGATATAGAGCAGCAAATAACCCTCTTGTCCAAGGAAAGTATCTACATACGTTTGGGAAGTTTACAAACCATCAATCCACTTACCGTATTGGCGACGAAGAAGACCGACGCTAATCATGAAGTGAAGACTATATGAAGGCCGATTCTTTACAACAATCTGTAGACGATTTGTTAGATTCTCTGGCATATTTTTGAGTGTCATTGTGGTTTGTGTCCCATATAATTTACTAGTAGTTGTTCCTTAAAATAGTTCAACATGATAGACTAGTTTTGAGTGTTTTCAAATGAAACACGTGAGGGGATTTTTAATACGTTTTGTACGTAATCTCGGGAGAGATTGTAAGTTGAAGTCATGGGTAGCTAGAGGGAGTCTAGTGTCACGGTTGTAAAGGGATCTTACCATTTTCAGCTAGCAAAAGAGTTCATGGAGAAGAACGGGCGACATAAGGAGGGGGAGTCATGTATGTGTAAGAACCCTAATACACTACACGAAGGAGTAACAGTCGAATCTTCAAATTTAGAAGCAATCCCTCCAGAATAGGTTGTTGAACTGAACTGGGTTACCAATCTCGTGCGCACTTTACTACTTTATATTTTATGTTCTTACATCTGTCCCACACATATCGTAGAACAATTTACAAGCAGTATTGTTTAATCACTTAAAAGGCACGGATTATCATTTTTCAATTGGCACCAGAGCAGGTCACCTTTTTTAAGGTGTGATCTTGGGTTTTTAATCCGTGTATTTTGTGTTGTTTTACTAGATGGACACAATGAAAGAAAGAGCCTCGACGGTGAGACCTCCGCTCTTGGATGGCAACAATTATGCCTACTGGAAAGATAGAATGATAGCTTTCATATGTTTGATTAATGAACGGGCCTGGAAGATGGTGACTGAAGGCTGGAAGCCTCCCACCAAGAAGGATGATAAAGGTAAAATAGTGCTAAAGCCAGAAGAAGAATGGAAGGATGCCGACTACCACGTCATGGGGCTGAATGCTAAATCCATGAACGCTATCTTCTCTGATGTTGATATGAATGTCTTCAAGCTTATATCCACCTGCAATAAAGCCAAGGATGCGTGGGATATCTTGCAGACCACGTTTGAAGGAACAAGTAGTGTTCGTACCTCTCGAATGCAACTACTTACCACCAGATTTGAGAACCTTCGGATAGATGAAGGTGAAAAACTTGCTAATTTCAATGCAAAGATTTGTGACATCGCTAATGAAAGCTTTTCCCTCGGAGATGCGATCTCTGAAGAGAAACTTGTGCGAAAGGTTTTGCGGTCTCTGCCTAGAAGATTCGTGTATAAAGTCATGGCTATTAAAGAGGCCAAAGATGTGAGCAAGATGAAGTTACAGGAGCTGACGGGGTCTCTGTGAATATTTAAAATGGGGATGATAGATGATGAGACAGTATAGAAGAAAAGCATAGCTTTTTAGGCAGGTTCCAGTACTGATGTGCCAAGCAATGTTCCTGACAAAAATGATCTTGCCAAGATAATTACTATGCTGTCTAAGAACATCTTAAGATTTACCAAACGATATGAGAAGTCCTCACAAAACATTTCTGGTAAAAATAAGGTTTTTAAACCTCGGAGATCAAAAGATTAAGATTCAAATGAAGACAAACATAAAGATGTCAAGTGTAGAGAGTGCGGTGGTTTTGGTCACTACCAAGCCGAGTGTGCCAATACTCTTAAAAAGAAGAACAAATCATATTGTTCTACTCTCAGTGAGAGTGATGATCCAGATGTTAGCAAAAGCGATGAAGCGTGTGTGAGCAATCATATTACTTTCATGACACAGTCTGTCAAAGAAATTGTGTCTGAATCTGTTCCTGACAGTCAGGATGACAAGGTATCTGAATGCAGCGATGGACAAGGATTCACTAAAGAATCTGTTATGGAAACATATAAAAAACTTCATACGAGTTGGATCATGGTGGTTTAAGCTAATGAAGGGCTGATGAAGAAAAATGTAGATCTCTTGAAAGAAAGAGATAATCTTGCCACTCGTCTCAAGGAAGCACAAAGTAACTTACTGCAGTTCAGAAACAACAGTCACTCTCAGACTGATGAGCTTCAATATCTGAAGAAGCTTGTGATGATGATGAACTCTGGATCATCTCAGCTGGATGAGATTCTTTCCAAGGGAAAGAGCCCTTAGGATCATTCAGGGCTAGGATTCAATGGTGGTTATACTTATGGCGGATTCTGTCAAGGACAGACTTCTGGAATAAAAGATTCGACAGTTCTAGAATCAAGAGCTGAGCCAAAGCACAAGCAGCAGCAAAGGAAATCTCCTCAAAAGACACATGTTGTGTGTCATTACTGTGAGAAACCTGGTCACATTCGACCATATTGCAGAAACTATATCAATGACCTCCGAATGATGAAAAGAAGGGGTTTTGCAGAATCTGATCAGTTTTCCAGAACATCTGTCTGGAACAGATCCAGGAACAATCACAGAAACTATGTGGTTCATACGGCCTTCAATATTCATGCAAAAAGTAGCTGGTACTTTGACAGTGGATGCTATCGGCATATGACCGGAGATGCTAGCATGTTGAGCAACATTCTAAAAGATTGCTCATATCAAACTGTTACCTTTGGAGATGGTGTTAAAGGTAGAGTACTTGGCCATGGATGTCTAAATGTGAATGAAATGCCTAACCTGGAGAACGTGTTGTTTGTAGAAGGACTGAAAGCTAATTTAATTAGCATTAGTCAGTTATGTGACCAAGGTCTCTTGGTGCATTTCACTCGAGACAAATGTCTTGTTAAGAACAAAGAAAGTGTTCTTCTGATGGATGGGGATAGATCGAGGGACAACTGTTATCTCCTCAATATAAAAGGGACTTGCTTCAGATCCCAGCTATGTGAAGCAGATTTATGGCACAAAAAACTTGGCCATATCAGTTTTTAAAACCTTCAGAGACTCATGAAGACTGAAGCAGTGATTGGTGTTCCAAAATTAAGCATTGATCGAGGAAAGGTATATGGACCATGTCAAGTTGGAAAACAGATTCACACATCTCACAAATCTGTTAAAAAGATTACCACTTCAAATGCCTTGGAGCTGCTACATATGGACTTGATGGGGCCTGTCCAAACTGAGAGCATTGGATGGAAGAAGTTCATATTTATTTATGTGGATGACTACACAAGATTTACATGGGTGGAATTCCTAAGAGATAAGGAAGAGACCTTCGAGACATTCAAGAAATTGTGTCTCAAACTTGAAGTCAAAAAAAGAACCAATATTGTGAGAATAAGGAGTGATCATTGTCGTAAGTTTAAAAATTTCGTCTTCAGGTGTTTCTGTGAAGAAAGAGGAATCGGATATGAGTTCTCAGCACCAAAAACACCTCAAAAAAATGGTGTTGTTGAAAGGAAAAATCGGACGCTTCAAGAGATAAGACGAGTTATGATAAAGGCCAAATCTGTCCCTGACAACCTCTGGGCTAAAGCTGTGAATAAAGCCCGTTATGTCATTAATTGGGTGTACTTCAGACCCAAGACGAGAGTTACTCCCTACGAGTTGTGGAAAGGAAAAATCCCCAACTTAAAGTACTTTCATATTTTTGGAAGCACTTGTTACATGTTGCGAGACCAAGAACAATTTGGCAAGTTTGATGCCAAAGGAGATGAATATATGTTTCTCAGGTACTCAAGGAATAGTCGGGCCTACCATGTTTACAATAAAAGGACCAAGACTGTAATGGAGTCCATTAATATTGTTGTTGATGATCTGGAAGAATCTGCTGCCCAGATTGATGAGGAAAGCATTGATGCTACTGTCCATCTTCTAACATCTGTGCCAAACAGTTCGGAACACAGTATCCCAACAGAAACAAGTAGTGAGAAACTGGATGTTCTCAAACCATCAAAAGGTGTTCAGAAGAATGACTCTACTTCTGATGTCATTGGTGATATGAGTAAAGGAGTTCAAACAAGAGGAGTTCGAAAGAACTATCGCGAATTGATTGTTAATGTGTGTTACACCTCAACTGTGGAGCCTAAAAATGTGAAAGAGACATTGCAAGATGAGCGATGGATTCAAGTTATGCAAGAAGAGCTCTTGTAATTTGAAAGAAATGAGGTATGGGATCTTGTTCCACGACCTGAAGAGGGTAATGTTATCGGCACAAAATGAATCTTCAAAAATAAAACTGATGAAGAAGTAAATATAACCAGAAATAAGGCAAGACTTGTTGCCCAATGTTATTCACAAGCTGAAGGAGTGGATTTAGTCGAGACTTTAGCTCCAGTTACTCATCTCGAATTAGTTCATTTGCTCCTAGCCATAGCTGATTGGATGAAGTTCAAATTATTCCAAATGGATGTGAAGAGTGCCTTCTTGAATGGGTACTTGTCTGGAGATGTATTTGTTAGCCAACCTAAAGGCTTTGAAGACCATTACCATCCGGAGTATGTGTACAAACTGAAGAAGGCCCTCTACGGCATCAAACAAACTCCTCGAGCTTGGTACAAACGGCTAACCAAGTTTCTTCTGGAGAAAGGATATGTTCGTGGTGGAGCTGATCAAACTTTCTTCATTAAGAGAGAAAAATTTGATGTAATCATCGTCCAGATTTATGTCGATGATATTGTCTTTGGATTTGTTTCAAACAGAATGATGGACGAGTTTATAAAGGACATGACTTCTGAATTCGAAATGAGTCTTGTAGACGAACTGACCTACTTTCTAGGGCTTCAAGTGAAGCAAAAGATGATGGAATCTTTGTGTCTCAAACAAAGCATGCGATGAACTTGATCAACAAGTTTGGTTTAGATAGTTGCAGCCCGAAGAGAACACCAATGGGGACATCCTCGAAGATGTCAAAAGATGAAGCTGATGTTTCTATTTAGCAGACTTTGTATCGGAGTATGATTAGCAACCTGCTCTACCTTATAGCAAGTAGGCCAGGCATTTGCTACAGTGAGGGACTTTGTGCTCGGTACCAATCTGATCCCAAAGAAAGTCATCTAAAATCTGTCAAGCACATAATCAAGTACATAAAAGGTATTGCTGAGTTAGGACTTTGGTTTTCCTATGATACAAACCCTAGTTTGGTAGGGTTTTACGATGTAGATTGGGCTGGTTGTACTGAATATCGGAAAAGTACTTCTGGAGGATGTTTCTTCCTTGGAAACAACATGGTTTCATGGTTTAGTAAGAAATAGAATTCGATCTCTTTGTCTATTACTGAAACTGAATATATTGCGGCTGGAAGTTGTTGTATTCAAATTCTCTGGATGAAGTAAATGTTGCTTGACTATGGTGTGCCACAATCTGTCCTTTCCATATACTGTGACAATATAAGTGCCATAAATATTTCATAGAATCCTGTCCAGCACTCAGGAACAAAACACATAGATATTCATCATCATTTCATCCGTGAGCTTGTTGAAGATGGATCACTTGTGATTGAATATATCGGCACTGATGCCCAACTTGCGGATATCTTTACAAAGGCACTTTGAACTGCAAGGTTTGAAACACTTAGATCTTCTTTGGGTCTTTGTGTTCTCTGAACTTCTTCTCTGAGAGAAGCCTCTCTGTACTGTCTTGATTAGTGATGTGTGTACAGAGAGAGTAAAATGACCAAGTTGATGTGGTCAATGCAGTTTGTGCCGATGTATGTCTCAGACAGATGTTGGGACAGTTTGAATGGTTATTTTTCAACGGCTAGTGGATTCTTGTTTCTCGTGCCGAGTTCAGTTCCACTTCCCAAGAACGAGCAGAGTGGTGTTGTTTATGGGATGTGATAGTTATGGGAATTTCCTTTTTGAATTCTCTAATTAAGGGCATAAGTTTACTGTTCAAAAGTTTATTAAGGCAACGGGATTTTTTTAAAAAAATTATCTCTCCTCAAAGCCCTTCTCTCTTCAACTTTCTACTTGCAAGAGTCTTCCTCCTCAGTTATCAATGGCGGACAAATCTAAATCTACTAAGCCTTCTCTGTTCAAGAAGTCAAAAATCTCTACGCAGGACTTGTGGCGAAAGTTGGGAGAACTTTCGAAGCCACTAGTGTTTGCTCCGTTTGGGTCATATGCCCCTACCTCGGAACTACAAATTGAAGACGTTCTAGATGTCCCTACTTCTGTGCTGTTATCTATGGCACCTTCTGTGGAAGCATTCGTTGGATCTATGTCTGAGACAGATCAAGTAACTATACCCTCTCCTAGGGTTTCTGATGTTCCTCCTTCACCGCTTCTAGAGAACATTGAATCGATGGATGCCCTGATTATCTCTGCTGTTGGCGAAGAGTCTACCTCAATTGAGGAATTTGCTGCATCTCTTGATGCTTTGAAGTTTGTACAAGAACCATCTGTTTTTGCTACCGCTCCAGTGTTTATTGGCACTCCTATAGTCACCATTCAAGTGCCGATTGGGGAAGCTTTACCCTCTGTTGTTGTTGAAACCCTTGTCACAAGGAAAAGAGAGGAAGATGTCGACATCTCCTTCCTGGATGATGATTCGCCTTTGACTGAAGCTGATTCCGTTCCTCCTCAACCTAATTGAAAGGTTACTTCCTTCAAAACTCGCGGGACCAAATGCAAGTTAGAGTTGAGAGATGTTCTAGTCACCCCTCCGGGGTCTGATGATGAAGATGACACGCCTATCACCAATTTAAAATCAAAGGTATTGGTAAAAGTTGTTGCGAAGAAGGGGCCTCCTTCTAAAATCCCCAAATCAAAGAAAGTCGCTGCCAAGAAGGGGTCTTTGTCCAAAGCCTCCAAATCGGTGAAGTCTCCTAGTAAAAAGGCTTTGGCAAATAAGCCTGCTGTTATTCCTGCTCGCCACGTTACACGGAGTTTGTCTGAGCAGAGCATGGGATTGGTGTCGGGTCATCATCGCCCGCTGATGAAGTAAGCCAGAACTCCTTCTCCCTCTGATGATCAAGTAGAGGATGTCACTAAATCTGTCCCGGACAGATCTGATTCTAAATCTGAAGCCTATGATTCGAGTAAGATTCTCTCTGCCTTTCACCAAAGTCAGTATAAGTTGGTTGTGGGTCGCTTTCTTGTGTCTGAGTGCAAGCTGATTATGGCTGATGTTGAGGGTACTGGCATTGTTGAAATTTTGCATGATCTAAGGTTAGAAAAGTCTGCTTATACTGCACCGCCTTTTGTATCTACTATTGTGCATGAGTTTTATGCCAATCTTTCTAAGTCCATTCGTGATGCTTCTGATGAGCATGCTTTTGCTGTATTTATGCGATGTCATTGGATTCTCTTTTCCCCATCTGTGATAAATGTGTATTTGGGATGTGAGCATGTGGTTGCTCCTGCCCCGGTGTTTGATCTGAATGAAGTTGCTATCGAATTGACTGGAGGCAGTCGGTGTGTTTGGCAATCGGGCCGTTCATTGATGGCATCAAATTTGAGCATGAAGTATTTAATACTTCACAAGATTGCTGTTTGGAATTGGATCCCCAACATGCACAACTCCACGATTGGGAAGCCACTGGGTTGATGATGTTTAAGGTTGGAACTCGGGTGGAGTTCAACCTTGGTCAGCTCATCTTTGAGCATGTTGTGGCTCATGCCGATTCCTCACGGTTTCAATAGCCAATTGGATTCCCATGGATGATTTTCAGTTTGATCATGGATGTGGACAATGTGGTGTGTGCGGAAAATGTTTATGAGCCTAAGGCGCAACCTCTTGTTATTAGTTAGAAATTGTTTTCCTCCCAGCATGCCCAGGATATTCCTACCAGAGAAGAAGCTGGTAGTTCTGCTAATGTGCCACCTTCTGTTCTTCACAGATCTGCTCCTACTTTTCATGTCACTTCTGTTTTCTTTGACAGGCACATCAAGTCTCTGGAGCGCGAAGTGCAGATGCTGAAGAAGTCTATCAGGACATTCAAAACTCGAGAACAGGAGTTGGAGTCTCTCCTGGTTGATCTCCGAGCCCGTGCACTTAAACTTACTTCACCCTTTGATGGTGCTACTACTGGACCCTCTACTGATCTGCCTTCCACCTCCGATGTTGCTCCTGCCGATGTTGATGCAGATAATGATGCCTCCCCGCATTAAAAGCTTTTGCCATTTTTGGCAACAATTAAGGAGGAGAAGAAGCAAAAAATAAGGGGGAGAGAATGCTGCCTGCCTGCAGCTGTCCGCTGTTGCTACTGCTGATAAGAGCTTGTGTGCTCTTTGTTTTTTATTTTTGCTGAACAATTTTATTTTGGGAAGTATGTTTTCCCATTTTATTTTTGTTCGTCTGTAGTTAATATTTTTGACCCACTAGACAATGCAGTATTAAATGCGAAAAACAATGTTCGTGGTTAAAGGCACTACCAGATCAGACTCAAGGGGAGTGTGTTTGGAACTGTCCTAGACAGTTTGTGAATATATCATTTACTTTGATATATCTTGATCTGCTACATTGATTCAAGTGTTGTGCAGATTATGTTGATAATTTTCAACCATAAATGCCAGAGGGGGAGATTGTTAGTGCGACAGTTATGCACTAAGTGTTTGTGTTGTTTTGTTAGTGGGATATGTTCGACAATGTATGCTTGGGTATGTCCCTAAAGCTATTCATTCCGCTGTGCGAGAAAAGAAAAACAGTTGGCAAACTGTTTTCTCTGATGTCCCAGACAGAGCCAGGGACACTTTTATATAGCAGTTTCTATATATAGAAGATCTTGCATGGATCCATTAGTAGAAGGTAAGATTTGTTCGATTGACTGCCTTGTGGAGTAGATACAGAGCTGCAAATAACCCTCCTATCCAAGGAAAGTATCTACACACGTTTGGGAAGTTTACAAACCATCAATCCACTTAGAATATTGACGTTGAAGAAGACCGATGCCAATCATGAAATGCAGACTATATGAAGGCCGATTATTTACAATAATCGGTGGACGACTTGTTAGATTCTCTAGCATATTTTTTAGAGTCATTGTGGTTTGTGTCCCATGTAATTTACTAGTAGTTGTTCCTTAAAATAGTTAAACATAATAGACTAGTTTTAAGTGTTTTCGAGTGAAATACATGAGGGGATTTTTAATCCGTTTTGTACGCAATCTCAAGAGAGATTGTAAGTTGAAGTCGTGGGTAGTTAGAGGGAGTCTAGTGTCACGGTTGTAAGGGGATCTTACAGCTTTCGACTAGCGAAAGAATTTGTGGAGAAGAACGGGAAACATAAGGAGGGAGTCTTGTATGTATAAGAACCCTAATACACTACATGAAGGAGTAACAGTCGAATCTTTAAATTTGGAAGCAATCCCCCCAGAGTAGGTTGTTGAACCGAACTGGGTTACCAATCTCGTGTGTACTTTACTGCTTTATATTTTATGTTCTTACATATGTCCCACACATATCGTAGAACAGTTTACAAGCAGTATTGTTTAATCATTTAAAAGGCACGAATTATCGTTTTTCAAGTGTTAATGCTATCTGCAAAATAAAAAAAATAAAAAAAATAAATATTTACTATATATTAAACATAAAGAATGAAAGTAGCATAAAGTAATGAACAAAATAGAATATATTAATTAAATATAATATCTAAACATTTCTCACTTTCATATCGATCATGCACAAAAGCTAAATCTTTAGTACTTCTCAGCTTAATGTATATGTATTTATTGCTTAATAGGTTATACAAATATGTTAATTTACATTAAGCGATAAAATAATATGGATATTACCCAATGAATATTAACTTATTAAACAATAAAATAATACTCATTAAGCAATAAAATCACATCTATAAAGCACTGAATGTATCATACATAACAAACGACCAATTATGCATTACATCAATCGATAAATTATTGACTATAATTTTAGGCATTAAAATTATGTGAAACCATGAATCCATAAAACTTAAGAATGAAGCTATGAATCCGACGTAAAAAACCACAAAAAATATATATTAAGAAATTAAAGTGTTTAATGTATTGTAGAACTAAATCTATTGGTTGATGCAATGTTACCATGGAAGCTTCGCTCGTGACATAGAGATAGTGAGAGATATTAATTAGATGCATGATTTAAATTTCTAAAAGTAAAATAAACATTGAGAGACTTTTAATTTTTGGGTACTGCGTACAAATTTTACGAGTAGAGATTCTCTAGGTAAAATAAACATTGAGAGACTTTTAATTTTTGGGTACTGCGTACAAATTTTACGAGTAGAGATTCTCTAGTTCCAAGTTTGTGTGTCAACCGTGTGCAAACATTAAGATTATATATTATTAATAATGTTTTTTTATAAAAATAAAATTTATTATATAATAACTAATAATAATTAATATTTATTGCTTAAAAATGAAATTTTAAAAAATTATATACCCTAATTTTGGAATAATTAACCCCAAAAATCAATTATATTAATGAAAAAATGAAAATTAAATATTAAAAAATAATTATAAATCCTAATTGGGTGGGATAAACCCTAAATAATAATGTAAAATTATAATAAATAAAAAGAAATTAAAATTGAAATAAAAAAATAAAAGAAAAAGTAATATTTTTTAGACTTAGTATACGGTTGGCACACACAAGTTGAAAATAGAGGATCTCGAGTGAAATTTTACGTCCATAAAAACTAGGGCTAAAAATTGCATGGCAGTTTAATTATTAATTTATTAGTCTTATGGGGAAATTAATTAAACCTCATTTATGTGATTTATCTGTTGAAGTTGGCCCAATTGTATTTCTCCGCCCAGTTCCTAATTAAATACCTACCCGGCCCAAGCCCTAAACCCCTAACCCTACCCGACGGTCCATCTCCCTCATTACTACTCTTAATTGAAGTCGCTGCTTCTCGATGCTCTAGAAGCCTCTATAATCTGAGATGGATCCGCCTCCTTCGATACATCACACAGTACAGTTCTATCTAGCATCCTTTCTCTCTCTTTCTGGATCTCCTCAGCTTGCTCCCACGGTTTCTCTTGCCGGAATCTTGAGTTGTGATTCCTGTTGGGCATATGAGTGTTGGGAGAAGCTTCTGTTGAGGGAGAAAAGATCGATCATCGCCGCCCCCTTCAAAACCTAGCCGCCGCTTCCCCTTCCCCTTTCCCCTGGTCTGGGTACCTCCTATCGCCGGAGTTGCTATCACCGCCGTTCGTGGGAAAATCAGAGCCAAACTGTGCCTAGGGCACAATTTTCCCACCGATTGATACTCTGATTAACTCTATCTCTGGCTGTTCTACTCTCTGCTTTGAATACTTGCCATCTGTCTGGATCTAACTTGCTCTTTTTTCTTGTATTCACAGTAGAAGTCCCATCGCTCCAAGCCTGTGAAGAAGATCTGTAGATCCTCCTGATCTACACCTCTGAGGCTCTGTACAAGTCGAGGAACAAAGTTAAAACCCCTGCTGTGAACCTTCTCCAAGGCTATTCTCTCTGTAAATCTCTGTAATAGCTAGTATAGCTTTCTTCCTTTCTTTTCTGGGCCACAGCTACTTGAGTAGCAAGTGTGTGAGGCCGCTAGAGTAAGGGAACTAAGTAGTGCAAGCCCTGGCTAGGCGATACCACAACAGTGGTATCAGAGCCTGGTTTGTCTAGCCGGGGGCACTCTCCTTATCTCCATCTCACACACCCCACCGGGGGTAAGGGCCGCGCCTCTCTCGCCCCCGTCGGGCTCCTAAAAATAGTAAGTCCGACCCCTCCCCTGCCTGGGAGGGTCGGCTCTGGTATTAACCCTAAACCCTAATCTCCTCTGTGTGGTATTTGTTGATCTTGTGTTTTCTTGCTTCCGCTCATATCTCTGTCGATCCCTTGGCATTCCAAGCTTTTTCCAAAATCTAGCTTACGGTCGGGACCGTCTGGATTCCCCTATGGGTCTCCTCAAAGCGGGTTGCCCCGATAGCTAATTTTGGTAAGGGATTCTCAGTTGAAAAGGGGGGTTTTCTGGGTTGATTTGGTGTTAATTGTCTGCCCATTTTGTTGCTCTAAGTTTTCTGCATTCCTGTTGGGAAGTATGTATTGCTGTTGTTGTGATTCCTGGAAGGAATCTGATCTGGAACTCTGTTTACAGAGTTGCTGTGGTTAGACTTAGTGTCTCTAAGTCTTGTTGGTGGGCTAGTTGGGTTTTGGGATTGACTTGAGTGAACCCCTGCTCCACAGATCAATCTGTGCTGAGAACTGGGATAGCCTCAGCTCTAGATTCCCCTTGTGCACCTTTCTTTGGGCCTGTGGAGTGTTTTTTCTCCTGTTCTGAAGTGATTTGGTGTTTTTTTCCCTGATATCTTTGTGGTGGAATTTGGCTATTTGGTGAATTTCTGTGATCTTTGTGAAATTCTGTGAAAATGAACAATCTAAGTGATGTCCCTTTCAATGGAAAGGATGATTTTGGTGATTGGCAAACTAGGGTTGAGTGTATTTTAACTAAAGAAAACCTGCAAGATGCCATATTTGAAAGAATTGATGAAAATGAAGCAGATAAAACCCTTGTTAAATTAAATGCTGGTGCAAGAGCTACAATTCTATTAAACTTGAGCAGTGCTGTTGTTAGGCAAGTTTCTCATCATAGATGTGCCAAAGATCTGTGGGATGCCTTGACTGCTTTGTTTGTGGCTAAATCTGAAGAATCTGCATATTCTTTACAAAACCAAATAATGACTTTTCAAATGGACCCAGCTAAAGATATTGATTCAAACATGCATGATTTTAATAAACTTCTGAAAGACCTAAAACTGGCTGGGGATGATACACTTGAAAAATATGCTCCTCAGATCCTTCTTGGTGCTATTCCTGAAGTTTTTTCAGAAGTTAAATCAGCCTTAAAATATGGGGGGGGTCCAAAGTTACTTGTGACATGATTGTTTCTGGGCTTAAATCAAAAGAGAATGAGTTAAAAAAGCTTCAGTCCAAACCCTTACAAAATGAGATTCTTTATGTCAACAGAAATAATCACAAAACTTTTAGACCTAATCCTGAAAATCCAAGTGATATTGTTGCTGAGAGGCACAGGAGGGAATACAACCGAGCTCATAACCTCCCCAGCAACACCAGAACCCACAACCTTTGTGAGATCTACTCCCAACATCCCAGAAATCATAGCCAAGCACAAAGTTCTGGCCCTTTCCCTATCTCCTCTGAGTTTAACCCTCCAAGAAACCAAAACTTTCCTCAAAACTCAGACTTCAAAACTAAAAAGAATTGTTGGAACTGTGGGAAGCCTGGGCATTACTCAAACAGATGTAAACAACCAAAAAGGGGCAGGGGATTTGGGAACAATCAAGCCAATAATGTCATGTATTATGATCACCCTGAGCATAATGATAATCATGAAAATGGTGAACTATACATGGTGCATTCTGATGTTTAATTCATAAACTTTACAAATGTTGTGTCTGATAATGTGCATGAATCTGAGTGGCTCATAGATTCAGGCTGTACCTTTCATGTCACTCCACACAAGCACATTTTTCAAAACCTACAACTTATAAATTCTGGTGCTGTTGCTTTGGCTGATGGTCAGCAATGTGAAATAATTGGAAGGGGTGATGTATGTCTTAAGTTTGAAAATGAAAGCATGATTACCCTGCATGATGTCAGATATGTTCCAAAATTGAAATTTAATCTATTATCTGTTTCCAAACTTGCTGATCAACAACTTATTGGCTCTGTGAATCATAAGTGTTTCCAATTCAGAATGAATTCAATGGTATGTTTTGAAGCCCCCAGAAAAGGAGACTTGTATGCTGTTCATGCTTACTCTATGCCTGTTCAAACTGCTAATGTGGTGCAACATGATAAAACATCTTTATGGCATGCAAGATTAGGTCATATGAGTAATAAGGGCCTAGAAATCCTTAAAAGGTCAGGTGCATTCAAACATGATAAAGTAACTAGTATGACATTCTGTGAGCTATGTCTGATGGGAAAGCAACACAAGTTGCCCTTCCCTGTGTCTGGTCCTTATCCTAAAGCTCAATTAAGCTCTGATATTCTTGAGTATATCCATGCTGATGTGTGGGGGCCTTCAAAGGTCCCAACTCATGGTGGTAATGTGTTTTTCTTGTCAATCATTGATGACTTTTCAAGAAAAACTTGAGTGTTCCTAATGAAACACAAATCTGAAGTTTTTGAAAAGTTTTCTAAATGGTCCATTGCAATTCAAAACCAAAAAAATAAAAGCATCAAGTGTCTAAGAACTGATAATGGTCTAGAATTCTGCAATCAACTTATGGACAATTGGTGCACTGATCTTGGGATCAAGAGGCACAAGTCTGTGCCTTACAACCCCCAGCAAAATGGGGTTGTTGAGAGGATGAACAGAACTCTCCTGGAGAGAGTTAGAAGCCTCCTGGCTGGTTCAGGCCTTGGGGAGAAATTTTGGGGAGAAGCCCTTATGACTTCTTGTTATCTGGTTAACAGATCTCCCTCAGTCCCTTTACAGGGAAAACTCCCAGAATCTGTGTTCTATAATAAACCTATTTGCCTGTCAAATCTGAGAGTGTTTGGATGCAGTGCTTATGTTCATCAAAAACTCAGTAAAATTGAACCAAGGGCTAGGAAATGCATTTTTCTGGGATATCCTGATGGTGTTAAAGGCTACAGACTATGGGATAAAACTCTGCCTGGATTTAAAACTTGCATCAGTAGGGATGTGTCATTTAATGAAACTGAGTTCCCATTCTTGAATGAATCATCACTATCTGCTGCTCCATGTGAGGTGGAGAAACTTGAATCTCCTGTGTTTTTCCCTGTCTTGCCTAAGGTGGACCCTTCACCTCCAGAATTTCCTAAGTGCAATATTCCTAATGATCATGTGCATGACAATATTAGCCCTTCTGATTCTGCATCTAATCATGAATCTGAATCTGACAAGCATGTGCATGTGAATGTCTCTGAATCTGAATCTGAATCTGAACATGAACAAACTGTTGAGCATGAACCTGAGCCTGTAAACCTTGATAACTATAAACTGTCAAGAGATAGGCCTAGGAGAACAATTAAGGCTCCCACTAGGTATGATGGATGTAATTTGTCAATGTATGCCTTCAATGTGTTCAATAATGTTGATTCCTCTGAGCCTAAAACTTATAAGGAAGCTATCACATGTGCTGAATCTGATAAATGGAAAGAAGCTATGAAAAGTGAAATGAACTCTTTACTTGATAACAAAACTTGGATACTTTTGGAAAAACCTGATGCATGCTCCCTTGTTGAATATAAATGGCTATTTAAAATAAAACAGGAGGTTGATCATGTTAGATACAAGGCAAGGCTTGTTGCAAAAGGCTTTACCCAAAAAGAAGGCATAGACTATACAGAAATCTTTGCTCCTGTGGTTAAATTTACTACTGTTAGGATAATGCTTGCCTTGACTGCTCATTTTGACTGGGAATTGAAACAAATGGATGTGACAACTGCTTTCTTGCATGGTGAATTGGAAAATAATATCTACATGAAACAACCAGAAGGTTTTGAAGATAAATCACATCCTGATCATGTTTGTTTGCTTAAAAAGTCTTTGTATGGATTAAAACAGTCTCCCAGACAATGGAATATTAAGTTTGATACATGCATGAGAAACCTGAACTTTTCTAGATCTCAATTTGATCACTGTTTGTATTACATGAAGACTTCTGTGCCTATGTTTCTACTGATGTATGTTGATGATATGCTTCTGATAAGCCCCTGCCTGAAAACATTGAAGCATGTCCAAACCTGCCTGAGTGAAAACTTCAACATGAAAGATTTGGGGAATGCAAGGAAAATCCTAGGTATGAATATTGACAGAAACAGAAGCACACACACACTGTTACTTCACCAATCCTCTTGTGTTGAACAAGTGCTTAAAAGATTTGATATGGATTTGTGTAAACCTGTGAATGTCCCACTTGCATCCCATTTTCAATTGAGTAAAGATCAGTGTCCCAGAAGTGACACTAACCTGAGTGATATGTCAGGAGTTCCCTATGCTAATGCTCTGGGTTCTGTTATGTACCTCATGATCAGCACCAGGCCTGATATAGCCTATGTTGTATCCTGTTTAAGTAGGTACATGGTAAACCCTGGGCTGCCCCATTGGGAAGCTCTTAAGTGGTTGCTTAGGTATCTTAAGTCCACAGCTTCTCAAGGTCTAATTTTCTCAAAATATTCTGAAGGTGTCAAATGCATTGGCTATGTAGACTCTAACTATGCCAATGATAGGGATCAAAGAAAGTCTACAACATCATATGTGTTCACTTTATGTGGATCTTGTATAAGTTGGAAATCACAGTTACAAAGTATAGTTGTATTGTCCTCCACAGAGTCTGAGTACATTGCAGCTACAGAAGCTGTAAAAGAAGCTATTTGGTTGAATAGTGTGTTAACTGAAATTAAGTTCATTGATGATAAACCATTACTTTATTCTGACAGCCAATCTGCTATCCAACTTTGTAAGAACCCAGTCTTTCATGACAGAACAAAGCATATTGATGTGAGATATCATTTCATAAGAGACATAGTTGAGAAAGGAGAAGTATTATTGGATAAGATCCCATCTGAATTCAACCCAGCAGATATGGGCACTAAGTGCCTACCAGTTGCAAAGCTGGAAGCCTGCAAAAAGTCCCTGAATATGGACTTAGGTTGAACCAATGATGGTGATACTTTGAGTTATCCTGACTTGAAGTCAGGGTAACAACTAAGCCCCCTTGGGCAGTGTACATACATGGTTATTTCCTTTTTGGTGCAAAAGCTAGGTTGATTCAAGTTAAATGAAGGTCAATGATCTTGTGAGACCCGAGACTTGTATCTATGATTTGGGTTGGTCTCTTGTGTTGAGACTGGACTGAATACGCATAGTATTCCTTCCTCCCTCTCTTAGTCTGTCTTTGTGATAAACTTAAGAGTAAAAATCATAAGGCAATGATGATATTCCTTTGTTTTGTTTTTGGGCAGGTAGCTCCATGGTGACAGGAAATACCAATAGGGCCAAAGGTGGAAATGTTGAAGTTGGCCCAATTGTATTTCTCGGCCCAGTTCCTAATTAAATACCTACCCGGCCCAAGCCCTAAACCCCTAACCCTACCCGACGGTCCATCTCCCTCATTACTACTCTTAATTGAAGCCGCTGCTTCTCGATGCTCTAGAAGCCTCTATAATCTGAGATGGATCCGCCTCCTTCGATACATCACACAGTACAGTTCTATCTAGCATCCTTTCTCTCTCTTTCTGGATCTCCTCAGCTTGCTCCCACGGTTTCTCTTGCCGGAATCTTGAGTTGTGATTCCTGTTGGGCATATGAGTGTTGGGAGAAGCTTCTGTTGAGGGAGAAAAGATCGATCATCGCCGCCCCCTTCAAAACCTAGCCGCCGCTTCCCCTTCCCCTTTCCCCTGGTCTGGGTACCTCCTGTCGTCAGAGTTGCCATCGCCGCCGTTCATGGGAAAATCTGAGCCAAACTATGCCTAGGGCACAATTTTCCCACCGATTGATACTCTGATTAACTCTATCTCTGGCTGTTCTACTCTCTGCTTTGAATACTTGCCATCTGTCTGGATCTAACTTGCTCTTTTTTCTTGTATTCACAGTAGAAGTCCCATCGCTCCAAGCCTGTGAAGAAGATCTGTAGATCCTCCTGATCTACACCTCTGAGGCTCTGTACAAGTCGAGGAACAAAGTTAAAACCCCTGCTGTGAACCTTCTCCAAGGATATTCTCTCTGTAAATCTTTGTAATAGCTAGTATAGCTTTCTTCCTTTCTTTTCTGGGCCACAGCTACTTGAGTAGCAAGTGTGTGAGGCCGCTAGAGTAAGGGAACCAAGTAGTGCAAGCCCTGGTTAGGCGATACCACAACATTATCAATCCCCTAAATTCAATTACTAAACATCCACAAAAGAAAAAAAAATGATTCCGAAACTTGTGAGATAGCTGTACACTTAGCATCTAATACTTACACTTAGCATCTGATACTAATTAATTAAGAACATATTTTAACACTTAGCATAAGCAAACCCGTTTAAAGGTAACAAGTTTATAATATTTTGATAGGGTTAATTATTATAAAATACCTAAACTTTGACAAGATTTGCAAATTAGACACAAACTTTAAAATTTTACAATTAAAACACAAACTTATATTTTTTTGCAAAATAGACAAACTCAAAGCAAAATTTTAAAATCAGTTGAATTTGATTGAAAACCACAAAGCCACAAAATTGTTTCGATTTAGATGGCATTGCATTGGCTTTAATAAGTGAAAGTGAATTATATGTCGCAAAATCTCATTTTTCCGTTAGTTGGAAAAAAATTGAGTTTGTCTATTTTGCAAAAAAATGTAAATTTGTGTTTTAATTATAAAATTTTAAAGTTTGTGTCTAATTTGCAAATCTTGTCAAAGTTCGTGTATTTTATAGTAATTAACCCTATTTTGATATAATAAAAGTAGGAGAGAGATAGTGAAAGATAATCTAATTCGTACTCTCCATCTGTGTATTGTACGTATGCAAAAATTGGTTTCATGTTGAAGGAGAAATAAATATGGACCGTTAATGGATAACACAAATCCACAGAGGTACGTAAAAAATATTATCGATCTAAAAATACACAATTAAAACATTTACAAACAAAACAAACATATAAGATGAAATGAAAATTAATTTTCAAATTAATATATTTATATCAATTTATTGCTTAATTACTCTGAAGTAATTTTTACTAAAAATATAGTACCTTCCTGCATAATCTATATTCATGATATGCTTAAGTACTGAAGATTAATTAAATAGAATACATAAACATTTCTAACTTTTCATATCGATCATGAACAAAATATAAAAACCTTAGTACTCCTTTGATTAATGTATAAGTATTATTGCTTAATACTTTTAAATATACATATTTACGCACATTTCATTGGTTAATATCTAATACTTGTATTGCTAACTATACGTATTTCTATTGTTTAATGTATAATATTTTAAATAAATATAAAAGAACCAAAAATAGGGAATAATGCAACCTTGAATTATATGTGAAATTAATAGCCCTACTGATAGGATTTATATTATATTATAAATGACATCTAAAAGTCATGTTTCCTTTGGATGGTTGCTAACCAATAATTTCGCATACACTTTGGTATCAATAATGGCTATAATTTAGGATTTCATATTTCATCTCGAAAGCATAAGTACTAATTACCTTTCTCTCTAGAAATTAAACGGCCATTTATGAATTTGTAGTTCTTCCAAATGTTTTAGACCTCTATCGAAATTGCAATTAAAAAAATCCATTAGTGCACTTCGTCTTCTTCAATAGTTTCTGCAAAATGTTCAAGCCGTTTTTTTTTGGGATATATAGTAATTGATTGATCACAACCTACCAAATACAAATGACATTATGTATGACAATGGACGATTGTCATGTGATTCTTCAAATAAAACTACATAAATTGTCTCACTGCTATCAAATAATGCGCAAGATTGAATAACATGGCCATTTAATTCAAAAGATTATAATAAATCTCTACCATTAATTTTATCAGATCCAACGATCAATATTCATTCATATTTCTCATTCCAACCAACTTTTTTCACCAGAACCAAAACATTTATATACATACATACATACATATATATATATATATATAATGTGAGGCAATATGGGCAACTAGCCATTTAAAAGTTTGAAAAACTTTATTTAGCCACTAATCTTAAGAGTCAATATGAGAAACTAACCACTTAAAATTTAAAAAAACTTATTTTAGCCATTAATTTTTAAAATTATTTATTTTATCCATCATTACCAAAATACCCTTTAATTAATAAGTTTTAATATAATTTTCAATTTTATGCAATATTCTCTCTCCTCTGTTTTCTCTCTCCTCACCCCTTCTTTCTTTCTAATTCAACGAGATTTATAGAACTTAAAAAAAAAAGTTCCGGTCATCTTCCCCCACCCACCGGCTCTTGCTACCCCCTCTCCTCCCCATCCCTCTCTATTTTATCACAATGGAAGACCTACCACCATTCGATCCCTCCCCTCTCACTGGCGGATCCTCATTCCACCATCAGATTTCATGATCGCCGGAAAAAATAGAGATTAAGTTTTAGTGGTCACTAGAAAAAATGATGTCGTGAAATCCCCGTCACATCACCCATTGCCTTGTGAGCATCTCGCAAACCCTGCGCAACGCAGGTGCCCATCGCGCAATCCCTCAACACCAGTAAAGCGACGCCGGCCTACAATTGGGTGTGATTCTATTAGAGCTGCTGACGGGGAAGAGGCCGACGGATAAGGAGAATTTGGGCTACTTGAATTTGGTGGGGGTCAGGGGTTGGGTTCAAATGAGGGTATGAGAAGTGAAGATGGCAATGGTGGCATTCCAAATTCAACCAAATGATGTATGAAAATCGAAAAGTTTGATGGCCTAAAAATATCTGAAAATTTTGAATTTGTTCAGATGAAGAAGAACCGAAGAAGGGAGAGAGTATGTTTTTGTTTTTCTTTTTCTTTTGTAAATTTTGATTGTTTATTCATTTTTTTATTTTGTAACTAAGGGTATTTTGGTCCAAAATGGTTAAAATAAATAGTTTTAAAAGTTGGTGGCTAAAATAAGTTTTTTAAAATTCTAACTGGCTAAAAAAAATGTTGGCTCTATATATATTGGTAGTAAATACTATGAATTGACGGCATTTTTGTATATATTTAAACTAGAGTTTTGACTGATTTTTCCTATGATCATTTTACCCTTACAATTTTGCTTTAATACATGTATATAAACTTGTAGATACGATTTTATAAGAAACGGTTAAATAATTAATATAAAGTATTCATTGTAGCTAAACTAAAATAAGTATGAAAAGAAGAATAAGAAGGCATAAATTAATGGGGAGTGCTTAATTAAATGAAATCAAATGCTACATTATGTACAACTATCTATATTATACACTTAAAATTATTAATTTAATTTGATTTTCTCTTCGATTTCAATTAGTTGTATTTTAGTTTAATTTTACATTGTTAATTATGGTTCACTTTTTTCAATTAGGGTATATAATTAATTTTAATTTAATGTTTAATTAATTTCATTTTTTAATTTATAATTATCATAATTGTGAAAAATAAACCATAATTAATAGTTTAATTTTACATTGTTAATTATGGTTTAATTTTTTCAATTGGTGTATTTTATTAATTTTAATATAATGTTTAATTTCATTTTAATTATCCTAATTGAGAAAAATAAACCTTAATTAAACTAAAACATAATCAATTGAATTAAAAAAATATTGAATAAAAATTAATAATTTAAAATACTTAGGGTAACGTATTAAATAAAATAGCGTGTTTTACTCAATATAACTGAAGATTTCAGTGGATAATATCATGAGTTGAACTACGCGTATTATTAATGAAAATGTAAAAATGGTAAATTTCAATTTTTTCAAACTCTCCCTCTCTCTCTCTCCCTCCCAAGTCAAAAGAAGATATGAAGAGTGATGATCGTGGACATTTCCTCACGAGCTGCATGCAAATATACTCTCTCTCTCTCTCTCTCTCCACTCAGATTTTGCCTACCATCCTCACTCCAAATATAATCTCTCTCTCTCTCTCTCTCTCTCTCTCTCTCCCCTGTATTCGTTCATACAAGACTCGATCAAGAGATGATTACGCTGTCCAAGAAAGCTGCATGCAATTCCCACGGCCAAGATTCTTCCTACTTCCTCGGATGGCAAGAATACGAGAAGAATCCATACGATGAGATCACCAATCCCAACGGAATTATTCAAATGGGACTCCCAGAGAATCAGGTATACATCTGCATATTAGTTTCTTGATTACTATACATAAATCGAGTTACGAATAATTAATCTATTTTTCCATCAACTTGTTTTTGTTATTTAATTACAATTCGCCATCCCCGCAGCTCTCCTTGGATCTCCTCGTGTCGTGGCTGGCCGCGAATCCCAACACTACCAGTTTCATGAGAGACGGCGACTCTATTTTCAGAGAGCTCGCCCTCTTCCAAGATTATCATGGCCTTCCTGCTTTCAAGAATGTAGCATGCAATTATTATTATTATTAGTAGTAGTAGTAGTAAGAAAGAAAGTAATTAAATATTTAGATGAGTAACATGGTAAATATTTTGTTCATTTCAGGCACTAGCACAATTCATGGCAGAAATACGCGGGAATAAAGTGAGCTTCGATCCAAAAAACCTAGTGCTTACCGCGGGCGCCACATCAGCAAACGAAATCCTCATTTTCTGCCACGCTGACCCCGGCGAGGCTTTCCTACTCCCCACACCATACTATCCAGGGTATGCATCTGCATATCGATCATTAATAATAATAATATAAAAATATTAAGATAATTTATTTTATCTGGTAAACTTTTGAATTTGCAAAGTGATTTCTGATATGCTACATGCAGGTTTGACAGAGACCTCAAGTGGCGAACCGGAGTTGTTATCGTGCCAATACAATGCCCAAGCTCGAACGGCTTCAGAATCACTGCACTGGCTCTTGAAGGGGCGTATAGGCTTGCACATAAACGTAATCTCAAAGTTAAAGGAGTATTAGTCACTAATCCTTCCAATCCACTAGGGATTACTTTGAACGTCGACGAGCTTAACCTGCTAGTTAATTTCGTTGACGCTAAGGGTATCCATCTCATTAGCGACGAGATTTATACCGAGACAGTTTTCAACTCTTCCGATTTCATCAGCGTCATGGAGGTTCTCGCAAATTGGTCCTCAAACCCGGACCTCTGGAACCGAGTTCACATTGTCTACAGCCTCTCTAAAGATCTCGGCCTTCCCGGGTTCCGGGTCGGGGCCATATATTCCAACAATGCTTTAGTTGTGGAGACCGCAACCAAAATGTCAAGCTTCGGCTTGGTTTCGTCCCAAAGTCAGTATCTCCTCTCCGCCATGCTTTCCGATGAGAAACTTGTGACGAACTATGTCGTCGAGAGCCAGAAGAGGCTCAAGAAGCGGCATGAAATGCTGGTTCAGGGCTTGGAAAAATCCGGGATTTCATGCCTCGAAAGCAATGCTGGTTTGTTTTGCTGGGTTGACATGAGGTATCTCTTGAGCTAAAAAACATTCGATGTCGAGATGGAGTTATGGAAGAAGATCATTTACGACGTCAGATTGAATATCTCCCCCGGTTCGTCGTGCCACTGCATTGAACCAGGCTGGTTCCGCATGTGCTTCGCCAACATGTCCGAAGACACACTAGACCTCGCAGTTCGTCGCCTATAAATTAATAGGTTGAGATCATCGAATTTTATACAAATTTATTATTTTATAATGATATTAATTAATTCATAAATTAATATTTATTAATTTAAACAGTGTTTTCAGATTCAATGAAATTGAATTTTGATTACTTAAAAGTCATTGTATACTACTGATGAGGTCGAGCATGGCAATAAAGAGGATGATCCGGAGCTGCAATTCAAAGGTCCTATGACATGTTTACGAGAAAAGAAGTTGCAAGCTTATTTACAAGCTTCAATAAGGCGTAAATTCGAGCTACAACAAGAGGTGAAGAGCAGCCCGAGATTGGTCAACATGCTATCATTTGATGAAGAAGAAGGAAGCATGAAGACGTGAGAAGAAGAAGGAAGCCATTTGGACGTGTGCATGAAGAGTTCTACGCGTTTGTATAGGAATCCGAGAGATGCTGTTTTTCATGCAAAGGTGGTAGAATTTCGAAAATACAACATGGCCGATCCAATCAGCCCATGTCGTGTATTTTGGGTCCAATATGGCGTGGATTTGTTTTTCATGCAAAGGTGGTAGAATTTCGAAAATACAACATGGCCGATCCAATCAGCCCATGTCGTGTATTTTGGGTCAAATATGGCGTGGATTTTGAAGGCCCAAATCAATTTGGGATTTATCTTTATCTAGTTAGATTTTTGTTATTTTATTTTTGGTATCTTTTGATTCTTTCCTTAAAAACAGATTTTGATTAAGGAAACAATCCTAGTTTGATTAGGATTAGTTATTTTCGGCCATATCTTGCTCTAGAAGCCCTAGGATTTTCGGCCATAGCATTAGTATAAATAGGAGTACTTTGTGACATTAAAAAGTTAGACAATTGCAAGAGTTTGAGATTTATTCCTCCATTTGTCTCCCAATCCTTTGGTTGATCAACTATACAAACATTCTATTGTTCTAGCAAATCAATAGTCTTATTCAAGTTCTTCAGGGTACAACGAGTACTTGGGAGAATTGCTATCCGGATAAGTTAGACGTGCGCGTTCGGGTTTACAACACGGGTTCGTCGAATCTATCCTATCCTTCAACCATCACATCGACACTAACATCACCCACGACGACATCCATCAACATCCAATCGTTCACCTCAAGCTATTCCACAAGGTTGAGATCGAGTTCTCTTCCTGTTCCATCAATCTGTAAGTTCATTCTACACCTGACATATCCTATCTACTCCAAATCGTTCTTCACATCAGTACCGAATTACCTTTAATTTCTAGCCCATAATTCGCCTTTTTCAGCCCCTATTCCTTTGATATTATGTTCCTATAGTATCGAGTCTTTTGTCCATGTTAGTTGAGTTGTAATTTCATTTATTTTGAGTTGGATTGTATCCATCATTTTTAGCTGACGTTGTTCGAGTCCTTAAGTCTTCCGCTTGCGTATATATCGTGTCTTGGATTCTTTGTCCGGGTTACATTATAAATTTGGCATCAGATCCACATTAGCTCTGCTGGTCATGGTTCAATTCGACGTGTCATCTATGTGTCATTTATTTTTCGTATCTGTGTATGGAGTTGTAATCTGAATATTCATTGAAGAAAAAAAAGAAGAAGACATCGGCTAAAAAAAAAGTCACCAATTTAAAAAAAAATCAGATTTGTTTTGTTATTTTCGACCCTTTATTTATTGTTTTAGATTTATTTCCATACTAGATAGATACTTAGGGATTTTTTAGATTATGTTCACACTTGGTCAAACACATCCAAAAGTCTTCTACCTTATCTACTAAATTTCCTTCCTTGTTTAGATTTCTTCCATGCTCATACATATCTAATCAAGATTTTTCCATCCTTATCCACCTAGATTTCGATCCTCACTACACCTAGGGTTCGAAATTTTTAGTTCTCACACACCTACACCCGATGCACCTTATACATCACATAGTCCATACACCCGTACACCCATACACCCATGGTCTACATACACGAAAATTAGCAGAATTACCTACACCATATGCCTACTTCTACTCTTAGCAACCTTCCGGCTTGATTCTATCCGTTGGAGTTTGAAGAAGACCCCGAGGAGCTAGTCGAGAGAAGCTGCTATTTTCGATCAACCCACCCCCATATTTTCACTCCACACGTGCACCACATCAATCTGAGAGACAAACACGAGTAGAAAAATTAAGAGTGACATACACGAGCGCTTGTGAGGAATTGTGAGGTTCCACTTTACTTTTTCTTCACGTTTGTTCGTTTTGCAGGTACAATGAAGAGAGGTACTAATACCGAATCATCAACTCCACCATCTAAGGAGCTTCGGTCGCCAAACACACCCGACAAATAGTCCTATTCATCTGAAGCACCGTGGGATGCCAAATACAACTATGAAGCTCTAGCAAAACACTTTGAGCGATAGAATCGTCTACTGAGAGACCAACTTGGCAACCAAGTAGCTGAATTGCAAGAGGAGCTTGCAAGGCTAATCGTCTACTGAGAGACGAACTTGGCAACCAAGTAGCTGAATTGCAAGAGGAGCTTGCAAGGCTCAGAACTCAGTCGACCGCGTCCTAGACGGTCCAAGGAGAACCTGCGAAGCAAACTGAGCTTCAAGGCGATGCAGCGAGACAATCTGAGCCTCAAATCAATGCAGCGAGGCAACATGAGCCTCAAGATGATGCAGAGAGGTGACCCAAGCCTCAAGCAGAGGCAACTGGCTGACGCCAGCAGCAGAGGAACGTCCCAAGGCCACCCCCTGTACAGCAAGAAGTCCCAAGGCCGCTCCCTGAGCCGGCTTTCGAAGAATACTATGATTATGGATACGATTCCTATGCAGCCAGTGGTTATGAAGCCGATTACACACCATATAGATGAGGAAATCACTATGATCGGCCCTGAGGTCCTCATAGGCGTGCAAATCATGACAATTATGAAAATGGTAGGCTCAGCAACATCAAGACGAGCATACCCAAGTTTAAAGGCCTTCACGACCCCGATATCTACTTAGATTGGGAACGTAAGGTAGAAAAGATCTTTGCATGCTATGACTTTTTAGAGTTCAAGAAGGTGCAGCTAGCATGTTTGGAATTTAGAGGCTACGCAGCCTCATGGTGGGAAATGCAGCAGGAGAGAAGGCGTAGAAACCATAATCCACTAATTGATACTTGGGAAGAAATGAAAGGATTGATGCGAGGCCGCTTCATTCCAGTTCATTATGAGAGAGATTGAAAAGAAGCTCAACCGGGTACAAGGCACCAGATCGATTGAAGAGTACCACAAAGAGTTGGAGACTGTCTTGAATAGACTCAGGAAATAGGAGACCTTAAATGCTACCATTATTTGGTACATTGAAGGTATGAATCCTGACATTTCTTGCAAAGTAGAACTCAGAGACTTCACCAGTGTAGAAAGGATGGTGCAGTACGCATCGATCATGGAAAAACAGTTGAGAGAGGGCCGCCGTCATTCACATCACAATGCAGCCCCTACACGGCCTTCTTGGAATAAAGGTACACATTCCACATCACTTTCTACCCCTTCTACTGAGTCCACACGACCCCGAGGTCAATCTGGACCACCTGAACGGCGTTTCGACCGTTCTACACCGCAGTCCAACTAGAGACCCGAGTCTACACTCCCAAACCAGTCACGGCCGAACCCTACTCAGCCCAACCAAGGAGTGATGCCACCTAATGCAGCCCTGAATCGAGCTCGTGATATTCAGTGTCACAAGTGTCAAGGTTGGGGCCATTTCCAAGCTCAATGTTCGAACCGGCAAGTTCTGTACTTGACAGAATCAAACGAAGTCGAATCAGCCAGTGAGGATGAAGAAGATCCAGTGGGCGACACCACTACTGAAAAGACACCCGAGAATGATGCCGAACATGAAGATATCGATCCGGAGGTTCAACAAGTCAGTTTGGTCACAATCCGGAGTTTAAGCATCATTCAAGAAGAGGAACAAGAACACCAACGGGAGAACATCTTCTACACCCGTGCAGTGATCAAGGGTCACACGTGTTCTATGATCATTGACAGTGGCAGCGTGATCAATGCCATCAGTCAATATGCGGTGGAAAAGCTTGGTCTACCCGTTCACCAACACGCAAATCCTTACAGATTGCAGTGGCTTACAAATAGAGGTGAGATATGTGTGGTTCACTAGGTAAGTGTCTCATTCTCAATCAATAAGTTTTCTAACACTATTTTGTGCGACGTTATCCCTATGGATGCGGCACACTTATTGTTGGGCAAACCTTGGCAGTATGATCGACGTGTTGTCCACGATGGACACCTGAACACATACACAGTCGACATTGATGGCCGAACCAGCACCCTAAGGCCATTACCACCTAAAGCAGTTGCTATGGATCAACAACGCATGCAGGAGAGGTTCAAAGAGGAAAAGGCGAAGCAAGCAGCTGCAAAACGGGCCCCGGAGGCCACGGCCGCGACCCCCATTGCAGGGCAGCCCCCTACCACCATCCTTACCACCTCCAAACTACCTCCTTCGGACTCCTTAGCTATGGAAAAGATGAAAGGTTCGAGTTCTAGCAAGCCTCTTGTGAAGAGCTTGTTTATTTCGGTTAAAGGAGTTCAGAAAGCCGTCAAAGGAGGTATGCCTCTTGTCCTATTCACATTTAAGAGTAGTACTACTAATGATTGTTTGCCTAGTGATGTACATCCTTTACTAGATGAGTTCAAGGACGTTTTTCCTGATGAAATACCCGACGGACTTCCACCAGTTTGAGGGATCGAACATCAGATCGATTTCATCCCCAGAGCAGTGTTACCCAACTGACCAGCCTATAGAACATCTCCCGATAAGACTATGGGAGATTGATAGGCAAGTCAAAGAGTTATTGGAGAATAAGCATGTAGTGCCCCAAACCTTTTGTATATAATTAATTGTAATCATAGGCTATGGGAGTCGTGTCATTTTAAAATTTTCGTAATTCAGTGGTTTAACCGAACTTGCGATGTGTCGTATCGATGAGAATCGAAATATATTTTAATATGAGTATTAATCGATTTATCAATTTGTGTCACTTGGCGTATTTAAAATATTTGAGAAAATGTGTTTAATATATGGTTTTAAAATCAATGAATTATTTCATCCGTTTCGGTCCAATTTGAGATTTTTCCGGAGACGGAAATTATCACGATAACCGAACAATCGGTATTTAAACCGGGTATATTTTTTTTTAGTCAACCAAGGCATGGGAGGCCATGCCTCTCCTCACCTCTTCCATGCCTTCCCTCCCGTCTCTTTTTGTCCCCCAAATCAACCAAATTGGATTTATGAAATTAGCATAGCCATTTTCACCATTTCAACTTCTTTGTTGCAACATTTTCGAGAGAGAGAGAAGGAAGAAACAGCCCCATCTTCTTCATTTCTTCTTCTTCTTCATTCCTTTCTTCTTCTTCTTCTTCTTCTTCTCCATTCATCTTCTTCATGTGTGAGCTTTGGAGAGAAGAAAGAAATAGTGAGAGCAACAAACACCATCTTCTTTTATTCCTTCTTCTTTGAGAGAGAAAGAGAGGGTGAGAGAAGCAAGGAGTTGCAATCATTCGTGGAGAGGAACTCCAGCTCGTTTCCAGCCATCTTCACCACTTTTCAAGCTTTCCGAGTAATTTTTGAAAGGTATTTTCGAAATCGTGCTAGGTGTTTTATTTATGGTTTGAAGCATGTTAGATGGTAGAGATAAAGTTTGATTTGATTCAAAGCATGTTAGTTGAAGTTTGGTTGAGTTCTAGATGTGTTTAGATGATTTGAATGCTTGTATATCGAGTATCATGGCGTCTGTCATCGTTTTCACGACTCTCGGCCTCAGTTCCGCGCGACCGCGGGGACGCGCGCGAGCGCGCACAGGTCACGCGCCCGCGCAAGTCGCGCGACCGCGCACCCCACTTTCGGCAGACTTGCCACTCTTCGGTAAAACGAGCATAGCTCCCTCATTAGACGTCCGATTGAGACACCGTAAATTTTTCCGGAAACTAGACTTCCGTGGCTTTCCAACGGTATATTTCTCAATCTCTAATTCGTTCTGAGTAAATTATGAAAAATCTTCAAAGTTGGGTCATGTTTCGGTTTTCGGAAATTCGTGGCAGATTTGCTACCTTCTAGTAAAACGGTCATAACTTTTTCGTTAGTTATCGTATGGAGTCACCGAAAAGTGTTCCGGAAACTAGACTTAAGTGTCTTTCTAATGGTATAGGGCCCAGCTCCTAATTAATTCTGGATAAATTTTGATAAATCATCAAAGTCAGTTGTTGTGCAGATTGCTCAACAAATTTTCAATTTTCAAATCGCCCTTATTCGAAATCAATTAAGGGATCTTTTAACTCCTTCAATGATGCTAAGGAGTGTCCTTATCAGTTAGTAGCTAGGGTTGTGAGGACCCTTGAGCTAAGATCGGTTTTAACGATGGATTTAAATTGTGTCATTTAAAATCGCACGCCAAGTGTTCGATTTATGCTCGAATGAGATAAATGTATTTAAAAAGGGTCTTTTTATTTTAATGAACTCCCATAGGACTATGATGTGATTGATTCTCATTTATGTGAAACTATGTAATTGCGAGAGTCTTGACCTCGTGGAGGTTCTAAGACGAATTTTGATACTTGTAGATCGTTTGCCGTAAGACGTAATCATTGTGGTGTTGCTCGATTCTAAAGAAACTAAAAAGCTTCGACTATTATAGTCAAAAGGTGGGCGTATACTATCTTTCTCAAAATGCTATGTTTGAGTTATTAAGCTCGTTTTGAAACAAATGTGCATATATGATTATCTGTGTAAAATGATTCGTTCTGCTTGCTGTGGTTGTCGGAGTCTCATATACCAGCGTTGTGTCAATGTGAGTAGCTACAGTCTTGCTTGGTTTGAGTCGCACCCAATCCCTTGCTGTTCTCAGCTAAAAGAACTTTTAATTACCTTGAGGGTTTACTCGGTAATTGCGCATGATGATGTAGTGGTGGTTGCGGGTGTCGTACTTAGCTCACTTCAGGGTTTACTGGTGAGTGGGTCCATTTCAGGGTTTACTGATGGATCAAGGTTCACTTCAGGGTTTACTGGTGAACACATTCATGTAAAATGTTTTGATGAACTTAGATGCATTTCCCTTTACAAAACCTTCTAAGATTCATCTGCATACTCACAGATAATTATTTTATCAAATGCTTTTGATAACTCGGTTTTTCTCAGAAAACCCACTGAGTACATTAGTACTCAGCCCAAATATTTTCTCAAATGTTTTCAGGATAATGAGCTGGAGCGTGCAGACGATGAGCTGTGATGGGGCTTATATGTGTACTTTTGTAGCTAACCCGTTGTCTTAGCTCATCTTAATCTCTGATCATCGTATTATTTCTTTTGATGTATCATAGCTTCCGCAAGAGCAAAAACTCATGTTTTGGATATATATATAACTCTGAATTTGTTACGATGATCGTGCTCTTTTATTGAACTAATTTGGAATCGTTCATTGAGAATCATCCTCGAAATCCCCTTTCTTTCCCCTCTTCTTAATCCCCACCCCCGTGGCGCTCATTTCCACGGTCTTTCGGGATTGGGGCGCTACAAAGAAAATCCGTGAAAGCGTCAGCCCGTGCGCCGTTCCACTTATCTTAGTACCAAAGCAGAACAACGAATGGCGTATGTGCATGGATTGTAGATCAATCAACAAAATCACAGTAAAGTATCATTTTTCCATCCCTAGATTAGATGATATGCTTGATGAGTTGTCTGGTTCACGTGTCTTTTCTAAAATTGATTTGCGTTCTGGTTACTTTCAAGTTCGTATGCAAGATGGTGATGAATGAAAAACTGCATTTAAAACAAAACATGGTTTGTATGAATGGCTTGTTATGCCTTTTGATCTCACCAATGCACCAAGCACGTTTATGCGTCTCATGAATCATGTTTGGCGTGAAGTAATTGGAAAGTATGTTGTTGTGTATTTTGATGACATTCTGATCTATAGTGACACAATACACACACATATGCAGCACCTTAGACACGTTTTTGAGTTACTTAGAGATTTGAAACTTTATGGTAACTTGTCTAAGTGTTCTTTTTACATGAACGAAGTCGTTTTTCTAGGCTTTGTTGTGAGTGAACGTGGTATAAAAGTAGACCGTTCCAAAATCAAAGCGATTGAGGAATGGCCAACTCCTAAATCCGCAAGTGATGTGCGATCTTTCCACGGCCTTGCTGGCTTTTATCGTCACTTTATGCGCAATTTCTCCAGCATTGTTGCGCCGCTTACGGAGTTAAGCAAGAAAGATCGGAAGTTTGAATGGGGTCCTGTTCAAGAGCATGCGTTTAACACTTTGAAATCTTATTTATGTAATGCGTCTGTTCTTGCTCTTCCGGACTTTAATAAAACTTTTGAGATTGAATGTGATGCATCGGGCAAAGGGATTGGTGCTGTTTTGATGCAGGAACGGCGTCCAGTGGCCTATTTCAGTGAAAAGCTCTACGATGCAGCCCTTCATTATTCCACCTATGACAAGGAGCTGTACGCACTCAAGAGAGCTTTAGAAATGTGGCAGCACTATTTATGGCTTAAAGAGTTCGTGATTCACATGGATCACGAGAGTTTGAAGCATTTGAAAGGCCAATAAAATCTGAACAAGCGGCATGCACGATAGGTCGAGTTCATCGAGTCCTTTCCATACATCATCAAGTACAAAAAGGGCGCTGAAAATGTCATTGCTGATGCGTTGTCGCGAAGGTACGTTCTCTTGAACCTTATGCATGCTAAGATGTTGGGATTTGATACAATTAAGGAGTTGTATGCATGTGATGAGTTTTTCGCACCTATATATGCTGCATGTTGCTCAAAATCTCATTCATATGATGGGTTTTTCATGCATGAGGGTTTTTTATTCAAGGGTTCGCAATTGTGCATTCCGAAGTCTTCTATGCGTGAGTTGTTAGTTTTAGAGTCGCATGCGGGAGGTTTAATGGGTCACTTTGGTGTGTCTAAGACGTTAAACTTGCTGCATGAACATTTCTTTTGGCCACGTATGAAGCATGATGTTGAGAATGTGTGTAGTAGATGCATTACATGTAGAAAGTCGAAATCTACATCACACCCATTCGGTCTTTACACGCCTCTACCAGCCCCGTCTTCCTCGTGGATTGATTAATCTATGGATTTCATACTTGGTTTGCCACGGTGTAGGTCTGGTCGAGATTCCATCTTTGTTGTAGTTGATAGGTTTTCCAAGATATCTCATTTCATTGCATGTAGGAAAACCGATAATGTTGTACACATTGCCAACTTGTTCTTTATTCATGTTGTGCGTTTACATGGAATACCTAGAACTATTATTAGTGATAGGGATTCTAAGTTCTTAGAACATTTTTGGCATGTACTTTGGGGTAAGCTAGGTACCAAGTTGTTATTTTCTACTGCATGTCATCCGCAAATTGATGGTCAAACTAAAGTAGTTAATCGCACTTTAGGTACTTTACTGCGTTCTTTAGTTAAAAACAACTTGAAATTATGGGAAGATTGTTTGCAATATGCTGAATTTGCTTACAATCGAGTTGTGCATTCATCTACTAATATGTCTCTATTTGAAGTTGTTTATGGTTTTAATCCGCTAACGCCTACTGATCTTTCACCTTTACCTGTTGAGCATCTAACAAGTGTTAAAGGTACAAGAAGAGCGGAACAAGTAAAGGAGATGCATGAGAAAGTACGTGCGCGTATTGAGGCCGTTGGCGCACGCACTGCTGTTCAAAAGAACAAACGGCGCAAACTAATGATTTTCCAGCCTGGAGATCGCGTTTGGATTCATCTGAGTCCTGGACGGTTTCTTAATCTGAGGAAATCGAAATTAATGCCAAGATAAGATGGACCATTCACTGAGTTGATTCGAGTCAATGACAATGCATATCGCATTGATTTACCCGGTGAGTATAAGTGTTCATCTACATTTAATGTTGCTGACTTATCTCTCCTTTCTGCAGATGATGAGTTCAATGATGAAGAGTCCGAGAATTCGAGGATGAATTCTTTTCAGTAGGAAGGAATGATGAGGTCGAGTATGGAAATAAAGAGGATGATCGGGAGCTGCAATTCAAAGGTCCTATGACGTGTTTACGAGCAAAGAAGTTGCAAGCTTATTTACAAGCTTCAATAAGGCGTAAATTCGAGCTACAAGAAGAAGAGGTGAAGAGCAGCCTGAGATTGGTCAACATTCTATCATTTGATGAAGAAGAAGGAAGCATGAAGATGTGAGAAGAAGAAGGAAGCCATTTGGACGTGTGCATGAAGAGTTCTACGCGTTTGCATGGGAAACCGAGAGATGCTGTTTTTCATGCAAAGGTGGTAGAATTTCAAAAATACAACATGGCCGATCCAATCAGCCCATGTTGTGTATTTTGGGTCCATTCCGACGTGTCATCTACGTGTCATTTATTTTTCGTATCTGTCTATCGAGTTGTAATCTGAATATTCATTGAAAAGAAAAGAAGAAGACATCAGCTAAAAAAAAGTCACCGATTTAAAAAAAATAAATCAGATTTGTTTTGTTATTTTCAACCCTTTATTTGGAAATATAGAGGATGATCCGGAGCTGTAATTCAAAGGTCCTATGACGCGTTTACGAGCAAAGAAGTTGCAAGCTTATTTACAAGCTTCAATAAGGCGTAAATTCGAGCTACAAGAAGAAGAGGTGAAGAGCAGCCCGAGATTGGTCAACATGCTATCATTTGATGAAGAAGAAGGAAGCATGAAGACGTGAGAAGAAGAAGGAAGCCATTTGGACATGTGCATGAAGAGTTCTACGCGTTTGCATGGGAATTCGAGAGATGCTGTGTTTCATGCAAAGGTGGTAGAATTTCGAAAATACAACATGGCCGATCCAATCAGCCCATGCCATGTATTTTGGGTCAAATATGGCGTGGATTTTGAAGGCCCAAATCAATTTGGGATTTATCTTTATCTAGTTATATTTTTGTTATCTTATTTTTGGTATCTTTTGATTCTTTCCTTAAAAATAAATTTTGATTAAGGAAACAATCCTAGTTTGATTATGACTAGTTATTTTCGGCCATTTCTTGCTCTAGAAGCCATATAATTTTCGGCCATAGCATTGGTATAAATAGGAGTACTTTGTGACATTAAAAAGTTAGACAATTGCAAGAGTTTGAGATTTATTCCTCCATTTGTCTCTCGATCCTTTGGTTGATCAACTATACAAACATTCTATTGTTCTAGCAAATCAATAGTCTTATTCAAGTTCTTCAGGGTACAATGATTACTTGGGAGAATTGCTATCCGGAGAAGTTAGACGTGCGCGTTCGGGTTTACAACATGGGTTCGTCGAATCTATCCTATCCTTCGACCATCACATCGACGCCAACATCACCCACGACGACATCCATCAACATCCAATCATTCGCCTCAAGCTATTCCACAAGATTGTGATCGAGTTCTCTTCATGTTCCATCAATCCGTAAGTTCATTCTACACCTGACATATCCTATCTACTCCAAACCGTTCTTCACATCAGTACCGAATTCCTACCTTTAATTTCCAGCCCATAATTCGCCCTTTTCAGCCCCTATTCCTTTGATATTGTGTTCCTATAGTATCGAGTCTTTTGTCCGTGTTAGTTGAGTTGTAATTTCATTTATTTTGAGTCGGATTGTATCCATCGTTTTTAGGTGACGTTGTTCGAGTCCTTAAGTCTTCCGCTTGCGTATATCTCGTGTCTTGGATTCTTTGTCCGGGTCACATCAATTACTAATTTATGTATCATATTTATTTAAATTGATATTAAAATAAATTTATTTCACATAATATTAATGAAAATTAATAAGTATTGTTCACTGTTTCTTAATAGTTCAATATTATTCGTTGTTTTTTACTAAAAAAGATTACTTGTGTGATGGTGAGAGATTACACTTTATAAATAACATTGTAAAATTCTTAAAATTATATCCAATAATGACTTATCATCTAAAATCAGTCTCAAAATCAACAATGATATATGATTACGTAAATCTTCATGTGAGTATTGCTAATATTTTTTTTTAAGTTGTGGCTTGATGAAAAATTTCATTTGAAAATTAATACCTTTGCAACCAATTACACGTAAGGAAACATTTATCGCATGTAACACCCCAAAACCAAGTATGGAGGCCCAACAAATGAAATTCTCTATCCCATTTTTCTCTATCTCATTTGTGTCCCATTTTGATTTTTATTCAATTTTCATCAATTTTTTTTCTTCAATTTCAATTTGTTATGGTTTAGTTTAATTTTATAATCATTATTTATGGTTCATTTCACCCAATTAGGGTTTATATTTATTTTTTTAAATTTATTTCTTATTTTTTTAGTTAATATAATTGATTAATATGGTTGATTATTCCAAAGGGTATATAATTTATTAAAATTTTAATTTTTAGCAATAAATGTTGATTATGATTTGTAATACTATAATTAATTTTATTTGTGTAATAAATATTTTTAAAATATTAAATTTTATAATGGGACACAATAATGGAACATGAAAAGTGAACTAGAGAATTTTAACCCGGAGGTCCAATTCATTTTCTAGAATCCAAATGTCAAGTTGTAACCATTTTAATGAAAGGCCCAAATGATGGATTTTCTAACCCAATTATAATTTTAATTATTTTTGACCCAGCTATTATTGAGATGAGATGAATGAATACAACATACGATAGTGCTCGTCGATACGAACCCATAGAGCTTGATTTCACCCAAATAGGAGTCCAAATGTTGAGTTATGAATTAATTTCAAATTTATTTTCTAAATTAGGATTTTGATTGAGATGTATAAATACCCCCTCATTGGTACTTAAGCCTCATTTAGCTCATTTCACTTCATTCAAAAGGGAACAACCCTCCCCCCCTCTCTCGACCCCTCCCCTCATCTCCACCACCGGCCACCACTGCCGCTGGTCGCCGCTACCTCCTCCACTGATGAGTGCCTCAATTGTACTCATTTTGTGTGCATTTGCACTTGGTTATAATGTATATATTGTGTAAATATTGTAAATATTATTTTAAATCTTTAGTTTTAATTAATGTGGCTAATACAGGGAATTTTTAGTTTGATCAATGCAAAATAAAGTCAAAATGATGAAATGATCTACATAGATGAAAAGGAGTCGAGAAAAGACAAAGAAAAGAGAAGAAAACGGACAATTGGCTCAAACTTGAGCCCCAAACATGAGTTACTCGGCCGCGTCTCGCCCTTCAGCCAAAGCTCGAGTGTAAAACAAGAGCCAAATCCCACGTTGTAGAGGCTTCAGAGCTGTGAAATCCTTCAGACAAAAATCGACCTCAAAACGCGACTACCTCGGCCGCGTCTCAAAAGAACTACGAAACGTGACCATAAAGCGCGAGTTACTCCGGTCAAGTTTTAGCCTTCAGTCGAAACTCGACCCTAAAATGCGACCCAGAGCCCATTTTGCATAGCCTTCAGAGACGTGTGTTTCTTTGGTCCAAAGTCGACCCTCAAACACGACCTCCTGGGGTCGAGTTCCGCACTGATGAAAATACATATTGACTTTTGGCATCCAATTATTGGTCCACTATATATATATATAACTTTTGGGGATTTCAAACACAACCATCTCCCACTCGATTTTAGGCAAGAAACATACTATACTTAGGGATTTTTGAAGACCAAGTAAATCAAGAAGAGGAGGAAGAAACAACCATCCATTTGAAGATTCAAGCCAAGGGATTGAAGAAGATTGTTCATCATTAGGTTTTATCTTCTCTCACTCTCTCTCACTCTTGTATTTAGAATGGATTTTAGTTCTTTCATTTGCATTCTTGATATTATTGTAAATATGGTTGGCTAGAACCTTAGGTCTAGGATGTGGAGAAACAATGTGAATCATGTTCTTGACTAGGGTTTTAAATATGGTTATGCTTTGTCAAGGTTTTAATCAATGCTAGTTCTTGATTGGTGTTGTTTGAGTGGCCTTCATTTAACATCAAATATATGAATCACTTACATCTTGCCCATCTCGTGATGATAAGCATATATGGATTAGATCTATGTATTTGTCTTTCTTGTCGAATGTCAAATATGTGGAAGGAAATGTGACCCCTTTGAGCCTTTGGTAGGTGTGACCTTGGAATGTATTAGTGATAGTCATCCTTATCACATTAGTAATTTAAGAGATATTGTTGGTCCCAGGGCGAGTCAGAATGAGTTTAGAGAGAGGGGGTGAATAAACTGATCCAATTTCTTAATAAAACTTGCGGAACAGATTGGGCCCTTGACTCGCAAAGTTATCCGTGCTTTTGGAAGATTAGTTGAGATAATCAGCTAGCTCAGAGTGTTGTGTGTGCTTGAGGTCTGCAGTTAAGATATACAGTTGAAAACTGAAAAACAGAACACACTGATAATTTTATAGAGGTTCGAAGCTTCAACTTCTACGTCCTCTCTTCTTTCCGCAGACGGGAAATTCACTATGCAAGTGTAAAGTTCCTTTATTACAGTTACACGGTGAAGACATGTGATGGACCTGGCTATCGGTGACTTTACGAGTCACATACTTCTTTCCAACTGGTACTGTCCCGAAAGTGACGATCCAACGAAAATAGCCTCCTCAGCCGGTAGGGTCGATAGTCTCACACTTACGACCCCTAACTGCTCGCTGGAGAGATATGGTGCTACTGGCCGTCTTTTCAAGGTTTCAGATCTCTTTCGATCTTCAAGAATACTGTCTTGAAACTGGTATCAACTGGTGTGCTCTTTTGCGCGTCTTTGGCTTGAGCTGGGTAGTTGATCGGTGTAGAACAGAACTAAGAGAGTGGCTCTAGATAGATTTATTCAACAACTAACTTGAAGAGCAGTTTTAGCTCATTCTCTTCAGTTGGGACTTTTTCTTCTTATGATTTTAAGCTTGAGGCTTTAGAACTTTGGCGAACGTCTTCGCGGAAAGTCTTTGACAACAATTCTTTGCAAAAAGATTTTAGCAAAAGTCACGGTCATCTTCCGGGTCAATCGTCTTTTATAGATGAGTGGCTGGTGACTGTTGTTGATCAATGATTGATCATAAATGATAAAACCACTGAGAGGCTTCTCATTTAAAGAGCCGTTGTGTAGCCTTTGTTCTTTTGACAAGCTTTTGTTCTAAGATCTCGGTTGTATTAACTTCAAGATCTCCTTGTTTGCTTTTCTGAATTTTAAATTTCAGTTACGGCTTCTGTCTTTATCTCTGGGCTTTGGTTGGGAGTTGGAATCTTCAGTTCTTCTACTTTCAGTTCTGTACACCGTTGGTAGTTTTGCAAGCTCCAGTTTAGATCGTCTTAAGTTGACAGTCCTAGACTCTGGGTTGTTGCTTTCTGAGCTCCAGTTTGATTTGCTTCAGCTGGTAGTTTTGAACCACTGTTCTTCAGCTTGGCATTTTGAATTAGTGTCCTTTCAGCTAGAACTTCTTTGGATTGATCTTCAGTTCGGATGCTGGCACTTCTTTAGTTGATGTTCTGAACTGATGCGTCTTCAGCTGGTATCCTTTGAACCGGTACTTCTTTAGCTGGAACTTTATTCTTCAGTGGAACCTTTCTTGAGTTGGTATATCTTTCAGCTCGCACCTCGGATTGGTATATTCTTCAGTTGGAATTCTTCTTCAGCTGGTATCCTCTTGAGCTGGCATATTCTTCAGTTCAGACTGGTGTGTTCTTCAGCTGGCATTCTTCTTCAGCTGGAAACGGTCATCTCTTCAGCTGGTAAATTCCTTCAGCTGGAATTGGGTACTTCAAAGTTGGTGTGCCTTGAATTGGTATTTTCTTCAGTTCACAATTGTAGACTGATGGCAGTTGGTACTTCGAACTTTGATAGTACCTGCATCTTTCAGTTCTACTTGAAGAGTACAGTCTTTTTTTTTCATAGCTCTTGGACTGAAAATTTCTTTTTTTTTCTTCTCTTTTCTTTTCTTTCTCTTTTCTTTTTCTTTTCTTTTCTCTCTTTTCTTTTCTTTCTTGGATTGATCATTTTCAGGCTTTGATAGCTCAATTTTTTATTTTGATCATCCTTAGTTTTCTACTTGATTTGTTTTCAGTTTTCCTTTAATGCTCATTGCATATTTTGACATATTTTGACATCTCATCAAAACCCCAGTCAGGAAAACTCTTAATAGTTTTTGCTAACAATTTTTCCCTTTTTGATGATGTCCAAAACATGGCAAAATTGAGCAATGATGGAAAAATTGATTGTAAGATAATAAAGAGCACAATCAAGCAAGAAAACTTTTCATAGCTAAGAAACTGATTATGTAAACTGATTAGATTTCTTTCAATCTACAACAATTTTTTTAATTCTTTAGTTTCTTGGTCTTCAGCTACTGCTGCTGCTGCGCTTCTTCAGCTAGTACTCATCTCCTTCTTCATCTGTTCCACCAATTGCTAGATTTTCCTTTTTCTCTAGCATTCCTCTAGACGTCTCCCCAAACTTCCCCCTGAGACAAATGTCTCCTATCTCCATGTCTGGCAACATTTCTCCAGACATCTCCCCAAACTTTCCCCTGAGGCTGTTGACGCCTCTCTTCTTCAGTAGTTTCTACAGTCCTCATCTCTTCCCCCTCAGATTGTACTTCCCTCTAAAACTGCGAGGGTTCCCTTTAAATCTCATCCCAGAGACTCAAGAAGTTTTCATCATTTTTCTCAATTCTTTCAATTTCTTCTCCATTTTTACGATCATCCAAAAGGGTTTGTAGTTGTAGATCAAAGGATGGAATGGGAACATGTGGTAACAAGCGGAAATAATAGCAAGGTTACCTTCATATGGAGATGGGTATGGCTGTTCTTGTGGAGGTGAGGATAGCCAGTTTGATGCTTCTTCTGTCGGCATGAGTTACCTTAGCTCTGGCAGTGGAGGCTGATCTTGATGTTCAGTTATCATCATGGCTAAGCTTGTGTAGCGCCCCGGTCCCGAAAGACCGTGGAAATAGACACCACGGGGGTGGGAATTAAGAAGCAGGAAAGAAAGGAGGTAACCTGATCAATGAGAACTCAACAGAAGACTCAGAACAACCAAACATGCTTTATAATATAACATATACTTATCCATAACTGTAAGACTAGAGTTCTTAGCGTTTAACAAAAAAATATTACAAGAGCGAAAACTTCATTATTAACAGAATACTTAACAAAAAAAGCACAATGGGAAAATACGTAAATAACAAAAGCCCATCTCTCAGCATCGTCACATCTACGCACCAGTCTACTGACCTAAAAAATGTTTGGAAATATTTGGGCTGAGTACTAATGCACTCAGTGGGCAAGTTTTTACAATTCAAGTTATGCAAATCATTCTATTAGAGTAATCTATCTGTGTCCATGCAGATAGTTAAGCTTAGGAGGTTTTAAAATTGAAAGCAACCTAAGTTCACCAAAATATTTTATCGTGAACCGCTTAAGAGTATAACCAGTCACTGCCGGCAACCCGTACTACATCACCAACGCGTAAAGTTGACTATGGCCAAAGTATACCCAATGAGTGTAACCAATAAGTGTTTCATTTTAGTCTCACCGACAGGGGGTAGGGCATGATGAATAATGCATGCATACTGTAGCTACTCACATTGACACAGTGCTGGTGTATGAGACTTCGACAACATACAGTAGCACGTAAATATTTAACACAGATAGTCACATATGTAATTTTAGCAAAGCAGAGCTTAATAACTCGAAAGATACAATTTAAAAAGATAGTATAGCCCACCTGATTGTCAGATTTGCTTTCAATTTCTGGAATGATCTACTCAATTTTTATCACTTCCTCTGGGCCTACAACAACCAACTGACTCAGTTTTTCTAAAGGGGCATGGCATTAAATTCAATCCCTAAATTTTTTTCAAAATTTTCTGTTAACTTCATTATTGATTGATCATATATTTTCTATTATTTTGATAACATTTCGATCTTAGAGAATAAAAAACGGAATACATGTAGTGTACTTATATAATTTCAGAAAACGGTGGAGTTCATAATTACTTGGGACACTATCAGCTAACTAATAAATATTACAGTCCAAGGCTAGACATTAAACATTCAAATATCGCTTTGTTATAACATTTATCGGTAAGTGTTAAATTATCAAATGGGATTAGCTTAACCCAATGAGTTAAATCAATTACTCATGCTTACATATAAATAACTATTCTTTGCACCAAATAAAATTTGTGGAACATAAATCAATTTGTTATTAAATTTAGTTAATCATATATATAAGCGTACAGTCTAAATTTAATCTAATGAAATGTTGATTTAAATCTGTTATTTATCAAAACTATAATCTCATATTATTTTTTTTTATTTTTTTAACTTTTGAACTGAATGAATATTTATATTCTAGCTCTTTTTCCATTAAATTAAATAGGTGAAGATGTATTTAATGTAAAAATTCCTTTATGGGATTCCAATAATTACTAATACACTAATAAAACTAAAACATATATATTGGTATTGTGATGATGATTATGTTGAATAAAATAAGAATAAACATATAGTGGAATGAATTTCATTTATCAACCTAAATATTAAACCTAAACTAGAATTAATTGACACACATGAATTTCAAATAAAATACTTTCCAAGAAGAATTTACCTTAAGTGAGAATATTTGATCGGATCTAATATGTTGGTAAGTAGAACTTGTATATTTTTTTTTATATTTTTTTACTATTGACGAGATGAAACGTAGAGAAAAAAAATGTGTTATGACAAGGAAATCATTTATTTTTTATAATAATAATTATTTTATTTTAACAATAAGAGGTATCAATTCCACATTTTGACACATAGCATTCCACTAATCTATTTCCTCTTTAGGACACGTATATGAGGTGTTAATTGATGAATCCTCAACTAACTACTATTGTCATTATTATTTAATAATTTATTCGTATATCTATGTGTAGCCATATATTTATTTTATATAATGAGAGGTAATGGTACAAGACACATGCACACACACACACAGATATATATATATATATGTAATTCTATATGTACTTAATAATTTAAATTCTATTATCATGTACAATTGAGTCTATATATACGGTTCAAATTAAAACTACAAGAAGATATCAACGTGTCTCTAATCTTCTCAATAAGCACACTTACCTAAAAAAAATAAAATTTTTAAAGCTCCATTTTCTTCCCTAACTTACCCTTAAGGTAATTATAGGCTATTATTTTAATACTAAAAGTTTTGGATATTTCACTTATTCTAACAATTAGATGTATATTCCTAATTAAATTTAGATAATAAAATTTTGGGGTATTACAACTTGTGAGGAGTTCTTCAGTTGAAGATGGGTGATTGAACTCTATTGGTGTGGAGGATGAGTTAGATGGCTCTGCAAAAGGTAGAGGACTTGTGGCTGATACTCCATGTCAGATTCTGTTAATCATAGAATCCATTATCTCTGAGAGTGTAGGAGTAGCCGTAAAAGAACTGTTCATCCAGGTTCTGCTCCAAAATCCTTCTTGAATCCAAAAGTGGCGTCCCTTTCTGTCAAACATCTCAAACATGACTTCTTCATCAACTTGATTTCTCCAGAGAGACCATCTGAGATATCTCCTTAGTTAATTGAAGAGGGAGGAGTCATAACTCTCAATGATGTAAAATCTGCTAGATAGCAGATGGTTGAGAGTCTCGTTGAAGTCTTTTTCAACACCATCCATGTAGCTAGTTGCAGCTGGTTAAGACTCAGCTGGCGCAGTTGATTCTGTCATCATCTCGTTATCTGATATGGGTTGCTTTCCTCGACTGATATGTGTGGGTTCAGTCGGAGTTGAGGAATCTTCATCAGTAACTTTCGGCGTTTGTGATCTTTTGCTAAAAGGCTTCAGGTTCTTCTTTCGTTTGAGAAAGATTATGGGGAGATAGTCTCTCCTGTCCAGCAACACGCCTTGGGGAGGAAGAAGTCAGATTTTATCACAGATGATCATGCTGAGTCGATTGATGAACCCTAGCTTCTCCGTGAATGTGCCTGTAAGGTAGTCAAACTGGACTTTCTGCACATTCTGGCGTAGTTGTGATAGCATGTACAATGCCCAATCCACTTTGCATCGATTGTAGATGAGTGCCATCAGGTGAGCATTTTCGGCACTGAAATGAGTATATTCCAAGTTTCCTCTTGGGTAATGGATGACTAAAATATGATTAAAATATGTTTATACACGCATTGTCCATCATTATTACTTATAGTTTATAAAGAATTTTTTATTAATAATTAATAAAATAATGAACACACGCCGTATTTTATAATTAATTTATTACACTTCTAGTTAGTTGTAAATGTGTTCAAAACTATGAAAAATAATCCATGAGGGTTCTAAAGTCATGTGTTAGTGAGTGTTAGCGAACAATTTTAAATTTTCCATCCGAAAAGTGTCAATGTGAGCTATTTTAGAATGACATGGGGGACAGTTGAGATAGATAATTAAGCAAGGGGCGATGTGAGCCCTGGAAAATATCCGAGAGGACTATTTAACCCATATCCTTTCTACATGAGGATGTTCTTTTCGAATACTAAGAGTTACATCTAGCGGTGTTGGTGAGATTTAAAATTCGGACCTTCGGTTCGAATTAGTATCATTCCACCACAACGCTACCCAAAAAGATTGGCAAACACTTTCATGCAGCGGTCTTAAATAGTGCTATTTAAGACGGATCGGGTCAAACTCGCGCTATGACCTGAGCAACCCGCAAAAAAATACAAAAAAAATGGTAAAATAAGATCAACAGTCTCACTAAAAAGTATCACCAAAAATTGGAAAAGTATCATCTGTATCATTAAAAATAAAAGGATCTGCTAGTTATTTTATACTAGTTTATTTATTTTAAATTGTGATTTTTTTCCATTTGAATTAATGATTAGAGCTTAGTAGTTTAGGGTTTTTCAGGGTTCATGGTTTTTTAAAGGGTTCATGTTTTTAAGGGGATTATTTTAGGGTTCATAGTTTTTTATGGGGAGGGTTAGTTTTTTTAAGGGGTTATTTTTAAGATTCATTTAGGGTTTTTTTTTTAGTTTTTTTAGGGGCTTTTTTAGGGTTCATGGTATTTTTAGGGTTTATCATTTTTAGGGGGCATTTTTTAGTTTTTTTTAGGAGGTTTTTTTTAAGGTTCATTTACAGGGTATTTTTTAGTTTTTTAGGGCTTTTTTTAAGGTTCGTGATTTTTTAGGGGGGGTTTTTTAGGGTTTTTTTTTTTTAGATTTCATGGTTTTTTAGGGGGGTTTTTTAGTTTTTTTTAGGTGTTTATTTTGTGTTTTTTAGGATTTTTTATAAGTTTTATTAATCTCAATTATGGTTATATTTAAGTTGGAAAAATTAATCGTCAAGCACAATGCACGAACACATGTGTTAGCGTCGGGCGAGTGCATTGTGCGAGTCTTCAAATTTCAAAAAAATAAATTAATTCACTTTTATTTTAAGGTTCACTAATTCAATTAGGGTATATATTTATTTCAAAATTACATTTTTATTTTTCAATTGTTGTTTAAATTCATTTTGAAAAGATTAGATTAATCATCGAGTACAATGCACGAGCCCACGCGTTAGCGTCAGGTGAGTGCATTGTGCAAGTCATCGAATTTTATTAAAATTAAATGCATTCACTAATTCAATTTTAGGATATAAATTTATTTGAAAATTATATTTTTATTTTTCAATTACCGTTTTAAATTTGTTTCTAAAAGATTAAATTAATAGTCGAGCATAATACACAAGCCCACGCGCTAGCATCGGATAAATGCATGTGCGATTCGCTGGATTTAAAAAAAGAATAAAAGATAATTAAAAGAAAATTGAAAAAATCACCAGAAAATGTAACGCGCCCGCCTTAAATAGTCTTAAATAAGACATGTTGCATGGAATACCAATTCAAAAGATTTATCTACTTTAACCTTCACGCTTATCTTCACAATATTTATTCTCATCCCCTTATCTCATCTCTTTCATTAATACAATATTATGCTAGTATAAATATATTTTATCCCAACTACAAAATAAATCATTATTATAAAACTAAACAAGCACTTGATGAAAGATGGCTAAATTCAATATGGCTTTTCTTTTTATCGTTCACTTTGTGTTTGGCGGCATTACTACAGTTGCTAGTAGACGGTGTAAGAGTTTCGTCATTTTTTCCAAAGTTTGCCATGGTAACGAGTCTAGCTTAACTGCTTGCAAACAACTATGCAAAGAAGTGGACAATTCTGATGGTTCTTGTAGGTATGAAAATATTGATAAATCATATTGTGTTTGCTTTTCTAATTGCACTTATTCTTGAATTTTTCAATGTACGTAAACCAAATGATTAGAAATAAAATGGAGTAGATCTCGATCTCTCACATTGCAATAAAGTAGAATAATGTAGTACTCTCTCTATTTTTGCCTCTGTCGATATATTTAATGCAAATCGTTGTAGTATTATTAATTACATTTTCATTTCCAATGTGAATATTACAATAATTATGTAACTTCACTTCATTTTTTATATTTTCTTTAAAATTATATGAATTCTCTTTTATACGTCATTTAATATAAAAAAGAAAAAGAAAATCATAACATGCAACATTAATGGCGTTCACTTTAAATTGAAGAATTCCTTTTAAGGAATGCATGCATTAAATTAGCATCGTCACATATATCAAGGGCCTTTTGTAAGTAATATGGTACAAGATTGGATATGATAGACTGTTATTTTTTTTTTGCTATATAAGATAAAATTAATATTATGTTTGATTCAAAAATATGTATGTGTGTGTACGCATTCGCGTTGTATGCATTAAATTATATATTTTTGGTTATAAGTATTAAAATCCCAATTCCAAAAACATCATTTAGTTAGTTAACGTATATTGGGTGATTATTATATAATATATTTTTAATTAATATTGGTAAGTGTATTTTGAATTGAGATTTGTAAGAAGTATACATGATATATATATATATATATTCATTTAATAACTTAATGGTTTGTTATATATATAAAAATCTAATTTCGAAAGCATCCTTTAGTTAGTTACCATAGATTGTATGAGTAGTCCATAATATAATTTTAATTAATATTGGTAACTATATTTTTGTTGGTCCCGGGTGAGTCGGTATCAGTTTAGAGGGGGGGTGAATAAATTGATTCAAACACTTTTACTTTAGATGCGGAATGACAGGGCCCTTTGACTCGCTTGATGAAACTTATCTATGCACAAACTTGTTGATCAGTTAAGATAGTTTGAGTGCAGCTTGTATGATATTGTGTGTAGTTCAGAGTTATGCAATAATCAATATAGTACAGCACACAAGCGATTTATAGAGGTTCGAAGTCTCAAATTGCTACGTCCTCTCTTCCTTCCGCAGAAGGGCAACTTCACTATATAACTTGAGTTTCTTTACAAATTACACAATGAAGGACAGTTGGCTGAACCTGGTAACTGCTCACTACCTCAGCGGGTCGAGGCTCACACTTGAAGTCCCTAACTGCTCGCTAGGAAGGTAGGTGCTATTGTCGTCTTTACAAGATTTTAGATCTCTTTCGATCTTCAAGAGGTGAGTCTTGAACAGGGGGTATCAACTGATGTGCTTCTTTAACTGAGTTGAGTAGTTGATCGTTGAATAACATAAATTGAGAAGGCTGCCTTGGCTAGATCGTCAATAGCTGGTTGAGTATCTTGATTCTGTGAATTCTTCTTCTCAATTGGACTCTCGCAGTTTCTATCAAATGTCGCACTTGAGCTTAAGTGGGAGGGAGAAAGAAAAACTCTTGCTTGTATATGCGAAAGTTGTGAAGGCGTAGAAGAGTTTTGCTTCGTTGTCTGGCAGAGAGTTTTTGAAGAGTGGCAAAGAAGTGTTTTAAACTCTAATTCACTCGTCTTTTATAGAGGAGTGATTTTATGACCGTTGAGTTCCATTGTCCATTGATCAGTGGCTCTGTTGGCTCATCAATGGCAGGTAGTCTTTAATGATCGCTTGGAGCATTTGGTTGAAGTAGCCATTACTATGCCAATCGATCTTTATTGAATTCCAGGATCTTTGTAGGAGCATTTATTCCAAGATTCGCCGGTTTTGAGCAACAAACTCCAGGGTTCTCTGACTTCAGTTTTCTTGACAGCTTTGAGTTCCAGTTGGCAGTTCTTGATTTGTCAGCTCAGTTTGATTATTGCTCCAGCTGGCAGTTCCGAGCTTGTCAGCTGAGTCTGACTGTTGCTCCAGTTGGCGGTCCTGAGCTTGTCAGCTGAGATTGGTTATTGCTCCAATTGGCAGTTCTGGGCTTGTCAACTGAGTTTAGCTATTGCTCCAGTTGGCAGTTCTGGGCTTGTCAGCTGAGATTGGCCATTGCTCCAGTTGGCAGTTCTAGGCTTGTCAGCTGAGTTTGGCTATTGCTTACTGCAGTTTAGCCATCAGTTGGATACTTCCAGTCTCTAGGTTAAACTGATGATTTATCCGTTTCTTCAGTCTTTAGTCAACTATTTTCTCCCTCAGCTCAGCTGACTTGATTGTCAGATTGTTTTGACTGGTATGACTCCTTAGCTGAGTTGAATTTGGACTGGATGACGTATCCTCTAGCTTGTATGCCATTCTTCAGATTGGTTGACTTTGACTCTACTTGAGTTCCTTTTGATGATGCCCTGGACTGGTCAGCTTCGATCTACAGCTTGAACTTTTAGTCAGTTTTTCATAACTAATTTTGACATCTCATCAAAACCTGATCTTAAAAAAATAACGGAATATTACAATGTAGAGGTTATTCTTATTTATAACTGGTCCCGAGTTGTGACCACAACTTTTTATTGCTATAAGGAGGTTATTCTTATATGGAGTATTCTTATATAGAGGTTTTACTGTAAGTACATAACAAATGCAATGTTAAGAGCGACGATGTGTTATAGCAGCAGCAGCTAGCAGCATCATGTACCAACTCCAAACCACCAATATTGAAGCAGTTAAGGGTCTAGAATTATTTTATAGAATAGACTGAATTAAAACAGCAAACTTACATGCTTCAACACATTATATCAGGATTAATCCTTAGTAGACATAAATCAGAGATAACACTAAAACAAATTAGGGGCTATTTCCCTTCATGCATAAAAACTCAAGGGGCAGCACATTATTGTAGCATAATCATCAAGTGTAAACTGTGCATTTATGTACTATTGTGCAGACACAGAAGCAAAGAGAGGTACCCTCTTTAAGGCCTGAAGCAAAGGATTAAACTTCACATATATTTTAAAATGTATAAAATTTGCACCGGTGGAAGACTAGATTTTAATTTTTGTTTTTATTCACTTTTTGCGGGGGAATTATGGAAAATTTTTGCAGGCTAAAACAGAGACTTATCTGCTTTCATGTTTATTAGATAGATAATCATTATTTTGCAATCTTGCTCAAAAAATATATTATTTTGCAATCATGTATGTGTTAAATTTTATTGTAAAAACATTAAAATTTATATAAACGATGTTTTCTAATTATATATAGAATAATGTTAGTATAAAAACATAAAGTAGACATGAAAATGCTCACGATGGGTTATTAATTAATTACAAGGGCATCTGAATTATTAGCACAACTTTTTTTTCTTCACAATTGGTGGGCAGATCTCAAGGGCTACACATATTTTACACAAGGATGTGTGTATTTATTCTATTTTTTTTTAGCCAGAGTTCTAAAATCACCATAGATATAAGCATGAGAACCCAATCAAACAGGTGTATAATGTACCAAATTGACTATATTTGTTTGTTCAGGAGAATGCAACCATCAGTATCACTATTTGAAAAACTTATTTAGTTGCCAACAATAGATGGTCTTCATACAGTGTAATGAAAAAAATTATAAACTTTTACGAGGACTCTTTTTGCCAACACAAACTGTTTCTGTCTGAATGAACAAGCAATATGTATACATGGAGACAAACATCGACCAAAATACATTATAATCTGAGATAGCGCAATCGTCATCTAGATTAATACATCCCGGCAACAGACAACTTGGGCAAAAACCATCAATCTAGCTCATTAAAAAAATTCAATAGCTATAAAAACATCTTTTAAAACCCAAGTACTTATGTACATCAGACAGACTGGCCAGATGGCCCAGACCAATAGCAATAGAGTTTCTACTCTGTATCCAGCATTTAGTGATAAATAGAATCCCAAACATTTCCAGGTCTATTTCTCAAAACAATATCAGATCAGCTTAATCTGAAAAGAACATAGATATTTTGTGTCGGCGGTGCATGCCATTATTTATTAATTTTAACGGAAGGACAGACCTGTGATTTCCTTGATTTGTTCAACTCTGTAGCCTGTGATGCAAAGGATCTAGCAAAGCAAGAATGACTCATATGCTGTACAGCACTAGCGGAATGTTGAAATGGTGACAGATAGACCAAAGCATTTTTCCTGGCCCACTCATCTCGGGTTAGTTACAGTTCCCTGTGAAAAACCGGTGATTAAGAATGTTTCTCAGGCCACCCCTAACCCCACTCAGACGCACCAAATAAGATCGACTTTCATTACCTGGTTTGATGAGCTAGGTTTTCTATGACAGGGAGAATGACGCCGAAGATGTCAATTGACTGAGACCTTTCCGGCATATGGTTTTCCCAGACTACATTGTGCTTTCGATTGACATTAATTCAAGAAAATTGAGAAGCTTTCAAAGAAGGAGGGGGCAGATTTTGAAGAAGATAATGGGGAAGAAGATAAGATGTTGCAGACGGCGGCAGAGTGTGAAAAGAGTGAGAGAAGCGGGAAGGATTTTCGATCGATCTGTTTTAATTTTCACTCTTTTTTTTTAATTTAATTAATTAAATTTATGACAATGGTTATTTAACAACAGTTGTGGCCAAAAATGCGCTCATATACAACGGTTTTAAGAAACCCTTGTCTAAATATACATGAAGACAACACATGAAAAATCGTTGTTTTATTTTCATGAGGTACGCTCATAGTCAACGGTTTTTTATAAAACCATTGTAATTTCGTAATTTACAACGGTTGGTAATGAAAACCATTGTCCTCTTTATGTTGTCTTAATGCATTTTTTAGTAGTGAAGGGATGTCTTATGGGACCAAAAATGAAAAAAACTCACCCCCGATGGAAGAGGAGTGCAAAAGGCGCTGATGCACAGGGCCTCCTATTTTGGAGGGCCTTTTTTTTTTTTTAAACGCATCATTAGTCCATTTTTTTAATTTTTAATAAATCAAATCCATCTCTCCCTCATCAATTAGGGATTCAACGACTTAAAAAAAACACAGAAACAAAAACTAGAATTATATTGTCAAACTCAAATCCCTCTTAAAATCTTCAACACACTTACCTACACATCCTTCTTTAGTCCTCAATTTCACGTTGTTCCGATCTTTTAGTCACTTTTAATTTTTATATTTTAATTAATTGTTGACTTGTTGATTGTTGAATTCAATTTTTATATTTTTAATTAATTTTTAACTTGCTTTTAGTTTTTTAATTATGCTTTCTAAAACTATAAAGTATGATCCTAGATATGAAGAACGTATGAAAAAAAATCACAAATTTCTGCTGAAAATCAAAATATTACCACTAAAAAAAAAATTTGATTTAGCGACGGGATTTTCCGTCGCTAATCCCGTCGCTACAGGGTTTAGCGACGGGAAACCCCCGTCGCTAAATCGCCCGTCGCTAATCATGCGCGACGGTGGCTCGCCCGTCGCCAAGGTTTAGCGATGGATCTAGCGACGGGGTACCCCGACGCTAGATAGCGACGGATCTAGCGACGGAAACCCCGTCGCTATCCGCCAAATTTAAAATTTTAAAATTATTGATTGGCCCAGCCCGCGATGAGCCCCCGACGCGGGGGCCCGGCCCATTAATGAACCCTTGACCCGACCCGATGAAAGGCCCGCGCCCAAGCCCTTCAAGAATAATTTTGTATAATATGCACCTAAGAGGATTCGAACCTGATCGGGGGCCCGGCCCATTAATGAGCCCTTGACCTGACCCAATGAAAGGCCCGCGCCCAAGCCCTTCAAGAATAATTTTGTATAATATGCACCTAAGAGGATTCGAACCTGTGACCTCCTAGAAGGAGGGTCAAGCACTTATCCATTGGGACAAGTTCAATTGATGTTATATTGATAGTTTAAATAATATATATACTTATACGATTTTTTCATAATTTATTTTTATTTATCTCTATAAATTAAAAGTGTTATATTGTTATTAATATATTTATATCTATTTGTGCACAAATATATATATATATATATATATATAATATTGATATTATATTGTATTATATATTTGTATATAAGAACTATAATTTAAGGTGATATTTATTAAGTATCCATGCATACAAAAATTATAATAAAGGTGATATTGTATTATATATTTGTATATAGAACTATAATTTATTAATTAAATTATTTTAAAAATTATATATATATATATAGGGGTTGGATCAAAAATACACCTTTTTCTGGTGTAGGAACTAGGAACTCATCTTATACCGTCCACCTAGATGATCTAATGGTTGAGATTAAATGTCCAAGTCAAGGCAAAAAAGAAGGAGATAGGGGTATGATTGTCAAATCTTAATAAAAAAACTGATGTCATCACTTTTTAAAAAAAAATTCCTAAAAACTTTGGTCGACTATAACTCACCCGTTTCAAATCGGATCAACGCAAATAATATACCAAATTAAAGATCTTTTCATGCTCTTTAATTCAAGATCAGTCATGGATATGTTTTTTCAAATAAATATAGATTAAAAATACAAAATATAAATTTTTACTCGTGTCCAGCGCGAAAATGCTTTCGTTAGCTTTTAAATAATGGTTCGTTAGCATTATGATAAGTTGATTACGTATGCTGACGAAGCATTTGTTACATGCTAACATATTGCAATTATTGTGCTAATGAATGATCATAATGTTAACGTATTACGCATACTTATATTATTATTATGATTTATTACATTTCAATTATGACTTATAATTATTTTTTATGTTTTAATTACTAATTGAATATTATATATTATTTATTTCATCAAATTAGAATATATTAGTTAGAGTTTTCTTCATCCATTTATGGTTTATAACTTATGCTAACGATGAATTGTCATATGCTAACATAGTTTATTCGAAATGCTGATAAAATAATATCATTATGCTAATGTGTTATATTTATATTGTTATTATGATTTATTCCATCCAATTGGGGTTTATAATTAATTTTTAGAATTTAATTCTATTTTTAGATCATTGAAGTTTATTATATCTGAATTATGGTTTATTTCATCTTATTAGAATTTATAATTACACTTTAGAATTTAATTTTTCGTTAACAATATGAGAAAAAAAATTATTAGCATAAATATAACACTTCGTTAGCATGATGATAATACTTCGTTAGCATGACGATATGTTATCAAATATCCTCCGCGATTTTTATAAGAATTACCAAATTACGTTAATACCCCCGCGTGATTTTTTTTCCAAATATTACAGGATTGCCACCACTCCTTTTAATCAAATCTGGACCATAGATCTTTATTGATTGTATGGTGTGAGATGAGTTCCTAATTCCTACACTAGATAGGGTTTGCATTGTAACCATCCCCTATATATATATATATATATATATATATATATATATATATATATATATATCATGGTGAAAATGTGGTTAAATAGTCTTACTTTGTGTTTCATGCTAAATATCATAATGAATTAAATTATTTTTACTTACACAATAAATAACTTTAGTTTATAATTAAAAATTAAAATCCATTATATACTATATTATGTATATATTTTCATAGTATATTTTAGTTTGTTAATGTATAATTGATTAATCTTGTAGTAGTAACTATAATAAATATTATGTTAAACTTAATACATTTTTTAAATATATAATAATATACTAATTAGTTTATTTATAAGAATACTAATAAAGCTAATTTGTATAAATTTGTATTTAATAAGGAAATAATACAAATTTAAAGATGTGATATTAATAAATGTGTATAATTATGATATTATTTTTTAAAAAATTAAAATAAATGAATAAAAATATAAAAATAATTTTAATAGGGAGAATATTTGTATTAGAATAGATTGAAATCATATTTAATTATTTTAAAAATAATTAAATAAAATTTAAAAAATAAATAAAAAATAAAAAAAAATAAAAATTGCTTTAGATTATAATTAAAAATTAAAATCCATTATATACTATATTATGTATATATTTTCATAGTATATTTTAGTTTGTTAATGTATAAATGATTAATCTTGTAGTAGTAACTATAATAAATATTATGTTAAACTTAATACATTTTTTAAATATATAATAATATACTAATTAGTTTATTTATAAGAATACTAATAAAGCTAATTTGTATAAATTTTTATTTAATAAGGAAATAATACAAATTTAAGGATGTGATATTAATAAATGTGTATAATTATGATATTATTTTTTTAAAAATTAAAATAAATGAATAAAAATATAAAAATAATTTTAATAGGGAGAATATTTGTATTAGAATAGATTGAAATCATATTTAATTATTTTAAAAATAATTAAATAAAATTTAAAAAATAAATAAAAAATTAAAAAAAATTAAAAATTGCTTTAGATTTTAATTAAAAATTAAAATCCATTATATACTATATTATGTATATATTTTCATAGTATATTTTAGTTTGTTAATGTATAATTGATTAATCTTGTAGTAGTAACTATAATAAATATTATGTTAAACTTAATACATTTTTTTTTAAATATATAATAATATACTAATTAGTTTATTTATAAGAATACTAATATTGTATAAATTTTTATTTAATAAGGAAATAATACAAATTTAAAGATGTGATATTAATAAATGTGTATAATTGCGATATTATTTTTTCAAAAATTAAAATAAATGAAAAAAAATATAAAAATGATTTTAATAGGGAGAATATTTGTATTAGAATATATTGAAATCATATTTAATTATTTTAAAAATAATTAAATAAAATTTAAAAAATAAATAAAAAATTAAAAAAAATTAAAAATTACTTTAGTTTATAATTAAAAATTAAAATCCATTATATACTATATTATGTATATATATTTTCATAGTATATTTTAGTTTGTTAATGTATAATTGATTAATCTTGTAGTAGTAACTATAATAAATATTATGTTAAACTTAATACATTTTTTAAATATATAATAATATACTAATTAGTTTATTTATAAGAATACTAATATAGCTAATTTGTATAAATTTTTATTTAATAAGGAAATAATATAAATTTAAAGATGTGATATTAATAAATGTATATTGCGATATTATTTTTTCAAAAATTAAAATAAATGAATAAAAATATAAAAATGATTTTAATATGGAAAATATTTGTATTAGAATAGTATGAAATCATATTTATTTATTTTAAAAATAATTAAATAAAATTTAAAAAAATAAAAAAAAAATAAAAAAAATAGCTACGGGGGTTCCCGTCGCTAGAATTAGCTACGGTGAACCCCGTCGCTAATTCCGTCGCAAAATTTTCCATCACTATTTCCGTCGCTAGTGGCGACCTGTGTCGGCCCCGTCGCTAATTCCCGTCGCTAGAATGGACTTTTTTTATAGTGTACTACTAAAAATGTGATTATTTGCGAGAAAGATTAATGTTGAAAATTGAAAATGCTACAAGAAAACTTAACGGAATAGCAATGATAGACATTGAAAATTAATATTTTGGAGAAAATAGAATATGAAGACTTGGTTAATAAATTTACTTCCAAGAGTGCTAGATGGATATCACTTTTTAAGTAGAATGTTGATATTAATTTGATGTTGTATTGAGATCTTATTAACAATAAAGTTGTAATATGTTAATGATTTGAAATTTATCACTAAAATTAAAAATTGATATTTTTCTTTTTAATATGAGGATCCAATTTGTATAATTAGCACAAGGTCAATAACTATTTAAAACGGCCCTGTGTATTATAATTACATATAGATTTAAATATTATATGATTAGACTTGTATGCCTTTTAACCCCCAACACTTCAAAACCTATCACAATCCCTACATTTAAAACCCTAATATAGTCCCCCAATTTTTGATTGTCTCCAGATTCAACATCATGAAGACGGAAGCTATTCATATTTTAAACAATTAAGAACATATTCATTTATTTTTTAAAGCTTCGTAATTAAAAAGAAAAAAACACATGAAAACCCAATTTATTTCAAATTAGAGAAACAGAGATGTAAAATATAAACACACTATTGCATTGCAAGATTGATCATATCATTCGAATACTCGTAAAGCCTGAAAATAATCTGTTTTAGTTGGGAAAGGCGATCAAAATATATCAACGCTAATTTCAACTTGTTTGTATATGAATTTAATTCTTTCTTTTAATGAATGTAATTGTTTCTACATACTTTGGTGGTGAAGTGGCTATCATCGCTTCTCAAATTTGAAGCAATTTTTATTTTTAATGATTTTTTTTTTTTGGTGTATTGGTTGAATTAGGAGTTAAATTAGCATGTACAACTTTTATCTTGATGTCATTGGAATTCGAAGATAATTAAATATTGGGGCTATGATAGGATTTTAAGTATTAGGGCTATAGTAGGTTTTTAAGTGTTGGGAATAAAGGTGTAAATGAATAGAGTTGAGCCCGAACATACCTATGTTCAAATTTGTTTGAAATGATATCAAGATTTAACATTTATGTTTGAGCTTATTTGATTATTTATCGAGTCAAGCTCAAACAAGTTTTAAATTGAGATTTATAGTGGTAGGATTTTGAAATGAGATATCCTTTTGCCCTTTTTATAGTTCAGATTGTTTTGTTGTGAATTATGGTGCTTTTTTTTATGATTGTTAGGGAATACTTTTAAATATCTATTTGAAAATTTATGGAATAATATATCAATGTACTCTTTTAAAACGTCAACATGTTTTTATTTTTTTTTAGATTTATGATGCTTTTTTATATGATTATTACTGATCACTGGATAATGCTTTTTATATAATTTATACATCCCTTTGCTCTTTTAAAATTTCAAATGGTTGTATTTGGCAATTTCTGCTGCTTTTGTACATGTATATATTATAGATTCAGTTGAGATTTATAGTGGTAGGATTTTGAAATTAAATATTCATATTCTCTTTATATATTTAAAATTATTTTTTTAATGAATGAATATGGTGGTGCAAGAAAATTAGTGGAAAAACTCATAGAATGAAAAATTATAAACGGTTGCATTAATATTCCCTATTTTTTGTGGCGTAATTTAGCGATTTAAAATCTACTGAGATTTGTTGATCTTGGAAGTTCACAAATATGCCCTTAAGCCCTTTTCTAGTTAAAATAAATATAAACAAAATTAACAATAAAAAAATCTTGACCCTTCATATAACAATTCAAATGACTATGATTAATCCACAAATTATACACATGACTATTGTTCACAAATGAGTCATTTCCTATATCTATATATATGAGTTGGATCAAAAATACACTTTTTCCTGGTGTAGGAACTAGGAACCCATCTTACACCGTCCACCTAGATGATCTAATGGCTGAGAATAAATGTCAAAGTCAATGAAAAAAAAGAAGACGGGATATAGTTGTCTCATGCCCATAAAAAAGTCGATGTCATTACTTTTTAAAAAAATTCTAAAAACTTTGAACGAACATAACTCACTCGTTTCAAATCGGATCAACGCAAATAATATACCAAACTAAAGATCTTTTCATGTTCTTTAATTCAAGATCAGTCATGGATATGTTTGTGTAAATAAATATAGACGAAAAATATAAAATATACATTTTTACTCGTGTCTAGCGCAAAAATGCTTTCGTTAGGTTTTAAATAGTAGTTCGTCAGCATTATGATAAGTTGATAACGTACACTAACGAATCATTTGTTATATGCTAACATATTGCATTCATTGTGCTAATGAATGATTATCAAATGTTAACGTAGTACACATACTTATATTAATATTATGATTTATTACATTTCAATTAGAACTTATAATTATTTTTTATGGTTTAGTTTTTATGTTTTAGTTACTAATTGATTATTATATATTATTTATTTCATCAAATTAGAATATATTCATTAGAGTTTTCTTCATCCATTTATGGTTTATACCTTATGCTAATGATGAATTGTCATATACTAACATAGTTTATTCGCAGTGCTGATAAAACAATATCATTATGCTAATGTTGTATATTTATATTGCCATTATGGTTTATTCCATCCAATTAGGATTTACAATTAATTTTTAGAATTTAATTATATTTTTTAGATCATTGGAGTTTATTATATCTAAATTATGGTTTATTTCATCTCATTAGAATTTATAATTACTCTTTAGAATTTAATTTTTCATTAACAATATGAAAAAAAATTCATTAGCATAACGATAATGCTTCGTTAGCATGATGATAATACTTCGTTAGCATGACGATATGTTATCAAATCCTCCGCGATTTTTGTAAGAATTACCAAATTATGTTAATACCCCGCATGATTTTTTTTTTCAAATATTACAGAATTGCCACCACTCCTTTTAATCAAATATAGGCCATAGATCTTTATTAATTATATGATGTGAGATGGGTTCCTAGTTCTTACATTAGAATTGGTTTGCATTATAACCACTCCTATATATATATTTGTAAAAACATTATTGAAAACGAAAAACGGAAAAGTAAAAGAAAATGAGGGCATTGAAAAAAAAATGAGGGGACACTGGGTCAAATATAAGATTCGTATCACGGATGTGAGTATCTCATTTTTTAAAGGGTTGAAATAGTATATTATATCCAGAGCTATTGACAATTTTTTTAATTATATCCCAAATTTTCAATAAATATAATTTAGTACCTAATCTTTTCGTTTATTTTTAGTTCTACTTTCATTTTATTTTAATTAGTCACTTAAAAGCCTACAATTTCGCGAAATGGTGTATTAAATTTCGGGAATTACGTTGTGACATATAATTGCAACGGAATGAAGAGTTGTATATTAAACTATAATTTATTATAGGTTGTAATAGAATTGAAATTTTTATTAATAATACTGGTTAAAAAATGATATTGACCGACCAAAATTCATAATTTATATTGGAATTAACCTTCGGCGGAAAAAAATAATTATGTAACATAAGCCAAATGGGCTTTATGGAATATTGGGCTTAAACATCCGTTGTGGACTTATGAACGCGATATTTGGGCTATGAATTTAATTAAATCCATTGCTTCTAACAATATTACCCTTCAACATTAAAATAATATTCTTACAAGAAAAATATTTTTAGAATTAACCGGTGCTTAAAGGGGTTTTATGGTTTAATTCATATAATTAAAAACAATAACATTAGGAGAAGAAAACGAGTTGCAGTAGAAAAAGGAGGAGTAATTCGGTGGAGGGCCACCTAGGCATTAACGGCGCACCTTCACAGACTATTTCAGCTAAACCCCTCCCCAAATTTCAACACTAATTCCTTCCAAAATCAAATCTCCACAAATTTCTCTGCTCTTTTTTGCCCGTGATCTGCAATAATTCAGGTTGGCTACCTCTAGATTCCTTTTTGCACTTTGATTTTCCTAGTTTCTGCGAATTGTTTTTTTTTTTTTTTTTTCAGTTTTTAATCCTTTTGTTGATTTCTTGATCTGCATGAATGAGATGAAATCACTATCCTTGCATAGATTGGTTAGCTGATTTTCCTCTTATTGAAATCGGGGGTAAAATTGGATCTTGTGAGGGCTCGTGTCTGTTTATTCATTTATTTCGTTAATTTTTATGGGTGACAGAATTAGTGTTTGATATCTGCCGGTTTCGTTTATCTGTATGAACTGTTTATTGTTAAAGGTTTCTGATTTAAGTTGGAGGAATAGATCATTGAAGGAATGGGGTCGAAATAAACTAAATCTGGATTTTCTGCAATTTCAGATATTTTTGAAGTGAAATTTAAGATCTTTAGCTATTTGGAATAATCTTATGCGTTTTTTTATTTGTAATGCGGAAATACATTGTTCTTTTAGTTTTTTTTTCGAATAGAATTTTATTATCAATTGATTCTTAAGTTGATTGGATATTTTCTAGATTGAATATCAAAACATTATCAGAAAAGAAAGGATAGATATGGCTGACCAGAAAAAGCAATTCACCAAGGTCAACCAGTTGCGTCCACTGGATGCCGGACTTAATCTAACAGTAAAGGTTATCAGCGCGAAGATGGTAGCTCAGAGAGGTCGAAATCAAGGAAGGTTTTCCGAGTGCTTGGTGGGAGATGAGACGGGAATCATCATATTTTCTGCAAGAAATGATCAAGGTTGGTGTTTTATTCACTAATTTGAGTTCTATTTTTGCGGAGTATGATATTACAAGTTTCTTTAGAAGTTCTCTAGCTGTATCTTATTGTGTGATGGTGATGCCTCATATGTAGTTTCGTTTTAAGAAGATGAAGGGTTTTGTATGTTAATGCTGGAATAATCTTCTCGAATGCAATCATTGTTACTTTTTCCTCTTTTCTTGCATAGTTGCATATGCTTAAACTCTATGGATATGAAATCTGAAACAGACAGTGCGCTTTCCTGACATGATTCTGTGTCAGTGAAGCATGTTCTAAGGACATTCATTTTTAGGTGTAGGTTTTAACAGACTTTGGCATTGCTTTGTGATTTCCCGTTCAATGTTCCAATCACTGAAACGTGTTTTATATAGACTTTTTAGGGGTAAATTACAAGCTGCATAGACGAGTTTATGGTTTCTGGATACGTGTTCATGCTTCTCCACTTTCAAACTAGTACCACACACAAAAAAAAAAAAAATGTTGCTCGAGACATTATACTGGTCATTAGTGATCCTGCTTATATTTATTGATGTGATTGTACTAAGCTTTTATGTGATTATTTGATTTATGAAATTCTGACTCGACATCACGAGTTATTTGGTTCTGCTACATTATTCTTCTAGTTGGTTGGTGGTTCTCCTTTCTCTTGAATAATATTGTAGTGATTTCTGTTGTTTGATTTGGAAGCTAGAATTTCTTATAATCCTCACATTGATACATTGGTTTATGTTAGTGGATATGGCGAAAGAGGGTAACACTCTTGTCCTCTCAAATGCAAAGATTGACATGTTCAAGGGATCAATGAGGCTAGCTGTGGACCGCAGCGGCCGTGTTGAAGTCGGGGAGCCGGCCAGTTTCTCCGTGGACGAGAGCAACAACTTGTCGTTGATCGAATTTGAACGGATTGATGTCGTTGTTTGAGCGGCAGTTTGTAGGTCTAGCGTTTTCAATTTAGAAAGTGCTTTTGTTAGACACTGTTTCACATTTTTGCCTGAACTTGTACCGCCGGAGACATGTTTTTAATCTCCCAATCCGGAGGGAGCTGCCGAGACTCGAGCTCTATAAATTATTGCATTATGTTTTCATTATTTCACTTTTTTTTATTTACTTTTTGGTGTGTTGGACGAGCAGGAACTTTTACAGTTGAGATTAAAAAATATATAGAACTGTTGAGAGTTAGTTTCATCAAAATTTACTGGCAAAGCATGCAATAGTTTATTTTTATTTTTATTTTTAAAAATTCGTATTCCATCTTTCCATTTTCGACCGAACTTGTGTCGTGTTTATATTATTAGTATGCATGGTAGTTTATATTAATGGTGACGAAATATTATTTGTAACAGAGAACTTAGGGCTGACACATTTTGGTTGGTTCGGTTCGGTAGTTGCCAACTTGGGTGATTGAAAGGCTCACCGAATTCTTATTGGATTGGCGGTCGGTGCTCTCCCAAAAAATTCGAGTATCACTGAACAAGACTTAAAACATAATCCCAAAATTTTCAAATTTCCAATAGAACACACAAAACTGGGTAAACACAGAAGGCCAATCCCACTATTTCTAGATTTCTCTCCTCTTCCCCTCTCTTTCTCGAGCTATTGCTCCTCTCTCGGCAACCACTCACCATGAGCGGTGCTGCAATTTCCCCTAATCATGACGTTGCCAACAACAACAATAATAACTATCACCCTAACAGTTCGCTTGTGCTCTAATTGATTCACTTTAATCGATCACATCCACCGAACCCACAGCAGCACCGACGCTCTTCAATCCCGTGGCAGGGCTGAACAGAATCATATATATTACCTCGTTGTTCTCTCTCTCTCTGTTTTTTTTTATAAAAAAAAAGAGCAATCGGTGACTGCTCTTTAATACACGGTTTGTGATCAGTTCGGTGGTTGACCACTGTTGGTTAGTGGTCAGTAGATCACCACAATCTGAAATGGTGCATTCCGTTTTTGAGTTTTCAATCGGTTCGGGTATGTTCACCGCTGGAGAATTTATGTGAGTATGGGGGACCTTTATCCCTAATCGAGCCGACTCGAGTATTGTCAAGCTTATCAAGTCGAACTTTGGACTTTATTTAATGAATATTTCAATTTGAGGGCTACAAGTTTATTCTATCTTAATTGAGCCTAAATAAACTTTTGAAATTAGATTTAAATTTAAATATTATTTATTTTTCTTTTATAAATAAATTATTTTATTTACGAACTGTACTATATATATTTACGCTCGTTCTTCTCTTAGAGTAAATTAAGCTAATTAGAGAACAAAAAAATATATTTATTACTAATTAAAGAACAAAAAATATGAGTTTTATCAAGTTAATATTTTTATATTTTCAAGCTAACGCACTTAACAAGTTTACTCACGAACTAATGAATCCGAGTAGCGTCAAGTTCAAATTTGACTCGTTTAGTTAACGAACTTTATTAAATGAATTCGAAGTTATTTTTATTAAGTTGAGATATGAGTAGATCAACTCATTTACAATCCTATTAGTAGGCGCTAATGCAGGTATTGGGCCTTAAAGTTTCAAAAATTTATGTAGTTCAGTGGAATTTTATATATTTAACTTTTTCTAAAATCTCAAATATCAACTTATTATTCTGCCCGAATTATATAGATGTTTTGGAAATTCAATACAAGTCGGACATAATGTGCATTAATAGAGTAGTGATTTTCAGCCAGATTCTGGCTAGCCAGAATCTTTTATTATTTTTAATAATTAATTAATTTAATTAATAAAACACTAATTATTCAATAAATTTACATTGATGCCCTCCATAATAATTAGGGCAACTCTATATGCGCTTCAATTCAGAAGAAATCGAAGATGGAAAAAAAATAAAGAAGTGAAGAAAAGAAAGAAGATGAAGTTGCGCCCCTTTCTTCCGATCCGCTTCTGGAATGATTTTAATAATTAATTACAAATCACTAATTTCATGACAGAAGGATAATATAGTAAAAACATAACATTCAATAATTAACATAATTAATTTATTAATAATACAGTTTTATTAATCATCAAAAAATTAGATTCTGGCTGGCTAGCATTATTCGCATTAATAATAATAAAATATGAAATGTAATAGAAATTCTATCGTCCGCTCACAAAACCCTATTTATTTCTCCCTTTTATAGTTCAAGATTCACCTTACTAATATCTCAATTATGATAATTATGAATTTTTTTTTTTTTTGTAAATTATAGATGCTATTTTAGAAAAAGTAGCATAGCTGTTATAAGATGTTGAAAATAAGTATAAAACACCATAACTTGATCAGGAAAGGAGAATATTCCTTCATCATTTATTGCTTTGATGAAAACCAAGCATGGTGATGATAATAAACATACAAAAAGACTTTAACCACATAGTCCATAAAAATATCATAACGAAGAAACACAACACCAGAGGAAATCATGAAAAGAAAATAAGATAAATTCACCAGAAAACATAATCACGTGACAATTAAATAAAATAAAAAGAAATCTCGAAGAGTAATAATTAATAAGCCAATCTCAAACCCTCCTCCCGATCACTGCCATGAAAGAAACTATCATGGCCAAAAATCCCACCACGGCCGACGGCGAAGAGCTGAAGGCGGCGGCGTTTGGCGACGGTGGTGACATATCCATAGTCATAGGAGGCATGCCGGGGCCCATCTGGTGGTCATGGCCCTCGTGAGCGGCGGCGACAGAAGCAAGAACAACGAACCAAACCAAACACGCGATGAATCGAAAAGCCATTGGAATTGATATGATTATGATTATGAACTAACCTTAAAATCTCACTTGTTAAATGTTTTTGCCTTGGACAAATGTGTTACTCTGAAATCTATTCATTTGCAATTTTTTCTACTATTTATTACTATTTTTTTCCTGGCCGTTTAGTAAGTGTACTAGCCAAAAATGAAGTTGTACGATCGTTCTTGTCCCGTTTACTTTAGTTTTTTTAAATAAAATAGGTACTGAGGTCAAATGTAGGCTCTTGATGCAAAACTTATGGACATTGTCCTTAATTTCTTTAAATATTTTTTCTAGTGAAGACTATTTGTGGCTGCAGCCCGACATACGACCTCACCCCGCCCATCTTACCAACTAGATCATCCTAATCCGGACAATATAATTGTATAAGTTTATGTTATGTATATTAATGATGTCATCCTTATTTTACATTATATGTGTTTTATTTTTATCTATTGTGACAAAAATTCCAAAATGTTGTTCAGGGGAATGATTATTTGATTTAATGCGTTATAAGATGGAAGGGGTTGGATTATGATCGTGGCAGCCTGGTATGATAAAATTAACGTGACTGCAAACAAGATTGACAAAAAAACAAAAAACATGAAGACTAAGTGCAATTTAATAACATAAAAGATTATAATATATTAAAAATAAAATACGGAAGGATAAATAAATCAAGTTGATTTGTGAGATGAGATTGAATAAGTCTAAAGTCAATTATAAATAATTCTAGTGTAATCTTATCGGCATGGTGCATGCCGTTGCAACTTCCCATTTGTTTTATTTCCTCATTTTATTAGGATTAATCTTGCGAATACCAGTTGTATGTAGATTTTATATTAGTCGAAAAAAAAAACATCACTTTTAATTAATAAAAATATCACATTTATTTTACTGAAAAATATTGCTAAAAAAAGACTGATATTTTTATAATTATTACTACATTATTTTAAATTGAAAAAAGCATCACTTCTAGTACTAAAAATCATTTGTCTGGTATAAGACTTGTATACAATCGTTTGTACACAAGAATTTGCCTTATATTTTATGTATGTATTTATTTTCCATTTCTTGAATGACTTATCAATCACGCAAATCACTTATTAAAGATTATAGTGCAAACTGAATTTACTTTTACATCAATCATATTTTATTTTAACGATGCAAACAGAATTGATTATATAACATAAACACCGATATCAAAACACGATAGAAAACAGGGAGCTCAGCCCAACTCAAGCCACAGAGATAACATGGAACAAAACTGTAAAGCCCGATTCAAAAAAAAAAAGGCGAAAGTGTGGACTAATATATATTGTTCCGCCACAGTTCAAAAACCCCAATTCAATTCATCAATATTCTCCGCAATGATAATCACAAGTAAGAGATATCATTAGGTATCGATGTTACCTGCAAATTCAATATGTGCAACCCCAATATATAACGCACTGGAACTAGCAACTGTGTAGCACTGTGATCCTCTTAACGAGTTATGAACACTTTAACTTAGAGATCCAAGAATCATACCGGTTCTCGACTGAACTGCTGTATATACTTCAACGATCTTCAAAACTACCACGCCCTTTAGAGCTATGTGTCAAAATCCTCCTGAATATCTCCTTCTGCAGTTCCATATAGATACAGATGAATTGATAGGTACAGCTTTAGTAACCAAATAGTAAGAAGAAGAGACCTAACCAGCAAGTCGGGCGCCCAAGTTAGCCTGAACATCAGCCTCGGAATTCAAGCCCTTCCACAAGATAACATCGTAAGCTTTCATATATAAGTCGGTAGTCCATGTAAAAATAATGATCTTAGGTTAAACCGTGCAGATGAAATGTCTTGCGAGTAGCTTACCCTGAGGACATGCATAATTTGGAACGAACGAAATCTACCCTCCAATTCCTTCGCCTCGTTATACAAGGTCAAGAGGTTTTCACTTTTAACCCTCCATAGACCCTGAATCTGCCATGGAAATGTTGTTCAGAATGCATAATTTTGGAAAGGCGAAAAGAAGCCAAGAAATGTAATCACACTGGAGTGGTGGGAAGTCAGGACAAAAAAACACTAAGTAGAAGACGTACCTGCATGCACACAAGTTTGGAGTCACCTTTAACTCGAATATTTGTAAAACCTTTTTCAGCTGCGTATTTCAATCCTAATATAACACCTTTGTATTCTGCAAAATTACAAGTTGCTATGCCTAGACCTTCACACAACCTACAAATCTGATATATAGAGTTGAGATATACACATTATGACCAGAGGAAAGACGATAACCATTCAAGTTTCAATACAGCATGACACTCACTAAACTTCCATCATCATATCGGAGTATAGCTCCAGCACCAGCTTGTCCCGGATTTCCTTTTGAAGCACCGTCAAACTCCAGAGTACAGGATCGCTGCTTAAGCTTAAAAGAAATCATCCATTTTAGATATTACTGCCTTATTCTTAGAGGACATTACTTAACTCAGTTCGAGAAGAGAACAACTTACTAGGTGTGATTTGCACTTGAGAATTACTAATCCTGATGATCCATGAGAGTTCAAAAAGAAATTCTAGGCATTTATCCTCGTGCTTATATTTTGAGCTTAAATTGTGGTGCTGCATTGTTATCTTCAACGTTTATGCATCCGATGATTTATTTTTAACTTTGTTTTTGGTTATTGATAATACACATTTCATTTGACATGTTACTCTGAAGTATCTAGAAGCTATATTCTGGGAGAAATAAAATTCAACTGAAGTGAAAGAGATAAGTAAAGTAAAGATTATTACCCCATAATTTGAAGATAAATCTTTCTCCAACTTCTTTATTGCTGGCTGGGAAGGCGCTTCACTTCTAGAAGAAGAAGGCCGCTGTGTGAAAAATAATAACCTTGTAAATCGTGAAAATATTAAATTAACATAGCAAACAAACGAAAACAAGAATAAAGGAGTTTCTTAGCATAGGAAAAAGTTTGTCGGCCTTTTCAATGTTACATATGATATCTAATTAGATTTACAAACACTATAAGCAAAGGAGCATGATTCTATAACAGAAAACCTAGCAATTTAAGTGAAATGGTAAAATTCAGGAGATCAATCAAAATATACACGAAGATCAATTAACTTCACCACCAATCTAGGATATATTAACTCTCATTACATAAAAAAGTCAGATAGAACTACAGTCGTGCCCTATAAAGGTCATCATAAGATCCAAAAATAAGGGAACAATTAACCTACATTTCTACCCGAAAAAAATAAAAACAAAATTTACAGAAATCATTTGATGGATACATGTACTGTACCAAATCAAGGATTGTGAAAACATCAAATATGCATAAATCGTCCCACCTTAAAAGGGAATGGCACAAGAGTCCCGAAAAGTTCTTGAGTGAGATCAGAAGCATGGATAGAGTACGAGGCATTTTTAAGTCCATGAGATCGAAGATAACTCTCTGTATCCTGGGGCATGGAGCAGCCTTTGTACACACTGACTGGAGGATCACATACCTGCCACCAAAAAAAAAGAAAAAAAATATCAAGTAATTTGATTAGCCAATACCATCACCAATTACATTTCAGTTTTCCATCTGAAATAATGTTCTGAGGAAGCAATACAAAATAACATTGTCGATACCAACATTTTCAAGATAACATTTTGTACGTCAATCTAGATAACACAATCGAAAAACAACTTAAAACACAGGATTTTCATGATAAGATGCAGTTCAAAATGAGCCAGATGATGCCAAGAAAATTCACATATCAAAACTAGAAGCAAGTGACTACCGATGTTCCAACTTGAGCCTGACAATCACTCAAGCTTTTGTAAACGCCAACAAGGTCACCTTTACGGACAACAAAAAACTCTTCCTTCTCTGCCATGAGTTGTTTAGGCTCCCTTTTCCTGCGAGAACTAGCTCCACCAGACTTTTTCAAAGAGTAGCAACGAACTCGATATCTTGTCAACAAAAAATCCAAATTTACTGTCCTAACACCTGAAAGTTGGAAGCTTGATGGGCTATTTGTAACAAGAATGCCAGCCCTTGATAGTATTGCTGAACAACGTGCATGAAACAAACTGATCATTACAGAATTATATCCCTCCCTATTTCAGGCAAATCTGAATTGACAGAAATTGATACAATAATCAACAAACTAATCAAAAGGAACTTATATATATATATATATATATATATATATATATATATATATATATTCTTACTAACAGAGGCAATATCAGAGCGGGAGAGTAAAACCAAAAAAAAAATGCACCTAAAAAACACTTAATCCATTGTCATATCTATTTACATCCACACAATCCCAAATAAAATGCAGAAAAAAGAGATATATTGAACACAACGAACTGTTTCAGCACTAGAGAAACTTCACAAATTATATTAATTCTGTTGCACGCAATAAGCTTCTCGGCTACTACGAAATAGTACAACTCCAGAGACGAAAAAAAAAATCAAATTTAAATTTAAAGAAAATATTAATAACATCCACATTCCAATCATTTGGATAAGTCATAAGAGTAAAAAAAGGAACTGCATTCAGAAACTAAAAAACGAAAAAAAACCTGATTCATAGAAAAGATTGATCAATTATCCTTAAAACCATAAATTCAAATGCAATCCTCCATCCACCATCAAAACCCTTCCTCCTAGTGTGTTCTCACTGTTCTCCTTTTTTTTCGTTTTCCACTTTGGGCTTTCGTGTTGGGCTTTGAGGGTGGAGCTGGTTCATGGACTCATGGGTGAGAAATGAGAATTAGCGAGGAAAGTTCGAAAATAAACATTTAAAAAATATTTATTTTGAAAAAAAAAATATATAAATGTGTGTTTTAATTAAATTATAAAAAATTCTCGATGATGTCCGTGCGGTTGGCAACTTGGCATCGAACTTTCTGAATTGTCAATGGCATTCCATTTGAAGTTCATCAAATGTAGAATGAATATTGTCTTGTGATTAAATTTCAAATTTACTTAATCATTCTAGAAAGGTGTTATTTCACTAACTTCAACATTTTTTAGTAAATTGAATTTTGAGTCTTTTCTATTGTAATAAAGTGAATCATATTCATAACAAAGAATCCTTATCTTTTTTACTCGATTCAAGACGACATTCAATATATTGAAAGTGGAATTGTCATTTCAATGAGAGAAAGGTCATAATCAAATTGATAATTCAAAAAATATTTTAAACTCAATATCCAACATTCTTTACTATACACATACATATCAATCCTATATTTGGTTAGGCAGTAAACAGTCTTATCAATTTTCCATTTTCTCTAACTACAGATTGAAATGTCGTTGTGGATAGTTCAGTTTTCGTTGACTCGCAACTATTTCCCACTATTTATCTATGTAAACCAAAATAAAAGAAAATAAATGGACACTTTTTAGGCTCCCACTGCTAAGTGCTACCGTTTCCAAAATAGATTTATTTAATTATTATTTTTAATAGATTTAACATTGTGAATTCTAGGATTTGTCTTTTTCCAAATAATTTACTAACAATGGGTTATGAAATTAGTGATATATTTCATATATTTATCATTTTTGGTAAAGTAGAGCTTGGCACAATAAATGGATGTTCAAAATTTCATGGATAATGCAATAATATCAAACAGTAGTAATAAACAATTGTCATCGTCATCGCCACTGTAAAGATTGTAGAATTTTTATGTTTGATTTGATGTGTCATGTGTGAATGAATCAATATTGTGATGCCAAAATAATGAAAAATGTAAAACCTTTTTTAACTAGTACGTGAAATAACCTACCAAACAGTAATTTCATCGAAAATAAAATTAATATTTACATTTGGCTCTAATTAAACAACAACAAAAAAAAATAAAATTGAGCAAGAGGTTAAGAGTTAAGACAACGTTGTGCCGAAACAGAAAATTGTAGCATCAGCATTTTATCATTTTTGGTTGTTGGCTTATCATATAATTCAAGACTGAATTTTTGTTCTCATCTTATTGGTTCTTGTTCATTAATCTTTTACATACTACACTATAATTAAATTAATATCTCCTATTCACAACAAAATTATGATTTTTGAGCCAACTGTATTTCTTGAAAAGATTTCTCTTGTCTATATATGTATCTAATATCTTAGGATGATACATTTACGTACACTCACATCTAGTTAGACAAATTAGTATATATAATCCCAAATCATTAATTTTTTTTGGATCTTTTTGTACTCCAGCTGTAACTATTAACAAATTATAAAAGATGGTGCATCTATTTCAAAAAGGATAAATAACATGGATGTGATTAATATTGGACATATAGTTTAAATTAATAGATTCAAACCATTTATCTTGCAATTACGAAGTCGCTCATTCCACCAACTATACCACGTCCTAGAATCATATGCGCGCGTGTACACACACACACTATATATATATATATATATCATTTATCTTTGAATAAATGAATAATTGCGCTTGTGAATACTTATACCTCACGTGTTAGTGGATTCATAAAAATTTCAAGTGACATTTGTATAGATATAGTGCCAATTTGTATATCAATATATAGAATGTCAACAAAGGAATGAATGAGGCTAAATCGATAATATATATAAATAAATAGCACGATGCTTACCTCTCAAAAAAATAATAATAGCACTATGCTTAAATTAACATGACAAAAGATACTTTGAATGAAGTAGCAGCCTACAATCTTAATTATCACTTAGGGTTGGAATTAAATTAATGTGAAATTAATCATTAATTAATCCTAAGCCAGCTTCGTAATCATATTCTTACAAATGGATAGACTTATATATAGATGAAAACTTGAAATTCAAGACCTAGGCTAGGCCGAATCTTTAGGAACTAGATTATTTTAATTGCAGAGTCTGCTTTGGGTTTGTGTGAAGAAATCTTGAATATTTGCCTACTTGTTTTCATGTATAACTATATAGCATTATAGCTTCTTCAAATGCCTATCTATTGATTATACATATACATTTAAACTATGATATAACAATACAAGGAAACAAACGATCCCATGTTAATTATAACACTTATTCTGTTTAATGCAAGCTTAATTGAGTTGCGATTTAATTTAGTTTGATTATAACAATGTTTAATATAACCTCATATCAAAATGGACAATTTTGTTCTCTGTCTGAATATATACATGCATGTTATGTGATCAGGAAGAAAAAAAAACAAATTCTTTAATTAGTTTTGAAACAATAATTGTTTCTAAAATGAAAAACTAGAACACCCTCTTTTAATTACGAGAAAATTGGATATACCCCATAAAAAAGAAGAAAAATCACTTTATATATATATATATATATATATATATAAATGAAAAACAATAGTAAAAACACCTTTTAATGTTTAAAATTAAATGAATTACAGGTAAGGTTTTCTTTCTTTCCTCTTTGGCTTTTCAAGAATGTTTGGATTTTTTTTAGCACTCTTTTATTTTAAAGTTTGGGATCATCATTTCATTTGATATGATATATAAGATCCTAGAAAATATCATTTGAGGTAGATAATTGATTTTCAATGAATTGATATGACAAAAATAGGCAAGTACTAGTATGTTGACAATGGCTATATGAATATTTAATGAATGGCTTTTGGAGGAGAAATATTTGTAGATAGTGTCCCTATTTCAAGGGGCAATTATCCACAGTAGGTTTGTTGAGACATCAACTTAAAGTTGTTGGAGGGAAGAGCACCATAAATATGTGTATTTGGCCAAATTATCACTATTAGTTGTTTCACTACATCTTCAAAATTGAATCAAATAATTCAGAATTCTTGATCAATTATGATTGTTCATTAAAATCACGGTTCAATAAGAATATCAAACAAGTATGTTTGTGTCCAATAAAGTTTCAGCTTGATTCGAATTCCATAAGTGAAACCCTATAATCAAAGTTAGAAGTGGGGTAAGTCTTTAAACCTTTAGCATGAAAACTCTTATAATCAAATAATTATGTATATAATTTTTTTAGAATGTTTAAATTTCATAAAAATAGTAAATATTAGAGCCTAAAAAATTAGAGAAATAAAAAAATTATAGTGAGAAAACATTATTTATTTACAGTGTGCAGAAATGAGATTTGGGTAATTATTTATTTATTAAAAATAGTAAATATAGCCTCAAAAATTAAAATACAAAAAAATATGTCAGAAGTGGGATTTGAACCCACGCCCTCGTTAGAAGACCAGAACTTGAGTCTGGCGCCTTAGACCACTCGGCCATCCTGACAAGACATTTAGTTAATATAAGTATTAATATAGAAGACCGTTAGTTACACTCCACTACTTAGTTATAAAGTACATTTTGAGAAAACTTAACCTCACTACGTCAATTTTTTTTTTTATTAATCTAAGATGTGATATATAGTGGTTAGTGCAAACGGTTCATAACATGATAAGAATCGCTAGTAATATTATGGGGATGACTCCTGTGCACAAGCCCCCTGCCGCATATCAGACGGGTGCGTGTGCGCCACGCGCTCGCTTTTTTTTTCTTTCTTTTTATATTTTCTTTTTACTTTTTTCTATTTTTCCTTTTCTTTTTCTGTTTTTCTTTTTATTTTTCTTAAAAAAAAACACATGTAGATCCCTAAAAAATCCATCCAAATAAATTATAAAAAACACAAAATAAACCCTAAAATCACCCTCCAAAAAAATCATAAAAAACAGAAATAAACCCCTAAAAACAACCCCCCCAAAAACCCTAAAAAAACAAAATAAACCCCTAAAAAACCCCCCAAAAAACCCTAAGAAATACAAAATAAACCCCTAAAAATACACCCAAAAACATAAAATAAACCCCTAAAAACACCCCCAAAAAACACAAAAAAAAAACAAAAAAAGCCCTAAAAAACACAAAAAAATACGAATTGGTACTATTTAGTGTTCGAATTGGTACTATGGGTGGTGAAATTTTTTTTTTTGCACGGGTTGGAGCGGGTCCGTCTGATGGGCCGACCCATACACCTTATGCACATGAATTTTTGCCTAATATTATATATGCGACGTGCCCTTTTATTTGTCAAACATGATATTAATGCTCTCTCTCTAGATATATTTCAAATGAAAATTAAATTTGCACATGTTTTAATTTTTATGTATATATATATACACACACACCATTTTGTGAAACTCAAAAGGTAATAGCAATTACAATTATATAATTACTCACAATAATTCCAACAAATTGTCTGGATTTGGACAGCATAATCTAGTCATATCAACATATAATTTGTACGTAACTGGCATTTGGATTTACAAATGAAAAGGGGAGGTGATTATGTTGTAAGATTACCAAAAAAAAAAAAAAAAGTTGAGAATCACCCCATATTAATTAACTATTTGCAACTTTATTTTTATATATTTATTTATTATCTGAAAGACGAGTTCAATTAGTCAAAATCATGTCCACGCTCCACCAAAAGGCGCAAAAATGTGTGGATGCTTCAAAATTATGCCTATTTTATGTTGTGTGTCTGCTCCCTTTAATGAAAATGAAAAAGTAGTTCTACTTTTAAATGTAATCAATATATTTATTTATCTGGTCAATAGTAACTAGTAAGTTAGGCATAAATCGCGATTATTCAAATTTATTTAGTGAGCACTGACCAGTATAAGTCATAATATATAAATTTTAATGTAAATAGCTTCTTGTATTCATATTTGAGATAACAACTTCTTTTCTAGCTCACTTCTATAACTCATTCGTTTTTATTTAAATTTCATCACAATCTCTCAAATCGTGTCATTGCTCGGCGACCTGCTTCGATTTGTCTCGATGTGATCCAAACGGGTTCAAATTCTTACTAAATGGTTGGCCCAGTCAATATATTCATTTGACTCTTTTATTTCATATTTAATTTTACCCTAAAACCTATCAAAATGAACGTTGCTCTCCCCTTTGCAAATTTTTTCACGAAAAGAAGCAGCAAACTCACGAAGAAAAAATTAAACTCATGAAGTAGCAAACTCATGAAAGGCATCAATTTTTTGTCTCGACTAGGCATCCGTTAACTCACAAAAGGCATTGATAAACCTGGGGTTTATGTTCATTTCGGGCATTATTTTGTTTTCATTTTGAGTCGATTGCATGTACCTTTGTGACTTGTTTGGTTGATTTTATCATATGTTGTTTTGTTACGGGTTTATCGAGTTTTAATAGGAAAACTACTTATTTTGGATGAGTTTCGAATTAAATGAAGTTGAAGGTTGAAAGGTTGTGCCAAATCATGGTCTAAGAGGGTAAGAGAAGGTGAAACGAGGCTAGAAAATGAAGTGTCAAACCTCATAGGAAGAGCACGGACCGTGCTGAGCCTTGCATAGCCCGTGCTCCCAAAGACAACGCTTCAAGAACTGTGGATTTTTTACATTCAAGAGCACGGACCGTGCTGAGCCTTGCACGACCCGTGCTCTATGTAGGATGAGGTGAGGATTTTTGACATTCAAGAGCACGGACCGTGCTCCTTTCAGCGAGTATCCTTTTGGACCAGGTTTTGTTTCCTTCTATGGGTTTTGACTCCCTCTACTATTTAAGGGTTGTTTTGGACGAAAAGCACACCACTTTTTACCCTATATTAGAGCATAGAATAGCAGAAGATGTCGGAGAACCACAGAGAGCAACTGAGATTGAAGATTCAACCAAACATAAGTTGTATTTATGATTTCTAGTTTATGATTATCATGTTAGCCATAATTATCAATTAATTCTCTTTTGATTGTAATTTGATGATGAGTGGTTAAACACTTGGAGATTATAGAGTTTAAACACAATTATGGATTTTTGTGATTTCCATTAATACTATTGTTCCATTTCTTTACTTGCTTATGTTTTCTTGCATTGATTGACTTGTGTAGTTATTTGTCCAACAAATGCACTTGTGTAGTTAATTACTTATCACTCGAGAAATGTTAATTAGTTAACGGATTGAGAATACATAACATAACTCTGCTATATCGAGAGATTGGTGGGATGTTGTGAGGAGAATAAATCCTAGGAGCATTTGGGAGTTAAATAACAATTTGAGATCGAGAGGTGATTTTTGGTGTTTAATCTACTTCTAGAACTTATGAGAGAGAGAGAGAGGGTCTAGATAACATAGAAATTCTCCTGCAAGTTTAGGAATTAAAGACAGATCGAGTGCTACCTCCAAAGAAGCTTATGGCCATCAAAGTGGCTCCATAAATAGATGATCAACATTTGCGCTCCCAATTCAGAAAGTTCATAGCATCTAAGAAATGTGTTGATAATACATCTGCCTAGTCTTCTCAGAAACAACTTGTGCTCAAATTTCTGAAAAATAGTCTGGAATATCATGCTCACATGATCTCAGAGAATACATCTGAGAAAGTGAAGATTCAGGCTCTAATAGCTGAACTCTCATCTGGAGAAGATTTTTCTTCATCTTCAGCTCACATACCTGAAAATGTTCAGAACTTGCATCGTCTTGCAAGTATAGCCGTAACTGCTTCTCGAGATGATTCTCCAAAGACTGTTTCCAGAGGATGTTGAAGGAGAGGAGCATGATGGTGACTAGCATTATACTGAGAAGCATACAGAGGCCGCAGAGGAGCAAGAGAAAGATGAAGAAGAGGAAGAAGTTGATGAAGATGAGGAAGTTGAAGAATGAGACTCTGAAAAAGAAGAATATGTGACTGAATCTGATGATGGTGAAGGCACTCATAGATCTAAGTAGATTACTGATTACTCATTTTCCATTCTCGGTGGCAAATAGGGAAAATAATGTTTTTTTATGTTATCTTGCACCATGTTTTGCAATATATTTTTTATGTTGTTGCTCTTATTTTTTTAATATCAGCTGCTCAAGAACAGTTATTTTATCTGTATTACTCTGATCCTAAAATTTGCTAAAAAAATAAATTGTTGTTAAACAGAAAAAGATAAAAATTGAATGCAGCGGAGCATATAAGTGCTGATAAAAAAGTGAAAAACAGCAGGATCACATGATGTTCATAAGAACATACATTTATGTTTTGGTGCACATGCTTCTTCAGATGAAGTTTGTGTTCTTGAAAAATGTGAAGCTGATTTGCCAACAAATAAAGACAAAATTGGAGATTGTTAGTGACATGTTTTAGCACTAAGTGTTTTGATTGTTATCATGTTTTGATTTTTCAAGTATTGAAGATCATGTTCTCGACATGATGTAAGATTATTCCGCTACCAATCTGAATAAAAATTGAAGAATGTACTGATCAAGTGCTATGCACATGATCATGTACATGGTTGTCCAGAAGTTTCAAAAGAGACGTACCAAGCTGATTTCAAGAAGATGAAGATTCATATTGAAAGAGGTTGTAGTGGGTAGGAAATAGGTCGAGTGACGGGAGATCTTCGTGTAATAGCCTTGGTAACCATACAACGGAGCAGCGAATTATTTCTTACGGACTTGAGAAGTTCCCCTGACGTAGATCAGTTGATTAAACAGGGTTACCATCCTTGTGTTCTCGACTGCTTTCAGTTTAAACAATATGTATGTGCGTGTTAGTAATAATGTTCACAAATATGATTATGCACATGATGATCTCTGCACAGTTTATATGTAACTTCACGTGTAACTAAAGAAGTATTGGAGGTCATTAATAACGGGCCATAATTAATAGAATTTTAGAAGAGATTATTGTTTTGGTCATTTGATGGATTTTGTGGGTGGAAAAAGTTATAACAATGATTTACACACATTGTTAAGTAGGAAGATAATCATTGATGGTGCACTAGAGCACGATATTTGGTTCCATATTGGAGACATTAGATTTTTCCCTAGTGAATTTGCATTAGTGATTGGTTTGCAGTTCGGGAGATTGTGAGATTCTTAAGACCTCATTTTACTATCATGTATTTTGATAGGTGCTTACACTTTATGATTCAAAAATTGTAATTTGATTAGGTTTAAGATGAGTAGATGACTATTATTCAAGGATTGAACTTCCGATTTTATTAAGTTAATAATTATACATAGTGAGACACGAAAATGAGACAAAAAATATCCTCTAAAAAAAGTAATTATATATTCGTTATGCTATATAATTTCGAATTTAAAATTAAATTACTTGGATCGTGCGCATAAAAACTTCTCCTAACTAGTCTCCAGATATTTTAGCCTATAAAATGCAGTGAATACTAAAGAGCATAGAAAATAAAAATAAATAAATAATAGCTTTATTTTAGCTATTTATATAACCAAAGAATCACATGTAGAGAAGTGAATCTAAACTGAACAAACCTACAGTCACCCCTCTCACCCACCCACTCACTCACTCACTCGGAACCCCCCCTCTCCCTTCGTCCTCACGTTTACCGGCGGATATACCGGAAAATCCGGCGACATAATAGCCAACTTTTCATTAAAAATGATTAGAAGAGAATGACGAGTCGTCTTCGGCGGTCGATTTCGCCATGTCATTGTCGTGCTCCGACTGCTTCTCCGACCTCCTCTGCAGTGAGGCCTCAAGTAGTATTATCTTCTCCGGCGGCGGAGATTACTCGCCGGAATATTCATCGGAATTTGATTCTCCGCTGCCGAACGACGAGGAGTCAATCGCCGGGCTGTTGGAAGACGAGAGAGATCTAGCCAGAATTAGCAGCTGCCGCCCCATCGATCATCAGCCGATTGATGCCTCCGTTAGAGCGGAATTTGTTGCATGGATTCTCAAGGTGTATATTTATATATATTTTTATTTTCCAGATTCAGGTTTATCAATTCTGCTATCATGCGCTGGTGGATAGCTGTAAACTACTGTAGTGTTAATCGATTGTAAGCGACGGCGGCGCATTTTAGGGCTGTTTCTCTAGGATGCGCCGGCGGGTACAGGAACGATTTTTCGATGGACTCGGTGGGGATGAGTGGTACTCGTAGGCTGCGATGAAACAGTGATTTGTGGCGCACTGCGCTTAAGGCGTATTTTTTCATTTGCGGTCGGTTGACTGATGCTTGTTTTTATGTGCAGGTTCAACGATATTACGCTTTTCAGCCATTAACGGGGTATCTCTCCGTCAACTATTTTGATCGTTTCCTTTACTGCCATCAGCTGCCGGTAACATCCCCGTCACCGTTAAGCAGTTTTTTATTCAGTTTTTACTCCATTATAAGTTAAAATAATTAATTTTTGGTTTAAAAAAATTAATTAAAAAATTCTTTTCCCCCACTGAAATGCATGTCAGATCCAGCCATTTAACATGAGTCTACAATGAACAATTTCTTTTTCTTTTTACCGCTTGAGTAATTTAATAATCATTTTTATTGAACATATTTTGACTTTTAAAAGCAAATGAGAAGGACCTTTGTTTATAAATATTTATTAATCAGATAGGACTCTAAAAGTCACTTTCTCCGTCCCAATTATATAGTTTCTTTTCTAGTTGCAAAATTTTTATGAAAATAAGATATTAAAGATAAACATTCAATAATATTCTCATTTAATATTTATGATTTTTAAAATTTAAATGATTTATTTTTTAATTTTTAAGAATTAATAAGAATGTATTTATACATTAGTATAAAAATTAATGCTACTTATAATAATAAAACTATATAAATGGGACATTCCAAAATAGTAATAGGGGGACGGGGGAGCATTAAATTGTGACCATTTAACATAGAAAGAAAGATTTATTGGCTATTATTAGACGCTCGCTTCTATTGGTAACTCAATAAATAATGATAGATACTATATTAATAGCAAGCTTTATCATCTGTCTTTATGTTTAATATTATCTGTCTGCACACTTAAAGTCCATTTAATATTTGGTATAATTGAATAAAGGTGTTACGTAATTGGACTACATGTAATAAAGGGTGGTTAATCCACGATCGATATTCGAAGGCAAATTATAAGCTACGAATTTTGTGTATTCCTGCTTCTCTAAATACTAATTAATAATATAGTTGACATAAATTACCACTAATCAAACTATTAAAATGACACCTTTAGATTTATTATTCGAAGGCCTTTTCCTTATGATAATAATATATGAATGATGACGAAAAGAACTGTTATAGCACGATGCATAATATATTTCAAGTATGCTTACAATATAAATAAATATATTATAATTAGCAACATTATCTTCTCTAAAGTCTAAAAGTAGGTGTTAGGAAGTTTCATTTGTCTCGTTTGTTTGGTACTGAAAAACCTACATCATTACAATATATTGTTAGCTTGTTTGGCTTATTGCAAATTATATATTCAGAACTAATCTTAATTTACTTGTTAATATTTTTGTCAATATATATGCATATATCGACGAGATGTAATATTTTTTTTCTTACCCCTTGTGTGGCAGAAAATGAATGGATGGCCACTGCAACTATTGTCCGTTGCATGCTTGTCGTTAGCTGCTAAAATGGAGGAACGTCTCGTTCCTTCTCTTTTGGATCTTCAGGTATTTTTCTAGTTTGATTTCGTCGATTATATAAAGTGGATGTATTGCATTAAAATTATTGAAATTTGTAAGGAAATTAATTTAATTTGATTAATTATATAGGTTGAAGGAGCAAAACATATGTTTGAACCAAGAACTATCCAAAGAATGGAACTTCTCGTTCTAAGGGTCTTAGATTGGAGACTTCGATCCATTTCCCCATTTTGTTATCTCCCTTTTTTCGCGATCAAGATTGACCCTTCTGGAACTTATACCGAGTTTCTTGATACAAGAGCCAAAGAAATAATCTTCTCAACTATTCAAGGTATTTATATATACATATATATATATATATTCAAATATGCAGGCTAGCTAGATAGTTATTTGTACAAATTAAAACGAAATCTTGACGTGAAATATTTTGTTTTCCTATTAACAGAGACCAGCTTCCTTGAGTGTAGGCCATCTTGCATTGCCGCTGCAACAATTCTGTGTGCCGCAAATGATTTGCCTAAATTCTCTCTGATTACTGCTCAACATGCTGAGTCATGGTGTGATGGACTCCACAAAGTAAGATAAATAATTAAACCATAAGTTTATCCTTGTTTATAACCAAAAACTATACATACATACATACATTTGCCAACTTCTTCCACTATTTTTTTCAGGATGAAATAATGACTTGTCGCCAGCTGATTCGACAAGACGCATTCAAAATTAAGGCAAGGAAGCAAGCAAAGGTCTTCCCGGAGCTCCGACTCACCTACCGGGCAAGTATTATCTCGACCGATTCATTGTCGTGTTCTTCTTCCTCATCCTCGCCTTTTAAGAGAAGGAAATTGAGTAACAAATCTTGGACAGATGACAACGAAGGGACTTCGATTAAGAGGGATTGAGAGAGAGAGAGAGAGAGAGAGAGAGAGAGAGAGAGAGAGAGAGTGAGTGAAAAAGAAAGGATAGCAGTACAAAGTTTGTCTAGAATCCTCAATATTTTTTCTCAGAGGGTAATGGGATAAAATTTGAAGAGTGCGTAGATTAGCAATAATAATGTGTACAAAAAAGGTTTGAATAGCTCCGTGAGATTTAATTCTAACCTCTTCTTGGTCGGGTATAGTGTGTGATAAGGTTTTCATATATAGTAGCTAAAATAGGTGGGTTACACTACACCTCGTGTAACGTCCATAATTTATAAACATATATACACGTATACACTTACTTGTATATGTGCAGATGAGCGATGGAAATTACACAGTGTGTAGTCTATAGATTTGGTGAAGGCTGTGCAGATTCCAAGGAAGAGGTTAATTTGGTATATATATACTATCACTTTGGTGTGAGAAGATGAAAATGTAATTTTACTACTACTTAATTGGTAGTGGAGTCATGGGGTGTGAATGCAATGAATTCCATTCAAATGCAGCTAGCATTGATTACTGAATAAAAGGGTAGAGAATTGGTGGGACCAAAAATGGCCGTGAAAATCAATGGAGTTGGAACTTTCAAGTTTGAGCTGTCAATGAAAACTCATCAAACCATGCTCCTAGTCCTCACACAGGCTGCCATTTGTTTTTGCTACAATTATCTCTCATATTTAAAGGCGGAGAACTGAAGTTCAAGAGATATATTGACATGGAGGCCGGAAAATAATAATTTAGGTTCATGGCTCCACAATTTTTTTTTTTTTGGAGTGTTGATTGTTGAGTGATGTGTACAAGCGCAGACAAACGTACTGTACACGTGTGAATGTTTCTCTTTTTCTTTTTTTTTTTGGCGGGAAATACTCGTTTATGTTTTTTTTTTCTTGCCAAGTCCTAACAGCATAAGTTGGACTCACGCGCGTGTGACGGGTACACGTGTAATATTTGGAATTTTTTTTCCTTAGAATTTATTTCAAAGAACAGCGACGTCTCTTTGTTTATACGGGTTCAAATTTGGCCCGACTTTATAAATGTACAAAGGTCTATGGGGCCTTTTATATATGGGATTTTATTTTATTTTTTCAGTGCAATAAATTCATACATTAAATTACTATATAGTCTTCGAGACCCCATTTTCCCGGGCATGTGCAACGCATGTGATTGACAATGAAGATTTTGTAGCATTCCCATTTGTTTTATTACCAAGTAGAAAAAGTAGAATTATTTTTTCCCCCTCCTTTAGAATAAGAAAGGAGGAAATTTAATTTGTGTAGTGACGAGGAGAGTTGGTCCCTCAAGCAATAAAACACTGATTGAATCGGTGAACATGACTCCTTAACCTAGAACGACCCCATCTCATGTCTCGTCTTCCCTAGATTTCAGACACTTATGCCTCCTCCTATACCCTGCCACGTTACCGGATGCCGATGGATCGAACATCGAGCCATCGTCGATGATCGAACGTCGAGCCAAAGTGGAGAATTTATATATGTGTGGATATATATATATATATATATATATATATAGTTTAATATGTTTATTCTTTATACGTATAGATTGACCCACATTATATTTGTGGGAAATAAATATGGTTGTGGATAGGGACGGATGTAATTCGGACCCATTGGCATGTCTAGGTGCACCCCCAGCCTCAACAAAGCTAACGTTCTAGCTAGGTCTCTCTATTAATTTAGCACTTGCAACAATCTACCCAAATCGAATTATTCAAGTGTGGGTGGGGTTTTCACTCTCATTCTATTATATTTGGTATTATATATGTAATCATAGATAACGGATTAGTACCATGTGTCGGTAGTGACTCGGTATAACTAGATTATGGATCAATTATGCATGCGATTACTATATAAAAATTTGCTACTTCTCATATATATTATAATTATTTACATTATTTCTTTTTCTAAGGTTTTGTCATATATAACTATATATATATATAAATTACTTTCCTATTGAACGGAATTAATAATTAGTGATCAACCAACTACAAATTAGTAGTAGTAGTACTACTTCTCATATATATTATAATTACTTACATTATTCCTTTTTCTAAGGTTTTGTCATATATAACTATATATATAAATTACTTTCCTATTGAACGGAATTAATAATTAGTGATCAATCAACTTCAAATTAGTAGTAGTGGTGGTGATAAATCGAACTAAGTAAATTTTTAATATTAATAATAAATCGAACTAAGCAAATTCTGGTACCTAGAAGATATAACTCGAAATAATAATAAATTGAACTAAGTAAATTATGTGACGCAGAATGTATGATTCGAATTTATAACCTTTTAGCTTGACTACTAGGCTTAGAGTTCGGAATATAGTTCAATATTGATTTTTTTAAAAGCTATTATATAGATTTGAAACTCATAATTTTTCAACATATAATGTATCGCTACTCCATCTACTAAGTCATCTCATCCCATATGATCTTATTATTATATAATGGTATTTGACAAAAACTTATATGAGACTGTCTAACGGGTCTCTTACATTAGACGAGTTAAATAATAACCAAACGCACCAAAAAAACCCGCCACACCTACATTTTTGTCTAACTTTTATGTTCTATTTTTCTTCCTTTCTTTCTGTTTTCGTTTTTCTCAATTTTGGATTTCAGACGCCCAACAAAGTAAACAAGCTCCAAACAGAAAAATATATTACAAGACTATAAGGCATGAGCTACAATGCGACTCTGCCACTCGCGCTCCAAAGTTCGAGCTACAGATCGAGCCAAGACACAATCAAAGGAACACTGTTACTAAGCGATGCTCCAACATTGAGGAGACGTGAGGTACAGTTCAAGTAGAGGTGCGATCGGCCAACTCGTGCCTAGGGACGCGAATTGCAGCTCGACTGAAGATGCGACTCTTCAACGCCGTTACTGAACCATATTTCACTTCGACTACGACGTGACCAACAACATGATCGACCTCTTGTTGTGCCCTTGAACTTTTTTGATAATCTGTGCAATTTTCCCATTTTTTGTAATTAATTTTAGTTTTCTTAACCTAGATATAAAAGGCCACTCAAATTCAAAATTGAAGAATTGAACTCCACCCTATACCAAAAATACTTCCTTACCTTGTGAAAATCTTGGAGATTGTTATCTTGCTGCTTTGGAGCAAAGAAAAGTGAAGATTGAAGTCTATTTTGGGTTTTTTCTTGACTTTTCCCTTTGTTATTTTTGCTTGTGGTGGATGTTTAGCTTATTGAGCATGTATAGCTAATTTTCTTAGGTTCTAGCATGTATTTCCTCTAAGTTCTCGAGTTCTCAATTTTTGATTTAAATTGTATTCCTATCTTCCTCTCTATAATAATAATAATAATAATAATAATAATAATAATTGAACTAAGCAAATTCTGTGACCTAGAAGGCATAACTCAAAATAATAATAAATTGAACTAAGCAAATTATACGATGTAAAAGGTATAATTCGAATTTATAACCTTTTAGCTTGATTACAAGGCTATCATAGAGTTCATAATAATTAGTTTGGTCAATGTGGAATATTTTTTCTTTATTTTTTTAAAACTATTATATAGAATTGAAACTCATAATTTTTCAACATATAATATATCACTACTCCATCTACTAAATCATCTTATTCCACACGGTCTTATCATTGTATAATTGTATATGACAAAAATTTATATGAGACCGTCTAACGAGTCTCTTACATTAGCCGGGTTAAATAATACACAAACGCACCCAAAAAACTTGCTCACCCGCATTTTTGTCCAAATTTTTTTTTTCTGGTTTTCATTTTTTCTTGCTTGATACCCCCCAGTTTTTATGTTCTCCTTTTCTTCCATTCTTTCTATTTTTGTTTTTCCCTTCTTCTTCTGATTTTGTTTTTTTATTTTTGTTTTTCATTTTGTTTTATTTAAGTTGTTTAAAAATCTTTATTTTATATCAAGCGCAGTGCACAAGCCACTGACATGTGCTATTTTTGTTCTCATTTTTATAGAGTGATGTTACATAAATTATACAGAGATCATCATGTGCATTATCATATTCATGAACATTATGAATAACATGCACAGTCAGTTTGTTGAAACTTAAATCAGTAAAGATCACAAGAATGGTAACCATGTTCAATCAACTAATCTACTTCAAGGGGACTTCTCAAGTCCATGAGAAACAATCCACTACTCTGTTGTATGGTTACAAATGATATTATACGAAGACCTCCCCGTCACTCAACCCATTTCCCACCCACTACAATCTCTTTCGATGGATTGAATTGTGAGAACTCCTCACAACCTACACTCCCTCTAGTTCCCACATGAAATCTCCCCTTTAAAAGTGAATGAAAGAATTTCAACACAGACTAGAAAAATAATGATCAAAAGATCAACTCCGGCCTAACAATACTGTATGCTAATTCTTCAAACTTAAAGATTTTGGACTCTCTAATCAGTACTTTTGAATATTCCATCATCTAACTAGTCTGATTCCCATACTATTTATAATAACAAAGATAGCCTAAACAAGGTAATCAGCTGTCCTAATTCTAATCAAACTATAACAAGAAAACTATTCTTGTTTGACTTGGACAACCCTAGTTAGAGATCTTCCTTGAATAGAACTCATTTTCTTATATCTTGATCTTCAATCTAGATAAGGCAGCTTCTATTTTGAGACATCTATCTTCAATAGGAATCTCCATCTTCTTGAAATCAGCTTGGTACATCTCTGTGAAAGCTTCTGAACAACCATGTACATGATCATGTGCATCACACTTGATCAGTACATTCTTCGATCTTCAATCAAATTGGCAGTGGAATGTTCTTATATCATTTCCAAAACATGTTATTCAATACTTGAAAAACCAAAACTTTTGTGTAATTGATTTACCACAAAGATTATGACTATCAAAACACTTAATGCGAAAACATTGCAATAACAATCTCCCCCGTTGTCTTTAATTATTTGTTGGCAAATCAGCTTCATGTTTTTCGAGAACACTAACTTCATCTAGAAAAAGCATGTGCACTAAAACATGCTTGTATGTTCTCATGAACATCATGTAATACTACTGTTTTTCACTTTCTTATCAGCACTCTCTGCTTTGCTGTATTTAATTTTTATCTTTTCTTTTAGACAACAGTTTAATTTTTTAGCAGTGTTCAAAACCAAAATAGATGGATAAGAGTGGCAGCAAAATATCAAAGAGTTGATATTAAAACAAAGATAGATGGATAAGAGCGGGAACAATTAAAAAAATCTTGTAAAACATGGTGCAAGATAGATAAAAATTTACTCCCCCTATGTGCCACTGAGAAAGGCAAATGAGTAAAGTAAATAAACAAATTACTCTAATTTGTGAGAGCCTTTATCACCAACTTCTTCTGCATCACTTCCAGATGCAAACATCTCTTCTTCTTCTTCTTCTTCTTCTTCTTCTTCTTCTTCTTCTTCCTTAGCAATGACAAACTCATCTTCTTCTTCATCGTGCTCTTCTGTAGCCTAGAAAGTCCAATTGTCTTGTATTTTTATGTCTTTTTCTAGTTTTTTTATCCTTTATTTTTTTCTCCTTTTTGAGTCGAAAAGAACCAGCTTGGGTATGAGGGAGGTATGAGGCACTAGAATCACCCCCGGAGGGAATTTGGATGCCAAACAATAGCAAGATGGGCAATAAATTCTCAGCAGAAAGCTCTCTCTCGAGCCTGGCAGAAATATCCACCATTCCAGCAGTGCTAAAGGAGAAGTTCATGATCGTGCCCACACTAAACCCATGGTGATTACAGAAAAAGGAGATGAGAGTGGACGCAAGGTCAACATTACTGGTTGAAGTATAAGTAGTGCACCCAAGTCGTTGAAGGCAACAATGAGCTAAATAAGGCAAGTCCGACCGCATCTTCGGATTCTAGAAAGCAGATCGACTATCTAAAGAATGTTAAATCTCAGAAATCTAAGGCATGGCTAATATAGATTCTGCGAATCATATCTTCTAAATAAGGCAAGAATCTGTCAGATATAGAAAGTCGTGGGCACAATAATTTGCAGATCAAGCTAAAGATCCCCCGACTCGTGGAGGAAGTTGACTTGTGCTTTGTACTCCTATATAAGCTCGTTCATGGCAGAGGCCAAACATACAACACTTGATACATTTTCACTTTACTTTTCTGCACTTTACATTTTTATTCAAACAATCTCGGGCCTTATGCCCGTAGGTTTTGCTAGGTTTTTATTTCATGTTCTTAAATCCAACATTGGAGTTGGATCGCTTTTGCTAATAATCTAAGTAATTTTTTTGTTTTAATTATGTCTTCTTTTATTTATTTTCATTATTATTCTAAGTCTAGCATGAGCGGCTAGACCCATTATTTCGGATTGAAAAAATGATGAGAACTTAATGAACATGTAAAGAACTGTGAGGCTTTTGGGCATTAAACTGTGTGAATTTGGCTCCGTCGTGTAATCATTTTCTTTGTTGTATTAAAGTGGACTAAGTTAGTTAATCGTGGCTGATCACTCGTTAATTAGAATTATATTCACTACCTCTATACATGATCAATGAATTGTAGTTGTGTGTTGATCATAAATGGATGGATAAATTGAGAGATCGATGTCCACAGTAAATCTGGGTCTGTCTAGGGCATAAAGTTGCCTTGTTATTTACAATAAATTGAGAGATCGGGGTTGGGTAACATGTTAGGGGCTATGAGATGAGAGATCATCTCTAGTCTATACTTAAAGGATAGATTGGGCATGTAGATAGAGATATCATATCTCTAACTAGATAATTAGATTCACATAAGTAATCAACATGCCCATGATCGGTCTAATATTTGTTAAGTTCAAGTCAATGTTCAAATCCGGAATACTTTACTATTGATATTTTCTTTGTTTTTTTTTAATTTTACTTTACAGTCTTTACATATAAAGTACAGTGACCACAACAACCTTCAACTTTTGAAATTGGTGATATTAGAAGATAGAGTTCGCAACTCCTTGTGGGATCGACCTTTACTCACGGTTGCTAGCCACACCTGTAGTGGGCATAAGGATAAGTCTCTCTTGAGATTTATTCTGATCGCAAAACGACCGTGCGTCAGAATTAGCGCCGTAGTCGGAGAGTTGATTCTAAGTAGTTATATTTTTCCCAACTTGTTAGCCTAGCCGGTGGATGCACAACCTCTCTACAAAAGTTTACGCATATGGTCCGGAACCTGAGAAGACACTACATATGAGAATGGCGGAAGCACGGAAAACGCAACACGCTGAAAGACATGCTCATGAAAGAAATATAGAGCAAGAAAGAGCACACAAAATAAGGAATGGACAAAAAAGAAGAGTCATTATGGCTGAAGAAAAAAGCCAAACCCTGAGGTAATTAGTCTTCCCAACTAACATGAACTTACGCCCCATGGGCAATACGCTCCCAACTACTACTAGAAACTGGGATCTGAAGACAAGTTTCATCTAGATCTTGCCCAAATACCATCTGATGAATTGAGAAGACCCATAGAGGCATATACAAGATTTTGAGATGGTGTGTCAAACCCAACCTATGGATGTGTGAAAAGAGCAATATGTGTGGCTTGTCTTATTCCTATTCACTCTTCAAGACGGGGCACGAGACTATTTATACATATTGTCAACTGGCAGTATAACCACATATGCACAATTACAATATAAATTTTTGGAGAAATATTTCCTTGTATCCAGAGTTCAAGAAATGAGGTGAAGAATTGGAAGTCTAAAGATAGACATAACGAAAGTTTCTACAATTATTGGTGTTGATTTCAGAATATGCTGACCAAATGCCCACAACATCAGATCACAGATCATGACCTCATCCAATACTTCATGTCTGGTTTGAGACCATAAGACAAAACCATTGTCAACGCTTCATATGGATGATTTATTCTAAACAAGCTACCAACCGAAGCCTTCAGAATTCTGGTCGAAATGGCTAATGAAAATCAGGATGAAGGTGCTAAGGGCACAAGGACAGTTGCAAATGCTGGAAGACCAACGCACTTTGAAGCAAAGATGGAAAGGTTCTTTGAACATATTGAGAAAGTTATGGGCACGACAGGAGCATAAAAGAAGAGGCCATGTGGAGTTTGCAAAAGTGTAGCCCATTCCATCAACTATTGCCCAACACTGCAAGAGGATGTTGCTAAAGTTATTGCTCTCAGTGGGCATACCAACAATAGGTGATATGATCTCTATTCTCAAACATATAATCTAAGATAGAGGGATCACAAAAATTTCAGATGGAAAAGAAATGATACTCCATCTCAAGATCTACCACCACTGCAGAGGGCACGAGAAGAACCTGATCTGGCGGAGTTAGTGCATACTTTGTGTAAAGAAAATGTGAAGGCACAACAAGAAAATGAAATGTTCAAGCAGTAAATAAGGACAGGTTTGCAACATGTGAGCAAGCAAATTTCTAAACTAGCACAAGATCTTGCCCAACTAAAAGAGAGAAATGAGCAGTTACCATCTCAAGTGATGAACCCTCGTGAACAAGTGAATGCTATGATCATAAGGAATGACAAGGAAGTGAAAAGTGCTGAACTGGAAAGAAACATTGAAGGCATAATGAAGAAAGATGAGCAGGTTAAGAAAAAGGTCATTGAGCCCAAAAAGACTGACATAAAAACTAGAAGGAAGCCACTGTTTCCTGAGCGCCTTGACCATGATAGGAAAAAAAGAAAAAGCGAAAGACCTTAAGGTTTTTCAAAAAGTGGAGGTCAATATCTCACTACTGGATGCAATTAGGCAAGTCCCTCGTTATGCCCATTTCCTGAAAGAGTTGTGCACCAAAAATGTACGATTTGAAGATGATACGAGACTTTTCGTAGGAGAAAATGTCTTCGCAGTCCTATAGAAGAAAATGCCCAAAAAGTGTGAGGATCCCGATATGTTTTTCATATCATGCATGATTGGAGATACGAAAATAAAAAAAATTAAAGCTTGATCTCGGTGCATCATAAATGTCATGCCCATGACGATTTATAAGGAACTAAAATTGGGACCACTCAAGGAGATGAGATTAATCATTTAGTTGGAAAATAGATTAAATGTCTATTTTGAAGGCTTGATCGAAGATGTCTTGGTCAAAGTGGGAGAATTAATATTTCCCACGGATTTTTATGTCCTGGACATGGGAAAAATGACACCATCTTCGTTTGTTCTACTACTTGAGAAGTTATTCATGAAAACTACTCACCAAGATTAATGTCGATGATGGTACGCTGACATGTGAGTTCGATGGTCAGTTAGTTGTGTGCAACATTTTCGAAGCCATAAAGTACCCACAAGATCTGGAAGTAGTTAATTTCATGAGCCATTGCTATGCCCAGACATGAGCCATTCTTTCTCAAATGAACAATCAAGAGCTACTAGAATGGGTATTACAGGCTGAGCTAACTGATTACGATGCCCTCGATGAAGATAAAGATATCAGGGAGGTCATCATGAAGTTATACTCTCTGAAAGAAATACCACATGAACAAGCTTAGCAAACAAATTCTCCATAATCAAATTTCCTTCTGACGTGCGGTCGTTTCGCGCTCAAAAATAATTTATAACTCCTGTGCCCACAGCGAGCAAAGCCAGCTAATGAGTACGGGTCGATCCCATAGAGAGCTGTCGTGATTCTACCTTTAAGTAACCAATCATAAAAAGGGTTTGGTTTGTTTTCACTACTGGAAATTAAATCTGCAAAAGAAAGTAAAGAAAATATCAAATAACAAAGGTTCTGGTGTTTGAACTTGAATTTGGTCTAAATATATATCAACTCTATCATGGGCACACTAATTTTCATACATGATAAATCATCTAGTTATGGAGATCGGATTTCTCTCTACGTCTCCTCATTCATTCTATCATTATAGACTTAAAAGCAATTCCTCTTCAATTAAATCCCTAATCAGTCACCCACCCCCCGGTTCCCCAAAGAGATGTAAGTGAACAAATAGCAGTGTGCCCTAGATGAACCCAGATCTATTGTGTTTACCGATTCCTCGTGTGCCCACAACAACCTATTGATTCCCTTATTACTATATGAACCAATACACAGTCACGATTCGCCAATTCAATTAATAGTAATGTGCCCTCTTTACCTAACGAGTGATAAGCCACATCGACATTTCAGACACACGCTCACGAGGAACAATGCACAAGAATCAACAGAAACTTATCATGCATTAATATGCCAATTTTGGCCTCACGAGTCCAAATTTATATTCAAACCATTTTCGTTGTTCAAACACCAGAACTAAAAGTCTAGCCAAGCATGTTAGACATAATTAAAATTGCAGAAATGAAAGACATAATTGTAAAAGAAACCTACTGAATTTAATTCGCAAAAATACTCAACATAAATGTTGAGTTTGAAAGCATAATCCTAAATCCCAAAGGCTTAAGGCCAATGGATTGTTTCTTGCTGCAAAGCAGCGTACGAAAATTTAAAGTGCAGGAAAGTAAAAGTGTAGCAATGTTTCTGACTGCCCAAGCTTGTGTTTACAGAATTAAAAGAAGCTTATATAGTTATATTTCCGAATCAGAGATCCCCCAACAAGCTGGGGTCTTCATTGGATTTCCGGAACTGGCGTGCCCTCTCTGATCTGACTGGATAAGCATAAGTTGACCAAATCCCTATTTTTTAGGGATTAGGCTTATCTCTTCTTTGCAACGCCTCTAAGAGTCCAGTCCTCCACCAACTTTTCTTCGGATAATGTAGCTATCCTTCTCGTCTCTCTCTTCAAACTGATCCCAATTTTCTCGCACTCACCCTAGCCCAACCCATTGTTGTCAAGTCTGCACGAGCAAAGTGGGCACGACATTTTACAGTCAGCCTCATCCATCTCTGATATGTCCATTCATATCAGCGTGGGCACATCACAATCAATATTCCAACAAAACTGCAAAGTATCAGTATACCAAAAATAGGTCAAAAATGAGTTCAGCGTTGTAATCTTCACAACTCTCTTCACTTAGTGTTTAGGCTCAGTGTATGCACTCAAATCAATGCAATTATGTACTTAGTCATCCCATAGGCTTGCTAAAGTTCTATCATCAATCTCCAGAAACCATAGATGCATAAGTATCAATAGGGCTTTTTAGGCTACAGTGGGCATTTCATGTAGGTGTGGTTTTATTTTTTTTGTACAGGCCCCCCATTTTTTTTTCTAAGTCCATTACCCTTCTGTGCCCAGTTCTGACAACAATTATTTCTTTACTCTTGGGCACTCTGAACACTTAAGACTAGGGGAATTTATTTCTCTCTTTTTTTTTCTTTTTTTTCTTTTATCATTTTTTCCTCTTATCTTTTCTGGCCTTTTCATGAATATCCCCTAACAATTCTGCCTTCCCCTTTTTTTTTGTTCTTGTAATGCCCTGGCTATATATATTTTACCATCCCAGACAAGAAATCTGCCAGATCATTTCATAGGCTCAAAGGGCTGCAAGGGCTATGTTATTAGTAGGTAAAACTTTCTTTTTAGTGGCTCAGCAAAAGATGGCCTATATCCTCTACATATGCATCAACAATTCCCAAGCTTAAAATAGAACAGTAGCAAGTTCTAGAATTTCTAAGCACATAATCGTTCACACATGAAGTAAAGAAGGCTGTGAAATGGGCATACAACATTTAGGCTCAATTCTCACAGGGCATGCTAAACTCGTTCGTCATCCCTATCTCATGCAGACATGCTGATTTTTGATATAAAGCAGTTTAATGTTGAACATATCAAATGCAATGGCCACATAGACTTCACAGAAAGCATGCTTGACTCAACTAGCCACCTACACACTTTGCATTATGCAAAGTGTTAAAACAGACTAAAAAAATATTAAAACATAAACTGGAATGCCCCCACATACACACTTTGCACTAGGCAAAGTGGGTGAACAGGGACGACACACAAACGACAACAAAGAACAAAAATAACAAAAAACCTAATCTAAGAAAAGAAAGAACCAGGAATCAATCAGATGAGGGCGTTGGGTATAAGAACCCAACGTGCTTAAAATAGGCCTTCAGGGCTATCTCAATGCGGTCTAGTTTCTCCTCTGTCTGGGGCTAGGCATTTTCCAACGCTTCCAACTTCTTCAGAATCACCGTGACTGGATGCTCCCCTTGCTGTGCCCTCCCTACTGGTGGCTTTCTAGATGTACCCGCAATCATCAAAATGCTCGAGGGGTTTGCCCTCGGTACAAAGAAAATAGGCTTGCCATCCTCGTCATCAACCACATCTTGCATTCTTTTCAAACAAGCAATATCAAAAAATTCTATGGGCAAAGAGACTAGATCAGTGGTGCTCAAATCTCTAGCAACCTAGACCTACTAGCAATTTGGGTGATAAGCTGGGCACATGAGATTCTATACTTAGGGTGTGTTTTGATTTTCCTGAAATGTGCAATGGCCACAGAGCCAAAATTGATTTTAATTTTCTTCACCATACACGAGAGAATGAAAAGCTCCTGATTAGTTATGAAATTAGAGCTATCCTTCATACCAAAGAAACTGTAGGCAAGCACCCTATGGCAGAATCTCAAGGCTTCATTGTTCAGACAATAGCCTTTTGTGGCTCCACTTTGATAAGTGGAGACGTCCCCAACCTCAGCCCATTTTGCCTCAGCCCCCTCAGCAGAGTCGGGTACAACAGTCACGGTATCTTTATACTCCTCCTCCTGGAGGCCCAAGTATGATACGATGTCCAACATCATATTCAGATCATCAGCAGACAGAGAAACTTTTACCCAGAATTTTAAAATTCATAACCCTAGTAGACATAGCAGGCTTATTCACAGCTTTTACCTTCAGACTATTAACAAATTCACGAGACAGTACATGAAAAATAACGCATTCCATATCCAAGAAAAACTCCAAAACAATTGCAGCAAAGAAACCCCTTACCTCCTGCTCTATCCCAAGAGCTGCAAGCGACTCAGCATGGACTCCCTTCGAGTTTATAATGCCTCGGACTGGTGGCGGGCCACTCCCTGGCATACTCGGAGTGGGGCTCCCTATCCCTCTGCCCTTTTTAGGCTCAGGGTATAGTGTGCCCTCTATAGCTTTTCTCTATTCGAAGAGGGCTCCCCAGCTAGCTTGGCCCCTGCTTTCATGGCCACCGCTTTCCCCACCCTCTACTTGGGTGGTGAGTCCTCTGAGGGTTCATCTTCGAGTGTCTGAGCCTGGGATGGGTCACTTTGCTGCTACTGCTGCTCTGGGCATTCTAAAACCTCATCTTCGATTTCATCTTGTTAGGACTCGGCTGGCTGCTTAGTTGGTTGTTCCAGAATAGGCTCTCCGACCTTCTTTTTTCCTTTTACCTTCTTCAGTGCCCGTTTCTTTATCTCCACAGGTCCTTCTTCTTGGATTTATTCCTCCACAGGCTGTGCTTCCTCTTCATCCAACTCATTCACATAGTCATTCAGGCCTTCATTGTCGCCCTCTTCCTCCTCATTCTCCTCTTCTTCAGCAACCTCTTCAGACGGTGGAGGTGTTGGAACCCTAGCCCGTTTTTTTGCCTTTTTAGAGGCTGTTTTTGCAGGCTCTTGCGTGGGCTCCGTGGCCACTTCCTCTTCTTCTTGTGTTCTACGCACAGTGGTGTCATCTTTAGCATGTTCCTCTTGTGATGGTGTAGCAGAGCTTGCTTCAGCTATAGGCTCTTTCTCCAGCGGATTCTCCTTTGCTGGTTTGCTCGAGGTGGCCGTGGCAGGTGCAACTTTCTCCTTAGGCTTTATAGCCTTTTTCTTTACCACCTTAGCTGGGGTGGGCTCTGCAGAAGTGACTAGAGTGTCGAACTCTAACTTGCCCTTGACTCCAGCTTTTGGGACCATCTTCTTACCGCGTGTGTTCACCATTGTTGAGGCTTGAGAATTGCAAAGAAATGTTGTAGGGTTTTGAGAGGGAGAAGAAAAAAGCTTCGATTTTTTCCTTCCGAAAAGAATGAAAGTGAAAGTTAAGATTTTGTGGGGTTGGCTTTTTATTTATGTGTGTTACTGTTCCTGATGAGACCGTGACTCTTTGAATTCCAAAGGATTTACTCGAATCAGCGTGCCCACATCAACGGATAAGCTTTATCCCCTGAAAAATCGGAACAAACTTTATCTCTTCAAAATGTCCCGCCTCATAATCCCTATTTTTCCAAGATTTATCTTTATCCTTGGTTTCTCTCTCCTTATCCAAACATGTAGATCACGTACTTATCCAAAAACAAGTGTAAAATTGCCCCTAATCTAGTTTAATTAACTGAAAACTTTATTTAATTGAAATAAAAACAAAATAAAGCAATTAAAAAACCTAGGCTGCCTCCCAGTAGCGCCCTATTTATTATCGTGGGCACGACAAAATCCCTACTCATGTGTAAATGTGCTCCCCAAGCCAAACCACTCTAGCATCCCGATCAGAATGCCCTAGGTATGGTTTGAGACGATGGCCATTTACTTTGAATTGCCCTCCAGTTTCGGGATCTTTAAGCTCAACTGCCCCATTGGTGCATTCCACATAGACTTCAAATGGACCAACTCATTTGGTCCTTAGACTTCCTTCCATCAATTTGAACCTTGAATGGTACAAAAACACTTGCTGTCCTGGGAAGTATCTCTTTCTTCTAATCACTTGATCATGAAGCCTCCTCATCTTTTCCTTGTAAAGCACAACATTATCATAGGCTTCCATTCTCATTTCTTCCAGCTCCTGAATCTGAAATTTTCTGAAATGCCCAGCTGCATCTTTATCCATGTTCAGCTTTTGAAGTGCCCATCGTGCTTTGTGTTCCAGCTCGACTGGCAGATGACAATACTTCCCAACTGGCAATCGGTATGGGGACATCCCAATTGTAGTCTTGAACGCAGTCTGGTATGCCCACAAGGCATCATCCAAATGAACACTCTAGTCCTTCCGACTTGGATTCACTACCTTCCCAAGGATGGCTTTAATTTCTCGATTTGAGACTTCAGCTTGGCCATTCCCTTGTGGATGATAGGCTGTTGTGACTCTATGATTTACTCCATACTTTTTCAATAGCCTCTCCATCATTTGGTTGCAAAAATGGGTTCCTTGATCACTGATGATGGACCTGGGCACACCAAACCGGCTAAAAATGTGGGATTTTAGAAATGCGGTGACTACCCTCGCATCATTGGTAGGAGTGGCCTTTGCCTTCACCCATTTGGACACATAATCAACTGCTAGTGTAATAGTTCCCCTTGGAATTTGCAAGGGGTCCCATGAAATCCATTCCTCAAACATCGAAAATTTCCACTGGTATGATAGGCGTCATGGGCTCTCGAAAATTTCCACTGAGTACAAATGCTCATTAGGAAAATGATCCGTAATGGGCATCTCATTGCTTTTTTCATTCAGCACTCAGCTCAGGTGGTTGGCTACCAAGTTCTGTGCCTCACTCTTATCCTTTATCTCGATATCAAACTCCTGCAAGAGCAGGATCTATCTAATTAGTCTCGGCTTCATCTCCTTCTTGGCCATCAAGTGCCTCAGGGCACCGTGATCTGTGTAAACAATGCTCTTTGCTCCCAAGAGATAAGACCGAAACTTCTCGAATGCAAACACTACTGCCAATAGCTCTTTTTCAGTAGTGGTGTAATTACACTGTGCCCCATTCAGAGTTTTGGAGGCATAGTAAATTACATGGCTTTCTTTTCATCTTTTCTGACCCAATACAGCGCCCACAATGTATCCACTGGCGTCACACATAATCTCAAAGGGCATTCTCCAGTCTGGTGGTTGAATGACTGGTGCCGTGACCAGTTGCTTCTTCAGAAAATTGAATGTCTTCTTACACTCTTCATCGAATTCAAAGGGAACATCTTGTTGCAATAAGTAAGTAATAGGCTGGGCAATTTTCGCAAAATCTTTGATAAACCTCCTATAAAATCCAGCGTGCCCCAGAAATCCTCTCACTTGCTTCACCGAAGTGGGATATGACAATTTTTCTATTATATCCACTTTGGCTTTATCGACCTCAATGCCCCTCTCAGAAATCACATGGCCCAGTACAATGCCCTCTTTGACCATAAAATAGCATTTTTCATAGTTCAACACTAGGCATTTGTCCACACAACGCTGCAACACCTTCTCCAGATTATCTAAACATCGATCAAAGAAGCTTCCATATACCGTGAAGTCGTCCATGAACATTTCAATGCAGTTCTCGAGCAAATCAGAGAATATGCAAATCATACACCGCTGAAATGTGCCAGGAGCATTGCAGAGGCCAAAGGTAATTCTGCGATAAGCAAATGTGCCGAATGGGCACGTAAATATTGTTTTCTCCTGGTCCTCTTGACTCACTGCAATCTGCATGTATCCTGAGAATCCGTCCAAGAAATAAAAAACTTGTTTCCTACGAGTCTCTCCAGCATCTGGTCAATGAACGGAAGTGGGAAATGATCCTTCCGCGTGACTGTGTTCAGCTTCCGGTAGTCAATGCAAACTCTCCAGCCAGTTTGCAGTCGTGTGGGCACAAGCTCTCCCTTCTCATTTTTCACTACTTGAATGCCCGACTTCTTGGGCACAACATGAATTGGACTGACCCACTTGCTATCTGAAATAGGGTATATAATGCCCTGGTCCAATAGCTTGATAATCTCCTTTAGCACCACATCCTTCATCACTGGATTGAGCTTTCTTTGTGGATCACAAACGGGCTTTACATCATCTTCCTACAGAATCTTGTGCATGCAAATCGCTGGGCTAATGCCCTTTATATCTGCCAAGGTCCATCCGAGTGCCTCATTGTACAATCTCAACAATCTCAAAAGGCGGTTCTCATCAGCTTGATTTAACCCCGCACTTATGATTACAGGGAGAGTCTCATTATCCCCCAAATAGGCATACTTCAAATGCCTTGGTAATGCCTTCAATTCCAGCGTGGGCGCTTTGATAATAGAAGGCATCATCTTATCATCATTTCTTCGAATGGGCACATCATAATCCACACAGCCGTATGGCATTTCTTCTAATGAATATAGCATCATAATCCCTTCATCGATGTCATCATTTTCATCCAGGGTATCTTGGTCAGTCAGTCCAACCCATAATGCCCATTCCAATGGATCTTTATTGCTCATCATGGATAGGGTAGATCGACTTGGGTGACGGAAGGTATTCACAAAACTGTAATTCTCTGTATCTGGGGGTGCTTTAATGCTTCAAATATGTTGAACGTCACTGTTTCCCTATCAAATTCACACGTTAGCGTGCCCTTATCCACATCAATCTTAGTCCGAGCTGTCTTCATGAAAGGTCTTCCCAGCAATAATACTGAAGAATTCGAAGTCGTTGTACCCATATCAAGCACATAAAAATCTGTGGGAAAATAAGCTCGTCCACTTTGACCAATACATCTTCAATGAGGCCTTCTAGATAAACATTAGACCTGTCAGCAAGCTGAATGACCACACGGGTTTCCTTTAGAGGTCCAATCTTTAATTCTTTAAAGACCGACAGGGGCATTACGTTGATCGATGCCCCCAAATCCAGCATGGCCTTCTCCACTTTCTTGTTCCCTATGATACAAGGAATCATGAACATCCTTGGATCATCACATTTCTTAGGTAATTTTTTCTGTATCACAGCCGATACATTCTCCCCAACTAAGAACCTTGCATCGTCATTGAATCGCACCTTTCTGGTACAAAGCTCCTTCAGAAACCGGGCATACCACAACACTTGTTTGATTACCTCAATTAGTGGAATATTAATTTCCACTTTGCTGAATACTTTTAGCATCTTCCTGGTTTCTTCTCCTTTTCTATTTTGTGCCAATCTCTTTGGAAATGGAGGCTTCCGTTTTACTGGAATGAGCACTTTAGCAAGCTGCTTAACTTCTAGAATGGGTACAGTGTCCTCCTGTTCAGCTTCTTATGTCTCGTCCTCTGTGGGAATTTTTTCCACTTCTTTCTCTAAGGGCACATTATTCTCCTCTTCTACTGGCCTGACCATCTCCGGAAGTTTTTTTCCACTCCTTAGAGCCACTGCATTCACCTGCTCTCTCGGGTTCTCAACCTGAGAAGGTAACTTCCCATTTTTCTCCTCCATCTTGTGCATGACTTGAGCTAACTGATTGATTTGCTTGCTCATATACGAGAGACCAGCTCGAGTCTCTTGCTTAAACTTTTCATTCTCCTTAGCCATGGTAAACAGAAGATCTTCTAGCCTTTGCTTCCTTTTCTCCTCTAGTGGTGGTAATGGGCGTACAGGATGCTCATCCTCTGGTCTTCTCCATCTGAAATTTTCATGGTCTCTCCAGCCAGGATTATAAGTCTGGGAATGAGGATCATATCTTCTGGAATGTCCATTCTGACCACCTACAGTCTTCACTTCTTCCACTTCATCTTGTAGAGTAGGGCATTCATCAGTGAAATGAGATATGCTCTTGTATACTCCACAAGGTCTGGGCTTCTTCACCATACTTACACCGGAAAAGATTTTTCGATCTTGTCGCACAATCTATCAATCCTACTATCCTGGTCCGGTGCCCTTTCTGATTCGCTTACAACCAGAATGCCCTCTCCACCGAAGTCTCGGTTGTCTTCAGCCATTTTTGTGAGAATTCTGAATGCTTCAACATGCTATTTGTTCAAAATAGATCCTTCACATGAGGCATTCACTATCTTTCTCTCATGTGGTCTCAATCCTCTGACAAAATACTGAATCAAGTTGTGTTCAGTAATCTGGTGCTGTGGGCATTTCGCTAGCATCGCCTGGAATCTTCCCCAGTAGTCATAGAAACTTTCGTTAGTTCCCATCTTCAGGCTCCCCATCCTTCTTCTCATTTCTTGCACTCTGGATGCTGGGAAATATTTCTCCAAAAACTTCTACTGAAGTTGTCTCCATGTGGTCACAGCGCTAGTGGGTAATGTGTACAACCAGTCCCGTGCCCTATCCTGAAGGGTGAAAGGGAACGAGACCAACCGCACATACTCCTCTCGTCTATAGTCGGATGGTTGAGTTTGGCAAACCATCTCAAAATCTTGCAAATTCCTTTATGGATCCTCACCGGGCATTCCATGGAACTTCGGCAAGATTTGGATAAAGTTTGCATGAATATCTCAGTTTTGAGTCACAGCTGGGAGTGTAATGTCCATCGGGCACAGATTCATGTTGGCCAGGAAAACTAACTACCATAAAGTCCTATTATCATCTGTATTGCCATTCACGGCATTTCTATTTGTGGCCATGTTGATGTTGTGGTCGTTCTCAAACTGTCCTTCCTCCTCGTGCCCTTCGTCTCATTGATCTTCTTGATCTTTTGATGGTGGTGTGGGCTCACGAGGTCTATTTGCGGCTTAGCGTGCCCTCTTCGCTGTTGCCCTGTTTTTTCTCGAAGTCTTTTCTATCTCCGGACCGTACAATAGAGTCTCCTCTGAAGAGCCATTGGGCATCAACTTCTAGGCTCACCAATTGTGGAAGATAAAATCACTAGAAACCAGCTCCCCGACAACGGCGCCAATTTTGACGCGCGGTCGTTTCGCGCTCAAAAATAATTTATAACTCCTGTATCCACAGCGAGCGTAGCCAGCTAATGAGTATGGGTCAATCCCACAGAGAGCTGTCGTGATTCCACCTTCAAGTAACCAATCATAAAAAGGTGTTTGGTTTGTTGTCACTACTAGAAATTAAATCTGCAAAAGAAAGTGAAGGAAGTATCAAATAACAAAGGTTCTGGCGTTTGAACTTGAATTTGGTCTAAATATATATTAACTCGATCATGGGCACACTAATTTTCATACATGATAAATCATCTAGTTATGGAGACCGAATTCCTCTCTGCGTCTCCTCATTCATCTTTTCATTATAGACTTAAAAGCAATTCCTCGTCAATTAAATCCCTAATCAGTCATCCACCCCCCGGTTCCCCAAAGAGATGTAAGTGAACAAACAGCAGTGTGCCCTAGATGAACCCAGATTTGTTGTGTTTACCGATTCCTCGTCTACACACAACAACCTATTGATTCTCTTATTACTATATGAACCAACACATAGTCACGATTCACCAATTCAATTAATAGTGGTGTGCCCTCTTTACCTAACGAGTGATCAGCCACATTGGGTATTTCAGACACACACCCACGTGGAACAAGGCACAAGAATCAACAGAAATCTATCATGCATTACTATGCCCATTTTAGCCTCACGAGTCCAGATTTATATTCAAACCATTTTCGTTGTTCAAACACCAGAATTAAAAGTCTTGCCAAGCATGCTAGACATAATTAAAATTGCTGAAATGAAAGACATAATTGTAAAGAAAACTTACTGAATTTAATTTGCAAAAATACTCAACATAAACTTTGAGTTTGAAAGCATAATCCTATGTCCCAAAAGCTTAAGGGCAATGGATTATTTCTTACTACAAAGCAGCGTATGAAAATTTAAAATGCAGGAAAGTAAAAGTGTAGTAATGTTTCTGACTGCCCAAGCTTGTGTTTCCAGAATTAAAAGAAGCTTATATAGTTACATTTCCGAATCAGAGATCCCCCAACAAGCTGGGGTCTTCACTGGATTTCCGGAACTGGCGTGCCCTCTCTGATCTGACTGGATAAGCATAAGTTGACCAAATCCCTATTTTTTAGGGATTGGGCTTATCTCTTCTTTGCAACGCCTCTAAGAGTCCAGTCTTCCACCAACTCTTCTTCGGATAATGTAGCTATCCTTCTCGTCTCTCTTTTCAAACTGATCCCAAGTTTCTCGTACTCACCCTAGCTCAACCCATTGTTGTCAAGTCTGCATGAGCAAAGTGGGCACGACATCTTACATTCAGCCTCATCCATCTCTGATATGCCCATTCCGCCACCCAAATATAGGATAAATGCTAAAAGAAGTCCCCCTGTGCCTCTGACTGAATCTTTAGCTTGGATTGTGCTTGAGTAACTAGTTATAAAATGCCCCTTTCGCCAGACTTGACCTCCGCAATGCCCTATGACCTCATCTTGGTTCTTTTTGACTCAAAACACACTAAAAATGACATTTATAACGAACAAAATGCCCATAAAAATACGAAATAAATGGACTTATCACTTCCTATACCAATGTGGTAGGGGAACCTTCCTTCTGCTTGAGTGACAGCAACTCTGTGCTTTGTTGGCATCCAGTTGTGAATCATGATGTGAAATAAAGGACAATATTTCTGAGATAGCTTTGGAGTTGGAATTATATGCGGAGTAGAGGGCTATTTGGTATAGATGCCCTGGGCCAATTCTCCAAAAACTATTCCCTAGTCATCTATCTCTTCCCACCCTCCCTCAATAGTACAACCTAAGAACTCATTGATGAGTTATGGAGAGAAGTTCAACATTTCTTCACAAACAAAAACTTTATGAAAATCCTCTGAATTAGGATCATCAACTTCCTTTGTCAAATTATAATAGAATTCAGAAATAACAAAGAGAACAAACTCACATATCCAATATAAAGTTTCCAATAACCTGGTTTTTTCCAACAGTGGGTATATGCCAGTGGCAAGCAATGTGTCCTTATCTACCTTCTTTTCAGCAATCAAGGACATTTTCTTCACCTTTATCCCACAATTCAACATGCTTTGTAGACTAAAATAAAGCATGTTTAGAAATATTTGGCAAGTGAATAATCTATTTATGATGACCAACATCATGTTCACTAGACTCTGTTTGAATATCTTCAGGTACATCAATGGGTGGTGCAATTTTCTTGGCCTTCTTGGAAGGACCATCACCAGCTTCAAACTTCTTCCTCTTCTTAGTTAGGATTGAAGGTGGTGGTGTTACAACAGCTTTGCTTCAGGTGACAGATGTAATACCCCAATCCCATGAGAACAAGAATTAAGGGATCGGTGCATTATTAGGGGAAAGAAGAATGGGTTGTTACACTAAGCTTGCAGAATAAGAGATCTTAATTATATACTTAAGACTAATAGATTATGCTTTTCAGAAATTTCGGCAGCATAATCTCTATAACTGGAGCAAATCTAAGTTTTTACACGTATTATAAGAGGGATGATTTAGCTTAGAAGACCATCACAAAGAAAATATGATTCAGATAGATAGCAAGACCAGTTCATCTGATCACAAACTGAAAATTTATTTTGATTATGAACAACAGGGCTTCATCCCTGGCAAAAGATACGGAACACTATTCAAAGCCCAACAAAAATCATAACATACTACATGTTATGGGGCTAGATATTTAGAGTTACAACGAAAACATAATACACTATTTGATAAGCAAGATAAAAGAACCATATATGAAGAACATCATAACGAAAATACAAAGGAAGCCCAACCAACCCACTGCATCCATATTCACCACCACTGCCAACATCATCAACCTGAAAATATTTGAAAATATTTAGGCGTTTCTACTAATGTACTCAGCGGATGAAGAGTTTTATAAAGCATTTGATAACTCATTTGAACAAACATATCTATTCAACTGTAAACTATAGCAGAACGTTTAAAAGGTAAAACTATTCGGTATAAGTCGAACCTTCTTTTGTTGGGTTTTTTGACGCCACATAATCTATTTGGATGCCATTATTTCTAAACTCATGTGAATCATAATTTTATGTATGATATTAATTTTCCTATGTTAAATGAACATGCGAGTTCAATTTCGAATCCATTGCAACAGAATAAAATAAAATCAATCAAAATCAGTATTTAAAAAGGCTGTCGGGTTTATTACAGGATCAAAAGTCTAATCCCGTTGTTAATGGAGAACACAAGCACGGTGAATTACTTTTACATGGTGTTTGAAATTTTCATATCACCAATAATCTACTTCTCGATCTTCACGAACCTTGTCTAGATATAGGGTGGGCTACAAAGTACTAAACTATATGGAAATCCTAAGAATCAAGAAAGCATGAAGAGGGACTGTATTTTTATGAGTAATTTTCGAGGCTCTCCTCCCTTATTATAATGGAGGGGGCGAAAATTTCATTTCCAAACCCTAAGAGATTTGTGCCCCTAACTCTAGTTCTATTCTCAGTCCATTATGATTATATTGGACTACAATAGGAATTTAGAAGAATATTAAATTGGCATACTAATTTATTTCATTTTTAATATCCATAACAAGAATATAAATAAATAAATTAAGTATTGTTTTTATTCAACTAAAGAAATAACACTGACCTACCAATTTAATACATATTTATGAATATGCTTTCTCCTTTAGTTCAACCATTCCCCATGTTTAAGATATAATGTCTATTAATTGTAATTAATTACGTAAGCTTCTAAAAGATATAATTTAATTAATATCTTATTCTGAGAGTAGTACCACACGACTTCCATATCATGTAAGAATAAATTAATATTGGGCACTGTAAGGGAAAAGTTAGGTATGTTTGAGATCTCTCTCTCTACCTTCTCTATAGGGTTCATACCGCCGCTATGTCTCTCTCTGAAGAAGCTTCGCCCATTCCACTCTTAGGCAAGCTAAATTTTACCAAATCCTTTATTGAATTGAAGTTTAAACATAGGATTGTTATTCCAATCACTTGCTAAACACTACGTTATAGCGACAACAACATCTTATAACCCTAAAATCACCAAAAATTTAAAACTAGGAATTGTGGGTAACTTATTTGCGGGGGCCTCTCTGGTGCGCCGTTGAATCTCACCATTACTACCAGAGGACTGTAGAGCTTCCACTTCACCCCTGGGGAGTTAAATGTGATGTGCTCTCGAAGGATAATCATCGGCTAGACTGTTGTGGCAAACGTGCAAAGACGATAAGGGTCTAACATTCTCACCGTGAAATAGAGACCTACACTAAGTAGCATTACCTGAGTCCTTAGGAACACCATAGGATAACAAGTACCAGTGAACCCCATCTCTCCTTTCAAGTGCACTGCAAGTATCATGATCAACTCTTATGGGATTCATTGGGATTGTGTTTACTGTACCTATAAGCTCATACTAACTGCTTGTCGTGTGTGAGTTTTCATTCTGAATTTATATCTACTCACATTAGCCCCTTGGTTAGAATGGCCATAATGGAATTTCCTTCTCTGGATGAAAATATTATAATATCTATAGAGATTAATAACCTATCAGTATTAGAGGAAAGTGACACTAGGGGCCTTGATGGTAAGGGACAACCTACTAGTACTATGCAGGACCAAAACCATAAGAAGGTCATATACATCACCCTCCCATCATTAGAGAAACTCAAACTACTTTTTTATGAAGAGTGTGTCAGAGATGATCCCCATGAACTATTGTGCTTATCTATCTTCAAGATGAAGAGTTCTCGAGGCCTGCTGCTGAAAAGAATCAATCTCTTCATATCCTTGCTGAAACAACAGTCAAGGAGAGAGAAGACACTCAAATAAAGGGAGGTTGTCTCAGCACAACAAATCACATAGAAAAGCAAACATCAGTTGTTGTTCATAAAAAAGAGCCAGACATAGAAGAAGAGGAGAAAGAGGAGGAGGAAGAAGAAGAAGAAGAAGAAGGTGGAAATGTTGATGATGAAACAGTTATAGATGCATGAGGGGAAGAAAAAGAAGCAGAAGAGGAAAAGAAGAAGAAGAAGAAGAAAAAGAAGAAGAAGAAGAAGACTTTGAGTCTGCACAGTCTAATGCAGATAAGTCTGATTGAAGCTGATGATCTGCTGACTGATACTCATTTGCCTATAATCTGTAAGAAAATAGGGGGAGTATTAGTTTTTCAAAATTTGTTAAATCTTTTTTCCCTGATCTATATTCAAAGACTCCTTGGCTGAGTCTTAGATTTTTTGTGAAGCTCTCTACATTGAGCTTCAAATATGATGTAATTTTTTTAATAATTGCCCCATCATCATTACATCATTCTGCACTCCTCTATCTTTGATATTTTTGTCTTTATCATTGATCTGCTAATGATCTTCTAAAATGCTCTGATAAAAATAAAAAAGAAAAATATGAAAAGAAAAGAAAAAGAAATAAAACAAAGCTGAAGTTCATTACAAGGTTCGTGAAGATCTAGGTGAACATCCCTGCTGCTGCTGAAGACAATCAAGAAAATATAAATGAGTTGCACCTGGAAAAATAAAGAAGCTAATTTGCCAACATATAAAGATAAATGGGGAGATTATTAGTACCATACATGACACCAATCATGGAAGCTTGGTTTAGATTGATTCAAAGTGTCACTGTACTATGGTTGTTTAAGAGCTCTACATTGCTCTTGTTATAAGTGATTGATTGTCATTCATGTTTATGGCAATTGATAAATTACTTCAATATTTGGTTTTTCCAAGTACATTACCATTGTTATGGATAATGTTCACACCAATGTATATGAATGTGATTTGAACTTCCTATAGACAGCTCAAAGTGAGGAGTTTGGATTGAGCTGAAAAGAAGACTGTTGTGCATCATGCCACAATTGAGATTATTCAACATGATGAGTACTGCCAGCTAGCTTGAGTGATAGCCTGAAAGTCAACTTATGAACATACAAAAGATTCAACTGTGCTACCTGATGTGGAGATTCAAGATCAACAATGTACATTGCAAAATACATGAACGTCTACAATGAAGAGAAGACTCAAAAGATCAACAATGTTCAAATTATTCTTCCAAGATGGATGAAGCTGTTCAAGGTTTACAACCAAGGGGAGATTGAGAGATCTATCTAGAAGCTGCCATATTTAACTGAAGAGATCAAGACTGAAGTCAAAGGCAGATTCCTAAAGATGGAAGAAATCCTAGCATGGATCAAACTTGATCTCAGTTCCAAATAAAGCAAGTTTCCTTGTTTGTTTCCAAATCAGATTAGGTCATTTGTTTTCATGTTTAGGCTATCTTGTCTTCTATAAATAGCCTGGGATATAGACATGTTAGGACAGACACATATACACCGAATAGAAGCACTGCACAAGAATAGTTTTAAAAGCTCTAACTGTTTTGAGCCATATAGTTACGGTTGTGTCTTAGACTAGAGAATAGTGTTCTAGTCATCATGTATTGAAACACACTTGTTCGTACACTATCAAAAGATGTCTCGGGATAGATTTCTTATGGGAACTAGATAGGATGGACATCTAGGTTGTGAGGGGATCTCACGATTCCTCAGTGGAAGAGGGTGTACACATAGAACATGTTTTGAGTGACGGAAGGTCAGCATCGTGTAAAATCCTAAGTAAACGTGACACCAGAGTAGTGAATTATTTTTCACGGACTTGACAAGTCCTCTGATGTAGATCGATTGATCGAACATGATTACCAAACCTTTGTATGCTTTACTTTCTGCAAAGAACTTAACATTCACAATAACATTCTCTAACTTTATTGTGAACATCCCTATAACATTCAACAACTTTTGTGTGAACGTTGTGCAGATAGATACTTCTCACACGGGTGTGCAATTTCAGAATGATTTGAGTAATTGAATTATGTTTTCCATTCATTATTGACATTTAATTTCCTCGTTTTGATTTCTCCTATGTATGTTGATGGTCACAACATGTGTATGCAAACTAATTAATTGGAACAATCTCACCCGTGACTGATTAATTTAGTGGGATAAAATAAAAGAATCAATTTATGTGATGTTTGGAAGAACTGACCAAGTGAACAAGTATTGCATAGGAATTTAAATCCAAGGAACTTGATTATGAGTGGCGACGTGTGCGAAAAATCGACCTAGTGACATGCATGTTCATCATTTCTATGTTATGACTTGTGTTCGTGAGAACAGTCTAATAGCAAATTGGTGATTTTCCACCATTAATGAATTAAAGAAGGTTAAATAATCAACCAATCAATCTAAGATCCACTGTATGAACATTTCCTCGGAATCCTCCGTTCCTATTATTTACCAAGTTATTTGATATTCACCTTAGTTGTGTTTTTTACTTCATTCCCTCTTCATTTGAATTTGAGAGTCTAGATATTGATAAGGTGCCTGTGATTTAGTTTTTTCGAGTTTCAATCCTTGTGGGATACAATATTCTTGATCACTATATATTGCAATTACACCGTGCACTTATGGTCACTTATTTGTTAATAAATAATGTGCCAAATTTTTGACAATGTTGTTGGGGACTGAAAGATTAAATTGCTTCATTAGTTTTGATATTAAGTTAGTAGGCTAGATATTTTTATTTTATTTTTAGTATTTTAATTTGTAAAAAAAATGGAGAAATTAAAAAGTGAAAAAAAAACTAAAAAAAAAAAAAGGAAAAGAGGGAATGGGAGGGGGAGGAGGATGGGAGGCCACTGAAAAGAAAAAATAAGAGTGAACCCACCTCATAAATCAAATAGAAATTCGTCTAATTGAACATATGCGTTGGACGGTTTCGAAGGATTGTGCCTCATTGTATTTAATACATTTCTACCTAGACCTGCAACATTTATATATCCCACTGACAATAATTTAACTAGCAAAAAAGTCTTTCTTCATGCATTAAAAAGTCTTTCTTTCCGACATACACATAAAATCTATTCAAGTGTTCATTATGATTTAAAACCTCATTTGCTTAGTTCAAAATTCTAGTCCCCCGTTCATTGAATAAGTGTCATTCTAATATTTTAATTTTATTTCAGTAAATATACGATTTAAGACAAAAAATTCGTATTTTTCCACATTTATCCTCATTTAATGTATTCACACAAGAATGTATTAGATAATTTAATTAATTTATTAATTTGTGTTTATTCATCCAAAATGACATTTAAATGAAAATAGAGGGAGTATAATTCATTATGGAAAATTCAACCAAACATGGGCCGTTTATCATGATTTATTGATTTGAGCTTAATTTAATTTATTAGGATTTGTGGCCATTTAATCTTCCATTATATTTATAGGCTCTAAGTATGTACGTCAATATTTAAACGTAATTTTGAGGTACCCCACATAAAACTTTGTCCTTTTTAATATAACTAATTAATTATAACATAAATGATCCAATATTTTAATAATTACAATTTAATTCATAATGTTTAAATATTTTAACATAAATAATTAAATATTTTAATAATTACTATTTAATTCACAATGCTTAAACACTTTAACATAAATTAATGACCTGACCTTTTTGGCTTGCCAAAAAATGATCAAAATTATATTTTTGCCAAAAACATTGAGTTATTTTTTTAGAACGTCCAACTATTGTGAATTCTTTGTAACTAATTAAAACATTAAAACATCCAAACATTAAGAATTAATTTGTAATTATTAAAATATTAAATTATTTTTATTAAAAATTTTAAATGTTGGGAATAAAATCGTCATTAAATCTAATATAAATATAGTTTGGAAAAATAAAGTTAAAACTGTACAAATTCGAGACCATACAGTGTTATTTCAAATTAATGTATCACAACAAATCACTATGATTAAGTACGAATTTTATTTTGGAGATTAGTCAATCATTTTCATGTGTATTTTGGACATCAAACAGCTGGTTTTCTGGTCCACTTCGAAGAAAAATAGAACTAGATTGTGACAAAATTTTCTTAGTACAGTTTGTATATTACCTCCTTGGACTGGCATCTCCTGTTGTCTGCAGCCTAGCTCTTTAATTAATTAACTTCGGAAAAAACTAAAAATAAAATCCTTGCTAAATTTAAATATTAGGTAATTATATTGGGTGTATACCGATCCTAGCTAAGGAAATCCGACATTATTAATAATATAATATCAAATGAATTGAATATTATTACCCACGATCAAATAAAACGAAAAAATAAAACCAAAATTAAAGTACCAAATTAAGAACCCATCAAACTGGTAATATAATCGATTTTTGTTTACACTTTATACGGAATATTATTTTTATTAAAATAGAATTGAAGCTCATTTTAATTTAATGAAATGTGTACATGTCGAATAAAAACAAGCTAGAGATCTAAGTTGAATTGAGACATGACTGATTTCTACCATGTGCTTCCTACAATTATGATTCTAAAATATGGGAAATTTGAGGATACATAGCTATTTATTAATATAAGATGGAGTCGTCAAAGCAGTTCCCCTATTCAAAGGTTGCATTAAATTGATATGTTTGGGTTTGTCAGATGATCACTAATTAATTAATCTAGTCATATTTTGGTTAATCACTTAGTATATTGGTTAAGCTCTCATTACTTTACACTGGATTTTCTATATGGGTTTTGATAAGGCTCCCATCCTCTGAGTTATCGCCACGTGATATCTGGGACGACTTTTAGGTTTGTCACATTCTTTTTTCTTTTATTTATATTATTTATACAATTCATTAAGGTTAATCACTGGCATGCATGGGAAAATTCTAAAGATGGCTGGATCAGCTTTATTTACATATCATGTTCTATCATAATCACCTCTGCTCTGCTAGCTGCATGTATATATATATATATATATAGGTGTAATGATCTTGTAAATATGCTGTTTCTAAGTCAAAATATGACAATGTACACTGAGTGTGTGTGGGGGCTAAATTAGGAAGTATTTGCTGTATTCTTTTCTTTTATTGGGGGCTCGTAATTATTTTTAATATTTTTTATCAACAACTGTTAACTAAGGTGGATTCAATTATTATAATTTATATGTATTCTACTGTTAGCTATTTAGTCTTTAGTAGTTAATTAATAATTGGGGTTTTGATTGCTCTTATCTCACATATGGTTTAATTTATGATTTTTTAAATTCTTGATAGTTAATAAATATTGTTTTTAACTGTAATTATTTCCTTTAATTTTGATTTTACAATCATTTGAATTTTTATTCAATACTTATTAATATTTAGAGAAACATAAAATTATTATATAGTGCTTCAATTGTAGGCACCTTAAATATAAAAGGATTGTTAATCAATATCAAAGAATATAAAGTAAGGGTATAAATGAAAGAAAATGAAAATTTAATGCACATTTAATAAAGAAAGTATTGGACGTACTATAATTTTGGGACGAACAAAAAAAAAAGAGAGAACAATTATTGGACGAATGAAGTAATAATTATAACCGATCGATCATATGCACCCGGATGATTCACATGTACATATTTAAAGGAAAAACATATAGAATGCAATTTCGAGATAGAGAGAATCCCAAGTACTCTGCCCTAAAAGCCAAAATTAAAAGACTAAAAATTTGGAGCTAGACTTGTTGAATTGATAAAACAGCAACTTTGGGCATGTGCCCAAAGATAAAAAGAGGGCACATGAATTCGATCAGCTTTTGATCCTAATTTTAGTGTTGTAAAAAAACCCAAAAAGAGTATTTATTTGGACCCCTCTCTATCTCCACTAAAATGAATTCAAAAGTTGGAATCATTCTCTTTCACAGTTTGCACTTTGCAGATATAGCTGAGATTTTATACTGAATGCAAGACAACAACACATTCATCCATTGCCCCCCATAGCCCACGCATGCACCACACCTCTCTTCTTTCGTCACTCGAGATCCATCTTTTATTTTATACTTCGTTCTGATTTCTTATTATACATGAACATCGATCCATATATATATATACACATGATATGAACTCGTCAACTTTTCTGAAAAAGAGGTATATTGATTGAAATTTACTTATCCATGTGCATGTGTTTTCAACTTACCGCATACATATGTTCATGATAATTAATGATAGGATCGGAAACAAGAACAGATAAAAGAAAACAGTAAAATACGCACGAGATTGGTAATCCAATTTGGTTAATAATCCTATTATTGGGGACTTCGACCAAACTTGAATATTCGTCCACTACTCCTTCGTGAAAATATTTAGGAAACATATACATACAAAAAGCCCTCATTATGCCGCCCTTTCTTACAACACGAACTCTTTTGCGAACGAAAGTTGTGAGATGCCCTCACAATCGTGAACACTAGACTCCCTCTAGCTACTCACGACTTCAACTTGCAATCTCTCCCGAAATCACAAACAAAACAAATTAAAAATCTCTCATGTGTTTCTCACATGAAAACACTCAAAACTAGACGTTGAACAGTTTAATGAACAACTTTTAGCTATTACAAAACTCACAAACCACGACTTTGAAATAATAAGCTTAGAGAATCAATATAATTCGCACACTGATTATGAGAAAAATTGGCCTTCTTATACTTCTTCACTTCAAGTTGACCTGACCTCCAATCTATGTCTACTTGGAAGGTAATTTAAGATTTGTGATTCTTTCCATGTTAGTGTAGATATTTTCCATGTAGTTGAGGGTTAAATCAGCACTGCATCTACTCCATAAGGCAGTCAAACAATTGATCATTGCTTGCCAAACAAATCCACGCATGATCTTTCTTCTACAAGAAAACTGCCATATATAAACTATTCAAGGACAGTTCTGGAACATCAGATGGAATAATCACAACTTATTCCTTTCTTCGCATGGTAGAATCAACACACCATATTAGGAACCAATCATCAAACACTTTGTTGAACATAAATTTCCAAAACAAACTTGTGCTAAGTAAGGGCACTAATAATCTTCCTCTTTGGCATTTATGGAAGACAATAATCACTAATCTACATAACTCATGAATAAACACGCAGATTATATATATATATATGTGTGTGTGTGTGTGTGTATTTCAAATGAAGAGATATAAAGGTAATTGTCAAGCACAGTTACTGGAACTCTCTCTGGAACGAAGCTCGGGGTTGGCAAAATCGTGAGCACAATCACCAATCTCAACTACATAGGATGGTCAAATAATACTTCCAGACCATCAGACAATTAAAAATGGGAGAAAACACAAACTCCCTCATAATACAACACCACCAAGTAAACATCATCTTCAAACTCAACGGCACCAAGTCAACATCATCTTCAAACTTTAAACTCCCCATATCAACGTGTCTTCCCACTTTCATCTTCTTCCCCTTAGTGACTTCAATAAATGACAAGAATTACGTCGAAGGTGCCACATCATGCACACATCATCATGCATGGATCGTAGTCTTCTATGTCTAAGTCTCTACCTACTACAGCTTCACCAATATCTCTTAATAGGCTCGCAAACCCATGCACAGTTTCTGTGCCTGTAAAATATGAACACTTTTGGGAATAAATTTTTTTAGTCGACATGTTCAATTTTTGTAGGAACATCTATAGAATCTTGAACTACTAGGTCAGCCATTGTCGTTGCTTTAATTTGAGAAGTATCAACTTTATTATTGATAAACATGGATTTTTCATGTATTTTGAGGTATTTTTGGATGATAGTTTTTGTCCATTGCATGCATATATTGAAAAGTTGCGCTTAGTTTTCCAAATGTTGTGTAGTGTCATGTTTTTGCTCATTGTGAAGGGATTTAGTGCCAATTATTATATGAAATTTAAATGAGCTTGGAAAGTACCTAAGAAGATAGAGGATCGAGTTGGGGTCATTCTGTAACTTGAATCGGATCAATCGGAAAAGAAACGAGCGAGATCGAAGCAAAACAGCGGAGCCTATCAGGAGGCATGCAAGCTGGCACGGACCGTGCTGCAAACGAAACGGCCCGTGCCATGACGCAAACAAGTTTTAGAGGCTCGGTACTGATGGCACAGTCCATGCTAATCACGGCACGGACCGTGCCCCATGACGTAACCCTTGAGGTGTGTTTTGTCCAATGGCAAGGACCGTGCGCCCCTTGGCACGACCGTGCCTCCTGTTCCGGAAATTTTGGACTTCTTTTCTTACTCAGACTCTGTATTCCTCAACTATTTAAGGCTCTGCTTTGCACAATTTTTGGGATGACTTTTATCATTACTTTAGAGTTTCAATTTTATTTTACATTCAAGAAACCTCCGTGGATTTTCAGACATGAAGGATTGAAGTTTTATTTAACAAATCATCATTATGGTTCTTTTAATCTTTTGTAATTTCATATTATGCTTATGATTATTATTATTTCTGTTATTTCCGTTGTTTCAATTATGAGTGAGTAGTTTTATTATTAATTCTAGGGTTTGCAAACATGTTGAATCTATGTGTTTAATTTAATTATGTTATTTTTCCCTTCTGATTATTGTGTTCAATTGTTCAAGTGTTGTTATTCTCATGCATGGATTAGTGGCCATAATTGATGCATGCTAGCTAGTTAATTTGAGACCTGGTGGAGATAATTAACTGGTGGGATTAATTGAGCATTTTGATACACGTTCTACGGAATCTGTATGGGGTTTAATCTGTTGATCTATCGGGAGTTAGTAAATTAACCTAGAGATGAAAGTGATAGGTAATTTATTAATCTATTTCAACCTTGAGACCTGACGGAGATAGGTAGGTATATTTCTGATTCTTCACCAATAATCAGATTAAAGTGGAAATTATTAGGATTGAATTAATACATAGACGATATATGTGGAATGAATTCCCTAGGATTAATATTCTATTAATTGATTGAGTTTGTTGAGTTGCTTTAATTGATTTTAGTGTGTCTATTTGGTGTTTTTTATTTTCTCTAATTTCGTTTACATTCACATGTAGTTTTAATAGAATCTAAAAATTGGTAGCCTGGATAATAGAGAACTGTTAGCTTAGTACTCAGTGTGGTCATAATTTCAGTCCCTGTGGATACGATACTCGATTCACTTACTATATTGCAGTGACCTGTGTTAGTTGCAGTAAATTACATAATAAATATTGCATCAACTTTTTGGCGCCGTTGCCGGGGACTGTCTTTGATTATACACTAATATTATTACTAAAAGCAATTTATTATTTCATGTAAAAAAAAATATAAAAAAACAAAGAAAACATATAAGATTTTGGTGGGAATGTGAAAGAGGTGTTCCAATTTATGATGCACAAAATGGATGAGCAAACTAGAGCATGGAGTGTTCCATATACTTTTCTTTTGAATCAAATGTATTAACCACCCACCGAGTATCAATAGTTTGAGAAATATTATCATCAAGTGAGCACGTTGGAAGTTCAGATGGAGCAAATGACCGATAGTGCACCAACTCTTTGGGACACTAATCAAAGATATGAGCCAGAGTTGACCAATTTGGAGGATCTAATGTGTCAGATGGATGTAAATATGATGGCTTTCAATGCTGGATTGGACAAGATAATATATTCTAAAAAGGAGATGGAAAGTTTTTTGATTAGAACTTCACAACATGCCAGTTCAATTCTTTATAATTTGAGCCTCCAACATAAACCAGAGCAATGCAATGTTATCCAAGTGGAAAGTGTTGTATCATTTGAAGATAACTCAGAGGTGCTTATGGTTGAAGAAGAAGAAACTGGGATATCTGTTGAAATTGAAGAGCCTCCCAAAGAGATGGTGCAACCCCAAGGATTAGCTCAAACATTGTCAAAGAAATCACAGAAGCTGCAAGATAAAATTGTGGAATTCAATCATCCACACAGTAAAGAAAAAACGTCTTAGCAGCCTGTCAAGAATGAACAAGCAATGGAATGGTGCACAAGAGTGGAAAAATGCATTGCTTTATTTTTTATAAATAAAAGTAAATTTTCTGTGGAATATACTCATAGAGATGGAACCAAGCTGAAAGCTTAATAGATTTGGAGTATGCAAAAGGAAGAAGAACCATCTGCAAGGTTCTACAATGCCTTTGACGATAGGGTGTCACAATTGTTCTAAACCTCATTGACTATTGAGGTATCATCTAGCTAAAGACGTTAAATAAAGCACTGGATGGGAGGTAATCCATCATTTTTATTGTTTTTTTTTTCTTTTATTTTGTGTCTTGTTTTAGTGTTCTAATATGTAGAAAGGAGTTTTGGAGCACAAAGACAAGTTGAGAAGCTTCATTGCCATTTTAAAACTCTTACCTTCATTTTAGTGCGCGGTGAGTTTGTTCCAAACACATCTTTTATTTAGTCCCTCCAAAATTATTCTCTTTTCAATTGAATAAGTTTGGGGGAGGGAGTAGATATGATATGTTTGACATGTGTATTTTTTTATTTCTTAGCGTCTGTTTTTTGTTGTGTGTTTATTTATTTTAGAGTCGTGTTTAGTGAACTTATTTATTTTAGAGTCGTGTTTAGTGAACTCGTGAGATGCCGATGATGAAAATGAGCATATATGTGAAACCTTGAATGAATTCAACTTCTTATGAGTTGTATAAATCAATGTGCACTTCTGATTTTGAGCTTTAAATTGTCATATCATTGCACAGTTCGTTCTTTGATGAGTGTTTGTCATGCATGCATTTGTGTCTCTAGAACTTGCCATGGTTTCTGATCGAGTTTCTTGAGTATGTAAAAGATTTAGATATGATTTAAGGCCATCCGTTCTTAGCCACATAATTTTCCTAAACACTAACCCAGAAAAATTGACCTTTGCTAGCCAAGTTTGAGCCATAATTACCTTTTATTTATAAACTTGGATGATAGGAGGTTTAGATAGTGAATAAGGGTATCCATTTTGATGAGTAGTGATGATTTGGGAGGAGGAATGGATATGATTTGGTGCTTAAATATTTATTATTCTCATAAGCTAAGAAAAAAAAAGAAAAAAAGAAAAAAAGAAAAAAAGAAAAAAAAGAACGAAAAAGAAAAAAGAAAAAAAGAATGAAGCTAAGCCAAACTTAAATGGATGGCAATTGAGAATTTTTGTCATTTGTTGGCTTAATTGTGTGAATTTTGTAAAGCATAAGAGAATGATGACGTGTATACAAAGTACATGAAAATCGGGAGATTTTGGAGATGATTGGGTAAATTGGAGAAGTTAGAAGATGGATTTTTGTATCCATACTTGGGTTGAAAAAGAAAGAAGGTATTAGTGGTTTGAATTTACATTTGAGTCACTTAGCCAAAATTTCCTAACCTAACCAATGTCCTTACATTACATCCTAAATTAAAGACCCTTTTTATCTTTATTCTTACATGTTCGAGTATTAATGAGTTAGACGATTGGCAAGTATATGGTTGATACTTTTACATTGTATTTGATTCGATGAGAGTACATCTTGCACACTTGAAACATGAGTGATACAATTATCGGTGAGGTTCATGTTTAGATCTATTGAGATTGATTGTGTATATGATTTTAAGAGTTATAGGATTTAGATTTGTTTTTTAAAATATATTTGGATTTGTTCTTGAGGCATTAATGATTGAGTTTACTATGTCCTTCCATGTTTCTTCTCTTAGTATTCTTCTCATTGTTCGAGGACGAATAATGGTTCAAGTTTGGGAGATTTATAAACATGGATTTTTCATGTATTTTGAGGTAATTTTGGATGGTAGTTTTTGTGCATTGCATGCATATATTGAGAAGTTGTGCTTAGTTTTCCATATGTTGTGCAGTGTCACGTTTTTACTCATTTTGAAGGGATTTAGAGCCAATTGTTATATGAAATTCAAATGAGCTTGGAAAGTACCTAGGAAGATAGAGGATCGAGTTGGGGTCATTCTGCAACTTGAATCGAGTCAATCGAACAAGAAATGAGCGAGAACAGAGCAAAACGGCGGAGCGTATCGGGAGACATGCAAGCTGGCATGGACCGTGCTGCAAACGGCACGACCCGTGCCATGAAGAAAACAAGTTTTGGAGGCTCGGTATTGATGGCATGGTCCGTGCTGCTCATGGCACGGACCGTGCCCCATGATGTAACCCTTGCGGCATGTTTTGTCCAACGGCACGGACCGTGCGCCTCTTGGCACGGACCGTGCCGCCTGTTTCAGAAATTTTGGACTTCTTTCCTTACTCGGACTCTGTATTCCTCAACTATTTAAGGCTCTGCTTTGTACAATTTTTGGGATGACTTTTATCATTACTTTAGAGTTCCAATTTTATTTTACATTCAAGAAACCTCTGTGGATTTTCAGATATGAAGAATTGAAGTTTTATTTAACGAATCATCATTATGGTTCCTTTAATCTTTCGCAATTTCATATTATGCTTATGATTATTATTATTTTTGTTATTTCCGTTGTTTCAATTATGAGTAAGTAGTTTTATTATTAATTCTAGGGTTTGCAAGCATGTTGAATATATGTGTTTAATTTAATTCTGCTATTTTTCCCTTCTGATTATTGTGTTCAATTATTCAAGTGTTGTTATTCTCATGCATAGATTAATGGCCATAATTGATGCATGCTAGCTAGTTAATTTGAGACCTGGCGGAGATATTTAACTGGTGGGATTAATTGAGCATTTTAATACACGTTCTACGGAATCTGTAAGGGGTTTAATCTGTTGATCTATCGTGAGTTAGTAAATTAACCTAGAGACGAAAGCGATAGGTAATTTATTAATCTACTTCTACCTTGAGACCTGGCGGAGATACGTAGGTATATTTCTGATTCTTCACCAATAATCGGATTAAAGTGGAAATTATTAGGATTGAATTAATACATAGATGATACATGTGTAATGAATTCCCTAGGATTAATATTCTATTAGTTGATTGAGTTTGTTGAGTTGCTTCAATTGATTTTAGTGTGTCTATTTGGTGTTGTTTATTTTCTCTAATTTCATTTACATTCACGTCTAGTTTTAGTAGAACCTAAAAATTGGTAGCCTGGATAATAGAGAACTGTTAGCTTAATACTAAGTGCGGTCATAATTTCAGTCCCTGTGGATACGATACTCAATTCACTTACTATATTGCAATGACCTGTTTTAGTTGCAGTAGATTGTATAATAAATAGTGCATCAATTATCTATAATATTTCCTGGAACACATTTACTCTTTTTTTCATTGAAAAGGTTCAAAGCATGATTGCCTTGTACTTCAGTCTTTTTCACCGAGACTTTGCAAGTTTTCTTCTTGCTAAATTAGCTTACACTAATATTCTTCAATTTAGCCAAGTACTTGAAATAATGCGGTCTAATATGTCCAACACAGTCACACTAATGACATACGGAGGCAAATGTTTTCTGAGAAATCCTCTAAATTATTCCTGAACATGTTCTTCTATCAGTCTGGATTATTCTGTGATGTGATCTTGAAACTGTCCCAGCATAAATCTGAACCTTCTTCTTACCATTTTCAACCGAGTTCCTCTAAATTTTCCTGCGAAGCTTCTATTCTTGAAAGAAAATATTTCTCCTTCTAATCCTTTGCAGATCATTTATATAACACTTGTAATGAAAACGAATGTGTTCCAATTTCCCACAATAATGAAAGATAGAAACAAAACATTTTTCATCATTTCCATGAGATATTTGATGCGAGAAGTTATCTGTTTCATGTTCTTTCTCTTTATCTTCTGCAGTTGGGGCATAAATAACTTTTGTTCTAAGGTTTGTACCGCAAACTGTTCCTTATAGTTATATCCTAGATGAGATTTATCTCCGAAATCTTTTCTGCAGATAAAATTTCATCCAGTTGAAATGTTCCTGAATTCATCATCTTGATATTCTTCTTCAGCTACTGAAGTTCACTAATCTGTTCCTGCACACTATTCTTAGAAATCAAAAGCTCAAATTAAAGCTTTTTATTTTCAACAACAAGAGAATTACGTTCTTTAATTAGTTGATCATTCTGTTGAATTAGATCTCTATTTATTTGAACCACCATGTTCTAACTCAAATGAAAGAGCACGAAGAGAGATTTAATTTGATATATTTTTTGTATGATTGGATTAAAAATGAGCAAGTTATGGTCGTTTAAAGTTTTTAAGATTTTTTTTTAAGACAAAAACTTGTATGAGACCGTCTAATGGGTCTCTTACGTTAGACGGGTCAAATAATACCCAAAACCACCCCAAAACCCGTCCCCACATGTGGGCGCGTGAGCTGCATGCTCCCCCACGTGCGGCGCGTGTAGCTTACGCGCTTGTGGTAGAATTTTTTTTTCTTTTTTCTTTTCTGGCGTACGGGTAGACCAGTTTTTTTGCTTTTTTTTTCTTCTTTCTTTCTTTCTTCTTCTTTTCATTACTTTTAACTTTCTTCTTTTCCTTTTTTTTCTTTTTTATTTTAATACTTAGTATATCAAGCTCAATATACATGTTTAAATAAATTCATTCAATTCAATTTTAAGGTTCACTAATTTCATTTTAGGGTATATATTTATTTCAAATTTTTTTTTTTTTTTCTGGTGGTTGACTAATTATTGAGCAACAAAAAAGAAGTATATCATTAGTTATAAGGTAAAGTATCATTATTTATGATAGAAAGTATCAGTAGCTCTGATGTTAATTAAACATTAATTATCAAACCAATAACAAGAAATATCAGTAACATTAGCTATGAAATGAACTATCATTAACTATGGAGATAAGTATCATTAGATATAAATTTGACAAAATATCATCAACTGTCAAGTGAAGTATCATTAGATATATTGATGAGTCCACGACAAGCCTTGAAGAACCAAACTCAGAGCTACAATTACGAGATCCAATTGCACGACTTCGAGCGAAACAAACAATGATATTTCCAAGCATTTGTTCGTAAGAAGTTTGAAGATGAAGAAGAAGTTGAGAGCAGCCCAAAGATTGTTTTATTTATTAAAAATTAAAGATTGGAAATCAAGGTTTGAAGAACACACGTGCATGGATTTATTCGAGCATGTTAGCAGCCCATGAAGTATAATTAAATCAGCCCATGATAGAGACTTATTGTTCACCTCTAAGATTCGTTTCAATATTTATAAAACTCGTGTCATGCCTACAAGTGTATAAGCATATGATTGTAGATATGATGATACGAGGTCGATCCACAGGGAAATGAAATTGAAATTAGACAATGCAAGTACCACGACGGTAGATGAGCGAAATATCTAGACGATAAGTAAGGAGAGAGTGTGTTTTAATCTAATCACAATACCAAACAAGAACAAAAGACATAAACACTTTAAACAACAATAATTATCAATATAACTAGTACTCAAGAGACGAAATCAAACAAGGGAGAGCTTTGAAGATGGTAAATAAGGCAAAACTCTAGGACATGGCTACACAATGCTCACATTAATCTACAACAAGGGATTACACACACATACATGCAAAGTTCATAGATAGAAAGACCACGAATGTAGTAAGAGCATCTCTCGAATATCTCTTAAATTGCGAATGCGACAATGATGACTATCTCTAACACATTCCAAGGTCGCACCTACCAAAGGCTCTAAGGGTCACATTTCCTTCCACATAATGACATTCGACTAAGAAGACAAATACGTAGATTCGATCCAAGCATGCTTATGATCACGGGATTGACTAGATGCAAATGATTCATACATGTGATGTTAGTAAGATGGCCAACCAAACAACATCATTCAAGCCCTAGCATAGATCAAAATCTTGACAAAGCAATAATAGATATATAAATCCCAAATCAAAGATCAATATTCACATTGCTTCACCATATCCTAGAGCCCTAAGGCTCTAGCCAACCATATTCACAATAAAATCAAGATTACAAATGGAGGAACAAAAACCCATTCTAAATACAAGGTCAAGAGAGGAGAATAAATGATAGAACCAAATGTAGAACACTCTTCTTCAATCTAATGGTTTGAATCTTCATATGGATGGTTGAATCCTCCCTTTTCTTCTTGATCTTCAAAAATCCCAAAATGTGATGTATCTCTTGTGTATTTCTGTGTTCTAGGGCGGATTTGATATCTTTTCAAAATCCCCACAAATATACATAAGTAATGGACCAATAATGGAGTGCCAAAAGTCACGTTTTGAAATCCGTCAAGGCGAAACGCGACCCCAAGTGATCGTGCTTTGGGGTCGGGTTTGGAGTGAAGAAAAACAGCTCTCTGAAGCTTGCTGAACGCGACCAAAGGGGTCGTGTTTTTTGGTCGGGCTGCTATTTTTGAATTTGTGGCGCGACCTCAGGTGATCGCGTTTTGGGGTCGCGTCTTTTTTCTGCTTGTGAAGCGCGACCTGAGGTGCTTGCTCTTTGAGATCGCATTCCAACTAAAGAAAACACCCCCTCTGAAGCTGTCAAAGCGCGACCAAAAGGGTCGCGTTTTAGGGTCGCTCTACAGGGCAGCTGTGGCGCGACTTTGAGTAGCTCACGTTTCAGGGTCACTTTTGGCCTGTTGCTTGTTTTTCTTGTCTTTTCTCGTCTTTATGCAAGCGTTGATCGATCAATTCCCATCTTGACTCCGTTTTGCATTTGTTTGACCTAAAAATTCCCTATATTGGTCACATTACACAAAATAAAAGAAAAGGCAATATAAACAATAATCACAACATATTTACAAGATAACTTAGTTCAAAATGCACTTAAAATGAGTGCAATTTATGCACTCATCAGCCCATGTTCGAGATCAAGAGCCCAAGTCCAAGGCCGAAGTTGATTGGGATTTATTTTATCCATAGATAGATTTTATTATTTGATTTTTGGTCATTATTTTATTTATTTACGTTTTCTTTATTTAGGAGAATTTCTACAAGGTCTTATTTGTTAGGTAATTATAGTTTTAATTATGGGAACTTCTTTCCTAGTTAGAATTCTAGTTTAGGTAGTTTTTATCTCTTTATTTTCGTCCATCCCTATATCTATAAATAGGGATCACTTGTAACATTATTATTTAGACATTATTTGGAGAATTAAGCCTTTGCTACTTAATATTGTCTCACCCCCAACCTCTTTTGTTAGTTTTTAGTCAAAAACTTACACTCTTGAAAGCCTGCAACTTTCAAGTTTTATTCAAGGTCTCGTTCTATTTCACTTGTGGGAATAGGGTTAGATTGCTTTCGAGAAGACAGTCGATTGTTGTACGTTTTGTGAGGTTATCTTCACGGGGTTTGCAGCTGTGTTATCGTCTCATTCGACTACAACATCAATGCCAATCCGCCATCAACATCATCCATCAATCACCCACGTCCATATCACAATCATCCACCAAGTTTAAGATCGTGATCAACAAATGTTCAAGGCCGTTCCATTCAGTTTCGTTCATACTTGCTTATCGCGTCGCGTTCTTCACTAATACCTTAAGTTCGTTCTTATACCCATCATGTCCTATCTGCACCAACCATTCTAAAACCATTTATTCTATCGAGTCTTTTATCATTTATTTTGCATATTTTGTTTATTTGAGTCAATATTTTTGGATTGAATCCTTCTACTGCTGACGTGTTCATTCCTAAGACTTCCGCACGTTTCTTTGCTGGTGTTGATCTTCTACTGAGATCACATCATATATATATATATATATATATATATCTGGTGAAATATCATTAACTGTGTGTAAAGTATCATTAATTATGGATGAAGTATCATTAACTTGGACGTGGTGTATAATATGATATTATTGATGATTAAACATTAATTATCAAATTAAGAATAGATAAATGTGATTAAGTATGAGTGGAGTATCATTAACTCAAGTATCATTATTTATGATGTGAAGTATCATTAACTCACATATGAATATCATTATTTATGGGTTGAAGTATCATTACTTGTGTAGTGGAGTCTCATTACTATGGAAAAAAGTATTACTAATTGCAGAAGAAAGTATCACTAATTAGAAAAAAAGTATCACTAATTGCGGAAGAAAGTTTCACTGATTAGAAAGAAAAATATCAGTTCAAACACAATCTCAAATTGAGATAAATATCATTAACTATTAAGTGAAGTATCATTACATATATATCTGGTGAAGTATCATTAATTGTATGTGAAGTATCATTAATTATGGATGAAGTATCATTAACTCGGAAGTGGATTATAATATGACATTATTGATGATTAAACATTAATTATCGAATCAAAATAGATAAATGTCATTAACTATGAGTAGAGTATCATTATTTATGAGGAGAAGTATCATTAACTCACATATGAATATCATTATTTATGAGTTGAAGTATCATTACCTCTGAAGTGGAGTCTCATTACTATTGAAAAAAGTATCACTAATTGCAAAAGAAAGTATCACTAATAGCAGAAGAAAATATCACTAATTAGAAAGAAAATATCATTAACTATTGTAGTGAAGTAAAAGCACGTTTTTGCCAAAAACAAAAAAGAGGAGCACATTCTGCCAAAGAAAAAAAAAAGAGGAGAGAACGTCTCTGCCAAAAAGAAAGGAAAAAAAAAAGAAGAAAGAGGAGGAGCATGTTTGTGCAAAGAAAAAAAATTGAATATCAAAGAAAATAGGCGAAGGGGGGAGACCATTAAAAAAATCAAAAAGAAAAGGAAAAAGGAAGGGGGCCACTTTGTTGGGTCAAATAATATATGCATAACGCAAGAGATTCATTAGACGGTCTCACACAAGTGTGCTCCTTTTTTTAATTGCTGACATCATCATTTTTAATAGATTTGGAAGAAAATAACCATCCTTCCTTTATTTTTTCCCCTATTATTTGCGAAATTGTCACCATCTCTATATTAAATATCAACCATTAGATCATTAAATTGGATAGTATAAAATGAGGTGTTAGTTCTCACACCAGAAAAATGGTCTCATTATCCTATATATATATATATATATATATATATTTGATGACTTTTAATGCAAGTTGTAAAGTGAAAGAAAAATGTTATCATTTTATCAAGAAAGTTAAAAAAAAGTCATCGATTATTTGCATATTCAGAAAGGATATATACATACATACCCCTAGTAGTTATTATCATTTTTCTTTCGTTTTTGCATACTAATTATTATCACATGGACAATCACCCCATTTGCTTATTACACACACATATAATTTTATTTTCATATGCATTTCCTATATATATATTATGGTATCTAATTTAAAAAATATTAATTAACACGACATTGGAACACGAAAAAGACGTCGAAAAAATGTGTCTTAGATCTCCTTTTCCTCTCTTTCCACCTCACAATATTTTCTCTTTGGATGCCATTTTGCGAACACTAAAAGTAGCCGAAAAAAGAGAAGTGGCAAAGGCAAAATGGCTTCAAATAAAAATGGAGAGGAGCGTCGAAATGCAAAGGTTTCTTTCCTTCTTTATTATTGCTTTGTGCATGATAGTGCTTGTGGAGACAAAAGAGTCATCTCTTCAATCATCAACCAAACTCATGTATGTTTGATGCACATTTATTTTTCTTGTCTTAATCAGAAAAAAAAAGAGCAAATTAATGGGCCAAAACTTTTTGGGATGATTTGTTGCAAGAAATTGTCAGTTTGTGGGATGTTAGGTCATCATTATTGAGGATTATAGTGCTTAATTAGGGGATTGACACAAGTGAAACAATTATTAGACAAAGATAGATTTCAGCATTCTTTTTCTTTTTTACATTTCCAAATCCGGAAACATGAGAAAATTTGGATCTAAAATTTGGCCGAAACTTTGATACATTGGTTACATAAATAATTATATTAATGGTTTTTTTTTTTGGATGATGAGGAAAGCCCGCGACGGCTTACTAGAGGGTGTGTTCTAAATAAACTACGTTCATTGGAGACTAAATATCACGAGTTCAAATCTCCTCAATACCACATATCGGGTATGTGGGTAAAAAAAAAGCGCTAATTTATAATAACCTACAAATCACGCAGGAGAAGTAAATAACACATGCATAAGAAATTATCGTTTTAACTAGTATGTCCTTGGGGTGGTTTAACTAGTTGGTGGAGTGAGCGGCTCATGATAAAAAAATAAAAAATAAAAAAAATAAAAATTCAAACCATGTTATTAAAAAGTTATGGGTGGATTTCAATTTAGGATGCTTTTTAGTTTTTTGGGATCCAGTTATTGCAGTTCGAATTAATTAATTTTTTGTTACATTACTTTTGGTGCATGTGTTACACTCTAAAATTTATGATTGTATAATTAATAATTATTATAAAAATAAAAATTAATTATAACATAATTAATCATAATTAACATTTATTAACAAAAGAATGAATAAATATTATAATTTTCATTGTGAAATAATTAACCATAATACCATATTATTAATTAAAAAAATTAATAATTAAAGACTAAAAATAATTATATCCTAATTTAGTAGAATCAACTCTAATTAATAATTGTAAAATTAAACTAAAGTACGAGAAATTAAAATTGAAGAAAAAATCAAAATTTAGTTGTGAAACACCTAATTAACAATTGTAAAATTAAATTAAAGTACAAGAAATTGAAATTGAAGAAAAAATCAAACTTTAGTTGTGAGACGCTTAATTAATAATTGTAAAATTAAATTAAAGCGTAAAAAAATGAAATAGAAGAAAATTCAAAATTTAATTATAAAATATGGGGTGAAATACAAAATGGTGTAACAAGAAATCTCATTTACAGTTATTGACAATAGTTATAAATAGCAATTGTGGGTAACTGATAATAATAATAATAATCAAAAGGGGGTAAAAAGATAAACCTAAGTACCCGAGTGAAAAAACAAATCATAAAATGCTTTACTAATCATAAAGAAGAAAAGATAATAAAAAGTACCCAAAGAAAAATAATTAGATCCTTAAATAATATAATAAAGAATAAAAAGTGCCCGGATAATTTTTTTTAACAAAAGCGCTTTTAACTAATCAAAAGGTAAAAAAACGATTAAAAAAAAAGTTATCCGTATAATTTCAAGATTTGATGAGAAAGAGATTGGGTTTCTGATGTTTATTAATAATTAATACTGTAAGTTTGGTTATATGCTTATTATGTTTTGAAAATAAATATTTTGGACATATTCGTTTGCAAGATATGATGTATGTAGACACGCACCTAAATAAGTTCTTATTAAAATAAAACTAGATTTTCAATATGTTATTCGGGAGTTGAATATATAATCCTCTAATTCAATAAGGAATTATTTTTTCCATAAGGAATTATTTCAGTAGCAGTTGGTGAACCTCGTCATAAAAAAAAATAAAATTATATTTAAATTTATATGAGATCGAGAGACGAGTATATTAATTAATACTATATCAGTATATCATCGTCTTATATGCGGTAATGTTTGGCAGCAAAGTGAAACGCAAGTTGTAATTGATCAAAATCCAAAGTTGTAAATCCAGATATTTAGCCCCATTATCGAATCAATAATTTCATGTAATTTATTTGAGAATTCAATGTGTCAAAATAAATAAACATATCTAATTATCTCTGCATCTGATGTAAATCCCAAATCATGCATATTATTCGGCCCAATATTTATCGGACTTAAAAGGCCCCGAAAACAGTTGTAGGCCCAACGAATTCTAAAAATCGCTCTTTTTTTTTTCTTTCCTTCTTTTTTTTAATGAAAACTTAAAAATCGCTCGCAGTCTCGACGCTCTACTTTCAAGTCATGTTATTATTATCATTTTTTTAACTACCATCCAAGCTATATATACAACTGAACATATTTTATAAATTTATGTGATTATAATATTTAATAGTTTGGTTACAAGTTCGGCATGATTTTTAAACTTCGTTAATTTAACACAATCATTTTGATATTGGTGATGTCCAATTTTCATGAGATTTTATCCGATAACAAAAGAGGGAGCTTAATTAACTTCGATAAATATGTATATTTAAATCGCTAGAGTGTGATCTGAAAGGCTATCTAAAATGCTACATCAATAAAGATGACAAACTCATAAGTGAACTAGAAGAACAAAATCAACTTATAAGTTCTTTATCTCCAATGCTTCGTTGAAATAAACATCCTTAACAGTTATACTGGATGTGCTTCTATAGCAGCAAATACAATCTTTGTCGTCTATCATTTAGAAACAAATTGTATTGTACTGTATTTTATTTACCTAGCGGGCAAAGTGGTTCTCTTTCTTTCTAAATAAAACCCAAACATTGTATTATTTACAGCGAAGCGAAGATTAGATAAAAAACCAAAATATAATGTTGAAATGAGAAGATCAGAGGTAGCTAGCAGTTGAAATTATCGCAAGCATCAATACTTCCACAGTTCCACAGGCCATCAGATCTGCATGGATTTCTGGGCTAGAGCATGCAACATAATGCCCGTACGTTCCAACAGAGAAGGAAAAATGAAATAGATATATAATCCCAATCTACTCTGTCGTAGCACTGCACGATCCAAGGGATCAAGTCTGCAGACCACAATAAATTTGTAAATAATATGTGAAGCAATAGGAATCTTAATTTTCAGCACTGGGAGACTGTTGCTCAGACTCATCCTCATCATCAATGGTAGACTCCATCTTATCCTCATCCATGGTAAACTCCTCAAACTCAGAACGACTTTCATATCCTAATATATACTTCAAGCTCACTTACGGAAAGAAAGAACAAAAACAAATATGATTGAAAAAAAAAGAAGCAAAATAACTGTCATAGTACTCCTCCCCGTAATGTTCTTCTTTACCAGATTTTACCCGCTCACTGAAAATAATAATAATAATAATAATAATAATAATAATAATAATAATAATAATAATAATAATAATAATAATAATAATAATAATGTAAGTTATATTGGCCCAACCCTTTTGGGCCTTGTCACTCGGCCCTGCTCTCTTCTCGGCCCACTTGAGTGTTGCCCTAACACTATTAGTATTAGCTAAACCTAATACTATTATGACTCTCTAATCTGCGCCGTTCTCACTCTCTCTCTCTTAGCAAACCCTAGATCTAAGCTTTGTGCTTGATCGTGTTCTCTCTCCCATCTCCGGCTATTTCCTCCGGGAACCTTGTATCTCTGTGATACCGTAGCCTTGCCGGAGTGTCAGTGGCTGAGTGACGAGGGGCTTGCCGTGAAGGTTTGCGTGGCTGCCGGTTTTGGGTCTGTCTCCAATCACCTCTGTGGTGATCCTTTGAAGCTCTATGCGTTTCTGTCATCTGTGAGGAGCTCCGGTAACTTGTGGGTTACTTGAGCCAATCGATCTCCCCTTCCCCCTTTATCTGCATTTGCTGCAGTCAGTTTGAAGGTGGTGTTGCTTGAGCAACTTTTGGTGACGGCCGCGCCCGGTGAAGTCAGTGGAAGTGAATCTCTCGACGGCTATTGATACCCTACAGTGGTATCAGAGCCACTGGGTTTCCATCGAGGGCACCCACTGCCACCGCACCGTCGCCATCCCTCCGCCCTAGTGGCCGAGCCGTTCCCCGGCTCTTGGAGCCCCCGAAAAGGTAAGTCGGAAACCCTCCCTAGGGTTTCCGCTCAGGTAAAGCGGCGAAACCTCTCAGTTTTACTTTCTTAGTCTCTGCCCCTTTGAAAAGGGCGAATAGGCTTGGGATTGCTTGCTGGTATAGTTGTCCTAGGGCCTTTGTGTCTCTGTGGCTTCTTTTTCATTGGGTATCTCCTCTGATCCTTGGCTGCTTCCGCTTATACTCTCTGTTTTCTGTTTTATCTGGGTTTGCTTTGTGCTCTGCCTGCCTTTCCTGCCCGTCTCTGTGTGATTTGCCCCTCCTCGTTGTTAAAAGGCCCTGAGTGAACCCCTGCACAGCAGATAAATCTGCCCCGTGAACTGGGCTCTCCTCAGCTTGCCTCTTGCTAAGTGCTTGTGTGCTTGCTTGGTTTCTTGCCTGTAAAAGGGCTCTTATTTACCCTCCTTGCGCATGTGTCCCTGATTCTTGTTGTTCTTTGTGTTTACAATGAGTTCCAACATGCATAATCCTCCTTTTGATGGAAAATCTGATTTTCAAATCTGGAAAAAGAAAATGGAGTGTGTTTTAGTTCATCTTAACACTGACCAAGCTATTGAGATTGGCTGTCCCAGTGATGTTACTGATAAAGACAGGATAAAAATGAACAAAAATGATGTGGCTTCCATCTTGTTAAATCTAACTGACTCTGTGCTCAGAAAGGTTGTCCATTTGAATTGTGCTAAAGAAATATGGGAATAATTGCATGAATTATATGCTGAAAGAAATATCACTGATTTAATTCACCTGCAAGGAAAATTTTTTAGTTTTAAAATTGATCCCTCTAAAGATATGGATTCAAATTTGGATGAGTTTAATAAACTCATTCAAGACATGAAAATTGCTGGAGATAAGCATATTGATGAATATACTGCTTCTGTGCTTCTAAATGCAATTCCTGATAGTTATAATGATGTGAAATCTGCCATAAAGTATGGCAGGGATGCTATAACCTATGATATTATCTGTACTGCCTTAAAAGCCAAAGGGAAAGACATGAAATATGGTAGTAGTAGCTCTGGTGGGGAAATTCACCATGTTAGGGGGAGAACTCCTACAAAAAATGGTGAAAATGATAGAAAAAACAAGGCTAGATCTAAAAGTAGGTCTAATAAGCAATACATGAAAGGTAAAATCTGCTATAACTGTCAAGAATCTGGGTATTTTGCCAAAACTTGCACCAACCCTAAAAAAAAAGGGAAAAACAAAGAACTAATGATAACAAAACTGATCATGCCAACTCTGTACTGTGTCCTTCTGATAATTATGATTCTGATGTGTACATGGTCTCATTTGATGTTGATATCAACTATGTGGCTAATCAGTGTGATGAAGGAGAATGGCTCCTTGATTCTGGGTGTTCCTTTCACATTTTCCCTTTCAGTCAACTGTTTTCTTCCATCTCCCCTGTCCAAAATTCTTTTGTAAAACTTGCTGATGGGAGAAAACTGAAGGTTGTGGGTGTTGGCAATATATGCCTGAAATTTTCTTGTGGTTCTATTTTGACTTTGTCAAATGTGAGATTTGTTCCTGAATTAAGTTTTCATTTAATGTCATGCACTGCCCTTGAAGACTCTGGTCTTGAAGGGAAGTGGGGTGGTGGTGCCATGAAAATTTTAAAGGGAAACCTTGTTTTGTTCAAAGCCCTCAGAAAAAATAATTTGTATTTTGTATCTGCTACTGTTGATGCCTCTGTGAGTTCAGTTACTTCTGATGTTACTGGTTTGTGGTATGCTAGGTTAGGACACTTGAGTAACAAGGGTCTTGAATGCTTGTCTAAATCTGGAGTATTTGGAAAAGATGATGTCTCTAAGCTACCCTTCTGTGATACTTGGGTGCTTGGTAAGCAGCACAAAGTTAGCTTTCCTGTTAATTCTGCTCCTAATGTGCCAAAATCTGTTGATGTGCTTGAATATCTTCATGCAGATGTGTGGGGACCTTCCAAGGATCCCACACATGGTGGAAATGTGTATTTTCTTTCAATTATTGATGATTTTTCTAGAAAGGTGTGGGTCTTTCTCATGAAAAACAAATCTGATGTGTTTGATAAGTTTAAAAATTTCAAAACTTGTGTTGAAAATCAAACTGGAAAGAAAATAAAAACCCTGAGAACTGTAATGGCCTGGAATTTTGCAACTCTGCTATGGATTCTCTTTGTGTTGAATCTGGTATTAAAAGGCACAAGTCTGTGCCTTATACACCTCAGCAAAATGGAGTTGCTGAGAGAATGAATAGAACCTTGCTTGACAAGGTTAGATGCTTGCTTACTTCCTCTGGTCTTGGGAAAAAGTTTTGGGGTGAAGCTGTCTTAACAGCAGCCTATTTGGTAAATAGGTCACCCTCTGTCCCTTTGCTTGGTAAATGCCCTGAGTCTATTTTTTCAAATAAACCTGTTGACTTGTCTAACCTAAAGGTGTTTGGTTGTGCTGCTTTTGTGCATGTCAAAGGTGATAAGCTAGAGCCTAGATCCAAGAAGTGTATCTTCTTGGGCTACCCAGATGGGGTCAAAGGCTATAGACTGTGGGACAAATCTGTCCCTGGCTTCAAAGCCATTACCAGCAGAGATGTTGTGTTTAATGAATGTGATTTTCCTTGCTTATCTGCCCCTGTATCTATATCTGAATCTCCTCTTGATACAACTCCAATTAAGGTGGAGCCCTTGCCTGATAAAGATGAAACTTTACCTGTTGAGCATGATAATGAAGAACCAAATGATTCTCCTAATGAAGAAGTTGATAATAATGAGTCTGAAAACTTGCATGATTACCAACTGATTAGGGATAGAGCTAGGAGGAATGTGAGAAAGCCTCCTAGGTTTGATGATTATGAAATGTCCTTTCTTGCGTTTAATGTGTTTAATTGCATGGAAGATGATGAACCTCTAACCTACAAAGAAGCTTTGAAGTCTATTGATTTTGAAAAATGGTTGAATGCAATGAAATGTGAAATGAAGTCCTTGCATGATAATAAAACCTGGATACTTGTTAAAAAAACCTGCTAATACCTCTGTGGTTGAGTGCAAATGGCTTTTCAAAGTTAAAAAGGAATCTGAATCTGTTAGATACAAAGCTAGGTTAGTAGCTAAGGGTTTTACTCAAAAAGAGGGGATAGATTACAATGAAATCTTTGCCCCTATTGTCAAATTCACAACTGTGAGGATAATGCTTGCTTTAGTTGCTCAGTTTGACTGGGAATTAAAGCAAATGGATGTCACAACTGCTTTCTTACATGGTGATTTGGATAACAATATCTATATGAGACAGCCTGAAGGCTTTGTTGATTCTGAAAAACCAGAGCATGTTTGTTTGCTTAGGAAAGCTCTCTATGGGCTGAAACAATCTCCTAGGCAATGGAATATTAAATTTGACCAATGCATGCAGTCTCTTCATTTCAAGAAATCTGATTTTGATCACTGCTTGTACTACAAATGTGACAACAATATTCCTATGTTTCTACTCCTATATGTTGATGATATGTTGCTAATTAGTCCTAAACTTGAGTCAATTAAGCATGTTCAAAATAAACTTTGTGAGAATTTTGACATGAAAGATTTAGGAGATGCAAAGAAGATTCTTGGCATGCATATCATTAGAAATAGGAAGTCCTCCACTCTGGTCTTGAATCAATCTGATTATGTTAAAAAGGTTTTGAGTAAATTCTCCATGCATAATGCTAAACCTCTGAATGTACCTCTTGTTGTTCATTTCAACTTGAGTAAAAGCATGTGCCCCTCATCTGAGTCTGAAATTGATGAAATGAAATGTGTGCCTTATGCTAATGCAATAGGATCAGTTATGTATCTCATGATTAGTACTAGGTCTGATATTGCTTACTCTGTTAGTTGCCTTAGTAGATACATGTCTAACCCAGGAAAACCTCACTAGGAAGCCTTGAAATGGCTCCTCAGGTATGTGAAATCCACTGAGAAATGTGGTCTGACTTTTTCTAAGTCAGCTGATGGTTTGAAACTTGCTGGTTATGTGGATTTTAATTATGCCAATGACAGGGATAATAGAAAGTCCACAACCTTTTATGTGTTTACTTTGTGTGGTGGCTGCATTAGTTGGAAATCTCAACTCCAACACATTGTTGCCTTGTCTACTACTGAATCTGAGTATGTGGCTGCAACTGAAGCTTTTAAGGAAGCTATCTGGTTGAATGGTTTACTATCTGAAATTGGTTTTCTGGATAAATCCCCCATTGTATTTTCTGATAGTCAATCTGCCATACAACTTTGCAAAAACCCTGTCTTCCATGATAGAACTAAACACATCGATGTTAGGTTTCATTTCATTCGTGACATTGTTGAAAAAGGTGAAATTTTACTTGACAAGATCCATACAGATTACAACCCAGCTGATATGGGTACCAAATGCCTTCCAGTTGAAAAGCTAAGGCTGTGCATGAAAATTCTTAAGTTTGATCTTGGTTGAATTTCATCTTTTGCTGTAATAGTTATGTTCCTTACCCATCCTGTTTTTCCTCTGTGATTCTCAGGTTAAGTTGGGTTGGCCTATGTGGCCTGGATATGCTCTGTGCTCTCCTCCCCAGCTTCTTCTTTGTCTTTGTGATTTAGAAGAAGTAAAAAGAAATGGCAATGATGATACCCCTCGGACTCCTCTGATGACTGTTGATGCACTTGGGCCAAAGGTGGAGATTGTAAGTTATATTGGCCCAACCCTTTTGGGCCTTGTCACTCGGCCCATAACCCTGGCGGCCCTGCTCTCTTCTCGGCCCACTTGAGTGTTGCCCTAACACTATTAGTATTAGCTAAACCTAATACTATTATGACTCTCTAATCTGCGCCGTTCTCACTCTCTCTCTCTCTTAGCAAACCCTAGATCTAAGCTTTGTGCTTGATCGTGTTCTCTCTCCCATCTCTGGCTATTTCCTCCGAGAACCTTGTATCTCTGTGATACCGTAGCCTTGCCGGAGTGTCAGTGGTTGAGTGACGAGGGGCTTGCCGTGAAGGTTTGCGTGGCTGCCGGTTTTGGGTCTATCTCCAATCACCTCTGTGGTTATCCTTTGATGCTCTGTGCGTTTCTGTCATCTGTGAGGAGCTCCGGTAACTTGTGGGTTACCTGAGCGAATCGATCTCCTCTTCCCCCTTTATCTGCATTTGTTGCAGTCAGTTTGAAGGTGGTGTTGCCTGAGCAACTTTTGGTGACGGCCGCGCCCGGTGAAGTCAGTGGAAGTGAATCTCTCGACGGCTATTGATACCCTACAAATAATAATAATAATAATAATAATAAATCAAAATACTTAGATTGAATATAAATAAATAAAAATACAAAATACCTGTCATAGTAATCCTCTCCGTATTGTTTTTAATTTTATTTTCCTATGCAATACTTATTCATGTGGTCAGTTCTTTTAAATATTGTATAAAATGATATTCATATTTTATCCCCACCAATTAATCAGAACTAGTCAGATTGTTCTAATTAATCAGTTTGCAACTTTGCATATATATATATATATACAGTGGCGGAGCCAGGAATACTGCTCAGAGGGGCCCAAATTCATAATTTAAAAATTCATAAATTAAACAATACAAAATAAAACTCATACAAGTCTAATATTCTTAAAATTACATCACAATGTTTGAAAATAAAAATCTAAACACGGCAACCTCATAACATTACTCTTCTATTCTTCCGATTGGATGATTTTAAAACACCAAATTGAGGTGTATCACTCTTCCCTTGGTTGTCAGCAGCCCTCTTTGATCTAGCCTCATAAATGAATGGGAGTGATATTGCCAAAAGATTTGGAAGTAGGGCCCACGTAATTTGAAAAATTGGGGATGAAGTTGGGAATACAAATTGAATTGTGTTTTGGGAAATTGGGGATGGCGTTTCTAGGCCGTGAGTTAAGAGTGGAGAGAAAATTAGATTTTTTAATTTTTTTAATACTATATTAATTTTTTTATTACTATATTATTTTTTTTCTAAAATTCCAGGGGGGCCCAATGCCCCCCCGGGCCCTATGTCCCTCCGCCCCTGCATATATATATATATATATATATATATGCTATGGCCATCAACACACATGAGAAATCGATCAAAACTAAGAATTCAAATAATCATTGATAACCGGAAATTAATATATATCTGTAAATCAAATCATAAAATCAAATATACTTACAAATCCGAGAATCCAACAAAATAATTACCTAGAAATAATTGAATAGAAAAAATAAACATAAAACATGGTAAATAAAATATTGTTAAATATAATCAATAACCCGAAATCTTCAATCTTGTTGTAGTCCAAAATTTCTGTTGTGCCTCCATAATTTTATTCACACCTTTACTTATAATAGTGGAGATGGTATATATAGTGTTGGAGAGGCTAGGTCGACTCGTGGGTCGACTTGGCTTCGTGTAAAACATGCCCTCTGAGTCGACTAATGAGTCGAGTCAACCTAGTCTTGTTCCGTGTCGTCTGGGACCATTCTGCCCACACACGTTTTACTAAATCAACCCATTCTCACTCGTTTCTCATCCGATTGCCAACCCGATTCAACTTAAACAATGCTCCTAATTCAATTTTCTATCGTCTTAGGCTCTTAAAACATCTATTTGACTCACTTGTAATATTTGCATCAATTAAACATTCAATCTCTATGAAAACGAATAAACAAGTAGTATTTCCTTAAAAAGAAACATAATTAAGCACAAAGACATGACTTAAGCACAATCTTGTTATAAAAAACTGTTGAAGTTTTTTTCGAATTGAACCACCACATAATCTATTTGGATGCTCGTTAATCATAACTCATGTAAATCATTATTTCATGTATGTGATTATTAACCCTCGTTGAATTAGCATGCAAGTAGTTTTTATTTCTACTAAATGCGGAAACATAGAAACTATCGAAAATTAGCTTACAATTTGAGTTGGGTTGATCACGAGATTAAAGATCTAATCTCATTCATAAAGTAGTGTAATCGGTGCCCCTTCACAGTTTCTATTCCAATCATTGATCTTCTGCCGTATTCCCAGATCGCGTCTAGATACAGAGTGGGTTGTACTAAACAAATATGAATAATATGGGGATCAAGAGAGCACAAAAGAGGGGCTGATTTATGATGCCCTAATTTCATCCCCCTCCTCTATATTTATAGGGAGGTGGGCCACAATTAGGTCTCCAAACACCACTGTGTTTGGGCCTCTCACTTTTGTTCCATCCCCAGTCCACTAAGGTCATATTGGGACCTACCAATTTAATACATATTTACGAATATGTTTTCTCATTTAGTTTAGCCATTTCCTATGTTTAAGATATATTGTCCATTAATTAATTATGTAAGCTTCTGACAAATATAATTAATTAACATCTTATTCACAAGCTTTATCATGTACGGAATAAATTCCACCTGCAGGGTTTCACATGAACTTTGTGCTTTCTCAAGAACACATCATCAACCTGGCACACCAGGACACAGTGAGCCATATATAATGCACGACTCATCATATATGTAAATGTCATTGCCTTAAATATTGAGGTTGTTGATCCTATCAAAAAATCTCACTCATTGATAAATCAAAGTAGTCGACACAATATATATGTCCGTCGGCCAATATATATAGGTTAAGAACCTGAACTTTGTGGATCTTTATTCTCCCATTTGAGGTCATAATAGATAATAATAAGCTAGTCAAGATAAACTAACTATTAGATTATTCTACGATGTACCGATGGTGAGTTCAGGACTATTTAAGCCATGAGCTTTTTAATACATTGCAAGAAATATGATGTATGATCTTCACTGTATTTTCACCAATATCGTATTATCTACAATGCAAGTATATGGAACAATCAGATAAAATAGCAATAATTAAATGCACGAAGTGACTATAATAAATATTCAATCTAATATGATCAAATAAAATATTGTAGAATGCATACAAAGACAAGTTTTCCGGTATACAAGCCTAAAAATCTCCCACTTATACTCGAAGCGTGTCTTTCAAGTATAAAACAAAATTGGCTAACTCTTCAACTAACATTAAATCTCAAATGACTTCCAGGTCTGCATCTCACCCCATTTTCTGCACGTGACTATGGAAGGTCTGAGCTGGTAGGCTCTTCGTGAATGGATCAGTCAAGTTGTCCTTCGATACAATCTTGACCACTGTCATATATCCTCTCTTAAGGATCTCTCGTATAAGATGGTACTTTCTCTCTATATGTTTACTTGCCTGATAGGCTCTGAGTTCCATCAAATTTGCCACTGCACCAGAGTTATTACAGTATATCATGATATTCTTTAGCAAATCAGGAACCACACTCAAGTCTAGCAAGAAGCTCCATAGACAGACAACCTCCTTTGTAGCATCAGAGATAGCTACATATTCAGCTTCCATGGTAGAGTCAGCGATGCACTTTTTCTTGATGCTCCTCCATACAATAGCTCCATCTCCCAAAGTAAACACATAGTCTAAGGTAGATTTACTCTGATCTTTATCGAATTGTAAATCTGATTCCGTATAACCCAAGGCATGAAACTATCAGCACAGTATATATGTATATAATCTCGAGTCCTTTTTAGGTACTTGAGAATATTTTTTGCTGCAGTCCAATGTCATTGTCCAGGGTTAGACTGATACATTCTTACCATGCTAAATATATAACAAATATCAGGCCTAGTGCATAGCATAACATACATGAGTCTTCCCATAACCGAAGCATATAGAACCTCCTGTTAGACTTGTATACTGGAAGACTTGTCTTTGTATACATTCTACAATGTTTTATTTGACGATATAGATTGAATATTTATTACAGTCATCGTGTGCATTTATTTATAGTTATATTTATCTGCCAATTCCATATATTTGCATTATAGATGATATAGTATGAGTGTACACATGGTAAAGATTATATCATCGGATCCCTTGCCATGTATTAAAAGGCTCACGACTTAGATGATCCTAAACCCACCATCGATACACCATAGAATAATCTGATAGTTAGTTTATCTTGACTAACTAATTATTCTAGTACACTGATTTGTGTATTAAGATGGATCACGATATGATACTATTCTCTATTTTGACCTTAAGAGAAAGAATAAAGATCCACAGAGTTCGGGTTCTTAACCCATATATATTGGTGGACATATATGTGTTATGTTATTGCTTTAATTTATCAATGAGTGAGATTCTTTGATAAGATCTACAACCTCGATATTTTGGGCAGTAGTATTTACATATATGATGGATTGTGCAATATATATGACCACTGTGTCCTGGTGCGCTGGGTTGATGATGTCTCCTTGAGAAAGCACAAAGTTCATGTGAAACCCTGTAGGTGGAATTTATTACGTATATGATAAAGCTTGTTTGGTACTACTCAAGGAACAAGATATTAATTAATTATAGCTGTCCGAAACTTACATAATTAATTAATGGACATTGTATCTTAAACATAGAGAATGGTTGAACTAAAGGAGAAATTATATTCACAAATATGTATTAAATTGGTATGTCAATATTATTTCTTTAGTGGAATAAAAATAATACTTAATTTATTAAATTATATCCTAAGTTGTGGATATTGGAAACTAAATAAATTAGAAAGCCAATTTAATATTCTTCTAGATCCCTGTTATAGCCCAATGTGACCTTAGTCTTGGGGGGTTTTTTCGAATTTAATCACCACAGGATCTACTTGGTAGCTCATTAATCCTATGTTCATATATATCATATTTTATGCATGCTTGTAAATAATTAAATTGAGTTGAATTAACAAGAAGTTTTAATTTTCTATTCTACTAAAAGCGGAAATATAGAAACAGAAAATTAACTTTCAAATTCTTCACGTCGAGTTGAAGATAAGATTAAAGGTCTAATCTTATTATTGAATCCATGTATGATCGGTGCCTACAATTTTTGCAATTCCACTTCTCAATCTTCTGCTATATTCCCGAAACGCATCTAGATACAGGGTGGGCTGTATACTACTAAACAGGTGTGAATATTATGGGGATAAAGAGAGTACAAAAAGGGGTAAATTCCATTACCCTAATTTTCGTCCCCCATTCCTCTATTAGAAAGGTGGCCGAAAATTAGTTTGTCAAACCCTAATGGGTTTGGGTCTCTTACTCTTGTTCCATCCTCAGTCCACTCAGGTCATATTGGGCTACAACAGGGATCTCGAAGAATATTAAATTGGCATGCTAATTCATTTAGTTTCAAATATCTAAAACTTAGGATATAATTAAATATATTAAGTATTATTTTTATTCTACTAAAGAAAATAATACTGACCTACCAATTTAATACAAATTTGCAAATATACTTTCTCCTTCATTGCAACCAGTCCCTATGTTTAAAATATAATATGCATTAATTAATTATGTAAGCTTTTGATGGCTATGATTAATTAATATCTTGTTCATTAAGTAGTACCACACAAGCTTTATCATGTACGTAATAAATTTCACCTGCAGGATTTCGTGTGAACTTTGTTCTTCCTCAAGGGGATATCATCAACTTAGCGCACCAGGACACAGTGGTCATATATATTGTACGATCCATCATATATGTAAATGTTACTACCCAAAATATTGAGGTTGTTGATCATATCAAAGAATCTCAGTCATTGATAAATCAAAGTAATAACATAACATATATGCGTCCGCCAATATATATGGGTTAAGAACCCGAACTCTATAAATCTTTATTCTCCCACTTATGATCAGAATAGAGAATAGTATCCTATCATGATCCATCTGAATACACAAGCTAGTGTCCTAGAATAATTAGCTAGTCAAGATAAACTAACTATCAAATTATTCTACGGTATACCGATGGTGGGTTCAAGACCATCTAAGCCGTGAAATTTTTAATACATTACAAGGAATCCAATAATATAATCTTTACCTTGTGTATACCCACACTATATCATCTACAATGCAAGTATATAGAACTGACAGATAAATATAATTATAAATAAATGCACACAGTGACTGCAATAAATATTCAATCATATCATTAAAAAAACATTGTAGAATGTATACAAACATAAATCTTTCAGTATAGAAGACTAACAATCTCCCATTTATAATTGAAGTATGTCTTTCAAGTATAAAAAAAAATTGGCATAAACTCTCTAACTAATACTAAATCTCAAACGCATTCTCGGGTCTGCATCTCACCCCCATTTTCTCCTTGTGATCATCGAAGGTCTTAGTCGGCAATCTATTCATGAATGTATCAGCTAAGTTTTCCTCCGATACATTCTTGACCACTGCCACATTTTCTCTCTTAACGATCTCTCGTATAAGATTGTACCTTCTCTCTATGTGTTTACTTGCCTTATGGGCTTTGGGTTCCTTCGAATTTCCCACTGCACCAGAGTTATCACTGTATATCATGATGCTCTTAGGGAAATCAAGAACCATGCTCAAGTCCAACAAGAAGCTCCGGAGCCAGACATGTTTCTTTGCAGCCTCAGAGGCAACTACATATTCAGCTTCCATGGTTGAGTTAGCTATGCATTTTTACTTGATGCTCCTTCATGTAATGTCTCCGTCTCCCAAGGTAAACACATAGCCTAAGGTAGATTTACTCTGATCTTTATCGAATTAAAAATCTGAATCTGCGTAGTCTAAATGCACGAGACTATCAGGGTGGTATACCAGCATATAATCTCGAGTCCTTTTTAGGTACTTGAGAATATTCTTTACTGCAGTCCGGTGTCCTTATCCAGGGTTAGACCAATATCTACTTACCATGCCAATAACATAGCAAATATTATGCCTAGTGCATCGCATAGCATACACGAGGCTTTCCACAACCGAAGCATATGGAACCCCTTTGATCTCATCTATCTTAAACTGTGTTTGGGGATACATTTCCTTAGATAGATGAATTCCATGTCTGAAAAGTGTAAAACCTTTCTTGGAATCTTCCATGTTGAACCTAGCTAGCACTATATCGATATAAGTCACTTGAGATAAGCACAACATCCTTTTCTGGAGATCTCGAATGATCTTGATGCCAAAGGCATATCCGGTTTCTCCCAGATCCTTTATATCAAACTGCGTGAACAGCCACAACCCTTATGTTTGATAAGACTTTCTTATTATTTCCAATAAGTAAGATATCATCAACATAAAGTATGAGGAGAGCCACCACGTTTTCGTCACTCTTTTTGTACACACAGCTCTCATCCGGGCTTTGCACGAATCTATATGACTGGATAACCTTGTCAAATCGGATGTTCCAAGAACATGATGACTGATTAAGTCCATAAATGGATTTCTTAAGCTTGCACACTAGGTGCTCTTGGCCTTTAGCAATAAATCCCTCTGGTTGCTTCATGTGGATGTTTTCTTTAGGACTTCCATTAAGGAAAGTTGTCTTAACATCTATCTGCCAAATCACATAATCCAAATGAGTGGTAATAGACTAGAGAATCCGGATTGACTTAAGCATAGCAGCTGGTGAGAAGGTTTTCTCATAATTGATGCTCTTTTTTTCTGAGTATACCATTTCGCCATCAATCTAGCATTCAAGATTTCAACTTTCCCATCAGATCCTCTCTTTCTTTTGTAGACCCATTTACATCCAATGAGTTTTACCCCATTAGGTGGTTCCACAAGCTCCCAGACTTGTTTGTGATCTATAGATCCAATCTCAGACTCCATTGTAGATTTTCAAGAATCTGCATCTTTATCTTGAACTACTTCATCGTAGGTCCTGGGATCTAATTCATTTAGTCATTTTGGAAAATCTGAAGATTCACCCAAACTAATGAATCTTTTAGGTTGGTGTACAACCATTCCACCGTGATGAGGTATTTCACGTACTTCTGTGACACATTATGGTGCAGTTATTGGTGGTATCTCTTCTTGTACAGATTGTGTATGATTCAAATTCCCTTTTCAAAGCTCCTCAAGAACAATCACGGTCTTGGGTTTGTGATTCATCACATAGTCTTCTTCTAAGAATCAGGCATTAGTGCTTACAATAACCTTCTGATCCTTAGAACTATAGAATAAATCACATTTCGTTCTCCTTGGATACCCGAGAAATGGCCTAACATCCGTACGAGATGCCAACTTGTCAGCTTTCTTGTCCAATATGTATGCTAGGATACCCCAAATCTGAACATGACCTAAACTAGATTTTTGACCAGTCCAAAGTTCTGTAGGTGTAGCAGAAACTGATTTTGATGGAACCAAGTTAAGAATGTATGTTGCTGTTTCGAGGACAAATCCTCAGAACGAAATAGGCAACTCTAAGAGCTCATCATCAATCTAACCATGTATAATAAAGTTATGTTCTTTCTTTCTACTACGTCGTTCTACTATGGAGTGCTAGGGGCAGTCAACCGTGATGTAATCCCATTCTTTGTCAAGTAGTCCCTAAATTCACCTGAGAGGTACTCACCACCACGATCAGAACACAATGATTTGATACTTTTACCTATTCATTTCTCTGCTTCCGTCCTAAATTCTTTGAATGTCTTAAAGCATTCAGACTTGCGATGTAACATGTATATGTATCCATACCTTAACTAATCATCAATAAACGTGATGAACTACTCATACTCTCTTCAAACTTAAACTAATATAGGGCCACATGAGTCAGAGTTAATCAAATCTAATACCTTTTCAGATTTATTCCATTTAGACTTAAAGGGGCAATTAGTCATTTTACCTTCCAAATAGGATTCACACAAAGAAAACATTTCCAAGATCAATGAAGATAGTGGTCCATCATTTATGAACCTTTGTATCCTCTTAAGGTTAATATGACCGAGCGTAAGATGTCAAAGATAAGTTTGATTCAATTCTGAAGGTTCTTTCCTTTTATTAGGGTTTGTGATCGATGTATTTAGTAATTACGTTTGTGTAGTGTTTTGCATATAATTAAGTATATAAAGATGTTCATCCAATGTGCCAGAATAGATAAAATATTTACCACTTATAATAACAACCTTGCTATCAAAAGAAATTGAATATCCCCATTCAAAAATAACTTAGAAACAGAAATAAGGTTTCACCTAAAATTTGGCACATAAAGACAATCATTTAAAACTAGAATTCTCTCACTAGTGAAAGATTAAGTAACGTCTCCCATTGCAACAACCGCCACTTTTGTAGCATTGCTCATGTAGACGGTAATCTCGCCTTCACTCAGCTGTCTTTTTACCAAGAATCTCTGCAAAGACATGCAAACATTATCAGTAGTTCCAGTATCTACTACCCAGGACCGGGTTGGACAAGTAGCTCAACATGTTTCTATAATGAGAGAGTGAGATGCACCCTTCTTTTTCTTGTTAGGTGGCCCACAGTTCGGACCGGAATGAGCCAAAAAAATTAGACCCGAAATAATCGATCTAGCTTGAAAAAATGAATGGCTCGAAAGGGCCGAGATGTATAGCCCAAAAATGAAAAATTTACATTGTGGCCCATGGGCGGCCTGGCCCGCTATTCAGGCCAGGTTAAGCCTCCAACATTTAGACCCGAAGAAGTTCGAGCCGAGTCCGGTCCAACCTGAAATTTGCAATTAGTCGATAAGCTTGGGCTCAGCTGGGCAGCCCATTTTGCCACCTCTAACTATAAGAAAAGTTAATTGTGTTAATGGATTGAGTAGTGCCTACAGCGATTTAGTGTAATGATTGTTGGTGCTTTCATGATTGTGTTTATTGTTGGATTAGAAGCAAGCTAATGCCCTTTTGTTTCTGATTGTGTTTTACTGTGCATTCATTTATTTCTCTTGCTTTATTGTTAAAGATAAGATGTTTACCTTGATAATTACTCACTAGTTACCACTTTATTTGATTACTTCGATTTTAAGACCTTATAATTAAGTACTTGTCTTGTGACATATTGTAGGTTATTGTGGATTAATGCTCGCTTCTTTATTTCTCTCATATATCGTCGATGCTAGCTAATGGAACTAATAAGATTTTTATAATATAGAACTTTGGATTTAAGCAGTATTTTTTAACAAGTAATCGAGATCTTTATCACAATGAATTTTATATTTTGGATAAGATACTATATTTTGGATGAGATTTTATATTTTGGATAGTTTTGATTTATATAAAAAAATATTTTTCAGTTTGGAATTATACAGGCTAGACAACAGATTATCGAGGGTTTAAAAAAAAAGTTATCGCTATTTTTGGAAAATGTAGTAAATTAATCATGTTTTAATTAAAAACCGTAGTAAATTCACCACGATTTGAAACTAAGTGTAGTTAAATTTACCACGGTTCTATGAAAATGGTTGTTAAGTTACCACAATTTAATCCAACATTGTGGTGAAGTCTCTACAATTTTTGTCAAAATGGTGATATAGTTATCACAGTTGTGTGCTAAACTATGGTTAAGTGACCACAGTTCTAATCTAACCGTGGTAACTGGATCACAATTTTCTAAGAATCGTGTTTAATTCACCACAGTTAAAAACCGTGGTGTATGAGCGCACCAAATTTACGACAGTGGTCTACATCACAGTTTCAAAATGGCATAGACCACGGTCAAAAACCATGGTGTAGGAGTGGATTTCTTATATTGAAATACGATTGTGTTAGTGAAAAATGTGTGTTACTGTATAATACATAAATAAATAAAAAACATTGCCATGTAACTAATAATCTTAGTACTGTACGAAACTAATCTTTGAAGTTATTGAATTGCATTGTATCAGACATGGATTCTATGTTGTTTCTCAAAGAGGGAAAAAAGGCTATGTATTGAAAAAAGAAACCAATATGAATAAACTCATGGAGGTTGTCGCTTCATCCAAACAACAGAAGAAATAGATTGTCTACCTTTCATCTAGCTCATCTCTACAGAGTGCCATCTCTACAAAGATCCATTCGGATTGGAACAACGTAAATGGGATTGGAAAAAATTGTTGCATTGCAGCTTTCGTCACGATATCTTTTCGATTTCTTCCTACATTAATTGAGGGTGTGAGATGTGATTATGGGCTTGTCATATTCATCCTCACATTCAATCTAATATCAATGTCGGGCTATGAAGTCAATGAAGTTTTGGACATTGCGCAAATGAAGCTGACTACAATCTTGATTGATGGCGTTGCTGTGATTTTAGATTTTGGGACTATAATTTCTGTGAGTTTTCTCTTTTTTATAAAAGAATGAGAATGGAAGGGGGTTACGATTTTATGTCTTCATTGTTCCTCTAGTGTAGGAGGTTATGAAATGATTTTAGATGTTAAAAAAAGTCTTGTCAAATTTATATTTATATTTTATAAAATAATGAAATTTATAAAATAGTGAAGGTTGTGAAAACTGAAGAATAAAAGAGGGACGTGTTTAGAATTTTTGCTCAAATATTTTGAATATGTGTCGAAATAAATATATATATATATATATATATATATATATATATATATATATATATATATATATATATGCATCCGAGCTAGAATAAGGACCCAATATTTATTGGACTTAAAAGGTCCCCAAAACAGTTGGGGCCCCAACGAATTCTTAAATCTTAATATTGTTGTTGTTGATTTGTCGTAACAAACACATGCATAATTTATTATCCATTTTTTTCTTTAAAAAAAACATACCTCTATTCCTATATAACTTTGTAATTAAATATGGTTTTATAGAGACAAAAAAAAAAGGACTGAAATCTAACTTCGACTAATGTTCATAAACGAGCCTTCTGTCCAAAACTGAAATTTGGCCCAATTTATTAAGGAGCCCAACTACGGGCCGTTAAAATATTTCACGTGGCGCACTCCGCGCACATTAGCCAATAGCCACTCCGACTTCAAGATGGCCTCCCTCTGCAATCTCGCCCTCCGCCCGCCCCCGGCGTTTCCCGCCAAAAAGCCAGTCGTCGGTGGCACTATCCTAAGCCGCCGCCCCGTTATTCTGCGCACACCCCCGCGTTGTCTCGCCGCGAAAACTTCTTCAATAACTCCGAAAGATACCCAATCTGAGAAGTACGTCTATCCTGACCCCATCCCTGAATTCGCAGCTGCCGTAAGTTCCAATTGTTTTTCTTTTTTTAATTCTATTTTAATTGAAGATTGCATTGTTTTTCCTTCTTTCCAATATGATATTTATTGTTGTATTAAGTGTGTGAGAGTTTTTGGAAAATGATAGGAGACAGAGAAGTTTAAAGCTGAATTGCTGAAGAAACTCTCGAAGGAAAAAGAAGCATTCGGTAACGATCTTCAAATGGTTGTCGATGTTTGTGCAGAGGTAAATTTGGGGCCTTCTGATTAGTTATTTCAAGTGTTTTCTGAATACTATTGAATTTAGACATGTAATTTTGTTTTATTTCTACACAACAAAATTATGATGTTTAACTTATCTAAATAGTCTGCAAAAAGTAATAGGTTCGAATCTCAGAGCACACCGGATATCGAGTCTTACTAGACGAGCTTTCATCGAACAATTATCCAAGTAGCTCAACTCATTTACAGTCCTGCATAATTACAATTACTGGATGAGTTGAAATTTTCAATTGATTTATTTTCTTAGAAAAAAATGGTGTTTGATGCTCAGAGGACATGCTATTTTTTCGATCTTTTTTCTTTTTCAATTAGTGCGCTGGTTTTTTTGTGTTATGATGTACATTATGGATTGAATAATAAAAAGGCTGATTTCATATCAATGTGATTGCATGCTTGTAATATTTCCTTGAACCTCCCTTGGAAAATTATGGTTGTGTTCTTTCACAACTCTTGGCACAGATGGAAGCACGAAATGAATCATGCTCTTCTTTCTTAATTTTATTTGACTAGTTTTCACAGTGTCAATCTTGTTTGGACTTGGAAGTCGTCAGATCAGAATTCGATGGCTGATTCTAAGGGAGTACATCTTCTTCCAACAGAGCGATTGCTTGAATTGCTTGCTATACTTGAATTTTTCTGTGCTTGTATTCTGGCATGAAGTTTGTCTTTATTCTGTGCTTTGAAATTAATTGATAAAATAGCATAAGATATTGTTGATTGTCTGAAATTACCCTTTCTTAATATTCACTATTGTGATATCAGATATTAGGTGAATTCCTAAATAAAGATTATGGAGGACCCGGAACATTATTGATTGAGCCCTTCACAGATATGATGATTGCACTCAAGGAGAAAAATCTGCCTGGAGCACCATTGGCTGCTCGATCTTCGTTGTTGTGGGCACAGAACTTTATCGATCAGGATTGGGAATTTTGGAACTCCAAATCGCACGAATGATGTGCAACTCTTTCCCGCCTATCTCCATTTGTATTACAGGATGTTCGGTTAGTTGACAATGCAAAGAAAGATGATTCGGGATATTGAAAATTTTCTTCTAAAACTGTACTAATCAAGAAAGAGCCCCTACTTTAACATTCTCGTTTAGCTATACAAAGGAATTATTGCTCCACAATTTTTCAAGTTGAAGGTTTTGTGATTGAAAGCACTGCAGAAATGTTCTGACCATCTTCCATAGATTTCTTCAGCTTCCAAACTCAGAAATGCTTTGTAGAGATGGCCGCCATGATTTGGGCCGTCCTGCTGCAAGATTTGTTGATCCTGATCTTTGTTTGTGTCTGTCGGATCTTCTAGCCTGAAAGTGTCAAATGTACAGGTTATATGATGTAGAACTAGATGATCTTGAATTTTATGAAAGCAAGCTGGCTTATTTTTGTGTTCTTCAATTTGGTGCAGACTGCAGAAGTGGCTGAGCTAAAGTCATTATCCAAGAACTGAAATGGCAAGTGATTACCTGATTGTTCTTCTCCGGTGCATACTCTGCCACCTCATACTCAGAACTGGTAATACACCTTTCTGAATTCGTCTCCATATGTTCACCTGATTCGGACTGGTTTCTCTTGCTTCTTGCGTGCTTTTTAGCTCTAATCACTTTCATAACCTCTGCAACAAAATTATCCAACGTGCTAGACATCAGAAACTCGAAAACTAGTCCTACTTGTTAAGTGTTCAACTTGTTGCTAGTAGTAGAAACTAGAAAACTAGGAAGCTGAGCATGTGAAAAACCAACCTTGAGTAGTGACAAGCCGGTATGCCCTGCCTAGAACTAGAGTATCACTCGGGCGGAGTAGCTTCACACGAGTGTACCTAACGGTCTTCTGCTCGTCTGGATTCTCTTGTCCACCACCCGGAAATGGTAATGGGATTATGAGAGAAACGTAGTGCCCCGGGTTCATTTTCATCACCTCACTAGCTGTGATAGTCCAATACATCCTCTCCTGCTTCCCACTAGGATGTTGTATCACCAGTGCTGCTGCATCTACTGCTTGGCAATTCCCCATCTCTCTCTATCTCTCTCTCTCTCTCTGTGAACAACACTCTTGTGTTTTTCAGTTTGGAATGTTTGTGGAGAAGAGGAGAAGATGATGTGAGCTAAGTAGTAAGTGAGATAGATAAGGGAAAGAAACTAGGACAAGAGAGAAAGGGGGGGAAGGAGGTGAGATAATCAATGGTCCCTTTCTTTGCACCCACCACCATATAACTCTCTCCCCACTTGTAAAAATTCGTTCTACTCAAAGTTGTGACCTCCCTCCCTTATATATGGTTTCAATTTAAATTTTTTAAGTTTGAATATGCAATAATTATTTTTATGCTATTATTACGAGGTTTCAATTATCATGGGCGCCGGCACTGATTTTAATCAAGATTCTTGTGAGGCCGACACGTGGCTGTTGATCTTGTGCGTCGATTTGGTCAAGACTCAAGATTCAGATTTAGGAAGGTGATGATGTTTTCTTTATCACAATTTAGACATGCTAATTATTTTTCAAACAATGTTAAAAGTTGGATAATATTCTTGAAGATCAGTTTGTTTCTTGGCTTCATCAACATTAGTCATAGTCAAAGAAATGGCTGTGTTTGAAGCCCACTTGCTTTATATTTTTAATTATTACTCTAATTTTATATTCCTAAATCAGTCTTTGAAAATCGAGAAAATAATTATATAGCTGAAAACATGGTATTTGACAAGATCGACGGAATTCTAGAGTTTTCACATTTGTTTACAACCGGCCGAATAGTTGATTAGTTGTGTTTTCTACGTATATTTATATTCTATATTTCTATTTATCTCAAATAATTGATGCCTTTGAGTTCCCATATAAAAACTTTGTTCTAGACATTGGAAACATCCAAGTCAACTCTTAGGTGTTTGTATTTGTTTTCCACTTATTTATTTATTATTATTTTTGCTACCCGACTCAACCTAGGATGTGTTTGATAGAATTCAAATTCACCATCAAAGATCGGTTAAACCATAAAAAAGATGGTAGAGTACCATATCATTGACATTAAACAAAAAAAAAAGAATTATAAATTCCTGAAATAAAATGTACAATATATCAACAAAAATTAAATGCTTCCAAATGTAGGCCAGGATCAATAATGCTAGTGGTATATGCACTGCATACTTGTTAATTAAATTTCAAACACATAAAGCAACCAATATCTGCATAGTTAACCTTGAATATCAAGTACTTTTTACATTTTTCCCTTAAAATTGTCTAAAATTATGATAAATTAAATATTAAAGTCGGATCAGTCTCAAACTAAAAGTGGAATCTATAATCAGAATATAGATTTCTGCGAAGATGCTCGACTAAAATATTAAGCATAATTAAGAGATTATCGCTTTATTAACATGCTCCATTAATACTCCTTTTTATGTGTGGAATAATTATTTAAAGATCTAATCTTAGTTTATGAATTTATAGTTGCCATATAATGTGGAGAATAAACTCTGATGTCGGCCACCATTCTCAATTAAATCCTCATTCCTTTTTTAGGTTATTAACCCTAATTCCAATACTTAGGAGTTAGGACTTAGGAGAGCTTAAACGCAAAGCAAAACTTCCGTCGTTGCTTATAAATTGGGATTAACTTTAAAATATTATTTTTATGATTTTACGTATACAAAAAAGAAAAAAAAAAAACTATTGTTTCTAAGTTTAAACTCATCTAAATATTCAAGTAAAATTCAATCGGGAATATTATTGGGAGGTACTCCTGAGTTTTAGGTCGGAATATCTTGAGGATAAATAACCCCACGTGTTAGCGAAAAATAACATTAAGTATATGTATATGTACCTAATAAACTTTGTTATTTGTAATTTAGAATGAATTTTAACTTTTTCCCAACTTTATAAATCAAAAATAGGATTTTGTTCGTTTTTTTAAAAGAATATCAACATTATCGAGTCAATTAAATTTCAAAATGTATAATTGCGAATTTATAGAGCCAAGTTCAGAGTTATTTGAGAACAACTGAAAGTTCATGAATTATATAAGTCCGATTTGATTTTAGTTTGTTGGTTTATGTACAGATAAATTTCTGAATTTGATTAACGTTCAATTATCTTATCTTATGAAAGATCGACTTTTGCATGTCAGATATTGAACTTTTGAATTATTTATTTTTATTGAGGAGACAGATAGATAATATATATAGACCTCAAGACAAATAGACAATTGGAATTAAGAGATCTCCGAACTACACACACATTCTAAGTCATCAATGCTGCTATTTATGTATACATACGTCTACATAACTCCACGAAAAAAATGTTGAGATTTGAACCAATAGCATTGAGATCACGATGATGCTCATTGCATCATTCCACCGACTAAGTCGTTACAAAGGGTATATGTATTTAATTTGTATACGAGATCCAATATCTCATTTAGCTTTACATTTTATTATCCGGTAAAAGGCCAAAAAAACTCCCGAACTATATACCCAATCTCATCTAGATGTACAAATTATTTTTTGGCCTAAATACATATCTAAATTATTTAAAAAGTACATTGTCATCCTAAACTATTCAAAATATATCAAATTCACACTTTTTGTTTAGCACCGTTAGTTTTTTTCATTAAATAAAAGGGCAAAGGTACAAAAAAACACCTGAAGTATTTGTGAATTCCCGGTTAGACACCTAAAGTATGACTCGGCCCAGTTAGACACCTAAAGTTTTAAACTCAGAACATTCATGCCCCTCCGTCTACTGAGTTAAAATCGAACATTAATGAGTTGAAACGGCGTTTATTTACGAAGCAACGGTGCACTGTTACTGCATTTACAAACCCTTAAACATAAAAAAACCCTAATTCCCAATTCCTAACTCCCCAAATCTCCCCAAATTCTTGAGAGCAGATGCAAATTCTTGAAGTTTCCAGCCCTAATTCCTAATTTGAAGAAGAAATTATGGAATCCACATCATCCACTGACTCAATGGCATCACGAAAAAGATGGGGTGCCGATTTGCAAGAAGGAACTTGATTCAAATAGGGTGATTTTATATATTTAACTGGATTGCAAGAAGGAAGATGGGGTGCCGATTTGCTGATTTATAAGAAGATGCGGTGCCGATTTGCACCGCACGAAACGGAGGGTCAGTTTCACCTTGAAACTTTACCAATTTTTTGGGCTATTTGGGGGAGTTAGGAATTAGGGCTGGAAACTTCAAGAATTTAGAATTAGGGCTGGAAACTTCAAGATTTGGGGGAGTTAGGAATTGGGAATTATGGTTTTTTGATGTTTAAAGGTTTGTAAATGCAGTAATCATCCACCGTTGCTTCGTAAATAAACCCCGTTTCAACTCATTAACGTTCGATTTTAACTCAGTGGACGGAGGGGCATGGATGTTCTGAGTTTAAAACTTTAGGTGTCTAACTGGGGGAGTTAGGAATTGGGAATTAGGGTTTTTTGATGTTTAAGGGTTTGTAAATGCAGTAATCATCCACCGTTGCTTCGTAAATAAACCCCGTTTCAACTCATTAATGTTCGATTTTAACTCAGTGGACGGAGGGGCATGGATGTTCTGAGTTTAAAACTTTAGGTGTCTAACTGGGCCGAGTCATACTTTAGGTGTCTAACCGGGAATTCACAAATACTTTAGGTATTTTTTGTACCTTTACCCTAAATAAAATGCGTATAAATTCTTCGACCTAATTATGATTGATTTGGCTGATAATACAATGCCATATGGTATGGTTAGAAATCCATCGTCATGGCTTTTCTAATTATACTTTTAATTTATCAATCGAGTGTCTAACGATTGAATAATTACATGGAGAAATAACGATGACAAGAGTTTGTATTACGAATTAGATTTTAAATCTCGATATCGATTCGATATTGGAAATTGAAATTAAAAGAGAGATTTGAAACTCCATAGTGTGGGTTATTAGGCCGTGGTTTCAATTTGTCCGATCGACATTCATAGGTGATAGAATTAAGCTTGACACATTTTAATTAACGGAAAAAACTAACGGTGCTAATGTCAAGTGTCAGTTTGTCATTTTCTAAATAGTTGAGGAGGCCGATTGTATATTTTTTAATAGTTTAGGTGTGTATTTAGACCAAAAAAATAGTTCATATGTCTAGGTGGGATTGGCCATATAGTTCGGGTGTTTTTTTTGGCCCTTTGTCCTTTTATTATCTATTTAGATTACGTTATCATTTAGAAATTTTATCTAATTTATATTTTATATATCTTATCTTTCAAATTTCTAGTATATTATAAATACATATAAATTTTATCTAATTTAAGTTTTATATATATCATCTGCCAAGTTTCTCGTATATTATAAATAGTTAGGCCTAGAATATTATTAGAAGAGTTGAATTTGATATAAAATTGTGATATTTGTATGCAATTCAGTGTTCTTAATATATTGCTATTCCGTTCTTCCAAATATTCTCAAAACCAACGGATTATACATACATATATATATATAAGGGAAATGTTTAAATGAGAACCATTTTCCATATGAGAACTAGGAACCCATCTAATCCTTTCATGACTTATATCTTGATGGCCACAATTCTGTCAAACTTTGGTCAAGTAGAAGGTGGCATACTTATAATTATTTACAATTTAAGTAAAAGGGGTATTATGGTAATTCAATAATTCTTATATTTTGAAACATGATAATCTCTCTCTCATCTCTCAATTTATTTCTTCGTAGATCCACTTCTCTTTTTTTCTCTTTGCACTTTGCTCTCTCTCTCTCTCTCTCTCTCTCTCTCTCTCTCTCTCTCTCTCTCTCTCTCTCTCTCTCTCATCTCTTGTGTGTTTCTTTTGTAACCAATTCATCTATAAATTGAAAAAATTATGATAATTATTAATAATTTATTAAAATAATAAAATATTATACCTATAAATATATATAAAGTTAAGAATGTTTTTATTCGCAAAATCGAAATCGATGTTGCTGGTTCATACATGACTTTGAATTGCTGATTTTTTTTTTTTATTTTGACGTTCATGCAAATTTTGAATTTTTAAGGTTTCTTGATTTGTTTGTAGGCACTATTATTCTTTTTGGATTAAATATTATTTTTTGTGTAAATCATCTCAATTTATTTTTTATATTATTTCATCTTCTTGATATAATGTTGTTGATTCATGTATTCATCTTTTTTAATTATCTCATACATTGTATTTAGTTTTGATTTAGATATTCATTTGCATTTTTTTCGTTGATGATTTTGTTATTAGTTATAATTCATGCTAAAATGACAAATACATAATACTAGAATGGTTCATAATTCATGCTAAAATGACATATGAATTATGCTGATATTGAATATCATTCAAATTTATTTTTGATACGTGTGATAAACGATGCTGGTATGAGTTACATGTTGGATGAATTTCGCAATAACCTGAAAGTCTTCAATTAAACAACCATAATTGCATCCACATTTAAACGTAATACTGATAACGTCATGTTAAAATGTCTCCTACACTATGCTAATATGAGGGTAGTTTAATGCTAAAACGTAATAAATGCGATACTTTTTTTCATATAATATATCAAATTACAACATTTTTAGGATTATTTCATTTAAGATCTCACATGCATATGTTTATCCAAAGAAATATGAATGAAAAATATAAAATATAATTTGTAGGGCCTATTTTATTCTAGTTAGGGTTCATTCTATCCAATTAGAGTTTATTTCATAATTTATGTGTTTTCTTATTCTCATGCAATTTTATTAAATAAAAGCAATATGATGTTAATATAAACATATTTACATGATATAATGAACATATATCTATGCTAAAATGAACAAACAACACAAATGTTATTACGAGCATATTTACATGTTATTCTCATTCAATTTCAGCATGCTAAAATGAAAGAAATATGATTCTAATATGAACATATAACAATGCTAAAATGAACGAATAACACAAATAATTAATATTATGAATAAATTTACATGATATTATCATGCTTAGATGAAAGAAATAAACATATCAAATTAAATATGTTTTCATGCTATTTTATTTAAGATCTCGATGCATCTGTTTACCCGAAGAAATATGGATGAAAAATACAAAACGTTAATTTTGGGGTTTATTTCATTTCAGTTATAGTTTATTCTATTAAATTAGTGTTTATTTCATCAAATCATGGTTTATTCCATCCCAATTAGGGTTTAGTTATATCCCAATTAGGTATTATATATGATAATTCAATAATTATTGTGTTTTTTTTATTCTCATGTAATTTTATCACGCTAAAATGAAATATGAACATATCATAATGCTAAAATGAACAAACAACAAATGTTATTAAGAATACATTTACATTTTATTCTCATGCTAAAATGTTATATATACCATGTTAATAAGAGAGTAGTTTTAGGCTAAAACGTTATGAACGTAATATTTTTCATGTATCAAATTTTAGAAAAAAAAAATCATTTTTGTTCATTTAAGATGTTGCATGTCTCTCGTACTCCGAATAAAATATGGATGAAAAATGTAAAATGATCATTTTTAGGATTTATTTCTACCTAATTAGAGTTAATTTCATCCCAATTAGGATTTATTTAATTCAAATTAGGGTTTCAGAATTTCTATGAAAAATCACTTTTAATACTAAAAAGTATCACTCTAATTTTATTCAAGTCCACATAAGACTTTCTAAAATCTCATATGCATCATACTAATATGAGAGTAGTTTAATATTAAATGCCATAAGCACAATACTAATATGACTTATAGGTCAAAGTAAAATGTTATATACACCATGATAGTATGAGAGTGGTTTTTTCTTTTTAGAATTGTAGGGATGATTGATTTTTTATTTTTATTTTTAGTATGATGTTGTATTCATTTGAGCATCATATCTTATAGACTTTTAGCATGATGTTACACTCGTTTCAGTATATTTTTTTGTGAAATTATATTAGCACCGTATATGACTACATATTCTCTAAGTTAGGTTTTATTATAACTTAATTAGGATTTTATTAAATCAAATTAGGGATGATTACATTGTAATTAAATTTTATCATAACCTAATAAGTTTTTATTGCATCAGTTAAAGTCAAATGAAATATCATACATGCTAAAATCAATAAAAATATTATGCTAAAATCTAGAAAATATTATGCTAAAGTCGTGCTAACATCACAATTAGGGTTTATTAGTCCAAATTAAGGTTTAGTAGATCATATTAAAATCAAGGATAATAACCTGCTAAATCATGCTAAAAAGTCAATTAAGGGTTACTCCATACAAAGTAACTAGAGATTATTACATTTCACTTAGGGTTTATTATTGCTCAATTATGTTTTATTACATCATGTTAAAATCAAATGAAATATTGTGCTAAAAGCAATGCAAATATTATGCTAAAAATCAAGGAATTATCATGCTAAAGTTGTGTCAATTAATATTCCAATTAATACAACTTTCAACCATATCATATTATAAACATGTAACTATGCAGTCTATGCTAAAATGAACGAACACCCCAAATAGTATTGCGAGTAAATTTACATATTTTATGAATATTTTTCATATTGTTATGATTTTCTTTGCTATTGTGATTATATTTTCATGATATAATGAGGACTTTGTTATGCTATTATGAATATTGTTTTATTCTATTGTGAATAAAATAATTTTTGTTAGATAAATATATGAAATATGGATCTTAGATCAAAGAGTATGAGAATATCTTTAATTTGATATATAATGTGTAAATTTAATTAAAACGAGCAAGTTACAATTGTTTAAAGTTTCTACAATATTTGTGTAAGTATGTTGATATCATCTTGTTAATTTATGAGTATCATGCCAGAACGTCATGAACACAATGCTGATATGAGTTATAAATTATGCTAAAATGTCATATATATCATGCTAATATGCAAGTAATTTCATACTAAAACACCATAAACGCAATTATGTGAGTTATAGTTGGCCATGCTAAAATGCTATATAGGTCGTGCTAAAATATTATATGCACCATGCTAATATAAATATGAGGCGACTCTATATGAAAAAAATGCCTGAAAATTGACTTTTGTATTTTTAATCTATTTTTTTCAAATAAACATATGCAATATGGATCTTAAATGAAAGAGTACAAAACGAGTTTTAATTTTATATATGATTTGCGTAAATCTAATTAAAAACGATGAAGTTGTGATTGTTTAAAATTTCTACAATATTTGTATAAATATGCTGACATCAGCATCTAAATTTTGACAAAAATAAAATAACCCATCACTTTTGAAGTTCAATGTATCTATCAATATGTTACCACTTTTTTTTAAGTTCAATATATTTACAAGTCTGTCACCACTTTTTGTGTTAAATCCGGATCATTGAGATCAAAATTTACGTGATTTGAATAAGTTCTCAGTTCTACATAGGGAATGATTCTCACCAGATCAACCCATATATATATAGGGGTTGGTTATAATGGGGACTAGATATTCCCGTGAGAACTATAAATCATGCTTATTTTATATGATTTTGTAACTTATCTTGTTGTATTTTAGTGCTAGTGTCAAGCATTAAAATACAACAAGATAAGCTATAAATTTTAAAAAAAAAATAGCACTAAAATACAATAAAATAAGCTATAAAATTGCACTAAATAAGCATGATTTATAGTTCTCACGCGAATACCTAGTTCTCATTTGAACCAAGGGGTTGGTTATAATGGGTACTAGGTATTCCCGTGAGAACTATAAACCATGCTTATTTAGTATGATTTTGTAGCTTATCTTGTTGTATTTTAGTGCTAGTGTCACTAGCACTAAAATACAGCAAGATAAGCTATAAATTTTTTTTAAAAAAATTAGCATTAAAATACAATAAAATAAGTTATAAAATTGCACTGAATAAGCATGATTTATAGTTCTCACGTGAATATCCAGTTCTCATTTGAACCAAATCCTATATATGTATGTATGTATATATGTATATATATATATATATGTATATATATATATATATAAGTCACATGTATAAACATCTACTCCAACAAATAAATAAATGTGCGTACATGTAAGCCATGTGGGATGTTGGGATCTCAGTTCCAAAAGCATTAAATGATGAATTTGACTATGTTCGATCCAAACATGGCCTTATTTGGGGACAATAAACATTTTCTATTTAATGAATTTTCTTAACTTCTTAGGCCAGCCAATTTATATTAAATGCTGAGAGCCTCATTTTTCTACTGTTGGGACACATTATAGCGATCCCCCCCCCCCCCCCCCCAAAAAAAAAATTACCTTTCTTTTATTAAAAATTATATATTCAAATTTTATCCAACTAATTCAAGAAAAGAGCGATCTTCTCGCAATTTACGATACATATATATTGAATTGTAAGTTTGTAACGATACGTACACAATATTTAAATATGAATATTCATAATATAATCACAACATAAGTAATGTGAGAGGAATCATCACAATATTTTTTTTTTTTTGAGGGAAAAGAAGGATTAAAATTAACTGATAAGAGCCTTCAACCAATGAGAAAAATTATTGTTCCAAGTACAAATATCACTACACCTTGCACCAAATTGTGCAAATTGTGTAAGGGCGTGAGCTACACCATTATATTTATGCTGCTATGGATATGAGGAAAACATTATTTGTTCCGACTTGCTTGTTTGTTTCTGGAATTTAAAAACATTCTGATTTATGGTTAGGGTCTTTGCACCTAACATTTGGAGGTTGATGGCTATATTGAGATGGATTTTCAAAGTAGCTTTCTTTAAATTCTTTTTCTTTTGTTAGGAAACATAAACATTAGTTCAGTGTATCTCAACGAATGTCCAACCGCACATCATTAATAAATTCAAATGTTTCTTATGTAGGAAAAAGAAGATAAGAAGTTTGATCTCATTTGAATTGTGGCAAAGAAAAATTTATTATTTTACACTAGATGAAATATTGCATTTTTTATTACGTTGTAATTTTTGTATTTTGTATCATAGTGTATGTCACACATAACTAATTAATAATATCGTATTGTATATGAGACATACGGGTTGTGAAAGGCTTTGAATTATCTCTATGAACTTTTTTTTTTCCATTGACTGAGATCGATCATAATGAAATTGTAAAGTAGAATTTGAAGGTTTTTTCAATTTTATAACTCAAATCACGAAAGTAATATTAAACTAAACTTTATAATCAATTTATATGTATAAATGAAAGGGTGTACAACCCACTAAAAAAATTAATTCAAAATTAATTAATTATAAAATTCCTTAAATATCCAAACTAAATAGAGAATAAAATAATCAATAAATAAACAAAAAAATAATTCAAAAAAAGGAAACAAATTCTTCTATGTGCTTCTTCGTCGGAAACTGAAAGCACGTCCATCATCTTCTCCAACCCACCTTCTATCTTCATCTTCCCCAACCCACCTCTCTCCCCTGAAATTTTCTTCTTCAGTCGGCTATCTTCTTCTTCCTGCCATATTTTTTTCTACGGTTATCGTTCGAACTATAAAATCCAAACACACATCTTTGGTTAAAAATAAATTTCCAAACCCTCTTTCTTTCGGTTCGAAGATTTGTTTTCGAAGCTACAACACTTGGTTCGAAAAATAATTTTCGAACATGGACTGCAGATATTTGGGCAAAGGTGGTCGTCGATGGTGACCCGCCGGAGAAGAAGGGTTGGGATGGGCAACAAGTTTCTAGTTGGAAGAGGAAGAAGATGGTGGAGGGAAGAAGAGGGGGCGGTGTGTTAAAATCAGAATAATATTGCATCTAAGAAGACCAAAATGGAAAGATAATTCTGTATTATTCAAAATCTCAATGAAACAGTACAAACAAGCCTTATTTATATATCATCTTAGCTAGTTGTAGATGATGCTACTTAGATCTAATCTAACGGCTCAGAACATAAGAAAAGAAAATATCTAGATAACATGCCACGTAGGCAAGAGAAGGGATCCCATGCATGCATGTGCATAGAGCTGTGCATGGGCTGAAAAACTGTCTATTCTCAACACCCCCCGCAGACGAGACATGGTGAAGATCACCAAGGTGAAGTTTGAGAAGGAGCGCACAGAAGCGAGGTCCAGGCAAAGATTTCGTGAAAATATCGGCTAGCTGAGAAGAGGTGCAAACATGCACAGGAACAATGAACCCACGTTTATAATGAAGCCTAGAGAAATGGCAATCCAAGTCAAGATGCTAGTCCGCTCATGATATACTTGGTTCTGTGTGATCTAAATCGCCACGTTGTTGTCGCAATAAACCTCAATTGGTGTAGAATAAGGAATAGAGAACTCATCAAGAACGTAGGAAACTCCAAGAGCTCACGAACAGTATAGGATAAACTTCTATATTCGGCCTCTGCCCTTGAGAGAGAAACGGTAGGCTGTTTTTTACACTTACAGGAAATCAAACACCTCTCCAAGAACACACAATAGCCTATCAAAGACCGACGAGTATCAACAAACGAACCCCAGTCAACGTCACAGAATGCATGCAAGTTGAAGGAGGAGCTGGCAATGTAATGGAGACCCAATGAATGGCAACCCTTGAGATATCGGAGCACATGAAGTATTGCATTCCAATTATCCAAAGTAGGTGAGTTAATGAATTGGCTTAATTGTTGAACATCATATGAAATGTCGGGGCAAGTAAGATTCAAGTACATCAATTTACCAATCAACTGTCGATAAGAGGCAACCTGTGACAGACAGTTACCAACCCGAGTAAGAGTGATCCCAAGTGGGAGTGGAGTAGAAGTCGGCTTGCAACCTGTCAAACCAGCTGTGGCAATGCGATCTAAGACATATTTTCATTGGCAAAGAAATATGCCAGAAGTAGAACGGGCTATCTCCATACCTAAAAAATACTTGACTTCCTCAAGATCTTTGATTGTAAAAGCTTGATGTAAGATAGCCTTGAGAGAAGAAATAGCATCTAGAGAAGGACTGAGCAACATGATATCATCAACATACACCAACAAAGAAAGAAACTGACCTCCCTTCCCCATAGTGAACAAGCAATGATCTGATTCAGTTTGAGTAAAGCCAAAAGAGAATAGCAACTTACTAAATTCAAGATTCCATTCGTGAGAAGCCTGCTTCAATCCATAATGACTTCTCACTAGTTTACACACATCACCAGGCTTGCCCTTGCCATATCCCTGAGGCAATGTCATATAGATTTCATCATTCAGATGGCCATGGAGAAATGCATTATTAATATCAATTTGGCGTAAATACCAACTAAAATGGGTTACCATGGCAAGAATTAGTCTGACAGTGACTAACTTTGCCACAGGAGCAAACACCTCATGGTAATCAATACCATATTCTTGATTATAACCCTTGGCTATCAACCTAACCTTATATCATTCAATGGATCCATCAAGCTTCAAATTTACCTTGTAAACCCATTTACACCCTATAGCCTGCTTTCCAGAAGGTGAGGGCATAATTTCCCAAGTTTGATTAGCTTCCAGTGCGTGAAGTTATGCATTCATAGCATCAACCCATTCTGGGTGCTGGCAGGCCTGCTGATAGGAAGTAGGCTCTTGGATGGACTGGATATCTAGAAGAAAAGCAGTATAGGAAGGTGATAAATTGGTGGAGATGTTGTAAGGAAAAGTAGGAGGGGTGAATATACTAGGACAAGTAATGAGATGAGAGGTGACTGAACTGTATAAACATAGTCATCAAGATAAGCAAGTTGCTTATGACTGACAAACGGGATTTTCACCTTAATTCTGAGCATAATTTCATCATTTAGTATGCATTTTTGCTTTTATCTATTATTTTAAATATTGATTCGGCTATAATTGTTGAATAAATGCATTTGACACATTTGTTCGTGTTTCAGGGGTAAAACGAGCGGATCGAGCCTCCGAGGGCTACAAGCTGGCACGACCCGAATACAGTGAGAGTGAGAGACGCGAGTACGCGTGCAAACAGAGGGCATAAAAGCCCATTGCACGGCGCGACCCGCGCCAGGACGAAGTGGCGCGACCAGCTCGGTTGCGCCAGGTGGCGTGACCCGTGCATCAACATGCAAGGCGCGACCCATGCACAGAAGAGGCATGATCGAGCATTGTTACAAAGGCTCGAAAACCACGTATTGAGGTGCGACCCGACTTATCCGGAGGTGGTGTGACCAGCTCGGTCGCACTAGGAGCCGTGACCCGCGTGACTAAAATGAGGTGCGACCGATCCCGTGTCGCGCCTCCCAAGCCCTGTTCTGAACTTTTTGAATTTTTTCCCATTTTCTTTTTAATTTTATTACCCGAATAATGTTGGGTATAAATAGGGTCCAATGTTGAAAATTTAGGGTAAGCCCCTCATTTTATCCCCAAGTAGAAACTTAGAGAGCTTACGAGCATTTTGGAAAACTTTTGTGTTTTGGAATATATATTGTACAAGAAGTTTGAAGTTTTGAAAATTTATCAATATTATTCGGGTTTACTGTACACCTTGTCTATGGTTTTTATTTTTGTTGTTGATTTTTGTTGCTCTTCAATTCTAAGCATGGATAGCTAAACTTCTTGTTCTAGGGTGATGTGAATTGACATTGGGTGCTTGAATTTTGACATGAATTTATGTTTCTCTCCTTTCTCCCTTCTTCATGAATCAATATTTTGATTGCATATATCTTTAGGTTGGCCACCTAAAGACAATATTTTGTGTTAAATTGTCTTTGAGAAAAGTAATTTAGCATGGGTAATTGATTTATAATCTCAATTTGATGTTAATACGAGAGTTTAATGTCTAATTGGTGTTTGGTGATTGTTTGAGCTTAATTTGGTGAAGTTTGAATTCAACCCTAGAGATAGGGGAATCCTATTTGGCCAATTATGTTCTAGAGGCTCGAGACAGTTCTAGGATTAGTTTTGTTTAAATCACGAGAGTGGAAATTAGCATGTTGATTCATGTCAAGATGATTGTGCCTATATTGATGAGCATTACCCTAGAACCACATTTACTTGTTAAGTTAAATTCCTAAATTTATTTGTTTTGTAATTTCCAGTTGTAATTGATTTCGTGAATTGTTCTTCTTTATGTCTAGTTTAGAAAATTCTCAAAAAAATATTCGTTTAGTTTGACATGTGGAACAGCATGTGTATGGTACTTGTTTAGCTTGAATTTTCTTAAATTCCCTGTTTTCGACCCGATTCTGTATGCTACAACACTATACACTTGCACTGTGGGATTGGTCTTTTAAAACTTGATTCATAAATTGTGTATCTCAAAGAAAAATCTCATCAATGACACCTGGAACTCTTCCTGAGAAGGATTTCAGGAGCCTGAGAAGGCTGAGGTAGGTTGGAGTTCTCAATATCTGTAGGTTGAAGAGGAGGAAGGCTATTGTCAGGTGAGCTATAGGGAAACTCTGAATCAGCAAGACACTGCTGATCAGAATGTGAAGAATCATTAGAATGATGATGAGACTCAACATGAGTGGGGGTATTCTCACTTATAGCTCTTTCTGTAGGGACAGGGAAAAGCTCATCAAAGGTATGAAAAGGCAAAGAAGGAACAACATTGTTGCCCGGCTGTAATGAAAAGATATGAGGGAAAAATCCAATATCTCTATACACTTTGGCTTTATGAGTTAACAGATAAAAATGAGATGCCATTTATTTTGGGCAGTTGGTCCTAGGTAGATACACTGTGATCCCCTATAAGAGAATCTGGTTCTGGAATGAAGAATGTTTACTGAGTAAACCAGACAACTAAAAGACTTGATGGACTGCAGAAGAGCTGGCTCACCATGTAGCAATTCATATATGGTGTTTTCCACTGTAACACTGCAGAAGGCAGTCGATTGATCAAAAAAGTGGAAAATAAAATAGAGTAAGGCCAAAACATTGAAGGTAAATTACTTTGGAACATAAGAGCTCTGGCTACTTGTAACAAATGTCTGTGCTTCCTCTCTACAACTCCATTTTGTTGAGGAGAGTACACACGAGTTTTCTGATGAATGATCCCACATTCTGTTAACACATCTTGTGTTTGTCTCCCAAAAACTCACTCCCATTATTTGTACGAAGTATCTGAATATCCCTGTGAAAGTGAGTCTTAATCATCTGAATAAATTACTTAAGAATATTCCAAACCCTTCCTTTGCTGCAAAATAAGAAAGTCCAAATTTCCATGCTAATATCATCAACTAGGGTCAAGAAATATAGTGTATTGGTAACCACAGGTTCTGCATGTAGCCCCCAGACATTAGCATAAATCATATGAAACATGAATTCATTTCTTCTTCCTAACACTGATAATGGGTTTCTATGTTGTTTAGCTCTGTGACATATATCACAACTCTCCAATTCATGGTAATCTTCATCTCTGTACCTCCTCTGAGTGCATTCTAAATGCCTCATTGCAGTAACTGATGGATGACCAAGTGCTTCATGCAAATCTCTTAGTGTTGATCCAACAGTAGCATTGAGAGTAACAGTAAATTGAAACTCATGTTTGAGAATATACAGAGTTCCTTTCATCTTTCCAATGCCAAGAATGACATATGCATTTCTTCTCTTGATCAGACAGTGAGTCTCAAGGAATATGACTCTACTGTTCAATCCTTTAGTCATTTGTCCCACAGATATCAGATTATGGGTAAACTTAGGAGCATACAAAACACCTAATAGCTTTATAGATGAAGTAATCTGAGCATCACCTGCCATAAGTGCCCATAGGCTGCTGTCATCTGGCAAATATATCCTGAGAGGATTTTTCAACTTTCTGATGTTAGTGAGTAAGCTAACCTTGTAACACATGTGGTTGCTGGCCCCAGAATCCATGATTCACTCATCTTGATGAATTTTTGTGGATAAACCAAATGCATAATGTTCTGTATAGGCCATGTTGCCATGATCTTCTATTTCTGCTGAATTTGCTGCTTGTGAACCAGTCAATCCTGGTGGAACTTCTTGTTTCCCTTTGTTGTGCATGTAAGTAGCAAAGTGTCTGGCAATTTCAGTTTGAATAACCCTTTCAAAGTCTGGTGCTAGTGCAGGACTGTCATCCTTTGAGGTTTGAGTGTTTCCCTTTTTGTCAGCAACATAGTTTACCTTAGCTTTTCCTTTGTCTTCCTTGAACCGTTTATACCAATCTGGAACACCTATCACCTCAAAATAGTTATTCTTAATGTGTCTTGTCCTACCACAGTAATCACATTTCAATTTCATCTTCTAAAACCTGAGATGAAACAAGCAATTGCTCTTCCACTTTGAGCACCATTGCATAAGCTTGGCTGACATTTGGCAATGGACTAAGGATTAAAATATGTTGTCGAATTGACTCATATGTGTCATTGAGTCCCATAAGGAACTGCATCATATGTTCCTCCTTCAAATCTGCCTTAGAATCCTCAGCTGCCTCACATGTACAACTGCGTGTATTCTTAAGTAAACTTAACTCATCCCAAAGTGCACTGAGGTTGTTAAAGTAAACTAGCACGGATTGAGTGTGTTGAGAAAAGGATGCAATTTCTCTGTGTAATTTATATAACCTTAGGCCATTACGCTTGCCAAACCTCCTATGAAGTTCATCCGAAAGTTATTGAGATGTATCTAAGTGCTACAATCCTCTCGACAACTCTTTAATAGCCGAGTTACAAAGCCAATTAAACACCAGGTAATCAGCTTTAACCCACTGCATGTGGTCAATATAATCTTTCCCAGGCTCTATCAAACTACCATCAATAAAGCCTAATTTGTTATGAGCAAACATACCTCTCTTAATTGCTCGACACCAACTATGAAAATTATGTCCATCAAATAGATCAGAAGTTAAACTCATGCTAGAATGTTCATGTGCAGAAACATATAATTCATCAATCGCGAGCATTCTGTTGTTATTGAGTTCATTCTAAACAAAAGAAATAACTTACATACCTCGATTTCCGGTTCTATTGGAATCTGAAGTAAATAGAGGAGATTCATCGCACGGAGGTGCATTTGAAGTGCCTTCCCTGCCATGCTCAAAAGATAATCCTAGCTCCCCATCTCTCGCATTGCGCCATGAAAATATTCTCCCTTTCATCATCGCAAACTCGAAACGAAGAAAATCTACCAATTAATTGAAGAAATCGATCAATCAATCGAATAAATCGATCAAACCGCTTTGGATACCATGTTAAAACCATAATAATATTGCATCTAAGAAGAACAAAATGGAAAGATAATTCTGTATTATTCAAAATCTCAATGAAACAGAACAAACAAGCCTTATTTATATATCATCTTAGCTAGTTGTAGATGATGCTACTTAGATATAATCTAACGGCTCAGAATATAAGGAAAGAAAATATCTAGATAACATGCCACGTATGCAAGAGAAGGGATCCCATGCATGATGTGTAGGGAGCTGTGCATGGACTGAAAAACTATTTGTTCTCAACACGGTGACGAGTTTTGGTGTGGAGGAGGAGATGTTTTTATTTATTCTTTTATTTTATTATTTTTATTAATAATAATAATTTAATTTTTATTTCCTAAAGTGAAAGGGTATAAAAGACTTTTACTATGGGGTGTGAAGAAAAAATCAAAAAAATTAACAAAATATCTGGTGTGTAAAAAAATATTGGTGGTGTATTTAGAAACGCCCTAAATCATTGTTATCCACTTTTGCGGCATTGGTTCTTTTTGTATTTTCTATTTTCATATCACTTAACAATGAATTTATAAGCACATATTACATATTTATAAAATAAAATATATAATAAATGATTTGATTAATCTGTCATGAAATCTATATAATTAATATACTTGTACGTGTGGAGTATTATGTTTTGTTTGTCTTTCATTAAAAAATAAGAATCACCTTATATAGCTGAATATAAAACCTAAATTCTATCGTAAAATAGGTGTTGGATAATATATTTGTAATAGGCCCCTCAAGATGATGGTGCTTCATTGATAACACCAATCTTGTTACAAAAATCGAGGCGGCACTATGGTGTTGATCTATAGTGGCTAAATGGACCGTGGTGTAGATCTGCGGTGGTTGCACATGGTGTAGATCTGTAGTGGCAGACAGCACTGTGGTGGTTGCACATATAGGTGGTACCATGGTGTAGATTGGAAAATTCTATGCTACCCCCCGGATAAAAATAAAAGTGTCACAATAGGTCTATTGTGACACCGCCATGTGTCACAATAGATCTATTATATATGGCACATAGCAGTGTCACAATAAACCTATTGTGACATTTTCTGCACTACCTTGGGGTAGTATAGAATTTTCCGTGTAGATTTACAATGGAATGTGACACCATTGTGTAGATTTGCAGTTGTTGGAGGCATCGTGGTGTTCTTGTATAGATGAGGAGTGATGATGGAACAATGGAGGATATTGCGGTGGCTTGGAGGCACTGTGGTGTACCCGTGTAGATGAGTGGTGATGATAACGCAATGGAGGATGGCCGTGTAGCGCACTGGAGGATACAAACAATGAGTGAGAATAAAATATCGAAAAAATAAAAAAGCAGGAAAAAAAGTGTTATAAGAATTACACCTTCTAGAATTTGTTACAATCTGAAGTATAAGAGAAGAAGAAATGAGTAGAAACAATAAACAATAAACTGTAATAAACAATTAGACAAACTGGAATAGGATGCAGATTCCGGCAAGCTGAGTCGAGGGGACCTCTCTCTGCAAGACAAATACGTCCCGACTAGTGCTCACGGTTAGGCGGATTGTCTCTCAAAGATGAAACAGCTTCGTCCTTCCGGCAGTAGCACCATAAATCCAGCAAGGTTCCGGCGAACTGGCTAACGTTGAGAACTAGGAGCTTAAAACTCGAAAATAACTTATGCAGACAATATGAATTGTAACTTGTGCAAAATGTAGCATGTTTTGTATGCTGGAATGTCCTATTTATAGGCACATCTCCACTGTAGGGGACATCTACAGTTTGAGGGCATTCAAACCAGGTGGTGTATCCTTCAGGAGTTACAGCTCTGTCATCAACGTGTCCAAGGCAACTGCAGAATTTGACTCCCTCTGCAGAATTTGACTCCCTCAAGAGTTACTTGCAGTTACACTCCAGCCCCACTAACTCCACCAGCTCTTGGGAGTTACATTAACTCCACCAGCTCCAGGTGCTCCTTCAGGAGTTACTGGGAGTTACATAGCTCATGCTGGACGTGAGCCCCACTACTGGGAGTTACACAGCTCATGCTGGACGTGAGCCACCAAGTGCACCGTTCATGTTGGACGTGCACCACCAAGTGCACCCGCGACCTGAGAACCGATCCGTTCGACCCGTAGAACCGCTGCCGACCCACTCCACAACCCATCAGTTTCCGAACTGTAAAACCGTAACGGCTAGGCCCCGGAAGCCCACATACGCCCAAAGTCCACCCAAAAGTCCACACTGGCACGGGCACGGGCACAAGCGGGGGCGCGCGTGTGTGCGCGTGTGGGCTCACGGCCCATATCCTTGTGCACTTAGTTATTACACTTAAGTGTTAATACACTTAAATACACCTCTTAACTAAGTTAAGAAATCAATGTGGGATGATTAAATATGCTTTAAACACATTATCCCACACACCATAAATGCACAATCGTGTGACCGACTTTAATTATTTATTTCACTCATCGAAAATCGAATTTGAGAAAATAAAAATACTACGATTATCTACTACAAACATCGATCAATCGTACACTATTTAATTCCTCCAAAATTAAAAAAGTCGATCACCAAAAATCGGATAAAATGAGTCATGGCTCAATTTATTAAATCCAATTTTCCAACAAAAAAAATGTGCACAAAACTATAAAAAGGGCAAGGAATGGACTAAAAATGAGATAGGAAGTGCGCGATACCAGCCACCCTGTCGGAAAACAATGGTGCCGCAAAAAGCTAATTTAGGATCTAAATTTGATGTAAATATTAGGCTCTTGATGCCGTGTAGAGAATTATTTATGCATCTTTTATTAATAAATAAGGATAACCTCATATAAGTGAATACAAAACTTAAATTATATTGGAAAACATATGTGGGTAATATCTCTAATAGTTTCTTCTTTGTAGAAACAATTAATTTTTAAATTAACTCAAACGGAATCTAGCTATCTTTAATTATGTCGATGAGTCTCGAGTGACTTAAAAGAATTGAAAAATTATTCGAAAGAGACTTAGGTCCACTTTTTGTAAGTTTATGAATTTTTTCTTCGATCTCTTTTGACCAAGTTATGATGATCTGCTGATTTAATTAAGAATAATATTATTATCTATGATTTGCTTTGTAATCATTATATATGTTACTGGTCAACTAGCGGGCGATCAGCTCGAGAAAAAAATCCGAAAAATTGCGATTGCTCGAGTTAACAATTATATGCAAGATTATGAATTACACACACACAAATTCTATAATTAATATATATATATATATATAACATTTCTAAATATGCTAATATCCATCTCGAACACTAGATTCAGGATATATACGTTCAAGTTAGGTTTTAGATTGAGTATATATATATATATATATAAGCTTATTGGACTACATATTGGATTGAGTTCAAATTAAATTGAACACGTGTACAATTAGATTTTTAGATTTTACATTGTATTCTTATTCTATCAAATTTTAAAATTTACCAAACATAGAACGATGTTCGTGTTATCTGAAAAGGGGTATTTCAACAAATATTGCAATATCACTTATCACTTATCAAGTGATTCTTTTCTTCATATATTAGCTACTTGCAATAAAAATAGTTTTTTTACAAACACGAATTTTTACAAACAAAGCTAATTTCCGACATCAATTCAATATCAAATATGATATTTAGAATAACCACTCTCGTCTAAAACAATTTGGATCCAAATTTAATAAAATGCATATTCAACACGCATAGTGACACATGTTGGATGAGTATCAAACTAAGGCTAGTCCAACTGATAAGACATCGACGTAAACCAATCCACATTGTCGTATATTGTCACAAACATACATAACCCCATCTTTCATGTTGAAAACATAGTCCATCAACCACACTTGCAAGAAAAAAAAAAGTGTAAAGTAATGGGACAACTCGACATTATCTTTTGAACATTTCACCCTACTTACCCACTCAAAAAGCACCATCCCACATCGACAACATTTGCACTTGAAACCCCCTCGCAAGTCGCCTAATAGCTGAACTTAGAGGCAAAAAAAAAAAAAAAAAGACACGAGCTTCAATTTCACGAACACCTCTAATTAAGTTGAGTCTATTCCATGATGTTTTCATAATCTCCTATTTTTTGTGTAGTTTGTACAGATACTATTCACTAAAGCATACTCTTAAATAGCGATTTGGAAATTTCGAGTTTCCTTTTTGACAAAAAAAAAATAAAAAAAGAACCCAGTCATTTGCACTCGAAACATTTCTCCGAACTGCACGAATGAAAAATGCATAAATTAGTGAAAAATGAAAAAAAAAAAAAAAAAAAAAAAGAACCGACACTTTTTTTTAAAATCACCTTTCCACTATGTGACAGTGATATTTCAATTACATGCGGACGTAAAAGTGAAAATTTGAGGAATCTCTTAATAAAATTATTGGTTAGGCAAGGAACATGGCTATGAAATCGACTAATGAGGAGGCGACACGTGGCCGAGTCGGTTTTCTTGCCTCCGAAATGACGAGGATGATTTCATGGCAATTTGCAATCGTTGCCTGAATATTTTCAGACAGTAAAGCATGATGATTGAGATAAAAATAAAATAAAAATTAATTTGCCTAATTCGGCCATAATGTCATTTTCATGTCACTTGGGTGGTAGCCGTGTGATTGATTTGGCCCATTTTGATAACTTTTTGCACGATCTCAATTTGGACAAAGAGAAACGGTTAAATGATAATTTGAATTTATTAAATGACTGAAGTTATCCAATTGAATGTTTCCATCACTATTTAATTATCATTGTTACACTTACGAACTATACCAGGTTGATTATCCATATGGGTATAACAAGCACACACATGCTTATATGCATGCATCCACGTATTTATTATCCACATAAAGTTACGACATAATTAAAATTTAGTGTAGCCTTCTCCTCAAACCAAGCAACCTAGCAATCTAACATGTATAATGTTGATTTTAATAACTTAGCCCATATAGATTTGGTAATAAGCCCATCATTCTTTCGCAAATTGGCCCATATAGATTTGAACAGAAGCCCGCTCATTTTGTGTGTTTTCTTTAAGTTGGTAAAAAGGGGAGGCGGTAGATCTCAAACTTAAGACATCTCCTTTTTACCTTTTACACAAAAGTCTCCACTCCTTAAAAAATTATGGGTTTATGAGAAAGCATTTATGAGTGAAAAAAGTAATTGGGCTTGGTCGTAACAGTTTTCCGACCTTTCTGGGCCTCTCAATTTTGGGATGAGGCATTAACTTTTTTAGTATCTATTGTTCATTTGCACACATACATCTGCATGTAAATAAAAGAAGATAAAAACTTGTATGAGACCGTCTAACGGATCCCCTTATGTTAGACGGGTCAAAATCCGTCCAAGCCAGCCCTAAACCCGCGCCCGCGCGCAGGTGCGTGAGCTGCACACGACCCCACGTGCGGCGCGTGTAGTTCACACGCCTGTGCATTTTTTTTTTCTTTTCTTTCGGCTGTTGTTGCTGTTGGGCCAAAGCCCACTCCCATTCTTCTTTCTTCTACCTTTTTTCTTTCTTTTCTTCTTATTCTTGTTCGTTTGGTTTTTTCTTTTTTTTTGTTTTAATAATTATTATATATTAAGCACAATACACGAGTTCACGCATTAGCGTCGTGTGAGACGTTGAATAAATATAATAAATTAATTCAATTTAATTTTAGGTTATATATTTATTTCAAAATTTAATTTTTTTGAAATAAAAAATATAACCTGAAAATAAATTGAATTAAAAAAAAGTATCACTAATTGCATAAGAAAGTATCACTAATTAGAAAGAAAAGTATCACTAATTCAGAAGAAAGTATCACTAATTGCAGAAGAAAAATATCACTAATTGAAGCAAAGTATCACTAATTACAGAAGAAAGTATCACTAATTAGAAGAAAAGTATCACTAGTTGCAGATGAAAATATCACTAATTAGAAAGAAAAGTATAACTAATTAGAAAGAAAAATATCAGTACAAACATATTGCAATTCAAAAATTGAATTATTAACTACATAAAAGAAAATGTTGCAATTCAAAAATTGAACATGATAGTGAATAGTAACTACTCATTATATTAGTGACGCTTCACGAGTGATAATTACTTCATAATTAATGATACTTCTCCGTTGTTTATTTAATAATTAATGCTTAATCATCGGTAATTTTCATTTTAATGAAAATATAACCTTTATCTGATGAAGTATCATTAACTGTAATGTGAAGTATCATTAATTATAGATGAAGTATCATTAATAAAATCATTATAAAAAAACACGAAAAAAAAAAAGGAAAAAAAAAAACTTCCAAAGATGAAGGAAAAAATTGCCAAAGAAAAAAAAAAACAGAAGAAGAATAAACGGAAAAAAAAGAAAGAAGAAAAACACGTTTGTTTATGAAGAAAAGGGAAAAAAAAAAAAAGCAAAAGTGGAAAACACGTTTCTGGAAAGGAGAGAGAGAGAGAGAGCTAACATGCACGTTTTTTATAAAGAAAAAAAAAAGAAATTAAAAATTGAATATAAAAAAAATGGAAGAGGGGAGATCATAAAAAAAATAAAAAAGAAAAGAAAAAAAAGGAGGAAGACCATTTTCATGGGTCAAATAATATCCGTCTAACGTAAAGGGATCCGTTAGACCATCTCACAAGAGTGTACCCCATAAAAGAAATTGGACAAAAATTTGACATACACCACTTACGTCTCCTAGTCAGGACATTCTTACCTACATGTTGGAGTACTACCCCAACATGTAGGTAAAAATTTCCCCTCCTAGTCCCACTGTTTTCGAGGCAGCATTGTGTGAAGAAATAAGCCCCATTGAGCCAATGCATGAAATGATATACATTCCAGATATTCAAAATAAACCTTATCCCCCCCTCCTAACTGAAAAAAGATTTGAAATCGTGGCCACCTATTTGAATAAACTCCGGAATTTGAACTCATCTAACATCAATAACTTAGTGGAACTTCTTCATCAGTACTAAGCACTTTAGAGGTGTGTCATAACAGAGCGATATCAGAGTCAGAGTCGGCCTCCTATATCATTGGCCGATAGGGTTTCATGTGAGAGTGCCCAAGAACGAACAGCTCATGTGCCAATGAGAAATGACGGGCGAATTGCCAGAGACGGAGGGCATGGGAGGGAGAAATATCGCCCTTCATGTGCCATGTCGACCGGGCAACTATACCATGAAATTTCATACAGGGGTGAATTGCAGACATGGCAACCCATTATCATAAGCTACAATTCTCTGCATTTTTATTCTCTTTACCACATGAACATAGCTATCAGAAGCTTCACTCTCTTCAAGTTCATCACATGTAATGCTAACGACGCTTTAATTTATAATCATAAGGATCATTGACACAGAACAAGTATGATAAAATCTTTATAATCTATATAACAATCGTATAAAAGTAAAATCCTCTCATATAAGATAGACTGAAATAATTTACTCATCCAATGAGGTGTTACAACTGAAGGGCCATTGTTCCTCATAAGGCATACTCTTCTCATCATTAGTCTTTGGGTTCAAGGATACTAGAATTACCTCAAAGAAATCGAGCTAAAATCTTCATTGACCACCAAAGCGGGATTGCAATCTCTTCTTCTCGAATTCGACCTGTGAATAGAAAGAAATATGGAATAAAATAAGGTGAATTTAGCAGAATCTAACACAAACAAATTTTCTTTAAAAATCAAGATTTTAACATATTGTGAGGCTTCTTACCACTTTCCGCACCCGTTCATTGGCAGCAGGAGTTCCGCCACTAACTGATTCAGGGAGATATGGGCTGCTAACTCGCACTTCGTTCATAACAACAATAGTGGTTTTATCCCAGCGAACTGGAAGCCTGGTTACACAGAAACGGCATAAGTAAAGGATACGTGCATCAACAGTCCATATGTGAAAAAAATATTGATATGTGTGTCAATAATGTAATAGTATAAGAGAGTGATTGCTGCAAAATTAATGGCAATCATATAAGCGAAGGATACCAAATTACCAAGATGGCAAGATATACTCTTCTACAGCTCGTGCTTATGTAGATCAACATGGAGAAAAATAGAAAATAGGGGAAAAGTGCATACAGAAACAGAAATTCATTTGATTTATTGAAATAAAGTGGAAACTTATATTAAAATGGAAGCACTTATCATATCATGCTCTGAAGTCTCAGACTATACAAAACTCTCTTTAGATGGCAAGACGAAGGAAATATTCTTTTAGAGATCAGCAAGTACTGCAACCAGTTCCCCTATTGTCTAAAGTTAGCATAAAGATCAGTGAAAATTCACCATATGGCATTCCATCAGCAGCAGTAGACAAATTTGAGTTGCCATGAGAAGGTTTAGATAAAGTCAATGAATTAAAGGACTGGTTTCATCAAATTTTTAGCTTTATCTTTCACCACCTCAGCATATATTATGTTTCTTAAGACAAATTCCAGTAGGTAGGGCTCCATACACACAGAGACACTCCCACACAATTCTTGTGCAGGAAGAGCATAACAAAAACAATTTTTTTTGGTCTAGGTGGTAACTGTTAGCAATAGATCAGGCATGCAAACGACATCCTACTAGGTGACCTGAAGACACATTCATCGACTAGTGACTCATATGAATCAAAACTGCTTCCAACACCAATCCAATTCATTTACTTTGTGAGAGTAACAAGTTCTATCACATCCATATAAATCCTAAATTGTAGTTACGAAATATAACATATTCACATCAATCAAAAAACTTAACCATCAATAAGATCAAAGAATGCAATAGCAATCAGGAAAAAAGAGGAAAAAAAAAGCAAGCCAGACTCTGCCTTTCTTTCTGCATTCTGAACAAAACATCCATATCTACATACTGGATGAGCTGCCATACTACAGAACTCAACTAGTGCAATCGAGTTATTAATAAACAGTGTGGTAATCACTAAGAAGAACAGAATCATGCTAAGGTGTACAAATCAAAATATGAAAATCGGGATACTAACTCGGACGAAAATCACATTGATCAGGCAAAAGGTAAAGCATTCCATAAAAGCAACATACTGCACAATAATCTCCAAGAGTTGGGCAATCAAAAGTAAAATTTCAAACTGAGGGAGAAGTCACATTACGTTTTTGACAAAGCATCAAAAAGATTCTGCGCTTCAGGAGTAACACCAACACCAATCCTTTCGGCATCGGCCTCCGCTTGTCTACAAATCACAGCCAACAAAAATACACAAATACTTATATCAAACACAAAATCTCACAAAACATTTTAAAACAACCGCATTGAAAAACCCTAAAAATTCCAATAATAATCCCCCCCCCCCCCCCCAAAAAAAAACGAAAAAAGAACACCACAGAACTTGAATATCCAAAAATTGAAGCTTTTACCTAATAGCAGACTCTTCTTTGGACTGAAGAGTATTGAGATCAATAAAACACTTCTTTACATCAAGTGGGTCTTCACCTTGACCTAAAAAGTTGAATTCTTTAATATAATTAGCCTTCAGTAGCCTGATATTCCTCTTTGGCCCTGCCCCAGATTTCGATTCCTCTTGTAATTTCCGAAGCTAAAGTTAAAGAAGTAATCAAGAAAACATAGTAATGCCAAATCCCAGAAAAATTCAGACGAAAAATTGAATTTGAAAACATGCATATCTATATATATATAGGAGTGTGAATATTTGAAGATTGAATTTTTTTTGCAAGGATATGAAGGATGAGGAGGTTGGATGGGCGGTCAAAGGAGATGACTTGGGCTTGGAATTCTTCGCCGAGTGTCGTTTTGATTGACAGTATGCAGCCAATTGCAAATTCGTCGCCTTGACCTTGAGCTTCCATTGCCGCTCAACTGAATTTTTGCAATGTTTTTCGCGATTGATTTTTTCTTTTTCTTTCTAATGCGCAGAGAGAAAGAGAGAGAGAATCTTTAATTCTTTTTCGTGCTTTGCAGTTGTGAAATCGATTTTTGTAGTAGCGACTTTAGAGTTATGAGTCAATGGGGATAATATGTTATTGCGATGTAGTAATAGCCAAGTAGGACAACGCCTTGTAGTTGCAGAGAGTGATATTAAGTGGGTGGTTATTTTATTATTCAGAATTCGATAACTATATTATTTATTGATTTAGAATTTAAAAGATGGAATTTATTAGATTTAGGTGCAGAGGAATGAATTTTAATGGCTAATTAAATTGTGTTACGTAAATAATTAGATATCAAATTATATTATTTATTTGTATTTTAGGAATTTAATTAAATTATTTTCTAAATCAAATAAAAAGATATTGATATTTAATAGATGGAGATAAATATTTAAATATCAAAGTATATCATTTATTTATATTTTAAGAATTTACATGAATTAGTTCCTAAATTAAATAAATAAATGTTGATATTTAATATGTGAATAATCTCGGTCAATCAGTAGTCGACACATGTCAAAACTGTGCAGAAATCAAGGATTAGATAAAGATAAATCCAAATATTGAGAAATCAATCATACCGCGCCACCTCAACTCTAATTCTCCAAATCTATTTCCTTGCACCTATAAATAGAGGTTATATGGAGAATGAAAAAACACACTTAAATTCATTTGAAAAGTTCAAGAATTTGAGAAGAAATTTCATAAGTAAAATTATCTCGAATATTCAAGTCGTTTTTCTGGCATTCAAAGGCGTTCTTCATCGAATTCATCCGGAAGACGATGTTTGATCCGCAAGCAAGGCAGTCGAAGATGTTCTTCGTCAAATGCAATCCAAAATTGGTATTTGATCCAGAAACAAGGTGTCGGCCCTCCGAATTAACGTTTTCAAGACCAAATAACAAGTCAAAAAAGATTGGGGAAATAAATATTTCCTGAAAACTTCGAAGACCACTTGAAGATTGTTTCTGGAGTGATTAATCAGAGGAGAAAATAGAGATTGGATCCAAGAAATACAATTTGATCCAAAAATATTTTATTTCTATATTATTTTTGTGTTTTATTAAATTAAATACAAAATTTTATGTTATAAATTTTTAGCACGCCTAGTGGGACCATCTATACCTTTCATCTCTTCACTCCACCAAATTCCTGAACAATGTATGCTCAAAGTAGTGCAACGAAAACAAAATCTTCAACTTCACCTACTGAAAAGAGTGTGATGAAAATAAAAATTTTACCATAACTGCTCCAAATAGCTCTTTAAAGAGTGTCAATGTCATTACACGGAGAATGGCCAAGGAAGCAAAGGAGACTTCCAAGTTAATTAATCTCGCAGAAAAAAGAACTACAACTAGTTAGCACAAACAAGAAGAACCACGAAGTGGAGATTTGTTCTGCACTATTGAACGCTCATTCATCAGCAAGTGACTAACTCAAGAATCCGTCATGACCGCAAACGGTTCAACTATCGATGAACAAATTACAAATTTGACAAAATTAATAAAAGAAATGCACGCCCATATAAAAAGATAAGATGGCCAGATTGCAAAGCTCTTGAAAGAGAAATGAGTTGCAAGTTAAGAGAATCTAAACAAAGGATGAAAATGATGGCTAGAAAACACCTAAGAAGTCGAAAGTGAATGATGATGCAAAATCATCTGCCAAAGAGTTGAATGTTTCAGTTGATGGCTCTATTCCAATCAACCAACTTAAGGATTTCATTGAATGAACCATAAAAGATAGGTTTGGTTAAAGTTCCAAGTCATTGGCGGTTTACTCTAAGCCACACACTCGAAGAATCGATAATTTGAAGATGCATGTAGGTTATCAACCCTCGAAGTTTCAACAGTTTGATGGTAAGGGCAATCCAAGACAACACGTAGTCCATTTTGTTGAAACATGTAATAATGCTGGAACTTATGGAGACTATTTGGTCAAGCATTTCACCTGATCTCTGAAAGGAAATGCGTTCGACTAGTACACGGACGTAGAGTCCAGCTCAATTAACAATTGAGAGTAGCTCGAGCACGAGTTTCTCAGTGATTTCTACAATACAAGAATGATAGTTAGTATGATAGAACTTACAAGTTCTCGCCAATGGAAAGAAGAGCTTGTGGTTGATTATATTAATCGATGGAGAAATATTTGTGTTAACTACAAATATCGTTTGTCTGAAGCATCTGCCATAGAAATGTACATTTAAGGAATGTATTGGGGTCTTCAATACATCTTGCGAGGAATTCAACCAAGAACTTTTGAAGAATTAGCTACCAGAGCTCATGGTATATATGGAGCCAAGTATGACAGCAAGCGAAATTGATGGACCACCAATGCAAGAACCTCACAAGTTCAAAGAAAAGCAAGATTCTAAGAGGAGTACCAAGTCCTTTGACAAAGCACAAAAAAAAGAATCTATGGCAACAAAAGCGACATCTGTGAAGTTCATTAGAAAGGATGCTGAAAAACATGCAAAGCACAATGTGTGAGATCCTCCCAACTTGTGATTGTCCTGTGGTCGATTGACAGATACTAACTCTTGGCCTTATCCTTTAGAGAAAAGGAAAAGAGGCATAGCTTGATAGCATCATGCAGCACTCTAGTAATCTTGATCGTCCCACAAAGCTCCAGAAATTGCAACAAATGAGCATTGAGATCTTCAGATTGATGGCCACCAAACTGCTTCTGTTGTACCATGTGAATTAGTCCTGTCTTCAACTCAAAATTGGTGGCATAAATTCCAAGTCCTCCGACCACTCTAACCGGTTCGGTAGGCTACTGGAATTCATCTTTGACAGTGACATCGGGGTTGACTGTCAGCCGTGTCTCGTGCTAGAGCAACATTCTCTTCATCTCCTCTAATTGTCTTTGGAGGTTTTGCACTCTCACACCTTGATTCTGCGGTTGATTCCGTTATAGTTGATCAACCATCATGCTACCTAACTCCTTCCTCAGTGGTCTCAAAGTACTCTCAATTTCCAGATTGAAAGAAACTTCAGGAGGTCCTTTCAATCTCATGATCATACACTAACTCACAAAATAAAAGAAAAAGTAAATTACTAAAAATAAAAGAAACTAAAAAAAAATATCTAGCCTACTTATGCAGTACCAGAATAAGAATACAAAAATAAATCAGTCCCCCACAACAGCACCAAAAACTTGACATGCTATTCATTAACAAATAAGTGAACTGCAAGTGCATGATATTATTGTAATACATAGGTGAGCAAGAGTACTGTATCACACATAAACGGTTATTCATATGTTCCCAACCACAAGCACTTTACTAATATCTAAACACTGAAAATGCAGGTAGAATGGAAATAAATAAATAACACAAATAAATGTAGAATATAAAATAACTGAACTAATTAATTGGGGAAACCTAGGCTTTAGGGATAACTGAATTATTATTTCATTTAATAATATTCATTAATTCTTGCAACCCGACATTAGTCTTTAGTCTATTAACGGTGGGGAATCACTAGTTTGTTATCAGGCTGCTTTTAAAAACATAAACCTGCATATCTTAGATATAATGAGTCTGCACTTCACTTGGTCGGTCCTTCACATATGCCATCACTCTCAATCTAGCACATAAAGATTTATTCAACCTTATGCAATACTTGTTCACTTGGTCGGTCCTTCCAAGCACACATAACCTGATTGATCAGTACTTCAAATTAATAACTAGCATGCGTAAATGGTGATCAAGCATTCATACAAGATATAAACAAGCTCATGGAAATCAAGTCCCAAGAGATACCAGGGAGAAAATAATTAAATCATATTATAAAATGCATAGTATCAAATCCCTAAAACCTAGCTATGAAATTAGCTACACATAATAAAAAGTAACAATAAAAATTAGAGTAAAAGTGTTCATGACAAAATAAATAATAAAACCAAATAATACGGGGAAATCCAGTTGTCTTATCTTTTCTGCAGCAGCATTCCGTCTCTAACAACCTTGTCATCTCCTCTTGAGTATATGATAAGCTTTCATCTTTTTCTTCTCTCTCTAGTATGGTTTCAGAACCTATGGGGCTGTATCAAAGTGGAGGCTTTTATATCTAGGTTTAAAACTCTGAATTGGAGATAAAAAATCACATTCCTGCAGACCCGAGCATATGGGTCGACCCATGAATTTTAGTCGACCCAGATAGCAAAATTTACAGTGGGTTGACCCAAGTGACTTCGGTCGGGTCGACCCAGGCTTTCACAAATTACACTGGGCCGGGTTGACCGACACTTTCCATGTTGACCTAAGCCATTTTCGAACTGGGCTTCGGATTTTTTTGAGTTTTGATCATTTAATTCAGTCCAATAGGCTTTAATTAAGTATTTAATTAAGGCCAAGAGCCAAATTAAATCCTCGGTCAACTCGTCAAGTTCGTATTTGATTGTTTTGCTTCAAATATACAACTGTCAATATCAATTGATGTCCAAAAATTATGTAAAATACACACAACTGTCACGGAGGCAAAGCCATCGCCATCGGCTTGACTGTGGTGGAGTTCGATTTCAGTGGCGGTTTTGGTGTTGTAAATCATGATTTTGGCAGTGACCAATTTGGTTCTAGTTTTATAGCCACACTTCAAATTTCCCCAACAATAACATGTCCAGCGCTGATAAGATTGGTTTGGCTTTTTTTTTTAATTTAAATTTTCATCCGTCTCTCAGAATTTGATGCATCCAATCTCAGAGAAATTGCTCTGCATCAGCATCTGATTTTTTCAATTCATAATTGCCAATAAACCAACTCCAAACTCACATTGTGCACAATTTGAGTAATAGTTTTAATCGATTTGGTGATTTTGAGTCCTGTAGGATTTAATGTTGAAACCCTAACTTAAATCATGTTAAAATCACTGTTGTAAAAGGCGGAATAGGTGGCCGTGAACCTTGCTGAATATCCATCGTGAAATTGTGCTAAGCGGTTGGGCCGACTCGGTGGAGCTAGGCGGTCCTAGGTGTCCCTAGTCCTGCATTTAATTATTTTTATTTTTTTTAAATGATTTTTTAGTATTTTAATAGTTTTGGATATTTTTTTAAATCATTAACTAAGGAAATAAGTGAAATAATGAGAAGAATAAAAGAACAAATATAATACAGTACAAAAACGATAAAAGAGGAGAGGTATAGACCTAGGCTCTAAAATGTTATGATTTTAAATGAAAAAAAAATCCTAAATGTTAATTAGGTTAAACATATGTAAATTAATTAAAAATTACAAAACATGTCTAGGCTCCGCCTAAGCCCCGCCTAGGCGGTCTAGACGCTAGCCCCCAGACCACCCATCTAGTGCCTAGTACCTTCTGCAACCTTAGCTAAAATAGACCATTCAATGTTGTTAGTGAGCTCAAATGACGGACGTTGACGTTTTTTAGTTTATGGACTAATAGAGAGACCGGTCCAATATATTTAAAAAAGTTGAAGGAACAATTTGAACCAAAGTTTTGTTTTGAGAGCAAATTGTGAGTTCAAAAATAATTAAAGGAGCAAAATGGACCTTATCCCACATATACTCACACAAATTATAATTGTCTGCGACTGGTTACCAGAAAAAAGTATTAATATATTTATTTAGGTTAATTACGATTAAATACGCAAACTTTAATATGATTTCGTAATTTAATTAGACACAAATTTTAAAAATTTAATTAGACCTAAACTTGCATTCTTTTTGCAAAAATATCACCCCAATTTTTTCTGGTGAACAGATAGCTGAGTACTTGGCAAAAGAGGGCTGTGTTGTGCTTAGGTGGAAAATATTTTCCATATCATTAAATTCATTATGAAACGGCATGATTTTCGTACGACATTAATTTTCATTCTCTGAATATTTTTTGGGTATATATATTTTGTAAAAAAATAAATTAAAGTTGTCTTTTAATTGCAATTTTTTAAAAATGTATCTAAATTGTGTATATATATATTTAACTGTAAGTAACCCTATTTATTTATAGTTTGGGAAATAAATGTATTGTTAAAAAACCCTGATTTTATGTTCCCACCGTTTTGCAGATTATTAAATGAGTTCACCTGCACCAATTAATCAAAGAAATTATAAAGGCAAAAAAAAAAAAAAAAAGTTTCATCACATGATCTGGAAACATCTTCAGCCCTGCACGGGATTCTTTAATATTAATTAATTATGTATTTCCCATTTTATTTCAAAATAATATCTACGTTTATTATTTGAATAATAATAATCTTCACATTGTTAGTGGTTTTAATCTTACTACATTTGAGTCAAGTGAAGCACTGGATATATATGTAATGCTCATTGTAAAAATGAATGAGCCATTGTTAAAATATTATAGACCGTGTATTAAATACTATTTAAACATCCATGGACTATGATCCAACATTTAGTAGTTTTACAAAAGAAAAATTAATATATATTACTTACCGTAACTAGTGGCAGTGGGGTAATATAATAATAATATTTATTTCCATATATCGCGGTCATATTATCATTATATAATAAGGTATCTACATATAATAAAGTTATTTTTTTCCCTTAAAAATATGTTTTTCACTTTTTAATATATAGAGGAACCTGGAATTAGGCTGAGATAACTGCAAGTTTTCGAGATCCGAATATCTAATGATTCAAATTAGAGCAATACTTGGCCAACCATGCATCATGGGATTCTTGAGATCAGATGATCACTTTGACGCAATCACCTTCACTCCCCACAAATATACTCTGTCTCTCTCTCTCTCTACATGTAGGTTCCCAGTTGTGTAGATGATGAAGTGAAAAGAGAATTAAGCTGGAAAATGGGATCATTATCAAACAATCCACCAAATGAGGAGGAAGGAAATCAGTACAGCTCCAGTTTGCTAAAGAAATCAATATTGCCGTATCCTTTGTATGCCATCCTACCCATAGTCCTCATTCACTTTTATTTTAATCCTTTTTCTTTCTCTTTTCCCACAACCACCTCTAATTATATTAATCAAATCCCACCTTCTTCAAACCGCCAATTCATGATAATTCCTGCCGACCCCCCTCCTCCCGATTCTACTCCTCAAGGTATGTTCAATTCGTTTAAATTTTTGTCTACAATTAACCTCCCTATTCAAAAATTAATCAACTCGATCGATCTCAATTAAATTAAATTAAGATTTTTTCATTATATATTTATATGCACGTATTAATTCGAATGTTTGGTTTGGAATTAGTTTCGAGAAAAGACAACGTAAGTAGAAGAATATCATGCGACTACAGCCAAGGAGAATGGGTTCCCGACAAGGAGGAGCCACTCTACGACGGCACAACCTGCGACACAATCAAAAAGGGCCAAAACTGCATGGTCTCCGGCAGGCCCGACAGAGGCTATCTCTACTGGAAATGGCGGCCCCGACACTGCAATCTGCCCAGATTCGACCCCCACACCTTCCTCAAAATCCTCCAAAACAAACACATGGCATTCGTCGGAGATTCTCTCGCCAGAAACCAGCTCGAATCGCTGCTCTGCATGACTGCCGCCGCCGCCAAACCCACCCTCTTCTACACCGACGGAGAAGACAACAGGTTCAGAAAATGGAGAATCCCATCCCACAACATAACCGTCTCCATCTACTGGTCGCCGTTTCTGGTGAGTGGGGTCGAGAAAACGGCCGAGAGAAACCTCAACACGCTCTTCTTGGATTCGGTCAACGAGATTTGGGCCGCGGATTTGGCGGGAATCGACGTGCTTGTTTTGTCGGCGGGGCATTGGTTCTTGCACTCCGCCGTTTATTACGACAACGACACCGTGATAGGGTGCCACTACTGCGAAAACCACACAGAAATCGGATTCTACAACGTGTTCGGGCGGGCGCTGAGGACGGCGTTTGAGGCGATAATCGAGAGAAGAGGTGGAGATGAGAGAGAAATGAATGTGTTTCTGACGACATTCACGCCGGCCCATTTCGAAGGGGAGTGGGATAAGCTGGGTTCGTGCTCCAAAACGAGGCCGTTTAAGGAAGAGGAGCAGATTCTTGAAGGGATGAATGAGGAAATGAGGAGAGTAGGAGTTGAGAGAGTGGGGGAAGCGAGGGTTAGGGCAGAGGAAGAAGCTAATAATTATAAGGTGAGATTTGAGGTTTTGGATGTTTCTAAGATGGCGTTGATGCGGCCCGATGGGCATCCCGGCCCGTATATGAACCCCTTCCCCTTTGCCAACGGATTTGGCGAGCGTGTGCAGAACGATTGCGTGCATTGGTGTTTGCCCGGCCCCATTGATGCGTGGAATCAGATTTTGTTGGATTTGATCATCAAGAATTTGCAAACCCACCCTTAAAAACAAAAATCATCATATATCATTCATTACTTCTTTTTTATTTTGTTAATCAAGGGTATTAATTTAATTAATTTCTAGTGGTTTCGATCACTTTCGAGTTATATATAATTAATTAATCATTTTTTGTCAGTATATATAATTAATTTTATTGTGTGCCTACGTACAAGGAAAAATATAGATATATATGATTAAAAAACTTGTACGTGTAATTCCATCTTTAATTATATATATATATATATATATATATATATATTACACTACAAAAAAAACATGTTTTAGTCATAGTAATTTATTTTTTGTCATTTTATGTATTTGTATTGTCAATAAATGTTTTATGTGATAAGTTATTAGGTCGTGGCTGTAAATAATGTCTCTAAAAATTTATGATGACATCCCATTGGTCGTCACTATAAATAATTTTTTTAGTCACATGCGCATGCATTTTGTGACTTATAATTTATTTTAACTATAAATATTGGTTGTCACTGAAACATAAACTTATAGTCATGATTAATTTATGTCACTAATAATTATGGTATAGTCACACATGCTTGTCATCATTAAATCTTATATTTTTATTGACAAACAGTTCTTGTCGCTAAAACTGTATGTTTAATCACTACCACAAAAACGCTCATACTCTACGGCTAAAACCCGTAGTCTTAAGAGATCTGTGACCGTAGAGAAAAGTGGTGTAGAGATAGAGTACCCGCCTACTCTACGGTTTATAACCGTAGTCTTAAGAGTCAATTGACTACGGTTATGACAACGTAGTCGTAAGACCAAAACTACCGTAGAGATAAGGCAATAAAGACTACAGATTACACTTGGACCGTAGACATATCACCTCATTTGGACCTGAAAACCGTAGTAAAAGGTACCTTAAGACTACGGTTCTGTTTTACACCGTAGTATTTTCCGATTTCTTAATACTACGGTTTATTAACCGTAGTGATTGTATTTTTATGTCTACGGTTTGTTTTGTAATGTCTACGGTTTTTTTATACTGTCTACGGTTGTGTGTTTGTAATGTCTACGGTTTTTTTTTTGTAATCTCTACGGTTAATTTATCTGTAGTTCATACATTTACAAAAAAATAAAATAAAATTACAATAAATTAAATTCCTAAAAATTCAAATCAAAGCCCAATACAGATTCAATAATTCAATACAATATCCAATATCAAATACAATATCCATAATATCCAATAAAACTCATCCATCATCAATATCCAAAATATCCAAAATGTGTAATCTAAACTCTAAAATATTCAATAGTCAAAATACAAAAGATAGCAACCTGCTCACTTTGATTCCAAATGCCAACATCCTATATTTGTTCCAACGCAAAATCCGCCCACTCAAAACGAACTTCATCGATCTCCATTTGAGAATATGTCCGATTATGAAACTATACAATAACAATAATAATCACAATACTTATTTATACTTTTGTGTAGAAAATAATAATGATAAATACAGATAGATAACAAACTTACATGAGATTTCAGAGATATGGAACCCTTAATTGCAATCTCATAAATGATTTCTTTCATGTAACGCATCACAAAAAACCCGCATTGCTTGGAATTGGGTTGAATTGGACCCTGGTCAGAAAAATTAAGAAGTGAGCAGGCTGGTTCTAATACTAATAATCTGATGCTACTAATGTTGTATTTATTTCAAATTGTACATACCTTAACAATTTCCCAGTGTGGTTGTTTCTTACCTCTCCGCCCTATTTTTGCATTATACATAACAATTGCCCTTCAAACCAAATATGAAAAATCAATAAATTGATTATTCATATCAAAGATTAATATTAAAATATATGTAAACTTCAAGAAAGTTGGGGAATCTTACTTGTTCACAGTCTGTGTCTAAGTATCATTACGAATTCGGTGACAAAGAGGGTCAAACAAATATATGAACTCCTTATGAGGATCAATTACTGTGAGAATCCAATGGAGGCTAATCCATATGACCAATATATTAGAAATAATTTAAAATGGCATAAACTATATATAAATTCAATTAATATTTGATATTCCGACTTACCCTACATTGCATGGCACTATTGCTAGTTGAATGGTGGATACTTTCTCAATGCCTTGGAACAAAGCCCGTGCTCGATCATCTTGTGACTGCTTTGGCACATATGACACACTAAATGGATCCACAAATCGACATGCATCAATTCTGTCTTTCTCCACCAATATCTTATATAAGTAGCTGATTCATAAACAAATTTCATATGATTAAATTCATAATCTATTCAGTACTATGAAAATTCCAGAAATTCAAACTTTTTGGATTCATAAAATAATGATTACCATATGTACGCAGCTATGCAATTCCCAGAAATGGGCTCTAATTCATAAAATGAGACTATGTCTTCAATATGAAGGTGGATCTCAAATTCACAGCCAAAGACGTCATCATCAAATGAAATAAGTATCCCTTCCCCATTTTTTAAATTTCTCTCACCATAAAGATACAACACCTTCAATGATGATTTCAAAGAATCATAGTTATTCACCATCCTCTTCTTAACCTCTTTGATCTCTTTCATTTTCTTTTTCTGGCAATACCAAGAATACATATGTAAGATATACTATATGTGTGTGTATGTACAAAAAATAAGTTAATAAGGATTAAAGAAAATGTTATCATTTCTTTCACTGTCACCAAAAATACAGGCCTAGCAATATGAGACCCCACTGCATCACCCAAATTCTGAGAACTATCCGAGATAGGATACGGCAGCAACATATCTGGGTCAAGGACTTCATCAATTGCTACACATAAGCAGCCATCAGGAAATGAATCACCAGAAGAAGTAACCACTGTTCCATAAGCTACAATAGCTTTGGAAGAATGTGATAACAATGATACTGATTTTCCCTACATATTAAAAATATAATTAGATTAACACTAAATAATGATAAATGTGCAATACACACTAAGTAAATCATTACCAGTGAAGCCTCTATTTCAGAAATTAATTCCACATCTTCAAGATTTTCATCAATCAAGTGAACAACGTGAACAGGTTGCTTGACAGAGCAACTTCCCTTCTCATCATCAGCTTCTTTTTGCTCTTCAAGTCGAGTAAGTCGTTCTTGTAATTGCATTAGAAGTAAATCTTGCTTGGCAATATGTTTCCGTGCCTCCATTAATTCAGTTTTTTCATCAGATTTTAGGCCTTTTTCATTTTCTCCAAACTGCTTGAAATACACTGTAGGAGTAATATAACTCCCCAACCCTCTAACACGGCCTGAGTGTTCAGGTTTTTCAAGTGCGCGTGTGAGCACATCCTCTCCCCATCTTTTAGATTTGAACTTTCCTTCTTTCTTTTGTTATATGTAGTCATCCTTTCAATTAAACAATCAGAAGATTTAATAAATTTAGCAATTCAAAGATGTAATGAAAATTAAACACATAACAGATTATTTGCTATCTTACTATCTTTTCAAATGTATTCTTTAATTTTTCATCTTCAATATCTCCACTTTTAACCACTCGTGCCTTCTTCCACATGATTGCCCGATCAATTTCATCATCTCCATATAATTCATCCTTCTACAATATTTACTAAACGTTAGTAATATATCATAAGAGAGTAATACAATGTTAGTAATGTACCAATTGTTCACCCAGCCCTGCATAGCCTCGTCGTGAAAGTCGGTGTGGGAATTGATTCATCTTACATGTCTCCGACTGTAAGCTACTCAATTTCTACATTAATCATAGTAAAATAAAAGATTTATATTAGACATCTAACTAAATGAATTAGACATTCATAATCAAATAACTAACCTTAAAATCATCCGACATTCTACTAATTACATATTGTCTCCAATCTTCTTGACGAATCCCACTTCCAGATGGCGGATCATTTAACATATTAGGATTGTCTTTGTTGGGCAAAATATGTTTTTTATATAAACCTGATTTCCATTATCTCCATTTTGTACATGCAGACTCAAAGCATTTTGTCTTCCAATTGTCCTCCACCTGATATGACATCTATACAGTCACAAAATCATATTCATTATTATTACATGTTGTATGAAGTATGAAGCATAAAATCAGATATACAGTCATAAAATCAGATTACTCACCTTAACATGATCCCAAATCTTCTCTTTCACCTCTGTTGGAACATCTTTCCAAGAATTGTAACATATCTTCACTTCTTTTCGAGCCAAAACACCAATATATGATTGCATTTCAGATGCAACTGGACCATATGGTTGTTGTTTACTATTAAATTCTACCACCTCCTTGATTCCTTTTGCCTTTCGCTTTGAGAGGGCATGTAAACAAATCTTTCCCCTGTTCGATCTTTTTGTAGATTGAGTGTCTTTTGTAGATATTGTGTCTTTCGTAGATTCTGTGTCTTTTGATTGAACACCAGACTTGGCACTTTCTTCTTTCACCATAACCACAATCTGATGAAACAAGGTAAAAAAAAGGTTACTATAAATTAGTGAAGAAATTAAATGTCAAAGTCAAGGAAAAAAAAGAGACGGGAGTATAGCCGTCCAATCCCCATAAAAAAGATCATGTCATCACTTTTTAAAAAAAATCCTAAAAACTTTGAACGACAATAACTCATTCGTTTCAACTCGGATTAACACAAATAATATATCAAATTAAAGATCTTTTCATACTCTTTAATTCAAGACCAGTCATGGATATATTTTTTGTTCAAATAAATATAGACAAAAATTACAAAATATACATTTTTACTCGTGTCCAGCGCAAAAATACTTTCGTTAGCTTTTAAATAATGGTTCGTTAGCATTATGATAAGTTGATAACGTATGCTAACGAAGCATTTATTATATGCTAGCATATTCCATTCATTGTGCTAATGAATGATTATCATAATGTTAACGTAGTACGCATACTTATATTATTATTATGATTTATTACATTTCAATTATGACTTATAATTATTTTTTATGATTTAATTTTTATGTTTTAGTTACTAATTGAATATTATATATTATTTATTTCTTCAAATTAGAATATATTAGTTAAAGTTTTCTTCATCCATTTATGGTTTATAAATTATGCTAACGATGAATTGTCATATGCTAACATAGTTTATTCGCAATGCTGATAAAATAATATCATTATGCTAATGTTTTATATTTATATTGTTATTATGATTTATTCCACCCAATTGAGGTGTATAATTAATTTTTAGAATTTAATTCTATTTTTAGATCATAAAAGTTTATTATATCTGAATTATGGTTTATTTCATCATATTAGAATTTATAATTTAATTTTTCGTTAACAATATGAAAAAAAAATTCATTAGCATAAAGATGACGCTTCGTTAGCATGATGATAATACTTCGTTAGTATGACGATATGTTATCAAATATCGTCCATAATTTTTATAAGAATTACCAAATTATTCATACCCCGCGCGGATTTTTTTTCAAATATTACAGAATGGTCACCACTCCTTTTAATCAAATCTAGACCATAGATCTTTATTAATTGTATGGTGTGAGATGGGTTCCTAGTTCCTACACTAGGTAGGGTTTGCATTGTAATCCTCCCCTATATATATATAATGTATATATATATATAGAGAGAGATTCGAGAATGGAGACTGGAGAGAGAGTTGGAGTTGGATATATATATATATATATATATATATATATATATACATACATATATATATATAGAGAGAGATCCGCGGGTCGGATCCGGACCTAAAATTTTAAGATCCAGATCCGCAGAAAAAAGAAATTATAGAGATCCAGATCCGGCCCAGATCCGTTGGATCCAAAATTTTGTGATCCAGATCCTCAAAAATGAATTTAGATCTGCGAATCTGGAGCGGATCCAAGATCCACTGCCATCTCTATTGATGAGCTCGAAAGCGATGGGAAATAAGTTGGATCAGTCGTTATGACTATCTTATTAAAGGGATAAGGGGCAAATATGTCACTAAACTAATTTGGGGCTCAATTAAGCCACTGTAACTTTTTTTGGCTCAATTAGGCCACCGCGTTTTTAAAACCGTGTCAATTGAGTCATTCTACAACCGAGCCCTAACGGAGTACGTTAAATCGTCTCGAAATGACGTCATTTTCTTTAAATTTTTATCCTAACCCATAACCCGACCCACCCCTAACCCCTAACCCGACCCACTCATCCAAACTACACAAAATCGAATTTGGGAAATTGGGGATTTCAAATTCACAAACTACCCATCTCAACAAAAAATTATCATGATCATAAACAATGGCGCGGAGGTTAATGAGCACCGCCATGCCGCTGATTACGGCAAGAAACGCCTTCACCTTCGGTGACTGCCGCCACGCCCATGCCAACAGGGACTGGATCGGCCTTCTCGGTGGCCTCATTCTCTTCAGATTAATTTACAGATTCTCACTCTATGTTTTTTTAGAAAGGGGATGGAAACTTTTGGGGGGAAGCTGGAGGTGAAGGAATGGATTTTATTTTTCTGAAGGGAGAAGAGTTTCAAACTTCCCAAACAAATTCCTCATGCCTCTCAGAATTCCTTTTTTTATTTCTTCTTTTTTTTTCTGTTTTTCTTTTTTTCTTTTGTGTTTGATCATTAATTCGTGAATTTGCGATTTGAAATCTCCAAATTCCCAAATTCGATTTTGTGTAGCTTGGACAAGTGGGTCAGGTTTGGGGTTAGGGGGTGGGTCGGGTTATGAGTTAGGGTGAAAATTTAAAGAAAACGATGTCATTTCGAGACGAGTTAACGTCCTCCGTTAGGGCTCAGTTGTAGAATGGTTCAATTGATACGATTTTAAAAACGCGGTGGCCCAATTGTGCCAAAAAAAATTACAGTGGCTCAAAATTGAGCCCTAAATTAGTTTAGTGGCCTATTCGCCCCTTATCCCTTTATAAAACAAGTAAATTAAGGGGGGTGTATTGGATTGAGATTTCGTTGGATTTCGTTGGATTTCAGCTGGATTTCAGTGAAAATTACAAAGGATGAAATCCGACCTCTGGACACGAGATTTCGATGGATTTGGAAAATCCGGCGAGCGTTGTGTCCCAGCGGCCGGTGAGGAGTTGAAATCGGGCACCCCAGCCGTCACCCGACCCCAGCGGCCGCTGGTCTTGCCGATGATGGCACTCCAGCCAGCGGCCGCTGGGATCAAGGTCGCTTGATTCTAGCGGCCGCTGGGTTTAATTTTTTTTCGGATACACCGATCGTTGTGTTCCAACGAGCATTGGCGAGATGGATTTGAAATCCATTGAAATCATCCGAAATCGTCCGAAATCCGCCAGACTCTATGTGGAGTCTTGGAGACTCCATGTGGAGTCTATGGATTTATAAAATCCATGGACATTTTAAAGTTCAACAAAATCCATCAAAATCCTAATTGAGTACACCCCCCTAAATGCGATTGAATCAAACTCAAATTCAAACTCGATTTAACAGCAGCGTACACACGTTTGTAAACGAAACATGTATATAGTATTACTGGTTCGTATTGTTTTAATTTCTTTTTGTCCCCCTTAGCTTGCAGGATCGAGTTCTTCCGTGATTGTGTTGGTTGATCAGGAGAAGAAAATCATGGGTTTTCAGGAAGAAGTCTTTTTATTTTTTTAGAATAGAGGAAGTCTTTAATTATTATTATTTTAATTTTTTTTAAGAATCACTACTACAAAAACAGACTAAGACAACGGTTTTTAACCGTTGTGTAGCCTCAGACAAAACCGTTGTCTTAGTCACTGTTGTAAATTTTACACGCACATAGACAACGGTTATAAACCATTGTAACATAACAACAGTTATTAGAACTGTTGTAAATATGTTCAGTTTGTGTTGCTTAATGAATAAAAAGACAACGGTTTACAAAAATAACCGTTGTAACCAGACAACGGTTAGTTTAAAACCGTTGTGAAGTTACAACAGAATAAAATAAACTGTTGTTATTTGACAACGGTCTTAGGCAAAACCGTTGTTATGGGACAACGGTTCTCTTACAACCGTTGTAAAGTCACAGCGGTTTTAAGAGAACCGTTGTAAATTTGTGTTGTCGAAAAAAAAAAATACAATGGTTAAATGGTTTTCTGTTGTAATTTTACAACGGATTTTTAAAATATCTGTTGTCCTTGTATTTTAATTTTTTTGTATAAAATCTGTAAAATCAGTAATTAATAAAATAATTACATGAAACCTGCGAAATTAATTAACCATCCAAAAAATAATATATTTCGATACAAAAGCATCGATAATACAATGTATTTCGATACAAAATCATCAAAAGTACAATAATATCTTAAGACAATTGATCTAATTTAAATTATCATGTAATATGACATATTTAATGTTCAATTACAAAAAAGTACGTATGCTTCTCGATCTTTTCATCATCTCCCAAGCACAAAGCGACATCAGTTCAAGTTTAAAAACCACCATGTCCTATAATCAACATCCCATCATAAATATTTAAACATCAATACTTAAAAAAATAAACAAACAATAGCTTATCTAAATCTTTCATACATAATCAAGCACATAATTTGCCCATTCAACACGAATTTCATCAACTTCCTTCGCATAATATGGTTCTTTTCTAAACTGTTAACGATATAAAATAGAACGTATTGATAAAACTCGAGAATAAACCGATTCTCAAAATAGCATAACATATTTCTAAGCATAAGAGTATAAGAGAAAATATTTCCACTCAGCTAAAATATTTTCAACGGGGGTATATGTTTTAACATGTGTCGGGTTAAGTTAAAATTAAAAACAATGCAAATTTAAATATTTCAAGTAGCTAATTGTGATTTTTTTTAAGTATATTTAATGTTTAGTCTATTTAATATTCAGTTTTTACTTGGGAAAATTTTATAACTAGATATTGACATAAGACTGGGTAGTTTTTCTTTTACTGTACAACATTGATAGCTAGAGCGCAGCTCATTGAATTTTTAACTGTTGATTGCAATAAAACAGGGAAATTACTCAATAGTCAGAAAATCTGATACAAATAATATTTATTGAGCATATATTTGTAAAATGTCAGAAATTCTCAAATATATTTGTCTACATTTATATGAACACTTATCTGGTACAGGAAAAATAAAAGTTTATTCGTGCATAAATAGGAAGGGCAGGAAGGAGAAATGATATTCTGTTCTTTAAATGTAAGGCAGATATAAAGGGGCCCAATAATTTATTTTTTATTGTATTGTTTCATCATCACAAGAAGGAAGAATTTGTTGGCACCTTAATTTAAGCAACTTTGAGAAGTGTGAAGGACCGTTTTTTTTAATTATTTTTGACGTATTTGATTCATGTATATTAAGCATGTGAATAGAGAAAAAAAGGAAAGTGGCAAAATCATATGAATGGACAGTTAATATCGAATTGAAGCAATTTCCCTTTTTGTGTTTTTAAATTATTATTGTCATTTATATCATTATGGTCAAATAATTTTAGGAAATACTACACTGAATATAATTTATTTATTTTTAAATTTCTAAAATTTTCCATTTACTCAAGTTAGAAAGTTTATTCTGCCTTTCAGTGATATGAGAACTATCTATTGCAGCATTTCAACCAACAAATCATAGGAAATCAGCTTTGCACTAATGGAAGTAGTAAATAAGAAATAATGCAATCATTTAAAACAGATGACCACCCAGGAACAATAAAAAGTTAACTGGTTGCATAAATATTAAAGTTGTCTGAACCTAGAGGCATGCAACTAATATTCTAGCACTAAGAGAACCTACATATGAATTCACTACTCGAGTCGAGATATAGGAAAAGATTGATAAATAAAGTGAATGCACCCCACAATGTGTGAGCTCACTCTTTAAACAATAGACTGACCTAGTAAGGGAAGTCAGGAACTATCTTCGCCAAGGGAAATCACCAGATCTGATAGCTGATTAACAGGCGTATCTCTTCAAGAGACTTGGGAAAAAATTGAATTAACCTGTACAGAGAACCAAGTGTTATAGTCGGCAATAATATATATATATATATATATATATATCAGACACGGGAAGAACAAGAAGTCATGACTACAATTCTTCAGCTGATTCAGAAAGTTTATACAATTAGGTATATAAAAATTAACAACTATGATACAATACAATATCTATTGATCACAGCAAGAACTGAATAAAAGCAAAGCAGATATTACTGAGTCAAAGAAAGCAGGAAAGATGGATAAGATAATTCAAGGAGATATAAAACATGAGTGTCATAAATATGATGAAGTAATAGACATTGTGAAGTTCCCCACCTCCACCCCAAGAAAAATATGAAGACCAGTCCTAACTTTCTATATTAAAAAACAACTTAACCTAACCTATCTAACATCGTTCTGATTTTGCAAGAAAATTATGCAGTCAATACTAAAGATGAATCAAATCCCACTTGTCATCTCCAATAAGAACTATTAAAAAAACATGAATTCAATCGAATAAATAAACTCCTCAACATAAACCAAGAAACAGATCATCAATTGCCTCATTGGTCGGCTCAGAAATTCCCAAAAAAACTCACATCATAATACCAGTACTATTGATCAATGATTAAGAACAAAGAGAAGATAACACAAGTCATAAAATATAGTAAAATACATAATTTTCAATCAACGATGGTACATCTGACATTAGAATCAATTGTAAGTCATGACCAATTAAAACAGAATTTACAAGATTGTTGCCAGCTAATATATATCCCAGATATAAGGCATACAAATTAAAACATAACATATCCAATAAGTAATAATGTCTGCCCACAATTTAAACAACTTTTGGAGAAACTGAGAGAAGGAGATTGACTACCAGAAGCTAGCAGATCATCACTGCCAAGGTTTATGGAACAGTCCCACATATGGGAAATCAAAAAGCTTTTGATAGCATATGTGAAGACATTGTCCAGATCAACAGAGAGGAGAGATTAATCAGATTTTGATATTTAATAGCAAAAATGGTTATGTAATTCTGGATACAATATCTCAAATGCTTACTACTATGCTATGTGCAGTGAAAATACAAAGAAAATGCCCAAATCTTCATAAACTTTGTCTCTAACTAATAAAGAAATATAGCAGGGGAGAACTAATGTTTTATCTAATCTGCACATACAGTGGTTAAATACATGGAATCCAGGTCATAACACCGCAACACAGGGCAAATGAAATAATTGAATTTAAAAAGAAAAAAGAACTAAGATAAGGAACAAAGTTATTTGAGAGAGAGATACCATACCGGTCAACCCCAAAAGCTCCATACTTTCCCTCTATGTACTCATTTATTCTTTTCTCACTCATCTTTGTAGGTCTGACAAACCTGAATAAGTAAAGGAGGAGGCAGAGAAATCTAATAAGTAGCTAGAAGTTAAACTCATCAAATGTTATGCCATGCATGGCAGACAACCTACATTTCTACAGTTCTCCTTAAACCGAATTCGGCAGCAGCATAAAGTGAAAAGCACTCTAACAAAAATTAATCAGAAGAATTAAAATTAAAAACTGCAGTTGTATCTACACCAAACACAAACATAAACGATGAAAATAACAGATCAATTCACCTAATTTTAAATCTTGATTTTATAATCAAAGGATATTATATTTATCAAAGTCAAAACACACCTAATAATTTATAAGAGAATATATACACTTTATTAGCATAACAGGAAGCTTTATATTTACAGAAAAATAAAAATGTTAGGTTTAGCATACCCATTTCCAGAAAAATATAAGTGAACAGCACTGATTCTTTCTTTCTCTAAAGCAACAGGAACATTGGCCAAGATATTGTCATCCTGCACATGAATTCAACTATTATAGAGAACCCAATTTCGAAACTTCAAACTTATAGCTCAATAGAGATTATGACGAGGTGATGGATAGTGTATTTGTGGAGGCCCGATAGCCCTATCTATATTCATCATGTAGGTCTCTTATCGTTTGATATTTTGTTGTTGTTGTTGAATATGTATTTCCTTCCACATCACCTATATTCATTATCAAATATCAATAATCACATATTAAGCCCCAAATCTCAAATAATCAACCAAAAACTAGAGTACCTACATAAAAAATCGGCAACTATATAGTCTATATTCAGCAACAACGCCCCTAACAACAGCAACTATAAAAAGACAGCAACTATAAACAACCCTATATTCAAAACCTCATAAAATCAGCCAAGAGCAACCCCTAACACAAATAAAAAAACATCAACTCAATCATAAAACAATATCCTTCAAAAACTCAGCTCATAACTTGTAAAAATCATACATTCAAATGATACAAGCATACTGCCTAGTGCCTACATTCATCATCTAATCTAAGTTGACTAACTTGATTTTGATGTAATAATTTAACTTTGCCCTAAGCCCTAATTCCTAAGTCAAGAAGAAGAAGAAGAAGAAGAAGAAAGGTAAAATGAGAGCTTACTTACTGAGGCTAGTGACGGGCAGTAGCAGGCGGCGACGGGATGGACGGTGACGGCGACCAGCGAGGCTGGGCAGAGCAGCTGAACGAGCATAGGCGCAGTGCACTTCGCGGTCTCACTTTTTTTCGAAGAACTAACAAACAAAAACTGAAATAATAACAAAGTTTTTCGAAGACATGGCTTGACAAATTCCAGAGAAGAAAGTGGCTTCAAAATTTGAGAGGATGGAGTTCAGAGATAGAGACATGGGGAGAAGAAATGAGGCGCTATTTTGTGAATTGGGGAACCAGGTTTTCACCGCTTTTTTTAATTAATATATTTGAATTTAGAGCAGTCCATTACAACAGTTATATTTCAACTGTTGTTAAAAAAATACGCTCATAGACAACGTTAATTATAAAACCGTTGTTATACTACAACGGTTTTATTACAACCGTTGTTATCAGACAACGTAAATTTTTAAAGCGTTGTAATTTTTTTTAAAAAGACGCACATAGTCAACGGTTTTGGATAAAACCGTTGTAAATTTTGAAATTACAACGATTTTTCATTAAAACCGTTGTAAACCTTATGTTGTCTTAGTGTCTTTTTGTTGTAGTGAATGGAGAAGGTCTTTAATTATTACAAGAATTTCAAAGTCCTAAATGAATTGTATAAATAAAGGAAAAAATGTGACAAGCCTAAGTCCAAGAATTTCAAAATCCATCATGTGTGACCGACAAAAAGTCCGTGAAATTTTCTGTTTCATTTTGTATTGGACCTTTAAATTATGAGTCCATCTTATATTTTGTTCTTCAATTTTATTTTTTTGTGATTTAATTTAATTTTATAATTTTTTATTAGGGTTCACCCACTCGGCCAATTAGGATTGATAATTATTATTTTTGATTAATTTTTAGTTTTCAACTAGTATATTACCCGTGCAATGTGCGGGATCATATTTTATTATTTATAGTAAATTAAATACTAATTTGTAATCATCTAATATAAATATTGCCTAAAAGTCATAATATTATAGGAACAAATGTTTGTCAAGAAAATGATTATTCTTACATCACTTCAAATAATTAAGTATTGCAATAATTTTTGTGGTCTTTTTTATCTGTGGGATCCGAATATTTTGAGTTGGAAATTATATTTTTAATAACAAATGATACAATTTTTAGTTCCTGTAAATTGTAGCAAATAAGCTCACCAAAGTCGTGCTAATATAAAATAGTGTATTTGAATTGAAGCGAAATGAAAAGGGCTTAAAACAACATGTACGGTACGTGGTTGCTTTTATTTGCCAATACTGATACTATCCAAGAGTATAAAGTGATCTATTGATGTTTTGAGCTTCTTTATGCCCGTCCCCTGCCAACTTACAGCTCATTTTTGGGCCATCTCTAATGTACACACTATAATTCTATACTAGAAGAGAATATTTCATAATATTTTTTTTTATAATTATTGTTTTATAATTACTAAACAATTAATAATATATGCAATTTCATTTATTTGGATATCTATCAATCTAAAATTAAATTTAATGATTATTACGATCATAATAATTATTGAAACAATTTTATTTGAATTAGTATAACATAAAAACTTTACATAGTTTTTTTATTATTGGTGTAATTTTATCTAATTAAATTTCATAATAGAATATTCATCCCGCAAATGATCAATTAATTTATTTTTATCTATTTTACTACTTTCATGTAGTTTTTATTGTTGATATAATTTTATCTAGTTTAATTTTATGTTTCAACACTTGCATGGGCCAAAATTTGTTTACTATTGGTGCATTGTTCATTGATGAAGAAATTAAATAAAAGGGTTCCCTTAGGGATGGGTCTAGTAGCGAAGTTGAGGTCAAAGGTCTCAACTTTGAATCCCACCACCAGAATTATTAGGTGTCATAAATCTCTCACATCTGATCTGTCAAGTGTGGTTTATCCCTTTGACAGATTATTATACAGGGATGTGGTTTATCCAGTATGCATAAAACTATAGGTATGAAACATAAAAAAAATTAAATAAAAGATATTCTAACCGGTCCTCCATTCTTCTAACATACAACTATATGAATTGCTATGTATGAAACAAACGTCATTTTAAAATGAAACGAAATAGAATGAATCGAAACTATCCTAATAGATGGGAAAAGGACAGAAACCAATTGAAATATTAAGAACAGAAGAAATGTGAGTCTAAATGATATGCAATTTTTTCCCACTTTGGAAAATATAAACTAAAGAAGAGAACAAAAATGAGGTTATGATGAGACCAAGCCAAGCAACAATGATGAAGAAGATGTCGAGCTGCAATTGAGAGGTCCAGTTACTCGACTTCGTGCTAAGAAGCTTCAACAATATTTACAAGTGTTGATTAGAAGGAAGTTCGAAGTTGGAGAGCAAGAAGATAAATGCAGTCCGAGAATTGTCACGGTGTTGACAATTGATGATCAAGCACAAGAAGACCAAACCAAGTGAGATGACGTGTAGATCAGCCCATATTGGAGTCCAACACGTCAATTACAAGGCCCAAATCAAATTGGGATTTATTTTATCTAGTTTAGGATTTTTATTATCTTATTTTTTGTATTTTTGGATTTTTCCTTAAAACAGATTTTTAATTAAGGAAACAATCCTATCTAGATTATGACTCTTATTTTCGGCCTTATCTTGTTAATTAGGCCTTAGAATTTTCGTCCACCCTATATTATAAATAGGGAAACATTATGTTATTTTCAGTTTAGACATTGCATGAATTACTGAAGCTTTTATTCACTTTGTCTCATCAAGATCCATCGGTTGATCAACACAATTTACACGTTCTTGTGACCTAACAAATCATAAGTCCTATCTCAAGCTCTTTTCTATTCCATTGAGTCTAGGGGGAGTTGCTGCCAATCGAAGTTTACGATTTCTTGTAACCTAACAAATCATAAGTCCTATCTCAAGCTCTTTTCTATTCCATCGAGTCTAGGGGAGTTGCTGCCAATCGAAGTTTACAAGAAATCGCGTTTCGTCTTCACCGCATGACGGGGTTCGAGTAAGTAATCTTCTTCTACCTTTTCAATTCATCTCCATCGATCACCATCATTCATCTACATCCTTCGTACGCCTCACCCACATCCATCGACCATAATCCAGCCATAAATCACCTCCATATTTCGATTATCACACATACATGCTTAATTCACCCTAATTAACACGTATCACAAATATGTCCCAATTCACCTGTTTATCTATTTATTTGTGTGTGTTTTATTTAGTTGAGCCATAATCTAGGTTGTTTATGTGTCTATTTGGTTGAGTCTAAGTCAGCATATTAATCGAGTCATCCGTTGTTTATTTCCGCATTTACTCTGATATTCTATTCGTTTGAGTTGTTAGTATTGAATCCTTACTTGTACCGACGTGTGTTCGATCTTGTTAGTCTGCGTACTTTGGTTAGTTGTGTTCTTATTTTGTTGAGTTCACATCAGGTTATCAGTACCAGAAATGTGAGGTTTGGAACTATTAGTTACAAACCGATAGGTAAAAAGATCACAAAATTGGAAGAAATGTGAGGTTTGGAACTATTAGTTACAAACCGATAGGTAAAAAATCACAAAATTGGAAGAAAGAAACAGTAACAAATTAATTTACAATATACGTCTAAAAAATACGACATAACTCATCTGAAAATTCACAAAAACCCACACATATCTCTTGGAAAAATGTTATTTTGCAGAGCAAATGATCCAACTATGGCGAGTGTTTTGACACCAAATTTATAACCTATTGACCTTTGAACTCGTTTACCAGAGACACGTTTCAACTCATTGATCGAAATGCTTGATCTTTGGCTGCAATAAAAGAAAGGCTGACTATGTGACTTTCCTATCTTTTTATCAATATTGTGTGTTTAATACAAGAAAAAATATTAGCAATCTCTATCAAACTACACAAATATAAGGATATATAGATACCTTATAAATCGAATCTATGACACGAGATGGCCTGCCATCTCGAAAAGCAATAACAGAAGTAATTGAATTACATGAAGAATTTTTTGTTCATCTGAATAAGTTACAATTTTCTTCTTAAATAGTTGGAAGGATTACAATTTTAAGTTTGAATTCAACTTCCAATCATAATCCCATCAATACTTCCAATGATATTTTGGATTAGGATTTCATATTATTGAAAAGGAAATGTATGTATGGATTACATGAATAAAATTGTGAATTAATTAGTGTGGCAACAGGTTCAGTTATGAAAGACAAATCAGCAGAAATCTGATTATACGATGAAGCAATTTGAGAATGATTCTGCTTTTATCTCCAAAAAAACTATTCTTCGCGACTGAAACTAACAAATTGCAAATTGTGAGGCCTATAATCACTTCACATGCTCAACAATTTAAATAGTAATTGAAACAAATTACCTGGATGAACAATTTAAATCACAATTGAAACGAATTACCCGTGCACCATGATCAGGGTCTCTGTAAACCTCAAGCTGTCGAATTTTGGAGCAAATCTTCCATTCTCTCCTAAATTCATTGATTTTACTTTCAAACAGCAAACAAACAAATACTTAATACAAGCCATAAGAATAAGATTTTAATCGTACTATCTCGGAGAACGTGGAGGGGTTCTTCATAGTCACTGTCAATGATACTTGTACAGTCACTACCTATGGTTTTTTTTTTGCCATAAATGTCTGACTTCTTCTCTCGTACGCCTCATGAGCTACTAGCTCATGTGGGTCTCGTGGTTGGTTTTAGTTTTTGGTTCCAAAAAGCTTAAGCACCGCTATAATAATTTTTTTACAGAAAATGATTTTAAATGTAAATTGACTTAATTACCCCCATTATTCTCTCTTTTTTTTATTATATATAGATATAGATAGATCAATAATTCAATATTATAATTGATTATTTCATAATTAAATTTTGTAATTTTTTAAATTTATTTTTGGTTGATAAATGTTGACTATGATTATTTATATTATAATTAAGATTTATTTTATAATAAATATTATTAAATTATAAATTTTATAGTCAAACACAGAGTGCAACACGAAGTAGCAGATTCAAATTTCCTATTGCACTCCTTTGTGTTTCTCTATCAATTTTTTTTATTTTAATAATATGTATTATAAAATAAAAATTGATTATAATATAAATAATCATAGTCATCATTTATCAACAATAAAAAAAATCATAAAAATTATAAAATTTAATTATGAATTAATCAACCGTAATAATAAATTACTAATTGAAAATTGAAATATAAATCCTAATTGGCTGGGGTGAACCCTAATAAATAACAGTAAAACTAAACTATATAAAAAAATAAAGAAAAAATATAAGAAAAACTTATAATTTAGAAGTGTAATACAGAGTGAAACACAGAGAGTGCAATAAGAAATCTCAGTCTCTACTTAAATATTCAGCTGAATTAATTTGTCAAGGCAAATGAACAAGTCCCTAATCCTTATTTATTCAAAGATTTTATTGCCAAACTTTTCCAGAGTTCGGTGATGGCTTTTCTTCTCAAGGCATGATTAATTGAAGATTAATATGGTTTTCCAATATTTTGCTTCGAAATAATTAATATTTGTATCTGACAATCTTTGCCTGAAAATAATGTACAGTAAGTAAAAGTAGCAATTGAAAAGGGATCGCGCGCACTTTTTATTATATGTACCTTGAAAAAGGAAAACAAGATTTAATTACCAAGATCACACTATAGCGACTACCACTACAATTAATATATCACGAACATATTATACACCTTCACATATATATATATATATATATATATATATCGAAATGGAGGATCCTAAAAAACAAACCCTTCCAAATCTATATACAATCCGAACTCATTGTGAACATTTATTCACAAAAATGGAGGGAAAAAAATAATAAAAAAAACCCTTCTCTCTTTGATTTGATCAAATTAAATCTTGATAATCTCATACTTCACAATCAACTTGATCTTGAAGAAGAGGAACCTTCTCATCCGTTGATGAACCGTTGCGCTTATCATCTAATTTATTCGTCTCTCCATCTTTGATCTCTCCCCATAACGCCGTGTAGTATCCCACTCCACACACGAATGCTCCCATCATGCTACATATATATGCAAATTAAATTTCAATTAATTTTGATATATATATGTATATATATAACAACAAAATATATCATCATCTATATACATATGGAACTAATTATAATCGTGTGTGTGTATAATTCCATATATATATATATATATATTCATGAGATTTAGCATCAATATATACCTTCCGTAGTGGAAAGTATCTGGAAAGAGCAAGCAACCGAAGGTGCTGGCATAGGGAATTCCAAACGGTTTGAATGCGGGTACGAAATAAGCCCCCTTCGATCGAGTGCACCATATCAATACATTGGTGCGGATCAAACTCGAGAAAATTGCCTATTATATTTTCACCCACATTAATTAGCATTCAAAATATATAATTAATTAGTGTGACAAATAAAGTTTGATAAATTTTAATTTTCTTACCGTGAGCACGATGATTAAAAGTTCAAAATTAAGCTGAAGTTTCCATGCACTAGGATCTCTCTCTAGGAAAAGGGCAAGTATAGCTGATTGGATGGTCCCAAATAAGCTATAAAAAGATATTATTTTCATAACTTGTGGGCACATTTTCACAGTTCCCACCTGATTCAAGAATAAAAATGAAAATTCAAATCATGAAAAATTTTAATATATTGATAAAAATAAATAAATATTATTTATGATACCTGAACAATGTTCCAGATGGCTAGAATGAATGACGAAGCTGCAAACAAAATGCAGCCCAGAACCCAGTTTTCATGTGGTGATGAGAAGACGAGAAGATGCGGCGGCGCAACCACCGCAGCCGCCGGAAAAGTAAGTGAGGGAGAGGAGTGGTTTTTGATGGTGGGGCCTTTGTAGAGAGTTAGTGAAATTGCTCCAGTGAAGGAGATCAAGGTGCCTAATAATCTTGCTTGGCTGCCTGAGCTTTTCCAATCAATTTTTGTTGTCCTGAAAATATTGAAACATAATAAATATTGTTACAATATTTTTTTTAATTTTTTATTTATTTGTGAAAATGAAAATATAAATGCAAAGTACACTTTGTAGGTATACTTTGAGTAAACTATACTTATGTGCAGTCGTCCGTAAATTACACTTGGAAATGAAAATTGCAGTACTAGCCAAATTTTGCAATAAGCTCAATTTAAGAGGGAGGAGTTTATCATTTTTTTTAATTTTAAATAATCTTGGTCTAATGTGAGGATATGCAAATATAAATATTGACAACTTTACTAATTACAAGGTGTTATTCTTGAGTTTTAATTTTTTTTTTCCAGAAATTATTTCTAGATTTATACACTACAAGATATTAATTAAGCCTCTTTTTAAATTTAGAATTGAAACCTATATGGCTATATCACATTCAGTACTAGACACCGCTGAAGTGATGAAGAAAGGGAAAAAAGAATAGAAAGCCCTACCTAATTTAAATTAATGAATATATATATATATATATATATATATATATTTTTTTTCTTAGAGACTTCTATTAATTATTTAATAGGTGAAAACTGAAACCACCAAGTCAAACAGCCCTTCTGAATGAAAGGGCGTTGTTTTATAGCCCAATTTTCGTAAAATATTAAATGTATAAATATTTAATTTTCTAAAATAGAACTAAAAAAATAGTTTGGGGTTTTTTTCGGGAAAAGTTAGTTTGGTTGAGTTCGTAGAAAGATTAGTGTACAACATGGAAATACTAATTGATGAAAAATTCTCAAAAACAGAGCATTTATCTTCATTTTTAATTAATTTATTTATTTAACTTTTTACCATATGATTTACTTCAATTCTTTTCAATTCTAGTCTTGATTCAATTAGATTCCTTCATAGTCTGCATAAAAAAAACAACCAAATAGTCACATTGAATGTTTTATTAAATTTTGAAGCAGACGAACTGAAAGGGACAACAAACCAAATGGTCTAACAATTCAGCTCCTGTATACTGTACGAGTATTTAATATATTTTAAAAAAGAAAGCAGCCCTAATTAAACAAGATACCTCTAGATACCAATATTTTTCAATATGCCATCAAATTAAATGTGTGGCCTGCACACTTTGGAAATCAATTATGTGGCTCCTAATTAAGATACTCAAATAGAAAAATCTAATCCACTAGCTATAGAATATTCGAATTACATAGATTCTAAATAGTAGTTTTTTTGTTAACTCAGCATCATTAATGTGTATAATTGTATGTTTGAAATAATAATCTCTCTCTCTCTCTCTCTCTCTCTCTCTCTCTCTCTATATATATATATATATATATATATATATATATAGCAATCCGTTAGACGGGTCAAACCGGGTAAAAATCCATCCAGGCTCGCTCCCCCCAAATGGGTTCAAACCCAGAACTAGCTCTACCCACGTAATAGCGTCGGGCGAGTGCACTCCGCAAGCCGCCGAATAAAAATTTAATTTAATTCAAAAAATAAATTAATTCAATTCAATTTTAAGGTTTACTAATTTCATTTTAGGGTATATAGTTATTTAAAAAAATTAATTATCAAGCACAGTGCACAAAACGGCAGATTAAAAAATTAAATTAATTCAATTTAATATGTGAGTTCACTAATTTCATTTTAGGATATATATTTATTTCAAAAAAGAATAATTATGGAACGCGGTCACGAGCCCATGCGTTAGGTCGGGCAAGTGCAATGCGCGAGATGTCGGATAAAAAAATCAAATTAATTCAAAAAATAAATTAATTCAATTTAATTTTGGGGTTCATAAATTCCATTTCAGAATATATATATTTATTTCAAAAAATTAATTATCGACCGCAGTGCACGAGCCTATGCGTTAGCGTCGGGTGAATGCACTGCGCGAGCCGCTAGATTAAAAAATAAATTAATTCAAATATATAGATATATATATATATATATATTTGTAAATAAATGAAGAAATTAAAAATTAGGACAAAAATTAAAAAGAAAGGGGAAAAGGGGAAGGGGAACCACTAAAGAGAAAAATTAAAAAGAAAATAGAAAAGGGAGGTAGCCGCTTCCTGAGTCAAAGATCCATCTAACATAAAAGAATCATTAGACGGTGTCATAAGGGTGTGCCTCTCTCACGTATATTGCTAAATTATTTAAAAGAAAAAAAAGAAGCAACCAAGATACCTGTAAATGCCAATGGTTTCCAACATGGGCCCAGAATATATATGTGTGGCATACACATTTGGAATCATAATTGATTCCAATATATTTAAATAGCTAGAAACACCTTAATTAATTAAAATACTCAAATTATATGAATTTAAGTATCTCGTAAGTATATGTTATACGGTATAAAATAATATAATAAAAAAATTAAAACAATGCTATATATGTTCTTTCAACTACAGAATCATCAATGAATTAATATTGCTGAACTTTCATTTTCTTGGGCTTTTTTTTGGGGAGGGGAGGGAGAAACTTTTGTTGGTTAACTTTTTGAATTGTCATGATGTGGCTAAGACTTGATGCAAGTGGGGTGGCTAAGAATTAAATAGTAGAAATTAAACTCTTATTTAATTAAATTTTAGTGAAATAAAATTAGAACAATATGTGAGATATATAAATTCAGCAGTAGCAGAACCTGGAGATGATTCCTAGAATGAAAGAGAAAGCAGGAATCTGGTTGGCCATGCCACATGCCACAATGGGAGAACTGTAACTCAAACCAACAAATGCAAGATTCTGAGCTATAGTTATCCTGCAAATTATTATTCATAAACACATTAATTAACCTTAAATATATTCTCTGAGATCTTGAAGATATATAGATACGAAGAAATTATATTAATTAAGAAAACTAACCCTATCAAACCAAGCAAGAAAACTCGCAGCAGAAACTGAAAGGTCAAGACTGGCACATCCGATCTGAAAGAAACGCAAAAATAAATTTAATTTAATATCTCGAACAAATGACCCATTATTTCTTGTTGTGAATTATCAAATAAAACATGCAAAATATGTACCTCTCTCTCTCATACAAGAAGGAATAAGGCAGTAGAATGATCGATCCAAGAATATTGGTGTAGACTACAAACACAAAAGGGCTCATTCCTCTAGCCATGGCGGTGCTAGCCATTATAGTCAATGCTATAATGGAACCCTCCACCAACACCATGGCGGCGCAGGGCACCGCCTCCCTCATTGCCGCCTTCATGCTGCTGTTGCCGCCCATCTCTCTCATCCCCTCCTCTCTCTCTCTCTCTCTCTCTCTCTCTCTCTCTCAAGATATTTTTTTCTTCTGTCTTGTCTCGATTTCTTCTCTATATCCTGTGTATTTATTAATGAAAACTTCTTATTTTCAAAGAAGATGAGAGAGAAGAAAAATCAAGTGTAACCCTTCATGAAAGTGTGAAGCTACTTAAAGGGGAATGAGCTACTCGTGTGGTGCCCCATGCATAGTCAGGGACGACCATATATATTCATAAATTATTTATATTGTGTGTGACCCTATTAGGGAGTTACCTTGTGTTCATGAGTTCGAAATATTTTTGTGTTCGTCCCAGAAAATTTATATATATATATATATATATATTATATATATAGAGGTCCTACTATTTGAAAAAAAAAAGTGCATATGCTCATCTATAGGTTGATGCTTGTGGATTAAAATTATAATTTTGTAGCCTGAATTTAGGTTTGGTAATAAATTAAAATATATATGTTGATGACGTTAGAACAATCTGATTCTTTTACTTCGTGGTTGATATTAATTCAGGGCCTACCAACAAACCATAATTAACTTCAAGGGACCCTCTAATTATGATTATGTGTCATAAATCTCAACTCACTACAGTTAGATAAAGATTCATGCGGTGGCTAGCTAATTAATTACGCCATCGTAATATTTCTCTGCCCATTGATTGGTAATTTGATTATGGTTGTTATACAGTTGTTTATTGCAAACTTAGGGCCTCATTAATCTAATATTTAGTCATAATTATGTCCTTTTGTTTTGCATCAGCAGAATTGGTTCGTGTCACGTCTATGGCGGGCGATAAGGATTTCTTAATACGTACGTGGATTTTTGTTTAATTTAATGTTTGATGATCTAAGTTTTTTTGTCCGAATTCTATCTTGATTATTATTTGATAATTAAGTAAAATGGGAGAATTCTTTAATAAACTACAGTTTGATCATTTTTAGTAAATTACGTCAAGTATTATTATATTTATGTTGTCATCATCATTAATTAGTCACTCCACTTAAACTGTTGTATGGTCACCACAATTTTCAGACGATCTGAAACCTTATTTAAGCAACTAATTAAATAATAAATTATTAAAATAAAAAATCTAAAAAAAAGTAAAAAAAAAAACGTGGTTAGAAACGGTTCAAACTAACAGGAGAAGCCCCAGTAACAACATATATATGTTTTCAGAGGATGAAAATTCATTGCACCAGCATTTACACATTTTACAGTGATACAAACTTCCCACCATCAATAATGCATAAAGTATACACAAATTTTACAGTTATAAATAGATACTTTTGAAAGTAATAACATGAGTGAAATCTTTGTAAAGACAACGAATCCCGATTCATCAATAGTTACAAACCAGCAGATGTTCTCTGCTGACTTATTTGGTATTAATTACAATAAACAAGATTTGAATCCCAACATTTCCAACTGTAAGTTTCAAGGTTATGCTTCCCATGTTTGGAAAATCTCTCACTATTCTGACTTCTTCCACCTGCAGCCAAGACTCGGTTATTCAGCATAATAGTCATAGTATGTCAAACAAGATGTGTGCAACTCAATTGAAAATGAGATTCAATGGATAATACCTACAAAAATGCAGTTCATGCATGAGTGTCAACGGATGCGTGAGAGAGAGAGAGAGAGAGAGAGATTTGACACAGCACATAGCTATAATGAGCCATGTCCACTTCATCTATGTGAAAGGATAGGAAGATACTTGTCAAAAGTGTCTCCTCCTTCACAGAGACGTCGGGCATTTGAGCATGACCTGTCCAGCTTTCAACTGTTGACCTTTACAAGAAAGGGCAGAAATAAATGTGGCTTCCGTGGTGCTAGAAGAACACATAAATCTCCAGGAAAAAAAACCCCGAGGCCAAACTTTGAAACTAAATTTCCTAAATTCTAACCATATATATATCCCATCTCAAGGAACCAAACTTTGTAACTAAATTTCATGATGGCATGAGAAAAGAGCAGAAGTGAACTGTTAGCATTCAGTAAAAACAAGAGGAAATAAATTCCAATAGGATCAGATGCTACTACTTTGTCAACCCCTCCTTGATTTTCGGCATCATCTGGTCTAATCACATGTCAATGACAATGTTAACAAGAATAAAAGTTGACTTATATTATCCACTCTTCAGAGATGCTAAGAGTTGAGGATGTTTCTCACTCAACTTCATCTTATTGGGTTTCCCTTTTATGAAAGTCAATGTATAATGTCTAAGACATTTTGTTATGCTCATTTAACAATATAGGAATGTAAAGTATAATAGTAACTATCACAAGGAAAGCTAAGGACATGGGAAAATTTAAGAGCATTAAGTGATTTCGAACACAATGAAAACAATATGAAATATTGGCGAGTATATATTAGATGTCTAGTCTGAGATATGATCGTTATGATGTGAGAATAACAGTTACAATCATGCATTTAGGATATATCATAATCATCATTATCATCATAAAAGCCATTGGATATTGCTATATCCAACAAAATAGTTAACCACATATGTTTCAGATACAAACTCTCTTTGTCCATTCACTACCAAAACTATGTGCTTTGATCATCTGTGTTTTGCCAAAACTTCACCATGGACATAAAATTATATTAAGATCTTTATTGTCTTTCGTATCCAACAAATCTCTTGTTAGACTGTAAGATAAAAGTCACTTCTTGAGATGTTAATCTGACTTTTTCAGATGATATTAAGTCAGGCTGAAAGCCCCATCAGTTTTCTAGCATCTATCAATGCCTCTAATATGCATCAAATTAGAACTCTCTATCCCAGGTGATAATGAGATAGGTCACTCTGTGTACACATGTTTATCAGTACCGTTTAGTTTATGATTTATTGCAAAATGGTCCTCAAGAACTCAATAGAAGAACAAGGCAAAAATAAATAAATAGAAGTAAACAACATAAAAATCTAAAATTGGCAGTAATGCGGTCCAAATTGAATCTAAAAATAGTGTGCATGCATGTTCTCGTAGCCGGTTTACTTTATGCCAAAGTTAAAATAGGATCTTTGAGCAGTGTAGTGTGGTGGGAGTGGGAGTTGGATAAATATCAATCGGATCCAGAGCTCTTGAATCTAGAAAATGACTTTTTTGTTTCTGACCATGCAAACTTCCATCTCAATGAGAAAGGCAAACCTCTTTACATTACCTAGTGAGGCGCATCTGCTGTCTTTTGATGCTAAACTGTCGTCTTCTCATCCTCAACTGGCAGAAGCAGGGCCTTTTCACTGGTAGGTGCAGAACTACAGTCAGTTCTGTTCTCAATCACCTTGACTTCTTTTGCCTTTCCCCACATCACCGAGTAGAACCCAATAACGATGATAATTGACCCCAAAAAACTGTACAAAATTCAAATGTGATAGGCTCCCATAATAATAATAATAATAATAATAATAATAATAATAATAATAATAATAATAATAATAATAATAATAATAACCTTTGCGCAAATTTGCAATTTAAGTCATTTTTAAAAAGTTATGAACTTATCCATGATTTCAACTATTAATGGCAATTTTGGGCGATTGTGTAAATTTGGTCAAATAAAGTGACTCATCAAGTCTCGCTAATACATAAGCCTCAAGTAACCAAGATTCACAAAATTCAACTAAACTTCACATTTACCGATAAGAGAAGTAATGTTATGCAGTCGTTACATCACTTAATTTTGACTAAATTTACAAATTGGCCAAAATTGCATCTATGGCTACAATAATGGCAAAATAGACATTTTTTAAGGAATTGGCTCAAATAGCAAATTAGAACGATGGTTTGGATTTTTTTGGTTAGTAGACCTACTACTACTATTATTAAATAAATGAATGAAGTAAAGAAGAGAACTAGAGAACACGTAATGAAAGTAACAAATCTAGCACAGCATTATATCACTTGAAGTGCTAAAGTCATTCTCTATTAAAAAAAATTCACCCTTTAAAGAAAGTGTACACACCATAGGGCCATACCTTCCAAGATACAATATATCACCCAAGAAGATAATACCCAGCACAGCTGATATAACAATGCTCAGTGGATGAAACATTGCAACGAAAAGGGGACCCCTTTTGTGCAAACACCATGCAGTTATACTCACCTGGAGTGCAGAACCAAACACTCCCTGTGGAGAAGAGGAAAGGTATGAATTATATGATCAAATAGGAAAACAGCACACAGGCAGAAATAACATTTTGATCATCACTCTCTGAATGCTAGCACATCCAATTCATATGAATACCGCATTCATATTCAAATGAACAACACAAGGAAGTGCTTGAATGGACCAAATGGGGTGAAGCTCATGTTCAGAAAAGAGAATAGAGATTGAGTGATGCATTACCTAATGCTACGATAGAATTAAGCTGAATTGCACCGAGTTCAACATTACTTGTGTTTTTAGTTATGAAACAGCTTGTTTATTCACCTACCGAATACAGAACAGCAATCAGTCTGATATTAGGTTGCAGCGACCAAGAACTTAGGTCTTGATTAGTAACAAGAGATACAGCTGTGGACAGAATCGCAGCAAAAAAGCAGTAAAAGAAGACTATAATCAGCTCTGCTGGGTATTTCTTAAGAATTGAGGCCTGCAAAAGGAACTCTAATAAGAAAAGCTGTGCTATATAAAAATAAATCAAAACTGTTATTTTTCTCCAAAAAGGTTTCTTTTACATCATTTGTCTCCTCTTCATGGTCATCTCTAGAGTTTTACCTGTACAATTATGTATCCAGAAGAGACGACACAATCAGCAGCAAGGAATAATCCTCCGAGTATCCAGCTTGACTGTGGTGCACCAACATACTTGTAATGCAACTTAGGAGAAGATTGATTAGCCAGGATTTCAGGGCCTTTGTAGAGAGTTACAACGAAGGCACCAGCTATGGAGACGAGAGTTCCAATTGTTTTGGCCAGAAAACTCGAATTTCTACAATTTAGCTCTTCCATCCTAATACCACACATAAGTAATTGTCAACTCCCTCTCATAAAAAATCCACTAATCAATATAATCAAGAACCTGAATATGACCGCAAGTGCGAAGGTAAATCCAGGAATGAGATTAAGCATTGCTGAGGCAAATTCAGCAGAAGTGTAACTAATCCCAGTGTACCCAGTCAGTTGTGCCAAACACCTATCATGTTATCAAATGCATTAAACAAAACACAACACAGGATTCCCCATAATCCAATAAACTCAACATGCCATGCAAACAAAAGGAAAAAACTTCATTAGAACCTCATTCTTTCGAACCTAAAATAAAATCTCTATCTACATCCAGAGTAAACACAACATGGTATCCAATCTTATCATAGAAACGCGATGAAGGAATGAAGAAACGTACCCAAGAACACCCAAGGAAAAAAACCCACAAACCATCAAGAACGTCAGCGGAGGCCGATTTGATGACCTGCAAAACTTCCAATTTATTGTATTACCCACCAATAAGAATGATGGGGGGGGGGGGGGGGGATGTTGATACCTGTGAATTAGGAGAGACAAAGGAAGAAGGATAAGGGCGGCGAGGGCATTGGAGTAAGCGACAAAGGTGTAACTACTCATTCCAGTGGCGAGGGCGCTTTTACTGATGATAATCAGCCCTACTTGAGCTATTGTGCCCACCACCATTCCCAAATACGGCGTCGCTGCATGCTCCGGCAACCCCATCTCAGCCGCTCTCCCTCCGCCTCTCCGCTCTCCACTACCACGATTTTAATTCGGAACTACTGACAGCCACTACTGCTTACTCCCGTTGACTCTATTATATTCATTCTATTCTATGACTATGGGATCTTCTGTCCAAACTCCAATTTTGGGTGTGTGTGTTTTTTAGGTGAACACACACACACACAACCCGACAAACAAACAAACTAAGGTAAGGTCCGAGCTGAGTTTCAATTAAACACTTAAAATTTTCACTAGATCTATTCAGTTCTTTTAAGGTATTTTAATCTCTTTCGTTTTCTCAATGTCACCAAGTTATGAACGACATGTCTTTCTTTTGTTAACGGTGTTTTGCTCCTCATAATTTAACAAATTTAGAACCTCTAATTCCAAAAGCCCTAATTTTCAATTCCCTAAATTTAGAGTTTCGAGCCGTAAAAAATCATCTGCTTGGAAGATTAAGAGATCTTATGATGAAGGTTGAGAGATTAACTATGGTAATAGGTGGATTGAATTTCGTGGTGCCTTTTCTAATTGATTTTTTGGGCCTCTAGACAATACGGCACAACCATCCCTTCCTCTCATTCGTAGCCTTACAACAATGTCATCATTTCCTATCATAACTAGCCTACTAGCCGACCTCAACATTCTCAACTCTGAAATTGATAGAATAGCCACGCTCGCATCCTTAGTCAGTGACATTTTCAACTACTCACTTTCTATCTTAGTCAGTGACATTTTCAACTACTCACTTTCTATGGTGTAACAACCCAGATTTTCAGAATAGGATTAAGTAATTCCTAATCTCAATTAGGAAATATTATGAGGAATTTTGAGCATAATAAAGATGTTTCGGTTCTAAACCGCATTTTTAGGAGTTATTTTTCGTGAAATCGTCTTTTCGAGAATTTCGATTCCAGCTCAGTCGCAGCCAATTTTGGTCACGTTTGGAAGGTGTTGACCCAAGGAGCATGCCGGTACTTTCAGATTTTAAATCTGAAGTTGTTTGAGTTCCCGGTGATTTAAAACGCGTTTAAAGAAGTTATGAATAGTGTTTTTCCGTAGGAGCGTCATCGTTAGAAATTTGCGAAATCTCGTGTGTTGGCTCGAGCCTTGTTTTTTCAAGTCTATCCTATAGGAAATTTCTCAAGGAATCTGTTGGCGTTCCCGAATTTTCATTCTGAAGTCAATTGAACGCTCAGGAATTTTATTTGTCCCTTGTGTGGAATAGTAACTTTATTTTTGAAAAGAGAATATTTTCTCGTTTTCCTTCAAGATGACTGGTTTTTTATCCCGAGTCAAGTTGTTTAATAGTACTCGAGCCAACGAACCTGTCGGTATTTTCAGATTTAATAAACGAGGTCATTTGGACCTCGCCATCGAATAAAGCGCCTTTTATCCGAACCCGATATTTTTAAAGCAGTATTGTTGCACTGCAGAAGCTTTCTGAGGAAGCCATATTTTTTGCTATAAATAGGGGAGCACCCCTTACTCATTCTTCTTCCGCCCCATTTCAGAAAATATAGAGAGAGAGAGTAGAGGGGTGCTCTCTAGCACCCCCAGTCAGTGGTGAGTTGAGAGAGGAGTGCAAAGCAAGGGAGAGCGGTGGCGCAACAGGCCCCCGCGGCGGCGGCGGCGGCGGGGTGCCCTCAGCGCTGGTGGGCACGGGCGCGCAGCGGAGGGCACCGGGGCCGCTGGGGAGCGCCAGGGCGCACTTGAGGGGCGCCGGCGCGCACCCCAGCGCCGCGGCGCTCATGCTCGTGGCAACTCCGGCACGTTTTCGTGCGGAGGCCATAACTTTCACCTCGGTTGGAGTTACAAGGCCCATGAGTACTCAAATCGAAGCTCTTTTGAAGATCTAAGAAGTAGCAGTGGCCGCTCTTCCAGAATCTCAATCGTTCGAGTTGGATTTTCCGTCCCCTTTTGCGGTAATTTCGGATGTCTTAATCCTTTTAATTCTCGTGTTTTAAGTTATAGTTAAATCTGTTATTTTGGCACAAATATTTTTGGTTCTTAAAAAGAAACAGTTCGAGAAGGTTCAATTAGCCGAAATGAATTTCTAGACTCGTCGAATAAGGTTTCAATTCGTTGATCGACTTTCGTAGAGAGGAGGTGAACCCCGAGGAGGCCCGAGGAAGGATTTTCAGCTCGTTGCTTCATCTACGTGCTCATTATCGAGATGCTCGTCATCGAGGTGGGTGGTTCTAAACCAAGTATAATGTTTGATCTATTAAGCTCTAGAAGCATGATAGGGCAAGATGAATATCCAATTAAAATATTTTATGCTCTGCCTGTTTAGTCTCTGTACAAGGAAAGGAAATGAAAGAAAGAAAGTTATATGCATGATATTGTTGAATTGTTATTTGAGTTTGATAAAGTAAAGGAAGTTATTATAAGTTAAGTGAGCTCTCAAGTATGTTTAGATATGCTAGAATTGTTTATACACAATTTATGCTAGAATGAGATGTTTAGAATTGCTTTATTTGCAATCGATATTTATCCGCGTTCATTTCCTCATATTAGAATGTTGGATTTTGCTAAAGCTTATTTAGCTAAGTATTGCCTTCTAGGGTAGTGATAAATCCCTTGTAAGCTGAGATCATGCTCAATTAAAGGACTAGCCTTAGACGATTGCTCTAGGTTTGGTATTGCTAGTTAAGTAAGATTAAGGAAGAAAGATTAATGAAGGTTAAGGTTAAGTAAGGAAGGAAGTTAAGGAAGGATATAGCTTCTGTTGTAAACAGGTTATCGAACTCAAAGAACAGTTTATTTACATTATCATGCCGTGACCCTCGTGTCACTAATGTTGAACATTTGAAAGTAAGGGTAGTCACTGCTGGGTAATCCTCTCGCATACTCAGAAGGATACTTGAGGTAACCCCTCTCTTATCCCAAGGCATGCCTCAGGGTACAATTGACAACATGTTTGAGCCAGGAAAGGCGCTAGAAAAGGAAGTAAAAGGTTTTGCGGATATAGAGAGGGCTTTTGCGTTTTGCTCTCCATATGCCGTCAGTTTATAGTTGGATATTCTAAGGTTTATCAAGAGTTTTCTCATAAAACCCCACTGAATACATTAGTGTTCACACCCTCTTTTTCAAATGTTTTCAGGTTGAGATGTTGAGGCCGGTGATGTGCTGCTGGTGGGGTTGTCTGAGGTTTCAAGTTTGTTGCTCTATATGATTACATTATTTTGTTCCGCTATGTTTCTGCTAAGTACTCTGATATTAGCATCCAGTCTTGATATATGTAACTTGATTCTTGATGATAGCATGTCTTAGTTGCTATAATTCGTGTTATCAATAAAGTTTTGAGAATTAGAAGCATGCTCTTTTGACATCCCAGTTAATCCTTCATTAATTCCAAGTTAATTGAAGAGTCACGCTTGTTGAGCATATTGATATCTATTCAGTTCAGTCGACCTCTGAATGAGTCTTGCATGCTTGTTATTATTCGCTTATGAAGGAGCTTTTCTTTCAAGTATGATTATGATATTATACTAAGTGTATAATACATGTTAACATTTTAATATTAAAATTGTCGAGTTATATGATAATGAATAAATGTGTTTATATTTAATTTTGTTTTGTCATACCTTGAACACCCTAACGCTGAGTTGATCGGGGGTCTCGCTGCCCGGTCAGCGAGTCGGGGGTTCAGGGGGCGAAGCGCCCCGATGGGGGCTGGGGGGCAACGCCTCCTGCTTTTTCGATAAGTATTAAAAGTGTTTCGAAAATCTAAGTCATGTTAAATGGAGTTGGAAATGTCCAGGAGCCGAATAAGTTCGGGGGGTTGATTTGAGCACACTGCGCGCCCGTGGGAAGGTGCACGCCCGCGGGACTGGCGAGGCGCGCACCGGCGCAGCCCTACGCGGGCGCGGGGAGCATTTGGCCGAGAGCCCTCATGCGTGGTCGCGGGAGGCGCGCGATTGCGCGGGCTGGGACGCATTTTCTCTTTCCGGATTTCTATTTTTGTAAAAACACTACACTTATTCATTTTCTCTTCATTTCTTCTCTCTATTTGGGCGATTTTTCCTCCATCCCTCTCAGGAAATTCTTCAAGTTTTGGGGTGGATTCTTTCATCATCACCCATCAACTAAGGTAACTTCATACCCTCTTCATCTTGGTGATTACACACCATTTTCATGTTGATTTGAATTTAGGGTTCATACCCAAAAATTAGGGTTTTTGATTTTATTGATCCTCTTGCTTAGATATCTTGAACATATGGTTTATTTACCTCCTTGAAGCTATATGTGAAGTTATATCGTATTCCTATGGTTCATTGTTGCTAGAGTTTGGATTTTTGCCCTAATTTCCCTTTATTTTGTTGATATTGGTTGGGGGTGTTGTGATGGTTGTTTGGGGTTGATTTTCATGTATGTTAGAGCCCTAGGATGAAGGTGTTTGTATTCGAAATGTTGGGTTTAAAGGATTGATATTGAGTCATGATCATGTGGTTTAAATGAGTGCACGTAACGTGCTCGATTAAATGTCTCAAAGAGTTTTAATGTGTATTTTGAGTCTAAAATCATATTATGAGTTGGTATATCCATGATTGTGTATATGGATATATTTGAAGACCTTAAAGCAAAGTATAGCATGAGTTTGGTCTAAATTATGATTTAATTGTATAACTCGACATCTAAAATGAAAAGAGGATTAAAAGGTGCTAGGTGACGTGTTGTGGTTCGAGGCGGACAACTTGTGTACGACAAAGGAGTATTTCAAGGTTGAAAAGATTTGAAAGTGTCTCATAAGGTGGGGCAACTCTAAACTGTGAACACGTGTAAAGTTATAGTTATTGTTGTGCTTTGATTGTATAAGTATGAAGGGTCTTCGGATCGATGAAATGAAAGAGATCATTCGGCGTCGATAAAGAGATCCTTCAGGATTGACAAAGAGGTTCTTCGGGATCGATATAGACTTGTTAATGTCCTCCATGGGGGATAAGAAGCATGCGGGCATCCCTACAGGGACAAAGACGTTCATTAACAGGGGCATCATGATGTTTGGACCCTACGGGGTTGAGGCTAGTCTCCACAACAGAAAAGAAGTATCCATATGTTATATTTTCACTTGTGCAATTGGCTATAACTGTTTACAGTGTTTCCCACTGAGTATGTTGTTAAATACTCACCTCATTCATTCAATAAATTTCAGGTTGAGGAGTCGAGGCCTGAGTAGAAGCGTTGTGAACACAAGAGAACCCCACAAGCTTGTGTTTATCTTTTTGCATGCTCTTCTTTGAAAATACTCATGATATTATTATTACACTGATAATTCTTTTTGCTTTATGATCAATGATTATTGGGGATGGAAATAGCCCGATCTTTTGTAGGTACGCTATGATAACTTAACATATTATGTATGTGTTTTAAAGGCGGGTCGTTTGACCTAGGAGCTTATGATGTAAATTATATGTCAATGAACCCCTATGCTATGTATGTTAATTTAGGGTGTTAGACAGACGGATTGAGTAAGACCTATGAGCCTGATAGGTTAGATGATTGTATGATTTTGTGGATGGGCTTACACGATACTTCTACTTAACATTATGTTGTGTGACAAAATATATATGATAGATTGCATGCTTTAATTGCGAAAAATTTATATTGAGAATTATGATGTCTTACCTTATAATGCTATTATCATGCTTTTGATCTTAGCTTCCGCTCATATTAAAATAAGCACACAAAAATAAGTAAGCAAATTGTATGTTAAGTGACGTGGCCAAACGGAGTGGTTTGGGGCATTACACTCTCTTATCTCAAGGCATGCCTCAGGGTACAGTAGACAACAGGTTTGAGCCAGGAAAGGCGCCAGAAAAAGAAGTAAAAGGTTTTGCGGATATGGAGAGGGCTTTTGCGTTTTACTCTCCATATGCCGTCAGTTTATAATTGGATATTCTAAGGTTTATCAAGAGTTTTCTCATAAAACCCCACTGAGTACATTAGTGCTCACACCTTCTTTTTCAAATATTTTCAGGTTAAGATGTTGAGGCTGGTGATGTGCTGCTGGTGGGGTTGTCTGAGGTTTCAAGTTTTTTGCTCTATATGGTTACATTATTTTGTTCCGCTATGTTTCTGCTAAGTACTCTGATATTAGCATCCAGTCTTGATATATGTAACTTGATTCTTGATAATAGCATGTCTTAATTGCTATGATTCGTGTTATCAATAAAGTTTTGAGAATTAGAAGCATGCTCTTTTGACATCCCAGTTATTCCTTCATTAATTCCAAGTTAATTGAAAAGTCACACTTGTTGAGCATATTGATATCTATTCAGTTCAGTCGACCTATGAATGAGTCTTGCATGCTTGTTGTTATTATTCACCTATGAAGGAGCTTTTCTCTCAAGCATGATTCTGCTTGTTCTAAGTTAACCTTAAGTAGTTTTATTGATCCGTCCTATGAATAGGACAATAAGGTATATTTGACTCCGACCTATTTATGGGTCTTAGTTGATGTGACCTATGATGAGGTCTTATTTATTTGAAGAGTCAAACTCCTATCTGGTTGTCTTTGGATTCTGTTTAAATTTCGGTTAACCTATGATTTAGCATTCCTTTGACTCGATTGAATCCTTTGACCCCTTTGATTTGTTGAAAAGGATAAGTTCTTCCAAGTCATGAAGTTAAGTTGCCTAAGTTTTTGAGGAGCTAACTTAGGTTAATTCTAAAGACACCTCCCTGGATTTCCGATTAATCTACCTATTCTCTTCAGCTTTTACGCCTAACACCCCGTCCCCATCAAAATGACCGCCTAAGGGACCAGGCTGTTACAGTTGGTATCAGAGCCCATGAGTACTCAAATCGAAGCTCTTTAGAAGATCTACGAAGTAGCAGTGGTCGCTCATCCAGAATCTCAGTCGTTCGAGTAGGATTTTTCGTCCCCTTTTGCGGTAATTTTCGATGTCTTAATCCTTTTAATTCTCGTGTTTTAAGTTATAGTTAAGGGGTAAGGGTTTAGATATCGTTTCGATCTCTTGTTAGAAGCTCGAATAAGGTTTCAATTCGTTGATTAACTTTCGTAGAGAGGAGGTGAACCCCGAGGAGGCCCGAGGAAGGATTTTCGGCTCGTTGCTTCGTCTACGTGCTCGTTATTGAGATGCTCGTCATCGAGGTGGGTGGTTCTAAACCAAGTATAAGGTTTGAGCTATTAAGCTCTAGAAGCATGATAGGGCAAGATGAATACCCAATTAAAATATTTTATGCTATGCCTGTTTAGTCTCTGTACAAGAAAAGGAAAAGAAAGAAAGGAAGTTATATGCATGATATTGTTGAATTGTTATTTGAGTTTGATAAAGTAAAAGAAGTTATTATAAGTTAAGTGAGCTCTCAAGTATGTTTAGATATGCTAGAATTGTTTATACACAATTTATGCTAGAATGAGATGTTTAGAATTGCTTTATTTGCAATCGATATTTATCTACGTTCATTTCCTCATATTAGAATGTTGGATTTTACTAAAACTTGTTTAGCTAAGTATTTCCTTCTAGGGTAGTGATAAATTCTTTGTAGGCTGAGATCATGCTCAATTAAAGGACTAGCCTTAGACGATTGCTCTAGACTTGGTATTGCTAGCTAAGTAAGGTTAAGGAAGAAAGGTTAAGGAAGGTTAAGGTTAAGTAAGGAAGGATATAGCTTCTTTTGTAAGCAGATTATCGAACTCAAAGAACAGTTTATATACATTATCATGTCGTGACCCTCGTGTCACTAATGTTGAACATTTGAAAGTAAGGGGAGTCACTGCTGGGTAATCCCCTCGCATACTCAGAAGGATACTTGAGATAACCCCTCTCTTATCCCAAGGCATGCCTCAGGGTACAGTAGACAACATGTTTGAGCCAGGAAAGATGCAAGAAAAGGAAGTAAAGGTTTTTGTGGATATTGAGAGAGCTTTTGCGTTTTGCTTTCCATATGCCGTCAGTTTATAATTGGATATTCTAAGGTTTATCAAGAGTTTTCTCATAAAACTCCACTGAGTACATTAGTGCTCACACTTTCTTTTTCAAATATTTTCAGGTTGAGATGTTGAGGCCGGTGATGTGCTGCTGGTGGGGTTGTCTGAGGTTTCAAGTTTGTTGCTCTATATGGTTACATTATTTTGTTCCGCTATGTTTCTGCTAAGTACTCTGATATTAGAATCCAGTCTTGATATATGTAACTTGATTCTTGATAATAGCATGTCTTAATTGCTATGATTCGTGTTATCAATAAAGTTTTGAGAATTAGAAGCATGCTCTTTTGACATCCTAGTTATTCCTTCATTAATTCCAAGTTAATTGAAGAGTCACGCTTGTTGAGCATATTGATATCTATTCAGTTCAGTCGACCTATGAATGAGTCTTGTATGCTTGTTGTTATTATTCGCTTATGAAGAAGCTTTTCTTTCAAGCATGATTCTGCTTGTTCCAAGTTAACCTTAAGTAGTTTTCTTGATCCGTCCTATGAATAGGACAATAATGTATATTTGACTCCGACCTATTTATGGGTCTTAGTTGATGTGACCTATGATGAGGTCTTGTTTATTTGAAGAGTCAAACTTCTATTTGGTTGTCTTTGTATTCTGTTTAAATTTCGGTTAGCCTATGATTTGGCATTCCTTTGACTCGATTGAATCCTTTGACCCCTTTGATTCGTTGAAAAGGATAAGTTCTTCCAAGTCATGAAGTTAAGTTGCCTATGTTTTTGAGGCTCTAACTTAGGTTAATTCTAAAGACACTCCCTGGATTTCCAATTAATCTACCTATTCTCTTCGGCTTTTACGCCTAACACCCCGTCTCCATCAAAATGACCACCTAAGGGACCGGGCTGTTACATATGGTCATCGGAGGGGGTTTACGTGATCAGCCAGGAGTCTGTTGTGGTGATGTCGGCGGTCAGAGATCTCATCTTCCTCCTCATCATACTCTTCATACACCGACCACTTCTAACCTGCGTAGCTAAGAGAGTGGGGGGAGGGCCATCAATTGAAGGAGTTGCATTTTGTGGTGATTGTTGTCATCGTCTTGCTCTGTGTCATTAGTTCTGAGATTTTAGGGCGCCTTCATCTTAAGTGTCGTGGTTCCGAATGTAGCCAGTTTGGAATCTAACATCGTCTCTAAGCTCGAATTAACCAGACGTAAGGAATTGAGGGTTTGAAAGAACATATTCAAGAATTAGGAATTAGGGTTTTGGAATTAAGGATTTGAGAGCTTTTGTACATTTTTCCTATATAGATATAGATATAGATATAGATATATTCTTCTAATTTTTTATTAGGTTTCAGTTTTCTTTTTGTTATTTTATTTGACAATTGCTATGAATAATCTTTTTAAGTGGAAATACGAGTCTTATAGATCAAAATCAAGAACCGCTATATATTGTTGATTTATATCTAATTTAAATCTTTAATATTTTATATTAATTTTCAATTTTTTGTTATAAAATGATGTTATTTATTTTATTATTAGCACTTAAAGCTCAAAATTTATTTTCTTTTATTATTATAATTGACTAAATTGAGACCCAAAATGTCTATTTATAAAGCCTAAAAATAAAGTTTTAGTCCAAAAAGTTTGATTATTATGCAAGCCCATTTCAAACGAGAAGAAAAACATGAGGAAATCCGAGTGGCAGAATGAACAGCGGCGGCAGCCGTCTTTGGCCGTCCAGCAAAGCTTCTATCTAGAAATGGCGATAGACAGGTGACGGCGTGCGGTAGAAGGTAGTTTGTATTGTGATTGTATACTAAAAGTATGTCTTTTATGTATATAATTATAGACACTAGTATATTTAAAAGCAATGCTTTGAGTATAAGTGGGAGATTGTTGAGATTGTATACTAAAACATGTCTTTTAGGTATATAATTATTTTCCTTAAATTATGAATGATAATAACATCAACATATGTTGCATTTATTTTATATAATAAATCATGCAAATCGTCATATACTTAATATTGAAGATAATATGGTGTGTGGAATGCACACAGAAGATCATATTATCGGTTCCTTATAAATTATGAGAAGAGTTCACAACCTAGATGGAATTAGACAAACCATCGGTATAGTTATAGTATGATTTGGAATTAGTCTATCTTGACTATGAAATCATACTAGTGCACTTTTGTAATGTATTGAACTGGATCGCAATAAATCTCAGATCCTCATAATTCTTAATCCTTATATAATAGTAGACATGTATATTTTAATGTACATTCCTTTGACTTATCAATAGGTGAGATTCTAATTAAAAAATCAATAAGCCCGATAGATTGGGTAGTGACATTTCTATATATGATGGATTACTAATTATAGAAGAAAATCATGTCTCGGGGCGCCGAGTTGATGATATCCCCTAAGGAGCTCAAAAAGGATTATCATGTTAAATCTTGCAAGTGGATTGATTTTTATCCAACACGATAATAAAAGTTGAGTGGTACGACTCATGGATAAATAATTAATTAAAATTGAGTTGCCAGTATACTCGATTTTATTAATGGACATTCGATATCTTAAACATGAGGAATTAATTGAGTTGAAAAAGTCATATTCATAAATATGGAATTAGGGTGATAGTGCAATATTAATTCTTTAGTGGATTGAATTAATATTAATGGGCTTAAGTTATGTTTGGGCTACACATGGAACTTAAGGCCTGTTGAAGGTCCAACCCTAATTTTCTTCTATATCCATGTTGTAGCCATATATATACACACACACACACACACACACACACACACACACACACACACACACACACACACACACACACACACACACACACACCTTATGAAGGGAGATAAAAAAACCCTAGCCACCAAGGAATGTAATTTTCGAAATTCATCTCCCAAAAAATAAGAAATTATCGAAAATTCTGTTGTGTGAGTTCTTCATCTCCAAGCGTCTACAAGGTCTAGAGGATCGTCGTCCACACGACATCTGGATCGAGGTTGGGTCATACAACAGAAGATCATGGAGTGGATAACAAGAAGAATAAAGGAGTTGTAGATTTTATATTTATATCTTCTCAACGGTGTCTCTCCGATTGCAATGGGATGTGGGATCATTTTGATCAAAATATCTTATTCAATCAACACACATCCAAAGGATCCTCAGTTCCATTAGTTTGATGGTGTGTTCGAGCGAGGAGAGATTGATTCGACTCATGAAGAGGAATTGAAGTTCGGGCTAGCTTATTTTTTTATAGTGAGATAGGTTTTGAGAATTCTAAATAGAGTCCTCATTTTTCTCTTCATAGTCTATAAAATAATTTAAAATATAATTAATATTCTTTTAGACACTTTCATCCTTATGAACCCCCACTATTACAAAACCCTAGAAAATACATACAGCCCCTCAATACATGTATGGTCCCCCAAACATTAAAAAAAATACAAAATTATCATGCATTGCCCCCACTAGAGTCGCCGAGCTCTTGCAGATTGGGATAGGCTAAGTTTTGGTGAAGATGAATCAGTTGGTTGCTTATCAAACTCATGGACAAAATAATGAGAATTGAATTTAGAAATTACATTTTTGCGTTTTGCACCGGTGTGGAAGTAATAAAATTTTCATTGCAATGTAGTGTATACGTAATCGTATTGTTTATTTATTATTAAATTGATATGTAAATTTCAAGCTTCAACCTCCTCTGGTATATATTATAGACTCTCTTACTGCTTGGTTAATTTAGTGAGTGATCTCTCCTGCATTTTCCATATTGATCTCTACGCTAGAAAAATAAATAAAAAATGTATTTCAAATTTATCTAGAAACAAGTTCATTTTCTCTATCACATGCTTGAGAAATTTGATCAATATAATATTTGCAATAATTCAATGTAGAAGTTTGGTTGTTGTGCAGATCGGAGAAGATGCAGAATTCATGAAAGTTTTAGTTATTAATTAGAAAATAGAATTGTTGAACGAAATAGAAACCATCGAGAATTTCCATTGAAACAAAAGATCCCGTGTTCATTTATTGTATTGGGTTAAGGGCACGTAGTCCATTTGACTATTGCTCACATTATCATATCTAATACTATTTTGGTCACATAGCTCTTTGATTATTGTCAGAGGCTCAAATTGCCCCCTCTCCATATTTCCAACTATTTGGGCCACGTAGCCCATTTTACTATTAAAAGTCACATGACGTCCTCTAGTCCAAACATTATGTGTGTCAACTGTGTACCAAATATCAAAATTATTAATTTTTCTTTCATTTTTCTTCAATTTTAATTATTTTTGATTTAATATAATTTTACATTATTATTTAGAGTTTATTCCGCCCATTTAAGGTTTATAATTACTTTTTTAGTTTTTAATTTTCATTTTTTAATTAATATAATTGATTTTTAAGGTTGATTATTCCAAACTTATGGTATATACTTTTTTTAAAATTTCAATTTTTAGCAATAAATATTAATTAGGATCAATTACATTATAATAAATTTTATTTTTATGAAAACATTATTAAAATTACGTAATTTTAATGTTGGCACACATATAGGACACACAATTTGAAATAGAGGATCATCTGATTAAAAGTGGTCGTAATTTTCCCTTTTTGTACACAACATATATGAAAGACTCTGTTAATTTTCTCTTATTTACGAGAGCTAGTAAGTTATGGTTCATTTCTTCCATTAATTTTCGAGTTGAGTAAAAATTCACAAAATTCTTCTTCTTTGAATTGCAAAAGTGAAAAAAAAAGTTTGCAAGTGTGATATTACCTATCAAAATTACAGCATAAGTGACCTTTTTTTTATTTTGTGAATTTTTACTTACCACAAAAATTGATAGAAAAAATTATTCGGTATTTTATTTCACCTAAAATACTACTCGCAAGTGCACGACGTAATTTATAGCAAAACAATGGTGAGCAAGGTCGTATCCACAGAGACTGGCTATGCAATCCGACTAAGTATCCAATTTTGTTGTCCTACTTTATCTAGAGAACCGATTTAAAGGATTGATTTTACTTAACTAAATGCTGTAAAATAAATAAATAAAATCAAGTAGAGAAAACTAGATAAACAGATGAGAAAACGGATCCTAGGGTGTTGATGCTAAATGGATTTTCCGACTTTTAGAGAATTTATTAAACTAGTTTAATTCTAAATTTTGTAGGAGAATCACTAAATTATCTAGGCCCTCTCTCTTGAGTAAGTTCTAGACGTAGATTAGATTCTAAATCTTATCTCTCGATCTCGAATTATCATCTAACTCTAATTACTACCTTAGACTTATTCTCCTCACGAAACCTACCAATCTCTCGATCTAGCAGACTCGTGTTATGCAATCCTAATCCGTTAATCTATTAACCTCTCTCGAGTGAATAACAAATTAACTACATATGTGTAAATGTTGATCAATTCATCCACATAAGACAACAATAAACAAGGATGCATAAACAAGATATAGAACGGAACAATAAATTACGTCAAATCATAAAATCCATCAACATTCAACAATTCTAGGATCTCAAGGAATTTAGTTACCCATGTTGTATTCAAAATGCAAAAGAAATAAATAAACAAAAGCAATCAACATGATAATTCTAATTGAATAAAGCATAAAATAAACTTAGTCTATGATGTGCTTCTTCAATCTCTCTGTAGTCTCTTCTCTGTCTTCTCCATGATGTCTCTGCTCTCTCTATAGGGTAAAAGTTGTATAATTTTCATGCTCAAAGAAGCCTTAAATAGTTGGGCTGAGTTTGAATGGGTGTTGGAATCGAACAAGAAAAGAGAGGAAAATCCGCCTTAAACCGCCTCACGGCGCATGGTCCGTGCGCCAAGGGTTCTCTCGCGCACGGATCGTGCGTAAATCGCTGGATTGGTTTCTTAAGGACCCGCACGGTCCGCGCACTAAGGATTCTTAGCGCACGGGCCGTGCGCCATCTTCGTCGTCCGACACTCTCCACCGTTTTGCTCCATTCTCACTCGTTTCTCATCCGATTGATCCGATTCAAGTTGCAACGCACTCCTCACTCAATCCTCTATCTTTATAGGCACTTTTCAGGCTCAAATTCATATCATAAAATATTTGGCACTAAATCCCTTCAAAAGGAGCAAAAACGTGACACTGCACAAAATATGGACAACTATGCACAACTTGTTAATTCTTACATGCAATGCTCATCAAATACCATCCAACTATACTTCAAAATACATGAAAACCATTGAAAAACAAGGGTTTATCAACTCCCCCAAACTTAGAGACATGTTCGTCCTCGAACATCTAAGAAACATGAAAGAACTAAAATGTGGATCGTTAGACGTGCAATGCTTCAGAGAATAATCTAAATTTTTACCCAATCAAGTATGTAGATAAAAATCACAATGCACAAAAATAAATTCAAAAAAATCATGTCTTTAAAATAATGATCCTCTCCGGGGGTGTATTTTCTCTCGACACTCAAGTGTTTAAAAGGACGTGTTTACACTCAAAATCAATTCAATGTATATAATCCGCCATAGGCTTGCAATAGATCTCATCTCTCCACTACAAACACGTGTGCTTCAAAGTAAGAATCAAAAAAGACTTTTCCATTAGTTGTAATGTAGGCTTCGACTAAGGTGGGGAGATTTTGGCTAAGTGACTAAGTTAAAATAACTCGGACACCCTCCAAATAAATAACGCTCCAACTCCACAGTAGAATCATTTTAGATCCTCTTCAAACCTTTTCACCCTTCTACAATATTCACTCAATTTCTAACCCCGTTAGACTCTTCGAGTCTCATTTAATTTCCTTGGTATAATTTTTTTCATGCTCATTTTTTTCTTTGTTTTTTTCTCTTTGATCAATGCGAGCATCTAAATCCATACCAATTTTTCAGGCAATCCAACCTCTACACCAACTCCAACTACCCATCATTCCACATATTTTTAACTATACTTTCTCCACAAATTTTCAATGAATGAACAGGTAACTCAAGAAAATAGTCTTTAAGGCTCAACGTGGCTGACTAAGGATAATTATTTTATCAGGATAAGTGTATGGGTAAAATTGGCTAAAAAGAATGGCCTTAAATCCTCCTTAGCCATTTTCAAGAAGATGTCGAGCTCGAGACAATAAATCAAGCGCTAATTGGGAGGCAACCCAATATTTTGGTACTTTTTCGCTTTGTTTTCTTTATTTATTTTATATTTTGTTTTTTTTCTAATTTTTCGTGCATGTAACAAAAAAAAAGTAGGGCCTTCAGTTTACTCAGCCTCCACCTCGGTGAGTTTGTTCTTCAGGATACTTCACTTCTTTTCCCTCTATACTTATTCTCCTGGCGCGTGAATAAGTTTGGGGGAGGGGGTTGGTGTGGTAGTATCCTGAATTTATCTGTTTATTTATTTTATTTTGGTTGTTATTTTTGTTTTTGTTGTTTTGTTTTTAGGAGTAGTTTGATGTTGCTTTTGATTATTTCTGGATTTCTCTATCTATTTGAAAATGGTTTGTATTGAGATATCGGATGATATTTGTGGAGGTGAAATTATGAAGTTGTGGAAGCTTGACTAGCTAATGATGAGATTGTGTTTATTTTCAAACTATGAGCACACAAGACATAGTCTCAAGAGAGATATGAAGGCAAGTTCTAGAGATCACACACAAGATTAATAATCACACCGGAAACGAATAAGACTACAAGTCTTAGGCTCAAAATCTCTCATGCTCAATCACTTTCTAAAGGAAAAATTTCTAGAAATCTATCAAAGCACAAAGCAATCCATCATAACATACTCAATTAACAAATTTTCAAATAAACACAATCTCATCATTAGCTAGTCAAGCTTCCACAACTTCATAATTTCACCTCCACAAATATCATCCGATATCTCAATACAAACCATTTTCAAATAGATAGAGAAATCCTGAAATAATCAAAAGTAACATCAAACTACTCCTAAAAACAAAACAAAAAAAAACAAAAATAACAACCAAAATAAAATAAATAAACAGATAAATTCAGGATACTACCACATCAGCCCCCTCCCCCAAACTTATTCACGCGCCAGGAGAATAAGTTTAAAGGGAAAAGAAGTGAAGTATCCTGAAGAACAAACTCACCAAGGTAGAGGCTAAGTAAACTGAAGGCCCTACTTTTTTCTTGTTACATGCACGAAAAATTATAAAAAATACAAAATATAAAATAAATAAAGAAAACAAAGCAAAAAAGTACCAAAATATTGGGTTGCCTCCCAATTAGCGCTTGATTTATTATCTCGAGCTCGACATCTTCTTGAAAATGGCTAAGGAGGATTTGGTGAAGCCCGATGCCACACTAATCCTCGTATCATCAGCTTCTTTAGGCATATCAAAACCGACTGGCCCTAATACTCTCCATTCTTTTTCTTGGATTTAATTTTCCCATCTTCTCGAGCTTGGAGCGACCTCTTCTGGTTAGTAGATATTGGAGGTCCTTCAGATTCTTTAAGATCTTTCACCACTTCCACCATCTTTACCTCCACATGAGCCGAGCTTTCATGCGGTCGATAAACAATGAAAATTTCACTTTCATCTTCCACTTGCAACAGTAGAGTCCCTTTCTTCACATCAACAACTGCGTCCGCCATGGCAAGGAGCGGCCTCCCAAAAATTAGAGGAACTCGGTGATCTACCTCCATGTCTAGCACAATAAAATCGGCTCGAAAAATAAATTTTCCAACCTTTACTAGCACATCTCCAACAATTCCCCTTGGGGATCTCAGATACCGGTCAGCTAGCTCCAGAGTTACAGCTGTTGGCTTCAACGGGCCCAGTCCCAGCTGCTGATATACAGACAGAGGCATCAGATTAATGCTAGCTCCCAAATCACAAAGCACCTTACTAAAGTGAGAGCTTCCAATGGTGCACGGGATAGAAAAGCTTTTCGGATCCTTCAGCTTCATCGACACTAATTTATGTATCATTGTACTGCACTCTTCTGTCAAATGCACCTGTTCCCCTTCTTCGATCTTCTTCTTCTTAACTAAAATCCTCTTCATAAACTGAGCATGCTTAGGCATCTTCTCAAGAGCTTCCACAAATAGGATATTAATCGACAACTTCTTGAAGATCTCGAGAAATTTGGCAAATATAGTCTGATTCTCTTGCTTCTTCAGTTGTTGAGGAAACGACAATTGAGGAACATATTAGGGCTCAGGCACCTCTTCAGCAACAACTGTAGTCTTTTGCTCATTCACTTCATCTATGCCATGGCACACATGGATTGCATTGCACTGCTCCTTCGAGTTTACCTCTATATTACTCGGGTATTGGCCTTTTTACTGCTGGCTTCCAACTATCTTAGCCAACTGACCAATCTGATTTTCCATAGACTTAAGCTGCGCCCCCATGTTGACAGTGAACTTGTTGAAGGCTATTGTCAGATTGTCCACGTTCGCAACTTCGACATCCATCCTCTGTTTGGTAGCAGTCATAAATGACCCCAGAAGGTCTTCTAGATCTGGCTTCTTCCCTTCATTGATGACTCCATTAGTGGTGGAGAACTCGGGAGGGGGCTGCTGAAAGTTGTTTGGATTTCCATAGCTCATCTTATCATTGTTCCTCTGCCCAAACTGAGTATATAGATTTCCTCCTTGATTTGGTCGATAATTGTTGTTGTAGTCTCGACCATGCATTTAGTTCACATCAACTGTATCATCATGAACTGCTGCTACTTACTCCGATGCACTCTCCACTGGGCCACATTATTCTTTGTCAGCAATGTAATTGCTTTGGCCATAGTTGACATTTGAGCCGTCAACTCCTTCAGATCATCAGAAGTTGAAATCTCGACCACCCTCCTGACTGAGTTCCTCTGAGATGGCCACTGAGCACTGTTTGCAGCCATTCTCTCCAATAACTCCATTGCTTCATCTGCTGACAACTCTAACATAGCTCCTCCTGCAGCTGCATTAATTCGGTCTCTGGTGTGCTCTAGCAAACCATTGTAGAAATAACAAATCTGCTGGTCTGCTCCAAATCCGTGTCGTGGGCACTTTCTGATGAGATCATGGAACCTTTCCCAAGCTTCATACAAAGCTTCTTGGTCGAACTGCTGAAACTGTGTGATCTCATTCTTCATCCTCAGAGTCTTGCTTGGTGGACAGTATTTGGCGAGGAATTTCATGCACAGTTCCTCCCAAGTTGCAGCTGTGTCTGCATCCAATGATTGATACCACAACTTCGCTTTATCTCGCAGTGAGAATGAGAATAAGTGAAGTATGATGGTATCGTCTCCTACTCCGTTCATTTTTATCGTCCCACTAACTTCCATAAAAAGTGCCAGATGCGCATGTGGGTCTTACAATGCTCCACCACCAAATTGGTTTTGTTGAACCATCAAGATCAGAGCCGGCTTAAGCTCGAAATTGTTTGCTGCAATAGCTGGCATCCTCAATCCTCCATAATGACTAGTTGCTTCAGGCTCTCTAAAGCCTGTCGAATTAGTGGTGGTGCAGCAGGTGGTTCTCGCTGCTGTTGTTGCTATAGCAACGTGATAAGTCCATTTATTTCGTGTTTTTATGGGCATTTTATCCTCTATAAATGTTCTTTTTATGGTATTTTGAGTAGAAAAGAACTAGGTTGCGGTAAAAGGGCATTTCAAGAGTCGAGTCTGGCGGAAGGGGCATTCTATGCCCAAATATTCACGATTATCTAGCACATATATTCATCAGAGGCACACGGGATGTCCTCAGTATCCATCCCACATTCGGTCGGTGAAGTGGGCATATCAGATACGGATGGAGCTGACAGATGATGTCGTGCCCACAGTACTCGCACAGACACGACCACAGGTCAGAATGGGCATTCCAGTGAAACTCAGGATTCAGTTGAAAGGAGAGCTGGTGGAAGATAGCTACATATCTGAATAAGAGTTGGAGCTAAATTGGACTCCTGGAAGGTGCTGCAATAAAGAGATAAGCTCAGACGAAGAGATAAGCTCAATCTAAGGAGATAAGAGCAATCCCTAAAAAATAGAGATTTTTTGAAGATGAAGCTTATCTAGTCAAGGTCAGCGAGAGCACGCCGTTCCGGAATTTCAGCAGAAGACCCCCGCCTATGGGGGAAACTCTACTCGGAAATGTAACTATTTAAACAAGTTTAGTCTCTGGAAAAACAAGCTTTTAGACAGTCAGAAACATTTTCACATTTTACATTTCTGCATTTTATTTTTCGTACGCTGCTTAGGCAGCCAAAACAATCCGAAAGGTCTTAAATCTTTGGGACTTAGGTTATGTTCATGTTTATCGACGTTGGAGTCGAGTTTCTACTTGATTAATTCAATAAGTTTTTATTTATTTTATGTCTTTAAATTCTGCAGTTTTAATTATGTCTAGCCTTCTCGACTAGATCTTTAATTCTGGCGTTTGAATGATGAAATTGGTTTGAGCATAAATCTGGACTCGTGAGGCCAAAATGGGCATAGTAATGCATGATTAGTTTCCGTTAATTCTTGTGCCTTGTTCCACGTGAGTGTGTGTCTGAAGTGCCCAATGTGGCTGATCACTCGTTAGGTAAAGAGGGCACACCACTATTAATTGAATTGGCGAATCGTGATTGTGTGTTGGTTCATATAGTAATAAGGGAATTAGTGGGGTGTTGTGGGCACAAGAGGAGTCAGTTGAACACAACAGATCTGGGTCCGTCTAGGGCACACTGCTGCCTGTTTGCTTACATCTCTTAGAGGAATCGGGAGGTGGGTAACTGGTTAGGGGTTTAATCGAAGATGAATCAGTTTTAAACCTAAAACGAAAGGATGGATGAGGAGACGCATGAGAGGAATCCGGTCACCATAACTAGATGACCTATCATGTATGAAAATCAGTGTGCCCATGATCGAGTTGTTTTATGTTTAAATCAAATTCTAATTCAAATGCCAGAACCTTTTGTTATTTGATATTTTCTTTAAGTCTCTTTTGCATATTTAAATTCAGTATAGTGACAACACCAAAAATCCCTTTTTTGATTGGTTACTTGAAGATAGAATCACAACAGCTCTCTGTGGGATTCACCCGTACTCATTGGCTAGCTACGCTCGCTGTGGGTACAGGAGTTTACAAATATATTTTTGAGCGCGAAATGACCACACGTCAAAATTGGCGCCGTTGCCGGGGAGCTGGTTTCTAGTGATTTTATCTTCCACAATTGATGAGCCTGGAAGTTGATGCCCAAGGGCTCTTCAGAGGAGACTCTATTGTACGATCCGGAGATAGAGAAGACTTCGAGGAAAAATAGGGCAGCAGTGAAGAGGGCACGCCAAGCAGCAAATAGACCTCATGAGCCCACACCACCACCAGAAGATCAAGAAGATCAAGGAGACGAAGGGCACGAGGAGGAAGGACAGTTTGAGAACGGCCACAACATCAATATGACCGCTAATGGAAATGCCGCGAATGGCAATGCGGATGATAATAGGACTTTAAGGCAGTTGGTCTTCCCGACCAACATGAATCTGCGCCCAATGGGCATTACACTCCCAGCTGTGACTCAGAACTGGGATATTCACGCAAACTTTATCCAGATCTTGCCGAAGTTCCACGGAATGCCTGGAGAGGATCCACAAAGGCATTTGTAAGATTTTGAGATGGTTTGCCAAACTCAACCATCCGACCATGGACGAGAAGAGTATGTGCGGTTGGTCTCGTTCCCTTTCACCCTTCAAGATGAGGCACGGGACTAGCTGTACACACTACTTACTAGCGCTGTGACCACATGGAGACAACTTCAACAAAAGTTTTTGGAGAAATATTTCCCAGCATCTAGAGTGCAAGAAATGAGAAGAAGGATAGGGAGCCGGAAGATGGGAACTAACGAAAGTTTCTATGACTATTGGGGAAGATTCCAGGCGATGCTGGCGAAATGCCCACAGCACCAGATTACTGAACACGATTTGATTCAGTATTTTGTTGGAGGATTGAGACCACATAAGAGGACGATCGTGAATGCCTCATGTGGAGGATCCATTTTGAACAAATAACCTGTTGAAGCATTCAGAATTCTCATGGAGATGGCTGAAGACAACCGAGACTTCGGTGGAGAGGGCATTCGGGTTGTAAGTGAAACAGAGAGGGCGCCGGACCATGACAGCAGGATTGATAGATTGTGCGACAAGATTGAAAAAATCTTGTCCGGTGCAAGCATGGCGAGGAAGCCCAGACCTTATGGGGTGTGTAAAATCATATCTCACTTCACGGATGAATGCCCTACTCTACAAGACGAAATGGAAGAAGTGAATGCTATAGGGGGCCAGAATGGGCATTCCAGAAGATATGATCCCCATTTCCAGACTTATAATCCTGCCTGGAGAGACCATGAAAATTTTAGATGGAGAAGCCCGGAGGATGGGCATCCTGCACGCCCATTGCCACCACCAGAGGAGAAAAGGAAGCAAAGGCTAGAAGATCTTATGTTTGCTATGGCTGAGAAGAATGAGAAGTTTAAGCAAGAGACTCGAGCTGGCCTCTCGCATATGAGCAAGCAAATCAATCAACTGGCACAAGCCATACACAAGATGGAGGAGAAAAATGGGAAGCTGTCTTCCCAGGTCGAAAATCCAAGAGAACAAGTGAATGCAGTCACATTGAGGAGTGGAAAAGAGCTTCCGGAGATGGTCAAGCCAAGAGAAGATAAAGTTGATGTGCCCTTGGATGAAGAAGTGGAAAACATTCCCACAGAAGACAAGGCACAAGAAGCTGAGCAGACTGATACTGTGCCCATCCCGGAAGTGAAGCAATCTGCCAAGATGCCAATTCCAGAAAGACGGAAACCTCTCTTTCCAGGGAGATTGGCACAGAATAGAAGAGAAGATGAAACCAGGGAGATGCTAAAAGTATTCAGCAAAGTGGAGATCAACATTCCACTGATTGAGGCAATCAAGCAAGTGCCGCGGTATGCCCGGTTTCTAAAGGAACTCTGTACCAGAAAGGTGCAATTCAATGACAATGCAAGGTTCCTAGTTGGGGAGAATGTATCGGCTGTGATACAAAGGAAGTTACCCAAGAAGTGTGATGATCCAGGGATGTTCATGATCCCTTGCATAATTGGAGATCGAAAAGTCGAAAAATCCATGCTGGATTTGGGGGCATCAATCAATGTAATGCCCCTGTCGGTGTTCAAAGAATTAAAGATTGGACCTTTGAAGGAGACCCGTGTGGTCATTCAGCTTACAGGCAGGTCCAATGTATATCCAGAAAGCCTCATTGAAGATGTATTGGTCAAGGTGGATGAGCTTATTTTCCCAGCAGATTTTTATGTGTTTGACATGGGCACAGCGACTTCAAAATCTTCAGTTTTGTTACTGGGAAGGCCTTTCATGAAGATAGCTCGAACCAAAATTGATGTGGACAAGGGCACACTGACGTGTGAGTTTGATGGGGAGAAGGTGACATTCAACATTTTTGAAGCCATGAAGCACCCCCCAGATATACAGAAAATTGTAATTTTGTTAACATATTTCATTCCCCGAGCCGTTCTACTTTATCCATGGTGAGCAACAGAGAACCGCTGGAGTGGACATTGTGGGATGGACTGATTGACCAGGATGCCCTGGACGAAGATGATGATATAAGGGATGGAATTATGATGCTGTATTCCTTAGAAGAAATGCCACACGGATGTGTGGACTACGGTGTGCCCATTCGGAGAAACGATGATAAGCTTATGCCTTCTGTTATCAAAGCGCCCATGCTAGAGTTGAAGGCATTACCAAGGCATCTGAAATATGCCTATTTAGGGAATAATGAGACTCTCTCTGTAATCATAAGTGTGGGGTTGAATCAAGCTGATGAGGATCGCCTTTTGAGATTGTTGAGACTGTACAAGGAGGCACTCGTATGGACATTGGCAGATATAAAGGGCATTAGCCCAGCGGTTTGCATGCACAAAATTTTGTTGGAAGATGATACAAAACCTATTCGTGACCCACAAAGAAAGCTCAATCCAGTGATGAATGATGTGGTGCTGAAAGAGGTAATTAAGCTTCTGGACCAGGGCATTATATACCCAATTTTAGATAGCAAGTGGGTCAGTCCAATTCATGTTGTGCCCAAGAAGTCGGGCATTCAAGCTGTGAAAAATGAGAAAGGAGAGCTTGTGCCCACACGACTGCAAACTGGCTGGAGAGTTTGCATCGACTACCGAAAGCTGAACACAGTCACGTGGAAGGATCATTTCCCACTTCCGTTCATTGACCAGATGTTGGAAAGACTCGTAGGAAACAAGTTCTTTTGTTTCTTGGATGGATACTCAGGATATATGTAGATTGCAGTAAGTCAAGAGGACCAGGAGAAAACAACATTCACGTGTCCATTCGGCACATTTGCCTATCGCAGAATGCCCTTTGGCCTCTGCAATGCTCCTGGCACATTTCAGCGATGTATGATGAGCATATTCTCTGATTTTCTTGAGAACTGCATTGAAGTATTCATGGATGACTTCACAGTGTATGGGTGCTGTTTTGATCGATGTTTAAATAATCTGGAGAAAGTGTTACAGCATTGTGTGGACAAATGCCTAGTACTGAACTATGAAAAATGTCATTTCATGGTCAGAGAGGGCATTGTATTGGGACATGTGATTTCTGAAAGGGGAATTGAGGTTGATAAAGCTAAAGTGGATATAATTGAGAAACTGCCATATCCCACCTCGGTAAAACAAGTGAGAGGATTTTTGGGGCACACTGGGTTTTATAGGAGGTTCATCAAGGATTTTGCAAAAATTGCCCAGCCTATTACTCACTTATTGCAGCAAGATGTTCCCTTTGAATTCGATGAAGAGTGTAAGAAGGCATTCAATTTTCTGAAGAAGCAACTGGTCACGGCACTAGTCATTCAACCACCAGATTGGGGAATGCCCTTTGAGATTATGTGTGACGCCAGTGGCTACGCTGTGGGCGTTGTATTGGGTCAGAAGAGAGGAAAGGAAAGCCATGTAATTTACTATGCCTCCAAGACTCTGAATGGGGCACAGTGTAATTACACCACTACTGAAAAAGGTGCTATTAGTAGTAGTATTTGCATTTGAGAAGTTTCGATCTTATCTTTTGGGAACAAAGAGCATTGTCTATACAGATAGATCATGGTGCCCTGAGGCACTTGATGGCCAAGAAAGAGATGAAACCAAGACTAATTAGGTGGATCCTGCTTTTACAGGAGTTCGATGTCGAGATAAAAGATAAGAGTGGGGCACAGAACTTGGTAGCTGACCATTTGAGCCGGGTGCTGAATGAGAAAGGTGATGAAATGCCCATTGCCGATCATTTTCCTGATGAGCATTTGTATTCAGCAAGGGGCACCCTAAGCACCATCGTATGCGGATATAGTAAACTACCTTGAATCTGGGGAAATGCCTATTGGGTACTCAAGGTACCAGAAAAATAAACTGAGGTATGAGAGCAGGTTCTATGCTTGGGATTGCCCTATTCTATGGAGGAGATGCGCTGATCAAATCATTAGAAGATGTGTCTCTAATGAGGAGATAGACGACATCCTAAAGCATTGTCACAATTATGCTTGCGGAGGGCATTTCGGACCAAACCGAACAGCAAGAAGAGTTTTAGATTGTGGGTTCTTTTGGCCCACAATATTCAAGGATACCCATAACGTCTGCAGAAAGTGTGACCAATGCCAGAGGGTAGGGAATATTACAAGAAAAAATGGAATGCCCATGACGCCAATCATGCCAGTGGAGATTTTTGACATTTGGGGAATGGATTTTATGTGACCCTTTCCAAATTCGAGGAGGAACCAATACATTAGCTTGGCTGTTGATTACGTGTCCAAATGGGTAGAAGCAAAGGCTACTCCTACCAATGATGCAAGAGTAGTAGCCACATTTCTGAAATCCCACATTTTCAGTCGGTTTGGTGTGCCCAGGTCCATCATCAGTGATCAAGGGACCCATTTTTGCAACCAAACGCTGGAAATATTTTTGAAGAAGTATGGGGTTCACCATAGGGTCACCACACCTTACCATCCCCAAGGAAATGGCCAAACTGAAGTCTCAAATCGAGAAATAAAAGCCATTCTTGGGAAGGTTGTGACTCCGAACCGAAAAGATTGGAGTGTTCATCTAGAAGATGCCCTGTGGGCATACCGAACTGCATTCAAGACTCCAATTGGGATGTCCCCATACAGGATGTTATTTGGGAAGTGTTGCCATCTGCCAGTCGAGTTAGAACACAAAGCACGATGGGCACTTCAGAAGCTGAATATGGATCCTGACACCGCTGGGCATTTCAGGAAATTTCAAATTCAAGAGCTGGAAGAAATGAGAATGGAGGCCTATGATAATTCGGTTCTGTACAAGGAAAAAAATGAAAAGGCTCCACGATCAAGTAATTCGAAGGAAGAGATTCATCCCAGGACAGAAAGTACTTTTGTACCACTCAAGGTTCAAGCTTATGGGAGGAGGACTGAGGACCAAGTGGGTTGGTCCATTTGAAGTGTATGCTGAATGCCCGAATGGGGCAATTGAGTTGATAAATCCCGATACTGGAGGGCGCTTCAAAGTGAATGGCCACCGTGTTACCTGGGACACCCCAATGAAGATGTCATAGTGATCTGGCTCATGGAGCCCACTTATGCCTGATCTGGGATGATGTCGTGCCTACGATAATAACTGGGGCGCTACTGGGAGGCAACCCAGGTGTTTTCTTGTCTTAATTCATTTTTATTTATTTTTAATAAATTTTCCAGTTAATTAAACTAGTTTAGGGAGCAACTTTAAGCTTGTTTTGGATAAGCATGGTGTTTGCAGGTTTAGATAATGAGAGAGAAAGATGAAGATAAAATAAATCCCTTGGAAATAGGGATTCTGAAGTAAGGCACTCTGGAGAGATAAAATCTGTTCCAATTTTTCAGGGATAAGGCTTATCCATTAACATAGGGCATACTGATCCGGGAGACTCCTAAGGAATTTGGAGAGTCATAAGTCAAATCATGAATAGTGATCCCTTTAATATAAAAGCCTTACCCCAGAAAATCTCCACTATCACTTTCACTCACTTTTTGCAAAAATCAGAACCTTCTCTCTCGATTTTTTCTGCAACCTTAATTTTTAAAAACCTTCAAAAAACTCCAACAATGGCGAAGACAAGAGGTAAGAAAGTCGTACCAAAAACTGGACCTAAGGCACTCCTGGACTTCGAGACCCCCGCTGTCTCTGAAGAGCCCTCTCCAACGAAAATCGTGAAGAAACCCTCTGCAAAACCCAAGGGGAAGGGTGCGTCTGAAGCAGCTGCTTCGAGTAAGCTTCCCAAGGAGACCGCACCGGAACAGGAGCCTACGCCTGAAGTTGAGGCGACGGAAGAAAGCTCCGCTACTCCAACTCAAACGGAGTAGCAAGATGCTGAGACGACTACTGAGGGCATGCAAGAAGAAGAGGCTACTGAAGAGCCTGAGCCAAAGCCGAAGAAAGGGGCTGAGAAGAAGAAAGCCAAGAAACCCATTAAGGCTCCGACTCCTGTGCCGTCAGTAGAGATCAAAGACTTGGAAGACGAAGAGGAAGAAGAGAAAGTTGAAGGGAGAGAAGAAGCTGAAGATGAAGGAGATAAAGACAGTGATTTGGACAAGTACTTGACTGAGATTGAAGACATTGAGGTTGAAGCCCAACCAGAGAAGGTACCGCTGTTTGAAAAGGAGGACGAGGCACCCGCTGACATCAAAAAGCGGGCACTGGAGAAGGCGAAAGGAAAAAGAAAGGTTGGAGAGCCCATTCCAGAGCCAACCGAGCCAAAGGTGTCCCAGCAAGGGGACACTGAAGAAGAGAAGGAGCAGCAGGAGCCCAGTGCGCCCTTCCAAACGCAAGCAGGCTCTGAAGAGCCCTCGGAGGACTCCTCACCCAGGCAAAGGGTGGGGAAATCTGTTAGTGTGAAAGCCGGAGCCAAGCTGGCTGGAGAGGCCTCTTCGCGGAAGCGGAAGGCTGAAGAGGGCACTTCAGCCCCTGTGCCTAAAAGAGGCAGGGGGGTGGGGAGCCCCACACCAAGTAAGCCCAGCAGTGGCCCGCCACCAGTCAGAGGCATCATCAATTCAAAAGGAGTCCACCATGAGACGCTTGCAGCTCTTGGTATAGAGCAGGAGGTAAAAGATTTGTTTTCTGCAATTGGTTGGGAATGCTTTTTAGATATGGAATGTGTGATTTTTCCGTCGTTGTCTCGTGATTTTGTCCAAAACTTGAAAATCAAAGCTGTGAACAAACCTGCTACATCCACCAGGGTTCTATCTTTTAAAATGATGGGTAGGAGTTATTCTCTGTCTGCTGATGATTTAAATATGTTACTGGGCATCGTGACATACTTAGTCCTTTAGGAGGAGGAGTATGTCGATGCCGTGACTGTAGTGCCCGACTCTGCAGAAGAAGTCGATGCAAAATGGGTCGATATTGGGGATGGATCCATTTTTCAAAGCGGATCCACAAAGGGATATTATTTAAACAATGATGCTTTGAGATTCTGCCATAGGGTGTTGGCCTATAATTTTTTCGGCCGAAAAGATAGCTCGAATTCAATCACCAATCAGAAGCTGTTCATTTTGTGGTGCATGGTGCACAAAATCAGAATCAATTTCGGTTCTGTGTCCATTGCATATTTTCGAGAAATCAAAACACACCCTAGGCATCATATCTCTTGTGCCCAGTTAATCACCCAGCTTGCTGTTAGACATAAGCTCCTTGATTTGCATGACACTGATTTAACCCCCCTTCTCCGTGAGTATTTTGATCTTAATTGCCTGAGGAGAATGCAAGATGTGGTTGACGATGAGGATGGGAAGCCTGTTTTCTTTGTGTCGGGGGCAGACCCCTCGAGCATGCTTTTAGCTATGGCAGGTACATCAAAGAAACCACCGGCAGGGAAGGCACCGCAGAGGGAGCACCCGGTCGCAGTAATCATGAGGAGACTCGAGTTGATAGAGAATGCCCAGTTACAGACCAATGAAAAACTTACCCGAATCGAAGCAGCCCTGAAGGCCTATTTCAAGCATGTTGGGTTCTCCTACCCAACGCCTGCAACCGATTGACCTGGTTCTTTCTGTCCTTTAGATTAGGTTTTTTTTTTATTATTTGTTCTGTTTTCTTTGTTGTCTTGTTATTTGAGTCTGTGTCCACACTTTGCAAGTTGTAAAGTGTGTGGGTAGGTAGTTGAGTCAAAGTATACTATTCTGTGAGTCTGTGTGGGCATTTCACGTGATGATCCAACTTTAATTGCTTTACAGAAAAATCAGCATGCCCAATTAAGATAGGGATGACGAACGAGTTTTAGCATGCCCTGTGAGACTTGAGCCTATATGCTGTATGTTTCAATTTTACAGTTTTTCTTTCATTCATGAGTGTGAATAATTTTGTGCTGATGATGTTCAAGAATTTGCCTCTGTTCTGTGTTTAATTCTGGGAATTATTGATGCATATGTAGATGAGATAGGCCATGTTTTGCTGAACCACTGAAATAAATAACTCCCACCAATGACACAACCCTTGCACCCCCTTTTGAGCCTATGAAATGCCCTAACCGATTTTGTTCTGGGATGGTTTATACTTAGCCAGGGCATTGTAAAACCTGAAAAGAAAAATGGGGAAGGCAAAGTATTTTCTGGGAAGGCATATATATATGAAGGGCCAGAAAAGATAGGGGGGAGAATAAAAAAAAAGGTGATTAAAAAAAAAGTCTGAATAAAAATTCCCCGAGTTCTAAGTGTTTAGAATGCCCAAAATAAGAAAGGTTCAGTGCCTGAACAGGGCACAGGAGGGTAGTGAATAGAAAGGAGCTGGGGAAGGGTATGCACAATCAATAAAAACCCCTCCCACTTAAAATGCCCAACTGTAGCCTAAAAAGCCCTATTGATACTAATGCATCATGGTTTCTGGAGAATGAACAACAGAACTTTGGCAAACTTATGGGACAAATTTACATAGAATTACAGCCGAAATGAGAGTATACACTGAGTGAAGAGAGTCTGTGAGGAACACCAAGCTAAAACTCATTTTTGACCTATTTTAGGTATGCTGAAACTTTGCATTTTTTGTTGGATTATTTATGATGTGCCCACATGGAGTAACAGTTTGCATGCTTGTGCCTTGAGTCTGTTTCTTTTCTCTTTTATTTTCTTTTATTTTTCTGGATTCGTTGCACCTCATGCTTGAGGACAATCATGCTTAAAGTGTGTGGGTGTGATAAGTCCATTTATTTCGTATTTTTATGGGCATTTTATCCTTTATAAATGTCCTTTTTAGTGTATTTTGAGTCGAAAAGAATCAGGTTGCGGTAAAAGGGCATTTCAAGAGTCGAGTCTGGCGGAAGGGGCATTTTATACCCAAATATTCACGATTATCTAGCACATATGTTCATCAGAGGCACAGAGGACGTCCTCAGTATCCATCTCATATTCGGTCGGTGAAGTGGGCATATAAGATACGGATCGAGCTGACAGATGATGTCGTGCCCACAGTACACGCACAGACTCGACCACAGGTCAGAATGGGCATTCCAGTGAAACTCGAGATTCAGTTGAAAGGAGAGCTGGTGGAAGATAGCTACATATCCGAATGAGAATTGGAGCTAAGTTGGACTCCTGGAAGGTGCTGCAACAAAGAGATAAGCTCAGACGAAGAGATAAGCTCAGTCTAAGGAGATAAGAGCAATCCCTAAAAAATAGGGATTTGTTGAAGATGAAGCTTATCCAGTCAAGGTCAGCGAGGGCACGCCGTTCCGGAATTTCAGCAGAAGACCCCCACCTGTGGGGGAAACTCTACTCGGAAATGTAACTATTTAAACAAGTTTAGTCTCTGGAAAAACAAGCTTTTAGACAGTCAGAAACATTCTCACATTTTACATTTCTGCATTTTATTTTCCGTACGCTGCTTAGGCAGCCAAAACAATTCGAAAGGTCTTAAACCTTCGGGACTTAGGTTATGTTCATGTTTATCGACGTTGGAGTCGAGTTTCTACTTGATTAATTCAGTAAGTTTTTATTTATTTTATGTCTTTAAATTCTGCAGTTTTAATTATGTCTAGCCTTTTCGGCTAGATCTTTAATTCTGGCATTTGAATGATGAAATTGGTTTGAGCATAAATTTGGACTCGTGAGGCCAAAATGGGCATAGTAATGCATGATTAGTTTCCGTTAATTCTTGTGCCTTGTTCCACGTGAGTGTGTGTCTGAAGTGCCCAATGTGGCTGATCACTCGTTAGGTAAAGAGGGCACACCACTATTAATTGAATTGGCGAATCGTGACTGTGTGTTGGTTCATATAGTAATAAGGGAATCAATGGGGTGTTGTGGGCACAAGAGGAGTCAGTTGAACACAACAGATCTGGGTCCGTCTAGGGCACACTGCTGCCTGTTTGCTTCTATCTCTTAGAGGAATCGGGAGGTGGGTAACTGGTTAGGGGTTTAATCGAAGAAGAATCACTTTGAAACCTAAAATGAAAGGATGGATGAGGAGACGCATGAGAGGAATCCGGTCACCATAACTAGATGACCTATCATGTATGAAAATCGATGTGCCCATGATCGAGTTGTTTTATGTTTAAATCAAATTCTAATTCAAATGCCAGAACCTTTTGTTATTTGATATTTTCTTTAGGTTTCTTTTGCAGATTTAAATTCAGTATAGTGACAACACCAAAAATCCCTTTTTTGATTGGTTACTTGAAGATAGAATCGCAACAGCTCTCTGTGGGATCGACCCGTACTCATTGGCTAGCTACGCTCGCTGTGGGCACAAGAGTTTACAAATATATTTTTGAGCGCGAAATGACCGCGCGTCAAACGCCTTTAGCGCCTCCATCTCCCGGCACATAGCAGCCATTTCTTCTTCTCGATCAGCTGCCATCTCCGCAGCTCTGACTCTCTCTGCGTTTCTGTGTCTTGCAGATGCTTCGATCTCAGGGTCTATTGGTACTAAATCTGTTGTACCTCTGGACCTCAAATTCATATACTTATCTTCCAAACACAAAATAAGAATCAAACACAGCAGAGAGAAGTAAAATAAATAGAAAAAAAATAAAAATACTGAAAATAACAATAAATTACACTCTAAATTAAAGCTAAACAAATAAATCAAATATTAGCCGTCAATTACGCCAGTCTCCGGCAATGGCGCCAAAAACTTATTCGGTATTTTATTTCACCTAAAATACTACTCGCAAGTGCACGAGGTAATTTATAGCAAAAAAATGGTGAGCAAGTTCATATCAACAGAGACTGGCTATGCAACCCGACTAAGTACCCAATTTTGTTGTCCTATTTTATCTAGAGAACCGATTTAAAGGATTGATTTTACTTAACTAAATGCTGTAAAATAAATAAATAAATAAAATCAAGCAGAGAAAACTGGATAAACAGATGAGAAAACGGATCCTAGGGTGTTGATGCTAAATGGATTTTCCGACTTTCAGAGAATTTATTAAACCAATTTAATTCTAAATCTTGTAGGAGAATCACTAAATTATCTAGGCCCTCTCTCTCGAGTAAGTTCTAGACGTAGATTAGATTCTAATTCTTATCTCTCGATCTCAAATTATTATCTAACTCCAATTACTACCTCAGATTTATTCTCCTCACGACACCTACCAATCTCTCGATCTAGCAGACTCGTGTTATGCAATCCTAATCCGTTAATCTATTAACCTCTCTCGAGTGAATAAAAAATTAACTACACATGTGTAAATGTTGATCAATTCATCCACACAAGACAACAATAAACAAGGATGCATAAACAAGATATAGAATGAAACAATAAATTATGTCAAATCATAAAACTCATCAACATTCAACAACTCTAGGATCTTAAGAAATTTAGCTACACATGTTGTATTCAAAATCCAAAGGAAATAAATAAACGAAAGCAATCAACATGATAGTTTTAATTGAATAAAGCATAAAATAAACTTAATTTATGATGTGCTTCTTCAATCTCTCTGTAGTCTCTTCTCTGTCTTGTCCATGATGTCTCTGCTCTCTCTATAGGGTAAAACTTGTGTAATTTTCATGCTCAAAGAAGCCTTAAATAGTTGGGCCGAGTTTGGATGGGTATTGAAATCGAACAAGGAAAGAGAGGAAAATCCGTCTCAAACCGCCTCACGGCGCATGGTCCATGCACCAAGGATTCCCTTGCGCACGGACCATGCGTAACTCATTAGATTGGTTTCTTAAGGACCCGCACAGTCCACGTGCTAAGGATTCTTGGCACACGGGCCGTGCGCCATCTTCGCTGCCCGACACTCTCCACCGTTTTGCTCCGTTCTCACTCGTTTATCATCCGATTGATCCGATTCAAGTTGCAGTGCGTTCCTCACTCAATCCTCTATCTTTGTAGGTACTTTTCAGGCTCAAATTCATCTCATACAATATTTGGCACTAAATCCCTTCTAAAGGAGCAAAAACGTGACACTGCACAAAATATGAACAACTATGCACAACTTGTTAATTCTTACATGCAATGCTCATCAAATACCATCCAACTAGACTTCAAAATACATGAATACCATTGAAAAATAAGGGTTTATCAAAAATAAACCCTAAAGCACTAAAAATTAATGAAGCATCTAATGTTGTGAACAAAGTGGATAACTTGAGCCATTTTTAATAGAGGAAGGGACTATGTGGCCTAAATAGTCGAAGAAGGGACAATGTGAGCCCCTGACAATAATCAAGGGGCCATGTGACTTTTAACCCCTTATTTATTTATTTTTTCCAATCGAATGGAGGGTATAAATATTAATTTTTTTATTTTTATTTTTATTGATTTTTTGGGGCTATAGATATCTTGGGGGGGGGGGGGTGGGGGTTTATTCTATTTTCTAGGGTTTTCTATAGTGGGGTCGTAAGGATAAAATTGTCAAAAAATATTAATGGTGTTTTAAATTATATGGGGGATACGAATAAAAAAAATAGAGATTGTGTTTATTTGATTCCAAAGCCTAAAATCATTTTAATTCACGTATTTAAATTGTTTTGAATTTTATGTTAAATTATATAATATAATATTATATGGTTAGGAGAGCGTAGAGGTCTAACATAGGTTTAATACACAATTAATTTATTTTTTCTTATTAAGCTCCAGCTAGAGCCCCAAGCGGAACTAAGCTCTCGAAGCGGCTCAGTGGGACAACCCGACCTACCTGATATTTAGGTTGGGCTACATGTATTAAATTAGAGGCGCGAAAAAAATTAGGTCTAAATGGCCCGGCTCAAGTGGGCTATCAGGCCTAAAATCTCATCGGGCTATTTAGCCCCAATAATTTTAATTAGGATAATTATAAACATAACTCCTATTTTATTTTTTACAAGCTTTCATTATTTATAAAATATAAATATAAATTTGATATGATTTTTTTGCCCCTTAACCCCGAACATTAATAATCATATCAATATTCATATCCCCTACCACTCTTATCAGTTATCCCCAACCATTTTCTACAGTGGAATCACGTAAAAGAACCCCTCCCATTCCCCATTCCACACCACCATTTTTTACAACTTTCTTCTACCCAGCCATGATGTATAAGAGTATCTTATGCTGATAGCATGATTCATATTTATAAGATGAAATGTTGATCGAAATGATGATATAAAAAACAGCCACGCAATTAAAAATTCTGGAAATTTTTTATAATTTTTCACAAAGAAATTTTAGTTTTTAGCGAATGGTTTTTATTTTTATTTTTATTATTGAAAAAAAAATGAGATGCGACCATATATACATAGAACTTTAGGCAAGCAAACTGCAAACTGGAAAACTTAATGCATGATTTCCCCCCAAAGTTATAATGGGGATGAGATCATATTGGAAAAAGGAATCAAAATGCAGACCGCAGAGTAGCTGTAGGAACTTTTTTAATAAATCAATTAAACCATTCTACTATTCCCATAACACCCTAAACAACAAAAGCAAGATTCAGTTTCATCTCCATTTCCATTCAACTACGTACACAAATAAATAGAACTCCATCTCCATATGTAATTTATTTTAGTTATTGAACTGGTGACGATGGATGGATTCTTTTTTTTCTATATATATATATATATAGAAGAGGCTATAATGTTTAGGGGCGAAGGTTATTAGGCCATCTCCAACAGTTGACTCTATTTTATAGCACATCTATCTCTATTATACAGCATGGTCATCACTTCATCTCCAACAGTTTACTTTAAATTCTACTCTAAAAAGGAATATTCCATAATATTCCTTTTTATATATTTATTTTAATCAATATTTTCCCAACAAAAATAACTATTAAAATTTCTGAAACTAAATAATAATAAAACATGGAAACATTTCATAATAATATTGCAAACAAGCACAATTACATACTAATATTGCAAATAAAAATAAAAATTACAAACGATAATATTAAAACATAGAAAAAAACATGATAATATTGCAACACAAAAAAAAAAACAACACAAATTACATACTATTTTTTTCTAAAACTCTGAATTAGAATAATATTTTTATGTTAATATTTTTAAGGAAGAAATACAAACTATATCATGTTTTTCTAAAACATGATACACAATTTTTTATGTTAATATTTTTAAGGAAGAAATAAATTAAAGTATAAGATTAATATATATATATAATATAAATTAACAAAAAAAAGAAGAAAAAAACGTGAACATATCAAATTAACAAAAATACAAACCAAAACATAAATGGTGCATGATATGTCAATTAATGTTTTTTCAAAAAAAAAAAGGAACATTAACAGATTTTTACATATATTAAAAAAAAAGGAAAATAGTGAACATTGTTAGAGGCCTGCTACAGTGGATCTCTATTAATAGAGCTGAAAATCAGTATCTCTATTTTAGAGATCCAAATAGAGGATCTCGTGGAGTGGCTTTTTTCACTTTTTTACTCTATTAATAGAGTTTAGAGCTCCTTTTGGAGATGCTCTTAGTGTTGCGAGTTAAGGGGCAAAAAAGTCTTATCAAATTATATTTATACTGTATTTTATAAATAGTAAGAGTTGTGAAGAGTAAAATGAGGGTTATGTTTAGAATTTCTCTTTTAATTATTATTAGTTAATTTTTATTGCCTTAATCAAAATACTTAGAAACAGAAAGAATAAAGAAAATGCTAGTTGCTAAATTAAATAAGACAGCAAACTCAGTATGTTTTGTTATGTGATGTTTTTTTTTTTTTTTTTTTTATCTATTTACTATTTACGAATAACATTTTATTTTGTTTTAAAGTTGAAATTTGAACCTTAAAAAATACGGTAGTCCGTGCATTTGGTTGACCTAGACATTAATAAAATTAAAGTAGCCCGCCAGTATTCCAATCCAACCCAACTTGTCCCGATTTCAAGCTTTAGCTCGTTGGGCTGGGGCCGGCCAGACTATTTGACAACTCTAGCTCCAACCTTCATGCGATATTTATATTTGAAAGGGTTAATTATAGAATTTTAATATACGCTTGCACCATTTTATAATTTTCAAATAATATTTAAAAATTTACAATTCATATCACAATTTTTAATATTTTTGCAATTGCAATATTCTTAATATTAATTCGACATGAAATGACATTTTATGGAGATGAAACGGATGGAGAATCTTGATGCATATATTGAATCTGTATAACAATGTCATTTAGGTAGTCGAAAATAGCAGAAAACTTGGATTACAGATCAAACACGTACGATAGATTGTCCGGATTAATATTGGGGATGCTACAATTGCAAAAATATTAAAGGTTGTGATATGGATTACAAATTTTTAAACGTTATGTGAAAATTGCAAAATGATGCAAACGTTATATTAAATTTTGCAATTAACCCTGTTTGAAATAAAGTTAATTAGAGCATTTTCAACAATAAACTATACATCTAACCCTATTGTAGAGGAAAATATAGTGTGAGAAAAAATGAATTATCTTCAACCATCAATTTACATTTCATTCTACAATGAAATATTCAATTTTTATACTCTCTAATATTATCATTTTTATCAAATTATTGTGTAGCATATAAATTTTTCAAATATATTTATGTTTAATATTTAATATAATTTAATAATAATTAAAAATAATATAATTTAAATTAATTTACAAAACTAAATTTTATTTGAACACAAAACCAACATTTATGTTTACAATTTTTTTTTTTTTTTTTTTTATTATTATTATTATTATTATTATTATTATTATTATTATTGTAGTTCTATTTTAATGCAGTGTATTTTTGACGCAGTCAGAAGCTAATTCTAAAACAAGAACATTAAACACAATCGAAGAACTTGTAAGAAACTTCAATTGTATTCAAGAGGTAAAAATTACCAAGGTTTAATAGCAAAATTCAACTCTCTCAACTAAGTTACGAAACAGCTATTTAAAGGAAAAAAAATAAAGAAAAACCTACTTGCCTTAGAATTCTTGCTTAACAAGGTAAGTAAAATAAAACATAAAATTAAAACAAAACCCAAATAAAAGACTAGCACGTTGGCCTCTCCAATTATCCATCAACAATGGAATCATATATATTTAGCCAAAAACTATAGTGCAGTCTCGTCTTCACCATTCTCCCTGTCTTTAAAAAGATTCGTCCTCGAATCTGCTGCAGTCTCGTCTTTAGATGAATTATCTCCCAAATACAGCACCAAATGCTTCACATTAAACACATCGAAAGTACGATAACCGGTGGGAAGTCGAACTCGATAAGCACTCCAATTAACCTTTTCCAATATACCTCCAAAGGACCAATCTTACGGGAAACAAGCTTATTATACTTGATCGACTTTTTATTCGAATAAAATTTAACCGCAAGTGTACGGTGCAATTATAGTATATATATCGAGCAAGAGTATCGTATCTACAGAGACTAATTAGATATAATTGTGTGTACTATAATATCGGACCTCAATCGTTATCTAGACGATAAGAAAACGAAAAGATAATTAACTAATCTAAAACTAAAGAAAGCATAAATAAAAAGGACAATTAAATGGAGATTGGGACAAGAAGGTAGAGGTACTTTTAGGATTGATTTCTTCGGCACTTGGCACTAATGATCTTATTGAATGATTATTTGTGGTGCTAAATTTCACTAGGGAAATCTCGTCTAAGCTCTCTCTCGAGATACTTAAGTTTGGAGGGTACATGATAGGTTCACCGTCTCCGAACGAATCTTACACATATACTTACCAAAACTCCTAAGATTTCTAGCCCTCACACTAAGCCTCAATTCTCTCGAATTTATCGACATAGGTGTCTCGTGCCTAGGGTTCGTCTATTGAGACTCATCTCTCGATTCATGAATCAATAGATAAAATCGTGCAAATTAGTGATCAATTAATCAACACTCATACATAGCATAAGTACAATAAATAAAATCGAGTCATAAACAATCAATAAAAATAGAAATGCATAAATACCAAAATATGTTCAATCCCACAATACAAGATAATCTAACCTAACATCTAAACAATGTAAGGATTAAATTATCTCAAAGAAAATTAAAGACAAAAACAAGAAAATGAAACTAAGAACAACCCGGAAGTTGGCCTCGACTCCACCCTTGCCTCCGCTCGTCTCCTCTTTGCTCCATCTTCGGGCCATTGCTCCTAATTCACCCTAGCTAGGTGGAAATCCTAGCTAGGGTGTGGGTTTGAGGGGTGAGATGTGAAAATGGGAGAGGGAAGAAGGGTTTGGTGTTGGGAGAGTTTTGGGGATTTTTGTGGAGAAAAAATCTGTTGTGTGTGTGTGTGTTCTTTTTTTGTAGAGAAATCGCCAAATAAGAAGAAGAAAGAGCCCAGATCCAAACATTTGGGCTGGGGGCGCGACACGGGCTCAGTCGCGCTCCCGGTCGCGCCTTCAGTCGCGTTCAGATTGAAGAAAATAATGTCTCTGGCGCGAGTGCAGGTCGGTCGCGCCTCCGGTCGCGCTGCCACTCGCGCCAGAATTTCTGCACTAACATCTTTCACGGTTTTGCTCCGTTCTCCCTCATTTCTTGTCCGATTGAGGTGATTCAACTTACAGCACGTTCCTCATTCGATTCTCTATCTTATTATGGCATTGGATCACTCAAAAATGCATTGATTAATTCTCCATTTCCTGTGAAAGTCAAACAACAAATAAAACTTCCAAATCGGGAGGTTAAAAGTGCAATTTGGGTTAAAGCACATGCAAAACTCTTCAATTCACTTCATTTCAACCTCAAAATGTTGTGCAAAAAAACCACTTATCAATACTCATGTGCCGAAAAACGGTCACGAGTCAAGACAGCCCACACAAAATCACCAACCTCAAATTGCACATCCCGACACTGAGTATCAGCTGCTAACTTGTAACGGGCATTAGCAATAGCAAGGCGATCCATGGTGATAGAATGAACAACCTGTAAATCAGCAACACAATCAGAAGCACACTTGTCCGCCACAACCGAAGAAGAGGCAGAAAGAAGATCCACCGGCCCTCGCGGTAGAACAACATAGATGACCTCAAACGGAAAACCCCAATGCTACGTTCAATGCCAAATTGTAAGCAAATTCAGGTTGGGGCAACTTCAAATCCCATGCTTTGATGTGCTTGCCAACCAAACACCGCAAAAGAATTCCCAAAGAACGATAAACAACCTCTGTCTGACCATCAGTTTGAGGATGATAAGCGCTACTAAAATGCAACTCAGTTTGAGCCAAACACCATAATGAGCGCCAAAAATGGCTCAAGAAATGAGTATTATGATCAGACACAATGGATGAAGGCAAACCATGTAACCGAAAAACTTCTCGAAAAAATAAATGTGCTATATGAACTGCATCTGAAATTTTTTTATAAAGAATAAAATGTGCCATCTTAGAAAAACGGTCAACCACAACAAAAATAGAGTCAAAACCACATTGTGTGCGGGGTAAACCTACCACAAAATCCATACTTATAGCGCATCACGGACGAGAAGGAACCGGTAAGGGCCTGTACAAACCGGCATTCATTATGGTGCCTTTAGAGACATTGCACACACGATAATGAGCCATAAATCGAGTAACATCACAACGCAGAGTTGGCCAAAAAAAACATCGATGCACCAGATCAACAGAGTGATCACGTCGACATAAAATTGACGTCATAAGTGCTATAATGGACGCGTGTCATTGTTAAATTTTAACTAAAGAATGCAACTGGGCTCCAATGCCAATTTTGGAAGCATCACAACACAATTGAAATGGCTGAGTAAAGTCTGGAAGGATCAATACAGGAGCACCCGTGAGTTTATCCTTGATAAGTTGAAATGTCGTTGCAATAGCGGGAGACCAAGTGAAAGTTTTGTGGCTCATACAATCCGTGATGGGCGCCATGTTGGTACTGAAGTTATGCACAAAATACCGGTAAAAAGATACGAGACCATGAAAACTACGTACCTCTGTCAATGTAGTAGGCGTCGGCCAACTTTGAATGGCTTCAATCTTGGTATTATCTACCTGGATGTCTGTTGCTGAAATGTAATACCCCAAAAATAAATCTTATCCACCATAAAAATACACTTGGGAGGAGCTGCATAAAAGCGTTCCTTGCGCAAAATAAGCAAAACAACACGTAAGTGAGAAATATGGTCGAGGATCGACTTGCTAAAGATCAAGATGTCGTCGAAATAAACAACAACACACAAACCAATGAAAGAGCATATACTTTGATTCATTACACGCATGAACATGCTAGGAGCATTAGATAAGCCAAATGGCATAACTAGCCATTCAAAAAGGCCTTCGCGAGTTTTAAATGTTGTCTTCCATTCATCACCGGGTTTAACACGAATTTGATGATAACCACTCCGAAGATCTAACTTGCTAAAGATGGAAGAGCCACTGAGTTGATCTAAAAGATCATCTAATCATGGTATAGGAAATTGATAACGGACGGTTATTTTATTATGGCGCGACTGTCACAACACATCCTCCATATCCCTTCTTTTTTTTTGGAATCAAGAGAGCGGGAACAGCACAAGGGCTCATACTCTTCTGAATTTATCCTTTCTACAAAAACTCATCGACTTGATGTCGAAGCTTGGCATGCTCTCATGAACTCATGTGATAATGGGGATGATTTGGTAAAGAGGCACCCGAAACTAAATCGATTTGATGTTGAATGTCACGCAACGGAGGTAAGCCAACGGGTAAATCTGTAGGAAAAACATCATAAAATTAATCGAGCAATGCCTCTAATGGTTGTTGAGTGGGCATGGAATGAATGGACGTGGCTCGGGGCACAAGCAAAAAAACTAATGGGTAAGTCGTCATCTCACGCATAAACTCGCAATGAGAAAGAAGGGTAACTGAAGTAGAGAGAACAGAGGGTATACGCAGAACGTCTGGTATAAAAACAAACTTGACACCATCCAATAACAAAGTATACGTATTAGCTCGACCATCATGAATCACCTGTCGATCAAATTGCCACGGTCTACCTAATAAAATATAGCAGGTATCCATAGGAACGACGTCACACCATACACGGTCGGTATACTTATTTTGAATGGAAAATTCTACCAAAACACAGCGATCAACGGTAATATTTATATCACTGTTTAACCATGCCAATTTATATGGTGTGGGATGTAGTTCGGTAGGAAGAGCTAATTTGTGCACCGCGTTTGCAGAAATGACATTTTCAGTGGAACCAGAATCAATAATGAATCGACACACTTTACCGTTGACCGTACAAGTGGACTCGAATATAGAGTGTCGCTGCTTGGGAGGTTCAGAGGAATACGGAGCAAGACATGCACGACGGAGCACCAAGGAGGTCCCCGTGTCACTAGTAATAATCTCTTTCGGGGAAGAAAGTGGGACCTCATCATCATCATAAATAGGTAGTCCCGAGTAGAGGGTAGAGTCATGATCATCAAGAAGTAATGCACGACTACTGGGTGGTCGAGGGCAAGCTGCCTTTTGTGACCAAAATCACCACAATTAAAGCAAGTACCGGGGCGGTTTGGTGGAGGTCGTGTCCCTGGGGGCTGTGGTCGTGGTACAGTAGGGGTTGCTGAAAGGACGCATGGCTCGTCAGTAGGTGGACGAGATGTGGAGGATGAGGAGGAGGAGAAAACACCCGGCATACGCCTTAAGGACTACCGTTCAATAAGGAGGGCACACTGATGTGCTTCTGAAACTAAAACAGGGGAAAACAAATTTAACGTGTGTTGGAATTAGAGGCATAACCTGCCAATGTAATGAGACACAAGTTGGTCATCATTTTCACGCAAATCATTACGAGCGACTAATTGGTAAAAATCTTCAGAATAATCATTAACCGAACAGGAACCCTGTCTCAAATTCTGTAACTTTTGAAAAAGAAGACGGGCATAATTAAAAGGCAGAAATTCACGGTGAAGGTGCTTAACAAATTTATCCCATGATGCGTGATTTGTTATGGCATTGCCGTGTGGTATGAAGTTGTTGCCACCAGGCACTTGTGCGACTGCGCAAACGCGTAGCTACCAAAGAAACTCGGCGGTCGTCAGGAACCTCTTTGAATTCCAAAAGCTCATTGATGGTTCCCAACCAATCCAAATCAGCAGACTCTAAACCTCCCGAGAATTCAGGTAGATCGAGCTTAAAATTGTGTTCCCAATTATGGGACTCACTATCACGAGGCGGTGGACGGGCATGAGCGAATGGATTGACAAGGGACGCTGTCTCATCGTCTTCTGACACAACTGGGGAGTGGACCACGGCATCCCTACGGTCGGCATGACCTTGTCCTCTACACCCTTGGCGGTGGGCATCTCGCGGTGGTGTCTGTTCGGGGAAGCGTTGATTGGCAGCATCAAACTGAGCCCACAGTTGAGCTAGTTCTTGGGTCAACATGTCAATCTGTTGACATAGTTGTACGTTCTCTTGTTGTAGACGTTGAGCATCCTGTCGAAACGGTATGATTCCGGAGCATAGTTTGGTCTCTGGATACCAACTCTGATATTGATATGAGGATGATGGATATTTCTCTCTTCCGGTGTATGATAGAGATCTATCTCATCTTGATATCGAAGATAATGGATATTTCTCTCTTTCAGTGTATAATGAAGATCCATATGATCTAGATGTTAATTACGTGGTATATTCATTTGCTCTGATGTGTGACGCGGATATCCCAGTCCTGGTGATGCAATCATAACTTGTAGGTGACTTTGACTCGACCTTCGAACTTCATCATGTGAAGTTAGAGAAGTTTGTCCACTATACACTATTTGCGGCAAAGTTTGTGATGTCTAACGTCGTCATGACCAGTAATGTTATTTTGAAGCTCTATTTCTCATTGGGGTTACGATTTTGGGATGATGTAGTTCCTATGCATGTTCCACCAGAGCCACCACTGCACTATCTTTCCATATGCGCTTATGTCGGATTCGAGGTCGAATCCTGTTCAACCTGAGGAGAATGATGGAGATCATAAATATATTTATATATTTATTATAATTTTATTAATTTATTTATTAGGTTACATATTTATTAGTTTTAATTTCTTTTTATATAGATTGTTTAATTAAGGTAGGAGTCTTATATTTATTAGGGTTTTAATAGTATAAATAGGTGATTATATTCAATATTTTGAGGTGGTTGAATTTTGATAAGTTTTGGAGATTACTCCTTTTATTCAATACAAGTTTGAGTTCTTCAAGTTTTTGAATTGTATTTGTGTGTTCTTGTTAGGGTTATAGCTTTCGCCTGCGTCAGTTGGTATCAGCAACTGGCGTAGGCGAAAGCTATAACTCGAACAAGAATACACAAATATTGGTCTCTGCCGACGACAGCTTGGCTTCGTGTTAAAAACGCGTACGGTAGGTCAGAGTACCCTCTTCTAGGGCTCTGCACTGGTAAAGCAGCTGAAACCTCCCTGCTTTAAATTCTTTAGAGCCGTGAGGGGCAATAGGCTTGGTTCTGGTAATTGTCTACATGTTTTTCCCTTGATTCCTGCCTATTCGTGTTCTAGATCTCTTTTAGGTTTGCTGTTGGGGTTTTCTATTGAGATTCCTGGTGTTTTAGTTTCCGCTGTCCTTTCTGCAAATCTTGTTGAGATCTTGATCTTTCTTGTATTGCGTGTGTTGTTAAAGGATCTGAAAGATCCTGTGTTGAAGTTCTTGGGAACTTACAGGATTTGATAAATCCCTGAGACTACAAATCTGGTGTTAAGTAAAACCTTGTACCCTCTGCTAACTGACGTAGGCAGAAGCTAATTCTAAAACAAGAACACTAAACACAATCAAAGAACTTGTAAGAAACTTCAATTGTATTCAAGATGTAAAAATTACCAAGGTTTAATAACAAAATTCAACTCCCTCAACTAAGTTACGAAACAACTATTTAAAGGAAAAAATAAAGAAAAACCTAATTGCTTTAGAATTTTTGCTTAACAAGGTAAGTAAAATAAAACATAAAATTAAAAGAAAGACCAAATAAAAGACTAGCATGTCGGCCTCTCCAATTATCCATCAGCAATGGAATCATATTTAGCCAAAAACTATAGTGCAGTCTCATCTTCACTAATTTTATATTACTTTTATGTACAATTGTGGTAATTTTAATTTAATGTAATATATTTTATGTTATTTGTTGTAATTTATGTTTTTTGATTTTTTATGATTGCATTATGATTTTTTATTTTATTTTATTAAGTGCAATTAAACATTATGTTAAACCTAAAAATAACATAATTTACATTATTAATAAATTAATAAAACTTAAAGTAGAAAATTAATGCAATAAAACAAAAAATAAAAATAGGATAAAAATTTAAAAGAGAAAAAAAGAATGTAAATGGTGATTAATATCCCTTTATATGTAAATGAATACTATTCACCCTCTTAAAAGATAAATAGAAGTAAAGGTGGGTTGGAAGTAATTTTGAGAAAAAAAGGGAGCAGCTAACGTGAGAAGAGAGGGGTATTGGAGTTGCTCTTAGGTTCTTAGTTTTGGAGTAACATGACTGTATATATGAACCATAAATAGCATCGAAATCGCGTAAATTTGTCATAGGTTTTTAGACTACAGTACTCCATGTATATTATGACTGCCACCAATCGTGAATAGTTTCGAGACCATAAAAGTTGTACTTGGTTTTAACGTCATGGTAACCAAATAAAATACTCTATGACATGTATAAAATTGCAAATTACGTATAATTTATAGGGGCACACTCGTGTTAGATGGTCTAACGGATCTCTTGCGTTAGACGGATATTATTTGACCCAACAAAGTGTTCCTCCTCTTTTCCTTTTCTTTTTTATTTTTCTTTTTAGTAGTCTCCCTCCCCTCCCGTCCCCTCCCCTTCCCCTCTTTTCTTTTCTTTTCATTTTTTTTTTCAATTTTTAATTTCTTCTTTTTTTAAAAAAAATATATATTTAATTTTTTTAAATTAATTTTTTTATCTGGCATCTCGCGCAGTGCACTCGCCCGATATTAATGTGTGGGCTCGTGCACTGCACTCGATAATTTTTAAAATAAAAATAAATATATACCCTAAAATTAAATTGAATTAATTTAATTTTTTGAATCAATTTATTTTTTTTATTCGGCATCTCGCACAGTGCACTCGCCCGACGCTAACGCATGGGCTCGTGCACTGCACTCGATAATTATTTTTTTAAAATAAATAATATACCCTAAGATAGATTTAGTGAACCCTAAAATTAAATTAAATCAATTCAATTTTTTGAATTAATTAATTTTTTTATCGGCGTCTCGCGCAGTGTACTCCCCGACGTTAACACATGGGCTCATACACGACACTCGATACAAAATAATTATTTAAAAAAAGGAAAGAAGAAAGTTAAAAGAAACAAAAAAAGAACAACAAAGAAAAAGAAAAAAAAAGCAAAACTACCGCCGGCCAGGAAAAAAAAACTGGGCAACAAGCGCGTGAGATGCACGTGCTGTGCTTGTGGGCGCGTGTATCTAACGCGCTTGCGCGTGGAAACAGGTTTGGGACGGGTTTGAGTATTATTTAACCCGTCTAACGTAAGAGACCTGTTAGACGGTCTAACATAAGTGTTTATCTAATTTATATTCAGAACAATACATATATATGATATACATTTGAAAAGTTCATATATATTTTTCGGTTAATTACAAATCAATGGCCAACATTTCGCTTTTTTTACGCTTTTGTCCTAAAGTTTCAAAAGTAACACATCAGTATCCAACGTTTGCATAATTAACACTTTTAGCATTAGTGAAATTTTGCTGCAGTCCAAATAATGACATGGACTGTCGGAAAGCCTACGAAGATTTTCGCCCAATTTTTTTAAGTGATGTTGAAATTCATTTTAATCTTATTAAATTACATGGAGTCATTTAACACAATATATATATATATATATGTGAATTCCACGTTGATTAAAATGAAAAATTGGACTGGTTTTAAAGTGCACGAACCTCCAATTTTGCGAAATGAGAGACCCACTTCATTTTCATTTTAATCAGTGTGGTTTTTTTTTTAAAGTTTATGTGTTAAATAGTGTTGTGTAGTCTAATACGATTAAAATGAATTTTCACGTCATTTTAACAAGTAGGATGAAAATTCACGTAGATTTTTCAGCTGTTCACATCATGACTTGGATTGCCGGAAAATTTTCATTAATGTTAAAATGCTAATTATGCAAATATTGCGTATTGATGTGTTACTTCTGAAATTTAAAAAAAATGTAAAAAAGTGAAATATTGGACATTAATACGTAATTAACCATTTATTTTTCACTATCGATAATTAATGAGATATGGAGGAGCATTGACAAGCATGGGAAGGACAGAGGTTTGACTCAATGGGGAGGAGTGGGACGGGGGGCATTCAGACTTTGTTCATTTCTTGTTCCAAACACTGCTTCTTCCATTCCGCTATGCCCCCGTTTCAAAATTTCATATTTATTTCTACATTATATTATCATTAACATAGCCCTCTATTTATTATATTACTAAATGAATATTCTATTATCCTATAAAACTTCAAAATTAATTAAAATTCTAAAAAACTTAAGAAAAATAAGGTAAAATGAAGGGTAATATACACAAAGCACTACGCATACATGTGTACGTAAAATAACATCACTTTGAATAAGATATATATATTTTGAGGTGTAAAACCAAAAATATGTTGCAACGAAGAATCCAACTAGCTAGCTAATTAGTATAAAGCGATTTCCAAGTTTTCCCACAAATATCGTCTCATGCTGTTTCATGATTCTTGGGAAAATCGGGGTTGTATTACTATTTTAAGTCGGTAAAGTCATAAAAATGTAGTACTTAATTAATAAAAAATTAGAACTTAGAAATTGACCACTCTCGAAATATTATGGATAATTTCACTATTAGTCCCATTAGAATAGGGTCAAAACATTTTTGTTCCCATATCTTTCGTTTTTGATCCCATAGTTTATTAGCTCGACACTTTTGGCCTCATATCTTACGTTTTTAGTCTCATAGGTTATTAGCTCAACACTTTTGATCCCATAATGTCCTTTAAATATATATATATATATATATATATATATGTACATATACTACACTTGGGACTGAAAAAGTCGAAAAAAAAAACACTTGAGACCAAAAGTGTCAAATTAATAAATTATGAGACCAAAAATGAAAGATATGAGACCAAAAGTATTTTGATCATATTCTAGTGGGACTAAAAATGAAATTATTTTTAAAATATTATATGACATCCACGAATAACAATGGTGAATATCTAAAAAATAATTAAATATAAAAATAAAAATAAAAAATCGTCCACTCTCCAATTGAAAAGTGTCTACATTGTGTCTAAATTTTCTACACTCGAAACGTCGGTGATTTTTTATTTTGATTTGTCAGTGATGCATAAACTGTTGAAAGAGTACTGCTATATATACACACACACACATATAATTGAAAAGACAAGATATAATTCTACACTTGTATTATTCATGATCATCTTTTCCTTTTCATTGTTCCATCCCATCTATATCTATATCTATGTATACATATAATAAAATATATATTTTTTTCTTTTTCCTAGTCATTTCTTTTTAACTAAAATCGTGTTAATTTCCAGTATGACGACAGGAAACCTGCATTAACTTCGTCAACAAAGGAAACCCTTCTAGTGATTTTATTGGACCATTGCTTCCTTCTACATTTCATCTTTATATTTTAATTTCATTTATAACTCTGCTAAATTAATTTGGATGGATATGTCACTTTGGTCTTCATCAACCCTACCTGCTCCAACTTCCCCAATTCAAAAGAAGAAAAGAAAACAACAACAACAACTGGGTTAGACACCATTATCACAATTTATAAATAATTAAGATCCAACCATAAAAATTATAAAAAAAGCACAAGTAATATTAATTTCATATTTGTTTGAAACACATGTATTTAATCTGTTGAAACATCGGTTTTTGATTGTCTTATAGAGTTCCAGTAAAATGCATCAAATCTCCTTGTATGGTTGAACTTTTGCTCGAAAACCCGGTCCTATTTTGAAGTTGTATCAAACTTCCCTTGCATTTTTAAAATAGGTACAACTTCCTTTTATTCTAAATTTTTGTCCAAAATACCACTAGAGTAAGGATTATCTATTTTTGCATAAGGGTATCTTGGGTAACTTTTTTGAGAAAACCAAAGTGCATATTTATTAAAAAGACAAGAATTTAGCAAAATATCAAAAAGAGAAAAAAAAAAAATTAAAGTTCAAAATTTAAATGGCCAAAAATAGATAACAAACTATTTTATAGCAAAAATAATGAAGTCATACGTTTTCAACCATACTAAAGATAACAGGTGCAATTTGCATTGCACACGATAAAGGGTTGACGGGTGCATTTCAAACATCTATTATCATAAAATTTTATGTAAAATTTCGATATCACAAATAACTTAGATGTATTAGAGTTCTAATCAAAATTAATGATCTATCACTAGTAGACAAGACATTCGAAAAATAATCGAGTCTAAAATAAAAGTAAGAAATATATTTGAACGAGGAGCTAAACGACAAGGTCGTCCTTTCCATAATTGACTGGGTAAAATCCAACATTTCGAAAAAACTATTACAAAAAAGTAAGAAAAGAAACAAAAGATGGAAACAATTTATTGTTGCAATGGAAACATGTATAGTACTACTGCTCCATTCTTTTTTGACCGGGTGCAATCAATATGGAAGAGAAAATGAGAGCGCCAGACCTCAGTTTTTTTTTATCTCGATGAAATGAGTGGAAATTAAATGCGCCAGAATTAATTAATATATCGAGATATATATTAATAAAAAATATTTCTCACAACTCATTATAAGTTTATAACATGAATGAATTTGTTAGAATTTTTTTTCCCCAATATTATCGAGTAGGGACAACGTAGGACTGTGTAAATGATATCAAATAAAAAAGTAATAGATTAATTAATTTGGGCTCGAGTAGGTATTACCCCATTTCTCATATGATTCGTTTAATTAGCGTGCATGTTACATATGTGCGTGTGTGTAATTAGATTAAAATGAACTTAAATGAGATCGAGCTTGTAAACATGTTCAAAATTAAACATATAACTGATCAGTCGACCCAGCTCTAACAAGTTAATAATCAATACTAGCTACCAGTGGAAATTGTATCTAAAATGTAAAGTATAGCATCACCATTGCAATGGAGGAAAGCATATATATATAGAAACAATTATGGGTAACTAAACTAATAATTAACTACTGTAGATAAAAGATGTGTGGGCCTCCTCAAATAATTTTGGCAAAATTTACAGCAGAGGTAAAATTAAATTAGAAAAATGAATAATGTGTGCCTATATAATGGTGGAATAAATGTTGGGCTTTACATATGTAGAAAATTGTTGGATGTAAAAGTAGAAAGATAAAATAAAATGGAAGAACATCTCATGAACCCTTTGGCTGCAACTCATCTTCTTCAACATACCCTCAGAAGCTTCTGCATTCATCAAAATTCTCAATGGGTGTATGCTGTTTTTTGGAGGATTCTGCCAAGAATTTTTCCACCTCCCAAGTATATATTAATATTTTATTAACTATGTCATAATTAATATTCTTTAAAAAGAAGAACTTTTCATTTATTTTGCTACACTATTTTTCTCTTACAAATAAGCATATCTTATATACGTATATACATATATGCATATGTATTATTTATCATTTGGAGATTTCTTGCTGATCATAGGTGGGATAGCCAAGTTGGAGTGCATGACAGGTCAAGAGGGAACAGGAGGAATTGGTATGATTTATGTGTCAATAAAATTAAAATTCACGACATATTGCTACATATATATATATATATACACACACACATGATATATATTATTGCATAAATTTCTTTCAACTATGTAATACATTTTTATTTTTCTGTCAGGATTTTGGCTTGGGAAGATGGTTTCTGCAATTTTGCTGCTTCAACGGCTGTGATGAACTCCGGCGAGTCGATAAATGTAAACTCCGATGATCGACGCTATCAAGGACTTAAGCCAGAAGCGTTCTTCAAAATGTCACATGAAATTCACAATTATGGTGAAGGGTAAGACCAAACTACACACACACACACACACATAAACCAACTAAACAACGAGCGTTGTAGATTTCTCCTTGTCACTAGAGATAAAATAATTCTATAAATTATCCCTATATATTTTTCATGTATCCTGATTTGATCATTAATTAAGTGAGAAAGATTGGGTTGTTTTTACTTGAATTTTCAGTTTGATTGGGAACGTAGCTGCTGATCACAGCCACAAATGGATTTATAAAGACCACAATGATCGGGAAAATAAATCATCTGCATGGCACAACTTACTAAATTCAGTAAGTGATGATGAATACATTGATTAATTTATGTTTAATTTCACTAATATTCCAAATTTGTTGATTAAATGTTGTTGATCATTTTAATATTGTCAAACATACATACATATCTATATATTATATAGCACCCGAGGACTTGGGAAGCTCAGTTTGAGTCTGGTCTACAGGTAATTTCCACATCAAATTAAGGAAACTAATTACATTAATGAGTAACTATATATATATATATATATATATAAAATTTAATTATGTTTTGTTTGGATTATAATGCAGACTATTGCGTTGATTGCTGTTGCAGAAGGTGTTCTTCAGTTAGGAGCTGTTCACAAGGTTCTCACATATATATCCCCCATCTTAATTTAAACACACTTGCATATATACCATAAACAATCAGAATATAATTGTAATAATTAAGGGTTATTATAGGACATTCAATATTTTGAATTCGAGAATTCGATTACATGATAAATATAATTGTAATAATTAAGCAAGTTATCAAAAAATTGCTTTTTACCAAATGATTAACAGTATTTATATCCGAGTTGCTTAATGATTAACGTATTATGTCATCATCTTATGCCCGGTACATGCATGTGAGAGATAATTAATTTCTAGGTTCAAACTATCATCATCGGCATTATAAATATACTAATTAATTCTTATGTAATAAAAGAATAGAGAGACAATTCTTTGTTTATTTAACTTTTGAGTATATATCACATACATCAACAACAATAATCATTATTATTACTATTTAATTCATGATATATATATATATATATAGTCAATAGATATATAGCGCGCAGATTTTCTCTTAGGTTTTATTTTGCATTAATATAATAATGGTGTCGATCGTACATTGATTTTAGCTAGGGAAACATTTTTTTTATTAAATCAAGTTACACACAAAAAAAATGAAGTGTGGCGAAAAAAATATAAAATATAAAAAAAATCACAATAGATACCTAAGTGTGTTTTGCTCAGGTTTAAATAAAATATTTAACGCAAAAACTCCTGTGCATAAGATGTATATGAGACAGTCAACGCGCGTTGACTCGGTCAAAGCGTTGACCAAAAAAATTGTGAAAATTGGTGATACTTTTTAGGGATACAATTGATTCTTTTTTAATTTCGAATGATACTTTTTAGTGTGTCAATTGATACTGATCTTAACAATTTTTTTCTTTATTTTTTTATTCTGCCCAATACTTTTTATTGATACAAATGATACTTTTTAGCCTTTGAAATCATACTTTTCAATATTATGAATGGTACTAATTTTGACGGATTTTTTGGTCAAAGTATTGACTGGGTCAACACGCGTTGACCCGGTCAATGCGTTAACCGTCTCATGTACATCTTATGTACAAGAGACTTGCCCAATATTTAATATTATCGAGTGATTTTATGAGCTAGCCAAAATTGAAACTTGATAAAATTCTACCGTCAAGTAACCATAGTCGAATGAATGGTCTGAAATTAATCTCATGTTTCATTTTGGTATTATATTACTATATATATATATATTATCAATATAATTTCATGTGTATTGCATAATGTTATACGTACGTATATGATTCCGAATGGAATGAAACACGAGATATAACTTAATTAATTAGTATGCATATATAATATGTATAATATGTACAGATAAGTGAGGAGGCGAGCTATGTTGTGGCAGTGAGAAAGAAGTTTAGCTACATCGAAACCATTCCCGGATTTTTACTCCCATATCCATCTTCATCAGCTTGCCCTAATCTCAATGTCGATGCGAATTTCCAGATTAATACTTCAATTTTATCAGATGGAATTTATCACGTTAACTTTCCTCCCATGAAATTAGCCCCATCAATGAGCAGCCTCGAAGCTCTCCTCTCAAAATTACCTTCTGTAAATCCGCCGCCTGCACGACGACATTTTGCAGCAGCTTTAGAGGAAGAGTTTGAAGAGGAGGAGGAGGGGCATGGCGGCGGCGATGATGGAATTTCCGGCTCTGTGCCTCCGTATAATCACCACCACCCTCGATCTTCTCATCATCATCAAGATTTAAATGCCGGTGTGAATGGTGGAGAGTTCTTGAATCTTTGATTTTGCGCGTATATGTGCGTGTGAGGGGGTATCAAATGTAATAGGCCTTTTAACTTCGATGCTTGCTCGTTCATGAATGATGGTTGATATACATGTAATATGTAGTAGCGTGAGTGAGAATGAAGTTGATATATATCTATTGTGACGCCGAATTTTTCATAAAATAAATAATAACAATAAATAATAAAAGAAAATAAAGCATCACTTTATTAAATAGCATTAAAATATTTATTCAGAGTTTTTAAGCGGAAATATTAAAAGATAAATATTTATTTTCTTGACGACCATCATCACGTCATCCTCTTTTTTCCATGTGGCCTCTTCTTTGCCATGTCGACTCCATTGCACTTTGATTAATGAGATCTTTTTATTTCGTAATCGATGAACCTTTCTATCCAACACTGCCACAAGATATTCCTTATAAGATAGATCTTTCCTTAACTCTAGATTGTTGTGATTCACAACATTACTCGGGTCGTGTATGTACATTCTCAACGTCAAAATATGAAAAACATCATGTATTGCTGTCAGACTCGGTTGCAGAGCAAGCCTATAAACCACTTCTCCAACTCTTTCCAAGATTTCAAATGGCCCAATATAACGAGACCTCAACTTTCCCCTTATCCTGAAACAAACAACTCCTTTCATCGGGGCTATTTTGACAAACACCTTGTCACCCACACCGTAATATATATCTCTTCTTTTTAAATCGGCATAAGACTTTTGCCTATCTTGAGCAACTTTGATACGTTCACGTATGTTACTTATAACAACAACTGTTCTTTCTACAATCTCGGGACCTAAAATCCTTTTCTCTCCCACTTCATCCCAATGTAAATGCGACCGACACTTTCTCCCATACAAAGTCTCATAAGGAGCCATCCCAATAGTCGCTTGGAAACTATTGTTGTAGGCAAACTCTACTAATGACAAATGCTTTTCCCAACTATCTCCAAAATCCATCACACATGCCCGCAACATATCCTCCAACACCCGGATAGTCCGTTCCGATTGCCCGTCAGTTTACGAGTGGTAAGCCGTGTTGAACCTCAGTTTTGTTCCCATAGCACCCTGTAGACTCCTCCAAAACTTTTATGTAAATCTTGGGTCACGATCAGACACAATAGAAACAGGCACCCCATGCAATCTTACTATTTCATCCACGTACAACTGTGCAAGCCTATCAATACTATGTGTCATTTTCACTGGAAGAAAATGAGCTGACTTTGTGAGTCGATCTACAATCACCCAAATTGCATGATTGCCTTTCACGGTCCCTGGCAATCCTGTCACGAAGTCCATTGAGATGTTTTCCCACTTCCATTCCGGAATTTCAAGTGGATTCAAAAGACCTGTTCGCCGTTGATGTTCCGCCGTCACCAATTGACACGTCATACATATTCTGACAAAATCTCCAATTGACCTCTTCATATTCCTCCACCAGAAATACTTTTTTAGATCTTGGTACATTTTTGTACCTCCTGGATGAACAGAGTAACGAGAGCTGTGAACTTCCTCCATGATCTCTTTTCTTAGCTTATCACCCTTCGGCACACACAATCGTCCTTCATAGGTGAGTGCTCCATCCGCAGCCATAACAAAATTCTTGATCTCGCCTTTCAAAACTCTTTCCTTGATCTTGCACAAAAATTGATCACTCTTTTGTGCATCCTTTATCATATCCTTCAGTAAATGCTGGACTGTTAGTGCTGTCAAAATTGATGTGGTGCCACCTGTCGTTAGAACCACCTCAATTCCCATCTTTAAAAACTCTTGAGTTAACCGCTTCATATGGATTGCCGCCATGCTGCTTTTTTTGCTTAGAGCATCTGCTACCACATTGGCTTTACCGGGGTGGTAATGGATAGTGCAGTCATAATCCTTGACAAGTTCTAGCCACCTTCTCTGCCCCATGTTCAGCTCCTTCTAGGTAAACAGATACTTGAGACTCTTATGATCAGAGTAAATCTAACACTTTGCTCTCTACAGGTAATGACGCCATATCTTCAAAGCATGAACCACAGCGCCCGTGCACATTCTTTCCTGATTTTTTTTCCTTTTTCACCCATTTTTTATTTTCCCCCAATTTCATTTATTCCCCCACTTTATATGAAACCCCCCATGGATGAAATTGAAAGGGGAGAGCCCAACACAACTCAAAGAACAACACACACAACACAAACCATGCAAAAATCCCCAAATTTTCCCCAACACCAAAACCCTTCTTCCCTCTCCCATTTTCACATCTCACCCATCAATCCCTCACCCTAGCTAGAATTTCCACCTAACTAGGGTGAATAAGGAGCTAGAGCTTGAAGATGGAGCAAAGAGGAGAAGAGTCGAACTAAGGAGGAGTCAAGACCCAACTTCCGGGTTGTTTCAAGTTCTTTTCCTTATTTTTATTTTGATTTTCTTTGAAATAATTTAGTCATTGCATTTGTATGATGTTAGGCTAGATTGTCTTGTATTTTGGGATTGAGAATATTTTGGTATTTATGCATTTAATTTTTTATTGATTGTTTATGGCCTTATTTCATTTCTTGTGCTTATGCTATGTATGGGTGTTGGTTAATTGATCACTAATTGACATGATTTTATCTATTGATTCATAAATCGAGAGATGAGTCTCAATAGACGAACCCTAGGCACAAGACACCTTTGTCAATAAATTCGAGAGAATTAAGACTTAGTGTTAGGGCTTGAAATCCTTGGAGCTTTTAATAAGTACATGTATAGGATTCGATCGGAGATGGTGAACCTTGCATGTACCCTACAACTCGAGTATCTCGAGAGAGAGCTTTGGTTGCATTAGAGATTGTCCTAGTGAAATTTGACACCAAAATAGACATTCAATAGTCTCATTAGGCTGAGTACCCAAAGAAATCAATCTCGAGAGTACCTCTTCCTTCATGTTTTCTTCTCCATTTATTTTTTTCCATTTATTTATTACTTTCTCTAGTCTAGATTAATTACTTTCCCTTTTTATTCGTCGACTAGATAATGATTAAGATCCGATGTCATAGTACACATAATTAAATCTAATTTAGTCTCTGTGGATACGATACTTGCTCACCACTGTCTACACAGCCCCGTCATTTTGCGGGTTGTGTTAAATTTTGGCCGATTAAGTTTTTGGCACCATTGTCGGGGACTAAATGATTTAGTTGTGTTATTATGATAAGGATTACATTGTTAATCTAGACATTATTGTTTTTAGTTATTGTTTTTCATTTCTTGTTTGTTTGGTTTTGTTTTTGAGGGTTGAGTAAGCACGTGGAGTGGGAGGACAAAATGTCGAAGAAATCCGTACGCGGACGTCTTGTGTTATCTTGCCTTCCCAAATCATTTGTGAGCTCGTCTAGGGTGAACCATTTCTTTCATTTAAACTTATTCTCACATAGTGTCGAATAAGTTTGGGGGAAGGAAGTGTGGTTATCTTGGATCTCCCCTTCCTTTTTATTTTGGTTGTTTTATGTGTTGCATTGCATATAGATTGCATTAGTTTGGTTTTATTTTTATTTTCATCTTGTTTGTTTGTTTGCACGTTTAAATGCTTTAAATAACCGGAAGTTTTTGGGATCTTGGGTCTTGAGAAATAGTTGAGATTGTATGAGATCTGGATTGATGGCTTGCTTATGATGAATTAATTTTGATGGATTGTTTTGAAAAATTTGGGTATGATTGTGATTTGTTGAACTATACCTTTGATGGACTTTTGAATTTTTTTTGTGCCTTTGGAATTTGTTGAGCTTGTGAGATTTGGGCCTAAGACTTGATCTTATTTTATTCTAGTATGTTTATCATTCATGCATGCTTTCTCTAGAACTTGCTTTTATGTCTTTCTTGAGACTGTGTTGGTGTGCTTTGAAATTAGAAAATGATTGAAGGCCATCCTTGTTAGCCAATTGTTCACCCAAATTTCTCATGATCACCAACAAATTCTTTCCCTAGTAGCCACTTTAAGCTTTGAAGCTTTTTTCTTTGTTTGAGCCTTATTAAATCATTAGACGAAAACTTGTGGAGAATGGAACAAATGGAGAATTGTTGAATGAGTGGGGAAATGTTTTGGTTTGAAGGAAAATCATTTTTCTCGAGAAAATTTGTGAAAAAAAAGAAGAAAGAAAAACAAAAGAAAAATGAAGAGAAAAGTGAATGAAAAGATCAAAAGCTTAAATAAAGACAAAGAAGATGCAAAAAATTGTTGTTGTGGTTGTTAAGGTTGGAAGGAAACTCAAATGAGTTTTAGTGAGGAACACAAAAGAAAATTGGGAAGTGAGGCATCAAATGTAGTAAGTTAGGATCCAATGTTCCAAACATATTAGCCACTTAGCCAAATTTTCCCACCTTAACCAAAAAGCTTACATTACAACCTCTCAAAAAACCTTTATAATTCTCTTTTTAGCACACATGTTTGTGGTGGAGAGATTAGACTAATTGCAAACATATGGTAGGTTGCATGTCATGAAATAATTGTGAGTGCATACACGTCATATTCTAAACACTTGTGTGTTTGAGAGAACAAAATACCTAGAGAGATGACAACTTTCTCAGGCATTGTATTTTAGAATCCATCTTTGGTGTGTTGAAGCATTGAATTTCATACTCAATCAAAAAAAAAATTCGAATCTCTGAGGCATGAGCCATCTTTGCAGATCTCATCATTTCAACATTTTCTCTTCTCTTCATTGTTTGGGGACAAACAATATTTAAAGTTTGGGGGAGTTGCTTAGTGTGGTTTTTGCATTATTTATTGAGCTTCACATGATGTATGTTGATGAGTTAAATGTGTGTTTTCATCCCCTTTTACTTTTTAACCTCCCGGTTTGGAAATTTTGTTTTTTGTTTGAGTTTTACAGGAAATGGTTGATAAATAAATGAATTTTTTGAGTGATTCAATACAATGGGAAGATAGATGATCGAATTAGGAGCATGCTTCAAGTTGAATCACCTCAATCGGATAAGAAACGAGAGAGAACAAAGTAAAACCGTGAGAGGTGTCGGAGCAGGGGCGGAGGCGCGACCCGAGAGCGGCGCGAGATAGTCACTCGTGCCAAACGGCGCGACCCCAGTGCTCACTCGCACCGTTTTGCGTGTCCCGACCAGCTCAAAGTGCGGTGCGACCCGTGCACCGGAGCGGCGCGAGTGGACGTCGACACAGAGGTCCCAAAAGTCAGTTACGGGGCGCGACCCTCGCCAAACGAAGGAGGCACGACCTCCATGGTCGCGCCCGTGCACATTCTTTCCCGATTTTTTTTCCTTTTTCACCCATTTTTTATTTTCCCCAATTTCATTTATTCCCCCACTTTATATAAAACCCCCCATGGATGAAATTGAAAGAGGACAACCCAACACAACTCAAAGAACAACACACACAACACAAACCAAGCAAAAATCCCCAAATTTTCCTTAACACCAAAACCCTTCTTCCCTCTCCCATTTTCACATCCCACCCATCAAGTCCCTCACCCTAGCTAGAATTTCCACCTAATTAGGGTGAATAAGGAGCTAGAGCTTGAAGATGGAGCAAAGAGGAGAAGAGTCGAACCAAGGAGGAGTCGAGACCCAACATCTGGGTTGTTTCAAGTTCTTTTCCTTGTTTTTATTTTGATTTTCTTTGAGATAATTTAGTTCTTGCATTTGTATGATGTTAGGCTAGATTGTCTTGTATTTTGGGATTGAGAATATTTTGGTGTTTATGCATTTATTTTTCTATTGATTGTTTATGGCCTTATTTCATTTCTTGTGCTTATGCTATGTATGGGTGTTGGTTAATTGATCACGAATTGACACGATTTTATCTATTTATTCCTAAATCATGAGATGATGTATAGGATTCGATCAAAGACGGTGAACCTTGCATGTACCCTACAACTTGAGTGTCTTGAGAGAGAGCTTTAGTTGCATTAGAGATTGCCCTAGTGAAATTTACCATCAAAATAGACATTCAATAGTCTCATTAGTGCTAAATACCCAAAGAAATCAATCCCGAGAGTACCTCTGCTTTCATGTTTTCTTCTCCATTTATTTTTTTCCATTTATTTATTACTTTCTCTAGTCTAGATTAATTAGTTTCCCTTTTTATTCGTCGTCTAGATAATGATTGAGATCCGATGTCATATTACACACAATTAAATCTAATTTAGTCTCTGTGGATATGATACTTCCTCACCACTGTCTACACAACCCCGTCCTCTTGCGGTTGTACTAAATTTTGGCTGATCAGACAACCCAAAAGGCATAACTGTGAACTCATAGTGCCTATATCTTGTTCAAAAAGTTGTTTTCAAAATATCACCTTCTTTGACTTTCAGCTGATGATACCCTGATCTCAAATCAATCTTGGAGAATACGCCAACTCCTTTTAACTGATCAAACAAATCATCAACTCTCGGCAACGGATACTTGTTCTTTATACTGAGTTTATTGAGCTCACGATAATTAATACACATCCTCATGGTACCATCATTCTTCTTGACAAATAGCACTGGTGCACCCCAAGGTGAGACACTTAGTCGGATATAACCTTTGTCCAGCAATTCCTGTATTTGAACTTTTAGCTCTTGCAGCTCGATCGGTGCCATTCTGTAGGGGGCTTTGGACAATGGCGTTGCTCCGGGTACCAAATCAATGGTGAACTCCACCTGTCTCTTTGATGGAATACCGATTATGTCCTCTGGAAATACATCTGGATATTCTCCAACTACTGGTATATCCTCCAGCTTTGTTTCCACCGACGTCGTGCTTACCACATTCACTAAGAATGCTTGACAGTCTCTCTTTTTCAACAATTTGACCGCTTTCATTGCCGACACGATACATGTTGCTGGCTTCACTTTACTTCCCCGAAAAGAGAACTTTTCTCCTTCTTTTCCTTGGAACACCACCTCACGATCACGACATTTAATGACTGCATGGTTATGGCTCAACTAATCCATGTCGAGGATTACATCAAAGTCCTGCATTTCCAACACGAACAGATTTGCCTCCAAAATTCTTTCTTTTATTTCCATTTTGACTCTCATAGCTACATAACTAGTTTCCATCTTCTCACCCGACGGAATGCTTATCCTTAAAAGGTCAGTTCTTTCACAACATTTCACACCAGTCTTCTCATAAAAAGTTTTAGATATAAAAGAATGCAATGCGTCTAAATCGAAAAGTACTAAAGCAGGTATTTCAAGAACTGGTTGTATACCTGACATGGTTTGGGCTTCTTTTGTTTCTCCTCCTCGGCCATAGCAAAAGCACATGTAGTTCCTCCTCTAGGGATGTTTCTTTCATTCTGCGTGGGACAATTAAAGGCTCCGTGTCCAGGCTGGTGACAACGGTAACAGACATTCTTCCCAAAGTAGCAAGGTGGTTTGTGATGTTTCTGGCATTCTGAGCATAAAGGTTTGACTGTTGCTGGCCTAGCGTTATTTGCAGGTAGTGGTCTGACATTGTTGTTTTCAACAGCTCTCGGTCTTTTATAAGGTTGGAAAGTTGTTCCCTTGTTGCAGTCATCCCAACGCCTTTTCACATGGGCATTTAGCTGCTTAGATGTTGGGCCTTCAGGCGTGTAGCAACCGCCTGTGCTCGCTCCACCATTTTAGAAAATGTTGATGTGGTCTCTTGAGCTGCAAGAATTCCTCCAATCTCGGGTCTTAACCCAAACTCAAACCTCCAGACTTTCTTTTCCTCCGTGTCCACCAGATGTGGAGCATAGCGGGATAACTTGTTAAACTTCCTCTCATAATCGAGGATGGTCATAGTTCCTTGCTTGAGATTCATCAACTCTGTCTCTTTCTGTTTGCGGTAAGCTCTTGGGAAAAACTTTCCCATTATCATTCCTTTGAAATTGTTCCAGGTTAAGTTCTGATGGCGTTCTGGCGTCATGAGCTGGACTTGTGCCTGCCACCAATGACCCACATCCTTAGCTAACTGGAAGATGGCACAGGATACCTTTTCTGCATCAGTGCACTCCAAATGTTCAAAAATGCGTTCCAACTCAAAGATCCACACCTCCGTGACAAGTGGACCTTCATTCCCTTTCAATCTGGGCGGCCCCATCTGGCGGAATTGGGAGACAATAAAACTCCCTCCACTTCGTTGGCGACGAAGCACTTCCTTCAGCGCGTGAGCCAACTCTTGAGCAAGACTTGGTCTTTCATTTCTAACGTATCGCGAGGAGCTCTCTGAGTAGGTAGCCTCGCTGTTTGAATACGAACTGCGAGTTCTGGCCATAATCCTATTAACAAATCCATTAGTTGAGCTAAATGAAAATTTGAAAAAAAAAACAACCAATGACATTTATTTTATTATTCCAAAGTGAACATTTTTATTTGGAGACATAAATTTTTAAACAAAACATCATAATCAATCAATAACTATGATTTCATCTTCTGGCACTTTGGCTACTCCACTTGGTCCGGCAACATCCTGCACCCCAACATCATTCGAGCCTACCTCTGAGCTTGCATCATTTTCATCCTCGAAATAAACCTTCTTATGCCACCAGGCCAAGAGATCTTTCATGAATGCCTTGACATTGAAAACCCCTCCAACTCCTACTTGGTAATCAATATATCTCTCAAAATACTTATCCCCCTTGTGCCTCATAAATTTTGGGAGCACATCCACAATTTCATAGGCTGTATCGACAGCCTTCCAGCCTCCCCCAGCCTTTTCCAGTTTCTTCCAAAGTCTAAGTAACTTCCTCAGGTTCCACTCAGTTTCTCGTGTCTCCTTCTATACATAGGACTCCAGCTCTTTCCACAAATACTCCTCTCGGGTCAACACCGGGGTGGGTCCTAACAGCGCGAGGCCTGGATTTAAACTTTCCCAATGGTCCTCTCTCCATCTATCACACAGTTCGGGATTATTTTTCAAGAAAAAAAATAATAGTACATGCAATTTATCGTGACAAAAAAAAAATTAAACATTTAGTTATTCCACGCGCCGCCTAATAATATAAATAATTGATTAATAATAGATATTGAATCATTAAAATAATTATGTAAACTAAAATTGAGGTAAATTTCAGTTTATGGGACAAGGTAAGTAAATTTCAGGGATGTAATTTTTTTAAGAGAGGGAGAATGTAGCGACTCGAAACTTTTTAATTTAAAAAATGCCACTTTCAAACCTATGCATGCTATATTTTGGTTACGTCCCATAAGTCGCGCCTATATTCTAACTATATTATTATGATCATTATCATCATAAATATTATTATATGATTTTATTTATTATTATTATTATTATTATTATTATTATTATTATTGTTTGATTCATTTTTCCAAATATCTTAAACTTTATATTGCATGGAGATGACCCAATAATTTTTTTTTTCCAGCCCAAATGTTTATTATTAATTTGAGCCCAAATGATCAATTATTTTTTTAATGCAGGCCCAAATGCAAATTATCCCTAAACCCAAATTTTTGCCAAATCTCAAAGTCTTCTCCCTCCCCGTAAATCTGCAGATTTCAGATGAGATTTTTATTTCGGAACATTCTCAATTTTGAAACGGCAAAAACCTCTTGGATTCACAAAGCCTTCTCACTATTCATGATCTCAGGAATTTATATCTTACATTTAATCCCAATCATTTCAACTACAAAAATTTCACTATAAAAGAGGATCTAAACTATCGATCAAATCACAATCATTTACAAAACAGCTCTTAAAGCATTCTAAGAAACAAAAGATTTGTCTGAGGTATATATATATATATATATATATATATAGTTTTACTTGAGTGTTTGCATTCATATAGGTATGGAGTGAGGTAGGCGGCGGCAGTGTCAATGTGGGCGGTGGAATTTGGGGTTGTCGGGCAGCTGCTATGGAGAAATAATCTTCATTAGCGGGTGTCCTTCACTGCGGTGGTAGCAAGGGCGGGGATAGAATAGGTTGTTGGATTATTGATCTTTAGCGTGGTTGTCGCGGGGCAAAACGAGAGGGAAGAGGGGATTTTATTTTCTATTTCTGATTATCTTGAGGGGGTTCTGTCGGGAAAAGAAGAGTTTTTAAAGGAGGGATTTCATTCTCGGTTAGTGAGTAGCCGTAAGTGTGAGAATTGGGGAAATTAAGTGTTAGTTGCATTTAGTTTATTTAAATGGGCTTTTGAAAATGGGCCACCTAAAGTTAATTAAGTTATTGGGCCGAGAGTAATTTGGGAAGATTGGGCTTAATCATGCATTTTCATTTTATTTTATTTTTCTATTATTATTAATTATTTTAATGATTCAATATCTATTATTAATCAATTATTTATATTATTAGGTGGTGCTTGGACTAACTAACCCGTACTATTTTTCCAAGTCAAAAATTCAAGTCAAGGTAGGGAATTAATGTGACGAACATTTTTGTGTTTATCCTTATACTTTTATGCATGTTCATATTTATTAACCTACGGGTTAAAACAATTATTATTGGCTGACGAGCTGCATATGTCCCGAATGTAGCCTGGGGCTACCTACAATTTAAATTGTTATAGTTGTATAATTTGGATAAATGCGGTCACCACTGAGTCAATAGTACTCACTCCAAAACTATTATTCATTTCAGGTTGATGTCGGGCGATGGATGTGCGTGACGAGATGATGTTTGTCTGGAAAATAAAATATTTATCTTTGATTATTTCCGCTTAAAAACTCTGAATAAATGTTCTACTGTTATTTTAATAAAGTAAAGTTTTTATTTATTTATTTATTGTTTGTTTGTTTGTTATTTATATTTTACGAAAATTTGGGGCGTGACATGTATGATATTATATGCATGAATATATAAACGCTATACACACACACACACACACACGGTGACACATCCACACACAGACACACATATATATAATAAAATTTTATATGAGACCGTCTAACGGATTTCTCGCGTTAGACGGGTCAAATAGGACCCAAATCCGTCCGAAAAATCCATCCAAACCTGCAAAAATAATTAGGTCCACACACGTATTACTTTGTATAAAGTAAAGTATCACTATTTATGAAGTAAAGTATCACTAATTAATTATATGTCTAAATATCACTTAATTTGAATTGAAGTATCATCCACTATAAATTGTTTTCATATGCTAAGAAGAAAATAAATGGATTATTTTCTACAAAAATCATAATGTGGGATTTTTAATTTAGTTGATTCATTCATCTTCTTTTTTTTGGAATATGTTTATTTATGTTCTCCAAACATTACATATCACTATGTATGAAGTAAAGTATCACTAATTATGTATTGATGTATAACTTAATATGAATTAAAGTATCATCAAGTATGCAGTGTTACTTTTTTGCTATTTAATTATTTTTGGGAGTTTCTGTTTGCACCACAGAATTTACTCTTTGCACCACAAAAAGAAAAAAGCAAAAATAAAATAATTATGAATTGACTGAAATACCCTTTAATTACTTAATTAAAGGCATAAAGGGTGAGGCTCAGCGGCTAGAGAAGGGGAAGTCACTGCTGTCACCGGAATGGAGATTGAGAGCTGGGCAGAGTGCAGCAGAGGGGGTGGGGGTGGAGAGAGCAGACAGCAGCGGCTAGAAGCCGCCATTACCAAATTGAACCGTCATTTTTGAAGCTGATGGGTCTGCTGCAGCGGTGAGAGGATGAGGGAGTTGAGAATCAAGTGCAGCCTCCCGGCAAAGTGAGACCTATCTGCCGGGAATATCTGGAGCGACGAGGATAGGCCAGAAGACGTTCGATTGGCTTCTAAGGACACCGAAGATGGCAACAGGCTGGTCGGCATGGGAGCATCACTAACAGGGCTGAATTGAGTGTCCATAGATGATGGAGGGGGTGGAAGGCCTTCAGAGGTCGACTGTAGTCCCGGCGAAGGCCGGAGAAGTTGAGAAGTATGCCCATTTGAAGCCGCCGGCGGTATAATTAGGAGAACCATGTTACATTGATATTTTAGACATTATTGATTAAATTTATCTTTGCATATAATTCACATGAGGAATTAGGGTGAACTCGCTACCGAAGAACAACTTGAAGATTCGTTTTCGTCGTACAAGATACGCCGGGGATTAATCAAGTTGCAATTCACAACACTACCACCTTCGACCTTCAACAAACGACGTCATCCACCCTTCATCAATGTTCGTGATCATTCCAAGTCATCAAGACCTGATCGTGTGTCGATCATCAAGGGTTCAGTTCCATATGTGTTCAATTCATCGAGTTCATTATCTATACCGTAAGTTCTCACATCGTTAACATATCCTACCTACTCCAAGCCCTTCTTCACCATAATACACGACCTAAAACACCTCTTATTTCCAGTCATATCATCATCCCAATTCAGCCCCTTTCCATTGGATTTGTGTTCTATTTTTATGTCATTATCTAGGTATCGTAATTAGGTCTAGAATTGTTGAATTATTTTGTTTAATATATTAGTCGTTCAAATCATATTATTTGAGTTAGTTTGAGTCATTAGAGTAGGGTTGAATCCTTCCAAAGTTGACGTATTCGATCTAGAAGTCTTCTGTGCGTCTCTTGTATCCTGTACAATTTGTCCGGGTTACATCACAAATTCGGCACCAGAGCCACATCAACTCTGCTGGTCGTGGTTCAATCCTATGTGTGATTTATTTTCTTACGTGTCTTTCGTATGTGTTAATTGAGTTGTAATAGTTTAGTTTTTCATTGAAAAAAAAACAGCGTACAAAAAAAAACTCGGTAAAAAGAGAGAGAGAAACCGAAATTAAAAAAAAGAACCGAAAGTTAAAAAAAAAAAGAAAATCCAAATTGATTCTTGATTTACCTTCTGAATTCTATTTTATTTTTGGTACTTTCCTTTTAGTACTAATCCATAGTTGGTAGTTACCTTTTGCGCCTTGTTTTATTTTTGGAACTTTCCTTCTAGCATTAGTCTTTAGTTGGTAGTTTCCAATTGAGTTGTAATTTAATTTTTTTTCTTTCCATCTCAAGTCTAGTCTAATTAAGGTATTTTTAGATTGTGTTACACTAGTGGTACACACATCCAAATCACCTTCCTTCCTTCTTAGTTTCTTGTTTCCTTTTCTTTTCTAGTTCTTCCCTTCTTTCCTTAGGATTTATTTTTGGATTCCTATTATATTTGAGAACTTCAAAATACATCCTAATTCTTTCATATCCTACCATACCACACGCCTACTTCCATACTTACACATCCATATCTGATTTTCATCACATTTGCACACACTTTGCACCACATATATTGAGTGATACACAAGCGGAAAAAGAAAAGAGTGAAAACAAATGAGAGAAAAGTGAGGATTGTGAGGTCCTTTATTTCTTCACGTTTGTTACTTATGCAGGTACTATGAGGCACGACCATATCCCTAAGTTGTCTAGCAAGACAATCAATCCTGAGTTCGAAGGTCTACATGATCCAGATGCATACCTAGATTGGGAACGCAGAGTTGATAAGATATTTGAGTGCTACTACTTCCCCGAGCCAAAGAAGGTGCAATTAGTTTCATTGGAGTTTAAAGGCTATGCAGCAACATGGTGGAGATTTCAACAAAATCGTTGCCATCGAGATCGCCTTCCACCTATCGACACATGGCGTGAGTTGAAAGATTTGATGCTGAAACGCTTCATTCCAGACCACTACCAATGGGAATTGGAGGAAAAGCTACACAAGCTTAGGCAAAGACATCGAAGTGTAAATGACTACTATAATAAAATGATTGAAGTCATGAGATGAGCTGATGCAGAAGAATATCCAGAAGATACCATGGATAGATTTCTAACTGGTCTACGAAGGGCAATTCGTGAAAGAGTAGCATTGTATCACTTCGACGAATTGGAGGACATGGTGGAATACGCTATCCGAATAGAAAAGTGGCTAGAGAAGCTAGAGACAAGGTCCAAAGAAGTGATTCAAGTGGAGGCCTGCGAAAAGTTGCCAACTGAGTTTGTTGCCACCAACAAAGATTTTACTTCCAAGGTACCAATTTTAAACATTGTTGAAGCATCTATTAAAGAGTTGCATCTGTTTCCATGTGCTTAGACCTTGGAGAAGTTGAGGTAGTTGAAGTATCTAAGCCAGAAGTAGACATGACCAATGAGGAGATGCCAGTTTTGGAGGAGATAGCTCTAGAAGATTGCAATCTGGAAGTTTCATCCATGGAGATGATAAGTCCTAATGATTGTATAGTGGACAAACTACAAATTGTGCACTTGGAGAGCATTGTTGCAGTTGAGAAGATCGAAGAAGCTGAAAAGATGATGGAGTTACAACCATGTTCAAAGCAAGATGATGACATCATTTTGGGAGTGGATGTCGCACAAATGAAATCTTTGCAAATGCACATGGTGGATCCATTGATTCTTAACATTTTTTGTCAACCATGTACCTTTAATGTCTGTATTTTATAGTTTGCCAAAGATATGCCACATGATATTGAAGTGCCACCAGACTTGTTCGTGGTTCCTATGTCCATGCATCCTATGAAGTTGAACCTTGAGCAAAGAGGCTTTGATGATCAGTTTGTGTTAGTATTTGATCCCGGAGATTCAAATTCGAGGATGAATTCTTTTCAAGAGGAGAGGAATGATGAAGGCACGATGAGCATCAAAGAATCAAATGAAGAACTGTCATTAAAGGGTTCCAAGATTGTTACTTTGTTAATAATTAAAGATTGGAGATCAAGATTTGAAGAACAATACATGATGATCAAGAGAGTTCAAGTCACAAACATGCACGTTGGAGGCGTTTTGGACGTGCATGGCTTGCATGGAAGTTTTCGTCCCCCTTAGTTATTTAATTAAGAGACTGAATTTTATTTAGACTATAGTATTTATTTAATTATGTTAGACTATAGTTTAGATCAGATTTTATTTAATTTTTATGTTAATTTTCGTTCATTATTGAATATGTTTGACTAGAATTATATTTAAGGCAATTTTCTACCTTGAATAGAATTCTAGTTTAGGGAATTTCTTAGTATAGTTAGAGATCCTTTTTAAATCAGTTTTTTAGGCCTTTTTAGACTAAAATTTCGTCCCTCCTCAGTCTTATAAATAAGGGAACCATGGTACATTGATATTTTAAACATTATTGATTAAATTTGCCTTTGCATACAATTGTGTCTCAACCATTGAAAGCTTTTGTTTATTTTCCTTCGAAAATACACATTCTTGAAGCCTAGCAACTTTGAGTCTCACATCAAGGGAACATTCTAATTCACACGAGGAATTAGGGTGAACTCGCTATCGAAGAACAACTTGAAGATTCATTTTCATCATACAAGATACGTCGGGGATTAATCGGGTTGCAATTCACAACAATACTACCTTCGACCTTCATCAAACGACGTCATCCATCCTTCATCAACGTTCGTGATCATTCCAAGCCATCAAGACCTGATCGTGTGTCGATCATCAAGGGTTCAGTTCCATACGTGTTCAATTCATCGAGTTTGTCATCTATATCGTAAGTTCTCACATCGTTAACATATCCTACCTACTCCAAGCCCTTCTTCACCACAATACACGACCTAAAACACCTCTTATTTCCAGCCATATCATCATCCCAATTCAGCCCCTTTCCATTGGATTTGTGTTCTATTTTTGTGTCATCATCTAGGTATCGTAATTAGGTCTAGAATTGTTGAATTATTTTGTTTAATATATTACTCGATCAAATCAGATTTTTTGAGTTAGTTTGAGTCATTAGAGTAGGGTTGAATCCTTCCAAAATTGACATGTTTGATCTAGAAGTCTTCCGCGTGTCTCTTGTATCCTGTACAATTTGTCCGGGTTATATCATTAAGGATCCAATCAGAACTGACTGCAATATTATTTTTTACTGAAATCTATATTTTTCAAGTAAAAGGGTATTAATGTCCATTTATGTGGTGCAAAGAGTAAAAATAGTGGTACATTGAGTAAGAGTAGTGCAAAGAGTAAATTATGTGGTGCAAATAGAAACACCCTTATTTTTTAGATCATGACATATATATTTTGTTTGGTATCTCTACTAAGTTTTGCTCTTTAAAATATTTAAACAAAAACATGAGATCTTAGTTTTCTTTAAAATAAAAAATCGATCAACAATTAATAATATATAAGTGTCATTACATATGAAGTGAAGTTTTACTAGCAATGAAGCAAAGTATCATTACCTATGAAGTGCCTGATAATCCCTAATTTTTTTTTCTTTTTAATTTTTTTTAAATCTTCATTTTATATCGAGCCCACTGCTCACATATTAGTATCGGACAAATGCATTGGGCGAGACATCAAATAAAAAAATAAATTAATTCAATTCTAAAAAATAAATTAATTTTAAAAAATTAATATATATTTGTAAAATCATAGAAAAAATGAAGAAATTAAAAAGTGAAAAAAAAAACTAAAAGAAAAAGGAAAATAGGGAGGGAGATGGGAAGGGGGACCATTAAAAAAGAAAAAAAAACAGAGGAAGGGATCACTCATGAGTCAAATAGAGATCCGTCTAACGTAAGAGATCCGTTAGACAGTCTCACACAAATGTGTCTCTCTATATATAGATGATTAAAATGTTTGATCAAACGTGTCCGTTGGATCATTTACGGTAAAAATAGCAACATATTACTAAAATTTATGAGAAATTTTCAGCTTATAAAAAAAGTCATACTCCCTTGCGACCGTTCTACTACTACTACTACTACTACTACTACTACTACTACTACTACTACTACTATTATTATTATTATCTCCTTTTTCTTTTATGTTTTTACAAAAATATATATCCTAAAATTGAGCCACCGACGGCTCGCGCATCTCATGTATTAATTTTTCAACATAAATATATACCTTAAAATGAAATCATCGGCTTGTCCATCTCGCATATTAGTTTTTAATCTGATGGATCGTGCAATGTACGCGTCCGACGTTAGTGCTCTATAATTATTTTTTTGAAATTAAATATAAATCTTAATTGAGATAAAATAGAGTATTTTTGAAAAAAATAATAAAAAACTAGAAAAACAGGAACGAAAAAAAAAAAAACTCACACAGAGCAACTTATTGGGTAGGTTTGAAGCCGATTTAGGCCATTTAAGAGATTGTGACCAATTAAACAGTATGATATAAATTTTTGTCTATGAAAAAGAACATCTTGAATTATAAATTTTTACAAATATGAATTTGTTTTAGTTAATTATGTTGCTACTAGTTAGGCCCTCTATAATATATACACACAAATATATATGACTGGCTTTAATTGGAGTACATTTATTAGCAAAAACTAGGTATCAAGGAAGTCAACCCAAGAGGCCCAAGTACAGTTATATGGACTATCAGAAAAGCCCACCAAATGAATAACACAACAAAGTAACGTGTGTAATGTCTTTTAGATGTTAGTTACACACTAATTCACGCAATTAAAAAAAAAAAAAAGAACTATCATGTTGTAATTTTAGGAAATGTAATTTAATTGGTGTGAAATATGTTGTAATTTATGTTATTAATTTAATTTGTAATATTTTTGGTATTGACTATTTATTTTTATTTATTGCTCGATTTTCCTTTTTAGAATATTTTCATTTTCTTGTTATAATTATAATTTTTTATATTATTTTTATTACAAGTAATATTTTAATCTTAAAATAAAATAATTATATATAATGATGTGGTTGGGTGGTTGGATGATCATGAATAAAACATGTAAAATAGATTTGGTTGAGTTGGATGAATATTGATGATGTAGAAGAGAGAGAAATTAATTAAATATTGGAGTGATTAAGTGGTTGAATGGTTAAAGTGGTTGCTGTTATTCGTAGTCTCAGTGAAGATACTCATATATAAGTGTGTCTGTTTAGTTCGATCTAAGACTTTGGCTGAATTTTAACTTATAATTCTTACTTTCTTAGAGTTCAAACAAACCATAAGCAATTATGATATTCTCAAATTAGCTTAGTAGACGAGGTTAATCAATAAAGTAAAAAGTGGGTAGAGTGTATGTTTCTATGGAGATTATGGAATAACTTCCAACAAAAATTGAACATATCATAATTTTAATTTTTTGTTGGAATCCCATTCTCAAAGTTTCAAAAGGAAAAAATTGAAGAGAAAATCCTTAGAAATTAAGTCACAAAAAATTATGTCCAATCTCTAATGTAAATATGTAATCATTCCATCTTCCGAGTGTTGAGAATTATTTAATAGAGACATCATACATGTCTCTACTCTCTATACAAAATCGTAAAACATATAGCTCAACGATTGATACGTAACGTACGTTGTAGGCTGTAGCGCAATTACTCGTAAATTTCATAAATAAGTTCCCTACAATTATCAATGTCAATTAATTAGGACTACAGTATTTATTAAATAACTGTGAATATATCTCTATTTATACAAGGATATATTCGATTGTTTCAAATGTACGTACACAAACAAATATATACATGAAAATATTGTTATAGAAGAAACTGAACAGTCAAGATCAGAGTCTAGTTAGTTGGCAGACCACATGTCCCAGTATGGGCTGAAAGGCTCAATCAACATTATTGAATAGTGGGTCGATGAGGCTGTCAAGTGATTATGAGTTTGAATTCCCATTTATTTCATTTTATATCGAATATGTCTATTTTCTTTTATATGATTATTTATAAGATGCACAGGTATGATCACATAGTTTACATGTACTATTTATATGAATGATTCACACACACACACACACGGCAAAAAAGTCAAAAAAACATCCGAACTATATGCTCAATCTCACCTGGCACACCAAACTATTTAAAAAGTAAAATCGTCCCACTAAACTATTCAAAAAAATAATAAACTGTCACTTCACGTTAACAACGTTAGTTTTTTTCGATAATCAAAGTATGTCAAACTCAATTCTATTACCTATGAATGTCAATCAGACAAATTGAAATCACGATCAAATAGTTCACACTATGGAGTTTCAAACCCTCTTTTAATTTCAAAATTCAACATTGAATCCATATCAAGATTTAAAATCTAATTCGTAATATAAACCATTGTCATCGATATTTCTCTATGTAATTATTCTATCATTTGCACCCGATTAAAAAATTGAGAGTATAGTTAGAAAGCCTATGACACGGGCTTTTTTTTAACCATATACCACGTTACATGGTATCATCGTCCAAATTAAAAATAATTAGGTCAAAGAATTTATGATCATTTTATTTAATAGAAAAAATTAATGATGTTAAACGAAAAGTGTGAATTTAATATATTTTGAATAATTTAGAAAATCGAATGTACTTTTTAAATAGTTTAAGTGTGTATTTTGACCAAAAAAATAAATCTGGGACTTAACATATAATTCAGGTGTTTATTTGACCATTTGACCCTGCGCGCACATATATATACATATATACATATAGTATTTATAAGTTTATTAAAATAAAAATTCACAAATAATAGCCATGAGGTTCTCCTAAACATCAATTATATAATGTCAACGAATATTTGCAAATGTTCGTGCGGCACATTTATAAGAGAATTTATTAACAATATTATAGTATATGTATATTAATTAAGTAAGATTATCTCTTTCTTATATTATTATCTTGAGTTTTTATAAATTCAAGATCTTATTTTAATTTTTTTAGTGATTAGTGATGAGGATAAATCCACCATAACACAAAAAATTATGTTTTGAGTGAACTTCGCTCGTACATACATAACATGCTTGATTTCATTTTTATTGACTACGTGTATAGCAGGGCCACCTAGTTAGGAAACTCTAACCTACAAAACTCTCGGCTCGTTTGGTTAAAGTTGTAACAGATTATGATTTTAAAAAATGTGATTTTAAAGAAAATGAATGTTATATATTATTTAGAGTAAAAGGTTAAAATAATATCTGAACTATATGTCCAATTTCATTTGGACTATTTTTGACTCAAATACACATCTAAATTATTTGGAAAGTACAATCACCCCTTAAACTATTCAAAAAAGAACAAACTGACACTTGACGTTAACACCGTTATTTTTCTGTTAATTAAAATGTGTCAAACTCAATTTTATCGCCTATGAATGTCGATTAGATAAATTGAAACCACGACCAAATAGCCCACACTATGGAGTTTCAAATCTCTCTTTTAATTTCAATATCCAACATTGAATCGGTATTAAGATTTAAAATCTAATTCGTAATACAAACCCTGTAGGGTATTTGTGTATCTCTCTTCTCGGGAACGGGACAGAAATTAAGCTTAGTCGAGTCGAGAATTGAATTATCTTTCCGTAAGACGAGATTGCCCCGTAATTGTACACACGGACTTCGGCAATCGTCTCCAAGATAAAACGACTAATAAAATTAGAATTGTTGTACTCCAAATCTAATCTTCGGCAAACAACTCGATATCCGGAACAAGAGAACGACGTTCCCATGATGCACTAGATGATATGACATGTATAATGTTAGTGTATTCGAATCTATTCGAATGACTTGCTGTATTCGATTGTGTATTTCGAATAATTTTTAATACCATTCTGGGGGGGTTTATTTATAGTGGTTTGGTGGTTGTTGGTGAAGGGGTGCACCCTTTGGACAGTTGGCTCGAAATGGTGTGAGTCATGGTCCAAGGGTCGCAACCCTTCGGCTCTGAAGTGGTTTCCAGCGAGCGGGTGCGTCCAATGGTCGCATTGATTCGCATCCCAAGGGTTGCCACGTCATCATGATGCATCCGCCATCAAGCACCCTTGCGACAAGTGCGACGTGCGACGTGCGCGTGCTCGGGCTCGGATGGTGCTTCTACGTGCTTAATACTTAATTGACAATAAAAAGTCAACCGGTCCACCACATATGCACCATAGAGAGGAGCACTTGATTACTCTCTCTTTGTGCCTTTTTTTCCTTATTAAATGCTTCCAACTTTAATCTTTTTCTAATGTGGGATGACATTTAATTCCATTTCCTCATTTCCATTTTATTCCAAGTTTCAAGTTCCAAGTAGTCAACTTTGAACTATAATTACTTATTCATTTGACCTTGGAAATATTCAAGTTAATATACTACATTATTCTACTTGAAACGAACTTTCCATATATCCAATTTATTTCCACAAAAAATAAATCGAGCATTGCCAAATAAATTTGGTAAGTTGGGCACTTAATATTTTAAATCAATAATTTTTTCCAACAAACCCTTGTTATCGATATTTCTCTATATAATTATTGTACCGTTTGACACATAATTATCAAATTGAGAGTATAATTAGAAAAACCATGACAAGGGCTTTCTAACCATACCACATTACATGGTATCATCATCCAAATCAATCATAATTAGGTCAAAGAATTTATGCGTATTTTATTTAATGGAAAAAACTAACGACGTTAAACGAAAAATGTGAATTTGATATATTTTGAATAGCTGGGGAGGCCGATTGTACTTTTTAAATAGTTTATGTGTATGTTTGGGCCAAAAAAGTAGTTCATACATCTAAGTAGGACTTGAAATTATTATGATTCTCATTTTAGTATTTTTTAATCAAATTAATTAAGTAAATTTATCAAGATAATTTAATAATATTGTAGACTTTCTATAAGTTCGATCATCATTCTCCTCCCCCAGTTCAAAAAAAATTAAAAATTAAGAAAATATGAAAGTCTACTACCACGAATCTCAGTAAGGGCAACATTGGAAAATTTTGAAAAAATTCAAGCAGTCAGACTTTTGTAGTATTTGCATTATCGCTCACAAGTTTTAGCACTGTCATACCTTATTTTAACATTGTCATAGCTTATTTTAGCATTATCATAACTCTTGTTAGCATTATTATGAATATTTACCATGAAAATTATAAATCAATAATCAACGACGCTGTTAGAATTTTGTTGAATTAGCAACATCATTCACTCATGTTAGCATTGTTTCATTATGATTTAACAATTTGATTTTGTTTTGTTAGCATCAAATAACTTGTAGGAACATATAAAACCCAACACTGTTGACACTGTATGATTTAGCTGTACATTTTGGTGTATTAGCATTATCGTTCACAAGTTTGAGCATTGTCATTACTCATTTTAGCATTATCATAACTTTTATTAGCATTGACATGAAAAAGTTGTTATGAATATTATAAATCAACCATGAACAACATTGTCAGAAATATGTTGAATTATCATCACCCGTTCACTCATGTTAGCATTTTTTTACTATAGTATGTATGTCACTATTAACAGTACAAAAAACTATATTATGATTAGTCTAAAATCTACTTTTTCCCAGAGTTCCTAGAATCGTGACTACATTTCTAGTTGCACTTTCTGCGGGTCCTTAAAGGATTTTTCTTGTTTTAGCGACCGTCTCTCCTTTTGGATTTAGATGACTTCCACTACCTTTAGTCTTCACAACATCAGGTGGAAGCACCTCAACTTCACATAAAAAGGTGCAAAAATCATTAAATACCTATCAATATAAGAAAAGTACACATCTATGTTATTGAAATATATTTTTTTTATCATAACTGAGCAAAATAGTAATCATAATAAAAAAAAACTACAATGCTAAATATGAATGTAAGCAATGCTAAAAATAATATTTAGCACAACTGAATAGATAATGAATATTAGCATTGTCATCAGCTAAATATTCAAAATCAATGCTAAAAAGGCAAATGACAGTGCTAAAACTTGAACTAACAATGCTAAAACTTTAGTATGGAGTTGCTAAAAATACAGAATGACACACCTAAATAATAAATAGACTAACATGTTAGTTCTAGAAGTTGCATCAAATGACACAACATCCCCAAATAGCGAAAAGTTTTTTCTTAATATAGGATCAAGTTAAAACAGACATTTCAACTGATCATTCTTGTTAATTTCGTAATCAAAGATCAAAGATTAAATAAGACACAACTAATCACGTTAATGCTAAAACTAATATTTTTTTCGATCATGCTAAAATTAGTCACAGTAATGCTAAAACTAATTACAAAAATGCTAAAACCTATAATAATAGTGCTAATACTGTGTCCATCGTGCTAATACTGTGTTAACATATAAAAATACTCATTTATTTTTACAATGCTAATAACTAGTTTCGTAGTGCAAATAATGTGTGTAGTGCTAATAATGCATGTTGTTATACTAACAATTCTGACAAAATTAAATAAACAACGTATATTGTAATAAGAAAACACAATCTGCAGAAATCAATAGACTAATACACCATCAAACAAATAGAAAAGAACTGAAAATATCTGTTGATCGTGAAAATTGAAAAGTTCAATTAATCAACTTCAAAAAAATATATTACATTACATGAACGAACATATCTTATCATTTTAATCAGAAAAAATATATATAAAATCATCAACAATATCGAACGAATCTAAAACACATCGAAGAAAAAAATCTCAGAAAAACATATAACAATTAGATTTTTACCCGATGTTTTCATCCAAGAACAACGAACAAAAAAAACTCCAGAAAAATTTATAACAATCGCATGAACAATAATTACGGAGAATTGAAATTCGATTATATGAAAAAACACAGATATCGGAAATCAAAGAAGCGAATTTGTCTACTGCGCGTTGAAATTAAAGAGACCGTTGAAGAAGTGATGAAGAGTCTGATAGAGAATGAGAGAGAGAGGAAAAAATATCCTAGTATTTTAATCACATTTACCAAATTACAAAACTACCCTAACCTCATTAAAATAATCCTTAAATTACAAAAATGTCACCTTGTGTTACTTTTGATGTACACTACATATTTTTTATGGATAGATGGTGGAGATTAGTTCCTTGTTCTCACACGGGGCTTTAGTTCTCATTTGATCCATTATATATATATATATATATATATATATATATATATATATTGTATAAATACAAACACAAACCATTGACTATAAAAAAATGCATTAAATTACAAAAGTAATTATTATCATCATTAAAAAATAAATTGTTACTAATGTCGAATTTTGTTGTTGATTGAAGTCTAGTTGCTAATTGTTTTGACTTTGTCATTTATCTACCACCAATTACAAAAAATAAAATAAAATTAATATGATAATTGAATTTTAGTAGGATTTTATTTTTTCAATTTTTTATTTTGTTTGTTAAAATTCCAAACTTGATGATAAAAAACTAATAATAATCCAAAAGAAATTTAGATTAAAATATATTTTCAAAGTTTTTAATTTTTTATTAAAAATTTGTAAATACAATTTTAATAATAATTTATATAAATAATAAAAATAATGGATGAAAAATTGAATATTAAAAATAGTCTAGCATAAAATTCCTAGAAGCAAGTAGGTATTTAGAATCTAGAAAAGTTGTACAGTATTAATTTTCTTGTTTTGAGGATCTATTACTTTCTAAAATTCTCAAAAATTGAACCAACTATAAAAATGCAAAAATAAAGAATTAGATTACTTTCCAATATTAAAATCTTTATCAACCAAACGAGACCTAAATGATTATAATATCTTTTGGCACCAATAATTCATCAATTTATAAAATGTGAATCAATTTATAAAATGTGAAAAGATTCAGATTTGATGTGATTTTAAATTCTTGTACATTATTTCATATGAAATTATAGAAGCATTATTGTGATATGAGGTATTGTGTTGATTGTCACCGCTAGGCATTAAACTTGTTCACGAGGTGTGCGCTTTTATCAATTATATTTGAAAGCACGCACGCATGGATGCACGACTTTCCTATTATCACTGTATCTATCTACTTAATTAATTCTCTACTTTATAGTGAGTGTGAGTGTGAGTGTGAGTGTGTGTAGTGTATACTTTTTTCTCTTCATTTATTTTGTGTGTATGCTCAACTGTACAACTGTCCTCACTTTCATAAATATTCAATTTATATTGTGGGCCGAAATTCTCAATGACATTTCATTTTTTTATGGGTAACGTGCATTTTATTTCTTATATATATATATATATATATATATATATGGGGAGCGGATCAAATAAGAACTCATTTTCCATGTGAGAATTGTGAACTCATCTCATTCATCCATTGCTTTGATTTAGATGGTTAAGATTTGGTCAATTTTTGGTCAAAGGTGGTGGCAAACTTGTAATATTTGAGCATAATTTTCGGAAATCATATAGACAACACTTTAAAACCGTTGTCTATTCTTATAAATCTCACTATGCTAAAATGAGAGTACTATCATGCTATTATGAACATATATACATGCTAATATGAATATATATGCATGCTAGTATGAACAGATAATGTCCTACTATTAGCGAACACTACTACTGCTATTATGAGTAAAATTTATATGTTTTATGAATATTTTTTCATGCTATTATGTGTATACTTCCATGTTATCATGAATATTTTATCATGCTATTCTGAGTTTAACATCACGCTATTATGAATGAAAAAAATATTCCTTCAGGAAAGTTTAATTATTTAACATCACTTAATTATAGCTTCCTTCTATGGTCTCTAATACATATTGAAGATGCATTATTTTACGCTTGATCCATCAAATTCTCATGCATGGAGTGAGGTGCATGCATCCACGTCAGCAACTCTTAATCCTCAGCATATTTGTAGGACGACTGTTTGTGATCTCATTCCACCAGCAATCAATGATCGTGGTCGTCCATCCAAGCGTGCAAGGATCAAGCTGCTACACCGTTAGATTAGCCTAAATATTTTTGCTTACTAGATATTTCTATTCTATGTTCCGATAATATAAATAAGAGAAGCACGCATTTTTGTAACTAACTTTTGTAATAAGACATATTAGATATTTTGAACTCAAAGAGATCGTGGTATATTTTTGTCAATTATCTTCTATTTTACAAACATGATTTCATCACAGATTCGATTTCTACATGGTATCAGAACCATGGTTTCTGGTTTTAATTGTTTTTCTACTTGAGATCTTTTGATTCATCGATTGGGAATCATTGGAATTCAACAAAATTATGCAGAAATTAGTCAGTTTTTTTAAGTTTTAAAGTTTTGTCGTTAGATATTCGATAAAATGCCTAAATAAACTATGATGTTGATGCCATTTAGTAGCATTAAGTTTATTTTGGCAACTTATGTTCGACGAAGTGTTCGAGGATATATTCATGAAGTAATGTGTTGATTCCGATATGCAAAGTAAAGAACAGTTGGTGAACTATTCTCTTTGATGTTCCAGGATCGTCTCCGAATAGTTTATATATAACAGTTTCCTTGTAGGTGAAGATCCGATTGGGATTTGTTTTGGAAGCAAGGAGCGGTGGTTTTAACTGCCTTATGGAGTAGATGTAGAGCTGATTTAGACCCTCAACAACATGGTAGGCATTTACATCAACATGGAAAGAATCACAAACCCTAATTCATCTTCCTATTTGATGAAGATTGGAGATCATGTCAACAAAAAGAGTGAAAGTATAAGAAGACCGATTCCATTAAAGATCAGTGGTTCGCTCCCATATTTGATTCTCTAAAGTTTAGTGTTTGACAGTCATTGATTTGTGATAATTGTAATAGATAGAAGTTGTTCCTTAAACTGTTCAACGTGGTAGTCTAGCATTGTGTGTTTTTTAGTGAAACACGTGAGGGATTTTTTATCCGTTTTTATATGTAATCTTGGGAGAGATTATAAGTTGAAGTCGTGGGCAGCTAGAGGGAATCTGGTGTCATGGTTGTGAGGGGATCTCACAGCTTTCGTTCATTAAAGAGTTCATGTTGTAAGAAAGGGCGGCATAAGGAGGGAGTCCTGTATGTGTAAGATCCTGAATAGTCTTCACGAAAGAGTAGTGGATGAATCTTCAAGTTTGGGTGAAGTCCCTTCAGAGTAGGTTAGTTAACTGAACTGGGTTATCAATCTCATGCGTGCTTTTACTGCTTTTATTTATCTGTTCTTGCTTCGGTTCTTGTCACTATAAAGAACACATATATGCAGTAACCTTAAACACATAAGTGCATAGATTACGTTTTTTGAATTGGCCCTAGAGCGGGTCACCAGTTACACAGGTGGATCTTGAGTTTGTTAATCCATATTTTGTGTTTTTTTGGTGAGAATGAACTCTTTGCACGAAGGATGTGTCCTAATTCTTGATGGAAACAACTATGCTTACTGGAAAGTAAGGATGAAGGCGTTTATCAAATCCATTGATAGTAAAGCTTGGAAAGTGGTGCTAAATGGGTGGAGTCATCCTACAAAAGTGGATGAATTGGGTAATATTGTTCTAAAACCTGAAGCTAGATGGACCAAATATGAGAATATGTCGGCAAACTTCAACTCATAGGCTTTAAATGCCATATTTTCTGCTGTTGATGTTAATATATTCAAATTAATCCCCACTTATGAATTTACCAATGATGCTTGGGACATCCTTCAAATAATACATGAAGGAACAGATGAAGTTTGAAAGTCCACTGCAGTTATTAACTACAAAGTTTGAGAACCTCAAGATGCAAGAGGAAGAGACATAAGTGAATTCAATTCATGCTTATGTGGCATTGCAAATGAATGTTTTGCACTTGGTGAAAAGAATTCTGATGAAAAGCACGTGAGGAAAGTGTTGAGATCTCTTCTAAAAAGATTTGCCCATAGTTACAGCAATTGAGAAAGCAAAAGATATCAGCAACATAAAGTTGGAAGAATTGATAGGATCATTGCTTACCTTTGAGATATCTCTTCCTAATGATGAAAAGCCTGAAAAAATAAATTTAGGCACTAAAGTGTATTCATCAAATATCGATCCAGAGTTGACATTCAACGACCATGATAAGGTTGTAGAATCCATGGCCTTTCTAACCAAGTATCTTGTTAAGGTTTTAATGCAAATGAGTCAGAATTTAAATGATGGTGTTCCTCACACTGTTCCTACCAATGGATTGAACAAGTATCCAAACTTTCCAAGGAAATATGAAGCTGCTGAAAGAAGATCTGGTGGAAAATACAGAAAGATTCGATATAAAAAAGGTGATGGGATTGGTCATATTTAATCTGAATGCACCAATACATTGAAAAAAATGATATCCATTCAAATACATTGGATAACGATCTTACTTATGATGGCAGTAGTGAAGAAGAGTGTTGTGCCAATAATCATAATGGGTTTGTTGCTAAGAACGGGTCTCTGAATTTTTTTACACCACATGTTCCTGCAAATGTTCCAACAAATGACTATCTTCCGACTAGTTAATGCAACGATGATGAACATTTCTCTAAAGAAATTATTGTTGAGTCCTTCAATAAATTGCATTCTAGTTGGAACATGGTGGTTCAAATAAATGAAGATCTGATTCAACAGAATGATCAACTGATTAAGGAACGTGATATAAGTTAGCAGAATGCACTTTTTACAAATCAAAGAAATTCTAGAGGGAAGTATGAGGGATATAAGAGGGGGCTTAGAAAAGAAGAAAAACAAAAACTGAAGTACAACCACTGTGGTAACAATTGGCATGAAAAAGATGATTGTTTTGAATTAGTTGTGATTCCGAATTGGTACAAAAGGCTTAAGAGTGAAAAGGGAAAGAACAAATCTCATTACATTGAGCATGAAGATGTAACGAGCATGAAGGATGATCTCCATATTCAAATAGGAGATCCACCAACAGATATGAGCAAAATTAGATAGGGAGAAGTTACTAGATGCTTTGGTAACTATTTCAAGAAATCTGGAGTGAGAGGAGGTGCACGTTCTAATGCAGCAAACATGGGTGATACAGTTACAATGATAGATGAAGATGGTGATAAGTTCATGGGACACTATGCATTTGGGTTGCTGCAAGATACTCAACAAAATGAATGGATAGTGGATTCAGGTGCAAATATACATATGTGCTGCAATGCTTCTTTGATGCAGACTATGAGAAAACTTATTGAACCTTAGAAATATTCTTGCTCGATGGATCCAACTTGTTAGCACATTATTGTGGTGAAGTAAAGCTTAATAATGATATTATGCTTAAGAATCTGTTATTTGCACCATCTTTTACTCATAATTTGATATATGTGGGATACATGACAAAGGATTCACAGGGAAAGGTGTCGTTTCTTCCCTCCCATCGTTTGATACAGAATCAAACTAATGAGCATATACTTCGTATTGAAAAAGTGAAGGGAAAACTGTATGTTTTCAAACAAATGTCCAATGAGTTAGCTTGCTACATTAAGTCCAAGAGAGGTTTATCTCTACAGCAATAACATGAGTTTTTAGGTCATCCTTTTGTAAGAACCATGAATCATATCCTTTATCTTAAACAAACATATTTAGATTCTAGCTTTTATGATTGCAAGGCTTGTGAAGTCTGTCATCATGCTAAACAACAGAGACAACATTTTCCTTTGTTGCAAAGAAGAAGTGACTGTTTGTTTGAGTTGCTGCATGCAGATTTTTGGAGACCTTATAAAGAGGACAATATAATACAAACACCATACATTCTCACATCAGTAGAGGATTATTCTCGATCTACTTGGAGCTACTTACTTCAACCTAAAAGACATGTATTCTCAGTTCTCAGAAGCTTCTTGGCTATGGTGCAGACATAGTTTAATACAAAAGTGAAAATACTCGGATCAAAAAATGGGACTTAATTTGTGAACTCATCTATACAACATTTGCTTCAAGGGCACGGAATTATTCATCAGAGGTCTTGTCCTTATACTACATAACAAAGTGGGATAGTGGAGAGAAAACATAAGCATCTGTTGCAAGTTGCCCAGTAAGTTTTGGCCATATTCTATCTTACATGTTATATGGCTCATTAATAGAGTTCCTACTGTTGTTTTTGATTGGATTTCTCTATATGAAGTATTGTTTAAAAAGGCTCCTGATCTTAGTGTGCTTCAACCTTTTGGTTGTCTAAGTTATGTTGTCAATATCTAGGGCTGTAAATGAACAGAGCCGCTCATGAGCTACTTGGAGTTTGGCTCGAAAAAAGCTCATTCGAAGTTCGTTCATTTTCTAAACGAGCCGAGCTCGAGCCTCGAATCGAGCTCGATAAAATTTTCGAGCCGAGCTCGAACATATTAGTATTCAGCTCGGCCAGCTCGCGAACATGTTCGAGCTCGAGCTTTAATCGAACATGTTCATGTTCATGAATATTATAAATAATTCAAATAGATAATTAAAATAAGCTATTTTTTTCAAACTTGAGCTCGAATATGTAAATTAAACGAGCTTTTTTTCGAGCATTCGAGCTTAGGCTCATTTAGTAAATTTTCGAGCATTTCATGAACCGAGCTCGAACCGAATTCAAACATGACAAATATTTATCGAGCCGAGCTTGAACAAGAGGAAAAAAGCTCGAATTAAGCTCGAGCCAAGCTCGAGCTTGAATATTCTTTAACGAGCCGAGCTCGTGTTGGGGTTTTTTCGAATTAAACCACCGTAGGATCTATTTTGGTTGTTCATTAATCCATGTTCATGCAAATCATATTTTATGTAACATGCATGTTTATCACGTCAAGCACAAAACCATGAAAAACGAATCTAATGAAGCGGAATACATAGATTCAGATTACTTACAATTGTCAGACGGTCTAAGGACAAGATTACAGATCTAATCTTACTGTTGAGTGTAACATAACAGGCGTCCCCTTGCCTTGTAAAATCGGTCACCACAGATATTCTACTCCAAGATTTTCTGTTGTATTCCCGGACTGTATCTAGATTCAGGGTGGGCTGAAATCTACTAGATCGGTATGGAATCTGTGGAGATAAAGAGACCACAAAAGGGGCTGATTTTGCAGTAGTTAATTTTGAACTCCCCACCCTCTTATTTATAAAGGGATGGTCGAAATTCACAGTCCCAACCCTACTGGGTTTAGGCCTCTATCTCTTTTTCTATCTCCAGTTCACTATCAGTCAATTTGGGCTACAACAGGAATCTAGAAGAATATTAAATTGGCCCACTAATTTATTTAATATCCAATATCCAATAAACTTAGGATATAATTAAATAAATTAAGTTTTACTTTTATTCCACTAAAGAAGTAAAACTGACCTACCAATTTAATACATATTTACGAATATGCTTTCTCTTTTAGTCCAGCCATTCCCCGTGTTTAAGATATAATGTTCATTAATTAATTATGTCAGTCTCTGACAGCTATAATTAATTAACATCTAAAACCTTGAGTAGTACCACACAAGCTTTACCATGTAAGGAATAAATTCCACCTGCAGGGTTTCAACATGAACTTGTGTTTCCTCAAGAGAACATCATCAACCTGGCGCATCAGGACACGGTGCTCATGCATACTACTCGAGACATCATGCATACACTGTCATTACCTAAGATATCGAGTTTATTGATCTACGAAAAGATCTTACCCATTGATAAATCAAAGTAACAAACAATGCACACATATGCTCACCAATATCACATGAGTTCAGAACCCGAACTTTGTGGATCTTTATTCTCTTACTAACTGGGTCAGAGTCAGAGAATAGTATCCTATCGTGATCCTCCTCAATACACTAACAAGTGTACTAGAATAATCAGTTAGTCAAGATAAACTAACTTGTCAGATTATTCTACGGTGTACCGATGGTGTGTTCAGGACCATCTAAGCCGTGAGCTCTTTAATACAATACAAGGTTCTAATGATATGATCTTACCGTGTGACTCCCCACACCATATCATCTACAATGTAAGTATATGGAACATTGCATAGAACAATTATAGAACATAATCTAAATGCAAATAGTGACTGCAATAACTTTCATTTCATATCATCACATCATTAGAAAAGTATACAAAGACATGTCTTCCAGTATACAAAACTAACAGCTCGAGCATCAGGGTGTTCGGCTCGATTCGGTTCGTTTACAGCCCTATCAATATCTTACCCTCCAAGTCTAAATTTGATTCTAGAAGCTGCAAATACATAATGCTCGACTATGCAGCTAAGGGTGAGCATTCAGTTTTTTCAGTTCGGTCCAAAAAATGCTAAAATCAAAGAAAATTGATTTTTTTTTAAAATAGAACCAAACTAATTTGAATTTTAGATCGGAACCGAACTGAAATGGACCAAAATACTTCGGTTCAGTTCGGTTTTGAATAGAATTTTATTTTGAATTGTCTTAATTTTTTTGCTTTAAATTTTCTCATTCGATATAATTAAATACGTACAAGTATGAACTAGTTAATCATCAAGATTCAAATTCATCAAAATAGGGTTTAGCTTGGTGGAGTGTTTTATTTTTAGAAATTTGTATTTAATTTTATTACTGATATATATATACACACACACACACACACACACACACACACACATATATATATATATAAATTCAGTTTTTTAGTCCATATCAGATATTTTCCCTCTAGACCGAATCGAAACCGTAAACCAAATTTTTGTTAGAAAATTTCCCGAACCAAGCCAAATTTTTTGAAAAGAATCGGACCGAAAAAACTGAACCAATTCGGTTCGGTTCGATTCAGTTCGATTCTCGAGTTTCAGGACTTTTTGCTCACCCCTATATGTAGCTAACCCAAAGGACTTTATTCTATACAATCTTGATGCTTCTTGAATTCTCATTTCTAGGGATGTAAAATTCTTTCCAAATTCCAAAATTCTTGTCCTATCTAGTGTTCCGAATCTTCTCATTTGCTACTTTTTTCTAGCATTGATGATTGTTTTCCTCTTATTTCTTCACCTAATTCTTCTTCTGTTCCTATCTATTCTTCAAACACCTCCATCTATATCTCATAATTCTCCTATTCCTTTGCTCTACAGAAACTAGAACCATTCATCATCCAGCTTACTTGAGGGATTATGTTTGTTCTATCAATCTACGTATTCTGCCCTCTTGTTCTACCACCTTTATTGCTCTCATATTTCCATATATATCATCTCCCTCTTCCACACCCTCTTTCAATACTTTTGTAGTCAATGTTGACACTTTGAAGGAACCCTCTTCATACAAGGAAGCTAGTTAATATGTTGAATGGATTGTTGCTATGGAATAAGAGCTCCTTGCTCTTGAATCTAACAACAACTAGGAGCTTCCCACCTTACCTCCAGGAAAGCATGACATATGTTCCAAGGGATAATAATGTTAAATTGAAGATTGGTGGATATGTGGAGTGATACAAGGCTCGATTGGTTGCAAAGGGCTATAAGCAGGAATATGCCATAGATTATCATGAAGTCTTTTCCCCAGTAATCAAGCTTGTCACTGTAATATTAATGATTGCTTTAGCAACTTCTTACTCTTGGCCACTTTACTAAATCGATGTAAATAATGCATTCTTACATGGACATTTAAGTGATGACATATACATGTTTCCTCCACAGGGTTATACAAAAGCTCAACTAAAGCAAGTTTACAAACTCCTCAAGAGTCTTTATGGGCTCAAATAGGCATCCAAGGAATGGAACATCGAATTCAGTAAGCTCTTGTTTTCCCTTGGTTTCTCACAATCTCTTGATGACAATTGTATGTTAATCAAAGGATGTGGTGATTCTTTTCTTGCACTCTTAGTGTGTGTTGATGATATGTTGATTACGGGCCTAATCTAGATTCTATTTATGCTCTCATGTCTGCCATTTTCATGCTACTTTTATTATCAAAGATTTAAGATCTACTCGTTATTTTCTTGGGGTAGAAATTGCTTGAGGTATTAATGGTACATCTCTCAGTCAGCACAAATATATATCATATTTGCTTGATTATGTTGGTCTCATGGGATGCAAGCATACCTCTACACCTCTTACCCATGGGCTTCATCTCTCCATGACTTCTTTTTCTTCTCCCATGGCCGTTCTTGATGGTTATAGACGTCTAGTAGGTAAACTTCTTTACCTTAATCTCACTAGACCGAATATTTCATATGTCGTGCAACAATTGAGCCGGTTTGTTTCCTCACCTACTACATCCCATTGGGATACAGCTCTCCATGTGCTCAAATACCTTAAAGGATATCCTTCTCTTAGGTTATTTTTTATTCTTCTACTCCTCTTTCTTTACAAGCCTAGTGTGATGATGACTGAGGTTCATGCCCGGACTTTCATCATTCCCTCACCGGCTATTGTGTGTTTTTATGTTCTTTTTTGATATCATGAAAATGTAAGAAGCAAACTACTGTATCCATGTCCACAGTAGAGGCTGAATATTGGAGCTTAAGTGTTACCGTTTGTGAGCTAATGTGGATTTTCTATTTTCTTCATGCTTTTCATATTGTTGTTTTCTTGCCTATCTCTATCCATTGTGATAAACAGGTTGCAGTCCATATTACCAAGAATCAAGTATTTCATAAATGAACGAAACACTTAGATTTAGACTGCCACTTCTCCCGTGAACAATACAAGAAAGGTTTTATCCTAAAAACTTATGTTTCTTCTTAGCTTCAGTTTGCTGACCTATTTACAAAGTCTCTTCCTAGTTCTCGATTTTGTTTTCTCTTTTCCAAGATGAGCATTACAGATCTTCATCGTGCTCATCTTGCGGGGGGGGAGGGATGAAGACGCATTATTTTATGATTGACTGATCAAATTCTTATGCATGAAGTGTATAACATGCAACTCAGCTGCATACATCCACGTCAGCAGTTCTTAATCCTCGGTGTATTTGTAGGACCACTATTTGTGATCTCATGCCGGTAGCTATCAATGATCTTGGTCGTCTATATAAGTGTGCAAGGATCGATTTGCTCCACTGTTAGATTAGCCTAGATATTTTTGCTTACCAGATGCTTCCATTCTATGTTCCGATAGTATAAATAAGAGAAGCACACAATTTGTAACTAAGTTTTGTAATAAGAGATATTAGATATTTTGAACTTAAAGAGATTGTGGTATATTTTTGCCAATTATCTTCTATTTTACAAACATGATTTCATCACATTTCGATTTCCACACATATCAAGTGTAATGATGTTATATTAGTAATGTAATATTCAATATACAGTGTAGATCGATGACAATAAAATATTACACTCCCACTACAAGAAAAATCACAAATTCTAGCGCATAGATTTTCGCTGGAATAGGTTAAATTTACGATGGAATCATTAATTCCAATAGGTATTCTAGGAAAACTCAAAACTTAAAACTTAAAATGTAGCAGAGATAATTATATTGTGATTACATATTAAAGAAAATTTATTATAAGTATTGAAAATTTATAAAATAATATTTGTGTAACAACGAATTACTAATGTTGTGATTTATAACTTAAAAATTTCATAACTCGCTATAATACATAGCTTTCAACTTTAAAAATACATTATTTATATTTGTAATATAAAACTTTAAATGATTACATATATATTAAATACACTATATGCGTGCTAAATTAAGTTAATCGAACTCTAAATTTAGAAGACTGTCATGTTATGATTATAGATTGAAAAAAAACTTATTATAAGTGTGGAACAATTATAAAAAAATATTGCATCGGTATAACACTTAATTACTTATACAATTTTATGATTTTTAACTTAAAAGTAATATGACTCACTACAATATATAATTTTTAACCTTAATATTAAATTTAATATATTAATTTTATAAACTTTAATTGATTTGTTATTTTATAAGTTCGAAAAGAACAAGATCCATTTATATAAATCTCGAGTTCATCGTACATTTTTATAATCAATTTATTTTATATATAAGAATATATTTCTCCAGTAATTAAAAATGTTAATATTCATTATCTAGTTAAAAAAATTAAAGTACATTTTAATATTTTGTTTTGTAATGTATTATTCATTTGAATTTATGACAATTTATAATATCTAATAAACATTGTACACTAAAAAAATAAAATTTTAATTTTCTAACCTACAAATAATGCTGGAATTTTATTAAAAACTAATAAATTAAATAAATTAAAATAAAAAAATATTAAACTATTATAGCGGAAAAATACTGCTGGAATCCGAGAAAAATCATAAATAAAAAATATTTAAATATTCCAGTGGAAAAATACTGCTCGAATATGGAAAAAAATAAAAATAAAACAAAAATAAAAAATATTAAAATAGCTGAAAAATGCCGCTGGAATATGAAAAAATTAAAAAAAAAACAAAATAAAAAATATTAAAATATTTCAGTGGAAAAATACCGGTGGAATATGGAGAAAAATTGAATAAAATATTAAAATATTCCAGTGGAAAAATACTGCTGGAATATGGAAAAAAAAAACAGAAATGAAAAATATTACAATAGTCAAACGGAAAAATACCAATGGAATATGGAGAAAAATTGAGAAAAAAAATATATTAAAATATTCTAGTAGAAAAATACCCTTGGTATTCGGAAAAAATTATAAATAAAACTATTAAAATATTCTATCGAAAAAATACTGTTGGAATATGGAAAACATTCAAAAAAAATAAAAAAAAAATATTTATAATATTCCAGCTTAATTTTTCGCTGGAATTTGGAAAAGTTCAAAAGAAAAAATAAATTAAAATTATTCCACCGGGTTTTTTCCGTTAGAATCAACTCAAATATACGCTGGAATTTTCAGCGGATATAAATCTGTTGGAATATCCGGTAGGAAATTCCAGCGAGCATAAATTTCCCTAAAATGTTCGATGGAAAATTCCAACAAATATTTTTCGCTGCAATCTAAAAAAATCTAGCTTATATAAAGTCCGGTGGAATAATTCCACTGGAATTTATTGATTTTCTTGTAGTCTCTCTCTCTCTCTCTCTCTCTCTCTCTCTCTCTATCAGTTTCAAAAGATTGAGATTTTACAATAAAAATTAAAAATTAAAAAATGTGACAAATATATCATCTCTCCCTATTAAGTTTTATTTTCCTAATATATATCTTAACTTTTCTGCCATTGTAAAATATAGGGTAAATTTGGGAGAAAGCGTGTTAAAAATAAAAAACATCAAATAATTTACAACAAAATTAAGAGGATAAAACAACCATCTTCCTGAAATTGAGAGAATACAAAAATATAACAAAAAATCTCAGATCATTCTAATCTTTAGGGATGCATTTGGGGATTAATTAGTGCTGTGCACAACGCCAAATAGTTGAAGCGCAAAAAAAAATCATATATATGTAACTTCTTGTGTGTCATATATATAGAGATATTACGATTAATTGATCATATATATATATTAGCTAAAATCAAATTTATATAGTGTGTGCAGATTTAACTCGACTCGACTTGACTGAGTTAAATTTTTGTCGATCAAAAAACGAAATGAAGGGTCACATGGGATTGGGTTTGGAATGTCCCAATAACTCTCCACACCGAAGTAACGGATCTTTTTCTATTTTCCCCTTTGTTCACCACAATGCATGCACATGACCACATTACTCTCTCATCAATCTCTTTCCATACACTATCATCCATCGTCTTCAACGCTTTCATAACCATTCTCATCATCTTCCTAGCTAGCTACTTGACATATCGTTTTCAAATTAAACCTGCAATCTTCATAGCCATATATAATTAGAGAAATCGACTTTGATACATATATATGTATATATGTGTTTTCATTTACGAGGGACAAATAGATGTGAACGGAAACCTAATCGGTTTTAGGATAAACCCTATCTCTAAGGGTATACATCACTCCCAATTATATAGTTTTGTGAGGAGGTATATCACATGAAATGCCTGCATAGTACTAAAAAAATAATCTTTAGAGACAAGATTATTAGCGACGATAAATGTCGTCACTAATTCTAGATTTTTAGTAATGACACGTCGTTTCTAATCACCACATGTCATCTCAAATAAAAATTTTGTGATGACAATGTTGTCATTTATAAATACTTTTGCAAATAGAGCGTCCCTAAAAGTTCGTTCCAAATAAATTAAAAATTATTTTAAGTGACAACATTATATTGTTGTCACAAAAAATGTCATTAGAAATGACATGTAATTAATTATTAGAAACGGCATATCATTACTTAAGTCTATTATTAGTGACGGACATTTGTCGTCGTTAATAATATTGTCACTAAATACTATTTTTTTGATAGTGTAGGTAAGTGTTCGTTGTATAGTATTATGTCAAAGAAAGAATATCTAAAGCAATTAAAATTATATATAAGTGGAATTTAAAACATACCAAGTGGCACCTAATAAGGCAAAAACTTTCTCAGACCGATGTTATCACCCAACTAAGTTACCCTAACATGCAAATGCTAATTTTGATTTCTTCATAGAAAAATTAACATCTAGAATAAATTATATAATGAACGTAGGAGTACTACATCGATCTCTCCGCAAAGATCATGGCATATTAAGAATTTTTTTAAAACACTTTGCTGATCATGTGTCACGATCTATGTGGTAGGGTGGTGTAGTATAGTACCTCTACACGTGTTATAGAATTTCTCTATGAAGAAATTATTCTTGACACATGAATAAATTAGGCCGTAATTTAAAAGCAATGTTTGAAAAAATTGTGTTATCATTGGCCTATATCAATAAAGTAAAATATGATACCGATAAGAAACATAATTAGTCGATCGAGTGAGAGAAAATGTGTTCTTCGTATAGATTAATATACATATATTAATTCGATACATGTGTGTGTATATATATATCGGTACTCGCAATTGCTATGCCAGATTACAAGTTTTACCATGCACATTCCTGCAACGATTACGATATATTAGGGTGGGTTTGTACAAACAATTAATTAATTAAAGCATTACATATGTTCTTAGCTCTTAGCTGTGACATGTGATTTTGCCACCTAAATAGAATGATTGGCCCTATCTATCTTTGGTGAAATTTAATGAGATGATACGACCCGGGAGGCGTATTGACTTAACGTTATTCCGAGTAAGTACAAATTAAACTCCGTAAAAAGATAAAAATATTAGATAGAAGAATAGAATAATAAGAGAGAATAATAAATAGAAAGAGATCGAGAGAGGAGAATGACAGACGATTGAGAGAGAGAGATTAATCAGAATAATTCTTATTTTCATATATCTAATAATAAATTACACATCAACTTATATATACAATTAGGTGACCGTTCCTACTAGACTGAACTATTAAAACACTAACTTTATTTCTATTTTATAAGGTAATAACATCTATTAAATAATAAACTAACATAATCTGAATAACAATAATCATCTAATATATGACTTCTATACGCATAATATTCCCAATAAAGCTCGTCAATAGAAATGTTCTCAATTATATATGTGTGTCAATGTATAAAACTTCTAATTTCTCTATAAAAAAGAATCTATTTTGCCCAATATAATAAAAATATCCAAAAAATATACATTTTATCTAAAATGTCCTACAAAAGTGATTACAAGTGGGTATCTTACACATTTCTTAGATCAACTTTACACAATGTACTTAAATTATACAAATAAACATGTGGATGTAGTACAAAAGTATACTCAATTTTTTAATTTTAAACACGATGAAATTTATAGTTGGAATTTTTATACTTGAAATCAACCAAATATACGCGTCACAATGAATTTATTATGTTCATCATGCTGAAAATTATATCTTAACCAAAATTTTGATCACGATCGGGAATCCCGATCAAGTTTTTGACACACTCTAAAAAAAGTTAAGACACATTTATAAAAATGCTGAAAAATGGACAAAATCATATGGGTTATATTGAGGGTATCACTGGAAAGTATGAATTTTTTGAATGTTTTTCTTAAGTTGGGTAAAATAGGTTTTAACTTTATAAAAGTGGGTATTTTAGATTTTTGCTATGTGCTCGCGCGTGCGCGCGGACACACAGAACGAGCAAAATTCTAAAATACCCACTTTTATAAAGACAAAATCTACTTTACCGAACTTAAGAAAAATATTAAAAAAATACCACTTTCTAGTGATACATTCAATGACTGATGAAACCCAACAAAGCATTGATGATCCAAACCCGGAGTTGCTATTAAAAGGTCCAATCACGAGATTACGAGCCAAGTAACTGCAAAGCTATTTCCAGTGTTGTGTCTGGAAGAAGGTCGAAGATGGAATCGAGCTTAACCAAGTCAAATTGATTAATTTGATCACAATTGACGATTGATGCAAGATGAGAGTCGTGTGGCATGGTTCTAGAAGGGTTCGAACTTATCGTTTGATGTAGTTTGAATTTATCCTGTCTAGTTTAGATTTTCTTTATCCTATTTTTGGTATTTAATTACTGTTTTAGATAAGTTTAAATTGGAATCCTAATTAAATTAGAAATCCTAATTCGATTCCAACATGTTTAGGGGATCGAGTTCTATGCCTATAAATATACATTCTATTTCATTGTTAAAGTAGCCAGAGCTTGAATATTTATTAATAATATCACGTTGTCTCAAAACACAAAACTTGTGTTACTTAATTTTCGAAAGTTTGAGAATTTTAAGTTTGGGAACTTCGAATCTGACATCAAGGGAGTCATTCTCATTCATCAAAGATCCGGGGTGACCTCACCATTTGGGTGTTTTCTCTAAGGTACGCGTTTCTGTCTACAAGGACCGAGTTTCATATCAAGTTCTTACATCACAATTTCTTTCAATCTATCCTATCTACTCCAACCATTCATCAAACACGTCCGTATCACCTATCTTCCAGCTACATCAATGTTTTCCAAGTAGTTAAGTCCTTAGAAGTGTCATCGAGTCATTTCCAAGTCAATTTCAAGTTTAGATCATATCATTGTTATAGAATGCGGGCTAGGCGGCCGCCTAGGCACTGTCTAGGCGCTCGGCGGCCCCTAGCCGTGCCGAAAACCATGTATGCGGCCAATTATGCGGTGTCACCGCTTAGACGGCACTCGACGGTGCTAGGTGTCGACTAATCGGCAAGTCGCCCGCCCAGGCGCTATTTAAAAAAATGCAAAAGGTAAAGACGTTAGAGGGGAATACGCGAGAGACTACCCATCCTGCTCCATCCCTCCGCCAGTGCCGATGACCACTCTCCAACCGCCGCCGTCGTTGTTGCACTACTGTTCAGAGATATTCACCTATTTTCTGGTATGGCTTATTAGTTAGGTTTAGGGCTCAAAATCTAAATAATAAATTCACTGCTGACACCTGAAAGCCTTTGCCGAAATCTAATTTCTAGTACTGCGAAGCCATTGCTGTAAATTTCTTTTTTTTTTCTTGTTCATGGTCTATGGCTGAAAAAGGGGAAGAATGGTGAAACTTCACGACTTTTGATGTATTGGTGTTTGGCGGCTTGGAGTGTATTAAATATTATTCTATTAATTGAATAATATATATATATATATATATATTGGTATACATATATTGGAGAATATCATGTGTTGTGAGTCTGTGACTGTGTTTATGTGGTACAACCGTAGAGAATAATAACTTTAAATGTGTTTGTGTATTTTCACTTTAATTAATTGTTTAAAATGTTGTGATTTATGCCTTTATAAATAAAAAAATTAAAATTAACAGGTAATGAAATAAAATAAAATTAAAATTAAAAAACGTCTAGGCCCCGCCTAGACTGTCTATGCGCTAGGCCCCCCTCGGCCGCCCAACTAGCGCCTAGCGAATTCTGCAACCTTGGATCATATACATGTCTAGTTTGAGCTAAATATACAATCGAAAATACACGAAAGTCCAGTTATGTTCATTCAAATCATCTAACATACTATTATTATTATATTTACTTTGGATTGAATCCTTCCATAGCTCTTGTTGTTAGATTCGAAGCCTTCCGCCGCAAAGTTGATTTCTGGATAAAAAATCACATCATAAATTTGGCATCTGAGCCACGTCAGCATAGATGGTCGTGGTTCAATCCAAACTAGTGGTGTCGACTATATAAGGTTCTAAGTTGATCCAAGCAAAAAAAGATCGATCAAACCCTAGTTATCTTCAAATCGTGTGTTCTTGTCTTCAATCTTGAAATTCTTGATCTTCCTTCAAGTTCTTGAAGTTTCTTTTTAGTACTTGATGTCTTCATTGTTGTTAGGAAAAACTATCAAGGAACCTCTAGATAAGGTTTTGATGAGATGTCAAAACTATTTATGAAAAACTGACCAAAATCCAAGCTGCTGATCTGAGCTGACCAATCCAGAGCATCAAAAAGGAATTCAAGTAAAGCTGAAGTCAACCAAACTAGAGTATGGCCTACCAAATGGAAAGATACGCAAACCAGTCAGAACTCAAGTTAACTAAGGACTCGAAGAGACGTACCAGTCAGAACAAACTGACAGCTTAGTCAGTTAAACTGAAAGAAAAATCATCAAGACTGAAGAAACTGATGAGAGATCCGTTTAAACTAAAGACCGGAAGTATCCAACTGATGACCAAACTTAACTTCAGTCAAACTGAAGTAAACAGACAAATCAGCTAAAGGCCAGAACTGAAGTCAGCCAGCTTGTGATCAGTCAAGCTGACAAGAAAGCTCAACAGAGAACTGCCAAACTGACAAGCTAGTCAAAAGCTTGTGATCAGTCAAAGCTGACAAGAAAGCTCAAGAAAGAACAATAGAACTGACAAAACCATTCAACAACTTGAGATCAGTCAAACAGGAGTAAGAAGCTCAAAACTGCCAACTGGAGTAATAACCAAACTGAGCTGACAAGCTCAAAACTGCCAACTGGAGTAATAACCAAACTGAGCTGACAAGCTTAAAACTGCCAACTGGAGTAATAGCCAAACTAAGCTGACAAGCTCGGAACTGCCAACTGGAGTAAGAACCGAACTGAGCAGACAAGTTCAGAACTGCCAACTGGAACTCAAATTTGCTAAAACTGGAGTTCAGAACAGCCAGCCAGAGAGTCCTGGAGTTATTGCTCAAAGTGAAGATCTTGGAATAAATGCTTCAACTGAGATCTTGGAATTAAATATCCAATAGATGGATTGGCAAAACAACGGCTACTGCAATCAAAATCAATTGGCAAAGCAACGGCTACTTCAACCAAAAGCTCCAGCGATCATAAAGACCATCTGTCATTGATAAGCCATCAGAGCTACCGATCAATGGAACTCAACGGTCATAAAATCATTCCTCTATAAAAGACGAGTGAAGAAAAGTTTTCAAGTGACTCTAGACTTTCGACGATACTTTTGAATTTTAGACTTATAGCAATACTCATCCAAGCAGAGCTTTCTTTGTCCCTCCCTTACAGCTCAAGTTCATCATTTGTTAAACTGCGACAGTTCAACTGAGAAGAACAAACCACAAAATTAAAGAATTCAGCTAGCTGTCGATAATCCAGCCAGCGCAATCTTCTCAGTTTCAGCAATACATCGATCAACTATCCAGCTCAATTGAAGGAGCACATCAGTTGATACCCCCTTGTTCAAGACTAACCTCTTGAAGATCGAAAGAGATCTAAAACCTTGTAAAGACGTCAATAGCACCTACCTTCCTAGCGAGCAGTTAGGGACTTCAAGTGTGAGCCGTCGATCCACTGAGGTAGCGAGCAGTTACCAGGTTCAGCCAACTGTCCTTCATTGTGTAATTTGTAAAGAAACTCAAGTTATATAGTGAAGTTTCCCTTCTGCGGAAGGAAGAGAGGACGTAGGAGTTTGAGACTTCGAACCTCTATAAATCATCTGTGTGTTGTACTATTTTGATTACTTGTATATCTTTGAAACTGTACACAAGCTGACACAATCTGCACTCAAGCTGTCATAAGTACTCAACCAAACTGTGCATAGATAAGTTACTAAGCAAGTCAAGGGCCCTTATCATTCCGCAATTAAAGTAAAAGTTTTTAATCAGTTTATTCACCCCCCCTCTAAACTGATATCGACTCGTCTGGGACCAACAAGTGGTATCAGAGCGGTTGATTCTAAGGATCAGCCATTTCTGTAGATCAACTGAATCAAATCTACTTATCTGTGCTAACATTTCAAGCTATGGGAAACCAAGCTACCTTTGTTTTTAGTTGAGAATTATGATAATTGGAGCAGGAGAATGAAGGCGCATCTCTGCTCGATCCATGAGAACATGTGGGAAGTTATTGAAGATCGTCCAATCATTATTATGATGGACAATTATGCCCACATAGTTGATATCAATCAACCAGCCAGGATCCCAAAGCCAACTAATCTTCTCACCAGTGAAGAGAAGAAGTTGAAGAATCTAGAGTTTGTGGCTCAAGCTGCACTATTTCAAACTCTAGATGAAGACAGAATGAAGGACACAAAGAATTGTATAACTACCAAGGAGATATGGGACTTACTAGCAGATCTATGCCAAGAGTCCGATGCCATCAAAAGAAACAAGCTCCAACTGGTAGTTGACAGATACAAGTCCTTCAAAATGCAGCCAGAAGAGTCCATCTCAAGCCTTGAAACCAGATTTCTAGGCATCATCAGTGAGATGACCAGTCTGGGAAGAAGGTATCCCAATTCTGAGATGAACTCCAAAGTTTTGGATAATCTCATCGAAGAATGAGACATGAAAGTGATAGTGATGAGTCCATTTATTTCACATTTTTCTGGGCATTTTAGTCGCTCTAAATGTCCTTTTTAGTGTCTTTATGTCAGAAAAGAACCAGGAAAGTGGTTTGGGCATTCTGAGAGTCGAATATGGCGAAAGAGGCGTTTTGGCCTTCAAATAAACTGCAATGGATGAGATGGGCATATCAGATAAAAATCAGTCTGAGCAGAAGATGTCATGCCCACAGTACTCGCGCAGATTCAGAGAAGGCAGTGAAGAGGGCATTCCCGGAAAAAGTGGGATTCTGTTGAAAGAAGATAAAATTTGGCGCTGGAGCTTTATCAGAATTGGAATCTGAATAGAAGAAGAAAAGTTTGTTCGTAGATGGACTCTTGGGCAACAATTTGGAAGATAAGGATGAGATTCATTAAATATCGGGATTCATCCAACAGATAAGGAAGTTTCCTTATCCAGTCAGAGTCCAGTGGGCATAGGAGATCCAGCAGATAAGGAAGTTTCCTTATCCAGTCAGAGTCCAGCGGGGCACAGCAATCCGGCAGATATGGAAGTTTCCCCTTTTTGGGGGATTTTTATTTGATCTTTTGTACTCTTTTAAATACGAGTTTGATAGTTAGAAAAGGAGAACTTGGTACCCTATTATTTTCTGCACTTTTATTTTCTCAATTAGGTTAGGTCAGATGTTGCTTCGGCAGTAAGACAACCTGGGGCCTTATGCCCACAGGGATTATGATTTATATTTAATGTTGTTTACGTTCAGCGTTGGAGTTGGACGAGTTTTCATTCAATTTCAGTAAGTTTTTATTGTTTATCATGTCTTTATTTTATATCTTTATAATTCCATCTAGCATGAGTAGCTAGATTTATATTCCTGGTTGAACAAAGATGAAGATTTAACACACACTTAAAACTGGTGAGGTCGTGTGGGCATTTTACTGTACGAATGAGTTTCTGCCAGGTTTTGTTCTAATGCTAGAAAAAAGCGTGTTTAATATGACTAATGTGGCTGATCACTCTTTAGTCGTAATCGGCATTCTAGGGCTAAAAGAATTAATGAATCGTGACTGTGTGTTAATTCGATAGTAGCTGGGAACTTGGTGGGTTGTTGTGGGCACACGAGGAATCAGTAAACACAACAAACTTGGGTTCGTCTAGAGGCACAATGCTTCATATCATTTACATCTCTAAGGGGAACCGGGAGGTGGGTGGTATGTTAGGGATTTAATTGAAGAGGAATCACTTTTAAATCTAAACCGAAAGGATGAATGAGGAGATGCAGTGAGGAATCCGATCTCCATAACTGGGTGATTCGGTCATACAGGAAAATCAGTGTGCCCATGATCGAGTGAGTGTGAGTTAAATTGGAATCTAGTTCAATCCCGGAACCTTTTGTTATTTGATATTCTTTTTAGTTTATTTTTGCAGATTTACTTTCAATACAGTGACAACACAAAACCCCCCTTTTTGATTGGTGACTCGAAAGTGGAATCACATCAGCTCTCTGTGGGATCGACCCTTACTCATAGCTAGCTACGCTCGCTGTGGGCACAGGAACAATACAAATTCATTTTGAGCGCGAAATGACCGCGCGTCAGATAGCTACAAAAGAATCAAGAAATCTAAATAGCATCACTCCCAGAGAATTGTTTGGCTCTCTCAAAGCTCATGAATACAGCCTAAACCGGAAGAAGGAAGCATCAACATTGTCAGCTCACGATGCAGCCTTCTATGGTGAAAGGAACCAGTTTAGAGATACTCGAGGAAGAAACAACTTCCAGCCCAGGAGCTTACCAGCCAGAGAGAATCAAGGTGGATCTTCATCCGAATGAAAAAGAGAAACAACCGAAAAGAAGGAAAACTTGACTGAAGACATCAATGATCAAATTCAGTCAGTTACCAGGTTGTTAGAAAAGCTGAAGAAAGTCAGGGACAAACAATCAGTTCCACCTCAAAGTGATGAAGTCCCAAAAGATGAGAGAACTCATCAACCAGCTGAACCATTCAGGGGTGGCAATCGAAATCTAGGAGAATGTTTTCACTGCCACAAACAAGGACATTACAGATATGAATGTCCAGAACTCTCTAAAGACAAGAAAGCCAAAGTGAGGAGAAGCTTCTTCAAAAGGAAAGTAATGGTTCAAAACTACGAGAATGTCGTGCTAGACGATTCAGACTATCCATCTAGAATTGATTCTGACGGCTACAGCTCAGATGATGAAACGCTATTTTGCCTCATGGCTGACAATGATGAAGAGGTTAGTACAACTGATTCTCAAACCTCCTTCTATCATATTAATGAAGCAACTGTCTTTAGCAATGAACTTGATATGAAACTTATGATGCTAGAAGATCAATTCGCTTCAATTTCCTGCTTGCATGTTGAACTGAAAGATGAAAATGATGAACTGGGAAATAGAGTTAGAAAACTGAGCATTGATCATGAAAGAATGAATTATCTTGAGTCTCAGTTTGTGGAATTTGAAAAGTTGAAACTAAGAACTGTTGATCTAGAAGCTGAGAATAAAAAACTCAAGCAAGAGATCCATGAGAGAGAAAAAGTAACTCTGAAGTTCAAAAAGGAATCTCAAACTCTAGATGAGATATTAAATCATTAGAGAACTGGAACCAGCAGCACAGGGCTAGGATATAGCAAGTTCACTGTCTTAGAAAAAAGAAAGGCAATTGCTCAACCTAGTGATAAAGGAATCCTAGAAGGATTCACCAGGCCAACTCATGATCAGCTAGCTGAGCCAACTAAGGGCAAAGGAATATTGAGAAATCCTCAAACTCAGCCCAGACAATTCACTCAGTTCTCCCAACCAAAAACACCAATTCAACTGAAGCCAAAATTCCAGCCAAGACCATCAGTTCACTCAAACCAATCCATTCATTCAAAGCCTTTAGTTCAACAGAGACCACCAGCTCAGCACAGAATGCCTTCAAGGCAAACTGATTGATCAGCTCACTTTAGAAAGAAAAACCAATTTGGATCTCAAGCCTATCCTGCCAAGAAGTTCAATCACAACACCTATAGGAGAGATCAAAAAAACTCATTTCAACCCTATCATCACTATAACGAATACTTGGATTCTAGAAATGAACCAAGAACTGATCCAAAATGGTTCAATCCAGCAAACTAAAAACACACAAGGCATTGGCCTGATCGAAAGGCTCGAAGGTCTCGAGATAACAACATCTTAGTTGAATTGTTTTATCCTACTAACTATCAGCGCAGGTACCATTCAACTGATTCAACTCAAAATAGAAGAGTTGAAAGAAAATCTAAACTGATCAAGCGATCCAAATCAGTTGGATCTCTAAATGATAAAAAGCCAAAAGTTTAGCAAGTTTGGATTCCAAAGAGCTTGATGTATCAACAAGGACCCGATATTAAACGGGTCCCTAAATGCTAATCCTTATTTCTGCAGGATAAGAGCATCCTATCTATGAAGAAAACCAAACATATCTGGTATCTAGATAGCGGGTGCTCCAAGCACATGACCGGAGACAGAGAAGATCTCGACGGTTATGAAGAAGTCAAAGGTCCACTTGTCACATTTGGAGACAACTCCAAAAGCCAAACCATTGGAGAAGGGTTCGTGGTCAAGGAAAAAGTTATAGTAAATTGAGTCTCTCATGTGGATGGACTAAAACACAAACTGCTCAGCATCAGCCAGCTGTGCGACAATGGCTACTCAGTTCACTTCACCAAAAATTCCTGCAACATAAGAGACAAGTCAATTGGAGTAATTCTTCTCATTGGTATAAGGAGAGGCAACATGTATATTGTTGACTGGTCAACCGGCTACTCAGAAGCTTGCTTTCTTTTAAAAGGATCAACTGAAGCAAGTTGGCTATGGCATCGACGATTGAACCACCTCAACTTCAAAACAATCAACTATCTAGCCAAGAAAGAGCTAGTTGAGGGGCTTTCCAAGGAGATTTATAAGAAAACATGTGTGTGTAGACCATGTCAAAAAGGGAAGCAAGTGAAGTCATCTTTCAAGAATAGGAGTCATCCACCAGGAACAATTGATTGCCTCCAACTGCTACATATGGATTTGTTTGGTCCAGTCAGACCACAGACCCCAAAAGGCAAAAGATTCACTCTTGTAGTAGTTGATGATTTCTCGAGATATACGTGGGTGGAATTCTTAATGAGCAAAGATGAAACTTACGACAAGCTAACGGCGTTGATCAGAAGGCTACAAACTGAAAAAGAGAGATCAGTTCAAAGGATCCGCTCCGACAATGGAACTGAATTTGTGAATCAACAAATGATTAGTTTTCTTAGCCAACTTGGAATCACTCATGAACACTTAGCTGCAAGAACTCCACAACAAAATGGTGTAGCTGAATGGCGAAACCGGATGCTTAAAGAAGCAGCTCGAGCAATGATAGCTGATGACAACATAGCTGAAGGTTATTGGGCTGAAGCAGTCAACACAGCATGCCACACTCAAAATCGAAGTGCCATTGTCACCGCACATGACAAAACACCCTATGAACTGCATAAGGGTCGTAAGCCTTTCATCTCATACTTTAAAGTATTTAGCTGTAAATGTTATATTCACAACAATGGCAAGACTCAACTGAAAGCTTTTATTGCTAAAGCTGATGAAGGAATATTCCTTGGGTATAATTCGCTTCACACACAAGCTTACAGAGTGTTCAATAAACGAACTCTTATTGTGGAAATAACATGTCATTTTGTATTTGATGAATTTGCTAATGAGTACAGGAACAAAGAAATAATAGACACATCAGTTCAAGTACTACCTAGTGAAACTGAGAACTTGCAAGACTATGTGGATCACATTGTTCCAGAGCGGCTTGAAGTTTCACTAGAAGAAGGCAATGAAATTGGTACTAAACCAGTTGCGAACAATATGATCAATAAAGACACAAATCGTACTAAGACCATAAACTCCACAACTGAAACCGGGGGAAGAACTGATGAAGATGCCAAACCAACTGATGAAAGGGTGACTGATGACGTCACCACAGTAGAACCAGCTGAAGCTATCTTGCCCAAATGGCTCCGAAGCCATCCAACTGACAAGATAGTTGGTGATCCAAGAAGTCGAGTCCAAACCAGAAGTTCAACTGAGCATGCATTATTCACATGCTTCATATCTCAAATGGAACCATCAAACATCAAAGAAGCTTTAGAAGATTCAGACTGGATCATAGCCATGCAAGAAGAACTGAATCAATTCATGAGAAATGACATATGGTTTCTTGTCGATAGACCAAAAACCCAGAAGGTCATTGGTACAAAATGGGTTTTTCATAACAAGCTGGATGAACAAGGTGTGATCACAAGGAACAAGGCAAGACTGGTAGCCAAAGGATACTCACAAAGTGAAGGGATCGACTTTGATGAGACATTCACACCAGTTGCAAGATTGGAAGCCATCAGACTGTTCCTAGCCTATGCAGCTCACTTCAACTTCACAGTCTACCAAATGGATGTCAAGAGTGCGTTTCTTCAAGGAATGCTCAAAGAGGATGTATATGTCGAGCAACCGCCAGGCTTCAAAATTGGTGATCAAGTCTTCAAACTGAAGAAAGCCCTTTACGGACTGAAACAAGCTCCTAGAGCATGGTATGAAACTCTCCCAAACTTCTTACTGAAGAATGGGTTTAAAAAGAGAGTCATTGATCGAACTCTATTCTTAATAGAACGATCAACTGAGATCTTAATGGTTCAAATTTATGTGGATGGCATAATTTTTTGATCAAAAGGCAAAGATCTATGCACACGATTCGCTCAATTGATGCAAAGCGAATTCGAGATGAGCATGATGGAAGAAATGATATTCTTCCTAGGACTGCAAGTGAAGCAACTGAAAGATAAGATCTTTATCAGCCAGGCTAAGTACACTAAGGAGCTAGTCAAGAAGTTTGGAACTGATAAAGGAAAAACTCTCACGATTCCTATGAATACATCAATTCAGCTAACTCTTGATAAAGAAGGAGAATCAGTTAGCCAAACATATTACAGAGGAATCATTGGGTCGCTACTTTACCTAACAGCTAGCCGACCAGACATCTCCTATTCAGTCGGTCTATGCGCACGGTTCCAAGCCAATCTAAAGAAAATCCATCTTGAAGCAGCAAAGAGGATTATCAAATATCTCAAAGGAACCATAAATCTTGGACTATGGTATCCCAGAGATGACAGTTTAAGTCTAATTGGTTATTCAGATTCAGACTTTGGTGGATGCAAAATCGACAGAAAACGCACCAGTGGAACATGTCAGTTTCTTGGAAGCAAACTGATATTCTGGTTTAGCAAGAAGCAGCACTCAGTTGCCACTTTAACAACTGAAGCAGAATATGTAGCTGCGGGAAGTTGTTGTGCTCAGATACTCTAGATGAAGCAACAGTTGAAAGACTATAAAGTCAAAACTAAAGAAGTACCTATATTCTGTGACAACAATAGTGTAATTACAATATCTCAGAATCCAGTTCTGCATTCAAGAACTAAGCACATTGACATAAGACATCACTTCATCAGAGATCACATCGAGAAGAAGGACATATGCATCAAATATGTCAACACTGAGAAGCAGATAGCTGACATCTTCACCAACCCATTTCCTGAGGCAAGTTTTATGGAGCTATGCATACAACTAGGGCTACTTGAGCTAGCATCAAAGGATGAAGATGGTCAACTGGAAGAAAAAGGCCAAGAAACCATTCCAGCTGAAGAGAGGAACTGAACCGAAAGGCTTCAACTCATCATAATGAGTAGTTCATAACTGAAAAGGTCGTTAAACTGATCAGTTGGACACATAAGCTATCAGTTTAAAATGAAGCGAGAAGCTTTGCAAAGAGAGTAAACTGAAGCTGATCAGCCTACCCCATCAGCTCAACTGAATCATCAGTTCATTTGATAAAACTGAGGCAAGGAGCAAGGCAGAGTTGGTCAAATGGTCTTAACTGATGATCCAGTAAGTCAAGCAGAACGTACCAGCAGCAATACATTTAAACTGATTAAGACGTCAAGGGAACTGGAATCAACTCAACAAGAGACATCAGTTCAAGAACCAGCCGAAGGAAAGCAGCAAAACTGATGAACAACTGAAATGAGAAATAGCTGAATTAAAGTTCCAGCAGTCAAGGCCAGTAAGGAACTGATGAGGAAACATCTCAGTTGGAGCTGATCAACATGGAGTCATCAACTACAGTCGAAGCCAACTGATGACGTAATCAGTTTTAAGCCAAGAAGAAACCGCTAGAGAGAAAAGATAAGTTCAAAACATCAATAATGGAAATGGTAAAAACACGTGTCACTCAAATTTTACCGTTGAACTCTCTCTCTCTCTCCCCTCATTTATCCCCAACGGATAGAATCGAAAGGCCAATCGACGGGTCGATTGAATTAATCTGACCGTTGAACTTGGGCATAGGAATCGACACAACTGTTGGATGAACTCCATCTCCTCCTATAAAAAGGATGGCTGAATTCTAATTTCACTTTTATTGATCTAAAACTCAGTAAAGAATTAAAGCCTTTCTCTCTCTTCGTTCTCTCAAACTGTTCTGCAAAAATAGTTACGAAAGTTAAAAGATCCAGTTCCAAATACAATCAAAACCAATTTATTCTTTTCTCCAAATCATTCGTCAAACCTCACTAAAAAATCCATGGCTGAAAGGAGTGCACCAACTGTTCGATGAAAGTTCAACTTCATAAGAACTGGTGAATCCTCTATAACATTCCAAGTGAATCTATACAGAGATAAGTTCCTAGATCAAATCGCATATAGATTGAAGAGATTCACATAAGTCTATCCAACGAAGATCTACCCTGAACCAATGGTTGAGTTTTATTTGAACTCAAAAGGTTATGATGACAGAATCATGACAGAAGTTCGTAGAGTTGAACTAGTGATCACTCCAGAACTGCTCGGAAGGATATTTCAACTGCCCACCAATGGTATAAGATTACAAGATGTGGAAGTTGACCAAGAACAAGTTTACCATCTCTGGAAGCGAGCGAACTGCGAAGATCCCTACAAAAGCAGTACACTTATGTCATGCTTTCAGGAAGAATACAAAATTTTAGCAGCAGTTGCAGCCAGGATGATTGTTGGCACAACAGAGAGTCACTCAGAGATGTCAGAGCACAAGTACAAAGCCTGTGCAGCAATCACCACAAACGTCAAAGTCAACTGGGCTCAGTACTTCTTTGAACAAATCAAGAAGTATGTAGACATTGTTGAAACACATTAGAAAGAAACTGAGTTCCATCAGAAAATGTGCTATGTCTGCAGAATAAGCAGCATCCTGGAAGGCACTCTCGAATTCATGGAAGAATAAACTAACACGCTGATAATAGAGAAGCTGGATTTTATACCCTCAACTGGCAGAAGACAACCGGCCTCAAAATCTATAAGCATCAAGAGCAGTCAGCAAACTGATGCTCCTTCAAAGAAAGCAGAGGAATCTGCTAAAAGAAAAGACAAAAATATTGTCAAAGAGGTACAGCGAGAGGACTCCGACTCTGAAGACAATGTTCTAATAAGCTAAATGTTGGGACCCACAATCAGAGCCCAACCGTTACGACAAGTTCGATGTGGATCAACGGTGATTCACCTGAAGAAGGACCCTCTACCAGACCAGTTCAAGTCAAGGAAGGAACTGGCAGAGCAAAGAAGAAGCCCGCAGCATCTCAACCAAAAGGGAAGAAGAAGCAATCAGGACCTCCACCCCCTCCAAAACTACCTCCTTCCAACATCAAGGTGTTTGATATGGCACCAGTTAAGGAGATGACATTGTGCCTCTCAAGGGAGTCCCACCACGAGGCACAGGAGCTGACTACTTCAGAACTGCGTGTCCCCCGATGGTAGAAACTGAAGAGAACATAAGAGCTCTATCAAGAGCTGAAGTCATCAAAAGCTGGGCCGATGAACAAGTGACCAAGTTCATTGCTGAAAACTTTGTTGACGATGTGATTGACACGGTTGCTCTGTATAAATCTTTCCAAGGTACGTATACTGGTACCTATGGAGACATTGCTTCAATTCTGAAGCCCACTTTCTCCTAACCACCCTTCATGGGATGAGTTTCTGGAGAAGAGAAGAGAGATGGAGTATGCAATGGGCTGGACAGGAGACTCCTGAACAAAATCCAGTTATCACACTGAAGAGAATACTTGCCATTCGAAGGAACCACCCTCATCCAGAACAACAAACATTGTTGGAAGTGATGAACGATCTACTCAACTGGGCCAACATCCGACTGCCACCTCTACAAACTGAGGCTGAACAACAACATTGGAGAAATCCTCAAGTTCAACAGCATTGGTTGCTTAGGGAACTGCTCATCCTCAGACAACAACAGCATCAGCAGGGACATAATCTATTTCACAGAGAAGCCCAAAGCAGTCAACAAGGAGCTGAAACTGCGGAAGTTTACAGCTCAAGGCAAACCGTCATAGCATCTGTTGCTTGGCAGTTAACTTTTGAAGAATCCTCTCGACCAGATGACATCATCATCAATCTCCTTGATGATTCTCCAGAGGTGCAAGCAGTTGATGAGCGAACTGCCAGTGATCTGGAGTTCGAATAAATGCTCAAATCTCCTATTCCACCTGTTTTTCCTAGTGATGAAGAGTCAGAGAAGTCAGCTGAAAAGGCTCGATTGTCTGAAGAGCCAACTGAACCCCAAACTGCTCATCCCCAAGAGTCAACTCCAGGGACAGCTGAGTCTGATCAGCCAGCTGAACAAACAGCTCAAGTCAATGATCAACCTGTCTATCAAGGTACACTAGCAATAACGGTGTACTTTGATCCAATTCAAAGAGCTCTTCAATTTGCTGCTCAAGTTACTGTACCGGAGATTTCACCAGAGTCAAGTTATGATGAGACCATCATCATGGAGACAGACGAGCTAACCCACACAGTTCCTTGTGAAGAACTGATTGGAACTGAAGCAGGCGAAGAAGCTGACTCAAGAACAGTTTAGTTCAATGCTCAACCAAGCAGTTCGACAGTTCAGCTCCCAGCTTACTATGAAGAACTGATCCACAGTCTGCAGCAATAGGTTAAACTACACATGGAGCAAATCCAGTGGTTGCAAGCTCATCCAAGACTCCATTCAGCTGAAACTGAGTCATCAAGCAGTGATGAGGATGAGGAAGGTGACGTCACAGAACCGCTTGCCAAGAGAAGGAAAACTGATCACAAGAAGGACTAGTGGTTGATCAAGTTCAAACTGATTAGAAAGCCCTTAGTTTACTTCTTGTAATTCATTTTGTCATTATTTATTTTTTATATATAAAAGGTTACCTTTTTGTTTTCAAATAAATGTCGAACTTCGCATTTATTTTTGAATATTTTGACCGTTGCAAAACAATGACACGTCTCAAAGTCATTAAATGCCAACGACCAAAAAAGGCCAGGGGCTAGTATCATTCCAACCATTAGATCTATGAGCCTGCCCAAACACTCATAAAAATCCCTCTCTTTCAAGCCTCTTAGAAATACTCCTCCTTCGCTCTCAAAAATTCTCTCTCTCTCTCTCAAAGCTCTTGTAATCCCTCAAAATCTCAGCAAATCCCAAAGATGGCCGAATTATCCAGATCTCTAAATTCTTTCAAAGAGCAACTTATGAGAGACAAATTCGTTGATAGGAAGAAATTTCAATTAATTCTAAATGAATCAAACAATCCAACCCTTCTGTCAAATATTCACAAGACAGGAATTCTTCACTACCTGGAAACACTACCAAAGTTCTTTAGACAAAATTTGGTGAGTGAATTTTTGCTTCAAGCAAAATTGTCTGCAGATGGAAAGACAGTATCATCAGTGATTCAAGGACGGCTACTTCAAATCACTGAGAGAACAATTGCAGAAGTGTTCGAGCTTCCACAAGAAGGTTCATTAGTTCAAGAACTAAAGGAATCTGCAAAGTCATATTGGAGAGAATGGAAAGCTTCAACCTGCAACAAGCAATTCAGTTTTACGACAGCTAAAACTGATCTGAAGCCCGAGTATGGCGTTCTACTTGATATAACGAACAAGATGATGTTCGGGGCAATTGGAAGTCTGAGTTAACTCACCCAAGAGAGATACAAGGTTATGATTCACCTTGCTGAACGACGACAAACAAACTGGGCAGAATTTGTCTTCCAACAATTCAAGCATCAAGTCATCAAAGCCGTTGACTCAAAGAAATCTGGCAAATTTGAGTCCAAGGTAGGACTTGTTCTAAGAATGAGCAAGATGATTGAAGACCTGCTTAACCTTCCAAATGATAAATCACTACCAGTCCTCAACTCTAACTAGATTCTTAAGAAGGAAACTGCTCATCTTCAGTTACTAAGAAAGAAACGAAGAGCCAAGGCCAAGACAAGCAACAACACCTCGATCAATTCAACTGCCAATGTCGTTTATTCTCCAAAATCAAAGAACGGATCGCCAGTTGACTTCCAGGTTTGCTCTAATCCAGATGAGCTTATTCCATTCATCGGAATCCCTCATCCAAACTATGGAGCGGACTACTTCAGAAGCACATGCCCTCCTCTCCAGCTAACTGAAGAAAATATTCGCACTTTCTATAGTGGTGAATATGCAGTCAAAAGTGCACAAAAGGAAGTGACTAATCTCCTTCTCACACACTTTGCTTTTGTTGCACAACGTGACCAAGAGTTGTTCAAACAACTTCGCCGACATTTATATTGGTATAACTGGAGACATTCTATGTCCATCCAATCTAACTTTTTACTAACTGTCTTTCATGGTATGAGCTACTGGCAACGTGAAGAAACATGGAGCATTAAATGGATAGGATCGTCAAATCCATTCCCTCCAACCATTGTGCAAGTCCAGCACATCATGAATCACCGGCTTGTCAACAAAATTCCAGCAACCGCCTTGTTAGCTGACTTCAAAACTAGCATTATGCCTCAAGGAGCTGTGGTTGCAAATTAATCAGTCAACTGTCCAACTGGCTCGCTTTGCTGAAAACTGAACTTTGATAATTTATCAAGTCAGTCAGCTGATCCATCACGACGAACTCCAACTGCCACAGAGAGAATAGAACCACACCTATCACATACTGAAGTCGTGGCTCCTCAAAAGAATCCAAGGCATGATGAGAGCGACAGTGATGATGAGGATACTGCCACATCACCAAGTCTCCTATCCAAGAGCTATGTCACTCCCCTACTCACATCCAGCTCAAAAGGCGTGCAATTGATTATGAAAAATGATCAGTTCAGACCATCGCCAAAAGGATCTTCACACTCCCTCAATCAAAGGATGAAAAACTCATCAGTTGCCATTCAGCAGTTTCACCAAGCCCGGAAGACAGCAAGACCCGAACTACCAAAGAACAGAACTGGATCTGTATCAACGACAAAGTGATCAAACTGCTCGAAAGGAAGCGGTGGAACTAGTCCAGCTCGGCCCTTCAAAAAGAGGAAACTGACTCAAGAAAGTCAAGCAGCTGACCAAACGAACTAATCAGTTCAGTTCAGTTAGGGCTTCAGTCAGCTCATCAGCGACGACTGGAAACATGACGAAACTGATCATACAACCGCTGAATCATCAAGCCAATCAGTTGGACTGTATCCCAACTGACTCCGGATAAGTTTTTCTTAATCCTTATGATTATCATAACTTAATTGTTACCATTGTGATTAAAAAATTCCTTATATTATATTCAACGGCTACAATTTGAAAATAGAGTTCTCTCTTACAAGTTGCCATTAATATCTCTGCATTGATATTAAATCAACTCTTCAAAGAAGAAAAGGGAAATATATTTTTCTAATGAGATATAAATAGCAAAATCTGCAGAAAATATTTTGCTATTTATGGTAACTATCCCATTTTTAAAATAACTCCATCTCAGCCACATGATTATAAAGTTGTTTCATGATCGAACGGCTAGGAAGCATGCATCATTAATTCAGCTAATCATCCATCAAATTGAATAGTTGATTAGCTAAGAGAAGCAATCGAGTGTCCTCGATCAATGCATGCAAATCTGAATATATGTATATATATATATGCAAGGAGATGAAGGCTCCGATCATCTACAAACTCTGTCTCATCCTTGCTTTGATCACCTGCAAACTCTCTTTTTCAACACACTTCCATATCTAACCACACCATCTCTTGGCAGAACTGAAGCCTTCATTTCAGATGGTAGATGTCAAATCACTCATAAACAAGCTGAAGAAAGATAAGACTCTTAATCTAGAGCTTCTTAACGCACGTCTTGGCCCAGACAACTTCCAAAGAATCATTCGGCCATTGGAGAAAACTGGGTTGTTGCCATTCTTGAAAATCATGTCCGTCAAGAATATATCTACCCATGTTGCGGAGTTCTACCACAACACGATCATCTCCAGCAACAACATCATCTCCACCGTTCAGAATAGAGTTATTACGGTGACAAAAGACATTATGATGTCTACACTTCTCCTCCCCAGCGAAGGCCCAGACGTGATGGATCTGGAACTACCATGCAAATACGCACTGTGGGATCTTTGGAAACATCCTCACGTACACCATTACGACTGCTCACACAAGCTGAAGGACAGCCTGCCCAGTGAGATCATCTAACTCCTGGATATCACCGGTCATATCCTGCATGGGAACTTTGAGACGGTCCAATTCTCGGAACTCAAAGCCCATCTAATGGCCGCTCTATACTTCGGTTGTAAAGCCGACTGGGCCTCTTTCATTCTTGCTCAACTATAAGCAAATGTCGAGCGAGCAGAATATGATCCATCAACTGGCTCGTTCCAAGAGAATGTTGGGTTTATGGGTCGCATAAGCCACATCGTTCTAAGCCAGTTTGATGAGATCATTCCAACCGGTGAACCGATCGGACAAAGGGACATGCTCCCGACCATCTACTGTCATCCGATCCCGAAGAGATCACGCTAACTAGGAACTCCCGACTCAAGTCGTGGAAAGCAACCGTTGGTAGCCCATGCCAGCTTCTCAGAAAAAAGACAGCTGATGATTGAGAATGAGCCCTTCTGTAGACTGAGTGATCAGTCTACAATACCAGCCAGCTCACAACCTCTCAGCTTAGTCCATCGCGATTCAGTACCACATCTGGCAATTTCAACTCGATGAGGCCACAATGTTCCACCTCATCCGCACTTGTGGATCCCTCTTTTGGATCAACGAAGAAAAATGGAGTAGACATTGGATAAACCATCCACTCTGCTCACCGCCAACTCTCTCGGAGATAATGGACTTGATGATCAAACGAATCCAGCTCAGTGTACCAGCCGACGCTCCTCTTTCCGACAGCGAGCCAGCCAATCCAAACTAGTGGTGTCGACTATATAAGGTTCTAAGTTGATCCAAGCAAAAAAAAGATCGATCAAACCTTAGTTATCTTCAAATCGTGTGTTCTTGTCTTCAATCTTGAAATTCTTGATCTTCCTTCAAGTTCTTGAAGTTTATTTTTAGTACTTGGTGTCTTCATTGTTGTTAGGAAAAACTATCAAGGAACCTCTAAATAAGGTTTTGATGAGATGTCAAAACTATTTATGAAAAACTGACCAAAATCCAAGCTGCAGATCTGAGCTGACCAATCCAGAGCATCAAAAAGGAATTCAAGTAAAGCTAAAGTCAACCAAACTAGAGTATGGCCTACCAGATGGAAAGATACACAAACCAGTCAGAACTCAAGTTAACTGAGGACTCGAAGAGACGTACCAGTCAGAACAAACTGACAGCTTAGTCAGTTAAACTGAAAGAAAAATCATCAAGACTGAAGAAACTGATGAGAGATCAGTTTAAACTAAAGACTGGAAGTATCCAACTAATGGCCAAACTTAACTTCAGTCAAACTGAAGTAAACAAACAAATCAGCTAAAGGCCAGAACTGAAGTCAGCCAGCTTGTGATCAGTCAAGCTGACAAGAAAGCTCAACAGAGAACAGTCAAACTGACAAGCTAGTCAAAAGCTTGTGATCAGTCAAAGCTGACAAGAAAGCTCAAGAAAGAACAATAGAACTGACAAAACCATTCAACAACTTGAGATCAGTCAAACAGGAGTAAGAAGCTCAAAACTGCCAACTGGAGTAATAACCAAACTGAGCTGACAAGCTCAAAACTGTCAACTGGAGTAATAACCAAACTGAGCTGACAAGCTTAAAACTGCCAACTGGAGTAATAGCCAAACTAAGCTGACAAGCTCGGAACTGCCAACTGGAGTAAGAACCGAACTGAGCAGACAAGTTCAGAACTGCCAATTGGAACTCAAATTTGCTAAAACTGGAGTTCAGAACAGCCAGCCAGAGAGTCCTGGAGTTATTGCTCAAAGTGAAGATCTTGGAATAAATGCTTCAACTAAGATTTTCAAATTAAATATCCAATAGATCGATTGGCAAAACAACGGCTACTACAATCAAAATCGATTGGCAAAGCAACAGCTACTTCAACCAAAAGCTCCAGCGATCATAAAGACCATCTATCATTAATAAGCCATCAGAGCTATCGATCAATGGAACTCAACAGTCATAAAATTACTCTTCTATAAAAGACAAGTGAAGAAAAGTTTTCAAGTGACTCTGGACTTTCGATGATACTTTCGACTGTTAGACTATAGCAATACTCATCCAAGCAAAGCTTTATTTGTCCCTCCCTTACAGCTCCAGGTCATCATTTGTTAAACTGCGAGAGTTCAACTGAGAAGAAGAAACCACAGAATCAAAGAATTCAACTAGTTGTCGATAATCCAGCCTTCTCAGTTTCAGCAATATATCGATCAACTATCCAGCTCAATTGAAGGAGCACATCAGTTGATACCCCCTTGTTCAAGACTAATCTCTTGAAGATCGAAATATATCTAAAACCTTGTAAAGACGTCAATAGCACCTACCTTCCTAGCGAGCAGTTAGGGACTTCAAGTGTGAGCCGTCGACCCGCTGAGGTAGCGAGCAGTTACCAACTTCAGCCAACTGTCCTTCATTGTGTAATTTGTAAAGAAACTCAAGTTATATAGTGAAGTTGCCCTTCTACAGAAGCAAGAGAGGACGTAGGAGTTTGAAACTTCGAACCTCTATAAATCATTTGTGTGTTGTACTATTTTGATTACTTGCATATCTTTGAAACTGTACACAAGCTGACACAATCTGCACTCAAGCTGTCATAAGTACTCAACCAAACTGTGCATAGATAAGTTACTAAGCGAGTCAAGGGCCCTTATCATTCTGTAATTAAAGTAAAAGTTTTTAATCAGTTTATTCACCCCCCCTCTAAACTGATATCGACTCGCCCGGGACCAACAATTGTGTTGGGTTTTGTTCGTTAGTGTCGGGTAACTATTTAGGACATTCTGAGCCTTGTATCTTGAAGTTGTGTCTCGTCTTTCTTCTTAAAATCTGTCGTGAGTCTTGTGTTATAGGTATAGGAATGAAATTTGGCGACCTGGCTGTAGGTTTTGAAATTTAATTCCTAGTTCAATTAGGTTGTTGGTTACTTTTTGGTCTTGTTCACATTTTGGAATATATCTGTACCCATCCTCTATATCTTTTATCCTTATCCACAAATTATCTCTCCATAACAACCAAATTTCCCATTCTAATCACTTTAGGATTTAATTTAATTTTCCCACTATAACTAAGAAATTCTATCCTAATCCACCCTAGCCTTATCGTAATCCACCCTCACACATACACCACGTACACCAAGCCTTCATATGCGAATTCACATCGCCAATAATATACATAGAACCGAGCACTTACCATAATCTGCTAGCCCAGCACAAAGGAGTACCAACCGTAGATCAATAATAATAAAGTCCGAGCTCTTGACTCGGACTGAGGAGCTAAACTTGAAGCAAAAAAATTTCAAGTTTTAAGACATTTAAAAAAAGAGTGAATGTGAGATTGTGAGAGTTTCCTTATTTCTTTTATGTTTGTTCATCTTTTTCAGGTATATGGAGCTAGATGAAACACTCGATTCATCTTGATAAGTCCGATCCAGAGTTGCAGCTGCGAGGTTCAGTGACGAGACTTAGAGCCAAGAAGCTATAAGGATATCTACAATGCTACGCTGGAAAGAAGTTAGAAGATGAAAGGATCGAGTTCGGGGAGCACAAGTTGGTGAACATGATTGAAATTGAAGGTTGAAGCTCGTGTGTCAACTAGCACGGATTGTGCCCCAAGGCAATCCAAGGGCACGACCCGTGCAACCAGTACCGAGACTTTGGAGTTGGAGCAAATAAATTAGCACGGCCCGTGCACCCTAGCATGGCCCGTGCAATGCAGCTAGCACGGACCGTGCCCGTCGACATCCGTATTCTTTTATTTTATTTAATTAGTTTTCTAGATTTTTGAGTTAGGGCGTGTATTTTCCGCCTCCCTATGTATAAATAGGGCTGAACAATGTTATTATCATTTTAGACTGGTTTTGAATGAACTTGCGTTTACGCTTCAACCCGTCTCCAATACAATTCGATAGTTCTTAGGTAGGGTTTGTTGCTTGGTATCTACAAACTTGAAATCAAGGGATTCGTTTGTGTATCAGTTAGTGTACGGGTTAATCTCGTCACGAAGTTCACTCCATACTCGCGTTCCGGATTCAAGTAGATTCGGGGTTCGTTCCGGTAAGCTTCATTTATCCTTTTCATTTTCCACCACCACCACGCCTCCACACACCATTTACGCCATCCCTCATCATCATCATCCTTGTCCAAAAAACCACCAAGTCCAGATTTTCAAATTTAGCCTTAATTGTGTGTTTATTGAGCCTTAAATCGCCTAAAATCACCACTGAGTCATCTCCCAATTTACACGTGCGAATTTTCTGAATTTTGGATATGTTGTTACTGAATATTAATTAAGAATTTTCCTAAAATTTAAGCTTAATCCAACATCATTTGATAGGTCAATTGATCGACTCATTTTCTAGGGTTCTTAGGAGATAATTTGGGATTTTTGTGATTTAAGTGATTTAATTCGTTTCTTGTTGATTCCTTTAGTTTATTTGGGTTAATTATTCATTATTGTTCAGTTGATTGTTAGGTTGAATCATATCTATAATTGACGTTATTCTTTCCTTAGCTTCCGCATCGTATTGGTCGCATCATAGTTTTTGGTATCAGAGCCACGTCAACTTTGGTTGGCCATGGTTCAATCCAAATTCGTGTGTGGCACAGTAGGGGCAAGATTATCCGATCATATTGGAAAAAAAATTCGTACAAAAAAAATCGATAAAAAAAGCTGAATTGATCGAGCCCTATTGTGTTACCATTGTTCTTACTTTGTTTCTTGAGTTTCTTGATTAATTTTGTTGATCATTGTTGAGTTTGAGTAGCCTTGTTCTTGTTTTTCTTGTGTTCTGTCGCGATTTGCCGTTCTTTATTGTATAACGATTAGGGACGTCACATTGCATTATGGGGAGTCTAATTTTCGGTTCTTGGTGTTTAATTATAGGGGGATCGAAATCTTTGGTTCCTAGTTTAGTTAGGATTGGTTTTGTCTATTTCCTAGTTGAATTGGGATTTTTTTGGTAGTTTCCTAGTTGGTATTTGATTTAATTCCTTGTTGGATTATTACTATTATTTTGGTACAATATTCATCCAAATACATAGCACTTCCTACCCCATATTTTCGCCCATTCCCACATATACCTAGCCACTGAAAATTTTCCTAGCCTTATTCCTACACCTAGCCGTGGTTTACCCGAACATTGCAGCTATATTGTGGGTATCTCATTACTCAAGATACTCTGGAGTTAGTTCGAGCTCTTGACTAGAGTTGGAGAAGTCAGCATCTAATCTACCAGGATATCTAGATGGTTTGAGTGACATCTACAGTGTGCCAAAAAAATTTGAGTGATATACACGAGAGTTATAAAACAAAGTGATGCTCCTTTTACCTTTTGTTTCTTTTGTTTTTCTTTTATTTCATTTGTTTTGCAGGTTTGAAAAATGAAGCCCGAAGATAAAAATAAAAAGGAAGACAAGACACTGTCTTAAACTAAACCTCCGACAGACGCGTCATCATCAGATCAGTTACCTTAGGACACCCAATGGCACTACAAAGCCATGTCCCAACACTTTGAGAGGTGTCAACAAACGTTAGAGGACAAGCTTGAAGACACATTGCCCCAAGTAATGGCACAGTTCGCGTACCTCAATGCTCGGATTCTATTACTACCACCAGTTCAAGGCCAGCCAGTCCAGAACAAGGCAGCACCTCATCAGGTAAAGGTCCCAACCGTTGAGACCGCGATGCTAGAGCTCAGCCTGTGCAAGCCGAGCTTGCTCGAGCAGAGGCCCGAGCCAATGCTAGGGCACAGCCATAAGTGCCGCGTCACCAGCAACCAATGTAAGAAGATTATCACAAGGATCGTGATGCAGAAGATGATTATGGTGACTTTATAAAGGATTCAGAGCCCGAGTTTGAGCCATATCAGAGACATGACCAACCACGTTAGCTTTACAAGCGTGCAACCCACGTCTATCCACATCATTAGCCCCAACGTGCAGACCCTGATAGCTTGTTGAATAACATCAAGACAAGCATACCGGCATTCGAGAGACTGCATGATCCAGACCTTTACCTTGACTGAGAGAGGAAGGTCAACAAGATTTTTGACTGTTATGATTTTCCAAAGGTCAAGAAGGTGTAGTTGGCTTCCATGGAGTTTACAGATTATGCAGCTGATTGGTGGGAGAACATTCAGGACCGCCGACACCGCAACAGATACCTGTCTATTAACATTTGGCAGGAAATGAAAGATGTGATGAGAGGCTGATTCTTCCCTATTAATTATGAACGGGAGTTGGAGTACAAGTTGAGCCAGATTCACGAAGGTACTCGATCCAATGGGGAGTACCATAAGGAATTGGAAACAGCGTTGAATCAGGTTGGAAAGGAGGAGACGTTAATTGCTACAATCAACAGATATATTGAAGGAATGCACCCAGACATCGCCTGTGAAGTCGAGCTGAAGGACTTCACCAGCATTAAGGCTATGATCCACTATGCCTCAATTGTAGAACGGTAGCTCAGAGACGGACGTCGAAGACCTTCTCAGTCGACGCCATCACAGACATAGTGGGGTCGAGGTGAGTCCTCCACACCTATGACAGTTCCCATACACCCTCAAGAACAATCCACGCCGCTAGCTCGGTATTTTGAGCAATCTACACCACAGCCTACCCGCAGACCCGAGTACAGTTCGTCAGCACCACACTGGAGTAATCAGAACCACACTGTACAGCCGAGTCAGCCGCAGAATGATACACCAGTGAGAGCACGTGATGTTCAATGTCACAAGTGCAAAGGATGTGGACACTTTCAGGCACAGTGTCCTAACCATCGGGTTCTTTTCATCACTGAACAAGATGAACTAGAATCCGCTAGTGAAGAGGAGCCCGCCGATCCTATTGATGCAATGGTTGAAGATCAGCACCTTAAGGGTCCTCCTAAGATCGAGATTGAAGATGTGCAGTGGCAGCAAGCCCATGTGAGTCGTGTTGCCATTCGAGCTTTGAATCTTATGCATGAAGAGGAACAGAACGATCACCGAGAGAATATCTTCTACTCTCGGTGCTCTATCCAAGATAAGACGTGCTCGCTCATTATTGATAGTAGAAGCATTGTGAACTCTATCAGTTAGTATGCAGTGGGAAAGCTGGAGTTGGTACCACAAAAGCATCCAACACCATACCAATTGCAGTGGTTATCAGACAGAGACGACATACACGTTGGATATCAGGTACTTGTCACCTTTTCCATTCTTCATTTTACTGATACTATTTTGTGTGACGTCATCCCCATGGAGGCGGCACATATTTTACTTGGTCGTCATTAGCAATTTGACGATATACCATGGATTCAACAACACTTATGCCGTGACTCGAGAGGACATACCACCAGACTGTGGCCATTGGAGCCTAAGGACGTTGTTGAGGATCAAAAGAGGATGCAACAAAAATCCAAGGAAGAAAGAGCAATAGTAGCCGCAATAGCCGTCAAATTCGTTGCCCCACCTTCGGCCGAGACTTCACCAACGGCCACAGCTTTTTCCATCATCAAGTCTACCTCAAAAACGTTCCCTAATGATTCCAATACACATGGAAAAACATCCAGGTCAGCTGCACACAAAGATAAATTTCGCAGCCTGTTATTTTTTGTCAAAAGAGTTGATGAGGCAACCAAACTAGATTTGTCTCTTGTGTCAATAACTTATGAGAACAGTGCTACTAATGTGTTTTCTTTACCTAGTGATGTGCGGCCAAAAAGGGAAAATTTCAAGGTTGAAGATGATTCATGTACGAGCACTGAAGAGGTGAAGGAGAACGATCAACAAGTCAAGTCCTGTGTGCATGAGAAGCCCGTTGAATGGCCTAGACAAGGACCTAATTTACTCGGTGAGTATACGTGTCCTTCCACACTTAAGATTTCTAATTTGTTCCATATTCCTGCAGATGAATTTGATTGAGTTGACACCTTGAATTCGAGGATGAATTCTTTTGAGGAAGGAGAGAATGATGAGTACGGTAGTAGCACCATTAATTTAAATCCAGAGTTGTAGTTGCAATGTCTAGTTACGAGATTTAGAGCTAAAAAGCTGCAAGGATATCTACAGTGCTACGTTAGAAAGAAGTTGAAAGATGAAAGGATCGAGTTCGGGAAGCACAAGTTAGTGAATGTGACTGGAATTGAAGGTTGGTGCCCGTGTGCCAACTAGCACGGACCGTGCCCCAAGGTAGTCCAAGGGCATGACTCGTGCAACCAGTACCAAGACTTTGGAGTTGGAGTAAATAAATTAGCACGGACCATGCTCCTCTAGCACGGACTGTGCTCGTCGACATCCAAGTTCTAGCACAGACCATGCTCATCGACATCCAAATTCTTTTATTTTATTTTATTAGTTTTCAGGATTTTTGAGTTAGGATGTGTATTTTCCGCCTCCCTATGTATAAATAGGGCTGAACAATGTTATTATCATTTTAGACTGGTTTTGAATGAAATTACGTTTACGCTTCAACCCGTCTCCAATACAATTCGATAGTTCTTAGGTAGGGTTTTTTGTTTGGCATCTACAAACTTGAAATTAAGGGATTCATTTGTGTGTCAAGTAGTGTACGGGTTAATCTCACCACGAAGTACGCTCCATACTCGCGTTCTGGATTCAAGTAGATTCGGGGTTCATTTCGGGTAAGCTTCATTTATCTTTTTTGTTTTCCACCACTACCATGCCCCACACACCATCCTCGTCCAAATAACCACCAAGTCCAGATTTTCGAATTTAGCCTTAATTGTGTGTTTATTAAGCCTTAAATCTCCTAAAATCACCACCGAGCCATCTCCCAATTTACACGTGTGAATTTGCTGAATTTTGAATATGTTGTTACTGAATATTAATTAAGAATTTTCCTAAAATTTAAGCTTAATCCGACATCGTTTGATAGGTCAATTGATCGACTCATTTTCTAGGGTTCTTAGGAGATAATTTGGGGTTTTTGTGATTTAAGTGATTTAATTCTTTTCTTGTTGATTGCTTTAGTTTATTTGGGTTAATTATTCATTATTGTTCAGTTGATTGTTGGGTTGAATCATATCTATAGTTGACGTTGTTCTTTCCTTAACTTCCGCATCGTATTGGTCGCATCACATCTAGTCCATCCCAACCGTGGGATACGAAATACATTTTGACGTTCTAGCTCAAAATTTCCAGAAACGAAACCAAACACTAGAGAACAACATGTTAGATCAATTCAATCAAATGATGGCCAAATTTGAGAAATTAACAGCTCAATTACAACGTCTTCAACAATAGCCCCGAATTTAAAATCATCCAGCCAATCTGAAATTTTGAAATGACGAAACTGAAAATGAAGATGACGCGGAAGACGAAGAAGTTAAGATAGATCCAAATCTATCTCAAGGACACCGAACCATCTGCGGTCATGGTCGAGGCCATCTATTCCACGCCATTCGCGGAAATCCGCACCCGAATCAGTCTCTATTTGGATACATCGATGGTCTACTCAGCAATATTAAGACCACTATACCCGAGTTCGAGGGTATACATGATATAGATGCCTACCTTGATTGAGAATGGAAGGTTAATAAAAAATTTGACTGTTATGACATTTCAGAACCGAAAAAGGTCCAGTTAGTGTCATTAGAATTCAGAGGATACGCTGCAACCTGGTGGAAACATCAACATAATCATCATCGTCATGAGCGTCATCCACCAATCGATTCTTCAAAACAAATGAAAGACTCCATGCGAGATCATTTCATTCTGGTTCACTATGAGTGGGAATTGGAATGAAAACTGAGCAAGATTTATAAGGTACTAGATCCATTGACGAATATCACAAAGAGTTGGAGACAGCCATAAACCGAGTTGGTAAAGAGGAAATAATGATCGCAATGACCAATCGATATATTGAAGGGATGAATCTAGATATAGGCTGCGAAATTGAGCTAAGAGATTTCAACAGCATTAAAGAAATGGTGCACTATGCATCAATTTTGGAACGCCGGCTATGCGACGGACGCTGTCAACCAGCCTATTCCACACCAAATTCCAAGCCCAATTGGAATCAAATCGAATCTTAGATGCCCAAAACTGATTTTACATGAGCCCAAGCACCGTCCAGACAACAAACTAGATGTTTTGAGCAGTCTGCACCACAATTGAGCATAGGAGTGAACGCAGTACCCCCGCGCCACCTAGGGCACCGCCCACATGGCCAAATTAGCCCAATCACCTATCAATTGCTACACTGAGTAGAGCCCAAGATGTACAATGTTACAAATGTCATGGATGGAGCCACATTCAAGCCCAAATAATGAATCAACGAGTCATGTTCATTTCTGAACAAGGCAAAATTGAATCAGCAAGTGAAGATGAGACCGAACTAAGTGCAATCAAGCCCAAGGTCAAACTACATAAAGAAACAATATCATTGGCCGAATTTGTAACATCCCAGAATCTTAGAGAGTTTTCTTAATTTATTTAGAAAACTAAAGAAAAGAATTGCAGCTAAAATAAAATAAAACAGATGTAAGTCGCGTCTTTTTGTGTCTTTTATATGAAAATCAATTATGAGATTTTGTGATTGCCGCTGAAAGATAGTCAATATTGGTCTTTCTGAAACGTAATGATCTAAATAAAGTTGCTGGTGAATTTAGAATTTTAATCTGACATCTATAGGAGTCCCAGAATTGAAAATCGTAAAGGGAAAACCTGTGAATAGTGTTTTTCCGTAAAGATGTGATTTTCGAATTTTTATGAAATCTTGTGTATTGATTCGAATCTTTTTAACAAATTGTTTCAATAGAAAATTGCCCAAGGAATCCATTCGTGTTTTCAGATTTTCAATCAGAGGTCAATCGAACGCTCGGGAGCATTTCCAGTAAAAAGGGCGAAATAGTAAATTACTTCTGAAAAGGGAATCTTTCTTTGATTTTCCTCAGACGACCTCCTCATTTTTAAATGATGGGTTGGTTCAATAGTACTGGAGCCAATGAGTCTCCCAGTATTTTTGGATTTTGCATCAGAGGTCATTTGGACCTCGCAATTGAATAAAGTAACTTTAATTGAATCCGAAAATACTTTATCAGTATTTTATATCCAAAAGAGTTATACCCACCCGGGCCTTGGTTTCCCTATAAATAGGGGGGATTTCATTTCCCCTTGCTCATTCTCTCTCTTCTTTTCTCTCTCTCTAGTTCATGTTAACGAATGAAAACTCGGGCCTAGGTCGAGTAAATCACGCATGCGGGCTCAGGTTAAGTATTGTTAACAGGGTGGTGCTGCGGAAGCAGCTGCCGAATGCCAGAAGGCTACTGGAGAGCCGCCGCCGCCGCCGATGGCCCGAGACGAAAACGCTGGAAAACGTTGAAAATAAAGGGGCGCCGATCAGTTTCAGCTTTTTTGCCCGTTTTCGCCCGTTTTGGGTCTTCAAATAAAAAAAAAATTGAACTATTAAGTTGCTCGAAATATTATTTCCTATAGGATTGTCAAGTTTCATAATTTTCCGATAAGTTTTAATTAAAGTCGATTAGTTTAATCAGACGGATATTTTTATAATTAAAGTATGTGATTTTAGAAAATTCCAAAATTTGTATATTTTAATAAAGATGTATGCGGGATAATTGTAACGTCCTGGTCTCGAAAGACCGTGGAAATGGACGCCACGGGGGTTGGAATTAAGAAGCGGGAAAGAAAGGGGTAACCTGATTAATAAAATCTCTACGGAAGACTCAGAATAATCAAACATGCTGTATAATAATATATACATATTTCTAACACCAAGATCAGAGCTCTTAGTGTTTAACAAAAGGATATTACAAGTGCGGAGATTTCATTATCAACAGAATATTTAACAAAAAGAGACAATGGGAAAATACATAAACAACAAAAGCCCATTTCTCAGCATCGTCACCTCCACGCGCCAGCCTACTCACCTGAAAAATATTTGAAAATATTTGGGCTGAGTACTAGTGCACTCAGTGGGCAAATTTTTACAATTCAAATTATCCAAATCATTTTGTTAAAGTAATCTATCTGTGTTCATGCAGGTGGTGAAGCTTAGGAGGTTTCAAAATTTAAAGCAACCTAAGTTCACCAAAATATTTTATCGTGAAGTGCTTAAGAGTGTGACCAGTCACTGCCCGCAACTCGTACTACATCACCACGCGTAAAGTTGAGTATGGCCAAGTATACCCAGTGGGTGTAACCCATATGTGTTTCATTTTAGTCTCACCGACAAGGAGTAGAGCATGACAAATAATGCATGCATACTGTAGCTACTCACATTGACACAGCGCTGGTATATGAGACTCCGACAACATACAGTAGCACGTAAATATTTAACACAGATAGTCACATATGTAATTTTAACAAAGCAGAGCTTAATAACTCGAAAGATACAATTTGCAAATGTATAGTAGGCCACCTAGATAACAAATCTGCAACACAGATAAGCTTTCAAATTCTGGGTTGGTCTAGCACAGGTTCTACTACTTCTTCTGACCTACAACAACCAACCTTGACTTAGTTTTGCTAAACCGCTTTTATCCGAATTCAACCTTTAAATTTCATTTTATTTTTCTATTAGAGTTCTGTATTTTTATCGATTAAAATTTCACCACATTAAATACCTTTCATTTTTTTTCCTAGACTAATAGAATTACATAATGAATGTTCTACATATATAAATTAAGTATTATGAATTTCACTTCAAATTGTAATATATAATTTTACCTATATCGGTAGACCACAAAATTCCAACTAAAATTATTTATTAATATTTAAACGATATTTTATATTAATAATAATAATAATAATAATAATAATAATAATAATAATAATAATAATAATAATAATAATGATCATTACTGCCATATTAACTATAACGTTCGTATTAACAGGTTACAAAATTGTATACAATTGTTAGTTGGATCATTGATTTTGTAAAAGCATATTCATTAGTTTTAAGCTTTGTAAAAATATAATTATATTCTTCAAAGATGTATTCACCCAACTAATAAATTTGGTAAATCAATTGTCTTAGCTATATAATAAATTTTAAATTCAATTAATCATCACCATCGAATTCCATTTTTAACAATAATTATCAACTTAATTTGAATATAAAATTGTATCACTTGCAGACCTAGGATTAGTATCCCTAACACTATAAATAATTTAAAACCAACATGAGATTGAATATTTTGATAAGAATTTAATACCTTTGAAGTTCCAAACTTTGTCTTTCTACTCTTCTTTGCTTTTCGATCACTCAAGACACCTTATCTCATCAAATTATTAATTAGATGATATAGTTTTTACAATGCCAATACACTAAGCTTTTCTAGCTAGTCCACGTGTAAACACATCACTAAGGGTTTGTGAGTAGTTGCCACATATGCTAAACACCTTAAAATATTCTTATCACTTTTTTATTATTAATTATTATATTATGTAAAATTATATACGTATATATATATTTATATCTAGTTGATTTGCAAATAAAATATAATATTACTATCAATTATAATAATATTTATTTTAGATAAGCTTTATTTAAAATAATATCTATTTAGACAAATTAACATTTAAGGCCAAGGTACAATTATATCCAAAAATTCATCTTTCAATGCTTGATGTGATATAGATTTTAAATTACAGTGGGGTCTCATTATAAAAAATATAATAATTTTTCGGGTATCGCTAACCATCCAACGACACACTTTACCTAAAAATTAGATCTACAGGGGTCTATACTTTTTTTTTTCTAGCTCACTCTTAAGATAGCATAGACTATTTCTTAAAGACCAAAAAGTTATAGATTTTACACTTGTTCTAACCATTAGATTTATATTCCTAATTAAATTTAGGAAAACAAAATTAATGAGTTATAAATTTTAGCTTGTGCTTTTAGTATTAAACTCAAGTTATAGACTAGTTTTTGTTTAAGAAATATGAAGCATAATTGAACTAAATTTGCTAGAGGAATTAAAGATTAGCTTAGTTTCTATATTAAGAAGATGGCTTAGCTTTTGTACTTATGTAATATTATGCGCTTTATAGAGAACATAGAACAAAGGATATGCAGGAACTGTGATTCTTGCAGTTGTGATATTAACCTCTGCACATACACGTGATCTAGGCATCACTATAAGGAGTCAATGCTAGGTGGTTGGTATACTCAGGGTCAATGCTAGGTAACCCCTAGTACACTCTTCTCAGATTAGCGAGGTAACCCCTCCCTTTTTGTATCAACAACATGTCATAAAGTGCAGTAGACGACATAAGGAGTTACAGGGTACCAAAGAGAAGTAAATGTTTGCAGAAATGGGAACGACTTTCGCATTTTGCTTTCTATTATCTATGTTTATATTTTGGATATTTTTCACATGTTGAGATGCTGAAGGTGATGACTCGATGTACTGTTGTTGGTTGATCTTGGCTTGTTGTCTCATTCAGACTAAGTTATTGCGTGAGTATGTTGTTATGTGATACAATATTACTCCATTATTTTCCGCTTAAACTCTGATACAGTTGCCCCATAGTATGATTGTATGCTATGCTTTATTATTGGGCTTATCTGAATTGCATAACTTATTTGAATCATGATAAATAAAGACCCATTTCTTTTTCATAAATCCAAACATGTTTCTTTACAATTTTTGACCTATGAGTTGGTCATATTTGGTTGAGTCTTGGATTCTGTTTATTTACCAGTTGACTTATGAATGGGTCTTAAGGTTGATTAATTGCTTATGTCCTATGAATGAGACATAAAATAGTTTATTTACCTCTGACCTATTGATGGGTCTTAGTTATTATGACCTATGAAGAGGTCTTGTTTATTTGAGGAGTCAAAATCATATTTATTAATTGTTGGATTCTACTCAAGTTCGATTGGCCTATGAATAGGCATTCTTTTGACCTGATTGAATCTTTTGACTTCATTGATACGTTAAAAGACAAGGTTTTCCTTCCAGTTACAGAGGTTATGTTGCCCAAATTTTTGGGGAATATAACATATTCTTGTTCTAAAGTCATTTCATTAATTATTCTAAATAGTATTTCCTTTTTAAGTGACACCCCGACCCTCATTTATTTTTCTTTTAGGACCGGGACATTACAGAGGACCCCCTGGATTTTGGATTATGCTACTTTTTTCCTTCTATTTTTCCCGTAATGTCCTCATCCTAATTTTTGGGACCGGGGCGTTACAGAATTGGAGGAAGCTGACTCGCATGACAGCAATCTCAGTTTGATCTCAATTCGCACCCTAAGTATACTAAGTGAAGAAGATCAACAGAATCAGGGAAAAAATATATTCTTCACACATGTATCGATCAAAGACAATATGTGTTCGATGATTATTGATAGTGACAGTGCAGTCAATGCCATTAATCAATATGTCATGGATAAACTATCACTAGGCACAATGAAGCATGTAAAGTTATATCGATTGAAGTGGTTAACCGATCGAGGCAAAATCCACGAAATGGCCAAGTAAGTGTCGAATTTTGAATTAGCAATTATTTTAACACTATTTTATGAATCGTCATCCCTATGGAGGCAATGCATATTGTTTTAGGTCATCCATGGCAGTTCGATCGCTGATACACTAATTATTATGCACAAATCTGCAACTAACACAGGTCATACAATATAGTAATGAATCGAGTATCGTATCCATAGGGACTAAAATTATGACCACACTGAGTACTAAGCTAACAACTCTCTATTATCCAGGCAATCAATTTATGGGTTTATTAACTCTAGACATAAATTTAAATAAAATAACAAAAGATAAACAGAACCAAATAGACGCAAGTAAATAAACTAAACAGATAATCAAACTCAATTAATTAATGAAGTACTAATCCTGGGGAATGCAATACACATGTATCGTCTATGTTTTAATTCAATCCTAATAATTCCCAATTTTAATCCGATTATTGGTGAGGAATCAGAAATATATTTATCTATCTCCGCCAGGTCTCAAGGTAAATGTAGATTAATAAATTACCTATCACTTTCATCTCTAGGATAATTTATTAACTCTCGATTGATCAACAGATTAAATCCCCTACAGATTTCATGGAACGTGTATCAAAGAGTTCAATTAATCCCACTAGTCAATTATCTCCGTCAGGACTCAAATTAACTAGCTAGCATGCATCAATTATGATCAGTAATCAAGCATGAAATCAAAAGCACTTGAACATTTGAACACAATAATCGGAAGGGAAAAATAACAAGATTAAATTAAACACATAGCTTCAACACGCTTTGTAAACCCTAGAATTAATAAAAGGACTACTCACTCATAATTAAAACCATGGAAATAACAAAAATAAGAATAATCATAAACATAATATAAATGTGCGATAGATTAGAAAAATCGGAATCACGATTCGTTGATTAAAACTTGAATTCATCAATGTTGAATATTTCAGGCAAACCTCGAATGTAAAATAATATTTGGAACTCTAAAATAATGAATAATGTCTGTGCAAAACGTCCAAAATAATCCTATTTATACTAGGTACCGAAAATCCGGGCCGAAAGATGAGTTCTGATGAGATTTTTCTTTCACAAAGATATGATCACAAAACAAGTTATAAATACCAAATCTCAATTATGCAAGTGAACATACGAAGCATAGAAGACCGGATCGAACACGGGGAATTAAACGCATTTTTGAGCCTACAAGTACCATAACATCAAACTCATTCACTAGTTAAACAACTCGAAAATTGGATTGGACTCTAACTATATTACTAGATTTTAATAAGTTTCAACAAAATTAGCAACACACAAGAAATAGAATGAAATGGCAATTGAATAAAATTCACTTGAAAGAAATTGGCTCTAGGGAATTGACCCTTGACTAGGATACATCCATCAAAAACGGGGATTATGCTTAAATTTTCCAACAACAATTGATATCAAATTCAATCAAAGCCTTCTCTCGAGCAACTAAGATATTTCAATTAAATCCAATTCTCCTATTTCTAGGGCTAAATTGAAAGTTAATCTATTCAAGCACTATCAATCAAGAAACTTCAATTAAACATCAATCTCTCGATATAATGCAAAATCGAAACCATAAATCATTTACCCATGCACAATTGATTCTCTCAAACTCAATCATACACCATATTCTATCCTAAGATGGCCAATCAAAGAATAGAAGCAATCATACCATGATTTATGAGAAGTTGGAAAATCAAACACAAACCCCATATTTAATTCACATACCCAAAATCAAGATTCAAAACCCTAGATGCCTAGAAATTTAGCTACTCATATCCAAAATAAAGAAATAAACCATAAATAAGAGAGACATAGAAGAGGAAGAGAAAAAACCCAAAAAACTTGTATATAAATCTTCAAAGAACTTCTTGATTCTTCAATACTCCAAGCTTCAAGCATACAAACTATTTCTCACTCTAAAATTGGCAAAATATGAAGTTGTATCCTCAAAATTCGAACTAAGGAAAGCTTTTATACAAAGTTGGCAAAAATGGAGTAAAAATCCGAAAATTCTTGAAAACAAGACACAGAGGCGTGACACGGGGCCGGTCGCGCCCTTGTGGCTCGCGCCGCATGGGGTGAGGCACGACCCGGACGGGCCTGGCTCTGGGTCGCGCCGCATTCCAGGTAGGAAAAATCAAGCCGCGGGTCGCGGCCCAGGCTCCGGGTCGCACCGCGTTGCAGGCCGTGCCCGGCCTCCCGGCTCCGACTCAGTCTTCGTGCTCTCTTGCCCGTCCGACTCAGCTTTCCGGCCCCTTCCGATGTGTGCTTCGATTCTCGGGCTTTGGGTTGCTCATTTTAAACTTGTTTTCTAAATTAAATTATGTTAGCGACACTTATTATAAAAAAACTAATGATATCCTAAACGGCGACTAAACGAACTAATATGCGATAAAAATTTACTAAACAATGCTCGGATTAGGACTAAAATGCGAGCATGTCAAGTTCGACGCCGCCGACCCACAAGTGACTTCCCACCGACCGGCGGCCTTGCCCCGCCGATCGGAGGCCAGATTGGCGGATTTCTCTGCCGGAATCCTCCGAGCTATTGCACTTGGGCCGCAGACCGGCGGCTGGGTCGGTGGGTTCCTGCGCGCCTCCACCGTTTTGCTCCGTTCTCGCTCGTTTCTTTTCCGATTGACCTGATTCAAATTGCGTTGCGACCTTCTCTTGATCCTCTATCTTTCTAGCAACACTCTTCATTAAATTGGATCTCAAATAATTCCCTATTTCAGCTCAAAATTCCACAAGAAACAGCAAAACATCAACGTGCACACGGAAACTCAAAAATAGTATAAAAACTCAACCAGCGCATGCATTCATCTTCAAATATGATCAATAAGAGTACTCAAATACATGTCAAAGCCATGCTTATCAATTCCCCAAACTTGAACCATTATTCATCCTCGAGCAATGAGAAAAACACTAAGAAATTATAAACATGGGGAAGAAAAGTAAACTCGATCATAAATGCTTCACGAACAAGCTCTAAACAATTTTAATTGCACCAATTGAACTTCCATTAACTCATCCAAATTTTAGCACAAATAATATCCATAAATAAAGCATAAACCTCACTAGCATGTGTATCGCTCATCTCGCAAGTGTATCAAATAACGTTCATTGAATCAAATGCAATGCAAAAGTGTTACCCATATGCTTGCCAATCATCTAAAACACCCATGCTCAATCATACAAGAATATAGATCAATGAGGTCTTTGACTTGGGATGTAATGTCAGGACATTGGTTAAGGTTAGGCATTTTTGGCTAAGTGACTAAAAATTTTCAACCCACTAACAACCTTTTTGTACTACAAACCCAAGTATTTTCATAACCATCTTCCAACTCTTTCCAACTCTCTTGCACTTCAACATATTATTCTCTTATGCTCATCTCAACACCAAAAATACAAATAAGCCAACAAATAACAAACATTCTCAATTGCTACCTTTCAATATTTGACTCTTTTGTTTCTTTTCCACACAATTCTTTTTTTCTCTTATTTTTTTTTTCAATTTTTTTCTTTCTCTTTTTTTTCTTTTCCAAATCGAACCTATGAGAATATTTTCCACCCCAATTTCAACATCTCCATTCTCTCCCCACCAAAATACTATTTTCCACAACAAGATACCCTTATTCACCTTCCGAACCCCCTATCATCCAAGTTCATGAACAAAAGGTAATTATGACTCAAAATTGGCTAGCAATGATCAATTTTTCTAGTTAGTGTTTAAGAATTGATGTGGCTATAAAAAGATGGCCTAAAATCACTTCTAAATTCTACACATAATCGAGCTTATTCGAATAGAAACCATGGCAAGTTCGAAACACACCAAAGCATCCATGACAAACACTGTTCATGCTCCATTTACTTCAATTCTGAGTACATCAATTCAAATAAGTCAATATCAGTTAAATTCATGCAATATTTTCATAATAATGCTCCTTTTCATCATTAGCATTTCACGAGTTCACCAAAACATGACTCTCAACAACAAAAACACAAAAAAAAAGACGTAAAGAAATAAATAAAACCATGTGCCAAACATATTATATCCATCTCCCTCCCCCAAACTTATTCAACTGCAAAGAGAATAAGTTTGGAGGGAACTAAATAAAGATGTGTTTGGAACGAACTCACCGTATACAAACATGGAGAAAAGAACCTTGAAACCGGCATGGATAATTTCTTTAGCTTTGGGCTCCAAAATGTCTTCCTACATATTAGAATACGAAAACACAACACAAAAAAAAAATAAAGCAAGTAAAATTATGGGTTATCTCCCATCCAGTGCTTTATTTAACGTCTTTATAAGCTAGACAATACCTCGGCAGTCAACGAGGTTGAAAACAACACTCCAACCAACAGAAGAATGGTCCTTTTCAAGGACTGCTATCCACTGCCACTGTTGGTTTCTCCAGTTCCACTGCAAGGAGCACAGCTCCTCTCACATTCTTCTTTCGGAAGACCTGAAATTTAACTCTCATCTTCTTGGGTGCTGGAGCTGCAGAAAATCCCCCATCATCTTGCAAAACTATGCACATCTTAGATAGTTGTGCTTTTGGAGCTTTCGGAACACACGATGGAGACGCCTTGATCACTGGCTTCTCTTCTGGCTTGTCATTCACATCGTCCATGAAGCTGTAGGCCAAGCTCACCTCATCACACTGCGGGATTTTCTTTGGTGGAGGATTTCAAAAAATGACTGTTTCTCTATCAATCCCCAAAGTCACCGCGCCTCTCTTCATGTCCAACTCCGCCTCACAAGTAGCAAGAAATGGTCTCCCCAAGATTAGAGGCATCTTGGGGTCTTCAGGCATGTCCATCACCACAAAATCTGCAGGAAACATCAAGTTTGCCACTTTGATAAGCACATCTTCGATAATTCCTCATGGCTTGGCACAGGATCTATCTGCAAGCTGGATTTCCATCTCAATCTCCTTCAATGCTCCCAATTTCAGCCTCTTGTAGACAGTGAAGGGCATCAAATTTATGCTAGCTCCAAAATCACATAGCACTCTTTCAAAATAGGACCTCTCAATCTTCACCGGAATGGTGAAGCTGCCCGGATCTGCCATCTTCAACGGTAGCTTCTTCTGCAGCCAATCACTGCACTCTTCCACCAACTGGACCATCTCCACATCCTCCATCTTCTTCTTTCTTGAGATGGCCTCTCTTAAAATTCTAGCTCCACCCGGCAAACCTCGTAAAGTATCTAAAAGAGGGATATTAATGTGTACCTTCTTGAAGATATCAAACAATTGATCCGTCTTCTCATCTTCTTACCTTTTTCCTGGAGGAGTAGTGGAAGCAACAACATGTGCATGAACAACAGGCGCAGGTGGCGCCAATTTTGGTGCAGTAGAGGACCCGATTGTAGAATTTTCCACTACATTATTGCTCTTTGTCTCACCATACACCACTTGAATGGCATTGCAGTACGCATTTGGGTTGACTTCAGTGTGGCTCGGGAACTATCCCGGCTTATGTTGCGTGGCAATGTGATTTCCCAATTGACTTACTTGAACCTCCAGCATGTTGACCTGCTTAGACAAGGCGCTCACTGTCCTTTCAATCTGTGTAATCTTTGTGCTAGTGGCCCACATGAGAGTGTTTTGATTAGCAATCAGCCGAGTCACTATGTCTTCAAGTGACAGCTTCTTCGGCTCAGAGGGACCTGCAGTAGAAGCAACATAACTCGGAGGTTGCAAGGCATTGTTAGGATTGGCATAGGAAAAGTTTGGGTGATTCCTATTGTTCAGATGACACGCCATGTTGTTGTTTTGAAATCCTTGCGGCCCTTTGTTGTAACTTCCACCATTGTAGCTTTTCTGATTGACAAAATTGACACCTTCACGTGCAGAGGCTTCAGAACCTTGCTGTTGCACGACATTCACATCCATAGGTGCACGTCTTTCCTCAAGCATTCATTTTCTTAACAATTCAATTTCAGACCTTAGTTCCTCCACTCCGGACTCGGCTACAGCAGTTGTTGGCTTGATTTGTCGTCTTTCCATCAGCCACTGATAACTAGTAGCTTCCATCTCTTCTATGATCCGTAGTGCTTCAGCTATAGTCCTATTTTCCAGACATCCTCCAACTGAGGCGTCTACCAATCTCTTCGTATTGTTAGTCAAACCACTGTAGAAGTGAGTGATTTGTTGATCTGCGTTGAATCCATACTGCGGGCAAGACCGTAGAAGGTCTATGTATCTCTCCCAGACTTCATAAATAGACTCATCCCCCCATCTGAGAGAAGTGAGTAATCTCAGCAATGATCTTATGCGTCTTTGATGGAGGAAAGTACTTAGCTAGAAAAGCTTGGCACATTTGATCCCAAGTAGTGATGGACGCTTTATCTAAGCTCTTGAACCACTCATTGGCTCGATCCCTCAATGAGAAGACGAACATCTTCATTCGAATGATGTCGTCAGTGACACCATTTATCTTGATCGTATCACAGATATCCAAAAATGTATCCAGATGAGCATTTGGATTCTCCGTAGCCCCTCCATTGAACTGCTCTGCAGCCACCATATTGATTAGTGCTGGATGGAGCTCAAAGTTATTTGCGGCGATGCCGCCACCCCATCCGGCGCCTAAGTATCTGTCAGTCGGTGCCCAATACAGCTGATTTAGAGGTGCTACTTCCGGTTCAGGCTCCGCATGTTGAGCAAACCTCTGTTCCTTCTCTCGTAGTCATCTAGCCAACCCTTCCATCTCAGTCTCGTTGTTGGCTACCATCTCCTTCTCTTGCAATCTGCGCTCCTTGTTCCTATATCTATGAGCTCGATCAGGAAAATTAGGAACAGAGTCTACGTGTGGCTGTGTAGACCTTGTTTTCATACACTACCTGAAGTAATAAATCCTTGTTAGTAATAATATCATTATAAAAATCAAAATCAGTCCCCGGCAACGGCACCAAAAAGTTGATACACTAATTATTATGCACAAATCTGTAACTAACATATGTCAAGTAATATAGTAGTGAATCGAGTATCGTATCCATAGGGACTGAAACTATGACCACACTGAGTACTAAGCTAACAACTCTCTATTATCTAGGCTACCAATTTATGGGTTTATTAACTCTAGACATGAATTTAAATGAAATAACAGAAGATAAACAGAACCAAATAGACGCAAGTAAATAAACTAAACAGATAATCAAACTCAATCAATTAATGAAGTACTAATCCTAGGGAATGCAATACACATGTATCGTCTATGTTTTAATTCAATCCTAATAATTCCAAATTTTAATCTGATTATTGGTGAGCAATCAAAAATATATTTACCTATCTCTATCAGGTCTCAAGGTAAATGTAGATTAATAAATTACCTATCACTTTCGTCTCTAGGATAATTTATTAACTCCCGATTGATCAACAGATTAAATACCCTACAGATTTCATGGAACGTGTATCAAAGTGTTCAATTAATCCCACTAGTCAATTATCTCCGTCATGACTCAAATTAACTAGCTAGCATGCATCAATTATGATCAGGTAATCAAGCATGAAATCAAAAGCACTTGAACATTTGAACACAATAATCAGAAGGGAAAAATAATAAGATTAAATTAAACACATAGCTTCAACACGCTTTGCAAATCCTAGAATTAATAAAAGACGACTCACTCATAATTAAAATCATGGAAATAACAAAAATAAGAATAATCATAAACATAATATAAATGTGCGATAGATTAGAAAAACCGGAATGACGATTCGTTGATTAAAACTTGAATTCATCAATGTTGAATATTGCAGGCAAACCTCGAATGTAAAATAATATTTGGAACTCTAAAATAATGAATAATTTCTGTGAAAAACGTCCAAAATAATCCTATTTATACTAGGTATTGAAAATCCAGGCCGAAAGATGAGTTCGTGGGCCGAAAACAACCCCAGAGGACAATTCCCGTCGACGCCGCCGACCGGCGGCCTTGCCCCGCCGATCGGCGGCCAGATTGGTGGATTTCTCTGCCGGAATCCGCCGAGCTATTGCACTTGGGCCGCAGATCGGCAGCTGGGTCAGTGGGTTCCTGCGCGTCCACCGTTTTGCTCCGTTCTCGCTCGTTTCTTGTCCGATTGACCCGATTCAAGTTGTGTTGCTACCCTCTCATGATCTTATATCTTTATAGCAATGCTCCTCCTTGAATTGGATCTCAAATAATTCCCTATTTCAGCTCAAACTTCCACAAGAAATTACAAAACATCAACGTGCACACGGAAACTCGAAACTAGTATAAAAATTCAACCAACGCATGCATTCATCTTTAAATATGATCCATAAGACTACTCAAATGCATGTAAAAGTCATGTTTATCAATCACAAAATAGTCCATCGTGGATTCACCAACACCTATTCAATCACAAGAGATGACCAAACCACCATTTTGAAACCATTGTCACCAAATGTTGTGTTCGAAGATCACCAAAAGATATAAGAAAATTTCAGAGAGCTAAGAAAGCAGGCAGCCAATGCCAAACAAGCCGAAGCTTCCACGGGTAACCCCAACCCTAATTTGACCGAACCGAAGCATCAAATCGACTTACAGCCCGGAGTCGTTTTGCCAAACTGCCTAGCTGACAACTGTGTATTTTATACAACTTTTGAATATGAATTGATGGTGTTTATTATATAAAGTTGTGTTTTATATAGCTTTTGTGCTTATATTGTTATCATTTGAAATTTTTGATGTGTTTGCTAGTTTTGCAGTAATAGTTACGAAAACGTTGCATATTTGAAGCAAAACAGTTAAATATGGACTTGAGAAGTTGAAGGAGGATTTAATTAGACTCTTAGACTTAATTAAATACTTAATTAAAGCCTAATGAACTGGATTAAATGATCAAAATATGAAGAAATCCGAAGTCCGGTACAAAAATGGACTAGGTCGACCTGGAAAATGTCTGTTGACCCGGTCCAGTACAAATTGTAAAGGCCTAGGTCGACCCGACCGAAGTCATTTAGGTTGACCAAGTGCAAAAATAGGCCTCTGGCTCGATTGAAATACTTGGTTCGATCCATGTGTGCGGGTCCTCGGGAATGTGATTTTATCTCTAATTTAGAGTATTAAACCTAGATAAAAAAGCCTACACTATGATACACGAAGGGGGACGCCTGATACCAGAGAATACCACTTAGAATACACCACGAGAGAAGACGAGAAGACAAGGCTTGTCATCTACTCGAGAGGAGGTGACAAGGTTGTTGGAGATGGAGTGTTGCTGCAGAAGAGACAAGACAACTGGATTTAATATATTTTTGGTAAATTGAATTAAAAATGAGCAAGTTATAATCATTTAAAGATTTTAAGATTTTTTTTAAATTGTTGATGTCATCATTTTTAAAAGTTTGGACTAAAATAACCCTCGTCCCTTTATTTATTTATTTTTTTACCTTGTTATTTATGAAATTGTTATCACATATTACATCTCAACCATTAAATCATCTCATTGGATGGTGTATGATATGGTCCTAGTTCCCACACTAGGAAAAATGTCTTATTTGATTCATATCATATATATATATATATATATATATATAGGGTGTGAATTAATCCTAGTTTATTAACATGTGAATACATAAATAGCATTACTCGGCCTCAATTTGAGAATTAGGAATAGGAAAAAAAGCATCCAAATATTTTGTTGACATGTTATCACACAAAAAAAAAACACTTGAATTTTTGGGAAAAAAATCATTACAGAAAAATGGCAAACAAAAAGTCATTACAGAAAAATGGCAATACAAAGTATCAATGTAAGCATCTAAAATTAGAAAAACAACATATATTGTTATAAAAACCCCTCAATTTTGAATGATAAAGAAAAAAAAAACACAGAAAACATCATTATAGATAATAGCACCACAAAGGATCAATGTAAGCATTTGGAATTAGGTTTCACAAATGAACTCGCTAGGACATAGTTAACGAATGAATCTATATAGATAGATCAATGGTCATTATTACTTTGAATTGAATTAAGAAAAATATTATTATTTTCATTGTATGTGCATTTAAGGGTAAATATGAATAAAATTATTATTTTTGTTTTTTTAAGAGCATCTTTACTGTGAAAAAATATTGAAAAATAATAAATTAAGCATTCTGAATGTAAAAATAGCAAAATGATGATTGGTATTTTTTCACATCCTATCTAGGTTTAAACGATGTAATTTGAAGAGTTTAGCGTGTGTTTTAACCCAATTTGAGCTTTTAACATTCTAATTTGGAAGTTTTGTTTCTTGTTTGAGTTGTACAGAAAATGGAGGATGAATCAAAGACATTTTGAGGGAATCAATGTTATGGTAAGATAGATGATCGAATTAGGAGCGCGCTGCAAGTTGAATCACCTCAATCAGACAAAAGACGAGGGATCGGAGAACGAAGCAAAATCGTGAAAAGTATTGGAGCAGCAGCGGAGGCGGGCCTGTAGGCGCGACCATCGCTCCAATTCAGGGGTTGTTTTCTCATGATAAATATGACCTTACTACGTAAAATAAATATGAAAAAATAATTAAAATAAAATTGATCATAATCATCCATTTAACAAATCGGATGAATATGATTTATTTATAAATTAGAGACCTGGATAATTTTTTCAAATGAATGATTTACTATATATATCATATATAAGTGAATTTGATGCAGCGTCTAAACTCTCTATAGCCCTTCGTAAACTTTTATTTATCATTTTAAGTTTTGTAACTTATAAATAATTAATTATTATTTTATATATTTTCACACACTCTCTCTCAATTTTAATTATATTAAATCCCTGCAAAATGTCTTACTTGTAATATAGTGAGAGAGAAAAAACTTTATATTTTTAGAAAATGCATCTTAATATAATTTTATAAGGAGAGTATATTTGTCAAGACATTTATATTTTAATTCTGTTGAAAATTCTAAACCCACAAGTGAAAGTTTGTGGAGGAAATGTATAGAGATCTATTATATTTCTTGCGAAATAAATCGACAACAATAATATATATAGGGTTATATTATGAAGGTCGAGTGGGGTGATAGAAACAAGTGCTGCCATGTTCAGAGTTTGCAAGTAGTTAGTTGGGAAAGTAGTTGCAGTTCACAACATCGTTGTCATGCGAGATGAGCTGTCAGACACGGCCTAGATATTAATAACAATCAAACAAACAATTAAATAAATAAATAAAAAACGACAATTAACTAAAATGGTTGATTAACTGAAATTAACCCAACCCACATGGGCATGGGCAGTGGCCACCACCACGCCCAACTCGATCCGATCCTCACTCATTTATATCTCATCGTCATCTCATTTCATTTTCGCATATTCTTGAATCATGAATAACTCAAGATCAAGAAGAAGGAGAAGGCGTGGTCGGAAAATGGGAGCTGTCTCTGTCCAAATGAAGATGAAGAAGCTGCAGAAAATCATTCCTGCCGCCGCCGCCGACCATGGATTGAATGCCGACACGCTTTTTCTTAGAACAGCCGATTATATATTGCTTCTCAGGCTCAAGATTAATCTTTTGCAAATTCTTTCCGACTTACATATTCCATGATTATTTCTTCATCATTAATATTATCCATGCACCTGTAATTTTTTTTTTTTATTTTTTTTTTTTGCCTTTTTTCTTTTTGGTGTTGAGTTTACTTTTTTATTGTCACATAGACTTAGTTGGTCGTGTTTTGTAAGGATCGCAACAACCCTTTACTGCTTTTTTTTTTTTTCTTTTCTTTTCTTATTTCCACTATATATATAGAAGTTTTTATTGTTGGTGTTTTTTTCATCAGCGTTAATTAATTATAAGAATTTAGGGTTTTTAACTATCTGCTTCTCTTACCTTTGAGATTATAATTAATATGCTACATTTGATGCATGTTTTACCACCCGTCTATCATCCGTGCACGTCGTATGTATTAAATATCATACAATACAATTGTATTAGATTACATCAAACATGTTGGGTGTGTGAGTAAAAAAAAAAATTGATTGCAATATTAGTGATTTAAGTGGTTTTTAGTCTTTGTTTATTACTTTATTTCGATGTTCCCATGGTCGATACCAATGTTTTGGTGAGTCAAGGTAAAAAAAATGAGGCCCATTTTTTTTAATAATTTAATAAAAAAAATTAAACAGCGCATAATGTGCAAAAATATATATTATATATATTTTAAATACAACTTGCCTAATAGTTTCAGCAACAAAATTGTTAATTAAATTTTTTAAGTCAATTTTTTCCTAATGTTTCTTTCGATTTTATTTTGGGATATTATTTTTAATATTATAATATATATTTAGATTTATGATTAGAAATTAAAAACAAAAAGTGGATTGTTCTGTTTTGATATTTTCTTTCTATTATGTTTTTGAGATTTTAACATTATTATATATAGAGTATATATTTAGATTTAGGATTAGAAATTAAAAAGAAAAAGAAAGGTGGGTGTTTACTGTTGCGGCCCTTTTAATAGGATTAAATTAAAAAAAAAACCTAGTGATAAATTAAAAAAAAATGAAAAACAGTAAAAGGTTATAACAAGGTTTTGATCCTGCCTTTTGCGCTATTTCAGACATTCTTGTCATTAGGTTAACTTCATATTTAATATATTTTTACAACTATTTATATATATAAATGATATGAAAATTTTGGGGCCTCTAATTTGTTCGTATATTTTAGGGCTTGGGCGACCGACTCACTTACCTCATGCAAGGAGCGGTCCTGGATGTTTCGTGTAACACTTGTGTGTGGGGTACCGTGTGTGTGTGTATATATATATTTAACTATTTACAAATTAATCTAATTATTTCAGCATATATACAAAGTTTATCGACACATGAAATTTCATGTTACACTCTCTCAATTAATACATTCAGTGTTGCACTTTCAAATTATGAGTTTTTCTTATATATTTTTCTTCAAGTTTATTGTTTTGTAATTTAATTTAATTTTATAATTATTTATTAGGGTTCACCCCACTCAATTAGGGTTCATAATTATTTTTTAATATTTAATTTTCAGTTTTCAATTAATAATTAATTATTTTGGTTTTTTTTTCAAAATTGTGTTGATGACTTTTTAATTCATTTTTTTTGTTGATAAATGTTGACTATGATTATTTAAGTTATAATTAATTTTAATTTTATAATAAATATTATTACAACCATAAAGTTGATAGTAAAACATGAAAAAGTGTAACAGGAAAATTCAACTGGTTTATACCTTCTCATGTTCTACTATCAAATTTATGATTTTAATAATATTTATTATAACATAAATAATCACAGTCAACATTTATCAACAAAAAAAAAAGAATTAAAAAAATTATAAAGTTTTATTTTGAAATAATCAACCACATATAATAATAATTTATTAATTGAAAAAAAAATGCTAAAAAAAATTATAAACTCTAGATGGGTGGGGTGAACCGTAATAAACAATCGTAAAATTAAACTATAAATAAAAAAAAATTGAAAAAAAAATATAAGAAAAACTTGTAATTTAAAAATGTAACACAGAGAGTAAAACAGAAAATCTAATGTCAACTTAAAACAAAAAAAGAAATTAGGTATAGTACTCTCTAATTATTTCATCCCACCAAACGGATTCTTAATAGTATAGAAATCAAAATTACATAAGTAGCAAACGTTTAAAAAAATAAAAAATACTGACGGGAGAATGTGCGTTTTCTTTTCTTTAATTCTGAATTTTTCAAATTAGCTAGACCACTGATTAATTAAAAAAAAAAAAGGTAATCAGATTAACCTTTTGAACTTGTAAATAAAAATTGAAAGATGAAGCAGGTAGGCCAAGAAATGGGCTTTACCTGTAGTCCATCTATTTCCACGCTATTGGGCTCAAGGCCCAATTAGTTAAATATGTTGGAAATAGACGATACCGCCCAAATAAGGGGAAATGACGAATCATTTTTATCGGTAGTAAATAAATGTAATAATTTGGTAATTCTTTATATAAATTATTTTTGCATTGATCGAAGATATTATTTTTTTCGTAAAACATGAAAATGTATATTAGACTTGTTTGCCTCACAAAATAATATTTTGCATCGGATATGATAAAGTAAAATTCATGTCTAATGAACATTATTAATGAACTTAAATTTTGCATTAGTGCCGAAATTTATATTCGTAAAGTTCATAGTTCTTTTTTGTATCATATCTCTGCTCTTTAATCTATCCATGTATTAGTAAAATGAAATAACTATCAATATCTACTATATTCTCATCAAATTTCGAGCAAGTAGTCTCGACATATTGAGAAATCACTACTCTTAGCAAAACAATTGCTATATACGATAAATTTAAAGTGTGTTTCCAACAAGCAGTATATAATTTTGATCGGCAAACACTTCTATGCACCTGTTATAAATAGTGTTGTTTAAGACGGGTCGGGTCAACCCGCGCTTTGACTCGGTCAACACGGTCAAACATGCCATTTGACCCGGTCAATGCAGTAAAACCCGCCCTTTGATCAAGTTTTTTTTAGGGTATTTTTGGTGTTTTTTAGAGTTTTTTTTTAGGGGAGGTTTAGGGGTTTATTTTGTGTTTTTTAAGATTTTTTAGGGGGTTTTTTAGGAGTTTATTTTATGTTTTTTAGGATTATTTTGGAAGTGAAATCGGATAAAAAAAAAAGATGGGCGTGTGGGCGTGCGTGGCCCCACGCGCCGTCTGAAATAGTGTTATTTGCGGCAATGCCGCATGGAATATCAACTCATTTCGATCACATATATGATAAGAATCTGAAGTCCTATCAACACTTTCTAAATCAATAGAGTGAGCTTATGGTGAATTTTACTCATAACGCAATTACTTACCTTGAGATTTATCAAAACCACACCAAATAGCCGTATATACATGTTTCTCACGATTATAAAAAAAAAAAGGGAAAAAAAATCTTAAGATCATTCGTTTTATCAAACTTGTTAAATTCTTTACGTGTTCAAGACTGTAGGAGCAAACATTCTGTTCTGTTAAGCGTTTAATAAGCAGTAGAAATTTTCACCATTCTTTACTTGTTGAATATTTTAAATGGGGCTTTCTTATCTAATATTCATCAAAGAAGATTTGCTCTCTTTTTTTTCTCTTTTAAAGAGAAACAAATAATTAGCGATGGAATCAAATGATCCACAGCGAACCGGTCAAATCTCTTAAACCGCGGTTATATTTAAATTTTGGATTGAAAATGATCCGCAGAAAACCGGTCAAACCTCTTAAACCAATGAAAAGTGATCAAATCGGTACATATTTATTTCTTTCATGTGTAAGGAAGATTCTAGCCCACAACAACCTCCAATAAATACAAAACTTTGTACTGCGTACTTAACCAACTGTGCTAAAACATGTTTTTATTATTTTTTAGATATTAATAATATATATATATATATGCACAATTTGAAAATAACTAAATCTCATTTTAATTAAAATCAATGTTTATCGTATAATTAAAATAAATATTTAAAACACATCTAATTTATCATTTTAATTAAAAAGAATGGAAATAAGAAATACAATCTAAAATAATGTCTTATGAAATAAAGATTAACGGTGTTTTAATTGTTATTAATTATACAATATTTTTTATAATTAAAATCAATGTTTATTGTTTGACATTTAATTATATCTTCTCATAATTTAATATTTTGATGTTCTATGTTTATTTTGATTTAATAAATATTATTTTTTAATAATTTAATTTATAGAAGAAGTAACGATAAACATTTTAATTACTTAGTATTGATATAAATTAAGTGCATTTTTTATACTTAATTTAATATATTTATCATGATACAATTTTGTCACTTTATTTTATATTTTAATGTGTACATACATAAAATATAGATAAATATCATTGATGCGAGATTTACTCTCCACAATGATTGTTTCAATATTTATAAAACTCGTGGCATGCCTACAAGTGTATAAGCATATGATTGTAGATATGATGATACGAGGTCGATCCACAGGGAAAAGAAATTAAATGTGAAAATGCAAGTCCCACGACGATAGAATGGTGAAATATCTAGACTATGAATAGATGAGGGGTGATTATCATAACACAAAACCAATACATAAACTAAATAAGGCAATACCAAACAACAACAATAAACAATCTAAATAGAATGCAAGAAACAAGATCAATAACGGGAGATTTGAAGAACACAAATTAAGGCAAGACTCTAGGACATGGATTCACAACATTCCTCTTGATCAAACAACAAGGCTTAAACACACAATCAAGCTAAGTTCATAGATAGAAAGACCACGAATATAGAAGGAGCATCTCTCGAATATCTCCTTAATTGCGAATGCGACAAGGATGGCTATCTCTAACACATTCCAAGGTCGCACCTACCAAAGGCTCAAATGGTCACATTTCCTTCCACATATTCGACATTCAACAAAGAGTACAAATACATAGATTCAATCCATACATGTTTATGATCACAAGATTGACTAGATGCATATGATTCAAACATTTGATGTTAAATGAATGCCACTTCAAACAACATCATACAAGAACTAGCAAAGATTGAAATCTTGACAAAACACACTCATAGATTAAACCCTAGTCAAGAACAAGATTCACATTGTTCTCCACATCCTAGAGCCCTAAGGCTCTACTAGCCAACCATATTTACAACAAAATCAAGAATACAAAAGGAAAAACCAAAATCCATTCTAAGTACAAGAGTAAAAGAGGGAAGGAGAAGATAAAACCCAATGTTTAACAATCTCCTTCAATCTCTTGGCTTGAATCCTCAAATGGATAGATGAATCTTCCTCTTCCTTTTGATGGTCTTGATCTTCAAAAATCCCAAGTGTGGAGTGTTTCTTGTGTGAAAATCGAATGGGGGGAGTGTTTTTTGATGGATGGGTTTGAAATCCCCAAAAGTTATATAAGTAGAGGACTAATAATTGGATGCCAAAAGTCAACATTGATTTTCGCCTGTGCGGAACTCGACCCTAGGAGGTCGCGTTTTAGGGTTGAGTTTGGAACAAAAGAAAACACGTCCCTAAATGTTCTGCAACACGGGCTTTTGGTCTCGTTTGAGGGTCACGTTTTGGCCTTCAGTCGAAACTCGACCCAAGGGGGTCACGTTTGATGGTCGCATTTTGGCCAAAGGATTTCGGCTCTCTGAAGGCTCTGCAACACGGGCTCTAGGTCGAGTTTAGAGGTCGAGTTTGAAGGCCTCTGAAACTCGACCCCTAAGAGGTCGCGTTTAGGGGTCGCGTTCGGCACGAGTCTCCGGTAGCTTCTACAGTTTTGCTTCGTTCTCACTCGTTTCTTGGCCGATTGACCCGATTCAACTTGTAGTGCGCTCCTTATTTGATTCTCTATCTTCATATGGTCTTGAATCCCTCAAATGTGTATTACTTTATCCTCCATTTCCTGTAAAATTCAAACAAAAAATAAGACTTCCAAACCGGGAGGTTAAACACTCAATTTGGGCTAAACCACATGCAAAACTCTTCAAATCATTTCAATTAAACCTCAAATTATTATGAAAAATCACCAATCATCAACTCCTCCACACTTAAACATTTATTTGTCCTCAAACAATAACAAGAGAAGCGGGCAAGATTTTTGATGAAATAGAATCCAAGATGACAATTGCTTCAAAATCACAAAACGAGCAATGCGAAGATAATATTAGAAATCAAATATAAATAAGCACATCAAGTTCATCATGATACAATTATCAAAGTACAAGCTCTCACAGGGATAATAAAACGCTCACTCTCGAGTGTATAGGATATAAGTGTATCCGCTCAAGATCAAGAGTGCACTAGAATCCTTCCATAAGCTTGTAAAGTGACTATTATCCCTACTACTTCATGTGTGTTCTCAAATAAGAATCATTAAAGGCTTTCGGGTTGTATTGAAGGCTTTTCGGAAAGGTGGGGATATATTTAGCTAAGTGGCGTCCCAAAATACCAAATTTGTGCATTACCAATCAAGTAGAACTATATAAGTTCACTTCTACCTTTTATGATTCGCACTCCCTAAGATCTTTAAATTTACCCAATCTTTGGCTATTTCTTACTCTTTTGTTAGTGAACATAATGTGACAATATCTCTTTTCTTCTTTTGTCAAGAATTTGCAATTCTAGCTTAGATATTTCATCTCTTTTTGTTCTTTTCACTTCAAGAGTATTTCAACATGTTTACCTTTTTCCAATTAGAAGATTCTTCAAAAGATTAAATGAAAGAATTAACTCAAATCTTTTGTTGATTTCATTCCCAACCCAACATAATCAAAAAGACATTTCAAGGCTCAAAAGGGGCTCACAGGGCATTCAAAGTGTATTGGAAGGTAATTATTTGGATAAAATGAGCTCAAACAACAAATGGCCTTAAATCCTTTTCAAGAGATCAAACACACAATTGTAACCTCAATTAAGTCACAATGCAAGTTCTAGAGAAAAATGAGTGCACAAAAGATATGACCATCAAACACTCATCAAAGAAAAGATTACATTGGTGTAATCTTTGGATTAAATATTTCCAAGGTAAGCTTTCCTTCAATAATTGTACTTTTGAGACACAAAGAGAACTTGTTTAAATCATCATGCTATAATATCTTGCCTTTTATCAACATTTTTCAAAAAAAATTCATCAAAAGCACATCATCATCAAAGATTCCAATTCAATCAAAAACATGCTCATGACTCATATCATGCTTCAAAGACATACAATTATTTAAATTTAAACATCTCCAAGCCACATAACATAAGACATTTGAACAAAAACATAGATAAAGCATCACATGCTTATGAAACAAAATGACATGCGATCAATTATCCATCAATGCCTCCATCTGATCAATCCATAGCAAAAATAAACAAACCTAACATAATCTAAATCATAAACATGCATAAAGAGTATACTAACATAAACAACTAAACTAGGCAAAAGTTCAAAGAAAATAATAAAATGAGCAGAGAAGACCCTTGCCACCATAACTCTCTCTCCCTCCCCCAAACTTATTTTGATCCATGAGAGAAAATAAGTTTGGAGGCAAGATGGTGGTGGCAAAGCTCACTAATAGCTCAATGAAACGGCTAAGGTGCAGAGACTGGTGTGGAAATGGCTGAGATGATGATGACAACATGAACCAGGATCTTCCTCTTGGATCTTCCTCCTCTTGCCATTTTGGTGTGTGGGAGTGGTGCCTACATCAAGAGTTAAACCAAGTTTAGAAATAGGGGCAAAAATCAATCACCAGTTTAACAAAGTAGATTGTGGGTTCCAATTATGACAATATCCAACACATTCCACAATTAACTTTGTTGAACATAATCCCAACTTTTTTAAAAAAAAACATGATTGCCCTCTATAATCATTCACTGCCCAAAACTATCCCACATTACCATCACAACAAAACATAACACATGAAGCATACATTTATCTTAACAAAAGAGGCCTCAAACCATTTTTGACAATATCAAAAGCATAAACAAGACAAATGTGTGCTTAAAGTCAAACATTAGTAACATTTAGACAGGGTAGCTTGATAGTTGGTAAAAAGGGTCCTAAACATATGTGACAAAATCAAACACATAAGACCATAAAAATATGCTCAATGCTATCAACAATGCTTGTTTCAAGTGGTTTAACATGCTAGAGTTTATTCAACTTAAATCAAGCATAAGTTAAACATTTAGGCAAGATGGCTCCAATTACATATGGCAATACCAAAATCAAAGAGCCTTCTTCTTAAGCATGTATCTCAACAAACATTCATCCTTGTCATTTGTCAAAAATCACCAAAATACATGTTTTGTGGCTAGAACTATGATAGAACAAAAGGACCACATTTATCCAACCAAAATTGGCATAAAGGGCAACAATGTAGCACAATGTACTTCATTCATCAAATAATTCAACATAACTCAAATGCACATATACAAGTAATTTCCAACATCATTAGAATTCTTGCATTGAGTAACAAATGGCTCATAGTTCAAGCATAATGTGCATTTTCTCCCTTAGAACAAAAATCAAACAAGAACCAAGCAAATAAATAGGGAAATTTAAGTTTATCAAGTTCTTGCCTAATTCATGGAAAATTCAAGTTAAATCCAACAAAATCCAACAAATTTCTTAAACCCATATCATACTCATACTCTCAATTTCAATGTTCATCAAATGTAAGCATAATTGAGAGAGACCCATGACAATTTCGTTCATTTTAAGACTAGGGCACAAAAACATGAAAAATCCCCAATTTTTCTTGCATAAGAACAATTAAACTCTAAATCATATTGCAAAGGTACAATGTATGTGAAATCATGGGTTACAATCTCATACCTTAAATCTTGTGGCTTGTAAAAGGAAGGGGTGAAATTTTCGTGTGTGTAGAGGTGGGAGTGAGTGAGAGTGAGTGCAAAATGAAATGTGAGTGAAAAGTGTTAAGAAGAGAGGTTAAAACCCGATTTCCGCAGCGAGGCGTGACCCCTGTCGCGTTTTAGGCCCGCGTTTTGCCTTATATTTCATTTTCGAGCCCTTTTTGGGCTCCTTTGCTCACTTATGCATTTCCATCTTCGAGCGCAATTTTCCTACAGTCAAATCACTCTCACAAATCACCCACATTTAGAACTTTGGCTCCTCAAAGTAAATATAAAATCCAAATAAAATTAACTAGACAAACAAATCAAAATACCAAAATAAAAGCAAAGTAAACCAACAAAAAATTAAAAATCATTGAGTTGTCTTCTAACTAGCGCTTAATTTAACGTCGTGAGCTTGACGGGATATCAATGGCCAATAGTCAATCAAGAAGATATGGTGGCTTCTTATGCCACACAAGAGCACCTTTTTGAATTCTCCAAGGCATTGCAATCAAGTTCGGGTCAAAGATTCTAAGTACTCCTTGGGAATGTCTTCTTCACTCTTCTCTTGACAAACCATCTTGCTCTTTTGATTTTTCGAATCACCTTGCACTCCTCCAGGTCCTTAGACACATCCTCTTTAGGAACTTCTCTTCTCTCATTTAATTGATACACGATCGACAAATTATGAACCCTGAGAGTAAGTTCACCTTTTTCCATATCAATTAGGGCCCTTTTGGTATTCAAGAATGGTCTTCCCAGGATGAGTGGTAACTCTTCACTCTCCTCCATATCGAGTACCAAGAAATCAACCGGAAAAAAGAATTCGCCTACTCGCACAAGAACATTCGCAGTGATCCCCTTAGGACGAGTAATAGAATGGTCTACTAATTGTAAGCAAACATTTGTCGTCTTCAACTTCCCAACTTTTAGCTTATGAAAGAAAGAAAGGGGCATGAGGTTCACACTTGCTCCAAGATCACAAAGTGCATTCACAATCAACTTTTCGCCAATATCACATGGGATAACAAAACTCCCTGGATCTTTTAACTTTGGTGGCAACTTTTGTTGAAGGAAGGTACTACACTCCCCCATGAGGCTCAATACTTCACACTTCCTTAACTTTTTCTTTTATGAAAACATTTCCTTAAAGAATTTTGCGTAGTTTGGCATTCTTTGCAACAAATTCACATGAGAGAGGTTGATGTGGACTTTTTGAAACTCCTCCAAGAATTTCTTGAATTGTTCATCTTGCTCATTCTTTTGCAACCTTTCAGGATATGGAATAACAACTGGAAAGGGAGGCAAAGTTGATGGTAGTGACTTACTTGAACTTTTCTCCGTTGACTTCTTCTCAATTTCAATTTCACTATCCTTGGCTTTCAATCCATTTTCAACTTTTCGTTCCTCAAGATTTACACGAGAAACCTCAAATTTTTCCACTGACCCAACATTCAACACATGTATAGCCTTACATTTCTCTTTTGGGTTAATGGTTGTATTGCTCGGGAACTTGCCTTGTTGGTGTTGATTCCCTATGATTGTAGCAAGTTGGCTCATTTACTTCTCTAGTATATTCACTTGGGTGCCAATCGCTCCTATATCATTCTCCAATTTTTCAAAGCGAGTTTGTGTCTCACCCATGTATTTTTCCGTCTTTCCCATGAAAGCCATCAAAAGATCATCCATCTTTGGCTTCTTCTCCTCATCAATCATGACATTTGTAACTGAAAAATCAGGAGGTGGTTGGATATCATTATTTGGGTTACCATAAGACAAGTTTGGATGTTGAGTCTTATTTTGGTAACCTTGATTTTCACCATATTGACCTCCATATTGGGGCTTGTACCCCAGATTATATGGCCTTTGTTGGTTCGAGTAGCCTCCTCCTTGATTCACATAATTAACTTCTTCAAATTGACTTTGAGAAGTCTCGGCTTTTGGATTGGTGAAGGCTTCAATTCTTGAGTTTAGAGTTGATACTTGAGCCGCCAATAGCTCAAGTGCATCCGAATTTGAGGTAGATGCAACTTTCTTCATTATTTGAACACCTTCTATTGCAACCGGCCATTGAAATTAATTAGAGGCCATTTCCTCTATGATTCTCATGGCTTTGTCTGGGCCTCTTGCTAATAAGGATCCTTCCGCGGCCGTATCCATTAGTGTTCTCACCTCGGATTTACTTCCACCATAGAAGATACACACTTGGTGGTCGATTCCAAACCCATGCTCGGGGCACTTTCTTAGCATCTCTCTAAAGCATTCTCACGCCTCATACATGCTTTCCTCATCCCATTGCTTAAACACGGTGATGTTGCCTTTAAGTTTGAGAGTTTTTCCGGGTGGGAAAAACTTGTGAAGGAACTTTGTCACCAATGCATCCCATGTTTAGAATGATCCTTGGGCTTGGCTCAACCACCAAGTCTCCGCCTTGTCGCTCAAATAAAATGGGAATAGCCGAATTCGGATTGCATCATTCGGGACTCCATTCGCCTTTATCGTCCCACTATACTCAAGAAACTTGCGTATGTGCTCATTTGGATCCTCCATTGACGTTCTTCGGAACGGGTGTTGTTGGATCATGAGTATAAGGGACATCTTGAACTCGAAATTGTTGGCTTGAATGGGTAGTCCATTCGCCACCCCTTGATTCACGATTGGTTGGAAAATGTTTCAAATTGGGGCCTCCACGTTTCTATGTTGTGCTTCTTCTTGGGCTCTCAATTACCCTTGCATAACCTCTAATTGCCTTTGCATTTGGGCAATCATAGGATCTTGATGTAACATCCCACTTCTTCGTGATTTAGAACTATGGAAATTATTTGATTGGTTAAAAAAAAATTAATTAAAAAAAATTAAATTAATTTAAAAAAAATGAGTTTTATTTATTAAACGCATAATAGCATTAGTTGAACTTGAGGGAGTTCGAAATTGCGCCCCTAGTATCAAGAATATTTGTAATTATTATTTGGTTTTTAAGAATTTAGTTTGAATCATATAATATTTTTTTTTAGTCTTGTTTATTTAGATAAAAGTTATATAAGTTAATAGTATAATTTTATCTTGATTACATAAATCACTTATGATTAATTAAATATGTTAATTCGTGTATATATATATTTACACATTAAATAAATTCATTATATGATAATAATAATATCAAAGACATTAAGATAATAATAATAATAATAATAATAATAATAATAATAATAATAATAATAATAATAATAATAAGGATTAGAACTATATTAGGTGTGGGATTTAATAATATAAAATAAAAATATTTTGTAAAGATAATCACAATAATAATAAATAGTGATAATCATTATGAATATATGTGTCCTAGTTATAAATCTTGAGGTGTAATTTATTATTACTATATGTGTGAGTGTACATTAGATTTTAAAATAATTTTGATATGCTAACTATAGTAGTCGGTCAAGAGAGGACTATATATATATATACACACACACATATATAGATAGACTAGATAGTCCAAGACGTATCAATTTGTAAAAAAATAAAATCTAAACGCCTCACTCTTTAATATTTCATCCAATAAAATACAATATAATATAGTTGAGATAAGGCGGCGGAAATTAAGATGATTGTTATGAAATGAGGCGGCAGTGTTGGATTATATATATATATGTATACATCTATTAATCCTTATGCATAAGAAAAAAAATATCAAGTAAACTATTCACAACAAATTTTATAAAGTAGTTAGGAAATAAAAAAGTTATGCGCGGTAGTGAGCAAGAAATAGAATACAAAGAAGGTTAGTTTTCAAATCTAGTTTAATTTTAATTTAATAGAATATAATTCAATACATATGATTCAATTAATATTATTTTAATACTAGGTGCGGCGCAATTAGGATCTTCGTCCACTTTGTGATTCTCTATTTGATTTTACGTGATCTCTATTATCAGATGGGTAAAATTACTATCTTTGAAATAAAAGTATATGATATATGCTTTTTCAGACAGAAATGTTTTTAATCCAATTTGAATTATCGTGGATGGAATATGGATAGCGTTTTATACGCACAGAATAGTGTTTCGTACGCATAGAAGCGTTTTGTACGCACCAGAATATGTCATATGCATAGTTCAAGATGTATTCTAGAATCAGAAGAAGAGTACCCTAAATCCATTATTCCTGCGATTTATTTCTGTTGGATAAAAAGTAAGAAATGCTCATGATCCCCCACCACTGAGTACGTTTTAAGAGCGCTCACCCCACATTTTTAAATATTTTCAGGTCAGTGAGCTGGGAGCAGCGCGATGGAAATGGGGGTGAACTTTCTCAAAATGTTTCCAATGGTTGACCTTAACTTTTGCACTTGTTTCTGAAAGTAAATTATTTTGAATTTAGTATTTTTGTGTTTGTTAGTAGTTTTTGGTCTAACCTAATGTAGTGGTTTGCTAATATGGTTTTATTAATATTAGGAGTGTGAATTTTATATTTTAGAACTTGTGAGTTCCTTTTTGAAATGAACTTGGTGTTTACGTAATGCAGGTACTTTGTTCTGAGTACATATATTTTTGAAAAATATAAATTTTGTGTTCTATTTTTCTTCTTAGGATTTCTAGCATGATTATTTTAGAAAGGAAAAAAAATAATTATTCGAACTGATATTTTTTTTTATTAATAATTTTCCGCTTTAAAGAATAGAAAGAGTAACATTTTAAATTATAGAATTAGGGTGCTACACTTGAACTGGTGGAAAGTTATCCGCCATTCTCCTCCGTCTACGTGCGTTGTTGTGGCGCACCGTTGCTTTAATTTCTGGATCCAAGTCGATAGGTGGCTCACCTCTAGATCGAGTGTACATACACTACCTGTTAAAGAACCAAGAAATCAATGCAGATCTTAACAAAACAAAATAAAATATCTAAACCAATCCACACAATCGTTATCACAATATTGCATATATCAAATTAATTCACCATTCTCCGGCAACAGCGCCAAAAACTTGATGCGAGATTTACTCTCCACAATGATTGTTTCAATATTTATAAAACTCGTATCATGCCTACAAGTGTATAAGCATATGATTGTAGATATGATGATACGAGGTTGATCCACAGGGAAAAGAAATTAAACGTGAAAATGCAAGTACCATGACAATATATTGATGAAATATCTAGACTATGAATAGATGAGGGGTGATTATCAAAACACAAAACCAATACATAAACTAAATAAGGAAATACCAAACAACAACAATAAACAATCTAAATAGAATGCAAGAAACAAGATCAACAAAGGGAGATTTGAAGAAGACAAATTAAGGCAAGACTCTAGGACATGGATTCACAACATTCCTCTTGATCAAACAACAAGGGTTAAACACACAATCATGCTAAGTTCATAGATAGGAAGACCACGAATATAGAAGGAGCATCTCTCGAATATCTCCTTAATTGTGAATGCGACAAGGATGGCTATCTCTAACACATTCTAAGGTCGCAACTACCAAAGGCTCAAAGGGGCCATATTTCCTTCCATATATTCGACATTCAACGAAGAGTACAAATACATAGATTCAATTCATATATGTTTATGATCACAAGATTGACTAGATGCATGTGATTCAAACATTTGATGTTAAATGAATGTCACTTCAAACAATATCATACAAGAACTAGCAAAGATTGAAATCTTGACAAAACACACCCATAGATTAAACCCTAGTCAAGAACAAGATTCACATTGTTTCTCTACATCTTAGAGCCCTAAGGCTCTAGCCAACCATACTTACAACAAAATCAAGAATATAAAAGGAAGAACCAAAATCCATTCTAAGTACAAGAGTAAAAGAGAGAAGGAGAAGATAAAACTCAATGTTGAACAATCTCCTTCAATCCCTTGGCTTGAATCCTCAAATGGATAGATGAATCTTCCTCTTCCTTTTGATGTTCTTGATCTTCAAAAATCCCAAGTGTGGAGTGTTTCTTGTGTGAAAATCAAATGGGAGGAGTGTTTTTTGATGGATGGGTTTGAAATCCCCAAAAGTTATATAAGTAGAGGACCAATAATTGGATGTCAAAAGTCAACATTGATTTTCGCCTGTGCGGAACTCGACCCTAGGATGTCGCGTTTTAGGGTCGAGTTTGGAACAAAGGAAAACACGTCCCTGAAGGCTCTGCAACACGGGATTTTGGTCGCGTTTGAGGGTCGCGTTTCGGCCTTCAGTCGAAACTCGACCCAAGGGGTCGCGTTTTGGCCAAAGGATTTCGGCACTCTGAAGGCTCTGCAACACGGGCTCTGGGTCGAGTTTGGAGGTCGAGTTTGAAGGCCTCTAAAACTCGACCCCTAGGAGGTCGCGTTTAGGGGTCGCGTTCGGCGTGAGTCTCCGGTAGCTTCCACGATTTTGCTTCGTTCTCGCTCGTTTCTTAGCCGATTGACCCGATTCAACTTGCAGCGCGCTCCTTATTCGATTCTCTATCTTCATATGGTCTTGAATCCCTCAAATGTGTAGTACTTTATCCTCCATTTCCTGTAAAATTCAAACAACAAATAAAACTTCCAAATCGGGAGGTTAAACACTCAATTTGGGCTAAACCACATGCGAAACTCTTCAAATCACTTCAATTAAACCTCAAATTATTATGCAAAATCATCAATCATCAATCATATAACAAATCATCAATTTTTTTTAAAAACAGTTCAATGTGTTGAATCAGTAACCCATTCAGAAAATTGATCGGTTCGATATTCGATCCGAATTTAAAAATATTGGTGAGAGCCATAAAATATTCCACGTAATTTATTTTAAACAATATTTCATCATTCTTTTTTCTTTTCTTTTGTAAGGAGACCAATCTTTATTCTTTTTCCTTTTCCTTTTGTAAAGATGTACCAATCTGAATAAACTTATTTGTGCTGTAAGATTCTGTATATCACACAAAAGTAACAAACTTCACTTACTGAACTCAAAACATTTCAAACTATTAGTGGGACAACATTATAGGTAGGGTAAAATCTTATATAAGAATAACTTCCATAATAAAAAGTTATAATTCCTATTAGGACTAATTATAAATAAAAATAAACTTTATATTGTAATATTTCAGAGGAGGGGGTAGAATCATCCTTAAAGAAATTTACCTTCACATAGTAATAAAATGACATTAAATTTCAAATATATTTAAACATTTGTATAAAATATCTAGAATTATTTAACTATGTTACATTAAATTTAAAATGATATGAAATACTTATCTAAAGTTATATGTGATACATACATTTTTTTTAACATTTTCTAGATACATAATACATGAATGAATCTTTTACTTAATATGTATACACAATATACATGAATGATGTATGCACATTTGACTTTTTAAAATTCATGGATCTTTTTGTTGTTTAGGGAAAAAAATTTCTTGAATCTTATTTATCTTTTAAACTCACGTGTTTTAAAATATGAAATAATACATTTTCAAGTGACATATAAATGTATATTAGTTTTTTTGTAAAAATTATAATTTTTATATGTAAACCTCTATTTAAGAATAATCTCCATATAGTAATATTTTTCTCTAATCCCAATAATTTTACTATATAGAGGTTTTATTGAAGTTATATGTATGCAAGAATATTGCCAATAAAAATAACACGTATTGATAATATTTTAATAAGATAAAGAAAATAATTAAAAATTAAAGAATTGAAGGGAAATTTTATGTCTTACATATAATCATAATACGTGATAATAGTATCTATAGACTATATTGTAGCGTGAAATAGCATAGAGTTTCTAGAAAAGAGTTCATTAAATTAAAGATGGCCAACCCCATGATTTTGAGTGCAAATTCTTCTTTCCTACTTTTGGGCCTCGATACATCTGCTTTTTCCAGAGAAGTTCAAAAACAAAATCCCAAGTTCCAATTCTCTCTCTCTCTCTCTCTCTCCCCCCTCCATGATTAATTCAGACAAGCAACCTCACGAAGTAGTAGCAGAGATAGGCAGTTCCACTCTTGTAATTACATTTGCAGAACAGGTCAAAGGTCTGGCATTCTTGGATGCAGTGTGTTCGAAGAAATGAGCTTTTCCGCATCATCAATTATTCAAATATGCTAAAGATTAGATTTCTACTTCTTCTCCAACACATTCATCAGCAAGCATCACTCATGCAGATGCAGTTCACCTCGCTTTCTTGAAAACTACAAGAAAAGGAAAGCGTACTCCAATTCAAATGTTGTGGTAGAAGAGAAGCAACGAAAATGGCTTGGATTCAATCAGCCTTCGGAAGCAAATTCAGCCCTGCAATTCTGTTCATAATCGTAGTTGTAGCCGCAGTTTTCTTCATCGCTGCTCTTCTCCATCTGTTCATCCGATTCCTGGTGAAGCAGAGATCTGCACAATCCCACGCTCGGCCAGAAACGACGTCGGGCTCGGGCTCATTTCAGAGGCAATTGCAGCAGCTATTCCATCTGCACGATTCGGGTTTGGACCAATCCCACATTGATTCACTACCAGTTTTCTTGTACAAGGAGATTATGGGATTGAAGGAGCCATTCGATTGCGCTGTCTGTTTATGTGAATTCTCGGAACTGGATAAGTTAAGGTTGCTGCCTATTTGCAGCCACGCATTCCACATTGATTGCATTGATACGTGGTTGTTGTCGAACTCGACCTGCCCCCTCTGCAGGGGGGTGATCTTGAGCCCCGGGTTCTCATTCGAGAACCCGATTTTCGCCTTGGAGGAATCTTCCAAGGAAATGGAGGGTGTGGGATCAGAGAGTTCTGGTTTTGTTGGTGTGGTGAAGGGTGGAGATGATGAGAACAGCTCTGTTGTTAGTGGGAAGAGAGTTTTCTCAGTGAGGCTTGGGAAATTGAAGAGCACAAATGTTAATGGTGGTGTGAATATTCAAGAAAATGAGATGGGAGAGAGCAGCAACAGCAGTTTGGATGGGAGGAGGTGTTACTCCATGGGATCATTCCAATATGTGGTTGCTGATTCAGAGCTGCAGGTTGCATTGTGCCCCAGTGGGAGAGAGAGAAAGAGACACCATGTGATTCTTGATGGGAATGTTAATGATGTAATGAGAGTGAGAGGGGGGCAGAATCGGAATTTCACAGATGGTGGTGCTGCTGAAGATGGCAATAAAATTAACAGTAGGGCTAAAGGTGAGAGCTTTTCTGTTTCCAAGATTTGGCTGTGGTCCAAGAAAGGTAAATTCCATACAGCTACACATTATTCTAATGAAATTAATGCAAGTTTACCATGAAATTTTTTTCATTTCAGTTTCAGGTTTTTGGTTTATACATTGTACTAATGTAGGGTATCAGAAGTTCTTTTTTTTTTCCTTCGTTTTTTGTGTTGTGGCTTCTGCTGTAACTTGTGATTAGTAGTAGTCAGATTCAGACCATTCTTGTTTAGTTGTTTAGGTTTTGCTTTTGTTTTTTTGGTTTTTTTATGCAGATTAAGGTTGAATGATGCTTCTTTTCACATCACACTTTGTGGATTGTCAGATTGCCATTTTTTTTCTATCTTTTCCTTATCTTAAATTCAAATTCCCACCATCTGCATCTGTAGGGAGAGATTGATTTCCATAAGCTAAATTACTATTACTATTTTAACCTCGAGTCGAGCACGAATCTTGCAATATAGAGGTCAAAGCCATCTCACGGAGCTGATCTGGTCTCAACCCGACTTGGGCCGGGTAGACCTAGTGGTTCAAATGTTATGATACAAGGCTATAAGGTTTAGTAATCGAAATGGGATTAGTATCGGGTGTTCTCTTCTTTTGTGATCTCACGACCTAAACCTAAGTGTTACCGTTTATTATTAGCAATATATGTTGATGTCCAAATTAATGAAGTGATTGTGGAGTGTAATGAAACAAAGCTACTTGAAAAGTTGTGTCACTCCTATAAATGAAACTTTGGCACATTGTAGTTTGGCAAATTGTGGGATGAGATTGATAGTAGTGGTGGGATCAGTAAAAAGTAGTAGGAAGGCACTCTAGTGATGATGAGGAACCTTGATTGGAAAAGTTGACTTGAGGGGCTCAAATATGATGGGGCCCTCTCTCTCTCTCTCTCTCTCTCTCTCTCTCTCTCTCATCTTTTAAGCTTTAATTTTCCAGCCCATTCTTGGCTCTTCTGTAGCAATGAAAGCAACCGGTGGAATCATATTTTTCTTTTTGTTTTGTTTTTTTAATTTATGTAAAATATTTTTAAAAAGTGAATGATTGTGTTAGGTGAGATTGTAGGTCTAACATACCAGTTCTTCCAAGATCTCCATTCTTCTGTTGTCTAATTAAAAATTGCGTCTTTTTGAAAGTGTATTGCTTTGTATTAAAAATTTCAACTTTTCATATGGAGTTTCTTAAGGAATCCTAAACACCATCATAACTTACAATTTCTTGGAAGGTTCAAGAAATGAACTTTGATTCAATTTGGATTGTCCATTTCAGTGAGATCCAAATGATTATAAATGCTAGCTAGAGTTTGGGAAATGGGATTAAAAATAATGGAAGGAGTGAACTCTGTTATCGATTTTTATTTATTTTTTCTGATGTAAAGGCTGATTACCACTTAAGAGTCAGTGGAGCTGGGATGGGGAGAATCCTATATTCTGTTTCCAACAGTAAAAATGGGGCCAATCTAGAGAGAGAGAGAGAGAGAGAGAGAGGACTCAGAGGAGCAATCTAGAGGGAATAATTTATGAAAACTTGGAAGCATTTCTTACCTTTACTTTATCAGTATCCCTTTTCTTGCTGCTCTTTCAGTGAATCGTTCTTGTCCAAATGTCGGTAAATTTTTTCATATCGTAAATCGTTGATATTCCAGCATGCGACATGTACTCTATGTCACATGAATTCAAACTCAAATGAAATGGTTAAAAAAAAACAAGATAAATACAGGGCACATGTCGGAAAATCAATAGCATTAGCATCAGCATCGTACATAATGAGATGATAGAGAGCGAGCAAAGAAGATTAAGTGATTGAAGACAAGAAAAGGATGAAGAAAAAGAGGGAGATGGTACATTACATGCGTGAATGATGGTGTGAGAGATTTTCACAAGAGAAGTAAATCATGATTGATTTTGTTGCAACATACACACAACAGCCAACAACGACAGTTGTGAAATGAAATGATGAATGATGGATGATGAATCATGAATCATCAATAATGTATGATGATGATGATGATGCCATTTTCACACAGCTTATGATGATTTGTCAGTCCAAATTTTTCATCCTGCACCACGTGCACCTCAAGCTGGGCTTAACGTCTATTATTGTACCTTCACATGTAACTTATATAATATCGTCTTGCAAGTTAAAAAATTCAGATTAAAATTTCGATCTATTTACAATTATAAATGTGTATGTGTGAGAAAAAAGAATGCATAATCAAGGCACATCAACAATTTGGGTAAGTCTTTTAGATTGAGCTTATCACATAAAGTTATTCTAGTGCATATTTACATACTAGTGCTAAAAAATAAGAATTTACCCAAAACGCAGCGTTAATAGAAACTAGCATTAAGTTATATATTGTCACCTAAATGCAACACCAGACAAATTATATCAATCATAAATTTGCACGACCAATTTAATAGTTTTACAATGTATTCAAATAATATATAAGCAGATAAGAAGGGATATGCTTGGGAAAAGGAAAACAACATGAATTGCAGAAAACCTAACAGCAAAAAGAGTCCAAAAAATTGAAGCCCATCAACGCATCAAAGGTGCTGGTAAGTTGGGGATCATATTACATCAATATTTAAAGGATAATGGATTACATGAAGCTACGCACGTGAAGTGGTGTGCCCCATCTTCTTACAATTCCATTTCTTCAACTACAAAAATAAAAAAATCCAATGTATTTCACTTTTTTTTTCTTTTTGTCCGAGATTTTATGTGCTGTATTAACATGTGATGTACTTTATTTTATGCTATTACTATTAACACAACCTTATTACTTGAGAAGTTCAGTCTTGAAATTCGAGTGGCCAATATATTTTTGGCATGGGAATCAATGATAAATTTATAAATAAAATACAATATTTCGCTTTGTCCCATTATAATTCACATGCACTTGGAGGTAGAACGTAAAAATCTTCATGTGATATTAGTGGACAATACGGTCGTCTTGAGCAATTTAGGTCATTCATCACCCTAGTTTTATTTTGTATTGCATCAATGCACGTTCCATATATACGTACGACAGCAAAACTTATTGCTAAATTAAAGAAAAGACAAAATCTTGCCGCTGAGGGGTCCAATCCATCATAATGCCCATAGATCCAAACTCATATACAATGTCATATTTGTAATTTTATTAGCATTGGGGTATAGATATAATCTAACGGATCTTGACCAGTAAGACACCCGACCACCCCGACCCCCGAAAGAAAATAATATATGATAGTCTAGAAACGGCCTCTGATGGCAACATCATCTTAAGTCCACATATAGACGCTTAGAACAAGTCGGGTCCATAAAGTTGGGACCAAATTGCTCCAAAATTAGATAGCAGGTACAAAAAAAATGAAGTCTTAAGTTACAAAAATGCATCTTCAATTGAATACAGACAGTTCTATAACAAATTAGGCTTACAAAATCAGAAGTCAAGACCTGTTGAGGAAAAGGATTTGGCTCGAGATCATTCTGTACGCACCCACAAGGCAAAGTTTGAATCCGCAAACGCTTATAAGACCTTTTCTCATAACAATGTACATAAACCAACCCTTTCACAAAAAAGAAATGACAGGGTAAATAGAAGCATTATAAGGGTACCGGCTGAAGAAGCCACTCGAGAAGTCCAAATGCAGCGCCAATGTAACAAAATTTTGCCCGAAACTACTGACAGACGAAGGATGCTTCTTTAATGAGAGAACTAACACGGGTTCCACTAGCAAGGGCTGGGCTGGGCCGGGCAGGCCATTCCCTCACAAATCACGAGGGAAGTTGCTGATCTGTCCCTCCTCCAGAACATCATTGTCGTTCGCCTTGTAATTTATCCTCACACGCATGACAAGAGATTTCTGAAAGCAAAAATTTCCATTCCCCATGGTGTAAACATGACTACTTATTTTCTTAAAGGAAAACAAATGTTTTCTTCCCCCTTCTAGTTTTAAGGAAAAACAAATGACGATTTAACTATGTAAACTATTTTATGCATTCATCTGAGAATTTTAGGACAGAAATATAAGCACACATCACGCTCACATACCTTGCCATGTTGGCTGTTTGAAACTCGAAACCTCTGTGTGATAGATCCATCACCATTTGCAGGAAGTGTATTACTGCTAGCTGGATCCAAGTGCAATTGAAGAAACTGCATGATACACAAAGATTATGTAAAGCACGGAATTAACCACTCCTCACATCTGGAGCCACATGGAATTAGGTGCAGAGCTTCTAAGTAAGGTGCTATGTTCTTGTGTGTTCTTATTTTCTTGTGTGATGTTGTATTGTCATTACTTGATATTGATGCATATTAACTCTCACATGCTGCAATTTCTAAGTTGAAATAAGAATGAGAAAGATATTGAGGTAGATTGATATGCTTTTTAACTGCCAGTCACTACTATGCAGCCTGAGGAACTGCTGTTGAACATTTAGCACGTAATGTCGTATCTACTTATATTTACCGGTCTAAGCATTTACAGCCAGGACTTATTGAAGTCCCACCTCCCAGTGACCTCACCACAAGATATAAGGTGGGATGGTGGAATCCTTAAATTACCTTGGGAACTGCAGCCTGGAATACAAAATTTGAGTAGATATTGGGTGATTTGTTTGTAAATTGAGCCTCAATTAGTGTGGTCTGTGGGCTGCCAGGCTCCTTTGAGAAGTTGAAAGTTACTTTCAGGGAGCTGCTCTCGAATGCAACAACTGATGGATAGGTCGGGCCGTTGGTTACTGCAACTACATCGATGGTGTGAAAAATTTACAGAGGACATAGTAATGAATGCAGACATATAATGATGATACATACCGGGTACAGATGATGGGTTGGCTCCAAAACCATCCAACAAATCCATCATTGAAGAACTTCCAACAGCGGAAGAGGTTTGTACTGAAGGTGAGGGTGTGGACAATTTGCCCAACAAATCCCCTGAACTTTGGTTATCTTGACTTGAAGATAAAATATCGAGCATGGATGAGCTACTTTGAGCTGGAGGAGTTCCAATTGACAAAAGGTCCAGCAACATATCGTTACCACTTTTGTTGGTCTGATTGGTTCCTGAAATGTTACATAAAAAAAAAAAAGCTTTTTAACTAAATGAGAAATCAATAACTAGACTACAACCTCTCATGAAGCAAAAGTAGAACATGAATTAATTATACATCAACTAATATAGTTATATGCACTTTCATCTGTGCCTCTTTAAATTGATAATAATAGCCCACACATCAACTCAGTCAGCTGACTATAAGAGAAAACCAGCAACATGCACTAGAAATTATCTCTTACCACTTAGGCATTTTAAAACAACCAAAAAAGATAAATAAGAGATCATCACACAGAGCACCACATATCTCAAATGAAGCTTCAGTCAAACATAGGATGCAAAAAAGTAAAGCAATCCTAGCTGATTATTGTTTCACTTGAGCAAATCAGCAAAATCAACCTGGTAAAGGAGTTGGGGACACATCAACTCCAAGGAGATCCTGAAGAAAATCTCCGCCAGAGGAGCCAGAGATTGGAATGTCATCAGAACTAAAATCAAGCAAATCAACTAGAGGAGCTGAAATGGGTTTGGCAACTCCATTAGGAATTTTTGGTGGAGCTCCTTGTGAAGTTGAAACTGCAGTTGGCATGGAACCAGCTCTCCTCCCACTGAAGGTTGCCTCATCAAGTACTGGCATCCTTTCTACCAAGGCAGACCTGAAGAAATACATGTAGCATCCTCATAGAACCCTGTAACTATAGAACCATAAGTGAAGGATGTGTATAATTACAAATTAATGGTTCAATTATACCTGATGTTCTCATGCTTCTCAATAATAGAATTGAACTCAATTGCTCTCTGTTGCAGTTCAAGCACAAGGCTTTGTTTATGATGATGGATAATGTCATTTATCCTCCTGTAACAGATTAGAAATGTTTTCAAGCTTGATTAAGGAAAGTATAGATATTAAAATATCTAAACATGCTACCAAATTACGAATGTCAAAAGCAATATGTGATGCAAATATAAACATAATATGCTTCCAAGCAGAAAAATAGTGAAGTGAAAATCTAACACACATACATTTGTGCATGTCAAATGAACATAGCATATAAATATGGGAGAGATTCTTGTTAGCAGTTAATGCATAGTGCACGAGTTCTCAACAGATGGGGATATGCAGCCATGCTCCACATAATAGAGATCAATACTTTACAATGGAATAATGGTGACATACTTTGAACAGGAAGGAAAACGGCTTGATAGCTTTAACAAAGCACTCAAGCACATCGCTCGAGTTGTGAGATCAGAAGAATGATGTCCAATTGCAGTTTCCACAACATCGACAGCATCAGCCTCTGTTACCTGTTCCAGACAAAAAGAATTGTCAAAGTGGTCCACAAAGTGCAGCCTTTGAATCTCAACTAACTAAAAAAATGGTTATGGCGAAAACAAGAATGAAGGGACAAAATTGTTAGATGCTACATCCAGAAACCAACTCAAAATTTATGCATGTGAGAGTTAAGATCCATCTTGACTTTATATTCCGATAAGGATCCAATGACTGGAAGGAGCTAATACGCAAACTAATTGCCCCATGCCAAAGAGTTCTTATAAACTATTTGATATGGGTAGATGCCCCTCGACGAAAGAAAACTCAGGGTAAAACAATTGCAGCTTCTCACTTATCCTTACGAAGTATCCTACAGAAATTATGGCCCTGTTTGTTTTTATTTCCAACATCAATTTTCAGTTTTCAGTATTTCCAGTTCAATTTACGAGGTGTATTGGTTTTTGAAAAAATGTAATGATTTTGTTATGATGAATGATTTAATGTTTAGAGTTATAGGTTTGGAAGATAAAAATATGTTTGTTTGATTATATTTTCAATTTGAAATGTGTGGTTGAGATGAAAAGATAAATATTTGAGTGGTTATGATATATGTGATTGAATAGGTTATATAGAATTGGAAAAAGTGAAAACTGAATTTGAAAATGAGTAAAGCAAACGTGTTTTCGGTGTTTTGAATAGTAAAAAGTGAGAAATTTCCATTTGGAAATGAAAACAAACAAGGCCTATAAAATCCATCACTGTAAAAAAGAGCAAGAAACTTGCCCAAAGAATGCATGATGAAGAGGGAAAAAACTTAAGACTACTTATAAAAGTGCCAGACTCACTTTCAATGCACGCTATTATATTTTTTAAAAATAAAAAACTTTGTGTTCTCTAGCAATCTATTAGGTCCAGTTGCCAATAACTCATCATGAGAAATTGGACAGTTTGAACATGTAATTAATACAAAAAAGTTGGGTCAAAGTTTTCATGAAAATGTTGAAAGAGAACTCACGTTTACTGGATCCTCTACATCAAGCATTCCAGCATTATTAATCAGCAGATCCCCATATTCTCCAATGCACCAAACAGCTACACGAACAAGAGTTTCCTAGGGGAGAGATGGCACAATGTCAAGAAAAGAGTGGACAAGTGCAGTGAAAAATTATCATGATTTACAAGAATTGTTATCCTTCCTCAGCTAGGGCATACCTGTTCAGATGCTGTTTGCACAGCCCTGTGTAGAGATCTTACAGTGTAACCATGGAGATTAGGAGCATTAGTAATTACAACAATAAGGGCATGCCATACATCATCCTTCACATAATTTCCAGCCTGCACACCATATCAAAACTAAAACATCGGTAAAATGGTCCACATTCAGCTTTATCACTGACAATGCAAATTAAACAACAAATTACATGCTTCTGCAAATTGTCATGAGATAGGACAGACATCACGGAAACGTGTATTTTTTTAGTAGGAACATCCTTTGTAGGATAGGATAGACACCATGTGACATGTTCGGTTAATTGAAGTCTGAAGATATTAATAATTACAATTGTAATGATAATGATCAACACTTTGGTAAACATGTTTGGTTATGTTTTGGGAGTTTGTGGGTGAAAAGTTCTGATCTGATGTTTTAAAAAGGAAAATGCATCAGAGAATATAGAAGTGCGTGGTTGTATTTTGGGAGAAATAGTCGGGAAAGGAAACCTTTTAGGAGTTCCAAAACTAACAAAACAAAGAGTATAACCCTAAGATCCTGTACATTTTTTAGTGACACAAATACATCTATACTTTGTGGAGTTAGAAGTATTCATGGCCATTTAACTTTCTCTTATGCCAAGAGTGCTTCTAGAATCTTAGCTCCAACCAACCAGCTTAAGTTTTATTTTCAATGAAAATAGCCACCATCATGTGCTGAAGGTATGAATCATTGAGTTGCATATAATTTGCAGCAATAAAACACAAGGTATTGACCATTTAAGTATTGTACAAGCACCACAACTAGCTTTATTTGTAACTAATATAACAAACTAACAACCATGTACCCGTCCTCTATGCATCAAGATGATGTATTTTCCTTTTAAACCGCATGATCCACAAAAGCCACTACCTGATCCCCAAGTCCTAGATTTCGATGCACCACACTCATCGTACTCTATGAATTTGTCTATCTAGATCTTGCAAAGGCGGTGCTATTCTAGTCCATATCAAAGACTAACAAAAAAGATTAGCTATATGATAATTCATCTTTTTGTATCTTAGTGTTGCATCATTCAAAAGACAGACACTATCGGTACATGAAACAATAGTACAAGATTCCTATGTCAACTACAAAGAAACTTCATAGCCAAGTTTAGTATTAAAAGAAACCCCAGAAAGTATTAGTAGGCATACCTCTGATAGGACCTTGAGCATCTGATCGATGTACCATATTTTCTCAGGGGAAAACCTGGAGCACCACACAGCAGATGATATAAATCTATGAAGAACTGCAATAAACTAGAAGACATGTAATTACATGTCAACTCTATTGAATGATTGTAAAGAGGCTCAATAAATCCAATCACTGCTGGAATGCTACGAGCCCACAAAAAATCAATGAACAAAACGAGTGAAATAGCACCCGGCTAAAACTGAGAAAAAAATAGAGACAAAACAGAGGAAAGATGTTTTGGCATGGACAAACAATTCCAGGAAGAGGGAAAAATAATGGAGATGACTAGTGGGGGGCACACATAACATATAAACTTCTAAAACTGCCTCATATGTAGCAATTATTTCCTCCCAAAACAACATCCTCTCTAAACACAACAAAATCTATCATTGGAAATTGAATCCGGCTTGAAATATTACTTGTACTCCCAAAACGTAGCAAACAAACCAACTTCCACCATTTCCAAGAATTGTGAGCTGCTAACAAATTGCACATACGAATACGACACAATCTAGTACAGCAAACATCAATGATTATATCACTTGGATAATTGGATTCTTGAATCAGGGATGAAGACTAGAAGTTCTTTAATTTGTTTAACTTACTTCTCCACAATAGAGCAAATTTTTGCACTGAGATCTCCCTTAAATTCAGGGTCACTAACTTCAAGATAATCAACAAGCTCCTTTGTCAACTGTTTCACGTTGTTTTCATTTACCAGAAGATAAACAAGCTCAAGGGCCCTTTTACGAATTGAAGCATCTGGATCCTGACATCAAATAAGTCTATGAGTTGCTAAGATTGTATATTCAATATGTTCTTAGAAAACTAAGTTTCAGCCAATAATTAGAAAAATAAAAACAACCAGAAACACAAACAAGTGTACTTTGGGTTGAACTCAGAAAAATTATGGGAACCAGAAGAGACTCAAGAAACCATTATTACTCAGTAAGATTGTTGGGCTGTTTTGATGTTCTAAAGAGGGGTTGGTTTATCAACGCAAAAAGTTGAGGAAGCACTCTAGAGAACTAAAAACTAAAGATATTTGCCAACAATGAAACCCATAAAATTCAGAAGATATTTTTGGAAGCAAAGAAAAAGGCTTATTAAGTTTCAAGATAAATACAATAGGGATACATTCCATCCACCTTTACACATTCCAGAATGGTGGCCCGATGCCTCTGCACTGCTTGACTATCTAAGGCCATAGCTCTCATCAGCATATTCAACGCGACATACCTGAAATAAGATCTTCTAAATTCATCAGATATTAAAAAGGACAAAACTCTAAATACAGAACAAGACAGAGAATACTTGAGAATCTGTTGCCTCGCACGGTGAAGCATACTACAAGAAAACTTGGAATACTTTGTCTCAATCATAGTAAGAAGAAATTTCTTAATCAATAATCAGCACATTAAATATAAAATTATAAAATGCCTCATCATTAAGAAAGAAACTGAATCTGGAGTTGGTCCAGTTGGAAACACCCCTCAAGAATGCTCTCTAGTACATACCCCAGGACATGTAAATAAAGAAAATAGATGGTATTCCTGACAAATAGTATGAAGTGTCAAACCAAATTAATAAAGAGACCTGATATTGTTGTCCCGGCTGGACAAAAATCTTCCCAAGATATTGACAGCAAGTACTCTTAACCCTCCATTTTCTTCAATGCTCATGATTGCAGCAACACATTCATAGAGGATTGCATTCCCAGAATTTTTGTTAGACTCAGTTTTAGTTGCCACCTGCAATAAAAGGAAGTAAAACAAATGAAATTTGTTTCCAAAGAGATATTGAGATAGTATCATTTGTCTAGCACTGATTAAGCAATTCAAGAGCCAATATCATTTTCATTTTATGATCAATATGAACAATCCAGAGTTTATAACAAAACAATGTCTTCTATTCTTGTATTTTCTCATTTTCAATTGCCAGAGAGGAGAGGAGGCAGATGTGAATGTGCCTAGGATGCACTGGAATTGTAATGTTAAAGGATAGTTATCAAATATCCAACAATATGAATGTGACTCAGCCAGAAAATGACTGTATGATCTCATTAATTTTAATCAATATGGAGGACCAAATTTAATTCAAACTCTACATCTAGGCCTCCTAGTTACCATATTTTTTTTCCGAAAAGTCTAAGATAAATAGAACCCATAGGAAAATGGGATAAGAAAAACTATAAAGAATAATTAGCTGTCAATTATGGGCATTTCTCCATTACTGACATATGCAAAATTGAGATGTTATATTAAGAATGTAAACCTTGTTTTACTGGACCCATCCATAAAGATTGAAATAACCACATGAAGAATAGTCATGCATATCAAATATCAAGCAAGCAATTTTGTAGTCACCTGGGCAAGAATATCATTCATGTTATCACTAGCATCAGCATCTCCTTCACCCAAAGCACGCAAGAGCCTGAGCAACCGAATATGAAGAAAAGGATCTGTAATCCCAGAAACATCATACTCGGGTGCATATGGACTGTTTGTAAGATCCCGAAGAAGCTTGACTAAGCCAACAATGGATTTCTAGAACCACAGGGGAAAAAGAAAAGAAAGGATCAAAATCTTGTGAGCTGGAAGCTTCATTCATATGTTCAAAAACTGTCTTCAAGAAGTACACGGAGCTAACTTTGGGATAATAACCTTTCTTAAAAACTCAAGAGCCTCATTACTGACTTTACACAAATCTATGCAAAGCTGGACTCCTGTTAATAAAACTCCATGGTGCTTTTCCTTCAGTAAGGCAGCTGCTGGATTTATGAAGTTCTCTGCCAGGTCTGGTACTTTCTTTATAATCCTTATAGTGCATAATGCAGCCTACATTATACAGATTGTTGGGTCATCATGAGATCTGATTCTATGGATCATTGTTTTAAAGCTATTCTGGAGCAATAAAGTAATTTATAAACATAATTGATAAAACCACAACAGTTTCTGATATTTTGCTATTTTTCTGACCAAGAGCATGTGTATTTTTAGTAGTACCACTAAAAATAACAAATGACCTCCAACTTGAAGCAAAACTACAAAGGGAAGAGTTTTATTCAAGATAAGCATACAAATATCAATCACAGAGCAATTTTGAACCGCATTAGATAGATCTTTCATTCTCTTTGCATAGAAGATCATTAATTTTCAAATGTCCAAAAAAATTTAGGAAGAAGCTCGATAAACATTCTTAATCTTATGTCTAATACCCAACCATTAAATGTACAAAGTCTCATCCTCACAACTCAATCAGTTCCAAGAGAAAACAGACTAGTTTGGAAAATATGAACAACAACTCAGAAACAGGACTCTAAATTAAGTGAAAAACAAACTGGAATGGCATGACCTTCTGATGCCCGATACAAATCGCAGAATACAACTACAGAAAGGCAAGCTGTCATATTGAATGTTTATCGTTTGACTTGCTATCAACTAATTATTCCATGTAAATAATTTACAATTAACTTTGAGCTTTCAATCACAAACCAAGCATATGTATATACTATATCACCCTTATTGAAGGAAAGGCTTACTTTTTTCCGTATATTAGGGTCTCTAAATTGAAGTAATCTTTCAACATCTGGAGCAAGATCACGAGCCATCTCTGCAGAACCAATATTTCCCAAGGCACAAAGAGCAAGTCCAACAATATACTGGTTGGTGTGGTTTAGATCTCTGTGCAAAAGTTAAGGTATGTGAATGAAATTATTTTTTAATAGAAAACAAATAAATAATCAACTAGGCTTCACCATACATAACATGACAAGATCAGTAATTTTGTGTGCAAATATATATATATATATATATATATACACACACAAAATCGAGTTTAGAATGGGTACTGTTTAATTGAGTTGGTGACGAGCATCAGAACTTCCTGTCTTTCATCAAGAAGCAACATAAGGCCAAGATATCCTATTCTCTTCTCTGGAAATCCCGGTGATGCAATTAGCTTCAGGCACTCCATTTGACCAAAATGTGTTGGGTATCCAAGCATGTGAATGAACATGAGCTTCGCCAAATTGCGATGACTATAGTCGTGATCATTTTCACTAATTGCGGCTCGAATTGAAGCACATTCTTTTCTTACAACAGCTCGTTCCTCAGCTGCAGTTTTGCATGCACGTATGGCCCGAATCATGTCCCTGCAAGAAAATAGTCAGCTTAACTGATATATTATTACCTAGATTCAATTATCATGACAAAGAAACAACTCTTATACTGTTATACATCAATGCAGGGGGAGAAGGGATAGCTGAAGTTATCAGAAAGATATATAATAAACTGCAGACTGTAACAAAGAGATGGAGGAGGATCGTATGATTGATGACATCAAGATAAGCTGATTTTTCTTGCAGCCAAACAAAAAGGAGATAACAATTTCCATCTCGGCAACATTTAGCCCTACTCCATAGACCCAGGATTCCATGTTTCAAGTTCCTCAAGATCAGGAAAATCAAAGCTTTACTTAAGACAAGTTCCAAGAAGTCGTCAGTGGCCCTTCTCCAATCAGAGCCACCTTCTCTAGTGATTTTCTGCTTACATACTGTTTGACCTTTAATATAAGACATCCTAAACTCCCTAAGTTAACTTCACTATCTAATTAAAATTTATTGCTGAACAGAAGGCCTAATATCTTCTACAAACATAAATGCTGCATCGATATCCTATTGCTATCGTTTTCTAATCATTTTATAGAAAAATGCATTATTATCTTCATGGGAAGATTATGAAGCGTATGCGCATCCCAAGCAATCAGACATCACTGCACTAACCTACTACCACCGCCATTTTTCAATCACGTATCGAGTTCATCAAAGCTCGAACTCGCTGCAACTAAAACCAAATTTATCCAACCAAACTCATCTCAATTCCACAAAATCACAACAAATACCCTCACACACAATCTAACTAACAGTACTACAATAGACTGCTGACCTCAGCCGCGTGCCAGATGAAAAAGGATTCATGATTGCGTCCGTTTAAAAGCTCTGAGATAGCTCTACCAGATCCAGCTGATCTTACTAACGACTTTTCCTCACAATCAAAACTCAACTGCTACAGCAGAATTCTCAAACAGACGAGATCACAAAGTCACGAGAGAGAGAGAGAGAGAGAGAGAGAGAGAGAGAGAGAGAGCGAGAGATCTGCAGAAGGTGAAGAACAAAATCCGAGATACTCAAAATTTTGGATATAGGAGTTGGAAAGGGGGGGAAATTGGGGGTTGATTGATTGGGAGAAAATGCGAAATTGAAGAATTAATGATCGAAATTTTAGTGGTGTAAACTCTTGATTGTGTATGATGGCATTGATGCAGAAGATGAAATTTGAGAAAATGCGCACTGGAAAAAATTTCTTCTTTCGCGGGAGGAATGTTCGTGTGCGGTGCGGCGTTGGTAATCGCGGTGTCAGCTCAGATGTCATTGGGCTTTTGCTTTTCTTTTCTTAGTTTAGTGGGCCCACACACAAATTGGGCCTAAGCGTAAATTAGGGCTTTAGGAATTATGAGGAAATTGAAACTGCTAGGCCTGGGACTAGTGTTGGGAAAATATACCGTCATACCGTACTTATCGTATCGGAAAAAATACTGGAATACCGAACTTTAAGGTATACCGGTATTTTCGGTAAGGTATGATATCGTACTGAAATTTTTCGGTAAGGTAACGGTATAGAATTTTAAAAATCGAGGTATATCAGCGTATACCGATACTGACAGTATACCGAATTTTTTAGGTATATACCGTTGGAATGGTATATAACTTTGGTGTGGTATATACCGTTATAACGGTATACCGGTATATACCGCACTAACGGTATATACCGGTATATTTGTGATATTATATAAATATATGTATGTGTGTGTGAATTATAGACACTTGAACTTGATATATAATACTTACTAAATATGATATACATATGTAAATATCTTGTAAATTTACAATATCTGACACTTATAATTAATCTTATGTTATACTTAATGCATCGTAATGATAATTAAATGTGAGTTAATTACTACTTAGTAAATAATTCTTACGATTTCTAAGTATATGTTTTGTTTTATTGGAGTTTAAATATCGTGGCATGAGAAGATTTATTTTATTTTAGTGAATTTTGAGCGTTATTAGGGGTGTTTCATATATTTAGTAAATATATGAGAAATATCGTAAGATAGTAGGATAAGGTATACCGACATATAAGTTATACCAATATTGGTAAGGTATACCGAAATAAAAGTATGGTAAAGGTATGTCATTTTTCATACTAAATTTAAGGTATACCGTTGGAAGGTATACCGAATGTTAAGGTAAGGTAACAGCATGGATTTTCTTCATACCGTACAAGTAAGGTAAGGTAAAGGTATGATGAAAAAGTAAGGTATACCTTACCGTCCCACTCCTACCTAGGACCAACATGTTTAAATTTAACATCTCTACCTAATTACTTTTTAACTTTTTCTATTCCGCTTTTTTTCCCTCGACTGTTTTAATGGATTTTTTTTAATTGATAATTATAGATTTTTTTAATTGATAATTATTTTCTTGACAAGGGCATTGTTATTTTTGTCTTTGTGCTTTTTTTTTTTTTTGAAGTTTAGAATTATTTTAATTTATATATTTTATTTTCATTATTACCAATAATTGTATTTTTATTTATATATTTTTATCCAAAAATTTCAGATTTTCTCAGTAAAATAGCAACTTAATCATTCAATTTTAATTTTTGCCCGAAATCTTTTATATAGATCTGTAATCTACTATTTTTATATATTTATGTTTGGGAAAAAAGTATAGGGAGAAAAGTTTATCTAGACAATTTAATTCTAAAATTGAGGTAGTTGGGCAAGTTTTAATGGTGTAGGAATTATATGGGCAATTTGTACTATGTTTGAATTTTTGACCAACAAAATCTGAATATTCCTTTTACTTTTTCTGAAAAGTATCTTACAATTTGTACTTTCCATAAGAGATATGCATGGAACAAAATCTTTCTCTATTCAAAGTCGAGTTTTGTTTGAAAAAAAAAGATTGTGGAATCAACTCCATTAATATTGGTATTCAATTATTGTAACTACCCCTCTATTCTCTCTATTTCTCACATATCTTCCTTTCTCCCTCCTTGTTCTGTGAAACGAAAAAAAAAAAAACTCCATATTCTTCGCCGCGCCGGACTGGACTTGAAGACAATGGAGGGACGACGTGAAGATGTAGTTCGACCTTCTGAAGCCGAAGCGGGAGAGGTTAGTCGAATAGATCGTTATGGTCTTTCGTTATGCTAATTTTGTTAGATCGTTATGGTCTTTTTTAATGAATCGGTATGATTTATTAATTAATCGTTATGTGAATTTGAATAGATCGTTATGGCCTTTCGTTATGCTATTTATAACATATCGTTTTGCTAATTTTATTAAATTGTGTTTTTCGTTCATGGTAAATTTTTATTGTTATGGCCTTTCGTTATGGTAAATTTTTATTGTTATAGCCTTTCGTTATTGTTAAAATTGTGTTTTTCGTTCACGGTAAATTTTTATTTTATTCTCATTATGCTAAAATTTAAACTTTCGGGTTATGTGAAATTTAAATTTCATTATTGTTAAAATCTAATTATCGTTATTGCTAAATTTAAATTTCGATATGTTAAAGTTAAACTTTCGTTATTAGTAAAATGATATTTTCGTTAATGCTAAATTTTTATTGTTATGTGAAATTTAAACTTTCGTTAATGTGAAAATTAAACTTTCGTTATGTGAATTTTAAACTTTCGTTAATGTGAAAATTAAACATTCGTTATGTGAATTTTAAACTTTCGTTATGTGAAAGTTAAACTTTCGTTATGTGAAATTTAAACTTTCGTTAATGTGAAATTTAAACTTTCGTTATGTGAATTTTAAACTTTCGTTAATGTGAAAATTAAACTTTCGTTATGTGAATTTTAAACTTTCGTTAATGTGAAAATTAAACATTCGTTATGTGAATTTTAAACTTTCGTTATGTGAAATATAAACTTTCGTTAATGTGAAATTTAAACTTTGGTTATGTGAATTTTAAACTTTCGTTAATGTGAAAATTAAACTTTCGCTATGTGAATTTTAAACTTTCGTTAATGTGAAAATTAAACTTTCGTTATGTGAATTTTAAACTTTCGTTAATGTGAAAATTAAACTTTCGTTATGTGAATTTTAAACTTTCGTTAATGTGAAAATTAAACATTCGTTATGTGAATTTTAAACTTTCGTTAATGTGAAATTTAAACTTCTTTCGTTAATGTGAAAATTAAACTTTCGTTATGTGAATTTTAAACTTTCGTTAATGTGAAAATTAAACTTTCGTTATGTGAATTTTAAACTTTCGTTAATGTGAAAATTAAACTTTCGTTATGTGAATTTTAAACTTTCATTAATGTGAAAATTAAACATTCGTTATGTGAATTTTAAACTTTCGTTATGTGAAATTTAAACTTTCGTTATGTGAAATTTAAACTTTCGTTAATGTGAAATTTAAACTTTCGTTAATGTTATTGTTATGTGAAATTTAAATTTTGTTATTGTTATTAGATTTTCATTAATGTTAAATTTTTATTTTCATTATGTTGAAGCTTTAATTTTCGTTATTTTTATGGCTATGTTAAATTGAAATTTTCGTTATAGTTAAATATAAATGTTCGTTATATTTTAAATTAAGTTTCGTTATGTTAAATAGATTGAATGACAACTTTAATTTAATTAGAATTGATATAGTCATGCTCAACCAAACCATATTGTACGGTTTTTTTTAAATAATAATATTAGTCTAAATAATACTATTAGTAAAAAATAAAAAAATAAAAAAATTAATAATAATAGTAATAATAATATTAGTCTAATTAATACTATTAGTAAAAAATAAAAATAACAAAAACATCTAATATAAACAATAATACTTTTGATAATAATAATAATAATAATAATAATAATAATAATAATAATAATAATAATAATAATATTCGTGTAAGTAATCATAATAGTAAAAAATAAAAATATAAAAAACAATTAATATAAATAATTATACTTTTTTAATTTAGATCGAGTGGATCAGACGCCCCCTCCAGAGGTTCAAGCCGACTGTGAATATGTACGTGAAGATGGAGTTAGTAGACAAGATTAGGGAGGTGTTACAACATTTCGGCGGTGAGGATACGATCCAGATGTTCAGATCTGGATGCTTAGGACACTTCGTGGACTTTAGGGGGGGTAACATAGCCCGGAAGGCGCTGCATGCATTGATTTGTCACGAAGTGCGTGTCCAGGATCCTGCTAGCCAGGGTAGAGAGTGTCGGTTCCATGTGAGTGGCACGACACTACACTTTGGGCCCTCAGAGTTCGCACTGGTGTCGGGCTTGCGGTTCGGGCCGTCCAGTTTCGATCCGAATGCGGCTCATGTGATTCCAGCCAGGGGCATCTATCACTGGCTATTTGAAGGGAAGAAGACGACAATTGCACAGATGTATGAGAAGTTCACGGCGATGCGTCTAGCCAATCACCCTCCAGATTACGTGAAGATTGTGAACATCCTGATCGTGTACCGGATGTTATTTTGCCAGGACCCTGGACGTACGATCGATGACTGGGTGTGGGCCCTGGTGGAGGATGCTGATGCGTGGAATTCTTTTCCATGGGGGGGATACACATTTCAGATCCTGATGCACTTTGTCAGCATTCTCCCTATAGCTCGACGGGATATGGGCCCACAGGGGGACGGAGCGTATCATTGGTACGGACCTGTTTGGGCATTTCAGGTAATTAGTTGAATTTATCATGAAAAATTTATGTTTTAGTGATTTGATATTATACTTACATGATATTCTATGTTTTAAACCAGGCATGGGCCTGTGAGGTTTTCCCCGAGATTGTTTGTCATTTGGGCGTCCCTGGAGGTCAGATGACCACACCTCGCTTATTGAGGTGGTCATTCATAGCCCCGAGCATCGACTTCTCCAGATTTTTTGATAGACAGGTAACCTTTTTTATATAAATAATTTTAATTATTAAATTGAAGTAATGTTGGTTAATATTAACATGGTGTTCGTTATTGGTGCAGATGGATGTCCATCCGATGGTGCCATCAGCAGCGGAGCTCCTGACCCCATATGTTCAGAGCTTGGATGGAGATAGTTTGTTGGGTGTGAGGTACGTGGTACCTCGAAAGGTCTCCAAGAAGAAGTTGCTGACTGGGGTTGCCCGTCGTGTGGTCCCGGGGACATGCAAGGGGATCTCTGACGTCGTCAACCCAGCACCACAGCGTAGGAGTGCCCGTACTGCACAACAGCAGGCTCCACAGACGGCACACCGTTTGATAGACGAGCCGGATGAGGGATCTGGACCCTCGGAGCAGGGACCGGACCGCAGTGAGAGCCCTCCTCGACCGACAGGCAGTAAGCGACCGAGGAGGAGCCATGAGGGGAGCCGTGGAGAGTCCAGTCCACGTCCTGGTTGGTTCGATCGTGTTATCCACGTTGTTGCTGCCTCAGAAGCCCGCATTATGGGTCAGATGGAGAATAATTTCAGACAGATGGAGAACAGTATCAGAGGGATGATTGAAGGCTTATCTGATCGGATGGGGCGGTTGGAAGACCTTGTTATGGGTCGGCTACGCAGGTCGCCTACACCACCCAGAGGGCCTACACCGGTGCCCAGAGACCCCACACCACCTCCCAGGGGTCCCACACCTCCTAGAGACCCCACACCACCTCCCAGAGACCCCACACCACCCAGGGGCCCCACAACGCGTCATATGTCCCCCCGTATGAGAGGGGGGAAAGCAAGAGGCAGATCATCTGTGGGTCGATCTTCTTCGCGCCCTTCGTCAGACGCGCAGTCATCTCCAGGCCCGTCGTCTACCCAGCCGTCATCTGTTGGCCCCTCGTCTGCCACGCGTTCGTCGATATTTGAGTTACTGGAGGCGGATGAAGCGCGTAGGGTAGATTTTGGATACACAGAATTCAGGAGGAAGGGTCATGGGGTGAATATCCAGGTTATTCCCACCGCTGGCACACTCTGGCAGGCATTTTTTGAGCGTATGGAGGATGTTAATGAGCTCGTTGATTATGAGATGGTTGCACATTTCTTGCTTGAGGTGAAGCGACGACTTTTCAGAAGGCACAGGAGCGATGTTGTGATTTGCTCTCCATATTTTTTTGTAAGTTCAAGAGACATTCTTTTCTTTTTTTTTGTATTTCATTATCTCTGTGTGTCGAAGCTTGATTTGTTCATGTGTTTTTTTCAGGTTCAGCTACAGTCAGCATGGAAGAAGCTTCATCCAAGAGATCCTGACTGTGTGGAAGAGTATGGTGAGGACAGATATCTGCACTGGGATCCTCCAGATGCCTTACTTGATGTAATTAGAGGCAAGGGTGGCGTCCAGGAGGTCCCATGGACGAGAGCTCGTTATGTAAGTGAACTTTCAAGTACACTTATCATACTATCTATGATGATTTTTTTATATTCATCCGTTAATCATTATCATTTATGTAGGCGATCATGATATGCAATGTTGGAAATGCTCACTGGGTCACTGTACGTATCTGTTTCGAGACGTGGAGAGTCGAGTTGTATGACTCGTTATTGTTCCAGATGCACCTCCCGGAGAACAGAGAGATGGGTCAGAGGCGTGATCGAGAGCTGCTACCGCTCCTACGTCTACTGCCACGCGTCATGTGGAGTGCTGGTTTCTGGAGAGGTCGGAATAGGCCAGATACACATCTCTTAGCCATGACACTGGACAAGACTATCCAAGAGCAGTTTGCGCAGTTCGACAGCATCAGTTGTGGTGTTTATGCTATGATGTATGTGGATCGTTTGTTGTTTGGCACTCCTAGTCTTGATGTCAGGCCATATGATATTCAGAGATATCGGCTTTCCGTAGCAAAGAGGATCTTCTCACTTAGCTATGGCCGTCTAGAGTGACTTATGATGTATTGCATTTGACATTGACACCGCTCGTTCATTTTATTCATGTATGTATTGCATTTGACATTGCTCGTTCATTTCGCTCAAATATGTTTGTTGACTACATGATTTTTAAACAAATATAACCAAAGTACTGAGCTCTATCCCATCGGCCACTATGTCGTACAATAATACGACGTCTAACCATCTGCCCTAAAACAAATTTAAAAATAAGCATAACTATACATAACAAAAATTAATTTTATACCTAACGAAATATAAATTTAGCCATAACTAACATTGAATTTATACAATAACGAAAATTTATTACTAACATAAGGAAATTTAAATGTAACCATAAAGAAAGTTAATTTCTAAACATAAAGAAACTTTAAATTTAAACATAACGAAAAATAAATTTCAACACCACACGAAACTTTAAATTAAAGAATAACGAAAGTTTAGTTTTAAAAATAACGAAATTTAAATTAATAATATCTTCACAAAATTTAAATACAACAATTAACCATAATGAAATTTTTTTTAACATAAGGAATACTCAAATTAAACAAACACGAAAGTGTATTTTTAACAATAACGAAAAGTTAATTTACACAATAACGAAAATGACATTTTAAGAATAACGAAAATTTAAATTCCACCATAACGAAAATAAAAATTTTAAGAATAACGAAACTTAAATTTAAACATAACGAAAATTTAAATTTAACCATAACGAAAGTTAATTTCTAAACATAAAGAAACTTTAAATTTAACAATAACGAAAATTAAATTTCACACCACACGAAACTTTAAATTAAACAATAACGAAAGTTATGTTTTAAAAATAACGAAACTTTAAATTAATAATATCTTCACAAAATTTAAATACAACAATTAACCATAATGAGAATGACACCAACCTCTCTTACACAAAATTAAATGCATTAAATTTCATTTAATTTGGGCCAACTAATACCTACCTATGCAAATACAAATATTTATGCATTTTACCTACCTCATGTTGGCCACACAGAAATGACAGAATAATGCATTGATGCATAACTTTATAAATGTTTTGTCATAACTTTTCGTTATATATTGATAAATTTTCGTTATATGTTTTCGTTATATATTGATAAGTTTTCGTTATATATTGATAAATTTATATTTTTTGCATATTTATAACATTCGTTATGACTCATTTTAATAATCGTTATGCATAATTATGATGCTTCGTTATGCTTTTTGGATCAATCGTTATGCAATAATTATGATGCTTCGTTATGCTTTTTGGATCAATCGTTATGCTTGTTTTATTAATTGTTATGGGTGTTCTAATTTATTAATTAATGGTATGGTTTTGCAAAATTATTAAGAATCGTTATGTCTTATATGATCCATCATTATGCCTTATATGTTTCGTTATGCTTTTTTTTATTAATCGTTATGGTTATTATAATTTATTAATTAATGGTATAGTGATTACAGTTTAATTACAGTTAATTATAATTTAAGGCCTAACGATTTCTCAATCGTTATTGCCAATAATTACATTTAATTACATTATCGTTATACCTTTTTTAGAAGTATATTTAATTACAGTTAATTATAATTTAAGACATAACGATTCCTCAATCATTATTCCCAATAATTACATCTAATTGCAATATCGTTATGCTTTTTTTTAGAATTACATTTAATTATAAGGTCTTGCAAAACGATTCCTCAATCGTTATTCCCAATACTTACGTCTAACTGCAGTATCGTTATGCCTTTTTTAGAATTACATTTAATTTCATTAAAATTTGCCAAAATTTCGTTAAACTTTTAGCAAACTTTCGTCATTAGCAAAAATCCATTTTTAGCAAACTTTCGTTATTATTAAACTTTAGTAAAATTTAGTTTTTAGAAAAATTTCATTATGGATTCTACCCATAAAGAATGTAATAATTATGTTAATTTTTTTTCGTTACGGCTAAACTTTTTTTCGTTATGGCTAACTTTTTTCGTTACGGCTATCGTTATTAATTTTTAGTTCCAGGTGAAATTTGGTAGGGATCGATATGTTAGGTGTCGGTGCATTAAATGTTTACTTATTAAAAAATTGTAAAAGGTACACTTACCCAATGATTGGGGTGTGAGGACAAGTGTGTCATAAGGGTATTCAAGACATTTTAACTCCAAATTGCCCATCAAACTACTATAGCCTTATATGTTGCTTTTTTTTTTCCTTCTTACTTTTCTTTTGTCTATATTTATAGATTTACACAAAAGTATATCTAGACAATTTAATTTTAAATTGAAATAAATTTTAGGTAGTTGGACAAGTTTTAACACTATAGAAGTTATTTGGGCAATTTGTACTATATTTAAAAACCCTTTGACCAATAAAATCAAAATATTCTCCCACTTTTTCAGAAAAGTGTCTTACACACTTGTACTTTCCATGCAAAAAGAATAAAATATTTCTTTAGAATAAAATCTCTCTCGATTATTACGTTTTCAATATATTTGGAACAAAATCTATCCAAACTCAATTTGAGTTTGAAAAAAAAACTGTAGAATCAAATCCCATCCTTTAATATCGTTATAAATATTTTTAACTACCCTCTTTACTCTCTCTCTCTCGAATCTTTTTTTCTTCTCTTCTTCTTCTCCTCGGCTGTATCGATAGCCATCTTTATTGCTCAAGTTCTGTGAAAAAACGAGAGAGAGAGAGATTCATTCGTGTTGAAGACGATGGAGGAAAGACGTGAAGATGTAGGCCAACCGTCGGGAGAGGTTAGACTCGCTATCCTTTTAGCTAACGTTATGTATGTGTAACGATAGGTTATTTGACTTGCATAACGATCGGTTTGTTAAGAACAAAACGTTAGTTTATTCATCTATAATGATAGTGCATAAATATATAACAATATTTGAACGATAGGCTCAGATCTTCAATAACGATAGATCGATTCAAGATATAACGATAGGTTATTAAGATATAACGATTGTTATACTTTGCATAATTTTTATTATCGTTACACTTTGTAAGTATCATTATGCCAATTTTATGTTCAATATGAATGTTATGCTTTTTTTTTGAAGTATCGTTATGCTTTTATAATTACCGTTACGTCTTGATTTGAAGTATCATTATGCTTTTATAATCATCGTTATTCCTATTTTTCATTCTTGTTTTTGGTATTGTTAAATTTATCATTATTGGTATTGTTAAATTAATCGTTATCCCTATCGTTTAAATATTTTGTTACAGATTATGATATAATCGTTATTATGCCTTTTTTTAATTAATCGTTAGGTTTATTTGAATAAATCGTTATGGCCGGTTAGTTTAAATCGTTATGCCAAATTTAATAAATCGTAATGCCTTTTAGTTATGCCAAATTTAATAAATCGTTATACCTTTTAGAATAAATCGTTAGGTGTATTTGAATAAATTGTTATGCCTTTCGTTAGGTTTATTTGAATAAATCGTTATACCTTTTAGTTCAAATCGTTATGCCAAATTTAATAAATCATTATGCTAATTTGATGAAATTGTTATGGACTTTTTTTAATTAATCGTTAAGCTAATTTTAATAAATCGTTATGGCCTTTTAGTTCAAATCGTTATGCTAATTATAATAAATCGTAATGCTAATTTTAATAAATCGTTATGGCCTATTTGTAGGATCATTATGATGTAAGTATAATTTAAGATAATCGTTATGATTTAATTTAATAAAGCATTACCGTGGTGCCTTAGTTACAATTTAATTTAAATTAATTAAAAGTAATCATTAACGATAGCCTTAGTCCAAATAACACTATTAGTAAAAAATAAAAATAATAAAAACAATTAATATAAATAAAAATACTTTATTAATAATAATAATAATAATAATAATAATAATAATAATAAACAACAACAACAATAATCTAATAGTAATAATAATATTCATCTAATTAATACTATTAGTAAAAAATAAAAATAACAAAAACATCTAATATAAATAATAATATTTTTTTATTATTAATAATAATAATAGTTTAAATAATACTATTAGTAAAAAATAAAAATAACAAAAACAATTAATATAAATAGTAATAAATTTTTAATAATAATAATAATAATAATAATTGTTTAATACATGTAGCTAAAAATTTAATTTAATAATTTAATAACAGTCTAATTTTCTATTGTGAATATTAGATCTAGTGGATTAGACGCCCCCTCCAGAGGCTGAAGCCGAATATTTTGATATACATAAAGTTGGAGCTAATAGAGAAAATTAGAGAGATCTTAGATCATTTTGGTGGTCAGGATACGATCCATATATTTAGATTTGGATGTTTTGGACATTTTCTGGACTTTAGGGGGGTAGTATAGCATGCAAGGCGATGCATGCCTTGATCTGTCGCGAGGTGCGTGTCCAGGATCCTGCACGCGAGGGTAGAGAGTGTTGGTTCTATGTCAATGGAACCACACTTTGCTTTGGGCCCTCAGATTTCGCACTGGTGTCAGGTTTACAGTTCGACCCGTCGAACTTCGATCCGAATTCGGCTCATCCTATTCCGTCCAACGACATCTTTTACCGATTATTTGAGGGGAAGAAGACGACTGTGACACAGATGTATGATAAGTTCATGCAGAAGAGGCTAGCCAATCACCCTCTAGACTACGTGAAGAGTGCGAACATCTTGGTCGTGTATCGGATCTTATTTTGCCATGACCCCTCACGGGCGATCGATGGCTGGATGTGGGCCTTGGTGGAAGATGTTGATGCTTGGAATTCTTTTCGATGGGGGGCTACACATTTCAGATGCTGGTGCACTTTATCAGTCTCATCCCTAGAGTTCGACGGGCTATGGGCGGAGAGAAGGATGGAGCGTATCATTGGTATGGACCTGTTTGGACCGTTCAGGTAATTAGTTCAATTTATCATGATAAATTAGTTAAATTTACGTTTTATCTACTTGATATTTTAATCAGAAGATATTACAATTTGTTTTTACAGACATGGGCCTGTGAGGTTTTCCCCGAGCTTGGACATCGGTTGGGCGTCGTTGGAGGCCAGTTGACCACACCTTACTGCTTGAAGTGGTCATTCTCATCTCGGAGCGTTGATTTCTCTATATTTTTTTATGGACATGTAATTTTTTTTATATAAATAATTTAGAATATTAAATTTATGTGTTAGTATTAACATGGTTAATACTCTGATGCAGTTGGATATCCAATTGATGGTGCCATCAGCTCATGAGCTTCTAAGACCGAACTTTCAGAGTTCGGAGGAAGAGTGTGTACTGGGTGTGAGGTATGTCGCACCTCGAGCGCCCTCCAAGAAGAAGTTACTCACTGACGTGGCTTGCCGTGTGATCCTGAGGACATGTACTAGGTCCTCTGACGTCATGGGCCCATCATGGCCTCGTAGGAGTACCCGGACTACACAGCAGCAGGCTCCACAGCAGCATCAATTGATTGATGAGCCGGATGAGGGTGTTGGCCCCTCAGAGCAGGGGGTGGGTGAGAGGACCTCGGATGAGGATCGTCTGTCAGATCCTAGAGTAAGCCCTCATCGAGCATCCCGACCTAAGCGCCCTAGGAGGATTGAGGAGGAGAGCAGTAGAGAGCTCGAGATGAGGATGTTGGGGCGATGTCCGGAGGAGTCGTTTGATAGCTGGTTCAGTCGCTTTGTTGATGTCGTTGCTGGAGCTGTAGATCGCACATCTCGTCTCCCAGAGGGCCCACGCCTCCTCCCAGAGAGCCCACACCGCCCCCTCCCAGAGGACCCACGCCCCCTAAAGAGTCCATTCCATTTCCCAGAGGACCCACGCCCCCCAGAGAGTCCATTCAGAGTTCAGAGAGAGAGAGTGTACTGAGTGTGAGGGATGTCACACCTCGAGCACCCCCCAGAGGGCCCACACCTCCCCCTCATCCTCTCCCTAGACAGGCCACGACTTCTTGTACGAGAGGGGGCAGAGGTAGATGTAGAGGACGTAGAGAAGTTCTGTTGGTCAATCGTCGACTGCCCGATCGTCTGCTGGTGATTTGCCTAGATCTTGTGCGGCTGTCTGCCCATCACGGGATGTTCGTCCACTGCCCGGGACAATGGATCTTCTGGAGAGATAGGATCGAGAAAAGTACGTCATTGGTTACGTGGTATTCCGACAGTCGCAGACTCATGATAATGTGCTCCTGATCGCGAACAACACATTGGCCCACCAGTCACTTTTTGACAAAGTTGAGGATTACTCACGGGAGATCGATGCAAAAATCATTGACAATTTCATGCTTAAAGTAGGTCGACAGCTGCGTAGACGGCAGAGGACTGACGTTGTAGTTTGCTCTACTCATTTATTTGTGAGTTAAAACTTCTGTTTTCATATTCAATTACTTTCTGTGTCATTTTAATTGATATGTTAATATGTTTTCTGTAGACGTCACTGAAAAGAGCATAGGCACGCTTTCATCCCGATGATATTGAGTGTCGGTACCCTATGGAGATGATAGATATCTATGGTGGAATCCCTCGGAGGGCATGAAGGATATAATCAAGGGATTAGGTAGCGTTTTTGAGGGTCCGTGGACCAGGGCTGACCAATTCCAATGCTGACATATGCCTCTGAAATACGTCTGTACGATAGGCGTATGCACCCTCCTTAAACATGGCAATCACATGGGCACCGTGCTTCGCCATCTTGTTCTATAAATGATAATAGCACAATCCGTGTGCTGCTCTTAGAAAAACAGCCGCGACAGCATTCTTAATGCTCTGGTGTTGGTCTGACACAATCAGGAGGTCTTTAGTCTCCCCCAGAGTGATATCCAATCGACTCAGGAACCACTTCCAAGAATCATCATTCTCGATCGAACCGAGACCAATTGCAATAAGCAATATTTGTTCGTTCCCGTCCTTCGTCGCAGCAACAAACAGAATTCCCTTGTTCCTCCCCTTCAAGTGTGTCTCATCAATCACGACCACTAGTCGTGAACCCTCCTGAAAAGCTCTAATGCAACGTCCGAGTGCCAAAAACATATACTGGAACTGATTTTTAGAGGTCGTCAAAAATTCGTATAATGTCTCGGGGTTCCGCAGCTGCACCATGTGCAGAAATGCAGGTAATTGCGCATACGACTTATCATAGTCTCCATAAATCATCTCAATAGCAATGTTCCTCGAGCGCAAAGTGAAACTGTAATCGATCTGAATCTCGTACTCGCGTAAAAGCTCAGACATCATCTTTTTGGGCTTCAGAACAACCCTCTCATCCACCAGTTTGCGAGCAAAATGTTTTGCAATGACCTGTGCAGGTACCTGGCGTGGAGCAATACGACTCATATCCATGTGGCAAGTGTGAGTGTCGTTGAACTTGTAGATTCTCCAAACAACTCCATCCACAATAGCACACATCTTGAACGGGCACTCCCTGCCATGCTTGCATATGTAGACCAGGCGTATCTTGTTCGATCGATACACGGTATACTCCACTCAATTCTGCATGTGATAGAGTCCCACGGCTAGGGCCAAATCATCCTTCGTACGGAAGATAGCACCTTTGTAAAGTGTGTCCGTATGTGCTACTGAAGGCTCATCCCAATTCAATGGACCAGCAATGTCAAGATTGGCAAGCGGAACAACCCAATTGCTTAACGCTCTCTCAGGAACATCCTCAGACCTAGTATTCGATGATGTTGCTCCCCCCGTCATGCCCATCAATCGCCCTCTACCCCCTGTCGAACGAATCCAGCCACAAAACTCCGTATACAATGATTCAAGCAAGGTCGATATGCCATTCTCCTCTTCATCTTCATCAGTAGAGGGCATCTCTTCTTCTTCGTCGACTTCTTCTTCTTCTATTGCATCATCATCAACATTCTGCTCAGGAGCCTCATAGTGGTGCGTATCGTCACGAAAATCATCTCTAATTGGATCTCTTTCCTCTGGCACAATGTGAGGGATGATCCTGGAACTACTGCAACCTCTCTGAATAACATATACGACTATCTCTGAGCTCTGTTCGTGGAGTAGGTCAAGTAAATCTGCATCATCTTTCAATCTTGTCTTGATCTGTCTGCCACTATTGGTGCTCGACAGATAGGATAACTGATACTCGACATATATGGGATCAGTCTCCAGCAGATCATGAATCTCTCTAAGCAGCGACCTAAAACACAACTGCTCTGATAACATGGTCATAAGATCCTCATCACCATCTACGTATTGAGCTCTCTCCCATCGGCCACTATGTCGTACAATAATACGACGTCTAACCATTTGTGATAACACAAACGCAAAATTAAATAAAACAATAACGAAAATGCAATTTTAAGAATAATGAAAAATTAAATTGCACAATAATGAAAGTTTATTTTGACAATAACGAAAATATAATTTAAACCATAACGAAAAAATAAATTACACAGTAACGAGAGTTTATTTTGACAATAACGAAAATATAATTTAAACCATAATGAAAAAATAAATTAAACAATAACGAAAATTAAATTAAACAAAAGAATAACGAAATAACAAAATTTAATATCATCATAACGAAATTTTCATAAATAACCATAACAAATTTTTTAAATTAAATGATAACGATAATTTAGTTTTAACAATACCGAATAATTAAATTACACCATAACGATACTTAAATTTAAACATAACGACTAATTAAATTGCACAATAACGAAAATGAAATTTTCAGAATAACGATACTTAAATTTAAACTTAACGAAAATTTAAATTTAACATTAACAAAAATTTCAATTTAACCATAACCATAATTCTACCAAACTAATAACTAACCCTAACGATATTTCTATTTAATAATAATGATAATTAAATTTTACCATTAACTAACCCTAACGATAACCATTAATGAAAATTAAATTTCAACATTAACTAACCATAACGACAAATCAATTGGACACTAACGAAAATTAAATTAAAATTAGGGTTATACTTTAACAATAATTGAAACTAACCATTATGTGAAGAATTTTCGTTATAGCCTAATTGTAGGTATGTCTAAATAAAACCTAGAATAATTTTCTAAGTAAGCAATGTAACAAGACTTGAAACGTACCTTTCTAATTTTGGGAATTTTTTTGGGTAATTTCAAGATCTACTTTTGTTGATGAAGAAGATGCTGCTTTCTTGATTAATCTTCCGGCTCCACGATCAAACTCTCCATATATTTCTCTTTTTTATAAGGGAGTTCACGGCTTTTCCTTCTTCATCAAACTCTCAAACTATTTTTCTCTTTGGTGTGGTTTCAAATAGCGTGTCGGTGTAGGGTAAATATACACACATTATATCAACCTCTCTTACACAAAATTAAATGCATTAAATTTTATTTAATTTGGGCCAACTAATACCTACCTATACAAATATAAATATTTATGCATTTTACCTATCTCATTTTGACCTACACAGAAAGACATAATAATACATTGATGTTCATTTAATATTGGCCAATGAAAAGGAAAAAAAATCGTTATGCATAAAATTTCATTTCGTTATACATAAAATTGTTAAATCGTTGTGTTTAAAATTTTCATTATGCATAAAATTGTTAAACCAATTTGGTTATGCATAAATTTTCGTTATGCATAATATTTTAAACCAATTTCATTATGTATAAATTTTCATTATAAACCATTTTTTGTTATGTATAAACCAATCGTTATACAATTTTCATTATAAGATTTTTCGTAATAAGATTTTCGTTATAATATTTTTCGTTATAAAATTTTCGTTAAACAATTTTCGTTATTAAGAATCTATCATTTTGTTATTTTTATATGTTAGGTGTGACTTGTGAGTGCATTTATTGTTTACTTAATAAAAAAATGTAAAAGGTACAGTTATCCAATGATTGGCATGTAGGGACAAGTGTGTCATAAGGGTATTCAAGACATTTTAATTCTAAATTGCCCATGAAACTACTATACCCTTATATGTTGCTTTTTTTCCCCCTTACTTTTTTTTTGTCTATATTTATAGATTTACACTTTTATGTTTTGTGATCTTGATAGTTTATGTATTTAATTTATGTATTCATAATATATCTATATACATAGTTTCTATTTTTTTTTATTGTCTATTGGACTTCCTGACTATAACACTTATATGTATATATTTATAAATTTGTTATATATTTAAAATTTATAATTATACATATATAATATTTTAATTTATTAGTACTATTAAATGGACCCCTGAATAAAATTTCTACGTCCATCACTGGTTATATTACTAGTCAAAGTGTTGATATGTTGGGGAATTGCATCATCGTAGAATCTTTCGGTGTACAGAATATATGTTCACAACCTCACAATTAAAAAATCACGAATTTAATAAATCCTGCAAACGCCGTGTACGTTGAATGGTCGGAACGAAATCATGATTCATGAATGAATCAACAAACATTACATTTGAAGGAGAAATGTTGAACTATACAAAACAATGGCTGCATGCAATCAACTACAGCAGCCATTATCAACATCTGCAAAAACTGCCTCCCCCCCCACCAAAAAAAAGTTATTTCTACACTATCTACAGTCCAGACAAAGGAAGAAGTGACAAAAACCTTGAAATCCAGGCATTTGCAGTTCCCATATCCTAGTAAAGGAAGGTAAGATTAACTACGTTAAGTTTCTACCTGGTCAGCAAACGAGAACTCCCAAAACAAAAGTGTGACGAACTGCCGATTTACATAGAGCCTACCTATAGACTATAATGTTTAGAAGACAGTATCAAAAGCAACCCGGTACTGCGTGCTATGTCGAGGCTTCGGATTACACGCAATGGCAAGACCTTGGAGCAACCTCACCACATCAGCAGTGTCATCAAGATAATACTTGGCCTTGCTCGGCTTTTGGCCGACCGTACAAGCAAAAACCTCGGGGGAGGTTGGAAGAGATAAAGCAGATGCAGCACTCAGTATGCTCTCAAACATATCTTCATCTGACCTGTCATCTCCAATGCACATAATGAAATCTGGTGTCTTGCCATCATTGATCATCACAGAGAGCACCTTTTCGGCAGCCAACCCTTTGGTCACTCCCTACAGGGAAAGCGCACGTGTAAGTATGCACCAATACAACTACAAGTATGTGAGAGAGAGGGAGAGAAAAGGTACTTGAGGTTTGACTTCTACGATATGCTGCCCCCTCTTAACAACTGCAGGTTCATTTGTAAGAACATTTTCGAGATGATTCAGTAGTTCCTTGGCCTGGCAGGAGCCAAAATCAGGGTCAGCATCGCGGTGGTGCCACACTAAAGCACTGTCTTTAATCTCCATTGAGGATCCATCAGTTGTTTCTGTGTAGAGTTTCATAATAGGTTCCACAATTTCCTTCCAGTCGAGATCAGAAGCTAATGATTCCCAGTCAGAGTCTTTGTTCGGCCTGAATATGAAAATGATGGTTTTCAGTTACCAATATGTATGGAAAATATGAAAATGTTTCTTGAAAAGACAAATATATGTCTACCTACCTCATAAAATACCCATGTTCAGCAGCCAGTCCCATTTTTTCACATGGAGCAAGCCAATTACTTAGAGAGGTCCTCCCTCTTCCACTGATGATAAATACTGTATTACTCGAATCATTACAGAGAGAATCGAGCACATTAATCACTTCAGAACCAGGAGAGTTAATGATTGAGGATTGAGGTACAATAGTTCCATCATAGTCCAGAAATATAGCCCTTGTGGTTGTCCTTCTATATGCCGAGACAATGTGATCAATTGACAACTTTCTAAAATTTGGAGAAAGAGAGATGACTCTAAAACCCAGGCCTAAGCCAATGCCCCAATAACGTTTATCATAGTGATCCGTACAAGCTCTCGCCAAGTCCTGCATGAAGCTGCGAGCCCAATAAGCCACATCATGAGAACTGACATAACGATAGTGCTTCTCATGCCGCAGTTTCTTTTCTGCATCAGGCATTGTAATCGCCATATTCATGGCCTCAGCAACGGCACCAATATCCCACGGATTCACTCTGAGTGCTCCACTAAGAGATGGCGAGCAACCAATGAATTCTGACACAACAAGCATGCTGGTCCTCGCAGAATCTACATCTAAACCCATAGCACCATCCATAGTAGAAGATCCTTGTCTGCAAACTATATATTTATATGGAACCAAGTTCATACCATCCCTCACTGCATTAACCACGCAACATTCAGAGACCACATAATAAGCAGTTTTCTCGTAACGAGGAGCATGACGGTCTATCAAAATGACAGGTTGATAATCAGGATAGCCATAAGTCTCGTTGATTCTTTTGGCGGTAGTGTATGTTTCACCTTTTGCTTCCTGGACATCTTTTCCAGAGCTCCTAGCAGGATTCATTATTTGAACCAACACTAGTTTTCCTTGCAACTCCTGATGTAGATGCAAGAGCTGTTCAAAAGCTAGCAACTTCAAACTGATGCCTTTAAATATATCCATGTCATCAACACCAAGAATTATTTTTTTGTCCTTGAATTTATCACGTATCTCTCTGACTTTATTGAGCGTAGAAGGCAGATTTAACACAGACTCCAGTCTACCCATGTGAATTCCCACTGGAAGTATTTTTATAAACACTGTACGGCCAAAATAATCAAGTCCAATGTGACCCCTCTTAGATTCATAATCCAGACCGAGCATTCTACCACAACATGACAGAAAATGCCGCGCATAGTCAAATGTGTGAAAACCTATTAAATCAGAATTCAGTAATCCTTTCAGAATTTCATCTCTTACAGGAAGCGTCCTGTATATTTCAGATGAAGGAAATGGGCTGTGAAGGAAAAAACCAAGCTTGACTCGATTATATCGCTTCCTTAGAAATGTAGGGAGCACCATGAGATGGTAATCATGAATCCATATGAAATCATACTCAGGATTAACTATTTCCATAATTCTATCAGCAAATATTTTGTTTGCAGACACATAAGCTTGCCATAACTGTCTGTCAAAGCGATCCCCATGATCTGGACACATGGGTAGCATGTAATGAAAAAGAGGCCAAAGTTGTTGCTTACAGAAACCATAATAGAACTTCTTCTGGATATCAGGAGGTACAAAAGTAGGTACACATTTGAAGTCATCAAGAAGTCTCTGCGCAACTTCATCCTGTTCATTTGCTTCAATTTCAGTTTTGAGGGATCCAACATATAAAACCTCTGTCTCGGGTGGAAGTCCATCCTTCAAGTGTAGCAAAAGTGAATCTTCGTCCAAACTAAAGTGCCATTTACGAGTTTCATGATCCCTTTGAACATGCAAAGGTAGCATGTTTGCAACTATGATTTTCCGCTCACGGAAATAAGATGACGAGCTATCTGAGTCCACATCACTGCTTACATTGCCATCAGATATAATTCCAGGAATAGTCATCACCCTTGGAAGACCTATTGGAGATTTAGGAATGTCCAGTATATCAATAGAAGCAGATTCCAATAAATTCCCACGTGATCTTGATGCCATCAAAGTAATAGTTAGTTAAGTTCCTCAAACACTGGTTTCAGCAAATTTTCACTTTCAGGTCATGAATGGAGCGTAGCTGCCACAATTCCACAAGCCTAGATCAAGTCAGAAAAGTTCATGAGTTCAAGTTGGGGAAGTAAATAAATGTGCTGAAAACCACAAAATCCCAAGCCAAATGTTACACTTCAATGAATCCAAAGAGGCATGGCAGGTTAAAATTTTGAGAACAATCAGAAGAAATGCTTCATAAAGCTCATTGTGAATTATTCAGAGAGAGAATATATAAAACAGAGTAATAGTCATGTTATTTACAACTAAATATTTTTAAAAACTCTTGACATTCAGCTCATGGCAAAAATAATGCAAATGCAGTATGAAACCTTGTCAACCAATAAAGCCTGCATCTTAAATCAAGCGGCAAAGAACTTGCTTTGTGAGTCCAATAGCAAGGTTAAATGACAGTAGTTTTGGAAAATACCTTAGTTGGGACAAATTGTGCAACTTCAAGAAAACCAATCTTGGAGAGGCTACAGAATTTCATAGATAACGTATCCAAATACACTGAACGTGTACCGATAATCAATCTTTTATCTAAATTGATTGGTTTCTACCAACAATATTCAAACCACAGCGGTGGATCAACTTCAAAATCAAACATTTGATGTAAAGTGACCAGCAAAGAAACAATTGATCATCAACTGGAAAGGATAGATAGCCCCAAAAAGAGTACGATAAGTGATAACTAAGAAAGCTAAGAGCTTAATCTGTACATCAAATATTTCTCCAGGCAAATGCCCTACAATCGCGGTGAACGACATATAGTTACAGCCAGAATTAATCCTATTGAATAACATGCTAAAACGTTCTCATAATAAAAGGATATATTTATAAAAAAAGTGAACCCAACAACAAAAGTTGTATTAAACGGGCGCGCGCGCGCACGAAATCATGTACAGTGCTTTTGTAGGAAACTCATTTGGATGAATTAGCAAAACATGATAAGTAACCTAACAGTAACACTGTTTTTCCAGAATGTTAAGGGCTAAAACCACAGTGAAAAAGGATTACCAATCAATGCGCTAGCGCTTCTCACTTAAACCAGGAACTCCATTTCCAACGCACAAAACAAATTAATGCAAATACGAAATCATATAAAAGAATACAAACTCGCTCCAGTGGCGCTAACACCATGCAATAAAGCTAAAGTGACGAAAAACAGTTAAGATTCAATTCTCCATTGCAGTTGCCTCTACGACATTCAAATTACGAAAATAAACCAAAAATGAAGAATTTTCACACTCAATTGCGCTCTCATAAACAGTTTAATGAATCCTAACGCAATTGATTCGCAGAAAAACAAAAGTGAAAAGCAGAACAATCACCGGTGATCGGAATATTTTGTCCACGTCAGCACCGTCAGGCGTTCAGCGTTTCGCAATTGGCTTCCTTCAGAGAGAATCTAAGAGATAGTGTGTCTGTGTGTGTGTGTGTGTGTGAGAGAGAGAGAGAGAGAGAGACTTTTTGTACAAAACGGAGATAGTTTTCTCTAGAGAGAGAAAGTGCGAAGGGGAGAGATGGATTCCATCATTCCATGCGTGCAGTGAGAGAGAGAGAGAGTTAATTCGTTAATGAAGGGAGGTGGATAAAATGTATTAATTTGGAAAAAGAAAAAGAAAATGAGGTGGAATATACAGGCAGAAGAGGATAGAGACGAGGTGCCTTTTAACCATAGTATGTCTTAAATTTACCCTGGTTCGGATCTTCTTTGCCAAATCACCTCTCATATTTCCTTCTATTACCACAATGCCATTAACTCCAATTTCTGTTTTGTCTCTTATATCCGAATCAGATTCATTGTTCTGTAACTAATTTTTTTTTTTCAACTTATATTTTAATTTTTTAATATATATCCTAATTGGAAAAGAATGAACATTAAATAGAAAATTTAAATTAAAATAAATTACACTCAATTAAAAATTAAAAAAAAAATTAAAGAGTTAGAATAGAAAATACAACATGAATTGTAACAGGTGATCTAATTTATCTTATATATGTCGTATTTTACCATATTTATTTTACACATGATCACACAAACATATGTTTGGATGTTTGGTAACATTTACGTTTCTTCATAAACACCCAAATAATGAAAGTCTCGATATAATAAAATGAGGATGTCTAGATTTGAGATCCACCGTTCTCATGATCTCATCCCGTAGCTGAAAAAAATAATATGTGAATTGTGATTGTGCTTTTATAATTAGATGTATTACAACTTCAATACATAGCCAATATTCTCCTAAAAATATACATAGCCAATATAAATTCTCAATATAAAAATTCATGGCCAATATATGCCCACGAAGAAAAGTTTTAATTATCTTCGCATTATCCGCTAATGTATTAATTCATATTTCCCCACGTTATAATTATTGAATTTTCATTGATGATTCTCACTCTATGACATTCAATTTGGATTTCTGATAGCTTTTAATATTAGTACTGTATGTATGTATATATAGAGTGATATAGGCTCATGCGAATTTGCTTTAAATAAACATATACATAGATTGATCCTAGTAAAAATAGATCCATCCCCTCCCTCAATTTGCATGTACCTTTTGAAGTGGTACCAAACTTCTTAAATTAATACTAACGCAATTCACGAAATTATAAGCCTCTAGTCTTTTCTCCTTGGACCATTATTTATATAGCACGTGAAATTTGTCATGAATTTAAAATTGTTTGTCAATAGTAATTACATTTGTTTTTTTTTTTCTGGCAAATTTCTTAATATTATTTTAGTTGCGTTAACATGTCAGTCTAATCTATTTAGCCTATACGCAATCTCATTTTCCTTGATCCAAACCATCCTTGGTAATTAAGTATATATATTTTTATTGTATTTAAAATCTATTTATTGTTTCACTATATACAACACACACATATATAAGGGGATAATATTGTATCTACACATTGTATAAAATCTTCATAAAAAGTAGGACCGTTGTAAGATTAAAATATAAGTACATGAACAATTATAAGAATACATGGGGTGTCAAATTAATATGGGGAAACTAAAAGGGAAAGAAAAATATATGCTGAGAAAAACGAAAAAACATAATTCAAAGTACAATATAAATTATGTAAGTTTCAAGAGAGTGAAGCTCTATATGGTTATCTCACTTATTGCATTCGTGCCGAGGTGCTCAATTTTTTTTATTTTTTTTTTTCCTTTTAGTGTGTAGGAATTGGAATAATTACTATATATTAGGTCCCTCGGTCAAGCGTGTGAAGTAGTACATGATTTAGGATCGAATGTCTTGAAATTAATTTTTCATCAACATCTTTAGATGTCTCACAAATTGATTTTTTAGGTGTGATTTACCTCTTCTATATGATTTACAAACTATTTTATGGGAATGAATTTTACTCGGTATACACCCTCATGTAGCATCTGTAAATTATAATCATCATCAAATAATATATATATATATATATAAAACTAAAAGTTAGGTTTGAAATAAGGGTAAATTCCATATTGCTCACCGGTATTTTCCCAAAAAATAAAAAGAAACCCTATATTTAATAAATAGTCTACCCTCCTATTATGTATAATCCATCAAAAAGACCTCTTTTGGAGAAGGTGGAGTACAATTGTTAACAAAAAATGTATGATTCATTTTTTTTACATTTTTTGTTATACATAAATATATATTTTATATTATTTAAAAATTATAATATTTGGTCAAACCACTATTTTTACAAGATTGGCATTATTTTTTAAATATAATCAATATTTTAAAATAGTAGTTTGACCAAATACTATACTTTAAATAATATAAAATAGGGTTAGTCTCTTGTACACTATGTGTACATTAAAGTTAGTGTCAGGCGGGCGCATGGCTCACACGCGCGGTCCACGCGCGTGTGTGTCACGCGCTCGTCAATTTTTTTTTATTTTTTTTATTTTTCTTTTCTGGGCAGATTTTTCATTTTTGTTTTTTCGATTTTCTATTTTGTCTTTTTGTTTTCTTAACAAAAATTTATATCCTATGAATCCTGAAATTCAAATAAATTGATCTAATTTATTTCGTAAAATGAAATTAATAAATCCTAAAAAACACAAAATAAACCCATAAAAAACAGCCCTAAAAACACAAAATAAACCCCTAAAAACACTAAAAAAAAACCCTAAAAAACACAAAACAAACCCATAAAAACACCCTAAAAAAATCCTAAAAAATACAAAACAAACCCCTAAAAACACCCAAAAAATACTAAACCCTAAAAAACACTCCCAAAAAATTCTAAAAAAAACTTAAAAAAACACTAACCCTTAAACCCCAAACCCCTAAGCTCTAAACATTAATTGAGATGAAATAAATTATAATTTGAATTAAAGAAACTCGTATATGACAAGTTGCAGGCCCAATATGTTTTATGATTACGGGTGATACATTGTACTTCGAAATGATATTTTTCAGTGTTAAGAATGATACTATTTCTGGCGAACTTTTTTTCGAGGGGGGCGGGGCGGGGCGGGTCAGGGTTGACCCGCGCGTTGACCCGCGGACCCGCCCGTCTGATGGTCTGATTTTAAGGATTTTGGTTTCCAAAGCTTGATAATTAGAGACTTTGTGCATAAAATATATTTATATTTAAAAACTAATACAAAAAACTTAGAAAATTATCAAAATAGCAAAAAAATAGCAGTAGAACCAAATACTATAATTTTCAAATAATGTAAAATAAATTTATCTATAACAAAAATTGTAAAAAAAAAAAAAAAACAAATCATACTCTCTTTCTTAACAAGTGTAAATCCACTCTTTTCAAAATACGTCTTAGATTATTTATACTTTCAGAGGATTTTAAACTATTTATTAAATAGAATGATTTTTTTTTTCGAGAAAGCACGAAAGAGTAACATGAAGTTTACTCTTGAAATAATCTTATAAGATCGAGGAAAAAGAAAATGATACAAATAATTTTTAAATATTTAATGCACTATCAGAATACATTACAGTATAATTTTTTGCTGCCGACAATATTAATCAACCTAACCACTTAATTTGAAAATTTATGTTAATTACAGCATAGCAATTTGCTAGTACAATTTTTTGACTTTTGTCGCACAACACACGACACACCATATATATTATGTGTTCTTGAGATAGCCAGATAAGTGTGGCTGCAAATTTTTTAACGACCTTAGTCCTTAGATGCTATTTCGAAAATAATAGGTGTTGTGTTAATTATATTTTATTTTTTTCCCTTTATCTCTTTTAGCGTAAATTAACAAAGTAGCAAATAAAATATTACACATGTGATACGGATTAGTGTTGTATTTATGTTTATTAAGAGAAAATAAAAACTCTGCCCATAGTAGACAATAAAATTACCGATTTTTTTGTCATTTTCAATTTTTTTTAATAAGTCATTTAATATTGAATCTATGGTTAGATTGGAAAATGACAGCTAGCTAGCAGAGTAGACTTGTGGTTGTGGGTTCTGCCGTCAAACAATAATTAAAAGAGAAGAAAATTAATATAAATAGTATTATGATTTATAAGTGTGAAATTTTTTGTTTTATTTTTATATTTGATTATCATTAAAAGTTTAATACATGTTATGTACATTGATAGCATACTCTTGTATTGAATAATATTATAAATATATTCATAATTTATAATTATAAAAATAATTATTAAATATAATATGAATATCTAACAGAGAAATCGAAATATAGTTAAGAAGCTATAACCGTAGTCCGTAGGGGGTAAAAATTTGGTGGGTTGGGGTGGGGATGAGCGGAGCGGAGACATCCCGTCGGCGCCGCTACGCGGCGGCCGCACAACCACCACCATTTCATATTTAGCTGGCAATTAATACCATTTGGATAAGCTTTTATATAATATTATTATATTAGTCGCTTTCTTGACTGGCCCTTATCACATACTATTTCTTTGTCTCTTAATAAACGTTTTCTTTCATTTACAATTTCCCTCTCTATGAGATTTGCATTTATAAATTCTGCTATTTTGATCGATGCAGAAAAAGTCTATTAAATAAGTATATTTTAATAAGTCAATATCTCAAATTACGGCAATGCATGCTTTACCGGTTATTGGATTTCGTTTTCGGGTATATTACTAGCTAGTTGTATTCTATTAATAATTGAAGAATATAAAAATTGATGCACACGTCATTCAATATGTTCAAACAGTATAGTACATGTGCATCGATAATTTAGCATATCTTATACACATCCAAATATATATGTTTATTTGTTTGTATATATATATATATATATATATATAGGCTACGGATAACTTCGATCCACAAAATATGCTTTACTATATAACACCGAATAATAAAATTAAATGAAAGAGAAAATAGATTGTTTAGGATTGTTTTATAATGTTTTCTTCTTCCATGCATGAGTTCTAAATATTTCAACTAATGACCTAATAATGCATGAATTGTTGGAAAATTGGATGCAATAAATTGAGTCGTGATTCATTTTATTCGATTTTTGGTGACCGTGTTATTTAATTTTGGAGGAATTAAATAGCGTACGGTTGTTTAATATTTGTAGTAGATAATCGTAGTATTTTTATTTTTTCAAATTTGATTTTTGGTGAGTGAAAATTAATTGTTGAAATCGGTCACATGATTGGGCATTTATGGTGGGTGGGAAAATATGCTTAAGACACATTTAATCGCGCGCGCCCACCTATGTCAGTGCACGTGTTCAACTCTTCTCGTCCTCGGACTTGGATCTTAATAATTGGACTTTGGGCGTACGGGGCCTAACTGTTATGGTTTTACGGTTCAGAAATGGACAGGTTATGGAGCGGGTCGGACTCTCGGTCCGCGGGTACACTTGATGGTTCACGTATAGTCTTGAATTATGTAACTCCCACCTGCCTTGAATTATGTAACTCCCACCTGGAGCTGGAGCTGGAGCTGGAACTGGAACTGGTGGAGTTAATGGGTTTGAAATATGTAACTCCCAACTAGAGCTGGTAGAGTAAATAGAGCTGGAGTTGTAACTGAATGTAACTCTCCCACCTACCTTGAATTATGTAACTCCCACCTGGAACTGGTGGAGTTAATGGGTTTGAAATATGTAACTCCCAACTAGAGCTGGTAGAGTAAATAGAGCTGGAGTTGTAACTGAATGTAACTCTCCCACCTACCTTGAATTATGTAACTCCCACCTGGAACTGGTGGAGTTAGTGGTCTGGAGTGTAACCGAATGTAACTCTCCCACCTGCCTTGAATTCTGTAACTCCCACCTGAAGCAGGTTTGAAATTTGTAACTCCCACCTGGAGCTGGTGGAGTTAGTGGGTTGGAGTGTAACCGAATGTAACTCTCCAACCTACCTTGAATTATGTAGCTCCCACTTGGAGCTGGTGAAGTTAGTGGGCTGAAATGTCCTGGAGCTGGTGGAGTTAGTGGGCTAGAATATAACCGAATGTAACTGACATTGAATTCTGTAACTCCCACATGGAGCTGGAGAATGTAACTCTCCCACCTGCCTTGAATTCTATAACTCCCATCTGGAGCTGGAGCTAGTGGAGTTAATGAGTTTGAAATCTGTAACTCCCAAGTTAGTGGGTTGGAGTGTAACCGAATGTAACTCTCCCACCTACCTTGAATTCTGTAACTCCCACATTGAGCGGGAGCGGGTGGAGTTAATTAGTTTGAAATCTATAACTCCCATCCAGGGCTGGTGGAGTTAGTCACGTGTCGGAATCCATTGGAACACCAAAACACCTGTCGGGATCTGCAGGAGCTGGAGGTTACGTATGTCTTGCGGAGAGATATCCCCTCGAATCGGCTTGCGAGAATTCTACTATTTCTACATTCCAGTTTGTGTAGTAGTTCATTTCAGATTATAACTATTTTGTATTAGTTCTACTCATTTGCTTTTATTTCTTGTATTCCAAAAATCAGTGTAATTGTAGACAACATGAATATTATTTACTCCGCCCCATTGGGGTGACGTATATATAGTTTGGTAGTCAGTGGAAAATGTAATTTCATGAAGAAATTATGCATTCAAATTTCACATACATCTTATCACTCGAGCTGTATACTCCCTCCATTTCATAATATTTATTGTTTAAAAATTTTAATCTAGAATTAACAATTAATTTTTTAGACTAATATACCCCTTCCTTCCATATCAAATAAAATATGTGTATGTGTTTCTAAGGTTTCAAACCCGACAGAAATGGTCGATTCAATCAAAAGGTTGAGTTGCCTATTAATTTGAGAGATCAAAACAATTAAAACGATTGACAAAGTTCAGAACAAACCACAATAATAACAAAAAAAATGAACTCTATTTCTATGGCCACACTGCGCCGCACATACGTATATATATAAATTATATAGTATATATATCACTGCTTGCTCTCACCTATATATATTATTTTATCATTAATATTATCATCCAATTTGAAAATAGTTGAAGTGTTATTGTAAGAAATTAACCCTTTCGAATAAACTAATTGGCGATCAAATTTATTACGGGTCAAATAAAACCAATTGCTCCGATCAGATATGACCCTCCTGAGCTCCAAAGGTCAAATTATCTAGTAAATGCTACTTTAATTAATTGCATGCTCTCATAATTAAGCAAATAGAATTTATAATATATAGAAATCGCGCGCGAATATTTATTCGGATTTGAAAAAAAAAATTTGGATTTTGAATCATCAAAAAAAAAAAAAAATTGGATTTTGATTCATCAAATCTGCTTACATGAATATGTCGGTTTAAAACTAGTGTTTTGAAAACTGGATCGGACAGGTGACAAGTCAGTCCTTTAACATGTAATTAAAATTAAATAAATATTTAACAATATCTAATTTAGCATATTTTGAATTAAAATAAACGGAGAGAAGAACTAAAAAATCTAATTAAAATAATGACTTGTTAAATAATGATTAACAATGTTTTTAATTGTTATTGTGTATATTCTTTGTATTAAAATTAATATTTAATTATATATTTTCTCAAAATCTAGTATTTGATGTTCAATATTTATTTTTATAAATAGCATATTTTTAACTACTTAATTAACTTATGGAATAACTCTCGATAAATTAAACACTTTATTTCGTTGCATTGATATAAATTTGGTGTATTTTTTAAACTTATTTAATATATTTACTATAATACCAGTTTCTATAATTTTATTGTATTTTATTGTGTATATATACATATAAATATCATATAATGGTTTATTCGATTTTTTTAAAACGGTTCAATCGGTTGAATCAGTGACTCAATAAATTAATCGGTTCAATATCCGGTCCGATTTTACAAACATTGCTTGAAACATGTATATTCTATAACCAGTAAAGGCAAAAAAAAAAATATTGAGCAAAGAAAAAAGGAAAAGCTATTAATATATATAAAATTAAGGACTAATAAATCAGTGTAAAATTAAACTAAAATATAAAAATAAAATTAATAAAACATGATATAGTAGGCTAAAGGATGTCTCGTTTAGAAAATACCGTGGTCTTAATCCTTTCGGGTTTTGCCCAATCAAAATAAAACAGAATTTTGAGGAAAAGAGACTTTTAATCCTCCGGAAAATAAATAAAAAGGGCAAAAGTGTAAATAAGTCCAACATGGGGCCTAAAAAGGCAGCCCGAAGGCCTATGTGGATAATAATCGTCGCGACAAAGGATATTTGACTCGCGATCTCTATTTTCCTCGTCCACCCACCAATCTCGTCGTACGAACACCCCCACGTGTAATAATTAGGTCAAAACAATCCCGCCCAACTACCTTCCGTCGAATCATATCGTGCCACATTGGAGAGCGGGGGCACGTGACGGGCACGTGGCGGGGGAGGTGCAAGTTGTTACGTGGGGCCGACTTTATCCAGAAAGGCCGTATATTGCGGCAGGTTCTGGAAAAGGATGGCGTGTGGGCTGATGTTTTCTCTGTTTTAATTGGACTTCGTCTCTATCCACAACCCACCCTAGGCCCCACTTAATATAAGTTTCTTTTTTTTGAGAAATATTAAATATAAGTTTATATTTAGCGTGAACTAAGGGTGGCGACAATGAAGATTTTTGGCCAAGCTTCAAGAACCTAGAACCTATCTAAATTCTATTGTGCAAGATAACTTGGCAAAATTTCAAGAAATGGGGTTCTCATTTGGAATCTAATTTTTAACAGTAAAAAGTTTATAATTTTCTGTCAAAATAAATAGTTGGTGGGGGCCACAATAAAAATTATACACTTTTTTATTTTTTTACTTTTTTATTTCTTTTGAGGTAACATTTGAATATATATATATATACACATATTACATATTCACACTATATATGTGTGTATATATATATTTAACGTCTATATATATATATATATAGATGAGATCATGTGAGAACCACACCCCCATGAGAACCGAGAACCAATCTCAGCCACAGATTGATCTGATTTGGACGGTCAAGATCTGTTCCAAAATTAAAAAAAAAAAGCGGTGACATTATTGTAATATTTTAGACTTTTTAATGAAGCAAAGGTATTTTAGTAATTCATGAATTATGTTATATTTGAAATGAATCTCTTCTTGTTTTGCAATTCGTTTTCAATCACCAACATCTCTCTCTCTCTCTCTCTCTCGTCTATTTCACTTTAGTTTGTTGCTTGTGAATCTCTACTTGTTTCGTATTTTTTTGGTGATTGATGATGATATGTGTGTGTGCGTGCTTCGTTGCTGCTGTTGATCGCTTTGATTTTGGCATTTCTGATCTGCTACAGATTGATGTAATCTGAAATCCGCGCTTGCTATCGTCGATTAGGTTATACGCATCAAAACATCACCGATTTCGATCACGATCATTTGTGTTTTTGCTTGATTACACACACATCGATCATTTAATGTTTTCCTCCCCCAATGATTTGAGACGATGATCGGTTTTTATTTTATATTAAAGTATTTTTTTTCAACTGTAAGTGGAATTAAATTATTTTTGTGAGAAGAAAATAAAGATGTGATGTAACGTCAGAAGAATTAAAAAAAGCTTTACATATACCCGTAAAGATGTTGCAGAATTGGCGAAGATGCCGTTTTGATTAAAAGCGATTGTCGTTTACGAACTTTTTACTATTTAGTCATGCTACAAGAACTTTTTTCTTTCAATATTTTACAAAAGAAAGCTGTCTTGCATGGAGTATTTTGCATGATGAATGCAATAACAAATGAGTATTATAAAATACATTTTGTTAACATGTACTTTAGCACTACGTGATCTATTTTAGCACTGTTGTAACCTAGTTTAGCACTATTGTGATCTGTTTTAGCACTGTCATGTACTTTAGCACTACTGTGATCTATTTTAGCACTGTTGTAACCTATTTTAGCACTACTGTGAACTAGCACTTAGGTTGATGAAGCTGATTAAGATGTTATTTTGAATTTTTCACTATCAATATTTTAGCACTACTGTGAACTATTTTAGCACTGTTGTAACCTAGTTTAGCACTACTATGAATTGTTTTAGCACTGCTGGACTTGAACAGAAATCAAATGAATTGAAGAGGAAATTGTGCAAGAGAATGAGCACGTATTGATTAAGGATTTGACTGTTGTTGGTAGAGCTGAATCTCGACATGGCTACAAGAAGGAAGTTGATACATTGATGACGAGAGCATTGCACAATAGAGGAAAAATGATAGGAACATTCGATAAAAGTGAGCAAAAATGGTGTATATTTAAATTAGTTCCATTTATTTTTCCACTTGCGTTTTCTCGTGTATGGCATTAAATAGCAAACATAAAAAAATTAATTTTTCCTATCCAAATCCTTGAAAATAAATTTAAACTGCAACTTTATTACTCTTAATACTGTTACTTTTTATTTTCTTTTCATTGATTGTTGTTGATATTTTATTTTGTTTAGCTATTGAAAATTCGAGTTTAGTAATGAAATCGACATGACCTACAGAATTTGGAACATATTAATTAAGTTGGATGTCATCTAACTATAATCCACTCAATGAAAATCCTTTGATAGTTGATGATTGAGCTAATTTAATTAAGTCAAGAGGCTATTAAAGCTATAGAGAGAGGGAGATAATAATTAAATTCATGAATTATTTTGCATGATGAATGCAGCATTTGCAACAACAAATGAGAATTATAAAAAACATTTTGTTAACATGTACTTTAGCACTATTGTGATCTATTTTAGCACTATTGTAACCTATTTTAGCACTAATGTGAACTGTTTTAGCACTGCCATGTACTTTAGCACTACTGTGATCTATTTTAGCACTGTTGTAATCTATTTTAGCACTACTGTGAACTATTTTAGCACTTAAGTTATACATTGTCTACGGTTAATATATATACTTTGTCTATATATATAAGCTATAAAATATTGAATGTATATATATAAATATTAAAATTTTGCATCTTAGTCTGCTATGTATGTGTGTATATATGCATATTTATGTATAAGTGCATTTCATTATTTTTTTACTTCATTTAAATAGCATATGCATGCATTCATATTTGCATTAACATATATGTGCATGTAGATACATAATACATATAGAAAATTATAAACATAGAAATGCATTAATATTTAAAACAAAGGAGAGAAAACAATACATACAATTGGAATATTGCAGGCTAATTGAAAATCATAAAGATGTTATGCAAGAAGGTTGGAGCAAATGAAGATCTTAAGAAAGTTCAAAATAGCAATTCCACATTCACGTTCGAACTACACATCATTTAAAAAGAGAGATGAAAACTAATAAAAACAAACAACTCACCTAGCTGCCTCTATTTTTAATTAAATATGTAGATGAGCTCTGCTTATGCATTGGTATATTCATTTAGTGCAAAATTAAATTTATGCATCTGTGGTCCTTCACTGAATCTTGGCGTTTTCTTGCAAGGATTGCGGTAAACAAGTCTATTTGGGTAAGAACACGAAATTATTTTCTCGATTAGGTGTATAATTTTGATTTAGATTGTGGGATTTGAACTTGTTCTTCGCAAAAAGAACGCTGGTTTGAGAGTTTCTTGTCATGCTAAACAAGGGTCATGTTAGTGCTAAAATAAGTCATGACAGTGCTAAAATAAGTCATGACAGTGCTAAAATAGGAAATGACAATGCTAAAACCCTAAATTGAAAAATATACGCATGAATCACATATACATTGAAATTTCCAATTTTACCCTCGCCGAGTTTCAGGGGCAGTGAAGTTCGGAGTTATTACAATTATGCCACCGCGTTTTTTTAATTTTTGAACAGATCTTGGCCATCTAAATAGGCGAGATCTATGGTTGAGATTGGTTCTCGGTTCTCACATGGGGTATGGTTCTTTCTGGAACCCAACCCTATATATATATATGTATGTATCACAAATTAAACACTACTATATGTGTATGTATATATATTACTGTTACTATAATATATATTGCCAATGGTTATTTTTTTTAATTAAAAATGCCAACGGCTATTTTTAAAAATATCCTATAAATTGAACTTCATCAAAATTAGACGTGGCTTAATCTAGATTGTGCGTTTCATTTTAAAATGTTGATTTAGGTTGTAATACCTTTATATCATTGTATTTTTATAATGTTATATTAATGTGTGCATCATTTATTTTGAATAATACTTTCCATTTATTATTAAAAATACTATCTTTACTTTCTGATGTCGGCAGAGATGTCGCCAGCCTTATTTTCTGATGTCGGCAGAGATGTTGGCATACAGAAATAGCTGTTGCCAACTAGCCATTAGCTACAATAATTATTTCATCTATAAATTCAAGTTCATTTTCTGTTCTTTTCATTCTCAATCAACTCTCCACTCTAACTTTAGCTAAATTAATTCTACAAAAATTCTCTTTTGTCATCAAAATGTCTTCCAAAAAATAAATAATTCGTGATTTTGTGAGGAATGAGATACTGGAAGAAGGAGATAAGCTCGAGTTGTTGTTGTTATTGTAACACATTTTGAATAATATTTTCCATTTATTAATTAATGTTGTAATTTTTAACTTTTTAATTAAATTTTTTAATATCGGAAAATTAAATTAATACACCATCAAATTCAATTAATTATATAATAAGTGAATATTGTAAATAAAATCAATATATATGTATATATATATGATGTGTATAAGTGGGACCCTCTTTGAAGTTACTTTTTGACTTTTGCATTGTGGAAAAATTGCATTAGAAGTTGGTGGGGGTTAACTTTTGACGTGGCGCTGACGTGACAATGAAGAAGTTGAGATTTCTGGGTTCTGGACTGCAACCACCCTAACGGGTCTCTTACATTAGACGGGTCAAAACCCGTCCAAACCCGCCCCCATGCGCCTGTGATTTTTTTTTTTGCTTTTTTGCTTTTTGCGGCTGCTGGGCCTGAGCCCTTTTTCCTTCCTTCTTCTTCTTCTTCTTCTTTCTTTTCCTTTTTTCACTGCTCGGCTCTTTTTCTTTTTTTTTCCTTTTTCTTCTTTCTTTCTTTCTTTTCTTTTTTTTTCTTTCTTCTTCTTTTTTTCTTCCTTTCTTCTCATTTTTTTCGTCTCTTTCTTTTTCTTTTTCTTTTTTTTAATAATTATAATATAGTCATTTCAGGGTATACATTTATTTTTTTAAAAAAATATTTTTTTTCTTGGCGGTTCACTAATTATTGAGCCAAAAAAAGAAGTATCATTAATTATAAAGTAAAGTATAATTAACTATGAGTAGAGTATATAATTTGTTGGTCCCGGGCGAGTCGATATCAGTTTAGAGGGGGGTTAATAAACTGATTAAGAACTTCAAAAACTTTTACTTTAGATGCGGAATAATAGGGGCCCTTTTGACTCGCTTTATAAAGACTTATCTATGCACAACCTTATTGATCAGTTAAGGCAGTTTGAGTGCAGTTTGTGTGAGATTGTGTACAGTTCAAAGATATGCAATAAACAAATCAGTACAACACACAAGAGATTTATAGAGGTTCGAAGTCACAAACTTCTACGTCCTCTCTTCCTTCCGCAGAAGGGCAACTTCAATATATAACTTGAGTTTCTTTACAAATTACACAATGAAGGACAGTTGACTGAACCTGGTAACTGCTCGCTACCTCAGCGGGTCGACGGCTCACACTTGAAGTCCCTAACTGCTCGCTAGGAAGGTAGGTGCCATTGTCGTCTTTACAAGGTTTTAGATCTCTTTCGATCTTCAAGAGGTTAGTCTTGAACAGGAGATATCAACTGATGTGCTCCTTCAATTGAGCTGAGTAGTTGATCGTTGTATAGCTGGAACTAAGAAGGCTGCCCTGGCTGGATCGTCAACAGCTGGCTGAATATCTTGATTCTGTGAATTCTTCTTCTCAGTTGGACTCTCGCAGTTTCTATCAAATGCTGAACTTGAGCTTGATTGGGAGGGAGAAAGAAAAGCTCTTGCTTGTATATGCGAAAGTTGCGAAGGCTAAGAGTTCTTTTTCAGCAGAGAGTTGAGAGTTGGCGAAGAGTATTTTAAACTCTGATTCACTCGTCTTTTATAGAGGAGTGATTTTATGACCGTTGAGTTCCATTGTCCATTGATCGGTGACTCTGTTGGCTCATCAATGGAAGATGGTCTTTAATGATCGCTTGGAGCTTTTGGTTGAAGTAGCCGTTACTCTGCCAATCGATCTTCATTAGATATTTAATTCCAGGATCTTTGTAGGAGCATTTATTCCAAGATTCGCCGGTTTGAGCAATAAACTCCAGGGTTCTCTGGCTTCAGTTTTCTTGGCAGTTTTGAGTTCCAGTTGGCAGTTCTGGACTTGTCAGCTCAGTTTGGTTATTGCTCCAGTTGGCAGTTTCGAGCTTGTCAGCTAAGTTTGGCTATTGCTCCAGTTAGCAGTTCTGAGCTTGTCAGCTGAGTTTGGCTATTGCTCCAGTTGGCAATTCTGAGCTTGTCAGCTGAGTTTGGCTATTGCTCCAGTTAGCAGTTCTGAGCTTGTCAGCTGAGTTTGGCTATTGCTCCAGTTGGCAGTTCCGAGCTTGTCAGCTGAGTTTGGCTATTGCTCCAGTTGGCAGTTCTGAGCTTTTGTTTCTCCAGTTCGACTGATCTCAAGTTCTTGACTATCTTGTCAGCTTGACTAATTTCTCTTGAGGTTTCTAGTCAGCTTGACTAATCATAAGCTGGCTGACTACAGTTCTGGCCTTCAGCTGATCTGTCTTGTTTACTTCAGTTTGGCCATCAGTTGGATACTTCCAGTCTCTAGCTTAAACTGATGTTTTATCAGTTTCTTCAGTCTTTAGTCAACTCTTTTCTCCCTCAGCTTAGCTAACTTGGTTGTCAGTTTGTTTCGACTGGTTTGACTCCTCAGTTCAGTTGAATTTTGACTGGATGACGTATCCTTCAGCTTGTAGACCATTTTTCAGATTGGTTGACTTTGACTCTACTTGAGTTCCTTTTTGATGCCCTGGATTGGTCAGCTCCGATCTACAACTTGAATTTTAGTAAGTTTTTCATAACTAATTTTGACATCTCATCAAACCTAATCTAGGGGTTCCTTGATAGTTTTTCCTAACATAATTAACTATGAGTATATTAATTATAAGGTAAAGTATCATTAACTATGAGTGGAGTATATAATTAACCAAAATGTCATTATTTATGAGGTGAAGTATTATTAACTCACACATGAGTATCATTATTTATGGGGTGAAGTGGAGTCTCATTACTATGAAAAAAAGTATCACTAATTGTAGAAAAAAGTATCACTAATTAGAAAGAAAAGTATCACTAATTACAAAAGAAAGTACCACTGATTAGAAGAAAAGTATCACCAATTGCAAATAAAGTATCACTAATTACAAAAGAAAGTATCACTAATTGCAAATAAAGTATCACTAATCAAAGAAAAGTATCACTAATGACAGAAGAAAGTATCACTGATTAGAAGAAAAGTATCACTAATTGCAGAAGAAAGTATCACTAATTAGAAAGAAAAGTATCACTAATCGCAGAAGAAAGTATCACTAATTAGAAAGAAAAGTATCACTAATTGCAGAAGAAAGTATCACTAATTGAAGAAAAGTATCACTAATTACAAAAGAAAGTATCACTAATTAGAAGAAAAATATCACTAATTACAAATAAAGTATCACTAATTACAAAAGAAAGTATCACTAATTAGCAGAAAAGTATCACTAATTGCAAATAAAGTATCACTAATTGAAGAAAAGTATCACTAATGGCAGAAGAAAGTATTACTAATTATAGAAGAAAGTATCACTAATTAGAAAGAAAAGTATCACTAATCATAGGAGAAAGTATCAATAATTACAAGAAAAGTATCACTAATCGCAGAAGAAAACATCACTAATTAGAAAGAAAAGTATCACTAATTGCAGAAGAAAGTATCACTAATTAGAAGAAAAGTATCACTAATTGCGGAAGAAAGTATCACCAATTAGAAGAAAAGTATCACTAATTGCAGAAAAAAGTATCACTAATTAGAAAAAAAAGTATAAGTTCAAACATATTGCAATTCAAAAATTGAATCATTAGCTACATAAAAGAAAATGTTACAATTCAAAAATTGAACATGATAGTGAGTAGTAACTGCTCATTATATTAGTGATGCTTCTTTTTTTTATTAATAGTGTACTTACTTCATAATTAATCATACTTCTCTGTTGTTAATTCAATAATTAATGCTTAATTATCGATAATTTTCATTTTAATGAAAATATAACTTTTCTTCTAAATTTTATTTTAATGAATATATAACGTTTGTGCTAAAGAAAGAAAGGAAAAAAAAAAGAAAGAACACAAACGTGCTAAAGAAGAAGAAGGAAAAGCACTTTGTGCTAAAGAAAAAAGAAAAAGAAAAAGAAAAAAAAAGAAAGCACGCTTGTGCTTGGAAAAAAAAGAGAGGAAACAAAGAGAGAAAGCCGCAAGTGCAAAAAAAAAATAAAAAAAAATAAAAATTGAATATCAAAGAAAAAATGGAAAGGGAGGGACTATTAAAAAAAGAAAAAAAGAGGGGGACCACTTTGTTGGGTCAAATAGTATCCGTCTAACGCAAGGGGATCCGTTAGATGGTCTAACAGGAGTGTGCCCCATTTCTTTTCTAATCAAGAATCATAGACTCTTTTTTTTTTAATCAAGTCTTTTTTTGTTCACTATAATACTCCTTGCTAATTGTAGGACCAGTCAAATTTTCAAAAGTGATTAAAAAAAAACGTTGCACACACCCAACCAAATCTATGTAAGACACTTTCAATTATTCTATACACCCAACTTGCTCCTAAGAATTAAAAAAATAAAAAGATTAAAACTACCCATTTCTATATTACAAAAATCTCTTTTACCCAATATAAAAAAAATTCAAAAAACATATGGATGTTGTTCGGTATTTATTTAACCTAACTGCAAGTGCACAGTGAGGTTTATAGTGTAGCGCTGAACAAGAGTATCGTATCCATAGATTTAATATTTAACTAACTAAGTACTAGAACTTAACTCCTAAATGCTATCTAAACAATCGATTAAAGAGTTTTGAACTAATTAAAATACTTAAACATATAATATAAATGGAAACACAGAGAAGAAAGAGTGAAGAAGAAACAATGGAGAAAGACGAATTCTAGAGTTGGAGAATCCTTATCTAATTCATTTATTTAATTGTTTCATCATACACCTATGTAGGGACTTAAATCTAGCTAGAACAACCACAATTATCCCTTAAACCTTCTCTCGAAGTGCCTAAAGCGTGGATCACACAACTAGTATTAACGTCTCCGTTCAATGCCTATCATGCAACTCCTAATGGCTCCCAGGGTCTATTGTTCTCTCAATTAACCTCAACCCTCTCGAGTGCTATTGATTAATGAGTTAATTACTCCAGATCACGTGTTAAAACTCCTCTCTCGATTTATGAATTAACACATCAAATTGTATCATTTAGTGATCAGTTAAACAATACAGATAAAAACAAGAGTAATCAAAGATCAAGATAAAGTCATAGGAAATATGATAAAACCAATAAAATAAACTTCATAAATAATTCATCATCCAACCCTAGAAAACTAGGGTTTAGCTATCCATATAAATATAGAAAACTAAAATCCAACAAGAAACCATGTCCAAGATAAATAAAGATAAATAAAACCCGAAGTAATTATTCTGTCTCTATTCTTGCTTGGCTTGAATCTCTTGGTCTTGCTCTCCGTGTTCTTCTCTGCAACTCTCTATCTCTGTGTTTAAGAGAGGAATATGGTGTGTGTTCTTGTAGTTTTTGGTGTTATGGTAGGGTTTGTGATATCCAATTTTCGTGTTTGAGGAGATATATATAGTGTTGGAAGTATCCTAGTCGAAAAAGGAAAGAAAACGGGCCAAAATAGGCCAAAAATCGGACTTCCAGAGCTTCACTCGCAACCTCGCTCGCACCGGGTCGGTCGCGGGTGTGGTCGCGAGTCCAAGTGGCATTTTCCTGCACACTCGCGATTGAGAGGGGGGTCCGAAGAGCAAAATTCGCGACCCCAGTCGCGACTAATCTCCCTGGTCGCGGGTCCACATGGTAGTCCGGCAGCCTTTCACTGTTTTGCTTCGTTCTCACTCGTTTCTCGTCCGATAGACCCAATTCTTTTTGCAATGCGTTCCTAACTTGATTTCCTATCTTTCTAGGGCCTTCCCAAGCTCATTTGAATTCCACACAAAAAATGGCATTAATTCCCTTCATAATGAACAAACACGTGACATTGCACAAAACATAGAAAACTATGCAAAACTCAACACTTCATGCATGCAATGCCCATCAAATACCACTCAAATGTACCTCAAAATACATGTAAAATATGATGTTATCAGATGTACTATCAAAGTGACATTTTTTTTATCTCCTTGCATTAAAGTCCGAATGATTAAAGTAAGAAAAGTGAATATGATTAACAAATCATGAGAAAGAGACCAATTTAAAGTCCGATCAAGATTCTCAAATAAAACTATTGTAAAATCAAATATTCTGATCAGAATTCGATCATGATTCAATCGGAACTCTGATTGGGACTCAACCGGAACTCAAATATTCCATCTATTAATTATAGTAACAAACAACTAATATAAATGTGATCGAGTCCCGATCGGGATACCATCAGGATACAATCGGGAATCCCTTATCGAGATTTGAACTGTGTATTAAAGTTTACATTTTGTGTCTATAAATATGGGAAAAAGATGTAAGCTTCTACACTGCATTACTAGCGCACACCATAAAAAGGAGAAAAAAAGAAGAAATGGCTTCAATTGATATTAGATCGGGATTCGATCAATTTTAAATCAAGATTTTCGACCTTCGACCAGAATCAGGTCAATATTAGATGAAAAATTACAAATATGCTAGTCATTCGAGAGTCTCGATCACTATTATTATATGACGTTCGGAATCCTAATGGTAATCCCGATCATAATCCCGATCGGAATCCCACTCGAAATCCCGATGGGATTCCGATTGGGATTACCCCATCATAATTCTGATCCCATCAAGATTTCGATCAGAATTATCATTAGGATTCTGATTGGGATTACCCATCGGGATTCTGATTTAACCATTAAATCAAATATCCGAGTTCCTAAAAACTTTAAAAAATTGAAAAATATATTGGAACCATTTCTCACAATTCCAAAACGCTCAAAATTTTAAACTTCTCAAACAAATCAGTGATTTTATATTCTTTTCAAATAATCATTTGACACTCACCCCAACAAATTAGTACATTAAGAATTTCCTGAAGTACATAGAATATAATAAAATATTCTTTTAATTACAACCGCATGCAATTCAGTTTTTGTCAATTTATTCATTTTCGCATGTGATCCAAATTTAATTAGAAAACCAACATAGTTAATATAATTTTTCTTTTTTAATCTGGTTCTTTTTTATAGGGGTGCACACGAGTTGGGTTGGATTCATCAGGTTATGATAAAAAGTTTAAAAGTTGAAATTAATATTACCAAAATTTAAATATAGTTTAAACAGAATTAACATTCTAGATCATTGATGACATATTCTAAAAAAATATTGATTAAAAAATATATCAAATAAAATAAGATGTTAGACATCTCGTGCATCATAGTATAGACATAATTACCAAGCAAGTAAATTATATAGACAACTTCTTTAAAAAAACATATAGACAATTATAATGATCAACAATCATTCATAAACCAAAAATTAAATAATGAATATTAAAGTTCTTGACAATCAATAAAAAAGTCTTAAAATTATAATTAAAGTTTAAAAGTCTAAAGAAAGAAATAACTATCTTCATGTCTTCAAAAAATTATTTGCACACATGTTTATGAATGATTAAGTAATAATTGTAAGGAAATTCAATTATATTTAAAATTTGAACTTTGTAGTTTGCATAAGCTCGGGTTGGTTTGGGTCAGTTTGGGTCAAAACACTTAAAACCGTGAGCCAACCCATTAAAATCAGTCAGCAAAATGTACAGACCAAAATAATTTTTCGGTTTGTTTTTGTAATGGGTCGTACGGCCTAAGTTCGGTTTGGATTGGCCGATTTGTTTGGCCTACATATATTTATGTGCACTCCTACTTTTTTACTTCCAATTAAATGACTATACTAATTAGTACGCTTACATGTGTATAATGAAAGCTCTAATACACATACACCATTTGTATTTTTTTAAAGAAAATAACCATTTGTAATTATTATTGATATAATATGCTCTTATTTTCATTTCTGGTGGCTATACATTATTATTTTGATAAAAAAAACTCATATGAGAGGATCCAACGGGTGACAATCCATTAGACGGGTCAAATATGTTTAACCCGTCCAACACGCTGGCGCATGCATGATATCTAGTTTATTATTATTTTTTCTTTTCTTCTTTTGATTTTTCTAACATTTTTTCCTAAAAACTCTTTATTTCATTCAAATTAATGCTTATATTAAATAGTTGAGCATAGTGCACGAGCCCTTGAATAAAAAAATTTAAATTAATTTACTTTAATTTTAGAGTTCATTAATTTCATTTTATGGTATATATATTTATTTAAAAAAATTAATTAGCGAGTGCAGCTCATGGGCCCCGATGATTCTATTTTAGGATATATATTTTTGGGGGGAAAATAAAATAAAAATAAAATTAAAAAAAAATAAAAAGGCAAAATGTCACAACAGACTTGCTCTGTGTATTATTTTAGCATGCATATTTGTGTTGATCTCATTACGAGGAGCATGCTGAAGTAAGCCTTAATCATTACAATTAAATATTTTATATGTAAAATAATTAAAATATATTTATAATGATAATGATATGATGTGCAACTTTGCTATAAGATGAATTTCAGTACGGAAATTGAAACATAACACATGTATAGTTCTGTAATTGAATATGTACATGTGTGTGTGTGTAACATATAGGAATTTTGATTTCATTGGGATTCCGATCGGGATTACCCTATTGGAATTTTGATCCCATCGGGATTCTGATCGGGATTACCATCGGGATTATCCCATCGGAATTTTGACCCCATAGAGATTTTGATCGGGATTATCATCGGGATTACTCCATCTGGATTTTGATCCCATCGGAATTACCCCATCGGGATTCTAATCCATTGAGATTATCATCCGGATTACCATATCGGGATTACAATTGGAATCCCGATAGAGGTAATCCCGATTGTATTCCCGACCATATGTGGGGGTTGGTGGGGATATTACTTGATGCGATCTCAACAATTGATCAACACCGGAAGAAAACACGCGGAAGTCTTAGGAATGAACACGACAACGGTGGAAGGATTTAATCCAATGTAAAGACTCAAATAAACCAAAATATGCGGAAGTAAATATCAATTGACTCGAAAATACTATGGATGTAGAACTATACCTAATTAAGGCACCTAGACAATGACACACAAATTAAACACAACCAAATCAACGAAGGGGCTGGATTGGCTCAAATGGTTATGGAATGGGTTTAGGATGTATAAGAATGTGATTAAGGGTAAAGAAGGACTGGAGAAGATAAGGTATGATGAGTGAAACGAACTTACGGCTTATGGTTATAGGACTCGGCGCGAATAGCACGTATGGATGAAATCGGCTTAATTGGATTCGAACACTTGTGAATGGCACACGAACTGATCTTAGGTGAGTTGATAGTGATACGAGCGTTGATGTTGGCGTGTGTTAGTAATGATTGAGCTGGCGTCGATGATAATAGTAGAATGAATTGCAACACGATAAATTCTCCGTAGTCTCGAATGTACCACGAAAAACGTATCTCCAAGTTACTCTTCGGATAGCGAGTTCACCCTAATCTCTCCAGTGAATTAGAACATTCCCTTGAAATAAGATTAAAGTTGCTACCTCTAAGAATGAAAGTTTTCGAGCAAAACCAACAAAGCTTTTGGGGTGAGACACAATTAAGTTGCAAAAATCTTTAATACTTCAAATAATGTCTGAGAAATAATGTCACACGGATGTCCTATTTATAATGATAGGATCTACTAAACTAGGTAGGAAAACTATCCTAACTAGACTAGGAAATCTACCTTAATTAGAATTCTAACTAGGAAAGAAGTTTCCATAATTAAAACTCTAATTACCTAACTAATAAAACCTTATAGAAAAATCCTAATAAAAAAAAAGAAAATATATAATAAAAATCTGAATTAATAAAATACTAAACGAATGGATTAATATCAAAACCCTAAAATAGTATAAGGTTTGATCTTGAGCTTCCCAAACTCGCCATGCACGTTGATCTTCTTTTTACGTCGATCTTTATGCATATGTGATCTCCATGTATTGTTCTTCAAACTTTGATCTTCATCTTCAATTGTAACAATATCATGACTGCATTTAACTTCCTCTTCAACTCTTAATTGCAGCCCGGGGTTTGGTCTTTTAACGCTTTTCACGTCTTCATCATTCCCCTCATCTTGAAAAGAATTCATCCTCGAATTCGAATCACCTGGATCAAAGACTAACACGAACTGATTATCAAAGTCTTTTGGGACAAGTTTTAAGAGTCATGTCTTGAAGTGCTTCCATCTCGTGTCAAATGGCTGCAACTTCAATTTCATAGAATGCATGGTCATGGAAACCATGAATAAATCTGGTGGCACATCTTTAACAACCTGTAAAATAAAGATACTAAAAGAACATGGTTGACAAAAAATGTTAGGAATCAATGAATTTGCCATGTGCGTTTGCAAAGACTCCATTTGTGCTACATCCATTCCTAAGATGATGTTATCCTCCTTTTGTGAACATGGTTGTAACTCCATCATCTTTTCATCCATGTCGGCATCATTGTCTACAGTCTTGACCTCCAAATTCTCAATCGATGAAGTTGTTTCTTTATGTAGTTCAGCTATGGTCGTGACTGCACTTGATTCAATCTCTTCTTCACTGGACGATTGGACTTCGTCTTGTTCAGAAACGAGCAGAACTTGTCGATTTGAACATTGGACTTCAAAGGAACCACATTCATGGCTTTTGTTGCATTGTACGTCACATACTTGACTCGGTGTGACAATGGGCGGCTGAACTGGCAGTATTAGCCATGTAGGTGGTGTCAGTGTATTGGTGTAGGCCATGCGGGTACGGGTATTGTAGGCTCGGGCTTACAGCTGGACTGTGGTGCAAAACGTCCAAAACGTCTCTCAACTTGTTTAGTATATTACACCATGTCTTTCAACTCCTCGTAGTGATACAATGCTACTTTTTCTCGGATTGCCCTTCGTAGACCAACTAGAAATCTATCCATTATATCTTCTAGATATTTTTCTATATCATCTCGTCTCATGACTTCAATCATGTTTTTGTAGTACTCCTCTATACTACGATCTCCTTGCCCAAGCTTTTGTAGCTTTTTCTCTAATTCTCGTTGGTAGTGGACTAGAATGAAGCATTCCCACATCTCATCTTTCATCTCTTGCCACAAGTCAATAGGTGGGTGGGGGTCTCGATGGCGCCGATTTTGCTGGAATCTCCACCATGTTGCTACATAGACTTTAAACTTCAAGGATGCTAATTGTACCTTTTTTAGTTCGGGAAAGTCACGGCACTCGAATATCTTGTCAACTTCTCATTCCCAATCAAGGTAGGCTTCAGGATCGTGTAATCCTTCGAACTCAGGAATGATCATTTTGATGTTACTGAGTAAACCGTTTGCATCACCGTATCTAGGTTGATTGGCACGGACTGCACGCCTAGGTGGACCTCGTGGTCGATCACGTCTCTGTGGAGGCTCATACTCAGCTTCTGAGCTCTCTTCTGTAGCTCCATCGATTTCAGGCTCTTCTTCATGTACTACAAGATTTCTGCCCTATGTAACGATCCTGGATAGCTGAACTCGAGCGGTGTGTTTCTCGAACTGCTGCATCATACTGTCCAATCGGTCATACATAGTCTGTTGTTGCTTCAGGAAGTGGCTAGACATGGCCTTAAAGTGGTATTTAGGATCCCACTACGGAGGTGTCTTAGATAATATAGGGTCGTCTGATGGTGTACTGGGCGATGCGGGTGCGCCGTCTTTCTGCATGGTACCTGCACAAAAGAACAAACGTAAAAAAAACCAGGAATAGGCCTCACAATCTCACATTCACTCGTTTATTTTCACTCTAGATTTTTCCACTCATGTATCTCTCAGATATGTGGTGCACGTGTGGTTGTGAGTATGGTGGTGTTGGTCGAATGTAGTTGCTCAAGATCAGCTCATCTCGGTCTTCTTGTAAGCTCGGACTAGTCAATCAAAGACCACGGTGGATGCTAAATGAAATGGAGTAGTCGACGTGTGGATGGTGTATGTGAATCTGCTGCCTTGGTGTATGGTATATGGTATAGATGGTGTACGGGTGTAGATAAGTGGTGTATGTGAACTAGGTCAGAAAATTCGATCCCCTTGATGAGAATGGAAGAATTTGGGTGCTTTGGGAATGTATATGGATGGTAGGATATGATTTGGTTGGAAAGAAACTGGATAAGGAAAGAAAAAGAAATAGATAAGGAAGGTATATTTTGGATGTGTTTCACCTAGAGTGGACATAATCTAAATAGCCTAAGATATCTATTATGGAAGGAAAGAGCCTATGCTATGTAGAAAAGAAGAATAAAAACGAAATAACAATGCAAATTCTCTCTCTCTCTCTCTTGCAATTCGAATCCTACCTAAACTAGGATACTAGCAAACGAACTGAACAACCAACAAACTTCAAATACAGAACACGAGCTGAACAACCTTTTTTTTCAATGAACAATGCTTATTACAACTCAAATAGCAACTATGAAATAAACGACTCTAACAAGACAAAGACAAACAAAATTAATGACACATATATTGAACCACGAACAACAAAGCCGTTGTGGCTTTGATACCAAATTTATGATGTGATCTCAATAGATGATCAACACCGAAGGAAAACACGCAGAAGTCTTAGGAATGAACACGATAGTGTGGAAGGATTCAATCCAATGTAAAGACTTAAATAAACCAAAATATGCGGAAATAAATATTAATTGACTTGAAAATACTATGGATGTAGAACTATACCTAATTAAGGCACCTAGACAATGACACACAAATTAAACATAACCAAATCAACGAAGGGGCTGAATAGGCTCGAATGGTTATGGAATGGGTTTAGGATGTATAGGGATGTGATTAACTGTGAAGAAGGGCTGGAGAAGATAAGGTATGATGAGTGAAACGAACTTACGACTTATGGTTGTAGAACTCGGCGCGAATAGCACGTATGGCTGAAATCGGCTTAATTGGACTCGAACACTTGTGAATGGCACACGAACTGATCCTGGGTTAGTTTATGGTGATACGAGCATTGATGTTGGCATGTGTTAGTGATGATGGAGCTGGCGTCGATGATGATAGTAGAATGGATTGCAACCCGATAAATTCCCCATGGTCTCGAACGTACCACGGAAAACGTATCTCCAAGTTACTCTTCAGATAGCAAGTTCACCCTAATCCCTCAAGTGAATTAGAACGTTCCCTTGAAATCTTTACATATATTAAGGCAAATTCGTAGGGGTAAAATTATCATAAAAAGTTAACAGTAAAATGTACTTACAAATGATATTTTCTGCTGACAATTTACAAACGTTTGCTTCGGGTGTAATGATTGTTATGCTTTCCTAATGCCCATCCGCGCTGAGGTTCGAATCTGCCGTCCAACATTCTGAAAAAAATTTCTATGCTTCATTTTTTGATTATTTTTGCTTTTCATATTTCATATTTCTTTTTTCTTTTTATTTTAATGCGGAAAACTGCCTATTTATTGAAATTTGAAATTCATTCAACTATCGATATTTATATTCATTTACTTATTCTTATTTATATTCATTTACTTATTGAGATTAATTGGTATTCAATTGGAAGTTCTTTCAATTATCCATATTTATATATATATATATTTACTTATTCTGATTAATTGGTATTTATTGGGATGTGAGAAATGAAGAGATTATTGATATAGTAAGGAATGATTTTTACCAAACTAAACTATAAATATTAAGCTTATTATAGTAGAGATGTTTGCATTGTCCTTTCCCGCACGAATTCAATGGTAGATGATAAGCGGTATGACATACTAGGGGAAGTATACACAACATCGAATTTGGATCGTGGAGAACAGTGGACAGGAGCAAAAACGCAAATATGGAAGCAAGAAAAGAAAGTTGAGTTGTATGCTGGTTGTTTGGTGTGTTTTTTTATAAAGATAATTTATCAGGGCAAATCAAAGGGTTGGATTATCTTTCAATTTGATTGTTCAATAAATTTTATTTTTTTGGGTGTGGTTGAAATTAGCTAAAACTCAAAAATAGTACATGAATTGTATTGTATCAATATATATCTGTGTGTGTGTGTGTGTGTAAATAATGCATTGTGTATATTGTTAATTTATTCATTGAATTTTTTTATTTAATTACATAGTTTTGAAATCTCTGACTCCACTTTTTGTGACTAATATTTTCTTTATTCATGAAACGTGCACCTGTTTTGGGTTTTAACAAAGGATTATGTTGATGTGTTCACAGTAATAGGATGGTCTTTTGTTTGAGCATGTTGTAATTTTGAATTTGAGTAATGTCTATCTTTATGTTTTATATATATATGTTGTTTAGATATTACTTACATTTAATATGTTGTATAAAATCTGATTTTTTTCATAACATTTATAATTTAGAATGCAATTTTTAAACGTCTGAAAAACTCAAACAACCTATATATACAATTTTAAAAAAAAAATAAATGTTCTTTAATCATTGACAATTATACATTTATTTATATAATTGTGTCGTTTGAAACAATCAAAGTCTTTCTAATGTGGATTTCCTAAAATTTATTTTTCTTTTGTTTCTTTGTCATAACTAACTACGCAAAATATATATTCTTATCAAATTAATGTACATGTTGTAACAGCCCGGTCCCGAGATAGGGATTAACGAATGGGGACAGGGTGTTATTAAGGGTTTATTGCATAAGACGGAAGATTAACAAAGAAAGTTTGGGGATAAAGATATACTTTTGAAAGATGGACGACGATACTCGGGTTTACTTAATTAAGAAAGAACATGCTTTTGCTGAACTAAACGGCTAACTAATCAGATACCAACATACACAGACCCATTTACAGGTCTAACCGGATAGACAGATACCAACTTGAACAAGCCTCTTCATAGGCGAAAGAAAAACACGCTCGAGAAGTAGGAATAAAAATGAATATGCATCACTTATATATATATATATATTTAGATAATCATGTCTTGGAGAATATCATTAGAATCTTGATAAACATAATTGAACTTGAAAGAACTTGGAAAAAGTGTATTAAAGTAGCAGAAACATCATGGGGTTCCAAAAGAAACTTATATAATAGTAAAACAATCTTGGCAGCCAACCCACATCCACAACCACCATCATCCTCAACATCTCAACCTGAAAACATTTGAAAAAGAGGGGGCATGAGCACTAATGTACTCAGTGGGTTTTAATGAAACTTATTTAATAACTTGTGAAATATCCAATAATAAACTGACGGTATATGGAGAGCAAAACGCAAAAGCCCTCTCCATATCCGCAAAACCTTTTCTTTACTTTTGGGCCCAACCTTGGCTCAAACCTGATGTCAACTGTACCCTTAGGCATACCATAGGATAGAAGAGGGGTTACCTCAAATATCCTTCCGAGTATGCGAGGGGAATACCCAGCAGTGACTCCCTTTAATGATCAAAGATCATGAATTCTGAGCTCAATCCTGGTTATAGAGCTATATTCTTCCTTTCTTAACTTAGCCTTCCTTAACCTTACTAGAATTATCGAGCTTAGAGCAACGTCTAAGGCTAATCTTTTACTTAAACATGACTTCGGCCTATAAGGGATTTATTACTACTCCAAAAAGGCAATGCTTAATTAGCTAAATAAATTTTAGCAAAATCCAACATTCAGATACGAAGAAATGAACGTGCATAATCATAAATTGCAATTAAAGCAATTCTAATTACTTTATGCTAGCATAAACAATACTTAAACAATTCTAACAATTCTAAACATGCTCGAGAGCTCAATCAACATATAATATTTTTCCTTTTCTTCCTTCCTTGTACAGAGATCAATCAGGCAGAGCAAAATATTTTATTGGATATTTCATTTGCCCTATATGCTTCTAGAGCTTATTAGCTCAAACTTTAGATGAGTATAGATTTACCCACCTCGATTACTTGATAGAAGATAAAGCAGCGAGTCGATGATCCTTCTCTGAATTCCTACGGGGCTCACTTCCTCCTACAAAAGTCGAATCATCGACTTAGCGGCCTTCTTTGAAGAAGTTAACTATCTAAAGCGAGAAATAACGACATTTAACTCGAAGACTAGAATCTAAGACTTATTTACAGATTGCACGACTTTACGACTTCATAAATTTTGAGAAGAATTTATTTACAGAACATCACGTCTTGATTTCTTGATTTTTAGACGGAGAATAACTTGAATAGATTGCTCGAAATAAATCGGAAATATCTTGATTGCTTTTCTAAAATTTAACTTGAAAATAACTTGAAAATCGTCTTAAATTAAACTTAGGATAACTCGGGATTAGATTGGAAAAATACAACTGGAAAGGCTCGAAAAGAGGGTACAAATATAGCCGGAAAGAATTAGCGTGAAACAACACGGGGAAGGGGGGCGCCGCGGCGCACCTGGGCGCCGGCGGGCAGCCCCCCGACGGGGCATCCTAGCCCCGACGGGCTGCCCCCCGCCGCGGCGCATGGTGCACCGGCGGGGCGCCCTAGCCCCGGTGAGCTTGAAGGCCGAGGGGGGTGTGACGTGGCGTGGCGGCGTACCCCCCCTCCCCGCGGTGCTCTCTCTTTTCTCTCTCTTTAACCCAGTTCTGGGCGATCTTCAACTGGGTTCTTCGTGTTCGTTGATTCCTTCGACGAACACAAAGAACACGAAGAACACGTAACCCGAAATTTCTGAAAAACAACATACTTGAAATTAACATGCAACAACATGTTTTAACTTAAAAAGAATTTTGGCATTATAACGACATAAACACGATAATCCTCCTTAATAATTAGAATAACGACGAAATCTCTTAAATATAGCTTGAACTGAATTTAAACGGAATAAACGAGGCTAATCTCAAGAATAATGACGATAGGAATAAAGCGAGAAATATAACGTAAGTGTTATTAACTTGGAACTTTAATAAAAATTGAAATAAAACTTAGACGGAAGGTAAACGAGCAATAATGTAGAATGCGAAGAACATAAAGAATGGAAAGTAAATGCGAAATTTAAAGACGGAAAAAGAAATGGAGATCGAGACCGACGAACAAGAATGGACGGGGTTAGGTGCGTCAAAGGAAGGTGGCTAGCTCGGTGTCTCATCGAGTTGCAACGGCGACAGAGCCACCCGCTACAAGCCAACGGTGCCTCTAGCACCTTCCCTCACCGCATCCTTTCCACGCCATTCCACTCGTCGTTTTGCAGAACACTCACGAAGAACGCTTTTTACTTCGACAGAACTTTCTCGGCTCTTACGAGCTTTCCCACTCTCTATGAAGTGAAATGGATGGAAATGAGCAAATGAATGCAAAGGGGTGGCCTTGTATTTATAGGAAAATCTTTGGCTTCCAAGGGAAGCCACTTCAGTGCAAGAATACTGCAAAAGTTACCCCGGGTTCGGTTAAAAGCTGCTTTATTCGATGTCGAGGTCCAAATGACTTCAGACATGAAATCTAAAAATACCAGGAGACTCGTTTGCTCAAATACTAGTGAACCAACTTGATTCCTGAAGAAGACGGGGTCGTCGGAAGAAAGACGAGCAAAGATTCCCTTTTGGGATTACTTTTTACTATTCACTCAGACTGACAGATTTTGCTCCCGAGCGTTCGATTGACCTCAGAATGGTAATCCGTGAATGCCAACGGAATCCTTGAGTCATTTCCCATAAGAGGGGCTTGACAGAACTAGACTCGGATCAACGAGGAGGATTTCGTAAATTTCTCAAAACGCGAACGCACGCAAAAGTTACTATTCATTCACCTCTTAAATACACTTTTCATCACTGGGAACTCAAATGACTTCAGAATTAAAATCCGAAAACAATGGTATACTCCTTGAGTTAAAACCTTTCTAATGAGACCACGAATGGCCATAAAAGAATTAAGATCAGATTTTCCGAAAAGACGATCTTCATGAAAACTGACCCCTAAAGTCGTGATTGACATCTGACCTTTATTAACCTTAATTAAACTTATTCCTTAACTTCTTAATTATCATTAAGAATCCTCTAATCCTTAATCGAAAAATCTAGGGTGTTACATCCTACCCCCCTTAAAGAAATTTCGTCCCGAAATTTACTAACCATGACAAGCGATATGAGGGTATTTTTGAGTAGCTCGGATTCGAGCTCTCATGTTGCTTCCTTTGAACTATGATGGTTCCAGATCATCTGCATAAGATTGATCTCCTTGTTCCTTAACCTTTGGATCTTTTGACCCACAAAGGCCTGGGGCTTCTCTTCATAGGCTAAGTCCTTATTCAGGATTATCTCTTCCTTGCAAATCACGTGCTTTGGATCAAACACGTACTTTCTCAACATTGAGACATGAAAGACGTCATGAACGTCACTCAGGTTGGGTGGTAAGGACAACATGTAGGCTACTTCATTCACCTTCTTTAGAATTTCGAAAGGTCCAATAAATCTGGGCCTTAGCTTGCTTCGTTTACCCAAACTAACCACTCCTTGACGGAGACATTTACAAGAATACTATCTTTAATGTTGAATCTTAGTTCTGTTTCTCTTTTGTCTGCATAAAACTTCTGCCTATCTTGAATCTCCTTGATTTGCTAATGAACAAGCTCGATCTTCTGGACCGCTTTTGGGATCATTTCAGGTCCAAGTATCCTTCTCTTTCTAACTTCGTCCCAATATAAGGGCGATTTGTACTTCCTTTCCGAACAGGGCTTCATATGGGCCATGCCGATCGATGACTTGTAGCTATTGTTGTACGCAACCTTTACCAATTGCGGTAGCTCCTTCCAGCTATTTCTTTGATCGATGAATACTCCTCTAGGCATGTCTTCTAGAATCTGAATAGTCCTTTCGGACTAGCCATTCATTTGAGGATGAAAGGCCGTGCTGAAATTGAGCTTTGATCCCATTGCCTCTTGTAGGCTCTTCCAAAATCTTGACGTAAATCTCGTATCACGATCTGATATAATCGAGACCGGCACATCGTGCAATATGCACAAATTTCCTATCATACATCTGGGCTAATTGATCTAGCCCATCTGTCATGATAACAACAATGAGAGGTGCTGCTTTCGATAATCGATTCTCAATTATCCAAATAGCGGTATTCTACCACTTAGACTTTGGTAATCTTACCACAAAGCCTATACTACTATAATCCTTCTTCTATACAGAAATTTCTATGGCTAGAGCAAACCAGAAGGTTTTGATACAATGCTTCACTTGCTAATAGTTTAAACACCTTTCCACAAAGGCGGCTACTTTTCTCTTCATGATATTTTACTAGAAGTTCTTCTTGAGGTCTCTGGGTGCTTCTGGGATGTGCTGTATGTGGCGTGTCATGTGCCTTGCAGATGATTTCCTCCTTTTTTAGTTCTTCCTTGCTTGGCACACAAAGCTTTCCTTTGAATAAGAGCGCTTTATCGGCGACTTCTGTGAAGTTTTGCGAGCTATCTAATCGTGCTTCTAGTATTTTCTTCTCGAGAAACTCATTTCATTTCCAAACCTTAACTATCCTTTACCTCAGGACGGGATGAACGACTATCGTGGCGATTGTGCTTAATTGATTGCAGGTGGTGTTAGCACCTCAATCCTTAACTTCTTGAATTCCCTATTGAAGCTGCTTCTGAACTAAAACGAATCCTAACTCCGCCTTCTCTTTCCTACTTAGGGCATCTGCTACCACATTCTCCTTGCCTGGGTGGTAGTGAGTCGTGCAGTCGTAATCTTTTACAAGTCGGTAGTGAGTCGTACAGTCGTAATCTTTTACAAGTCCTAGCCATCTTCTCTGCCTTATGCTAAGATCCTCTTGCTTGAAGAAATACTTTAGGCCCTTACGATCTGAGAAGATTCTCACTCTTGGCTCCGTAGAGATAGTGCCTTCAGATCTTCAGCGCATAACAATCGCTGCTAGCTCTAGGTCATGCGTGAGGTAGTTCTACTCGTGATTCTTAAGCTGCCTCGAAGCATAAGCAATCACCTTTCCTCTCTTCTTCAGCATGCATCCTAATCCTTTTCTCGACGCATTGGCATAAACGATGAAATCTTCATTTTCTTCTGAAATGGCCAATCATCAGGCTTGTGGTTAACATCTTTTTTTTTCTGGAAACTTTCCTCGCACTCGGGCGTCCACTTAAACTTGAAGTCCTTCCTCAACATTTACGTCATAGCCTTAGCTATTGGCGAGAATCCTTTAATTAATCTACGATAGTATCCCGCGAGTGCTAGAAAACTTCTGATCCCATTCACGTTCCTCGGAGACTTCGAGTTGCTTGCAACTTCAATCTTAGCTGAATCCACCTTGATTCCTTCTACTGAAACCATATGACCTAGAAACATAACTTCTTTAAGCTAAAACTCACATTTACTAAACTTAACGTAAAGCCTCTCTCCTCTTTAACTTCTCCAGCACCACCCTTAGGTACTCTTGATGCTCCTCTTCATCTTTCGAATAGATGAGGATATCATCTATGAAAACTAGCACAAACTTATCTAGATACGGGTAAAACCCGGTTTATTAAATCCATGAACACTACTGGGGCGTTGGTCAATCCGAATGACATTACCACAAACTCGTAATGCCCAAATCAAGTCCTAAAAGAAGTATTAGGAATATCCTCCTTTTAGATCTTCAGCTGATGATACCCGAATCTTAAGTCTATCTTTGAGAAGACACTTGCTCCCTTAAACTTGATCAAAGAGATCATCTATTCTTGGATGAGGGTATCGATTCTTGATGGTCAGCTTATTAAGCCTTCTATAGTCGATGTACATTCTCAATGTCATCCTTCTTCTTCACGAACAAGATTGGAACTTTCCAAGGCAACACACTAGGTTGGATAAAACCTAGGTCTAATAACTCTTGCAGTTGAACCTTGAGTTCTTGCGACTCCTTAGGCGCCGCTCTGTAAGGGGCTTTCGAGCTAGTGTAGCTTCTGGTTCTAAACCAATAGTGGATTCCACTTGCTTATATGGTGGTAGATCTGGTAGCTCCTTTGGAGATACGTCTTCAAAATTTTCTTGTGCCTGAAACGCCTTCTATTGCAGACTCTCCTTTCTCTCTCTTCGTCACAACCGCTTTTCGACGGTATTCTGACTTTATAGCCTCTACTGGGGATCACCATCACTTGCAGGCGTAAAGATCGCATGACTGGACCTTGAACGTAAGCTCATAACTTATCTAACGTCATTCTTCAGATTGCCTCTTAATACTGGACGAGCTGAAAGATCACTTTTAGAGATTCGCGTCCTACTAGAAGGGTGCTAACTATCATACTTGGATTCTTCTTCCTATTGGGACTACTTCCTCTTATTCTTCCCAAGGAATATTGCTTTATACTCTCTGCTCTAATCAAGGATCCACACTCGAGCTCTATGAGTGGGAGAAAAACAAAATGATTACCTCTGAGTGAGGATTTTATCTTGATCAATAATTCTTTAACATGTTCCAAAAGCTGGAAGAGATAAAACATTGGGTTATTTATACTAGGAACATTGCCTTTTCGGAGGACTTATAAACTTAAAAGGGGTTTTTGCGTGTAGCAAACGTATGGGAGACAATCGATGATTAACAACTGAGAACTGTACTGAATATTTGCAAAGGCGTCAGCATAACTTTAACAAGGGAATGCTATCACTGATTCTGGATGATTAAAGAAGTAGCATCAAAAGATTATAATTTGTCCAAAATGATATTGAAGAAATTCAAATGATATAAATGAAGAATTTCAATTAATATGAAGCTGTTGAAAGATGATTGTTTTAATTGATATGAGAATGAATGAGTAGACTCGTCAAAACTTCTTATCCTACTGAAACTTTTAATCTACCACTTCTAGGTCTATCTGCTTAACGATCTTCTTCAGGTTCTTTCTCTTTCTTTCCTTGATCTTCACGCATCTTCTTCTTTACTAGGTTGCTATGAAATAGCATGAGTCGGTTGGCCTTCAATTAGCTACTCTTGGTTGGAAAAGGTGGCATATGGGAATGACTTTCACCTATTAGAAGGGATACCACAATCGAGCTGATCTATATGAGTTTTCTTCTCGTCTGAAACCACAAAGGTGGGGGATGGTATGCCTTGATAACTGATGGAACTCTTGATCGTACATTGACAACGTCCTTTTTCCTTGCTTCTAGCTCCAGATCTCTACCTTCTTTGCCTTATGAACAATTCGGGATATACTTCTGATATAACTCGTACTTTAAGCCTTCCCAATCATACTACGCTCACTGCCTCAGATTTATCATTCTTCGAACAGACTCCTACCCGAAGTTTGTATTCATAAAAGAGCACAACCTAATTCCTCATCTTCCGATCAGACTATAAAATCGAAAATTTGCTTCTAGGGAATAACCCATTTCTTGACTCCCATTGGGTCTCCTAGACTATTAGAACGGAAAGGTTGTGTTTGAAAAACACATTCTTGGCTCTTGAGTCGCGGTTCAGGATTTGCTTGCTTACGGCCTCATTTTCTCGGCTTGATGTCTTCTCGACGACATTCTAAAGAATCCTACATATTAGCGATGCTTGCTCGAATTTGCACGAAGCAAAATGAAATGCCTTTCGATAAGGTCTTTAGATGATAGATCAAGCGAAGCAGGAAAATTGCCTCATAAGAGGACTTTTGGCATAAATAAGAAAGAGGTTCTTGGTTACATTCGAAAATGGGGCTACTTTTTGGAGAATTACTGCTGCTGTCAAAATCTAAATGGTTGGTTAATACATTTTCAGAATAAGATCTGGATTAAAGCGGATAAACGGACAGCGGGTCAGCAAGGTGTTTTAACAACAACACCTCCTTTGCCTACTTTTGATGCTTAACTATATGCTGGATCCCTTTCTTTCTCATCTTCATCTGTCTCTGGTACCTCGATCTTGAATTGCCTTAAGCTTCCTTTGGGGAACTGATGGGGCATTCACTGTCCCAGACTCTAAGGGGCAACTAGTTGATAGGCAGGGGCCTACTGGTGCATTCTAGAGGACAAAGACTCGGTGTCCTGGATGATCAAGGGTCTTGCTTCTAAGGTTCCTTCAGCACGAGGGCACGATGCTTGAAATTCAGTGCGACTGTTCAGAGTCGCCCTTAGCAGTTCTGGTTCCATCACGGAGGAGGGATTTTTCCGGCTAGAGCATTCACGTGGCCATACTTTAACTCCCAAAGAGCCATCAAGGCTGAGGAGAATTATGCCAGGTTTCCGATTACAGCATACGTCTCGGGATCACGGGTGATGGTGCTTCGCAGAATGCGATACATTGCTGGCCTCTCAGCGGGCGGTGCTTGCTCACACATGCGGATGCATGTTTCCAAGTCGGATACCTTTCCTGGCGTTTCTCCATAGTCGTTCATTTCTTGAACAGGGCGGAAAAGAGGCACATTATTCATAGCAGTCGAACGATGCTTAACCATCTAGAAATATGAAGCTTAATCAGTCTAGATTATAAAAGGGAGACCTAAGGTTCTCCTGAGATTATGCTATCGTCTAGATTCAGACTATTTATCTTGCATGCATAGATCCCTTTTGCAGTTGACATTTACAAAAAATTTTGGTGCCCATAGCCTTTAATCGTAAATTTTACTTTTTTCTAAATTTTTTTTTTGAGAATGAATCAACCCTTTTCTTTTAAATCGAGAACTCTTCTTCGAAGCTTTTATCTTTTCTTCAAGATATAGGTTTAAAAATAAATTTTTAAACACTGTTCTTTGTGATCAAGAACTTATTTCTCAAACTTTCTTCCTCAGAATATCATTTTCCCAAATACTTTTTACTTGGAATTCCACTCTCAGGGTTTTCTCCGTTCATCCATAAAGAGGTATGCTTGTTCAAATTTCTTCATTTTCAGTATTCACAGTTTATGAATTCAAAATCAAAAATCTCTCCTCTATCATACCTTGATTTTAGTTGAAGATACGAGGGTGATGGCGAGATGTGGGTTGCTGCTGTGACATATTACGAAACAATTCATATGCACACAAAGACTTAGCTTAATTTAAATAAAGAGACAGGCCTGCAGAGTTGCAAACTTGGCTCTGATACCAACGGTAACAGCCCGGTCCCGAGATAGGGATTAACGAATAGGGACAGGGTGTTATTAAGGGTTTATTGCATAAGACGGAAGATTAACAAAGAAAGTTTGGGGATAAATATATACTTTTGAAAGATAGACGACGATACTCGGGTTTACTTAATTAAGAAAGAACATGCTTTTGCGGAACTAAATGGCTAACTAATCAGATACCAACATACATAGACCCATTTACAGGTCTAACCGGATAGACAGATACCAACTTGAACAAGCCTCTTCATAGGCGAAAGAAAAACACGCTCGAGAAGTAGGAATAAAACTGAATATGCATCACTTATATATATATTTAGATAATCATGTGTTGGAGAATATCCTTAGAATCTTGATAAACATAATTGAACTTGAAAGAACTTGGAAAAAGTGTATTAGAGTAGCAGAAATATCATGGGGTTCCAAAAGAAACTTATATAATAGTAAAACAATCTTGGCAGCCAACCCACATCCACAACCACCATCATCCTCAGCATCTCAACCTGAAAACATTTGAAAAAGAGGGGGCGTGAGCACTAATGTACTCAGTGGGTTTTAATGAAAGCTTCTCTAATAACTTGTGAAATATCCAATAATAAACTGGCGGTATATGGAGAGCAAAACGCAAAAGCCCTCTCCATATCTGCAAAACCTTTTCTTTACTTTTGGGCCCAACCTTGGCTCAAACCTGATGTCAACTGTACCCTTAGGCATGCCATAGGATAGAAGAGAGGTTACCTCAAATATCCTTGCGAGTATGCGAGGGGAATACCCAGCAGTGACTCCTTTTAATGATCAAAGATCATGAATTCTAAGCTCAATCCTGGTTATAGAGCTATATTCTTCCTTTCTTAACTTAGCCTTCCTTAACCTTACTAGAATTATCGAGCTTAGAGCAACGTCTAAGGCTAATCTTTTACTTAAACATGACTTCGGCCTATAAGGGATTTATTACTACTCCAAAAAGGCAATGCTTAATTAGCTAAATAAACTTTAGCAAAATCCAACATTCAGATACGAAGAAATGAACGTGCATAATCATAAATTGCAATTAAAGCAATTCTAATTACCTCATGCTAGCATAAACAATACTTAAACAATTCTAACAATTCTAAACATGCTCGAGAGCTCAATCAACATATAATATTTTTCCTTTTCTTCCTTCCTTGTACAGAGATCAATCAGGCAGAGCAAAATATTTTATTGGATATTTCATTTGCCCTATATGCTTTTAGAGCTTATTAGCTCAAACTTTAGAAAAGTATAGATTTACCCACCTGGATTACTTGACAAAAGATAAAGCAGCGAGTCGATGATCCTTCTCTGAATTCCTACGGGGCTCACTTCCTCCTACAAAAGTCGAATCATCGACTTAGCGGCCTTCTTTAAAGAAATTAACTATCTAAAGCGAGAAATAACGACATTTAACTCGAAGACTAGAATCTAAGACTTATTTACAGATTGCACGACTTTACGACTTCATAAATTTTGAGAAGAATTTATTTACAGAACATCACGTCTTGATTTCTTGATTTTTAGACGGAGAATAACTTGAATAGATTACTCGAAATAAATCGGAAATATCTTGATTGCTTTTCTAAAATTTAACTTGAAAATAACTTGAAAATCGTCTTAAATTAAACTTAGGATAACTCGAGATTAGATTGGAAAAACACAACTCGAAAGGCTCGAAAAGAGGGTACAAATATAACCGGAAAGAATCAGCGTGAAACAACACGGGGAAGGGGGGCGCCGCGTTGCACCTGGGCGCCGGCGGGCAGCCCCTCGGCGGGGCACCCTAGCCCCAGCGGGCTTGAAGGCCGAGGGGGGTGTGGCGCGGCGGCGCACCCCTCCCTCCGCGGGGATCTCTCTTTTCTCTCTCTTTAACCCAGTTCTGGGCGATATTCAACTGGGTTCTTCGTGTTCGTTGATTCCTTCGATGAACACGAAGAACACTTAACCCGAAATTTCTTAAAAACAACATACTTGAAATTAACATGCAAACAACATGTTTTAACTTAAAAAGAATTTTGGCATTATAACGACATAAATACGATAATCCTCCTTAATAATTAGAATAACGACGAAATCTCTTAAATATAGCTTGAACGGAATTTAAACGGAATAAACGAGGCTATTCTCAAGAATAATGATGATAGGAATAAAGCGAGAAATATAACGTAAACGTTATTAACTTGGAACTATAATAAAAATTGAAATAAAACTTAGACGGAAGGTAAACGAGCAATAATGAAGAACATAAAGAATGGAAAGTAAATGCGGAATTTAAAGACGGAAAAAGAAATGGAGATCGAGACCGACGAACAAGAATGGACGGGGTTAGGTGCGTCGAAGGAAGATGGCTAGCTCGGCGTCTCATCGAGTTGCAACGGCGACAGAGCCGCCCACTACAACCCAAAGGCGCCTCTAGCACCTTCCCTCACCGCATCCCTTCCACGCTACTCCGCTCGTCGTTTTGCAGAACACTCACGAAGAACGCCTTTTACTTCGACAGAACTTTCTCGGCTCTTACGAGCTTTCCCACTCTCTATGAAGTGAAATGGATGGAAATGAGCAAATGAATGCAAAGGGGTGGCCTTGTATTTATAGGAAAAGCTTTGGCTTCCAAGGGAAGCCACTTCAGTGCAAGAATACTGCAAAAGTTACCCCGAGTTCGGTTAAAAGCTGCTTTATTCGATGTCGAGGTCCAAATGACTTCAGACACGAAATCTAAAAATACCAGGAGACTCGTTTGATCGAATACTAGTGAACCAACTTGATTCCTAAAGAAGACGGGGTCGTCGGAAGAAAGACGAGCAAAGATTCCCTTTTGGGATTACTTTTTACTATTCACTCAGACTGACAGATTTTGCTCCCGAGCGTTCGATTGACCTCAGAATGGTAATCCGTGAACGCCAACAGAATCCTTGAGTCATTTCCCATAAGAGGGGCTTGACAGAACTAGACTCAGATCAACGAGAAGGATTTCGTAAATTTCTCAAAATGCGAACGCACGCAAAAGTTACTATTCATTCACCTCTTAAATACACTTTTCATCACTGCGAACTCAAATGACTTCAGAATTAAAATCCAAAAACACCGACATACTCCTTGAGTTAAAACCTTTCTAATGAGACCACGAATGGCTATAAAAGAATTAAGATCAGATTTTCCGAAAAGACGATCTTCACGAAAACTGACCCCTAAAGTCGTGACTGACATCTGACCTTTATTAACCTTAATTAAACTTATTCCTTAACTTCTTAATTATCATTAAGAATCCTCTAATTTTTAATTGAAAAATCTGGGGGTGTTACACATGTATGTTTTTTTAATTGGAAAAAATTGAACACTATATATATGTGTATGTATATATTATTCAAACTATCAATAATATCATAAATAAAAAAATAATTAAATTTGTGTATCGCACAGGAGAAATACTAGTAAGACTTAAAGTTGCTACCTCTAAGAATGAAAGTTTTTGAGCAAAACCAACAAAGCTTTTTGGGGTGAGATACAATTAAGTTGCAAAAATGCTTAATACTTCAAATAAAGTCTGAGAAATAATGTAACATGGATTTCCTATTTATAATGCTAGGATCTACTAAACTAGGTAGGAAAACTATCCTAACTAGACTAGGAAGTCTGCCTTAATTAGAATTCTAACTAGGAAAGAAGTTTTCATAATTAAAACTCTAATTACCTAACTAATAAAACCTTCTAGAAAAATCCTAATTAAAAAAAAATGAAAATAAATAATAAAAATCTGAATTAATAAAATACTAAACTAATGGATTAATATCAAAACCTTAAATAGTATAAGGTTTGATCTTGAGCTTCCCAAACTCGCCATGTACGTTGATCTTCCTTTTACGTCGATCTTTATGCATACGTGATCTGCATGTATTGTTCTTTAAACTTTGATCTTCATCTTCAATTGTAACAATATCATGGCTACATTTAACTTCCTCTTCAACTCTTAGTTGCAACTCAGGGTTTGGTCTTTTAATGCTTTTCACGTCTTCATCATTACTTTTGATATTAAATGCTTATAACTCCCTTCAAAATAATAGATTGTTTACAAAAAGTCTTCCAATATTCTTACAAAAAGCTTCCAAATATGGGGCCCATGTCCTTTTACATTGGAAAATGAAAAAACAAGTTTATTTAAATAAAAATGGACATTTATTGAATGCTTTTCTTGTGTTGGGTAAAAGGAGTTTTTACTTTAGAGAATTTGGTATTTTAATTTCCAGCCTAATTAGAAACCTATGTAACACACCCTCAATTATTCTACACACCCAACTCACTCCCAGCAATTAAAAATTAAATTTGTGTAACAAGCGACAATTCTTCTACACGGTGATTTCAACTGTATAAGAAAATCACCAGTGTAACACAACTCGTTGAATTTATCATTTTTGTTAATTAGTATAATTTCATTCAATTAATTAACTAATTGATGGATAGACATTTGTATTTTGATTGTGATTTGAATTTTGGTTGTAAAATTCTAGTTAATGCACATTGAACACTGATCACTAGTCACTACACGCTCACCAATTTTTTTTATTTTTTTTCCTTCTCTTAATGAATAGCAAAAGTGTTGAAATTCATTGTCGAAAAAACACTGAAATTAGACACAGAATCGTAATATCAAATTCAATGTCACAAATAGTTAACACAACTATCTTAACATAAATATGCTGGAAATATAAATGCAATAGCACGAGAATTAATTTTAAATCACACACAACATGTATGTGATTGCCACAGGGCGAAATTATGCTACCACGAGCCAACACAGTTATTAGGTTGATGATGTCAGACGATGAGCTCTCGACATATCAAGCAAAATACATGAACCCTATTCTAGTTTACAACCAAAAACGAATTCAGAATACAAATTAACTTACCGTTAATTTGTAGACAAGCTATCCGTGATTTCACCACCTTACTATCTAACCTAACTAGTACAATCACTTCACATAAGTGATTGAACAACAACAAAGGAACGAAGAATGAAATCTAAAGCTAAGTTTGTGACTCAAGCCCTTCAATTTTCACACTCAGCGGAAAGATGATTTGTGCTTGAATAAGTCTTCAAATGTAGATCATATCCCTTATATGCATTCTTCACTTGAATCGAACAAGGCTCACATCTTCTCTTTCTTGAACGTGGGTTGAAGATAACCGCCCTCATCACTACTCCATCGTGTTTGAGGAAAAACCGCCTCCATGGTGTGTTTGAAACCACATCCCACGTTCATCCCTATTTTCTAAACTTTCCAGCAATATAAATTCTGAAAAAGAAAAAGGTTAAATAAAAGAAAACAATAAACCTAAAAATAGGAGATAGAGTTTTGACTTTGTCAAACTCTATTATAAATAATAATATATCTAATATGTATATATCCGTTTATTTGAAATAATTATTTTGTGGATATATAAATAATATAAGATATATAAAATATAATTTATTGAATAAAATAAATAAATACATAAATAAAACTAGAAAATGATAAGATTAATCACGACTATGTCACAGACAGTGTCGCTAGGAGTCTGTCTGATATCGCATCCAACATTGAATATCAATGTCAGACAGTACTCAACAATCTCCCACTTAATCTTAGCCTTTCTGCACAAAATATACAACTCAATGTATTTTGTACAATTAGAGTCGCAGCGGAAAATGGAGATAAACAAAATCTCCCCCTTAAGGGTTACTCCCCCTTAATTTGATTATCATATAACAAATGATTAACCTTGTTATAAAAACAATGTTAAATCCACGTTTAACACAAATAACTCAAGGAACATTGATCATTCAACATCCTAAAAACCAAAAACCAACTATGTGTATCATGCCCAAAAACTATGGTATATTACAAATACCTAAACAAATAAACAAGGCACGCATATAAATCATGAACACAAATATTAATTTGCATCCTAAAAACATAAATGAATATAAAAGCATGTTAAAATAAAAATGTGTCCAGCACACACATCAAAAACAAAAATAAAGATGCATCGAGCATCTTTAATGTGTCCAACACATAAAAAACATAATAAACATTGTTTGTAACAAAATGAAACATTGTTTATAAAATCAAAGCTTCACAGGAGCTTCCGCTTTCCCTTGGACACCATCTTCTTCCTTCCTACTTCAGCATCAGCATCCTTGACATTTGCAGACTCTTCTCGCTTCTCTTCTACACCCTTACCAACGTCAGTACCAGTGTTATCTACTCTCCCTTTTTGTGTAGAAAGGAGATGAGTAAAGACTTCACGCACTTGAGAGAGATGATGAACAACAGATGTGATGTGATCAACCTGGGCAAAGAGCGTCTCCATTGGTAACATCACAATGGGAATGTGAGAAGAGTCAACGGCTATAGGATCAGGAGCTTATGTGAACTGATGTGAGGCTGTAGTAACATCAGAGGAGGAATATTTGAGTGTAGCAGCATCTGAGCCATAGGAAAGGTCAATAATTCGGCCATCACCCGCTTTTGGTTTGATAATAGAAATGGCTGGTTGCTCAGCGACAAGCTTTTTCTTGCTCTCTTTCATGCCTTGATATTTCAGAATGGCATAAATGAGACATGGAAAAGGCAAGTGATTGGAAGAGCTTGACTTTGAAACTGCCTTAAGGATATACTCAAACATACAAACACCAAGATTAAATGAAAGATCGAATCTAATTTTGTATAATAAAATGGCTTGATCCACCGTTAAAACAGAAGCATTGGATGTTGGAAGCCAGTTGCAGATAGTGAGCTTAAACAGAACTGTGTAAAAGAACATCAACTTGGAAGATGACACTTTGTTTATCCATTTAGGAATAAGACTACTGGTGATAACACTCACAACATCATCCAAAAGATCAAGTGAAATCACGATGTCTTCATTCTTTAGTCCAAGAAAATAATTTATCATATTAGGAGAAAAATCATAGACTTTATCCCTAACATACACAGTACCATATCTTAGATTATTAGGATCCCTTATGTCAACTAAGATGTTTGAGTAAAACTCAAACACCACATTTGGATCAAATGTTATCAGCTCAGTAACAAACTTCCATAATCCCCTTTGCTTCAAAAAGACATCCATTCTATGTTTTTTAAAGCTTAATACATCAACCATTCTATTAATCTTAAAAGCCCTCTGAGTAATTGATTTGTAAGATAATTTAGCCTCTTCCGAGTAAAACACCTTACTAAAAGCAGAAGTAACATCAAGATGAGAACCTGATTTAGGTGTAGAAGATTTCTTGATGTCAAGGCTGGGTCCCTCCTTGGCTGGAGAAGCACTAGCTTCAACATCACCAGATGTTGGTTCAGCTACTGTTGCGGAGAGAGGCTGTTCTTAAGATGAGTCAGACTCATCCTTGAGAGAGTGTGACTCCGCTTTGCTTGATTGTCGTTTGGGCTTCTTGGAAGAACCTTCTGACCTTGAGTGGGACTCCAGCTCCGGATCGATGGGATTGTCCAGATCACCAAGAACATTAACTCTAAGAGGATTAGGGTTTAAAATCTCAGTTCCCGGAGGGATAATGAGATTAGGATGAACCTTTTGGTGCGGCGAGTGTGACACTGGGGATAATGGGTCAGAGGAACCCATAGTAGCTTCATTTTTCAGAATGGCAGGAGCTGGAGTCGGAGTGACCTGAAGAGAAGGTGGCACTGTAGTAGCCAGTGTTGAGGCTGAGGACGGAGATCTTTTAGATAACTCCATCATTTGTTGAAGCATCAACATCATTGCCTAGTAGGGGTTTGTATCTGCCATGGAAGAACAACACAAGAGAGAAAAAAATATTGGAGAGGCGGAGAAGATGAACCGCTAGAGAGAGAAAAAGAAAGGCTGATTTGGAGAGAGAGACAAAAGTTCTTCTTTAAAGAAATGAAAACGATATATATCACTCACTCTCTCTCTCTCTCTCTCTCTCTCTCTCTTATCATTCACAAGATATGCGGATAAGTGTATCTGCTTATCAAAAAAGATTTATTTATTTAATTTTTTTTCAATAATAAAAAAAATAGATTCTGAAAAATAAATGGGGACGAGTTATGCTTGAATGAATTCTCATGAATTAATTCACATTAGAGAATCATAGCATCATGCCATAATTTTATTTAGTCAGAATCAAAAAGTGTGTCCCGATGTTAACAAGCATAACATTGACTTTAACATCAGGATGTCAAATATTGACTAATAAACACACATTCCAAGAGACTTCCTTAGAGAAGAAAATCTCACAAAATCCAAAGGTTTAGTAAAGATATCGGAAATTTGACTCTCTGTAGAAATATTTTCCAATTTGATGATATCTCGTTCCACAAGGTCTCGGATAAAGTGATGTCTGATGTCAATGTGTTTGGTGCGTGAATGTTGGACTGAGTTCTTCGAAATTTCAATTGCACTGACATTGTCACATAGCAATGTCAAAGAAGGACTAGTTAGACCATAATCAACCACTATTTGATTTAACCACAACAATTGAGAACATCAACTAGCGGCAGCAACATACTCTGATTCAACCGTGGAGAGTGAGATACTATTTTGTTTCTTACTCGACCAAGAAACCAGATTGTTACCAAAATAAAAACATCCTCCGCTAGTGCTTTTCCGGTCATCGACATCACCTGCCTAATCGGAATTACTAAATCCTACAAGATGAATGTTAGAGCTCTTACAATATTTAATACCAAACCTAATCGTGTCAGAAACATAGCGAATAATCCTTTTAACAGCTTTAAGATGGGATTCTTTAGGCTGAGATTGATATCTCGCACAAACGCCAACACTAAACATAATGTCAGGACAACTAGCTGTTAAGTACAATAAACTCCCTATCATTCCTTTATACATGGTAGAATCAACATTTCTACCAACATCGTCTCTGCTTAACTTTTCGGAAGATCCCATAGACGTCTTTATAGGTTTAGAATCTTCTAATCCGAAGCGCTTGACCAATCCTTTAGCATATTTGCTTTGAGAGATGAAGATCCTATCTTTATCTTGCTTGATTTGTAGACCAAGGAAATAGTTGAGCTCTCCAACCATGCTCATTTCAAACATGTTGCACATTGAGTCTACAAAATCTTTGAGCAGATTAGTACAAGTCGAACCAAAAATAATGTCATCAACATAGATTTGAGCAACAGTAATATGTTTGTGATTTTTCTTGATAAATAATGTTCTATCAACTTGACCTCTTGCAAAACCAATTTTTAGCAAGAAATCGGCCAGTCTAGCATACCATGCTTTAGGGGCTTGTTTGAGACCATACAAAGCCTTTTTGAGCTTAAAAACGTGCAAAGGTTTCTCATGACATTCGAAACTCTTAGGGTGTTTGACATATGCTTTTTCATTGAGATAACCATTCAAGAAAGCACTTTTAGTATCCATTTGATGTAAAGTAAACCCCACATAACATGCAATTGCACATAAAAGACGAATGGATTCAATCCTTGTAACAGGAACAAATGTTTCATCAAAGTCTACCCCTTTAACTTGGGTATAACCTTGAGCCACTAGACGAGCTTTGTTTCTGACAACATTCCCAGACTCATCTATTTTATTTTTGAAAATCCATTTTGTCCCAATTACATTTTTATCTTTGGGGCGTGGAACTAATTCCCATACATTATTTCTTACGAACTGGTTTAGTTCCTCATGCATAGCATTGATTCAAAAATTATCATTAAGGGCTTCCTTAATGTTTTTCGGTTCAATGTTAGACATAAAACAAGTGTTTGACATACAAACATTTAAAGAAGACATGCATACCAGTATCAACATTTCTTTGTATTCCTCTGAGTTCTTGCTTCTGGTTTGAACTCCTTCGGATTGATCACCAATGATCTGTGAATCTGGATAATTCTTTCGAATTCGACTTGGAGGATCCCTTCTTGGTTCATCTTCGACATTCACTAATTGATCATCTTCATTGTCTGAAGTGCATGTTGATGTTGGTATTTTGACTGGAACTTCATCATTCTGTGAAACATGCACTTTGACATTCTCAGTGGATGTCTTGTTCTCAACATCACTTCAAGTCTGATCACTTTACATTTCACTCGTGTTAATAAGATCAATCACCTCATCCTCTTCAGATTTTGAAGCGATACCTGTGTGATCATCAAAAACAATGTTAATTGATTCTTGGACTATTTTTATCCTGAGATTAAACACACGATATGCCCGACTGTCAGATGCATATCCCAAGAAAATCCCTTTGTCTCTTTTGGAATCAAATTTTCCCAAATGATCCCTGTCATTCAAGATGTAACATACACATCCAAAGACATGAAAATACTTCAAATTGGGCTTTTTGCCCTTCAGAAGTTCATACGGTGTCTCTGTTCTGTCAGGGCGAAGAATTACTCTGTTCCTGATGTGACAAGCAGTGTTTACTGCTTCAGCCCAAAGCTTCTTAGACAGCCGTTGAGCTAGTACATCGCTCTTGACATCTCCTGAAGAGTTCGGTTTTTTCTTTCGACCACCCCGTTTTGTTGAGGTGTCTTTGGTGCAGAAAACTCATGAATGATGCCTCTTTTTCCACAGAATTCTTCAAACATCGAGTTTTCAAATTCGAGCCCATGATCCATTCTAATGTACTTGATTTTGGACTCATGATGTCTTGACTCCACCTTGCAGAACTTCTTGAACATTCTGATGTTGGGGTTTTTTCGAATTGAACCACCGCAGGATCTAATTGGATGTTCATTAATCCTAATGTCATGTAGATCATAAATTCATGCATCTCATATATTTTAATTAACCGAGTTTAATTAACATGCAAATCCGGTTTAAACGATTCTACTAAAGCGGAAACATAGAATCGAAAAACGACTTACAAATTAAACGACGGGTGCAGGACAAGATTAAAGGTCTAATCTTGTTGTTGTGTATGATGATGATTGGCGCCCCACAGTGATATTCCACTCCTTGATCTTCTGTTGTATTCCCGGACTGAATCTAGTTTCAGGGTGGGCTGAACTCTACTAGATCGGTATGGAATCTGTGGAGATAAAGAGAACACAAGAGGAGCTGATTATTACTCTCAAAATTTCGTCCCCCACATACCTATTTATAGGGGAGGTGGTTGAAATTTCAGTGTCCCAACCCTACTGGGTTTGGGCCTCTATCCCTTTTTCTATCTCCAGTCCATTAAAGTCATATTGGGCTACAACAGGGATCTAGAAGAATATAAAATTGGCCTGCTAATTTATTTAATTTCCAATATCCAATAAAATTTGGATATTATTAAATAAATTAAGTATTATTTTTATTCCACTAAAGAAATAATACTGACCTACCAATTTAATACATATTTCTGAATATGCTTTCTCCTTTAGTCCAGCCATTCCCCGCGTTTAAGATATAATGCCCATTAATTAATTATGTAAGCTTCTGACAGCTATAATTAATTAATATCTTATCTTTGAGTAGTACCACACAAGCTTTACTCATGCACGGAATAAATTCCACCTGTAGGGTTTCAGCATGAACTTGCATTTCCTCAAGGGGACACCATCAAACTGGCGCACCAGGACACAGTGCCCCTACATATTGCACAACCCATCATAAGTGTAAATGTCACAACCCAAGATATCGAGATTATTGATCCTTATGAAAGAATCTCACCCTTTGATAAATCAAAGCTGCAAACACTACACGTATATGTCTGCCAACACATAGGGGTTAAGAACCCGAACTCTGTGGATTCTTATTCTCTCATTTAATGTCAGAATAGAGAATAGAATCCTAAGTAGATCCTCCTCAATACACTTGACCGTGTATTAGAATAATCAGTTAGTCAAGACAAACTAACTATCAGATTATTCTACGGCGTACCGATAGCAGGTTCAGTGCCATCTAAATCGGGAGCCTTTTAATACATTATAAGGAACCGATGATATGATCTAACCATGTGTTTACCCACACCATATCATCTACAATGTAAGTATAGTGAACATGCATATAAATATAACAATTTAAATGCAAACAGTGACTGCAATAGTATTCATTCTATATCATCATAAAACCATTATGAATAAAGTATACAAAAGACAAGTCTTTTAGTATACAAAACCAACAATCTCCCACTTATACTTGAAGCATGTCTTTCAAATATAAAACAAACTGGCTAACTCTCCAACTCTAACTAAAATCTCAAACGGCAACCCCGGGTCTGTATCTCACCCCCATTTTCTCCACGTGACCGTAGAAGGTCTTAGCCGGAAGGCTCTTCATGAATGGATCAGCTAAATTGTCCACCGATGCAATCTTGACCGCTGCCACATCTCCTCTCTTAACGATTTCTTGTATAAGATGGTACTTTCTCTCTATGTGTTTACTTACCTTATGGGCTCTGGGTTCCTTCGAATTTGCCACTGCACCCGAGTTATCACAATATACCGTGATACTCTTAGGTAAATCAGGAACCACGCTCAAGTCCAACAAGAAGCTCTTGAGCCAGACGGCCTCTTTTGCAGCCTCAGAGGCAGCTACATATTCGGCCTCCATGGTGGAATCCGCAATGCATTTCTGCTTTATGCTCCTCCAAGCAATGGCTCCGCCTCCCAAGGTAAACACATAGCCTGAGGTAGATTTACTCTGATCTTTATCGGATTGAAAATCTGAGTCCGTGTAACCCAAAGGCACTAGACTATCAGAGCGGTACACCAGCATATAATCTCGAGTCCTTTTTAGGTACTTGAGTATATTCTTAACCGCAGTCCAGTGACCTTGTCCAGGGTTAGACTGATATCTACTTACCATGCCGACTGTATAGCATATATCAGGTCTAGTGCATAGCATAGCATACATAAGGCTTCCCACAACCGAAGCATATGGAACGCCCTTCATCTCATCTATCTCAGCCTGTGTATGGGGACACATATCCTTGGATAGATGAATTCCATGCCTGAAAGGTATAAAACCTTTCTTGGAATCCTGCATGTTAAACCTAGCTAGCACTGTGTTGATATATGTCGCCTGAGATAAGCACAATATCCTTTTCTGGCGATCTCGAATTATCTTGATGCCAAGGACGTGTCCGGCTTCTCCCATATCTTATATATCGAACTGCTTGGACAACCACACCCTTATGTTAGATAATACTTTCTTACTGTTTCCAATAAGTAAGATATCATCAACATATAGCACGAGGAAAGCCAACACGTTTCCGTCACTCTTTTTGTACACACAGCTCTCATCTGGACATTGCACGAATCCATATGATTGGATAACCTCGTCAAACCGGATGTTCCAAGACCTTGACGCCTGCTTAAGTCCATAAATGGATCTCTTAAGCTTGCACACTAAGTGCTCTTGACCTTTAGCAATGAAACCCTCTGGTTGCTTCATGTGGATGTTTTCCTCAAGACTTCTATTCAGGAAAGCTGTCTTGACATCCATCTGCCAAATCTCATAACCTAAATGAGCGGCAATAGACAAGAGAATTCGAATTGACTTAAGCATGGCTACCAGTGAAAAGGTTTCCTCATAATCGATCCCTTCTTTCTGAGTATACCCTTTCGCCACCAATCTTGCCTTGAAGGTTTCAACCTTCCCGTCAGCTCCTCTCTTGCGTTTGTAAACCCACTTACACCCAATGGGTTTTACCCCATTCTGTGGTTCTACAATCTCCCAGACTTGATTGTGATCCATAGATCCAATCTCAGACTCCATTGCAATTTTCCAAGAGTCTGCATCTTTGTCTTGGATTGCTTCATCGTAGGTCCTGGGATCCAATTCATTTAGTCCTTCAGGGAAATCCGAAGATTCACCCAAACCAATGAATCTGTCAGGTTGGCGTACAACCCTCCCACTGCGACGAGGCAGTTCATGTACTTCTGTGACAGGTTGTGCAGTAAATTGTGGTTCCTCTTCTTGTACTGTTGGTGTCAGATTTGAATTTTCCCCTCGAAGTTCCTCGAGTACTATCTCACTTCTTGGCTTGTGATTTATTACATAGTCTTCCTCTAAGAATCGAGCATTGGTACTTACAATGATCTTCTGATCCTTAGAACTATAAAATAAACCACCTTTCGTTCCTTTGGGATATCCAACAAACAATCTAACATCTGTACGTGGTGCCAGCTTATTAGCTTCCTTATCCAGCACATGTGCTGGACTACCCCAAATCCGAAAATGTCCAAGACTGGGCTTTCGTCCAGTCCAAAGTTCTGTGGGCGTAGATGGGACTGATTTTGATGGAACCACATTTAGAATATAGGCTGCCGTTTCCAGGGCATATCCCCAGAACGAAATAGGCAGATCTGAATAGCTCATCATCGATCTAACCATCTCTAACAATGTTCTGTTCCTTCTCTCTGCCACGCCGTTCTGCTGTGGCGTTCCTGGCGCAGTCAACTGGGATGTAATCCCATTTTCTGCTAAGTAGTCCCTAAATTCATTCGAGAGGTACTCACCTCCACGTTAGACCGTAGTGATTTGATACTTTTACCTGTACGTTTTTCCACTTCCGCTCTGAATTCTTTGAAAATCTCAAAGGATTCTGACTTGCGGCGTAACAGGTATATGTATCCATACCTTGAGTAATCATCAATGAACGTGATGAAATACTCGTACCCTCCTCGAGTTTGAACGGACATAGGGCCACATAAGTCAGAGTGAATCAAATTTAGTACCTCTTCAGATCTATTCCCTTTATCCTTAAAGGGTCGCTTGGTCATTTTACCTTCCAAACAGGATTCACACAAAGGGAACGATTCTAGGACCAATGAAGACAAGGGCCCATCGTTTACCAGTCTTTGTATCCATTTAAGGTTAATATGGCCGAGCCTAAGATGCCAAAGATAGGTTTGATTCATTTCCGAAGGTTCTTTTCGTTTGTTAGACTTTATGACCGATGTATTCAGTAAATGCATTTGCGTAGTGTTTTGCATAGGATTAAGTAAATAAAGATGCCCATCCAATGTGCCAGAACAGATAAAACGTTTATCACTAAAGATAACAACCTTGTTATCAAAAGAAACAGAATATCCATCCATAAAAAGTTTAGAAACTGAAATCAAGTTTCGCCTAAAACCAGACACATAAAGACAATCCTTTAAAACTAAAATCCTATCACTACTAAAAGATAAGGTTACGTCTCCCACTGCAACTGCCGCCACTTTTGTAGCATTGCCCATGTAGACTGAAATCTCTCCATCACTTAGTTGTCTTTTTACCAGGAACCCATGTAAAGAGATTCAAACATGATCAGTAGCTCCAGTATCTACTACCCATGACTGAGTAGAACAAGTAGCTAAACATGTTTCAACGACGAGAGATTGAGACGTACCCTTTTTCTTCTTCTTGTTAAGACAATCCGCCTTCCAGTGACCTGGCTGGTTGCACTTGAAACACTTTGTCTTTGACTTAAATTCCTCGGGAGGAATCTTAGTCTTAGACTTCTTCACCTTAGGCGCCCCCTCTACAGCTTTCTTGGGTGCGTTCTTCTTCTTCCTTTTAGTACCGGAAGAAGACGCCCTATTTTCAACTAGGTGTGCCTCCGGATTTCCTTTTTGAAGTAACTCAGCCGCCTGAAGATCCATGAGCAGTTCAGTCAGACTGACATCCCTTTTAATCATGTTAAAGTTCAGCCTGAACTGCTCAAACCTCGAGGACAGGCTATGAAGAACAATGTCGATTTGAGAATCGCCATCCAGCTCTCCACCCAAGGTCTCGATCTCAGCCAGATACCCCATCATCGTGAGAACGTGATCCCTAACAGGTGTGGAGTCAGACATTCTCGCATCCATTAGCTTCTTCATCGCCAAATGGTGAGCCGAGCGGTTCTGATGACCGAAGAGCTGCCTAAGGTTGTACATGATATCATAAGCGGTTTTCATAGGTTCATGCTGATGTTGCAACACATTCGACATAGATGCCAGAATATAACAGCGCGCCACCTCATTGGACCTAACCCACTTATCATATGCAACCTTTTGGGCTTCGTCAGAACCCTCATCTGGCTTCTGAGGACATACTTCTTCAAGTACGAACTTGTGTCCTTCCGCAGTGAGAACAAGATTAAGGTTTCGAATCCAATCATTGTAATTTTCACCGATTAACTTGTTTTCTTTGAGAATAGTGGACAGGTTGGAGAGTGCCATGATGATATAGAATAACTGAAAAGTAAACATGCAGTACAGTCACAAACTTTAGGATACTCACATATAATCATATACTTCAAAAAATTATATGTAATCCACCGACATTTTAAAAATGTTTCTTATAAGCCACGTTAGTGTGGACGTTTATAAAATTCATTCTTAAACAGGTAAAACCACCTTTAATTTACCTCCAGTCAAATTTCCTTATGACAAGTAAATTAATAGTCGGAAATAACCACGGTCGTGTAACCTTCCAATTAATAAGCCACGTTAGTGTGGACGTTTATTAATAAATTACTCCTAAGTGTGAACACCATCATCTTAGCACCAAGTCCACTATTTTGAACTCCCTGCTCCAGTTGGAGGAGTCAGTTTGTTCTAGTAGTGTTCTACAGCTATCTTGATAAAGAAGTTTAATTTCTAGAGATAACAGTGATATAACACATCCGTTATGGAGGAAGACCTATTGTCAACTCGCATGTCTATCACATCTCAATTAAACCAGATTAATGGAGACCGTTTGAGATTTCTACATACTTTGGTATGAATCTCTCCCACTTAGTTATTTAAGATTGAGGTTTCATTTTATCCCATTGTAAAATATGCAAACATCACATAAAATGATAAAACACCATTACATGCTTCAAACAACATAATAAGCAATAATAATAAAAACCAACTATCATGACTTATATCTCATGTTGCTGAATGAGATAAAACTTGAAAGTCAGCTCCGGAAACTCGAGCATGGCCGCTGCCCTTATCACTGCGCCTCGCCGAAAACCTAGCTCCAATTAGGATTTCGGGACGTGAATTAGTGATACTTCCTTTCTTGAGCTGTGCCACTCTCCTTCTTTGAGTTGATCTTCAAACTTTATTCAATATAGAATATCTATTCCTTAGAGGAAAAAAACTAATATATCTAGAATAAAATTACAACTCAATGACTTGGTCTAACAGTTTTATTTCTATTACATTAAAACAACATAAAATAAAACCTAGACTTAATCCATGGATTTTCTCATGGATTAAAATCACGTAGCCAAACCGGCATACGGCCCATCATACATCCAACATAAATTAAAACATACATCACATAATTAAGGAGCCATGATAGTCGGTAACCCTGCAAACAAGTCAGTCTACAAATCCAACAATCACAATTACATGATTAGCCTAAAATAACATATGATATCCAAACATGACATATTAAATAATATTCGAATTTTACAATTAATTAAATTAATTAATTCGATATTATCCACAAGATAAAAATTGGAAATTAAAATAATTATCCACCAATTTAAATCTTGTTAAATTTTGAAAATATATCTTAAAATAAATCTGGAAATTATTTATAATTATCCACCAAATTTATTTAATATTTTCTAACCACCCTAATTAAATAATAATTGGATATATTGATATAAATCAAAAATTTAATCCAAATATTATCCATAAGAATCTAAATCTTCAAGGATAAGGTTTGGAGATTTGATTCCAATCCAAAATCTTCCGAAACTTATCCAAATTTAAAATCTTATCCAATTGGATTTTGATAATTATTTGTATATATCCAAAATCACTTTATCCAAATTTTAATCAATAAATTTCGAAAATTACCAAATAATAAATTTGGAAATTTGATCCACTTCAAATTCTTCCAAATTTAATATTATATTTTCAAATCTATCTAGATTAAAATTAGGCAAACTAAGATATACATCAAATAATATCAAATCTTCACCAACATCCATAATTTTCGAAAACATCATTAAATAAATCTGGAATTTTAATTTTCATTAAAATCTTCTCCAAATTAATTTAACAAATTCGAAAATTACCACTATGTTTCACATTTGGAAATTTTGACATTAATTAAAAAACTATTCCAAATAATATAGCTATAGGTTTCGAAATTTTCAAGAATTAAAAATCTGGAAATTTTGATCCACTTCAAAAATTACCAAATTTAAAATTCTAACTTCAAACCTATCTTGATTAGAATTTTGTAACTTTTGATATACATCAAAAATCACCAAATCCAATTCTAATCACTTGAAATTTTCGACCCTATCCAAATTAAAGCTGAAAATTTGATATTGATCAAAATATCATCCATACTTTAATTATAGTGGCCGAAAATACATAGCTCAAATTAGGGAATTTTTTAACACATCAAATTCGAAAATTTGACTCAAATTTTTTATCACCTTACTAATATAAATCTGGAAATTTTGACTTCATCAAAAATCTATTCCAAATCCAATTTTAATATAATCAAAAATTACAGCAAACCTCAAAACTAGAATTTTCGAACTACATCAAAAATTCATCCAAGTTTTGAACATACCATTCGAAAATTACCAACATATAAATCTGAAAATTTAAGTAACATAAATATTTCATCAAATTTATACATATTTTTTGAATTAATTCTAGGATTAAATCTAGAACAGTGCCAAAACCCGCTCTGATACCAGTTGTTGGGGTTTTTTCGAATTGAACCACCGCATGATCTAATTGGATGTTCATTAATCCTAATGTCATGTAGATCATAAATCCATGCATCTCATATGTTTTAATTAACCGAGTTTAATTAACATGCAAATCCGGTTTAAACGATTCTACTAAAGCGGAAATATAGAATCGAAAAACGACTTACAAATTAAACGACGGGTGGAGGACAAGATTAAAGGTCTAATCTTGTTGTTTATGATGATGATTGGCGCCCCACAGTGATATTCCACTCCTTGATCTTCTGTTGTATTCCCGGACTGAATCTAGTTTCAGGGTGGGCTGAAATCTACTAGATCGGTATGGAATCTGTGGAGATAAAGAAAACACAAGAGGAGCTGATTATTACTCTCAAAATTTCATCCCCAACCTACCTATTTATAGGGGAGGTAGTCGAAATTTCAGTGTCCCAACCCTACTAGGTTTGGGCCTCTATCCATTTTTCTATCTCCAGTCCATTAAAGTCATATTGGGCTACAACAGGGATCTAGAAGAATATTAAATTGGCCTGCTAATTTATTTAATTTCCAATATCTAATAAACTTAGGATATTATTAAATAAATTAAGTATTATTTTTATTCCACTAAAGAAATAATACTGACCTACCAATTTAATACATATTTCTGAATATGCTTTCTCCTTTAGTCCAGCCATTCCCCGCGTTTAAGATATAATGCCCATTAATTAATTATGTAAGCTTCTGACAGCTATAATTAATTAATATCTTATCCTTGAGTAGTACCACACAAGCTTTACTCATGCATGGAATAAATTCCACCTGTAGGGTTTCAGCATGAACTTGCATTTCCTCAAGGGGACACCATCAAACTGGCGCACCAGGACACGGTGCCCCTACATATTGCACAACCCATCATAAGTGTAAATGTCACAACCCAAGATATCGAGATTATTGATCCTTATGAAAGAATCTCACCTTTTGATAAATGAAAGCTGCAAACACTACACGTATATGTCTGCCAGCACATAAGGGTTAAGAACCCGAACTCTGTGGATTCTTATTCTCTCATTTAAGGTCAGAATAGAGAATAGAATCCTAAGTAGATCCTCCTCAATACACTTGACCGTGTATTAGAATAATCAGTTAGTCAAGACAAACTAACTTTCAGATTATTCTACGGCGTACCGATAGCAAGTTCAGTGTCATCTAAACCGCGAGCCTTTTAATACATTACAAGGAACCGATGATATGATCTAACCATGTGTTTACCCACACCATATCATCTACAATGTAAGTATAGTGAACATGCATATAAATATAACAATTTAAATGCAAACAGTGACTGCAATAGTATTCATTCTATATCATCATAAAACCATTATGAATAAAGTATACAAAAGACAAGTCTTCTAGTATACAAAACCAACATCTGAATGCTTCAGATTTTTCTTGCAGAAATGCAACCCATGTGAATCTCGAAAAATCATCCACTATGACCAGAATAAACCTTTTTCCACTCATACTTTTGGTGTCAATTGGACCCATGATGTCCACGTGAATCAGATTGAAGCATTTTGTGGTTGGACAAGCTGAGGAACTTTTATGGAGAGATCTCACCTGTTTGCCTTTCTGACAGGTACTGCAAACAACATCGAGATTGATCTTTACTGGTGGAATACCTCTAACAGCATCAGCTTCAATTAACTTCTTCAAACTTTGAAAGCTGATATGACCGAGTTTTTGATGTACGAGTTAAGTGTCAACATTGACTGAAACATTGCATTTCTCGTTCTTGTCCGCATGGTAGCAATTATCCAATGCCCAATTTCCGAACATAATGCACTTATTCTCACTGTCAAAAACTTCACAGGTATTTTTATTAAATCTGACATGCATATCATCATCACACAATTGACTTATGCTGATCAGATTTGCTGTTAAACCTTCAACATAAAGCACATTACGTAACTTGGGAAAGTTATTGACATTCAAGGTTCCCTTTCCCACTATATTACCTTGTGCTCCTCCACCATAGCTCACTTTGCCTTTGCTTGTTGAAGAATAGTCATCAAGAAACTTTGAGTTGCCTGTCATATGCCGTGAGCACCCAATGTCAAAGTACCATGTACCAGCAATGTTAGCTTTCAGTGAGGTATAGACAACATTGCATGAAATATTTGCCTTCTTAGAACTTTTCTTCTTCTTGGAAATTTTAGAAGAATTTTCCACGAAAATCTTTTCCATTGCTATATCATCATGATATTTGAAGCAATACGGTTTGATGTGTCCAGACTCTTGGCAATAATGACAAACATATTTCTTCTCCTTGGGCTTGTCATTGACATTAGGTTTGACATTTCCGTCAACATTGACTGGAACATCCTTAGAGCTTTCTCCTTTGACAAATTTGATAGGATTAGAGATAGACATTGACGAACTTGAAGTGTATCCTAAACCTTCTTTAGTGGTTTGTCCCAATGTTAGAATCTCGTTTAGGGTGGACGTTCCTTGATTGAGTTGTTGAATTTTTTTTTAAAGCAGCTTCTACTTCCTTTCTCAACTTATTCAGCTCAAGGTCACCTCTAGTGAGTCGAATTTCAACGTCCAGTACCCTTCTTCCACGAGAATCCCAAATTCTTTGATTGTTCAGTCCATTAGACACATACTTCATCTACAACCTTGTGTAATTGTTGTAGAGCTTCTCGGTGGCTAACATTGGACTGGTCTTCTTCCACCTGAGACACTTCAGCAATGTTGCAAAATTCATCCAGCAAGGTCATTTCATACCAGTTAGTGGTGTTTGGAGGAATGTCAGAGATTTCTTGTGTAACATTCTCCATAACATTGCTTGGAACATCTGAGGTCGCATGATCAAGACTAAGATCATAGTCAAAATCACCATCATCCATGTCGGTTAAAGCGTCAATCATTCCATCTAAGTCATCATCGACTTTCACAAACAACACGATTTGTTTTTCAGCTTCTTCATCACCAGATTCGTCACTTAACACGGCAGCACTGTAATTTCTCTTCTGCTTCCTGTGAACAGTAGGACACTCATTGGCATAGTGTCCAAAGCCAGAACATCCTCTACATTGAATTGAGTCAATGTCCTTCACTGTATCATCTGGAGACTTTGATGATTTTGTCGACCCAGACGATGTTGATGTGGGAGAATAAAAAAGTCTTCATGGTTTGAAGGTAGGTGAACCTTTCTTCATAGATCGAACAAGGGTACTGATCTTCTTGGTGAGTAGTGCAACACTCAGAGGCTCATCTTCATTTATCTCCTGAATGTTTTCAACATCAAGTTGAACATCCGAACTTGATGTCACTGACTGAAGTGCAATTCCTTTAGAAGAGATGTTTGATTTCTGGTTTTCAAGATTCATATCAAACGTGAGTAGAATGCTCACTGCCTCACTCAAACTCATGTTTGATACATTGTGAGCTTCTTCAATAGCTGAGATTTTCATGTTAAATCTCTCCGAAAATGTGCGAAGAAGTTTTCTTACCATGTTCTCATTCGAGATTGGACATCCGAGAGCTGTAGACTCATTTGACACTTTACACAGTCGTTCAGCATTGAGATAGTCTCATCTTCTAACATTCAAACTTTACTCATAGAGTTTCGAACTTAGAAGTGAGTAGCCTGAGCTTTGTTTGTCGTACACTGGTCGACCCTTCACAGTGTTCCTGTAGTATGTTCCATGCTTGATACGCCGTGGTGTTGCACACCATTTTGAAGAACGGAACATCTACCGAAATAAAAATAGCATTAAGTGCCCTCGAATTGAAGTTGGAGATAATTCAATCATCATTAGTCCATTGGGTTTCTGGAGTAAGAATGAACACTCCATTAGGTCCCTCCATCCTTGGAGGAGACCACTCTTTAATCACAGCCAACCAAGCCCTCTCATCGATGGACTTGATATACATCTTCATGCGCGACTTCCACATAGCATAATTCTTGCCATTACTATCCAATGCCGGAGGATGACACTGGTTAATCTGAATATCCACTTTCAGTGAGTCAGCAATCTAAGGATCGAACACTTAGTGCGTTAAGTATCGGCTCTAGATGCCACTTGTTGAAATTCATTGCTGAAAAAACACTGAAATTAGACACAGAATCATAATGTCAAATTCAATGTCACATATAGTTAACACAACTATCTTAACATAAATATAATGGAAATATAAACGCAATAATACGAGAATTAATTTTAAATCACACACAACATGTATGTGATTGCCACAGGGCAAAATTATGCTACCATGAGCCAACACAGTTGTTAAGTTGATGATGTCAGACGCTGAGCTCCCGACACATCGAGCAAAATACATGAACCCTATTCTAGTTTACAGCCAAAAACGAATTCAAAATACAAATTAACTTACCGTTAATTTGTAGACAAACTAGCCGTGATTTCACAACCTTACTATCTAACCTAACTTGTACAATGCCTTCTCATGAAGTGATTGAACAACAACAAAGGAAGAAGAATGAATGAAGAATGAAATCTAAAGCTAAGTTTGTGACTCAAGCCCTTCAATCTTCACACTCAGCGGAAAGATGATTTGTGCTTGAATAAGTCTTCAAGTGTAGATCATATCCCTTATATGCATTCTTCACTTGAATCGAACAAGGCTCACGTCTTCTCTTTCTTGAACGTAGGTTGGAGATAACCGCCCTCATCACTACTCCATCGTGTTTGAGGAAAAACCGTTTCCATGGTGTGTTTGAAACCACATCCCACGTTCATCCCTATTTTCTGCACTTTCTAGCAATATAAATTCTGAAAAAGAAAAAAGGTTAAATAAAAGAAAACAATAAACCTAAAAATAGGAGATAGAGTTTTGACTTTGTCAAACTCTATTATAAATAATATATATCTAATATGTATATATCCGTTTATTTGAAATAAATATTTCGTGGATATAAATAATATAAGATATATAAAATATAATTTATTGAATAAAATAAATAAATACATAAATAAAACTAGAAAATGATAAGATTAATCACGATTATGTCACAGACAATGTCGCCAGGAGTCTGTTTGACATTGCATCCAATATTGAACATCAATGTCAGACAGCACTCAACAAAAATAAATAAATATAAAAAATAGAACCGTGTAACACGTTTTGCCAAACGTGTCACATGTTTCAAATTTATTTTTTCTTTATTTTTATTCTTTTTTATTTAATAATTAATTTATTTTATTTATTCATTAAATGTTTAATAATTATTTTATTTTATTTATTTATTAATGTAACAAAGGATGACCACCTCATTTGAGATTTGAACAATTTGAATGTTATCTAGGTTTCTATTATTAAAATATGGGAATAATTTGATTGTTATTTAGATTTATGTATTTTCTATTATTTAAAATGAAATAATTTGAGCATTAGTACTTTTATGTGCTTTGAAAGACAAGGTTCAATTAGTTTAAACCTTCTCTCAAAACATTTAATATGTAGATCACATACTAAAATTAATGTATCCATTCAATTACTTACATTCAACTCCTAAAAGTTTCAATGATTTCTTATTATCACAATTAATCTAAAAGTTTCAAATTATTCAAAATTTGAATAATTTGAATGTTATTTAGATTTATTTATGTTTTCTATTATTCAAAATGAAACAATTTGAATATTATTTGGACTTAAATTTTTTAAAAAAGGAAAAGCACACATTTCCTTGTACGATTTGAACAACTTGAATATTATTAGGATTTATGTTTCTATTTTTGGGATTTATGATGCCTATAACTCAAAATTGGAACAATTTGAATGTTATTTAAATTTATTTAAGCGCTCTATTATAAAAAAATGAATATTATTGGAATTTAGGTTTCCTATTTTGAAAATTGGAACAATTTGAATGTTATTTAGATTTAGATTGGCATCCTATAATTCAAATTAAAATATTTTGAATATTATTTGGATTTATGTTTCATATTATTCAAAGTTGGAACAATTTGAATTTATTTAGGTCTCCTATGAATAAAAAATAAAATAATTTGAATAAATATTATCTATTTAGGTGTTCGATTACTTAAACTAATTAATTTGCATATTCTTAGGAAACCTAAATAAATTCAAATAACATTAAAAAACTATTCTAATTTTTAATAATAAAAACAAATTAATTATTAAATAGTTAAAAAATTAATTATTACTTAAATAAAAAATGAATGAAACATCTGCATGTACATGTAATTGTGTTTGTGTGTGTAGTTGTAATTGTCTGTTTGTGTGCATGTGTTTGTGAAAAAAGAAAAATAAAATAAAAGAAGTGTTTCGTTCCCAAGAAGAAACGTGTCACATGTTTCAGTTATTTTTTTTTTCAATTTTATTTTATTATATTATTATGGAAATAGATAAAAGTAAACAAAAGTAAATAGTAATTGGGGAAAAACAACAACTTTTAAAAACAAGTAGTTTGTTAGGCAATTTGTACTATAAGACACTTGGTCCCCACACCCAATCATTGATTCAGTGTACTTTTGTCAGGACATTATCAAACAATACACAACGCTAAAACTGAAACCCTAATTTTCAAGCCACGATTGAATAAAATAATTCTCGATTAATTAAAATAAGCCACGATTAAATAAAAGAAGTCACGATTAAATGAAATGAAGCACTCGATTAATTATCCACGATTAATTTTAAATAATCCTCGATTATTTGTAAACAAGGAGCCACGATTAAATTAGAAGCCTCGATTGATATGTTGAGCCTCGATTATTTTTTAAAAATTGTCTCGATTGAAATGCTTCGGTTAATTCTAAATTATCCACGATTAATTTTAAATAATCTACGATTATTTCTAAACAAGGAGCCACGATTAAATTACAAGCCTCGATTGATATGTTGAGCCTCGATTATTTTTTGAAAATTGTCTCGATTGAAATGCATTGATTAATTTACAAAATTGTCTTGATTAATTTTAATGAGCCTTGATTATTTTTTGAAATGCTTTGATTAATTTACAAAATTACCTCGATTCCTCGATTGATTTTAAAAAATACCTAGATTAATTTTAAGAGAGTCTCGATTAATATCTAACTATCCTCGATTAATGTCATTAATCGTGGATCATGCAATTTAATCGAGGCCTTCATTAATAATTAATCGAGGCAATGTTCCCTACAATTAATCATGACTTTTTTAATGAATGCATTTATTTCTTGTGTAAGTGAGGTAGTTACTGAGTTTCATTAAATAAAAAGAAGGGAAAGTTACTGGCTTCATTAAATGAAAAGAAGGGGAAGGTATGAAATTGTTGACCGAATTTAATACACGTTTTTAATGTTTTATAAGAAGGTAGGTTAAATTTTTGAATAAATAGACACAACAGCCAAGCTTATTGACACTACAATACAAGCTTATTCACACTACAATACAAATCGACCAAAAAGAGCAAAAGTTGTAGAAATTTTTTGGAGCAAGGCGTGCGAAGAATTTTTGTGAAGAAAAAAGTAGTGCACAAAAATTTCCACCAATTTTCAAAGGTACGTTTTGTACTCTCGATTGTTTTGAAATTATTTTATAAATATTTATTATTTTGATTATATATTGCATATGTGTTGTTAGATTTAATTTGAAAATATGTGAGAGAGAGATATTTGCATGTCATACCCTTTAATCTTTAATATATTGATGATTTGCATGTCGTAGACTTTATCCGTGGCCTTTTGTTTAATCAAGTGTATGTTTAAATTAACCTAGGGATTTTTAGAAATTTTGTGATTTTAATTGTGACTTATGCTCGATTAATTGTGGCATTTTTAAAATTTTGTAATTTTAATCGTGGCTTATTATTTTAACCGTGGGTATTTTAATCGAGGCTTGTTTAATCGTGGCTAATTTTAATGGAGGCATAGTTTAGTTTAATCGTGGCTAATTTTAACGGAGGCATAGTTTAGTTTAATCGTGGCTTGTTTAATCGTGGCTAATTTTAATCGAGACATAGTTTAAAATTAATCGAGGCTATTTAAAATTTAATCAAGGCATTTTTTAGAATTAATCGAGGATATTTTTTACAATTAATCGAGGCTATTAGAATTAATCGTGGATAATTTTAATCGAGGCATAGTTTAAAATTAATCAAGGCTATTAGAATTAATTGAGACATTTTTTAGAATTAATTGAGGATATTTTTTAGAATTAATCGAGGCTATTAGAATTAATCGTGGCTAATTTTAATCGAGGCATAGTTTAAAATTAATCGAGACTATTAGAATTAATCGATGCTATTAGAATTAATAGATACTATTTTAAATTTAATCGAGATATTTTTTGGAATTAATCAAGGATATTTTTTAGAATTAATCGAGGCTAATTTAACTTTAATTGAGGAATAATTTAAATTAATCGAGGCATAGTTTAGATTAATCGATACTCCTTTAAATTAATTGATGCTCATTGTAAAATTAATCGAAGCTATTAGAATTAATCGAGATATTTTTTAGAATTAATCGAGTTATTTTTTAGATTCAATCGATGCTCCTTTTAATAATTAATCGAGGCTTGTTTTAGTCTTGGCTTTTTTTATTTTATTGATCCTAACTTTATTTTAAATTAATAGTAGCTTTTAAATAAGAGTTTAGGGTTTAATCGTGGCCTTTGTTATTGTGACTTCTTTTAGGGTTTAGGTTTCAGGGTTTACGGTTTAGGTTTTAATAGGGTTTTAGCGTTTAGGGTTTACGTTTTAGGGTGGAGAGTTTAATAGGTTTTTATAGTTTAGGGTTTAATAGGTTTTAGGGTTTAGGATTTAATAGGGTTCAGGGTTTAATCGTGACCTCATGTAGCATTGTTTATAAATTACAGATGGTTAGATATCGCATTTATATACGACATAGTGGACGATGGGAGAGATCAGAATATGTAGATGGGGACGAGCAACTCGTGACGATGTCATCCGATAAGTTGTGCTTTAGTTCACTGGTGAGAAAGGTTCACAAGTTGTTGCGGACTGACCCTGTTGATTACGGTCACTTCCAGCACGAAAAAGCAGAGGAGACACTTGTTGATGAATAAGCAAAAGTAGAGCCGCATGCTGGTAATAGAGAAGAAGAGGTAGACGGAGAAGAAGAGGAAGAAGAAGAAGAAGAAGAAGAAGAAGAAGCAGAAGAAGAAGAAGAAGAAGAAGAAGAAGAAGAAGAAGAAGAAGAAGAAGATAATGATAAATCTAGGTTGATGAAATCATTGTTGACAGAATTCTGTGGATGGATTTGTTCCTCTGATCGCACAGACAGATTGTTGGGACTGACAGGAGCCGTATCATCATCTACTTCCGGTCTTCCGCATAGAGCTGATGGGGCTTCGAGTAATTAGGTGGTTCTCCTTGAGGATTTAGACATTGCGGGCCCACTGTCTTGGGATCAGGGACCAGTAGCACACTTAGATACACTGCATGAGGGATCAATTTTCTGTACGAAGGATGATCTGGCTCTGGCTATCAGAATTTATCACATGCAGAATCGAGTTGAGTATGCCGTGTATCGATCAAATAGGACACGACTAGGCTATATCTGCAAGCGTAACAGTGATAATCCGTTCAGGTGCTTCGCCGTTGTTGATGGACATATGTGGAGAATCTAAAAGTTCAACGGGACTCACACGTGCCATCTTGATATAAGTCGAATTGCTCTACGTCAGGTTCCTGCACGAGTGCTTATGAAATATTTCGGGTGTAAATTGGTTGATGAGAGGACGGTTCTGAAGCCGAAAGGGATGATGACGGAGCTTGTCCTTGAGTTCGGCATCCATATCGATTACAGCTTCACTCTGCGTGCGAGGAATATTGCCATCGAGATTATATATGGAGATTGTGACAAGTCCTACGAGTAGTTGCCTGCATTTCTGCACACTTTACAATTGCTGAATCCAGGGACTTTGATTGACATGCTGATCACGGGTGAGGATAGGTTGAAGCATATGTTTCTTGCTCTCGGACCATGTGTCAGGTCATTTCTCTATTATGCGCGTCCAGTACTTGTGATTGATGGGACACACCTTAAGGGAAAGAACAAGGGAGTTCTGTTTGTTGTCGTGATGAAGGACAACAACGAACAACTCTTACCTGTTGCAGTAGAGCTTGGACTAATAGAGAATGATGAATCTTGGTTGTGGTTCTTAGGCCGAGTGCACATGGCTCTGGGTGATATAGATGACCTTCTCATCGTATCGGATCAGCATCTGAGCATTAAAAATGTTGTAGCAGCCGTTTTCCCGCGAGCGATGCACAGATTGTGCTATTATCATTTGAAGAATAAGATGGTGAAGAGAGGAAAACACGTGATCGCACTATTTGAGGATGCCACCTACAGCTATCGGACAAACGCATTTCAGGCGAGCATGTCAGCCTTGGAGCAGGTGTGTCCAAATGCGTACCAGAAGCTATGCAATATCAGCCCAGTGCATTGGTCTCGTTCACAGTGTCCCGTACGGCGTTACGGTTTCATGACGTCTAATACGGCCGAGAGTCTCAATGCTCGCCTATTGTGGGTTAGGAGGTTGCCTGTTTGCTCACTGCTTGAGCTCTTTCGATCAATTGTTGAACACTGGTTTGTCGAGCGACGTGCGGCCACACTGGGCCCGAATCATGTGTTGACTGATGAAGCCATAAAAAAACTGTCGAGGAATGTTGAGCATGGATAATTCTATGTCGTGCGGGCCACGACATTAGCGTATTTATAGAAAGTAGAGGTCGGGAGGGATAGCTACATGGTCGATCTCTAGCACCACACATGTGATTGTCGTGAGTTCAAGTTCGATTTGATACCCTGTTCTCATGCGGCTGTGGTCATCTGGTATTGCATTTCATATTCCTTTTTTGTTCTCATCTTTTTACATGAACACAGTCATCTATTTGTAACTTTATTTTTCCCTTTCGCAGTTGCACTGGTGGGGTCATATATGATTATGTGGATAGATTTTACAAGGTGAAGAGCTTAGTTGGCATGTATGACTCGGTCGTCATGGGGTAACCTCGTCCAGAAAAATAGGTTGTGCTCGATGCCTATAGAGATCGAGTGGTGATGGCGCCAAAGATTACACGTCATGCTGGTTGTCTACCTATATCCCGAGCTCGAGCACCATTTGAGGCATCCTCTAGTGCACGAAGACAATTTTGCACTAGATGTCATGGATCAGGGCACAACAGACGTGCATGCATAGCCCATGTACCTATTTCTGGTGTGGATCTAAATACTCCAACAGAGGATGTGTTTGTACGCAGAAAAGTGCCTAAGAAGTGTAGAATGTGTGGTAGTACGGCGCATACTCGCCCGACCTATCCGGTCTATTTGACGGCAGACATCAACTGATTATCTAGGATTTATGTGAAATTTATTGAATTTGTTGATATTTGGATTTTATGTGAAATCTATTGACTGATTATCTAGGATTTATGTGAAGTTTATTAAATTTCTTGATATTTGAATTTTATGTGAAATCTATTGAACTAATATTTATAAATGTCTGTAAGCAATCATAACATAACAGCAAATGATAATATAATATCAAAAGTACATCCATAAAAATATAATGTCAATGTCAAACGGTAGGCTTGCTCCTGTAATTCAATGAGTATACTCTAGCCCCTATAACCCTCCGATATGTATGTACTTCCTCATCCATTACAGTGGACAAGGGGGCTCGACCCAATAGACGATCTACGTACATGCAGACATATACTCCACAGCTGGTGCTATCCGTCTACATGTACTGATCTGGTATAGACTTATCCAGGGTCATCGCCAAAGCACATCAGGCTGGCATCTGACGACCTTTCCCGCCCATAGCCTCTCGCCTACAGGGGAGGATGATGATGAAGTGCATTAGCATCTGGTAAGAGTATGTCCCCCATAGAAATGAATTCCACCTCTTCACATCCTCCACCAGTGCCCGCACCCATGGATCCACGACTCGTTTCTGATCCAGGCACAAGATCATCTAGTATACAAACAATATGTTCGCAATCTTCACGTAATCCGGAGCATCTCTGGCCATCGCCATCATCTTGAACCGATCCCCCATCTCCTTCACGGTCGTGCGTTTCCCTTGAAATAAGCGATGGAAGATGGATCTCTGCGAAACAACATGTAGCTCGGCATTCGGATCGAAGCTTGAGCTGCCAAACCGTAAACCTGACACCAGGTTGTACTCAGTCGGATCAAAGCGCAGCTGGGAGCGATAAATCCAAAACCATGCCTCCCGTCCCTCTAGTGCACGATCCGACACGCACACCTTACTAATCATCAAATCATGAATCGCCTTCTTCTGGACGTCACCAGCCCTATAGTCCAGAAAAATGGCCGAAGCATCCGAATCTAAACGACTGCAAGGCTGCATCACCACCATCATGTGTAGTGTGGCTCTGATCGTGTCAAGTACCTCTGGTATAGCGTACACTATGACCAAAGATCTCGCGTACTGTAGCGACTCTCTAACCCAATCAATCTAGCAATAATTACAAAATTACATTTAAATTAAGTACTTTTAATATTTCATATAAATTGGGAATTTGTAAAATTTAAATTTAAAATTTAAAGTTACATTTGAAAGTAATCTAGGCAATTTTTAAATTAATCGAGGCTTATAGTAAATTAATCGAGACATGTTTAAAATTAATTGAGACTCTTTAAAATTAATCGAGGTATTTTAAAAATTAATGGAGGTCTTTAAAAATAATTGAAGCTTATTTATAATTAATCGATGCATTTTAAATCAATCGATTCATTTTAAAAATTAATCGAGGTCTTTTTAAAATTAATCAAGGATCTTTAAAATTAATCGAGGCAATTGTTTAAATCAATCGAGGTCTTTAAAATTAATCGATGCAATTTTTTAAATTAATCGAGGCATTTCAAAAATTAATCGAGGCAATCTTTAAAATCAATCGACGCAATTTTAACAGGAACCTCGATTGATTTTAAAAATTGCATCGATTAATTTTAAAAAGACCTCGATTAATTTAAAAAACCTCGATTAATTTAAACAATTACCTCGATTGATTTTAAGGGGCCTTGATTAATTTTAAAAAGACCTCGATTAATTCAAAAAATTGCCTTGATTAATTTTAAAGGCGTCGATTAATTTCTAAAATGCATCGATTATTATAAATAGGCCTCAATTAATTATAAAAACCACGATTAACATATGCCTCGATTAACATCATAATCCACGATTAATGTGTATTAAGCCTCGATTAATTAGAAAAATAACAATTAACATAATATATACCTCGATTAACATCATACTCATTGATTAACATCATACTCTATGATTAACATACTATATGCATTGATTAACATCATAATCCACGATTAAAATAAATTAAGCCTCGATTAAGTATAAAAACCACTATTAACATAATATATGCCTCAATTAATATCATAATCCACGATTAATGTGTATTAAGCCTCGATTAATTAAAAAACCACAATTAATATATGAATCAAATACAAGTTTTTTGTTTTGTACTTGTTCAAGTACATCTTTTGTAAATTCAGTTTTAAGAGCAATACCTCTCTTCCTAGCTGCTGTCTTCATCTTCTAGATTCATCTTGAACATCCTTAAAGGCCCCATTAGTTCATCAAGCCTCATTCTCTTGATATCCTTAGCTTCTTCCATGGCAGAAACTTTGTAGGCAAATTTCTTTGAAAGAGATCTGACCACCTTCCTTACAAGCTTTTCATTATTTATTGACTCACTGAGAGCAAAACTCTCATTAGATATGTTTCTTAGTCTGGCATTGAACTCACACATTGTAACACATCGGAAAATTTAGTATTTAAATTTATCTTATAGTTACAAATTTCATGAAATTAGAATCCAAATTATTTGGGCTAGTTAATCATAGGCCTAGAGACATTATAAGATGAAGAAAAGTTTCGACCTTAGTTGAGCATCTAAGATAAAATTAGAATTTATATTATTAAAATAGAAATCAATGGGATCATTTTGACATCAAGATCATCCAACTCGGATATCATTTGACCTTTCAATGAAATTTATTCAATTTAGCAATTTGAACCTAAAAATATTTCAATTCAAACCCAATTAACCCAATTACTTTCGGCCCATTTATTCAAGATGATTTTCAATCATTCTATTATTAATGTGTACAAATAAACATGTATCTATTAATGGGTCTAGTTACTTAGAGAATAAATAGAAGAGGAAATTTATATCTGTGTCAAAGTGTTTATATGGATAAATTATAAACTATGGCCAATCGACTGTTACCATTTGGAAATGGTTTATGGGGGATTAGTGTACTAGTGTGTACATGTGTGGATGTATGGTTATTTAGATAAAAATATGTATAATTAGTTGGGGGTTTTTTGTTGGGTGAGATCAGAAGTTCAAAAAAAAAAATGAAAGGGAAGAGAAAGGGAAGAAGGGATGAGAAAATGTGAGTTCTTTAACACCGAAGCTTTCTTCCGATTTAATTTCTGATCAAACCAATCATTCAAAATTTACAATCATTCTGCCATTGCAAACCTCTTGCTATAACCTTTATCTCCATGGTTTTAGATTTTTGGTCCAGACTTATTTGGCCTTTAGTTTTCTGCATTGAAATCAATCCGGGAGTCATGTTGTAACATTATAGGTCATCACCTTTCCACATCATTTTCATCGACCAAATCATGTTCTAAATTCATGAAATTTTAACTACTACTGTCTTAAATACATTTTCCAACTGGCGATTTGCAACAAACAAAAAAGAGAAGTAAAGTATGATTTACTTCCAATTTCCAACAGAACATATTTATGTTCATTGATAGATGTTGTTTCTACATCTTCACCATTTGATTCATCATCAAATAGAATAATATCTGTAAATTATAAAACTGGAATATAAATTTGTACTAAAAGTATTATCACAACAAAAATTGGCATGTGAAAACAGAAATTTAAATGAATCCCTTCAAAAATATATTATCGAACACATGGCATGCATAAATTCATGAACCTAATTATTGATCAAGGATCACAAATTCACAAATATTGTAAAATGAAACATATTGTTCATTGTAGACGTCTCTTTATCCGAATTGAATGAAATTTCACATGAGGAAAGATCGTTTGTTTGCCGATTTGTCCATTAAATTTTCAACTGGAACAAGATCAAAATCGTGTCGAGAGGAGAGGGAAACAAATCGTGTGTAGCTGGGGAGCGATGGTCTAGAGCTGTTAAAACCAATATTTTTAAAATTGGACCGGACACAAACTGGTCAATTTACTAGATCACTGGGTCACTAGTTTAACCGGTTCAACCGTTTTGAAAAAATCGGATAACCCGGTATATGATTTATATATATATACAATAAAACATAATAAAATTATAAAAACTACTATCATGATAAATATATTTGTTAAGTACAGTTTGACATTGAGTTCTATGTCGAACTTAATGTCATACAGAATTCCTATGACATTGTCTGTGATATTCGTAGTGACTAATCTTATCCTTTCCTAGTTTTAAGAATTTATTATTTTTAATAAATTATATTTTATTTTGTATATCTTAAATCATATATATCCGCGAAATTTATATTCCAAATAAATGGATATATATGATTGATATATTAATATTTAAATAGAGTTTGATTAAGTCAAACCTTATCTCCTATTTTTTAGGTCTTTTGTTATCTTTTATTTAACCGTTTTCTTTTTCAGAAAATGACTTGCTGGAATTATAAGAAAATGGTGAAGAACATGGGTTACTCTTCCAGCCATAACAAGGAGCGATTTCTCTCCAATCCATGAAAGTGGTGGCGGTTATTTCAACACACGTTCGAAGAGATGACATGGCCTTCAACCGATTCAAGTGAAGAGTGCATATAAGCAACATGATTCACATCTGAAGAGGTCACTCGAGCAGAGAAGATATCACGCTGTGAGTGAGAAGATCAAGAGCTCGAATCACAAACTTTGCAACTTGATTTCTATCGATTTCTTCTTTCTTTGTTCAACCAATTCATGTGAAAAGGTTGTTCAATTTAGATTAGATAGAAGATATATAGGATTAAGAATCGTTGCTAGTTTGTAATCAAATTAACTGGTAGGTCAATTTGAAGTTTTGAATTCAATTTAGTGATAGACTAGATTAGGATTCATGTATCTTTGTTGATGTGTCGAGAGCACAGCATTTGACATCATCAATTGAACTATTTTGTAGGCTTGTGATAGCTTAATTTCGTCCTGTGGCAATCACATGCATGTTGCGTGTGATTTAAAATTAATTTTCATGCAAATTGTTGTTTAAATTTCCGCTGCGTGTAGTGTTTAACACTAGCTTCAACATCAACTCTAATTTTTGCACATTGACATTTTTCACAAGCTGTGTTATGCTTGTGTTTTACAGGTATTTTCGTGCAAACTATTTATAAATTCATGTGACAATGTTGTCGGTAATGTGAGTAACATTGACTACAACATTGTATATAACATTGCACGTGATTTTATTTTTCACAGTATTTGAGACAACGAATTCTAAGAAGTGTTATCAGAGCCAGGTTCTTGACACACTAAGTACTCGATCCGGTGTTGCTTACATACTGTGTTGATTTTTTACTGTGATAGATGTTTCCATTTCTTAATGTCGTCCACTAGTTCTTAGTATTCTTGGAACAAATTATGCCTTATGGAAGGCACGAATGCGTATGTACATCAAATCTATTGATCAACGTGGATGGATGACAGTTTTGAAGGAATGGTCTATTAAAGAGACAAATGAAGCTGGAAAATTCGTGAACAAGGTTAAAAGTCGATGGAGTGTTGAAGAACAAACCATTTCAAACTTCCACTCTAAGGCTCTTAATGCTATTTTTGTTTGTGTTGACGTTCCTTGTTTCAAAATGATCTCAAAGTGTACTACAGCCAAGCATGCATGGGATATTCTTCAAGAACATTTTGAAGGATATATAGGCGTACGACATAAAGAAGTTGTAGTTGAAGGAGCAACATCGTCTTCAATATTTGAACCACCACCACCTCCATCAGCTGAAGGTGTAATGTTTTCTAGTCCGCTCAAAACTGCAATCTCCAATGAAGATTCTTGTCCAACCGATACTGATGTCAACATCAATGTGAAGAAAGATGTGAACAAAAAGGAAATAAATGAAAAAGTCTATGTTCAACCAACTCGAAAGTCAAAGAGAATCTTCGATCAAGCCGTATTGCGAAGACAAAAGATGAGGTTGAACAATCATTTGAGTGATGATGAATCAGGAGATCCGGAATCGAAAGAAAAGGATGACCACATTATCTCACTTGTTGCTAAAGTCAATGAGTCTGATTCTGATGTTGATGTTGGCCTGGATGATGTTTCAACATCCAGAACAACATTTGACAAGTATGAAAGCTCTGAAAATTATCATACAAACTTTTTAAATTCTTCTAGTTTATGTGAGTCAGATTCACTACAACATGACAACTTTGGAGCTGAAAAGGTTATAGAAGAAGTAAAAGTGTCATATGATGAGCTTCTTTCCAAATGGATGAAACAAAACCAAGTTGTGGAGTCACTCAATAAGAAAAATGAAGAGATGAAGAAGTAAGTGACGAATTTGGAAGTGATTCTCACAAGGAAAAATGAGGAGTTGATTTCGGTCAAGGAAGAATTCAAAAATACTTTTGAATCTCTTGAGATGTTGAAGAGGTGATCTTCCACACCCACCAAGGTATTGTCCATTGATAAAATCGATAGATCCGGGCTTAGGCAAGTTAAATCTTCTACCACCATACTTCCTATGATTTGAATGAAGATTTTAAGTATACTTCTTTTGACAAAGAAAATGCTAGTGGTTTATGTCACACAAATTCTCATGAACTTGATAAACCTAAGATTGGAAAGAGAAATTTTGTGTGTTATTATTATTTTTCTCCTGGTCACATTAAGCCTTTTTGTTATAAATTGCATGATGCTGCTGAAAAAATGTCGGCCAAAATGTCTTCCAATATTAGATCCAACATCCTTAGAAAACGTAAAAGTTTGAATCTCAAATGGGTGGGAAAATCTGATTTGGAATGTGTATCAACTGAAAAACAATTAGTTGGAATTTTGAGCAAAGCTCTTGATATTGAGAGAGTTTCAAGCTTTTGAAAATCTCTCAATGCATTTGTGTTGTAGTGTTTGGTTTGTCGATGTTGGTGCAAATGTTACAAATCCTGAACCCAATATTTGTTTTATTTTTTTATTTTTTTGGCATTCATATGCATTTTATTATTTTTTATGTGTTCTCATGCATTCTATTTGTTTAAATTCAATCCGAATTTTAAGCACATATGATTGTTTTTCCTGGGCACATGTTTGTCAAGGTATATTGGTTTCTAAGAGCATGAAAAAAAAATATTTTCCATGTTGTAGTTGATGATTTTTCCTGATTTTCTAAGGTTGATTTTCTGCATGAAAGTTTTGAAATGTGATGTGACCCGGGACCTATGGGACACAACAAAGACAAAGGACGCGAAAGCTAGGAACGAAACTACGTCGGATGCGTAAGGGATCAATACGACTATAAAGAAAATACGAAAAGACTAGACTAGAAAAAGGACACGAAATGTGTAGAACTTACTAGAATTCGTAAAGACGAACAAAGAGTCGATGGATGACACGTAGGATGACTCGTGGTGGCTGGAAATCGACGGTGGATGGCGGTGTGGACGGCGGAGGACGTCGTGAAGGTGACTTTGGCGGTGATGAAAGGTAGAAGGATAAATCAGGATCAGTGAACCCGTGTTATATCAACTCGAACGCGCACGACTAATTCTCCGGATAGCAATTCTCCCAAGTACTTAATTATACCCTGAAGAACTTAAATAAGACTATTGAAGTGCTAAAACAATAGAATTGTAGATAAAAGTTTGATCAACGAAAGGATCGTGAGACAGATTGAGAATAACTCTTTATTTCTTGCAATTGTCTGAATTATGAATGTCACATGGTGCTCCTATTTATAGGAGAGGTTAAGGACGAAAATTAGAGTCCTAATAACTTAAGAATTCGATTCTAACACTAATCCTAATCAAAATAGGATAAAATCAAAAGATGCCAAAAATAAGATAAGAATAATCTATCTAAATCTAACTAGATAAGGATAAATCCCAATGGACTTGGGCTTGATGATTCTCGCCTATTTAGACCTTATTATTCACAACAATGGGCTGAATTAATGTGATTAATTTCGTGGCCCATGTGTAAATAATTCTTGCCACCTTTGCATGAAAAACAGCATCTCCCGATTTCCCATGCAAACGCGTATAACTTTTCATGCACACGTCCAAATGGCTTCCTTCTTCTTCTCACGTCTTCATGCTACCTTCTTCATCATCAATGGATAGCATGTTGACCAATCTCGGGCTTCTCTTCATCTCTTCTTCATGCAACTCAAATTTACGACGAATAAAAGCTTGTAAATAAGCTTGCAACTTCTTTGCTCATAAACGCGTCATAGGACCTTTAAATTGCAGCTCCGGATCATCCTCTTCTTTGCCTTGCTCGATCTCATCAAATCTACACACCAATTTTATCTTCAACTAGATAGTATGCCCATATCGACTGGCTCTTTGAACTTCCATCTTCAACTCTTTAAGTCTAATATCCCATGGTGTGATCTTGATCATCATATATTGTTCTTCAAATCTTGATTTCCAATCTTTGATGGCCATCATCCTAACAATCCTCGGACCTTTGAATGATAGCTCAGAATTTGATTCTTCAAGGCTTTTCAGGATCATATCAAAATGTTTAAAGTTTTTCAAGAAACTCTACTTGGCTATGAGTTCTCAATTTTGTGTTAGTGTTTATTGTTTTAACTAACCATGACAGGAAATTCGAGAATGTTGATTGTGATGTTATCTATGCAAAGAAAGGAAAAATCTGACACTATAGGAGATGTTGCAGTCCAAAAGGTTACTGAAAAAGTTGTGTTATTACTGATGTTGTCACACTGCATATCACATTGGAAACATGGTTTTTCTTTGTGGAAAAAAATATGAGAGTTTGAAACAGAGAAAGCAAAACTTCAAATACTTTCATGTATTTGGATATGCTTGATATGTTGAGGATGATTATGAGATGTCAATCAGAGTGTTGACCATGTTCCGTGTTAATGCGAATGTGATTGAAATGTGAAAGAACTTGGTCCAACACTTTCGCACCAAACACATTGACATATGTCATCACTTTATCCGGGATTTGGTGAACAAAGGTATCATTTCCATTGAATATATATCATCTGAAAAATTGACTGAAGATATCTTTATATAGGCCCATGTTATTTTTTTTAGAGTTTCTATTCTTTATGGAAATCTCTAGGTTTGTGTGTTATGTAATGTTTGCATAGTCGATGTTGGACACTGTGTTGTGTTTGTTCTTCCAACATCTGTTTTCATTTATTTATTTTTTCTGTACCATATGCATGTTGCATGTTGCATGTTGTTTAATGTTATATATTTATTTCTTTAGAGAAATGTCCACGGTATAAACGTGTGATGATGAATAGTTTGCCTTGATATAAATCTACAAGCACAAAAGTGAGGCTTGGATGTTACAGATCATGTGCACTCTCCTGAAAATGTACGATTATCACTTAGTAACTCGGGGCACGGCATTCGCGGTGATGATGCACTCAAGTAAACTGGTGGTAAGGTAATACATTTTTATTGATTTCTATCTAGACACATGGCGTTCAATACGACAGTGTGTTCTATTCAAAAAGAGGTAAGAAATTGATCTTTTCATTCATCATCGAAATTCAATTAAATTTGTGGACTGTGCTGCAACTGATGTTCACTGAGATGTTATTCTTGAAATTAGTGTTTCTGAAATTTATATTTATATCAAACTGCATGTTTGTCTTTTTAGTTTATAGTTTTGCATTTGTTTATTTTTCTTGTGTCTGTGTCTGACCTTAAAAGATATGGTGCTTTCTGGATTACTAAAGATATATAGATGATACTTGAGTTCTACCTCTTATTGAATAAAGGGGGAGTCATTTGATGTGAAAGGTGATTTGATGAGCCAATGTTTAAGAAAATTCTTCCCATTAACACTCTTTTGTGGCTCTTAATTTTTCTCATTTCTTGATTAGCTCTTATGTTTTCTCATCATTTTTTCTAGTGTTTCTTCTCTAAAAGCTTCACAGGGTTAGAATGGCTGATCCAAAGGAGTTATTTGCAATGTTCAATGATATGTATGAGAAGTTAGTTGGAACTCCATCATCAACTTCAACATCGACTGTCACTTCAAATCATACCATGACTGAACATGTTGGTGCTAAAATGGATGAACCTACTATGTCTCATGCTCCAGATTTATCTATAGTGAAGTAAGATGATAAAATCTCAGACTCAGTGATGTCTCCAACAACAAGTCTGAAGCCATTAAATGTTATCCATTTGAGAGATGCTAGAAACCCCACAGATCTAGAACTGAATGTTACATATCCTGCTGAAGGAGAAATGATGATGGGTATCATGCATTCTATCAATGTTGTCGTCGAGTTGGAAGAAGTTTAAAGAAGCTGATGTCCTGATTACCACTAGTGAGAAGAAATCAAAAGAGAAAAAGATCACTTTTTAAAGAAAATAGGCAGTGAAAGGAACAAAGCTGATATGAACATCCAGAATTTGAATGTTGTAGCGGATGTTATCTCTGTCCAGGACACACCAGTTTCAACATCAGCAGCTGCTCAATTTTTCTTTTCAGCTCATTCTGACCATGATAGTGCAATGGGTGTTCAATCATTCAATACAGGCAATACCTATTCCTCAGATTTTCTCTATTTTTTAAAGGCGTTTAGCAAATTTTTTTTATTCTCATGGGATCCATGATGTGTCTCAAATTGCGTTTTGGTGACCAATTAAATATGAGAAATTCATTGAAGTGCTAAGCCTTAAGAAATATGATATGAATGTTTATTTATGGAGAAACCTCTTTGGAAGATGGTAACTAAGTTTTGTCCTTTTCATGTTAATGTTATATTGGATATTTTTATTAACTTAGTGCCTAATGTTGAATTCTCATGCAAGAACATGTATAGTGCAGTGTTTGTTCATGATAAGGGAGATCTAACTGTGGATCTACCATATATTTGTCACTGCACTCTCTATTTTATCCCACCAGAAGCCAATGTTCATGTTAATATTGACAACGATGTTGTTGAGAGGACTGGTACCCCAATTGATTCAGTTGTTTGCATCTATTCCTTCTATTACTAATGTTCTGATTAATGATAGAACAGATACTGAAGTAAATACTACCCAGATGTTCTAATTCACCACATCATATTCTCTGAACAATGATATGGTGGATGTGCTGGGAGACTTCAAAGTCTTTCTTTCTACACAAAAAGGGGGAATAGATTGATGATGCTGGTTGATGTTTTAAAGAGTTCAACTCTTTATGGTTTGTAAGCGTTGAACGTTTTTATTTTGTTGATGTGCTAAAACATCGCTTTTATTTTGCCAATGTGCTAAACATCGCTGTTATTTTGTTGATGTTTGCTGATGTGCTAAACATCGCTGTTATTTTGCTGATGTGCTGAACATCGTTTTTACTTTGCTGATGTAATGAATATCATTTTTGGGATGTGTATGTCAATATACATCTTTGCTTTTGATATTCATGTGATATCTATTTTTTTTAATTCATCTGTCTTTGTGTTTAAGATGATGTGTGATTCATCTTAAAATGTATTTGATATATGCTCGCATATGTCTATTAAATTTTTTGCCCAAATATGTTTTTAAGGCAATATCTTTGCTTATGAATTTTGTGCAGAAAGAATAAAGCTTAAGGGAGAGATTATTGTTGGACATGATGCTGTCATCAACTCCGTAACATTTCTCAATGTTGGAGTTGATGTTAACATCATTTATGTAACACTTAACGTGTGTTTTTATGAGCTCTATTCTTTCCTAGTTTTTTGAATATGATTTATTCATATCTTTAGTTTTGATATCATGGGATATCTTGTTTGGATGTTGACCAGTTTTGATCATGTCCTGTTTTGATGTTAATTCATCTTAATGTTTTGATATTTGCTTGCATATATCTTGTTTATATGTTGATTCAACATTGAATTGTATATGGGATAATTATCCATTGTATGATGATTAACTTAAGGAGGAGTAACCTTTAAGGAGGATATTTTTATCTCCATTTTTCCGCTGCGATTCTAAAGTGTACATAATAAATCAAGTTGTATGTTATGTACAGTAAGGCTAAGATTAAGGGTGAGATTGTTAAGTACTGTCTGACATTGAGTTCTATGTCGAACTTAATGTCATACAGAAGAATTCCTATGACATTGTCTGTGACATTCGTAGTAACTAATCTTATCATTTCTTAGTTTTAAGGATTTATTATTTTTAATAAATTATATTTTATTTTGTATATCTTAAATTATATATATCCACAAAATTTATATTTCAAATAAATGAATATATATATATGATTGATATATTAATATTTAAATAGAGTTTGATTAAGTCAAACCTTATCTCCTATTTTTTAAGTCTTTTGTTATCTTGTATTTAACCGTTTTCTTTTTCAGAAAATGACTTGCTGGAATTATAAGAAAATGATGAAGAACGTGGGTTACTCTTCCAGCCACAACAAGGAGCAGTTTCTCTCCAATCCATGAAAGTGGTGGCAGTTATTTCAACACACGTTCGAAGAGATGACATGGTCTGCAACCGATTCAAGTGAAGAGGGCATATAAGCAGCATGATTCACATCTGAAGAGGTCATTCAAGCAGAGAAGATATCACCGCTGTGAGTGAGAAGTGTTGGTTTTGTATACTAGAAGACTTGTCTTTGTATACTTTTCTGATGATATGATGATATGAAATGAAAGTTATTGCAGTCACTGTTTGCATTTAGATTATGTTCTATAATTGTTCTATGCAATGTTTCATATACTTACATTGTAGATGATATGGTGTGGGGAGTCTCACGGTAAGATCATATCATTAGAACCTTGTATTGTATTAAAGAGCTCACGGCTTAGATGGTCCTGAACACACCATCGGTACACCGTAGAATAATCTGACAAGTTAGTCTATCTTGATTAACTGATTATTCTAGTACACTTATTAGTGTATTGAGCAGGATCACGATAGGATACTATTCTCTGTCTCTGACCCAGTTACTGAGAGAATAAAGATCCACAGAGTTCGGGTTCTGAACTCATGTGATATTGGCGAGCATATGTGTGCGTTGTTTATTACTTTGATTTATCAATGTGTAAGATCTTTTCGTAGATCGAATTCGATATCTTGGGTAATAACAATGTATACATGATGTCTCGAGTAGTATGCATGAGCACCGTGTCCTGGTGCGCCAGGTTGATGATGTTCTCTTGAGGAAACACAAGTTCATGTTGAAACCCTGCAGGTGGAATTTATTCCTTACATGATAAAGCTTGTGTGGTACTACTCGAGGTTTTGGATGTTAATTAATTATAGTTGTCAGAGACTGACATAATTAATTAATGAACATTATATCTTAAACACGGGGAATGGCTGGACTAAAGGAGAAAGCATATTCGCAAATATGTATTAAATTGGTAGGTCAGTTTTACTTCTTTAGTGGAATAAAAGTAAAACTTAATTTATTTAATTATATCCTAAGTTTATTGGATATTAGATATTAAATAAATTAGTGGGCCAATTTAATATTCTTCTAGATCTCTGCTATAGCCCAATATGACTGAAAGTGGACTGGATATAAAACTTGAGATAGAGGCCCAGCCCATTAGGGCTGGAGCATGAAATTTCGCCCCTCCCTATATATAAGAGGAGGGGGGCACGAAATTTACATGATATTTATCATAAGAAATCAGCCCCTCTTTGTCTCTCAAAGTTATCCACAGATTTCACAATCTATCTAGTAGATTTCAGCCCACTCTGAATCTAGATACAGTCCGGGAATACAACATAAGATCTTGGAGTAGAATATTGTGGTGGCCGATTTTATTGACATAAGTGGCGCCTATCATTGTTCATTCAACAACAAGATTAGATCTGTAATCTTGTCCTTAGACTGTCTGTCGATTTGTAAGTATATTCGTTTTCTATGTCTTCCGCTTTATTAGAATTGAATCTGTTTTACATGCTATTTGATTAGACTATGATAAACATGCATGATACATAAAATTATGATTTGCATGAACATGGATTAATGAACAACCAAATAGATCATACGGTGGTTTAATTCGAAAAAACCCCAACAGTGGTATCAGAGCCAGGTTTTGGCACTGTTCTAGATTTAATCCTAGGATAATATCGAAATATGTATTTAAATTTGTTGATAAATTTATGGTGCTTAAATTTTCAGATTTAAATATGTATGGATTTCGATTTTTGTGTGTTTAAACTTGGATGAATTTATGATGTATTTCGAAAATTCTAGTTTTGGAGAACACTGTGATTTTCGATCCATACCTAATTAGATTTGGAATGGTTTTTGATGTTGTCAAAATTTTCAGATTTAATTAGTGTAGGTTTCGAAATTTTTTAGATTCAAATTCGGGTGCAATTTTGATTCTAATCGAAAATTTGAATTTGTGTTAATCTATGTAATTTTCGTCCATGGAATTATTAGATTTGGAATAAATTGTTGATAAGTCAAAATTTTCAGATTTAATAAGCTTAATGTTCGAAAATTTGATGTCTTAAGTTCTCTAATTTTTTGTATAAAATTTTCGGTCATTGTTAAATAAAATTGGAGAAGATTTTGATGAAAATCAAATTTTCAGATTTATTCAAAGATGTGTTTCGAAAATTTGGAGATTGGATTATGATTTGATATTATTTGATATATATCTTAATTTACCTAATTTTAATCTAGATAGATTTGAAAACATAATTTTAAATTTGGAATAATTTGAAGTGGATCAAATTTTCAGATTTATTTTTCTAGTGATTTTCGAAATCTATGTATTAAAATTGGATAAGGTAATTTTTGGATATATACAAACAATTATCAAAATCCAATTGTGATAAGAATTTAATTTTGGATAGGTTTTGGAAGATTTTGAAGTGGATTAAATCTTCAAACCTTATCCTTAAAGATTTAGATTCTTATGGATAATATTTGGATTAGATTTTTGATTTATATCAATATATCCAATTATTATTTAATTAGGGTGGCTTGAAAATATTAAATAAATTTGGTGGATAATTACAAATAATTTCCAGATTTATTTAAGTAATATTTTCAAAAATTACATGATTTAAATTGGTGGATAATTATTTTAATTTCTAATTTTTATCTTGTGGATAATATCGAATTAATTAATTTAATTAATTGTTAAATTTGATTATTATTTAATATTCATGCATAGATATCATATGTTATTTTATGTGGATCATTTAATAAATGATTGTTGGATTTGTAGACTGTGTTTATTTGTAGGTTTACCAACTATCATGGCTCCTTTATTTTATGTGATGTATGTTTATGTTGAATGAATGTTGGTCGTATGCCGGTTTGGCTACGTGATTTTTATCCATGAGAAAATCCATAGATTAGGTCTAAGTTTTATTTTACGCTGTTTTAATGTAATAGATATAAAATTGTTAGGCCGAGTTTTGAGTTGTAATTCTTATTCTAGCAATATTATATTTTTCCTTTTGGAATAGATAGTCTGTATTGAATAAAGATCGGAGATCAACTCAAAGAAGGAAAGTAGTTCAGCACCAAAGTTCACCGGTTCACATCCCGAAACCCTAAATGGAGCTAGGGTTTTTGGCGAGGCGCGGTGAAGGGGCGGCGGCCAAGCTTGTTTCCGGAGCTTACTTTCCAGTTTTATCTCATCAATCAACATGAGATATAAGCCATGATAGTTGGATTATTATTATTGCTAATTATATTGAAGCATGCAATGGATGTTTATCATTTTATGTGATATTTGCATGTTCGTAAATGGGATAAAATGAAACCTCAAACATAAATAACTAAGTGGGAGAGAGTCATACCAAAGTATGTAAAAATCTCATACGGTCTCCATTAATATCTGGTTTAATTGAGAAGTGATGGGCATGCGCGTTGACATCGGTCTTCCTCCATATCGGATGTGTCATATCACAGATTTCTCTAGAAATTAAATCTCCTAAATGGATAGCTGTAGAACACTATTAGAACTAACTGACTCCTCCATCTGGAGCGGTTAAATTCGAATAATGATCTTGGTGCGAAGATAATGGTATGCACACTTAGATGTAATTTATTGATAAACGTCCACACGATCGTGGCTTATCAGTTAGATGATTACATGACCGTGTTTTTATCCGGCTATTAATGTGCTTGTTGTAAGGAAATTCAACTGGAGGCAAATTAAAGGTTTAACCTATTTAAAAATGAGATTTATAAACGTCCACACGATCGTGGCTTATAGAAATCATTTTTAAAGTGTCGGTGGAAAAGTATATAATTTTTATGAGATTTTCGATTATATACTGTTTATCCTAAACGTGTTTTGTGACTGTACTGCATGTTTTAATTTCAGTTATTTCATATCATCAATGGCACTCTCCAATCTGTCCTCAATCCTCAAAGAAAATAAACTTGTCGGTGAAAACTATAATGACTGGATTCGTAACTTTAACTTGGTACTTATTGCTGAGGGACACAAGTTTGTACTTGAAGAGGTTTGTCCTCAGATGCCAGATGAGGGTTCTGACGAAGCCCAAAAGGTTGCATAAGTGGGTTAGGTCTAATGAGATAGCGCGCTGTTACATCTTGACATCTATGTCAAGTGTGCTGTAACATCAACATGAGCCTATGAAAACCGCTTATGATATCATGTACAACCTTAGGCAGCTATTCGGTCATCAGAACCGCTCGGCACACCATTTGGCAATGAAGAAACTAATGGATGCGAGAATGTCTGACTCCACACCTGTTAGGGATCACGTTCTCATGATGATGGGGTATTTATCTGAGATCGAGACCTTGGGTGGAGAGCTAGATGGCGATTCTCAAATCGACATTGTTCTTCATAGCTTGTCCTCGAAGTTTGAGCAGTTTAGGCTAAATTTTAACATGATTAAAAGGGATGTCAGCCTGACTGAACTACTCATAGACCTTCAGACGGCTGAATTTCTCCAAAAGAGCAGTCCTGAGGCGCACATAGCTGAAAAAGGAGCGTCTTCTTCTGGTGGAAAAAGGAAGAAGAGAAACGCACCTAAGAAGGCTGTAGATGAGGCGCCTAAGGCAAAGAAGCCAAAGGCGAAGATTCCTCCCGAGAAATTCAAGTCGAAGACTAAGTGCTTCAAGTGCGGCCAACCAGGTCACTGGAAGGCAGTGTGTCCTAACAAGAAGAAGAAGAGAGGTACATCTCACTCTCTGGTTGTAGAAACATGTTTAGCAACTTGTTCTACCCAGTCATGGGTAGTAGATACTGGAGCTACTGATCATGTTTGCATGTCTTTACAGGGGTTCCTGGTAAAAAGACAGCTGAGTGAGAATGAGATCACCGTCTACATGGGCAATGCTACAAGAGTAGCGGCTATTACAGTGGGAGACGTTGTTTTACCTTTCAGTAGTGATAGAACTTTGGTTTTGAAAGATTGTCTTTATGTGCCTGGTTTTAGGCGAAACTTAATTTCAGTTTCTAAATTGATTATGGATGGATATTCTGTTTCTTTTGATAACAAAGTAGTTATCTTTAGTGGTAAACATTTTATCTATTCTGGCACATTGGATGGACACTTATACTTTCTTAAACCAACTGAAAATACTATGCAAAGACAACTGTTGAATACATCGATCATAAGCCCTAACAAGAGAAAAGAACCTTCAGAATTAAATCAGACCTATCTTTGGCATCTAAGGCTAGGTCATATTAACCTTAAGAGGATACAAAGGCTTGTAAATGATGGACCATTTTCTTCTTTGGTACTGGAATCATTTCCTTTGTGTGAATCCTGTTTGGAAGGTAAAATGACCAAGCGTCCTTTCCAGTCAAAAGGGAATAGATCCGAAGGGATATTAGATTTGATTCACTCTGACCTGTGTGGCCCTATGTCAGTTCAAGCTCGAGGAGGGTTCGAGTATTTCATCACTCTCATTGATGATTACTCTAGATACGGTTATATCTACCTGTTACGTCACAAGTCTGAATGCTTTGAGAAATTCAAAGTGTTTAAGGCAGAAGCAGAGAAACGAACAGGCAGAAGTATCAAGTCACTACGTTCTGATCGTGGTGGCAAGTACCTCTCGAGTGAATTTAGGGATTACATGGCAGAGAATGGGATTACCTCCCAGTTGACTGCACCAGGAACACCACAACAGAATAGTGTGGCGGAAAGAAGGAATCGTACACTGTTAGAGATGGTTAGATCGATGATGAGTTATTCTGAGTTGCCCATTTTATTCTAGGGATATGCCCTGGAAACAGCAGCCTATATTCTTAACTTGGTTCCGTCAAAATCAGTTCCTTCTACGCCCACAGAATTATGGACTGGACGAAAGCCCACTTTGAACCATATTCGGATTTGAGGTAGCCCTGCACATGTGTTGGATAAGGAAGCTGATAAGCTGGCTCCTTGTACTGATGTGAGGCTATTCGTTGGATATCCTAGAGGAACGAAAGGTGGTTTATTTTATAGTCCTAAGGATCAGAAGATCGTTGTTAGCACCAATGCTCGATTCTTAGAGGAAGACTATGTGATAAACCACAAACCAAGGAGTCAAATCATCCTTGAGGAGTTAAGGAGAGGATCGAATCCTACACCAGTTGTACAAGAAGAGGAACCACCAAACACTGCACAACGTGTCACGGAAGTACAGGAACTGCCTCGTCGCAGTGGGAGGGTTGTACACTAACCTGATAGATTCATTGGTCTAGGAGAGACTTCAGATTTCCCAGAGAGACTAAATGAATTGGATCCCAGGACCTATGATAAGGCAATTCGAGATAAAGATGCAGATTCTTGGAAAACTGCAATGGAATCTGAGATTGGATCTATGGATCACAATCAAGTCTGGGAGCTCATAGAACCACAAGATGGGATTAAACCCATTGGGTGTAAGTGGATCTACAAGCGCAAGAGAGGAGCTGACGGGAAGGTTGAAACCTTCAAAGCTAGATTGGTGGCGAAAGGGTACACTCAGAAAGAAGGGATCGATTATGAGGAAACCTTTTCGCCGGTAGCCATGCTTAAGTCAATCCGGATTCTCTTGTCAATTGCCGCTCATTTAGATTATGAGATCTGGCAGATGGATGTCAAGACAGCTTTCCTAAATGGAAGTCTTGAAGAAAACATTCACATGAGACAACCAGAGTAATTTATTGCTAAAGGCCAAGAGCACTTGGTGTGCAAGCTTAAGAGATCCATTTATAGACTTAAGCAGGCATCGAGATCTTAGAATATCCGATTTGACGAGGTTATCCAGTCATATAGATTCGTGCAAAGTCCGGATGAGAGCTGTGTGTACAAGAAATGTGATAGAAATGTGGCGTCATTCCTCGTACTTTATGTTGATGACATCTTGCTTATTGGAAACGGTAAGAATGAGTTATCTAACATTAGGGTGTGGTTGTCCAAGCAGTTCGATATGAAGGATTTGGGTGAAGCCGGACATGTCCTTGGCATCAAGATCATTCGAGATCGCCAGAAAAGGATGTTATGTCTATCCCAGGTGACTTATATCGATACAGTGCTAGCTAGGTTTAGCATGCAAGATTTCAAGAAAGGTTTTATGCCTTACAGGCATGGAATTCATCTATCCAAGGAAATGTGTCCCCAAACACAGTCTGAGATAGAGGAAATGAAAAAAGTACCATATGCCTCGGCTGTGGGAAGTTTGATGTATGCTATACTATGCACTAGGCCTGATATATGCTATGTCGTTGGCATGGTAAGCAGATATCAGTCTAACCCTGGACAAGGTCACTGGACTGCGGTCAAAAATATTCTCAAATACCTTAAAATGACTCGAGACTATATGTTTGGTTTTCCGCTCTGATAGTCTAGTACCTTTGGGTTATACGGACTCAGATTTTCAAACTGACAAAGATCAGAGTAAGTCTACCTTGGGCTATGTGTTTACATTAGGAGGTGGGGCCATTGCATGGAGGAGCATTAAGCAGAAATTCATTGCGGATTCCATCATGGAAGCTGAATATGTAGCTGCCTCTGAGGCTGCAAAAGAGGCTGTCTGGCTCCGCGGGTTCCTATTGGGCTTGGGCGTGGTTCCTGGTTTGCCTAAGACTATCACGATATACTGTGATAATTCTGATGCAGTGGCAAACTCGAAGGAACCTAGAGCTCACAATGCAAGTAAGCACATAGAGAGAAAGTACTATCTTATACGAGAAATCATTAAGAGAGGAGACGTGGTGGTGGTCAAGATTGCATCGGAGGACAACCTGGCTGATCCATTCACGAATAGCCTGCCGACTAAGACCTTTGATGGTCACATAGAGAAAATGGGAGTGAGATGCAGACCTAGGGGCGCAGTTTGAGTCGATAGTTTTGATTGGAGAGTTAGCCTATTAGTTTTTATGCTTGAAAGACATGCTTCAAGTATAAGTGGGAGATTGTTGGTTTTGTATACTAGAAGACTTGTCTTTGTATACTTTTCTGATGATATGATGATATGAAATGAAAGTTATTGTAGTCACTGTTTGCATTTAGATTATGTTCTATAATTGTTCTATTCAATGTTCCATATACTTACATTGTAGATGATATGGTGTGGGGAGTCACACGGTAAGATCATATCATTAGAACCTTGTATTGTATTAAAGAGCTCGTGGCTTAGATGGTCCTAAACACACCATCGGTACACCGTAGAATAATCTGACAAGTTAGTCTATCTTGACTAACTGATTATTCTAGTACACTTATTAGTGTATTGAGCAGGATCACGATAGGATACTATTCTCTGTCTCTGACCCAGTTACTGAGAGAATAAAGATCCACAGAGTTCGGGTTCTGAACTCATGTGATATTGGCGAGCATATGTGTGCGTTGTTTATTACTTTGATTTATCAATGTGTAAGATCTTTTCATAGATCGAATTCGATATCTTGGGTAATAACAATGTATACATGATGTCTCGAGTAGTATGCATGAGCACCGTGTCCTGGTGCGCCAGGTTGATGATGTTCTCTTGAGGAAACACAAGTTCATATTGAAACCCTGCATGTGGAATTTATTCCTTACATGATAAAGCTTATGTGGTACTACTCGAGATTTTGGATGTTAATTAATTATAGTTGTCAGAGACTGACATAATTAATTAATGAACATTATATCTTAAACACGGGGAATGGCTGGACTAAAGGAGAAAGCATATTCGCAAATATGTATTAAATTAGTAGGTCAGTTTTACTTCTTTAGTGGAATAAAAGTAAAACTTAATTTATTTAATTATATCCTAAGTTTATTGGATATTAGATATTAAATAAATTAGTGGGCCAATTTAATATTCTTTTAGATCTCTGCTGTAGCCCAATATGACTGAAAGTGGACTGGATATAAAACTTGAGATAGAGGCCCAGCCTAGTAGGGCTGGAGCATGAAATTTCGCCCCTCCCTATATATAAGGGGAGGGGGGCACGAAATTTACATGATATTTATCATAAGAAATCAGCCCCTCTTTGTCTCTCAAAGTTATCCACAGATTTCACAATCTATCTAGTAGATTTCAGCCCACTCTGAATCTAGATACAGTCCGGGAATACAACATAAGATCTTGGAGTAGAATATTGTGGTGGCCGATTTTATTGACATAAGTGGCACCTAGCATTGTTCATTCAACAACAAGATTAGATCTGTAATCTTGTCCTTAGACTGTCTGTCGATTTGTAAGTAGATTCGTTTTCTATGTCTTCCGTTTTATTAGAATTGAATCTGTTTTACATGCTATTTGATTAGACTGTGATAAACATGCATGATACATAAAATTATGATTTGCATGAACATGGATTAATGAACAACCAAATAGATCCTGCGGTGGTTTAATTCGAAAAAACTCCAACAAGAAGATCAAGAGCTCGAATCACAAACTTTGTAACTTGATTTCTATCGATTTCTTCTTTCTCTTTTCGTGTTTTCTTTGTTCAACCAATTCATATGAAAAGGTTGTTCAATTTAGGTTAGATAGAAGATATCTAGGATTAAGAATCGTTGCTGGTTTGTAATCAAATTAACTATTAGGTTAATTTGAAGTTTTGAATTCAATTTAGTGGTAGACTAGATTAGGATTCATGTATCTTTGTTGATGTGTCGAGAGCACGACATCTGACATCATCAATTGAACTATTGTGTTGGCTCGTGGTAGCTTAATTTCACCCTGTGGCAATCACATGCATGTTGTGTGTGATTTAAAATTAATTTTCGTGCAAATTGTTTATTAAATTTCCGCTGCGTGTTGAAGGCATGGTGTTTAACACTAGCTTCAACATCAACTCTAATTTTTGCACATTGACATTTTTCACAAGCTGTGTTATGCTTGTGTTTTACAGGTATTTTCATGCAAACTATTTATAAATTCATGTGACAATGTTGTCGGTGATGTGAGTAACATTGACTACAACATTGTATATAACATTGCATGTGATTTTATTTTTCACAGTATTTGAGGGAACGAATTCTAACAAGTAGTATCAGAGTCAGGTTCTTAACACACTAAGTACTCGATCCGATGTTGCTTACATAATGTGTTGATTTTTTACTGTGATGGATGTTTCCATTTCTCAATATCGTCCACTAGTTCTTAGTTTTCTTGGAACAAATTATGCCTTATGGAAGGCACGAATGCGTATGTACATCAAATCTATTGATGAACGTGCATGGATGACAGTTTTGAAGGAGTGGTCTATTCCAAAAGAGACATTGATATTGTTAAACATTTATTTTAATTACATGTTAAACATTGATTTTAATTAAAATGTAAAATTGTAATTTCAATTAATGCATATATATATTATTAATATTCAAATAATAACATTAAAGTGTGTTGGCCCAATTGGTTGAGTATATTGTATAAAGACATTTAATTTTTGATGGAGGTCACATTTGAGAGAATTATTAAATTTAGCGATAACTTCATAAAAAAAACAAAGCGGACCGATTTTGACCGGTTTTTTACCGGATTTGACCGGTTCACACCAAGTTAAAGTATGAACCGTAATATATTTATAACCGAACCGGACAAATGACCGATTCACAGTTAAACCGGTCGAACCGGCCGATCCGGTCTGATTTTCAAAACATTGGTTAAAACGGGCTAACGGGGCGGGCCAACCCGCTAGCCTCAAAAGCCCGCCATTTGGCGGGTCTAGGCGGGGTGGGCCTAGGTGAGCACGGGCCTAACAACCTCCAACCCAACCCGCCCCTACCGCAGGCTTCGGGTTGGCAACTCGACCCGCGGGCCTATTCAAAAAAATTATATTTATTTTTGAATCACTAATTTTTATTTTTATATACTGATATATGGATATGAATGTGAACATTCAAAAGTTTAAATTATTATTAACATTGTACCAATTTCAATATTTTCAAATTTTATAGTGTTATTGTATTTTTCTTCATCATCAAATTATATTAAAACACATATTATATCACAAACACAAATGATCACCATTATTTGATATTTTTAATTTCAATCAAAGTTAATTATCATTAAATAAATTTATGATTTCATTATTTTTTCATTTATTTTCAAAATAAATATAGATTTAAAATCATGATTTTTTTTTTTAAAACATAAGCCTGCCCTGCCAAAGCCCTCCCCTGTTATTTGGCGGGCCTCCAAAAAATAGCAACCCCACCGCCTATTTTTTTGGCAGGTACAGGCCGGCCCGACGAGTCTAGCCCATTTTAACAGTTCTACGAGGGTTCAGTTAGGAGGAGAAGAATCGCATGTAGTTGGGGGAGCTACACCGCGAGGGTTGAGTTGGGGGGAGAAAAATCGCAGCTGGAAGAAAAGAGAAATTCATTTTTTTAATATATATACAGTCAGGTCGGAAGGAGATTCGTCTAACGTAAAAAACCTGTTAGACGGTCTCACACAAATATGCCATATAAATATAAGTTTAAATATGATCTTGATAAAAAAAACACACCAGGGTCGACTACCAATCCACTCCAAGACCTCGTCATCAATCAGCTCCACCTCCAGTACTTGTAAAACATTTGAAAACAGTTGAATTGAATCTCAGAAAACAATATGTGGGAATTAACATTTATTCTAAGTCATACTTACCTGCTTTAAAATTGTCGTATTATTAGTTTCTTGCTTGTATTGATTAGTATTCTCACATCATGTTTAGATTTGATATAATATCCAAACCACAAGAATTAATATGTAATAATCAAAACGAATATTCAGTCAAGTTTCGGCCAGGTAGCGTTTTTAATCTCATCCCAATTAGGCAAATATATTGGCCATTTTTCAATCGCCATTAACATCCGTAAAACTTGCATCTATTCCTTACAATTACAAAAACACATGTACAAATCAAACATTTACAACCAACATCAATTCATATATGATAAACCATTCCAACTTCTAATGTTGAAGCATGAGGCACGCTCAAGGCATAAGTAGGAGCTCTACAATTCCTTCTCAAAAAATCGTACCCCAAATTTATAACCATTTTCTTCATTAAACCCGATCCTTGCTTTGCTCTAACGTACGAGTGTCCAAGAATGTAAGCTATGCCAGCTTCTCTAGCTTCCATCAGGTCCCGTAGCTCGTCTCGTGCACCTCTGTCGATCACCGGGCTCTCGGGAATGACAAACCGGACGCGTTTCCTGGCCTTCATTGCTGGAGGAGACCGTATTTCTCTGAGTTCTGATGTGCCAACCGTTTCTTGATCTGCTCCTCCTACATCGTTTTCCTCACAAAACCGAATCCCATTCACATGAGTCGAGGGCGTTCCAACAACGACCATTTTGTCACTTTCTTTTGCTGCATCTTTGTCTTCATCAGTCAGACCTGTCTTTCCAGTCCTTATAAACTCAGCTACACTACATACCAGATCATTCTCGAACTGTAAGTCGTCCTTGTGAGCATCACGGTAGCCATAACGGACAATGCATCTGTACATTCGAAACTCTCTAGGGCCAATATGTCCGACAAGAAACCGTTCTTCGTGTCTAACATGAGGGACAGGTACATATTTGACGCAAAGGAAAACAAGTACCTGGTGGAAGGCTGGTAGATTGGTGACAAAATGTGAGAATATTGCTGGGATACCTGAGACCAGCTCTGTATGTATGAGGCCAATGCCACGAACACGAACAATGCCTAGACTTGGACCGAGTCCAAGAAGCCAGTCAACAGAGACCTTGTTTTGCACATCAAACTCGTAAGTCTTGAGTGTTCCATAGTGCCAGATGCTCATTGCTATCATGAAGAAGAAGGAAATAGCAATTGGCACCCAAGCTCCTTCGAGAAATTTGATCAGAGAAGCCGAGAAATAAAGGGCTTCTATCATCCCAAAAAATAAGACGAAGAGAATTGCTAGGAGGACGCTCTGATGCCAACATAAAACGATAACAAGAGACATCAAGCAGGTAGTAACCAGCATCACAGTGATAACTGCTAGACCTATATATAAAAAAATATTCAACATTGTTAGCTAGGATATTGTAATTACCTGAGCAGCAGACATGTTTTCTAAATTAGTTCTAGGACATTGTAATAACTTGAGCAGCAGACACGTTTTCTGTAACTAGTCCGTGTAATAAGGCTAAGTTATGTCATACCTGAAGCATTACTTATACGTCTCGTGTCTCTGAAACCTATGGTGACAGCCAGACAAAGGATCATCAAGCTCCAGTTGATTTCAGGGATGTAAATCTGTCCATGGAACTTTGATGAGGTGTGAACAATCTTGACTCGTGGGAAGCAGCCTAAGGCCGAGCACTGCTTTATTATAGAAAAAGTTCCGGTAATAATGGCTTGGCTTCCAACGACTGCAGCGAGTATTGCTATCACCAAAACCGGCCATCTTACTTTCTCTGAACACAACACGAGTATGTCGCATGACTGGGAACAGCATCAGGAATATTCTTCAACTTCGAATGAGATTCAGTTAAAGATTCTTACCAGGTACAGAGACATAGAATCCAACCTGATTTTCTATGTCATGATGCTGAGAAAGATAAGCAGCTTGCCCCATGTATGCAAGGATTAGGGATGGATAAACGACAGAAGTGAAGGCTATCTACAAATCCATGGCAGAAGTATGTTAGTCAAAACAAGCTTTGACAGATTAATTGCATGAATCATTCAAGTCTCACTTGCAAAAATGCAACATTTTTTGAAAAGGAAATTCAGAGAAATGACAAATGTGTCAAAACCTTTATCGACAACTGAGAGAAGTGCCCAAGATCAGCAAACATTGCTTCTGAACCTGGAAAAATTCAATCGTCTGTTAGAAAATATCTATTGTTTGCATGAGTAAACAAACCGAGGTCTTCCATATCTCAAACGAATCTACTTGCCTGTTATGCACAATAGAATCCCTCCTAAGGACATCCAGCCTTCTCTTTGAGTTTTCTTTAGAAATTTATAAATGTAGTATGGCGAGAGAGCTTGATAGACGTGAGGATTCCAATAGAAAATATTGTACAGCCCGATAGCACTTATGCAAAAAAGCCATGTTACCACCACAGGTGCGAATAGGAATCCAACCCTGTGGGTGCCATAATGTTGAAGGGCAAACAAGGCAATCAGTATGATACAAGCAACGGGTACTTCTACATCTGCAAGATTAGTGCATTTCAGGCAGATCACGAATGCATAGAACAGATTCCAGCATAAATAGTAAACATATTACATGAGACGATAAAAAGAAGCATTCAAGTTGAGGAACAACATTATTCTTAAAAAAAAATAAAAAAAAAAATAAAAAATTGAGGAACAAACACAGAAATGTGGCAGAAGCACTTCAGCTCTGAGAAAATACTCTTTTCTAGATATAAATGGAACTCCAAAGCCTATTGAGAACAAGAAAATTCTAAACACTTCATCAAAGCTCGTCGATCAGCACCTTGATTTTGCTCCCAGATAAAAAGCACTTCTTCCACGGCAGGGTTGGTGAAACCAGACAGTTAAAGCATGATCACGACTCTCTTGAACTATTATTTTAAACTAAAAGCATATGTTGTACTATTCAGACATGCGAAAACCACAACAGGCAATTCCCATATAGAAACATTGAAGTTAACTATTTTCTTAAATAAATTAGTTTATCTTTAAACTACTTTTTAATACTTCCAACAGTTGGAACACTATACAAACACCAACTTATCCTAATAACTTTCAGACATTTTAAGGATAATTTAAATTGTGACTTAAAAACAGTGGAACCTTTCAGCACAATTGAGTCCATAAAATTGAGAATCTTACATTTGTGGTGCTCTTTAGCCATGGCAAGTTCGAGACCAGAAACAGCAGAAAACACTGCAGAAAAAGGGCAACAAACATCAACCAACGAAAAAACTCGAATTCTAACAAACAACACCACAAAACAAGACACACCTGATATTGCTGGACTCAATATCCCATCTCCAATCACCATACAAGCACCAAGCAGAGCCAATACAAGCAGAAACCTCTGCAGCACTCTGTATCTTTCCAGAGTAGACTTCAGCCCGGCGCTGAAACTCGTCGGCGCCGTACTTGCAATATCCTTCTTGTAAGCTGACAAATCCTCATCAGCTAGCTGAAAACTAGGCAATGAATTCACCTTGGCATGTCTGCACAGGAGTGAATACAATGCAAATGTGCCTCCTTCACCGTTGTCATCAGCTCTTAAGACGATGAACACATATTTCAATAGAGGGACAAGAGTTAATGTCCAGAAAATAAGAGACAAAACTCCATAGATTTCTTCATTCGTGTCTGAATGGTCAATGTCTTCAGCAAAAGTACTCTTGTACACATACAGCGGTGATGTGCTCAAATCTCCATACACAACTCCCAAACTCTGATAAGCAAGTGTGAGAATTGTTCTCCACGACTCTTTCTGCAGGAAATAATCGCTATATACATATCTATTGAAATTCTTCAAAAAATTCACAACCTTATAAAAAAAATCCCAGAAAATAAAAATCTCACCTTTACTTGATTCTGATAAACCCCACTTTCAAGATCCATCGAAAATGCTCTTAATGATTCAAGAAAACCATTTCCGCTGAAAATTCAAGAATTTTAACCGTGACCCTTTTGGCCAGCCGCCGCCCCAGTAAAGAATTCACAATAGCAGACATATTGATGCGACCAATTTATAGATATATAAAGAAATTGATAGTTTATGAGAATAGTACCTAAATGTGTCACGCAGCAGTTCAACAACCTCCAAAGAAAGAAAAAGAAACAAGAAAAATAACACAAAAGAAAGCGTGTGGCAACAAAATAAGAAACGATAAAGAAAGTTTGGCAATCGGAATCAAAGCTAAGGGCCTTTGAAATATTTTGTCTGTAACTGGACTGTAAATGAACTTTAGGCCAGTTGTTTGGATCTAGATTAAAAAATGTTTCTTTGTAACATTTTATAACGCTGTTTTATTGAAAATAAAGTGTGATGTGGTTTTATGTGGATAATGGGAAGTTTTTAACGTTTCTGTCTCGACGGTTTCTTTATTGGAGTTTTTATCTCTCGTGGACCATGGTGGGTGAACGTCAAATACAGTAACTGTTTAGAGAGAGACAGAGAGATTTACGTGTAAACGTGTGCAATTATATCAGCAAATAAATGAGGAGATTAAGATTTGGATCTTTTTGTATGGATTACTAAACTAGTATCTTGATTTTGATAACTGGATCATATAATATTAATATTCACTAAGTCTCTACGTGGTTGACTCTTGGGGGATGAGAATGATATTTGAAATTACTGCTCCTAATGATGCACTAAATCACAACTATAAAGTAATTAAATATTTTGATACAACTAAATTTGATCTGAACTACAATATTTTAGCGCAAGTCAATAGTATTGCACTAAACATAATACATCATTATCCCATTTACATGCATTAAATTTAGGGCGGGGTATGACTCATATATTTTTCTATTATTATGTATTCTATAAAATTAGATTTACCCGAGTTTGAGCGACTAAATAAGAGATGTTATTTAGTCAATATTTATCTTGTAATTTACAAGAGTAACTAATAATATACCATAAGTACGATCTTTGTGCACACTTTTAAGTGTTTATATTAACATATAATATTCATAGGGGTGCGTAAATGGTTGGTTCGGTGCAAAATCGAGCTAAATTAACAAAACTAAATAAAAAATTTCTTTAAAATATTCAAACCGAAACAAATAAAATAATATATATAACCAAACCAAACCAAATTATAATTCTTTGGTTAGTTTGGTTTGGTTTAACCAAATTTTCAATTATTATTTTGCTTTTCCAAAATAATTATATCTAAAGAAAATAACATGTGCACTCAATAGATAACAAACGATATATTAAATAAGTAAATATCTGAAAAATTCTAAAATTAGAAAATTGAAACTAAATATTAGAATTAATAATATTATTTAGGTATATAATATGTTAGAATTTGTTGCCTCAAATACTGTGAAAAACAAAATCACGTGCAAAATTATATACATTGTTGTAGTCAATGTTACTCACATTACCGACAACATTGGCACATGAATTTATAAAATAGTTTGCACGGAAATAACTTTAAAACACAAGCAGAAAATAGCTTGTGAAAAACATCAACATGCAAATAATAGAGTTGATGTTGAAGCTAATGTCAACCACTATACCTTCAACACCCAGCGGAAATTTAAAGAACAATTTGTACGAAAATTAATTTTAAATCACACACTTTCGGTATGTGATTGCCTCAGGGCAAGATTACACTTTACTAGTGTTAAAAATTACAATGTTGATGTTGTCCAGGTTCACTCCCTTGACAACACATCATACAATACAAGGAACTTATTCTAATTTCACTCACTTGAATAATCCCACTCAAAATCACTATCTAACATCTAGATAGCTAAAAAATGTATCTACTCGAAGAACTGATAACATTCAATCTAATTAGTACCTACACACACAACTAAGATAAAACATATCTATAGTTGATCCGAACAATAGATCTGATGTCGAGTTGAATGTTGGCAGAGCTCTAGTAGACACAAATGCAAGCTTCAGGTTTTCTCACTACTCAAGGTGAGATTTTCTCTACTTGCATATAATACTGCAGAGATCCAACAACACTTTAAAAATCAACTCCCTACAAACACAACTAAGATATACAGATCTTAGTTAATCGAGACAATAAAGAAGATGTTCATCGCAGTGTTGAAGAGATCTCGGGCAGAAAAGTGACGCAGCCTTCAAGCTTCTCACGTTCACTCCGTGATAGTCTCTTCGGCTGGGTGCCTCAAGCTCTGGATTTTCCTCACGTGACTCGTGATATTTTCTCTGCTTGAGGACATTCTTCTGGAGTGAAAACTATTATTTATAGATCCCTCTATATGCAGTAGTTTCCAATGTTTACTCTTCGATTTGCAACAGCTTCCATGATCCCTCAATAGTAGTGGATTGGTGTTAACTACCTCCAACACAGCTTCCCACGTTCTCCACATCTGCATGTAAATGCTCCAGCATCCCACTATTAAAACTTGTTAGTTAATGGATAAAGGAAAGAGAACACATGGTTCCTAAAAAGTAGGAACAAACTTTGACATTTTCAAAGTCAAGTTTATCCACAATCTTAACCACCTATATCCACTATTTTAAATTCAAATTTCGTTGATATATTTAATTAAGATTGACAAATAAATCAGATTAATTCAAAAGAGAATTAATCATAAAAACTAGGAAATGATAAGATTACTATATGTAATGTTTCGGTCAATGTTATCAGAATGTTGTTATACATCATGTATAACATTGAGGACAATGTTATCAATAATGTTGATAACATCTGATGTAGTACCATTCCTAACATAATACATTTTAGATTTATTAATATAGGTATAACTAATACTAGAATTATAGATCATAAATTATAAATATAGTATATATATTTTTTGATTGGTTCGGTTTTAACCAAAATATTTTTTACTTTAACTGAAACCGAACCAAACTATATTTTGATTTTAATATTAAAAATCAAACCAAAATTAAAGAAAAAAATGACCAAACTAACCGAACCAAATAGCTCAATTTGGTTCGGATTTTTTTGGTTATTGTTAGGTTTTGCACACCCCTAAATATTCATAATCAAATTCAGAATTAGTAATACAATATTCTCTTCTTCCATTAAATACATAAAGTAGCATATTATTTGAATTTATGTTATTAGCAGATGTATTGTTAATATTTATTTTACGCAAAATCTCTTGTGCATCAGATGCATGGGTCGGCCCGTGAGACGGACCCGACCTGCACCGATACGACTTGCGCACCGACCCGTCATATAAAATGATTTTCTGGCACTGTTCACTCATTTGCATCTTTTCTTCTCGCCTGCAAACCTTAGCCCTTGTATCCATCCGTCTTCTTCATCCCGATTCTTCACCAGTTTCTGTAACCCGTAGCCGCCTCATCTCCACCGCAATTCTTCACCATTTTCTGCAACCCGTAGCCGCCTCATCTCCACCACGATTCTAAACCCTAGCCGCCTCATCTCCACCGCGATTCCAAACCCTAGTCGCCTCATCTCCGCCGCGACATCTCCTCCATGATTCCAAACCCTAGCCGTCTCCCTAATCCTCTCCCGCGTCCATACTTGTTTCGGCCTTCGGCGGATCTCCTCCACGATTCCAAACCCTAGCCGCCTCCCTAACCCTCTCCGGCATCCATACTTGCTCCGGCCTTCGGTGGTTTGCCGGACGACTACGCTTCTCAGGTTTCTCTCTCTCTCTCTCTATATCTCTCTGTCTTTGTCTAGATTTATCCTCCATTTTTTAAAACCGTTCTTCATCAATTGAATGGAATGAGAATATCATCCCTAATTTGGGGTTTAATTTCAAATCTCTTTTTAATTACAGTCTTTAGATTATTATTTTTTTTAATTTTTTCCCCTTTATTATTGATGCTCGTGTTTTTAGAAGTTTTTCCCCCTTTTTTTAGAATTTTTTTCTCTTTTCTCTTTGAAAATTATTTATGCTTTTGTTGTGAATTCTGTTTGTAATTAGTTTAATATGGGAGTGTTTCTGGGCAGTTTCAGTCCTTCAATTCTTGTTGTCCACTTTTTCTAAATCATAAGTGATAACAATAATGTTTGCTTTTAGTCTTTTAGAGTTCTGCTTATAAGAGTGTCTGTTATTTGATGCAGGTGGTCTCAAAGCAACAGAGGAAAGAAGCGGCTCCTTTTGAAACTCCTCTCAATCACACTTCAGATAAAACAAAGTATTTTCTGGCTGAGGTATGTGAAAGCTTAACACAAAGAGTATGGGAGAATTAATTTGCAAGAGCTTTGAGGAAAAATAAGTATATGACATTTTTACATGACATAAAGACCTACATGCTTATGTGTTACATTTGAGGTAGAAATATATATATGACATTTACTTGTAATATTTGCATATTATGTAGTAGTTCAGATGTTATGTTTATGTATTTAAGGTCCAGTGTACACTGTTTTAGATCTGTGTTCTTTTGAATAGTCTGCATATTATAGTTCAGTATCAATGTTACTGATGAATAGTACTAGATGAGATTTGTGTGAGTATCTGAATTTTATAACAGATTTATTTTTGTGTGTTTCTGTGTATTTTGAATTTTGTCTATTGATTTTGACATTAGAAACTGATTGGTACCATTTGATGTGTTGATTTGACTGATTAATTTGAAATTGTGTATAATTGTTATGAATTATGATTTTAGGTACCATTTACAATGCTTATTAGTACCAATTGAATCAGAAACATGTATCAAAATTTTCAATTTATATTTGTATGTTATCTGTTTTGTTAAATATGATGTTTATCTTTGTAAAATTTTGTATAGCCTGTTTTGACACTTTTATTGTTTGAATGTGCATGCATTTGTGTACAGAGTATCAATTTGCATGATGTTTAGTACCAAATGAGATGTTTACAAGTATCAATTCTGTTCTATATTTTATGTTTTGTATGTGTGTGCAATTTATATTTTTTTCCCAAAATCTTGAAACATAATTGTACTATTTGAGTTGACTGTATGTATCAAAATTTGAAGTATTATATTGTATAGTATGTTGTGCTTTTTATATGTGCATGTATGAGTTCAATTTTTATGTACATTTTGGTTTAGTTAGTGTTATTGGTTTATATGCCTATATTTTTATCATCGTGTGGTGTAGTATCACTCTGTATGCTTATTAGTACCATTTTATATGCATAGTAGTATCAAACTATTTCATACAGTAATTATGTAATCTATATTTTTCATAGTTTGTGTGTTTTAATATTTGGTTTCATTGACTTATATCAGGTTTGTTCAATGAAGAAAAAGGTGTCCAAGAAGCAAGAAGCTTCCAAGGGTGTGAATGTCACCGCGAAGTGTTTGATGTTTTATGTTTTGGTTTTTTTTTTATCGTGAAGTCTGTTGGTCGAAGAAACCTTCGAGCCCCGTACTGTGCTCGTATTGCCCTTACTGGAACAAATGATTTAAGATTCGAAGTGTATAAGATGGTGCTTGCATTCATGAACAGGAAGAAGAAGTGAGTGAGAAGTTTATATGTATTTTTTGGATATTTGTGGTGTTACGCTGGATATTAGATCAAAACTTAGGAATATTTTGATGTGGTGCTTTGGATTTGTTAGATGTGTTGGATTTGGTGGTTTGGGTTTGTTTACATGAAGTTGGTTATAATGTTGGAGATGGGTTGAAATATTGTTCTTGTTTTATTTTTGTGGGATGTATGTTGGTGAATGGATGTTTTTGTATTATTTATTTTGATTGAATAAAATGGTGGTTTTGTATGTTTACAGGTTGATGTTGAATTTTGTCCTTTTAATAACTAGCATAACCTGTATTAAACAAGACCTATATTTATTCACACATACAATCGCAGTACCAATTGTTAATCTATATAGTATAAAATCTTCAATAAAAAAGTAACTGTTGATTCCATGTTAAGGTGTAATTTTGATATACGTATATTAATTTTAAGGAAAGTCAAATTTATTTTCAGAAATGATATTAGTATCATTCGTGTATTTATAAAGCATCACATTTTTAAAAAAAAGTAACAATACATCCTGAAGAGTATCATTTATTTAGCGTAAAGGTATCAATTGTAAAACAAAAACGTATCATTTTTAGAAACAAATGTAATGTCAGTTTAATGAGGATCTTAAAATCACAGACAGAGAAAGAGTGTCTTGTATCTTTCCTGCTTCACAATATATCAAGTTTAAAGGACTCCATTTTCAGTTCATACATATAGAATGTGCAAAACAAAGCAGGCTAGAATCAATCACCTAACACCATTGCAACCTAACTACACAGGAGTGCAAAAAAGGACAAAACACAAATAAATGCAACTGCTACTAGCTAATGCATCCATTGTAGCTTTAGTTTCTACTACATGTGGAGAAGTGCATTTTCTTCTTAAACTTCACAAGAGTAATCAACATTTTTTATTCAAATTGAACTCTTAAAACATCCCAAGATAAATTTAAAAAAATGAGCAATCTTCAATCCAATAATCTGCAAAATAAATTTAAGAAGTGAGTTAGTTAGATAGAACAGGTACCATTTAATAAGCATGAAAGTATCAATTGTGCTGAAGACAGGTACCAACCTGATATCGATCTAAAACAAACGAGGGTTGGGAGTCTTGGAGCCAAACTCACTCAACTAATTTGAGCTTCCTTCAACATTGCTCTTCTTCTTTCCAGCCAATTTAGTAGCAATTGAAGCTTTTCCATCAAGAGCAAGTCTAACAAGACCGAAATCTGCTACTTTAGCCCTCATATCATCTCCCTGAAGAATATTCGATGGCTTAAGATCCCTATTAATAAAACTTTGCTGAGCCAAACGATGGAGGTATTCAACACCTCTAGCAACATCCAGTGCAACAGTTAGCCTCTTTATCCACTCCATGGGCTGCAAACCTTCATCTTTCCAGTTGAACAGAAACCTGCTGAGTCTGCCCTGAGGCATGTATTCGTACACAAGCAGCCTCTCATTTCTGTCTAAGCAATAACCCAAAAGAGCAACCAAAAATTGTACTTAAAATACAAAGCTAATATCCTTACTAAGCAATGTGTAGGAATGATAATGCTCGACATTTTTAACTTGCACCTGCAACAACATCATCACCCATAACAAGTTGAAGATTCAAGATTATGATGAATACATTGAATTCATATTCATATAGGGGGAATTAATTATTAATGAATTGAAATAGCAACTACATCAATCTCAAGTTGTAGTATTCATTGCTCTAATTCTAAGAAGAGTGCATTCTAAAATGCTTCGAGCTGCAAAATTGTGGGTGATTTCAGCAAACATAAACACTCGATTAAATAAGCATAATTCACCAACACTAATTTAAGAACTCGAATTCAACAATCAGAGATCCAGACAGGGTCACAGTATCACCTAATGTGCATGAAAGTATCAATTAAAATATTGTACAGTATCAGAGTCGTGGGGGTAAAACCTGATCAGTTTATGTAAAAATTTTACCTCCGTATTGTGCTCGTATGGGGATTGCCTCACTGTCAGAATCATCAATTATCACAAGAGCTTTCGAATAATTTCCCCCATTCATGTTAATTTCATCCATCCTAAGAAATATACACATCCAAGTATATTTTTCAAATTCCCAAAAAAAAATTCAAAAATCTAAATTATTCAATTCTAAGAATCTGAAAAATAAATTTTCCAACTACAACGGACACAATTGAATAGGTTTCATTGAATTCTAGAGTGTTACCTTGAATTTTTCAAGCTTTACAAAAAATTGAATCAAAATTGAATTTCTTCAATATATAATGTAATGTCTCCGTCCTAGCTTCCGGCGCGGTGGTGCTGGCCTTCCGGCGGCGGCGCTGATGGTGGCGGCGGTCGGGTGAGGTCGCCGATCCTCTCTCACCGTCGTGTGGTCGTCCTCTGCGCTGTCTCTCGACTCTCTTCTCTCTCGCTCTCTCTCACGATGTTTCTGATTTTCCTTTTTTCTAGGTTAGGCATGGGTTGGATCCGGGTTCATGGACCGACCCGTCTCATGGGCCGGCCCATGCACCTTATGCACAGGAGACCAGCCCATTATTTTATGGGATATAGTGATTGTATACAAATATTTTTACATAATCCTATCTAAATTTGTTTAAAAAGCATGGGTTATATAAGGAATTTGTGTTTACGAATTGCAAAATGCATGTTAATTTAATTGTGGAGTGGTTATATTAAAATTGAATACATAATTATATTTATTATTATTTAGAAATTGTAAAGAGCCCACGATAATTGACTTTTCTTCTTTTTATTTTTTATTTTTTTATTATGGCAGTCAAATTTCTGAACTTTTTTCTAACTCTAATACTAGTATATTACTATTGTTGATTTGATCCTTTTTTGCGGGAGAACTTTTTTTTAGGACTTCACTTTAATATATATAGTATAGAAAAGAATTTAAGTAATATTTTAATTATTTATTTTAATTATAATTTATGCGTTTTTATTTAATTAATAATGGTATAAAAATTGATCTATGAATAACCATCATTAAATTTTTAGTTTTTTATTTTTATAAAGTGTCTTAATAAATAAATAATTGTAATAATATTTTTAAAGGTAATTGTAATAATATATTTAAAAAGCACAATCAAATAATTGATCCAGAGGACCACTCTGTGCTTCGAAGTGTATTGGGTGAACGTAACATTTGGGAGAACAATTTATTAATTCTAACTATTAATATCAAATAATATGTAATTTTATTTAAATATTTTTGTTTCGTAGTAATATTTTGCAACTTTTCAAAAATATAATAAAATTCCAAAACTATAAGATAACATTATTAGTTATTACGTTCTCCGGTCCAAAAACACGTGTTTTTTTTTTTTGTTCACAATGTAAATTCTTATCATGAAAAAAAAAAGAGTTTGCTGTTTGCCTCCCTGGCGTGGCGGAATCAATTGGTAGAGGTGGTGGATTGTGACTGAGCAATCATGAGTTCGATATCTCATATGACAAACACACGCAAATAATAGTTACAAATTTATTTCCACCTAAAAAGGAAAGGATTATAAGATTTGACAACCACAAATCCACAATCTATATCTATACTTCTATACTATATATAAAAAAAAAAATTCAATTTTACGGTCAAATTTTTGACAATTTTATAAATAATATTTTGATTTGTGGGCATTCTATTAACTAAATATTCTTCATGTGTATAAATATAATAATCTTAATCTTAATCTTAATATATATAAAAATAAGAAGTTATGCCATTAATAGAAACCTAACATTTCCCGCTAAAACCACTTTCTATAATTAGTAACTAAGTTAATTTTATATATTAAGATTAACATTGTATTAATTGTAATAATATTTAATTAATCAAATAATATCATATAATATATTCTGTGATAGTTTATATATATATATATATATATCACATTAAATACAAATAATAAAATATACAATTTAATTATATAATAAGATAGGTAATATAACAAACTATTAAGCATATAAGATTTTTATATTAAGACTGTCTATTCATTAATTAATCCTACAATATAATACATAATAGTTTATAGATATCATATGAAATACATATAATAAAATAATAATTTAATCTTAATATATAATAAGAAAATAAGTATGCATTTTTAGAAATTCAGATTTTCCCCTCTAAATCACATTTAAAAAAAATCACTATTAACTAATTTATAAGTACTTTTTAATTTTTAATTCATTTCCATTTCAAATAATCTTAATATAGATCTTAAATTAATGTCAATCTCTCTCTCTCTATATATATATATGTATATATATATATATATTAATAAAAAGATAAAGGCAATTCGTTTATAGCAATTGATTTAAATGTGGTAAAATATAGATTGTATAAATGAAAAAAAAAATGAACGGTCATGCGATTAAGTATGGATATAAATAAGGCAAATAATAAATTAATGAAAAAATTATGATTAGTCAATCATCTAATTAAGTCATCACTCATCACGAATTTTGGTCAATTAAAAATCCGTGTATAATTGGGGGAAAGTAAGATTTAATTATAGTAATATCACGAAATTAGGCAATCCCTAATTTATTTAATTTAAATGCAATCAATTAAATGGGCTTTATATATATCCTACAACCGGTTTCTAACATGTCATCATTCTTCTTTGATTCTTAGGTATTATGATATTTCAGTCATCAACAAATTAATTTATGCCTCGATTACAAACTTGTGTGAATTATGTCTCATAGTATAGTCCTTCAAAGGAAATTATTGAGACTTCGAGTTATTCACCTACTCAAAATTTTCCGATGTCATGATTTAGTGATCATGTTTCAAGACGACCGTCTATGCAATTGAATCCATGGCACCATTTCGGAAGCTAGAAATTGATTTTGTAGTAGATCTAGATGATGTGTATTATTTTCTTTATCTTGTGATTCTACTTAATACCGTTAGATTCAAAACAACGAATCATCATTTTAAATTTTGCATGTTGCCTTGATTAATGATATTACTTTTTTATCGTATATCTATTGCTTTCGAGACTTCTTCTCCTTTGAAAATGTTGAAGGATTTGATGATTCATTGTTGTTTGGCAATTGGTTGTTTAATAGTAGTTTAGATTTATTATGTTAAAGATCTCATTTTTAATTATTTTTTTATTTAATTTGTTCATGTGTCAAATTATATACATTCATTCTCATTTTTTGATGCAGTATCAATTACAAAATAGTAAGCACGTACACGACACAAGGTTTCTAATGTTGTTGGGTTCGACGCTACGACACTTAACTGTGCTACCTTATTACAATAATTAATATGTAGTTTTTCAATTCTAATAGAAGAAATCTAGCCCCATATTTTAGTATAATTTTCAAGATTTTGGTATAAAGTGTTATAATTCCTATTTAGTTCATTTTGTATATTAGTACTATCATTTTTAATAATGTGTGATTAATTTTTTTATTTATATATTTTTAAAAAAAGTGCACGTAATGGATTCTTAATCTTATTGTAGTTGAACTCAAAAGAGTAGGTTCTTTTAATTTTTAACAGTTGTGAAGTAAGTTCTTAGTTTTGGGATAAAAAAATGTCGAAAAAATATAATTTGAGATAAAAAGATATTGAGTAGTAACCTTGAGATAAAAAAAAGAAAGAAAGATGTGACACAAAGTATTTTGCCCATAGTCTAATATAGGACTAAAGATGAAATTATCCCATATTAATATATTTTTTAGATTTTAATTTATTTTATTACAATTCAAACAATAAGTATTAAAATTCAAAAATATAAATATTTTTTTTTTGTTTCAATTATTTAAAATATATTCTAAGCAAATATATTGTTGTCGAGCAAAGTTAGAGTTGAAGAAGGGAGGTGATGCATGGGTTTGCACGAAGTCTTCTTGGATTAAACACTTACGCTTTGCTAAAGTTATTTTTGAAGTTGATTTCAAGATTTATTTTAATGCTTTATATTATGATGTAAACAGATATTACTGAGTAATAGGTATTCTTGCAGTGTATCATATTCGTTGTAATGTCAATGTCTGTCTAATCATCTAGATTGGGTTGTTCTTGATTTTCTAGCCCTTATTGTTGGGTTGATACTCTAAATTTTGTGAATACTTATCTTGACACTTTCTATGATTGTTCTTCCTAATGGTATTTTTAATTTTGGTTAAAAATATATTTATATTCTAAAAATTAAAAGTTATATATGAAATTATCACCTCTTTCTCGATCTTTCAACTGAGGTCAAGTGTACGCATTTGATTATATTTCTTTAATATTAAATTAAAATTTCATTTTATAATTAGACTACTGCATTTAGGAGATATGCAACTTTGAAGCATGTAACCTAGCATGAATCATTATCAAATCAAAGATAAAAATTCACTTTTGGTCCCATTAGAATATGATCAAAACGCTTTTAGTCCCAAAAGTTACTTTTTTATTCCAAGTGATTTTTATTGATAATTTTGGTTCCATAAGATGTATTTCCGACAATTTTAGTCACATAAGATATTCTTACAATAATTTTAGTCACAAACTAACAATTTAATTTGCTGAATCTGAGATGTGTCTCATGCATATGAAAACAAACAACATGTATTCCAAAATCCAAAATATTCTGTCATTCTATCTGAAATCAATTTGCGTTGTCTAGCGCACTAAAGAATCAATTAGTTTGGGACTAAAATTATCAGAAAAATATTTTATGAGACTAAAATTGTTGGAGAAACATATTATGAGATCAAAATTGTCAAAAAAAATATCATTTGAGACTTAAAGTATTTTGACCATTTTCTAATTAATGGAACTAAAAATGAAATTTAATCTCAAACCAAGTCATCATTTATTTAAATATATTAAAAAATTCAAATAAATTTATTTGAATTCAAAATTTGGATATATATTCAAATTTATATATGTTAATATTTTAAATAATTAAATATTAAATATTTATTTTTTCAAACTAAATATATCTTACATCGAAGAGTAAATGAATAATTTTTTTTCTGGAAAACACCAAACATATATTAATAATCAAACTTGGCTAAAAGAGTCGGACAATGTACAAAATAATTGGACTTCTCAAAATAAATATTAAGTACATTTTTTTTATTTGTCAAATAATGCACGCGTTCTTCCACCAAGACTCCAAAAAATTTGAAGGGTTGATGGTAGAATTTGAAGGCGTTGTCAGCAGAATAAAATCTTTTAGTGAATTCAAATATTTATAGACAATGTACTTCACTTTTTTATTAAAAAAACTACAAATTACACTTTTACATATCATACATGATACAACACATTTCAAATTCTTTAATATTGGTATTTAATACTAAGATATAATATGTATATTTTAAATTCATACATAAAAATGGTCAATGTTTAATTTCATTCTACGTATAGATCGAATAATATAATTTAATACATTCACATACATGTGTGTCAGGAGACGTAAAATGATATGATGTCCAAAAGGGAGTTGGAGGTGTTCTCTACAAATAAAAGAGATGATAGTAGTGAAACATTAATCAAATTGTGGCACCACTCAAGCCGTGACAACTCTCTTTCGATGAAGTCTTATATATTCACTTGTCACAATCAGGAGGATGGTGAAGATGTATATATTATAATTTTCTTAAATGTGTTTAATGTGTTGTGTCATTAATCATTATCTTCATAATTAATTTTTCTTATTGTGCCCAAAATCATAAATGATTTCAATTATGTTTAGAATATATTTCTGACAAACCAATTATGTTATTTGTTTTACTAGGCACATTTAAATTTATTCATATATATGGGTTGTCCGCCACTATAACATAGCGAATAAATTTTAACATTTTCTATACTTTTTACACTTAGTTTTATTAATCATTTCAATGTAATTTAATTATTTTATTTATACAAACTATTTTTATAAATTATTTATATACTTTTCCACCGTGCATCGCACGGGATGCAACACTAGTATCATTTTTAAATAATAACTTATTTGTACATTTAATTTGCATGCTCGACCGGACAGTTTCTAATTTCAAAATTTAAATGAATTGGTACAATTTTTTTTTTACCCACACATCCGACATGTGGTATTGAGGAGATTCGAACCCGTGACATTTGGTCTCCAAGCAGCCTCACTCGACCATTAGGCCATCCCCACCAGGACTAAATGAACTGGTACAATTAAGGTTAGTGTGTGTAAACTATTGCAGTTACTAAACTTAGTGGGTGTAAAGTAATGTAGTAATGATTAATTGTAAAAAAAAATAACTATTTGAATACTATTAAAAAAAATTAAACACACTTTAAATAAGAAACCGAACGAATAAAGCTTGATAACTTTTATATTTTAAAAAATAAATAATAAAAAAATCAAAAAAATATCGGCAACATTTAAACACGTACAACTTATAACAGCCAACATTTAGACGTGGTTGAAAACTAAGCATATTAATATCAAATACAACAAGAAATACATTAACTCGGTCATTTTTCTTTTACATTTACGAACAAATCGCTTCAATATACATTCACTACTTTCTCTACAATGGCGCTGCTTTTTGAAATCATCAATATGTTGAAATCTGGATGAAGCACTTTTAGATTAAACCTTCGTCTCATTCGTTGCTATGAAAACTCCAACTCATTCAGTCTTGAGTGTGTATTCCATGACCTAGAGGTAATATATTATATTCAATATCAATTACAATTTTCGATTCACGAACTTTACCTAATAAATGTATTTCATGTTTTGCCGGGTCAAAGAATTCATGTTACCATTCTAAAATCCAACATGGAGAAATTTAAAGATTGTCTTATTGAAGGAAATGTCTATGCACTAATAGATTTTGTGATTGGTCTAAACATCATGAAGCACAAAATGACGGTGCGTGTTCATAAGATCATAATCTTTAAACACACCCGACTTTTCAAAGTATTCTATGAAGATTTTCTAAAGACTTTATATGAGTTCAAGACATTTAAAGATATTGCAAGCATGGAGAATGTTGGAGATTCTGCAGTTTTCAGTAAATGATATTTTAATGTGGTTAATTTTTTTTATTATAATTAGTAATATCATTCTTAATATATTAACATCTTGCAGATGTTATATGAACTATAGTATCACACTATAGATCACAAAATATAGTCATAAATTGGGGGGCGACAAAGTTGATGAATTTGATCTTGGAAAATTTAGGGGGCTGTATTGGATCCAGATTTTATTATATTTTTTTGAACTTTAAAAAGTCCATGGATTTATAAAATCCATTGACTCCACATGGATTTTCCCTTGATTTGGGTATGAATTTATAACGATTTTAATGGATTTGAAATCCTTCTTCCCAGCACTCATTGGAACACAACGAGCGATGTATGCGTAATCCAGCGACCGCTGGACCTCAGCCGCCACCTTAAATTAAAACCAGCGACTATTGGTGTATCTAAGACTCTTTTAATACACAACATGCTTTATCAATGAAAACCAGAGGTGTAAAAGAAGGAAAAGGCAACTTAGAACCTTCTATTCCGACTAGCTGCTCGGATTTCGGGCGACGTCTTCCATAACTTAGTGTTGGGTATATAGCCTAGCTGGGTTCACACCTCTTGCTTTCTGACCGATTCGGTCTCCTTCACATTTGCTCAAGCAACTTTAGCCAACTTCAGAGTCACCTTTCATTTTGAACCAGGGAAAGCCACAACGGGCCAAAGGACAACGAAAAAGCCAATGCCCTCTAACTCGGCCCAGCAAAGTACAATCAAAGGAAGGGAACTCCAAAGAAAGAAGGGCTTTGGAACCGTAGAAGCCCTATCTCCTGCTTCTGTTTTTCCCTTCTTCCCTGGAAGGGATTTAGATCTTCAAGATCTACTACTTCTCTTCACAAATTAACTGTATATCACAAGATCTAATTGCTTGCACTTTAAAAACACAAGGATCAGTAAGAAATTAAGTAAACAGAGACAGATGACTCAAGATAAGCAGTAAACAGTAAAGAGATGAAAACAAATGAAGAAATCAGAGATTTGAAAGTGGGAAAGATGTGTCTCTGCGACACAATCGGCTCAGATCTTTCCCGTCGGGGACGCAACACTTCTGGCAACAATAGAGCCAGACCACATAGGGGTTTAGGCGGACCACGGCTTGAAGCTCCCACACTCACAGCACTCAGGAATCCGGTGAACAGGATTCTGGCCAAAACAGTCCAGAGAGAATAGCAGAGCTCTCTAGAACACTCGAGAGAATAATGTGAGGCTTAATCAGAAGATGAAGGGTCGCCACAAATAAGTAGAGGGATTAGGGGTTTAATTAGGAAATTTAGGGTTAAGGATCATTTAGGTAAGTGGGCTTAGGGTTAGTGAAGTGGGCTCAGAAATAATTGGGCCGAGATAAGTAAATAAAGAGTATTGGGCCAACTCACCACACTTAGTCAGCAACTCAGGCATTCAACTCAGCAACAAACCGATTATATGTTTGGTGGTCGGGAGTGCTCTTAAATCCCGAAATGAAATCAGAAAAGAATCTCAAAACTACAGCTAGATGTTGTGGATCTTTAGAAGCATAAGCTGCTTCGAGGAACAACGAAGGCTGGACAGTGGTCACCTTATTCTTCCGTGCATAGCGAAGAGCTTTAAGAAATATCCATCTTGTACAAGAAGTAAGACATAGTCATGATGTAATGAGAGTTGTCGAAGCATATCCAGACCCAGCTTCTTTATTTGCAGATTCTGACGACCAGATTCCAGTAGTTGCAGTGCTACTTCTTTTGAAGGCTCGATAATCTTGTTCATGATAAATAATGCAAGTTCAGCATAGCACTCATCCCAGGCAAGGATCTGCACCATCAAGACATACGTATTGGGATACATCTTCAATTTTTCCAAGCTACAACTTCGAAGAAACTCGATAATGATAGCTATCAAATAAGATCCATCCCATGTCATCTCTTCCTCTATTGGAGCTAATACATGGCTATAATAATCCACGGGTGAAGTTGCAGCTGAAGAAGTCACTTGGGATTGGTTCCTTTGAGAAGTGTTAGAATTTAACTGGTTGCTAGCGGGCCCAGGAATTCGAGAATGCCCAGTTGGAAAATCTTCACCACCTAACATACCAGGCTCCAAAAAGTCCCCCCTTTCTATTTTACTGATAGATGAACCATCATTATCGCTAGAATAGATACATCTAGAAGCATCAACCAAGACTGGCTTATCCTAGCGACTGCTGGACCTCACCGACTTATTCCCAGCGACCGTTGGCATACACGGCACACTGAGGTGTTCCATTTGAACACCTCAGTGGCCACTGGAGTACACCGCGCGTTGGGGTGTCTGATTTGAAGACCTTAGTAGCCGCTGGAGTACACCGCGCGCCGAATTTTACGAATCCATGATAATATCTTGTGCAGAGGTCAAATTTAATCTGTTGTATTTTTTACGTGATTTTGAGGTGAAATCCAATAGAATCACTAACATTTTAAAGTCTATAGAGTTTTGAATAAATTTGGATTTTTATAGACATTTTAAAATCTGTATTGAATACCTGTTGATTTTTAAAGACTTTTAAAAGTCTGGATTGAATACACCTGAATTTTGAAAGTCCAAAAAAATCCTGCAAACTCTCTATCCAATACACCCCCCTTAGAGTATGTTAACCTCCATTTTTTTTAAATGTAATTTTTTTAATTTAAAATGACAGATTTATTCTAAGAATCAAAATATATTTTTACTTGAATGATAGATTTGTTTGGTAAAATTTCCGTTATATTTTTTAAGAAAAATGGCTTGAGATTTATTTTACTTGAATGATAGATTTATTAGGTAAAAGTTCCTTCATATTTATTTTGAAAAATTCCTTCAAATATATTTTTACTTGAATAATAGATTTATTAGGTAAAAATTCCTTCAGAATTATTACGAAAAATTCATATATCTGATCTTAAACTACTATAACAATTTTTCTCAACTTTAAATATAGACTTTAAACGAAAAGGTAAAGACTTCATTTGGAGATGTTCTTTTAGAGTGATTGTACACTATCTATGGTTTAATAATTAACTCACTTTCATGAAGGTAAACTTATTTTTCATGACATTAAGGAGTAAGGACATTAGATAATGAATTGAAATTTAAATGAATAATTAAAATGCAAATTAGTTTTATTAAGTCACATGTCAATTGTTCAATGACATATTCAAAGTTTCTATTAGTCCCGAATGTATTTTTTTCTAGAATTATCTCTATACAAAAAAAAAAAATCATTATTTGTTGTGAATATATTTTAGGGGAAATATTATTAATTGCACACTTTGAGAAAGTTATGCAAACCAGGTCATTGAATTTCTGAATTCTGGCCCAGAAGCACCCGTGAGCATAATAATATAATTTTGTCGACCGAACATTTATAGAGATATGATAATTTAATATTTTTGTATACTACAATATCATGATTGAGTGTACTAAATTCATTATTTATAAAATTATTTTATATAGCGAAACTAATTACTATTATGATTTATTTACTATCACAAAAGATGAAGTAAGGATTAAGACACTATACCAAGTTACAAAAATATTGACCGATCCACACAATGAAGAGATAGCAAATTTTATTTTTAGGTAAAATCGTTCAATTTATTATGAAGGAGTCTAATTACATATAACTATTGTATTCTGATTTTTTAAATGCTTTTTTTGAAGATATCTCACCACTGGAAAAGTGAGATCAACTACTATTTCTACTCTCACAGCATCATCCTCAAGAATATTAAGTGATGAAGTAAATGATAGGGATTTTCAGCTGAAGACTATAGTTCAAATTCTTGAAGATGGACAGATATTCTCAATATTTATAAAACTAATGAAAATATACTATATACAAAATAGCATGCACTTATTCATATTTGTTGTAGACGAGTCAATTTTGGGTTTATGTCACTATACTATGTGTTGAGATAATTGGAGATTGATCTTATTTAGCATACAAGAGTTGTATGAAGAAGTTGAAACAGAAAGGCGATAAATTTTTCTGCGAAAAATGTCTATGATTTGACAAATGGGAAAACTAAGGTAATACATATTCAAAATATTTATTATTAATTTTTTTATATTTATTATTTTAATCCTTTAAATATATTGAAAATAAAAAGGTACAAAGCTGACTATGAGAGTTGTTGATAAAACAGGAATAACCACCTTTCTCCTATGGGATAAAGAGAGCATGTCACTCATTGGAAAAACTGCTTCAGAATTGAATTCAATGAAGGCAACTTTTCACAAATGTTTCACGGATTAAATTTTTTAAAAGCTAACTATACTATTTTTATAGGGTTCTAGCATTGAAGGAATTCTAGCAGAAATTGAATTATTAGCGAACAAAAAAGCTCTATTCAATGTAAATGTCCTACCTGGGTAGACAAAAAATTACATAGAATCTTTTATTGTGGCAAGGATTTGTTGTGAGAGAGAAACAATTCAAAAGATTTGTGGAGTCAGTTTTTCCAATGAGGTACAAATAGATTTTATCCCATTGTATATTAACCTTTAAATACGTAGGAATCTTGAATTCAAAAGGTTAAATTTTATAATTGAATGTTTTAAATTTTGCAGGAGAAAGAAACTATTTTAGCAAAGGGAGAAGATAATATTCAAGAGATGGTAGTTCTAATTTTATTTATGTCTAATTTTGAGGATATGTATCTAATTTTAATTTTCATTACAGATTGATTCATCATCTTCAAAATCAATTGTTGAATCAAAAAATTGTGATGTTATCCAAAAGACAATTCAACAAATGGTAGAAGATATGCATGTCGGCTTTTTCATCTTATTCTGTTACTTTTTTTTCTTGAAAATAATTGATCTTTTATTCAATTACTTTTTAACTTAGCAAAATTATGATAAAAAATCAGAGTGGAGAGTTCATGATTTTTGCCACAATTAACTGCATTGAATCAATTAGTGGAATGTCATACCTCGCATGCAAAGTATGTCTTAAAGAACTACAACCACATGATTAACTTAAATTCTTTTGCAAAAAATGTCAATCATTTGACATATGTGGAAAAACAAGGTGATTAGTTATTTTATATTTTATATATTTAAATTATTATATATGTTAGAAATTGAACTTATAATATTATTTTTTAATAAATTATAGATACATGCAAATTAAATGTATCTAATTGTTAACAAAACTCATTAATGATTAACAAATTGTTTACATGGGCTCAAAACTCATTAATGTGAAATTGTTAATAATTTATCTAATTTAAATTATAGATATCAAATTATTAACAAATTACAAAGATAAATTTCTTTCCGTGCAATGCATGGATCAGGCACTAGTTAGGAAGTAAAACTTAAAAACAGGATGTTCGTATTCTTTAATATTTCTTAGTTATTTATATTGAATATTACTCCATCTGTTAAGTGTCATTCTTGATGAATGCACACATATTAATAAAAATATTAATTAGATAATCAAATTACTTTATACACCCTCATTTGAATACATTGAATGTGTTAAAATATGATTGTTTGAATGCATTAAATGAGAGCAAATAAGATAAAAATGTGAAATTTTTCTCGATTGTGTAGAATGACACTTTTTGTGAAACTAAATTAAAATATTAGAATGACACTTAGTGTGAAATGGATAGAGTATAATATTTTAAAACTATATAAGGACAATCCAATATTAAAGTATAATAATTGCCCGAGAGAAACGGAAAATGCATTTGAAGAGCCGACCAACTATTTAAAACATTAATTATAATCGTAATGAAATTAATTAGAATTGGTTATTAATTAAGGAAAATAATTGTTAGAGAATCAGCTGCACATTTATTGTCGTGCAAGTCTCTTACACTATGCACGCCATAAATATATCAATGACAACGAATATGCCAGATTATCAAAATATTAACTATATATTATACTCCTCACTCCCAATAAAATAAGAAATATTAACTATATATTATACTCCTCACTCCCAATAAAATAAGATAGGTTGATTGAGATTTTTATAAGAATTAAAAAAAAATAAAAAAGATAATTAATTAAAAAGCTTCCTAACATGTTCCTATTTATTTCTTTAATAATGAATGAATGATTAATATAGACATATTATATCGGGTATAGATTAATAAATTAGCTAAAATATATATAGAAATTAGCCTATATATTGAAACATTCAAAATTAATGGAAAACAAGTCAATCTTATTGAAACGGAGGGAGTATATACTATCTTGCCACAATTTTTCTTTTTCTTTTTGCATAATTTTTTGATTCATTTTAGAAATCCACATATGTATAGCTGTCAACGATTAGTATTAAATTTAGATACATTTTCCATGGTTGATAATGTTGATCTACGTCAATCCCCATGCCTTTTATTTTTCGGATTGAAAAATGCAAATAGTTTATATATATATATATATATATATATATATATATATATATATATATGGAATGGTTCAAATGAGAACCATTCCCCCAGGTAGGAACTAGGAACTAATCCTAACCCTTATTTCATTCAATCTGGACGGCCTAGATTAAATCAGATTTAAGTGGATGGGGCGGTGGCATTACTGTAATTATTGGCAATTTTGTTAAAGGGGTGTAATATAGTATTTCAATAATTCTTCCCTTTTCTCTGTTTTTATTTTCATATTCATCCTTCCGCTTTTTTTCTTCAGATTTTTTTCCTTCTCTCTCTCTCTCTCTCTCTCTCTCTCTCTCTCGCTGATTTACGTTCTTCTTCTTTTTCCCTTTTTGATTTCTCATTATTTTCCAGCACCTGCTTTCATCTTTTTATCGTGAAGATTCGACCATGTGATTCGTAGAGTTCATCGGCGGCGCTGTCTTTGTATGGTGACTCCATGTATGTTTTTTTTTTCTTTTCAATTTATTTTAGGAGTTTGGTGTGTTGATTTATTTTTCGTTTCTTCTCGTGATTTTTATTTCTCATCTTATTTTAGTTTCTGGTTCCATCATTTTGTTACGAAGATTCGATATTTTTGATTGATTTGATCTGTTTCATTCAGATCTGTGTTGCATCAGTTTTTTTTTTTTTGAGAAAAGTGTCAGTTATTTTCTAATTGTTAGGAATCCTAGGGTTTAGTACGAGAATATAGAATATGCATTAATTTGATTTGTTTATTTATTTTAACATGTTAATGTATTCGTTTTAGCATGTTAATGTATTCGTTTTAGCCTGTCGTCACATATGTTTTAGCTGCACACACTCTCTGAAACATGTCATACAAACCATGCTTTACTTTTTTTCTTTTCTTTTCTTTTTTGTGTGTGTATATTTTTATGACCCGGTTACACAATGTTACACACACCATGCAAACATTAGAATACTTTGGTGCTAGAATGTATGTTGCATGATGCTAGAATGTGACATACCTAATGCTAAAAATCAATTTGTGTGTTGATTTTATGTCTGAACATCTCTTGATGTGACATCTCTTGATGTGATTGTATTATTATTTTACCTTGTTCAGTTTATAATGTTTTTATTTTAATGTGTCAGCTTTTGATCTGTTTCAAGTGACCATAGTAATATGATTGTAGAGATATCTCCAGGCATGATAGAGTGGTGATATGGAGGGTTCTGCTTCACGTAGCAAGACGATGATGTTTGAGAAATTCTACGGTTTACGTGCCCCTTCTGAAATTGTTGTTCATCCACCTATTGCAGTTAAAAAAAAAGGTAGCGGCAGTCGTTTGATATCTAAGAAGGGGGCAAGGAAGAGAAAGGAGAACAAACCACTCAGAATGTGCGACAATTGCCAGAAGTTGTCAAATCATGATGCTAGGAACTGTCCAGCTTTGATGTTATAATAGTGATTGGGCATAGTTTAAATCATGTTTTACCATGCTTGTGAATTGTTTTCAGCACATTCATTTTGAAGAATATATATGATTTTTAATAAAAGTGTCTATAACATTTCCTTTGCGGTAATTATATTACTATTATGTTTTATTAACCACAGTTACTGTTTAGAATATGATGCTAAAATAACGGAAGCATGAGGTTAAATACCTTGTCAGATTCCCATTGCATATTTTGTTTATCAGAACATGCTAAAATGAGAAACGCATGAGGCTAAAATGTTGAAGTAGGAGGCTAAATTTGATGTGACATTTTCCACTAGGGTTCACTATTCCCAATTATGATTTATTACATTAATTAGGACTCATCTAATCCCAACTAGTAATTCTGAGATTCCCATTAGGGTTCACTATCCCCAAATATGGTGTATTGCATTTCATTCCAATGAAATCACCGTTTCATATTTTGTTTATCAACACATGCTAAAATGAGAATCACATGAGGCTAAAATGATCGAAGTAGGAGGCTAAAATTGATGTGACATTTTTCACTAGGGTTCACCGTTCCCAATTAGGGTTTATTATGTTCCGATTAGGGCTCGTCTGATCTCAACTAGTAATTATGAGATTTCCATTAGGGTTCACTGTCCCCAAATAGGTTGTATTGCATTTCATTCCAATGAAATCATCGTTCCATTTTTGTTTATCAACACATGCTAAAATGAGAAATGCATGAGGCTAAAATGAGCGAAGTAGGAGGCTAAAATTGATGTGACATTTTTCACTAGGGTTCACCATTCCTAATTAAGGTTTATTACATTCCAATTAGGGTTCATCTGATCCCAATTAGTAATTATTAGATTCTCATTAGGGTTCACTATCCCCAAATAGGTGTATTGCGTTTCATTCCAATAAAATCACTGTTCCATATTTTATTTATCAGAACATGCTAAAATGAGAAATGAATGAGGCTAAAATGAGCGAAGTAGGAGGCTAAATTTGATATGACATTTTCCACTAGGGTTCACCGCTCTCAATTAGGGCTTATTACGTTTCAATTATGGCTAATCTGATCTCAATTAGTAATTAAGAGATTTCCATTAGGGTTCACTGTCCCTAAATTGGGTGTATTGTGTTTCATTCCAACGAAATCACCATTTCATAATTTTTTTATCAACATATGCTAAAATGAGAAATTAATGAGTCTAAAATGAGCGAAGTAGGAGGCTAAATTTGTATGTTACTTTCTGTACTTAGAATTGCAGCACATATTTTGCTCTCATAAACTTTATCTCGTTTCGTAAAATATTTATGCATTTTCTTTCTTAGTTGTCAGTCATCTCCTTCGTTGCTTCACTTTCTCATTCTTTTTTCTTTTTCATTATCAACTCGTGTTTTTCATTTTGTAGTATCCATATAGGTGTAGGTGTTTATATAAAACTGTTAGAAATATATTCATAATATCACCCGCTAAAATGTATTATACAATATGCTAAAATGTTATATAGGTCATGCTAAAATGTTGTATACAGCATGATAATATAAATCTGGGGTTGCTCTATGCGAAAATTATGCCTAAAAATAATTTTTTATATTTTTCATCTATTTTTTTCAAATAAACATATGCAACATGGATCTTAAATGAAAGAGTACGAAAAGAGCTTTAATTTGATATAAGATTTGCGTAAATCCGATTAAAAATGAATAAATTATGATCATTTAAAGTTTTTAAGAATTTTTTCAAACATGATGATGTCACTTTTTTTAAAAGTCAATTGTTCCAATTCTACCCTTAATGAGACGCGCGAATTGAAGATTTCATTTTAATTATAAAATTGCCACCGAAAATCTGGATTAATCTGGATCGTTCAGATTTTGGAATGGAGGGATGAGATCGGTTCCTAGTTCCCACCTGATGACCGGTTCTCACCAGATCCCATCCCTATATAGTGTAGGTGACAGTAGTCGGGTTTTCGTTCACAACTGTATACACCAATCAGAGCCGTCTTGTCTCTCAGCAGGGACTACCTATCGTTGCCACTTGCAGTTCACCCAACCTAACTGATGGTCGTAGGGTTTACTGAGAGTTTCTCTGATCACTTAAGAAATTACCAACTCTAACTTCCCCCTTTGGCTAGAGAGTGATGCACCTAAGTGTATCACGAGCGACATAGAGTACTTCTTGCCAGTGGTAGTAGTGGTAAGACTTCTATAGCTAAAGGCATGTCCGGAAGTGGTAGTAATTCCCTATATATAGGGATGGGATCTGGTGAGAACCGGTCACTAGGTGGGAACTAGGAACCGATCTCATCCCTCCATTCCAAAATCTGAACGATCCAGATTAATCTAGATTTTTGGTGGTAATTTTGTAATTAAAATGAAAATCTTCAATTCGCGCGTCTCACTAAGGGCAAAATCGGAATTGAACTCAGAAATTGCCCAGATTCAATTTTAGCCTCCTACTTCGCTCATTTTAGCCTCATGCATTTCTCATTTTAGCATGTGTTGATAAACAAAAATGGAACGATGATTTCATTGGAATGAAATGCAATACACCCTATTTGGGGACAGTGAACCCTAATGAGAATCTCATAATTACTAGTTGGGATCAGATGAGCCATAATCAGAACAAACTCTAATTGGGAACGGTGAACCCTAGTGAAAAATGTCACATCAATTTTAGCCTCCTACTTCGATCATTTTAGTCTCATGCGATTCTCATATTAGCCTCATGCGATTCTCATTTTAGCCTCAGAACAAAAGGGAAGAATTATTAAATTACTATATTACCCCTCCTCCCACAAAGTTGCCGAAAATTACAGGAATGCCACCGCCCATCCACTTAAATCTGATTTAATTTGGGCCGTCCAGATTGAGTCAAATAAGGGTTATGATTGGTTCCTAATTCCCACCTGAAAAAAAGGTTCTCAGTTGATCCTTTCCATATATATATATATATAGTTATGGAGTTTGTTTTATTTTATGTGTTTGACCTGAACTCTTAGCAGGGCCTATCTTAATAACTTTTGGCATGAGTTCGTTTTTCAACTTATGTATTTTTTTTTACTTTTTATACATTAAAATTATATATAAATTATTAAATAATAATCATGAAGTGTGATTGTTAAAAGTCCATTAACGGACATCCAAGCATGGAGGCTCCTATGTATAAAAGAGACTTCTCGAATTGAAAACTCACCGCTCTCTATTTTTTTAAGTTAAAAAAATTATCGAAGGAATTAGTATTTTATTTGGTAATTTAAAAATGAACAACTTGCATGACAAATAAATAATATCGTTTACCTTTTTTTTTTATCTTAGTCAAATAGTCACCATATATTATCATAATAATTTAGTCTTTTATATACTTATTCGTTTGGAACTTATGTGTATTGTATTAAATGCATAATGTCGTTTACCATTAGAATTGTCCTTTTCTCTAGAAAAATTGTGGTCCCGTTTGATTTTCCTTTCAAAATGAGTTTTCTCATTAAGAAAAGCTAAATTTCAATTTTTATATGAAGTCTTAGAGGGAAAAAAGTACATTACACATGGATTTTTTTATGACTGTAATTTAATTTGTTATTTAAAGATTTAAGATGCTATTTATATATAAATATTTTAAAACTAAGAAAATTGGACTATTGCCGATCCAAAATCTGTAAAAGAAACAATAATGTTTTTATTGCATTATATTCCAACAAGAGCACAATATGGAAGATTGAAATAGCGAGAGATTAAGACGTGATGGTGATGAATACTATATATCAATTAATTAATATAATATGACATAGCTTGAAAGTTGAAACAAGTCAAATAAGCTAGATATAGACATATGGTACACTTTGTAATTATGTGAAATATTTGTAGCAGTAGTCTTTAAATCATGCATGGAAATTGTGGGGGCTCCCTCCCCTACTACTTGAGACACAACTATATCTTAATTATTATTTATTAGAGTCAGTAGACGTGTTTGATGAAAATATTAATTAAATTTGCTGTTTCGGCATACCTAGCTTATAAATATCTACAATGAATAATTGGCACGTGACACATTATAATAATCATTAAAATTTGTGTAGATAGCGTGAAGGGTCCAAATTTATCGATAGTACTCGTATGACTCATTTCAGAAACATTAGTATTTTAATATCTTAATTAATTTTGTTATAAATTATTTGATATTTTACATTTTTTAATATTTTTCTTTTTAAGTTTATCTCTATAAAATTTTCGTATGTATATATATGTATATATAGAAATTAAGATATATTAAGAAAATATAACTTAACAGGGAAATAGAGTATTTTGTCATATTTTTTTAATTTTTAACTTTTGTTGTAAAACCTAAAACATTAATTTTTTTAAGTATGTAATATTGTTAGTGTCATTTTCAGGCACGCATAATTGTTGACATATATTTATGACAACATGTTTCGTAGAATTGTCCGAAGAAAGAAGTGTTGTTCTATTGTGCTAAAAGGGGAACACATAGCTGAGTTGTTGGAGCAAATTGCGAAGTGTTCTGAACAGTGTCCTACCTCGTGAATTTTACACAATTGATAGATATCGGTATACTTAAAAGCAATGCTTTGAGTATATATAAGTGGGGGATTGTTGGGATTGTACACTAAAAGCATGTCTTTTATGTATATATTTATTTCCTTTAAATTATGAATGAGAATAATGTTCACATATTTTGCATTTATTTTATCTAATAAATAATGTAAACCGTCCTATACTTAATATTGTAGATAATGTGGTGTGTGGAATGCACATAGAAGATCATATTATCGGTTGCTTATAAAGTATAAGAAAAGTTCACAACCTAGATGAAGTTAGACGAACCATCAGTATTTTGGAATTCGTCTATCTTGGATATGGAATCATACTAGTGCGCTTTTGTAGTGTATTGAACTAGATCACATCGAGAAATTTTTTATGGACTGACAACACATAAGAATATAAATATCAGATACTCATAATTTTTAATCTTTATATAATAGTAGACATGTATATTCTAATGTACATTACTTTGACCTATCAATGTGTGATGTTCTAATTAAAGAATCAATAAACTCGATAGATTAGGTGGTGACATTTCTATATATGATGAGTTACTAATTATAGAAGGAAATCGTGTCTTGGTGCACCGAGTTGATTATGTTCCCTGAGGAGTTAAAAAAGGATTATCATGTTAAATCTTGCAAGTAGATTTTTAATCCGACATGATAATAAAAGTTGAGTGGTATGGCTCGTGGATAAGCAATTAATTAAATTGAGTTGTTAGTATACTCAATTTAATTAATGGACATTTGATATCTTAAACATGGGGAATTGATTGAGTCAAATGAGCCATATCCATAATTATGGAATTGGGACGGTAGTGCAATATTAATTCTTTAATGGATTGAATTAATATTAATGAGCTTAAGTTATGTTTGGACTTGACATGGAGAACTTAAGGCCTGTTGGAGGCCCAACCCTAATTCTCCTTCTAAATGCATGTTGTAGCCTTATATATACCATATGAAGAGAGACGAAAAAAATAGCCACCACAGTTAATATTTTTGAAAATTTAGCTATTCCAAGAGTTGGAAATTTTTAATCATCATTAAGGTCGGGTTCTTCATCTCCAAGCTTCTACAAGGTTTAGAGGATCGTCGCCCACACGACGTCTAGATTGATATTGTGATATACAACAAAAGATCGTGGAGTGGATAACATGAAGAATGGAGGAGCTGCAGATTTTATATCTAGATCTTCTCAACAGTTTCTCTCCAATTGCATGGTAATTTGATAATCTCAGTTTTTCCGTTGCGCATGAGATTTAGATTCGGTTTAAGGATGCAATGAGATGTGGGATCGTTTTGATCAAAATGTTTTTATCCAAACAACACACATCCAAAGGATCTTAGCCTGTTCCAACAACAACTTCCTTTTATTTGTTGATTTGCTTGAATACTGATAAACTTGGGGTTTAAATGCATTTCGAGAGTCATTTTGCATTGGTTTTAGCCGATTGCATAGGCCTTTGTGACGAGTTTAGTCTGATTTTGTAGTATGTTGTTGCATCATGAGTTTATTGAGTTTTGACAGGAAAATCACTTGTTCTGATGAGTTTTGAGCTAAATGAAGTTGGAAGAAGTCTTGGTATGTCGAAGATGGCCTAAAGTACCAGACGCCAGAAGAAGAGCATAGACCGTGTTGTACCTAGCAGGACCCGTGCTCCAAATGATGACGGCATCTTAAGAGTGCCTCCTAGTGCACGGACCGTGCATCTATTTTTGTTAATGAGCATATTTTCTTTTTGGACTGAGTTTTCTTCCATTATTGGGTCTAAATCTTTCTCGGTTCTCACTATACAATGGCTACTCTTGGAAGAAATTTACGTCAGTTTTTCCCCTGTAGAAGAGCAGAGAACAACATAACACGGCGGGGAACTATAGAGAGAAGCAGAGATTGAAGATTCAACCGACATAAGTTGTATTTTATGATTTCTTGTTTTATGATTATCATGTTAACCTTAGTTATTTATTTCTTTTCCATGAATTGTGAATTTTTAATGAGTGGCTAAACATTTGGAGATTTTAGGGTTTTGTACAACTATGGATTTTTATGATTTCAATTAATACTATTGTTCTGTTTTTTTTACTTGCTTATGCTTTCTCTCTCTAATTGTCTTGTGCAATAGTTTGGCCAACAAATACACTCGTGTAGTTAACTGGTTACTCGAGAGAGGTTAATTAGTTAATGGATTATAAATGCATTACACGATCTTGCTAGATCAAGACATTAGTAGGTTATCTTGAGGAGAATAAATCTTAAGAACTGTTAGGAGTTAGACGATAATTTGAGATTGATAGATGATTATTGGCGTTTCTAAAACTTACTCGAGAGAGAGGTACTGGTCTAGATAATTCAGTGTTTCTCCTGTAAGTTCAGAAATTAAATATGGTTTAATTTATTAATTGAATTCCTAGGATCCATAAGCGTATAAATCTATAGAATCCATTTTCTACCTGAATTTTCCCATTTTCGATTTTGCGCTCCTGTTTAATTAATTATTTTTTTTCTTCTAGTTCAATTTAGTTTAATCAAACCAAATCTTTAATTTGGTCATCTAGATAAAGCAGAATAATATAATTAAGTACTTAGTTGAATTTACATTGCCATTCATTGTGGATACGATATCATTTCTCACTTGTGAGTTGTTTTTAGAGTGAAATAAAAGAGCGAACAAATACACGATTTCGATCAAGAAGGAAAGTCTTGCTACCTACCCTTAAAGAGATTGTGTTGAATATTTACCCTCAAATCAATATGAAATATCTGTATTAAAAAAAGGGAAGTTCTATGCCGATTAAGACCTTAAGATCTAAAGCAAAGCTTCTCTAAGGTTTGCTTTCTGAATTTAAGGGCTACAAGAAGTCTAAGTGCATTGTATATGAAGAATTGGGACTCAAGATGTCTCTCATAGGTTTTCTTAGTGTATTTTTGTGAGTTGTTGTATGAACATACATATCAGTTAAAGTTATTTTTACTTCTGTTCAACATGATAGTCTAACATAGTTAATATTTTATTACTAAATACTTAGAGAAAATTGAATTCAAATTGTAAAATTCATTTCGGGAGAGGTCATAAATGAATGAGAGGACTCCTGACAATAGATTAATTAATCGAACTGAATAACTAATTCTACGACGATTTATGAATTTTATTTTTACTATTTCTGCACCTATCCAAAAACATTAGTAGGAATATAACGGAAACCATCATTATTAAAAACGCAAAAATTATGCCTTTTCAAAAATACATGTTTCTTAAAAGATGGGATTGAATAGTCCAAGTGCCTTTGATTTTAGCGCCACTTTATGTGAGAATATATGTTTCTAGCCAAATTTATCTTGTAAAATTCTTTTCTAACCAAACATTTCAGATTATTCTTTTCTAACCAAACAAATTTTCGGTTCCCATAATACCCTTAGTAACATGTGGGCCCGGTTTGTCTTGAATTGAACACGGGCTATAGAATTGTACACGACTAATAATTCCAAAATATAACCTAAAATTTGAATCCAAAAATTTAAATGTTAAATATTGAACACGGCTGTTTCCTTTAGAATGTACACGGCTCTCCTCTTAAACATTGAACACGGCAGTTGATGTACACGGCACTCTACTGTAAAAAAATTATACACGGCTCATATACATTGAACACGGCAACTTGCTGAGAAAATTGTACACGGGCGGCGAGGATTGTACACGGCGGCGAGGAACGTCGTCGCTCACCGCCGCCGCTGACCGTGCGTACACCACCGCCGACGCAGAGGAGACGCCACCGCGACGCCGCCGAGTCACTTGACGAGCAGATCGGCCGCCGTGGCCCCCATCCTTTAGTTGGTCGGAAAAAATGGATACTCAACCCGTAAGTTTTCATTTCGTGTTTTTCTTCTTAATTAGAATGATTTGTTCAATGAATTAGTTAATTGATGTATGGGTACTTGTGTTTTGATTGTAGATTGAATCAATTTTTGGTTGCTTGTGTATTTTGAGTATGATTGTGTCGAATTTTGCTGTGTATTTTGTCGAAGAAGCTGTGTAATTTGGGGGAATTTATTTTTTCCAGAACCGTGTAGTACACAGTCGAGCACCGTGTACTACACGGTCGACCGTGTAGTACACGGTGCTCGACCGTGTACTACACGGTTCTGGCAATTTTTTTTTTAAATTCTTTTGTAACTTTTGTGGAAAAAATTGTGGTATGTATTTATTATCTCATTGATGTATTTAGAATTTATTTTGTTATGATTTGCATAAGAGAATTTATAAATTTTAATGAAACATTTTATGTCAAGATATTGCACGCTAAGCTTGAATTCGTAATATTTCTAATTAATTCCAAATAATTTGAAATTACTAATTAAAAAAAACGGAGAAACTTTGTAACATTTTATCTTCAATTACTTTGAAGATAAGTCGGAAAACATATCTAATTCGAAAAATAACCAATTCCATATTTTAAAAAATATCATGTTAAAGATTTAATTTTTCCTTTTTCTCAAATAAAATAAAAAATAATTTATAAAAACACACAACATAAATGATGACGTTAGGAATTAAAAAACTAGTTGAAACAAATTTCTATGGCCATTAAAAACTAATTAAATCGTAAATTAAGATCAAATTAAATTTAATTTAAATTTCGATTAATGTTAGTGTATTGATATAGCCATTAAATTTTCATTTATTAGGAATTAAAAAACTAGTTGAAACAAATTTCAATGGCCATTAAAAACTAATTAAATCGTAAATTAAGATCAAATTAAATTTAATTTAAATTTCGATTAATGTTAGTGTATTGATATAGCCATTAAATTTTCGTTTGCAAATATTTTTGGATTGATATAGCTGTATTATGAAATTCATTTTATTAAAATATTTGAAAGATTAAATATGAAAATTAACCCAAAAAGTAGTTATACCATGCTATATACAAAAATAATTAAATTGCAATTAGTTCAATTTGTATGTTGAAATCGTCATAGAAGAAAAAACTAATTAAATCCTATTTAACTAGTTTATCGTTATTCGAGTAAAATCAAAAAATAATTTATGCAAAAACACAATAATGATTATGTTATGAATTACTTTTATTTATTTATTATTTATTAAATGTTCGTTTGCAAATATTAGCGTCATTGGGTGTGGAAAAGAGAGGCTATGCAGGACGTATCATGCTCGATTAATTTATACTGGAAGAATTACGCGTCTAGCATTGTTGACATACTACAGACTGTAGCGCATACTGGCGTTGATATGGTTCGAGAGTTTAGGGATGGACCTTTTGGTCTACTAATGAACTTTGTTGGAGGAACTAGTTGCAATACAGCGTTACACGCAGTCATGGCACGAGAGATTACACTAGATGGTGCTGTAGAGCACGAGGTTTGGTTCCATATTGGAGGAACCAACCTTAGATTTTCCCCCGTTGAGTATGCACTAGTTACGGGGTTGATGTTCGGTGGATCTGATTTTGATCCATATGTAGAGCACCGCATTCCTCGAGACAGCTTTTATAGTCGGGTATTGAGTTGTGTGCCTATCTCGATACATGATTTGCATCATAGGTTTACACACTACATGCTGGGAGACGATGCTTTTGATTATTTGAAGGTGGCCAATGTGTTGTTCTTGTATGGTATGGTGCTCGGATATGACCCGCCGCGTTGCATAGACGATTGGGTATGGGTTTTGGTGGAGGATACACAGCGATGGAAGTTTTTTCCATGGGGTTCCTATTCATTCGGTGCCTTATTGCATTATATTAGTCTCATTCCAGTTGAATTGACGGCGAAGAGGAAGACTTACCATTTCTACGGGCCTGTCTGGGCCTTGCAGGTACTGTATGAATTGTGCTTCTAAATTAGACTTTCTAAGTATTTTATACTGAACTAACAAACATGATATTTTATAGATATGGGCTTATGAGGCTATACCTCGTGTGGGACGACACTGTGCCATTCTAGTGTCAGATGTTGCAATACCGAGGTGTTTGAAGTGGAGGTTCAAAGATAAAGCGGTTCGACTAGGCGCATTATTCACTGAGGGAGAGGTATGTATGATTATTTAGTTCAAGTTGTAATCAAGTAATTTATTTTTTTGCTTTAGTACTAACTAACCCTATAATATTTTGGCAGCTTCTTTGTCATACATTTTTACAGCCGACCGAGAATGAGGATGATTTGCCCTATTTCAGAAGCACGCAGCTTGGGAATTCGGTGGGCGTGCCTTATGTGGTGAAATTACAGGTGCCAAAGCGACCACGTAAGGTTACACAGTCTAGAGCAATGACTCCTCCTAGAGTGGTCAGCCCTCCTAGAGAAGTGACTCCTCCCAGAGCGCCTATCCCTCCTACAGGACCGACTCCTGCCACATCTGCTGCTCGGTCTACATCGAGGAGGTCTGCAGGTTGCTTACCCCATACTTGTGGAGAGACAGGTGTAGTGGATACTGCCACGGGCCCTACGAGTGGCCGACATCGTGGAAAACGGGCCAGGGCATCCACAGGATCATCTAGTACGAGTGAGGGACATGTTTGTTGTCGCCACGTGGATAGGTATCGAGAGATAGCTCGGGAGGCAGCACAGGAGGCTGCACGCGAGACGTCCAGTCGCTTCATGGTTGAGCTAGAAAAGAGAATAGCCAAGTCGAATGAACGCGATGATTCACTGTTCAATAAATTCAAAGACTTCATGATAGGGATGATCGAGAAGTTTGATGTGATGTCTAGGCGACATAATCGGAGGAATCGCAGCCACAGTCGCAGCCGCAGATCGGAGTCGAGTCCTAAGCAGATGGTATGTATCTTTAATTATTAGTTTATTAATTTCAAAATATTTTGTGTCATTGACTGAGTGAATTTATCGTAGGTTGAGAAGAGTCACAGCCGCTCTCACGAGATAGAGTTAGCTCCTGAGCAGATTGAGAGGAGACAGACTATTGTAGGCCAGGAGGATGTCATCCCGCATCTTGTGAGGCTTTTGTTATTTAAATTATGTTGAATGATTTGATACATCATATATCATATATTACCTAACTTTAACGCAGGTTGAGGAGGTAGGGATAACCTCAGCACACGTGGAAGAAATGGTGGAGCCAGAGGGGGGTGATGAAAACCAGTGGAATTCTGCTAGTTGGGACCTGGACTTACAGAATAGTTCAGCTCGACCTAGCATTTCTTCTCGGCCTAGTACTTCTTCTAGGCCTGCACATAGGTCAAGATCATCAGGAGATGGCACCTTGAGTCAATATAAGCGTGCAGAAGTAGCTTATGAAGCCTTTCGAGCTAAGGGTCCTCATGCAAAGACAAAGGTTGGAGGGGGTCATGACATCCAATTGGATGTTGCATGGTTCGACCGGATAGAGAACATTGGATACCAGCTGGAGATGGCTGATATGGACATGTTACTGTGGACACCCCAGCGCAAATTGTGGAAAGGGCGTCATCTGAGGGCTGGAAGAAATGCTGATAATACAGTTATTGTACAGTCAACCTTCTGGGTAAGTGTTTATGCTAGTATTCCTAGATTCTCTCAAGGTGGTTATCATTTTTTAAAAACTATTCCGTGTCATTGTAGTACCGATTGGAGGATGAGTGGAGGAAATGCCATCCAGACAACTTAGAGGGAAAGAAAGACTACTATTATGCGTACTACTACCAAGACTGGAAGTGGAATGAGGATTTGCTACATGAAATCCAAGGGACTTTGCCATTCTCTCGTCCGTGGTGGAATGCTGACCGGGTAAGTAATTCAGTGCTTACTTGAATACCCGAGTAAACGTACGACACTTGAGTGATGCTTTTATTTTTTTACACAACTTATCTTTTTCGTTTTTAGGTCATCACGTGCTGTCTCATAGGTGGTCATTGGGTTACTGCGCACATCGATCTCCGCCGCTGGAAAGTCTGGCTATATGACTCACTGTACCACGTGATGAATGATCCGGCCGATGATTTCACATATCACTACCGTTACCGTCAGCTGTGGCCATTGAGCAAGGCATCTGATCCAGCTGAAATTCTCCACAGTCACACGTACGATGTTGAAGATCAACCACAAAACTCCTCTCAGCATCCGCCACTGTGTAAGTATATGCAGTGGTTTGACGAGACACAAAGTGACATCCCTTCTCGACTTGTTTGGACAGTTTTTGGAACGCTCCTTCTGTGATCACGTGATCCCTAGACACTGCCAGTTCCCGTCTCTTATCGAACCATCTCTCGGTCACGCTCCTGACGACCTCAATCAGTGAACATATGGGCAATCTCCTAGCCCACAGCAAGCGTGCATTGAAAGATTCAGCCACATTAGATGTCATGAAAGCGTAACGCCGCTTGGGAGATTGAGAACGGGCCCAATGATGAACACCTATACTCATTAGGCTCGTGTACGCTGCTTCATTCCTCGCAATCATTGACATATACTTGAGAAAACTCTCTTGTCTGTATGCATATGCAGCTTTCTTGAACGCAGCAATGAGATGCTTCCCGTGTCTCGCGTGATTCTTTGCTATGTGGTAATAGCAAAAGCTGTGGTGGGCCTCTGGGTACACTCTGGCAACAGCATTCTTGATGCTTTGATGTTGGTCTGAAATAATCACCAAATCATCTCGAGTTCCAAATCCAATTCTGAAACGCTGCAAAAACCATGTCCATGACTCGTCATTCTCAATAGGACCCACACCAACAGCTAGTGGGAAACACCTCTCGTTATCGTCCTTTGTGACAGCGACAAACAAAACACCCTTGCTCTTACCTTTCAGGTGAGTACCATCAACAACAACAACTGGCCGCATACACTGTCTGAATGTCGATATGCAAACTCCAAGTGCAACAAACATGAACTTGAAATGATGATCGCTCGTTCTGTGGATATCATACACGGTACCAGGATTGTTTGCCCTCAACGTGTATAGATATGCAGGAAGCATCTCAAAAGACCTGTCATGGCCACCGTAAACCATCTCTACAGCAAGATTCCTGGCACGTAGAGCAACACCGTACTCGACCTCAATACCATACTCTCTCAACAACTCGGCAATCATTGCTTTAGGCTTCAACACAGCACCCTCATACCGTATCTTCTTCGAAAAATAGTCAGCCATCACCTTCGAAGACATTTTTCTCGGCGCATTACGTGTCAAGTCAACCCGACACGCATGATTATCCATAAATTTTTGCACTCTCCATAATCCGTCCTTTTCTTTTGCATATAATCTAAAGTCACATATATCTTTTCTTTTACAGGTGAATTCCAGTCGGCTCTTAGTCGAACGTGAAACATAATACTCCACTTGCCGCCGCATGTGCCAGTTTCCCACAGCAATTAGCACATCATCCTTCTTCAAGAATGTATTCCCAACCGCAAGGTCCTCACCGGCCAACTCATCCTGATCATCGTCAATGATTGGGCTGTCGTCATCAGTATGGCCCACAGGGATCATCCAACGAGTGACAGGCAGACCCTCTACAGTGGGACCTTCTTCATCAGGAGCAACATTTTCAGAAGACATGTTGTGAGGACCGCCCTGCTCCAGAATGGACACAAACTCATCAAGATTCCCCGTCTCACGAATCCATTCACAGAACTCAGAAATTTGAGTGCGCCGTAATTCACTCTCATAGCTATCATCATCATCTTCATCCTCTTCAGCGGACGACTCATCCATCTCGTGATCCGAATCATGTGTATATACAAATGGAGGCACTTCAGTTGTTGTTGGAATTTCTTGAATACTCTTCTGTGTAACATACACTGTAGGCTCATCTTGCTCTTGGACTAAGCGAATTAAATCAACATCTGTCTTAATTAGCCCTTTCAATTTTCTTCCATCACCTGCCCTAGTCAAATAATTCAACGTATACGAAGTAGTGCTTGGAGATGTCTCCATAAAGTCATGAATCTCCTGTATCAAACTATCACGAGATAACGAATTGAATGGAAGGTGCACAACTTGATCTTCACCATCTAAGTACTCTAATCTCTCCCATCTACCACTGTGTTGTACAACTACACGTTGCCAAGCCATCTGCAGATCAAGAATTGAGATTCTAGTTAAAAAAAAATTACACGGTTGACCGTGTACTACACGGTTATTCACCGTGTAGTACACGGTCAAATGTGTAGAATGCATGAAACCACCGTGTACTACATGGTGGACAACCGTGTAGTACACGGTTCACCTAGAATTTTTATTTTTATTTTTTTGCATTTCACAATTTTAATTTTATATTTCTATTGGCAATAGGTATGGATCCTCCTATATACATGCTAATCTATTTGTAACATCTTACAATAAAATTAAAAAGATAAAAAATGTATTTCATATCTTAATCATTTAAGAGATGCAACTATTTTCTAATACGAAATATAATGTGGCGGAATTTCACATTTCAACCGGATGATTATGATTTTTATCAATATTTTTTCCATAAATGATAAAATCTAAACAATTTAAACCATAAAAAAATGAACATACCTTGCAATGTTTTTGCCTTTTCGGATTTTCTCGTTCCCAACTTTTCAACCAAAATCGACCCAAACGTTTCGACAAAGGAGTATAATGGATTTGAAGTGCTAATTTTCCCTTACTCAACAACTATTATGCCTGTTTGGTGTGTGTTATTTAATACGGCTCATTTAAAATCCAACTACACGTCACTGTAAGCATTGAATTGAAAAGATGAAATAAATTAAAAAATAAAAAATTTACATTTTCATTTAAAATCCAACTACCCAACACTGAGAGCTTTGAAATGAAATCATGAAATAAATCTCATTTATTTACATTTTCATTGGCCGTGTACAAATTTTTTTGGCCGTGTACAAATTTTTACATTTAAAATTGGGAGACCATGTTGTTAAATTTTTTGGTCGTGTACTTCAAAATGCTTTGGTCCGTGCACAAATTTTTACATTTAAAAATTGGGAGACCGTGTACTTAAAATTTTTGGCCGTGTACTTCAAATATTTTTTTGGCCGTGTACAAATTTGTACATTTAAAATTGGGAGACCGTGTTGTTAAGCTTTTTGGCCGTGTACTTCAAATTTTTTTTGGCCGTGTACAAATTTTTACATTTAAAATTGGGAGACCGTTTAATTAAAATTTTTGGCCGTGCAGTTCAATTTAATTTTTTGGCCGTGTAATTCAATTAAAATTTTTGGCCGTGTAGTTCAATTTATTTTTTTGGTCGTGTAGTTCAATTAAAATTTTTGGCCGTGTACTTCAATTTTAGTTAAATTTTTGGGGCCGTGTATATTTTACAAATTAAAATTGGTTAAAAATTACACTTTCACATTGAAATCCAACTACCAAGCATTGAATTGAAAATATGAAATAAATTAAAAATAAATATATAAACGGTCGTGTACAAATGACCGTGTAAAATATTCAATTACACGACCGTGTACAAATTTGGTCGTGTATAGATTTCATGGATATAGTACATGGCCGTGTACTAATTTGGCCGTGTACAAATGTTAAGTTTTTTAAATTAATTTGGCCGTGTAAAACTATTGTTTTTGAAATTGATTTCACCGTGTACTAACTTTGGTGGAGCCTTGGCCGTGTACAATTAATTTGGCCGTGTACAAATCCCCCTTGCCCGTGTATAAATTCATCTTGGCCGTGTACAATTAATTTGGCCGTGTACAAATCTGCCTTGGCCGTGTATACATCCGCCTTGGCCATGTACAATTAATTTGGCCGTGTACAAATCCGCTTTGGCCGTGTACAATTAATTGAGCCGTGTACAATTTTTTTTTTGGACCCACATTATGGCAAGCCTGTCATCTTTGACTTTTCAAACATTTACAAAGGGCAAATTAGACTTTTACATATTTATTTGGTTAGAAAAGAAGACTTCAAAATTCTTGATTAGAAAAGAATACTACAACTTAAATTTGGTTACTTTAAAATTTCTCTCCCACTTTATTTTGATGGTAACCCAATAACATAAAGTAACACTTAAGAAAGTACGAGTCATTAAGTGATATGGATGACCTTAATGTCATTGTTCATTTTTTTACGTTTATTTTTATTTTCCCTAATTATGTACAACTTCTTTTTTCTATTTAATGTATGATCATTTTTACATATAAAAATATAAGAATATAAAATTATTCAAATATATTAACATTATTTTAATATATATATATATATATATATATATATATATATATATATATATTCACGTATCACAGAATACTATTAATTTTAAAGGAATTATAGAAGTAGAAAAAGAAAATTAAGCAAAGGGAAACAAATTAACAAAAGATTCACACTTATATATTTTTGTTGTGGGGCATCGAGTATATATTGAATTAATTTGAGTTTTTTAATTTGATGATTAATTATAAGGTGTTAAATTTGGAAGTCGGTTACTAATAGATTGTTACTCCCCCTGTCCTGATTATATAGTCTCATTTTTCCTCGCACGTAGATTAAAATTATTTATGAAAATAAGATATTAAAGATAAACTTTCAATAATACCCTTATTTAATATTTATGACGTTCAAAATTTAAGTTGTTAGTTTTTTAATTTTTAATAATTAATAAGAGTGTATTTGTACATTACCATGAAGATTAATACTATTTTATAGTAATTAAACTATATAATTAGGACATTCAAAATAATAATAGAGACTATATAATCGGGACAGAGGGAGTACTGTATATAGACACACAAATGAATCTCAATAACATGATCACAAGAGGGACTCTTTTAAAAGATTAATAATACTAAATTGGAAATCGATTTCTGTGTAGTTGTTCAGTTCTTCGTGGACGAGACATATATAGTATTTTCTTTCATGAAATATTAATAAATTTTTATACAGATCGGAAAGTGGTATATCGCTAGAAGAAGTCTTCTTACGATTAGACACGTCTTAAATAATTAATAAACAAATTGAAATAGTATATGAAACTTACTAGCTACGAATCGGATTAGGTAGAAGATCCGTCTTCAATGGTGCGGTATATTAGTTAATTTATATTAGCATATTAACCTCATATTTTGACCCAAAAAAACTTTATTTATATTATAATAATATATATCCTGATACAATCTCAAATTAATATAACCCTTCAACCTAACAAGTGATACCTTTCTGGTACTCTTTGAAAGATTATTGTCATGAATGACTATTATCACTAACCCATAACGTCTTTCTTGTCCGTAGAAGTAAATAAACGATCATTTGTCCCTTGTGGATGATTTAGTGGTGGAGTGGTGTTATCTTGAGGTTAGATGTCTGAAGTTCGAATTCCACCACCAACACCATTAGGTGTGAGTCTGTCACACTTGACCTGCCAAGTGTTGTTTACCTTCCCTGTGTGATTTGTAGGTTATTATACAAGGGCAGGGTTTTACCCAATGCGCTTGACCTGCCAAGTACCAACACCATTATGTGTGAGTCTGTCACACTTGACCTGTAAGTGTTGTTTACCTTCTCTTATACAACATGTGTGGTTTGCAGACTATTATACAGGGGCGAGGTTTACCCAATGTGGTTTGCATGCTATTATACATGTGTGGTTTGCTGGCTATTATATAGGAATGATGTTTATCCAGTGCGCACTTCGGTAGCGGCTGTGTGTTACCTTCAATATAAAAAAAAAAAAAAAAGACGAGATTTATCCAGTACGATATAAAAAAAAAATCAAGAAACGGACAGAAAAGTTGCAAAACTGAATAGAGAAAGATTGAATGTATTATAATTTATATATAGCGAGAAATGTATAAATTGGAAACTTTAAAATATGCAAGAGTGATTTCGGAGAGATTTGTATTCTGCCGCAATGGGAGAGAGAAAGGCATGGGATAATTTTATTTATTAAAAAAAAAGTACATGAGATTTGATTAAATATTGTTTTTTTTAATTTATTTTTTTGTATATCTTATTTGGGAATGATGAACTCTAAATAGTTTATTTAATTAAATTAAAAAAAAAATAAAAAAATGAAGATTTGGCACAAAAGATGGCATAGAAAATGTCAAGGGGATCTGATGTAAAACTTAGACATCCTATGCTAAAGCTCCTTCTGAACACCCTCTTAACTGGGTTTGAAAAAAGAGAGTGGCCGATTTCGAACTTGAAATATCTTTCTTTTATAGAAAAATCTTCACAATGTGGGAACATTTTGTTAATATTTGTGCAAAAACGATTGATGCACGGTTTTTTTTAGTTGGTTACATTCTTAATCTTTCAGCTCTGAGTAAAACTCCACCGTATATTAGTAAAATTATTGGGGAATGACCATTTTGATACCTTGCGTTTAGACTTTTATTAGATTTGATATCCTACGTTTCGTGTCGGTCAAAATGGTACCCCGATTATATACATATTATACATTTTAGTTCCACAACCAGATATAATTAGGGATGGCAATGGGTAACGGACCCTATGGGTACCCGCAAACATTACCCTCGATGGGTAGGGTAATTACCCATTTAATGGGTACGGGTAATTACCCACAAATTTTGACGGGTACGGGTGTATTATTATTATTATTATTACATTGTTTGTATTAAATTGTACTGTGATATGATATTATTTGTTGAAAATTTCATGGCATTATTATGTTTATAGTTTTTTTTATGAAATATTGCATTTTCATGAAGGGTCTTTGTATTATATTTTAATCGAATTATGATTTAGTTTTAATCAATATTTTTAAAATTATAAATTATTTAATCATAATTTTGAATTATTTAATACAAATAATATTTTTTAAATAAATATTCAATAAATAGTTTGTGATAAAGAAATTTGTATGTTTATATATTTTATTTTTAAAATATGACCCTTGTTAGAACTAAAATGAAAATTGAACACGAATAAAATTTGAACTAATTGAAATATTAATTTGTAACTTATGTTATTTATTCTTACACACACACACATATTGTAAACTTGATAAATAAATTATTATAAAGATTACATCTTACATAAAATAATATTTATTTTTAAAACATATACGATAAAAAAAATACAAATATAAGTATGTTTGAATGATTATAAAAAAATGTCATTAAATTCATCAGAAAATATATTATTAATTTTATGTCACTATGAGATGTTCATCAATATATGTACATTAAAAAAATATTTATTTATTATATATGCACAAACATATTATAGAGAAATAATCTATAATAAAAAAGTTAGAATTTATAAACATAATTTAATCTTTTTTATCTCGTTTTAAAATAAATAATTATTTTACTCCATCATCTATATGAATTACATATCGTATTCAATATATTTTTCATATATTTAAAGTATACACATAATATATATATATATATATATATATATGTATTTAACTACAATTTTTTTATATTGTAACTTATAAAAATATTTTAAAATTTATTGAATAATATAAAACATTTCTCGTGAATCGCATAAAAAATAGTTAAAATACGGGTAATGGGTACGGGTATGGGTAGTTAAGTACCCAAAGGGTACGGGGACGAGTATAAAAGTTGATACCCAATGGATATAGAAACGGGTACGAGTATTTTTTCAAAATGCGGGTATGGGAACAGGTACCGTAGTACCCTACCCATTGCCATCCCTAGATATAATAGTCATTTTTTTTTTCAGTTAATGCCAAAGTCAACAGTAAGTCAGTAAGTAGGGGTGTAAGTAGAATCTTGATAATTTATGGGTCCAAAATAATTATAAAAAAAAATCTATTTTTTTCTTTTAATCTAGCTAGCCTTTTATTTTTACAGGTCATTCACTTTTTCAAAAAGGAGTAAAAATTAGGGTATCCCAATTTCTCTTCTTATCTTACTCATTTACGTGATTCTGACAATTCTCAATCAAAATATGAGATTCTAAACTTTTTTTAGACAAGATATGAGATTCTAAAAATAAATCTTCCTCACACTAACTTTGTGAAATTAGAGCTTTGGGGGAAGAAGAAGGAGAAGAAGAAGAAGAGGAAGAAAGAACATCAATTTGTGTAATCATTTGTTGATCTTGGAAAATCGAAAGAAATTAAGAATTCAATCGATAATGCCTTGTTATTTTGATTTGTGAGGATCTAGCTAGGAAATAATTCACATATCTATAATTAATTAGGTGAAACATCTAGTTCTGCTAAAAAATTATTAAATAATTATTTCACAATAAAATCCAAAACTGGAGAATAATATGGCAACCCTTTCGCTTTTGGACACATATGATTCATTATTGGGATCACATATATATTTTTAAAAATCTGAAAACATTATTTGTCCATTTATAATTAAGTAGGTGGCCCAGTGCATGAAAAAGTTGGTGGAAATTGGGACAACTAAATATAATAAATACTAATAACTAAAACTAATAATTAAAAAATCCCAAATCAAGTTTATTTACAAAATAATTGACCAACTTTATGATTGGATACGGCAGAGCTTCTCTGTATTTATATAATGAAAACTCGCTTTTGCCGACTATCACATTTAATTTAAAGAATATACATACAAGGGAATGGCCTTTTTTTGTTTATTATAAATAATAATTTGAAGGGTCAGACGGGTCGTTCCATTAATCCGGATCGGTTTAGTGCCAAAAAAACAAAAAAAATCCCCCCATTTCAGGCGTGACATACACGCGCTTGAATCAATTTTTTTTTATTTATTGTTTTGATTTTTTGATTTTTTTTGATCCCCCCCCAAATTGTATACCCTAAAATACAATTAGTGAATCCTAAACTCTAAACATTAATTGGAATGAAAAAAAATCACAATTTGAACTATATAAACTCATAAAAGATAAGTAGCATACCAATTACTTTTTAATGATACAATTGATTCTTTTTAAATTTTAAATGATACCTTTTAGTGTAAAGATTGATACTGCATTTTAACAGTTTTTTTGTTATCAGAGCAAGTCGGACCAGATCATCTGATGAACCGGCCTATGCATAAGATGCATAGGAGTTATGGCGTAATTTGAAATGATCGATTTCGTAGATAAACACAACTGATCGATTGAATTGTCTCTACACATAGGAATATATAGACATATTTTCTCTAGATAACTGGTTTTCTTCTTTTTTTTTGATGGTACCTAACATACTCTCAACTGGGACACTTAGTTGATTCCACAACATCATAGTTCCAATAATATTTTGGCGGGTGTGTAATAATTTAAGGTGGCCTTATTTATTTTCATGACCTAATTTTTGAGTGCTACTGCTACATGACTCGGCTCTTCTCCCCATCGACACTGAGACAACGATATTAAAAATGGGCATGAGAAACCTGATGCATGTTCGTATTTCATTTTCATGTATCGAAAACATTATAAAATATACATGATAAAATTTAATATAAGAAAATATTAAATACGATAACGTCGAGTGATGGACACCACTACAAATGTTGATAGCTTGTTGTATGCTGACAAATTGATTCAACCCGATCACACGTGGTGAACTATCTTCATCTTGACCCACCCGATAAATGTGGTCCCAATTCGACGTCTTGGACTATTCATTTTCGTCCTTGTTTTTTTGTTAAAAGGCCAGTTTGTCAAACTGGAAAATTGGGCTTGGCCCTTTAATTTTTTTGTTTTTATTTTTTTAACCGAAGATTGGAATCGTAATAAACAGCATAATAGTGCAAGAAGTAGGCCTGCAAATCAAAGCAACTCAATATTGACTCGTGATTGGTTGTTAAAAGCTTTGGAAAAGGATATTAGAAAGTTTGAACTCCATTAGTACTAATTATGCGCATATTTTTTTTGACATAGTTGACTCGAATGTCAATTTTCAAAGGTACAAATTATGCCCCCACGGAGGTACAGGTAGAACAATCAAAAGAATTAATTGCACGTGAGGTTCACTGATTCTTCAGCTGCATCAAATCATATATTTTGTAATTTTGTTGATCTAATTTAATTTAAATTTGAGTTAGGTAATCTATAACATCGAACGACAAGAAATAGACCAATGGCACGGGAGGTGACTGATCAACATCCTCAATCCAGCAACATAGTCTTAAATATTTTCTGTACCTGAAAGAAGATATTTTTTCTTCAGCGAACTGGAAATTCGCAGTAATTATTCGAGAATTTTGTATAATTATTTGGACCCGCCCGCAATCGTTTGCCACAAACTCATTCACACTACCACTACATTACTAAGAGAGTGACAGCATGGATTTTGACTGGAGAGAGAGAGAGAGAGAGAGAGAGAGAGAGAGAGAGAGAGAGAGATGGCTGATTTGTATATACAGATATAGATATAGATATAGATATAGTTGCAATGAATGAGATTCAAGAAAACTATGCAGAAACATTCACATAGTTGCACACCTTCACTTCACTTATCCAAAATATGAACAACCGACGTGCTCAAAATGTGACAACTCAGAAAAAAGCAGAGAAATTTCACTAGTTTAAGAGAAAAGTATTTCACTATAGTCAATGCTTCAATGAAATGAACAAACTCTTACATTGTCCAAAGAAAAATGAAACATAAGTTCTCACTCTAATTAACGTTGTCAAAAAAATACGCGACAAAGTAATAGAGATTAGAGTGGTACAGATATTGCTCAAGCCCAGATCGATTTCATAGCCAGAGATGGTTCAAGATTTGGAGAAACGATAATTTAAACATCACCGTGTCAATAAGCCTTTGAATCAATCACTTTTCTAGCAAATGAGGGTAAGCAGAAAGCTGCAGAATGGATCTGATACAGAAGCAATGAGCATAAATTAGCACATTCAAATAACAAAGTCAAAAATAGTCTGCATGGGAAATTCACAACGAGCTGTGTGGTACCTCAGAGTTGTAAAACTTTAACGGTCCCAAAGTTTTGGCATGGCTTTCATCAGCATCAATCGGGTTAACCGGGTGTTTGAAATCAACTGCAGGACCGTCAGTCGAGCAAAGCATGAATCCAATAACCCCGCTGAAAGCAGAATTGTCGAAAATATCCATAGTATTAGTGGCAACGAATACATCAAACAGCATTAGAATATGATAACTGTGTGAGAAATGGAAGGAGAAAGAAAATGCCTTGGATATGTTGGAACCGTTGTCCAAGCATAATTGACGGAGCCTTTGAAGACCTGGTGGCAGTTTGCAACAATATCCTCGATAATGTGCATGTGAAGCCATATGCTTTCGGCCTGAGTGCATATGACCCCACCTGGCCTAAGAGCCTTAGCTACAGACTCAAAGAAAGGCTTCTCAAACAATTCTTGTGCTGGACCTGAAATTGAATGATGCAAACACAGTCAAAACAGAATTGAGGGATGGTAGGGAAACCTTTGATAAAAGACTACATATTACCAATTGGATCCGAAGAATCTACTATAACTGCATCATAAGTCCCTTCTGGGACAGCTTTGAGAAACGCAACTCCTGCAAAGATTGGAGGAAGTTTAGAATCAAGAAATGTGAAAACAGAGATTCGAAGTAAATATTGACAGTTTGTCATGGCTGATTGTACCATCTCCAATGTGCAACGTCACACGAGGATCCTCAAATCCCACAGCTACACTGGGGAAAAACTGTTTAGAAACCTGGAACCATGGATTATATGGTCAGTATCATACATTGGGTGTGGATCTAATTGAAGACTCAAACTTAGATCATAGGTTCCATGTATTATTGCAGTATAAGCATTGCTATAGAATCAGAGAACAATAATCAAACAATGAAACATATAAATAGAAGCAAGAATGAGCAGCAACATCGGGTGTACTTACATCAACTACCATTTTATCAATCTCACAGATATCTATCTTTTCAACAGATGAATGGCGAGAGACTTCACGCAGGACACCACCATCTCCTCCTCCAATCACCAAAACCTGAAAGAGTAACTCTGTTAAATAACGAACCAAGGGAGTAAGACAATTGAATTGATTCAACCTTATGCAGCCTCTGCGCACTGGTCAAGCAAGTCGAAAATGGCTATGAAGACTACAGAGTATAGCAAGACTTATTCATTGTTCAATTACTTGCTTCAGATCAATACAAGGAAGCCAAAAGGCCAATTCTTTCTCAATTATCAACTTCTTGCGGTACATGGCACAAAATATGAAATTTAATCCTAGGCCTTGCCATGAAAGATACGGCTCAAAACTTTATGACCATTTTTTCTTATTGAAGAAAGACTCTTGAACCCTAACCATACACTTCAAGTTTCTTTGGCTACCTCGTAATTTTTACTAGACATTTGATGTACTGTTATAAACATTTTACATATTAAAGATCGCTATTGTAACTTGTAACTTGTAAGTACCTTTTTTGGATTTGGGATTGAGCAAAGTGGAAGATGGGTGATCATTTCTTGATAAGCACATTCATCCCTCTCCGTGAGTTGAATTACACCATCCAATACAAGAACCTTTCCGTAAGTTGATGACTGCACCCATATTCAACCAGTAATCATATGCAGACTGCAGTTAGTATTATTAGAGGAAAAAAAGAGTGTACAAAAAAACTAGCACATTCATCTGTCTCTCTCTCTCTCTCATATTGAAGCAACTACCTGAAAAACAATTACATTCTGGTAATCGGATTTTCCCTGAAATAATATCTTTTCCACCTTGAATGAGTGCGCTTCTCCTGCATGTTTCAATAGTAGTAACTGATGGATTTATTCACAATTGAAAAAAAAAAAAACACAATCACTATCCTGATAACAAGCATCACGTATATACATCAAAATTGTAGTATCATAAGTCCCAGTTATTTAAATGGTGGAAAGAGCAATCACATATTATAATATATGAGGAAAAAGAACGATCTTTAACTCTGTTTTCTTTTTCATTTTATTTTTTTGACAAAGCATTGAAGTAAAAGAAAATCAACTTCAGACACTCATAAGCCCAAAGGAAAGAAGCAAAAATACATATACATTCATCCGAAACAGAAAATTGGAAAAAAAATAATGAATTTTAACATGCGGTTGAGTGCATTTCAACGAACATATAATATTCCAACACAGTTTGAATGAAAAAAATAGTAAACATATTAATTACCGGGCCACATTGGGCTAATCTCGGAAAACCAGCCGGGAATTACAGAGGGAATCCCCTCCGGCAGTTCCGCCGCCATGCCGCCGCCGTTGTTAGGCTCCATGAGGACTGCGCTGCTGTGTTTAAACTTATACACTACCACTTTAATAGATTAGCTGTGGCTGCCTCCAAACGTATGCAGACAGCAAAAAAGTAGTGACGGACAACAAAAAGGGCAAAATCTTTCACGCTGTGAGGGTGTGAATGGGTGAGAATTGATATGAGAATCTGGTTAGGAGAGAGGGAGAGAGAGAGTTGCACGTCGTGTGTCGTTGTCACTTTTGGAATGACTTACCTGATCATTACTTTATTAATTATTTCCTTTGGGGAATTGGATTGGATTTCTGACGCCTGACTTTGTACTCGCATTCAAAATTGGGAATTCACCAATCATTTATTATTCGTATTTAATTTTAATAGTATATTCGATATTCGGATTCGATGTAAGATTGACGCGACAATTTCGCTTTTAATCTGGTTAGAACAATGTCAAAATATTTTTGATTCTATATTTAATTTTTTTGTCTCATGATTTATTAGCTCTATACTTTTGGATTTGGGTATTTTTTCTTAGATATTTTTAGCCCTAAAATTAACTGCTGCTTAATCGATGTCAGATAAAAATTTACATACACTAAATGTATATAAATTTATGTCAAACGGTTAACGCGTTTGACTGGGTCAACGCGCGTTGACCCGATCTAAAATTTATAGAGACAAAATACATTCTTAGGCTTATGTATTTTTATATTTTGTTTCGATAGGCCCCTATGTATATATTGTTTGTTTTGGTAGGCTAACTATGTTGGAAATACACATCCTTAGACGAGCCAGAGGGAGCCTGGGAGTTACCTGAATGGTAACAAGGTCGTATACTCGGTACAAACCAAAATGATTCCTGGATTTGGAAATGAGAAGAATGTCACCCCATCGACTCAGAAAGAAATCGACGGTCTATCGATTAGAAAGCTAGCCGAATAGCTTAGCTTAGCTATATCAATGACATATGCAAATGACCAGTTCTCATACGAGCCTAAGTGGGGTGCCGGTGGCCAAGTTCAAGAGTTGAGAAGATACGGAGCGAGAGCCACGGGCATGAGCTGTAGACCCGCGCCAGATGGCGCGAAAGGAGGCGCGAGTGACACATTGATACAGACGCGTGATTTCCTTCGATTGAGGCGCGACCCAGCAAGTGCAAGCTGCTCGCGCGCAACCGACCCCGAATCGCGCCTGTGTTCGTGCGTTCGCAGATTTATCTGTTTTGGGCTTTATTTTATTCTTTAGTTCATAACTTTATTAGGGTTTGATGTTTTAGTTTGCCTACCTATATAAAGGCAATGACGGAACTAAGGGTGGACTGGAGGGGGCTGAAGCCTCCCCTGACTTGCCAATTTTTTCTGTTTTACAATAGCCTCCTCCAATTGCCGGACAAGGGGCTGAAATTGGGAAGGGGCAAGAGCTGTAGTCTGTGAAGTGAGGAGAGGTGAGAGAGAAACATAGTTGTGATCTTTGTAGATAGCCAGAACGTGAGAAAATGGGGGAGCAGGTTTGGAGAGAGAGAGAGTGAACATGAAGAAGAAATGGGTGTAAAATGGGTTTGATTTAATTTTTAATAAATGGGTCCCATAAAGTTCTTGGGATCCCAATTTTACTTAAAATAATATATATGTTTTCGGATATAGTTTCCAAATAGCCTCAATTTTTTTAAACATTTAAGATTTTAGAAATCAATTTTTAAGGTCATAAAATTTTAAATGTAAATATGTGATTTAAAAATATTATATTTAATTATTCAATAGATGATGAACAATTAGATAGGTAGGTTCCTAATTAATTCAAGATAATTTTTCAAATCAAAGTTAAAGTGGAGACTTTTTTTATATGCACGTATTTGACTTATTCAATATTTATATTAATGTTAATTTATAATAAATAAAAATTTGATGCCATTTTCTTTTTCTTTTTTTTCATTGGCGTCGTTTTATTTAAGACAATTTTTAATTGTTGTTGACCGACTTAAAACATTTTAAAGAAAATGATTGAGTTCATTTGTAAATTGAAATTGTACTCCAACTCCGTTCTTTCCTTCCACTCTTCTATCTAGACTATCAATCATGTGTGTTGTGTCTATACTATTTCATCACCACCGTCAGCCCCCTAGAAAAAAATTCTGCTTCCGCCATTGTATAAAGGTATGTATTAAACTATTTGAGACAACTTTTTGATGATATTGAATATTGAATTTATCTGTGGAGAATTTATCTGAATTCTGTGTGAATTCGTTTATCGACCTATCAAACAGATTAGCATCCTTGTTTGTGGCGCCCTCACTTTTAATATGTAGTTCGAGTTTCCAATCACAGTTGTGTCGAGATTGTTCATGATCGTTGATTCGTTCGTGTTGTGAGATTTGGGTTGGAGATTTCCATCATATCCCGTTGGAACCAGATACAGTCCTAGGTCGAGACCGCATCATTTGATATCAAAGCTTCAGCTTCGTATCAGGTTCCAATTTATCTGTTTTTATTTATTGATTTAATTTTCTTTCATTATTATTACAAAAAATTCCAAAATCAACAAAAGAAAAAAGACGTTGATCTGAAAAAACAGAGTTTTTTTTTTCGGGAAAAATTTTAGCATTTTTGTTACGTCTTGATTTGTCATTCGGGTTCCCGAGAGCTTATATATCATCCGTGAAAAAATAAAAAAAATTTCAGGAAATTTTGAAATTTTTCGAATTTTCCTGTGAAATTTTTGGGCCATTTTGTAGGGTTGATATTATTTGCTTTGAAGTGTTGTATTGTGGCGTTTGAAGTGAGTTGAGCATTGTTGGCAGTGGTTGAAAAAAAGTGGCAAAAAAAGAGAAAAAATCGAAAAAGAAGAGAAAAAAATGTTTAATTCTACTGGTTATGAAGATAGATATTGCCACAGAGATGAATAGGAGGAGTATTGGGAGTCAGATATTCCATTGTTCCAAGGTAAAAATGATCATGAGTTGTATCTAGAATGGGAGAGGAAGATGGAATTGTTGTTTGACTGTCATAACTATCCCGATCGAAAAAAGGTCAATGTAGAGCTAGTGGATTTTGTGATGAAGTTCTCACCTGGTGGAATCAAATTTATTCTGTTAGGCTACGTATTAGGGAGCCAATAGATACATAGAAAGTAATGAAAAAGGTGTTGAGAAGGCGTCATGTGCCTTATTCCTACATTTGAGAGTTGGAAATGAAGTTAGAGAAGCTGAGAATATAAAAACTTAAAACAAGTAAAGAACACGAGGTTGGTAACCCTGTTCGATCAACTGATCTACGTCAGGGGGACTTCACAAGTCCGTGAGAAACAGTTCACTACTCCGTTGAATGGTTACAAAGGCTATTAAACGAAGACTCCCCTCACTCGATCCCTTTTCTATCCTAGACAACCTCTTTCATTGAACTGAATTGCGAGCTCCTCTCACAATCTAGAATCCCTCTAGTTCCCACAGAAAATCTCTCCCGAGACTCCTCTAAGTGTGTATGAATTTGAGTTTCAAACACAGACTAGAAGCACAATGATCACAACGATCAAACCTAGTCTAACCGAATACTATATGCTCCAAAGATGAAGTCTTTTAACTCTCTACTCTTTGTGTATTCATAAAACTCGTGTCACCTAAACTAGCCTGATTCCCAGGCTATTTATAAACAACAAATATAGCCTAAACAAGATAATCAGAAGTCCTAATCTGACTTGGAATCAATAAGAAAACTTTCTTTAATTAATTCGGACTTTCCTAGTTTAGATGTTTTCCATGAATAGAACTCCTTCTTTCCTTCTTTGATCTTTATCACAAACAAGGCAGCTTCTATTCTGAAACGTCCATCTTGAATCTGCAGCTCCAGCTCTTTGAATCTAGCATGACACGTCTCTTGTAAATTCTCTGGACAACCATGTACATGATCATGTTACTGAACATTATTAAGTACATGTCTTGATCTTCAATCAGATTGACAGCGGAATGTTTACAGTAATGTCCAGAACATGGTATTTGAACATGAATAACCAAAATCTTTTGTGTTCTTTTGAAATTGCCATATTGCCATATAGATTATGACAATCTCGAACACTTAAGTGCAGATGGCACTAACAATCTCCCTCTTTGTCTTTATCTGGTAGCAAATCAGCTCCATGTTTTAAAAGAACACAACCCTTGAACTGTAGGATTATGTACCTTAAAACGTACTTGAATGTTCCTTTGAACATCATATGATTCAACTATCTTTCATTTTCTTAATAGTTTGTATCTGCTCTGCTATATTAAATTTTTATATTATTTTTTTTATCTTTTAATAGAAGTTTCAATTTTTTTAGCAGAGATGAATCATATAGGGAAGATAGACAATCTGTTCTATATCAGAATAACTATTACAAGCTAACCAGAGCAAAAACAAAAGATCTTGCAAAACATGATGCAAGATAAGTAGAACAGAAACAAAAACTTATTTGCATTACTCCCCATATTTCCCTTAGTTCTTGCCTTCTTTTTGTTGACATCGTATGATTGTGCAGCTTCCTTTAACAAATCTTGGATAGACAGACTTTGGGTCTTTATTTTCTTTGCAGACGAAGTAATTTCTTGTTCTTCTGTTTCCAAGTCTTCTTCTTCTTCATCTCCGTAGAATGTTTCAATCAATTCATCAGTATCTTTGCTTGATGATTCATCATAGAGTGTCCTTTGAACAGGTTTCTTGTAGGAAGACTTACCTCGAACCTGATCTTGAGGCTTGGAATATGTTATCTTCCCATACCTCATTCTGGGTTTTACGAGTTTTTTGGGACGAACGAGTTTGCATTTGGGTGCCATCGACAAAATATGATAGATTTCAAGAAAGATTAGTGAAAAATAATAGCAAAACTATAGAACAGTTTCAGAGAACTCGGAAGCTTTAGAAAGAGAGAGGGGTTTATGATTTCAGAAATTTGAAACTTATGAATGATCTCTCTTAACAACTAAACATATATATAAGAGGGTACTCCATTCAAAGTATAGGCTCAGGTTTCTGTTGGACTAAGAAACCGGAGGAAAATCTTGAAAAATCAGAGATGGCAATTGCATGTCAGAACTAGCCATTGACAAAGATGTACTCAGGGTTTGAAAAATGTTCACGTACATCTGGAAGAACATTTATGGGAATGTTCAGTCAGTCCCTTTGTGCAGGAATGATTATTTCTAGCTGAGTGTGAAGTAGACACACTGATACTCCTCTTCTTGGTTTTACTGAACCAAGCACACCCTAAGAGATGCTCTAAGTTTCTCAAATCGAGCAGCATCCAGACCCTTGGTGAATAAATTAGCTAGTTGATGTTCTGTCTTTATGTGTTCAATTCTTAACACTTCTTCTTCAACTAGCTCTCTGATGAAGTGATGTCTGATGTCTATATGCTTTTGTCCTTGAATGCTGGACTAGATTCTTGGAAATATTGATAGCACTTATATTGTCACAATACATAATAGGTATATCATGGCTGACTTCATAGTCCTTCATCATCTGCATCATCTAGATGATCTGAGTAGAGCTGCTTCCTGCTGCAATGTATTCAGCTTCTGCTGTGGATAAGGATATATAGTTCTGCTTCTTACTGAACCAGGAAACAACATTGTTTCCTAAAAAGAAATAAGCACCTGATGTGCTTTTTCTGTCATTTGAAGATCCAGCCCAATCAACATCACAGTATGCAGTAATACTTGCATTTGTATAAGAAGTATACCATAATCCATAGTCAGCAATTCCATTGATGTACTTGATGATGTTCTTAACAACCTTCATGTGACTCTCCTTAGGACAAGACTGATATCTGGTCTGCTTGCAGTGAGATAAAGGAGACTCCCAATCATGCTTCTCTATAAAGTTTGGTCAACTTCAACTCCTACATCATCTTTTTCAATCTTGACTGTAGTGCTGATAGGAATTCTTTTATGTTTAGAATTTTCTAGCTCAAACTTTTTAACCAAGTTTCTGGCATACTTAGATTAAGAGATGAATATCCCTTCTTCTGACTGCTTTATCTGAAGCCCAAGAAAGTATTTCAGATCTCCAACTAAGCTCAGTTTCCATGTCTCTGATAAAGTCCTTGACCATCTTATCAGACATTGAGCCAAACACTATATCATCCACATATACTTGAACCACAATTACTTGTGATTTTTCTTTTCTGATGAATAGTGTTCTGTCTTCTCCTCCTCGGTTGTATCCTTTGCTAACCAAGTATGTTGCCAGTCTTTTATACCATGCTCGAGGAGCCTGCTTCAAGCCATACAGTGCCTTCTTTAGTTTGAACACAAACTCTGGATGATGTGGATCTTCAAATCCTTTAGGTTGTACAACAAACACATCATTTTTCAGAAATCCATTCAGAAAAGCACTCTTGACATCCATCTGGTACAGTTTGAACTTCATAATACAGGCCATGGCTAGAAGAAGTCTGACTGATTCAATCCCTGTAACTGGAGCAAAGGTTCATCAAAATCAATACCTTCAATCTGAGAATATCCTTGAGCAACCAGTCTGCCTTTATTTCTTGTAATGATTCCAGCTTCATCAGTCTTGTTCTTGAATATCCACTTAGTTCCAACAATGTTGACTTCTTCAGGTTTCTACACCAGATCCCAAACATCATTCTTTTTGAACTGTAAAAGTTCTTCTTGCATAGCCTCAATCCAGTAGTCATCTTTGAGAACTTCTTAGATGTTCTTGGGTTTAATCTTGGAGGTAAAACATACATAAGATATCTCATCATGAATCCTCTTTCTAATTCCGTTTCTGGTCATTCTTCCTTCATGGATGTCTCCTATTACTTCCGTAGTAGGATGATCCTTGATGATCTATTTTCAAAGTTTTCTTTGCTTCACTGTCTGTTCTTCAGATTCTCTATATGTGTCATCATGAACCTTCAGATGTTCAAATATATCTGGATGAACACTTCTTTAGAGGTATTAACAGTATTATCCTGATCATCAAATCTGACATTAACTGTCTCAATGACATCTTTTGTCTCTTTGTTGTAAATCTTGTATGATTTATTATTTCTGGAGTATCCAACAAACATCCCTACTCCTCTGTTGTTCATCTTGCTGAGATACTCTCTATCATTGAGTATATAACATGTGGTGCCAAATCATGAAAGTACTTCACTGTTAGTTTCTTCTCATTCCAAATCTCATATGGTGTAGTGAAAGTACCTGGTCTGAGATGAACTCTGTTGCTGATATGACATGCAGTGTTAATAGCTTCTACCCAGAACATAGCAGCAACTCCTTTAGCAGCAATCATGGTTCTTGCCATATCCTGAAGAGTTCTACTCTTTCTTTCAACAACTCCATTCTGGTGAGGAGTCTTGGGGGGGTTGAGTACTCATGATTAATTCCATTTTCATTGCAGAAAGTGTCAAAGTACTGATTCTCAAATTCCTTACCATGATCACTTCTAATTTTGATAATTTGTTTATCCTTTTCAACTGTGATCTTGCAGGCTAATCTCTTGAACGCTATGAAATCTTCACTCTTGTCTTTGAGAAAGTCTACCCATGTAAACCTTGAGTAGTCATCTATGTAGATAATAACATACTTCTTTCCTCCGTAGCTTTCCACAGTCATGAGCCCCCTTTGATCCATATGAATGAGATCTAAAATTCTCTTAGAGGTTCTGTCCTGCACTTCTTTATGTTGAGATCTGGACTGTTTTCCAATCTGACATGGACCACAAACTTTATCTCTATCAATTCTGATCTGAGGTAGTCCTCTGACAATCTCTTTGCTGATGATCTTCTGGAGATTTCTGAAGTTGTTGTGTCCAAGTTTTTGATGCTAGATCTCTGACTCTTCTATAGATGTTCTTTAACATGTTAAAGAACATTGTGCAGGAACATGTAGCTGATAATAGTTGTCAGCTGATCTCTTTCCTTCCATGAATAAGTCATTGCTCTTATTCATAACCCTGCAGCTTTCTTTAGTGAAGACAACAATCATGTCATCATCACACAGTTGACTGATGCTTATCAGATTTGCTTTGAGTCCATCAACTAGCATAGCCTTCTTTAGTTTGGGCATTCCTTTAACAATCAGCTCACCTTTACCCATTACTTTACCCCTTTTTCCATCTCCAAAGGTAACAAAGTCTGATGAGCAGGCTTTAAGATTCTGCACCACAGAGCAATCTCCAGTCATGTGTCTTGAGCAACCACTGTCAAAATACCAGCTACCTTTGTCTTCAACTCTTAGTGAAGTATGGGCAATCAAATTGGTTTGCTTAACAGCCCATTGCTTCTTCTGTGCAGGCTTCTTCTTTTTTCGAGTAGCTGATTTCTTCTGGGTTTGCTAGAATGCTGAGCCACAAATCTTCTTCTCATTCTTTTCAGATCAAAGAGATACTTCTCATAATGTGGACGAATGTGGCCTTTTCCCTCACAATAATGGCAGATAATTCCTTTTTTGTTGCCATTATTAGCAGTCATCTTTTTGTTAATATTTTTCTGGATGTTCTGAACATTATTTTGTACATGCACTGGCTGGCTTGTACTTGCTTTGAAAAACATTATCTCGGATTGTCCACCATTATACCCAAGACCTAGATGACTCTTCCCAGAATATCCTAGAGTAGTGAGAATCTTATCAAGATTCTTCGATCTATTGTTCAGCATGTTGACATTCCTTTTGATGGATTTTAGTTATGCAGAAAGCTCTTCAATCTCCTTCTTTTGCTGTTGGATTATGACCTTCTGTTCTCCATCAGATCTGATCAATTTCTCCTTTTCTCTGAGAAGATCCTTGTTGTGAGATTGCAGAGTTTTGTTGATCTCAGCAACTTCAAGCTATTTTTCATACATCTTCTTGTATGTTTGAACAAACTCTTCATGGCTGAAGTCTTCATTGTCTGAGTCTTCATCTTCTGCAAGTTTGAAAGAATCCTGGAACTCTGAGACTTTTGCTGTAAAAGCATAGGTCTCTTCTTCTGATTCACTGCTACTTTCTTCAGAATCATTATCACTGAGAGAGGCATTGTAATTCTTTTTATTCTTCTTCAGAGTATTGGCACATTCAGCTTGAATGTGTCCAAAACCATCACACTCTCTGCACTGAATTCCTCTCTTTGTATTTGAAGGTTGAAACTCTTTATGTTCACTGTTAGAGTTTCTGTCTTGTTGAGAATTACCAGATGGTTGTCTTCTGTTGTTGGATCTTCTGAAAGACTGCTTGTTTACTCTTTTTAGCATTCGATTGAAGTTCTTGGTGATAAGGACCATATTGTTCATTATATCTGAATCAAGTACATGTTTTTATTTCTGTACATGTTCAGGTACATCTTCAGAGACTTCAGCTTTAAGAACAATACCTCTCTTCCTTGAGCTACTGTCTTTATCCTCCAGATTCATCTCAAATGTCCTCAATGACCCCATTAGTTCATCAAGCCTCATATTCTTGATGTCCTTAGCTTCTTCAATTGCAGCAACTTTGTAGGCAAACTTCTTTAGAAGTGATCTGAGAACCTTCCTCACAAACTTCTCATTGCTGATAGGCTCTTCAAGAACAAAACTCTCATTTGATATGCTTCTCAGTCTGGCATTAAACTCACCAATGGATTCAGAGTTTTCCATTCTGAGACTTTCAAATTTTGAAGTCAGATTTTGAAGTCTTGACAGCCTCACAGAACTAGTCCCTTCAAAGGTGGTTTCCAGCATATCCCATGCAGCTTTTGCAGTCTCATTGGTTGAGATTAGACTAAATGTCTCAAGATCCACTGCAGAGAATATTGCATTGAGAGTTTTAGAGTTGACATTGTACCAGTTCTTCTGCGGTACAGTCCACTCCCTTTCTTCAATCTCCACATGCTTTCCTTCCTTGACAATAGTTGGCTTTTCCCATCCTTCAGTGACACTCTTCTATGCAAGTTCATCAATCAATCTCAAAAACGCCATCATCCTTGCTTTCCAGTAAGGATAGTTGTTGCCTTCTAGCAATGGTGGACTGACCGTAGATCCTCCTTCTTTGATTGCACTCATGGTTGAATTGTAACCAAAACCTTTATGCAGATATGTACTTTTCAGGACTCTTTTTGCACTAAAACCAAAAGCGACTCGCTCTGGTACCAATTGAAGTTACATAAACTGTGCACTCATGTTCATTATCATGTATGTGTATATTGTTGTGAACATGCAAGGTCAGAATATAAAAACTTAAAGCAAGTAAAGAACACGAGGTTGGTAACCCTGTTCGATCAACTGATCTACATTAGGGGGACTTCACAAGTCCGTGAGAAACAGTACACTACTCCGTTGAATGGTTACAAAGGCTATTACTCGAAGACTCCCATCACTCGACCCCCTTTCTACCCTAAACAATCTCTTTCATTGAACTGAACTGCTAGCTCCCCTCACAACCTAGAATTCCTCTAGTTTTCATAGGAAATCTCTCCCGAGACTCTTTTAAGTGTGTATGAATTTGAGTTTCAAACACAGACTAGAAACACAATGATCACAATGATCAAGCCTGGTCTACCCGAATACTATATACTCCAAAGATGAAGTTTTTTTAACTCTCTACTCTTTATGTATTCATAAAACTAGTGTTACCTAAACTAGTCTTATTCTCAGGCTATTTATAAACAACAGATATAGCCTAAACAAGAGAATCAGAAGTTCTAATCTGACTTGGAATCAACAAGGAAACATTCCTTAATTAATTCGGACTTTCCTAGTTTAGATGTCTTCCTTGAATAGAACTCCTACTTTCCTTCTTTGATCTTCATCACGAACAAGACAACTTCTATTTTGAAATATCCATCTTGAATCTGCAGCTCCAACTCTTTGAATCTAGCATGGCACGTCTCTTGCAAATTCTCTGGACAACCATGTACATGATCATGTTACTGAATATGATTAAGTACATGTCTTGATCTTCAATCAGATTAGCAGCGGAATGTTCATAGTAATGTCCAGAACATGGTATTCGAACATGAATAACCAAAACCTTTTGTATTCTTTTGAAATTGCCATATTGTCATACAGATTATGACAATCTCGAACACTTAAGTACAGATGGCACCATTGTTGCAGAATTCAGCCTAGGCGGCCGCCTAGGCACTGCCGAGGTGCTAGGCGGCCCCTGGCCGTGCCGAAACGGGCATAATCGGGCATTTTGTGCGGGTGGCGCCTAGGCGCCGACTAGTCGGCGAGTAATCAGAAAATCGGGCGCCTAGGTAGTTTTTTTTAGTTATTTTTATTTTTTTATTTTGCAATTTAATACCCTAATTTACTTATTTACATCGCGAAAAGAGAAAAATTGCAATTGGGGGAAATTCAGAAAAGAATATCACGCGAGACGGCGAGAGAAAGAAGAGAGAACTAGAGAACTGGAGCCTGGAGGTACCGTTGTTGCTACTGGTCCGTCCGGCGCCGACGTCCCTACCACCATTGCTATCTCGACGAGTCGAGGACTCGAGGTATATATGTACCGATTTTCTTCTATTCTTTTTTACTCTTTTAGGGTTTCATTTAGGGCTAGGGCTCGTCTGAAAAATTGCAAAAGTTTGTGGTGCCTTGCCTATCAATCTTGTATCTTTATATGTGCTGTGCGCCTGTGCCCAGAAAGTATGTGTATACTATCGGTGAAGCTATGTTGTGTTGTAGTCGTAGACGAAGGGTTATTGTGAGAGTAAATCTGAAAACTGAAATTAGAGATCATTAATCTGATTGCGATGACCGATAGACGATATATACATATATCAGTGAAGCTTATGCATGGTGATTTATATAAATATGATCAGTGAAGCTTCTGTGTGCATGGTGATTTATATATAATGGTTGTCATGATTACAGATTATATATATATATATATATAAGTTGAGAATTGAGATTGATTAATTTAATATATACAATAGCGATTGTCATGATTATATATTAGTTTGTCTGATTCCAATTTCCAATTGATTGATTAATATATTATTAAGTTATTATATTAATGGTTGTCATGATTGTATCAAGGTTACAGAATATATATATATATATATATATATATAATATAAGTTGTCTGATTGCTTGATTTCTACAATTTAAAAGTTCTATTTATTGTTGTTACTAAAATATGCCATTTGCCATTGTCATGATTATATTAATATGCCATCTGCCATTGTTTCTATTTATTGTAATCTAATTTTATAAGGCAGATTTGAAATGGAAAGTTCAAGTATCGCATCCGCCACTCAATCTTTCTCTGATGTCGCACTTAAATGAAAATCAAATGATGTTGGATGGAGTTATTGCAACTTAGTTGACCCAAGTAATATGGATAAAGTACAATGTATCAAGTGTGGGAAAAAAATTTCTGGAGGAGTATATCGAATTAAGGAGCATATTGCACAAATAAGAGGAAGTGTTACTTCTTGTCCACAAGCTTCAAAAGAAGATCAAAACATTTGTAGAAAGGCAATAAATGAGGCTAAGCTTAAGAAGAAGAAAAAGAGTGATGAAGGGGAAGAGTTGAGATCACAAGTAAATCCTGACAATGTGCCTACTGAAGATGCAATTGATGTTGATCAATTGCAAAGTTTCTTTGGGTCTATGAAGTCGCCACGTAGTCTAGGCCTCATGGATAAGTTTGCAAGTCCAATATCTCCCAATGTGTCCTTGACTTCTGGCAAGGGGAAACTACGGGATCAAAGCATCAATGATGTACTTTTCAAATGAAGAACCGAGACTGCAAAAGAGTACGTTTGTAGATGGGTTTATGAAGTGGGTGTTTCATTTAACTCGATAGAGTTAGATAGCTTCAAGTTGATGGTTGAGGCAATTGGTTAATTTGGACTAGGACTTGTACCTCCTACAAGATATGAGTTGACTGAGCCGTTTTTGAAAAAAGAGCTTGATAGAACTAAGACTTTGTTGCAAACACATGAAGAAGAGTGGAAAACAAATGGATGCACAATAATGACAGGTGCTTGGACGGATAGAAAGAGAATGAGCATAATGAACTTGTGTGTCAATTCTCGTTTGGGAACTGCTTTCCTTTCTTTTAAGGAATTTTCTGACATTGCACACACAAGCAAGGTGATATTTGAGTATGTTGATTAATGTATTGAAGAAGTTGGCCAAGAGAACGTGGTACAAATTGTAACCGACAATGCATCCAACAATATGGGGGCTGTGAAGTTGTTGAAAGAGAAGAGGCTGAAATTTTTTTGGACTTCATGTGCTGCTCATAGCATAGATCTTATGCTTGAAAGTATTGCGAAACAACCAAAATTCAAGAAGGTCATTGATCAAGCAAAGGAATTGACCGTGCTTCTTTATGCACACCACCAGGTTTTGGCGATGATGAGATCATATACAACCAATGACATTGTGAGACCAGGGATGACACGGTTTGCTTCGGCATTTCTCACTTTGCAGAGTATAAATGAGAAAAGAACCGAATTGAAGAAGATGTTTAGAAGTCCTGAATAGGAAGTGTGCAAGTTTTCTAAGAGTGCCAAAGGGAAAGTTGTGTATAAGACAGTGATGAGTATGGGTTTCTGGAGTGGTGTGGCATCATGTTTGAATGTTTCACACCTTTGATTAAGGTACTTCGGATTGCTGATGGAGATAGAAAGCCATCAATGGGGTTTATATATGGAGAGCTCGTCCAAGCAAAGGAAGAGATAAAAATTTCTCTAAGCAATCTTCCTAAGAACTATGAGCCAATCATTGATATTATTGATGCATGAATTAAAGATAGGCTTGATAGCTCATTACACTTGACGGCTTATATATTGAATCCATTTTATCACTACAACAATCCCCTTCTTCATTTGGATCAAGATGTCTCGACGGGTTTGATTGATTGTTTGGATGTCTTGTTTGAAGGAGGCGATGATTTACAAGCTAAGATCATGAATGAAGAATTTCCAAAGTATAGAGCGAAAGAGTTCACTTTTGGGAAAGTAGTTGCAGTGAAAGGGTGCTCTTCGAATGATGATAAATATGATCCAGGTAAATAAAATAGATTCATTTTATTATTTCTACACTTTATTTTTTTTTTAATATATTATTTAATCTTTGAATTTTTTGTATGTAGTATCTTGGTGGTCGAATTATGGTGGAAAGACTCCCAACTTGCAAAAATTGGCTATAAAAATTCTTTCATTGACAGCAAGTTCATCCGGCTGTGAAAGGAATTGGAGTGCATTTGAAGGGGTTAGTTTACTTATCTTTTAAATTTTTATTGTATTTTTTTAGCTAATTTGATTAATGTTTTCAATGTTGTAATTTTTTTTGTAGGTGCTTTCAAAAAGGAGAAATAGATTGGGTACAAAGCTACTTAATAATCTTGTATTTATCCAATTCAATGCAAGATTGTTGAGCAAACAAAAGAGAGTAAAAAAAAGAAGTGGCGTGGATCCTCTACTTTCTAATGATTCAGCATGTGGACAAGAGTGGATTGTTGATGGCTTTGTTGAAGATGATGATAATGATGATTATATGGGTGCTGTGGGAGGGCCTAGTTCTCGAAATCCAAAATATCGAACAATGAGAGAATTATATGATGAGGATTTTGAGTCCGATAATGAGGAAATCAATGAGGATGGAAATGGAGATGGGTTTGGTGTAGATGATCATTTCTTGGAAGATGTTTGAAATTTGAATGCTGAAACTTTTTTGGATTTTGGATATTTTGAACTTGTAGTGTTGTTTTGTTTCGACTTTTGGATATTTTGATCTTTGAATGGTGGTTTATTTGTTTGGAATTTTAGATGATTTAAATTGAAGAATGTTGCTTTGTTTGGAACTATTGAACTTTAAATATTTTGTTTTGAATGTTATGATTTATGAATTTTAAATGAAAATTTCATGATTAATAGGATCCTAAATAAATAAATAAATAGAAATGCCTAGGCCCCGCCTAGGCGCTAGCCCCCCCGACCGCCCGACTAGCGCCTAGCGAATTCTGCAACCTTGGATAGCACTAACATATGACACTATGAAGATTTGGAGGACATGGTATAATACGCCATTCGGATAGAAAAACGACTGAAGAGGCTAGAGATGAGGCAAAAAGAGGTGGTTCAAATGGAGACCAATGTTGAGTTATCAACTGAGTTCATTGCCACCAACGAAGATTCTATTTCCGAGGTACCATTTTCAGATGATTCACCTGTTGATGAATTTATAGTTGATGCCACATGTGAAGATGACAAAGAAGAAGAGATGGTAATGAGAGAGTTTAGTCGGGAAATAGCAGTTTTCGACACCATCGAGTTGGAGACGACAACTGTAGAAGAGTCAGTTTTTGAGAAATCTATGGTGGATGAACGGACACTTGAGAGTTTGGAGGTCAAAAGTGTAGACGATAATGCCGACATGGATGAAAAGATGATAGAGTTACAATCATGTTTTAAAAAGGAGGGAGACATCCTTTTTGGGAGTGGATGTAGCACAAATGAAGCCTTTGCAAACGAACATGGCGGATCAACTAATTTCTAACATTTTTTGTCAATAATGTTCTTTTGATGTCTTTACCTTATAGGTTGCCAAAGATGTGCCATATTATATTGATGTTCGACTAGACTTATTAGTGGTTCCCCATGTCCATGCATTCTATGGAGTTGAAGTTGTGACCATTTGACACGGGATAGAAGAACTGAAAGAGACATCTTGTGCAATCAATTCCAAATGACTTTGATGATCGGTTCGTGTTCGTCTTTGATCGAGGAGGAGGTTCAGATTTCAGGACAAATCTCTTTCAAGATAAGGGGAATGATACGAGCCTAAGTGGGGTGCCGATGACCAAGTTTAAGAGTCAAGAAGACATGATGCAAGAGCCATGGGCTATGGCGCGAGAGCCACGGGCGCGAGCTGCAGACCCGCGCCAAATGACACGAATGGAGGCGCGAGTGACGCGTTGATATAGACGGGTGATTTCCTTCTATCGAGCCACGACCCAGTAAGCGCGAGCTGCTCGCCCACGCCAGTTGGCGGGACTGGAGGTGCGACCGACTCCAAATCGTGCCTGTGTGCGTGCGATTGCGGATTTATCTGTTTTGGGCTTTATTTTATTCTTTAGTTCATAACTTTATTAGGGTTTGGTGTTTTAGTTTGCCTACCTATATAAAGGCATGTATTGAACTATTTGAGACAATTTTTTTGATGATATTGAATATTGAATTTCTCTGTGTAGAATTATCTGAATTCCGTGTGAATTCGTCTATCGACTTATCAAACAGATTACCATCCCTGTTTGTGGCGTCCTCACTTTTAATCCGTAGTTCGAGTTTTCAATCACAATTGGGTTGAGATTGTTCGTGATCGTCGGTTCGTTCGTGTTGTGAGATTTGAGTTGGGGATTTTCATCCTATCCCGTTAGAACCAGATACAATCCTGGGTCGAGACTTCATCAAGTTCGTCCATGTACAATTTTTATTGTATTTTAATAAATCATTCTACTTCTATATTTAATATCATCTCCTTATTTTACTAAAAAAAGTTCTAATTTAACGTAACTAACAATTTTATTACTTATTTGTTATTTAACCTAACCTAATTATTAACAATTACTAATGAAACAAATAATTAAAAAAAAATATTAAAGAGAACTCACGGAAAAAAAAACTCATGTTCTTGGAATTCAAAGGTTTTAGTATTTTAATTTCTATTACATGAGATTAATACCGATTAGAAATTTAATTAATTAGTGGGGTTACTTCTTTTATTATAAGTATTTGCTAGTTTCTCATTTGAAAATAGAAAAAAAACTTGAAGTGCTTATAATATGTGTAGAAAAAATGAATTAACACTAGTGGGCGAAGAGATAATATTCCTAGCTACATTAATCCCTACTATATGATGAAAGATAATTGTTCTTTCTTATTTAAATTATGTTTCTACACTTGTAAATGCATAAATAAATCACCTAAAACAATATTTAAATAACTAAAGTGTTATTTAAATAATGAAAAAGTTAACAATTATGCTAGTTTTTATAAATAAGGTATTGATTATATCAAATATACAAGTAACATGGCTTGCTAAAATAAAAATTTATACAAGGATCTATTGATTAAAAAATAAAAGTATAAAGACCTAAAAAATTATATTGTTAAAATAAAGGAACCTACTAAATTTAAAATAATATACAACGATGACCTATTAAAATAAAATATAAAACTATATGAATTTAATGATGTGTTTAGCCATTTATATATTTTAATGGCAAAGTACCAAACACTACTACTTTAACGGGGGAATGCAATTATCCCAAAATATCTTTTTTTTTTTTTTTTTTGTGCATGTTTATGGACTTTTATCGAATTGTAACACATCGATGTCATAACAAGAGTTAAAAAAAAACAGGTTTAATATTATTAACATCTCCTTAATATATTCATATGAATTTCCAAAAAAATATTTTGAAAAATATTTTTAAATGTAGAGGAACCTTATAATAAAATTAAAAAAAATACAATGACTTATTGAATGTAAAGAAATTATATTGTCAAAGTAGAGAAACCTAATAAATTTAAACAATTGTACAAGAACAAATTAAAATAAACTATAAAAATATATGTATTTATTAATGATGTGTTTTGTCATTTATAAACTTTAATGATAAAGTACTAAACACTCCTAGTTTGATAGGGGAATGCAATTCTCCCAAAATATTTTTTGTGCGCGTGTGGACTTTTATGCAATAGTAACACATTGATATCGTTAATATAATGGGAGGTAAAAAAAAAAGGATCAATATTATTAACATATCCTTAATATAGTCATATGAATTTTCAAAAAATATTTTGAAAAAATATTTTTAAATGTATATTTTGATTAAAAATAAATAAATAAGGGCAATGCCCGTGCGGTTGGCATCGACTCTTCTCTTCCTAGTTTATGGATAGAGGTGGGGAAAAATACCGTCATACCGGAATACCGCTCATACCGTACTAAAATAATATTGAAAATACTGAAATTTACGGTATGCCGGTTTTTCGGTAAGGTATGATACCTTATCAGAATTTTATAGATGAATTTTCAAAAATTAAGATATATCATCATACCGATATATTCTGAATATATATATATATATATATATAGGGAATGGTTCAAATAAGAACTCAATCCCCCCGTGAGAACCTAGAAACCAATCATAACCTTAGATTTAATTAGATCTAATGACCATAATTTAGTCAAAGTAAGGTGGAAAACTTGTAATATTTGAGAACTTAATGAAGACGGGTTTATTTTCGTAATTTAGAAATTAGGTTATGTTTTTCGGATTTTGGGCCCAATTCTCAGAATTAAATAGACAACATTTTAAAACCGTTGTCTTTTCTGGTGTTGAATTAATGTTAGGAAAAACTATCAAGGTTTTTCTGATAAGGAATTTTGATGAGATGTCAAAATATGTCAAAATACACAAAGAGCTTTGAAGAACTAAAAAGAAATCAAGCAGAAAACTAAGGATGTTCATATAAAAAAAATCGAGCTATCAATGCCAAAAGAAATGATCAATCCATGTGAGAAAAATAAAAAAAAAAGAGAGAAAAGAAATAAGAGAGAAAAGAAAAGAGAAAAGAAAGAAACCAGCTAAGAGCTGAGTAAAGAAAAGAGAGAGAAAAGAACAGAGAGAAAATGAAAAATATTCAGCCACAAAGGGCTATGAAAAGGAAACTGTAGCTTTGCTAGATCAGTTAACAAGATAAACTGGAAGTTGCAGGTACCATGAAGAGAAGTGTCAAATGCCACCAGTCTACAGTGATGAACTGAAGAAAAATATCAGTTCAAGGCACCAACTCAGAAGTGCCCAATACCAGCTGAAGAAATATTCCAGCTGAAGAAAAGTTCCAGCTGAAGGAAAATACCAGCTGGAGAGAAGAACTGAAGGATATGCCAGTTCGAGACCAATCTCGGCTGAAGAAATACTAGTTGAAGAACACATCAGTTTGAACTGATAAACTTGCCAGTTCAAGATGATACCAACTAAAGAAAACTACCAGCCGAAGAGAAGATGATTCCGGCTGAAGGAGAATACCAGCTGAAGACCTCATCAGTTTGAGCTGATGAAAATACCAGCTCAAGAGATACCAACTGAAGGAAAATACCAGCTGATAAAGTGTATCAGTCCAAGGTCCGAGCTAAAGGAAATACCAGCTCAGGAAGTTCCAACTGAAGAAGCATACCAGTTGAAGAGAAGACCAAAGTACAAACTGAAGGAAATACCAGCTCAAAAGATACCAGCTGAAGAAGTACTAGTTCGACCAGCTAAAGACGCATCAGTTTTGAAGTCCAACTGATAAAGCGCCAGCAACCGAACTGAAGACCAGTCCAAGGAAGTTCAAGCTGAAGGGACACAAGTCCAGAATGCCAGCTAATAAAGAACACTGGTTCAACCTGCCAGCTGAAGCAAATCAAACTGGAGCTTAGAAGACATCAAGCCCAAGCCCAGAACTGCCAGCTGAAGATGATCTCAACTGAAACTTTCAAAACAGCGAAGAGATGCGCAGAACTGACAGACGAGGAACTGAAGATTCCAACTGCCAGACAAAGCTAAGAACTGAAGATCAAGATAGAAGTCATAACTGAAATTTAAATTTTAGATAAGCCAAAGAAGATCTTGAAGTTAATGTAACCGAGATCTTGGAATAAAAGCTCGTCAGAAGAGGAAAGACAACTCAACGACTCTCTTTAAATGAAAGTCTCTTAACGGCTTTATCATTTATGATCACACAGTGATCATTAATGGTCATCAGCCACTCATCTATAAACGGTGAGCTACCCAGAAGGTGACTGTTGACTTTTGACAATTTTGGAGAGAACTTTAGCTAAGACTTTCTGCGAAGACATTCGCCAAAGCACTAAAGTCTCACGCTCAAAACTCAAAAAAATCAAAAGTCCAACTGAACAGAAGGAGCCAGATCACTCATCAAGCTAGCTATTGAAGAATTCTAGCCAGAGCAACTCTCTTAATTCAAGCGCTACAAAGATCAACTACCCAGCTCAGCCACAGATGCGCAAAGGAGCATACCAGTTGATACCAGTTTCAAGACTGACTTCTTGAAGATCGAGCGAGATCTAAAATCATATAAAGATGGGCAATAGCACCTTATCTCTCCAGTGAGCAGTTGGGGATTGTAAGTGTGAGCTGTCGACCTACCGGTTGAGGAGGCTGCGTTCGTTGGATCGTGTAAAGACGGGTAATAGCACCTTATCTCTCCAGTGAGTAGTTGGGGATCGTAAGTGTGAGCTGTCGACCTACCGGTTGAGGAGGCTGCGTTCGTTAAATCGCCTTTTTGGGACAGCACTAGCTGAAAAGGAGGCCGTGACTCGTAAAGTTGTCGTTCGTCAGGTTCATCAATTTGTCTTCACTGTGTAACTGTAATAAAGGAACTTTACACTTGCATAGTGAATTGCTCTTCTGCTGAAGGAAGATAGGACGTAGAAGTTGAGCTTCGAACCTCTATAAATTGCTTGTGTGTTCTGCTTTACTTTTTCAGTTTCAGTTGCATGTTTTAAACTGCACACCTCAAGCACACACAACAATCTGAGCTAGCAGATCATCTCAACTCTGATCTCCACAAAGCACGGATAACTCCGCGAGTCAAAACGGGCCCTGAATATTCCGTATTTGTTGTTCAGTTTTGAAATCAGTTTATTCACCCCCTCTCTAAACTGATTCTGACTCGCCCTGTGACCAACAATTAATATGCTAACATGAGAGATTTATATTGCTAACATCAAGAGATTCTGTTGCTAACATGAGGTAGACTCATATTGCTAACTTGACGAGATCATAATTTTAAATTGACACGTATTAAACACCACACATATAATATTAGACCACATTTAAAATAATACTATGTAACATCATTCAGACATACAACATATTGCTAATATGTTAGAAATATATACACTGTTAATATGTGACTAATAATTTGCTAATATGTTAGTAACATGTTGCTAATATGTGAATAATGATATACTAGTATGACTTAAATTCTCAAATATTACAAGTTTTCAAAATAATATTAAGCATTGATAAAGCTATAATTGTTTATGAACTTAACTATATATAGATCATACTTTAACTATTTTCTCATGAAAGCAACTTAAGATTCAAAGTCGTGCATAAAAAATTCCATGTTAACAACATAAACACAAGATATGAGCAATATTGTGATATCATATTAGAAATATCTGACAGTTACGAGTTGAATATACGTTAAAAAAGTTTTTTGTATTTTTCATCAATTTTTGTTCAAATAAACATATGCACTATACATCTTAAATGAAAGAGCATGAAAAAATCTTTAATTTGATATATTTTTTTTACGTAAATTGGATAAAAAAAACAAGTAAGTTATGTTTATTTAAAGTTTTTAAGAATTTTTTAAAAGATGATGATATCACTTTATAAAAAAAATCTGGAATTACCCCTTATATTTTGAATTTTACATATTTATAACTATGCCACCGCCTTTTTATCCTCCATGTCATCAAAATCCTTGAATTTGATTGGTTCCTAGGTTCTCACGGGGGATTGGTTCCTATTTGAACCCACCCCTATATATATATTGCGAATCCATAATGCAATGTAATGATATAATATTCAGGTAAGTTTATCTTAAAAATTTAGGAAAAAATTGATATTTAATCTAATTTAATATCTAAATTATAACTAAAAAGTGAACAATTTGAAATTAAATGTAATAAATCACAATCTTATATTCTTTTTCAAACAATAAAATAAAAGTTAAGATGAATAATTGAGAAAAATAAAAGAAAATGAGATATACTTGAATTATGAGATATAAATTATTCCAATTTAATTATATAACTTAGTAAATTGCTAATGAAAGTAAATGGAATAAATAATAATATTTTATAATCTTTTGAACTTAGATATAAAATTTAAGCAAAAATAATGGATTTAATCAAATTTATTACCAAAATGATGCCTAAAAAGTGAAAGTAAATGTAATAAATAATAATCTTTTATTTTTCTTCAATATTTAAAATTAAATGTTAAGATGAATAATCAATAAAATTAATAGAAAATGGGATATACTTAAATTATGAGATATTAGAAAAATGAAATATAATAATATAATATTTGCTAAGCTTATCATAAAAATGTATATCTAATTTACTTTATTACCTAAATGACCATTGAAGAACAAAAAATGGCATGAGAAGGGTATGTATTATGTGTCATACTGAAGTTAAGATATACCGATTTATAAGGTACTGTAATAATATGATTTTTGTCATAACATAGATTAAAATAAAATATGAGAAAAAATGTAAGATATATCGTATCTTAGAGAAAAATTCATTTGTGGTCCCACTGGACATGGTCGAATCCGAAAATGGTCCCAATTTTTTCAAAAATGGTCCTGAGACATCAAAATTGGTCCTTCTGTCACGTTTACCGTTAACTTTTACTCCCATTTTTAGTCCCAAACGTTGAAAGTAGCAATTTTTTTTATTTCTCAACTAAAACAGTTGGATTGACTGGTCATCTGGGTTACAAGGCATCTCACACTTGCAATAGCTTGAGAAACACAAATCACCAAATTAAAAAAATCATTCAGCATCTAATAATCATAAGTTAAAATCCACATTTCTAATATTTATCAACTGCTCATCAAAGCTTTAGTGGGTGAGACTCACGCAGCAACACGGTCGGGAGTGAAGCTTCCTGTAGCAGCCTTGTACTCAAACCTGCAAAAGTAATCCTCCGTTCCCACATTCTCTAGCTTGGTGTAGTTCTTAAAGGTATGCACAATGCACTTGCCTTCAATGGTGTGAGCACTTTGTACATCAAAATAGTCTGACAAGAAGAGCTCCTTGGCACCGTAGAACTGCCTACGGCCTCCAATTGATTCCTCAAGGTGGTAATACCACCTCACATGCACTTTGATGTTATTCATGTGGTTAGCCTCAAGTTTCTCAACTCTTGCCACATATGGTGGCTTGTCCGAATCAGATGGTCTCATTAACACACAATCTTCAGCTACAAAACACCCATATATTTCAGTCCAGCATGACCTCAAAAGTTCACCTCAACCAAACTATACCAAATACACATATCAAGTGCCAGCACAATCGTGACGTGTGCGAGTGCAAGTAGGAGAGTATATAAACTCACTGAGACCACACAAGTTCAAAAACACAAAACCCCAGCAAAACGTGACAGAGTGAGATGAAAATATGCATATATAACATCAAATACTTCAAGCACATTGCCTCAGGATGGAGAAAATCGAGTTAGCAAAAACTAAATCTACTCATTGGGGAATTTGCAATTCGCAAGTAAGTAACTACCAACACAATTGTCAGCAGTTAATAAACAAAAACAAAACCGCTTCGAATTCTAATCAACAACAAAAAAAATTCCCTAATTCCAGGAAAAAAGAAAGCTTTTTAGCACTATAAAGCATGAGCTTGAAACATCAAAACAAACCAGCCCAAAAAAAAGCTCCAAAACTGGCATTCCATAGCTCAACATACAAAAACAACGACACCATCAATACGAGGAATTAAAACCCAAAAAAGGAATCGAGGTCTTTTTTCCCTGGCTTCGTCTTGGCCATGGCGATGTGGTCGATCGGAGGAAGTGTAGCAGAAATAGAAGTGGAAAATAGTAGTAGAAAGAGCAATTTGCATCTTTCTTCTCAAGCTCTTCCATCACATCTTCTGTGGTTGTTTCATCATTGTCGGTATCTATGCTTCGGACTTTAGATTCTTGATGTTCTCTCTACTGGGCAGTGGGTTTTTGTGAATGCGTGAAAAATCAACGGGATTTGTGCGTGAATTTTGGGGATGAAATCTGGAGAGATTAGGGATTTGAGCGAGTGCATTTGGGGAGAGAATGAAATTAGGGCAAAATACATAATTATGGATGAATTTCGCGCCTTAAGAATCACGTGCAACTCACGTGGAGGGCTCCCGTCTATATTTGACGGACCGAATAAATAATTGGGATCACAAATAAAAATGTTAATCGACTGGGACTATGTTTGATGTGAAAATTTTTATAAGGACCATTTTTGAAAAAATTGAGACCATTTTCGGATTTGACCGTGTCCAATAGGACCAAAAATGAATTTTTCTCTCGTATCTTATTCATGAGCGTTGTAAATGGGTCATGCTAGGTGCGCCGTAGATCTTCCTTGGACCAAACTTTAGCCTGGACAGACATTGGCTCAAATTATAGTCCAACAAGTGCAATCATTATATTATAAGCATATTTGGATTCTTTAACATATTGTTTTTTTATTGTTTTTAGTTTGCATAGTAAAAATAATGGTGCTGTTCATTAACATCATTTGAATAGCTAAACCAATACAAACACAATCCAAGGGCAAATTTCAAAATTCCGCAAAAAAGGCCCAAATTAATTAAGTCCCACAAAGACTAAAGTTACAAGATCTCCAACAACCCTGCATCTTTATTGATTGGTTTTATGATTCAATATTTCAATTACAATGGTACCACAGCAACATGATCTTGATCACGATCATAAAAATCTAGAGCTCTCTTCATATGCAATCTACAAATGTCGAGCAAAGAATATAATAAAGAATACAAATTAAATCCCTCAACTCTTTTCAAACTATATATATCCATAGTTCGACTTAAAAAAATATTGACAAGATTCGTTTCCGTAACGTTCCCGTCACGAAGTCACCAACTAAGTAGCAATAGCAATAACAACAGCAATAGCATTAGCATTCGGGAGGCAGGACTTTATACCTATTCTTATCTTGACAATAAGAATAAAACATATGCTTTCTCCTAGCCCACTCCAACGCCGTCAGCTGCTGCTTCGACAGCTTCGAAAACTGCTCGCCGTCGACGGGATCTAAGCTCGAAACGCTGCTTCTCGAACAAGAAGGAATCGTATCATTCTGATTAATAATGCAGCCCTCCATCTCAATCCCTCTCATCGTCGCTACGAATGGCGCAAATTTGTAATCAACGGCGTATTTCCCTCCATGCGTCGCCCATTCCGATCCATCCCAGATCGTCGCGTAAACCGACATTGCCTTCGTCGGATAAACCGAGCCCATCGCGTTGCCGTGCGCCACTTCTCTCACTGGTATGTTGTCCACCAAAAACCTGCATTTTTTTTTATAAGTAGGGGCTGAGGGTTACTCTCGTCGTAAAAAAAATAACGTTAACGCGTTGCGTTGCGTTTGTTTGATTAATCGTACACTATATGGTGATTGTTCCAGAGAATGGAGTAGTCGTGGAAATTCTGCGTTGGATCGAACCAGAGGTAGAATTTCTCTTCTCTTCCACTCCTTACACTGCCATTGCCGTAGATGTTAGTTTGCAGAACCCAATCCCTTCGTTTTTCATGTCCGAGTAGCTCGATATCTATCTCATCGTGGTTGTGAGGGAAAACATCTGCATTTGATAGCTGAAAATTACACAAAGTTTTTGCATCAGAATCTTCTAGAAGATTTTTAATTGGTTAGCTAGCTAGGACAGTTTTTTTTTTATATACTACTTACATAAAATGCTACCACAACTCCAGATGTAAAACCAGCCGGCAGTTTCATTGCAGCATTGAAAAATCCGTAGTAGTATCTGTTTCTCGACACCAACCCTGATCCTAAAATAAAATAAAATTAAAATTAAAATCGACATAATTATTAATTGTTACTATAAATGTACAAAACTAAGGTAGATCGACGACGAGATTGGATTTTTGCGACTTTACCTGAGGATTTATCTAAACTTAGATCAGCACTGGTTCCATTATTTGTGACATGAATGTTAGATGCTCCAAAGGCAAAATCATAGCTTTTGTTGACCGGAATTCGACCGAAACGGTCGGTTAGGCGCTCGACACTTGGCGGGGTGTAGACGGGGCCACGTGAGCACACCTCAACTATCTTACAGAAGACTAGGAGAGTTGAGAAGAACAAATTATAATCATGGAAAGTTGCCATGTTTGTGAAAAATTATTTGGATAAGAGTGAAGGAAATGTTTTGGGATTTTGAGGTACTTATATGTTGGAAACAACCTTGAGAATAATGCTTAGTTGTTTGAAGCTGGCTGTATATATCTTTCAAGAATCCCATTTGATTGTTTATGTTAGATCTTCAGACAGTAGTTAGAGAAACATGTGCAATTCAGTATGGCATGTTTGGGAATTGAAGTCCTACTGTTCCAGCCTTTTTTTTCTTAATGGGACCAGCCTCTCTAGGTATTTTCTTGATTTAACGTTCGTAAACTAAAATATTACACGGGCATTTACTTTGGAGGATAAATTAGATAGATAAAAATAATATATCACAATCCACTACATACTTTAATGGATTGAACAAGTTTAAAGTTTGAATTCTTCAAATACTCAATCTCACACGATCAATCTAATCTGCCCAGTCTATCACTCAAAGTCATCGCTCCCTAAAATACGAGATGAAATAAATAATATAAATAATACTTAATAATTCCTAGCAAATAGTGATTTTTCCCCCTTCTAGGTGGTTCAACTAAAAAGGCACCGGCAGGATTACAATTTTTTTTTACCTGAACATGTACATGACTTTTTAGTTATGAGGTTGCTACTATATGCGATAGATCAATTAGTTGGTATATAGTAATAGATTAATAGTTTCGAATTTTGTTGTTATTTAAATTTTGTCAGTCAATATTTGCGTTACATTATTAATAGGCTCTGTTTGTTGGTTATTATTATTTAATTATTATGTGGAGTCAAGCTGAAAAACAAAATGAAGTCCTTTAATTTAAAATGATGTAGTTCAAGTGTTCAATTAAATCTCCATTAATTTGTCTATTAACAGCTGTAGTTTGGCAAGATAATACGAGTAACGGCTACCCAACTCGAGCAATTTGGTCCTAAAATTTGATACAATTATTGTTGTGCATATAATTGGATGCAATAATTCACACAAATTCACGCGGTTTCGGACTTTCAGGCCTTTCATCCATCACTTGTGCATTCATTGATTACACCGTAAGATGGTACATTGCATTCAGTATAAGAAGACATAGACATGCTATTTGAGAATGAGCTTTGAATATATTTCTTTTCTAGATAATTATATTTTTCGACCTTACATCATAATCAAATTTATATATACTAACATAAATGTATTATGTATGTATAATAGCAGCAATATTACTGCAATAGAGAAAAGTTACAGATCGATCGATCTCCGAATGTTGATACAATATTGATATAATATTATTACTACTAGAAAAAAACAAAGGTAAGATCAAAACACGACAGGAACTTTGGATAATGATATCATTCGAGAGTCAGTATTTTTTGTTTTTTAAATGATGAATCAATGTGTTTTTATATGTATGAAATATTCTAAATATTGTTTGGTGAGCCCCTTTTTATATTAATGCATTTGGCAGATAATATTCTTACAGATTGATTGAGGAATCATTTGGTGATTTTAAAATTAAATTTATACTCTAAAAAGTAAAATCTGCATGCCGACTACCTTGAAATAAATAATGCAGATTACGTGATTATAGTAACGGTGTTCGTGAAGAAATGTGGGGAACATCCGATTTTGGAATGTGATCTCGTCTTTCATATATTTTGTGCTTTATTTATCGATATTTTAAGCACTATCATAGTGCACTTTCATCAACCCCCAAAATTTATCTCCGTTCATAATACGTGTGTTGACTTTTTGATATATATATTTGTTAGAATTTATTATCCAAAAACACTTGAAAATGTAAATAATTAAAAATGTTAAACTCAATGTTGAATCTAGTGTGTCCACTATACCTTCAACATGCAGCGGAAATATAAAGAACAATTTGCACAACCGATTAATTTTAAATCACACACCTTAGGTATGTGATTGTTACAAGGCGAAATTCCACTTTCAAAAGTGATTAAAATACAATGTTGATAATGTCTAAATCAACACTCTAGACAACTCGACAAACATTACATGAATCCTAATCTAGTTCTCAACTAAGAATGAATTCATAAACAAACTATCCTCTATAGATAGTTTGAAGAACTATCCAGCTTCGAATCCTATACTTTTATCTCTCACACCTCATCAATACAAACAACCACTTCACAGGAATTGGTTGAACAACATTTTAAGAAAAGGTGAAGATTTAATCGAAGAGGATTATGTTGCTGAACTCGAGATTCAAGCTCTAGATTTTCTCACACACAACGGTGATATTTTCTCTCCTTGAATAACCTCTCCAATTGTGAAGTTTGCACCTTAAATCCTTCTTCAATTTGATCGGTTTCTTCCCATGTTGTCTCTTTGATCGTGGGTTGAAGTAACTGTCACATCATCCACTTGGAGATAACCGTTCTTCATTGTGGCTAAGGAGTAAACCCACGTCCTTCATCACTCCCCTCAACTGTCCCAGCAAACCATTACTGAAATAAGTTGGTTAGAATGAGAATAAAAGAGATAACACGATTCCTACAAACTAGGGATTCCTTTGACTATTTCAAATCCGTAAATCTAATATTTTAACCACCTATATCCACTATTTTAAATTCAAAATTTTGTGGATATATTTAATTAAGATAAACAGATTAATTAGATTAATTAAAAAATTAATCCTAAAAATCAGGAAATGATAAGATTACTATACTCAATGTTTCGGTCAATGTAGTAAGAATGATGTAACACATCATATATAACATTCAGAATAATGTTTATCAACTGTATCGACAACATCTGATGTTACCATTCCTAACAATCTCCCCCTAAATCTTAGTACAAAACAACAAAACAGAAAAACTCTATATTTACAGTTAGAGATGCAGCGAAAAACAACAACAATTTTTTTTTTCTGGAGATTATATAATCTCCCTTTTAAAAAAATACAACACATATATACAAATGGGTAGTTATCCCCTATACAGAACCCAATGTTGAGTTACACTCAACACACAACAAATTAAACCGAGTAGATGAAAATAAACATCCATAAATAGGGTTGACATGAATCCATTCGAAATGATTCATACCAAAAATAAAGATGCACATAGCATCTAAGTGTTACTTATGTTCAGCACAACAAAAACATATTAAACCAAAACAAAGATGCGCAAAGCATCTTAAATTAACACGTGTCTAGCACATAAAAGGACCATAAAGTTAAAATTGTTTATAAAACAAAATGAAGTGAGACATCACTTCAAGATTGCCAGATCTTTAGATTAGCTTTCGTTTCCCCTTGGCAACACTCTTCTTTTTTGCCGCAACATCTGGATCTTCCTTTGCTACTCCTATTCCGGCAATATCAACTTCAGCATCTGCGGCATCATCATCATCTACTCCCCCTTTTTGTGTAGAAAGCAGATTAAGAAAGGTTTCGCGAACCGTAGTGAGGTGATGGATTGCCATATCAAGATGTCTGATCTGATTCTGAAGAGATTGCAGAGGCAACATCACTATTGGAATGCTGGGCTGGGCAGCAGTGTTTGGTACGACATCAGATTGAGAGGGAGTAGTAATAGCATCAGATGAGGCATGCTCTGGAATGTCAGCATCAGTGTGATATCGAAGATCAATGATTCTATCATCATTGGACTTGGGCTTGATAATAGAGATAGTGGACTGCTCAACAATCAGCTTCTTCTTGCTTTCCTTAAGGCCTTGACTCTTAAGCAAGGCAAATATGAGACAGGGAAGAGGTAACATGTTGGAGGAGCTGGATTTTGATGCAGCCTTAAGAATTGAATCAAACACATAAGCACCAAGATTGAATGGAATTTGAGTTCCAAGTTTGTAGAGAGGTATGGCCTGATCAACTGTGAGAACAAAGGAGTTGGATGTGGGTAGCCGTGAAGCACTATGTAGAAGAATGTTAACTTGGATGCTGATACTTTCTTCATCCATTTGATGATCAGCCCTCCAGTTATCACTTTAACCGCATCATCAATCAAATCCAATGGAATAATAGTGTTCTCATTACCAAGACCAAGAAAGGAGTTAATCAAGTAAGGGAAAAATTTGTAAACCTTATCCCTAACATAAACAGTCCCAAAACTCAATTTATGTGGATCTGATAAACATGGCATTTCCATGCATTTAGGTGTCTATTTAGATGGTATTTAAAGATTAATGTATGCATAAGTTGGTGTTGGTTGTTATTTCGGTTTTTCTCGTGCACTTTCACATTTTGCTGTTTTTGTTGAAGTTCGAGCTAAAAAATAGGATTTATCCAATATCCAATTCAAGGGAGAAAAAAGCTACAAAGATAGAGAATCAGGTGAGGGTCGTGTTCCAACTTGAATCGGGTCGATCGGATGAGAAACGAGCAAGAATGGAGTAAAATAGTGGAGAGTGTCAAAATCGCCGAGCCAGCCGTAGCTCGGCGGATTTAACCGCAGCTCGGCAGAATCCATGGGTGGCTCAGCGGATGCAGTCAGCAATTTTCGGTGACCAATCCGCCAATCGGTGGATTCTTCTTTCTGGGTCGTCGGACGCGCCGGGAAGCCTTCTGTTATCTATTTTTGGCCCATGAACTTACCTTTTAGGCCGAGTTTTTAGTACCTAGTATAAATAGGGTTGTTAGGAATGAAATTAGGGGACTCTATTCATTATTTTTCTATTTTATTTTAGATTTTAGAGCTTCGTGGACAGATGTTTTCTCTACAACTTTGAAGATTGGAGTTTTTTTTACATAATTCAACTACTGTTCTTTTAATATTTTGCAATTTCAATTATGTCTTTAAATTTCTTTATTTCTTCATTTATTTTAGATTTCATTATGTGTGAGTAGTTCGTATAATTAATTCTAGGGTTTGTAGCATGTATGAAATTATGTATTGATTTAATTCTTCATCAATTTTCCTTCTAATTATATGGTTCAAACATTCAAGTTTAGATTTATCATGCATGATTAAGGCCATAGTCATTGCATGCTAGCTAATTAATTTGAAACCTGACGGAGATAATTAATTAGTGGGATTAATTGAATGATTTGATACACGTACTAGTGATCTGTAGGAGGTTTTAAATATGTTGATCTATTGGGAGTTAACAGTTAATCTAGAGATGAAAGTAATATATAAATTGTTAATCTATTTTTACCTTAAGACCTGACGGAGATAGGTAATTAGAATTCTGATCCTCCACCGATAATTGAATTAAATTGAAAGTTGATGGAATTAGATTAATATATAATGGATTCATGTATATGCATTCCCTAGGATTAATTATTTTATTTCTTTGACAGTTTACGTTTTTAATTTTGTTTGATTTGTATTTGATTTTATAATTGAATTTAGGAGTTTAATTTTAATTATATGTCTAGGATTAATTCAACTAAAAATTAGGTTGTCTGGGTAATAGAGAGTTGTTAGCTTAGTACTCAGTGTGATCAATAATTCAATCTCTATGGATACGATACTCGATTCACTTGCTATATTGCATGACCTGTGTTAGTTGCAGATAATTGCATAATAAATAGTGCATCAGGATCCCCCATATCTGATGTGATGTTAGAGTAAAACTCATAAATAACATCAGGATCATAAGACATCAAAGAAGTAACAGATTTCCACAATCCTCGTTCTTTAAGAAACACATCCATCCTATACTTCTTAAAAATCAGAACATCAGTCATTTTCTAAACCCTATAGGACCGTTTAATAAGCATTTTATGAGATTTTTTAGCATCCTTAGAGTAAAAGATCTTACTATGGACAGATGAGACATCAAGGGGAGAGCCTGGACGATGTTCAGAAGGAGATTCGTCAGTAGTTGGATCTAGCAGAATCTCAGGATGTTGAGAGGTAGTGGATTCCTTCTTTTTCTCCTTAGCAGGAGAAACATCTTCTTCAACATTTTGAGACAACTTTTTCTTACGAAGAATCAGGGTTGTCTTTGAGAGAATGGATAGTATTTTGAGATACAGTGGGCTTTAATTTCACCTTCTTGCTTGGACCAATCTCCAATTTCACAGAAGCTTCACCATGTAATCTCTTGGATTTTCTTGGGAAAGATGGTTTAGTGGCAGTTTGAGAGAGTATTTGAGCGTGGGAGCTCAGATCAAGGTATATAGGGTTCTCGGATTCTCCAAGCAGTGAACCTTGAAGCGGCTTAGGGTTTAGGATTTCAGTACTTGGAGGAATAATGAGATCATGGTGAATGGCTTCCTGGTCATCAGGCTTGACATGGAGTTTGGAAGGTTCAACTTTCTCGGTTGATGTTAGGCCGGCAGATACAGTAGTCGTTGATGTTGAAGTGGCTGACGGAGCAGGGGCTACAGTAGCTGCTAGAGTGGATGCTGAAGATGGGGTAGCTTGAGATAGGTCCATCATCATCATCATAGCTTAAAGTTGGTTCGGATCAGCCATGGATGAACCTTCGGAAAAACTTTTTGAAAATAGATAGAGAAAGAAATTTTGGAGAAGAAGATGAAAAGGCGGCAATAGGGATTGAAAAAGAAAGCATATAAAACAAAATGATTTTTTTATAAAATAAAAAAGACCCCACAATCCTGAAAAGCATGGCTTCCTATCACATCACAGCCTTTACGAAGATAGGGATCACACCTTATAATATCTTTATAAATTAATGTATTAATTTTTATTTATTTATTTATTTTATATATCCTAAAGAAATAATATCGACTGCAAAAAAATATAAATAAATTGTCATCAATTTATTCACAAAACATAATTTAGAGAGACATGACAGTCAATATATTAATTATTTCTCTCTTGAAAGGAAAAGTACATTAAAAAAACTAAATAACCACACGAACAAAAACTTACAATAAAGTCTGATGTTAAGACAAAAACACACCAATACACCTCAACATCAGGAAAACGACCATGATTTAGAGTACACACATTCTAGGAGATTTTCTTAAGGAAGAAAACCTCTCAAAATCCAAGGGCTTAGTGAAGATATCTGCAATTTGATTTTCAATGGAGATATATTCCAACTTTATGATTTCCCTTTCCACTAGATCTTTGATGAAATGATGTCGGATGTCTATGTGTTTAGTGTGTGAATGTTGAACTGGGTTTTTTGAGATTTCTATCACACTGACATTATCACATAACAATGTGAGTGAGGGACTTGACATACCATAATCATTCACCATTTGATTCAACCATAAGAGTTGGGCACAACAATTTGCGACAACAACATATCTGATTTGACAGTAGAAAGAGAGACACAATTTTGTTTCTTGCTAGACCATGAAACCAGATTGTTACCAAGGTAGAAACTGTTAGTTTTGTATACTGGAAGACTTGTCATTGTATACTTTTCTAATGATATAATGATATGAATTGAAAGTTATTGCAGTCACTGTTTGTATTTAGTTTATTTTATATAATTGTTCTATGAAATGTTCCATATACTTACATTGTAGATGATATGGTATGGGGAGTCACACGGTAAGATCATATCATTAGAACCTTGTATTGTATTAAAGAGCTCATGGCTTAGATGGTCCTGAACACACCATCGCTACACCGTAGAATAATCTAATAAATTAGTTTATCTTGGCTAACTGATTATTCTAGTACACTTATTAGTGTATTGAGGAGGATCACGATAGGATACTATTCTCTGTCTCTAACCCAGTTAGTGAGAGAATAAAGATCCACAGAGTTCGGATTATGAACTCATGTGATATTGGCGAGCATATGTGTGCATTGTTTATTGCTTTGTTTTATCAATGGGTGAGATCTTTTTCGTAGATCAATAAACTCGATATCTTCGGTGATAATAGTGTATGCATGATGTCTGGTGCAGTATGCATGAGCACCGTGTCCTGGTATGCCAGGTCGATGATGTTCTCTTGAGGAAACATAAGTTCATGTTGAAACCCTACATGTGGAATTATTCCGTACATAATAAAGCTTGTGTGGTACTATTCAAGGTTTTAGATGTTAATTAATTATATCTGTCAGAGGCTGACATAATCAATTAATGAACATTATATCTTAAACACGGGGAATGGCTGAACTAAAGGAGACAACATATTCGCAAATATGTATTAAATTGGTAGGTCAGTATTACTTCTTTAGTGGAATAAAAATAATACTTAATTTATTTAATTATATCCTAAGTTTATTGGATATTAGATATTAAATAAATTAGTGGGCCAATTTAATATTCTTTTAGATCCCAGTTGTAGCCCAATTGACTGTTAGTGGACTGGATATAGAACTTGAGATAGAGGCCCAAACCCAGTAGGGTTGGAGAAGTGAATTTTCGCCCACCTCCCTATTTAAGAAAGGGGGAGGGATGAAAATTTGGGTGTTAGAAATCAGCCCCTCTTTGTCTCTCAAGATATCCACAGAATTCACAACTCTATCAGTAGAATACAGCCCACTCTGTATCTGATACTCAGTCCGGGAATACAACAGAAGATCTTGGAGTAGAATATTGTGGTGGTTGATCCTGTGAGGAAAAGAGACGCCAGTTTCATATTCATTCAACAGCAAGATTAGACCTTTAATCTTATCCTCAGACCGTCTGACAATTGTAAGTAATTCGGATCTATGTTTCTACTTTATTAGATTCGAATCTGCTATACATGGTTTTGTGGTTGACGTGTTTAAACATGCATGAACATAAAAATATGATTTGCATGAACATTGATTAATGAACAACCAAATAATCATGCGGTGGTTTAATTCGAGAAAACCCCAACAATTGGTATCAGATTGGATTTTGGCACTATTCTAGGATTAATCCAAGCATAATTTCGATATACATAATTAAATTTGATAAATTAATTTGGAATAGATTTTGATCAAAAATCAAATTTCAAAATTTATTTATTAAGGTCGATCGAAAATTATGATAATTGGATTAAGATTTGATACTATTTGATATATATCTTAATTTACCTAATTTTAATCTAAATAGATTTGAAAATAGAATTTTAAATTTGGAAGAATTTGAAGTAGATCAAATTTTAGATATATTATTTGTGTAATTTTCGAAATCTATAAATTTGAAATTGGATAAGGTAATTTTGGATATAGATAAATAATTATCAAAATCCAATTGTGATAAGGATTTAAATTAGGATATAATTTGGAGGATTTTTGAAGTGGATCAAATCTCCAAATTTTATCTCTTAAATTTTCGGTCCTTATGTGATATATTTGGATTAGCTTTTTGATTTATATCAAGATATCCAAATATTATTTAAATAGGGTGGTTCAAAAATATTAAATAAATTTGGTGGATAATTTTAATTAATTTCTAGATTTATTTTGGGTAATTTTTGAAAATAACAAGATTTTAAATTGGTGGATAATTATTTTAATTTCCAATTTTTATCTTGTGGATAATTTTGAATTTATTAATTTAATTAATTGTAATATTCGAAATTTATTATTCATGCATAGATATCATATGTTATTTTATGTGTATCATATAAAATATGATTGTTGGATTTGTAGACTATGTTTGTTTGCAGGTTTACCAACTATCATGACTCATTTATTTTATGTGATGTATGTTTATGTTGAATGGATGTTTGGCCGTATGCCGGTTTGGCTACGTGATTTTAATCTATGAGAAAATCCATGGATTATGTCTAAATTTTATTTTATGTTGTTTTAATGTAATAGAAATAAAACTGTTAGACCGAGTTTTTGAGTTGTAATTTTTATTCTAGAAATAGTAGATTTTTCCTTTTGGAATAGATAGTATGTATTGAATAAAGATCGCAGATCAACTCAAAGAAGGAAAGTAGTACAGCACCAAGAAAGAAGGTTCACCGGTTCACGTCCTGAAATCCTAATTAGAGCTAGGGTTTCGGTGAGGCACGGTGAGGAGGGGCGGCGGCCTAACCCTGTTCTGGAGTTGACTTTCATGTTTTATCTCATCAATCAACATGAGATATAAGCTGTGATAGTTGGAATATTATTGTTGCTTATTATGTTATTGTGAAGCATGCAATGGATGTTAATCTTTTTATGTGATAATGTTTGCATGTTCTTAATTGTAATGCCCCGATCTCGGGAGAAGGGAAGGGGACCAGTGCGCTACTTGGGGGAAGGGGGAATGGGTTGTTGAACAGAAGCTATCAAAGAAATAGGGTTAGTGCCCTAAAAATTTGGGCAGCATAACCTCTATAAATGGATCAATCCACGCTTTTAAAGCGTATGAAATGACTCAAACCAGATACCATGACTCTTAGGATGAACCCAAGAAAGAATAACAAAGACAAACTTCAATATAATAATAACAGTTCAAAGGTTAACTGTTAATAGGTTAGGCATGAAAAAGGCCAGACTGATGTCTGTCCAAATACTCGAAGTAAAGAGATGTCAGGCTCCCGTCTGTCGTGAAAGCAATATAAAGCCAGGCTTTTGCCTTGACATGGAAAGCAATGTAAAGCCAGGCTTGTGCCTGTCTGAATAAGGAAAGTAAATAAATGCCAGGCTTTTGCCTGTCAGGAACAGAAAGTAAACGGGATTCGGAGAACCGAACACTCCGTAACAATAAAGAAAATGGGATTCAGAGAACCGAACACACCATAACAGTAAAGAAAATGGGATTCGGAGAACCGAACACTCCGTAGCAATAATCAGAGAGTAAGCGGAAAGAACGTAGCGCATTTATTCAGACTCAAAAGGAAGCATATTCTCAGTTAGACTCCATAGCGGAAAAGGAAACATATACATCAAATGATAGCCCTTCAGCCTTAGCACAGCCGTCCACCATCCCGCAGCTCATCCTGAAAAATATTTGAAAAGATTTTGGGCGTGAGTACTAATGCACTCAGTGGGTACTTTTGAGAAAAAAAACCTACACAATCATTTTATAAAACAGAATATCCAATCATATTTTAAGCATATCATGGAAAGCTTTTAAAGTAGAAAATTTGTGAATTCCATGTATACAAAAATCATTTTAGTTCCATCATTGCGCGCCACTCTCCCCTAAAAATACTATATTTTAACACGGAACAACTTTTGAGCTTAAAAATACGATAGGGCTATCCACGAAGGATAGATCTGAAAAAGACTACCATTTAATATTCGGATACCCAAAATATACCCGAAATTAAAAAGTGACAACACGGAAAATGTATATAAATATACATAGAACATAAAACCCTAAAGACACCTTTTGATTCGGCGACCTGAAAGAGTAACCTATTTGAAGGGTGGTGGCGACTTTTGGCGGCGGTCACGACGATTTTCCATCGTGATCGTCCGTCGTGTCATCATTTCAATCACGTATTCGTGATCTACGCGTTGACACCTTCAAAATGACTATTTCGAAAATGAAATAGGAAACTAGAGTTGTACCTTCTCTAGAAGCTGCTCGGCATTTCGATTTTGAAAATGAATGAAAAATGAAACCTTAACCTCCTATTTATAGAAGAAAAATAAATAGGATAATAACGAATAAAAGAAAGAGGATAATGATGGAATAGGATAATGATGGAAAAAGAATAGGATAATTACGAATAGGATAATATTTCGAAAAAGAAATTGGATAATGACGGATGTGCCTTAGTTATCCAAATCTATTACCTTTACCCTAAAATTGGGCCAAGTGTTCATTTGAACTCGAAATTGGAAAATTCAAAGTTTGGCACGATGTCTGAAAATTTTTCTATCAGCTCAAGAAAAATATCAGAACATATTTTTAAAGCAATTTTTGACCAAATTAAATTTTAATAGATGTCCCTAGCTGCGATTTTCCTTTATTTGAATCTGTTAAGGACCCAACTTATTTCTTAGATTACCCTCAGGTAACATATGTCGAATAAAACCTTCTAAAATATTTTGGGGTATTACATTAATAATGGGATAAAATGAAACCTCAAGCATAAATAACTAAGTGGGAGAGATTCATACCAATGTATGTAGAAATCTCATACGGTCTCCATTAAATCTGATTTAATTGAGAAGTGATGGGCATGTGCGTTGATATCGGTCTTCCTCCATATCGGATGTGTCATATCACAGATTTCTCTAGAAATTAAATTTCTTAAATGGATAGATGTAGAATGCTATTAGAACTAACTGACTTCTCCATCTGGAGCAGTTAAATTTGAATAGTGATCTTGGTGTGAAGATAATGGTGTGCACACTTAGATGTAATTTATTGATAAACGTCCACATGATCGTCGCTTATCAGTTAGAAGATTACATGACCGTGTTTATTATCCGACTATTAATTTGCTTGTTGTAAGAAAACTCAGCTGGAGGCAAATTAAAGGTTTAATAACCTATTTAAAAATGAATTTTATAAATGTCCACATAATTGTGGCTTATAGAAAACGTTTTTAAGGTGTCGGTGGAAAAGTATATAATTTTTGTGAGGTTTTTGATTATATACTATTTCTCCTAAAGTTTGTGACAGTACTGCATGTTTTAATTTCAGTTATTTCATATCATCTATGGCTCTCTCCAATCTATCCTCAATCCTCAAAGAAAACCAACTCGTCGGTGAAAACTACAATGATTGGATTCATAATCTTAACCTCGTCCTAGTTGCTGAGGGACACAAGTTTGTACTTGAAGAGGTATGTCCTGACAAGCCAGATGAGGGTTCTGACGAAGCCCAAAGGGCTACAGATGACAAGTGGGTCAAGTCTGATGAGATAGCGCACTGCTACATTCTGGCATCTATGTCGAATGTGTTGCAACATCAGCATCAGACTATGAAGACTACTTATGATGTCATGCTCAACCTTAAGGAGTTCTTCGGCTCGCCACCTAACCATGAAGAAGCTGATGGATGTGAAAATGGCTGAATTCACACCTGCTAGGGATCACGTTCTCACGATGATGGGATATTCAAAGAGTTTAAGGCAGAAGTGGAGAAACAAACAGACAGAAGTATCAAGTCACTGCATTCTGATCATGGTGACGAGTACTTCTCAAGGTAATTTAGGGATTACGTGGCAGAAAATGGGATTACATCCTAGTTGACTGCACCAAGAATGCCACAGCAGAATGGCTTGGCAGAGAGAAGGAATAGAACATTGTTAGAGATGGTCAGATCGATGATGAGTTATTCTGAGTTGCCTATTTCATTCTGGGGATATATCTTAGAAATAACGGCCTGTATTCTTAACTTGGTTCCATCAAAATCAGTTCCTTCTACACCCACAGAATTATGGACTGGACAAAAGCCCAGTTTGAACCATATTCAGATTTGGGGTAGCCAGCACACGTGTTGGATAAGGAAGCTGATAAACTGGCTCCTCGTACTAATGTAAGGTTGTTCGCTGGATATCCTAGAGGAACGAAATGTAATTTGTTTTATAGTCCTAAGGATCAGAAGATCATTGTTAGCACCAATGCTCGATTCTTAGAGGAAGACTATGTCATAAACCACAAACCAAGAAGTGAAATCATCCTTGAGGAGTTAAGGGGAGGATCGAATCCTACACCAGTGGTACAAGAAGAGGTACCACCAAACACTGCACAATGTGTCATAGAAGTACAGGAACTGCCTCATCGCAGTGGGAGAGTTGTACGCCAACCCGATAGATTCATTAGTCTGGGAGAGGCTTCAGATTTCCCAGAGGGACTAAATGAATTGGATCCCAGGACCTATGACGAGGCAATTCAAGATAAAGATGCAGATTCTTGGAAAACTGTAATGGAATATGAGATTGGAACTATGAATCGCAATCAAGTCTGGGAACTCGTAGAACCACTAGATGGGGTAAAACCTATTAGTTGTAAGTGGGTCTACAAGCGCAAGAGAGGACCTGACAGGAAGGTTGAAACCTTCAAGGTAAGATTGGTAGTGAAATGGTACACTCAGAAAGAAGAAATTGATTATGAGGAAACCTTTTCGCCGGTAGCCATGCTTAAGTCAATCCAGATTCTCTTGTTAATTACCACTCATTTGGATTATGAGATCTGGCAGATGGATGTGAAGACAACTTTCCTTAATGAAAGTCTTGAAGAAAACATTCACATGAAGCAACCAGAGGGATTCATTGCTAAGGGCCAGGAGCACTTAGTGTGTAAGCTTAAGAGATCCACTTATGGACTTAAGCAGACATCGAGATCTTAGAACATCTGATTTGAGGAAGTTATCCAATCATATGGATTCGTGCAAAGTCCGGATGAGAGGTGTGTGTACAAGAAATGTGACAAAAATGTGGTGGTATTCCTCGTACTTTATGTTGATGACATCTTGTTTATTGGAAACAATAAGAAGACATTGTCAAACATTAGGGTGTGGTTTTCCAAGCATTTCGATATGAAGGATCTAGGTAAAGCCGGACATGTCCTTGGTATCAAGATCATTCGAGATCGCCAGAAAAGGAGGTTATGTCTGTCCCAGGCAACTTATATCGATACAGTGATAGCTAGGTTTGGCATGTAAGATTCCAAGAAATATTTTATACCTTACATGCATGGAATTCATCTATCCAAGGAAATGTGTCCCCAAACACAGTCTGAGATAGATGAAATGAAGAAAGTACCATATACTTCGGCTGTGGGAACTGGGAAGCTTGATGTATGCCATGCTATGCACTAGGCCTGATATATACTATGCAATTGGCATGGTAAGCAGATATCAGTCTTACCCTGGACAAGGTCACTGGACTGTGGTTAAAAACATTTTCAAGTACCTCAAAAGGACTCGAGATTATATGTTGGTATACCACTCTGATAGTCTGGTGCCTTTGCGTTATACAGACTCAAATTTTCAATCCGACAAAGATCATAGTAAATCTACCTCGGGCTATGTATTTACATTAGGAGGTGAAGCCATCGCATGGAGGAGCATAAAACAAAAATGCATTGTTGATTCCACCATGGAAGCCGAGTATGTAGCTGCCTCTGAGGCTGCAAAAGAGGCTGTCTGGCTCCACGGTTTCCTATTGGGCTTGAGCGTGGTTCCTGATTTGCCTAAGACTATTACGATATACTATGATAACTCTGGTGCAGTGGCAAATTTGAAGGAACCCAGAGCCCACAAGGCAAGCAAACACATAAAGAGAAAGTACCATCTTATATGAGAAATCGTTAAGAGAGGAGATGTGGCGGTGGTTAAGATCGCATCGGAGGACAACCTGGTTGATCCATTCATGAAGAGTCTGTCAGCTAAGACCTTTGATGGTCACGTGGAGAAAATGGGAGTGAGATGCAGACCTGGAAGTGTAGTTTGAGTTGATAGCTTAGATTGGAGAGTTAGCTGGGTTTTTTTATGCTTGAAAGACATGCTTCAAGTATAAGTGGGAGATTGTTAGTTTTGTATACTGGAAGACTTGTCTTTGTATGCTTTTCTGATGATATGAATTGAAAGTTATTGTAGTCAATGTTTGCATTTAGTTTATTTTATATAATTGTTCTATGCAATGTTCCATATACTTACATTGTAGATGATATGGTGTGGGGAGTCACAGATAAGATCATATCATTAGAACATTGTATTGTATTAAAGAGCTCACAGGTTAGATGGTCCTGAACACACCATCGGTACACTGTGGAATAATCTGATAAGTTAGTTTATCTTGATGAACTGATTATTCTAGTACACTTATTAGTGTATTGAAGAGGATCATGATAGGATACTATTTTCTGTCTCTGACCCAGTTAGTGAGAGAATAAAGATCCACAGAGTTCGGATTCTGAACTCATGTGATATTGGCTAGCATATGTGTGCGTTGTTTATTGCTTTGATTTATCAATGGGTGAGATCTTTTCGTAGATCAATAAACTCGATATCTTGGGTGATAATAGTGTATGCATGATGTCTCGTGCAGTATGCATGAGCACCGTGTCCAGGTACGCCAGGTTGATGATGTTCTCTTGAGAAAACACAAGTTCATATTGAAACCCTGCAGGTGGAATTTATTCCGTACATGATAAAGCTTGTGTGGTACTACTCAAGATTTTAGATTTTAATTAATTATAGCTGTCAGAGGCTGACATAATTAATTAATGAAGATTATATCTTAAACACGGGGAATGGCTGAACTAAATGAGACAGTATATTCGCAAATATGTATTAAATTGGTAGGTTAGTATTACTTCTTTAGTGGAATAAAAGTAATACTTAATTTATTTAATTATATCCTAAGTTTATTAGATATTAGATATTAAATAAATTAGTGGGCCAATTTAATATTCTTCTAGATCCTAATTGTAGCCCAATTGACTGTTAGTGGACTGAATATAGAACTTGAGATAGAGGCCCAAACCCAGTAGGGTTGGAGAAGTGAATTTTCGCCCACCTCCCTATTTAAGAAGGGGGGATGAAAATTTCAGTGTTAGAAATCAGCCCCTCTTTGTCTCTCAAGATATCCACAGAATTCATAACTCTATCAGTAGAATACAGCCCACTTTGTATCTGATACCCAGTCCGGAAATACAACCTTTAATCTTGTCCTCAGACCGTTTGACAATTGTAAGTAATTCGGATCTATGTTTCTGCTTTAATAGATTCAAATCTACTATGCATGGTTTTGTGGTTGATGTGTTTAAACATGCATGAAGATAAAAATATGATTTGCATGAACATGGATTAATGAACAACCAAATGATCCTGTAGTGGTTTAATTCGAGAAAACCCCAACAGAAACATCCTCCGCTAGTACTCTTTCTATCATCAACATCATCTGCCAAGTCTGAATCACTAAATCCCACAAGACGAGTGTTAGTGTCTTTGCAGTATCTTATACCAAATCCAACAATGCCTACAACATAACATATGATTCTTTTAATAGCTTTAAGGTTTGTTTCTTTTGGTTGAGATTGATATCTCACACACACACTGACGCTGAACATAATGTTAGGTCGAATCGCTGTTAAATAAAGTAAACTTCCAATCATGCCTCGGTACATTGTGGAGTCAACATCAATACCAACATCATCTTTGCTCCACTTTTTTTATGATCCCATGGGTGTTCTCATTGGTTTTGCAGTGCCAGGGCCAAAGCATTCGATCAATCCTTTTGCATACTTGCTTTGTGAGATGAAGATGTCATCCTTATCTTGCTTTATTTGCAAACCAAGAAAGTAGTTGAGTTCACCAATCATCCTCATTTTGAATGTGCTGCACATTGAGTCTACAAATTCTTTGAGCAGGTCAGTACAAGTGGAACCAAAAATAATATCATCCACATAAATTTGAGCTATAGTTATGTGTTTTTTATCTTTCTTTATGAAGAGAGTCTTATTAACTTGTCCTCTAGAGATACGAAGTTTGATCAAAAATTCAGTAAGTCTAGCATACCAAGCTCTAGGAGCTTGTTTAAAACCATACAAAGCTTTCTTTAATTTAAACACATGCAATGGTTTCTTATGACATTCAAACCCCTTTGGTTGTTCTACGTAGGCTTCTTCATTAAGAAATCCGTTTAAAAAGCACTCTTAACATCCATTTAATGTAAGGTAAATCCAACGTAGCATGCAATAGCACACAAGAGACGGATTGATTCAATCCTAGCCATAGGAGCAAAGGTTTCATCAAAATCTACTCCTTCAACTTGAGTATATCCATGTGCAACTAGTCGAGCCTTATTTCCTACAACATTGCCTGATTCGTCAGTTTTATTTTTGAAAATTCATTTAGTTCATATCATATTTTTTTCTTTTGGACGAGGAACTAACTCCTACACATTATTTCTGACGAATTGATTTAACTCCTCATGCATAGCATTAATCCAGAAATCATCTTTTAGGGCTTCGTTGATGTTTTTTGGTTCAATGTTGGACAGAAAGCATGTGGTTGACAGAAGATTACACAGAGATGACATACATACCAATTTCACCATTTCTTTGTAATCCACGGGGTTCTTCTTTCTGGTTTGTATACCTTCTGACTGTTCACAAAATGATTTGAGAATTTGGATGATTCTTCTTGATTCTACTTGGTGGATCTCTTCTTGGTTGATCTTCAGCAGTGATGTGTTGATCATCTTCACTGTCAGATGTGCAGGTCGAAGTTGGTGATTTGATAGACACTTCTTCCTTTGATGAAACATTGTCTGCAACATCAATTGGTGTCTTATTTTTTACACCATTTTCAGATTGATCACTTGATGTTTCTTCTACTTTCAGTAGGTATGACATTTGATCTTTCTCTGATTTTGATGCAATTTCTATGTGATCATAAAAAACAACATTGATAGATTCTTGAACAGATTTAGTTCTCAGTTTCAACACCTGGTATGCACAACTGTTCGGGGCATATCCTAAAAACACTCCATTTTTACTTTTTGCATCAAATTTTCCTAAATGATCCATATCATTCATAATATAACACACACATCCAAAAGCATGAAAGTATTTCAGGTTCGGCTTTTTGTTCTTCAGGAGTTCATAGGGTGTTTCTTTTCTCCCAGGTTGGAGAAAAACTCAATTTCCAATATGACAGACGGTGTTGACAGTTTCAGCCCAAAGTTTCTTGGATAATAGTTGAGCCTGCAACATTGCGCTAGACATATCCTGAAGGATATGATTTTTTCTCTCTACCATAACATTTTGCTAAGGAGTTTTCGGTGCTAAGTACTCTCTCATATTGAAGAGATACCAACCTGTAAAACTTCTTAAACAACTTGAAAGCTTCATATTTTTCTTGTAGAAATTCTACCCATGTGAACCGTGAGAAATCATCCACAATAACAAGGATGAATCTTTTCCCACTCATGCTTTTTGTATTCATAGGACCCATGATATCCATGTGAATCAATTTAAAACATTTAGTGGTTTGATATTCAGTAATACTTTTATGAGGAATCCTTACTTGTTTGCCCTTTTGACATGCACCATATACAACATTAAGATCAATCTTCACAGGAGAGATTCCTCCAACAGCGTCAGATTCAATTTTCTTTTTCAAATTTCTCAAGCTTACATGTCCAAGCTTTTGATGTACTAGTTGTGTATCATCATACACAAACACATTGCACTTCTCATTCTTGTCAGCATGATAATAGTTATCTAATGTACGACTACCAAACATAATGCATTTATCATCAATGTCAAAAACTTCATGATTAGATTGCTATTTCATATATATTTGAGGTCGTTTTTGGTATGTTTTTGCAGTGTTACTCACCTCATGATCAAGTTTTGTGGAAGAATTTGTGTCTTGTAGTTAATTTCAGGTGGTTGACATGGAAGTGGAGATAATGTCATTATTTTGGAGGTTTTGGATGCAATTTGATTGAAGAAAAGCTAGAGAGTCTGGAAGACAGTCGGTATGGGCATACTGACTGATGGATTATGCGAGTATTTAGGCTAGAGATAGTGGATCTGCACCAGTTGTGGGCTATGGACAAAAATTCTGGCTTCTTTTATTATTGTTGGACTCTGTTTTTATTATTATCTTAGTTGGATTAGGATTAGATTTCTTTTTAATTAATTAATTAAGGATTTGTATAAAAAGACTTCTAGATAGAATATGACTCTATCTATTGCAGTACAATTTATTCCAGATGCCAGATACAGACTAAGAACGAATTCTCTGCAGATTTTTCACTATTCAATTTTATTCTTCTTTTCATCATTCTTTCTTTTCAATTAATTTCTGAAGTGCTAATCCAATTATGAATTCGAGCTAAGTGCGCTCTATTCCGGTGAAGATTAACGAAGCCTTGGCGCAATTATATTGTGAGTTCTAATTATTCTTTTTATTTTGATTAATTGCATGTATCTGTTATTCTCGGGGTTTAAAGTCATTAATTGTTTCCTCTCTGCTAGGTAGGTGAACATATTTAGTATATCGGAATTAATTAGTAGCCAATTAAATCGGCCATTCATAATTGTGGTTTAAGTTTAATTAGTGGTACAATGATTCTTCAGAATCGAGGGAATAACAGTCTTAATTCAACGGTCTTGTGTCAGAGTCTGTTGGTTTTGAATCGGGTTTCTCTAGTTCTTAATATTGTCGGCTCATTAAACCTATAGAGTGTCTCTTACGGTTGTTAGTCGATTAGAGAAATAATTGATGAAGTGTCTTCCTGATTATCGAGAAGCTAAGGAGAAATTAGGTTGCGTCAGTAAGTGTCTTCGGTGGCTATAACTGGTTTGCATGCGTTTATTAGAAGTATCTTTGCATTGAGGATCGGAATAATTAAGCTAGGGTGGAGTTAATTGGAAACCGGAATACCTTTTATAATTTGTTAAAAGCTACTCTCTGTTTATTTGCTAATTTTCATTTTTACATTACAACAAAGAAATTCTTGTGGAAAGATTGCAGGCTGAAAGTGTGGAATAATTCTCGTCGATCCTTTGGGAGACGATCTTGCTCGCCATTGTTCTGGGTAGTGTGGGCATACCGACTGCGTGTCAGATTATTTTTGGTGAAAAACGACGCACCAAATTTTGGCGCCGTTGCCGGGGATCGGTTTTTAAGCAGTAATTATTCTAATATTTTCAGTTTGCCATTTCTTTTTATTTTATTTTATTTTTCCAGTGCATGACTCGATTCTTACAAAAAGGAAGTCTAGAATCCAATCCAGAACCGGAGAGGACTTTACGAAGATCGAGGAAGTTTGCAAGAGAATATAAAGAAGCTTCCACATCTGATCTGGGAACATTTGATCTTCATCACTTGTTCAAGGAAGACATGGCCAACGACGGGAATCGAGCCCTTCAAAATGTACCTGAGCCTAAACCTCCATTCAGGGAGTTGGGTCGCCACAGAAACAATCGCCCCATTTGCATCGTGCTGCCTAGGATTGCAGAAAATTCTGAGATACGACCTGGTTTTATCCAGGTCTTGCCTAAGTTCGGCGATCTGCCTGGAGAAAGTGCACACAAACACTTAGCCGAATTTGATCTACTCTGCTCTACTCTTCGCCCTCAAGGTTTTTCTGCCAATAATTTGAGGCTACTAACCTTTTCTCATACTTTGCAAGACAGGGCTAGGGACTGGTTGTTTGATCTACCATCGGGCTCAATCACCACTTGGAATGAATTGGAGGAACAATTCATGCGCAAGTTCTTCCCAGAATCCAGAGCTGCAAATTTGAGAATGACGATCAGCAGCATCAAGCAGAAGCATAATGAAAGTCTAGCCGACTACTGGGAAATATTCCAACAATTATACCGCAAATGTCCGGACCACGGTTTCTCTGAATATCAGTTGCTCACTAACTACTTTTATCGTGGCATGTCAACTTTTGACAGGAAAATCATTGATGCTGCTAGTGGAGGATCTCTCACCAACAAAACACTGGTTGAGGCAAAACAACTCATCATCGACATGGTCTCTGGAGGTCAGCAATATGAAGAGGAGGACGATGTCTGGTATAGACCTGTGAAGGGAATTGAGCGAGCTTAGAGCTCTGGTGTCAATGAGAAGATCGATGCTCTGACTTCTCTGGTTCAAGGTCTAGCTGTGGCGCAAGCTCAAAATATCCGCTGTGGAGTTTGCTCGGAAAATGGCCATTTCACTGATACTTGTCCTACCTTGCATAATTCTCCAATCGAGCAAGTATGCTATGGGTCTGGTGATGCGCAACAAGATGCCCTGAGACGGAGGAATTATGATCTGTACTCAAACACATACAACCCAGATTGGAGGGAACATCCAAACTTCGGTTAGAAGCAACCAGTTCAGAAGATGCCAGAAGTTTTGCCTCAGAGACAGCCGCAGGGTGGTCAGTATGCCCATACTGACCGTGCTGCACCAAGCATGAATAACATCATGAAGTGTTTGGAGCAGAGCAGTGCACTCGTGAACAGTCTAGCGCAGAATCAAAAAGCGTTCTAGCAGGAGACACAAGCTGCCTTGGGGAATATAGGCACTCAAATCACACAATTCGCCACTTAGGTGCATAAGCTACAGTCAAATCAAGGCAAACTTCCATCCCAAGCTGAAATGAACCCAAAAGGGCATGTTTGTGCTATCACTTTGAGAAGTGGGAAGGAATTAGCCGAGTTGGAGGCTAAGAAGAAAGAAAAGGAGCCGGAAGGACATATTGAAGGGCCGGAAAAAGAATCTGGCGAAATGAAAGAACAATCTGTTGTGTCCCTTCCACCTAAGGAAAGTGCTGAATCCACAATTTCTAACCCTCTGATTGCAGCTCCTTTTCCATCCAGGTTGGCTCAAAATAAGAAGGAGGATGATGAAAAGGGGATTCTCAAGTTGTTCAAGAAGGTAGAAGTTAATTTGCCTTTGATTGATGCCATCAAGAAAGTTCCCATGTACGCAAATTCTTTGAAAGAATTATGTGGTAAAAAGATGAGGTATGGGAAAGATGCGAGGATTAAAATGGGTGAAAATGTTTCTGCTGTCATTCAAAGAAAATTACCACAAAAATGTAGGGATCCTGGTATGTTTACTATTCCTTGCATCATTAGTAGTAAGAAAGTTGAAAGAGTCATGCTAGACTTAGGCGCATCCATTAATTTTATGCCTTTGTCTATGTATAAGGAATTACATAGATCTTTGATTCTTTTAGGAAGACCATTCATGAAAACTGCAAGAACAAAAATTGATGTTGATAAAGGCATGCTTAGCTTTGAATTTGATGGTGATAGTGTAAGATTTAATATTTTTGAAGCTATGAATCATGTTGAGGACCTTGAAGCTTTGTATGTAATTAATATCATTAACCCGTTAGTTGACGATTTTGTTGAGAACCATTTCAGGGAAGATAGGTTGGAACATGTACTCTTTGGTGGGCTGACTAAAATTGCTGCAATAACAAATAAAGACGAGAAGATTCGAGATGTCAGCATGCGGCTGTACACCACCAGTAAATTTCCAACTCGGAATTTGACGAGCCGTATGCCCTTACCGACCAACTCAGAACCGATTTTACCATCTTATGTGAAAGCTCCCGTACTGGAGTTGAAGGTCCTTTCTGAGCATCTGAAATATGCTTTTCTAGGAGGACAAGACACGTTGCCCTTAATCATCAGTAATGATCTTTGCAAAGGGCAAAAAGTAAGGTTGGTCGAGCTTTTGAAGAAGCATAAAGGTGTGGGGATGGAGATGACTACTTTCAATAGGGATAGATTTGATATTCCCAAAATTGTCTCTTGATCGTGCCTTCCCACGTCGAGCTTCGGACGTTAAATAAGGGCGCTTCTCGGGAGGCAACCCGAGCATTTATTTGTTTTTTGTTTTTTTTTATTATTGTTCAAAAAAAAAGTTCTAGTGCAGCCTTCTAGTGCAGGGATATCCTCCAGCTCTGCCCCGACTCTTGCTAAGATCCAGAAGCTATTCGAGCGCTATACTCACCGGATTATGAACCGGCTAGATGATCTCCATGATCGCCTCGAGGCTGTGGAAAAAGTCGTCGCTCACTTCTCTATGTCTTCCTCTTAGTGACTATACAGTTTGAATTTTCTTCCCTTTTATATAGTTTTTTTATGATTTTTTTTTTGGGTCGCTCTCTTCTTTTGCACAGTGAGGGCACTGTGATGTTTAAGTGTGGGGGGAGGAGTTAGTTTTTGTTTTTTCTGTTTAAAAAAACAAAAAATGAGTTTTTATGTGGTTTTTGGTGTGTCAAATTATTGGCTTACTTGAGATGGATTGCATGATAAGAAAGAGTATGATATGGGATTGGTCTTGAGTGGATGGTTTGTCTCTTGTGATTAAAATGTGCACGTGCTTGTATGTATTCTTGAGTGAGGAAATATGAAAAATTTAATCAAATTTGTTGAAGCTTACTATATTGTGAGAATTGAGTCTGATGAGCATTATATATGAGAAAGCTCAATTTATTTTCTTGCTGAGTGTATCGTACTTGGATGTGGGATTTCTGATTTGCCCAGTTGCCATAGTCACACTGCTTTTGAGCTTCTGTGCATGAAAATGATTAAGGCATTTAAGATTACCCATTGCTTTGGCTTAAAAAATTATCTATGACCTTCATTGTCCATTAGTGAGCCCGTTGTGCCTAATCCATTTCTTTTTTATTATAAATAGCCACTAAATAATTAAGCCTTAGCCTTTTTGGCCCGCTCTTGTCCCCTGAAAACATGTAAGTGTGTTTTTTTGTTGAAATGAGTTTAAAGTCTGTTTGAAGATATTGGTATTGGAGAGTTGATGAATGTGTATATGTCTCTGTTCTATTCCAAAAAGGAAATTATGAAAAAAAAAGAAAAAAAAAGAGTAAAGAAAAAAAAGAGAGATTAAAAAAATATATAAAAAAATAAAATAAAATAAGGAATAGAATGAGCATGGAATAAAAGGGGTTGTGCTTAATTGATATCATTTATTCTGTTGCCCTGTATTATTGGAAGCCAGCACTCAATTGGTTTTTGTTGATTTATTTGGGAAGTTGCAGACGAGCTTGGTGGATGTATTTGATATGCATACATGTTTTTAGTTATTTGAGCCATTTCATCATTTTTATCCCACCTATGCACCCTAGCCCCGCTACAACCAGTGCAAAAAGATCTTTTGATTTGTGTATAAATCTCATTTGCATGGTAGATATTTTGACAGATAGGCAAATTTATGTTTGAAAGCATCAAGTTACGATTTGTGTGAATTAAATTATGTCCTTATTTTCTATTGAGAGAACTTGAGCGAACCTTGGTGAGGTAGGATTAGTTTTGCATTTTTTTGTACTTGAATGAAGAGCATGTGTACGTCTTTATGAAACAAGAGATCGGTTTGTGGTATGTGAATGATTGTATCTTGCCTCCGACTTTGATTGTTTTCCATTGAAGGTTGCCAATGATTGTCTTGTCGTCTTTGAGTTCTTGAGTCTCTCTTTTGTCTAGTTATGCTCGAGGATGAGCATCGTCTAAGTGTGGGGGGGGTTTAATTAGATTGTTATTTCATATATATGTTGGGTCTTTTTGGTATGTTTTTGCAGTGTTACTCACCCCATGATCAAGTTTTGTGGAAGAATTTGTGTCTTGTGGTTAATTTCAGGTGGTTGATATGGAAGTGGAGATAATGGCATTGTTTTTGAGGTTTTGGATGCAATTTGATTGAAGAAAAGCTGGAGAGTCTGGAAAGCAGTCGGTATGGGCATACTGACTGATGGATTATGCGAGTATTTGGGTTGGAGATAGTGGATCTGCACCAGTTGTGGGCCATGGATAAAAATTCTGGCTTCTTTTATTACTGTTGGACTCTGTTTTTATTATTATCCTAGTTGGATTGGGATTAGATTTCTTTTTAATTAATTAATTAATTAAGGATTTGTATAAAAAGACTTCTAGATAGAATAGGACTCTATCCATTGCAGTACAATTTATTCCAGACGCCAGATACAGACTGAGAACGAATTCTCTGCAGATTTTTCACTATTCAATTTCATTCTTCTTTTCATCATTCTTTCTTTTCAATTAATTTATGAAGTGCTAATCCAATTATGAATTCGAGCTAAGCGCGTTCTATTCTGGTGAAGATTAACGAAGCCCTGGCGCAATTATATTGTGAGTTCTAATTATTCTTTTTATTTTGATTAATTGCATGTATCTGTTATTCTCGGGGTTTAAAGTCGTTAATTGTTTCGTCTCTGCTAGGTAGGTGCACATATTTAGTAGATCGGAATTAATTAGTAGCCAATTAAACCGGTCATCCGTAATTGTGGTTTAAGTTTAATTAGTGGTACAACGATTCTTCAGAATTGAGGGAATAACAGTCTTAATTCAACGGTCCTGTGTCAGAGTATGTTGGTTTTGAATCGGGTTTCTCTAGTTCTTAATGTTGTCGGCTCATTAAACCTATAGAGTGTCTCTTATGGTTGTCAGTCGATTAGAGAAATAATTGGTGAAGTGTCTTCCTGATTAACGAGAAGCTAAGGAGAAATTAGGTTGCGTCAGTAAGTGTCTTCGGTGGTTATAACTAGTTTGCATGCGTTGATTAGAAGTATCTTTGCATCGAGGATCAGAATAATTAAGTTAGGGTGGAGTTAATTGGAAACCAGAATACCTTTTATAATCTGTTAAAAGCTACTCTCTGTTTATTTGCTTATTTTCATTTTTACATTACAACAAAGAAATTCGTGTGGAAAGATTGGTTACTGCAGGTTGAAAGTGTGGAATAATTCTCATCGGTCCTTTGGGAGACGATCTTGCTCACCACTGTTCTGGGTAGTGTCGGATTATTTTTGGTCAACAACGACGCGCCACTTCACATGTGTTTTTATTGAATCTGACATGTGTTCCGTTATAACATAATTGACTAATGCTTATCAAATTTGTTGTTAGGCCTTCAACATGTAGCATATTTCATAGTTTAGGGAAATTTTCTCACATTCAAAGTTCCCTTACCAACGATGTTAACTTGTGCTCCCCCACCATAGCTCACATTTCCTTTGTTTGTTTGATGTGGTGTAGTCATCTAGATATCTCGGATTGCCTGTCATGTGACATGAGCAACCGCTATCAAAGTACCAAGTTCCAGCAATGTTAGCTTTTAAAGAAGTATAGACAACATTGCATATAACTTTAGCCTTTTGGATCTCCTTTTCTTCACAGTTTTTGATGAGGTCTCCACAACAATCTTCCCAGTTGCTATATCATCATGATATTTATAACAATAGGGCTTGATATGTCCAGGTTCTTCACAATAGTGGCACACATATTTTTTGTTCTTTGACTTGTCTTTAACTTTCTGCTTGACATCAAGTTTCACATTGTCTGCAACTGCTTTTGAATTTTCACTTTGAACAAACTTAACAAAGTTATTGTTAGAGATAGACGGAGATGAATTGTTTAAATATCCCAAACCTGCTCGGTTAGTTTGCCCCAATGTCAGAACTTCATTCAAGGACGATGTTCCTTGATTGAGTTAACAAAAGGTTTTTGAGGCACTTTCTATGTCATTGCGTAACTTGATCATCTCTGCATCACTTCATGTCAGTCGAACCTCTAAGTCCATCAGCCTTCATCATAGGACTTGATTTTCTTCCATGTGAAATCGAAAATCTTTAGTTTGTTCAGTCCATTGGACACACACTTCATTTAAAACGTTATGTAACTGTTTCAGTGCATCTTGATGATTGGTTGATGAAGGATCTTCTTCAAGAAGTATCATTTCATACCAATTAGAAGTGTTGAATGAGATGTTCATTCCGTCTTGTGCAACATCAGACGAAACAATTTCTGGAATGTCTGACACTTCTTCATTAATACTGAGAAGATCAATATCATCAATGTCAGCCAGAGCCTCAATCATCTCATCACTTTCTTTTTCTATTTTCATAAACAACACATTTTGTTTTTCTATTCCTTCATCATCAGATTCATCACTTAAAACTGCAACATTGTAGTTCCTTCTTTGTTTCCTGTGGATAGTGGGACCTCATTAGCATAATGTCCAAAACCTGAACATCCTCTGCACTGAACTGACTCAATGTCTTTTCCTGAATCATTTGAGTCTTTTGATGCTTTTGATGAGCTAGAGGATGTGGACGAGGGAGAGTTGAACAACCGATGAGGTTTGAAATTTGGTGAACCTTTCTTCATAGAGCGCATTAGAGAGTTGAACTTCTTAGTGAGAAGTGCAACACTCAAATTTTCATCTTTATTGATTTTTAGAATATTCTCGACATCGTCTTGACATTTAGAATTGATGTTGTAGATTGAAGTGCACTTCCTTTAGAAGAATTGTTTGATTTCTGGTTTTCTAGGTTCATTTCAAATGTCAGCAAAATGCTCACGTCTTCACTCAAGCTCATATTGGACACATTATGTGCCTCTTCTATAGCCGAAATCTTCATGTTGAATCTTTCAAGGAGAATACGTAGAAGTTTTCTCACCATATTTTCATTTGATATGGGACATCCAAGTGTGGTGGATTCATTTGAAACCTCACACAGGCTTTCAGTGTACAAAGAAATAATTTCATCTTCCAACATTCGCAATGTTTTGAACTTGGAAGTGAGTAACCTTAACTTCATTTGAGGTACACTCATTGAGCCTTAACAATGTTCCTGTAAAATATTCCATGCTTGATAAGCAGTGATAAAGTTGTAAATCATCTTAAAATATGGAACATCCACTGAAACAAAAATAGCGTTCAATGCTCTAGAATCGAAGTTGGAAATTATTCTTTCATTAGCCGTCCACTGGGTTTCGGGAGTAAGAATAAAATTTCCATCTGATTCTTCCATCCTTGGTGCAGTCTATGCTTAATAGCCATCCAAGCCCTTTCATCAATGGACTTGATATATATTTTCATGCGAGATTTCCACATCGCATAGTTCTTACCATTACTATCAAATGCCGGAGGACGGCACTGATTTAGTTGGATATCCATATCAGTGAATCAGCAACTTAGGATTGAATACTTAGTATATCAAGTACGGACTCTTGATGCCACTTGTTAGAATTTGTTGCCCAAAAACACTGAAAAATGCAAATAACTAAAAATGTTAAACTCAATGTTGAAGCTAGTGTGTCTACTATGCCTTCAACATGCAGCGGAAATATAAAGAATAATTTGCACAACCGATTAATTTTAAATCACACACCTTAGGTATGTGATTGCCACATAGTGAAATTCCACTTTCAAAAGTGATCTAAATACAATGTCGGTAATGTCTAAGTCAACACTCTACACAACTCAACAAACATTACATGAATCCTAATCTAGTTATCAACTAAGAATGAATTCAAAAACAAACTATCCTCTATAAATATTTTGAAGAACTATCCAGCTTCGAATCTTACACTTTTATCTCTCACACCTCGATCATCAATACGAACAACCACTTCACATGAATTGGTTGAACAACATTTTAAGAAAAGGTAAAGATTTAATTGTAGAGGATTATGTTACTGAACTCGAGATTCAAGCTCTAGATTTTCTCACACACAAGGGTGATATTTTCTCTACTTGAATAACCTCTCCAATTGTGAAGTTTGCACCTTAAATCCTTCTTCAATTGGATTGGTTTCTTCCCATGTTGTGTCTTTGGTCGTGGGTTGAAGTAACCGCCACATCTTGGTCTTCCACTTGGATATAACCATTCTTCATTGTGGCTAAGGAGTAAACCCACGTCCTTCATCACTCCCCTCAACTGTCCCAGCAAACCATTATTGAAATAAGTTGGTTAGAATGAGAATAAAAGAGATAACACGATTCCTACAAACTAGGATTCATTTGACTATTTCAAATCCGAGTAAATCCAATATCTTAACCACCTATGTCCACTATTTTAAATTCAAAATTTCGTGGATATATTTAATTAAGATAAACAAATTAATTAGATTAATTCAAAAGAAATTAATCCTAAAAATAAGGAAAAGATAAGATTACTATACTCAATGTTTTGATCAATGTTATACGAATGATGTAACACATCATATACAACATTCAGAACAATGTTATCAACTATATCGACAACATCTGATGTTATACCATTCCTAACATTATTTATATATCTATAGTCATTATATGTTAGTGTGTGCATACATGATATAACGACTTAGATCGAAGACATTGGTGAAAATCGAATTCATAACTTTTTAATCATGATTCCATCACTTCACAAACCAATTAAGTCAGCCTAATGAATGTTTCTTATATTAGCTTGCCTTACTTTCAATCTAAGAGTAAATTATTTGCAAGCCAATTTAATGTGCTCTGTCTTATATACGTCTATGATATATGTGGATATTAGTATAATGGAAGAAGATGAGGTTTGTTCGGTAATTGAACGTTCTAAATTTATTGTGGTTACGAATATTGGTATAAGCTATTGGGCCTCCCATCCAAAACTAACCTCTAAATAGGCCCTTCACCAACAAAATAGGCGCCATATCAATATGATCCGTTTGCTAAGTTTGTAGGAAAATTCGATCCTATCCATCCGGATTTATTATGTTCTAGAATTTTTGTAGAAAGTTTTGAAAAAGATATTTTGGGGATATAAATAGAGATATTAGTAAATATTAATAATGTTCATTGTGAATTTTTTTTGTATCTTACTATGTTAACGATATATGTGTGTTTTCTTAATGATATCGTGTCAAAAAATCACAACATTGCCATTTACATAATAGGAGGCAAAAAAAAATAATAATTGAAAATCAACATAATTAACATCTACTTAAAAATAAAGTATGGAGTATTTTTTCAAAAACTTATACAAAGTTAAAAAATAAAAATAAAATGCCTATCTGGACACGGTGCTCAGATAGGGGTAGCATCGAATTTTCTTAGTTTGTATTATCCCTTGTCATTCCCTCTCTAGCTGAGAATGAGCGCAAATATCGATATACCCCAAATTATTGATTTTGTTTAAAACATATCCCATGCTGTCGATGATATATAAAAAAAATATGAACTGTGAATTTGTTATTTAAAAATATCCCTCGTCTAAATTTCCAATGACAAACCCAAGCACATTCTGTGTGAGACTATCAATAATTATAAACATAAGTTTAGACGGAGGACATTTTTATATAATAAATTCAAACTTCGTACATTTTTTAATAGATTATCAATAGTATGCTACATTTATTGAATCAAATCGATAATTTAGGATATATTAGTATATTTGGTATGATAATAATATGTGCAATCGTGATGGCATAAAATGTGTATTAAAAAAAATGGAGAGACTTGTGTGACACCGTCTTATGGGTCAAAATCCGTAAGATTTGGATAAGATTTTAATTCAAACACTATCAAACATCAACAAAACTACAAATGTGCAATTGAATATGAGATCTAATACGGTCTCACACAAGTTTTTGTCATAAAAAAGCATACTAATATCACAATACCATTTCTGTGTTACTTCATTTTGTTGATCACTCGAGCCCATAATTGTGCATTTATGTAATTTAATTTCTCGTTCATATAATTTTTAAAACATGAAATAATGATCCACCTCATGTCCATGTTAGTGAACCGCTGTTAAAAAATTTAAAGAATCACACGTTGCTAACACGAACATACATCTAACATTAGAAAATAGTTCTATGATTGAAAAATAATTGGCCTTTAAAATATGATTATAAATCTACTCATCTTCGTGATTAGATATGGTTTATATCACCCGTCCCATTGTAACCGTCGGAATTTGGCTTATTTGGCATTCCATTCGACTACATAAGTTGTGACTTGTGAGTAGTGTAAATTATCAATAATCATAATTGTCGATGTAAAAAATATGTGACGTAAGCAAACATACAATTTAAGTTGAGTTCATGGCACATAGTTTGTTTAATAAGATTTTCATCTAGTTGTGTGATTTATAAATAATTTCACAAGAGAACTTAATTATTCAAACGTACCCACAATAATTATGGGTCTATCTTTGCTAAAAAAAAAAAGAAAAAAAAAGATTTAATGTCAAATTAGAATCTTTTCTTTAACTTAAAAGTGTGGAACCTAGGATTTATCAGGGATACAATATAAAATTGAAGAGTAAACTAATAAAGTAATTAGTTAGATTTTGGGAACAATTTAAAAATAATAAAGTAAGAAGCTGCATTAAATCGTACACATTAATTAATGTCAAACATTGCATGTCGGCTACACGTTCTTCCATGCAAAGCCGTCCCCTACCTACAGGAGCTCTCCCCATAACACTTGCATTACGTGTCAATATTCTATTCGCCAAAATAACTTCTACGAAATTTCGTATTTTTAGATCCCATTCCCCCCACATACCACGTGTCGTTCTGACGGCTCTTACATATTGGTCAACGTACCACATGCCACCACGTGTTCTAATCTATATTTTCAACGCCCCCCACACACACATATATAGGTTCAATTGCCTCTTTATCATTACATACAAATCGTCACAAAAATAAAGTTTCAATCTTCAAAAAGCAGTAAATAGTCTCATCTCTTTGTTTGCTTGTATTTTTTCTTCCATTTCTGTCACAAAAAAAGTTTCAGAATTTGCGGAAGTTTTCTTGAAAATCTCGATAATTTGTTTCGTCAATGATAAATAAATCGAACGAATTCAATCGCCGGATTTTAAGTTTTCCGGCAATTCGCCCGTGTGAATCAGTCTTCTTTTCAAGCCTTCTCACTTCTTTGATCAACCTCAGTCGCTCAATATGTCGCTTCAAATCAACAACCTTCTTCACAAACAAGAAAAACGCGACGAATTCGATCCATTTGATCGAAACCCTCCTCGTTTTTCTCGAAGAACTAGGAACTGCAGGTTCAAGATTCGATCCTTCCACGGTTTTGTGCTTGTCAGAACTCCATTTCATCTTCCAGAAGCTTCGTTTCCTGCTCGAAGACTGCTCCAGAGATGACGCCCGTCTATGGATGCTGGTGAAATCGGCGGAAGCTTCGACGCATTTCCGTGTGCTGTTTAGCGCAGCCGCGGCGGCGCTCGACGTCCTGCCGCTGTCGGAATTCGCGGGGGTCGATGTCGAGGTTGTGGAAGTGGTGGAGTTTGTAAGAAAACAAGCAGTGAAATCGAAGTTCGAAGTGGAAAGAGACGATCGAAGAGCGATGAGGAGGGTTCTTCGCGTTACGAAGCAATTTGAACGCGGAATCGCTCCTGAATCCATTGATTTGAAAAGGGTTCTTGAGCATTTGAAAATCAAGAACTGGAGCGAATGCAACGACGAAATAAAGTGTTTGGAATCTGAGATCAATCAAGAATGTGGGGTTGCTGAGAAAAGGGATGTTTGTTTTCTCAGCAGCTTATTAGCATTCTTGATCTATTGTAGATGCACACTTTTTTCCAACGTTGACGAAGAAAAAAGAGCTCGTGTTTTTCACGAACGCAGTGATGGAGTGATTGGGCGTTTGAATCCCGATGATTTCAGATGCCCAATCACTCTTGAAATCATGTCTGATCCAGTGACATTGTCGACTGGTCACACCTACGATCGATCTTCGATTTTGAAATGGTTTAGGTCGGGTAATCACACCTGTCCGATTACAGGGGAGAAGCTGCTCAGCGTGGATTTGGTCCAAAATCTTGCATTGAAGCGTCTCATCAAGCAATATTGTCAAGAAAATAGGATCAGATTCGATGAATCAAGCGGACCAAATCGCGAATCGAGATCGTCATCTGCTGATGCAGGCAGTGTAGCAGCTGAGCAGGCCATGGCCTTGCTTGCTAATTTTCTTGTAGGTAGGCTTGTGGCTGGGAGAAATGAAGAACATAGTAAAGCTTCTTTCGAGATTCGTCTGCTAACGAAAACGAGCAATTTCAATCGCTCGTGTTTCGTTGAAGCAGATGCAATCCCGCCTCTGCTGGATCTGCTCTGCTCGAGCAATCAAACAGAGCAAGATAATGCAATGGCAGCATTGCTGAATCTATCAAAGTACCAGAGAAGCAAGAAAATCATAGTTGAAAACAGAGGATTGGAGTTGATAGTGGAAATCTTGAATAATGGCCTAAAGATGGAAGCTCGGCAGCATGCAGCGGCTGCGCTGTTCTACCTTGCTTCGATTGAAGATAATGGAAGAAGGATAGGGCGAATCCCGGGGGCCATCCCGGGCCTAATGGGGGTCCTCAGGGATGAGTCAGATCGCGGGAAAAAGAGCGCATTGGCTGCGATTTTAGGCCTCCTAATGCACAATGAGAACCATTGGAGGGTGCTTGCAGCAGGATTAGTCCTGCTGCTAGTGAATCTACTGAGATCTTGTGAAAGCGAAGATCTCGTAGCAAATTCACTAGCAGTCTTAGCCACGCTCGCTGTCAAATTTGACGGCGCAGTGGCGATCATTAGTGCAGGAATTCTGCCATTAACAATGCAGATTCTCAGCTCTTCCAACTCAAGAGCTGCAAAAGAATATTGCGTTTCCTTGCTGCTCTCTTTGAGCAGCAACGATGCTGCAGATGTGGTTCCTCTTTTAGTGAAGAACTCATCGCTAATGGCCTCTCTCTATTCGTTGATTGCCGACGGATCGCCGCGGTCGAGCAAGAAAGCCGCTTCGCTCATCAAGATCCTCCATGCCTTCAATGAGAAGAGCAGCTCTGCATCTCGTCCTCAAGAACACTTTGTTCATGTGTGGTGATCGAATTTTTTAGCATTGCCGCACTTTAATTTCTTCACAAGCATCAATAATGTTTATTGGATGCTTTTTTTTTTTTTTTTTTTTTTTTTTTTTTTTTTTTTCTTTGATTGATTGTGGTGCATAAGCTCGGGTTTTAGAAGAGCTTTGTCACAGATGCTTCTGGAATTATTTTTCCTGATGAAGTAGTGTACAAATAGCTGTTGTATTATGCTAATTTTTCTAAAAAGAAAAGGAAAGATAAGAAAAAGAACCAAGACATTCACTAAGCAATTTCTTTTGTGGGCTTTTATTGGGTCTGGCCAGTTATCCCTTGAAATGCAGGAAAAAACGATGCCACCAGTGTCCAAGTTTTGTTTGTTATTTCTTATAAATATTTTTGCAATTTTTTTTTAATATTAATAGTGATATTAGTAAATATTAATTATGTTAGTTATGTTTTTTTTCCGTCTCCTAATATCTATCGTGTGATAAAAATTATAATATTGTCATTTACATAGTAGGAGGTGAAATAAAAAATCGGAACGTACATAGTTAACATCTACTTAAGACTAAGATATGTCCCAAAATAAATTGCAAAAATATTTTAAAAAAATTGCTACAAAAAGGTGAAACTTAGGCGGGAAGCATCGATTTTACTATGCAGCATATGCGCACAATTCCAGTGATATCTAATATGCTCTCTTTCGTTCGGCGAAGCATGCTGAGTTATGGAATAAGGTGAAGAAGAGGTCTTTGATCTCTGAAAAGAAGGCGGATAAGGATACCCTTCTAGCTACTGGGATTTATTATTTATTGGATGATGCTGGGTTATTAGGAACTGTGCAGAGGGTGCATGAGTTTGTTCCTTTGGTTGTGTCTGAATTCTATTGCAACCTAACCAAGGATATAGATGATCCTGAATCAGAAAACTTCCACAAAGTCTTTGTCAGAGGAGAAATGCTTGATTTCTCATTAGAACTCATTAATGAGTTTCTGGATTGATTGGAGTTATTCACATCTAGTATTTACACATGCACAATCATATATAGATCTAGAATGAGTTGAGATATTATATGCGAACAATGATTATATATTAATAAAATTAATTTAAGTATGTCGTTCTTAAAGTCTGTCCCACAAATAATTTATTTGCGACGACAAGAGTCGTCGCTTTTGCTTTTCTAATGACTTTTGTTTCAAAAAGTTTTGATACAAATAACTATGGTACAAACAACTTGTCGTCACAAAAGGATTAGTTTTTTGTGACAAGAGATCAGTTTTTGAGATAAAATGTTGTCACAAAAAGAGCTCATGGATATTTCTACAAAAAATTTCAACAATGACCTGTTCTCATTTAGATTTGGATATTTAAATTTTAGATAAACGCATAATTAAGAAAATCATCTATCATTAATTAAAACTCAATGGACATATTCAAATGTTAATTATCACATCAACTGCAAATATCCTATAAGTCAATGTAAAATATTAAATAACTAATCTCCAAATTAAACCGACTCATCATCAAGATCATCATTCGCAGTCGACGAAGGAGTTGTATAATGTGGAGGTAGACGATTAGGGGCTAACTGCTGTAACACATCTACTAAATCTAAAACTGTCTCTTCTAACCTACGAATTGGTGCACAATCCTCCATGGTTGATGTAGTGGATGCATCCGTTGACGAACTACTTTTCTCTCCAAAGGTAAGACAAAACAATGGTGGTATGGGACCAACTCCAACATGATGGTCTCTATGTGGTGGGTGTGACTGCCTTAAAATAGACCTCTCATCAGCTGATCCAGATTCAGAAATCTGAAGAGTTCACTTTGCATGTATCATGTCTTAAATGTTATAAAAACACCAACATAAGCCATTTGAATATGCAATATTTTTTTTTTATCAAGATCAGCTACCATAAACAATATTAACTCAAACATATAGAAAGTGCTTACATATCTATGTTCTGCTTCTTGACTAGTCCATTTACCCTCATGTATTCACAAATCTTTCTAGTTTTCAATCACCGAGTATGGCTCCTTTGTTACAGGGTCTGCCTGCTCAAACAACAAAAAATATGATTCATGTGAATAGAAATGGAATTGCAAAGAGTATGTAGCAACTTGAACTTATTATAGAATAATTAGTATAACAACATAGATATGATAACAAATTTAAAACATGCAATTCAAGGAGATTAAAAATTGTTCCAGTTCTAGTAAAACCAATCATTATATAACGCATAACTGACTTTTAAATATTTATATTGTAAGGCTAAAGTTTTGGGGCTAGATCCATGGGAAGTTAATGTTCCATTTGTAGGAGGCCATGCTGATGTAACAATCCTACCACTTCTCTCACAGGTCAAGATTGTATCATGATTTTGTAGCATTAAAGTGTAAGAATTTACATGCATCATTTTGTTTTACTTTTTCTCATCCTTATGTAGGTCAAACATGTCTGGTCTTTCACTAAAGAAGAGACTGAGTATTTGACATCTCGTATACAGAATGGTGGGACTGAAGTTGTAGAGGTAGGCTCGAGTCTTGGTTGGAGTTCTACATAATTATTCTTTCCTTTATAACAAGATGTTTGCAGATCATAATTTTTCTCCCGGATGACTATTATATCAATATATGTGCCAAACATGTTTTTCAAGTTTTAAACAGCTTTCTTACTATTTGGGTGAGAAAAGGTCATGCATCAGAGACAAGTAAGTGAACATGCTAGGAAAAGATTTTTGGAAAGATCATAAACAATATTGTGGAAAAGCAAACCAAAAATTCTCTAGCAAAAAAATGTATTTTGTCATTTACAATGGCATTTTTATCTTTAAGTTTATTCATTTTAAATCCATGTAGTTTTTGTGTGGAATATCATGTTGAAGGTGCAATAAACAATCAAATTGTTAGCTCATTAACTGAATACATAGATCATCGGAACATATCAATATCCTCACTATTTTCAACAATACTAATTATGTGATAGATTAAATATTAATGGTTACCATTGCATGCAAAAGCTGGTGTGAGATCTGCTACTCTTTCTATGGTATGCTGCTATCATTTTTTTTCCTTCTCTGGGAATGCATGTACAATAACCTACAAATTATGAACAAGAATGTGAATATATAATGTGGGTATATCAGTTCAATTTTCAGATGCTTGCTTGAGGGGATTGAGAGAGCGAAGAGAAATTACAAAAAAGAACGAGAAGATGCTAACGTCATATGGTAGAGGTATTGCAGTAGCTGATGGAACAACACGAATGACATATGCAGGAGATGATTGAGTCCTATCTATCACGTCGGATGCAGACCCAGTCTTTCTCGGTTCATAGCCACGATAGCTTACACCAAACAGTTAGTTATGTTGTGTTATGTTTTAGACATTTAGTGCTTATTGTAGTGCCCCGGTCCCGAAAGACCGTGGAAATGGACGCCACGGGGGTTGGAATTAAGAAGCGGGAAAGAAATGGGGTAATTAAATAACGAAAACTCAATAGAAGACTCAGAACAATCAAACCTGCTTTATAATAAATTATAATTATCCATAATACTAAGATTAGATCTCTTAGCATTTAGCAGATGAGTATCATAAGTGCGGAAGCTGAATTTTTAATAGAATACTGATAAAAGAGACAACAGAAAAATACGTAAACTACAATAGCCCATATCTCAGCCTCGTCACGTCCACGCTCCAGCCTACTCGCCTGAAAAATATTTGAAAATATTTAGGCTGAGTACTAGTGCACTCAGTGGGCAAGTTTTTACAATTCAAGTTATGCAAATCATTTTGTTAAAGTAATCTATCTGTGTTCATGCAAGTAGTGAAGCTTAGGAGGTTTAAAAGTTGGAAGCAACCTAAGTTCACCAAAACATTTTATCGTGAAGCGCTTAAAAGTATAACCTCTCACTGCCCGCAACCCAAACTACATCACCAACGCATAACATTGAGTATGACCATAGTATACCCAAAGAGTATAACCAATAAGTGTTTCATTTTAGTCTCACCGACAAGGAGTAGGGCAGGACAAATAATGCATGCATACTGTAGCTACTCACATTGACACAACGCTGGTATATGAGACTCCGACAACATACAGTAGCACGTAAATATTTAACACAGATAGTCACTTATGCAATTTTAACAAAGCAGAGCTTAATAACTCGAAAGATACAATTTGTAAAAATATAATAGCCCACCTGGATAGTAGATAAGCTTTCAAATTCTGTGCTGGTTTTGTTCAGGTTCTGCTAGCTCTTCTAGGCCTACAATAACCAGTCTTTGCTTAATTTAATTAAATGACTCATATCAAAACTCAATCCCTACTATCCCTTTTTAATATATATTTGATCAATTCTTATTATTTTATTAGACATTTAAAAATAATAGTTATTTCACAAATAGAAATTTTAATTTACTAATTACTATGGCTACCTACTTAAGTCCATTACCTTAGCTAAAATAATTAAAACATAAGAACATCACAATAACCAACTGCAACACATGATCTTAAGAGAAATGATAATTTATTATTTTATTCTATGATTTATGATTAGCATAAAATAAAAAATTGAATGCGAATATTTGGGGAAATGGATAATTAATAGTTGAATTCGATTATATATATATATATATATATTAGCATAATTATTTTATATTTTAATGCAAATTGAGATTTTACATTCCCACTACAAAAAATAAGATTTATAAAATTAAACTAATAGATAAATAGAAGACTACCTTGAATAAGAGTTTTGGTTGATTAATGACTTGGAATAGCTAATTAGAGGGTGTTCGTTTGTTTTTTTTTTCTCTTACTTAGACTTGGCATGAATCAATTTTAATAGTATTAGAATTCCCAATAAAATATTGAGAATAGTACATGAGTCATCATTTTCTTTTTTTAATCCTAATTTGACACATCATTTGGACAAAACATATGCATGACACGTATAGGTAAGAAAAGTAAGGACAATTCAATTTCCATTATACATATACTTATATATATATACACGTAATAATATATATATATATATATTATATAAATATATAAATGGTATACATACATACAAAATATATATATATATATATATTCGTTTTATATATATATATATATATGTCATAATAAATCTATTACGATTAGTAAATAAATTCTATTTAATCAAATTAAGTGCATATCTAGGGTTCTAAATTAAATACGAAAATGTTCTAAGAGTATTTCTAACACACTCAATGGGTACACATCACCTGAAAATGTGACCTAGAAGGATCCGTTTTTCTTCCCTAGATTATCCTTATGGTTGGCATATGCTATTTATATATATTTTTTTAATACCAAGAAATTTTGATATTTCACTTATTCTAACTATTAGATATATATATATATATATATATTCCTAATTAAATTTAGATAATAAAATTTTCGGGGTATTACACTCCTCCCCCCTTAAAAGAATTTCGTCCCGAAATTCACGTACCTTCAAATAACTCGGGATATTGTTGTCTCATTTTGTTTTCTAGCTCCCACGTTGCTTCAGTTCGATCATGATGATTCCATTGCACAAGTACCAATGGAATTTGCTTGTTTCCTAGGACTTGAACTTTTCTATTAAGAATTTAGTGGGGTTTTTCCTAGTACGTCATATCAGAACGTAGAACTAACTCTTTTTTTTACGACGTGTTTTGGGTCAAACACATATTTCCTAAGCATTGAAACATGACATACATCGTGAACTTGTGATAAGTCAGGTGGTAGAGCTAATCAGTAAGCAACCTCACCAATTCTTTCTAGTGTCTCGAATTGCCCACACTGTTGAGTTTCCTTTCACTAATCGCGGTAAGCCTACCACAAAATCTATCATTATATGCTCTCATTTCCACTCCAAAATTTCCAATGGTTGCAATAATCCTGAAGATTATTGATGTACGACTTTCACTTGATGACATGTTACACATCTCTATACAAATGTTACTATCTCTCTTTTCATATTATTTTACCAGAAATATGTTTTCGCATCCTACAAGGATCAATCCTTGATTCAGGATCAATATAACCACTTTCAAAATTAATCTAATATCTACTTTATTTTAATGGGAGCTTTATTCATTTTACTTCGATTAGGAAAGCGCAATACTCGAGGTTTAAATCCAACATGACTTGATAATAGGTTCTTACAATACTTTTCAATTAACTTGAAACAATTCTGACAAAATAAATGGCACAACTTAAAATAGGGCAGCAACTTCGAAAAATCATAGGAAATCCAATTCAATTTGATCAAGACACGATTAGCGACCACGTGTCCGATACAAAAGTACCTAAAATCGGTCAGAAGAAGTCAGAGACAAATTCCGATCACCTTGGCCTGAAATTGGCCGAATAGGCTACTGTAACTGTTTAGTTGAACATATTGATCAACAAAAAGTTTGAGTCTTGATCAAGCTCAATATTCAACGGATTTTCGATCAAAAGTACAATTTTTCATAGTATGGAAGATAAGGGATTTAATGAAACAAATGGGTCAATAATAAAATGGCTACAATGACTGAAAATGATCAAGGAATATAACATCTTCAACATAGATGAAATCTTCCAGAAAAGAGTGTGGTTTTCGAGAAAAATTACAGCTCAGATTGAGAGGGTTAAACGATATTTGATCTCAGATATAACACAAGATATTGAAAGAATGCAAAGAGGAGTTTCTATAGACCAAAATCAAGTCCATACAATGGATGAAACAACGGAAAACAATCTCTGAAGTGGCATTCACAACACAATGATTTATGTGGCAGATTTCACACGTCGATTTGTGATGTGTCTTTGATAGACCAAATGATATCATACTGATGATCTGAGACTTGTTATGAAAAACTTGAAGTGCTATGTTTACAATGATGTAAACCTCGGGGAAAGAAATGGCCAGATTAATGGAAAAAGATGTCGCAATGGGACTGCAACACAACTCGGTGACCGGTAACACCACTGAGGTTCTAGGCCCATTTTTTCAACTTTTTAGGCACCGGTTGAAAACAACATCAAAACAAATTTTGTTCTATTATGACAAAGAAATGTGTGTATAAAGTTTCAGAATTTGTTTTCTTAACTGGTATCATTCCCAAAAGATTGAAAGAAAAATGACTTCTTGGGAGGAGAGGGCCGAGATGATAGAGCGATAAGATAGATGAATGATGCTTCATTATGTTTTCTCATTATTTTCATGGTTGAAGGATGTTCAGCTGCCCCCACCCTTAACATATGCGGTGACGCATGGAGCAAGATAATGTTGAGTGGTGGCAATCAATTTGTGATGTATCTTAATATATGATATTGGGATGACATAGAGAATGAATAAAATTCAGTTAGGAGGCCAAGCGAACTCGATTTTTAATAAAGTCGGTGACTACATGATTATGAAAAAATTTATAACTCCTAGTCAAAAATGAAATCAACTTCAAAGTTTAAAATAAAATGGTAGAATTTTAAGGATGAGAAGATGGTCTTTCAATAATTAGGACGCACAAGATTCAATAAACGTTAAAATGATGAATGGAAAAGATTCATAGAAATGTCTAGTCACGAGAAACAAGATAGGTGATCGAGAGAGATTTAGAAGACGACATGATTTTAAGAGTAGAATTGAGTCTATATCAGGAGTCATTGTCAACTTCTTCTTACACTCTTCAAAACTCTGTTTACTAGCTTATGTACACTTAAAGACTACGTGTTCCTAAATAGTGTATCATAGGAGAGGCTATCTTTGAGAATTCTTCAACAAGTCTACAATAGTCTCCTGTAAGGTCGAGAAAACTATGTACTTCTAAAGGATTTGTTGGTTCAGACCAATTATTAATGGCTTTGACTTTGTTTGGTGTAATGACCTGATTCTGAAAAATAGGCAATAAATGAGGAATAGGGTGTTAATTAAAAAGAAAAATGAATTCGGGGACATAAATCAATGGAAAGGCATCAAGAATAGTATAATAGAAAGTCTATAGATCCAAGAATAGGTTATGCCTTTTGAAAAATCAATCAACATATTTTGTAGCTAGAGTAAATCTCCATCTAATAATGGCTTATAAGAAGGAAATGGAACCTAGAATGAATCAAGATTCTCATTAATAGACAAAGAAAGAAGTAAACTGATATCAACAAGAAAATGGACCTCTTCATAGGCCAAAAGAAAACCAACTAAGTACTCTTCATAGGACAGAACAAACAAATAACAACTAGACTCCTTCATAGGATGATTGAAAGTTATAGAAATGAATAGATAAATAAATAAGACCCATCCATAGATTGAAACTTAAAGTAATGAGAAATAGCTCAAAAGAAGCGGGGATTCATCCCCTTAACTAGTAAAGGAACAAAGATAAATCAAAATACCCGATTGAAGTGTGTGTAGAGTTGCACAGAAGCTAGCTAAACAAGATAAAAAAAATAAAAAAATAATAAGCTTAGAGCACCTATCAGAATGACTTATATCGTGAAAGTCTTACATCAACCCATAGCATCAACACATCATCACACCTTGTTTCCACTGTCCTTTTCTCATTGCAGATAGATAATTGTAGGACATCCTTCCAGTTTGTGTTCTAATCAAGGAAAACTTCTTGAAGCATGTATCCTTTATTTTGTATCGTTCGTTCAATTTAGCCAATCGTTTGCATGTAAAGTTCAATTTCGTATCCATAGCTTCCTGATTAAATGTCGATGTGAATTACATTTCTTGATCGAACATGATTGAGATAAGAATTCCACATAGGTGCACCAGTACTCGTACATATAGCTAAGCTAGCTTGTTCGACTCTATCTCTATCTTGATTGGTATCATATGTTGTTGCCCATGAAAATTCCTAGTCTTCACATAGATCGTTAACTTATGTTTTTGTTTTCAAAATATTTTATTGCTTAATGTGTCCATCTTCTTAGCAACAATGGAAATTCTTGGTCAACTTTAACACAGCTCAATCTGAAAGACTTCTTCTAACCGGATGTTGAACCCTATAAAATAGGTTATTTTCCCAATGAACTCAAACACCGAATTGATCTCTTTCTTGGTATACATACGAAATCTCGTAATCCGCTCATTGTGATATACATGTGATAGTTCTTCTAAGCCATAAGTTTATGTTCAATCATCAAAATGAAAGTTTCCTTAGTCAAACTATGGTTTTAGCAATCTCATAAGTGTTCAAAAGTTCAGCCTAAGTTCAACAACTATAGGCTAAGTTAATCTTACCTTATCAAGATTTTAAGTTCTCGTACTCATTCTAGAGTATATACAATAAACACTTTCTGGTTATCATAGTTTACAGTGTGCATTCTGCACATTCCCAACATCACAAGTATGCACAAGGTATAGATAAATAAGTTCATACATATATGTAATCAATATAGTTTTTCGACAAAAACCAGTATGCTATCAAAATAGCAACAGAGTACGCAATCCGCGTAGTTAATTAGAGTATGCAATCAGCATAAAAATCAATCTTTCGAAGAATTCCTATCACTATGGCGAATCCTAATATTTCATTTTCACACAAACATAACATTTCAATATTAATGTAAACTTTTAAGAACTAAAAAACACATAAAAACATGTGTACCTTTTAGCTGTTGCGTGAGTGACGAGCTGAGGCTTATATAATATCACACAAGAATTTACAACTCACAAATGAAAGATGACCTAGCAGGTCTGCAGAGTTGCAAACCTGGCTCTGATACCACTCTGTAGCGCCCCGGTCCTGAAACATCGTGGAAATGGACGCCACGGGGGTTGGAATTAAGAAGCGGGAAAGAAATGGGGTAATTAAATAACGAAAACTCAATAGACGACTCAGAACAATCAAAACTGCTTTATAATAAATTATAATTATCCATAATACTAAGATTAGATCTCTTAGCATTTAGCAAATGAGTATCATAAGTGCGGAAGCTGAATTTTTAATAGAATACTGATAAAAGAGACAATAGAAAAATACGTAAACTACAATAGCCCATATCTCAGCCTCGTCACATCCACGCTCCAGCCTACTCGCCTGAAAAATATTTGAAAATATTTAGGCTGAGTACTAGTGTACTCAGTGGGCAAGATTTTACAATTCAAGTTATGCAAATCATTTTGTTAAAGTAATCTATCTGTGTTCATGCAGGTAGTGAAGCTTAGGAGGTTTAAAAGTTGGAAGCAACCTAAGTTCACCAAAACATTTTATCGTGAAGCGCTTAAGAGTATAACCCGTCACTGCCCGCAACCCAAACTACATCACCAACGCATAACGTTGAGTATGGCCATAGTATACCCAAAGAGTATAACCAATAAGTGTTTCATTTTAGTCTCACCGACAAGGAGTAGGGCAGGACAAATAATGCATGCATACTGTAGCTACTTACATTGACACAACGCTGGTATATGAGACTCCGACAACATACAGTAGCACGTAAATATTTAACATAGATAGTCACATATGCAATTTTAACAAAGTAGAGCTTAATAACTCGAAAGATACAATTTGTAAAAATATAATAGCCCACCTGGATAGTAGATAAGCTTTCAAATTCTGTGCTGGTTTTGTTCAGGTTTTGCTAGCTCTTCTAGGCCTACAATAACCAGTCTTTGCTTAATTTAATTAAATGACTCATATCAAAACTCAATCCCTACTATCCCTTTTTAATATATATTTGATCAATTCTTCTAATTTTATTAGACATTTAAAAATAATAGTTATTTCACAAATATAAATTTTAATTTACTAATTACTATGGCTACCTACTTAAGTCCATTACCTTAGCTAAAATAATTAAAACATAAGAACATCACAATAACCAACTGCAACACATGATCTTAAGAGAAATGATAATTTATTATTTTATTCTATGATTTATGATTAGCATAAAATAAAAAATTGAATGCGAATATTTGGGGAAATGGATAATTAATAGTTGAATTCGATTATATATATATATATTAGCATAATTATTTTATATTTTAATGTAAATTGAGATTTTACATTCCCACTACAAAAAATAAGATTCATAAAATTAAACTAATAGATAAATAGAAGACTACTTTGAATAAGAGTTTTGGTTGATTAATGACTTGGAATAGCTAATTAGAGGGTGTTCGTTTGTTTTTTTTTTCTCTTACTTAGATTTGGCATGAATCAATTTTAATAGTATTAGTGTTCCCAATAAAATATTGAGAATAGTACATGAGTCATCATTTTCTTTTTTTAATCCTAATTTGACACATCAAAGGTGAAGATGTCAACTGAAGATATATCTGATGATATGAAGATTATGGCTGAATGTATGATGCAAATGTCTGAAGATATGACGAAAATGACTGCAGATGTGGCAAAAATCAGAAAGTTGGGAAAAGTGATGTTTCTAGTGTTTTTGTTTTATGCAGTATCTGTTTTCCTCAAATGAATGTTGTGGTTGTCTAATATGTAAGATGTACAATGTAGAATCATATTATTGCAATATATATGCCAATGAGCAAATTTTCCCAACAAAACACTAGCTTCACTGAATCAGAGCAACAACTATTAATAAAAAACCAACTGAATAGCATTACTACAATAATCAACACCAGTGAATCTAAAACAAGCTTCACTGAATCAGAACAACAACAATTAGCAAAAACCAACTGAATACCATTACAGATTCATATTTTTAGAGCCAGACTACAAAACCAGCAATAAATAAGGCTGACATGATTGGCAAGATTATGGCAGAGTATTTGTTCAAAAACATGAAGCCAAAAACATCAAATTAAACCAACAACACCAGATTGAGCCTGAAATCTTATCTGTTCTTCCTCTTCTTCTGTGTTGCAGCTCTCAGGCTTGAAGCATGCACAAAATTTTTGCCCCTCTCTGGTGACCACTCTCATGGAATCTATTTCTTAAGGTTGATTTGCAGCAGCTGAGGACCCTCCTATGAACTTTTGGCTATAAAAACCAGCAGAAGCTAGGGAGACAGGAGGCTCCCTAGCAGAAAATTGCACAACATTAATTTCACTTGAAATGGTGTAAGTTGTTGACTTCTCTTGAGCAAAACCATCATCCACAGGGTTCTTAGCAAACTTAGGTCTCTTTCTTGCCTAATTAAGAACAGAAAATATGTGCAGAGAATTAAAGTCATTAAACTGAGATAATAAGAAGAAAATGATAATTCTCTTCCTTACAAGCATTTTTCTTCCTTGCTTTGTAGTTGGCAACATGCTGGAAGAACCTTCTCTCTGAGTTGCATCATCTTCTTGAGTTGAAGGAGGACAGTCATGTTGTGTCATCTCCTCCTCAAAATGAGTAGATGGTTGAGCATCTACCTGTGCAGATGCACTCTCTTTCTCAAGTTGAGGTTGTGTAGAGTCAGAGTTGAAATTTTCCTAAATAAAACATGCACATAGCAAACATTAGCTTTCAATTTACATGAAGTAAATACCTAAGATGAAACATGCAATGATTTACCTTTCTCAATCTGCATCCTAGCTGGTTCTGCCCTTTCTCCCCACAGAACTTACAAGTGATTCCACAGTACTGTTTCAGCATTCTCTGAACAGTACCCACTACCAAAAAAACGCTCATAGATAACGGATTTTATCCGTTATGTATGTGAAAAAAGCTCTGTTACGTATACTGGTGTTATTTATGATGCGCTCATACATAACGGAATAATATCCGTTATCTATGTTATTAAACATAACGGTTGTAGCAATAAACATGACATCGGATATTACGTTATCTATAACTCTCATACATAACGGTTTCTTCCGCTATGCAAGTTTAACTATCTCCGTTATCTATGAACGTTTACATAACGGTTTTTTTTCATACATAACACTCTTCATTGCGTGATCTATTACTGTTATATATAACGGTTTTTACCGTTATGAAAAATCATTTTTCTCCGTTATCTATGCACTTTTAAATAACGGTTTCTTTTTCATACATAACACTCTTCATTGTGTGATCTATTACTGTTATATATAACGGTTTGTACCGTTATGAAAATTCATTTTTCTCCGTTATGAAAGCACATGGATTAATACATAACGTTGTTTGTAGTTTAGATAACACTTTTTTTACGTTATGTATGTTTTGATACATAACAAATTTTTACCGTTATTAAATATTTTTAGTTTTGGTTATCTTTAGGCATTATACATAACGGTCTTATAGTTTCACTGCCGTTATGTATATTTTCAATAAGTACCGTTATGTTTGCCTGCTACAATTTTTTTATAGATTTTTAGCAATTAAAATAATTCTAAAACAATAAAAATAACTAAAATTACCATATATCATCATACATATAATTCAAAAAATATTCATATATTCATCCAAATAGAGTCAATATTCTACACATATTTATATAGTAATAGTGTCAAAACAAAGATAACATATTTATCCAAGAAATCAAAAATCATGTTTGCCTGCAGCTGCTGCATCCATATATGTATATCTGCATATCTGCACACATGAGAGAGTTATAGGTTACAGTGACTGCTCAACCCCCTCTCTACGACACAAAACCAGAACTCATGAGTTCATAAGATCTCTCATTTCACACTACTAAATAAAAAGAGAAATTAAAGTGGGGGAAATGCATAAAAAGTAGTATAATCATAGCAGTATAAATCAAGTATAAATCATGCAGACCTATACTCACCCCCTTTATTAATTGCATACAACCCAATCTCAAGCAAATAAAACTAAGTAACAAATCTCACTAGCTAGGCATTTAAGTACCCTTTATTGAATTAAATTACCAGCTTCTCTCCACAACAACATTTAAGTATGATTATGCTAATATTGATATTGATAATTTCATCAAGAAGCTACTAGCTAGGCACTTTTTTTTTGGAGTAAATTAGTGAATATCAGCAAGCAAACAGTTACAGAAATGAGCAACATAGTGAGATTAATTTGATCAAATCTATTCCATAAGTAGCAAATGAAAAGGATAACCATTTGTCTCAAGCAAAAATAATTGAACTGGAAACAATACCTATCAATCCAAGACATGCTTTATCACACATTCTGCCCATTCTTCACGAACTTCATTGAGTTGAGCTTGAGAATAAGTACGAACACCCTTGAACTACGAATAAAAACAGATCATATTTGACTAATTAATAACTATACATCCTATGTTAGACAATATTTGAGCACATTTAAATACCAGTGATGACAGCTGAAAAGTAGACGATGTAGCATTTTCAACCTCTGTGATGATCTCTCTCATGAACCGCATCACGTAATAGCCACATTGTTTGTCATCAGGTTGCATAAGACCCTATATAGTATAAATAAGACATGGAAAGTGTGTAATAATAATTAATAAACTCACCTATAAATGAGAATGTACCTTTATAACTTCCCAATCTGCCTTTATAACTTCCCAATTTCCTTTTTTAGATTTCTTTCCCTTGTTTGCATGGACAATACTTAAGGCACTTCAAAGGGAAGTTATTAAGACAGTTAACATTAACATCCATTAAAATGAAAGCGATATGATTTATTAGCTGAAAAGTCAAAAACTTACGTGTCAACGACAGACTTCCATACAGTGTCCTTATTACGAGGACAAAGAGGATCCATAAGAAACACTTGATTTTTTTCAACTTGGAAGATTGTCAAAATCCAATGCCCGCTATTTCATAAGAGTGTCAAATTATTATGCCAGAAAACATGCATCATACTAACAATAAATAAATATATAAGCCTACAGCTTCAACTCGAACCCAATGCAATAGATATGCAAATTAAGGGATTCAAATTAATTCACGTACCCCACATTGCAAGGCACGAGTACAAGTTGATTTGAAGCTGCAAGAAGTAATCTTTTTGATAATGCACGCAATCTATCCTCATCATTCAGCCGATATGCTACAGCAAATGGATTCACAAAGAGGAACTTGCAAACACTATCATTTTCCTGCATTTTTCTATACAGATGCCTGTCGATAAACATGTTACAGTTATACAAATAACACATGTCACTTATAAAGAAAGAAATAGAATTAATGAGCTTACCAAACATATGCACTGATGCAATTTCCTGATATCGGGTCCATCTTACAAAATGGAATGACATCATGCTTCAGAAAAATGTGAACCTTCACCTCATGCCCAAACAATTCAACATCTAACATAAAACATATTGATTCATCCTTGGAAGTTCCCTCAAATGAAAAGTACAACATGAGAACCAGATTAATCTAATTTGTCATTTCTATCATAAAATATGATAGATAGAGATATAAATATACAACAAGAAGTTTTGCAGCCATTTAGTTATAAATAAATAAATAAGAGGAAAAGAATATGAAAGGAGATGACACCCTCTAATATATATAGATTACAGAAAATTGAAAAAGCATTTTACCTCATAATCAACTCCTTGCACATATATATATAATTCAGATCAACAGATGAAATAGAAAGTCCAGTTATCTGCAAACAAGAAGTAATAATTTTCAAGAAGGGAACCTAAAAAAGGTAGATGCAAAAAAGAAAAACCAAATGAAATGGTGCATAGAAGTGCTACATTCCAACTACATGACATAAATTGCAAGTAAAAAAAGATACATTTAGACTCTTGGAAATGCACCACTTTGTCTACACCAAAAGTGAAATTTATTTAACTGACCTTATTTAACAAAGAAATACAGAGATATCAATTCCAAATTCGTGTGCCTTTCTTATTCAACATTGCCATTAACAAACCATGCTCAGGCGAACAAACTTGCACCAATTGTAATCGCAGAGAACTTATCCAAATTTCCAATCAGTTTTTCTTTAATAAAAAAAAACACTAAAACAAACCAAATGAACCTGAAACTCTCAACATTCCTATTAAAACAGAAACCAATTGCATTCCAACCACCAATTTGATTCCAAACAACACGAACAAACCAACTCCAATTCCCCCACATTAACGAAATCAAACTAAATCTCTCATGCAACCAAAAGCACATCAACATATATACATGCATGTAAACGTCAATATGCGAAAAAATAACAAAATAAATAAAAATCTGAAAACATAAAATACCCTGCAATGAGACAGTAACCATCCTTAAACAAAATCCCTAATTTAAAGAAAAATACAGTAGAATGTAAATCAAATAAAATCCCTAATTTAAAGAAAAAACGTTATTTTTAGATCTCGAAACAAATAGATATGCCAATTCAGTTGTAGATATAAGAATGCATTTGCGTAAATGAACACACAATCAAACATAATTCCAAGCAAACTGAGAGACATACCATGGCTTCAGCGAGTGAAAGGGATTTGCTTTCGCTACTTCACAACTCTGGGAAATCCCTATTTGCGAAAGCCTGGGAGCAATTGCGATAAACACTCGTTCTTAAACTTAGGGTTTAGACTTACGACCGAGCGAATTTGGGAGAAGGGGCTTTTCTTTTTCTGCTCTTTTTGAAGTTGATTTGCGATCCTTTGTTCTGCTGAATTTGAATTTGGGAGAAGGTACTTTTCAATTTCAATCCTTTGTTCTGCTGGTTTAAACGTCAATTTCGATCCTTTTCTTTGGCCTTTTTGTTACATTTTTTTCTAATAAAAATATACTTATTATTTTTATGATATATCTAATGGTTTGGTGGGAAATAATGGTAGGAAATAGCCACGTGAAAGTTAGAAAATTTTCAATGTAAATAATTTTGAATTAAAAAAAAATAACAGATATACATAACAGATATTCATAACGGTAAATTTTACCGTTATATAATGTGTTTAAACATAACACAACACATAACGGTACCAAATGAGCGTTATAATTGTGAACAATATGTAACACTCACAGATAACGCAAGACTCGAAAATGTTATATATGATCGGAGATAACACTTCTCTCGTAACGGATTTTTGAAATATCCATTATCTATACAAAAAATGCGCTCATAGATACCGGATTTTTAAAATATCCGTTATGTATGAAGTGTTATGTATGAGAGTTTTTTTGGTAGTGACCACTGCCACTCCTTTTCCTTTTGGGTTCTTCATTAGGCCCAAATCTCATTTTCTTCTGAGTCATGTCCTTGTTTTTCTTTGCAAAAGAAGGTGGGAGTGGTGGAATGTAGCCTGTTTTCTCCCACAGGTAATCTCTATTCATTGGAGATATGGCATGCTCATAGACTGAGTTATAAGTCTCAACATAATAACATGAGTGCACATAGTCTTCAGGAGCTTTTCCTTCAGCACAAATGGCACTGATGGCACGCTTACAAGGTATTCCACTCAAATCCCATCTTCTGCAAGCACATGTATGCTCCTCCAAGTTAACAGTATATTTTGAGCCATCAAAACTTGACACCTCATATCTGTTCTCACTAGACTTAGTGGGAATGCATTCTGCAGAGGCTTCTATATATTTCCCTACTAGCTTTCTTATTCTAGCACAAACAGCTCTCCCTTCCCACAATCTCTCAGCCCTATCCCTGTTTTTCTGAAGCCTAGTCATCATGTACTCTCTAACCCATTCCAACATAGTTAAAATTGGCTTCTCTCTAGCCTCTAGCAGACATGAGTTAAATTGTTCACACATGTTATTGACCAATGTATCACATTTTCCAAATGTTGAAAAATGTGATTTGGACCATTCTTTGGCTGATTTACCCTTCTGCAGCCACTCAAGAGCTTTCTTGTCCACTTCCTCAATCTGAAGCATCACACTATGGAAACTAGCAACTGTGGTAGCATTTGCAGCTTTCCATAACAATTTCTTGAAATTTTGCCCTTTAAATCCAGCCCTCACTATATTCCCATGCAAGTGTCTAACACAGAAGCTATTCTCCACACTTGGCAATACCTTCTCAAATTCCCCAATCAGCCCCTTCTGTCTATCTAACATGAAGGTGTAGGCATCTTTTCTCTTAGTTAATAAGTCCTCCTTCAACAACTGTAAGAACCATTCCCATGAATCTTTGTTCTCCATTTCAACCACTGCATATACCAGAGGGTATAGATCATTATTTGGATCCATACACACTGCAGTCAACAACACCCCCACTGATCCTCTAAGATGGCAGCCATCAACTCCAATCCATAGCCTACAACCTGACATGAATCCGTTTTTGGTAGCCTGGAGGCAGATATATAATCTCTTGAAGGTGCTGCCACTAGGTGTATTATCAACTTGAAGAATCACAGTTGAGCCTGGACTCTTATCCCTCAGTGTCTGTGCATAATCCCACAACTTTGAGTATTGATCAGTTGAGTCTCCTTTAATCATCTTCAATGCTTTTTTCCTTGCTCTGAAAGCTTGGTGAGGTGATATGTACACACCAAGCTCTGCAATGGCAGAACTCCTAAGCCCCTTCACACTTTTCTTTGGATCAGCCCTAAAGGATTTCTCAAACCTTTGTGCCAGCCAACTTGCCCTTGCATTATCCACATGGTACTGTCTTGCACATGTGTGTGTGAGATCTATTTCTCTTATCTGAAAAGAAGTTTCATCCTTTATCTTAAGAGCATTCATATGCCAGCCACACCCTTCATCCTTCTTCTTACACCTTACATATATCCTCCTTGCATCATTCTTTTCAAACTTTGTAGGCCTTCATACCTCACTAAATAGTTGTTAACAACATCTTTGAAGGCCTCCTTTGTACTGAACATTTGGCCCAAACTAAAAGTGGGTTCTTCTGAAGTTGATGGCCTGTCACTCTCTTCTCTAATATCATCAGAGTCCACACTATCAAAGTCACTTCCATTGTCTGTCTGGAGCCTATCTTCATCACTTGAGGTGAAGTCATCTTCAGAAGCCCCTTCATATGTTGTGCCAACCCATTCAACATCTTTGTCAATGTTTTCTTTAAATATTATGTCATCAATTAGCTCATAACAGCTATACTCCTCTGCAGTGAAATCCTCATCTTCACTATCTGAAACTACCATATCTTCTATCTATGTCTGTCCCAAGTCTTGAACCCCATACTCTTTATCAATTTCTGCAGCTAATGCCTCTACCATTTCATCATCAATACCACCATCTTCAAACTCTGTCACAGTGACCTCTACATGCCCTTGCACATTCCCATCAATACCACCAGCTTCCTACTCTATGCCAATATATACTTCATGTTGTGTTTCCATTGCAGACTCCTCAATACCTTTCAAACTTTGTTCTGCAGGTTGTGTTCCCATTGCAGCCTGCTCAACCCCTTCTGTCATAGCCTGCTCCACAACAACACTAAGATACTGCCCTTTTTCAGGAACATTAAAAGTCTGCTCATCCATCTCTTGTAGAGTTAGAGCAAGGTCATCAAAGACAGAGGCCACAGCTTGGTCTTGAACAATATTCACAGCCACAACTTGCTCTTCAACAACCTTTAAAGGCACAGATTGGTCTTCAACAACCTTCACAAGCACAGCTTGCTCTTCAACAACATTAGGAGGCACAACTTCATCTTCAGGTTGTGTCTCCATTGCTGTGGACTCTCCAGTAACTTTCACAACCTGCTCAACAGTTGTAGAACTCACTATTGTTTGTAAATCACCCTTTGCATCATCCAAGTATTGTAGCGCCCCGATCCCGAAAGACCGTGGAAATGGACGCCACGAGGGTGGGAATTAAGAAGCGGGAAAGAAATGGGGTAATTTCATTAACGACGGGATGATAATCCAAAAAGAATTAATGTTTAGAATAAAATTTAACAACCGAGTATGCTAAAGATAGGTTATGCCTTCCGAAAAAATAGACAGCATAACCTCTGTAACTAGAGCGAATCCCCGTTTATAACAGCTTATAAGAGAAGAATGGAAGCTGTAACAATTCAATAAGCCCTTTCATAGGCCAAACGGAAACAAATAACCAGATACCAACAATCAATAGACTCATTCATAGGTCGACAAAAGAAACAGACACCAATATGCTGAACAAATGAAACCCCTTTCATAGGCCAAAATGAATGATCAAATAGACATAACGAAAGACGGGCTTCGTCCCTTTGGAATAATTATGTAGCTAAGCATATGATACATGTTAACTAGGAAGTCAACAAATGTTTAAGATCAAAGAAGCAGAATCATATCAACAAAATACCAAGATCAGAGTTCTTATCATTTAGCAAAAGAATATCATAAGTGCGAAAGCTCAATTCATAATAAAATACTAATAAAAAGAGACGACAACGAAAAAAATATGTAAATCATAATAGCCCATATCTCAGCCTCGTCACCTCCACACTCCAGCCTACAGACCTGAAAATGTTTGAAAAGATTTGGGCTGAGTACTAATGCACTCAGTGGGCAAGTTTTGACAATTCAAGTTATGCAAATCATTTTGTTAAAGTAATCTATCTGTGTTCATGCAGGTAGTGAAGCTTAGGAGGTTTAAAAGTTGGAAGCAACCTAAGTTCACCAAAATATTTTATCATGAAGCGCTTAAGAGTATAACTCGTCATTGCCCGCAACCCAAACTACATCACCAGCGCATAACGTTGAGTATGGCCATAGTATACCCAAAGATTAAAACAAATAAGTGTTTCATTTTAGTCTCACCGACAAGGAGTAGGGCAGGACAAATAATGCATGCATACTGTAGCTACTCACATTGACACAGCGCTGGTTTATGAGACTCCGACAATATACAGTAGCACGTAAATATTTAACACAGATAGTCACATATGCAATTTTAACAAAGCAGAGCTTAATAGCTCGAAAGATACAATTTGCAAAGATATAGTATAGCCCACCTTTCTTGGGATTCTGAAAAGCCAACTTCTGAAGAATCAACCCTGATACTCTTTCTCTAGCTCAGCTGGTACTACAGAAGGTAAACTTCAACTCAGGATAATCGCTATATTTTTGGGAATTAATCTACTATAAACGGAACTATAATTAATTCTATTCTATTCTGAAATAGATTGCGCGAATCTAGAGACCTTGAATAATTTCGACAAAGAAGGAAATAAATTCCAAAACGTTATTCTTGCTTTACTATGATCAACTGATTTGGCAGAGGTCTCTTTCCAAAACTTGTCATTTATCCAAATTTTACCAGATCCACCACAACACTTTTTAACCGCTCGGAAATTACGAAAATATTCAGGGATGATACTATATATGCCAAGACTAAAGAATGAGAATTTTAGAGTTTTTCGATAATACATGCTCCTGGTATAAAAATAACTGTCTACTTTAAATAATCGAAATTATTCAAAACTCGCAACGAGATCGCGAAACTTGGCAGGCTTATAGAAAATAATATTTGGAGCAACTTTCGAGAAGAAACATTTTCGATTTGACGACCCAAAATGGGTGAAACGGGAGTTTCGGTAACAATATTCAGATTTTAGCTAAAAATGTATCGGTCTCGATCGAGCTCGATACTCATTGGATTTTCACTCAAAAGTAAAATTTTTGATAGTGCAGAAAATAAGGAATTTAATGATGTAATCAGATCAAAGATCGGACGGATATAACATAAATTCGAGCTGAGCAGATTTATAATATAATATTCGGATCCGGATTTCAAACGACGAGAAATCAAAAATCTATTCCGGTTAACTACAAGATCCAAATGATCAAAGACTATTTATAAAAAGAAGATTTCTAATACGACTATCCAGGAAGAGTAGATCTGAGATTTACATAAAATGAAAATGGGGAAAAATACCGAAAACTCACAACATCAAAAATCAGAATCGCTAGAATTAAAGATAATCGAAATATAAGCATATTTAGAACATGAAATTTCTAAATTCATCGGTCCGATTGACCAGAATCGGAGAAAGTACCTTCTCCAAGGAATTGGTGGCGGTCACGATGATTTTCCATCGTGATCATCCTTCGTGTCATCATTTCAATCACGTATTCGTGATCTACGCGTTGACACCTTCAAAATGACTATTTCGAAAATGATATAGGAAACTAGAGTCGTACCTTCTCTAGAAGTTGCTCGGTGTTTCGATTTTGAAAATGAATGAAAAATGAAACATTAACCTCCTATTTATAGAAGAAAAATAAATAGGATAATAATGAATAAAAGAAAGAGGATAATGATGGAATAGGATAATGATGGAAAAAGAATAGGATAATTACGAATAGGATAATATTTCGAAAAAGAAATTGGATAATGACGGATGTGCCTTTTTCTATTAAATTTATTATTTTTCAACTTAAAGTTGTGCCAAGAGTTCATTTGAACTCGAAATTAGAAAATTCAAAGTTTAGGACGATACTTGAAATTTTTTTCTATCAACCCAAGAAAAATATTAGAACATATTTTTAAGGCAATTTTTGACCAAATTAGATTTAACAGATTTCTCTGGCTGCAATTTTCCTTTAGTTGAGTCATTTAAAGACTCAGCTTATTTTCTAAATTACCAGAGGGTAACATAAGTTGAATTAAACCTTCTAAAATATTTCGGGGTATTACATTCTACCCCCGTTAAATAAATTTCGTCCCGAAATTTCCATATCTTGAGAAAAAGTATCAAAGTACATCGTCAGGGTTCAAAACCTCAACTTTTGTACTTGCAGCCTAGAACCGATATGGGTCTCCTATTCTTTAGGTTGATTCTAAACCTTTATCCCTCTTTCCGCTTTCTTCTTGGTCAAATAGTTCTTTGAAGAGTCTATACTCGCTCTTCTTTTCCACGCAAATTTATCTTTCTGAAAGCCTAAACGTTCACCATCTTTCTCTATCCTTTATGAGAGCTATCACAATGCACCGACTTCATATAATCTCCCCATGATTCGAATGAGCACGCCCTTGGACGGTTGGATTACAAATTCTATCAGGTTCGAACTGTGTTTTATCTCTTTCCTTAAAATGTTGAGATTCAACGTTGACGTCTTCTTGAAGCGTGCTTGAATCGTATTTCCGATGTAAATTAGTCTTATTTTCATCATTATACTCTTCTCTTTTCTTTAAAGTGGTAATCCGACTGTCTGGCTCCCGCTAGTGATCACCTTCGCTTGCATGCATAATAAGAATCGCATGTCTAGACTTTAACTATAAGCTTGAAACTTGCTTGTTGACATCCATTGATCATCTTAAATGTTACGAACTGAGAAATTACTTTAGAAATGTACTTTCAACTTTGGAGAACACTAACTGAGACTGCTTCGGTTCCATTCGTCATTATGGAATACTATCATTCGCTCTCCTGACAATATACTTAAATAAATACTTCTATAAGCTCTCTCTTCTATTTGAAGACTCACACTTAAGTTCTATGAGTGAGATTAAAATAAATCAAACACCTCTGAGTGAGAACTTTATTTGATCAACAAAAGCTGGAAGAGAGGTAACACTAGGTTATTTATACCAAAAATATTACCTTCTTAGAGGATTTATAACTCGAGGGTTCTGACATTTTACAAAGATATATGAGAATAACAAAAGAAAATCAACGCTTAAGAGCTGAGAACCGTGCTGAAATATTTTCATAAAGGCGTCAGCATAGCCTAACAAGTAAATGCCATTGCTGATTCTTGATGATCAAAGAAGTATCATCCAAAAGATTTCAAATTATCCAAGAGGATAAAATCAACGAATCACAAATGGTATAAATGGAGAATTTCAAATGATATAAAGTTGTTGAAGGGAAATTGATTCAATTAATAAGAGAATAAATCGATTTCAAAAGAGAATGAATAAATCGATTCTATCGACACGAGAATGAATAAATAGACTCATCAAAACTTCCTATCATAATGAAACTCTCAATCTATCGAACACTAGGTCTATCTTCTTAACGATCTTCTTGGCGTTCTCCTTCCTTCTTTCTTGAGCTCCACGCACCTTGATTTTTTTTACGAGGTTGCTACGATAAAGCACGAGTCGGCTAGACTTTGCACCGGCTGGAAAAGCGACGTCTCGGGAATCATTTTCTACCCATCGGAAGGATACGAGAGAATGACTTGATCTATGATACCTCCTAGACTCAAAATATTTTGACTTAACTTCTCTTGGAAGCTTAGTAGAACACCGGCAAACATATCTTTAAATTAATTTGGTAGCAATCATGACGACCATCTTTACCCTCATTCTAAAAATTGATCTAAAACAACCTACAAATCTTGGGAATGAAACATGCCAGGGCCTCGATTAGCCATCCACTGAGGTGAAGAGCTTTCTCTTGGAGGAACGAATCTTTATTCCATGTAATCGCAACAGGATCGTTAAACATGACTCCTAAGTTGAAAGCTTGCGTAGGGATTTCTTGAACGTGTAATAGATCTACAATCTGATAACTGGCCTATAAATCGATTACTCATTTCTTTGCTTCTAGTTTGACGTCAAACCTTTATAACCTCATCTCCACAGGGAGGTATAAAAGACGGCGATCGGTCTACCTCAATATTTCGCTCAGGTGACAATTCTGATGTTGAACCTTGTCTGTAGCAGCCATCATCATTTAACATATCTACCCACGAAAATTCACAGTCTCCACATAGATCGTTGACTTATGTTTTTGTTTTCAAAATATTTTATTCCTTAATGTGTCCATCTTCCTAGTAACAACGCAAATTCTTGGTCAACTTTAACACAGCTCAATATGAAAGACTTCTTCTAACCGAATGTTGACCCCCATAGAGTAGGTTATTTCTCCAACGAACTCAAACACCGAATCGATCTCTTTCTTGGTATACGTACAAAATCTCATAATTCACTCATTGTGATATACATATGGCAGTTCTTCTGAGCCATAAATTTTTGTTCAGGCATCCAAAATGAAACATTTCCTCAGTCAAACTATGTTCTTAGCAATCTCATATGTGTTTACAAGTTCAGCCTAAGTTCAGCAACTATAGGTTAAGTTAATCTTACATTCTCCCACTTTCAAGTTCTTGTACTCATTCAAGAGTATAAACAATAAACACATTCCGGCTATCAAGGTTTACAGTATGCATTTCGCACGTTCCCAACATCACAAGTATGCACAAGACAAATATAAACAAGTTCATACATATATGTAATCAACATAGTTTTTTGACAGAAACCAGTATGCTCACAGACATATTTCAAAACCAGTATGCTATCACCATAGCAACAGAGTACGCAATCAGCGCAGTTAATCAGAGTATGCTATCCGCATAATAATCAATCTTTCGAGGAATTCCCATCACTATGGCGAATCCTAATCTTTCGTTTTTAGACAGACTTAACATTTCAACAAATAATGTAAACTTTTAAAAACTAAAATTTGCATAAAAACATGCGTACCTTTTAAGCTGTTGCGTGAGTGACGAGCTGAGGGCTTATATAATATCACACGGAATTTTAATGAAAGACGAAATAAGACCCAGCAGGTCTGCAGAGTTACAAACTTGGCTCTGATACCACTTTGTAGCGCCCCGATCCTGAAAGACCGTGGAAATGGACGCCACGGGGATGTGAATTAAGAAGCGGGAAAGAAATGGGGTGATTTCATTAACAACGGGATGATAATCCAAAAAGAATTAATGTTTAGAATAAAATTTAACAACCGAGTATGCCAAAGATAGGTTATGCCTTCCGGAAAAATAGACAGCATAACCTCTGTAACTAGAGTGAATCCCCATTTATAACGGCTTATAAGAGAAGAATGGAAGCTGTAACAATTCAATAAGCCCTTTCATAGGCCAAACGGACACAAATAACTAGAAACCAACAATCAATAGACCCATTCATAGGTCGACAAAAGAAACATACACCAATATGCTGAACAAATGAAACCCCTTTCATAGGCCAAAATGAATGATCAAATAGACATAACGAAAGACGGGCTTTCTCCTTTTGGAATAATTATGTAGCTAAGCATATGATACATGTTAACTAGGAAGTCAACAAATGTTTAGGATCAAAGAAGCAGAATCATATCAACAAAATACCAAGATCAGAGTTCTTATCATTTAGCAAAAGAATACCATAAGTGCGAAAGCTCAATTCATAATAGAATACTAATAAAAAGAGACGACAACGAAAAAAATATGTAAATCATAATAGCCCATATCTCAGCCTCGTCACCTCCACGCTCCAGCCTACAGACCTGAAAATGTTTGAAAAGATTTGGGCTGAGTACTAATGCACTCAGTGGGCAAGTTTTGACTTCTAAACGGTGTTCTCTTTCTTGTCTAGCATCCGTCTCTTCTAATTTCACATAAAGGAACTAGTAATATAGATACATCCATATCTCCCAAGATAATTTCCTAATTTAAAGAGAGTTTTATATGGAATTAAAATCCTATCCTATCTCTACTAGGTAATAGTCAAAATAGAGGTGATCAAAAGCTGTAGTAAAGATGGAATCCGCGTCTAGGTCTTGGGCTGGATCAATAATTGTGCAAAACGGGCTGAATTTAATCGTGCAGGCCCATATCCTAGCTTCTCGGTCCATCCTTCAGGCGGCTTGCCCAAGCGACCAGCTTCAGAACTTCCTTTCAAACGAATCCTGCTGCAATTCCCAAAACTAGTAGCTTATCTGCCCAATTATAACTATCCACCTGCACAACTTCAAAGCACAACAAAACTCTTCCAAAATAGATGCAAGGCTGATAATTATGCAAAAAATAGATATCGAAATTATCCTCAAAAGATAGGTAAAAAGCACCTAATCAAACCCTCCCACATATGAGCAATGCTTGCCCTCGAGCATACAAAACAAACACAAAAAAGAAATAAAAGCAAACAGCAAGTTCATGGGCTGTATCGAATCAACAAGTATTTGGAGGAATGGCTAGGACCAACTGTCCTCAACCCACAAACCTATCTCACTTATGAAATCATTCAACACCCTCAACTCAGTCAAAATCATGCTCTAGACCCAACCTCACTGGAAGTCACTCTTGTTTTCTCACAACAGAGAAGAGATTGAAATGGGCAATTAAACACACAAGTCGAGACATGTGTTTCTCAGCTTCGGTTTGCTCTACTGTCATTCCAATTATCATCAAACCAAGTTGAGTCATGGATCAAAAGGTCTTGTCAAAAAGGTGTAATGGGGCTTGGGTGCTGGGTTGGATAAATCTGGGTACTTGGCTCAAAAGAGGGAACATGTAAGCTCATTCATTCTCATCTCAATTTGTACCAACACCTAAACACCATGGAATTCAATCCCAGCAGCCACATTCTTCTTTTTTTTTTGTTTATTTTCTGCTTCTTTTTTTTTTTATAAAAGTCAGGTACTCTGCCCTGTCCCCTTATCTCTTCTCTCTCTCTTTTCTCTTTTTTTTTCTCTTTTTTCTTTGTTTATTTTTTTTTTACTGAAATACTAACTAACAACCTTCCCAAAAATTCTAACCAATTCATGAATTAGCACAGTGCTTCCATGTTTCCTGGGACAAAAAAATAGTCTAGAAAAACAAAAGCCATGGGTAGATTCTTCGAGGCTCATTCGAACAAGGAATTGGGGAAGTTTAAAGCTCAAATTGTGCTCACTAGTTGGAAATTATAAGAGAAAGATATATATATACGGTTGGAGGCTAAAAATGAGGGTTGTTCCTAAATGCCTTAATCACTTCCATGTCTCAACTTGTGGTGACAAATTAGTTAGGCAAAAGAGCAAACCAAACATCAAAATCCACATCCGACACACTCTTCAACAAATAAATGAGCTTTCTACAGATTTAATATGCTCATGGCTCAAAAACTCACTTTCGGAGGCAATAAAATATGATCAAGAGCATAATTCGTCATTCCAAGTATCATATGGGTATTAAAAAAAACCTCATAAATGAGACAACAACCACACGTTCCAGTCAAACCCAATCTTAACCATTCCTCCTCATACTATTTGGTCCTCCACTGCCCATTACTGGCCAACAAACAAAACACACTAACAAAGCATGCAAACAGGGAACTCAACACAGATACACAAATGCTGTTTTTTTTTATAAGCAGACACTTACGGATCCCCCCCACATTTAAGAACACACAGTGTCCTCACTGTGAAGGGGTCAAAACACAACAAGAAATCAAAAGAAAACACAGAAACAGCGAAAAGAATAAGAAAAAAAAACAGAAAGAAAGAAGGCGGATATAGAGGGCAAACTTTAGTCAGCCATGTTGCGGAGAACATGCTCCATGGCTGTGAGTCGGATGTCGATATCATCGAGGCAGCAGTTGAGGCGATCTTCAAGTCCTTGGGTCACGGTGGTGAGCAACACCTCAAAAGCGGGCAGAATAGAGGCCAGAATGGCAGAGGGACCTGCACTTGAAAGAGAACTCGGGTCCTCGACACCCGGTTGAGAAAGTTGATATTGCCCATCGGCGTTAACACACAAGAGTTTCATAGCAGCAAAGTCAGCGAGAGAAAATAAGGTAGCAGGAAAAAATTCAGGTTCATCATTTGGAACATGCAGACGTTAGGCCAAGAGTGTAATCATATGCCCAAGAGTAATCTTATACAACGGGTGTCTGGCAGTAAACTGCCACTGTCGAGCTAGCCAAGCACCAAAATTCACTTTGTCACCTAAGATCATGCAATTTAACAGAAAGAGCTCTTGTTGGGAAACCACATTCATCAAGTCGACTCTACCAAAGAAGGTATAAGACAAAAAATGATGGCAAAGGCGGAGGGCACCATCACGAAGATGGTTACTCCTAGCAGATTTAGACACATACTCAGCATCTATAGATAATGCACACCAACGCTCAGCAGCAAGCACACCAAAGGAAGCAGGCAAATCACGAGGAGCATCAAGATAAGCATCAGAGATAATGGACTCATCAGACTCAAATCCAAGCAACACATTCAAATCATTAATAGACAAATGAAAATGACGACCCCCTAATGTGAAAACCACAGCATGAGAATCATTAAGAGGATGAGAGGCATCGTACGCAAAAGTAGACATGAATTCCAAACTCATTAACTTATGCACAGGGAAAGACATATCCAAGAAGGCACCCCAACCAATTCTATCAAAATGAGCACGAATTTTGTCATTCTGTCCTAAAATAGCTATGTTATCCCAATTAAAAAAGTCGAGCGCCCACAAAGGAACGATTGGAGTTCCTTCGCGTGTGCAGAGTTACCACATCATCGGCAAGGTATGGAGGTGGCGGTGCAGGTCGGCGACGACGACTGGGAGAAGCGGACGAGGCCTCTGGAGAAGACGCAGAAGGTCGCGGCGAGGGAGTGGAAGAGAGGTCACCGGAAATCTGTGGGGAAGACTGTGGAGGCGGCAGGGTGGAAAGCTTTCGCTTACTGGGATCGGCTCTAGTAGGCGAAGGTGGGGGACGGCGCTTTAGTCGCCGAAGAGGTTGTGCAGCCGGAGGAGTGGTGCTAGACACCGGAGATGGTGGGGGTGGCGTAGCAGCGGGCGGCGGAGATGGGGTGTGTTCTGGTGAAGCAGGGGAGCGGTCCGGCGGTGCAGAGGAAGGGATGGCCGCGGGAGCCGTTTTCGAACGCTTCTTGGATGTCTTTCGTCGGCCCCTCGGAGGAGTCGGTGATCGCAAATCGTCGACAGGAGTTGAGGAAGGCAAGAAGTCGCGGTGGTGAAAACTGCAAGGAGGCAGTGAAAATATCGCTACAAAAAAAATTACTAAGGCAAAAGAAAAGGTTAAAGTAAAAGGGGGAATTAGGGCTTCTAAAAGGAAAATCCCCAAATTAGATTTAGGGATATTGCAAACAGGTCCCTGCAATCAGTAAAAATACACATTGAATCCCCCCACATGTAAGAACTAACCCCTATGGGAAAGTGCCAGACGAACAAGAATTGCCCGAAATAAATTTTTTTTGTTTTTTGTTTTTTTTTTTTAAAGATAAACAAAATTAAAATAAAATATTGAAAACAACAGTAACAATAAAAAGCATCAGAAAGAAAGATAAATAAAAAGATAAATAAATAAATAAAACAAAAGAAAATAAAAATAAAAAGAAAAGGAGAAAGAAAGTCGGGTTGCCTCCCGATTAGCGCCTCTTTTTAAACGTCGGTGGCTCGACGAGAAGGTACGGGTCAAGTGGAAGTGGGACGGGCTAAGGTAACCCCATCGAAATGTGACAACTCCATCTCGGCACAGTATGGTTTGAGAAGCTGCCCATTGACCTTCAATAATTTATGAGTGGCAAAACTACGGATTTCCACGACTCCATGTGGACTGACACTAATAACTTCATAAGGTCCCGTCCAACGGGACTTCAATTTTCCGGGCATAAGTCGGAGGCGGGCATTGAAAAGTAGAACTTTTTGACTGACCTCGAAAGTCTTCCTCCGGATGTATTTATCATGGAGAAACTTAGTGCGCTCTTTGTAGCGGCTAGCACTGTCATAGGCTTCTAACCGGATTTCCTCTAACTCTTGCAACTGCAATCTCCTCTCATGTGCAGCTAAGTGTGGGTCCAAATTGCATTGCCTAACAGCCCAGAAAGCACGATGTTCTAGCTCAACGGGTAAGTGGCACTGCTTTCCAAAAATCAAACGGTAAGGAGACATACCGATTAGCGTTTTAAATGCCGTGCGGTATGCCCAAACGGCATCATCCTGGCGCAGACTCCAGTCCTTACGGATTGGGCAAAGAGTTTTCTCCAGAATATTTTTTATTTCGCGATTTGAAACTTTGGCCTGGCCATTAGATTGTGGGTGATAGGCTGTAACAACCCTATGTGTGACTCCATACTTCTTGAACAAGGCTTCCAAGGCCCGGTTGCAGAAATATGTGCCTTGATCACTTATGATGGCTCGAGGAACTCCAAAATGTTGGAAAATCTGTGCTTTAAAGAATTTTGCCACCACCTTGGAGTCATTTGATTGAGTAGCTTTGACTTCGACCCATTTGGAAACATAGTCGACCGCCAACAAAATGTAAGAATGCCCATAGGAGCTGGGGAACGGCCCCATGAAATCCATGCCCCATACGTCGAATATCTCACAAACCAAGATAGGAACCTGTGGCATCTCGTTCCTTGATGAAATGTTGCCAAGTCATTGGCAACGATCACACTGCTTGCAGAAGTGGTAAGCATCTTTGAATAAAGTTTCCCAATAAAAACCACAGTCTAGGATTTTGCGAGCTGTCCTCTTTGGTCCAAAATGGCCCCCACAGGCGTGAGTATGACAAAAAGTGAGAATAGAGTGAATCTCATCATCCGGTATGCACTTACGAATAACTTGATCAGCACAAGTTTTCCACAGATAAGGATCGTCCCAAATGAAGTACTTGGCTTGACTTCGCAACTTGTTCTTCTTGGCAGATTCAGTACCTTTTGGAAACATCCCAGTAGTGAGAAAGTTCACCAAATCTGCGTACCAATGGATGGTTTCTGCAGCGGCAAGTAGCTGCTCATCTGGAAAATCATCCCGTATGGGCAAACCGTCTGACTGGGTCAGCAACCGGCTCAAATGATCCGCAACACCATTTTCAGCTCCCTTCTTGTCCTTGATCTCCAGATCAAATTCTTGCAGCAGAAGGACCCACCGAATTAGGCGAGGCTTTGATTCTTTTTTGGAGAACAAGTACTTAAGAGCTCCATGATCAGTGTACACAACAACTTTTGATCCGACAAGGTAGGATCGAAATTTCTCACATGCAAAGACAACGGCAAGGAGCTCCTTCTCAGTTGTGGTGTAGTCGCATTGGGCGGGATTGAGAGTCTTCGAAGCATAATAGATGACATGGCTGACCTTCTCTGTTCTTTGTCCAAGCACCGCACCAACAGCATAGTCATTTGCATCGCACATAAGTTCAAACGGGAGTCCCCACTGTGGTGGCTGAATTATTGGTGCAGAAGTCAGTTTCTCCTTCAACAAATCAAAGGCCTCCTTACACTTATCATCGAAGACAAAAGGGACGTCTTTCTGTAGCAGCTTAGTCATTGGTTGGGCTATCTTCGAGAAATTCTGAATGAAGCGACGGTAGAAGCCGGCATGGCCTAAGAAGGCTCGAATTGCTTTCTCATTAGAAGGGTACGGCAGCTTGGTGATCAAGTCGATTTTTGCTCCATCCACTTCAATGCCCTTCGCAGATATAACATGTCCGAGCACAATTCCTTGTTGCATCATAAAGTGGTACTTCTCGAAGTTCAAAACCAAGTCGGTCTCTACACACCGTTGAAGAACCTTGTCTAAATGCTCCATACATTGCTCAAAGGAGTCGCCATGCACTGTGAAGTCATCCATAAAAATCTTGATGCAACTTTCTATCAAATCGGAAAAAATGCTCATCATGCACCGCTGGAAAGTGCCCGAGGCGTTGCACAAGCCAAATGGCATCTTTCTGCAAGCAAATGTCCCAAAAGGGCAAGTGAAGGTCGTCTTTTCCTGATCTTCTTGAGCCACAAAAATCTGGAAATAGCCGGAGTAGCCATCAAGGAAGCAAAAATAAGATTTCCCTGCCAATCTTTCGAGCATCTCATCAATAAAAGGTAACGGAAAGTGGTCTTTGCGTGTCGCGACATTCAACTTCCTGAAATCGATGCACATCCGCCAACCTATTTGCAATCTCATTGGAATTAATTCATTGCTCTCATTCTTCACGAGCTGGAATCCAGATTTCTTTGGAACAACATGCACCGAGTTGACCCAAACACTGTCTGAGATGGGGTAAATGATTCCCAATTGGAGCAACTTCAGAATCTCTTTCAATACCACTTCCTTCATCACCGGGTTTAACTTCCTCTGGGGGTCTCGGGATGATTTGTGATCAGCTTCCAGAAAAATCCGATGCATACAGATGTCCGGACTGATTCCCTTAATATCAGCAAGAGTCCAGCCAATAGCTCCCTTGTGTTTGCGCAGAACAGCAACCAGGAGTTCTTCTTGGGCAAACAACAGGTCTTTGCTGATGATGACCGGCAGTGTTTCTCCTTCCCCCAAATATGCTTACTTCAGATGCTCGGGAAAGACCTTCAATTCCAGAACAGGAGCCTTCACATGAGACGGCAAAAGTGGCTCTGTGTTGGTCGGTATGGGCAAATGGCCTGTCAGATTCCTTGCTAGAAATTCTTCAGTGGCATAAAGCTGCTGGATTATCTCTTGGATTTCTTTTTCTTCCTCTGAATCTCTAGTAGGGGCAGCCATTCCTCCAAAAAGTACATGTTCTAGCTTATCATCCCTGAAATTATTCTCAACAAACTCATCAATAATGGAATCCACAGTGTCAATCATAAAAATAGCCTCGGGATCTTCCACATGTTTCATAGCTCCGAATATATTAAATGTGACAACATCCCCATCAAATTCGAAGCTCATCATACCCTTATCTACATCAATTTTTGTTCTTGTCGTTTTCATGAATGGACGACCTAACAAAATCAATGATCTATGTGCAGAAAAAGAATCATCCATGTCCACAATATAAAAATCAACGGGAAAAATCAAGTCATTGACTTTAACAAGTACATCCTCTACGACACCTTGTGGATATGCATTAGAACAATTCGCCAACTGGATAATGACTCTAGTATCTTTCATAGGACCCAACTTCAAATCTTTGTACATGGATAAAGGCATGACATTAATAGAAGCAATTAAGTCAAGCATAACCTTTTCTACCTTCTTACTCCCAATTATGCAAGGGATAGTAAACATACCTGGATCTCGGCACTTTTGTGGTAATTTGCATTGAATAATGGCAGAAACGTTTTCACCAACCTTGATCTTTGCATCCTTCCCGTATCTCATCTTTTTGGAACACAGCTCCTTCAGAAATTTGGCATAACGGGGAATTTGCTTGATGGCATCGATCAAAGGCAAATTGATTTCCACCTTTTGGAACAACTCTAGAATCCCTTTTTCATCATCCTCTTTCTTGTGCTTTGCTAACCTGGAAGGAAAAGGGGTTGAGTCAATTTTATTAGGAACATTAGACTGAATAGATACCTCAACAGGGGTAGAGTGCGTAGGAACTGCTCCGGAGTGCGTAGGAACTGCTCCGGAGTCAGCTTCAGGTTTGTCATCAGTTCTTGCAGTTTGCCCAAACTCCCGGGTTTTCCCTGTCTTTGCTTCAACGTCAGCTAATTCCTTCCCACTGCGAAGTGTGATAGCACTGACATTCCCCCTTGGATTTTGCTCAGTCTGGGATGGAAGCTTCCCTTGATTTCCTTGCATTTTGTTCATTTGTGTTGCAAGCTGCATGATCTGCGTGCCCATACTGCCGAGTGCAACCTGAGTCTCCTGCTGAAACGCCTTCTGATTCTGTGCCAAATTGTTCACTAGAGTATTGTTCTGTTCTAGGCACTTCATAATCTCACTCATACTGGGAACAGACTTGTCCGTTTGGGCAAACTGCCCGTCTCTTGCAGGTTTCGGGGGGAAATCTCCTTGAGCATGTAGGTCTCCAGGTTGCTTCCATCGGAAATTGGGGTGGTTTCTCCAGCCTGGGTTGTAGGTATTGGAGTAGGGATCATTGTTTCATTTTCTCCTAAAATCATCTCCTCGTCCCGAGCCATCATAGTAAACCTCCCTGATTGCATCTTGTTGAGCATCACCTGAACCATAGCAAGCATGTTCGGAGGAAGATTCTTGCAAGGTTAGGCATGCATCAGTAAAGTGCCCAGTCTCAGTACAAACACCACATCGAGGCCCTTTTGTTTGTGCTACGGCCAATCCACGGACTAAAGATGTTAAAGCCTCAATTTTCTCATTCACATCAGATGTATCGGCTCTCTCTATGCTCTTCACAGGTCGGTGGTGACCCTCATCTTCTTCATCATATTGTTGCCCACCAGATACCATGTCCATAATCAACTGCTTTGCCTCTGCTAAAGTCTTGTTGGTAAGTGATCCTCCACTGGCAGCATCAACAATCTTTCTATCGAAGTTTGACATTCCTCGATAGAAATAATTGGTGAACAACTGGTAGTCGGTGAATTTGTGGTCTGGGCACTTTCGGCATAATTATTGAAATCTCACCCAATAATCTGCCAGGCTTTTCATTCGGCTTCTGCTTGATGCTGGAGATAGCCATTCGAAGATTTGCTGCTCTAGTCTCTGGAAAAAATTTGCGAAGAAACTGTTCTTCCAGCTCATCCCAGGTGGTGATTGAAGCTGGTGGAAGATCAAACAGCCATTCTCGTGCTCGTCCTTGCAATGTATGAGAAAAAGTTAACAGGCGCAAGTTGTCATTTGTAAAGCCTTGAGGACGCAGGGTCGAGCAAACCTAGTCAAACTCTGCTAAGTGCGTGTGTGCACTTTCTCCAGGTGCATCACTGAATTTGGGTAGCACTTGTATGAACCCCGGTCGAATCTCTGCATTGTGGGCTATGGGAGGCAGCACGATGGAGATAGGTCTGTTGTTTCGATGACGACCCAGCTCTCGAATCAAGGGAGCAGGCTCCTCCACCTCAGCATTGATTAAGGCTCGATTATTCTGATTGTTCTGATTATCACGTGGATTTGGGTTATCCGCCATATTGACCAGGTGTTCCTTCCTTAGGTTGGGACGTCTCCTTAGACTCCCGAGCAGCCCTCCTCAACTGGTGTAATGTTCTCTCCGGTTCCAGATTGAACAATAATTCTCCTTTGTGTGAGGAACGGGTCATGCACTGTAAAACAAATGAAAAAGCCACAGTAAGAAAAATAACAAATTGAAAGTTTCGAGTGATTACTACTTTGGAACCAGTCCCCGGCAACGGCGCCGAAATTTGGTGTGTCGTTTCCACCAAAGTTAAAAGTTCCGACAACAGTCGGCTTGCCCAAACTGCACAGTACAGTGGTAAGCAAGATCGTTTCCCTAGAGACTGGCGAGAATTACCCTCACTTTTCAACCTGTAAAACCAAACCCTTCAACAGAGAATTTATAGAAATAAAATAAAAGATGCGAAACTAACGTAGTGATAAAAATATCCAAACATTCACACAAAAGAGTTATTTATATAAGCGATTAAAAATTATCCGGAATTCAATCACACCACCTTGGCTATTCAACTGATCCTAGATTCAAGAATTAAATTAATTATTCCATGCAAATCGGTTATGGTTATCGAAGACACTTTCCGGCATAACCTAATTCCTATATCTATCAACAGTCAAGAAGACACTTCATGAATTGCTTCCCTAATCAACCGACAATCTTGAGAGACACTCTACCGATTTAATGGGTTGATTGCATTAAATTCCTAAGGAACCCGACACAAAATCAATCGACTCTGACACAGGACAATTCAATTAAGTTTACTATTCCCTTGATTATGAAAAATCATTTTGCTCCAAATTAACTCCTATCACAATTTCGGATGATGGATTTAATTAGCTAGTAATAAATTCAAACCACTAAGTATTTGCAACTACTTCGTAAATTCGAATCAATCACAACTTGCAAAGCGGAGAATAATAAATACACGAAAATAATTAATTAGAAGAAAGCGTTTAGATCTCACAGTTGAATCGAGCCAAAGATTCGTGGATTGATTTCCGGATGAACGTTGTCTAGCCTGATCGCATATCAATCATCAAAATACCGACTATATGAATTGTAGTAAAAATATGAATCTGGACGAATAGTTATGATTTCTGAACGGTGTTCTCTTTCTTGTCTAGCATCCGTCTCTTCTAATTTCACATAAAGGAACTAGTAATATAGATACATCCATATCTCCTAAGATAATTTCCTAATTTAAAGAGAGTTTTATATGGAATTAAAATCCTATCCTATCTCTACTAGGTAATAGTCAAAATGGAAGTGATCAAAAGCTGTAGTAAAGATGGAATCCGCGTCTAGGTCTTGGGCTGGATCAATACTTGTGCAAAACGGGCTGAATTTACTCACGCAGGCCCAGATCCTAGCTTCTCGGTCCATCCTTCAGGCGGCTTGCCCAAGCGACCAGCTTCAGAACTTCCTTTCAAACGAATTCTGCTGCAATTCCCAAAACTAGTAGCTTATCTGCCCAATTATAACTATCCACCTGCACAACTTCAAAGCACAACAAAACTCTTCCAAAATAGATGCAAGGCAGATAATTATGCAAAAAATAGATATCGAAATTATCCTCAAAAGATAGGTAAAAAGCACCTAATCAAGCCTACTGACCTGAAAATGTTTGAAAAGATTTGGGCTGAGTACTAATGCACTCAGTGGGCAAGTTTTGACAATTCAAGTTATGCAAATCATTTTGTTAAAGTAATCTATCTGTGTTCATGCAGGTAATGAAGCTTAGGAGGTTTAAAAGTTGGAAGCAACCTAAGTTCACCAAAACATTTTATCATGAAGCGCTTAAGAGTATAACTCGTCACTGCCCGCAACCCAAACTACATCACCAGCGCATAACGTTGAGTATGGCCATAGTATACCCAAAGAGTAAAACAAATAAGTGTTTCATTTTAGTCTCACCGACAAGGAGTAGGACAGGACAAATAATGCATGCATACTGTAGCTACTCACATTGACACAGCGCTGGTTTATGAGACTCCGACAACATACAGTAGCATGTAAATATTTAACACATATAGTCACATATGTAATTTTAACAAAGCAGAGCTTAATAGCTCGAAAGATACAATTTGCAAAGATATAGTATAGCCCACCTTCTCGGGATTCTGAAAAGCCAACTTCTGAAGAATCAACCCTTATACTCTTTCTCTAGCTCAGCTGGTACTACAGAAGGTAAACTTCAACTCAGGATAATCGCTATATTTTTGGGAATTAATCTACTATAAACGGAACTATAATTAATTCTATTCTATTCTAAAATAGATTGCGCGAATCTAGAGACCTTGAATAATTTTGACAAAGAAGGAAATAAATTCTAAAACATTATTCTTGCTTTACTATGATCAACTGATTTGACAGAGGTCTCTTTCCAAAACTTGTCATTTATCCAAATTTTACCAGATCCACCACAACACTTTTTAACCGCTCGGAAATTACGAAAATATTCAGGGATGATAATATATATGCCAAGACTAAAGAATGAGAATTTTAGAGTTTTTCGATAATACATGCTCCTGGTATAAAAATAACTGTCTACTTTAAATAATCGAAATTATTCAAAACTCGCAACGAGATCGCGAAACTTGGCAGGCTTATAGGAAATAATATTTAGAGCAACTTTCGAGAAGAAAAATTTTCGATTTGACGACCCAAAATGGGTGAAACGGGAGTTTCGGTAATAATATTCAGATTTTAGCTGAAAATATATCGGTCTCGATCGAGCTCGATACTCGTTGGATTTTCGCTCAAAAGTACAATTTTTGATAGTGCAGAAAATAAGGAATTTAATGGTGTAATCAGATCAAAAATCGGACGGCCAGAACATAAATTCGAGCTGAGCAGATTTATAATATAATATTCGGATCCGGATTTCAAACGACGAGAAATCAAAAATCTATTCCGGTTAACTACAAGATCCAAATGATCAAAGACTATTTATAAAAAGAAGATTTCTAATACGACTATCCAGGAAGAGTAGATCTGAGATTTACATAAAATGAAAATGGGGAAAAATACCGAAAACTCACAACATCAAAAATCAGAATCGGTAGAATTAAAGATAATCGAAATATAAGCATATTTAGAACATGAAATTTCTAAATTCATCGGTCCGAATGACCAGAATCGGAGAAAGTACCTTCTCCGAGGAATTGGTGGCGGTCACGATGATTTTCCATCGTGATCATCCTTCGTGTCATCATTTCAATCACGTATTCGTGATCTACGCGTTGACACCTTCAAAATGACTATGTCGGAAATGAAATAGGAAACTAGAGTCGTACCTTCTCTAGAAGCTGCTCAGCGTTTCGATTTTGAAAATGAATGAAAAATGAAACATTAACCTCCTATTTATAGAAGAAAAATAAATAGGACAATAACGAATAAACAAAAGAGGATAATGATGGAATAGGATAATGATGGAAAAAGAATAGGATAATTACGAATAGGATAATATTTCGAAAAAGAAATTGGATAATGACGGATGTGCCTTTTTCTATTAAATTTATTATTTTTCAACTTAAAGTTGTGCCAAGAGTTCATTTGAACTCGAAATTAGAAAATTCAAAGTTTAGGACGATACTTGAAATTTTTTTCTATCAACCCAAGAAAAATATTAGAACATATTTTTAAGGTAATTTTTGACCAAATTAGATTTAACAGATTTCCCTGGCTGCGATTTTCTTTTATTTGAGTCATTTAAGGACCCAACTTATTTTCTAAATTACCAAAGGGTAACATAAGTTGAATTAAACCTTCTAAAATATTTCGGGGTATTACAAGTATACTACCTCCCCAACAACATCATCTCCATTCAGCCTAACCACTGTTCTTTCACCCTCCAAATACATGAAGAACTCTCTCATTTTTGCAGCCCCTATTATCAGATTTCAGGTATCAAACTCACAGACAACAGGCTTCAACTTTCCTTCTTCATCTTTTGCATAGAACTTCTTAGACCCCATATACCCTATCTGTTCGCATAGACCTTCTAAGTACTTAAAACACCATTTACGGGTGTCTACAAAATCAAACGCAGAAACCGTGCCCTCTAAATACTCTAATTCCCCACATTCACTAACCACCATACCACCATGCTTTAAATTCATCATATACCAATAATCACATGGCCTTAAAAAATATATACTAAATTCAGAGAAACAAAAATCACACACAAACTGAGAGAAAATTGCAGAGAAATTGGGTGAGGAAACTTACTGTAATCTGGGTGTGGTAGCTGCATGTAATGCTTCCTTCGAATCATTGCTAACTTGCGTTTTCAGAGCTACGAGAAATTAGAAGAAATTTCAGCTAATTTCTCGCAAATTCACAACCTGGAAGATGCGACAACTTCAACAACAAGTGCTCTTCCAATTTTCTCCAACTTCCGCGGCAAGCTTTGGGGATTTTCCGATTAATTCGGTGTATTTCTCATGGATTTGAAGGTAGCAGACGGTAGTTTTTTTTTTTGGGAAAATAGAAGTCGAGTTAGTTTTGTTAATTTGGGGATTTTCTGAAATTAGGGTTCCTATAACTCATGTGCGCCTCACGTGTTCACTCGCCGTCAGCTGTTAAGTAGCCCGTCAAAATACGTGGGATCAAAATTGCATATGGTTGTCTTATGGGGTCATTTTAGCTTAAAAAATAAAGAAAGGACCAAATTAGCTGAGTTTGGGACCAAAATGAAATGGGGGCGTGCTTTATGGGATAATTTCTGCAATTTTCTCTACTTTATTTTAGCAATATATGATCATATTAGCGATATGAGGGCATTGATATTAGCAATATATTGTTAAGATATTAGCAACGCGTATTAATGATGTTTATTCAGTTTATATACAATATGTGAGCTAGCAATAGGTTGTTTCAAAAAGTGTTGCGAGAATTTCTTCTAAACATTATAAAAATACATCAAACATCGCATTCATCTTTTATAAGCCTTGTATTTTTAGGTGTATCCATTATAGTTTATTTTGAATTTCTAAAGTATGAAACAATGCTAATTTTAAATTACATGATGCTTCATTTTTGTTTGATAATGCTAGTTTTGTGTAATTGTAAATTTAAAAGTTTTAATATTTAATAGATTTGATAGTGATGCAATTCATATTCCACAATGTTATAATCTATTTATCCTTGTTAATTTGACATTACATGATGCTTTAATTTATATTTGATAATGCTAGTTTAATTTAATTTTAAATTTGCTAACAATTCATAAATATACCAAATCAGTTAATAAAGCATCACCAACCACAAAATAAGCATTCATTCACTAAAAAAAGCATAAATATTTAAGAAACGAATTTACAATAACCTAACCTAATCAGTATATGAAGCAAAAAAAACAAAATAAGCTTTGCACGAAAATAAACATTAATATTATGTTCAAATTTAATATTGAATTTAATTTATTCAAAAAATCTGACTAATTATTTTTAATCCAAGTAATCCAAAAAACTACAAATTAAGAAACTAAATAAAGCTTTGCATAAATAAAGCATCACCAACCACAAAAATTATGCATTCAGTTAATAAAGCATCACTAACAACAAAAATCATTCATTAAAAAAAACATAAATATTTAAGAAACGAATTTACAATAACCTAACCTAATAAGTATATAAAGCATAAAAAAACAAAATTAAGATTTGCACGAAAATATTAATATTACGTTCAAATTTAATACTGAATTTAATTTATTCAAAAAATCTTACTAATTGTTTTTAATCCATGTAATCCAAAAAACTACAAAGTAAGAAACTAAATAATTTAAATAAAACAGAGAACAAATTATACTTTCAAACACATAAAAAACATTAATGGATGCTTGAATAAATAACTGAAATAAAATAAGCTAAATATTCAAAATAAAATTCAACGATACATTACTAACTACAAAAAAAAAAAAAAAAAAAAAGCATTCATACAATGAAAAAACATTAATCATCAAAAAATAAATATATAATAACCCACATAATCTAAAGCATCAAAATCAATAAATTAAGTGTACTCACTTGAAAAAAAATCGGTTCAAATTTACATTGAATTAAAATTATCCAAAAAAACTATCACTACTTTTTTTAATTCACATCGAAGACACGAAAATCCCTTATTATTGAATTTATATTCAAAATAATCATTAATATATAAATTAATAAAAATTAAATGAAGAATCATTGGGATAATCATTATGATTATTAAATATTATGAAAAATTAAAAATAAAAACTAAACGAATAATTACAATAATATGAACAAACAATTAAATAAAAAATAAAATAGTCATAATCATACAAACATAAATAAAACTAATCATTCTAACTTAAGATATGAATCAAGGAAGAAAGATTTATTATGTTTAGTTTGCATGACAAAAATGACATATTTCATAAAATTTTACAATGCTTAATTATTTTACATTAGACGATGCTTTAATTGATATTTGATAATGCTAGTTTAGTGCAATTGTGAATTTGATAATTTTAATATTTATTAAATTTTATAATGATGCACTTCCTAACTAATATGCAATAATATGACCTAATTTAATATGGATTGGTTTGTGAATTATATATGATAAATTGATAATAACTTGATGCAGAGACATCTTGTGAGAAGCCGAGGATGATTAATAATTGCGAATCGAAAGGAATTGTGAAGATCAATTGTAATTCATATAGAATTTATAATTCAGAATGTTTAGTAATTAATTAATGGAAAAAACTAGATTAAGGAAAGTAGGGATTTAATAAGATACACATGAAATTATAATGACAAATATTACATTTTCCGTAAAATAAATCTAAAATATAAATGAAATAAAAACTAATCATAACCTTACATCCAACAAGATCTAGTGGATAGAATCAATTCCTAATTTATACACTAGGACAATATTTACATTTGATTCCGCCTATATATATACACATGTGATCCCTCCTATATATCCATAAATTTATTTCATAAGTAAAGTTATATATTTAAGAGTGATGCTATTCGGCCACACTGTGGCGGGCCATAATTTCATAATTATGGTATGTTATCATTATATGGTAAGTTTTGAATTAAATCCTTAATTAATGATTATTAGTGTTTTACTATTATATCCTTCATATTTATTTTCGAAATGTTTGACTTGTATAATTTAAACATTCAAATGATCCACAAAATCTCATTAAAATATGTGTGGATCCTAGATAATATTTTATAAATTGAAATATTTTTTTCGAAAATTTTTTCTTTGATTTGTCATCCAAATACACACACACACACACTCCACTATTAATGATAATGTTTATATATATTATATAATTATATATTGTGTTAATTCAAATTGATTGGTACTGATGCATATATATATATATATATATATTATTCTAATCTATAGTTTATGTGTATTCGAATTTATTTTAAATTTTTATTTATTTGTTAAATGAAAATATCTTTTTAACATGAATTTAAATTAGAAAATCAAGAACTTGCCATAAATTATGAAGTACTTATAAATTACATTTAAATTGTGTTGAATTATAATAATGATGATGATGATGATGATGATGATGATGATGATGATGATGATGATGATGATGATGATAAGTAAATTAGTAAAATTGAATAGGCTATTGTTCATAAATTAAAATTAAGAGATTATTAGATCAATTAGTACATTAATATATACTAGTGAATATTTAAATGTAAATCTAAATTTAGAAATTTCGTTTAGGTTCGATTAATCTTGAATAAAATTGCGAGCCTCGAAGTATTCAATAAATAACGATCGAAGCTCACTCGATAATAAACGAGTCAAGCTTCAGCCTTAGCACTACTCAACTAGTTAGCTAGCTTGTTGAGTAAATTAACTTGAAAATCTAAAATTATTGATATGATAAATTTTATATTTTTATACTATAATTATTAATAATTATATGGAATTCTAATTAGAATTAATTTCATTTGTGGTCCCATCGGGCACACCCGAATCCGCAAATAGTCCCAAAATTTTCTAAAATGGTCCTTGTAAGAATTTTGACATCAAATGCAGTCTCGTTTGGTTAAAATTCTCAAATTTAGTCCCATTTTCTTAACGGGGCCGTCAAATATAGACGGGAGCCCTCCACGTGAGTTGTACGTGAGAGTACGTTTTATTTTTTGTCCCACTGGACACACCCGAATTCTCAAATGGTTCCAAAACCCGCAAATGACCCCAAAATCGATGAAATAATTAATTAATAAGAAAAATATTAATTATTAATGGCATAATTAATGTTTTGTTGATCTTGCCTAAAAATGTCATAAAATTTTAATTACTTAATTTTGATCAAAATAATAATTTATCCTTAGTTTTACTCGATTGACTAATACATGATTAAATTGACAATATTAAAATGAATAGGTAAAATTCAAAAAATAAAATAAAAACACACAAAGCTTTGTTTTGTTTTATACTACTAGGCCTATTATTTATTTTCACATATAGATAATTACAAAATTAAAAAGATAATTTTTACTAGATATTTTTTCTTGATTCATTTTTTTAATAAATAGATAAAATAAATTATAATTAATAAATATTAATTATTAATTACAAACAATAGCTATTGGTGTTGTTAGTCAAAATAGTTTATAATTATTATTAATTAGATTACAATAAAAATACAAAATTTAAATGTTAACGATATAATTAATGTTTTGTTGATCTTGCATTCTTGCCTAAATATTGTTACAAAAAATTACTTAATTTTGATCAAAACAATAAATTGGTCATAATTGTACTCAATTAACTAATACATGGTTAAATTTTTACTTAAAACTAAAAATAAAAATTTTACTAGACAAAATACTTAAGAAAAGGAAAATAATAAAATTTGAATATCTTTGATAAAAATATTTTTTTAATTTGATCATCGAATAGGATAAATATGAAGAAAACTAGCATTAAAAAACCATTAGAGGCAAAACAAACATATGGATCAAAAGATTTTAACCGCATATATTAAATGTTAAAAGGTAAAGAAAAGTGTCAAGTATGTTCATCCACACATTTTGTAGTTGATAAATCCAAAAAAATTGTTAGTTTTAACGCGTGGGACCAAAAATGAGAGTAAAATTAACGGTAAACGTGATGGAAGGACCAATTTCGATGACCCAGGACTATTTTTGAAATTATTGGGACCATTTGCTGATTCGGTCGTGTCCTGTGGGACCACAAATGAAATTAATTCATTCTAATTAAATTAATTCATTAGAAGAAAAGATTTAATTTTAATAAACATAGTGTTGCTTGTGAATAAAGTAATATATTGTTAAAACCATACATACTAGTGAATATTTAAATGTAAATCTAAATTTAGAAATTTCGTTTAGGGTCGATTAATCTTGTATAAAATTGCGAGCCTCGAAGTATTCGATAAATAACAATCGAAGCTCACTCGATAATAAACGAATTAAGCTTCAGCCTTAACACTACTCAGCTTGTCAACGTGCTTGTTAAGTAAAAGCAAAATACATTTTTAGGTCCTTATACTTTTACTTTTTATTTCATTTGCTCCCTATACTATTTTTTCGTTTAAATGGGTCCTTATACTTTTATGTTTAATTTCATTAGGTCCTTATATGTTTACGTTTTGTTTTATTAGGTCCCTGTACAATTTTTTCATATATATCTAAAGTCCTTGTACATTTACGATTGATTTCATGAGGTCCTTGTTCATTAGATGGCAGGTTAACTTTTCCGTTAAAAAATAACATGTAATCAATTATTATTTAATTGAATTACACATTATATATAATTGAAATTTTATATTATTGTTATTCCCAAAAAAAAAAGGTAAACTTATAACCTCTCAATTCAATATTTATGAACTAAATTACATGAAAGCAAAAAAATTAACCAACTAGCAAAGATAGAGATCTTTTAAAAAAAGAATCATTCAACTACTCATTATTCATTAAAATTGCTTAAATTAACCACATATAATCCGTTCAATATTGAACACTTTAAAATTCATACTTGAAAATTTATACAAATCAACATTTAACAACAAATCAAGAATTTTTTTTTTAAAAAGTGGAATAATGAGGAGCGAGTAGTAGCATGAAATTTTCAATCAATTCTGGCAGTCAAGGTTGTAGAACTCGCTAGGCGCTAGTCGGGCGGCCGGGGGACGCCTAGCGCCTAAATTGCCTAGTCGGGCCCTAGACGTTTTTATTTTTATAATATATAATTAAATAATGTTATTTCTTTATAAAAACCGAATTAAAACATTAATTGAATCTCAGTACAATGGTTAAGTTTGTTGTTGAAATTGTTGTAGTTCGATGTTCGACCTCTTAACCGCTCAAATCATAATATTTTTTTTCCTAAATTTGAGAAAAAAAGGAAAAAAACTCTTAAGCGCTCAAATCATAATATTTTTTTTTTCTAAATTTGAGAAAAAAAGGAAAAAAATAGCATAGTTTGTTAGAATCGAACCCATGACCTACACTAGCTACTACAAACAGCTCTACCAATTGAGCTATCGACAATTACTATACAAAAATTACACAGAATCATATATAACCGCCTAATGAGCCGATTATACCATTTTCGTCTCAGCCAAGGGCCACCTAGATTGATTTTTACAATAGTGCTGGCAGCACACTCATTGATTGATTTTTCTTGCTTTCACATAATTTAGTTAAGAGATTCTAAGATTTTCTTTTGTTTCTAAAAAAATATTAGAAAAAATTTGATTTGTTTCAAATAATATTTGTCTAAACTAGCTAATTTTCCTCCTCTACATGTTTAAGACTAGGTAATTTAGATCTCAAAAAAATCATTTTATTTGTTTCCAAAATAATTTTAAAATAATAATAATATAATGATTAAAGTTATGGAACTAAACTAGCCAATTTTCTTTTCTTTTTTGTTTTTTTTTAACTAGCCAATTTTCATCCCATATATATTTCATATTTTGACAATCACAAATTATATTCAATTCTACTCTTTCATAGTAATCGTGCAACGTGTTCTACTCGATTAATAACAAAATGGTTGGCAGTTCCAACAAAAAGTATACACCCAAAAAATTATTCTCACCATCACCACCACAGATGAAGCGCACCCAATCGTCTGAATGGATGGTGGCTCGTTCATCTCCGAGCCTTGAAATTCTCTATAAGAATATTCGAGAGGGAAATACGAAACTCAAAGGAGAGATAAATGAGTTTTTTGATTGTTTGATTAAGTTTTCAGATGATGTAATCATCAGGACATCCTTCTGAAAAATAGTCCCCTCACCAAGTTGTACGAAATGTTTTTGTAGATTAATAGATCCACTGGAAATGATGACATTCCACTGATCGTGATCTCTGACTCAAGCTTAAGTGAAGTGTAGCTCATTTATCACTAATGTTTATTTTCTATGTTGGTACTTTTAATTTCCATCTTTTTTGTACCAACTTTCAATTTCTATCTTTAATTTTCATATAAAAATAGTTCGAAATTTTATATTTCGATCTATTTATCTATCATACAATATAATAAAAATTATGTTGGTTTCCATTTTGTTTTCATATTTATTATTGATTTCTTTAATGATTTATAAATCAATATCCTCGTTTAACAAATAAATAAAAATTTAAAACAAATTCGACTATACATAAGCTACATATTAGAAAAATATATATATCATAAAATATTCTATAATAATATTAATACACATTATTATAAATTGCTAAATGTTAAAGTAAATTACAACAAAATTAAATATTTAAAGATTACATCCATGTTAAAAAAATATTTCCGTTTAACAAATAAATAAAAACTTTAAAATAAATTCGACTACACGTAAACTATAAATTAGTATATATATATATATGTATGTATATGCATCAGTACCGATCGATTTGAATTAACACAACATATTATATAATATATATAAACATTGATAATTAATAGTGAAATACATATACATATATATATATATATAGAGAGAGAGACAGAGAGAGAGAGAGAGAACTAGAATATTCATGCATATACTTATTCAATTCCAGAAACGTTAATTCTATTATATTAATTAAAACTTAAAAGTCGGACTAGATTAAACTTGTGCATGTGTCACGTGTGTGTATATTTTATATATATATATATATATATATATATATATATATATATTTGGATGACAAATCAAAGAAAAAATTTTGGAAAAAAATATTTCAGTTGATAAAATATTATCTATGATCCATACATATTTTAATGAGATTTTGTGGATAATTTGAATGTATAAATTACATAAGTCAAACATTTCTAAAATAAATATGTAGGATATAATAGTAAAACACTAATAATCATTAATTAAGAATTTAATTCAAAACTTACCATATAATGATAACATACCATAATTATGAAATTATGGCCGGCCACAGTGTGGTCAAGGAGCATTATCCTATATTTAATAACATCATTTACTATTTGCTCAAAATAATAACTTAATTATACATAGCTGAGATATATCCACGTATGTGTACGTGTGTATTTACGAGATGTAATAAATTTTTTTATTTGATTTAAGCAATAACAAAAAAATTATACATAACTCACTTAAAGATCAATGTAGGCCCGACCCAGCCCAGTCCAGAGCCACACTAGCTTGATTTATGGGCTGGGCTGGGCTCATAAATATTTAAGAAAACACATCCCAGTCCAGCCCTTTCATTAGTGATTCTGGGTCGGGCTGGGCCATTTGACCTCAAACCCACCCTGGCCTGGGCCACCCAGGCCAGTTGACAACTCTAGTATAAATCTTTCCCAAAAATTTCAAAACTATTTCAAAATTGTCCCTAGGGGGATTAATTAGAGAAAGAATAGAGATTGGATCCATATATTTTATTGTTCCGAATTAATTTATTTGTACATTATTTTGTGTTTTATCAAATTAAATACGAAAATTTGTGTTACAGTGTAACAATCATTAATTTGGTATTTCGTGTTGGTTTGTTATTTGATTTTTTATTTTTTTTTGGTAATGTTTTAGTTTTTCATGTTGATGTTTATTTTAAAATTGAAGATGCTTGTAGTTTTGTTGGTTTTTCTTTTCATGAACTCATTTTTTTGTATGTACTTTTTATGAAAATATTAATAATATTTTTTTTTTGGTAGAATACAAATGCATGAATATCTTATTAGGAGATGGTTGACGATATTGATTTGATAATACTTTATTTTTATTGGTGTTGGTTTTTAATCGATGATGCTTCTAGTTTTAAGTGTTTTGTTTGTTTCTTTTTGTTCTCCCATATTTTGTTATGCTGTTTTTGGAGTATAATTTTAATAATTTTTTAGCAACATATTAATGTATTATTAGGTTATTTCGATCGGAGATGGTTAATGATATTGATAATTTGGTAATCTGCAACAAGTCAGCAACTGAGACGATGATTCTGCCAATTATCAATTCAAGGAATTTTAACCAAATTCAACACTCTTACATTGCAATTGTTTGATCGTCAAACCTTTGAAAGAAAATTTCTCACAATCACCAAATGTTTTCGTTTGAATATGTGTCGCGGTCAAGAAACACATTGAGCATGAGAATCAATGTAGCAATTAGTTTTTTTTTTCCAAACTAGAATGTATTTAGGTTGATTGAAGCAATAACCATGGCATGCTTTAATTGATAGTTGATAATGCTATTTTGTGTATTATTGATGTTTTAATTGATAGTTGATACTATTATTTTAGTGTTAATTGATAATTGTTAGTGTTATTTAGTGCTATAATAATCCTTCAATTGGTAGCTCATAATGTTATTTTAGTGAAAAAATATGACTATTTGTTTAAACACAAAACAAGCATAAGCCTTATCTTATCAAAAATATTATCACCCAACATTAACAAACATTCAAAATTACAAAAAAGAAAACATCATTAATATATAGGTTGTTATAAATAATTTTTATATATGCAATCATAAATAATTAATTTGATTGAGATCCTAATCAAAAGCATTATCACACGTCAATACCAGCATTCAGAAATGAAAAAACAAAAAGCATAAAACATCGGTACTTAAAAGTAATTGTTGTGGGACCATAACTGCTTATTTTGAGTGATATCATAATCAAAAGCATTGTCACCCATGAATAACAGTATTCAGAAATATAAAAACAACATAACAAATATAATCAATGCAACAATATTCACCATCAAAATAAATTAAATAACAGCACCTCACTGCTCGAAATTTTCTTTGGGCGTTACTAAACGGAATCATTTTGCTATTCGGATTATTTAATTTGTTCCATTTAAGAGTACGTATGTGTGAATCATGGTGCTATTGAATAGGGAGTTTCTATTTGCACCATTAAAATTACTCTTTACACCACTGTTACTCAATGCACCACTGATTTTACTCGTTGCACCACACACATTTACATTAATACCCCTTTAACCTGATTTTCGTGATTTTAGTGAAGTGTTTGGCCTAGTTATTTTTGTTCTAATTCTGAAGTTAGAACAAAATGATTATGTTCTAACTTCAGAAGACGGATGTCTGAAATTGTCCAACTATTGGTTCGATATATGTAGTTCGGCCTAATTAGTTTAGTTCTAACTCTGAAGTTAGAATAAAATGATTATGTTCTAACTTCAGAGTTAGAATGAATATTTGAAATTGGCTAAGTGTTGGTTCGATGTATGTAGTTTGACCTAGTTAGTTTTGTTCTAACTTCAAAATGATTATGTTCTAACTTCAGAGTTAGAACGGATGTCTGAAATTGTCTAAGTATTGGTTGAACTTCAAAATTAGAATAACTAGCTTTGTTTGACGTTCTTTATTAGAATATGTAAAAGTGTATTTTAACTGTACTTGTAGAACAAAACGCGAAAGCTTCTCCAAATAAAACGCGAACATTCAAATTTTAATCAGTACAAACCCACGAAAAATGCTTACATTATTTTTTTGAGCTCACGAAAATTCAAAGCTAGTTTTTTTAGCTCAATTTTGTAGTTATATGACATGTTAACCTAGTTTTTGTGCAAATTGTTCTTCCACTTCCCTTTTTTATTTTTATTTTCTATTTTTTTTTTGTGGTGTATTGAATAATTTAAGTGGTACGAGAAAGTAATTAAAGGGTATTTAAGTCAATCCGTAATTATTTTATTTTTATTTTTTTCTTTTAGGATGCAAAGAGTAATTTTAGTGGTGCATTTAGTCGCTTCCATTGAATATCATAAATAGAATTGTACATTTGATTTTACCCTTATATGCATTCATAATTTAAAAAATAATAATATTGATAATTTATTCCCTAATTAACAATAATCATCAATCTAATCAAATGAGAGGCTATGATTAATCCGCAATATATATACCTCAATTAATTAATTACTCCCTCCGTCCCATTTTAATAGACTTGTTTTCTTTTTTGGTATGTCCCGATATATAGGCATATTTCTAAATATATTTAGCTAATTACTAATATATACCCCTATTTAATATGTTCATATTAGGCATTAATTCAATGTCAAAGAAATAAATAGGGACATCTTAGGAAGTTTCTTGATTAATTGTCTTTCCCAAATATTTTCTTAATCATATATCCGTGAAAACTCCCAATCAATCTATCAAAATGGGACAGAGGGAGTAATTTATTTGTCTTGTAAATTATCATTGTACAAACAAATTGATCTATGAGGACTATATATATGAATTAAATCATTGACATGCCTGTATCTTTTACAAACATGTGAACACCTTTTCAGTACTCATTTCTGTTTTATCTTTTTCATTGACCCTTTTTAAGTCTTCATCGTTTTCCTTAGTTTATTTGTACATCATGTGTAAGAATTAAGATTCCGAAACTACGTACTAACTATATATTTCAATTTTCGAATAGAGAAACTGAGCAACACAAACCCCACTTGAAAGTCATTGAAATTTGAATTATAGTCTTTCTGGCATTACACGCTTTAAAGGGGTATTAACAAATTAAAAATTACGAACCCGTTAATCGGCCGTGGTCCAAGTCATATCATTCTCAAAAATCCAATGACACACCTCGATCTTCCCGGGTTCGGATCCTAAGGCAACGAATGCTCCATGACCCGGGCTCCACGACGATGTATCTAGATGGCAAATAGCAACACCGTGATTGATTTTGACTTTGAGATTCGGATCCAAAATATCCGCTTGGTAGACCCGAACCTTTGGCACTGAGTGGCAGTAGTATAGCATGTAGGGGAATAGGCTCTGATGACATGAAACTGATTTGGTGATTTCTCCGCCGTTGATCCCCATCACCTTCCCCAACATGATATTACCATTCGATCCTTGAGTATTCTCCGTGGTCCGGACCGTCACGTTCCGCCCCAACACCAATGTCGAAAAGTCGATCATGTCCTCGATCGAGCCCACGCACCTCTTGGTCTCATCGGGGCTTGGCGCTCTCTCGCACTCCTTCAGTGAATTCATCATCATGCTCGCCATGCTTGAATCATTAATGACATGGAAAATATTTTCTAATTTGTCAATCATGGATATTGAAAAAGGTATCTTGGAGACAATTGCCCGGGGCAAAAATGACCTTTTAGGCATTGGATCGCGGATGTTTGGCATAGGCATAACACTACCAATCTTCAACATTTCCTCTCTGAAAAATTTTCCTGGCTCCGGCACCCATTTATTTACCGTTCTACCCTTGGAGACTAAGGGTGCCACGTCATCCGTAGTCTCATTTGCGTAGCTTGCAAATGCCACACCCTCTTTAGCATAGGCTTTGAAACTGGAATTCGATTTCGAACCATAAACCTTGAAGTTCGTTTTCTGTGAAGCAGCGTCTTTGCCGTAACCGTTAAACCTAGTACTTCCACCGTTCATCCGTCCGTAAAGCTTGAAATCAACCTCGGCGGCGTTGGATTTCTTGCCGTAGGATTGGAAGCTCTCATCTCCAATGTTGGACTCATTGTAACTTGTGAAACTCACGGCGGCGCCGTTCCCTCCATTGCCGTAATTCATGAAAGTATTATCAGGATCATTAGCGTCACGGCCGTACGAACTGAACGCATCCCTTCCGCCGTTGCCGGTTTCGCCGTAATTCTTGAAACGCGACGACATCACATTGGCGTCACTGCCGTAGCTGCTGAAGTCATCGGCGGCGCCGTTGCCGTTCTTCCCGTAGCTGGTGAAACCCTGGATGCCCGAATTTGCTTGGTGGCTGTATTCGGTGAAAGTTTGTGTGCGACCATTTCCGTTGTTGGAATACGCGGTGAAGCGCATGTTCGGCATATTAACATCTGTCTGATAGTTGCTGAATTTGCCTCCGCCGCCCGCGGCGGAAGCGCCGTAGCCGTTGAAGCTGTGATCCGGCAGGTTGACGTCCGTGCCGTAGCTGGCGAACTCTTCTTTGTGAGCGGCGGAGTCATGGCTGTAGCGGCGGAAATTGTCGGTGGCGACGTTGGCTTCGTCGGAGTAGTTCTTGAACGAGTCGACTCCGCCGATCCTGTCTGTTCCGTAGCTAGTGAAGTTCATGCCGAGGTACGAGGTGAAATTGACGTTGTCCGAGTACGCTTTCAGGCTCGGCGATGAATTGGGGAAGCAGAAGAGGTTTGCTTTGATGCAGAAATCGGCGAAACGAGCCGAGAGTGAGTTTGGATCGTCCGCGAGTTTGAAGAAGGTGGCATACTCCGCCGCGGTGAGCGGCGACGCCATATCGAGCAAGAAGGAGGGCTTGGGCAAGTCGTTGGAGATTTTTTTCCTCCAGTAACGGATCGCATAGCCCTTCGGAGTAAAAGGGTTTTGTTCGGCGCCGGCGGCGATCACCACCTGCATTCATGTAGTACACAGCTTATACACACACACACACACACACACAGACACACACATAAACACGTACATGGCAAGATGCATTAATTGAAAAAGTGAACACGAATAAGTTAATTAAATGATAACGATGAGATTTTATATAATCACGGCTTACATTGAATGATGAAACAGATTGGAGGATGAAAATGACGAGGAGAAGGAGGAGGGGAGGAGGAGCGGTGGAGGAGCGCTGCATATTCCTAGTGTGTGTGTGTGTGTGTGTGTGTGAGAGAGAGAGAGAGAGAGAGAGGTTTTGGTCGGAATTTGGTACGTTTTTATAGTTTAAGAAGTTTTGTGGGAGGAGATGGGAAGTTTGGGGGGTTGTTATTTATAAGGGTAAGTCGTGCGATCTTGCGAAAATAGGGATGGAACGGGTATTCTGTAATATTTTGACAGTATATAATTTTTTTATTACCTAAAAATTTGTGATATAATTATATATCTCGATAAATAAATAATTTACTAAACAACAATCGACTTTAAAAAGTTTTATGCATAATTAAGATTTTACTTCTTTACGCGCGCAGTAACTAATTCAGAAATGATATTAATTATTAATTAATTAATTATTTTTGGATTATCATAAGCTTGATTGTAAATGTAATTAGGATTCAAACTCACAACGGAACACATACACCACCGTACCTTTAGGCCATCCAATCCAATCCAAATGGCACCATATATATTTTTAATGAACTTTGATGAGGCAATTTAATCTGATCAATAAGAGTGTATGTATTATATATAGTTTCCCATTTCAATTTATTTTTGCCTCTTTGAGGTGTAAAATTGATATAAAATTTAGTGTTGTACGTCTTGAGGGAGCATGGCTGCGTTTTGGGAAATTTTCGTGCAAAGATTGAGTCAAAAACCCTAGTAGAGCTGGGAAATAGGGAGTCTCTTGATTTAATTTACACCACACATATTTGTATATCAAATCACATAAACTATTTTACAAACATCGGGTCATACGGAATATTATTCTATTTCTTCTATATTTCATTCATCATATTCATTATATTAACTTACGTATTAGAAGTGAAGATACAAAAGAGCACGCAAAAACATAGAATTCTTGTGAATCCTTAATCAACAATATTTGGGATTTTAAATATACCGGGTATATATTAATTTAATTTATTTAATAAATCATGATTTTTAGGCACTCGGGAATAGTTACATTAGGAATTGACCTATAGTTGCATGATTGAGAAAATTGGTAATTGGATCAAATTAAGTAGATTTGGGAATTAAATGAAATCTGGATTATTCGCCTACCATGTCTTTGCTAAATTGTACGTGTGTTACAATATTCCTTATATTAATTATTTAGGATTTTCCAATTTATTTCATTTGGTTGGTAAAGAATCTGACTTTGGAAAGTAATCTGATTTCTTATTTTTAAATTTCTGCTTTTAATTCAATTTTTGGGAATTTTAAAAAGTAATAAAAATCATCAAAATAAGAAAACTAATACAATTTTCCTATATTTTGAACACCTACTGGGACTTGGAATATGTATCCTTATTACTTGCCTCTAGAAATCTTGTATTAAACCATTTTTATTATTTGATTTTTCATCCATGATTTTTATTATTTTTATAAATTCTTATTAAAATTTATTTATAATTTTTCAATAAAAAAATTGAAATTTTTGAAAATATATTTTAATCTTTTTTTGTGGATTATTGTTATTTTTTTATTATAAAGTTTAGACTTTCAACAAAAAAAAAATTAAAAATAAAAATCCAACTAAAATTCAATTATCACAAATTTTCTTTTGCAGTTGGTGGTAGGGAAATAACAAATTTAAAATAACGAACAACTCAACTTTATAATCAACGACAAAATTCGTCATAAATAATAATTTGTCTTCAAATAATGTCGATCAAATATATATATATATATATATATATATATATATATATATATATATATATATAGGGAAGGGATCAAATGAGAACCCTTCCCCCATGTAGGAACTAGGAACCAATCCTAGCTCTTGTTTGACTCAATCTGGACAGCCTAGATTAAATCAGATTTAAGTGGATGGGCGGTGGCATTCCTGTAATTTTCGGCAACTTTGTTGGAGGGGAGGGTAATATAGTAATTCAGTAATTAAACTTTCCTTCTTCAGATTTTTTTCCCGTATTTAATTATCATTCCCCTTCTCCTCTCTCTCTCTATCTCTCTCTCTCTCTCTCTCTCTCTCTCTCTCTAATTTACTTCGTCTTTTGCATCTTCATCGTTCATAATCTGCATTTGGATCGCATTTTTAATTTTTCGACATCCTTTTATTTCTGTAATTATCTATTTGTCATGAAGTTTCTACATCTGTGATTCGATGGAGACTCCAGGTATAGTTTTTATTTTGCATTGTTTGATTCAGTTTTGAAATTTTAATGTTGATTAATTTCGCAATTCGTTGTATCTGCATTGATTTTACAGTTCGTTCTATTGGAGTTCATTACGGTTTTGTATTTACATTTTTATGTTTGACTGATTTGATCTGTTTCGTTCAGTTTTGTGTTGTATCAGTTGTTTTCTAATTGTTAGGAATCCTAAGGTTTAATACGAGCATATACAGAATATGCATTAATTTGATCTGTTTATTTGTTTTAGCATGTTAATGTATTCGTTTTAACCTGTAGTTACATATGTTTTAGCATGTTAATGTATTTGTTTTAGCTCGTCGTCACATATGTTTTAGCATCATAACATGATGGTTTAATGTTATTTCTCCTGCACTCTGTGAAACATGTCATACAAACCATGTTTTGCTTTTTTTGTTTTTTTCTTTTGTGTGTGTGTGTTTTTGTGATTCGTCTACACAGTGTTACAGACACTATGTAAACATTAGAATACTTTGGTGCTAAAATGTATGTTTCATGATGCTAGAATGGTACATACCTAATGCTGAAAATCAATTTGTGTGTCTGAACATCTCTTGATGTGACTGTATTATTATTTTGGGAAAATTACAGTTTGATACCCACATTTTGGGCACTTTTTCAAAAATGACCTACTTTATTACTATTAGCAAAAAAATACCCACTTTTTCAAAATTTTTGCAAATCTGACCTCAATCAAATTTCCACCCTCAAATATCTATGTGGCACACTGAAATGTTTACGTGGCTTTTTTTTTTAATAAAAAAAATTAGCTGGATATTCCACCTCATTTATGAAATAAAAAAAATAAAATTATTGGGCATAAATTATTAGCGGGAATCCATTCATTCTTCCTTCCAACTTTCTCCCCAGACAAAAACGAGCGCAGACACACCTTCTCTTCCCATTCTCACAAAAATCCTAAAAAGAGTAGGGTTAGTGGTCCGAAGACACACCTTCTCTTCCCATTCTCACAAAAATCCTAAAAGGAGTAGGGTTAGTGGTCCGAAGTCATCTGGTAAAAAGATAGAGTTTGTGGGGTTTGTGGACCATTTATTGGAAGCGAAAATCAACAACGATTCCAACACATTGGAAGCTTAAAAAAGGTATTTTTTAGTGTTTAACAATGCGGTTCTTTACTTTGGTTAGTAATTAAATAAAGTCTTATTTTATTCAAGAATTAACAAAAAGAAGTGGGGCTTGAATGCCTACACTACATACGTGAAATTTTGATTCTTGGTCATCAATTTTTGTGAATTTTTTATTTGATTTGGGGGTGATTTATAAAAATTAATTAAACATGAATTCTGATTAAAATATTTTACTTTGTCAGTATGCAACATGATATCTACGGACGGATTGTATAGGGTTGAAATTTACCACGGCGGAAGATTTGTAAATGCAGATCACTATAATGGTGGAACTGTTTTGGTTCGGACTGAATTTGATACTTCGTATTTTGCTTATGATGATGTGGTGTTAGAAATGGAGTTTATGGTTTATAAAGAAGTTGTGAAATGTGCCTTTAGGGAGCCTATGGAGACTGAAAAGTATTGTTATGTTAATGATGAAGCTAGTTTTCTTGAGCATATTTTTAAGTGCAGTGACGAAACAAAAAAATTAGTTATAATTTGTGTTGAATGTACTGTGAGTGATGAATTGAATGGTGAGTATATTGAATCTAGAAATAAGTTGAGTGTAGTCAAGGGGAAACGAAAGCAGGTGGAAATTAATACAACCCCTATCACTCAACCCGAGTCTGAAGATGAGGAAAGTTATCATTCAACATATGCAGACACAGATGCATCTATTTACTCAAGTGATGACAACAAAGGGAAGAGCAAAGCTAAAGTTTATTCAAGTAACTGTGACCATCATAGTTTAAAGTTTGAGTTGGGCATGACTTTCAAAGACTGCAAAGAATGTAAGGCAGCAGTTAGAAAGTGGGCGATCATCAATGGCTACAACATCAAGTGGACAAAAAGTGGTTGTGGTAAGCTCCAAGCAAGGTGTGAAGAGGATTGCCCATGGATATTATATGCAAGTAGGTTGACAAGAGAGCCCACATGTGTCATCAAGACTTTAGTTGACAAGCACACATGTGTCAGGGCTATTAGAAACAGGCAAGCTACAAGTTCATGGATTGCTGAAATGTTTAGCAACAAGTTGCAGAGAACTCCTGATGAGGACATCCATAGCAATGATGAAGTCAATGAAGAGCTGCAATTCAAAGGACCCATCACAAGACTACGAGCTAAGAAGTTGCAAGAATATTTGCAAGCTATAATTCGCAAGAGGTTCGAAGTTGAAGACGGAGCTCGAGGAAGCTTGAAGATGATGACATTGTTGAAGATGGAAGATGGAGATCAAGATGTGAAGTGCAATACATGAAGAAGGAGGCGTGTGTGTGCTTTTGTTGGGCTTGATGTGTATACTTGCTATTCAGCCCAAGTTAAGCATGCATGGTGGAAAAGCCCAAAATAATTCGGCCCTTGATGATCCAATTAAGGGGATTGATTTATTAGACTATAGTATTTTATTTATTATATTATGGACGAAATTTTGCAGATTTTTAGTTAGGATTTTTCGGTTATTTTAGATAGAATTTTGACCAGATTTTTAGATAAGGCAAGATCTACAAAATCTACCTTAAATAGAATTCTAGTTTAGGAAGTTTTCTAGTCCAATTTGGACAAGTCTTTTAGTTAGTTTTAGCTAGAAATTTCGTGCTCCCCTCTAGTATAAATAGAGGATCATTGTCAACATTATTCTTCAGACCATATTTGATAATTAAAGCTTTGCTTTCAATATTGTCTCAACCCTATTTTATATCTTTGTGAGTTTAGATCTTTTAAATTCATACTCTTAGATTTAGCATCTCTAAGTTTTACAAAGGGAATTCACCGTCCACGTTCGAGGGATCGTCGGAAACTCGCTATCGAAGAGCAACTTAAAGAATTTGGCCTTGTGTACGTTCGAGATTCAAGGCAACTTTCGGGTTGTAATTCACATCAACTTTACATCATCCACCACCGCCGACCGACGTCTTCCAACCACCATCAACGTCCGTCTCAAGTTCAGCCATCCACGCGTTCAAGTTCGTGTTCATCCCGTTTAATCCGTAAGTCCGTTTCATCTCTATCATACCCTATCTACTCTAGCCCTTCTAAACCATTCATCATCATCGAAATACCTACTTCAATACCGTCCTTATACTCGTCCCAAAACAGCCCTTTTATATTGGATTTATGTTTGATTTGTGTGTCATTTATCTAGGTATTTTAATTGAGTCTTAGTCGTCTAGTTTTCGAGTATAGAATCCTTTCGTACCGACGTAGTTTCTTTCCTAGCTTCCGCGTCTTTTGTGTCTCGTGGTGTCCTTTAGTCCCGAGTCACATCATTAATTGGTATCAAGAGCCACGTCGGTTTATATCGTTCGTGGTTCCATACTCGTTTATTTGTCCCGTTTATTTTGTTTTGAGTCTTATCGAGTTGTACTTTATTTTCCGTATTGTTCATTGTTAAAAAAAAAAACAGATCGTACAAAAAAAAGGAGAAAAGAACGATAAAAAATAAAAAAAAATAAAAAAAAAAATAAAAAATCCGAAAATACAAAAAAAAAAAAGAAGAAGTAAATTCATTGTTTCCTTTTTGTGTCTATTTTATTTTTGTACCTTCCTTTTGGGTACAAATCCATAGTTGGCTATTTCCTTTTAGATTTCCTTTCTTTTAGGATATTTCCTTCTTAGTTTGTTTTGAATGGTAACTACTTTAGATCTCTATTTTTAATTTTGGATTCTTTCCTTCTAGAGTCTAGGCTAATTAAGGTATTTAGATTGTGTCACATAGATTGATACATATCCAAATCCCCTATTACCTTATCTCTTTCTTCTTTCCTTATCTATCCTATTTTTTTCCATATCTTTTCTAGATTGATTTTTGGATTTCCCAATCTTTTTGGAACTTCATTAATTGATCTATCTCTTTCCTTTTCCTACCCTATTCATTCGACCACCACCTCTACTCCAACCATACACATTCGACAGCCCCTCCCATACACATACTCAACCCGTATCTCATTCATACACACTCCAAATTCATCCGTGTTCCGAACATAGTATTCCCGTCCTTTTCTCTACACAAGAACGCCGAATTACCTACTCCATCTACACGATTTTCACACACTGTGCACCCATATATTGAGTGATACACGAGTGGTAAAATCAAGAGTGAAAACAGACGAGTGACGTGAGATTGTGAGGTCCTTCCTTGTTTTCTTTTACGTTTGTTCGTTTTGTAGGTTTCATGAAGAAAGGTACCCGTTCCGAGTCATCTTTGACTCCCCCAGCCGACACTCCACCTTTGGACCCATCCCGAGATCCGTCCAAAGCCCCCATGGAGTCTACTTCGGATCCACCCGCACAATGGGATCCTAAGTATCATTTTGAGGCACTCTCAAAACACTTCCAGAGACAGCATCAGGCCCTGTCTGACAAACTTGATGATTTAGTGCATACCCTTGAACGCACTAAAACTACTCCGACCATTACACAGCCTGTTCGTGGTCAAGCTCGACAGCACCAGCGACAAAATGATCACAAGGAGGAGTATTTCGATGAGAATACAGCTGATACTGCTCATGGCCGCCGACAGAGGCGTGATGACTATGGTGAAGACCGCATGCTCAATAACATCAAGACGAGTATCCCGGAGTTTGAAGGCCTTCACGATCCCGATATCTATCTTGATTGGGAACGTAAGGTAGAGAAGATTTTTGACTGCTACGACTTCACAGAAGTCAAAAAGGTGCAGTTAGCCTGTTTGGAGTTTAGAGGCTACGCAACCACTTGGTGGGAGATGCAACAAGAAAGAAGGCGCAGAAATCGCAATCCCCCAATTGATACATGGGAAGAAATGAAGGGATTGATGCGAGGACGCTTCATTCCAGTCCATTATGAGAGAGAGCTCGAAAAGAAGCTCAACCGGATCAAGCAAGGCACCCGTTCGATTGAAGAGTATCACAAAGAGTTGGAGACCGCCTTGAACCAAGTCGGGAAGGAGGAGACCTTAAATGCTACCATCATTAGGTACATTGAAGGTATGAATCCTGACATTGCTTGTGAAGTCGAGTTGAAGGACTTCACCAGTGTAGAAAGGATGGTGCAGTACGCATCGATCGTGGAAAAGTAGTTGAGAGAAGGCCGGCGCCGTTCTCACCATAATGCCGCCGCCCCCAGACCTTCTTGGAACAAAGGTACACATTCCACATCACCTTCTACACCTTCTTCTGAGTCCACACGACCCCGAGGTCAGCCCAGACCACCTGAACGGCGTTTCGACCGTTCTACACCGCAGTCCAGTCGTAGACCCGAGTCTACACCGACTTCGACCCCAAGGCCCCCATTCCAACGGCCCAATCAGCCCAATACGACGCCGAATGCAGCCCCTAATCGAGCCCATGACATCCAATGTCATAAATGCCAAGGTTGGGGCCATTTTCAGAATCAGTGCCCGAACCGTCGTGTTTTGTTCCTCAATGAACAAAACGGGCTTGAATCAGCCAGTGAAGACGAAGAGGAGCCCCAGGCCGTCGCCCCTAGTGCCGTCGAAGTCCCTGAAGTCAACGAGGAGGATGAAGAGGCCGAATTGCCTCATGTCAGTCTAGTATCCATTCGCAGTCTGAACATTAATCGAGAAGACGAAGAGCAATCACAGCGTGAGAACATATTCTACACGCGCGTTGCGATCAAGGATCAGACTTGTGCGATGATCATAGACAGTGGAAGTGTAATCAACGCAATCAGTCAATACGCCGTTGATAAACTCGCCCTTACCACTACAAAGCATCCAAAGCCATACAAGCTGCAATGGCTTACTGATCGCGGTTCAATCAGAGTAACAGGTCAGGTACGTGTTTCATTCACTAAAGGTCGTTATTCTGACACTGTTCTTTGTGATGTTATTCCTATGGAGGCAGCCCACATTCTTTTAGGAAGACCGTGGCAATTCGACAGAAAAGCAGTTCACGATGGTTTGGCCAACACCTATTCGATCACCATGGATGGTCGAACTACTATGCTCAAGTCACTCGCTCCTAAAGCTGTTGCAGAGGATCAAGAAAGGATGCAAGAGAGATTTAAGCAAGAACGGGCAAAGCAAGCCGCAGGCGCCGCTCGGACCGCCGCCGTGAACGGCCGAGACTCGGCCGAGACACAACAGCCGATCCCTTCTTCAAGTTCAGCCAATGCAGCCCCTTGGAAGGCTTCCAATGAAGCCTTAGTTCGTGGCAAATCATCCGGATCAGCCCCCAAAGTTGAACAAAATCGGTCTTTGTTCATTTCAGTTAAAGGCGTAGAGAAAGCACTTAAAGCAGGTTTACCTTTCGTTCTTTTATCTTATAAGGACAGTGCTACTAATGGTGTTTCTTTGCCTTGTGATGTGCAGCCCCTTATGGAGGAGTTCGCGGACGTGTTCCCGAAAGAGATTCCAAGTGGATTACCTCCAGTTCGTGGGATCGAGCATCAGATCGACTTCGTACCCGGCGCAGTCTTACCTAACAGACCGGCGTACCGCACGTCCCCCGAGGAGACGAATGAGATCGACCGTCAAGTGAAGGAGTTGCTAGAGAAGAAGCAAATCCGTGAGTCGATGAGCCCTTGTGCAGTTCCAGTCATCCTAGTACCAAAGAAGAACAACGAATGGAGGATGTGCATGGATTGCCGCGCCATCAACAAAATAACGGTTAAGTACAGATTTCCTATCCCTAGACTTGATGATATGCTAGATGAATTAAGTGGTTCTAATGTGTTTTCTAAGATAGATTTAAGATCTGGTTATTTTCAAGTTAGAATGCATGAAGGGGATGAATGGAAAACTGCGTTTAAAACAAAGCATGGTCTATATGAGTGGTTAGTTATGCCATTTGGTCTCACTAATGCACCGAGCACGTTTATGAGATTAATGAACCATGTTTTGCGTGATGTGATTGGTAAATTTGTGGTTGTTTACTTTGATGATATCTTGATTTACAGTCACAGTGCATAGGCGCACCTAGAACACCTTAGGCGTGTGTTTATGCTTTTGCGTGATGCAAAGTTGTATGGGAATTTGTCTAAGTGTTCCTTTTGCATAGATGAAGTCGTTTTTCTAGGCTTTGTCGTCAGTTTTCGTGGTATTGAGGTAGACCGTTCCAAAATCAAGGCGATTGAGGAATGGCCAACCCCGAAAAATGCTTCGGAAGTTCGGTCCTTTCATGGACTCGCCGGTTTTTACCGACATTTTGTGCGTGATTTTTCTAGTATAGCCGCCCCTCTTATTGAGCTAAGTAAGAAGGATCGGAAATTTGAGTGGGGTAAACAACAAGAGCTTGCATTTACTACTTTGAAATCTTTGTTATGTTCTGCTCCTGTTCTTCGTTTACCTGATTTTACTAAGACTTTTGAGATCGAGTGTGATGCTTCGGGCATAGGTATTTGTGCAGTTTTGATGCAGGATCGTAGGCCCGTCGCCTACTTCAGTGAGAAGCTTAGTGGCGCCAGTTTGAGATATTCTATGTACGACAAAGAGCTTTATGCTTTAAAGCATGCATTAGATACATGGCAGCACTATCTTTGGCCCAAGGAGTTCGTGATTCACACGGACCACGAGAGTTTAAAGCACCTCAAAGGACAGCAAAATCTGAACAAGAGACATGCAAGATGGGTGGAATTCATCGAGTCCTTCCCATATGTGATCAAGTACAAGAAAGGTGAGGAAAACGTCGTCGCGGACGCGTTATCTCGAAGGTATGCACTTATGAACTTAATGCATGCTAAAATGCTTGGTTTCGAGTCCATTAAGTCACTATATGTGGAAGACGCCTATTTCAGCCCCATTTATGCTTCATGTGTGTCAAAATCTCGTGCCTTAGATGGTTATTATGTGCATGATGGGTTTTTGTTCAAGGAGTCTAAGTTATGCATTCCTATTTGTTCTATGCGTGAGCTACTTGTATTAGAATCGCATGCAGGAGGTTTGATGGGTCACTTTGGTGTACATAAGACATTAAACTTGCTGCATGAACACTTTTATTGGCCGCATATGCGTAGGGATGTAGAGAATGTGTGTAGTCGTTGCATTACTTGTCGTCAAGCCAAATCCACTTCACACCCATTCGGCCTTTACACGCCATTACCAGCCCCTACAGCCCCTTGGATTGATATTTCTATGGATTTTATCTTGGGATTACCTAGGTCTAGGTCGGGTAAAGATTCGGTGTTTGTTGTAGTTGATCGGTTCTCTAAAATGGCTCATTTCATTGCATGTAGAAAAACCGATGATGCTGTGCATATTGCCAACTTGTTCTTTGTGCATGTTGTTAGATTGCATGGAATTCCTCGTACTATTGTTAGTGATAGGGATTCTAAGTTTTTAGGACATTTTTGGCGTGTTTTGTGGGGAAAATTAGGTACTAAGTTATTGTTTTCTACTGCATGTCATCAACAAACCGATGGTCAAACTGAGGTTGTAAATCGTACATTAGGAGCTTTACTTAGGTCTCTAATTAAAAATAATTTGAAGTCATGGGAAGAGTGTTTACCATATGCTGAATTTGCTTATAATCGTGTTATTCATTCTTCTACTAACATGTCTCCATTTGAGGTAGTTTATGGATTTAATCCGTTAACTCCTACTGATTTGATTCCTTTACCCGTTGAGCATCTAACGAGTGTTAAAGGTATGAAGAGAGCTGATTTTATTCGAGAGATGCATGAGAAGGTTCGTACCCGGATCGAGCACAAAGGCGCTCAAACCGCCGCCGCACGCAACACGAGGCGCAAACGTGTGATATTCCAGCCCGGAGATCGTGTTTGGATCCATTTGAGTCCAGGCCGATTCCCTAACTTGAGGAAGTCGAAGTTGTCGCCCCGTGGAGATGGCCCATTCACTGTTTTGAGCCGTGTTAATGATAATGCATACCGCATTGATCTCCCTGGTGAGTACAAGTGTTCTTCTACATTTAATGTTGCTGATTTGTCTCCTTTTTCTGCAGATGAATTCGACCATGATGAGACTGCAAATTCGAGGACGAATTCTCTTCAGCAGGGGGGGAATGATGAGGACATCCACAGCAATGATGAAGTCAATGAAAAGCTGCAATTCAAAGGACCCATCACAAGACTACGAGCTAAGAAGTTGCAAGAATATTTGCAAGCTATAATTCGCAAGAGGTTCGAAGTTGAAGACGGAGCTCGAGGAAGCTTGAAGATGATGACATTGTTGAAGATGGAAGATGGAGATCAAGATGTGAAGTGCAATACATGAAGAAGGAGGTGTGTGTGTGCTTTTGTTGGGCTTGATGTGTATACTTGCTATTCAGCCCAAGTTAAGCATGCATGGTGGAAAAGCCCAAAATAATTCGGCCCTTGATGATCCAATTAAGGGGATTGATTTATTAGACTATAGTATTTTATTTATTATATTATGGACGAAATTTTATAGATTTTTAGTTAGGATTTTTCGGTTATTTTAGATAGAATTTTGACCAGATTTTTAGATAAGGCAAGATCTACAAAATCTACCTTAAATAGAATTCTAGTTTAGGAAGTTTTCTAGTCCAATTTGGACAAGTCTTTTAGTTAGTTTTAGCTAGAAATTTCGTGCTCCCCTCTAGTATAAATAGAGGATCATTGTCAACATTATTCTTCAGACCATATTTGATAATTAAAGCTTTGCTTTCAATATTGTCTCAACCCTATTTTATATCTTTGTGAGTTTAGATCTTTTAAATTCATACTCTTAGATTTACCATCTCTAAGTTTTACAAAGGGAATTCGCCGTCCACGTTCAAGGGATCATCGGAAACTCGCTATCGAAGAGCAACTTAAAGAATTTGGCCTTGTGTACGTTCGAGATTCAAGGCAACTTTCGGGTTGTAATTCACATCAACTTTACATCATCCACCACCGCCGACCGACGTCTTCCAACCACCATCAACGTCCGTCTCAAGTTCAGCCATCCACGCGTTCAAGTTCGTGTTCATCCCGTTTAATCCGTAAGTCCGTTTCATCTCTATCATACCCTATCTACTCTAGCCCTTCTAAACCATTCATCATCATCAAAATACCTACTTCAATACCGTCCTTATACTCGTCCCAAAACAGCCTTTTTATATTGGATTTGTGTTTGATTTGTGTGTCATTTATCTAGGTATTTTAATTGAGTCTTAGTCGTCTAGTTTTCGAGTATAGAATCCTTTCGTACCGACGTAGTTTCTTTCCTAGCTTCCGCGTCTTTTGTGTCTCGTGGTGTCCTTTAGTCCCGGGTCACATCAACTCCTAACTATGAGGCTAAAGAAATTCAAAAGGATGCTCAGTTAATTTATGGTATCAGTGTGAGTTTAGCACAATGCTACAGAGCTAAAGCCAAGGCTAAATTAAAGCGAGATGGAACCTTGGCTGAGCATTACATCAAACTTAGATCCTATATTACTGAGTTAAAAGATATGGATAAAGAAGGTAGGTTTGAATTAAAAACCTATCTTGACAGTGAAGATAATCCTGTTTTCCAAAGGTTATACATTGGATTTTCTTGCTTGAGGAAATGCTTCATGATAAGCTGCAGAAAAATCATTGGTTTTGACGCTTGTTTTCTTAAGACAGAACTTGGTGGGGCTCTATTAGCTGCAGTAGGAAAAGACTGCAACTTTAAAATGCATCCTATTGCATGGGCAGTTGTTGAGAAAGAAAATGAAGAAAGTTGGACTTGGTTCTTTGAGAAATTTTTTGAAGACATGCACATTGAAGATGGTTATGGGTGGAGCTTCATGTCTGACAAGCAGAAGGTAACAATCTCATTTATGATTTTTTTGAAGACTTGCAAACTTGATTATTTGAAGATTTAATGATTATGGTGTGTTTTATTTATTTATTTGCAGGGCCTTATTAATGGTATACAAAAGCTAGCCCCAAATGTTGAACATAGACATTGTGCTAGACATGTATATTCTAACTGGAAGAAAAAATATTTCGGTCCCAAATTCAAAGAACTTTTCTGGAGGGTGGTCAACAGTTGCAATGTGAGTCAATATCACTACAATCTCAACCAATTGAAGGCAGAATCTGTGAAGGCATATGATGACTTTTGTAGTAGAAATCCTCGGGCCTTTTGTAAGTCTCTGATTTCTTCACACACTAAAAGTGATATGATTGAGAACAATATTTGTAAAACATTCAATAACTACATACTTAGGTTCAGAGATAAGCCTTTAATCAAAATGTTGGATGGAATCAGACTTCACCTAATGACTAGAATGCATAGAATTGCAAAAAGTCTGGAGAGAAGTTCAGATTTGTTGTGCCCTGATGTTAGGAAGAACTTGGGTAAAATACAAAAGCAAGCTATGTTCTGTGATGTAAGTCTAGCCGTTGGAGAAAAGTCTGAGGTTTATTATATGAACGATTCTTACATAGTTGACTTGAGAGAGAGATCTTGTACGTGTAGGATATGGGAGTTGACAGGTATACCATGCTGCCATGCTCTGGCAAGTATTATACATGCTAGAGAGCAAGTTGAGAATTTTGTTGATCCATTTTATTACAAAACCAATTATGTTACTGCTTACAAACATGCTTTGGAGCCTATCCATGGCAAACTTTCTTGGCCCCCGGTGAATCAGCCTCCTGTATTGCCCCCAAAGTATTCTAAAGGCCCTGGAAGACCCAAAAAAGAAAGAAAAAAAGATCAAAGTGAGCTGCAAGAACAACCGCGCAACAAGTTGGCAAGGAATTTGGTTAAAAAGTCATGCAAAAAATGTGGTGAACTTGGACATAACAAGAGGACTTGCAAAGCAAACAATACAATAGGGCAATCTTTTGCACCAACTCAGGTTTCTTCAAATGGTTACACTTTTGTTTCTTTTTTTATTTAACTATAATTTACTAATCTGTATACTTTTATAGGGCACACATGGACATCAAGAGGATATGGCTAACACTTCAAGAAGACCACGTGCAGAATACGTTGACAGCCAATTATCCCAAGTGATCGACGATCCTACACCACATTAAGTAGAAGCAGTTGCATCTTTTGACCATATGTTTTTGGCTTATAACAGTTGGGTATTTTGGATGTTTTTTATTAAGTGGAAGCAATTGCATCTTTTGACCATATGTTTTTGGTTTATAGCAGTTGGGTATTTGGGATATTTTTTTACCAGCTGTAAACGATATTTGGGGCTCCTATTTTTTGCTACTCAGAGTTTTGCCCTTATGGCCAAATGTAAATACAATCGGTGACTATTTTGGCATTTGAAACTGTTATTAATCAATTTGTCTATTATGCAATCAGGTCTGATTTTTTTTGTTCAATTTATTGAAAAATTCATATGATATATACAAATGATAAGTTTATCTGATTAAACACTATAATTCTTGGGCACAGAGAATTAAAAATAACAACTATATATTTTGAAGATAGCCCATGCACCATTTCATTGTATTGTAATTTTTCATAACATAACATAACATAACATAACAACCACATTGCACTAGAATTCGGATAACAATACATTCAATAATCAAACTATTGAATTTCATCTTCATTTATTTCATTTCTTTCAACTCCTTCAATTTCTTGTTCTCGTCCACTAGTTTCATTCTCTCTGCATCAGAGATGTTCCCTTTGGCCCTCAAATAATCAACCAAGCACATTATCAACAATTTTCCTGAACGAATTCTTCCAGCCTAATGCATTAAGAAAAAATTGAAAAGATGGATTAATTGACTAAAAAATTACCAATAAACAAATGCAAAAAATGGAATATTTTGGATTAGAATCAAGGACAAAACTCTTTACCTATTGCCAATTTTCCACAGAGGGCATCTCCAAAACGTCCGGCCCAGATTATCTGATCCGCCGATGTCAACGACGTAAGAAGGTGGCAAGTCCATCTTTACGAAAATCTCTTGACTCAGGCTAGACTTCAAGGATTCTTCAATTTGTACGAAAGTCCATTCGACATAAATGAAGTTATTCCTAGTCTGAATCTCTCCATCTCGTCTCTTGCCCCCCTGACTGAATTCTTGTGTGCTCTTGTTATTAGGGCATAAAATTAGAAGAGAAGGTGTGTGCGTGCGTGTTTGTTGTCAGGGAAGAAGATGAATAGAAGGAATGGATTCCCATTTATATGCCCAATAATTTATGTCCAATAATTTTTATTTTTTTTAGTTCATAAATGAGGTGGAATATTCAGTTAAATTTTTTTATTACAACAAAAATGCCACATAAGAATTTCAGTGTGCCACATAGATATTTGAGGGTGGAAATTTGAATGAGGCCACGTTTGCAAAATTTTTGAAAAAGTGGGTATTTTTTTACTAATAGTAATAAAGTGGGTCATTTTTGAAAAAGTGCCTAAAATGTAGGTATCAAACTGTAAATTTCCCTATTATTTTTTACCTTGTTCAGTTTATAATTTTTTAATTTTAATGTGTCAGCTTCGTATGTTTCAAGTGACCGTAGTAAGATTACTCACATGGTGATATGGAGGGTTCTACTTTACATAGCAAGACAATGATGTTTGAGCAATTCTACAGTTTACGTGCCCCTTCTAAAGTTATTGTTCATCCACCTATTCCAGTTAAAACAAAAGATAGCGACAGTCGTTTGATATCTAAGAAGGAGACAAGGAAGAGAAAGGAGAACAAACCACTCAGAATGTGCAGCAATTGCCACAAGTTATCAGATCATGATGCTAGGAACTGTCCATCTTGATGTTATTATAGCGATTGGGCATAGTTTAATATCATGTTTTACCATACTTGTGAATTGTTTTCAACACATTCATTTTTAAGAATATATATGATTTTTAATAAAAGTGTTTATGACATTTTCTTTGTGGTAATTATATTACTATTAAATTTTATTAACCATAATTACCATTTAGAATATAATGCTAAAATAACGGAAGCATGAGATTATATACGTTGTCAGATTCCCATTCTATATTTTGTTTATCAGAACATGCTAAAATGAGAAATGAATGAGGCTAAAATGAGCGAAGTAGGAGGCTAAATTTGATGTGACATTTTCCACTAGGGTTCACTGTTCCCAATTAGGGTTTATTATATTCCAATTAGTAATTATCATATTCCCATTAGGGTTCACTGTCCCCAAATAGGTGTATTGCGTTTCATTCTAATGAAATCACCGTTCAATATTTGTTTATCAGAACATGCTAAAATGAGAAATGAATGAGGCTAAAATGAGCGAAGTAGGAGGCTAAATTTGATGTGACATTTTTCACTAGGGTTCACTGTTCCAAATTAGGATTTATTACATTCCAATTAGGGCTCATCTGATCCCAATTAGTAATTATCAGATTCCCATTAGGGTTCACTGTCCCCAAATAGGGTATATTGCGTTTCATTCCAATGAAATTACCGTTCCATATTTTGTTTATCAGAACATGCTAAAATGAGAAATGAATGGGGCTAAAATGAGCGAAGTATGAGGCTAAATTTGATGTGACATTTTTCAATAGTAATGAGATAGAGTCTTTGATGAAGAATCAATCCTAGAATACGCGTTTTCCTTCTTTGATAATTTATCTCTGCATCTTTGTTCACTTTAAGCTTGGTTGTGCGCATTATTTATTTATTTATTTTATTTTAATAGTTTAAAATTCTCATAATTTTATTAGTCTAGATAACAGCTGTAGAATAAATAGAATAACTAGGGATTAGATATTGAGTCTCTGTGGATTCAACCTTGTTCACTGCTTTGCTACTAGCCTCACTGTACACTTGCAGTTTAGGTGAAAATAAATCCCGAACATATTTTTGGCGTTGTTGCCGGGGACTCAAATTCTTTTATTGCTATTATTCGATTTTATTATATATTATTACTCTAGACATTGTTTTTGTTTTTATTTATTTTTCTCTTTTTCTCTGTAAATTCGTAGGAGGTGTATGAGCACATGCTCAAAAAGGGGACCACTTCAACCTTTTGATCCTGAGATTGAAGCTATTGCTCGTCACCAGAACGCAAGGAGAAGAAGAGGAAAAATGGCGGATCAGCAAGCAACACCTATTACTGCTGAGCAGATGCGTCAGATGCAACAACAGCTCGCGGAAGTGCAACAGAGGTTCCGAGAGCAAGAGGAAGCTAGAGCAGCTGCGCCGGTGCCTATAAATCAGTTATTTACACCGGTGCTGAATCATGGTCAAGTTCCTAGCCCCGGGATCAACGCAAACAATTTTGAACTGAAGTCGGGTTTGATAGGAATGGTCCAACAATATCAGTATGGGGGGCACAAGACGGAGAATCTGAATGCACACCTTCAACAATTCCTGGAGATTTGCAGCACCATAAAGATGAATGGGGTGTCAGATGACTCTATCCGGCTTCGCTTGTTCTCATTCTCGCTGAGGGATGCCGCCAAGGATTGGTACCATTCACTGGATCTTAGCAGAGTTGACACCTGGGAGGCTCTAGCACACAAATTTCTTCATAAGTTTTTCCCTCCCGGTTTGACTCTGAAACTGAAAGGCGAGATCACCCAGTTTCGCCAATATGATGATGAGAATCTGTACGAAGCCTGGGAGAGGTTTCGAGAGCTGCTTAGGAAATGTTCTAATCATGGATTTGGGATAGATCATCAGGTGTGCATCTTCTACAATGGATGTGACACGGAAGTGAAGAGGCTTCTGGATACCTCGGCTGAGGGATAACCTACGTACCCGGTCTTAGTCTATGAATTTCTCAGCACACTTGAAGTGCAATCAACACAAATTAGGGGCCCCTACGTCATGACATTCCGATTGGGCAACGTGGCTCATACTCTTACCGCTGAGCAGGTTAATGCCACCTTTCATGTCCCTACCGGCGGTATCTTCAACCGATTTGGAGTCGAGGCTGGGCATTTTTGGCTGCGCCTTCAGTCTGAAATGGTGCACTATGATCATAAACGAGCTAAGGCCTCTGCCATGCCCAATCCGGTGTTTCGTTATGTGCAGAAAATAATTGCTTCCACCGTCTTGGCACGACATGAGACATCGGGGATTCGGACACCCGAGATTCTTTTCTTGTGGGCTATGTTGAGTGGTACAAATCTTAACTTTGCCGCCTTTCTGATGCAGCAATTCAAGAGGCAAAGTTCACAGGCCACCGATGCCATTGAAATCGAAGGCATGCTCACATCAATTTCCGCTCACTTAGGTATCCCTCTACATCGGTACGGCAGTCTTCCGGGTCCTCGAGCCATCGACTTGCCCAACTTACGTCAATCTCGGATGCTGACCAACTGCACGGATGCGCACCTCTTGACCTTAAGGGGCAATCGTGTTTTTTCTCTGCCTAACCGGCCGCTTACCACAGTGTCGGATCTGACTCGCACTGAAAATTGGTTGTTAGATATCCCAGCTCACCGAGCTGGTATTGATGCTGCCGCAGGGGAGGACCGCTTCCAGATTCCCGAGGGCGTGCACAGAGTGGAGGCTGAGTATTCTGCTTGAGCTGAATGGAGAGCCAACATTCGGACAAGAGAGCAGCGTACTGATGACCACTGGGATTTCCTCACGGATATGATGGCCAAAATGAACACGGCTATCAGTTCGATGCACACTGCCGTTGGTACTTTAAATACCAATTATGGCACTATGAATGCGGCATTTCAGACCTTACAGACAGATGTGCATGATATGTGTGGGGAGATCCACGATATTAGAGACATGGTTTGGGGACTCCAACCGCACCCGAGTGCGTATTTTCCTTACCCTCCCTATGGTGTTGGTCCTAGTATCCCGTCTTCCTCCGGCCGCCCTCATAAGCCTGCATCTTCTAGCCAATCTCAGCGTGGCCCATCTCAACAGCATCAGATGCCTCCCCACTTGTACCCATACATGTCATTTGGGTACCCGCCGTACCGACATCCCCCGTCCTCCTGACTATGCTATAAGTGGTCTAGCTACCTCTCCGTCTTCGTTTCAAACTTATTCTTCCTCTGAGTGTTGAATAAGTTTGGGGGGATGTGCGCTGGAGGTGTCTAGACCGTTCTTTTTATTTACCCGCTTTCTTAGTTAGTTTTGTTGGTTATTTTGTTTTTACTTTAGAGTCAAAATCCTGGAAAATTTTGAAGTTTGTCTGCTTTAATCTTGTGGTTTTGAGGAACTTGATCGAGTTATGTATTGAATTCATGCTTTGGTGATGATGATTGATGGAAGTGGGGATATGTATGTCTTGAAGTTTGTGAGTTCTGATTTGATCACATGTGTACATTTGAGCTTGATGAGCATGATTAAGACCAATGTCTAACCGTGAGCTTTCGTGCCTAAGGGTGATAAACCCGTATTTTTCTTGATGTGTGTTGGTCAGCATGTGTTGATGTCACTAGAACTTGCATTATTCCTCACTTGTGATTTTGACTATGCTTGGAATTGAAGAAATGATTTTAGGCCATCTCTTCTATAGCCATTTACCCAAATAGGGTCCTTAGATACACATAATTCCTTTGTTAACCCCATTGAGCTTAATCATCATTTTTCTTTGTGAATCTCGTTATGGTATGAATGATAGAATATGTGGACAATAGGATTGGACGGAAAAGGAATGATTGTGATTGTGAATGATAGAGCACTTTTGGTGTTGATGGTTGTGAGGTGATGAGTCTTGTTGGCATTCCAAAAATAAAAAAAATACAGAAAAAAAAAATTTGGAATAACAAGGATGCAAATAACATAGATGAAAGAAAAAAATAACGGACTCAAAGAGTCCGAGAAACTTAGTTATGTAGGAGAAGTGAGTTAGACAAAGTCTAAACCGTGTCGTTGCTGGAAAAAAGGGTGCTTAAATTGATTGGTAGAGCTAAGTTGATGAAGCTGTAAATTTCGGTGATTTTTGCAGTGTTTTCAAGTCACTTTAGCCATATGATTCCAACCTTAACCCAAAGCCTACATTACAACCCAGTTAAAAGAACTATTTGATCTTTAATTCTGGCATGATTTCATTTGGAGAGTTGAGGAAAAAGTGCAAGCCTATGGTTGATGTTTTCATATGTTTGATGTTCGATGAGTGATTACCTTGATATATATTTTGTGAGAGTTTTAGTGATATACACACACGTGAGGAGAACATTGGTTTCATGTATTTTTGTTGAGTTTCAAATGTGCGTGTGGGTGATTTGAAGGGTTTATGGATTTTGAGCTTGCATGTTTCTTGCTTCTTGATTTCATGATTGTTAGATTGTGAGTTGTATGCATAATTTGTATTGATCCTTGAGTAGAATCTTGTTCTTTGTTTGAGGACAAACAAATTTCTAAGTTTGGGGGAATTGATAAACTGAGATTTTACACTAATTTTGGTACACCATGGTGTCATGTTTCGTATGATTTGAGTTGTTTTATCTGAGTTTAGTCAAGTTTTCCGAGTTTTTGGGAGTTGGGCGCTCTTGACATATTCTGCAGGTTTGTACGTGAGTTTGGATGCTTTGGAATACCGAAATGAATGTGGAAGTCCCAAAAGAATATATGAAGGAATTGATCGAGAAAAGGGACGGAATAAGCTGAAGAGAAAGCCGCGAACGTGGACTCGCGACCCACCCGCGACTGCAGGGTCGCGGGTCCCGTTGAGTTGTTTACTGCGGAGTCGCGACAGAGGCAGGATGAAGAAGAAGGATTCTCACGACCCCGATCGCGAATAAAGAGAGGGATCGCGAATTCTCTGCCAGGTGGTGCCACGTCATGCCACGTAGACTCCCGGGCTGATTCGCGGGTTGCACGGTCGCGACTCGGGTCGCGAATGAAGCGGGCTTTTCCGATTTTTGCTGTATTTTTGGGCTTTTCCTTAAACTTGGTATAAATAGGGTTCTTTTGGGTGAAAATTAGACACGAATTACCAGCCCCCAAGTTTGGAACAGAGGTTTGCTGTGGAGAAAAAGCATCACAAGGAACACGCTAGAGGATTTCAAGCAAGTCAAGATTAGAGACAGATTTATTCTTCCGGGTTTTATTCAGTTTAATTCTTGTCTAGCTATGAACATCGTGAATTTTATTTATTTTGTTTATTTCATTATTAACACTTAAGCCCTAGTATTCTAGGGTTGATTTCGGATTCATTTATGAAATCTTTTTATTGAGTCCAATTATATGTCTATGATTTTTAATTACACTTTAGTTATTCTCGGATTATTTTTACTTATGTCAATTGATTGGCCATTGATTGATATATTTGTGTGTGTTGATTCATAAATCGAGAGAGGAGTTTCAATACGAGGTTAGAATAATTAACGTGGTGATTAATACTACTCGAGAGAGTTGAGATTACTAGTGAGAGCTTTAACTTGCGGATCATTTAGGAGTTACATTATAGATAATAAATGGAGACATTGTTATATATAATGTAATCAATGTTCTTAATTATCTGAGAAGAAATTCTGAATAGCTAAGTGGTTGCTCTAGTATGATTAAAATCTAAACATAGGCGTTGTTATTGGATTAGTAATGAGATGGAGTCTTTGATGAAGAATCAATCCTAGAATACGCGTTTTCCTTCATTGATAATTTATCTCTGTATCTTTGTTCACTTTAAGCTTGGTTGTGCGCATTATTTATTTATTTTATTTTAATAGTTTAAAATTCTCATAATTTTGTTAGTCTAGATAACAGTTGTAGAATAAATAGAATAACTAGTGATTAGATATTGAGTCTCTGTGGATTCGACCTTGTTCACTGCTTTGCTACTAGCCTCACTGTACACTTGCAGTTTAGGTGAAAATAAATCCCAAACAGTGTTACTATTTTGTTACTATTAATCTTGATGAATAGTTATCGATTAATTTATGGATTGTTATAATTTTTTATCTTGTTCGATTTTATTTCTATTTGATATTATAATTTGATTGTGGTTAATTGGTTAATTGATTGGTTAATTGATCAGGTAAATGGTAAAATAAAAAATAAAAAAACGGTAAAAAATTAGAAAAATACCGACGAAATACTGACGGAATAGCAACACATGCCAACAAAGAACACTAACGGAAAAAATTCCATTGCTAGTACTGACGGAATAGCAACACACATGCCAACAAAGGACACTAACGGAAAAAATTCCATTGCTAATACCGACGGAATACTGACGGAATAACAACAAACATGCCAATAAGCAACACCAACGGAAAAAATTCTGTTGCTAATACCGACGAAATTTCCATTGGTATTCCGTTGCAGATAGTTGGGAACGAAAACGCCAATGAAAGAGCCGCCGACGGAGATTCTGTCGGTATTCCGTTGGTAAGTGTCGCTAACGGAAATATTTCCGTCGGTAAAAATTTAGCATCGACCCAAATTACAACAATTGTATTCCGTCGGTAATCAATATACTGACGGATATTTTGATTTTACCAATGGAAATTTCCGTCGGTAAATGATGATTTTTTTGTAGTGGGAATGGAGATTTATTTGATTTAATTTGAAACTAAATAAACAATAAAATAAAATAAATAAATGCAAAATACAACGGGTCAAGCAATTGATAGAAGGAATACTATTGGGGTTGATCTACTCAGACAACTTAGCACAAAATCTGATTATTTTGGACGATTGACTCTCGATTCAAGCTTACCAAGACGGTCACTAAAGTATCCTAAACCTCCACTCGAAACATTTAGAAAGTGGGGCACACACGGTTATGATTTTTGTCTCCAATTATTGCCTAAGGTGTGTTTAATTACTAAGAGCACTACGAATCTAGGTCTTAACAACTATCCTAAATCTCTCGATTTTAAAGATAATTATCCTTTAAATTCTTAAGATGCTATGTTGAAGCTCTCTCCCGAATTATGAATCAACATATATAATCATGCTATTTAAATATTAATTGGCTCTCACCAATCAACAATAAATAGCACCCATATATAGCAAGAATTCAAAGAATAAGCAGAAATCATTAAACTTCCAAAATAAACATTAATTGTGCTTCATAATACAAATAGATTCAATATCCTAAGTATTTAAAGTTTTAGCTATACATCATTAAATGTAAAAACTACATCATTAAATGTAAAAACTAAATTCCAACTAATAATAACATGATTTCAACTAAGAAAAAAGAAACAAAAGAACCCCAATGGGGATTTGATCTTCAATCTTAGCTTCAAATTTGTTTGTCTTGGACCTCCAATTTCTTTTCTTCTCTTCTCTTTCCTAAACATTTCTCTTTCTAAATGTAGATAATAATGAGAGACTTGCCGTAATTTCAAATAGGAATTTGTATATATAATGGAGAAGAAATTAGATATTAAAAATAATAGAAAAATGGGAGAAAAAGTCAAAAATTCAGAATTCAGGCCTCAAGCGTGATACGGGCTCAATAGTTCCCCTAGGCCATGCCGTTTGGCATGTGTGCCATGATCGTGTCTCCGGGTCGTGCCAAAAATTAAGAGAAAACTGCCCCTGAAGGAGCGTCACTCACACCCGACTCGGGTCGGCCCCACTGTCGCGAGCATGGTGGTCGCGCCTTTGTTACTGCTCGATACCTTTCACGATTTTACTTCGTTCTTCCTTATTTCTTGTCCGACTGGGGTGATTCAACTTGCAGCGTGCTCTTAATTTAATCATCTATCTTCCCATAGTATTGATTCCCTCAAAATATTTTTGATTCATCCTCCATTTTCTATACAACTCAAACAAGAAACAAATATTTCAAATCAAGAGATTATTAAAAGCTCAAATTGAATTAAAACACATGCTAAACTTTTCAAATTACATCATTTAAACCTAGATAGGACTTGCAAAAACATCAATCATCAATTTAATCATTTATGAATCATTCAATGAACTCCAAACTTTTAATCAAACGTTTTTTAGAAGAGTATTAATTAATTTCAATTTCTGAGCATTAATCGTTCCATGAACTCCAAAACTTTAATAAAGCGTTTGTTTTAGACGATACTCAATTAATTTCAATTTTTGGCAATTAGAATTATTCAATTCATTTGGCCAATTGGCCTAATAACTTCCTGCCTAATCAAAATATTTCTTTAAAAACATTTGCTTGATTAACTTATAAAAAATGTCTAGTTTCAAAAAAATTGACATGAAATATCAATTAAATTAAATATACAGTAGAAATTTAAATGCATTATTTTGTTTTAAGACGTAGGTCATCTAACTTTTCAAATTGGCTTAATGATAATCTAGTCAATTTGGATTCTTGATTATTAATATATATTTTAGTATTTCCTAAAAAATAAAATAAACTTGATTAAGAGCCCGAAAAATATGCTATCGATCAATCTTAAACTTGAAAGATGATATTATCAATTTAGAACTTGAATATTGAATTTTGCAAAAACAATAGATAAAAACTCAGTGAATATATTTATTCACAGATAAATTTCAATAAAGTATATTGAAGTTTTAATATATTTAGAACCCGAAAGATAGATTACGATTGATATAATTTTGATTCGCTTAATTTTTAAAAAATATTTAATTAATTTTTTCATTAAATTTTTAAATAAAAATAAGATGTTTTGTGCGTTATTTTTTTGGGTTTCAATCTAAAAAATACCAAATTACTGAAAATAAATGAAAAAAAAATCTTTGTCCAAATTATGTTTTGTGCATTCAAAGTAATTATTGAGAATTGGTATAGAAAGTGGGCGATGAATTTCAATCATATTCATCTTATACATAAATAGTATAAAGGGTAATAGTGTCAGTTTATATTGAAATTCTATTAAATTCTACTTTTAGGCCTCGTTTGCTAGACAATATGGTAAAAGCTTGAATATATGTTTGACACGGGATGTGTTATACCATATAAGATATCAATATCATGTTTGGCTTAGTGAATTAAAATATATGTAGTAATAATATATAGTTTGCTTAGATGTATTAAATTCTATATAAAATTTCAATTCTTGAAATATCCTTTAATTAGTTACCATACATTGTGTAAATATTTTATAATAAGATTTTTAATTAATATATGCAAGGTTATTTTAGTCTATAATTTTTAATAATTATGTATGGTATTATATATCCCACCTACAGGATATGATATGTTATACCATATAAATGATTAATATTTGTCGAGCCCTTGCATAATCATGAGCTTTATGTTATACCATACAAATGGTTAACATATGTCGAGCCCTTACATAATCATGAGCTTTATTATTGCTAGCAAACGTGATATTAGGGTGTCATATATATCTATTACAACCTTATACTACCTAGTAAATAAACTCTTATGATAGAACAATTTGTGACATTTAGCATCACCTAAAATTATGATTGCTATAATTATGGTACGTGCGTTGCAATCCTTATATTCATTACTTAGGATTTTCCTATTTATTTTACCCTTACAAGATTTTACTGGGAATACATATATAAAATTAGGATTGCTACAATCACAGTTGTCTATCTTTATTTGTTTTAATTAGACTCCAAAAATTAATCTGACGAAGGATTTTACGTATCATGTGCAAAATTTCGGAAATAATCTATGCATTTAATTTCGGAAATGTCTAGACTCAAAATTCATGTACAATTGTACAAATATGGGGTCTTTCATCCTAATTTTTCACACCAAATTAAAGTCAGAGAAACATTGAGGTGAATTCACGCATTCATCAGCATGCATAACATTGGGGAAGGGTTGGCCGGAGTGAAGTAAGAGTGTGAGCATGGCCGCGACTGCAGCTGCAGCGGTGGTGGTGGTGAGCATCGATAGACAGCGTTTCCGACTAGAAAAAGTGAGGAATGAAGGAGAGAGAGAGGCGATGAAAACGAAAGGAAGAAGGGAAAGGGGGCCTGATGGTGTTCTCGTGTGGAAGGGAGGAGAGAGAGAGAGAGAGAGAGAGAGAGAGAGAGAGAGTTATTTTTCTTCTCTTCGGTGTGAGGGTGGACCAATAGTTGGGCCTAGATTATTAAAGTGTGGGCTAGGATTGGGTTTATTTTTATTCGTTCATATAATATTCTTGAAGCCCAAATTAAAGTTTTCTCAAATAATTTTACTTATTTAATTCAATACATGATAATTATAATATTTCATTCATGCATATAAAATATCTCCTAAAAACCCAAGTAATTTTACTCATGCATATCTCCATCAAATTATTTCTCATGCATATTAATTAGTTTAAGGTCTAAACTTAATTATTTTTATTGATGATGGATAGGCAAGGGGATATAGAGGATTCAACCAATTTGATTTTCACCTATTTCAGCGAAAAGAGGTCAAATGACTGAGATGTCGTCGACGGTGAGGTTTAATCATGCAAATAATAAAGTGCATCTCTATTAATATATGTGCTCTATGTTTAATTAATTAGAGTCACAACCTACCCGTGTGTATGTGTGTGGCCTAAAATTAGTATTAAAGTAGTGAGAGGGAAATAGTAGTGATGCAATTGCAAAGAAATAGTGACCATACAAGCCATTCTTTACCCATCTCATTCCTATCCTTTTTCATCCACACCTCAGCAATGAGACACAATCCCAATCCTTTTATCATTTTGTCTCTTACTTCAATAATATATTCCAAATGTACAATCTTTAAAGCACACGACACCACCAAATTAAACATTCCCTTTTGTTCAGTCCCACACGCTGCAACGAATCAACTATCCCCTATATACGTTCTTTCCTCAGTTTCTGCTAAAACCATTTCCTCATAAAAAGGAGAAGCATACCAGATATATACTATCTTAGGTACTCATTATTCCTACTTCTGCTTCGTGTTTCGGTGGTACGCTTCACTTTATCAATGCACGCGACGTGTATATAGTATACTGGTTTAATTTATGCATGTCTTGATCGATTTAGTCATACTCTCTGTGTTGTTTTACTAATGCATGTAGAAGTCTAGTATGTATATTAATGATTTATATGTCTGCTTATACATTGATACAATGAAGTAGGTATTTCGAAAATATATGGTTTAGAAATAACTGAGAGGAATGTGTATTATGGTTTTTTTTTTTAAAATTGTGAGGCTAGCTTACTTTTTTTATATGCACGAGTTACTAAGTTGGACGCACAATTCTCTTTAATTTCCAAATCTGAAATAAAATAAATCTAATGTAACTTTAATTAATATTTTTTTAGTGTTGAAGAATGGCGCTTTGATATGGTTGACCCTTATATATGTGACGTGCATGATTGGGGTTTGATGTATAATTCTCCTTCTCCCTCCCCAACTAAAAATAATGATTTTATTCAAATACTTTAATTTTATAGATCGAGTTGAAGAGGAATATTTCGTAGCACTAACTATAGATATATCTGTTTTTTTTTCTGCATATATAATTGTGTGCATATTATCTTATTGAGCTTTATTTTTCTTGATTCTGAATATTAAATTATTAATAATCTAATTGGCTGCAGAGAGAGATTGATATGGCCGGAAAATTGAAGAAGTGCATGATGCTATGCTGCACCCGCAAACCTGTGGTAATTATTTTGATGATATTATATATATATATATATATATATATATATAGATGAATGTATGTATGTATTTATTTTAAATACGTTACGATATCATTTTTATATATATAAAAAATAGGTTATCATATCTTCATATAAATCAAGAAGAATTTGTAAAGATTCATGAAAAATAATTTTATTTTATTTTTTACATAAAAAAATAAAAATGTTGATAAGCATATTAGTTGAAGTAGTTCAGCCCACTTCGAGTGGGCTGGAGGCCCATTTTGGGTATTTTTTCGTTTGTATTTAATTTTACTCAAATGTTACATTATATTTGAAAAACAAAAAAACAAAAGAAGGAAAAATATGGATTACAATTAGAAATCACAAAGAATTTCAATTACCACATACTGACGTTACTAAAAATTTGTTACGTACTGATTTTTATTCTAAAACTTGATCTGAAGTAGTCACTCTGGACGCTAGTTGCATTTTCTTTACGAAATATAATATTTTATTTCATATATATTTTTTACTTCACACTTGGTATATCTCTTCCTACAAAATAAAAAATGAACAATACGAAGTGTAAAAGAAAATGTAAATTGTGTCTCTTTACACTCAATTTATTGAATTATTCTTGTTTTTAAAAGCACATATAATCATTTTTTTTTCATTTATATTTAACTGCCACTTGGTTTGCTGTAATTAGCTCAACTTATAGTGCATTGCAAAATCCAAACTCTTGAAAATATATTTAATCATAAAGTCAAACTCCACCAACTATTAGTCTATTAGGCCATTGAAAAAGTCATTAGGGAGGGTGGAGCAGAGCTTCTAAATTTTATATTTTTTTATTTGCCATATTTTAGTAAGGACAAATAAAAACGACTTCTACAATCACTTTAATCTTTCAATCTTAAATAATAACGAAAAAAAAAATTGAATGGTCCCAGTCACGTTCCGTTGGCTATCCATCTGAATTATTCCTTGTTTTATTTAACTCTCGAAAATCCATCGCCCACCAATCAATTAAGAATTGATCTACTTGTTTATAAATATAATATAATTAATTGTTAGTTAACACCTTCCACCGACACTAAGCTTAAAATTATTATCATCATCCACATGTAGAAAATGGCATGCTCTAATTCGTTTATTTATTAAAATATGTTTTTATTTATAATTGTTGTTGTCAATTTCCTAACATAAAAATTGGAAAATAAATTAAAGGTCCATATCTCTCCCCCGCCGACGATCCATTCCCATTTATTTGTTTTATCTCTTACACATTTAATATTGACATGATTACACTCCCAAAAAATAAAATATACAAACGAAATAAATAATAATACCCAACTATCTGCATCCAGATCCACATAGTCAAAAGTCAAAACAATTAAATTAAAATTTTAATGTAATTATTACACACGCTTTTGTAAATAAATAATTTTCAACCTTGGACATCTCTTACTATAAAACAAGAACCAAACTGCACATTTGCCTTTCAGGCACAATACCAATCACGCAACTAATCTATCATTAATTCCTTTTGCAGAGGATTCTTTTAAAGGTCAGTCCTTAAATTACTCGAAATTCACCAAAACTTTCTTCTTTTTCCGTTTTTGTTCTTCTTTGGGTAGTTTACCGTTCTCTTTCTCTCTCTTCTTTTCGTGAGTGTACATATCTATTGACTATTCGGGTGCAAAACGATCTATATATAGTTGTTAAATTTAATTACTACCTAACTTTCGTGGAAATCTATGAATAATTCTGGGATTTTGCAGAGAGAGGAAATGGGAAAGGAGACATATGAGGAAGCCATTGCAGCTCTGCAGAAGCTTCTTAGGTATAACTTAATTATTCGGCTTCTTTTCATTATTTTCTCATTTTTCCTGCTCTTTTTCTCCGTAGTTGAATAGTTTCACCGCATACTTGGCTTATTACTTATCTACTAAACAATATTTACTCTAGAAAAATTACCTTAGTTTTCTATTATGAGCTACTTGCATTGATGTTCCTCCCTGAATAAATGGGTGGTTTTTTAAATATTTGTCGGCGTCACGACGTATGTACAGTAGTATCTATGGTTTATTTATTTTACGTATGTGTTTTGATACATGTAAATTAACGGTAGATAGTTATGCGGGCCCACTAATTCGGTTTGATCATGTGTGCTGACTGCTGACTTTTATTTTTATTCGACAATTAAATTTTTATCTGATCATATATGTTTTTACTGCAGTGAGAAAGGTGAACTGAAGGCGGCGGCCGCCGCGAAGGTGCGGCAGTTGACGGCGGAGTTGGCGGGGGCAGGAGATAATGGAGCAGTTAAGTCAGTTTCCGACCCGGTTGAGAGGATCCGGACCGGGTTCGATCACTTCAAGAAAGAGAAATACGAGTAAGTGCATACCTTCCAATTATTTAGGTCTATTAGGATTTTAATATGATATTTAAATTAACAAGTTATTTGTTCTTTCTTATCCGTCTGACCTTTTATTTTATTGTTAAATCATGAAAGTGAGAAAATCATATACCATGAAAGAAATGAGATTGTTACTTTGGACTCTGAATAGGTTATGAAATGTTGGTTTTTGCTGTAAAAAAGAGAAAGAAAATGAAAATATTTAAATAGATATTAAATTCAATGGCTCTCTCTCTCTCTCTCTCTCTCTCTCTCTCTCTCTCTCTCTCTCTCTCTCTCTCTCTATCTCTATTTCTCTCTCTCTGTAAAATTAACATCTTACAAAAAAGTAATTATGAAATCACATCTCATTTATTCAAAATATTGTCACATGATCTCTCTTCCTTTAATTAATATACGAAAATTATAGATAATGAGCAAAAGTATCTTGAAATCTATATTTATTTATATCATATCTCATGCATGAATCACGCGTATCATCATACATTTTCACATAGTATGGGTGGAAATAAATTTGATTTGTTTCCAAGTACGATTTTTGATGGGATCTTTTAGTTTTCCATCATTTTCACTTTTCCTAGTTTCTTTTTCTTTCCCATTTGTGGATAATATTAAAGTTTATCCCCTGGAAATTATAATAATTGATTTAGAGATTAATATTGGTTATGAAAGTCAACCGTCTATTAAAGGTTTTGGAGTAGACGTGCCTAATTTCCCTTTCACCCCACCATAAAAATTTAAGAGTAGTAATGGAAACAAAAGAACATCACAAAAAATAATGACATTGAAGCTACTTTATCGTTTAAATTTAAAATAATGCTAGTTCACAAAAAAAAAAAAAAATACTATCTATCCGTCCCATTCATATAACTAATTGATTTTTTCACTAAGATTAACAAAATTATTGCAAAATTATTCACTATTTGACAATGAGTTAATGTTTAGTGTAAACATATTATATAAGGGGTATATATTAGTACTTGAGCTAAATATATATAGAAACTAGCCTATATATTGAGATTAATATATATATCTATACATTCATACATATATATATATATATGATTGAGAAGAATGGAGTATTAAATAATAAATTAGTGCTTAACTAGAACCAATATTGAATATGCTTCGATTATATTTGCAGGAAGGACCCTGCCTTGTTCTCGAAGCTTGCCCAAGGCCAATCCCCCAAGGTACGTCACACTCAAAATTAACTAGCACAAATTTTAATATGTTTATGGATTTAAAAATAATGATTATTTATTTTTAGCATGGTATCTTGAGACAAACTTTTGGATATTAAAATTAGCACTCACGAGATTGGCTTATTGGTGGAGTGAAAGATTATTGATCCGAATTTAATTATTATCGCTTTTTATATTGAAATTAAAAACTATGTGTACCTCCGTAAATATTGACTGCGAGTATAAACAAAAAAAAAAGTATTTGTTAGAATTTTGCTTCCATTATTTAGAACTACATATGGCATGTATTACTGCCAAATAATGAAGCTGCTGCTGTTTCTTCTTGTTTTTTTTTTCAATGACCCAAATGAAGCTAATTAATTTTGAATTTACGAAACAGTTTTTGGTATTTGCATGCTCGGATTCCCGAGTTTGCCCTTCCCATATCCTAAATTTCCAACCAGGGGAGGCATTTGTGGTCAGAAATATTGCCAATATGGTCCCACCCTTTGACAAGGTAATTAACATCTACGAGTATATATATATACTATAAATTGTAATTTAAATTAAATTTCGCAATTCAAATAATTTTTCAGTTCCAAATTAGGTCTCCCATTAAAATTTCCATAGTGTTTTATTATTTATAATAGATTTTTATTATAATTTTGAGTGAATTAGTTATTCTAATTAATTTGTCCTTTTAATTATGTGAATTATGCAGACAAAATATTCAGGAATGGGGGCCGCTATTGAATATGCAGTACTACACCTGAAGGTGATAATTATTATGTTTTTTTAATAAAAAAAATTTAAATATTATATTTTAGAATATCCCCTATTCTAATTTTATTAGTAATCATCAATTTATAAAAAAAAAATAAAAAAAAATTATATTTAATAATGGATAGGTGGAGAATATATTGGTTATTGGTCACAGCTGTTGTGGAGGCATCAAGGGCCTCATGTCCATTCCTGATGATGGCACCACAAAAAGGTTTGTGCATCTTATTATTTATTCACTACTAACTTGTGTACACAAATAATATTCTCAATTAATTTTTTACCACCTCCAAATTGTAAGCAGTGATTTCATTGAAGATTGGGTTAAGATTGGCAAGGCTGCCAAGGCCAAAGTGCAAACTGAGTGCAAGAATTTAGGTTTGGACGAGCAGTGTGCCCACCTAGAGAAGGTAATTTAAATATTTCTACATTTCGTGTTACCAAAAAAATATCACTTTGAAATAGACGATCGAAAATACTCCGAGTTTTTTTTTTGTGGTTCCTAACGTAGTTTTGTTTGTGTGAAATAGGAAGCTGTGAATGTGTCACTAGGGAACCTGTTAAGCTATCCATTTGTGAGTGAAGCTGTGGTGAAGAAAACCCTAATGGTGAAAGGAGCGCACTATGATTTTGTGAAGGGCTCTTTCGAGACTTGGGACTTGGAATCTAGATTGTCTCCTTCTATTAGTTTATTATGATCGTTTTTTACAAAATGGTTAATATATAATTTATCGGAATTAAGCACATTTACTTAATTTGTAAAATCTTGAATATATAAGATCATTTTCTTTCATATATATATATATGATACGAGTCATATATGATACTTAATAAAAAGATTTATGATACAAAATACTAATTTATTGAATTCAATATCTTCGTGCAGACATCGTATAGACGACGTTGTAACATAAGCAGAAGATTTAACAGAAAATACAATTTCCTGAATATTAATAAAATAATTTCTGAGAAATGATCAAGTAGCTACGTACGTAGCAATTAACACATATAATAGAAAACATATTCAGCCATAGCGTACGTACATTGTTTCATCTTGCATATGATCAGCATATATATCTAGTATGAGCAATGCACATTATGAGATGACTAGTGTATTATTAAGGCGATGAAGAAATTTAATCAGGGAATAGGATATATGACGAGCTTCCCAGTAGCACGATGGGTTTCGAGGTACGAGAAAGCTTCCTTAACCTTGTCGAAAGGGAAGGGCCCCTTAGGATCGAGCACGGGCTTCACCTTCCCGCTCTCCAAATATGGATTCAGCTTCGTCAAGATTTCTCCACTCGACGTCAGCACGAACGAAATTACAGGTGGTGGTGCTGTGCCTTCACCTCCTATTATGCTTACTACTTTCCCCTCTTCCTTCACTGCCTTCACTGCCCTATCACTTTGCCCTGTACGTCCATGCATCCATATATGTATATATAAACTTGTAGAATTAAGATTTGTAACAACAAGGAACCCAGCTAGCTAGCTACTTATGTTGCTCATAAATATATTAATATAATTATTTTCTTACCCACAGCATCATAAACTACGTCGAATTTCTCAGGCAGCTCTTCGAAGTTCTGCTTCGTGTAGTCGATGGTTATGTCGGCCCCTAAGCTTTTGAGGAGATCCAACTTCCCAGTGCTAGAAGTAGCAGCAATCTTTGATGCGCCAAACACATGTTTTGCGAGCTGCATTCACCCCTTATATATTATTAATTGCAGAAAAAACAATTCATGATCTATATATATATACACACGCTCTGGCTTCCTCGACCTAGAAATTAATTATTTCTGTCCCTAGTTGCCCACTCCACCAACCATAGTTATATATATTGAGCAGGTCATCAATCAAATATTTCATGAGCAAAATTATAATCATGTTTTCATCTGTCGGTAACAATTAATGAATAATTAGTTTGTTGAAGATTAAAACAAACAGTTATGTCATCACAAACTCAATGAATGGCCAAAACAGAGCAACTTTAATTAGCAAAAAGAAATAAAGAATGAAGGTTAGACCGACCGACCTGAATAACGTGGGATCCAACACCACCAGCTCCTCCAAGAACTAGAATGGATTTTCCTTGAGAAAATCCAGCTCTTTCGAGACCTTCGTAGGCGGTCTCGAGAGCCAGAGGCAGAGAAGCAGCCTCTGTAAAATCAAGATTCTTGGGCTTAAGAGCTAACACTTTCTCATTAGCAACTGTGAACTCAGCTAGACTGCCAAACTGTTTAGGCTCTGCAAATGCTTTCTCCACCACGTCTCCATAAACTTCATCTCCTTCCTTCAATTTCTTCACTTTGCTCCCGACTTTAACTACCACACCAGCAACATCATATCCCGGAATAATCTATATATATATATACATACAAACTTTTTCTCAGAATGGAATATTTCAATGTAAAAAAACACAGCCACTTCTTTGATTAGAGAAAATAAATGAATGCAAAAATCCACAATAATGAATTAATTTAGAAAGAAAGTGGTAGAATCTAAATCTAATTCTAAAAAATGAAGAATATATATAATTATGAATGAAAAAGAATTACGTACAGGAAGAGGTGAATCAAAGTGCTTCAAAAGGCCATCACGCCTCTTGTAATCGATAGGGTTAAGAGCAGCAGCAACCACTTTGATCAACACCTCATCATCCTTCGCCTCTCCGACTTCAAAATTAGGATCAATCTCCAACACCTCAACTCCCCCATACTCACTGTATTTCCACGCCTTCATTTTGCAATTTTTTTATTTTTTTGTTTCTTCAAAATAAAATGCCCTTTTTGCATTATATTAAATTATTGATACATTGGACTTATATATACAAATTTTAGTGGATAGAAACGAAAGCTCCTTTCTGCCTCTGGTTTCATAATGGAGTCACTCACGCACACAACGACATACGCACACTTGGAAAGTAGTAGAAAAATGAGACGAGGGCCACCTTAATTACCAACTAATTAATCATTTCTGCTTTTTAATTTTCGTACTCACTCTATATATTTTCTATTTTTCATAGTAGAAACATACATAATTTATAATTGATATGTTAAGCTTAGAAAATTAACCATCTTAGAATTTACGGAATTGATTATAAATCATGTGTGGTGCCATAATAAAATGCATGGGGTGCTTTTTAAGTTTATACATGTCTAAATTGTCTGGGTAAATCCTCAGTTTGAAATATATTAAACTGGGTACATTTTAGTGTTTGTTTGTCATTTTAAAATAGGTGCACATAAAAAATAGAAAGTATAATATTGAAGACTTTGTAATGGATAAACTCCTTTGCAATATAAAATAAGAAAGGAGTAGAATTCAAGATATTTTTCCACATTTCTTGCACATTCATTGTACCTGGACATATATCATGTTATGCCCGACAATTGCGAATTTGCGATGAAAAGCCTCAGCTGGCGAATTGAATTGAACTCATGCTTTTAGTGTGTGAAAACTCCCAATGCTTCGTGATCGGACGGTCCTGAGGACGTACTAGAGGTGCGTCGTATAAGGTCTCTCAAATTATTTGGACACCAAAATTTATATACATGTAATATTATTAATTTAGTTTTGATTTTCAATAAAAAAAAAACTTATGTATACTAAGTGAAGTTACTCTAGTATATATAATTTTAACACTTTAACCCATTACTTTAAACACACACACATATATATATATATATATATATATATATATATATATTTAGTACAATTGAGTTTAACCTTTTACGTTCATAAAAATTAAAATCATTGTAGCCCAATAATTGAAAAGTCCTATATTATTTTGGACTTTTAGGATATTAATTAAGAGTATGTATTTTTTGAGACCTCCAATTAAGGTATTAATTAAGAGTGTATTTTTTGAGACCTCCAATTGAATTAAGAGTATGTTTTATTTAACTCTCCAATTGCATTCAAACTCTTTCTGAAGCAATTATTTCATCTATATAGTAGATCATGTAATTGAATTACTAAAAAAAAGATTTGATCAATTCATTTCATATGAAAAAGAATTTTGGATTTTTTTTCTTCTAATAAATATGCATGCTAGTTTAAAAGCAAGTGTGGTAAAGTGTTGTTTCAAACACATTACAATATCGTTTATTAAAATAGTAAAATACAGGTCTAGATATATTAACTTAATTAAAAAGGCTAAATAGTTATTTTAATGCATGTATTGCTAATAATATTTTATTAATCATATATGTTCTTTCAAAAATATTTTTTTCAAAAATTAAGATTCTTAAATCTTATTTGTTCGTCCATATCACAACAAAGATTGAATGAACTTGTTTTGATATTCACAAACACGATTTGCTATAAAATATTGATTGTGAAAATATATAAGTAAATTTGCTTCAAAAAAATGCTAGAAGAAGTATTTTTAAAAGATGTTGTTCAAAGTAAACTTTTTCTTTATTTCAAAATTGTTCGAAAATGATATTTAACTAATGAGTTGGATGAGATTTTGAACACGTGGGACATATTTCTTGATCTTGAACATCATAGTTAGTTTGGAGAGACATATTTTTTTTATTTATAATATGCATTAGAAATTTAGACAATATGATTATGCTACTTTTATTATGCACTAGCTGAAACAACGTGCATTGCACGCAATTCAACTACCATGCTTAAATTAATTATTAAAGTTTGAATAATTTTAATATACTATATTTTAGTAGTCAATTAAAAAATATTTTTTTATTATATATATATATATCACTTTATAAATATAATAATATCTGAAAATTCTAGATTAACCAATAATCAGAAAAATAATATAAATATAAATTGTAACTATTCTAATATGAACTCGGAATTTATAGTCATTTCATTTGTTTATATTTTTGTTCTTTTGATATTTACACACACACATATAGAGAGAGAGAAAGAGAGAGATGCATGTATCCTTTTTTAGCTTCCTTTTTTTACAACAATTCTCAACCTTTGATTGTGTTGACATATATATATATATATATATATATATATATATACAATTCAAATATTCTATTCAACAATTTTTATTTTCACTTTACTATCTAATAAAAATATAAACTTTTAATTAATGTAAATGCACAAAATCTTGCATCATCCATTTTAGAAAAATTCAGTATAAAGTTAAGTAAACTTACTAAAATAATTTAAATAGTTAATGAGTTCAAAATATTAATAATTATATAATTTTTTTACTATCATGGCAAAACACATCATATCACATCAATTGATATAGTTTATCTCATAAGTAAAATATATTTTTAACCACTCTATATTATCAATTAATTTACGTATGATATCATGCACTGAATTGATTGAACTATTTTAATTATTACACTTGTTGCAAAATATTAACTATTTTTTGTGTGTATTTTATCTGAACATACATTTAATACTATATTTTTATTGTAATATAAATGACAACATTGAACAAATAAAACTAAAAATAACTTAACTAAATTAAAATGGTGTTGAATGTATAAATATCATGTGTTTAAAGATATATATATATATATATATATTATAGCAACATGTGTTGCTCAGCGATAAAGAAATTATAAAATCTCAAAGTTTAGTTTATATTTTGTTGTGGTAAATTGCGTTCAAGTTTTCATGTTTAATATATTTTTCAAAATTTTATACACTGTTTACAATTTTTTTAAAAAATATATAATTTGATTGGCAGTTGTAATTCTTGATTTAATGATTAACTAATTTAATTAGTAGTACAGAATCTAAGGAAAAATTATTCAATTCCCCAATTTCAATTATTTTCTCAACTAACAAATAAAATTGGTAATCACCATTTTCATGGAAATCTATATTTCAAAAAATGTGGAATATAAATTCCTCCTACTCAAGGACTTTAATCATTCTCATTCAACCAAAACACCTAATATATATCATTTTATAAAAAAAATCATAATGTATAACACTTCTACATATAACTACATATTATATTAGTGTTCTGTATTATGTTTAGCTAAATAGTTTGAGAATTATTTTTAATAATTAGTAGTACAATCTAACAGAAAAATATTCAATTATTCTATTTCAACTCTTTTATAAGTAATTGGATTATGTTCATTCTCAGTCATATGATTATGGGTAGTCAACATAATCCATATTCCAAAAAATTGTGCAATATTCATTCCTTCCCCGCATGAATTTAATTAACTATTCTTAATTAATTGAATAATCTAATATAAAATATTTTATATATAATTATCAAACCAACGACCAATATTCTAAATTTCTCAAAGAAAAACGTAACATTTGAACCATAAGTTTAAATTTATTTTCCCAAGCAACCATCTATTAATGTAATAATTTAAAAGTCATGTATAAATTGTTAATTCGTTTAAAGTTGGTGATTTTTTTTTTACAATTAACCATATTTTTCAAACTTTGTCTAGCAACTTTTAAAATAGAGTCTCCCAAAATTTTCTACATTAATTAATTATTATATTTATCTTTATCATTTACTTTTTTTAGGTGTTTTTCACTTTAATAGATATATATATATATATATATATATATATACTCCTTCTGTTTTGTTTTGATTTTTGTTTTAGTTTTTTATTTTGTGTCAAAATATTTATTGCTTTATATATTTTTCATACTCTCATCTCTAATTTTAACCATATCCTAAATCCTAAAAATATATATGAGAAAATGTTGTCTTATTTTTAAGAAAACATAAATGAATAAGATTTTATGCTATACATAAGAGATGATTATATTAGTCCATAAAATTAATTATTAATTATAGATAAAAAACTAAAACAACAATCTAAACGAAACAGAAGGAGTATATTTTAATAGCTCAGCATATATTATCTGACATGTCTTCTGGTGCAGTCAACATATCCGAACCCGACCATAAATAAAGAAGTTAAAATTTAGTTTCAATAAATTTAATTGAAACTACTCATAATTATATGAATGAGAATGAACACAAATTTCAATGGATAAATTAAAACTTAGCATTTTGATTGTATACTAGTATTCTTAAGTTTAGTATGTAAATATATGAATTAGATTGATGGAATTATAAATTATTTGTATATTTTTCTGGGTTGTAGAAATCAGGCTATTTGTGTATGGGGTTGTAGAAATTAGGCTAAGCAGCCGCATAGGCGCTAGACGTCCCTTACTTGTGCTGGAAACACCCAAGTCAGGTGTAAAATGTGGAGACTGGATCCTCGTTACTCAGGCGATCTCGACGATAATTAATCAGCCAATTAGGCATCGATAAATTTTTATTATTATTTTTTTAACTTTTTGGTTCAAAATATGACTAAATAAAAAATTTGAGATTTTTCACTCTTTTATACAACAACCTATATTCCAAATTCTTCAATCATCAATCAATGTGGGATGTAGTAAAATTAGAAGAAAGTTGCAGACATAATTTGAGATTTCAATTTCAATTTAAGGTTACCCAATCTTTTATACAACATTTTACATTCCAATTTGTCAATCTACAACTGATGTGGGATTAGGAAATGTTAAAAAAATAATTTGAGATTTTATATAACAACCTATATCTCAATCTTCATCGTACAGCCGATATGAGATGTACGGTAAATGAAAATTTAATATGTAAATAGCAATATGTAATAATATATAATAAAAAAAATCTAGATTCTACTTAGGCTCTGCCTATTATTACATGTAACTTTATTAACCCACCTATACAAAACTAAAATATTGTGATCCCAATTATTGATATGCAAATATAGAACTTCACAAATCTACAAAAAAAATAATAATTAAATTTTGAATGAGAAGTGGTAATATATATATATATATATATATATATATATATATAATCAAGTACACCGTCTTTAAAGATTTTAGACGTGGAACTTTAATTTTTTTAATATATTTATTAAATTAAAAAATTAAAAATATTTAAAATTAATGATGTATTTGCACATGTTATGTACACACAAATATCAAATATTACATGTGATCTTAACATAAATACTGAAAAAGGTTGAAAGATTATTCTTGAGCCTTTATATATATAGATTGTTGATGCACAACAATATATGTCAATTCTCTTATATTAGATGAATTTTAAAAATATTTAACATTAAATTGATAAGATCAATTAATACATTTAATTTAAAATTTTCGATGTGGATCTTGATTTTTAAATATATTTAATTAAATTAAAAGTTAAAAATTTCAAATTAATATTTTTAAAATGTATATTTGAAGTTTTTAATATATTTAACTTAATTTTTTTATTTTAAAATATATTTAGAATTTAATATTAAACTGATAAACTCATAAATTATAAATCAAATATCGAAATATCACACTCGATCTCAAGTCAAGGACCGAAAAAGTTGAAAGGCTATTGGTTGGCCTCATAATTTATAGTTTGTTTATTCAAAATAATATTTGTTAGTTCATCGATGTGGGATAACTTTTGAAAATAAAGTCAAATATATAAGATTTAATAATTTATTCATTCAAAATAATATTGTTAGTTTATCGATGTGGGATAACTTTTTTTATAAAAAAATCAAATATATTAGATTTATTGTTTAAGGTTTATGTTTCATATATTTAAAATTTCAAAATTATATACATTTAAAATTTCAAAATTAAATATATTTATTTGAATTTTTTTATATGTTTATATTTTTGAATTTAAAATATAAAATTTTAATTTTAATTTTAAATATATATTTAATAAGAATTTGATAAATATTTAAATGAAAAATTTTAAATATGTATTTTAATATTAAACTCATAAGATCAAATATTATACTCGATCTCAACTTATAATGTCAATAAAGGTATGAATATTTTATTATTAACTATTATAATTTACAAAATGTTCAAGTAGAACAATACTCCTCATTTTTCAATGTGAGATCAACATTACACTTAATTATACTTGAAATACGAAGAAAGTAGTAGGAATACTATTGCTGGGCCTCCCAATATATTATTTGTTCATTCAAAATCAAATTTGTTAGTTCTTCGATGTTAGATAATTTTAGTAAAAATAAAATAAAATATAACATTTAATTGCTTAAGCTTTCATTTTCATAAATTTAAAATTGTAAACTTATATATATATTTAAAAATTTAGAAATTAAAATTATTTATTATAATTTTTTAATTAAAAAACTATTTTTAGATATATATATATATATATATATAAAATAAAAAAATTGATATAGATATTTAAACTCATTAAACAGATAAGATAAAATAGTACTATTCTCAATCTAAACTAAAAAGATTAAGAAAGATGTGAAAATTTTATTATTGACTTTTAAAATTCATAAAAAAGTTGTATGGATATTATTGTTGGGCATCACGATTTATAATTTGCTCATTGAAAACAAATTTTGTAAAATAATTAAAATATATATGATTTAATCATTTAAGATTTATTTTTCATCTATTTAAAATTATAAACTTATATACATTAAATTTTTGAACTTAAATTTATTTATTTGAATTTTTTTATATATCTCTATTTTTGTTTGAATTTAACAACATAAAAGCTAAAATTCAATTTTAAATATATAATTAATAAGAAATGGATAAATATTTAAACTAAAAATTATATATATGCATTTTAATATTAAATTGATAAGAAAAAATAAACTTAAAGGATCAAGAAATGTATTAAAATTTCATTCTTCACTATTAGAATTTATAGTATGTTCAGGTAGAAGAATGCTCTTTATTTCTCAATGTGGGATAAAATATTATACTTGATCTTAGTTGAAATACAAAAAAAGTAGTAGGAATATTGTTGTTCAACTTCACTATTTATAGTTTGTTCATTCAAAATAGTATTTGTTAGTTATTCGATGTGGGAAAAATTTAGTAAAATAATTAAAGTATATAATATTTCATTGTTTAAGATATAGTTTTCATATATTTAAAATTACAAACTTATATACATTTAAAATTTAAAAATTGAAAATGAAAAACAGTAATCCGTGCAACTCTTGTTTTAGTTATCTGCTTAAAGTCTGTTCTATGATATGTGTGAGACAGATGCAAGAACATAAAAGAATAAAGTAGTAAAAATGCACGGGATCCTTGCTGGTTGATTGATATCAACTATGTGAGCATCATTGTCCATCATGATGATGATTGGACCTTCTTCAATGACTTCCCACATATTCTCATGAATTGAGTAGAGATGAGCTTTCATTCTCTTGCTCCAATTATCATAGTTCTCAACTGAAAACAAAGGTAGCTTATGGTTTCCCATAGCTGGAATTTAGCACAGATAATTAGATCTGATTCAGTTGATCTGCAGAAACGGCTGATCCTTAGAATCAACCGCTCTGATACCACTTGTTGGTCCCGGGCGAGTCGGTATCAGTTTAGAGGGAGGGTAAATAAACTGATTCAAAAACTTTTACTTTAGATGCGGAAAATAGGGCCCTTTGACTCGCTTGAAGAAACTTATCTATGCACCAACTTGATAATCAGTTGAGACAGTTTGAGTGCAGCTTGTGTGATGTTGTGTGCAGTTAGAGATATGCAATGATCAATAAGTACAGCACACAAGAGATTTATAGAGGTTCGAAGTCTCAAACTTCTACGTCCTCTCTTCCTTCCGTAGAAGGGCAACTTCACTATATAACTTGAGTTCCTTTACAAATTACACAATGAAGGACAGTTGGCTGAACCTGGTAACTGCTCGCTACCTCAGCTGGTCGACGGCTCACACTTGAAGTCCCTAACTGCTCGCTAGGAAGGTAGGTGCTATTGTCGTCTTTACAAGGTTTTAGATCTCTTTCGATCTTCAAGAGGTTAGTCTTGAACAAGGGGGTATCAACTGATATGCTCCTTTGATTGAGCTGAGTAGTTGATCTTGAATAGCTGAAAACTGAGAAGGCTGCCCTGGTTGGTTCGTCAACAGCTGGCTGGATGTCTTGATTCAGTGAATTCTTCTTCTCAGTTTGACTTTCGCAGTTTCTATCAAACGTTGCACTTGAGCTTGAGTGGGAGAGAGAAAGAAAAGCTCTGCTTGTATATGCAAAGGTTGGCAAGAGGTTATGTTTGCAAAAAGTGATTAGAGCTCCGATTCACCCGTCTTTTATAGATGAGTGATTTTGTGACCGTTGAGTTCCATTGTCCATTTGATCAGTGGCTCTGTTGGCTCATCAATGGCAGGAGATCTTAAATGATAGCTTGGATTATTTGGTTGAAGTAGTCGTTACTCTGCCAATCGATCTTCATTAAATTCCAGAATCTTTGTAGGAGCATTTATTCCAAGATATGCTGATTTAAGCAATACACTCCAGGAGTCTTCTGGCTTCAGTTCTCTTGGAAGTTTGGAATTTCAGTTGGCAGTTTTGGATTTCTCAGCTTAGTTGCAGTATCGTCCCAGCTGGCAGTTCTGAGCTTGTCAGCTGAGTCTGGCTATCGCTTCAGTTGGCAGTTCTGGGCTTGTCAGCTGAGATTAGCCATTGCTCCAGTTGGCAGTTCTGGGCTTGTCAGCTGAGATTGACCATTGCTCTAGTTGGCAGTTCTGGGCTTGTCAGCTGAGATTGGCCATTGCTCCAGTTGGCAGTTCTGGGCTTGTCAGCTGAGATTGGCCATTGCTCCAATTGACAGTTCTGGGCTTGTTAGCTGAGATTGACCATTGCTCCAGTTGGCTACTGTCAGTCTCTGGCATAAACTGATATTCTATCAGCTTCTTCAATCTTTGGTCAACTCATTTCTCCCTCAGTTCAGCTGACTCGATTGTCAGCTTCCTTTGATCGGTATGATTCCTCAGCCAAGTTGAACTTTAGACTGGATGACGTGTCTTTCAACTTGTGGGTCATTCTTCAGATTGGTTGACTTTGACTCTTCTAGAGTTCTTCTTCGATGATGCCCTGGGTTGATCAGCTTGAATTTTGGTAAGTTTTTCATAAATAATTTTGACATCTCATCAAAACCTGATCTAGGGGTTCCTTGATAGTTTTTTCTAACAATTTCCCCCTTTTTGATGATGTCAAAACTTTGTTGATGATGATGGAAAAACAGCAAGTGTAGCAAATGTATTAAATAGAATCTTTCAGTCAGTGCACATTCGTAGTATATTGAGACAAATTGGCTCATGATTTTTATTCAGTTATTAGAGCATTTGGCATTCATGCTTATCATTCAGATATCAGAGCATGTCATATTCGTAGCATATTGAGACAAATTGACTCATGATTTTTATTCAATTTTTAGAGCAATTGTCATTCATGCTTATCATTCAAATATCAGAGCATGTTCAAATATTAGAGCATGTTAGTTTTAAAAGCAATTTGGGCTTACTCATTCTTCTCATTCAAGTATTAGAGCATGACTGGAGTATTAGGGCATAATGAATTATGTCAAACTATTCAAGCTTGAAGCAAAATCAAGATCAAAACTTGTATTATATATTCATTTTAAGGCATAACTTCAAGAGATTTAAGAGTTAGTAGTTAAGACTACTAATCTACTTCCTAAATGTTGCTCCGATTGCTCTTTTTTCTTCTGCTTGATACTCCTCTTCCTTGGATTCCTTGTAGTGTCCATGCTTCCCCTTGAAGCTGATCTTCCCCCTCATGATGAATTTCTCTTTGAATTTGGTCCCAAAGAGTCATGCATCCATCATACTGTCCATCATCATATTGTCCATCTTTCCCCTTTTTGGCATCATCCAAAAGGTGAAGAGGATCACATGATGGTAATGACAAATTTGGCAGAAAAGTGAAGGCGGTTGCCAAATTGTCATCATGAGCTGTAGGAACTGAAGATATTTGCATGGGCGGAGAAAGCCATGCATAGGCATCTTCAGTTGGCATGAACTGACCTGGATCACAGATATCTTGATCTCTGAAGCTCATGGGGGCCAAGCTGGTGAAGATTTCATCAGTTGAAGGAAGTGGTGGATCACCAATGATGGGTGCGCACGAGGAGTTGGTTGAGCCACGGGTATGGATGAGGTGAAACGTAGTTGACTCATCCAGTTGAAAGCGCCAAATATGATACTGCAAGTACCGCTGCAATTGCGCGAAGAGGGAGGAGTCGGAGTCCTCAATGAGACCAAAGCAGCTTCAAAGCTGGTGGTTGAGAACCTCTTCAAAATCAACCTCAATATAGTCGTTTTGGACTAAAGGTGGAGGTTGGGAGCTGGCTGATATTGTGGGCTGATCACTCAGCCTTAAAAGAGATGCACTCTCCAGCATCAGTTCTCTTTCGTCAGTGGAGCTGACGGTTGCTTCTAAGGGCGCCTTTCCACGATCTGAGCTGGAAGGCCCTTGTGGGTGTGAGCGCTTTGGGGTCGGATGGCAATATATTGTGGGGAGCATGTCCCGTCTTCCAAGCAGTTCACCAATTGGTATGATCTCATCAAACTGGCTTTGTATGATGTGGCTTATGCGGTTCATAAAGCCGACTCTTTCTCGGAATGTGCCAGTTGAAGGATCAAACGTCGCTCTCTCGACGTTGGCTCTTAGTTGCGCCAGGATGTAGGAAGCCCAGTCGGCTTGACATCCAAAGTAGAGGGCGGCTGTGATATGAGCCCTGATCTCGGAGAGATGAACGATCTCGAAGTTGTCATGGACAATATGGCTGGTGATATCCAGAAGTTGGATGATATCATTTTGCAAACTCTCCTTTAATCTGTGCGAACTGTCATTGTGGTGCACATGAGGAAGCTTCCAGATTTTCCATAACTCATGTTTGGATGGCAGATTTAGGTTCATCACATCTGCACCTGTGCCAGGGAGGTATAGAGTTGATATCATCGTGTCCTTTGTGACTATGATCACCTGATTCTTTACTGTGGAGATGATGTTGTCGCCGTTGATAGTTGCATTGTAGTAGAACTCGGCGATGTAGTCAGGTATGTTCTTGACCGGCAACTGTGTCAAGAAGGGAAGCAATCCAGTCGCTGCCAATGGTCGATAAATTTGTTGAAAGATATCCGGGCCAAGACGTGCATTTAGCATCTCCTGATTTAGAGACTTGTCCTTTCTCATTTTGCGTTCAAGAGATTTAATGTCCACCATGGAAAATGGAGGCTTCATTTCTGCAAAAGAATGATATTTAGTTTTAGAAATGTAAGAGTTGAGATGAGTGATGGAAGACTTAGCAACCGATCGAGTAAGATAGAGAGAGATTTTCAGGTGATCGGAGCCTTCATCCCCTTGCTCATATTTATGCATCTTATGCATGCAAGAATCGAGAGTACTCAATTGCTTTTCTTGGCTGATCAGCCATCCGATTTGATGGTTGATTAGCTGAATTAATGATGTATATACCTCAACCGTTCATCGGTTAAATGACTTTATGATCATGTGGCTGGAATGAAGTCAATTTGAAAATGAGGTAGTTGCCATAAATACAGAAATATTTTCTGCAGATCTTTCTATTTATAGCGCAATAAAATATATTTTCTTTGCCTGTTTGAAGTATTGGTTTTAAGATCCATGTAGAGATATTAATGACAACTTTGTGATATTGAGCCCGATTTTCAAATTGTAACCGTTGACATATAATATAAGATATTTCATGATCTCAATGGTAATAAAATAGTTAAGGTAAGCTTTTGAAAAAAAAAAACTTATCCTTAGTCAGTTGGGATACAATCCAACTGACTGATGATGTGGCAGTTGGTTGAGCAGTTGAGTTTTTGATATTCAGTTGTCATTGTTGAGCTGGCTGCAGTTAAGGCTTGCAACTGAATTGATCAGTCAGTATGATCAGTTGTTCGGCTTTGCTGTAGACAATTTCCGCTTCTTGAAGGGCCTAGCTGGACTAGTTGCACTGCTTTCTTTAGATGCAGTTTTGTGCGTTGATGGTCCAGGCCTTTCCGTCTTCTTGGCTTGGCGAAGATGAATCTGGATCTCAATTGACGAGCTCTTCATCTTTTGACTAAGGGAGTGTGAGATTCCCTTTGGCGATGACCGCAACTGGTCATTTTTCTTGGTCAACTGCGCACCTTTTGAGCTTGTCGTGAGCAGTGGAGTCACATAGCCTTTGGATAGGAGATTTGGTGACGTGGCAGTGTCTTCATCGTCACTATCTCTTGCATCATTATGCCTTGTATTCCTTTGAGAAGCTATGACTGCAGTGTAGGATATGTGAGGTTCTATCCTTGGGTCAGCAGATGAAGTTCATTGTGAAGGCTCAGCTGATTGACTTGATAGATTATCAAAGTTCAACTGACGATAAAGTGAGTCAGTTGGGCAGTTGACCGGTTGACCTGCAGTTCCAACTGCTTGAAACATGAATTTGGATTTGAATTCGGCCAGTAAGGCGGTTGGTGGAATCTTGTTGACCATCCGGTGATTCATGATGTGCTGAACTTGCACAATGGTTGGAGGGAATTGATTTGACGATCCTATCCATTTGATGCTCCAAGTTTCTTCTCTTTGCCAGAAGCTCATGCCATGAAAGGCAGTTAGCAAGAAGTGAGACTGAATAGACATGGAATGTCTCCAGTTGTACCAATAGAAGTATCGGTGAAGTTGTTTAAACAACTCTTGATCACGTTGTGTAACAACAGTGAAGTGAGTGAGAAGGAGATTGGTCACTTTCTTTTGTGCACTTTTGACTGCATATTCACCACTGTAGAAAGTGCGAATATTCTCTTCAGTCAGCTGGAGCGGAGGGCATGTGCCTCTGAAGTAGTCTGCTCCATAGTTTGGATGGGGTATTCCGATGAATGGAATAAGCTCATCTGGATCAGAGCAAACCTGGAAATCAACTGGTGATCCGTTCTTTGATTTTGGAGAGTGAACGGCATTGACAGTTGAGTTGCTCGAACTTTGGTTGCTCATCTTGGCCTTTCCTTTTCTCTTCTTCTTTAGGGACTGTAGATGAGCAGTTCCTTTCTTGGGGATCCAGTCGGAGATCAGAACCGGTAGTGATTCATCATTTGGGAGCTTCAGCAGGTCTTCAAGCATTTTGCTTATCCTTAGAACAAGTCCTACCTTGGACTCAAACTTGCCAGACTTCTTTGAGTCTGCAGCCTTGATGACTTGATGCTTGAATTGTTGAAAGACGAATTCTGCCTAGTTTGCTTGTCTTCCTTCAGCAAGGTGAATCATAACCTTGTATCTCTCTTGAGTGAGTTGACTTAGACTGCCAATTGCTCCGAACATCATTTTATTCGTTATATCAAGTAGAACTCCATACTCAGGCTTGAGATCAGTTTTAGCGGTGGTAAAACTGAATTGCTTGTTGCAGGTTAAGGCTTTCCAGTCTCTCCAGTGCGACTCTGCCGAATCCTTTAGATCTTGAACGAATAAGCCTTCTTGTGGAAGTTGGAATACTTCAACAATTGTTTTCTCATTGATGTGTAACATCTTTCCTTGAGCCACTGAAGATATCATCTTCCCATCTGCAGATAATTTTGCTTGAAGCAAAAATTCACTTACCAAATTTTGTCTAAAGAATTTTGGTGGTGTTTCCAGGTAGTGAAGAACTCCTGTTTTGTGAAGATTTGACAGAAGAATTAGATTCTTTGATTCATCAAGAATCAATTGAAATTTCTGTCTGTCAAGGAATTTATCTCTCATAAGTTGGCTTTTGAAGGAGTTTGAAGATCTGGATAATTCGGCCATCTTTGAGTTTGGCTGAAGTTTTGGAGTATTCAAGATCTTTTGAAAGAGAAAGAGATTTTTAGATCTTTTTGGAGGAGGGGGCTTTTTGAGAGGCTTGAGAGAGAGAGGCTTTTATGAGTGTGTGGATAGGCTCATAGATATGATGGTTGAAATGGTACTAGTCTCTGATTTCTTTTGGTCGTTGGCAATTAATGACCTTGACACGTGTCATTGATTTGCAACGGTCAAAAATTTCAAAATAAATGTAAAGCTTGACATTTATTTGAAAATTGAAAGAAATAAACTTTTATAAATATAATCAAAAGATAATTACAACTGATTAACAAGAAGTGTACTTGAGGCTTTTCGAATCATGTTTTAAGAGTGATTAGTCTCTAATCCTTCTTGTGATCAGTTTTTCTTCTCTTGGCCAACGGCTCGGTGGGCTCCTCATCATTATCCTCAATGCTGCTAGCTGACTCAGTTTCAGCGAACTGGAGTCTCTGTTGGGCTTGCAGCTGCTTGATTTGCTCGGTATCCAGTTTAACCTGTTGCTGCAGGGACTCAATCAGTTCCACATAATGTGGAGGGAGCTGGACCATAGAACTGCTGGGTTGAGCTATGAACTGGACCGCTCTAGAATATGCTTCCTCCCCTTCTTCAGTTCCAACAAGTTCCTCGCAAGGAACTGTGTGCGAAATCTCGACTGTCCCCATAGCAATGATCTCATCATAAATTGACTCGATGAGGTTTCTGGTACGGCAGTTTGAGCGACAGCTTGGAGTGATCTTTGTATTGGATCAATGTACACAGTTATAGCAAGTGTACCTTGATATGTGGATTGTTCAGTCTCTTGAGCTATCTGATCAGCTGACTGGTCGTGCTCAGCTGTCTTCGAAGTTGACTCGAGGAAAGGAGCAATTTGTGCTTCAGTTTGCTCCTCGGGCAGTTGAGTCTCTTCAGTTAGTTCTTGTAGCTTTTCATCAACTGGGAGATCTGGCATAGTGGGGGACTTGAGCATTTCCTCAAATTCCAGATCGCTAACTGTGCGCTCATCAGCAGCTGGCTCTTCAGGTGAGTCATCCAGAAGATTGATGATGACATCATCTGGGTGAGGGGTTTCTTTAAATGTTAACTGCCTGGCCACAGATGTCATGGCAGTTTGCCTTGTGTTATGAATTGCAGAAGATTCAGCCCTTTGATGACTTCTCTGGACTTCTTGGTTGAACAGCTCCTGCCCTTCATTAAGCTGCTCCCATCTGAATTTTAGTAGTTCATTGAGCATCCAGTGTTGTTGAACTTGAGGGGCCTTCCATTGGTGCTGCTCAGCTTGAGTTCGTCGAGGTGGCAGTCTGATGTTGGCCCAAATAAGCAAGTCATTCATTGCTTCCACCAGAGTTTGCTCAACAGGACGTGGGTGGTTCCTTCGAATGGCAAGCATTTTTCTCAATGTGATGATTGGATTTTGCTCTGGAGTCTCCTGTCCAGCCCAATCCATACTCCATCTTTTTTCCCTTCTCCAGAAGCTCATCCCATGTAGTGTAGTTAAAAGAAAATGAGCTTCAGAGTTGAAGCAGTGCCTCCAAAGGTACCAGTAAGCATACCTTTTTAGAGCTTCATACAGAGTAGGAAGTCCAGTCACATCCTTGATGAAGTTCTCAGCTATAAACCTTTGGACTTGTTCATTAGCCCAGCATTTGATAATTTCAGCTCTTGATAGAGCTCTGATGTTCTCTTCTGTCTCTCCCATCGGCGGATAGGCAGTTCTGAAGAAGTCCGCTCCAGAATCCTTTGGGGGAACTTCTCTGTACGGAACTATATCATCATTCTCGACTGGCATAATATCAATTATTTTGATGTTGCGAGGAGGCAGTTGAGGAGGAGGTGGAGGCCCTGACTTCTTCTTCTCCTTTCCTTTTGTTTGAACTGCGGAGGGCTTCTTCTTCGGCTTCCCAGTTCTTTCCTTGAACTGAACTGGTCTTGTAGATATTACTTCTTCTGGTGAATCAATCAGTGATCCAAAGCGAACTTCACGTAGAGGTTTCGCTTTGATTGAGCTTCCCAACATCTAGCTTATTGGGATGTTATCATCTGACTCGGAGTCTTCTGGCGAAGTTTCAACTGCAATCTCCTTGCCTTTTCTTCTTGATGACTCCTCAGTTTTCTTGGAGGAAGCAGCAGTTGGCTGACTGCTTTTAAAGGATATTGGTTTTGCAGCTGGCTGCCTTTTTCCAATGACTGGTATAAAATCCATTTTGTCAACCAACAGTGTGTCGGTTTCCTCACTCATGGAGTCAAAGATGTTCTCCAGTATGATGCCGATTCTGCTTGGATAACACATCTTTTGATGGAACTCAGTTGGTAACACATTCGGTTTCCAGTTCTTCTCCACAATGTCAACATACTTCTTTAATTGCTTGAACAATCTCCCGAGCAGTTCCATCTCAATTCTGTCATCATAGCCTCTTGAGTTTAAATAAAACTCAACCACAGCCTCTGGATATATTTTTGATGGGTACTCTTCTGTGAAGCTCTTCAACCCACTATCCTTTAACTTTGCGATCAGTGAGTTGCAAAGGGCGGAGTTTGAGCACTTATCTCTGTAAGCGCCTATATCCAGAAACTTATCTCTGTAGAGATTTCTTTGGAATCCTTGTGAAGAATCACCAGTTCTTGTGAAGTTGAAGTTTTGTCGAACAGCTGGTGCACGTCTGTCAGCCATGGAGTTTTTGTTTGATTTGAATGATCAAAAGGGATAAAATGGCTTTGGCTGAAGTTATGAACTGGATGCTTTTACTTTTAAGAGTTCGTCGGAACAGTTTCGAGAATTAAAGAATGAAAGATGCTTGAATTCTTTACTGTGCTTAGGATCAGTAAAAGTAAAAATGAAAATTCAGCCATCCTTTTTATAGAGTATGAGGGGGTTCATCCAACGGTTGTGACTCTTGGTCTCCCTAAATTCAACGGTCGGATTAGATCAATCGACCCGTCGATAGGCTTTTCATTTCTATCCGTTAGGAATTAAGGAGGAGAGAGAAGGACGGTTCAACGGTAACATTTGGATGACACGTGTTTTTACCGTTTTCACTATTTAAGACTTTTGAACTTATCTCTTCTCTTCAGCAGTTTCTCCTTGGTTTGAAAACTGATTACGTCATCAATTGAGTTTGGCCGTAACTGATGGTTTTTCTGTTAATCAGTTCCAACTGGGATGTCTTCTCATCAGTTCCTGACTGATCTTAACTACTCAGTTCTTCAAACAGCTGCTTTTCAGTTCAGCTGGTCTTCGAGCTGATATCTCTTTTTGAGTTTACTTCAGTTCCTATGACTTTTTCGTCAGTTGGATCAATTTGCAGCTCATATGTTCTGCATAACTGACTGAATTATCAGTTTGAGTTAATGAACTGATGATTCAGTTGAACTGCTAGGGTAAACTGATCATTTCCAGTTTGCTTATTTCTCAGCAGCTTCTTGCATATACTTCAAACTGGTGGATTATGTGGCGAACTGATCAGTTTTTCGTCTTTTTGACTCAGTTTCTTTCTTTCTTCAGCTGGAATGGTTCCTTGGCCTTTTTTTTCCAGTTCATCATCTTCATCCTGTGATGCTAGCTCCAGCAATCCCAACTATATGCATAGACCTTGCTTCAGGCAACGGTTTGGTGAAGATGTCGGCTATTTGCTTCTCAGTATTGACATATTTGATGCATATGTCTTTCTTCTTGATGTGATCTCTGATGAAGTGGTGCCTTATGTCAATGTGCTTAGTTCTTGAATGTAGAACTGGATTCTGAGATATCGCGATTGCACTATTGTTGTCACAATAGATAGGCACTTCTTCAGTTTCAACTTTATAATTCTTTAACTGTTGCTTCATCCAGAGTATTTGAGCACAGCAGCTTCCAGCAGCTACATACTCTGCTTCAGTTGTTGACGTGGCAACTGAGTGTTGCTTCTTGCTAAACCAGAATATCAGTTTGCTTTCAAGAAACTGACATGTTCCACTGGTGCTTTTTCTGTCAATCTTGCATCCACTAAAGTCTGAGTCTGAATATCCAATTAAACTCAAACTGTCATCTCTAGGATACCATAATCCAAGATTTATGGTTCCTTTGAGATATTTGATAATTCTCTTAGCTGCTTTAAGATGACTTTTCTTTGGATTGGATTGAAACCGCGCACATAGGCCGACTAAATATGAGATGTCTGGCCGACTGGCTGTTAAGTAAAGTAGAGACCTAATGATTCCTCTGTAGTAAGTTTGGCTAACTGATTCTCCTTCTTCATCAAGAGTTAGTTGAACTTATGTGTTCATTGGAACCTTGAGAGTTTTTCCTTTACTTACTCCAAACTTCTTAACTAGCTCCTTGGTGTACTTCGCCTGGCTGATGTGAATTCCATCTTTCAGCTGCTTTACTTGGAGTCCTAGGAAGAATGTCATTTCTCCCATCATGCTCATCTCGAATTCGCTTTGCATCAGTTGAGCGAACCGTGTGCATAGATCTTTGCTCTTTGATCCAAAAATTATGTCATCCACATAAATTTGAACCATTAAGATCTCAGTTGATCGTTCTATTCGGAATAGAATCCGATCAATGACTCCTTTTTGAAACCCATTTTTCAGCAAGAATGTTGTTAGAGTTTCATACCACGCTCTTGGCGCTTGCTTCAGTCCGTAGAGAGCCTTTTTCAGTTTGAAGACTTGATCACCAATTTCAAAGCCTGGCGGTTGCTCGACATACACGTCCTCCTTGAGCATTCCTTGAAGAAAAACACTCTTGACATTCATTTGGTAGACTGTGAAGTTAAAGTGAGCTGCATAGGCTAGGAACAGTCTGATGGCTTCCAATCTTGCAACTGGCGCAAATGTCTCATCAAAGTCGATTCCTTCACTTTGTGAATAACCTTTAGCTACCAGTCTAGCCTTGTTCCTTGTGATCACTCCTTGTTCATCCAGTTTGTTGCGAAACACCCATTTTGTGCCAATGACCTTCTGGGTTTTTGGCCTATCAATGAGAAACCATACGTCATTTCGTGTGAACTGGTTCAGTTCTTCTTGCATAGCCATGATCCAGTCTGAATCTTCTAAGGCTTCCTTGATGTTTGCTGGTTCAGTTTGAGAGATAAAGCATGTGAATAATGCATGCTCAGTTGATCCTCTGGTCTGAACTCGACTTCTTGGATAACTATCTTGTCAGTTGGATGGCTTCGGAGCCACTTGGGCAATATGGCTTCAGCTGGGTCCTCAGCTAGTTCTTCTGTGATGACGTCATCAGTTGCTCGTTCATCAGTTGGCTCGGCATTCTCATTATTTCTTCCCCCTACTTCAGGTTTGGGGTTTGCGGTCTCAGTACGATTTGTGTCTTCATTGACCAAGTTGTTCTCAACTGGTTTAGTGCCAGTTTCATTGCCTTCTTCTAATGAAACTTCAAACCACTCTAGAACAATGTGATCCACATAGTCCTGCGAATTTTCAGTTTCACTAGGTAGTACTTGAACTGATGTGTCTATAGTTTCTTTGTTCCTGTACTCATTAGTAAATTCATCAAATACCACATGACATGTTATTTCCACAACAAGAGTTCGTTTATTGAACACTCTATAAGCCTGTGCATGAGGAGAGTTATACCCAAGAAATATTCCCTCATTAGCTTTAGTACTAAAAGCTTTCAATTGAGTCTTGCCATTGTTGTGAATATAACATTTACAGCCAAATATTTTAAAATATGAGATAGAAGGCTTACGACCCTTGTACAGTTCATAAGGTGTCTTGTCATGGGCTGCTACAATGGCACTTCGATTTTGAGTATGGCAAGCTGTGTTGACTGCTTCAGCCCAGTACCTTTCAGCTATGTTGGCATCAGCTATCATCGCTCGAGCTGCTTCCTTTAGTATTCGGTTGTGCCTTTCAGCTACACCATTTTGTTGTGGAGTTCTTGCAGCTGAATGTTCATGAGTGATTCCAAGCTGGTTGAGGAAGTTGATCATGTGTTGATTCACAAATTCGGTTCCATTGTCGGAGCGAATCCTTTAAACTGATCTTTCCTTCTCAGTTTGTAGTCTTCTGATCAGCGCCGTGAACTTGTCATATGTTTCATATTTGCTCCTCAAGAATTCCACCCATGTATATCTTGATTAATCATCAACTACTACAAGAGTGAATCTTTTGCCTTTTGGAGTTTGAGGTCTAACTGGACCAAACAAATCCATGTGCAGCAGTTGAAGACAGTCAGTTGTTCCTAGTGGGTGATTCTTATTCTTGAAGGATGACTTCACTTGCTTCCCTTTTTGACATGGTTCGCATACACCTGTTTTCTTGTATATTTCCTTGGGAAGCCCCTCAACTAGCTCTTTCTTTGCTAGGTAGTTGATTATTTTGAAGTTGAAGTGGTTCAGTCGATGATGCCATAGCCAGCTTGCTTCAGTTGATCTTTTTGAGAGAAAGCAAGCTTCTGAGTAACCGGTTGACCAGTCAACAATGTACATGTTGCCTCTCCTGATGTCGGTTAGCAAGATTACTCCAGTTGACTTGTCTCTTATATTGCAGGAGTTTTTGGTGAAGTCAACTGAGTAGCCATTATCGCACAGCTGGCTGATGCTGAGTAATTTGTGCTTTAGTCCATCCATGTGGGAGACTCCATTTACAACTACTTTTCCTTTGACAACGAACCCTTCTCCAATGGTTCGACTTTTGGAATTGTCTCCAAATGTGACGAGTGGACCTTTGATTTCTTCATAACCGTCGAGATCTTCTCTGTCTCCGGTCATGTGCTTGGAGCACCCGCTATCTAGATACCAAATGTCTTTGGTTTTCTTCATAGATAGGATGCTTTTGTCCTGCAAAGAAAAGGATTAGCATTTAGGGACCCATTTCATATCGGGCCTTTTTTGATACATTAAGCTTTTTGGAATCCAGACTTGCCAAACTTTTAGCTTCTTATCACTTAAAGAGTCAACTGACTTAGATCATTTCATCAGTTTCGACTCTCTTTGAACTCTCCTTGAGTCGGTTGAATGGTACCTGCGCTAAAAGTTAGTAGGATAAGACACTTCAACTAGCACACAATTATTTTGAGATTTTTGGGCTCTTCGATCAGGCCAATGTCTTGTATGTTTCCAGTTCATTGGATTGAACCCTTTTGGATCAGCTCTTGGTTCATTTCTGGAATCTAAATATTCATCGTAATGATGATAGGGTTGGAATGTTTTTCTTTGATCTCTCCTAGAAGTGCTTTGATTGAACTGCTTAGCAGGGTAGGTTTGAGATCTAAACTGGTCTTTCTTTTCATAGTAAACTGATCTGCCAGTTTACCTTGAGGGCATTTTATACTGAGCTGGTGGCCTTTGTTGAACTGGAGGTTTTGGACGAGTGGACTGACTTTAGTGAACTGATGGTCTTGGCTGGGAACTGGGCTTTAGCTGACCGGGTGTTTTAGATTGGTAGAACTGACCAAACTTTTTAGGCTGGGTCTGGGGATTTTTCAATATTCTCTTTCCTTTGTTTGACTCAACTGGTTGATCCTGAGATCTCATGAACCCTTTTAGAATACCCTTGTCACTAGGTTGAGCAACTGCTTTTTCCTTTTCTAGGGCAGTGAACTTGCTATATCCTAGCCCTGAGCTGTCAGTTCCAGTTCTTTGATGACTGAGTATTTCATCTAGAGTCTGAGATCCCTTTTTGAACTTTAGGTTTACCTTTTCTTTTTCAAGGATCTCTTGCTTGAGTTTTTGATTTTCTTTCTCTAGATCAGCTGTTCTTAGTTTCAATTCCTCAAATTCTATAAGCTGGGATTCAAGATACTCTAGTCTTTCATGATCAATGCTCAGTTTCTTGACCTTGTTTCTCAGTTCATCATTTTCATCTTTCAGTTCAACATGCAAATAGGAGATTGAAGCTAATTGGTCTTCTAGCATCATAAGTTTCACATCAAGCTCATTACTAGAGACAGTCGCTTCATTGATATGGTAAAAAGAAGTTTGAGAGTCAGCTGTACTAAACTCTTCATCATGGTCAGCCATGAGGCAGAATAATGCTTCATCATCATCTGAGCTGTAGCCGTCAGAATCGATTCCAGAAGGATAGTCTGAATCATCCAGCACAGCGTTCTCGAGATTTGCGACCATTGCTTTTCTTTTGAAGAAGCTTCTTTTTACCTTGGCTTTCTTGTCTTCTTTTGATGTCCTCAGTTAGATTTTTCTTCTTTTCAGTTACCTCCCTTTTTCGTTCAGTTGAAGATCCGCCTTGGTTTTCTTTGGCTGGTGAGCTCCTAGGTCGGAAGTTGTTTCTTCCTCGAGCGTCTCTAAACCTGGGCCTTTCGCCATAGAAAGCTGCGTCTTGAGCTGATGATGTCGACGCTTCTCTTTTTCGGTTTAGACTGTACTCATGAGCTTTAAGAGAACCAAATAGTTCCCTTGAAGTGATGCTGTTTAGGTTTCTTGACTCCTTTGTAGCTATCACTTTCATATCCCATTCGTCAGTGAGATTATCCAATATTTTGGAATTCATCTCTGAATTGGGATAACTTCTTTCAAGGTTGTTCATCTCATTGATGATGCCTAGAAATCTAGTTTCAAGGCTTGAGATGGACTCTTCTGCCTACATTTTGAAGGATTCATACCTGTCAACCGCCAGTTGGAGCTTGTTTCCTTTTATAGCTTCGAACTCTTTGCAAAGATCTGCTAGTAGGTCCCATATTTCTTTGGCAGTTGTGCAATTCTTGGTATCCTTCATACGATCTTCATCTAGAGTTTGGAATAATGCAGCTTGAGCAAGGAACTCTAGATTCTTCAACTTCTTCTCTTCACTGGTGAGAAGATTAGTTGGCTTCGGGATCCTTGCTGGTTGATTGATATCAACTATGTGAGCATCATTGTCCATCATAATGATGATTGGACCTTCTTCAATGACTTTCCACATATTCTCATGAATTGAGCAGAGATGAGCTTTCATTCTCCTGCTCCAATTATCATAGTTCTCAACTGAAAACAAAGGTAGCTTATGGTTTCCCATAGCTGGAATGTTAGCACAGATAATTAGATCTGATTCAGTTGATCTGCAGAAACGACTGATCCTTAGAATCAACCGCTCTGATACCACTTGTTGGTCTCGGGCGAGTCGGTATCAGTTTAGAGAAGGGGGTGAATAAACTGATTCAAAAACTTTTACTTTAGATGCGGAAAATAGGGCCCTTTTACTCGCTTGAAGAAACTTATCTATGCACCAACTTGATAATCAGTTGAGACAGTTTGAGTGCAGCTTGTGTGATGTTGTGTGCAGTTAGAGATATGCAATGATCAATAAGTACAACACACAAGAGATTTATAGAGGTTCGAAGTCTCAAACTTCTACGTCATCTCTTCTTTCCGCAGAAGGGCAACTTCACTATATAACTTGAGTTCCTTTACAAATTACACAATGAAGGACAGTTGGCTGAACCTGGTAACTGCTCGCTACCTCAGCTGGTCGACGGCTCACACTTGAAGTCCCTAACTGCTTGCTAGGAAGGTAGGTGCTATTGTCATCTTTACAAGGTTTTAGATCTCTTTCGATCTTCAAGAGGTTAGTCTTGAACAAGGGGGTATCAACTGATGTGCTCCTTTGATTGAGCTAAGTCGTTGATCTGGAATAGCTGAAAATTGAGAAGACTGTCCTGGCTGGTTCGTCAACAGCTGGTTGGATGTCTTGATTCAGTGAATTCTTCTTCTCAGTTTGACTTTCACAGTTTCTATCAAACGTTGCACTTGAGCTTGAGTGGGAGGGAGAAAGAAAAGCTATGCTTGTATATGCAAAGGTTGGCAAGAGGTTATGTTTGTGAAAAGTGATTAGAGCTCCGATTCACCTGTCTTTTATAGATGAGTGATTTTGTGACTGTTGAGTTCCATTGTCCATTTGATCAGTGGCTCTGTTGGCTCATCAACGGCAGGAGATCTTAAATGATAGCTTGGATCATTTGGTTGAAGTAGCCGTTACTCTGCCAATCAATCTTCATTAAATTCCAGAATCTTTGTATGAGCATTTATTCTAAGATATGCTGATTTAAGCAATACACTCCAGGAGTCTTCTGGCTTCAGTTCTCTTGGCAGTTTGGAATTTCAGTTGGCAGTTTTGGATTTCTCAGCTTAGTTGCAGTATCGTCCCAGCTGGCAGTTCTGAGCTTGTCAGCTGAGTCTGGCTATCGCTCCAGTTGGCAGTTCTGGGCTTGTCAGCTAAGATTGGCCATTGCTCCAGTTGGCAGTTCTGGGCTTGTCAGCTGAGATTGACCATTGCTCCAGTTGGCAGTTCTGGGCTTGTCAGCTGAGATTGGCCATTGCTCCAGTTGGCAGTTCTGGGCTTGTCAGCTGTGATTGGCCATTGCTCCAGTTGGCAGTTCTGGGCTTGTCAACTGAGATTGACCATTGCTCCAGTTGGCAGTTCTGGGCTTGTCAACTGAGATTGGCCATTGCTCCAGTTGGCAGTTCTGGGCTTGTCAGCTGAGATTGGCCATTGCTCCAGTTGACAGTTCTGGGCTTGTCAGCTGAGATTGACCATTGCTCCAGTTGGCTAATGTCAGTCTCTGGCATAAACTAATATTCTATCAGCTTCTTCAATCTTTGGTCAACTTCTTTCTCCCTCAGTTCAGCTGACTCGATTGTCAGCTTGCTTTGATCGGTATGATTCCTCAGCCAAGTTGAACTTTAGACTTGATGACGTGTCTTTCAACTTGTGGGTCATTCTTCAGATTGGTTGACTTTGACTCTTCTAGAGTTCTTCTTTGATGATGCCCTGGGCTGATCAGCTTCGATCTACAGCTTGAATTTTGGTCAGTTTTTCATAAATAATTTTGACATCTCATCAAAATCTGATCTAGGGGTTCCTTGATAGTTTTTCCTAACAAACTGTTCTTCTTTTCTTGCACAGCGGAAAACAAAACTTCGTAGGACATACCCAGGCACACATTGTTGAACATATCTCGCCAATACAACAACAAAAATACTTAGTGCATGATGGTGGCAGTAACAATCTCTCCCTTTTGCATTTATGATCGATAATTATCATCACGATCTGCACAACACTTGAATAACCTTCGCAGATCAAAATATATCAAAAAGTGCGATATAATTAAAAACTGCCAGAGCCAGTTACAAGCACACTCTCCCTGAATCTGAACTGGAAGTGCCTTCAACACGATCAGAGCGCAGTATAGAACTGCATTGTCAGTTGATCAAAAAATATAGTACAGACCAACAAAAAATAAAATGGGGCAAACAACATCCCCAATAAAATGTTTGTTCAAAAACCATTAAACATAAAAAAAAAGAGCACGCGCTCAACACAGCAGCAGTAGCAGAAAGACCAGCCTTCACACCATCCTTCACCAACAACCTTCTCCCCCTTAATTGTTGCCAGAAACGGCAAACAACATCCTTCAGACTGAGGAAGCATCAAGCTCATCATCAGCATTGACATCAGCAGCAGTAGGCTCACGAGTAGCTGGGATAGAAGAAGCGCTCGGCACATCAAGTGGCGAGACAAGTCCAAGGGCTCTGGCTCGGAGATCAATCAGCAAAGCCTCCAACTCATGCTTCCTGGATTTGAATGTCCGGATGGACTTGGTCAGGCACACCACTTCTCGTTCCAAGGACTTTATGTGCTTGTCAAAGAAAACAGAGGTGACAGAAAATGAGGCAGCAGATCTGTCGGGGACAGATGACGGCACAGATCCACAGCGTTCATCAGCATCTCGGGCAGGGACATCCGGAGCATGCTGGGATGAAAAGAGCTTGTGGCTGAAACCACATCATGCTGGGCCATTATGATACTGAAGATGAGACCAGGATAGCCAACAAGTTGCTGGGTACGAGCAGATTCAGCATGAGCAAACACATGCTCAAATATGAGCAGACCAAGATTGAACTCGCTACGAGTGCCCACTTTAAACAGCAACAAGGTTATGGGCTTGCCCATAGTAGAATCATGAGTACTGGGCAACCAATTCCGAACAGCAACCTTGTGAAGTATCGAGTACTTCACACTCAGATCAGAATCTAACAAAGCACGTCCTGAGGGCTGAACACACCAACTTCCCCCAGTCAATTCCGGCACAACCTCATTCAAATCAAATACCGGTACAGGAGCAACAACATTCTCATGATCAAAAAACTCATTAATCACTGCAGGAGAGAAGGCAATGCAATTACCATGCACAAAAACAGAGAAAGCATGTTCATACGAAGCATCACGCATGCATTTGGATAAATTGGCATAAAATTCATGTACTACAGAAGTAATGAATGGAGGTGCAGTGTAAGCAGACTTTTCTAACTAAAGATCATGTAACAAAGAATCAACACTCGTCCCCTCTATATCTGCCTTAATCAAACAATGCTTGGAAACCAACGAGCGACCAGCAACGAGCTTAAATTAGTTTTGATGAAAGACAGAGATAAACTTACTTGAATTAAAGTCTTTTAAATCAGAATTTGATCTGTTTGGGATAGACTCAGGGACATCCTCTGCTTCATCATCAGAAGAGGAAGGAGCTCTGGCTTGCTTAATCAGCGGGCGACGACGTCCTGATATCAATCCCATCCTCTGCTCAGACACACTCCGTGTAACACGGTAAGCATGAACCACAACAGGTGACTTAGCCAGAGCCTTTTTCCCAGAAGACTTCACCGAAACGGAGGGTTTGGATGACGACCCCTTCTTGGCAACAACTTTCTTGATAGCAACTTTCTTCGATTTGGGGGTTTTAGAAGGAGGCCCCTTTTTCGCAGCAACTTTCGCCAACACCTTTGATTTCAAATTGGCGATAAGGGTATCATTTTCATCATCAGACACCGGAGGAGTGACTAGAACATCTTTCAACTCCAACTTGCGTTTGGACCCGCGAGTCTTGGAGAAGGTAGCCTTTGGAGGTGGAGCGAGTCATCCTGAAGAACAGGAGAATCTTCATCAAGGAAGGAGATATCAACATCTTCTTCACCTTGTCCTTGATCAATGGTTTCATCAGTAGCAACAGGTGACACTTCACCTAGTAGAACTTGAATAGTGACAACAGACGTGTCACTAAACATAGAAGGGGCAGCAAGAGCAGATGGTTCTTGCACAAACTTCAAAGCATCAAGAGATGCAGCAAATTCCTCAATCGAGGTGGATTCTTCACCAACAGCAGAGGCGATCACGGCATCCATCGATTCGATGTTCTCTAGAAACGGCAAGAGAGGAACATCAAAAACCCTAGGCGAGGGTTGAACAGAGAGATCTGTCTCAGATACAAACCTGGATAGCGAAGCAGCAGAAGGTGTCACAGATGTAGGCATAGAAGCAAAGGCTTCGGAGGAAGAGACAGATGTCTTCACAGGAGAAGGGACAAAGGAGCTTGAAGAGGAGAACACAATTGGTTGAGAAAGCTCCGCTAATTGACGTCGTGATTCCTCTGTGGAGATTCTAAGTTTCTTGACTTGAGATGGCTTAGCAGAACCAACTTTGTCCGTCATTGAATACGAGCAACAAACTTCAAGCAAATACCAGAGAAGAAGAGAGAGCAAGAGCGCGAGTGGAGAAAAATTATGCTCTTTTGAAAAAATAAGGTTAATACCTTAATTAGGAAATTAAGTTATGTAAATTTCCTTAACTTACCCCACACACACCACCCCACTGCTCGGTACGGGGAAGTAGAATTGATCGTGGCGCGAAAAATAAGGCATTACTAGCCGTTAAAAAGTAACCGTTCTTACATAGTAGAAACTGTCCGAGACAGATATTGGCACACCACTTACAGACCATATTAACCATGGTCATTTTATACTCTCTATACATACATCACTGACCAAGACTGTATAGAGAGTCTTTTCACAACAGAGAAGTTTAGAGAACACAAAGACCCAAGGAGGATCTTAGTGTTTCAAACCTTCTACTATCAAGCGCCTTAGTGAAGATGTCCGCAAGCTGGGCATCTGTTCTAACATATTCAATCACAAGAGATCCGTCTTCAACAAGTTCCCGGATGAAGTGATGACGGATGTCTATGTGCTTTGTACGTGAGTGCTGAATAGGATTCTTCGAAATATTTATCGCACTCATATTGTCACAGTATATGGTAAGGACAGACTGTGGGACACCATAATCATGCAACATCTGCTTCATCCACAAAAGTTGAGTACAAAAACTCTTAGCAGCAATATATTCTGCCTCAGCAGTAGACAGTGAGATAGAGTTCTGCTTCTTGCTAAACCATGAGACCATGTTATTTCCAAGGAAGAAACATCCTCCAGAGGTACTCTTCCTATCTTCAGTACATCCTGTCCAATCTGCATCGCAAAACCCCACCAAATTAGGATTTGTATCATAGGAAAACCAAAGTCCCAACTCAGCAGTACCCTTTATGTACTTGATTATGTGCTTGACAGATTTCAAGTGACTTTCTTTGGGATCAGATTGGTACCGAGCACAAACTCCCACGCTATAACATATGTCTGGCCTACTTGCTGTAAGGTAGAGCAGACTCCTAATAATACTCCGGTACAAGATTTGCTCAATAGAAACACCAGCTTCATCTTTTGATATCTTTGAAGATGTCCCCATCGGTGTTCTTTTCGGGCTGCAGGTCTCCAATCCAAATTTGCTGATTAAGTTCTTTGCATACTTCGTTTGAGACACAAAGATTCCATCATCCTTTTGCTTCACTTGAAGCCCCAGAAAGTAGGTTAATTCACCTACAAGACTCATCTCAAATTCAAAAGTCATGTCCTTCACAAATTCTTTCACCATTCTGTCTGAGACAGATCCAAAGACGACATCATCTATATAAATCTGAACGATGATCACGTCAGATTTTTCTCTCTTGATGAAGAGAGTTCTATCAGCTCCATCACGAACGTATCATTTCTCCAGAAGAAATTTGGTAAGTCCTTCGTACCAAGCTCGTGGAGCTTGTTTGAGACCGCAGAGGGCCTTCTTCAGTTTGTACACATACTCAGGATGGTACGGGTCTTCAAATCCTTTGGGTTGGCTCACAAATATATCTCCAGACAAGTACCCATTTAAGAAGGCACTCTTTACATCCATTTGGTACAATTTAAACATCATCCATGTAGCCATGGCGAGCAGCATTATGACAGATTCAAGCCGTGTAACAGGAGCGAAAGTCTCGTCGAAATCTATACCTTCAATTTGAGAATAGCCCTGAGCAACAAGTCTTGCCTTATTTCTGGTTATGTTCCCTTCCTCATCAGTTTTATTCTTGAAGATCCATTTCGTCTCGATCACATTCACATCTTTGGGACATAGAACCAAGTCCCACACTTCATTTGTTTCAAACTGTAAGAGCTTTTCTTGCATGGCATGTATCCATCGATCATCTTGTAAGGCTTCTTTAACATTCTTAGGCTCAGCTGTAGACTTGTAGCAGACATTTGCTATCATCTCACGATAGTTCTTTCGAACTCCTCTCGTTTTAACTCCTTCTCCTACATCACCAATGATGTCTGCAGTAGAATGATTTTTCTGCACACCTTTTGAAGGTCTGAAATCATCCAATTTCTCATTCCTCTTCTCAGTCTGGTCATTGTGCTCCGAACTATCTGGAACAGAAGCTGACACATGAATAGTGACATCAACAATTTCCTCATCAGTCTAGACAACAGATTCTTCCAGATCATCTACAACAATGTTGATGGACTCCATCACCGTCTTGGTCCTCTTATTGAAGACACGATAGGCCCGACTATTCCTTGAGTATCCGAGAAAAATGCATTCATCTCCTTTGGCATCAAACTTGCCAAGCTGCTCTCGGTCTCTTAACATATAACAAGTACTTCCAAAGATGTGAAAGTACTTTAAATTTGGTTTCTTCCCTTTCCACAGCTCGTAGGGAGTGACTCTCGTTTTGGGTCTGAAATACACCTGATTGATAACATGACATGCTGTGTTCACAGCTTCAGCCCATAGGTTGTCAGGGACAGATTTTGCCTTCAACATGACTTGGCTCATTTCTTGAAGCGTCCGATTTTTTCTCACAACAAAACCATTTTGTTGAGGTGTTTTTGGTGCAAAGAACTCCTGAGCAATACCTCTTTCTTCACAGAAACATTTGAAGAAGGCATTTTCAAATTCACGACCATGGTCACTTCGAATTCTCACTACTGTGGTTCCTTTCTCCACTTCAAGTCTGAGACACAGATTTTTGAATGTATCAAAGGTTTCTCCCTTATCTCTAAGGAACTCAACCCATGTCAATCGAGTGAAATCATTCACGCATACAAAAATAAACCTCTTCCGTCCAATACTTTCAGTTTGAACCGGTCCCATTAAGTCCATATGTAACAGCTCCAAAGCCTTTAAGGTGGTAATCTTCTTGACTGATTTATGTGAAGTATGAATCTATTTTCCCACCTGACATGGTCCACAACTTTGCCGCGATCAATATCAAGCTTCGGGACTCCAATCACAGCTTCCGTCTTCATGAGACGTTGCATGTTTCTGTAACTACATGGCCAAGTTTTTCATGCCATATGTTTGCTTCATCAAGTTGAGTTCTGAAGCAGTTACCTTTTATGTTGAGAAGATAACAATTGTCTCTTGATCTGTCTCCATCCATCAACAACACACATTCTTTGTTCTTCACAAGATATTTGTCTCTAGTAAAGTGGACCAAGAGACCTTGATCCCAGAGTTGACTAATGCTAATTAGGTTAGCTTTTAGTCCTTCAACAAGCAGAACATCCTCCAAGTTGGGCATTTCTTCAACTTTTAGATGACCACGACCTAGCACTCTTCCCTTGACACCGTCTCCAAAAGTAACGGATTGATAAGATGAATCCTTTTGAATATTCTTCAGCATACTGGCATCTCCAGTCATGTGTCGGGAGCATCCGCTGTCAAAGTACTGGCTACTCTTTGCATGAATATTGAGGGCAGTGTGAACAACGTAGTTCCTGTGGTTGTTCCAGGATCTGTTCCGGACATTTTTTCTTCTAGAATTTAGGTCACTCTGAGAAAGACATTTCCTCCTCATTCTTCTTAGATCATTGATGTAGTTCCTACAGTATGGTCAAATGTGACCAGGCTTTTCACAGTAGTGGCAAACAACTCCAATCTTTCGAGGCTGTGACTTTGGAGACTACCGAGTTTGTGGCTGCTTGATCTCAGGTCCAGTTTCAGATTTAGGAACAGATTCATCATGTGTTCCAGAGGTTTGTCCTTGACAGAAACTATCATAAACCTTCCCTCATGTGTATCCAAGTTCAGTATGGTCCTATGGACTTTTTTTCTTTAGAGAGGATGTCATAGAGCTGAGATGATCTAGAGTTCATCATCTTAACGAGCTTCTTTAGATGAAGCAGTTCACTATTCTGAGAGTGAGTATTGTTTCTGGATTATTGAAGATCGTTCTGCAGCTCACTGAGGCACATGGATAGACTATCTCTTTCTTTAATGAGATCACATTCTCTTTCATCAGCTCTTCATTGATTTTAACCACCATAATCCAGCTCTCATGGAGCTTTTTGTATGCTTCTATGGCAGACTCTTCAGTGAATTCTTCATCGTCACTGTATTCAGACACTTTGTCTTCTTCATCACTCCCACTATCATCTGGATCATCACTTTCACTAAGCATGGAATAATAGGATTTACTCTTCCTTTTTAGGGTGTTAGCGCACTCGGCTTGATGTGCCCAAGACCACCGCATTCTCTACACTTGACCTCCTTGTGTTTTTCTTCACCGGGATCTTCATCTTTGGTTCTCCGTGATTTGGAGAATCTGTTCTTGACAGAATTATTCTGTGAAGACTTCTCATAACGTTTCACAAATTTCGAGAAATTTTTTGTCAGCAAGGCCATTGACTCAGCAAGATCATGTTTGTCAGGGACATTGCTCGGCACATCAGTACTGGTACTGACTTGAAAAGCTATGCTTTTCTTCTGGACTGTCTCTTTATCTGTTAGTCCCATTTCGAATGTCCTCATGGACCCCATCAGCTCCTGCAACTTCATCTTGCTCACGTCATTGGCTTCTTCAATTGCCGTGACTTTATATGCGAATCTCTTGGGTAGAGATCGCAGAACTTTCCTCATAAGTTTATCCTCAGATATTGCATCACCAAGCGCAAAGCTTTCGTTAGCAATGTCACAAATCTTGGCGTTGAAGTCAGCAAGCTTTTTACCTTCATCCATTCGAAGGTTCTCAAATCTGGTAGTAAGAAGTTGCATACGGGATGCACGAATACTGCTTGTTCCTTCGAAAGTAGTCTGAAGGATGTCACATGCATCCTTTGCCTTGTCAAACATGGAGGTGAGTTTAAAGACGTTCATGTCCACTACAAAGAAGATGGCGTTCATGGCTTTAGCGTTCAACCCCATGATCTGATAATCAGCATCGTCAAATTCTTCTTCTGGCTTCAGCACCGCTTTGCTTTTCTCATCCTTCTTGGTGGGAGGCTTCCACACTTCAGTCACCATCTTCCAGGCACGCTCATCAATTGAGCAAATGAAAGCTGTCATTCTAGCTTTCCAATAGGCATAGTTTTTTCCATCAAGGAGCGGAGGTTGCACCGTCAAAGCTCCTTCTTTCATCGAATCCATCTCGGCAAAATAACATAAAGAACACGGATTAATACCCCAAGATCAACCCGGAATACAGACAACCCGCTCTGGTGCCGATTGAAAAACAGTAATCCGTGCAACTCTTGTTTTAGTTATCTGTTTAAAGTCTGTTCTATGATAGTGTGAGACAGATGCAAGAACATAAAAGAATAAAGTAGTAAAATGCACGAGATGGTAACCCAGTTCGGTTCAAACAACCTAATCTAGGGGGATTGCTCCCAAACTTGAAGTTCCGACTGTTACTCCTTTGAAGAGTGTATTAAGGATCTTACACATACAAGCCTCCCCCTTATGTCGCCCGTTCTTCTCCTCGAACTCTTTCGCTAGCCGAAAGTTGTAAGATCCCCTCACAACCGTGACACTAGACTCCCTCTAGCTACCCACGACTTCAACTTACAATCTTTCCCGAGATTGCGTACAAAACTGGAATGAAAATTCCCTCACATATTTCACTCGAAAACACTCATACTAGTAAACACTCATACTAATCTATCACGTTGTACTGATTAAAGAACAACTACTAGTTACAATGACCACAAACTGACTCTCCAAAAATCTAACACGAGAATCTAAATAAAATATAAGTGGTACCGATTGCTCCTCAATTCGGTCTTCATATAGGCTTTGGCGTCGATCTCCATCCGCCACCAACATGGTAAGTAGATTGTGGTTTGTGGCCTTCCAAATGTGTGTAGATACTCTCCAAGTGTAGTGGGGTTAATTCAGCACTGGATCTACACCACAAGGCAGTAAAACGAATATATCTTGACCTTCCAAACTGATTCGGCACAAGATCTTTCCAACAAGGAAACTGCCAAAAATAGAGTGTCTCTGGTTCTGTCTGGGACATAATATGGAACAGTTCACCAACTGTTCTTCTTTTCTTGCATAGCGGAAAATAAAACTTCGTGGGACATACCCAGGCACACATTGTCAAACATACCTCACCAATACAACAACACAAATACTTAGTGCATGACGATGGCACTAACAGAATATATTTATATTAACTTTTATATATATATTTTTGAATTTAAAAGCACAAAAGTAAAAATAATATTTAATAAGAAAATGATAGATATTTAAACTAAAAAATTTAAATAAATATTTTAATATTAAACTAATAATATCAAATGCTATACTCGATCTCAACTTAAAAGACCAAGAAATGTAAGAAATTTCATTATTGAACATTAGAATTCAAAATATGTTCAAACAGAACACTACTCATTATTTTTCTATATGGGATTTGAACTTGTTAAAAGATTTTAGATGTGGATCTTGAATTTCTTTAATATATTTGTTGCAGAATCAACAAACTTCTATTTTTTCGATGATCAGAATTATGATATGGTAATATTTTTCCATGTGTTGTAATTAATTTAATCTTGGAATGTTGAATATAGGGGGTTTTTACCGGGCAAAGTTAGTTTTCTAATCTTCTAAATTTTTATTACCACATAATAATTCTGATAAACGAAAAAAATAGGTATGTTCGATGATCAGAATTATAATATGGTAATAGAAATTAGCTCTTCTATGTGAGATAATTTAATTTGTAAAATGAATATATGTAAGTTATAACTATTTGAAATATATCAAAAGTTGACCACCTACATATGTATACTTCACAATTTTAAAAATATTTAAAATAAAATTGATAAGCTCAAAAATACATATATATTCTAAAAATTTAAGTGTATTTAATTAAATTTTTTTGATGTGGGTCTTGATTTCTAAAATTCTACACGTTAGCAAGACCATTTTTCAAATTAATTTGCGCGCGTATATATATGTATATGTATATGCTAAAGGAAATTATATGTCTTGTTTAGAGTTGAAATAATATGTTGAATCTCATCCAACCAATGTTTAATATCGACTTTATCATTACGGTTGATTAAAAACATCGAACTTAAATTGTGATTTTAGTAATTCTTTAATTTAAGTTATTTATCAAGTTAATATTTGCACTTTGTGAAACAAAGTGCAGCCACTGCAAATTAAGGCTAGTACATGCAAATGTAAAAAAAAAATTTGAGTTTATACTGATAAAATCAATTTTCAAATATTTATATTTAATTTGAAATTCTAACTTAAATATTTAAATACATATTAAAATATAAAATTGATAACTTCAAACACACTATTTGTTTTCAAGTCTTAATTAAAAGATCAAGAAAAGTGTGAGATGTGAGAATTTCATTGTTGACTATTAAAATTTATAGTACATTCAAGTAGAATAATTATCTTTAAAATTCGATGTGGGATAATTGTCCTTTAAAAGATTTGACTTCTTACTACTTTTCAGTTTTTCCAACTCTGGGAACATTTGAAACTTTGCAGACATTTTACTTTTATATAAACCATGTCTAGAGGTGCCCACGGTTCCGATTTCGGCCGGTTCCGGTTAGAAACCGTCGGTTAGGCGGTTCCGGAAGGCCGGAACCGTAACCGCACCGTGCTAAGGTGGTTTCCGGTTACGGTTTTGTAACCGGAACCACCGGTTTGTCCCAAGGGCGGTTATCCGGTTAACCGCCGGTTTCCGATTTCCGGTTTTTGGGTTTTTTTTTTTACTGATAATTGGACGAATTAAATCAACAAAACTATAAATTTACAAGTTAAAAACTAAGAAGTATGACAAAACACAAGTTTATTTGAATTTTGATATTATTATATAACTTTATAATTTATATCTTACAATTTACAAATTACAAGTTATAAGTTACAACTTGCAAGAATATTGAGAAATGAGAATACAATTTAATTTGATAAATAATATGACATTATAAAATTACAAATTATAAATTAATCAAACTATGAAAATAGGAAATTATAATTTATAAATTTTTAAGTTATAATTTAACACTAAATTACAATTTACAAATTAGAATTAACATTTAACAATTTATATCTTACAATTTACAACTTACAACATACAATTTACAACTTACAAGAATATTGAGAAACAAGTTAATTTGATAAATAATATGACATTATAAAATTACAAATTGTAAATCAAACTATGAAATTACAAATTAACAAATTACAATTTAATATTAAATTACAATTCATTATCATGATTTTAATATATCCATTATAAAATATAAATTAATTATAACATGTATAATCATAGTCAACATTTATTAACAAAAATGAATTATAAAATTTTATTTAAAATAACCAACCATAATAATGAATTATTAATAAAAATTAAAATCTAAATACTAAAAAATAATTATAAACACTAATTGGGTGATTTGAACCCTGATAAACAATCATGAAATTAAATTAAATCACAAAAAAGTAAGATCGAAGAAAACACCCGTCTCACTGGATTACTTTTTTATTTATTTGAAAATAATTTGTCAAATGTTACATGTGTCAATAGAATGTATATAGTTTTTTTTCCTAAATGATAATTGTATTACCAAAACTAAACACAATAAATTAATTATAAGAGTTAGTGAATATTTGTGTAGTTACCCGAGACAGGTAATCGATCATTTGCATATGTATATATTAAAATTTAGTATTACCAAAATTATTAACTTTTACTACAAAGATCTAAAATAAATGAAAGATAGAATAATCAATTCTACATGAAAGTCAAATTTATCATTACAATACATGAATGGAGTATAGAGGATTAAAAAAAAAAAAACCCAAACCGGCAGTTAAATCGCCAAACTGCCGGTTTGTAACTGGCGGTTTGTGAACTTCGGGAAGGTTAAACCGGAACCGCACCGGCGGAATCCGATTGACAGTTACGGTTTGTAAACCGTAACCGTCCCGACGGTTTCCAAACCGGTGAAAACCGGCTAACCGGCGGTTACAAACCGCCGGTCCGGTTCCGTTTGGGCATCACTAACCATGTCAAGTAATACTAATTGAGTAAATTTGTGATGTATGGAATATATGTAATGAAGTTATAAAGTGAGAATATTAACAACATCATATCGTTGTATAAATAACTACCTCTAAAATTTGCCAACTCTGTTAAATGTATAGCATATAATTTTTTCTCGTCTCTCGAAATGACATGTCAATCAACACTGAATTTGTAGTATACCAATCCCTAGTACTGCTATCAAGCTAGTAGCTTATGTGTGTGTGTGTGTGTGTGTGTGTGTGTGTGTGTGTGTGTGTGTGTGTGTGTGCATATAAAGTTAGAATTCTAAAATTCAAATTTATTCATTTAAATTAAATACCATACAATGTTGTTAGAATTCACAAAAGCTTTGCTATATATTTCAGCAACATTTCCTTTAATTATTTCTTTTTCAAAATATATATGATTTGAATTTGAAGGCATAAACTCCAAAATTGACTTGTTGACTGTTAGTATAATTTGTTGAAGCAAGAAAAATTCCGAAATATATTTCATAATTATTATTAATTCAGAATATTACAAAATACATTGTTAATAAATATTATTTAATATATGTTGGTGTTTGATGTTGGATGTATTTAATTTTAAAACTATAAAAAATATAATTTAATTGATTAAAATATATTTAAAATTACAAACATTAACAATTTTTTTAAAATTTATAATGATAAGATCAATTATTGATCATTAAACCTGAATACATTTTCAAAAATACATATTTAATTGTCGAAATTTAATTCAAATATTTTAATATGTATTTAAATATTAAACTAATAAAATCAAACTATACTCGTTCCCAAATAAGAGATCAAGAAATGTGTGAGAATTTCATTGTTGGTCATTATAATTTATAGTATGTTAAAATAAAACTATTCTCTTTAAAATTCGATGTGGGATAATTGTTATTTCCGTTTGTGGTAAGTGTAAATAGGCGGGAAAATGATATTTGCTATTTAAAGTATACTTATTTGTCTTTATAAATATTAAGATAAGATATTATGGAATCAACTTGTTTTTTTTTCTTTCATACAATATAACATGATTCAGAACACACACACACACACACACACACACACACATTGTAGTTGCCACAACTAAAATTACATGTTTTCTATTAAGAATTACTTAAATAACTTATATTAAATGAATCAAATCAGTGATTGATCATTCCTCTTATCTTTTTCCCCCTCATTAATGTTTGGTGAAGATGCAATTCTTGATCATTGACAGATAACTAAGATCAATATGTTAGTTTATAATCTTTCCATAAATTCAAGTTCTTATCTTTCAATCTCTTCATTGGGTTATAATCTGTATAAACTACGTAATAGTATAATTCTATTGAAATAATATTTAAATTTTAAAATATAATATATTATATGTGGATAATTAATTATATAATATATTATATTACTGTGGGATTGTGTTTTTTTATTTTATTTTTCTTGTTGCTATGGTTGATATGATGGAGAAATAATTAACTAATTGATGTGAATAAAGAATTGTAATAGTACAATACTATTAAAATAAATATAATATATTAGGGGTGAATAATTAATTATATAATGATTGATGGAGAATAAATTTTTGATTTTTGATAGAAAACTTCTTTAGTACCATCAGATTAGTTTATAATCTTTCTATAAATTCAAACTTTCATTTTTCAATCTTTTCATTCGAATGTAATTTATATAGATGATGTAATTGATGGAGAATTAATTAATGTGGGTGAATGAAAAATTATAATAACACAATTCTATTAATTTTACATTTAAATTATAAAATTGAATATAGTATATTATACGTGTCAAATTAATTATCTAATATATTATATTATTGTGGGATTATATTTTTTTAATTTTTTTTCTTATTTGTTATGGTTGATATGATAGAGAAATAATTGGTGAAAAATTAATATGGTGTAGATGAAGAATTGAAATAGTACAATACTATTGAAATAAATATAATACATTATATTGAATAATTAATTATATAATATAGTGTATTATTATTTTACCCTTAAATTAAGTGGATATTATGGATATAATAGACAAATCATATTTTGTAAGAAATTAATTAAATATGATCTATTATATACAAAAAAAATGTAATAAAAAAAAGATTAATTTAGGAAAGTTTTGATGATGCCTCTGGGGCGGCCGAACATTAATCTTATATCTATATACATATACCTTATTAAAGAAATAAGTTTGTTATTATTGTGGAAAAATTTTATATAATAAAGTTCAATTATAACAAAACTATTGAAATAAATATAATATACTAAAGAAATAATTTTGTTATTATTTTGGGATAATTTTATATAATACAGTTCAATTATAACAAAACTATTGAAATAAATACAATATACTAAAGAAATAATTTTGTTATTATTTTGGGATAATTTTATATAATAGAGTTCAATTATACCAAAGGTATTGAAGTAAATATACTATATTATATTTATAAATAGTTAGATATATTATATTACTTTTTTACCCTTAAATTAAGTGTAGATCATGGATATAATAGACAAATCATACAAATAATTATTTATAAATAGTTAGATATATTATTGTAATACCCCGAAATATTTTAGAAGATTTTATTCAACTTATGTTACCCTCTGGTAAGTTAGAAAATAAGTTGGGTCCTTAAATGACTCAAATAAAGGAAAATCGCAGCCAAAGAAATCTGTTAAATCTAATTTGGTCAAAAATTGCCTTAAAAATATGTTATGATATTTTTCTCGGATTGATAGAAAATGTTTTAAGAATCGTGCCAACCTTTGAAATTTCAAATTTCGAGTTCAAATGAACTCTTGGCACAACTTTAAGTTAGAAAATAATAAATTTAATAGAAAAAGGCACATCCGTCATTATCCAATTTCTTTTTCAAAAGATTATCTTATTCGTAATTATCCTATTCTTTTTCCATCATTATCTTCTTTCTTTTATTCGTTATTATCCTATTTATTTTTCCTCTATAAATAGGAGCTTAAGGTTTTATTTTTCCTAGTTACAGAGGTTATGCTGTCTAATTTTCCGGAAGGCATAACCTATCTTTTTCATACTCGGTTGTTAAATTTTATTCTAAACATTAATCCCTTTTGGATTATCACCCCGTCGTTAATTAAATTACCCCATTTCTTTCCCGCTTCTTAATTCCCACCCCCGTGGCGTCCATTTCCACGGTCTTTCAGGACCGGGGCGCTACAATTATATTACTTTTTTACCCTTAAATTAAGTGTAGATCATGGATATAATAGGCAAATTATATTTTATAAGAAACATCCACACTTTTTATACTTTTTATTTATTTATATAGATATATATAGATATAGATTAATTTTACATTCAATAAATAAGAGCATTATTTTGTAGGTTGGAACGGGACATCTCAAATCTAAGGACCGCCCCTCTCCATGATCAAATGAGACATAATAAAAAGGTCTGCTTGAGAACGTAATCATTTCTCATTATAACATGAGAAGACTCCCAACCTTACGATTACATAAGGTAAACCCTGAGATTACTTTCAATAAATTGAATTAATATATTTAATAAAATCAACAACCTAGCTTTTATCGATGATAGTCCTACAGTATCTCTACGCTTCTTACAAAGCTCGAGCATGAATTAACCAAGGAATTTATAAAATAATAACTGATAATTAAATGTTTGAGGGAGTCTTATTGTACTGTCTAAAAATAAAAATAAAGAATCTTATGATGTGAAAGTGGAATTTCTGAGACAAATCTTCCAATTTGTGGTTGGTGTAGTTGATAGCTTCTCAATAAATCCAACTTTGCACCGCTGGACCTAGCAACAACATTTGAAGCACCAAACACATGTTTTGCAATTTGCACCAATATCAGAGCGTTTGCGGGATCAAGATCATATTTGGATCCAAACACAATTAATCAGCAGTCTATCACAACCCAGGATATATAATCTGAAAATTTTCAACTTAAATGTATGATCGTCAATAATCAATCACATTTTTAATTATATTACATCAAGAAAATGGATGATGGGAGTTACAGGAAGAGGGCAACCGACAGCCTTCAAAATTCCAAGTCTCAAGGTTGAGAGCGGCGGCCGCCACCTTGATCAACACCTCACCATCCGCCAGTTCAGGCAACGGAATGGCGGAGTCGAGTTTTAACACAACGCCACCGTCCAAGCCTTCATTTCAGATGGTCACCGGGAAACTTGTTTAGGCTTTAGTGTTATGAGTTTTTCATTATTTTATGACTTATTTCACCTAATAAAATCTACGAAACAACAACTTTTTTTTTTGTTTTAAAGAACTGCCCAAACCACCATTAACCGGTCCGATGAAATCCCTTGCAACACAGTTGTTCTAAATTCTATGTAAGAAAATCAAATTTATTAGTTTTCTTTGATTTCCATTTTTTTGTGTTTTAGTTTATTTTATACTTATTAATTAGAATTTATAATTATTTTTTAGCATTTAATTCAAACAATCAATTATTAACAAAAAAATGAAAACCAATAAAATGTAGAACAAAAATTAATAAATTTGATCAGGGAATGCAGCAAAATGTGTAGCAGAAAATTTCATCAATTCTTCGAAGCAAAACAACTCTTTTGGGCCCAACCAGATGCCGCCAAGTGTAAAGGTCGTTGATTAATGGGCTATCCACAACCAACACAGGCCCATTAAGGTCCACATCAAATAGGATTAATTTATTCTTAAATGGATGAGTATAAACATATAATATGTTAATCCTCGTCAACAATTTCAAGCATGATAAGTAAAAATGGTGGCAATTTTTCTAAGAGAGAAAAACTGTTAATAAAGAAACAAGGAAAAATAAAGAAAGTAAAAAAAAAAAAAAAAAAAAAAGGAGTATTTAAGCTTTTTGTTCCAAAAATTGTTGAATAATAAACTAATCGTGTTATGAAGTATTAATATTGAAATACATGGGAACTGAATTCATGTACATCATATATATCACATAACTGATCTTGTCTAACTCCGACTACTAGGATAATATTTATTGGATAAAATACATCATACCCTCAAAAGTGACATGAAAAATTATAAATTATAAAAAGACAAATCACAGTATATGGAGTAGCTCCGTCTTCGTCTTATTTTGATGTAGGCCAAAATGATGTAGCATTACTTCCTATGGAATCGGATTTATGACCACCTTCCCAATGACACGGTTGGTTTCGAGATACGAGAAAGCTTCCTTAACCTTGTCGAAAGGGAACGATCCATTAGGATCGATCACTGGCTTTACCTTCCCGCTCTCTAAATACGGATTGAGCTTCCTCAAGTATTTTCCATCAGCCGTTAGTATAAATTTGAAAGCAGGTGGATCCACAGGACCCCCCACTATGAGTGCTACACATCCACCTTCTTTCAAGGCCTTCACCGCCCTTTCCGTTTGCCCTGTGATCAACAAAACCGTAAAATAAAATACGAGACATTAATGATATGATATGATATGATATGATAAGGAGATCTAGTAGCTCACTATCTAACCAATGGTATCATAGACTACATCGAATTTCTCCGGTAGGTTCTCGAAGTTCTGTTTGTTGTAATCAATTACCAAATCAGCACCCAAGCTTTTCACTATTTCCACCTTTGCAGTGCTGCAGGTAGCACCAATTGTGGAAGCACCAAACACATGCTTCGCAATCTGCATTAAGCACCAATAAAATATAACATTTTCTAAGTGTAAGCAAAAAGATACAACTATAATAATTTCTACAATAACGTGACAGTTTTAACTAAATCTTCTATAACTAGCGACTGTAGATAACTAAAAAAACAAAACCTTTCCTGAATCACGAGCGATCCGACTCCACCAGATCCACCTAAAACGAGAATGGATTTCCCCTCCGAAAAACGAGCTCGTTCGAGACCTTCGTAGGCGGTCTCGATGGCAACAGGGAGAGACGCAGCCTGCGCAAAATCAAGATTTTTGGGTTTGAGAGCCAACAATTTCTCCTCAGCAACAGTGTACTCAGCCAGAGTTCCCAACTGTCTAGGCTCTTCTAGAGCTTTCTCAACCACATCGCCATAAACTTCGTCTCCTTCCTTAAAATTCTTCACTTTGCTCCCAACCTTAACCACCACTCCAGCCACATCGTAGCCTGGAATAACCTGCAAAAGCTCCTTTAAGTCATTCGATATGTCTTCAATGCACCATCCAATACTACTGTGTCAAAAACACATATAACACGATACGAACAGGAAATGGCGCGCAGTCGGCCTCGAAAAACCCGAGCCTCCGCTTGAAATCGATCGGGTTGAGGCCGACTGCAGCCACCTTGATCAAGACCTCCTCATCATTGGGCTCAGGGACTGGAACGTTGGACACGAGCTTTAACACGTCGATTCCACCGTACTCGCTATATGTCCACGCCTTCATTTTCGATTCTTGAAGTTGCGATTTATTCAGATTATCTATTTTTGTTGGATGCTAATCTTGATCGTTAATTTACGCCTATTTATACCACCTTCAATTCGCATACTAATACACTATTAGTTTAATTTTTTACCTAAATTCTACATGGTTATCAATTTTAATTTGAATACTACTTAATTTTGTGTTAATTAATGTGTTACGTGTTTAAATATGATTATACCTTATATCATGATGACTAAGAGAGTTTCATTTGAAAAATTGAGGCTGCTAAGTTGCGTAATGGAGAGTTCATAGATACTCTATTTTTTTTTTAATTCGGAAATCGAAAGGAGATTAGGCCAGGTGGACAAGTTTTCATTGACCTGCTTCTTGTGTAAGAAAAATTTGTTTAAACTTTAGAATATATTTACTCTACCTAATTTTGATCAGTTTTCAATCTTACACTTTACTTTCGAATTGATTAGCATTAAAAAATAATAGTGATGAGAAGTAATCAGTAGCCGTTATATTTGTATATGCTCTTGGTGAACCCTGACAATGTGATCAATTTATTACAATGAAGACAAACATATATAATATATTACAAGTGAAGTAGAGAATTTGATAGAAGCTAGCAATAATAATTACTAAGGAATTGGATAGACCACCACTTTTCCTGTGGCATGATTGGTTTCAAGATAGGAGAAAGCATCCTTAGTCTTATCGAAGGGGAAGGGTCCCTTAGGGTCGACCACTGGCTTGAGCTTGCCACTTTCCAAATAAGGATTTAATTTGGTCAACCATTTTCCACTTGCAAATAATGAATATCCAAAGGCAGGTGGCTCGATAGCAATTCCAACTACTATTACTACTACGGACCCACCTTCTTTCAACACCTTCACCGCCCTATCGGGTTGCCCTGTTCAAAATCCAACAAAATTTTATAGTTTAAATGTAATAACAATTGCGTAATTGATCGTTAATAATTTTCTTACCAACAGTATCATAAACTAAATCAAATTTGTCAGGCAGGTCCTCCAAGTTCTGTTTGGTGTAGTCAATAGCCACATCAGCACCCAAACTTCTCAGAAAATCCAGCTTTGCAGTGCTGGCTGTAGCAGCAATCTTTGAAGCACCAAACACATGTTTTGCTAGCTACACCAATGTTGAGGGTGGTTGCAATCGCATACGGAAAATAAAAAAAAGAAAAAACTTTTCTGATCAAAATTAGCTTTGACAGTCTATAGCCAACTTTGGAAAAAAATCCATGCCATCACCTTGCAACAGTTTGAGTTTGATCTGATTTTTATAGTCGTGTTTTTCTTAACCATTCCAAGCATTCTAATTAATAACCAAACTCTTGTTTAGCTTTTTCGATTTCTTTATTGTATTTTCTTGTTACAGCTCATATTTTAATATTCATTCATAGCTAGCAAATGTTCATTTTAAGATGCTCCAGATCCAGACATCAGTAAGTACGATATGATTCAGTTAATATTTTGATTTATTTTTCAAAATACCTTATAAACCCAAGATCATTCTCGTATCTAGCTAACACGACCAACAAACAATAACTAAATAATAGAAGAGTTTCACCTGAATGACGAGGGATCCGACTCCACCAGCTCCTCCGAGAACAAGTATCGATTTTCCGGCGGAGAAAGCCGCGCTATCTAGACCGCCGTAGGCCGTCTGGATGGCGGCAGGGAGAGAAGCAGCCTGCACAAAATCAAGGTTCTTGGGCTTGAGGGCCAACAGTTTCTCCTCAGTAACAGTGTACTCGGCCAAAGTTCCCAACTGTTTCATCTCTTCCAATGGATTAGTGATGTCCCCATAAACTTCATCTCCTTCCTTGAAACTCTCCACTTTGCTCCCAACTTTAACCACCACTCCGGCAACATCGAAACCAGGAACAATCTGCCAAATTCATGACGTTATAACATTACAAACACTAGCTACGTACTGTTAGAGCAAACTTTCCGTTTGATGGGTGGGTCAAGATGGTCTGACACGAGTTTTTGTGACAAATCTAGTCGCAACCCGGTCTAAGCAAATTGGCGAATTCATGAATATATTGAAAAAAGAAATGCATGGATAGTGATTTACAGGAAGAGGTGAATCAAAGGTGCCGAAAATTCCTGCTCTCCTCTTGTAATCAACAGGGTTAAGCGCCGCCGCGACAACCTTGATTAGGACCTGATCATCCTTGGGTTCGGGAACTGCAATGTTGGACTCCAGCTTTAATACCTCGGGCCCACCGTACACGCTGTGACACCACGCCTTCATTTTTCTCACTCAACTTAAACTACCCTATATCTAATATCTAAACTTTTTTCAATTTAAATCAATATATTTTGCACCAAATTACTTCTTCATCGGTACTGCCTACTTATTTAGTAGGAATATATATATAATGCCTAAGATGATTATTCTATTGCAAACACTATTTTGACGTTGAAAATTCATATAACCTCGAGATTTTTCAAAAATTCTAGAAGTTTCAGTAAAATTTTAACTTTCTTTTAAAACGTATTAGCATTCTTTTAAAAAAATGATAGCTCAACCCAATTTTTTTTTTGGATGTTGAGGCTAACCCACAGCCTCTATCGGTGTGCACTGGGTAAATCCCGTCCCTGTGTAATAGCCTGCAAACCTACACAGAGGGGGGTAAATCACACTTAGCAAGTCAGGTGTGACAGGCTCACACCAAGTGGTGTTGGTGGTGGGTCGAACTTGAGACATTTGACCTCAAGAAACACCACTCCAAGTGTACGAGACTATCTAACGGATCACAATCATGATACCCACTCATTTGCGTCAGGCGAGTGCATTACGCAAGACGTCAGATAAAAAATTAAACTAATTTAATTTAATTTTAAAATTCACCAATTTCATTTTAAGGGATATATTTATTTCAAAAAATTAATTATCGAGTCCGATACACGAGCCCATGCGAAACACCAGATAAAAAATAAATAAATTAATTTAATTTTAGGGTTAACTAAATTCCGCTTTACGGTATATATTTATTTAAAAAATTAATTATCGAGTATAGTATAAGAGCCGACGCATTAGCGTCGAGTGAGTGCACTGCGTGAAACCCCAGATAAAAAAATAAAATTATTAAAAAAATTATATATAAAATGAAGAAATTAAAAAGTAAAAAAAAAACAATAAAGTAAAAGAAAAGGGGAAAGGGGATGGATGGGGATCACTAAAAAGGAAAAAGAAAAAAGAACAAAAAGGGGAGGGAACATGTCTCGGGTCAAATAAAGATCCTAATAATGTAAAATTTATTAGACAGTCTCACAAGAATGTCACTTTTTTTTAATGTAAGCCCGTCTGTCCTAGATTTGGGCCAGAAGAAAGAACAACAATATTTCAAAGTACTATAAGGGCTCGTTTACTTCGGTGGATGGGATTGAGTGTGATATCCCATGAATTTAAAGTTAAATTTACAAAACATGAAATATATGGTGTGATAAAATATATAAACATATGAATAAAATGAAGGAGATGAAGGATAAATCATAACCCACTTATTATGAAAGGATATGAATCCTTCAATTAGTCCTTATTCACAAGGAAAAATATGTAACTGTTTGTGTTATACACATTCATTTCAACAAAACTTTGTATAATTTTAGCCTTGCATTAGTGGGATATCCCTATCATTCAAAGTAAACAAGGCCTAAATGAGAAATCTAGTAAGAGAAGGTGGCCGGGGATATGATAATATATTGAAGCAAATAATGATCACTTACATCAATACATTAGAAAAAAAAAAAAAACTTTTTGGATTAACGTTCAAATTAATTCACTTAGGCAATGTTTGGTAGTCTGGATAAAGGCATATTAGTATAGGTATCTAGCAAGAACCATGTGTTTGGTAGCCATTATTCGTTCACGCGAGGCCCGGGGTGTAATTTACTGATTCGGCTGGATAATGTATCCGACGCCCCCCCTCGGATACAGTTTCTGGCGTAGCAATCTTAGTATATATGTCTTTATCTAAACTACCAAACATTGCCTTAACTAATTTACTCATTCCATAACTTAGTCTACTAAATAAAACAATGTACCAAACACATGTGTGAAACAATCTTAGTATATTTATCTTAATAACCAAATACACAATTAAAATAGTTAATACGCAATTATCTTTCAAAGCAATCTAGATTTTATTAATGTGGGTATATCCGTACCAGTATACCAAACATTGCCTTAGGGTGAATGATTATATCTTGCAATAAGGTAAGTTACCATAAAGAAAAGGAGACCAAGAAGAACCAAAAGATCGAGTGACCAAAAGTGAAAATAAATTTAATCAATATTTTTGGACAATTAAAAACCTTATTAACCTTTTTGGGGAGTAACCAATTTGATAATTGAAGTTTGTAAGGCAACGAAGAATTTTTGATAGACGTGCAACTTCTAGTCTATGCCGCCATCATATATGGTTTCGAACACTAATACACTATTAACTCAATATTTAATGTTGATTGTTTGTGGTCGGACTTTTTTTATTTTTGACGAAAATTTGTGCTCTGACTTAATGTCATTGCATACATATTCATTGAATACCCAATCGGAATAATATATTATATTTACGCACTAGATTGATACCCGTGCGACGGATCGCAAGGACTCTTCTATTATATCAAAGTTAATTATTATATTTTTAATAGAAGTGTTATATTTTTATGTTTTATAGACAGGAGCGGATACGGGGGTCTGGGGCTCCAGCCCTCCTAATTGAAAAATAATTTCATTTTTAATAGGAGTAGTCCGATTTTTTTTTCATAGCCCCCAACGTCGAACAACCGAAAAGAAGGAAAAAGGGGAAAAATGAGTAAATTGATGTCCTCTCTCTCACGCCTTACAGTCGCCGTGGATTAAACTTGAAAGCTTAAAGAAGAAGACGAAGATATATACGTATAATGTATTGTATCTACTATCTATCATTGACTTTATGTAAATATAATAATATTTTAATAATGCATCTAAAACTTTTTAAACTCTTAAAGTAAAAATGTGTTACTTTTGTAAGAAACGTTTTTTTTTTAATTAAAAGAGTGCTTTTAATTAAGTGGGGGGGACGCACAGCTTTTTTGGAGTACAATTCAGATTTGTGAGTAATTTTTATATTCTTAGTGTTACTTTACTACTTTATTGTGTAGAATTTGTTAGATGTATGGTATTATTAAATTTATTTTGGTTTGTTTAATTTAATTTACATTCTTTAGATTTGAGCCTAAATTAGGGTTTTAACTTATATTTTGAATTGGGGAATTTATATAATATAATTATAATTGAAAAATTAAAAATTTTGATATTGCTATTATAATTTTGCGTATTAATTTATATTGAATTTTGTATTGTGTAGATTATGAAGCGATATTATAAAAAACTTTATAACGGTGTCTTTTCATCACCTTCTTCTTCGAATGAACCTAATATTGTTGCTGAATCAATGACTACCACTTCCTCATTAGGCAAAACGACGAGTCATCAAAGTTACAATTTTTAGAATTTTTTGATCAATTTAAATGATTAAACTTATATAAATGTATTGATTTTTCGTACTCTTTTATCATTAGTATGATTTTGATTTTGGATATCATTTTATATTGTGTTATTATATATAAATGTATGTCTCGGTGAAAAAAATAGACTATATATGAAATAGTACAAGATGTGCAGCCCCCCTAATATTTTTTTCTGCGTCCGCCACTGTTTATAGATAATATTTTAGTTACTAAGTTACTATCCTATTCAGTTTATTATATTTTTTTAATTAGATAATTATTAATCTGAATTTAAAAATAATTAAGATGACAATTGATAAAAAAGAAATTAATTACTTGAATATACATATGCATATATGTATGTGTGTACATACATATAAATTTTGAAATTATATATTAATATTATAATTGATTTTAAATAATTGTATAAATAATTAATGAGCTACTAAAATCAAAATATTATATATAATATAAATTTTGTAGCACTTTTTATATACAATGTTTTTAGTAACATTTATTACTTTTCATCATTTTTACAAATCAAAACTTTCAAACTAGTACGGCTTGTCACTCATGAAACTGCTACATACAACTGACCATGATTGAAAACTGGTTTTTTTCAAAAATAAATCAACATGTGACAATGATTGTCCTTGACTTTTATTTATGGTCATGGCATAAGAGATAATGATAGGAAATTGTTTTGTTTTTTTCTGAAACTTGAACGGTAATCGTGGATCTGATGGTGTTAGTGTCATTCTTGGAATAACAACTTTGTTCCCTGCATTTGGCTTCTACTACATGGTTCCCAAATCTTGTAACAACCAATCTAGTGTCATTGCACAAACTATTTGCATAATCTATATTTCGCAGAAGCATGACTGGAGTTCCAACCTTCAAGTATAGCTCATAATTTGGTAGTCCATAACATTGAAGAGTATTTAAGAACTCAAGTGTATGTATATCTTGAAACAAAGAATTTTTCGATTCAGTTGTGCATGTGCTATCTGAGCTCAAATATTGTCTGCCCTCGGATTTATTCAATGACACCATGTGTTGGTTTATCAACTCAACCATACTCAATGTTGGTGCTAAAATTGCTCGTTCTTGCAAGTAGCTTGCATTTTTAACGCCATTGTAAGGAGACGAATAAATCTCCTGAACAATGGCTTTAATAGGATTTCCTGAATATTTCACAACAATGTCATCTGGAAGTTCAATGATTGTTTCACCATCGTTATGACCTCCAATAGTCCCATCTCCTATACTTGATATCCACTTCGCAAATTGCTCCAATTCAATTGATTCATCATTTGTGCATGCATCTCGAAGTCTCGTGTCCTGTGTCAATCTTAAGACAATGCAATGTTTCCAAAGATATGATGAATTGATAGTTGCGTGCACGATATCTTGTCTCTTGCCTTTTGGAATCACTGGTAAAATTTGACGGAAGTCTCCACCAAATACAATTGTTTTACCTCCAAATGGACATCTAAGCTATTTGTTGATGAAAAACGCATGATGTCACACAAGCTTCTATCCAACACTTCAAAGAAAAATGTGTGCATCATAGGGGCCTCATCCCAAATTATAAGTTTGGCCCTTATAATTAGATCGATAAGCTCACTTCCCTGTTTGATATTGCATGTTGAATCTTCATTCAAATTGATTGGAATTTTGAAGCGCGAATGAGCTGTTCTTCCACCAGGCAACAAAAGCAAAGCTATTCCATTTGAAGTAACATTTAAGATGAATTCCCCTCTAGACCTTATAGAACAGACAATCCTTTCCAAACAAAATTTTTTCCAGTTTCTCCATATCCATATATAAAGACATGCTGCTTGAACTAGAATCTATTGCTGACAATAATGTATCATGGACCTGGCGTTTCTCATCAGTACACTTCTCAATAAATTGTTCATACTCATCTTTGAGAACTTTGCGATCACATCACAATTCATCCATGATCAATCTGTTTTGATTACTTCCAAAAAATTCACAATTAGGAAATGGCATAGATGGGAAATCACGTAAACTCCTACCCAAACTCCACTTCAACTTCTCAATCTCAACCAAGACATAATTTTTTACTTCATCCTCATCTAACAACAATTCTGAAAAGATGTTTTATAATTACAAACAATTAAAAGGTCTTATTTATATGTACTCTAAGAAATACACAATTACTATAGTAAATAGTTTAAGTAATTCACATACCTCGATCTTGCAACATTATTCGGCGATTGTTTACAATATTGTCCGAGAGATAACTCCAACAATTATCCCAAACAGTTTCTGACCTAATAATAGAATTTGATGATAATAGTGTTGCAAATAGATTTCTCAAAGATGGTCCTAATGCCCAATAACTTGCTTCTATGATTCCATCAATGTATTTTTTTATCATCATCCAATAGTCCTAAAGAGTAGCAAGCATCTCAAAAGGTGGCATACTGGACCCCATTCAAGCACCTTATCTCTTCATAATATTTAGGTCCTCTAACAACATTCAATATACATCTTTCATAATACAACTCTCCAGAACCAGGTGATACATAACATAATTTTCCGATTGCGTATTTCATCTATCTTGGCACCCACTCTCTAGTATTTTGTTACCAAACAAATTTTGTTGGAAACTCGACATAAGTCAGCTCTCATGCCTCGGGATATTGTTATTCGCGTTCATCCAAGCTAAAAACATGCTTTGATTAACAGTGGAACGGTCAACTACATCATCAATTTGATATGAACCCGAAAAGATTATGCTTTATTTGTCTGGTAGGTAAAAAACTCAACCTCTCAACTCCAGGATCTCTGTATTGGATCTCATACTTGAAAATTTTCCATACTGCTTCACATGATGAGATATATATACAATCATAATACATCTTGACTTCATCATAAGTTTCTTGAACTTGTTCATTCCACTATTTTGGTAAAAAGATGTATGTACTTGACCGTGTTCTTTATTTATGTACTTGAACAAATACTTGATTGATTGAGATTGATTGCACCATTCAATATTTACATGCGCACTATACTGATGCACTATTTATTATGCACTAAACTGCAACTAACACAGGACAATGCAATATAGCAAGCGAATCGAGTATCGTATCCACAGGGACTGAATATTTGATAAATACTGAGTACTAAGCTAACAACTCTCTATTATCCAGGCTACCAATTATAAGACTTCTAAAACTAGGCACGAATTTAAATAAAATAAGAGAAAATAAACAAACTTCAAAAGACACAAATAAATTAATTAAATAAATAATCAAACTCAATCAATTAATGAAATATTAATCCTAGGGAATGCAGCACACATGTATCCACTATGATTCAATTTAATCCTAATCTTTCCTAATTTTAATCCGATTAAAGGTGAGGAATCAGAAATATATCTACCTATCTCCGCCAGGTCTCAAGGTAGAAGCAGATTAATAAACAACCTATTACTTTCGTCTCTAGGTTAATTTACTAACTCCCGATAGAACCACAGATTTAAATTCCCCTACAGATTCCTTAGAACGTGTATCAAATTATTCAATTAATCCCACTAATTAATTATCTCCGCCAGGACTTAAATTAACTAGCTAGCATGCATCAATTAGGATCAGTAATTAAGCATGAAATCAAAAGCACTTGAATATTTGAACATATTAATCGGAAGGGAAAAATAACAAGATTAAATTAAATACATAGCTTCAATCATGCTTTGCAAACCCTAGAATTAATAAAAGACTACTCACGCATAATTAAAACCATAGAAATAATAGAACTAAGAATAATCATAAACATAAAATAAATATGCGATAGATTAGAAAAACCGGAATGACGATTCGTTGATTAAAACTTGAATTCTTCAATGTTGAATGTTCACAGCAAACCTCGAAAGTTAAATAATAAGAGAACTCTAAAATAATGAGTAAAAGTGTGTGTAAAAACGTCCAAAAATCGTGCAAAGTAGAGCCTTATATAGTTGGGGAAAAACAGAGCCCAAAAAGGAAAGAAAAAGAGCCCAATTTTCGGCGTAACGTGGCACGGACCGTGCCGTTGCTCCAGAGACTCCAAAAATTGATTGTTTCATGGCACGGGCCGTGCCGTCGGACGGCACGGTCCGTGCCAGCGCGCACGCTCTGACACGCTCCGCTGTTTTGCTCCGTTCTCTCTCGTTTCTTGTCCGATTGACCCGATTCAAGTTACGTTGCGACCCTCTCTTGATCCTCTATCTTTCTAGCAACTTTCCTCCTTGAATTGGATCTTGGATAAATCTCAAATTCAACTCAAATTTGCACAAGAAACAGCAAAACATCAAAAAGCACAAGGAAACTCGAAACTAGCATAAAAACTCAACAAATGCATGCATTACTCTACAAATATGAGCCATACAACTACTCAAATGCATGTAAAAGCCATGTTTATCATTCCTCCAAACTTGAACCATTGTTCGTCCTCGAACAATGAGAAGAACATTAAGAAAATATAAACATGGAGAAGAACAAGTAACTCGATCATAAATGCTTCACGAATATGCTCAAAATAATTTTAATTGCATAAATTCAACAGTTATCAACTCATCCAAATCTCAGCATAATTAATATCCATAAACAAAGCATGAACCTCACCGATATGTGTATCGCTCATCTCACAAGTGTTTCAAATAACGCTCATCGAATCAAATGAAAATGCAAAAGTGTTAACCATAGGCTTGCCAATCGTCTAAAGCACTCATGCTCAATCATAGAAGAATCAAGATCAATGAGGTCTTTAATTTAGGATGAAATGTCGGGACATTGGTTAAGGTTAGGAAATTTGGCTAAGTGACTCGAAAATTCAAGACACTCACGACTTTTTCAACTCCAACCACAAGTATGGATCCAAAGTCCATCTTCCAACTCTTTCCAACTCCCTTACACTTCAAAACATTATTCTCTTCTCATCTCAAAAATAGAAATACAACAAGCCAACAAATAGCAAACATTCTCAATTGCTACCTTTCAATATTTGACTCTTTTTTTCCGATTTTTTTCCTTTTTCTTTCACGAGCCTATGAGAATATTTTTCACCCCAATATCAACATCTCCACTCTCTCCCCACAAAAACACTATTTTCCACAACAAGATACCCTTATTCACCTTTCGAACCCCCTATCATCCAAGTTCATGAACAAAAGGTAATTATGGCTCAAATTGGCTAGCAATGATCAATTTTTCGGTTAGTGTTCAGGAATTAATGTGGCTATGAAAAGATGGCCTCAAATCACTTCTAAATTCTACACATAATCGAGATTATTCGAATAGAAACCATGGCAAGTTCTAGACACACCAAAGCATGCATGACAAACACTCATGAAGGAAATCAAACTGTGCATTGATATACAGTTAAGGCTCAAAAAAAACTCACAGGACTATTCATGCTTCATTTACTTCAATTTCAAGTACATCAATTCAAACAAGTCAAGATCCATCAAATTCATGCAATATTTTTCAAAACAACGCTCCTTTTCATCATTAGCATTTCACGAGTTCACCAAAAACATGGCTTTCAACCACAAAAACACACAAAAACAAACAGACTCTAACAAACAGACTCTAAGAAATAGATAAAAAAAAACACGTGCTAAACATATCAAACATATCATATCCATCCCCCTCCCCCAAACTTATTCAACTGCAAAGAGAATAAGTTTGGAGAGAACTAAATAAAGATGTGTTTGGAACGAACTCACCGTACACCAACATGGAGAAAAGGACCTCGAAACCCGGCATGGATGATCTCAGCATAGCTTTTGGGCTCCAAACGCCTTTCTACAAGTTAGCACACTAAAACAAGACACAAAACAAAAGCAAAGAAAGAAAACAAAGCAGATAAAAAAAATGATGGGTTACCTCCCATCCAGTGCTTTATTTAACGTCTTTAGCTAGACGATACCTCAGCAGTCAACGAGGTCGAAAACAGCACGCCAACCAACAGAATTGTCGCCCCTTTCGAGGACTGCTATCCACTGCATTTGTTAGCTTCTCTGGTGCCACTGCAACGAGCATAGCTCCTCTCACATTCTTCTTTCGGAAGACCCGAAATTTAACTCTCATCTTTTTTGGAGCTAGAGCTGCGGAAAATCCCCCATCATCTTGTAAAACCATGCACATCTCAGATAACTGTGCTTTTGGAGCTTTCGGAACGCGCATTGGAGACGTCTTCATCATTAGCTTCTCTTCCGGCTTGTCATTCACATCGTCCATGAAGCTGTGGGCCAAACTCACATCATCACACTGCGGGATATCCTTTGGTAGAGGATTTCGAACAATAACTCATTCTCTATCAATCCCCAAAGTCATCGTGCCTCTCTTCATGTCCAACTCCGCCTCACAGGTAGCAAGAAATGGTCTCCCCAAGATTAGAGGCATCTTGGGGTCTTCAGGCATGTCCATCACCACAAAATCTGCAGGAAACATCAAGTTTGCCACTTTGACAAGCACGTCTTCGATGATTCCTCGTGGCTTGGCAAAGGATCTATCCGCAAGCTGGATTTCCATCTCAATCTCCTTCAACGCTCCTAATTTCAGCCTCTTGTAGACAGTGAAAGGCATCAAATTTATGCTCGCTCCAGAATCGCATAGCACTCTCTCAAAATAGGATCTCCCAATCTTCACAGGAATAGTAAAACTACCCGGATCTGCCATCTTCAACGGTAGCTTGTTTTGCAGCCAATCACTGCACTCTTCCACCAAATGAACCATCTCGACAGCCTCCACCTTCTTCTTTCTCATGACGGCCTCTTTCAAGATTTTAACTCCACCAGGTAAACCTTGTAAAGTATCAAGAAGAGGAATATTGATGTGTACCTTCCTGAAGATGTCGAATAGATGATCAACAGCAGAATTTGGAGAAGGAGGAAGGGACACAGGTGGCGCCATCTTTGGAGCTGCAGTTGGTGCCAACTTTGGTGCAGAAGGATGTGCGGCGCCAGACACCACCTGAATGGCATTGCAGTGCGCATTCGGGTTAACCTCAGTGTGGCTTGGAAACTGTCCCGGCTTGTGTTGAGTTGCCACTTGGTTTGCTAGCTGGCTCACTTGGACTTCCAGCATATTCACTTGCTTCGATAAGGCGCTCACGGTCCCTTCAATTTGCGTAATCTTTGTGCCGGTGGCCCCGATGAATGAGTTTTGATTAGAAATCAACTGTGCCACCATGTCTTCCAGTGATGGCTTCTTTGGCTCAGCGGGGGCTGCAGCAGGAGCAACAAAACCCGGAGGTTGCAGGGCGCTATTGGGGTTAGCATAGGAAAAATTCGGATGATTCCTATTGTTCGGGTGATACACCATGTTGTTGCTCTGGAATCCTTGCTGGCCTCTGTCATAGTTTCTCTGATTGATAAAATTCACGCCTTCCACTACAGAGGATTTAGAACCTTGCTGTTGCACTGCATTCACATCCATGTGCGCACGTCGCCCCTCAAGAACTTGTTTCTTCAATTCCTCAATCTCGGCCCTCAGATCATCCATTCCAGAATCAGATACTGCAGCTGCAGGCCTTGTTTCTCATCTCTCCATCGGCCACTGATAACTGGTATCCGCCATCTCCTCAATAATCCGTAGTGCTTCAGCCGCAGTGCGATTTACCAAACATCCTCCAGCTGAGGCGTCTACCAATCTCTTTGTAGTGATCGTCAAGCCACTGTAGAAGTGTGTGACTTGTTGATCTGTGCCGAATCCATGCTGTGGATAGGACCGCAGCAAATCTCTGTATCTCTCCCAGGCCTCATAAATGGACTCATCCCCCATCTGAGTGAAATGGGTGATGTCCGCAATGATCTTCTGCGCCTTTGATGGAGGAAAGTACTTGGCAAGGAACGTCTGGCACATCTGGTCCCATGTAGTAATGGACGTCTTGTCCAAGCTTTTGAACCATTCCTTGGCTCGATCCTTCAGAGAAAAGATGAACATCCTCATGCGAATGATGTCGTCACTGACACCGTTCATTTTGATGGTGTCACAGATATCCAAAAATGCATCCAGATGAGCATTTGGATTCTCCGTAGCTCGTCCGCCAAACTGTTGGGCAGCGACCATGTTAATCAGAGCAGGACGGAGCTCAAAATTATTCGCGGCGATGCCGCCACCCCATCCAGTGCCTAAGTATCTGTCAGTTGGAGCCCGATACAGCTGATTTAGAGGTGCTGCTTCTTCTTCGGGCGCAGCTTGTCTAGCCAATCTCTGCTCCATCTCTCGTAGCCGTCTAGCCAACGCTTCCATCTCAGTCCCATTGTTGGCTGCCATATCTTTCTCTTTTAATCTGAAACTTGAACGGTAATCGTGGATCTGATGGTGTTAGTGTCATTCTTGGAATAACAACTTTGTTTCCTGCATTTGGCTTCTACTACATGGTTCCCAAATCTTGTAACAACCAATCTAGTGTCATTGCACAAACTATTTGCATAATCTATATTTCGCAGAAGCATGACTGGAGTTCCAACCTTCAAGTATAGCTCATAATTTGGCAGTCCATAACATTGAAGAGTATTTAAGAACTCAAGTGTATGTATATCTTGAAACAAAGAATTTTTCAATTCAGTTGTGCATGTGCTATCTGAGCTCAAATATTGTCTGCCCTCGGATTTATTCAATGACACCATGTGTTGGTTTATCAACTCAACCATACTCAATGTTGGTGCTAAAATTGCTCGTTCTTGCAAGTAGCTTGCATTTTTAACGCCATTGTAAGGAGACGAATAAATCTCCTGAACAATGGCTTTAATAGGATTTCCTAAATATTTCACAACAATGTCATCTGGAAGTTCAATGATTGTTTCACCATCATTATGACCTCCAATAGTCCCATCTCTTATACTTGATATCCACTTCGCAAATTGCTCCAATTCAATTGATTCATCATTTGTGCATGCATCTCGAAGTCTCGTGTCCTGTGTCAATCTTAAGACAATGCAATGTTTCCAAAGATATGATGAATTGATAGTTGCGTGCACGATATCTTGTCTCTTGCCTTTTGGAATCACTGGTAAAATTTGACGGAAGTCTCCACCAAATACAATTGTTTTACCTCCAAATGGACATCTAAGCTATTTGTTGATGAAAAACGCATGATGTCACACAAGCTTCTATCCAACACTTCAAAGAAAAATGTGTGCATCATAGGGGCCTCATTAAGTTTGGCCCTTATAATTAGATCGATAAGCTCACTTCCCTGTTTGATATTGCATGTTGAATCTTCATTCAAATTGATTGGAATTTTGAAGCGCGAATGAGCTGTTCTTCCACCAGGCAACAAAAGCAAAGCTATTCCATTTGAAGTAACATTTAAGATGAATTCCCCTCTAGACCTTATAGAACAGACAATCCTTTCCAAACAAAATTTTTTCCAGTTTCTCCATATCTATATATAAAGACATGCTGCTTGAACTAGAATCTATTGCTGACAATAATGTATCATGGACCTGGCATTTCTCATCAGTACACTTCTCAATAAATTGTTCATACTCATCTTTGAGAACTTTGCGATCACATCACAATTCATCCATGATCAATCTGTTTTGATTACTTCCAAAAAATTCACAATTAGGAAATGGCATAGATGGGAAATCACGTAAACTCCTACCCAAACTCCACTTCAACTTCTCAATCTCAACCAAGACATAATTTTTTACTTCATCCTCATCTAACAACAATTCTGAAAAGATGTTTTATAATTATAAACAATTAAAAGGTCTTATTTATATGTACTCTAAGAAATACACAATTACTATAGTAAATAGTTTAAGTAATTCACATACCTCGATCTTGCAACATTATTCAGCGATTGTTTACAATATTGTCCGAGAGATAACTCCAACAATTATCCCAAACAGTTTCTGACCTAATAATAGAATTTGATGATAGTAGTGTTGCAAATAGATTTCTCAAAGATGGTCCTAATGCCCAATAACTTGCTTCTATGATTCCATCAATGTATTTTTTATCATCATCCAATAGTCCTAAAGAGTAGCAAGCATCTCAAAAGGTGGCATACTGGACCCCATTCAAGCACCTTATCTCTTCATAATATTTAGGTCCTCTAACAACATTCAATATACATCTTTCATAATACAACTCTCCAGAACCAGGTGATACATAACATAATTTTCCGATTGCGTATTTCATCTATCTTGGCACCCACTCTCTAGTATTTTGTTTCCAAATAAATTTTGTTGGAAACTCGACATAAGTCAGCTCTCATGCCTCGGGATATTGTTATTCGCGTTCATCCAAGCTAAAAACATGCTTTGATTAACAGTGGAACGGTCAACTACATCATCAATTTGATATGAACCTGAAAAGATTATGCTTTATTTGTCTGGTAGGTAAAAAAATCAACCTCTCAACTCCAGGATCTCTGTATTGGATCTCATACTTGAAAATTTTCCATACTGCTTCACATGATGAGATATATATACAATCATAATACATCTTGACTTCATCATAAGTTTCTTGAACTTGTTCATTCCACTATTTTGGTAAAAAGATGTATGTACTTGACCATGTTCTTTATTTATGTACTTGAACAAATACTTGATTGATTGAGATTGATTGCACCATTCAATATTTACATGCGCACTATACTGATGCACTATTTATTATGCACTAAACTGCAACTAACACAGGACAATGCAATATAGCAAGCGAATCGAGTATCGTATCCACAGGGACTGAATATTTGATAAATACTGAGTACTAAGCTAACAACTCTCTATTATCCAGGCTACCAATTATAAGACTTCTAAAACTAGGCACGAATTTAAATAAAATAAGAGAAAATAAACAAACTTCAAAAGACACAAATAAATTAATTAAATAAATAATCAAACTCAATCAATTAATGAAATATTAATCCTAGGGAATGCAGCACACATGTATCCACTATGATTCAATTTAATCCTAATCTTTCCCAATTTTAATCCGATTAAAGGTGAGGAATCAGAAATATATCTACCTATCTCCGCCAGGTCTCAAGGTAGAAGCAGATTAATAAACAACCTATTACTTTCGTCTCTAGGTTAATTTACTAACTCCCGATAGAACCACAGATTTAAATTCCCCTACAGATTCCTTAGAACGTGTATCAAATTATTCAATTAATCCCACTAATTAATTATCTCCACCAGGACTTAAATTAACTAGCTAGCATGCATCAATTATGATCAGTAATTAAGCATGAAATCAAAAGCACTTGAATATTTGAACACATTAATCGGAAGGGAAAAATAACAAGATTAAATTAAATACATAGCTTCAATCATGCTTTGCAAACCCTAGAATTAATAAAAGACTACTCACGTATAATTAAAACCATAGAAATAATAGAACTAAGAATAATCATAAACATAATATAAATATGTGATAGATTAGAAAATCCGGAATGACGATTCGTTGATTAAAACTTGAATTCTTCAATGTTGAATGTTCACAGCAAACCTCAAAAGTAAAATAATAAGAGAACTCTAAAATAATGAGTAAAAGTGTGTGTAAAAACGTCCAAAAATCGTGCATAGTAGAGCCTTATATAGTTGGGGAAAAACAGAGCCCAAAAAGGAAGGAAAAAGAGCCCAATTTTCGGCGTAACGTGGCACGGACCGTGCCATTGCTCCAGAGACTCCAAAAATTGATTGTTTCATGGCACGGGCCGTGCCGTCGGATGGCATGGTCCGTGTCAGCGCGCACGCTCCGTCGTTTTGCTCCGTTCTCTCTCGTTTCTCGTCCGATTGACCCGATTCAAGTTGCATTGTGACCCTCTCTTGATCCTCTATCTTTCTAGAAACTTTCCTCCTTGAATTGGATCTTGGATAAATCTCAAATTCAGCTCAAACTTGCACAAGAAATAGCAAAACATCAAAAAGCACAAGGAAACTCGAAACTAGCATAAAAACTCAACAAATGCATGCATTACTCTACGAATATGAGCCATACAACTACTCAAATGCATGTAAAAGCCATGTTTATCATATACTTCATGAGAAGATATCGATTGTGAGATACTAATATCTATTGTCTAAAGCAACACCACATTTTTCAGCAATTATGTTATTGTTGTGGTGCATGTGCATCGACCGTTAGACATAATTACATAAAGATTTTTTGCATGCTACACCACATGAACCGTGTATCATAAAATCTCGTATTGCTTTGTAGTATTCAAGATCAACTTTTTTATCAAGAATTTCTGCTGAGATAATTTGGTCAATATCTTATATAGATGGATACTTATCTTCATTGCTCAAAAAATAATAAAATGTAAGCATGAAGTAATCCACGTTTTTTAAACTCAATTGTGTATATAAAACTACAAAAGAACATAAAAACTTCAAATTAGTAAATATTTTAAAAAGTTTTTAAAAATAATATATTATTGAAATAAATATAATGAAATATATAATGTTACATGCTTTGACATTGCCAAATATTTTTTTCTGTCGGAAATGTTTAATCATATTATCCAATTTAATCTTGAAAACAGGCTAAATTATGTCAGGGCGATCTTCAGGTTTTAAACTTCTTTCTTCCACAAATTCAACGATTTCTGGCCATTTCAGATTATATGTGAATGTAATGAACAAATCTGGATAGCCTGCCCAACGATAAATTGTCATTATATCTTGATAATTCTAAATCATAAATGGATCACCACCAGTGAATGAAAATGGTAAAATAAGAAGCTTCCTAAATTTAGTTGGATCAGCCTTTCATCTGATAAGGGCATCTTTTAGCCCACTGTACAATTCAGCACGTAGTTGTTTTTTTATTTTGCGCACAAAAGATAGTCTATCTGATTGAACCATAGTACATGCATCAACAATGAATTGTTGAAATAACCTCTTGCATGACATAACAGTGGGTAGCTGCATTTGTCTCTCATGCAATTGGTAAGCAAAGAACTCTCTGGGGATTAAATATTTTCGACTACGATTTTCTTTATCTTTTGAGTTTGCAAATGGCATATTCTTTGAATACCCATCCTCACCATATGGAAACAACAATGGATATTGCATGAGAAGATAAGATACTTGAAGCTCACTTGTGCTTTTAATTATCCAGATCGTTTTTCAATTATGATATCTATATTTCTCATTGCTTCTTCAAAATCGCCAACTATCAATGCAGCAACCTCTGAGACGGTAGGAAGATTGTATCTTCTTGCATCATTTGCTCTTTTACTAATAATTCTCAACCTAATTTCAGATGTTTTGGTCTCCACTAACTTAATTCTTCACCATTCTGAATGATTTAACCAATACATTACTGTCATCCAACATTTCTTTAATGGCGACGACAATCTAAGCACGCGAATTATTCTGATCAATATTTTGTCTGTGAAAAGAATAAAAATAAATAAAAAATATAGTTAAAATGATAAAACTTAATATTCAATGATCCAAATAAAAATAATTTACCTTACAGAATGCAGTCTATTTGCAACTTTGTTCTCCATATAATAAATATAGAGTTGTGCAATTTTGGGCAGCGAACCTTCAGGTGGTATCAAGCTTCCAATCAAATGATAATTTTGCCCATACATTCGAAACATTGGTGGTGATTTTCCAGTATTTAAACTTGAATCTATGTTGCCTCCCATAGAAATGAAGCTGAACATACTATTTTAAGACCAAATGTTTTCAAGAAAATGTTTGCAAATGGTATCCTTATTGAAAATCAATTCCTCCAATAAAAAATTTCAAGAAAATGTTTGCATCTGGAATCCTTATTGAAAATCAATTCCTCCAATAATTTTGGAGGTCTTTTCAATAGTGGAAGCTCAATTTTTCCACTCAAACAACAACCAAAATATTTTGGTATTTTGACATTATTACTACGATTCAATCTTTCTTCATACAAAAAGAAAGCTTTACATGAGTTACATACATGCACTAGGAAAGAAAGCTTTACATGAGTTACATACATGCACTGGGCCACCAATATCCCAATAATTTGCACAAAATGTATATAAAACGTTTTATAAATATTATATACATATGAGCTAAAATTAAATACAAATTCCTTCTAATTAATACAAAGTATTTTTTTTCATATAAACTATCATTTGAATGACAAAAGTTGATGATGGAAATGATTAAATTAAAATAATGAATAGATGAAAATATTAGAAATAATTAGTACACAAATTATCATTTATTGCCTAAGTTTAAAAAAAATAGAATTTTTGTACAAACATCATAACTTATAAAGTTAAAATAATAAAGTTGATAGATTATATAATATATTACAATAATATATGTGAAATATGATTGAAACTAAACATATAAAAATAAAGTTAGTGTTAATCATTTCTAAAAATTGAAGCATACACTTACGTATTTAACTGAAAAAATATAATATATATAAATTATTACCTTAAAATCAAAGAAACACATAAATTTATCAATTAATAACTATCTCCACAAATATTCTATAAGTTTTACTTATTAAGTTGATGAAGACATACCACTTGTAGCATGAGAACACGTGCTTTCAAAATCATCACAATCCAAAAGATAAATTAAATTATGTAAGTCTCTTCTATCTAGTTAATTATAAAATTTAATATTAAATATAACTAATAAATTCATTTGTGTAGAATTAATGATTATTGGTATCTCACCATCATCTAAATTTTAAAATTCTTCTCAAAAGGATTGTTATGATATGATGCATTATTGGAAAATCTACAATAATCCCAATGCAAAATATTAATGTTATACGTCAAATATAAAAAATAATAATTTATTTTAATCATTAATAGTCACTGAAACATTGTGAACTTATATTGTACTGGAATGACTATGACTCGTAACAATATTGCTTAAATTGTAATTCGTTAGGTCAAGAACTCCTGACTTTTTAGTGTTTGTGATAAAAGTTCTTTGAGGCTGCAAGCAACATGGTCTTTTATTTTCCCATAGATCTTCACGAAAAAATGAAAATGAAGAGTTTCCAACCACTACAAAAAAGAAAGACACGAAGATATAAATAAATTGGTTTGGATAGTAAAAATAATTTGAATAAATAGATAGTTTGAAACTCACCGTTAGTTAGATCCCAAAAAGGTGATTTGTGAGGTTCAACTGAATGCGTCCGTAAAGATGTCTCGTTACATTGTTGATTATCACATCCTCTTTGAGTAATATGTGGTAATTTACATGCTGAGGGAGATTGACATTACCTATAAATAAACATTTCAATATTATAAGCCATTCAATATTATGTAAATAAAGAATGAATTACAACTCTTGCAAATATAAAATTTGTAAACTTATTTGGCCAAACCATTGCAATTCTATTTTATTACTTATGGAACAAATGGTCCAATTCTTTTATTTCATACAAATGGTTTCCTCTATAAATAGGTCATTTTCGTATTTTTTTGTTCATTGGCATCCATTTTTATCTGAACATTTAGCATCTAATTTAAGAGTATTTTTATTTTTAAACTTCTCTCTTTGTTTCCATTACCTAAAAACTATATTATATAAATATTTTGGGCTTTTTTTCATACATTTTTTTGTCTAATTATTGGGTAATCAATTGTACACATGTAAATCTATTATGTATGTGTGTGTGTGTGTATTATTTGTCTGATTATAGACATGGTGAAAATTATAATTATAATTTTAACTATGTAATGCAATTACGTACTCACTAAATTTATATAAGTTGTATTATGGGTAGTTAATTTATTTCGTCAAAATATGAGTAGATAAATAAAATATATTAAAAAAATCTCAAAATATAACATAGTTCTAGATGGTCAAAAATATATATTTAGAAAATGTTACTTGTTTACTGAATAAAGCTCAATAGTTTTTTATTTAGTGAAATAAAACTCATTGAATTAATAAATCCCAACACCACAATTCTATTCATTGGGTTCGTATATCATTAGAAGTGTTGAAAGCTTATTTCCCTTCCGCTGCTCAATTCGTACTCAGCTTCACACGAATGGTCGGCTCTCATCGACCATTAAATAATGTTTTGAAGTCTGCGACTCTACCTCTCATCTCAGTTGCATAATATTTTCACACTTAACCTCCCTCCCTCTGATAGACGAGCAATTGTAACTCCTTAGAACATCGTCGATCGACTACGAGGAATAAATCGACTACCGTAATTCAGAAGACTTACGCCCCCATCTAGACCACCAATCTCCATGTTGAATCTATCAAATGACTGTGCCATCAAAGATGCAAACTTCGGAATTTTCAAGTGGATTTTTAAGCGTTGTTATATTCGTGTATTTTCGATTTGGAATATAGAACTTTTGCGGTTATTAAGTACTATTTACTGCAATCCAGAAAACCATATCAGCTGAAAGATGGGGATAATTGAAGAAATCAGAGATGCAATCATTTGGCTGTGTGGAAGGCCATCTCTGCAACTCTTATATATCCAAAATGTTCATATTGTGTCTCATTGATATCATAAAATTGATAATGTAATATTTAGTAAAACATAAATTTAACAGAAAAATACAGACGATAATATTTTCGTGATGCAAAAGTATTTTTAATTATTTATTTTTCGCAAACATCATATATGGGTTCCTGTATTATTAATTTTTTTTTGAATTGAGTCTTTGTATTTTAGTTGGGTAAAATCAAGTCCCGGCCCTCTACTTATAATTCGGGTAAAACGAGGTCCTTGAGTAATCCACTTACTCATGCGTGAGCTCGTGCTAAGTTACTAGATATTGATTTTTTTAAAATAAAACATGTATCAAAATTTACCCACACAATAGATCGATTACATATTAATTATAAAATTTTTCAATATAGATATACCAATATGAGAGAGAGATTGTGAAAAAAAAAATCACCCCTGATTCTCTTATCTTCTCAAACTTTTCCGTCAAATTATTGTGTAAACCTTGCGCAAACCTGATGCAAGATCATTTCTTCTCCAAAATTCAAGTTTAAATGCAAAGTAAAGAGTGAAAGAGGTTTGATAGATATTCTTGCAGCGTCACTAAAAGGTACCACTTTATTTTTTGTTATTTTTCTCTTGTGGTCCCTAATGTCTTTGTCATAGTCTTGAATATGTGTGATTTTCTAATAGTGTATGTTTTTTCCCAAAAAATATTCTTCGATTCCTACTAAAAATGGTCGTTGTTAGTGTGAAACTTTCAATGGGTTTTAAAAATTAATTATTTATTGATGCAAAATATTTTAAAAAAAATTATAATTTTATTGTTTAATCCATTAATTATAGTTCATATTTGTAGTGCAAAACATTAAACAAATAAATTAGTGTCTAAGAAATAGATTTTTTAATTACAATAAATTGCTCTATGTCGGTTCTTTTCTTGTCTTATTAATTTATTGGCAATCATTTGTTAGGTATGGGTGACTGCACAGTAGAATTGATGATTCACTATGCAGGAAATATATTACGAGGTGATATTTATAGTTATGAAGGGGGGCAAAGTAAAGTAGTAGAGTCTTAGAAGTTTAATGTAGACATGTTGTCGTACCCTAATGTCATGTCATATGTGAAAGAACTAGGATTCTCCGAAATTAAGGGACTATATCAGATGGTGGGGATTTTATTGAAGTTACAAATGACAATTTAATGATAGAAATCAGCAATCACCTTAAAAATGGGGATATATTAGAGTTCTACATTAATGGGGGATTATCTAATGTTAAAGAAGATTTGATTCCTATATATGCAAACATCAGACTTTTGATGACATTATGATTAATATTTCTAACTGGATTGATAACGAGGATGAAGAGTTGTTGGAAGTTAGAGGGAATGTTAGAGCAGAAATGTTTGAAGTATAATTTGAGGGATGGTGTAAAGCTTTCTTTAAGACGAATGTTAAAAGTGATGTAGACAATAATTTGTCTGAAACATTCAATGGTTAGATTTTAGAAGCTATGTGCAAATCCATTGTGAGTATGCTTGAAGAGATTAGAGTGAAAGTGATGATAAGTTGTGGAGAAAAAGAGTGGAATGTCAAACATAGATTATGGACGTATCATCAAGAGCAATGAAAAAGTTGGAAAAAAATAAGGAAAAATCATTTGATTGGATCATAGAATGAAATGGGGATGATGGTTATGAGGTTGCAAAGTTAGAGAATAGGAAATTGATACACACAGTACATATTGAGAAGAGGACTGTTGGAAATTAAATCGATCCGAAATAATTTCGAGTCGAATAAAATCTGTCTTTTCGATCAAATCGAACGGAAGCGGAAGTGGTATAAATGAGAAAATAGATCGTGATATAAGAATATAATATTCATACAAATTAATTTATTTAATGCTAAAGAAGAGATAAAGAAAATACCTTTTTCTTAAACCTCCTTCATCTTCTTATCACCTTTGAATCTTGAAGCTCGTAAACACCACGATTTTCCGATTCGATCCTCCCTTTGAACGGTAGTGAGTGGGCACCGAAATGAATCTATTAAGTTCCTAAATAAATTTTTCTACGATTGTTTCAACACATGAAAACCGTAGAATTGGGATATAGAATTAGAAGGATATTTAATCTGAATTAAAATATAAACATAAGAGAAAAGAGAAATCAAAATCAAAATCAAACTCTTTCATTTTAATCAAATCTCATTTGGTGTGAATTGATTCTTAGCGATTAATTAATATGCTTTTGATTTCAAAGTTCACGTCTCACGTGAATCTTTTTAATCGGTGTCTCCGATACTTCATCTCTTATGTTATATTTATAGTTAGGATTAGGTCAAATCCAAATACATATCAGTTTCCTATCTTAAACAAATTCAGAATCATGTAGATAAGGAAATAAATTAATAATTATTAGTAATTATCTCAAATAATTATTAATTATTACTAATATGTGAATAATATAAATATCTTATATTTATTTAAATCCTAGCACATTCAAACTATGGAATATCATATATTCATGGAATTAAATAATATTTACATATAAGCTCAAACTTTATGAAAATTTATTTTTCAAAACACTTTAGGAACTTAAATATTATTATTATTATTATTATTATTATTATTATTATTATTATTATTATTATTATTATTATTATTATTATTATTATTAGGGCAAAGGTACAAAAAAACACCTGAAGTATTTGTAAATTCCCGGTTAGACACCTAAAGTATGACTCGGCCCAGTTAGACACCTAAAGTTTTAAACTCAGAACATCCATGCCCCTCCATCTACTGAGTTAAAATCGAACGTTAATGAGTTGAAACGACGTTTATTTACGAAGCTACGATGCATTGTTACTGCATTTACAAACCCTTAAACATCAAAAAACCCTAATTCTCAATTCCTAACTCCCCAAATTTCCCCAAATTCTTGAGAGCTAAATATGTCATAAATGGTTTGAAGGCAGAAAATAGATTGTTGTTGAAAGAGAAAGGTCAATTGATAAGAGATTATGCAACACAGATTAAGGTGAAGCATGAGATTCAAGATTTGGGGGAGTTAAGATTTGGGGGAGTTAAGAATTGGGAATTAGTAATCATCCACCGTTGCTTCGTAAATAAACTCAGTTTCAACTCATTAACATTCGATTTTAACTCAGTGGACGGAGGGACATGGATGTTCTGAGTTTAAAACTTTAGGTGTCTAACTGGGCCGAGTCATACTTTAGGTGTCTAACCGGGAATTCACAAATACTTCAGGTGTGTTTTTGTACCTTTGCCCTTATTATTATTATTATTATTATTATTATTATTATTATTATTATTATTATTATTATCCCATCAATTAGATAGGGAGGTAAATCGGGGACCATGGACCTATAATCAAAATCTCCAATAAATCGAATGAATAATTAACTATTGAATTAATTTATTCAACATATCAATTCCAATATTATTCCACTAAACAATTGGAATTGCACTCTCTTTAATTATAGATCATATTTACTCTACGAATTTGAGCAGTCCATTGATTTAATCATTTCATATGAATTAATTCTCCATAAATAATTCATAATTGAAGATAGGTAATATCCGTTAACCTCTTCAATTATTTCTTTTTCCCATTTACCATTAATTCATCAGTGAGCGGTTATTTATAAATGATTTATAAATTAGAGATCTCAAATCACTCAGTTCCAGAATTAACAAATAAGAGAATTATCTTTCTGCTTCTCAAAAGAAGGAACGGTTCCATATCTATAAATTACATTCACAGATATTTAATTCAAACGTGAATCTAAAATGTAAGTTTAGAGAATGTTAGCAAACAAACTTTAACGAGCAAATCAAGAATTACATTGAAATAAACAGGAGTCTATAATCACTCAGAATAAGATTATTTATATGTGATCATCTTGTGATTTTATTTAATATTCCTTTTCTTTAACGGAATTTGAAGGAATAATTAAGTTAAATCGGTACAAGTCCTATATGATCATATCATATATAAATGCTCACAACTGGATATCTCCACATCAACAGTTTGGATAAAACGGTCACATTCATAATGTCATCGGACTGCATTAGTGATATTTTAATTAAAGATCCCATACTTTAATTAAATTCATCACGAACTTCATTTTTAGTTTATTTTCCATAATCTTAATCCTCTTGTATATAGCACTTATATACTAAGATTATGGTAACATTATATATACTAGGGATTTTCTGTTATGTAAAATAAATGCATACAAAAAGCATATTAGTTCGAAAATAAATATCGTTGTTATAAATAATATAAAAATAATTCACAATTGCTTTAAGGGCAAAATCACCAACAAGGACATGTACGTGCAAGGAGTGGGATCTGACTGGTATACCTTGTCAATATGTTGTGTGTGCTATCTATTTTAAGGGTGCTCATCCTGAGCAGTTTGTTGACCATCGGTATACTAAAAACACTTTTTTGAAAGCCTATGCATATTGCATTCAGACAATGTCGGGCAGAGATCTTTGGGAACCAACCGAAAGTGAAAAGATTGAACTGTCTGAGTTCATAAAAATGCCCGTGAGACCTAAGAAGAAGCGGAAGAAGGATGAAAATGAAATAAGGAAGATGGGAACAATATCTAAAGCTGGTAGACCAGATTTCGATGCGACTTGATATCGGAGAGATTTTTTTTTTCTTTGGATTTTGTACACTTTGATTTTGCGAGAAGAAATATTTGATTTTGCGAGATGAATTTTACAAGAAGAAATCATGTTGGCGCAGAAACAGTGGTGGGCACATGCAATTAAATCTGCATCTTTTAAACTCACACTCTCATTGCCTTAGCATGAACTCAGACGAGAGTAGGTGGGTTACTCAGGGACCTCGTTTTACCTGAATTATAAGTGCAGGGACTTGATTTTACCCAACTAAAGTATTGGGACCCAATTCAGAAAAATTTAATAGTACAGGGACCCAAATATGATTTTTACCTTTTTTTTAATGTGTATATTTTTTTTACCAAAAACTATGCAGTGCACCTGATTTTAAATGTTAAAGTTTATATGCTTGAATATTTTGATTTGAAACTATATTTTACGACTCAAAATATTATATAATGTTTAAAACATATATTTTGGTACTTTAAAGTTAAAATTGTGTATTTTTATAATTTTTTTCATGAATTAAGTTATGGTTTCCTGTGCCATTGTGATCATAGAAACAATTCTATCTCTAAAGTAAGGTCCAACAAAATAGTAGAAAATAATTATTTATATCAAAGAAGATATAGATAACACACCAGATTCTTATGATCTCATCACATTCTTCAAGCGCAGTGTGGTAGACTTTGTAATTTTCCTCAGTGATATATCTGAGTATGCAATTCCTATGGTACTTATCTTAATTGCTCATTTATGAACTAGAGAAATATGAATTCTTTTAAGTTTGAATTTGTTTGTAATACTTGAATAATTTTTTTTGTTTGAATTGTTGGTAATACTTACCTGGAATTTGGTAAGTTGTAATCATGATAAACTCATGCTAAACACCATCTTAAAATAAACTGAAACTAAGTTGCAATCATGCTAAACTCAAGAACTCAGCACTCTCCCAAGTAGCATTGGTCTCGTTGTAGTCACAAAATATCCTTCTCGTTCACTTGAGGGGAAGGCATAGACAACTAATTGCATGAGTATACTCTCTACAGCTATTGTTTGATCACAATATACAGAAAAAAGAGTCAAAATTGTTGATAGCTGATGTCCTTGAATTTGGTCTCATGCTTCATGTCATTGCTCCATTCTTGAAATTGGTAATGGTTGGAGGATGGATGTTATTGTGAAATTGGTGATATATATATTGTTGTAGGATGTTTGGTTTTTCTTCTTAAAATTTGAATGATGGTTGGAATTGTAAAGGATTTGCAAAATCTTTTCCTTCACTTTATATTGTATTTAGATGATTTATGTTATTTAAGGTTTTATATGTGTGTTGTATTATTGCAGGAAGGTTTTGTGGAGAAACTGGAGGGTTTGAGCTTGCTCAATTCTTCCATTACCTGTAGTACTAAAAAAACACGATGGTTAAATTTTTTGTTTAAAAGTATTGCTACTTGGATAAATTCTTCTTAATTATGTATTGATTTTAGGATTTTATTGAATTAGTGTTGAATTTTGCTTTGTATTTAAATATTGATACTTTGATAATGTCTCGTCATTATAATTATTTTATGTTTTTGTGCTTAATTTGAAATATGATTTAGATTATTTGTAAATTTGAAAATATAATTGTATTTTTATAAAAATTAAGTAGAATAATATTATATGTAACGGTTTGAAAAAAAAAGTTATCTAAACAAAAGAATACGTAATGGTAAGACGTCAAACCGTAATCTAAATTAGAGAATACATAATGGTTTAGTATAAAAGCATTATCTAAATGAAAGAATACGTAACCGTTTTTAATAAAAGTGTTATCTATGCCATGGAATATGTAACGATTTTTCAGAAAAATGTTATCTATGTTAGGGAATATGTAACGGTTCCTCAAAGAAAGTTACCTAAGAAATATAATGCGTAACGGTTTTATATAAAATGGTTACGTATAATATAATACATAACGGTTAGTCGTAAAAACTGTTACGAAAGATTATAATACGTAACGCTTGATGCAGTATAGATAACAGTTAAAAACCGTTACGTAAAGTAAGTATACATAGCGGTTATTCACCGTTACGTATACTGGGTAGAATAGATAACAGTATACGTAACGGTTCGGAAATGATATACATAATGGATAATAACCGTTACGTATGTGCATTTTTTTAGTAGTGTTAACTCTTGTTTATTGTTTGATGAAGGTACACCATAGCAACGAACACATCTTGCTTTGATGTTTGACAAGACATCAATTGGAGCACAAGAGTTGAAAACTGACCACTTTGTTAACATCGGACCTGCGGATTTCCAACAACAATTCCAGCAGCAAACCTGACAATAATAAGCGTTGACAACAATGAAAAGAAATGAAATAGAAGTAATGGTTTTCTGTTTACAACAGTAATTTTTGAACAACAGTGAATCATTTTCAAGTTTTTACCTTGTGTTTAGAAGTTATTTGTAATTTTGGAGAGGAAGAGATATTATTAATGTGTTATTGTTATTGTTATTATAAAGAAGTTTCTCGATCTTTGGTGGCTTCTTGAAAATTGAAAATGGGCTCAAAATTTCAAATTTTGAAATTGCTTTGGGCTCCAATTTTGAAGTGGGCTTTTTTTATCATTAAAATACATCCGTAGTTATTATTTAGATTGCTTATATAAGAGAATTATAGAATAGTGTGTTAGGTGGGAACAAATTAAGGAGCTAACTCCATTTTTATAGGAATAGATAGATTTGTAGTTAACAATCTAAACACAAGTAAGAAATGAAGTCTGCCAGAAAAGAGAGTGTTTTGTGTTGATGTGGATGCACCGGTGAATGATGAAGTTGCTTCCTTCGGTGTAGGAGGGTCATGATTGGGATGAAAATATTCGAGCTTGGCTCACTAATGTAAGAATGTAATCTATCCATTATTCTCATTTAAAGAGGTATCATATATACAAGAAGAAATCCACTAATCTAGGCTATAATAGAGGGAAAGTTGTGTCTACCATATATACGAGATTTACATATATATTAGATATATATTATCCATTACACTCTCTCAATCGAAGTAGGAGGAGGATAAACATTGAGATTGTTCCTGAAATCGTCAAACAAAACCAGAAGAATCCTCTTGGTAAAAATATCAGCTATTTGGGAACAAGAAGGGACGTGGTGAACACAGACCTGTCCCCGAGCAATGGCACTGATATTATCACAGTGGACCAATGTTGCTGTTGGAAGAGGGTAATAAAGCTCAAGCAGCAAATTGCGAAGCCAATATAACTCAAACACCACATTCGCTACGCCCAGATACTCAACCTCAATACTGAACCGGGACAACGTGGATTACCGCTTGGCCAAGAGATCAAATTATCCTCGAGATACACATAATAACCAGAAGTGGAGCAGCGAGTATCATGACAACCCCCCTCCCCCAATCAGCATTCGTGTATGCTAGCAGAGATGTAGCCGATGATGGATACAAATGCAACCCGTGGCTAAGCGTGCCCTGAACATAGCGAAGAATGCGTTTTAATGCTAACATATGAGCCTTCCAAGGGTCATGCATAAACAGGCAAACCTACTGAACAGCATGCGAAATATTCGACCGGGTAAATGTCAATACTGAAGGACACCAATAAGATTGTGGTACAGGGTCGGGTCCGAAACATGGGGACTATCAGCTGCAGCAAGCTTTGGTTTTATATCAACCGGAGTAGCAACTGGTTTACACGACGCAAGGCCTGCCCGCTCAACTATTTCCCGTGCATACTTCGTCTGAGATAAAAACAAACTATGAGCATGAGAAGTAACAATAATGCCCAAGAAATAATGCAAGGGCCCCAAATCCTTCATAGCAAACTCGGAACTCAGGCAAGCTATAAAATCGCACCGTAATTAGTTAGAAGACGCTGTCAAGATGATATCATCGACATAAAGAAGGAGATACACCATTTGATCACCATCATGAAAAACAAACAAGGAATGATCAGATGTACTATGTGTAAACCCAATAGTAGACACAAAATCAGTAAGGCCTGTCCGCTCAACTATTTCCCGTGCATACTTCGTCTGAGATAAAAACAAACTATGAGCATGAGAAATAACAATAATGCCCAAGAAATAATGCAAGGGCCCCAAATCCTTCATAGCAAACTCAGAACTCAGGCAAGCTATAAAATCACACCGTAAGTAGTTAGAAGACGCTGTCAAGATGATATTGTCGACATAAAGAAGGAGATACACCATTTGATCACCATCATGAAAAACAAACAAGGAATGATCATATGTATTATGTGTAAACCCAAGAGTAGACACAAAATCAGTAAATCTCATGTTCCAAGCTTAGGGAGGTTGTCGTAACCCGTATAAATATTTCTTCAAAGACAGACATAATCCGGATGTGCAGTGTTAGGAAACCCAAGAGGTTGATGCATATAAACTGTATCTGTTAGAGAACCATGAAGGAAAGCATTTTTAACTTCGAGCTGGTGAATAGACCATTTCTTTAAGAGAGTCAGGATAAAAACCACCCGAATGGTCGCAGGCTTGACAACAGACTGAAAGTTTCCCCACAATCAATGCCAACATGTTGAGTATGTCCATCACCTACAAGACGGGCTTTATGCCTCTTAAAAGAACCATCAACATGTTCTTTATGAGTAAAAATCCACATAGAACGAATAACATTAACACCATACGGACGAGGTACCAGCACCCACGTCTTATTATCAAGAAGAGCATTAAATTCGTCAATCATAGCCAATTTCCAATCAGGATCCTGTAGGGCAGCCACATGATTACGAGGTAATGGAGATCGAGAAACAATCAAATAGAGGACTGAAGATTAAAGTGCTTCATAGGCTTAAAGATACCTATTTTGCTACGCGTAACTAGATGGTGCGTGGACGGTGGGATGTCGAGTGGTGGAGAGTTGTCGCTCGTCGCGGATGGCACCAAAAGTGAAGGCAGTGGAAGAAGTGGGGGCGATGGTGGAGAAGATAGCAGAGGTACGGGACGAGTCTGGTGATATCGGATATAAGGAGAAGGAGACTCATCAAAGATATCATAGGAAGATGGCGAAGGAGACTGGATCTCAGCAAAGGGAAACCGAGACTCATCAAAAATCACAAAACGAGACATCAATATTTTATTGCTGGACATATCGTAACATACATACTCCCGATGACTAGACAAAAATCCTAAAAACACACAAGGAGTGGAACGAAATTGAAGCTTATGAATGGTGGTTGAGGGAAAGAGTGGGTAACACAAGCATCCGAAGACCCAAAGATGAGTATATGACGGTAGTTTGTGATACAAAATCGTAACTGGTAGGCAGTAAGACATGTTTTTCCGAGGAAGAATGTTTAGGAGATATGTGGCCATGTAAGGGCGTGTTGCCATAATGAGGGCGGAATAGAGGCATGTGAGAGCAATGTATGAATCATATTATTAATAGTACGAATTTGTCGCTCCGCCTTACCATTTTGAGAGGAAGTATAAGGACACGAGAATCAGAAAACCATCCCATGAACCAACGTAAACTCCTGAAATGACTTATTATCAAATTCCTGCCAATTATCACACTGAAAAGCCTTAATATCTCTCTCAAATTGAGTACGAACAAACAAACGAAACGTTAAAAATGTAGCGAACACCTATGACTTATGAGATAAAGGAAAAGTCTGCAAAAAATTCATAAAATCATCCAAGAACAACACATAATAACGATGACCCGCAGAAATCAACATGTAGCGCCCTGATCCCGAAAGACCGTGGAAATGGACGCCACGGGGGTGGGAATTAAGAAGCGGGAAAGAAATGGGATAATTTAATTAACGACGGGGTGATAATCTAAAACGGATTAATGTTTGGAATAAAATTTAACAACCGAGTATGCCAAAGATAGGTTATGCCTTCCGGAAAATTAGACAGCATAACCTCTGTAACTAGAGCGAATCCCCATTTATAACGGCTTATAAGAGAAGAATGGAAGCTGTAACAAGTTAATAAGCCCTTTCATAGGCCAAACGGAAATAAATAACCAGATACCAGCAATCAATAGACCCATTCATAGGTCGACAAAAGAAACAGACACCAATATGCTGAACAAATGAAGCTCTTCCATAGGCCAAAATGAATGATCAAATAGACATAACGAAAGACGGGCTTCCTCCCCTTGGAATAATTATGTAGCTAAGCATATGATACATGTTAACTAGGAAGTCAACAAATGTTCAGAATCAGAGAAGCAGAATCATATCAACAAAATACCAAGATCAGAGTTCTTAGTATTTAGCAAAAGAATACCATAAGTGTGAAAGCTCAATTCTTAACAGAATACTAACAAAAAGGAACAATGGAAAAATATGTTAGTCATAATAGCCCATATCTCAGCCTCGTCACCTCCACGCTCCAGCCTACTGACCTGAAAATGTTTGAAAAGATTTAGGCTGAGCACTAATGCACTCAGTGGGCAAGTTATCACAATTTAAGTTATGCAAATCATTTTGTAAAAGTAATCTATCTGTATCCATGCAGGTAGTGAAGCTTAGAAGGTTTAAAAGTTGGAAGCAACCTAAGTTCACCAAAACATTTTATCATGAAGCACTTAAGAGTATAATCCGTCACTGCCCCGCAACCCAGACTACATCACCAGCGCATAACGTTGAGTATGACCATAGTATACCCAAAGAGTATAACCAATAAGTGTTTCATTTTAGTCTCACCGACAAGGAGTAGGGCATGACAAATAATGCATGCATACTATAGCTACTCACATTGACACAACACTGGTATATGAGACTCCGACAACATACAGTAGCACGTAAATATTTAACATAGATAGTCACATATGCAATTTTAACAAAGCAGAGCTTAATAACTCGAAAGATACAATTTGTAAAAATATAATATAGTATAACCCACCTTTCTCGGGATTCTGAAAAGCTAACTTCTGAAGAATCAACCCTGATACTCTTTCTCTAGCTCAACTGGTACTACAGAAGGTAAACTTCAATTCAGGATAATCGCTATATTTTCGGGAATTAATCTACTATAAGCGGAGCTATAATTAATTCTATTCTATTCTAAAATAGATTGCGCAACTCTAGAGACCTTGAATAATTTCGACAAAGAAGGAAATAAATTCCAAAACATTATTCTTGCTTTACTGGGATCAACTGATTTGACAAAGGTCTCTTTCCAAAACTTGTCATTTATCCAAAGTTTACCAGATCTACACCACAACACTTTTTAACCGCTCAGAAATTACGAAAATATTTAGGGATGATACTATATATGCCAAGACTAAAGAATGAGAATTTTAGAATTTTTCGATAATACATGCTCCCGGTATAAAAATAACTGTCTACTTTAAATAACTGAAATTATTCAAAACTCGCAATGAGATCGCGAAACTTGGCAGGCTTATAGTAAATAATATTTGGAGCAACTTTTGAGAAGAAACATTTTCGATTTGATGACCCAAAATGGGTGAAACGGGAGTTTCGGTAACAATATTCACAGATTTTAGCTGAAAATATATCGATCTCGATCGAGCTCGATACTCGTTGGATTTTCGCTCAAAAGTACAATTTTTGATAGTGCAGAAAATAAGGAATTTAATGGTGTAATTAGATCAAAGATCGGACGGCTAGAACATAAATTCGAACTGGGCAGATTTATAATATAATATTCAGATCCGGATTTCAAACGACGAGAAATCAAAAATCTATTCCGGTTAACTACAAGATCCAAATGATCAAAGACTATTTATAAAAAGAATATTTCTAATACGACTATCCAGGAAGAGTAGATCTGAGATTTACATAAAATGAAAATGGGGAAAAATACCGAAAACTCACAACATCAAAAATCGGAATCGGTAGAATTAAAGATAATCGAAATATAAGCATATTTAGAACTTGAAATTTCTAAATTCATCGGTCTGAATGACCAGAATCGGAGAAAGTGCCTTCTCCGAGGAATTGGTGGCGGTCACGATGGTTTTCCATCGTGATCATCCTTCGTGTCATCATTTCAATCATGTATTCGTGATCTACGCGTTGACACCTTTAAAATGACTATTTCAGAATTGAAATAGGAAACTAGAGTCGTACATTCTCTGGAAGCTGCTCAGCGTTTCGATTTTGAAAATAAATGAAAAAGGAAACCTTAAGCTCCTATTTATAGAGGAAAAATAAATAAGATAATAACGAATAAAAGAAAGAGGATAATGATGGAAAAAGAATAGGATAATTACGAATAAGATAATCTTTTGAAAAAGAAATTGAATCATGACGGATGTGCCTTTTTCTATTAAATTTATTATTTTCCAACTTAAAGTTGTGCCAAGAGTTCATTTGAACTCGAAATTTGAAATTTCAAAGGTTGGCATGATTCTTGAAACATTTTCTATCAACCCGAGAAAAATATCATAACATATTTTTAAGGCAATTTTTGACCAAATTAGATTTAACAGATTTCTCTGGCTGCGATTTTCCTTTATTTGAGTCATTTAAGGACCCAGCTTATTTTCTAAATTACCAGAGGGTAACATAAGTTGAATAAAATCTTCTAAAATATTTCGGGGTATTACATTCTACCCCCCTTAGACTGCTTGGGGCTCAGATGGCTGAGCTTTAAGCCTTTGGATCTCCTCAGTCAGCTCGGCAATCTGATTGTTGAAGTTATCCTTCATCATTAGGTTTTCCCGTCTGAAGTACCGTGCCATAGCATCAAAGTTGTACTTCAGGTCCCAAGCTGCATTGGACGTGTAAGATGGCTCGTCCGGGGTGTTAGGCGATCTAGGCTCGCCTATGGGCAACTCAGATGACTCTCATGTGGTACCTTTCTTCATTGTACCTGCAAAATGAACAAACGTGAAGAAACAGCAGAGTAGAACCTCACAATTCCTCACAGACTCTCATATATGTCTCTCTTGATTTTTCCACTCATTTTTATCTTTCAAGTATGTGTGGTGCACGTGTGGAGTGAATATGGGGGTGGGCTGATCGAAAATAGTTGCTTCTCTTGACTAGCTCCTCTGGGTCTTCTTCAAGCTCCCACGGGTAAAATTAAGCCGGAAGGTTGCTAAGAGTAGAAGTAGGCGTGTGGTGTAGATGAACCTGCTGATTTTGGTGTATCATGTATGTAGACCACGGGTGTACGGGTGTACAGATATATGGGTGTACGGGTGTATGGACTGTGTGGTGTATAAGGTGAACCGGGTGTAAGTGTAATCAAGCTGAAAATTTCGAACCCTATGGAGTATAGGAATCGAAAATAAGATGGATAGGTATGGAAGATCTTGATTAGATATGGATGAGGATGGAAGGAAATCTAAACAAGGAAAAGAAATCTAGTAGATAAGGTAAGAGACTTTTGGATGTGTTTTACCAAGTATGGACACAATCTAAAATCCCTAAGTATCTATCTAGTATGGAAACAATCCTATCTAGACTAGGAAGCAACAAGAAACGAAAAATCAACAAGAAATTAAAACTGAAAATTAAATCTCTCTTTTTTTTGTACGATTTTTTTTTGTACTGTAGGGATTCGATCCCTCTGCTCTTTTTTTTTTCAATGAATAATCAAGTATTACAACTCGAAAGACTCAAAAACAATAAAACGAACAAAATGGACGTATTGAACCACGAACAATAGAAACCGACGTGGCTCTTGATACCAATTTATGATGTGACCCGGGACTTATGGGACACGACACAGACAAATATACGCGGAAGCTAGAATCGAAACTACGTCGGATAAGTAAGGGATCAATACGACTCTAATAAAAGGATGAAAATACAACTCACCTATACGAACAATATACTCGAAAACTAGCTGAATTAGACTCAATACCTAAGGTACTCTAGACTATGACAATACCAAATAAAACACAATACCAAGGATAAGGAAAAGGGGTGAACCCGACTAGAAAGGAAAGGACTCGAATTAAAACTAGACGGACAAGGACTCGATTGAGAACACGTAGAACACTCTTGAGGGGCTGGACTCACGGCGGTGATGGCTGGATTGGTGGCGGACGTCGGCGATAAAGGTGGTCTTGGCGGCGGTGAAGATTGTAGAAGGATAGGCTAGGATCAGCGAACCCGTGTTGTAAACTCGAACGCGCATGTCTAACTTCTCCGGATAGCAATTCTCCCAAGTACTCGTTGTACCCTGAAGAACCTTGAATAAGACTATTGAATTGCTAGAACAATAGAATGTTTGTATGTTTGATCAACCCAAGGATCGTGAAACAGATTGAGAATAACTCTTTATTTCTTGCAATTGTCTGACTTTTGAATGTCACATAAAAGCCATATTTATAATAACATAGGGACGAAAATCTAACCCTAATAACTCTAGGAATTCAAAAATAACAAAAGAAATAAAAAAAGAATCCTACCTTAACTAGAAGTCTTAATTAAGGCAAGATAAGATAACATAAAATAAGGAAATAAAATCTAATCTAATCTAGATAAAATCCCACAACTTGGGCCTTCAAAATCTCTCCTATTTGGACTTGAAACTACACGACATGGGCTGAATTATTTGTGAATTAATTCGGTCCATATTGTGTACAAAATATCCACCACCTTTGCATGAAAAACAGCAACTTCTCGGATTCCCATGCAAACGCGTAGAACTCTTCATGCACATGTCCAAATGGTGTGATTCTTTTTCTCACATCTTCATGCTTCCTTCTTCTTCATCAATGGACAGCATGGTGATCAATCTCGGGCTGCTCTTCATCTCTTCTTCATGCAACTCGAACTTACGACGAATAGAAGCTTGTAAATAAGCTTGCAACTTCTTTGCTCGTAAACGCGCGCGTCATAGGACCTCTGAATTGCAGCTCCGGATCATCCTCTTTATTGCTTTGCACGATCTCATCAAAATGATAACATTAAAATGCATACAATAATTTTGATGCATTAAAATAATTTGAACTCATTAATAAAGTAAAACAATAATAGGATTAAAAAAAATAGTGAACAAAATAAGGGAATCATTAATAAATTCCAATAATAAATAAATTTAGAATGAATTAAAAAAATGCATTTGAAAGGAGTTAAAAAAGTGACAAACTAATTTAAGAGAACGAGAGTTGCAAGAATCAGACTTCACCATCAAGCAAATATGGGATTTAGTTAAAGCCCAGCGACCAATTGGTCGAACACAAGCTTCAACATTATATTTTCAGAAAATAAGTTTTGTAAGTAAATTTTGCAGTGTTTTTTTGGGATAATTTTATCCCTGTGATTTTGTCTTAATATACATCTATTACTATTCTAATAAAAGTGTGATGTTTTATAAATTTTGATTTACCTATTATATCCTTATTACAACTTTAATTTAAGGGTAATTGTGTAATATAATATATAATATTAATATGTATTTATAATGTAAAATCTAATATAATATATTAGTTTCCATATGAATCTACTACTAAAAAAAGCCTTATTATACAAAATTGAAATTACCTAATATATTCCTATAATATATTTAAATTAAGGATAATAGGGTAATACCATAAATCTACATAAACTTTTTATTATTATATAGTAGTAGATATAAAATTTCTAGCGTGATTTTTATGCAAATTGCCATTCATATGGTATGCACACATATGGTACCAATTAAGAAATATTATTATTGACTTTGATAATATTATATTCAAAATATATATATATATAATGTCGATTGGTGCATCAATTTAATATATATGTGCGTGTGTGTATAAGTTTCTAAATGCAACTAACATATTCTCTTTTAATTAACATGCGCCAGACAATTCATTAATATCTTTATATACCAATAAGATATAATGATGAATTAATATATATAAAATGCACATCACATGCATTCATGTCAATTATTTTTTTCTTTTTTTTATATGATGAATGCATGTTCTAATTTATTTTTTGGAAACAATATAATTTAGGGATGTTGAATTTTCCATAATTCAAAAGGTGATATTATTGAAACATTTTAAAATCATGTTGAATTTCAGAATTGGTGAAGTATAATAATTTAATTATCTAAGGTTTAGCCTATAAGTATAATTAATGCAATATACTTCAAATTTAATTTTTTACTTATAAATTACTAATTCACATAATGTGATCAATATATTCAATAGTGAAGTGAAAAAGATAAAAAAAATAGTAAAAATATTACATAATGTATATATATTGAAACAATTTCACTGCAAAAGAGCGATATATATGGACTTATAAGAGCACCAAAAAATTACAATCGCCTACATATTTGTATTAAAGATAATATATATAATGAAAGTTATTTTGACCACTTATCTATTTTTATCAAAGATAAGTTAATTAAAATTTTTAAAGTATTTAAGTTGTAAAAATTACTTATATATGCCATGCCATCTAAACATAAAAATGTTATTTCTAAAAAAATTACATATTTTATCAAAATAAACTTCACAATTACTCATCAATCTTTAATATTAATGTAAAAGTATAGAAGATAATTTAAAATATATAGATTGGAGCAAAAAAAAGATATTATTTATATGTGAATATATTAATTTAAATTTTATTACAAGTAATTTAATTAAGATATATATAAATCAAATATATATATATATATGAAATAACACTATGTCGTTTCTACCATAAAGTAAACAACGAGTCGATCACCTCAGACCTCATTATTTTCATTAAAATAGTTAGCTAAATAATATATGTATTATCCACATTCGATTAACAATTTTTTGAAGTCAAGTATTTTAAATATATAAAGGACCAATCTATCGCTTCTGAATAAATTAAAGTTTATCATATCTTAATCTCTAACAAATTATTTCTTAACCCTAATTTATCTAACATTTTAAAAACACTTAGATATTGATAGATTTAACTTATTTTCAAAATTAAAGTACACGTTAATAGAACATAGGACATAAAATTAAATGCAAAATTATATATTGAGATATTTTATTATATAAATAAATATTTTTGTTCCCTAATGCATATATTACCTATCGTATATTATTGGATATGCTAATTATAACATTTTTTTTTGTTGAAGTGAGTTTTTAAGTTGAGTAATATGTCACAGTTTGCTATTTGAAAAAGCATTGACAAGATGCTCTATTTTTATATAAAAATATATTAATTCAAGAAGAAGTTCAAAGAAATGTTGATTGTAAATAAAAAATTTGGTTATTGTATTCACATATATGAGAATCTACACCCGCCCAATATATATTATATATTTTTAAAATTTAGATAAATTTAAATATTATTTTTTTGTTATGTACACTTTTATTATATTTCACACATATGCTTAATTTGTACTTTAGAAGATATACATATAATATTCAATATATAATTTAACACAATGATAGATGACTATTTTTTTAGATAAAAGAATTTATTTTAATGTTATTAATACATTATTGCTCTAATTAGTTATTAGATATTTATTAATATTTTCTTATTATAATATAACTTATAACTTTAAATTTTACACTTTCAAAATAACTTTTAATTTTACATATTTTAATAAAAAATCATGTAAATTACATGCAAATATCCGGTAGTATAGATAAAAAAATACACAATATATATGTTGTCCACATCGTGCACAACCCCTCATGAGTAGTAGATCCCTTAATTTTTCACAACTTCTCTTACGGACTTCTTTTACTCCTATTTTAGGATTCTCTTTATTGGAAAATAATCAAAATATTATGCCATTGCATGCGATTTTTCATCTACTTTTGATTAACTATTTGATACTGATTTTATTATATCCTATAACAAAACATATTTGTAATGGTGTAAGATTGGAATTATATATATACAGTTAGTTATTTAAACCCGACCCCGGTCGGCACTGTCAAAAATCGACAATAAATTTAAATAATTAAGACAAGTAAAGAAACTGCATAAAATAATGAGATCATTACATTATAGTATACTAAAATTCTAAATACAACTTAAATTTCAACTATAAAAAAATGGGTTGGAATTAATAAAACCCATAGATAAACTACGAAACAATTCCCACTTAAAAGTGAAAATCCCTTTGTGCTCAACAATCTTCGCATTTCAACCTAATGAGAAAACATTCAAAAGAAAATGTTCACCATCACTACCACAAAATCAAGATAATATACAAAATTCATGCACACATACAAATAAGATTTGCACACACATACAAATAAGATTTGCACACATACAACTGCTCAAGGACACAACTTATTCCCCTGTTCTAACACAAGAAAACTCCACACCATACACTAAAGCAATAGCTTTAATGATTATTTTCCAACATTTTCTTTCAAGATTGTAGGCAAACTTTAGCATTTATGCAGCAATATTCACCACTTCTCTCCAATTTATTCTTTATAACACTTCTCACCATCGCAGACCCACCCTTCTGCAGTGGCCTTTTCTTCACTCGCCGCCACCGTTCCTTCAAATTCGATTTCGGCTCCCTTGCCGTCGTCCAAAGCACACTTCGGGTGGAGATCAAAGTCGCATTCATCACAGTAGTATGACCATACACGTCCCTCTTCGTTGCAACCATCACAGGTGAAAAACTGGCGCTTGGTGAGAACAAGCTCGTGGTCATGAGTTGCATGCTTCACCTTCTCGGGCCACCCTTCTGCCATCTTCTCATACGAGGCTTCAATCTCCTTGAGTCGTTCTGCTGTGAAAGGATAGGCTTGTGCACCATGACTCATGATCTGTTCTCGGGCATCAGTTGCAACAGTTTTTCCAGTTGGCCCGATTGCAACAACCATTGGGATGCCTCGAACCTTGAACGAGCGACTTAAAGACTGCTTCCGTTTGTCACCAAAAGGGAGAGCAAGCCATGGCATCTTTGAGAAGAACTCATCAAAGGATGCTTGATCTCTGTCACTGGAGATGAATATCACTTCTAAGGGATCGCCCTTTTCCTTGATTTCTTTATATGCTTGAGTGAGAGCAGGAAGGAAAGCACGGCATGGGGGACACCAATGGGCGGAGAAGTAGAGCAGCACGTTTTTCCCGACAAGATCAGACACTGGAACCTGAAACGGGAAAGTCTTTCTGGTAGGCACGACGTTATCCCACAGTTGGAATAGTAAATGTTGGCAACAAAAGAATGAAGCAATTCATTTTAAGTAAATGAAATGACTATTAAATGAACTCATAAGAACATGCTTACCCTGATGCCATCTTTTCCAATTACAAAATCACAATCTTCAGACACCAGAACGGATTCAAGTGTTTGTGCTTCGCGCTTTGCCTTTTCTAGCTCTTCAAGCTCGACAAACTTCTCAGGCGTGAAAGGATAGGCCTTTACACCATGCTCCTCAATGGCTTCAACAACATTCGAGTGAAGTGTCTTCCCATCTGGCCCAATCACAACCACAGTGGGGAGGCTGTTAAGCTCAAAATACCGGACTAGTTTAGAACAGGATTTGTCCTTGACAGGCAATGAAAACCATGGCAGGGTAGCAAACTCTTCTTGAAATGATGGTTCATCATCATCAAGAGGTATCATCACGATCTCAAAATTCGCCCCCTGTTCTTTTAAACTCTTGTATACTTCAATTAGCTTTGGATTAAAAGCGAGGCACCCATTGTATGTAGCCAATAGGAAATATAATCCCACAGTCTTACCTTCAAGTTCAGCCACGGGTACCTTATTCAAGATGTAGTTTATCAGTACTACACTTCACATAGGAGCAAAAAAAAAAAAAAAACACAGTTCTATCATAGCATGCATACAAATAAAATCAACCTTTTTCCCATCAGACATAATCACGTAGTCCCTGAAATGCGATACAAGTAAGGTTTTCAGTGACTGGTTTCTCTTTGCTTCTTCTTCTTGCTTCTTGAGTTTTTCAATATGTTCGGAAGTAAACGGGTATCCTTCTGCCTCATATTCTTGGATGACTTCTACTCCTTCACGCGTTAATACCTCCCCATCCTCATTGAGCATTACAAGGTGGGGTATTCCACTCACAGTGAACAATGCATCCAGTTTCTCACGTGTAACGGAATCAGAAAATGGAATTGCATGCCAAGGCATCTTAGAGAAATATTCATCAAATGACTTGTCATCTTCATCTCCAGAGACAAACACAATCTCAAAGTTGTTATGTTTCTGGAGTTCGTTGTAGACTTCCACCAAGTTTGGAGTGAACCGTTGGCACGGACCACACCATGATGCAGAGAAATACAATCCAACTTTCTTCCCCTTCAAACTATCAGCTTTAACCTAAGGGACTTAAGAAAATATTCAGCAATTTTCCATTGAATTGAATCATCCAACAATAAACCAGAAAACAACAATGAACTCAGAAACCATTAGATTCAATAGTTGGCAGTCAGTGAAATTAAGTATTAGATTTCATTTTCCTAAACATGCAAATCATGTTAAGAGCTAAAAACCAAGATTTTCCAGTGAACAAAAAATAATCCTAGAGTAGAAATTCTAACCAACCATAAAAATCTTTAATCGGCCATTATGTTCAAGAACCACATCCTGTTTCCATTAAATTGTTGACAATCAGCAAGAACACCAACACAAAATTCAATGTATTTACAATTAGGTCAGAACTAGAAGATCTAGCACGAATGAAACTTATCCTGTTTCCATCAAGTCCCCAACAATCAGAAAAACAACCAAAATAATTCAATGATTTTACAATTTCGAAAATCTAGCAAGAATGGAACTCATCCTATTTCGACAAATCAGCAACAATGCCAACCAAAAATTCAATCTTTTTACCATTAGATCGGAACTAGAAGATCTAGCAAGAATGAAACTAGTCCCATTTCATTAAGTCATCGACAATCAGCAACAACACGACACCAACCAAAAACGCAACCTGTTACAATTGTTTCAAAACTAGACGGTCTAGCAAGAATGAAACTCATCCTGTTTCCATTAAGTCGTCAACAATCAGCAACAACACCAACCAAAATATAAATCTTTTTACATTAGGTCAAAATTAGATTACTAGAATATCTAGCTAGAATGCAACTCATCCTATTTCCATTAAGTAATCAGCAATCAGCAACAAAACCAACTAAAAATTCCTATCTTTTTACAATTAGTTCAAAACTAGAAGGTCTATCAAGAATGAAACTCGCCCTATTTCCTTTAAGTCATCGACAATCAGTAACAACAACAACAACCAAAAATTCGATCTTCATACAATCAGATCAAAACTGCAAGGTCCAGCAAGAATGAAACTCGACGTGCTTCCATTAAGTCATCGGCAATCACCAACACCAATCAAAAGATTTAATCTTTTTACAATTAGCTAAAACTAGAAGGCCAACCAAGCATTCTCCACTGAAAAAACATACTAAAACAATAATAAAGATGTCCTACCCCCACAACCCCTCCCATCAATACAAAAGTCTCAAACGAATTAAGTACAACATCAGAAGCACAATATTTTCCAAACACCGACACAAAAAACTACATGAATACATTCTTAAAATCAAGAAAACAAACAGTGAAAAGTAACAACAATACACCCAGTCAAAAACCTAAAAACCAAAATCAAACTAGCAAAAAGAAAAACAAAAATTATCCGAACATCGTAAAATTCAAGCAAAACAAAGAGCAACCAATATTAACAACCCACTTGATAGAAAAAGAAAAAAAAAATGACTCTGAAATTACCTGATCACCATTGTTGCGGACAAGGTAATCCCTGTTTGGAGAGCACAGAATCGAACCAAGATCAAACGGACCATCCCCATTAGTTGTCTCAACCTGAAACCCAACCTCGTCATTAATCCCCATTTTGCTTTGTAAGAAACACAAAAACCCAAATCTTTTTCTTTTTTTTTTGTTGATTGTAAGTGCGAGAATACTCAAAAGCACACTGGGCTATTTAGTATAAATGAAATTGCAAAAGCGTTTGATGCTTATTATTTTCCAAGAGAATTTTCTTGACGACAAAGTCCCAAGTTTAAAAGTGAAGTCAATGCGGATTGGAAGACTTGAATTCGAGTTTCTAAAAAAAAGGGAAAAAAAAAACTGGAGTACGAGACGAGATGCTTTGCTTTCATGTGTTTAATGCTCGTAAATGCAAGCTCTGGATGAATCTGTGCCGTTGAATCATGTACCTTCTACTTTTTACGGCCACGATTTTTCATTCAATTTGTGAAACTTCCAATCATGCTTCAAAAAATAAATCAACTGCATTTTCGCTCTTTTTCTTATTCGATGATAGAGAATATTCTAAGGCTAATCATTAATCTCCATTCTGCTTTGTACGAAATAAAACCCAAACTTTTTCTTCCTTCCTTTTTTTTTCAATTGATTGTATGTGCGAGAAAACACTCAAAAGCGTGAACTAGAAGCACACTGGAGTTTCATTGTTAAAGAAAGATTTATACTATAAATGAAAATGCAAAAGCGTTTGATGCTTATTATTTTTTAAGAAATTTTGCTTTGCGTGAATTCAATGTCTCATCGCCGAGTCAAGATGCTTTTCTTAATGTCTTAATGCTTTTAAATGCAAGCTCTACATTAATCTGTGCCGTCGGATCTTGTGCGTTCTGGGTTTTACAGCCATGATGATCCGAATTTGTGTTTTTGTTTTTTTTAATGAATTTGTGAAGCTTCCTATCATGTTATTGTTTCGAAGAATAAATCAACCACGGTAGTCTCTCTCTCTCTCTCTCTCTCTCTCTCTCTCTCTCTCTCTCTCTTATTTGATGATAGATAATATTCTAAGAATAATTGTATAAAAGAATAAAATGTGAAAAACATGAGACTTCCCTCAAAAGAAAAGGGCATGAGTCACAATTTAGTTTGACATTTGCACAAAATATTTGGGATTAATTGTCTTAAAATATATGAATTTTGGGATTATTTTTTGTGTAAATCTATAAATATAGACAAAAAAAACTAAAAAAGGGAAAAAAAAGGCAACATATAAAAGTGTAATAGTTTCATGGGCAATTTGGAGTTATGACACATTTGGCCCCACACCCAATGATTGGGGAAATGTACTTTTTATGTTTATTTCAGAATTAACATTAAATGCACCCCAAACCCTAAAGTTTAAAAACCCTAACATATAAAAATAAATATATGATCGATCCCTACCAGTTTTTTGTAGACAATTTATTTTTAAAATTAATAATAATGAATAACGATAAGGATAACGAAATTAATAGTAATGATAATAACGAAATTAATAGTAATGATAATAATAATAATAAGAATAACGAAAGTAATAATAATAAGAATAACATTTTCATGCATGGAATAAAATCTTGGTATATCACGTCTCTTTTGGATCAAAATTTATCTAAACTCAATTTAAATTTGGAAAAAAAAAAATCAGTGGCCTGTGAATCAATTCATATTTAATACCCTAATAAATTTTGGTAATCATCCTCGATCCACACTCTCTCTCTCTCTTTCCCAAGAATTTAATTTATCAATAACAAAATCTTGGTTTTTAACATAATGACAATTTAAATTGAACTCTAACGAAATTTTAATTTTAACATAACGAATGTTAATTTTAAATATAACGACAATTAAATTCACGCATAACGAAAAATAAATTTGAACATAACGAAAATAAAAATTTAACACATAACGAAAATCTAATTTCATCAGTAACGAAAGTTTTAAAATATAGACAATTATAGACAATTTATAATAACGAAACTTTATAATATAGACAATTATAGACAATCTAATTCTCATAACGAAAGTTTTATAACATAGACAATATATAATAACGAAAAATAAATATGAACATAACGAAAATAAATTTCAACATAACGAAAATTATATAACGAAAAATGTGATTGCTTATATAACGAAAGTCAATGTGATTGCTTATATATTATATAAAAATTTGTCCCTTTCTAGATAAATATGAACACAACGAAAAATAAATTTCAACATAACGATGTAGTGATGGATAAATTTATATTGATAATAACGAAAGTAATAATAATAAGAATAACGAAATTATGATAATAAGAATAACGAAAGTAATAACGATAAGAATAACGAAAATTTATCAATATATAACGAAAACTTATCAATATATAATGAAAACATATAACGAAAATTTATCAATATATAACGAAAACTTATGACAAAACATTTATAACGTTATGCATCAATGCATTATTCTGTCATTTCTGTGTGGTCAACATGAGGTAGGTAAAATGCATAAATATTTGTATTTGCATAGGTAGATATTAGTTGGCCCAAATTAAATGAAATTTAATGCATTTAATTTTGTGTAAGAGAGGTTGGTGTCATTCTCCTATATTTACACTACACCGATGCATCAATTCAACCCACACCCAAATAGAAGAAATAGTTTGAGAGTTTGGTGAAGAAAATCTCTGAATTCACATAAAAAAATGAATGTTTGATCGTGCAAGCGAGAAGATCATCGTTATCAACAAAACATCAACATCGGTGAAATTTCGCGGAAAAATTCTCCAAAATTGAAAGGTACGTTTCAAGTCTTGTTACGTTCCTTACTTAGAAAATTGTTTTAGGTTTTATTTAGCCAAAATTATGTTCCTGCAATTAGGCTATAACAAAGGCATAAATGATAGTTTTAATTTTCTTGTCGTTATGGTTAGTTTCAATTATTGTTAAAGTATAACCCTAGTTTTAATTTAATTTTCGTTATTGTCCAATTGAATCGTCGTTATGGTTAAATAATTTTTTTCGTTATGGTTAGTTAATGTTGAAATTTAATTTGTGTTAATGGTTATCGTTAGGGTTAGTTAATGGTTAAATTTAATTAACGTTATGGTTAAATAGAAATATCATAAGGATTAGTTAATGGTTTAGTAGAATTATCGTTATGGTTAAATTTAAATTTTCGTTATGTTTAAATTTAAGTTTCGTTATTCTTAAAATTTTTATTTTCGTTATGTTGGAATTTAAATTTTCATTATTCTTAAAATGTCATTTTCGTTATTGTGTAATTTAAATTTTCGTTATTGTTAAAAATAAACTTTCGTTATTGTTTAATTTGAGCATTCCTTATGTTAAAAAAAATTTCATTATGGTTAATTGTTGTATTTAAATTTTGTGAAGATATTATTAATTTAAAGTTTCGTTATTTTTAAAACTAAACTTTCGTTATTGTTTAATTTAAAGTTTCATGTGGTGTGAAATTTAATTTTCGTTATTGTTAAATTTAAAGTTTCTCTATGTTTAGAAATTAACTTTCGTTATGGTTAAATTTAAATTTTCGTTATGTTTAAATTTAAGTTTCGTTATTCTTAAAATTTTTATTTTCGTTATGGTGGAATTTAAATTTTTGTTATTCTTAAAATGTCATTTTCGTGATTGTGTAATTTAACTTTTCGTTATTGTTAAAAATAAAATTTCGTTATTGTTTAATTTGAGTATTCCTTATGTTAAAAAAAATTTCATTATGGTTAATTGTTGTATTTAAATTTTGTGAAGATATTATTAATTTAAAGTTTCGTTATTTTTAAAACTAAACTTTCGTTATTCTTTAATTTAAAGTTTCGTGTGGTGTTGAAATTTATTTTTCGTTATTGTTAAATTTAAAGTTTCTTTATGTTTAGAAATTAACTTTCTTTATGGTTACATTTAAATTTCCTTATGTTAATAATAAATTTTCGTTATTGTATAAATTCAATGTTAGTTATGGCTAAATTTATATTTCGTTAGGTATAAAATTAATTTTTGTTATGTATAGTTATGCTTATTTTTAAATTTGTTAGGTATAAAATTAATTTTTGTTATGTATAGTTATGCTTATTTTTAAATTTGTTTTAGGGCAGATGGTCAGACGTCGTATTATTGTACGACATATATAGTGGTCGATGGGATAGAGCTCAGTACGTAGATGGTGTGGAGGAGTTGATCATCATGTCATCGGATGATTTATGTTTTAGGTCATTGATCAGAGAGATACATGAGTTATTGGAGACCGATCCCACATGTGTCGAGTACTAGTTATCATGGATGTCGAGCACCAATAGTGGTAGACAGATCAAGACAAGACTGAAAGATGATGCTGGTTTGCTAGACTTGCTCCATGAGCAGAGTCAAGAGATGGTTGTCTATGTTGTTCAGAGAGGCTGCAGCAGCTCAAGGGTCATCCCTGACACCGAGCCTGAGTACAGAGAACCGGTCAGAGAGGAGGTTCGTGATGATACGCAACACTATGAGGCTCCAGAGGACGATGCATTCCCGCATGAAGGAGGAGAAGAAGAAGAAGAAATTCCTACTACAGATGAAGAAGCGGAGGAGAATGTGAGAACGGACTTGCTCGAATCAGTGTTCACAGAGTTCACGGGATGGATTCGTTCTACAGGGGGTACGGGACGATTGATAGGCATGACCGGAGGAGCATCATCATCGAACACTAGAGCTGAGGATGTATCTGAGAGGGGTGGGAGCAATTGGCTTGTTCCACTCGCGAATATTGACGTTGCAGGCCCACTGAGTTGGGACGAGCCTTCAGCAGCCAATACGGATGAACTTCAGAAGGGTGCGATTTTCCGTACCAAGGATGATTTGGCCCTGGCCGTGGGACTGTATCACATGCAGAATAGAGTGGAGTATGTCATGTATCGATCGAACAAGACACGGCTAGTCTACATGTGCAAGCATGGCAGGGAGTGCCCGTTCAAGCTGTGTGCCGTTGTGGATGGAGTTGTTTGGAGAATCTACAAGTTTGACGGCACTCACACTTGCCACATGGATATGAGTTGAGTTGCCCCACGACAGGTGCCTGCACGGGTGGTTGCAAAGTATTTTACACGTAAACTGGTCGATGAGGGGGTTGTTCTGAAGCCCAAAGAGATGGTCTCCGAGCTTCTACGTGAGTACGGGATCCAGATTGATTACAGTTTCGCTCTGCGCTCGAGGAACATTGCAATTGAGATGATCTATGGGGACTTTGATAAGTCCTATGCGCAATTGCCCGCATTCCTACACACATTGCAGCTACGCAATCCCGGGACATTGTACGAGTTTCAGACGAACACCATACATGAGCTGAAGTATACATTTTTGGCACTCGGACCGTGTATCAGTGCCTTCCATGCGGGTACAAGACCAGTGGTCGTGATTGATGGGACACACTTGAAGGAGAAGAATAAGGGGATTTTGTTTGTTGCTGTGACGAAGGACGGCAATGAACAGGTGTTGCCTATTGCAGTTGGTATCGGTCCGATCGAGAATGATGACACTTGGATCTGGTTCCTGAATCGATTGCATATCACTTTGGGCGAGATAGAAGACCTCCTAATCGTGTCCGATCAGCACAAGAGCATTAAGAATGCTGTCGCGGCTGTTTTTCCAAGAGCGACACACGGATTGTGCTATTATCATCTACAGACCAAGATGGCAAAGCGCGGGTCCAATGTGGGTTGTTTAAGGAGGCTGCATATGCATATCGGACAGATGTATTCCAGAGGCACTTGTCAACATTGGAAATGCTGAGCAGACCAGCATACGAGAAGCTTTGTAATATTGATCCGCAGCATTGGTCCCGATCGCAGTGTCCCGTACGGCGTTTCGGATTCATGACATCTAATGCGGCTGAGTCACTCAATGCCCGTCTACTGTGGGCTAGGAGACTGCCTATTTGCTCAATGCTTGAGTCGTTCAGGAAAATTGTGGAAGAGTGGTTTGTTGAGCGTCGGGCTGCAGCGCAGACGTGGGATCATGTGTTGACACAGCCCATTGTGGACAAGTTATCCAAGAATGTCGAGCAAGGACGATGTTTTTCCGTTCGATGCATGACCTTAGCACACCTGTGGAAAGTAGAGGTGGGCATGAAGTCTTTTATGGTCGATCTTCATCATTGGACCTGCGATTGTCGTGAGTTCAAGTTGGATTTGATCCCGTGTAGCCACGCTACAGCAGCGATCAGGTACCTGTTTGTTTAAATCTTTTAACACTATCATTGTTGTGAGTAATCATGTTTTTTTAACTATAATTCGTGTGCACACGTAGATTCTCCGGTGGAAACATTTACGAGTTTGTCGATAGATGCTACAAGACGGAGACAATTGCCAGCATGTACGACTCCGTCATCATGGGCTTATCCAGTCCAGAAGATTGGATTGTCCCGCCTGATGGTTGTCCACTTGTGCGCGCTCCTGTGATAACAAAACAGGCCGGTCGTCCTCGAATGTCTAGAGCTCGGGGGGGTGCTGAGACGTCATCCAGTCAGCGTAGGCAGATCTGCACTAGATGTCATGTCCCGGGCCATAACAGACGCGTGTGTATAGCCCCGGTGCCCATTGTCGCTGTGGACTTAAATGCACCTCCAGAGAGCGCGCAACCGGAGTCTACACGTAGAAGAGCGCCTAAGAAATGTGGTATTTATGGTGAGACGACTCATACCCGTCCCAGGTGTCCGAGAAGACAGGCGGAGGACCTAGATTGATCATGTCTACATTATTGTTGTTGGCATTCAGTGATAATATGATTTATCTCGACTTTGCTTTTATTTGTTTAAAATCATAATGATTTGTTTAAAATCATGTAGTCAACAAACATATTTCAGAGAAATTAAAGAGCAATGTCAAATGCAATACATACATGAAAGACGCCAAGTACAATACATATATAATGTCAGAAGTCACTCTAGACGGCCATAGCTAAGTGAGAAGATCCTCTTCGCTACAGAAAGACGGTATCTCTGAATATCATATGGACTGACATCAAGACCAGGAGTGCCAAACAACAAACGATCCACATACATCATAGCATAAACACCACAACTGATGTTGTCGAACTGCGTAAACTGCTCTTGGATAGTCTTGTCCAGTGTCATAGCTAAGACATGTGTATCTGGCCTATTCCGACCTCTCCAATAACCAGCGCTCCACATGATGCGTGGCAGTAGACATAGGAGCGGTAGCAGCTCTCGATCACGCCTCTGAGACAGCTCTCTGTAGTCCAGGAGGTGCATCTGGAACAATAACGAGTCATACAACTCGACCTTCCACGTCATGAAACAGATACGTACAGTGACCCAGTGAGCATCTCCAACATTGCATATCATGATCGCCTACATAAATGATAATGATTAACGAATGAATAAAAAAAAATCATCATAGATAGTACGATAAGTGTACTTGAAAGATCACTTACATAATCTGCTCTCGTCCACGGGACCTCCTGGACGCCACCCTTGCCTCTGATTACCTCCAGTAAGGCATCTGAAGGATCCCAGTACAGATATCTGTCCTCACCATACTCCTCCTCACAGCGAGGATCTCTTGGATGAAGCTGCCACCATGCTACCTGTAGCTGAACCTGAAAAAAACACATGAACAAATCACGTAAACACACAAAGAGATAATGAAATACAAAAAAATAAAAGAATGTATCCTGAACTTACAAAAAAATATGGAGAGCAAATCACAACATCGCTCCTGTGCCTTCTGAAAAGTCGTCGCTTAACCTCAAGCAAGAAATGTGCAACCATCTCGTAATCAATGAGCTCACTAACATCCTCCATACGCTCAAAAAATGCCTGCCAGAGTATGCCACCGATCGCAATAACCTGGATATTCACCCCATGGCCCTCCCTCCTGAAGTTCGTGTAGCCAACCTCTACCCTACGCGCTTCATCCGCCTCCAGTAAGTCAAATACACTCGAACGCGCGGCAGACGACGGGCCAACAGATGACGGCTGGGTAGACGACGGGCCTGGAGATGACTACGCGTTTGACGAAGGGCGCGAAGAAGATCGACCCGCAGATGATCTGCCTCTGGCTTTCCCCCCTCTCATACGGGGGGACATATGAGGCGTTGTGGGGTCTCTGGGAGGCGGTGTGGGCCCCCTAGGTAGTGTGGGGTCCCTGGGAGGTAGTGTGGGCCCCCTACGAGGTGTGGGGTCCCTGGGAGGTGGTGTGGGGTCTCTGGGTGTGGGCCCTCTGGGTGGTGTGGGCGACCTGCGTAGCCGACCCATAACAAGGTCTTCCAACCGTCCCATCCGATCAGATAAGCCTTCAATCATCCCTCTGATACTGTTCTCCATCTGTCTGAAATTATTCTCCATCTGACCCATAATGCGGGCTTCTGAGGCAGTAACGACGTGGATAACACGATCGAACCAACCAGGACGTGGACCGGGCTCCTCACGGCTCCCCTCATGGCTCCTCCTCGGGCGCTTACTGCCTGTCGGTCGAGGAGGGATCTCACTGCGGTCCGGTCCTTGCTCCGAGGGTCCAGATCCCTCATCCGGCTCGTCTATCAAATGGTGCGTCGTCTGTGGAGCCTGCTGCTGTGCAGTACGGGAACTCCTACGCTGTGGTGCTGGGTTGACAACGTCAGAGATCCCCTTGCATGTCCCCGGGACCACACGTCGGGCCATCCCAGTCAGCAACTTCTTCTTGGAGACCTTTCGAGGTACCACGTACCTCACACCCAACAAACTATCTCCGTCCAAGCTCTGAACATATGGGGTCAGGAGCTCCGCTGCTGATGGCACCATCGGCTGGACATCCATCTGCACCAATAACGAACACCATGTTAACATTAATCAACGTTACTTCAATTTAATAATTAAAATTATCTATATAAAAAAGGTTACCTGTCTATCAAAAAATATGGAGAAGTCGATGCTCGGGGCTATGAATGACCACCTCAATAAGCGAGGTGTGGTCATCTGACCTCCAGGGACGCCCAAATGACAGACAATCTCGGGGAAAACCTCACAGGCCCATGCCTGTTTTAAAACATAGAATATCATGTAAGTATAATATCAAATCACTAAAACATAAATTTTTCATGATAAATTCAACTAATTACCTGAAATGCACAAACAGGTCCGTACCAATGATACGCTCCGTCCCCCTGTGGGCCCATATCCCGTCGAGCTCTAGGGAGAATGCTGACAAAGTGCATCAGGATCTGAAATGTGTATCCCCCTCATGGAAAAGAATTCCACGCATCAGCATCCTCCACCAGGGCCCATACCCAGTCATCGATCGTACGTCCAGGGTCCTGGCAAAATAACATCCGGTACATGATCAGGATGTTCGCAATCTTCACGTAATCTGGAGGGTGATTGGCTAGACGCATCGTCGTGAACTTCTCATACATCTGTGCAATTGTCGTCTTCTTCCCTTCAAATAGCCGGTGATAGATGCCCCTGGCCGGAATCACATGAGCCGCATTCGGATCGAAACTAGACGGCCCGAACCGCAAGCCCGACACCAGTGCGAACTCTGAGGGCCCAAAGTGTAGTGTCGTCCCACTCACATGGAACCGACACTCTCCACCCTCGCGTGCAGGATCCTGGACGCGCACTTCACGACAAATCAATGCATGCAGCGCCTTCCGGGCTATGTTACCCCCCCTAAAGTCCACGAAATGTCCTAAACATCCAGATCTGAACGTCTAGATCGTATCCTCGCCACCGAAATGTTGTAACACCTCCCTAATCTTCTCTGCTAACTCCATTTTCACGTACATATTCACAGTCGGCTTGAACCTCTGGAGGGGGCGTCTAATCCACTCGATCTAAATTTCACAATTGAAAATTAGACTGTTATTAAATTATTAAATTAAATTTTTAGCTACGTGTATCAAATATTTTGTGTTAGTATTATTATTATTATTATTATTATTATTATTATTATTATTATTATTATTATTATTATTATTATTATTCTTTAGTTATTATTTGGTTATTAATTGTCTAATAGTATTAATTATCCAAATATTATTATTATTATTATTATTATTTGATTATTGTTGTTGTTATTATTATTAGATTATTATTATTACTTTTATTATTATTATTATTAAAAAAGTATTATTATTTATATTAATTGTTTTTGTTATTTTTTTTTACTAATAATATTAATTAGACGAATATTATTATTACATTTTTATACAATTTCGTTATACTTTGCTTGAGTGTTTAATTATGATTAACTTAAACTTATATAATTACTTATTTTTTAGAATAACGATAATGTTAATCACTTGTGATAACGATTTAAGAGATAACAATTAATCATAATGATTTAATACAATTAGCTTAACCGATTACTTGAAAAGCCATAACGATTAATTTAAAAAATGCTATAACGATTAAATAAAATTAGCATAATGATTTCAACTAAAAGTCATAACGATTGATTAAAAAAACCATAACGATTATTTAAAAAAGCCATAATGATTCAATAAAATTATCATAACGATTAAATGCCACGACGATACTTTCATTTTAGCATAACGATTAATTAAACAACGCTATAATGATTCATTAAGTTGGCATAACGATTAATTAAAGGAAGCAATAACGATACTTTCAATTTATCATTACGATTTATTATAATTAGCAGAACGATTTGAACTAAAAGACCATAACGAAAATGTAATTTAAGAGCATAACGAAAGTAATTTAAAAGACATAACGAAAATCAAAATTCAATGTAACGAATATCTAATTTTACAAATAACAAAAGTTTTAACTTCTAGCAAAATGAAATTTTAACTTACAAATAACGATAGTTTAACTTACAAATAACGAAATTTTAACTTACAAATTATTATTACACTTACAAATAACGATAGTTTAACTTTTACCATAACGAAAATTCACTTTTAGCATAACGAGATATTAACTTCTAGCATAACGAAAAATAACTTCTAGCAAAATGAAATTTACATTAGGCATGACGAAAGTTTATCTTTTATCATAACGAAAATTAAAAGACATAACGAAATAATAAAAGGCATAACGAAAGTTAATTTTGGGCATAACGAAAGTTAAAAATGCATAACAATTACTATAACATGGATAACGAAGAACAGGTCTAGATATAAGCATAACGATTATGATCTATCATTTGAGCATAAAAACAATCGTTATGGCAAAAAATTATAATCGTTAAGAAAGATCTAAGTTTTCGTTCATCCATGTTTTCGTTTCGGCAAAAATTATCGTTATATCATCGTCACAACAATTGTTATATCTTCACCTATCGTTCATCTCTCTAAACACATTTTTAAAAAACCGAAACACGTTGAATCTAACCTCTCTTGCAGACGGTGGCGGTCGTATATCTTCACTTCGTTCCTCCATCGTCTTCTCATTGAATCCGGCAATTTAGTAGTTTTTTTCTTTTACAGAACTTGCGAGAGCTGGTGTGAGAGAAAGATTAATGCTGGTGTGAGAGAGCGAGAGGGTAGGGAGTGGTTAGTGGTTACAGAAAATTGAATAGGGGATTTAATAGAGCATGGCCGTTTTTTTTTTCAAATTAAACTCGAGTGAGTTTGGAAAGAGATAATAGAGATTTTGTTCGAACTAAAAGATTTTATTCTTTTGCATGGAAAGTACAAATGTGTAAGGTACTTTTCAGAAAATGGAAAGAAGATTTTTGTTGTTATGGTTAGTTATAGTTTTAATTTAAATTTCATTATCGTTAAATTGAATAATCGTTATGTTGAATTGAATGTCGTTATTGTTAAAATTTAATTATCGTTATAGTTAAATTTAAATATCATTATAGTTAAAATGAAATTATCATTATTGTTAAATTTAAATTTTGATAAAATTAGATTTTCGTTATAGATAGATTAGATTTTCGTTATAGATAGATAGATTAGATTTTCGTTATAGATAGATTAGATTTTCGTTATACATAAAATTAGATTTTCGTTATAGCTAAATTTAAATATCGTTATAGTTAAAACTTTTGTTTTTGATGAAATTTGATTTTCGTTATGTGTTAAATTTTTATTTTCCTTATGTTGAAATTTATTTTTCGTTATGCATGAATTTAATTATCGTTATCTTTAAAATTAACTTTCGTTACGTTAAAATTAAAATTTCGTTATGTTAAAATTAAAATTTCGTTATACTTCAATTTAAACTATCGTTATGTTAAAACCCAAGATTTTGTTAGTGATAAATTAAATTTTTGGGGAAGAGAGAGAGTGTGTGGATCGAGGGTGGTTACCAAAATTTATTAGGGTATTAAATATGAATTGATTCACATGCCACCGATTTTTTTTTTCCAAATTTAAATTGAGATTAGATAAATTTTCATCCAAAAGAGACGTGATATGCCAAGATTTTATTCCATGCATGAATTTTTTTTCTAACCTTACTTTATGCATGGAAAGTACAAAAGTGTAAGTACTTTTCAGAAAATGTAAGAAAATTCAGTTTTTTTAAAGTCAATGTAGTACAAATTGCCCATAAAACTCCTACCCCCTTAAAACTTGCCCAACTATACCAATTTTAACATTTTATTGTCTAAATAAAAATTTCTCCCTTATTTTTTTCACACGTTTTACAAAATGTAGTTTTAATAATATAAAATTAACCCATGTTTGATTTTTCACATGATTTGAAATTTCGACCAAATAAAAAAATAAAATTAGTCCAAAATTTGTGTATTTTAAGGCAATGATATCCATGTAAATATACACATAACATTTCAGACTGCCTTGTCAAATTCAATTGACTGAAATTTGAAAATATGTGAAAAATCAAACAATGGCTAAGGTGATGTTATTAAAACTATATTTTTTAAAATGATGAAAAAAAAACACTCTAATTTTTATGTATTTTAAGGAAATTAACCCAAACATTTATGATTTTTTTTTTGGGTGGGAGGAGGGGAGGGGGGGTTAGCCAATTGACCTAATGTATTTAAAAGTATGGTTAATTATGATTAAATACACAAATTTAAAAATTTACAATTAAAACACAAACTTGCATTCTTTTGTAAAATCGACGTCCCCTAATTTTTTTCCAACTTACGGAAAACGTATTTGTCTAGAAAAAACAACATTGTATTGTGCTTAGATGGAAAATATTTACACTCATCACAAAACAATACCATTTTGTAAATGAAAACATAAATAAATAAAAAATTCAAAATTGTATATTATTCCTTTAATTCTTCGTTTAGACACAAACGACGTTGTTTTGCAATGTGGCGAAAAATATTTTACATATCATTATAAAACAACATGGTTTTTGTGCTACATACACTACAAAAAAAATGGTCTTTAGAGACAAGATTATTAGCGATGACAAATATCGTCACTAATACTAAATTTTTAGTAACGACATGTCGTTTTCAATCATCACATGTCATCTCTAATAAAAATTTTTGTGATGACATTGTTGTCGCTTAAAAATATTTTTTGCGACGACATGTGCGTCCATAAAAGTTCGTCCTAAATAAATTAAAAATTATTTTAAGTGACAACATTGTCGTCACAAAAAATGTCATTAGAAATGACATGTAATTATTGGAGACAACACGTCGTTACTTAAGTCTATTATTAGTGACGACATTTGTCGTCGCTAATAATATTGTCGCTAAAAACCTTTTTTTGTAGTGATAAGTTTTAGTTTGCTAAAAAAAATTGGGGGTGTGTATTTTGCAAAAGACAAAAACATGTATGAGACAGTCTAACGGGTCTCTTATGTTAGATGTGTCAAATAAGATCCAAACCCGCCCAAAAAACTCATCCAAACCCGCAAAAATGGCTAGTCTACGCGCCTGCACGTACGTTGATAAGCTCGGGTTTTTCATACTTTTCGAGCTTATTCGAGATGCATTTGTAGGTGGTTTTTAGGCTTTTAGAGTGAGTTTGTGTGCATTTCATGTTTTATCGTTGCGTTGATGAGTTTGTTGAGTTTTGAAGCAAATAAGGAGTAAAAAGGAGTCATAAGTTGAAGAGGAGTGAAGTCGGACGTGAGACGGGAGCTGAAAAGGTCGGAGAAACCCCGCACGGACCGTGTATGAACGAGGCATAGCCACACGGCCCGTGCAGGGTGCCGCACGGACCGTGTGGGAAGACACCATATCCGTACGAACCGTGCGGCCTATGAAGAAATCAATGCAAAGACTTATGCACGGGCCGTGTGTGATCAAGCCCTAGCCGCATTGACCGTGCGTTCTTAAGTCGGTAATTTGGCGGATTTTTTCTCTTTCCTTGTCTGATTCTGATTTTGATCCAAACTCGGCCCAACTATTTAAGGCTCTATTTTGCACGAAAAAACCATCACTTTTTACCCTATTGAAGAGGAGAGGAACGACGGAGGAGCATCAGAGACCAACTGAGATTGAAGATTCAACCCGGCATAAGTTGTTTCTTAATTTTAGTTTGCTTTAATCATGTTAGCTACAATTGTTCGATTATTTCCTTTGCTTTGTACTATGAACATGAGTGGCTAAAATCTAGAGATTCTAGAGTTTGCAACAATTATGGATTTTTTACTTTTGATTTATAATGTTGTTCCGTTTCTTTATCTGCTTGTGTCTCCTTGAATTAATTGTCTTGTGAATTTATCTGGCCAATAAATGCGCATGTTTAGTTGATTGTTTGTCACTCGAGAGAGGTTAAATTGATTAACGGATTATGAGTGCACAACACATAATTGCTAGATTGAGAGATTGATATTTTATGTGAGAAGAATAGATTTTTGGTTCATTTTGGAGTTAAATGACAGATTGAAATCGAGAGATAAAATTTGGCATTTGATCTACGTTTAGAACTTACTCAAGAGAGAGGGACTAGACATTTTTGTGATTCTTCTGCAGATTTAGAGATTAAAAATAGTTCAGTGTGTTAATTGAAGTCGATAATTCCATATACGTGCATTCTCTAGGATTCATTTATCTTATAGTTCTTCATCAGTTTATTTGCGATTTTGGTCTTCTGCTGTTTAATTTAATTTGTTTTGTTTATTTAGTTTAAAAGGCATGCAACATTCGTTATGGTTATCTAAATAGAGTAGAATAATTAAAATTGGGTACTTGATTAGATTGCATAGCTAGTCTCCGTGAATACGATATCTGTTCTCACTTTATTTTACTGCAATTTGCCTCGTATACTTGCGAGTTGTGTTTTTGAGTAAAATAAAATAGCGAATATGCGTATCACAAAGTATAAAGTATAGTATTACTATGTATGGAGTAAAATATCACTAATTATATATCAAAATATCACTTAATATGAATTGAAATATCATCAATTATGAAGTATGTTCACATGCATAAATGAATTAATTTCTACATAAATTATAATGTGAGGTTTTAATTTAGTTGATTCATTTACCTTCTTTTTTTTGAATGTTTATTGATTCTCCAGACATCATGTATCACTGTGCATGAAATTAACTATCACTAATTATGTGTCGAAATATCACTTAATATGAATTGAAATATCATCAACTATGAAGTAATTTCACAATACTAAGAAAAAAAATGAATTATTTTCTACATAAATCATAATGTGGACTTTTAAATTAATTAAAAAAATGAATTATTTTCTGTATAAACCATAATGTAGACTTTTGAATTAATTCAAAAAAATTATAATGCAAGATTTTAATTTAGTTGATTCATTTATTTTCTTTTTTTGGGGATATTGTTTGTTGATTCTCCAGACATCATGTATCACTATTTATGAAGTAAAGTATCACTAATTATGTGTCGAAGCATCACTTAATGAATTGAAATATCATCAACTATGAAGTGTTTTCACATGTTAAGAAAAAAATAAGTGAATTATTTTCTACATAAGTTATAATGTGGACTTTTAACTTAATTCGAAAAAATAGATGAATTATTTTCTACATAAATCATATTGTGGACTTTTAAATTAATTTTAAAAAAATTAATATATATATATATATATATATATAAATTTATAAAAAATTAAAAAGTGAAAAAAAAAAGTAAAAGGGGGATGGAGAGGGGGAAAGAGAACAATAAAAGAAAAATAAAAAAATAAAAAATGAGAGGGCGAGCTCATGGGTCAAATAGAGACCTGTTAGACGGTCTTACACAAGTGTGCCTCTTTGCAAAAAATGCAAGGTTGTGTTTTAATCGCAAACTTTTAAAGTTTGTGTCTAAATTTCTATTGTGGAAATAGGTAAAAGTAAATAGTGATTGGGAAAAAAAAGTAAATTTTAATAATAGGGAGTTTTGTGAACAATTTGTCCTATGACACACTTGGTCCCCACACCCAATCATTGGGTAAGTGTATTTTTGACATTTAATACTAAGTACACAACAACTTTATCTTTTGTATTTATACTAGGTATATTTTGTAAATTGGCACGATTAGGTATAAATAGCTACGATTAATTTTTTAAAGTTAATCATATGCTACGATTATTTATGAAAATTGCTACGAATATCTTTTAAAAAAATACACGATTAAGAAGCAATGATTAAAATGCTACGATTAAAAATTATATAATTAGAAAGCAATAACTAATGCTACGATTAAAAATTAAACTATTAAGAAGCTACGATTAAAAAGCAACGACTAAACTAGGTAAATATTTTGTATTTATACTGGGTATGAATATTTTGTAAAATGGCACGATAAGGTATACATAGCTACAATTAATTTTTTAAAGTTAATCATATTCTACGATTATTTATGAAAATTGCTACGAATATCTTTTAAAAAATACACTATTAAAAGTAATGATTAAAATGCAACAATTAAAAATTATATGATTAGAAAGCAACGCTTAATGCTACGATTAAAATTAAATTATTAAGAAGTTACGATTAAAATGCAATGATTAAAAAGCAACAATTAAACTTGAAAAGCAACGATTAATGCTACGATTAAAAATTAAACGATTAAAAAACAATGATTAAAAGTTGAAATAGATTAAAATGAAACGATTAAAATGCAAAGATTAAAAAGCTATGATTAAAAAGTAACGATTAAAATGCTATGATTAAAATGCAACGATTAAACGTGAAATTTAATCATAGCATACGATTAATTGTGAAAATTAATCGGTGTGCTACGATTAATTCACTATTTCAATTGAATGTATTTATATTTTGTGTAAGAGAGGTAGTTATTGAGTTTCATTAAATAAAAGGCATCAGAAGGTAGAAATTTGGGTTGACCAAATTTAATGCATTGCTTTTATGGTTGTGTAAGAAGGGTAAGTAAATTTTGTAAATAAATGGACACCAACACCCGACATAATACACACATAAAAAATATTCAGTAAAAAACCAAGAGAGAAATTTGAGCAAGGCGTGTGCGCAAAAAGAAGAAAATTTTGAGGAAGGCATGTGCAATCAAGAAGAAATTAGTGCAAAGAATTTTTCATTTTGAAAGGTACGTTTTGTAATGTCTTCTTTTTATGAAATTATTTCTTATTTATGTATATGAACCTTAGTTTTATTTATAATAAATCGTAACTTTGATTGAATTGAGATTAAGTTTAGAATTATGAAAAGGTTTAATCCTAGGCATAGCTAAGAAATCATAGCATTGGTTCATAATCATACCCTTTAATATATTGATCGTAGCAATGTTTAGTTAATCGTAGTCTTAATTATATTAATCATAGCTTATTAAAATATAATCGTAGCATTAATTACATTAATCGTAGCTTATTAAAATATAATCGTAGCCTTGTTTTATTTAATCATAGCTTTGAAATTTAATGTAATCGTAGCTTTCAAATTTAATAGTAGCAAATCCACGATTGATTTTATAGTAATCGTGGCCTTAGATGAATTGTAGCATTGTTTTTAATTAATCATAGCTTTATTTGATATATATATATATATATATATTGTGGCTTTTCTTTGTTAATCGTGACTTTTTTTTTGTAAATTAATCGTGGCTTTTATAGTTAATCGCAGTTTTTACGTGGCTTTTTTGTAAATTAATAATGGCTTTTATAGTAATCGTGGCATTTTATAGTTAATAGTGGCTTTTATAGTTAATCGTGTCTTTTATTAATTAAATATAATCGTAGCATTAATTACATTAATCGTAGCTTATTAAAATATAATCGTAGCCTTGTTTTATTTAATCATAGCTTTGAAATTTAATGTAATCGTAGCTTTCAAATTTAATAGTAGCAAATCCACGATTGATTTTATAGTAATCGTGGCCTTAGATGAATTGTAGCATTGTTTTTAATTAATCATAGCTTTATTTGATATATATATATATATATATTGTGGCTTTTCTTTGTTAATCGTGACTTTTTTTTGTAAATTAATCGTGGCTTTTATAGTTAATCGCAGTTTTTACGTAGCTTTTTTGTAAATTAATAATGGCTTTTATAGTAATCGTGGCATTTTATAGTTAATGGTGGCTTTTATAGTTAATCGTGTCTTTTATTAATTAAATCAGTAATCATGGCCTTTTAAATTAGTAATTGTGGCTTTTCTGTAAATTAATCATGGCTTTTATAGTAATCGTGGCTTTTATTGATTAAATTAGTAATCGTGGCTTTTTTTATAGTAGTGATTGTGGCTTTTGAAATTAGTAATTGTGGCTTTTTAAATTAGTAATCGTAGGGTTTAGGGTTTTATTAATTAATGAATTCGTAGCATTGTTTATTAATTGCAAATGATTAGACGTCGCATTATTGTACGACATAGTGGCTGATGGGAGAGATTAGAATATGTAAATGAAGACGAGCAACTTGTTGTCATGTCAACCGATAAACTGTGTTTTATCTCACTGGTGAGAGAGGTGCACAAGTTGCTACAGACTGACCCGAGCACGGTCGAGTATCAATTATTTTACAAGACGAGCACCAATACCGGCAGACTGATTAGGGCTTCTTTGTAAGATAATGCAGATTTGCTCGGTCTGCTTCACGAATAGACCATCGAGATAGTCATGTACGTGATTTTGAGACATCTGAGTAGTTCCAGAGTCGGGCCGTCTACTGGCACGGAATATAAAAATCCGTGTAGGGATGACTATGCTCCCTACTTCCCACAGTACTATAAGGCATCGGGTAATCCTATTGATGGCGGTTACTTCCAGCATGAAGAAGCAGAAGAGACACCTGTTGATGAAGAAGAACAAGCATAGACGCATTCTACTAATGAAGAAGAATGAGAAGAAGAGGAAGAAGAACAAGAACAAGAAGAGTAGAATGCTAGAACGAGCTTGATGGAATCATTATTGACAGAATTTTGTGGATGAATTCATTCTTCTAATCGCACAGATAGATTGTTAGGATTGACGGGAGTCGTATCATCATCTACTATTGGTCTTCCATATAGAGCTGGCGGGGCTTCGAGTAATCAGTGGAGGTCGAAGTCCGGGTATCTCATCATGTGGCTCATCTACTAAACCCCAACTCAACTGTGCGGCCTTCTTCATCCTCTGTGAAGTCCTCACCTGCCGCCTATTTGGGCCCACTGCTGCCGTAGCATCAGTAGAACAATAAGATGCTACGTTCGCAAGCATATTCTTCTTGTTCCCCTTCCGAGTGGGAACATACCTCACTTCAAGCACATCGCCCTGTTGCATGCTCTGGTAGTATGGTGTCTTTACCTCATCCGCTAATGGCACCAAAGAAGCCACCTCCAGCTACATCAAATTCATAGTATCGTTAGCATTAACACAAACAAAATTTATATACTAAATTAAGAAAAAACTTAAAATCATACCAGTCCCTGCAATAACGTGTATATATCAATGGTGGGAGCTCTGAATGACCAACTCAATCATCAAGACAGAGTAAATTGCTCACCCCCGACGCCAATCACCCCAGCCAACTGAGGAACAACCTCACAACCCCACATCTGAAAGATAAATTAATAAATCAGCTAGGATCCTTATTGATTTAAACATGCATAAATAATAATAATAATAATAATAATAATAATAATAATAATAATAATAATAATAATAATAACGATACACTTAAAACTAATTACTTGAAATATCCATATCGGGCCGTAAAAATGGTATGCCCCGTCGCCTGCCCCGCCCATAGCTCCCCAGGTCCTGGGGAGGAGACTGATGAGCTGCATCAACATCTAGTACGAATACGTTCTCCGTGGGAAAGAACTCCATCTGTCAACATCCTCGACGAGAGCCCACATCCAACGATCAATTACCCGATCCTGATCGATGCAGAAAACCATCCGGCATACGAACAACATGTTCACAACCTTCACATAGTATTAGGGGTCATTCGTCATCCTCTGCTTCTCGAACCTCTCCTGCATCTCTTTCACGGTCGTGCTCTTTCCTTGAAATAATCTATAAAATAAGCCTCGATCCGAAATCGTGCGTGCTGCATTCGGATTAAATGTAGAAGTGCCGAAATATAAACCCGAGATGATGCAGAACTCAGAGGGACTAAAGCGGAGCTCGAATCAACCAAGGCGGAATCTACACTCTCGTCCCTCCAATACAGCATCCGACACATGCACCTCCTGAGCCATCAGGGCCTGAATGGTCTTCTTCTGGACATCACCGCCTCTAAAGTCCAAAAAGTATCCGAAACACTCGGATCTAAATATTTGGACCGCATCATTGACAAATGGGATTTTCCCCCGTATTTTCGAACATAACATACATGTTTTAAGTATTCTTCTCATTTATTTTGTTGTTTTAATGCTGTTTTTTTCGTTTAATTGTGTAATAAGTATTTTTACACACTGTTGTGTACTTTCAAGATAAAATCGATCGGGTCGGGACTCTAAGGCACGAAGCCGGTGCGACCCGAGTAGAGAAACGGTGCGAGTGCGTCAATGCAGAGGCCTTGAAAGCACACAGCCCGGTGCGGCCCAACTCAGGCTGAGGAGGTGCGACCAGCTCGGTCGCGCCACCCGATGCGTCCCGAGCCAAGCGCGGCGCGGGCACAGGAAAGGCGCGGGTGCGTGTCCAATCAGAGGACCAGAAAGCGCGGCATCCGACGCGGCCCGGGAACATGGTGATCCAGCGCGACCAGGTCGGTCGTGCCACCCGGTGCAGCCCGAACGGGGCGTGACCAAGCCCATGTCGCGCCCCATGTTCCGTCCTGATTTTGCATTTTTGTTTCATTTTCATTTTATTTTTATTGGGTGAAAAATGTAGTAGTATATATACCCATCTTTGTTCAAATCTAGGGTAACATTCATTTCTTAGCCCCCAAAATAGAAGATAGACTTATGAGAGAAAATTTTGTGTTGGATGCTTGAAGTTCTTGAAGATTTTGAAGATAAAAATTGAAGTTTGAAGATTATCCATCACCTTTTCGGGTTTACTCTAATCTATGTTTATGTTTTTCCTTTCTCTTGTTTATTTTTATTTTTCTTTAATTTCAAGCATGTCTAGCTAAACCTTTTAATCCCAGGATAATGTGATTTAGCATTGGATGTTGGATTTTTGGATGAAAAGACATGTTATTATCCTCTCTTTTTATTTCTCATAAATCAACGGTATGATTGTATCTAGCTAGGGTTGTCATCCTTAAGTTGGATTTTGTGTGGATTATGCTTTGAGAAGAGCTAATTAGCATTGAAAATTGGTTTATGAGCCCAATTGGGTATTGAATGGGAATTTGTGCCTAGTTGATTTTGGTTGATTAATTGTGCTTAATTTGAGGAAATTGGAATTTAGTCCTAGAGATAGGAGAGTTTCCTTTTGTTCAATTAAATCTTAGAAGCTCGAGAGAGCCTATGATTATTTTTTGTATTAATCTTGAATGGATTTAGTATGAGTTCTAATCCCGAAATCCAATATTCGTGTTGATAAACATTGCCCTAGGATCTTTCCTTTATTTGTTGTCGTGTTTTTATTGCATTTATGATCATTTTGTGTTTATTTTCATTTATTCCAACAAATTGTTAAATTTTATACTTAGATTAAAACCAAACCAAATCCATGCTTTATGTGTTGCTTGACTTGTGAAATGACATGAGTGTGATACTTGCATGCCTTGAATCATCCTAACTCCTTGTGGAATCGATCCCGTTTTGCCTTGTACTACAATTTACTTGTTCACTTGCAAGTTTGATTCAGGATTTAAAACTTAAAATAGAAAATTTGCATCAATCATCACCACCGATCTCAGACAATGTCGATCTAATCACCTGCAACACTGCTGGCCTAACATAGACCAACATAGACGGCCTAAGTCTCTGCAGCAACCGTCTAATCCAATTAATCTAACAACAATTACACAAAATTTAATCTATAATTAGTCCCGCTTAATTATACTTTTAAACAAATTATTTTTAAAATTAAATTCTAGAAATAATTATAAGAATAATACGTCTACGATTAATTATGCATACAATTAATTTAGGATTATGATTAATTTAAAATGACTTACGATTATAATTAAATGGTCTCCAATCATTTTTATAAGGCCTACGATTCTTTTAACATGACCTACGATGTAACACCCCGTCCCAAAATAAATCTATAAATTACTCCAACCGTATAGGAAGTATGTGTTGATTATATGAGTCTTTGAAATGATTTTAGAAAATCCCAAATATAGAGAAAATGACTCCCAAAGTTGGCTCAATTCTATTCTTAAAATCATGTTGTCCTCTAAATCTTTCTCGATCACATATCTTATTCCTCGTGACGAGATATTTCCATGAGTATTTTTCATTCGTAATCTTGTGTGTCCAAATTCTTGATAGACCGTATTTTCATCACAAAAATAAAATTCTACCACTTTATGTCTAACTCTGAAAATTTATTTCGTCTTTGACTAGGAGTTACAAATCTTTTCATAATCGTGTGGTCGTTAATTTCATTAAAAAAATGGAGTTCGTTTGACCTTCCAACCAAGTTTTATTCATGTTTTATTTCAACCCAATACCATATATTAAAATATATCATAACTTGATTTCCACTATTCAACCATTTAATGTTCCAAGTGTCAACCTTACCTTGTTCCAAGTGTCACCATGCATTGCTACATGTGCCACCATGCATGATAAAGGTACTCCATGTGTCACAATTTATTTCATATAGTTTGATGCATGTCTTACACATGTTTTATCATAATTATTGGTTGAATCAAGTAGAGGGGGGATGAGCAAGAGTCCAACTTTCTCCCGCATTCTCTCCTTCACTAGTTTCTTTCTTTCCCTCCCAGCAGCACCCTTTCTTTCTCTTCTAATTTCAACCCTCAAACCTTAACCAACAATTCTGAAATTTTGCAGAGAGCTTCCCACTTTGATGTAGATGATGTTAGCCGAAGGAATCGTCCAATTTGGTTCTCATATGGTCAAGAACGAAGGGAAACATTGCAGTGGTCGTTGTTTTCCACCAAGCTACAGCAATGATTGTATTCTGTATATTTCGACCCTCAAATCTCCACCAACATAGATGAAATTTTGATGTGTTGTTCCTCTCTTAAATAGTTGATGTTAGCCACTGGAATCGCTCAATTTGGTGCACGGAAAGTCAGAAACGAAGACATGCAAAATTCGGGTTTCTAGCTGTAAGTTTTATCATTAGCGTAGCAGTCGTATTTTACAATTTTCGTCCCTTAAATCTCATCCATAAATTCTGAAATTTTAGAATGTTTTTTCTCTAATTATGTAGTTGATTTTAGGCTCAAGAATTTCTCAATTCGCATCTCTAAAGCTCCTAAACGAACCTCGACTATTTTCTTTGTGGTATAATTTTCGTAACTCACCCAACCCATTTTCGACATCTTTTTTCCATAGATCCAGCCATTATATTTCTATGAAATCTACATCATTATAAACTTAACTCTTTAAGGTTTCCAAAATAGGTCTCAGTTTGTCGATATGATATCATTTGGTCTATCAAAGATACGTCGCAAATCGACATGTCAAATCTGCCGCAGAAATCGTTGTGTTGCGAGTGCAACTTCGGAGGCTATTTCCCGTCGATTCTTCCATCCTCTTGACTTGATTTTTGGACTGCACAATCTTTTCATATCAAGCTTTGCAGACATATTTTCCAATCCATGATCTGATGTCATTTGTTCTTCTGAAATCGAGTCGTAAGTTTCCCGAAAACTAACTTATTTCTTGCAGATTATGCCTTATGTTAATAATGCTGAATTTCATGCTCATTTACAGTCGTTATACATTATAAAATCTAAATCCGTTTTCTGTATTGAAATCTTTGTTTCCTCTAGTATCAAAAATTGTATTTTTGAGTGAAAATCCGTTGAGTATCGAACTCGTTTGAGCCTCAAACTTTTTGATGAAAAATCTATTCCGGGAATAGTAAACAGTACCTTTCCGGCCGATTTCAGGCCGGGGTAATTGGAATTTGTCTCCAACTCCCTCTGACCGATTTTAGGTCTCGTCGTGACGGACACGTGGCCACTGACCATGTCTCGATCAAATTTGAATCGAATTTTCTATGATTTTTCAAAGTTGTTGCCCTGTTTTAAGTTGCTCCATTTTAGGTCGATTTTGTTTCAAGTTAATTGAAGAGTATCATAAGAACCTATTATCGATTCTTGTTGGATTTAAAATCCGAGTATTGCGCATTCCTAGTTGAAGTAAAATTAATAAGGCTCCAATTAAATTAAAGCGACTATTAGATTAATTCCGAAAGTAGTTATTGATCCTAAAGCAAGATTGATCCTTGTAGGACTTGCTTGACTTACGAGGAAGGTGAATGGTTGAATCTCCAGATGGTTAGAGCAGCTTAGCCCTAGGGAAACCCGGGAAGGAACTCCGGACCTTTGCTCCATCCCCAAGACCGTGATCAAGCTTGGATCCTTGTTAGGATATTTGTATCTATAAGGTGGGCTACTATACTATCTTTGCAAATTGTATCTTTCGAGTTATTAAGCTCTACTTTATTAAAATTGCATATGTGACTATCTGTGTTAAATATTTTACGTGCTACTGTATATTGTCGGAGTCTCATAAACCAGCGCTGTGTCAATGTGAGTAGCTACAGTACGCATGCATTATTTGTCCTGCCCTACTCCTTGTCGGTGAGACTAAAATGAAACACTTATTGGTTACACTCTTTGGTTACACTCATTGGTTACACTTATTGGTTATACTCATTGGGTATTCTATGGCCATACTCAACTTTACGCGCTGGTGATGTAGTTCGGGTTGCGGACAGTGACGGGTTATACTCTTAAGCGCTTCACGATAAAATGTTTTGGTGAACTTAGGTTGCTTTCAACTTTTAAACCTCCTAAGCTTCACTACCTGCATGAACACAGATAGATTACTTTAACAAAATGATTTGCATAACTTGAATTGTAAAAACTTGCCCACTTAGTGCATTAGTACTCAGCCCAAATCTTTTCAAATATTTTCAGGTCAGTGGGCTGGAGCGTGGAGGTGACGAGGCTGAGATATGGGCTGTTATTATTTACTTATTTCCCATTATCTCTTTTTGTTAATATTCTATTGGGAATTAAGCTTCCGCACTTATTCCACTCTTTTGTTAAACGTTAATAACCCTGATCTTGGTGTTTTGGATAAATATATGTATTAAAAAGCATGTTTGGTTATTCTGAGTCTTCTTTTGAGATTTCTTTAATTAATTAATTACCCATTTCTTTCCCGCTTCTTAATTCCAACCCCCGTGGCGTCCATTTCCACGGTCTTTCGGGACCGGGGCGCTACATACGATTATATTTATAAGGGCTACGATTAATTTAAAATAAAATACGACTATAATTAAATGGCCTATTATTATTTTTAAAAGGCCTACGATTACATTTAAATGGCCTACAACTTTATCTAAAAGGGCTACGATTAGTTTTAAAAATAACATACGACTATAATTAAATGGCCTACGATTATTTTTAAAGACATACGATCACATTTCAATGGCCTACGATTCATCTAAAAGGGCTACGATTAAATTAAAATAACATACGACTATAATTAAATGGCCTACGATTCAACTAAAAGAGCCACGATTAAATTAAAATAATATATGACTATATTTAAATGACCTACGATTATTCTTAAAGGGCTTACGATTACATTTAAATGCCCTACGATTACATTTTATTGGCCTACGATTCAACTAAAAGGGCTATGATTAAATTAAAACAATATACGACTATATTTAAATGGCCTACGATTATTCTTAAAAGGCTTACAATTACATTTAAATTCCCTATGATTAGATTTCAGTAGCCTACGATTATTTTTACAAGATCTATGATTACATTTAGATTGCCTATGATTATATTTCACTGACCTATGATTAATTTTAAAAGTCCTACGATTAATTATAAATGACATATGATTGATTACATATACTTTAAAAACCATATAACAAATCATACAATTGCATTCTCACGCACAAAATCAACCATCAATTTTTCAACTCCAAACCAAACAATTTTCAACATATCAAAATACATCCTAAATTAGTACAGATCTATAAAATTTTCAACAACAAAAAAATAAACTAACTTGAGCTGATATCGATTGCTCCGGCTGTGATTCTGACCGTGGGTCCATCATCGTCGATTTTTTTCCATTTTGAATGAGCGAGAGAGAGAGAGAGCCAATGACACTAAGATAGAGTGCAAGTGTGGAGAGAGAGAGAGAGAGAGAGAGTGAGTGAGTGAGGCGGTGGAGAGAGAAGGAAACAACGAGAGAGTATTTTTTTTTTCTTTCAAAATCTGCGATAGCCATAGATAGAGACGGAAGAGAGGGAGAGTGGCAGTTGTGTGGTTTAAATTCCAACCCTAATAATAAATATTCTCTTTTGCATGAACTTATTCACTGTCAGGGGTAAGTACAGATTTCTGGCGGATTTGTAAGGCTTTTTCAGATATTATGGGCCCATTGAGAGGGATTGAGTTTAAAATAAGTACAGATTGCCTACAAAACTTCTATCTTTTAAATTCTTCCCAACTAGACCAATTTTAATATTTTTTGCCTATATATATATATATATATATATTTCTCCAATTTTAATTCGTGTCAAAATTTGTATATTTAATTGTAATTAAGCCTTAATTTGCATTATCTATATATATATATATATATAAACACAGTTTTTGCCCTTTCAAATATTGGCGCCAAATAATTAAAAGGTTAATTCTGTAATTTTAGATTTGCAGTTGATTGCATATTCGGGATCCATAAAAAAACTAGCGCAGAAATAGGATATCATATATTCAGTTATTTGATTTCTTAATCAGATTCAAGTATATCTAACCACCGAAGAAACACGATACGTTCAGTTTTCTATCTATATCTACATAGAAAACTCCCAAAGTCAGTTATACGTAATCGGCGACGGGCTCAAAATAAAAACACTCACTTTCACCCATTTACTCAAGAAAACCACCCCTGAAACGTTTTCCTCTCTCACAAATCTCCCAGCACAGAGATACAAGCTTAATATATGAAGCAATAAGAGAGGCTTGGGTCTGATGGTGCTGCAAGGGATGTGTTAAGTGACTTCTTCAGCACAAGGTAGAGAAATTTCGCAATTTCTAAGATTATGTGATGGAAAAGCAAGGAGCAAGTGAGTAAACGGATGTATCCAAAGGATCTATATTCTATTGAGGTATTGACTTACTGCAGTAGAGGCATGTATGCTGAATTTTGAATGAGACCAAGTCCATGTCCACAATTCACGGCAAGAAGAAAATGATGGATAAACTTATGTTACAAATTAAATTGTGTTTCATTTATAGGAGAACATAGGTCATGCAAATTTGAAGTGTTTTTCTGCATGAAATTTGTTTCATAATCCTATTCATTTCTACTTAACTAATTGAAAGATCGGAGAAGTTGTGTGGGATGCCAGTTTTGTGTTCAAGTTTTGGACTCACTTTTTTGTATGTCAGTAAATAATATTGGAGTCAAAATGTAACTGCACATTTGCTTTCTCTACTTTTTCATTGTCTTTTATTTTTTTTACATCAAACAATGTTTGAAGTTTCAGATTTTAATGATTTTCGCATTGCTAGATTTACTATCTCCTTCCAATCATTCAATTTCCCTATTATATACTCTACCGCATTCTTCATTGTATTTGAATGCTCTCATCAGGAGTTGTACCCTTTGGAAAAATGTTTGGAATATCACCATTGGTATTTGTTGGTAGTTATTTTCTGTGGAAATTTTTACTATTGCAATATCTCAATTTTCTGTTGCCAATATATATAGTTAGTGACAGAGAATGTATTTTTCATTGATTGATATTACCTTCTCCACACTTTGAAACTCTGCTCTATTGGATTATATATTTACTAGGATGGGAAATATTTATTGGTTAAGTAATTGATGTGGTTCTCATGAAGCTTGATATGGAGAGGTGTGCCAATATAATAGTACATAGGAAGTTATTGTTATGGTTTCAGAAATTTCCTTTTGTTTCTTGGTTTTTCTTTTACCGATTTTTGTATTTTCTTTTGTATTTTTGGAATGAAGATAACTGGATCTACTCAAAGTTGTAATCTTGCTGCATAATATTAAGAATAAAAGGGGAGGATTGAAGAAGGACGAGGAAGGAAGAGATAGAGAAATAGGAGGAAGAAATGTTGGTTAACTTTCTGCTACTATTCTCATTAATTTTCAGCTATTTAAGCCATAGGTTTTAGGATCCCTAGTGGTCCCTTAGGAAAAGCAAATAAAATAACATAGAAAATTACCCCAAATATTCTAAAAAACTACCTGACTTAATAATACTAAAATTCAACCCGTAACCCATCAAAGATTTGAACCGGCTCCACAGCTCCAATTGACATCACTTCTTGATTCCCAATTCCTGGAGTCGTAAAAATTGAATCTTGGCTTCCTCATTTCCGTCTTCTGCCATAACACCACCATTCTCTGCAATTTCTTCTTCCAATTCACTTAGCAAGTAATTCAATTTCCCTTCTTCACCTGCACATATAACAGTTATCTAATGAGAACATGGATGCAAAGGACAGGCCATAATGAGGATGAAGACGTGCTAATTCCTATACCACATGGCATTGGCATTATGTACGATTTGTACTAAGATATTATATGTATCATCAATAACTATTGGCTTGACAATTTGGTTTCTTTTTTTTCTTTATTGATGTTGTTGTGGATCCAGTCATATTTGGAAACTTTTAAAATTTGTTTTCATAACTTACTCAAAGCATATTTGGGAACTATTTTGAGATATTTCAATCTTTTTTCTATCTTCAATGCAACTTCAAAGCATAAAGATGACCTTTTTTTTCTTTATTGATGTTGTTGTGGATCGAGTCATCTTTGGGAACTTTGAAATTTTCTTTTCATAACTTCTTACAACGGAACTATTTTTGAGATATTTCAATCATTTTTTCTATCTTCGACGCAACTTCAAAGCATAAAGATGACCAAGTTGATTGGAAGAGGTTGTATTATTATGAGCTTCCACATAATATATTGCATGATTGACACATGCTTCCAAAAAATTAAATTATATTGTATTACATATTTTTGTGTGAATTGAGTTACTCATGATATTATGTTGCTTCACTTATCAAATTATTTTTGCTATTGGGATTTTATAGTTATCGTATTCTATTTTATGGTTTAACATTGACATTATTATAATAATGTTGCATTACAGATAGAACACATTTGAATGACTCAATGCTATGTGGATGTGCTTGACTAACAATAAAAATTTGTGCAGCGTTTCAAAGAAGAATACAGATTTATTGCTTAGTGGCTTTTGATTTTGGATTTAGGTTTGTATTTCTATTGATTACTATGTTAATTATTGGTGATGGAGTTACATTTTTTTAATCATTCATTCTTGATTTTAAATCACATCTATTTTTTCTATTTGAAATATATATTCAGTTATCACTCATATTTTTTATATTTTAAAGTCGATAATTATCGTGCATCACGGGCGCAAAACTAGTTTAATATTACGGCCCAGTATTAAAAAGTCCAAATTGACACGGATGAAATCGGTATGGACCTTAGGCCTATCTAGGTGGTGAATAGGTGTTATTTTATTTTATTTTCCGAATTGTACATATTTATTATCATTGAGTGAAGTGATCCTCCGCAATGTAGTTAATTAAATAAAATAGTTTTTAATTGCAAATGTCATTTTTAATTTCCCCTCCAAAGCCCTCTCTAATCCATAAAATTACATTAATGTGTTTCGTCAGGATTCGAGAAAATAGACCATCCAATAAGACTACTATTATCAGTATTCGCACAAACACTCGGAAAAAAAGTCTCAATATTTAATTAATTTCTTTCTTCCGCATCACTAATATTTTACACAATTCAACCATATATAATTTGATAGTTTATCAACAACTACCCCAAACATCCAACCTGATGTAATCCGGACAATTTGTACAGAATATGAGCACGGGCGGAAGACTTCTAGGAAAGAACACGTCAACTATGGAAGGACTCAATCCTACTCTAAGACTCATATATATCGAAAATAAACTGAACTAATAAGAATAAAACTCGAAACTAATAAAAATGAAGAACTAGACCTAATTACGATACTTATAATATGACACAAAATTGAAACACAAATCCAACAAGAAAAGGGCTGGAATAAAACGATGGTTTAGGGGAAGTATATGGGACGTATGGGAGGTGTATGAATGGTTTAGAATGGCTTGAGTAGATAGGGTATGATAACGGGTAGAAGAACTTACGGTATTTGTTGTAGAACACGATAAACGGATCTCGATTTGCACTCGAACTGGGCTTGAACGAATTTGATTGATTGAGGATGATACGGACGACTTGATGGAGATGTAGGATGTCGAAGATGGTGGCGTTGATGATAGTGTTGTTGAATAGCAACCCGATTAATCCCCGGCGTATCTTGTACGACGAAAATGAATCTCTAAGTTGTTCTTCATAGCGAGTTCACCCTAATTCCTCGTGTGAATTAGAATGTTCCATTGGAATAAGACTTGAAATTGCTAGGTTTCAAGAATGATGATTTTCGACAGAAAATAATCAAAAGCTTTGAACGGTTGAGACACAAATTGAATGCAAGAGCAAATTTAATCAATAATGTCTAAAGTATCAATGTGACATAGTTCCCCTATTTATAGGGCATATTATGCATGAAAATAAAAAATAAAAGGGCCTAAAAATATGATCCAAAAGGATCTCTAACTATACTATAAAAATACCTAAACTAGAATTCTATTCAAGGTAGGAAATTGCCTTAAATACAATTCTAGTCAAACATATACTATAAGGGACGAAAATTACACATAAAATTAAATAAAAACTGATCTAAACTATAGTCTAAATTAATTAAAATAAATACTATAGTCTAGATAAAATTCAACCCCTAATTAAATACATCAAGGGCCGATTTCTTCACACTTGCACACGTCCACTATGCACCTTCATCTTCAACTCTTCAAGTTATATTTTCCATGGCATGATCTTGATCTTCATTAATTAATATATTAACTAAAACATGGTTGCCCTTTGCGTCTTCCAATTCTTCGAACTTCTTGCGAATCAACACTTGTAGATAACCTTGCAATTTCTTGGCTCGAAGCCACGTCATTGGACCTTTGAATTGCAGCTCGGGTTCAAGGCCTTCAATGCCTTACATGGCTTCATCACAACCATAACATTATATATTATTTTTTCTTCTTTTATTAACAAATATAATATAATTAATTTGAATTAAAATAAATAATTATTACTATTGAAAATTGTAACAACACAAAATGACAAATTTTTTATTAATTTGGATTTTCCATATAATGTTTGAGCAACTTTCTCAATATCATCTATGGACTGTCCACTCGATCTTCGTTCATAGGATTTTTGTATGCAGCAGTCCATGACATCATATTTTTGTTGAGGCGCCTGTAACGTTGCGTCAATGATTCTAAGAATCGAGGGCTACCAATATCGGAATTTTCAAATCGAGTTTTATCATACAAGTTTAAAACTTTTGACCAAAATGCATGAGTCACTATTTTGGTTCTTGCCAGTAATAGGATTATTATTGATGAAACACCAAGAAGACATGAATGTTATATCTTCTTGATTTGTCCAGTTTGTGTGTGTTTGTTGCACATTTTGGGGTGCATTTTCAAATATGTTTTGAGAGGTTTGGTTTTCAGGATTAAGAGAATGGGTAGGATTATGTGAAAACTTGGAGTTCATATTACCGAACTGTGAGAATCCTTCAGAGTTTGAAAGATTTTTGAGGTTGGGAAAATAATATTGTGAGTGATTTTCATACTGAGGATAGTAAAAAAAATATTTCCTCGATCCATTGGGAGATAGAGAAAAAATGTAAAACGTTATAGATTGTGTCACGACCCCACATTAATATCCAATTAATACGACGTGTGATTGGCACGACTCGATCCCAATGAAGGATGGATCAAGACGCGAACCGGAAATAATTAAATAAAGGAATAAACCACTGCAATCCAGGAACGATATTTGCAGTGAACTCTAATTCAGAACTGAGTTTCAATTCACAAAATATAACTGAATAAATAAATACCTCAGAGTAGCAAAAAGGTATCATCGAGTTCAAGACATATTGAAGACTTGACTCGGTTATACAAAAGTAGCGGAAGCAATATAGCACATCAAAGTACAGGAAAATATTCTGAGTCCTGTACTCAACAACTGTCTCTCTCTCAGCACTTCACCCTGCACCATCAACACTCAACCTGCACATTTCAAAACAAATATGCAGGGTTGAGTACAAGTATACTCAGTGAACACATTGCCAAAATATATATCATAATATATATCTGATATTATGAATATTTATCAAATCTGTTTTATTATCATGCATTCTGAGTAAACACATAGGGGTTTTATCTGAAAAGGCCCTATGTTTTACTAAATCATTTTCTGTCTTTGCGTACGCCTTTCTGTTGTATGATCATCCATATCCAAACGGAGTGCCAAGGAATAGTTCTTTCCGCACTCGAGTGCCAAGGAATAACTCCGCTCAGCCTTTTCCGCACTCTATATACCATTACTAAACGCCGATCAAGGAATAGCTCCACTCAGCCTTTTCCATCGCACGTTTAGCATCGTCGATGTCTTAGTCAAGAATAGCTCCGCTCAGCCTTTCTCTCTTCCTAATATCACCGACCCAAGTGTACACTAACCTCGGTTAACACGCTAAGTTAGCACGAGGTCCGATCGATTTAACAGCTAGAAAGCCTCTTGCGAGCTAACTAAATACGGATAAGATATCATAAAAAACAAACATTTTATGCATGACAATAATTTATTTGCATCAGAAATAATTAACTGCAGATGAGTAAAAACTCGAATCATTATTTGGACTAAGAGTCCGTTGAAAAGAAAGCCCACCTTTCACCGACGTTTTTAATTACTGCAGCAGCTAGTTCCTCACTGATCTTATCCCTTGCGGATCTGCTAGCCTTCAATATATAAAAATGCACTTAGCATGTTGATCCAAATCCGATAGGACTCAACACGAAACGAAGGCCTATTAGGGTCTAGTATCCGTTCTAAATTCTCTTAGCTTAAGGGTTATTCTCAACCCTAGCTATTAGACATATTAAGGCATATATCATCATCATTTAAGGTATCAACAATACCTTAACATCATCGCAATTCGATTTTCTAAAAACAAAATCAATCATTAAACTTAGATCAAACAACATTCTGCACAACGATCAACTTTGCGGAATTTTCTGTTTTGACACGCTAGGGTGCAGGGAACGTGCCCTATACCGTTGGAAAGCCACAGAAATGTAGAATTTTACACAATTTACGGTGACTCAAGGCGATAACTAACGAAGAAGTTATAGCCGATTTACTAGAAGGTGGCAGAATTGCCCGAATTTCCGAAAACAACTCGTGTCCTGACTTTGGAGATTTTTCACGACTGATTCAGGAAGAGTTATGGACTGAGCTATATATCATTAGAAAGCCACGGAAGTCTAGAATTTTTACAAATTTACAGTGGCTTAAGATGATAACAAATGAAACGGATATACCCGTTTTACCAAAAGGTGGCAGAACTGCCTTGACTTCATGAAAATCGAAACATGACCCAACTTTGCCGATTTTTCATAATTTATTCAGAACGATTTAGAGAATGAGACCTATATCATTTGAAAGCCAATTAAGTCTAGTTTTTGGCAAAATTTACGGTGTCTCAATCGGATGTAAAACGAGGGAGTTATGCTCGTTTAACCGAAGGGTGGCAAGTCTGCCGAAAGCGAAGTGCGCGGGCGCGCGACCTGTGCGCGCTCGCGCTCGTCCCCGCGGTCGTGCGAGACTGAGGCCGAGAGTCGTATGAACGACGATAGAAGCTATGGAACTCGATACACAAACACACAACACCATAAACTCGACACCAATCTTCACAAACCTTTCAATATCATTGAAATCATGCACTTTAACACATCAACCTCATCTCAAACATGCCTATACATTAATCAACTCAATATTCATCAAACATGCTTCAAAACACAACCCAAAATATATATATATATATATATATTGGTACCGAAAGCTTGAAAACATAACTACATAACCATAGTTTTCGAAATACCTTTCAAACAACAATGGGGAAATGTTGGAAGAACTTAGAAGAAGATGGATCGATGGAAACGAAGCTTCCAACGACGACGCCGGAAACACAACGATGGTGAAGAACGGCTGCAACGAGATAGAGTTCTCCTCAACAATGGATGCAACTTCTTGCTTCTCTCACTCTCTCTCTCGATCAAAGAAAATAGAAGCAAGAAGATGGTGTGGAGAAGAAGAAATGGAGAAGATGATGAAATGAGAGATGCTTTGCCCTTTTCTCTCTCTCAACTTTTGTGTAGAAAATGAAAGAAGATGGAATGGAAGATGAATGGTTGTCTTGCCCTTTTCTTTCTCACAACTTTTACGTAAAGGAAGAAGAAGAAGAAGAAGAAGAAGAAGAAGAAGAAGAAGAAGAAGAAGAAATTGCAGCTGCCTCTATCTCTCTTTCTCTCGAAAATGTGAGCAAGAAATGGCAAGCACTCTCTCTCTCTATGCACTATACTTATGTATCTATATTTTTCTTTGATTTGGGGGACAAGAAACGTGAGAGGCATGGGAGAGGTGAGGGGAAAGGCATGGCCTCCCATGCCTCGGTTAATAAAAAAAATCCGTTTTAAATACCAATTGCTCGATTATCGTGATATTTTCCGTCTTCGGAAAAATTCCGAACTAAACCAATATTGCTAAAATAATTCACTTATTTTAAAATAATAGTTTATTTGAAATTATTGATTTTAAAACACTGCTTTAAAATAGTGGTTTTAAATCCTCAACAATTTAAAACATCCGAAACCTAGAGAATATCTGATTCTCTTGACTTGAACATCTCGTTTAAATTATCTGAATTTAAATAATTGCATGACTGGAGAATATCTGAGTCTCCCAGTCCTGAAATTAATTATCGGAATATCTGATTCACGATAATCACGCACCGTAAATAAAATAGGAATCGAATTTATCTGAAATTACGATTCCGGCTTTCCATACAGAAAATGAGATAAACCCTAACAGAAATATTTAATCCACCCACGGAATTTTAATTGACCTTGAATTCGATGGAATATAACGGATACTTTCGACCCTAATCTGACGTGAAATTACTGTACTCGTATAGTAATCACACACTTAAATGTAATTAAACAGTAAGTATTTTACGGGGTATTACAGATTGAGATATTGAGAAATTTGTGAGGTGCGTGAAAATATAGTAAAAATGATCTCTATTTATAAAGAATGAAAAAAATGAATTTTGATATTTTTTTTTATGTTTTTAATTTATTATTAAAAAAAATATATGCATTATATAGTTATCCAAATAAAATTTACATATCCAATAAAATAAGACAAGTGTCCAAACGGTCTCTCTCGGTCAAACATCAAATTCAATACATTTTTTAAAATTCCACCGTGGGGGTCAAACGGTCCTCATTTTGAGGACCGTTAATTCTAGTCTAATACACAAAATCGTCGTCCCTAGCTAATCGACATGATTAGCTAAGAATAAAGACACAAATCAAGCGATGAATGTCATCACTAAGTTCGCCCATCGCATATTAATTGGTTGGCATTTTACATTATATTATATATACCATATATGTATATCTATATCTATCTATCTATATATATATATAGAGTGGATCTAATGAAAACTAGTTCCCATGTGAGAACTAAGAATCAATCTTCACCATTTAATCCGATCATATCTACGAACCAAATTTAAATAACAATTCGGTAGTATTTTTCGTAATAACAACCAAATCCACTGCCCGTGAAACATAGTAAGGGCAAAATTGAAATTTTTTGAAAACATGCGCTGATAATCTTGTAATTGGCATGTGTTTTGAGGTTCATTTGAGTGGTATTTGATGGGCATTGCATGCATAAAGTGATAAGTTTTGCATTGTTTTCTATATTTTGTGCAATGTCACGTGTTTGTTCATTGTGAAGAGAATTAATGCCATTTTTTGTGTGAACTTCAAATGATCTTAGGAAGACCCTAGAAAGATAGGAAATCAAGTTAGGAATGTGTTGCAAAAAGAATCAGATCAATCGGACGAGAAACGAGTGAGAACGAAGCAAAACAGTGAAGGCCTGCCGGACTGCCACGTGGATCCGCGACCGAGGTCGCGAATTTTGTTCTTCGGATCCCCCTCCCAGTCGCGACTCGCGACCACACCCCCGACCGACCCGGTCACGAGCGAGGTCGCGAATCGAGCCCTAGAAGTCCGATTTTGGCCTATTTTGGCCCTTTTTTTCCTTTTTTGACTGGGATACTTCCTAAACTATATATACCTCCTCAAACATGAAAATTGGCATATCACAAATCCTACCATAACACCAAAAACCACAACAACACACATCATATTCCTCACTTAAACACAGAGATAGAGAGCTGCAGAGAAGAACACGAAGAGCAAGACCAAGAGATTCAAGCCGAGCAAGAATAGAGACAGAATAATTACTTACGTTTTATTTATCTCTATTTATGTTAGACATGGTTTCTTGTTGGATTTTAGTTTTCTATTTTTATATGGATAGCTAAACCCTAGCTTTCTAGGGTTGGATGATAAATTATTTATGAAGTTTATTTTATTGGTTTTATCATATTTCTTATGACTTTATCTTGATCTTTGATTATTCTTGTTTTTATCTATATTGTGTAATTGATCAATAAATTATAGAATTTGATGTGTTAATTCATAAATCGAGAGAGGAGTTTAACATGTGATCTGTAGTAATTAACTCATTAATTAATAGCACTCGAGAGGGTTGACGTTAATTGAGAGAGCAATAGACCCTGAGAGCCATTAGGAGTTGCATGCTAGGCATTGAACGGAGACGTTAATACTAGTTGTGTGATCCACGCTTTAGGCACTTCAAGAGAAGGTTTAAAAGATAATTGTGGTTGTTCTAGCTAGATTTAAGTCCCTACATAGGTGTATGATGAAACAAGTAAGTAAATGGATTAGATAATGATTCTCCAACTCTAGAATTCGTCTTTCTCCGCTATTTCTTCTTTACTCTTTCTTCTCTATGTTTCCATTTATATTATATGTTTAAGTACTTTAATTAATTCAAGCACTTTAATCGGTTGTCTAGATAGTATTTAGGAGTTAAGTTCTAGTACTTAGTTAAATATTAAATCTCTGTGGATACGAAACTCTTGTTCACCGCTACACTATAAACCTCACTGTACACTTGCAGTTAGGTTAAATAAATATCAAACAAGTTTTTATACGCAGAATCTGAGTTTGTAGAGAAAGCTTAATAAGGGCAAAATCACAATAAATGCTCAGAGAAAACTCTCACACAAATCAAAACTGTAAAATCAAAGAGTGACGCTAAACCAGTTTCATAGATTTTTGAAATATTTCGAACGAACAACAACACCAATGAAAGATTAAAGTTCCGAACCAGAAAAGATGAAAAATAAAAGTGATATATCGTTCAATTTTTTTTCTGTATTTCGTTCAATTTATCAGTTTTATTTTGTTCTGTTGTATATTGATGATGTAATTTTTTTCCGCAGTGTGTTTAGCATTATCATTTACAGTTTTAACATTGACATTTCTAATTTTAACATTAACATAACTTTTGTTTAGCATTAGCATGAAAACTTGCTAGCAAAATTATAAATCAATCATGAACACAGATATTACAGTTTTGTTGAATTATCAATATCGCCCACCCATGTTAGTATTGTCTCATCATAATTTAACAGTTTCATTTTATTTTTGTTAACATCGAGAAACTTGTAGAAACATGTAAAACCTAACATTGTTGGCAATGTATGATTTATCTGTACAATTTGTTTTGTTTAACAGTATTGTTTACAGTTTTAACATTATCATTTCTAATTTTAGCATTAACATAACTCTTGTTTAGCATTAACATAAAAACTTACCGGGAAAATTATAACCCAATCATAAACAACGCTATTACAGCTTTGTTGAATTATCAATATAGTCCACCCCATGTTAGCATTGTCTCATCATAATTTATAAATTTCATTTTGTTTTTTTTTTACATCGAGAAACTTGTAAAAACATATAAAACCTACCACTTTTAGCAATGTATGATTTGTCTGTACAATTTATTGTGTTTAGCATTATCATTTGCAGTTTTAGCATTGTCATTTCTCATTTTAGCATTAGCATAACCCTTTGTTAGCAATAGCGTAAAAAAACTTGTCAGGGACATTATAAACCAACCATGAACAAACATTGTTACAGTTTATTAAATAATTAGCATTATCATAGTCATTCTTAGCATTTTAATATATATATATATATATATATATCTGAAAAAAATTAACATGAACATTATAAACTAAGGCATGACATATTTTGTGATACTAAGATTATTGTTCACTGAATTAACATCATCATATATCATTTTAGCATTACCATTGACATTATTGTTCACTATTTTTATCTTTATTATTTAATTATGTTTTTAGTTTTGTTATTTTGTTTACTTAACAGAATTATGTAAAAATTTATAAGTGTTAAAAGAGTTACTGAAGATGAAACTACAGGGAGAACAAAAGCTAAAACTGCCTCCAGTACTCATCAAGATGATAGAAGCAACGGGATGTTTTATAGATATTCATCATTGCAGATAATCATATGCCCATCAATCATGCATATAAAATTCAGACAACTCAAGAGAAATCTCCAAAGTGGTGCCAACACAATCTGCAGATTAAATAGACACGACTAATCACGTTAATGCTAAAACTAATATCTTCTTCGATAATGCTAAAACGAGTGACAGTAATGCTAAAATTAATTACAACAATGTTAATATATATCATAGTAATGCTAAAAGGATTCAGTCGAAATATTACAAAAATACCCTCAATTCATTAAAATAATCCTAATATTATAAAAATGCCGCCGTATAACTCAAACTTGGGTACAGATCTTCACCGTCTAAAAACTGCAGATCTACGGCTCTGATTGATTTTTAGTTCTCACATGGGACTGCGGATCTCAATCGATCCATTCTATATAAATATATATATATACATGTGTGTGTGTGTGCGCGCGCGCGCGTGCGTGCAGTGTGTGTGTTCTATATGAGGAGGTGCCCAAACCTCTGTAATCCCTTGGATGAAATCCTATGCTACACTTTGTGCAACACTTGGTGCTACACAATTCAATTTATTAATTTTCCTTCGGATTTTTAATTCAATTTCAATTTATTATGCTTTATTTTAATTTTACACTTATTATTTAAGATTCATCCTACCTAATTAGGGTATATAATTAAATTTTCAATATTAAATTTCATTTTTAAATTAATAGTTAATTATTTCGTAAAAATGTAATTATATACCCTAATTGGGTAGGATGAACCCTAAAGATAAGTGTAAAATTAAAATAAAGCACAATAAATTGAAATTAAATTAAAAATCCGAAGAAAAATTAATAAATTAAATTGTGTAGCACCAAGTGTTGCACAAAGTGTGAGAAAATTTCAATTTTGGTCCCATAGGACATGGCCTAGTCCGATTTTGGTCCCAACCCTATCACATTTGGTCACAAATCGCTTGAATTATCAATTTTGGTCCCACCGTCACGATTTCAATTAAAAAAATTATCAATGTTGGTCCCATTTTGGTATCGATTTTGGTCCCATACAGAAAAATTCCATAAAATTTTTTACACGTCAATTGGAGGCAAAATTGAACTGATTTGGAGGAAAATTTAACCTGATTTGGATCCAAATTTCCCATCAACATGCATCTATATATATCTACTCACCAAATCATCAAATTACAACTACTAAATGCCAATTTTTTTATTTAGTTTAATTTTCTATCGAGCTCGGGTTCGATCAAGAAGATACTCGGCTCGACTCGACTCCTTTACACCCTTAAAAAGTAGGGAAATTTTTTATTTAGTTTAATTTTACAAAATTGTTTATGAGCGTTCACCACATCTAATTAGAATTTATAATTATTTTTAATATTTAATTTTAATTTTCAACTAATAATTCATTATTATGGTTGATTATTTCATAATTAAATTCTTGTAAAATGTAAAGTAAAAAAACAAGGAAAAATTATACTTGCATACCTACATTTTGAACTTTCACTACAAAAAATTCAAATTTTAGCGATGGAAGTGCGCCAAGCCAAGTCCAAAATATTAAAAAATAATATAAAATAATAAAAAAATATATAAAGTAATATAAAATTTTAAAAATCGTAAAGTAAAACTAATAAAAATTTATACTCATAATTAATAAGTAATTGAAAAATAAAAAATATATATAATATTAAAAATGTAAAATAAAACATTGATAATATTAAAAAGTTTAATTTCAAATTCATAATTAATTAGTAATTAAAAAATTAATAATATTAAAAAATTTAAAAATTATAAAGTAAAATAAATAAAAATATTAAAAAATTTATAATCGTAATTAGTTAGTAATTGAAAAATATATAATATTAAAAAATATTATATATTAATAAAAAATTAAAAAATGAAATAAATTGTAAAATGTAAAATAAATAAAAAATCAATAATATTAAAAAAATTAATTTCAAATTCGTAATAATATAGTAATTAAAAAATTAATAACATTAAAAATATTAGAAATTATCATGTAAAATAAATAAAAATATTTAAAAAAATTTATATTTGTAATTAATTAGTAATTAATATATATATATATATGTATGTATATATATAATAATGAAAAATATTAGAAAAATCTGTCATTATTGCGTCGTTAACATAAAAAAATAAAATTAAAATATGACGTGTGTTCTTTGTTAAGTTTGAGACAAAAAAAAAATCCGTCATTAAATATCTTAAGCTTAATCACTTGTTAAATCGCGTTTTTATTGTAGTGTTTTTTTTAAATAACCCAATTTAAAAAAATAATAATAAAAAGTACCTCCTATTTACAAATCTAACATTTGATCAATTTTTCGGCTCAAAAATCGTTCATAGCTGATTGCATTTTAGAATTTCTATTTCGCTGAAAATTTCACATTTGGTCCCATATGATCTATTTTGGGCCTAAAACTGACGGTCGTTGCCCCATTTTTTTTCCGTCTAAATTATGAGACCAAAATTGATAATCCAAGTCCTATAGGACCAGATTTAATAATAATTTCTGAAATAGGACCAAATGTGATAGGGTTAGGACTAAAATCGGACTAGGTCATGTCCTATGAGACCAAAATCGAAATTTTTTCCACAAAGTGTAGCAGAGGATTTCATCCGGTAATCCCTCGCATAAAGTAAATCAAAACTTTTTTCTTCTATTTTTCCTTATAAAAACAAATAATAAACCTTTTCTTTTATTATAGTTAAATTTAAGATAATAAAGGTAATTAATCAATTGAATTGTTGAGAAAATTTTGTGATGACTGATGAGTTATGGTATCTCGGATGTGAGATTGGGTATTTCTTAACGTAAAACATCAAAAATATTAAATTATTTGCTTATACACGAAATTGAACTTCATAGTTTCAATTAAAAAAAAAAATCTAGCTAGTGCATATGGCAACAAACCGATGGTGGCTGTAGGAGGAGAAGTATGAGATATTATTGGTAGGAGAGGATCCCAACCCTAAAAACTAAGCAAATTAAGAATACCTTTAGCTGTCTCTTTATTTAAGGAAAATACCTTCAATTCCTTTGTTATTTTGTTTTTAAATATAAAACCTCATGTCTCACGACACAAAATTTCATAACAGGCGACCAAAGCTTCAATTCCTTCTTCACCATCACTCAAAGAACATAGAATTTCTATTTTTCATATCAAAATTTCTCGTAGCCATTTAATTTCATAGTAAAGAATTTAATTAAGAAGAAAAAAATAAAATCATGTCACAACCCGTTGACGTATATCCTTATCCTGTAAGCAGATCACAGTCTGAATCTTACCACTCCAATGGATCGTTCGGGCCAGTTTTCATCGTACTGACCGTGATCTTCGTGATAGGCGTCGTGTCATGTGTTTTGGGACGGCTGTGCAGCCGGCATCTCCACCACCACCTGCCCAAATCCAATGCTACTCATGATCAGCAGAGCCCTGTTGACCTAGGGCCTAAAGAATCGGAGGCTAAAGAAGAACCAAAAATCGCAGCCGACATTGAATCCGGAATCCCTTCTGATAAAGTGGCTATCCACGGCGGAGGAATGGTGGAGCCGCCTCATGTCACCGGTGGACGTAAGCCGGAAGTTCGTGTTGCGGATAATGTCTAGAGAGATTTGGTGCATGCATGCAGAAAACTTATTTTTAATTTTTTTATTTTTTTTTGTGAATTTTCTAATTTAGAGTCTTGAATGTTAAAAGAGTTTAATTTGGTTTTAATTTGATATTATAATTTGTGTTATTGGCCATGCCTGTCGCCTCCATTGATGCTACATGATTTTATTTTATTTTATTTTATTTATTATCTTCTCGTTTCTATCTTTTTTTACTTATAAAAGGATTCATATTTTTATACAACTAAAGAAACTCATATTATTAGGTTTCGTGCTTTTCTTCGTTTACTAAAGAAAAAAACTTTTTTAATCGAATCAATACTATTCTTTCAATTCTTAATTATATGTTTCTTTAATATGTAATTATTAAGCCTAAAAAAATTGAGGGATCACTTGGTTCAAATTTAGGTATAGGAAGCACAATGAATATCATTCAAAAAAAATTAATGATGTAGCTGTTAATGAATAAAGGGGTGAGAATAATTAATGAAAATAAGGGAAATGATTAACTTATTTTAATTCTCAATCCTTCCTTTGTACATTGTATTAGTATCAAGTATAATGAATGACAATGGACCCCTACATTTCCATTAATCACCTCTACTACTTCATGCCAAGTGGCCCCATATTAATATATGTAAAATACTCAAAATCATAAGTGAGTTTTTGGTAAAATTCTACCCCCTTTCTATGAGTACTACCAGCAGGACAACATGAAGAATTGGGCTATATCATTAACTTTTTAAAAAAAAAAAGAAAGCTGGATGACATAGCATGACCTATGCAGTCCGCTGGATAGTGCTCGTGTGAGTATAGCAATTAAAATTAATTTCTTGAGTGTCATCATAGTCATGCAACTCTAAAAAACTTGAGCATTAACTTTTTTAACTACGGGATTCAGAAACTTGAGAAATTCTACTATACCTGTAGGACCGTAGAGGTAGTGTTATGTCATCAGTTTTTTTTTGTTTTTTTTTTAAGTTGATGACAACCTTTTTTTTAAAGAAAAAAAGAAAAAAAAATTAATGAACGCGGTTCTGCAGATAGCGCCCATGTAAGTAGAGTGTAATTTTTCGAGTTTTCGAAGGCCATGCTAGCAACCAAGTAGGTCGTGATCATGGCTATTATTCTCAATCACACCTTCCAAACTTATGTTTATAAATCCCCAAAAAAAGGCTAATGACGACTTTTAAAAAAATTTGATAACATAACATGATTTCTACAGTTTTACGGGGCAGATCCATGCGAGTATAGTAGAATTTCTCGAGTTTCTAATAGTTGTGCCGCCGCAGCCCAAGGCCACGCTGGCAACGAAGTGGGCTGTAATAATGGCTATTATTCGCAGTCACACTTTCCAAGCTCATGTTTATAAAGCCCACTTTTAATGGGCTAAGAAAAAGTCCACTACTCAATGACTATAAGTCATAGGCCATAGGTGTAGAGAATAACTTAATGGGAAAATAATTATTTTGGTACCCTATTTTAGGTTTTTATCAATTTGTATATTTATATATTATTTCGATTAAAATTATACCACAACAATACATATTTTAACTATTTTGGTCTCAATTATCTATAAATAAATAGTAGATTTTTAGCTCATTTGGGTTATTTGTATAATTTCTTAGTTGAGGGACAATAATTGAAAATTCAGAAAAAAAAATATTTTTAGAATTAAAAATCAAAAATTAAAAATATATATAAAGTTAAAATTACATAACTTGTTAAAAATTAAATTAATTATTTTTTAGAAAATTAAATCATAGATTTTTTTATAATTTAAAATAAAATTATAATTGTTTTAGAAAATTGTAATTATAATTATATTTTTTTAAAATTAAAATTATTAATTTCTATTGTGGTATTTCAACTTTAAAAAATTTATATAAATGACTCAAATGACCTATAAACCTGCTATTCCGAGCAATACGTGAGGTACAAAAAAATGATGAGAACTCAAACATAATGTACCAAAATGACCATTTCTCCATAACATAATCATAATAGTTCTGCATTATATGAGTTTTAAAATTGCATAAAATAATATAAATAAATCCATATATATTGTATTGGGCTTTGTTTCCTAGGCCGATCTTCTCTTTTTCTTAAAAAAAATAGTGTTAAAAAATCTCATATTTAACTTTCCGACATCAGCAATCAGCATAATCGCCTCGGCGTAATTTTGTTATTTAATACGAGCCCAGTATTAAGAAGTCCAAATTGACACGGATGAAATGTGTTCGGAGCTTGGTCCAGTCTAGGCGGTGAAAAGGTTTTATATTTTTTTAATTAATTATTTTTCGAATTGAACATAATTATTTATCATTGAGTAACCTGTATTAACTCCATTTAAATTTTCCGTAATATGTTTTACTATTAGGATTCTGAAAATTGGAATATCCAATAATACAGAAAACTGTCATCCCTATTCGACACGGTTTCGGCTTTACTTAAAGCAAGGAATAAAGATACAAATTAAATGAGGCAAGGAATAATGTCATCAATAAGTTCGGCCATCACATATTGGTTGGCTTTTACATTTTATTATTCCAATATATACCATACTCGTTTGTTCAACAAATATATATAGTATAAGATTTTTCCTCAAAAAAATAAATATGATATAAGATAAGATTGATATGTTTGACTATATATGATATCTTTTATCATGTCATTTGGTCTTAGGAGAATTAGGGTGATGTTTTATGTCACAATATCATTAGCATTTCATTCTATTTATATATTATTTCAATGTTTAAATATAGTATTCTCGTAGCAATATAACTGTGTGACACCGTCATAATATTAATGAGTGAATGAATCCATATGTTCTACCTTCTATGTGAAGATGGTAGCCCAAACCTTTGTAAATTGTAATCCCTCGCATAAAGCAAACTCAAAACCTTTTCTCCTATAGTAAAAGGAAGCAATGAATATCTTTCGTTGTCTCTTTAATTATTTAAAGAAAATACCTTCTTTTTTTAATTTTTATTTTAAAAGAAATTAAAATGAAACCTCACTATTTCTCAAAGCCTCTTCAATTCCTTCTTCACCCATAACTTTGCCAGCACTCAAAGAAGAAAAAAATTGTTTTTTTTCATATGTACCAAAATCTCGAAGTAACCAATTAAATTTATTTTCGTTGATCTCGATCGAAATAAGATAAAATTTAAGGAGAAAAAAAATGTCACAACCCGTTGTCGACGTATATCCTTATCCAGTAATCAGATCACAGCCTGAATCTTCCAACTCCAATGGATCGTACGGGCCAGTTTTCATCGTATTGGCCGTGATCTTCGTTATATCCGCCGTGGCATGTGTTTTGGGAAGGCTGTGCAACCGGCGGCGCCACCGCGATAAGGAGGCACACCACCACCACCACAACAGCCACCAGGTCCACCACCAGTACCCGCCCAAATCCAATGCTACTCATGATCAGCAGAGCCGTAACCTAGGGCCTAAAGAATGGGAGGCTACGGAAAAACCAAGAATCGCCTTGAGAGAGAGAGCCGACATCGAATTCGGGTTCGACAAGCGAATCCCTTCAGCTAAAGTGGCTAGCCACGGCGGAGGAATGGTAGAGCCGCCTCATTTTACCGGTGGACGTAAGCCGGAAGTTCGGTTTGCGGACAATGTGTAGAGTTCAATTAATTTGGTGCGTGCATGCATGCATGGTGAAACTGTATTAATTTTTATTTTGTGAATTAGCTAATATATATATAGATTCTCTTGAATTAATTTGGTTTTCGATTTGATATTATAATTTGGTGTTACTGGTCATGCATGTGTCGCCTCCATTGATGCTACATGATTTTATTTATCTTGCGTTTCTTTTCTTTTCTTTTTTCATTTGTAAAAGGATTCGTATTTTTTTATATAGAACTAAAGAAACTCGTATTATTAGGTTTCAAGCCTTTCTTGATCAAATTAATAGTACTATTCTTTCACTTCTTATATTTCTGATAATATTTAATTTATAATAATTTCGGCCAACGCTACACAAATTTTTAATTTTTGTTTTAAAAAGCGTACATAAAAACATGCATATTACCATATGTAAAGTACACACTCAAAAGCATAAGGGAGATTCTGGAAAAAATTATACTCCCCTTCTTTGAGTACCACTCGTAAGATGGCATCCATCGTGTCATGTCATTAATTTTTCTAAAAGTTGTTAATGTGGAACAATTTTTGCATTTTGTGGGTATTGGCTGCACATGAGTATGATCAAATTTATCGGGTTTTTGAACCCGGGGCTAGCTAATTGTAGCGCCGCCGTCGCCCAAGACCACGTGGCTAGCAAGTGGGCCGTGATAATCGGACGAGATATTCTCTATTTCAGTTTGATGTTTCATCTTGTATTCCAATCATTGAATTTATGATATATGTATTTAATTTTTTTGAATGGACAATTGTCTAATTTTTTAATACACATATTATAAATTCTATGATTGGAATATAAAATGAAATACCAAACTGGAATAGAGGATCTTATCCGCATGATCATGGCTACTATTCTCAATGGGGTGATTCTATTCACAACCCCCAATTTTCTCTTCACAGCCCCTTAAATTAATTAAAATATAAATACATATTTTTTAGACATTTTTATCCTCCAACCCCCTTATTTTAAAACCCTAATAAATTAAAATACAACCCCCTAAATATATAGCCCCATTTTAAATAATACAAAAGAAAATAAAAAAATATAAACTCAAACAATCCATACGATAAAAAAAAGAACATTAAACACAAAAAGGAAAAAAACCTCAAACAATACATATACAAGAAAAGAACAGCAAACGGAAGAAAAGTGTCTTTCTCAATTCTCAATCCTTTCCAACAAACGTTGAAAAAAAAGTGATCGAGTCGTCGTCGTTGTCGTCGCCGCCTGCAAACATGGAAACTCATGTAAAAAAAGGTTCCAAAGAATTTAAGTTGTCGAGAATCTCAACGTCCCCTACTACACGAACGGTGTATTGAAGATGTGTATGAGTGCACGCATACACAAGCTGTCGAGATTGAAAATCCTCATTAATTTGATGAGCATTACGATGGATTGGAGGTCGAAAGGGAATCCTTCAGTTATGGCGTCTTGCAAAGGATTTCTTTGCTTGAAATATCCAACGGTAAGCATTTTCTTTGGAACCCACCTGCGAAATGCCAGACACTATTTGAAGAAAAGAATAGATGGTATTTGATTTTCAATGTAGAAGTGGTCAATTGCTAATCTAGTAGGAGGTCCGTTATAATTATCAATGTTGATTATTTGATCCTGCAAATAATTCTTGGAGCCTCTGAACTAATGATTCTCTAGTGTTCTCAAACGGTTTTATTTGTTACAAATTTTAAATAGTAGGAGCTATATATTGGAGATTGTATTTTATTTTGCTATACTTTAAATTAGTTAAAGGGGGTTGTATTCTATTTTATTATATTTTTAAATTAGTTGGGGGGGAGGGGGGTTATAGGGGTATAAGGGTATAAATATATATATATTTATATTTAAATTAATTTAGGGGGATGTAAGGAATAATATGGGGGTTGTGAATAGAACTATCCCATGAAAATATGTTAAACTCTTTTGAATCTGATGTAGTTATCAAAAATTCTAGTTGTGGACCATGGACCACCTCTAGACCAAGACTTTTATTTTTTCGTCTTTCATAAAATAAATCCGACATAACTAATTAATTAATTAATTTCTAGAACAATAATTTTCTAAATTCAATTGATCGAGTGACGACTTATGCTTAAGTATTCATTTATTCGTATATGGGTGGTAAATTTTGGAATTTTAGTTTGGTTGTAATCTATTATGATAATCTAAGAAACTATAAATAATCATACATCACTGATATGTATATTTACAATATTATGCAATACAATAATAAGATATTTAATATGTGTAGTGTATATTGATAAGAGAAGGTATCGTGTGTATCATATACATTATCAAGCGGTCAATGCGTGTTGACCGATCGACTTGTAAAAAAATATATATGAAAATCAGTATCAATCGTAGTATTAAAAAATATCAATTAAAATCCCAAATGTGAGTCCTATGTCCTAAAAAGTATTGACTAGAAAAAAGTGAATACTTTTTTTTAAAAAAAAGCCCAAAACACAGGTATTAAAATGTAATTTATCCTATCTTTTTTAAATTTTTTTCGCAAATAAGTTAAATTTAGTTTTATAAAAAAACTGAGAATAAACTGTATAACAAATGGGGATGTAGCTCAGATGGTAGAGCGCTCGCTTAGCATGCGAGAGGTACGGGGATCGATACCCCGCATCTCCATTTCAATTTTTTCCCCCTATTTTTTAATATTATGTTTCCCTGGGCTTCAAATTTAGTTAGTGTTGGCCCAAATATAAATTAAATCATGTGTTATTGTGTTATGATAGATTTATTCCCATATATAATTAAATCACGTTCTATCACATTGTTTGTTGTATAATTATCTAACTTGTGTGATATCGTCACAATTAATTAATTAGTGAATGAATCTATAGGTTGCATGTGAAGAGGGCAGATGAAATCCACAATCCGTGTTTCCTTTTAATTTTTATTCGATTTTCATCAAAAAAATATCTTCAATTTCAATTTGTTATGGTTTAGTTTAATTTTATAATTATTATTTAGGGTTCATTCCATCCAATTAGAGTTTATATTTATTTTTCAATATTTATTTCTTATTTTTTAGTTAATATAATTGATTAATATAATGATTGATTATTCCAAAAATAGGGTATATTTTTTAAACAATCAATTTTTAGCAATAAATGTTGATTATGATTTGTAATATTATAATAAAATTTATTTTTTTAATAAATATTTTTAAAATATTAAATTTTAGAGTGAGACACAATAGTAAGACATGAAACATGGACTGGAGGATTTTATCCCGTGCACATAGGAGCCCAAACCTTTGTAAATTGTAACTCCTCGCAAAAAGCAACTCAAAACCTTTTTTTTATGACGATGGTAACTTGCAGCCGCTATCGAAGTCACTTTGGATGAACCATACTCCTATTAATAGCCTGCAACCCACGTAGTAGAGATAAAGCAAGTGTAATAGATTCACACTTAGTAGTCGAGAGGTAAACTTGATGTGAGCCTCTGACCTCAAGATAACACCAATAGACCATCCCGATGGCACGACTCAAAACCTTATCTCCTATAGTAAAAGGAAGCAAAGAATATCTTTAGCTGTCTTGAAGAATTTCAAGCATTTAATTACATGCATAGTTTGTGAAATATGAGCAGCAGATATTTTCAGATATGTATAGTTTTATTTCAGTGTCTCAAAATCAGATTACAATACAATTGTTCACCTGTATTTTAATTGTTTTATTTTTATTTTTGTGAATTAGCTAATATATATAGATTCTCTTGAATTAAATTGATGTTGCATTTGATATTATAATTTGGTGTTATTGGTCATGCATATGTCGCCTCCATTGATACTACACGATTTTATTGTATTTATCTTGCGTTCCTTTATTTTATTTTATTTTCATCTGTAAAAGGATTCGTATTTTTTATATAGAATTAAAGAAACTCGTATTACTAGGTTTCAAGCCTTTTTCTTGATCGAATTAATATTACTATTCTTTCAGTTCTTATATTTCTGATAATATTTAATTTATAATTATTTCGGCAGACGCTACACAAATTTTTAATTTTTGTTTAGAAAAGCGTACATAAAAACATTCGTATTAACATATGTAAAGCACACACTCAAAAGCATAAGGGAGATTCTGGTAAAATTCTACGCTCCTTCTTTGAGTACTACTCATAAGATTGCATGATCGTGGCACGTCATTAATTTTTTTAAAAGTTGTAGACATGAAACGATTTTTGCGTTTTGAGGGTATTGGCTGCACAGAGTATGATCAAATTTATTGAGTTTTTGAACAGGGGGCTAGCTAATTGTGGTGCCGTTGTCGCCCAAGACCACGTGGCTAGCAAGTAGGCCGTGATCATGGGACGAGATATCCTCTGTTTCAATTTGGTTTTCATCTTATATTTCAACTATTGAATTTATGATGTGTATTTAATTTTTTTAATTGATAATTTTTTAATTTTATAAATACACATGTCATAAATTCAATAGTTGAAATACGAGATGAAATACCAAACTGAAATAGAGGATCTTATCCGCGTGATAATGGCTACTCTTCTCAATCACACCATCCAAGCTTAATTATATTTACAAAGCTCATTTATCATTCACGCAAGGCCTAAAAATCTAATATTCTATCATACCTCATAGCCCATACGTGTAGAGAAAATATTTTTACATTAAATGTGTTTTAACTTAATCACAATAGTTTTACATTAATTATACTATACGTTTTAAAATCACATAAATTATATAAATAAATCCATATATATTTTATTGGGCATTGTTTCTGTGAAGATTGAGCTTATGTTTAGCTCATGAATCACATCTCAAAGCATTGAAGATCAATTGGCCGTGTGTATGGGTGTATGAAGAAAGTGTTGCAGCTAATTACTTATTCCTAAGCTGCCAAGTCAGCAACTATCTTACCAAGATGGAAGGGTCCCGAGCCTGCAGCAAAGGGAGATTTTTTGGTTAAGAGCAGTTGTGCTAATCGTGTGTAATCGTGGTTGAGCAGTTATTTTTTGTGGCAGTCAGTTTTGCAGGAAAAAAAAATACTATCGAGCAGATCAATTTTTTTTAATGAATGATTCTTTCTATTCTGAGTTAGAGAGAGAGGGAGAGAATTAGAGAGAAACAAATAGAGAAAATAGTAAGTTTTCATTATTTGAATCACTCTGATTCAAATTGTGGAAGGCCAATCAGTGAGTTGTTGTAAGTCAGTAATTTCTTGATCAATATAAAGAGCTCTAGTTTTTCTGCCGTGGATGTAGATCCTAACTACTTGGATCGAACCACGTAATTCTTGTGTTGTTGATCGTTATTGTTTCTCTTAATCTATACACAAAGTTTTTCTTGAATCTCGGTTTTATTATTACGAAATTTCTGTCTAGTGGCGCCGTCTGTGGGAAGCCTATCTGATTCAAGAATGGCTTCGAGATTGGAGGTGGAGAAACTAACCGATAAAATCGACTTTGGTCTATGGAAGGTGAAAATGAAAGCTCTCCTGATCCAGCAAGGTCTAGGGGAGGCTCTCGAGAAAGGAAAGACCTCTGATTCTGGAAAAGAGAAGGCAGAAAAATCTGAAGAGCATGCTCAGATTGTAGCCAAAGCTCGCAGCATGATCATCCTATGCTTAGGAGACAAAGCTCTTCGAGAAGTGGCAAGAGAAACAACTGCTATTGCAGTCTGGGAAAGGTTAGAATCTCTCTACATGGTAAAGACACTAGCCAATAGGTTATACATGAAACAAAAGCTTTACTCATTTAAGATGGTAGATGAGAAACCTGTGTTAAGTCAGCTTGATGATTTTAACAAGATCCTTGATAATCTTGTTAATACTGAAGTGGAGTTAGAAGATGAAGATAAGGCTCTAATCTTGATCTCAGCTCTGCCTAAATCCTTTGATAATTTCAAAGATACCCTCCTATTTGGAAATAGAGAAACTATCACATTAGAAGATGTCCAAATAGCTTTGAAGTGCAGGGAATTGCACAAGTTCTCTGATCATAAACTTGTTGCAAATGGTGGAGAAGGCTTGAGCATCAAGAAGGGAAAACCATCCCACAAACAAGGAAATAAACCTCCTTAGAAATCATTAAAGAAAGTTGAAAAGAAATCTGGTGAAGGATGGGTAGATCCAGAAGACAGAAAATGTTTCCATTGCCAAGAACTTGGGCACTACAAGAAAGATTGCAGTAAATGGAAGCTGATGATGTCAAAATTTGCCCAAGAGAAAGGCAAAAGTAAGCAAAGAAGTCAGGCCAACAATACATCAGCATGTCAAGAAGCTGATTTTGAGGCATGTGAAGCTCTGGTAGTGTCTATCAATGATGTTGGCACTGATTGGGTGTTAGACTCTGGCTGCAGCTTCCATATGTCACCAATAAGAGAATGGTTTTCTGAGATAGAGTTCATAGAAGGTGGTACTGTTCTTTTAGGGAATAACCACACATGTTAGATTAAGGGAATTGGAAGTATAATGATAAAAATGTTTGATGGGAAGGTAAGACAACTCACAAAAGTGAGGTTTGTACCAGATTTAAGAAGGAATCTCATATGTCTGGGTGTGTTTGATTCAAATGGGTACAGATTTGAGTCACAGAATGGAAATATGAGGATATCCAAAGATGGTGCAGTGGTAATGAAAGGTGTAAGGGATCAAGATCTGTATTATCTGGTTGGAAATACAGTGACAGGGCAATCCTATACTATAAGTCACAGAGATAACTCCTACATGTGGCACTCAAGAATGGCTCATATGGGAAATAAAGGACTCAATGTACTGTCCAAGCAAGGGTTACTAGGAGGGGAGACAGTTACTAGAGTCCAATTATGTGAACATTGTATCTCATGAAAAGCTAGAAGATTGGAGTTCCCATCTGCTGTTCATGTTACTGCTGAGAAGTTGGATTATATACATTCAGACCTATGGGGTCCATCAAAGTATACTACTAAAGGTGGTGGCAGGTATTTCATCTCTATAGTTGATGATTATACTAGGAAAGTCTGGGTATATATTCTAAAGACTAAGCCTGAAGCTCTCTCAAAATTCAGAGATTGGATTGCTGAAGTTGAGAATAAGAGTGAGAAGAAGGTGAAACATCTGAGAACATATAATGGACTTGAGTTCATGTCAACAGAGTTCATTTCTTTCTGCAAAGATAAGGGAATTACCAGGCATAGAACTGTACCTGGAACACCCCAACAAAATGGAGTAGCAGAGAGGATGAATCAGACTCTATTAGAGAGAGTTAGATGTGTTCTCAGCGATTCAGGTCTAGACAAATCATTCTGGGGTGAAATTGTGTGCTCAGTGGCTTATCTTGTCAACCGTAGCCCGTGTTCAGCCATTAATTTCAAGACACCACAAGAGTTATGGACTGGTGAAGCTGCTGATTACAGTTGGCTTAAGGTACTAGGATGTCTGTCTTATGCCTATGTTAAGCAAGACAAACTAGAACCAAGAGCTATTAAGTGTGTATTTGTTGGATATCCCAGCGGAGTAAAGGGATACAAACTGTGGTGCTTAGATGCTCAAAAGTTCATAATTAGTAGAGATGTAACATTTGATGAGTCAAAGTTTCCCATGAGACAGGATGAGAGGAAGAAGAGTAAGGAGATACACCAAAGCCAAGATGTTGTGGTAGTTGAAACCAGTGCAAATGATCCTCAATCATCACAACCTCTACATGTAAGTGATGATTCAGATGAAGAGAGAGATCAACCTACTTACAGTAGCTATCAACTGGCAAGAGATAGAGAGAGAAGGGAAATCAGAAAACCAGTGAGATTCATGCAGCAAACAAATATGGTCTCTTTTGCTCTCTATACTGCCCTTGAAGTGGAGTCATATGAGCCTAGGAACTATCAAGAAGCTATTACATGTGCAGAGAAGGATAAGTGGCTTGTAGAAATGGAGGAGGAGCTGCTATCTCTTAGCAAGAATGAAACCTGGAAGATAGTACCTAGACCTCATTCTCAGAAGCTTGTTGGTTGCAAGTGGCTCTTCAAGAAGAAGCCTGAAGCAACAAAAGCTGGTGGTATAAGATACAAGGCGAGGTTGGTAGCAAAGGGGTTTTCTCAAAAGGAAGGCATCGATTACAATGAAATTTTTTCTCCAGTAGTCAAGCACTGTTCAATAAGGATTTTATTGGCATTGGTTGCTCAGTTTAATCTGGAGCTGCATCAGATGGATGTAACAACAGCCTTCTTGCATGGAATGCTTGTTGAAGACATCTACATGAAACCTCCTGATGGAGTGTTAATTGAAGACTCAGATAGGAAAGCTTGTAAGCTTCAGAGATCACTATATGGACTTAAACAATCACCCAGGCGGTGGTATCTTCGTTTTGATGAGTTCATTGTGTCACAAGGATTCTCTAGAAGCCTTTATGACAGTTGTGTTTATATCAAGAAAGAAGGAGAGTCATTCACATATCTGCTGCTATATGTGGATGATATGCTTATAGCATGTGACTCTATTGAAGGCATCAACAAAGTGAAGACAATCCTCAAATCAGAATTTGAAATGAAAGATCTAGGGGAGGCCAAGGTAATTCTTGGAATGCAAATAAAGAGGAAAAGGGATGAGAACTCAGTTTTGCTATCACGGTCAACTTATTTAAATAAAGTGCTGTGCAGATTTAATATGAATCAAAGTAAGTCAGTTTCTACACCAATAAAAATTGGTGTAAACTTATCTTTGATCCAGGGAGCTAAAACTGAAGAAGAGATAAAGGAAATGTGTAATATTCCTTATGCTAGCAGTGTGGGATCTCTGATGTATGCCATGGTCTGCTGCAGACCTGACCTTACATTTGTGATGAGTGTGTTGAGTCGGTTTATGTGCAATCCAGGGAAGATTCACTGGGAGACTGCAAAGTGGACAATGAGGTATTTAAAGGGATCAGTTGAAAAGAGTCTGGAGTTCAAGCAGTCTACTACAGATGGAGATGCACTAGTTGGCTTTGTTGATGCAGACTATGCAGCAAATGTAGATACAAGGAAAAGCCTGACTGGATATGTGTTTACTTTGTTTGGTACAGCTATAAGTTGGAAGGCAACACATCAATCTGTGGTAGCTCTTTCTACCACAGAAGCAGAATATGTAGCTTTGACAAAAGCTATCAAGGAAGGGTTGTGGTTGCAAGGTATCTTGTCAGAATTTGGCTTAATACAGAACAAAGTGAGTGTGTTTTGTGACAACCAATCTGCCATTCATTTGTCTAAGCATCAGGGGTATCACGAGCGTACCAAGCACATAGATGTCAAGTTATATTTTGTTAGAGACTTGATAGATAAAGGAAGTGTGGTGGTAAGTAAGATTGACACTTCTGTGAATCCAGCAGATGTATTTACAAAGGCCTTGCCAGCTCCTAAGTTCGAGTTGAGCCTTGGTCTAATTGGGATGAAGTAGCTGGAAGCAGGAGGGTTGGCAGCCCAAAGTGGAGTTGCTGCCATAAGCTCAGTAATTGAGCAAAAGTCAGTAAGTGAAAGCTGTGAATGTGTTTCATAGCTAAAGTGGAGAATTGTGAAGATTGAGCTTATGTCTAGCTCATGAATCACATCTCAAAGCATTGAAGATGAATTGGCCGTGTGTATGGGTATATGAAGAAAGTGTTGCAGCTAAATACTTATTCCTAAGCTGCCAAGTCAGCAACTATCTTACCAAGATGGAAGGGTCCCGAGCCTGCAGCAAAGGGAGATTTTTTGGTTAAGAGCAATTGTGCTAATCGTGTGTAATCGTGGTTGAGCAGTTATTTTTTGTGGCAGTCAGTTTTGCAGAAAAAAAAAATACTATCGAGCAGATCAATTTTTTTTAATGAATGATTCTTTCTATTCTGAGTTAGAGAGAGAGGAAGAGAATTAGAGAGAGACAGATAGAGAAAATAGTAAGTTTTCATTATTTGAATCACTCTGATTCAAATTGTGGAAGGCCAATCAGTGAGTTGTTGTAAGTCAGTAATTTCTTGATCAATATAAAGAGCTCTAGTTTTTCTGCCGTGGATGTAGATCCTAACTACTTGGATCGAACCACGTAATTCTTGTGTTGTTGATCGTTATTGTTTCTCTTAATCTATACACAAAGTTTTTCTTGAATCTCGGTTTTATTGTTACGAAATTTCTGTCAGTTTCCTAAGCGATTCACGTTATAATTGAAAATGTGATCCCAAGCGAAAGTAAATCCAACAAAAGTAACCAGTTTATCATCATCAAGAGAAATTCTAAACGTATCTCACGTTTTACACTTCATAATCCAATTAATTATTTATAAAATATAAAAATAAATATAAAAATACTTATTTACCCCTTAACCTCAAAAAATCTAAAATCTTAGCATAGCCACCAGCATCCCTTTTCATTTTACTATATCTAAAAGTAAGATAGTATACCTAAAAAAGAAAGTCATTTTTTCCCACCTAAATAACCTTTACGTAATTAGAATATATAATTAATTAATTAATATTATATTACATATTTAATTAGTTAAATATATATGGTCATTATTCAATTTAGTCAACAATATTCAATTAATATTAATGAAGTATATCATAGGTAATGGTTAAATATTTGTTTTGGTTTTGTTGAATTGGTTGGAGAATCTGTAGCATGACTGGAATCTGATTCAGAATTTTGTGATGTTTTTTTGGCAGATTTTCTGGCTGATTGGAATACAATTTTTGCCAGCTTCTTTTGAGATTTTTTGGAATTGGAGCTGGAAGATGTTATCAAATTCTGGGCAGATTGCCCAGAAATTGCTTTTTTTTTCGACCCATAACACAAGATTATTGAGATGAAGACCAAAACATACCCAGAATATAATTTTTGGAACAAGAACAGAAAATGAACGAAAGGAAAAATGAAAATGAAAAATCTGGAAAAACAAAAAATTAAAAGGAAAGAAGAACTAAATGGATCTTAGGGGGGAAAACACATGAACTTGGATGAGCTTCATAGTTGTGTGTGAAAAATGCATGAACTTGTGTAGTTTGGACGAGTGGGTCAGGTTGGGGGTTAAGGGTGGGTCGGGTCATGGGTTAGGATAAAAACTTAAAGAAAACGACGTTGTTTCGAGATGAGTTAACGGCCTCCGTTAGGGCTCAGTTGTAAAATGACTCAATTGACACGATTTTAAAAACGCGGTGGCCCAATTGAGCCAAAAAAAAAGTTACATTGGTTCAATTGAGCCCCCAAATTAGTTTAGTGGTCTATTTGGCCCTTATCCCTATATTCATTGACAGATGATATTATGCAAATCGCATTAATTATAATAAATTGTGTTAATTAAAGAAAAATATATCAAGTTTGAATTTCATATTGCCACCCAATCATATATATATATATATATATATATATATATATATATATATATATATATATATATATATATATATATAGGTGGAATGGTGATATGCAATTGGTATTACTATATCTGCTCTGATATTATATTTTTATACTTTGAAATTATACGGTTATAAAAAATACTAAACTAGCATAACTATTTTATTTTTTCACTTGAAAATTTGTGCAGCTGATCCATATTGGTCCAATTACGTATCTCCCTCCAGTTGGTGGCTTTGGGGACATTGAAAAAAAAAAAAAAAAAAACCATTGAGAGGTATGAATTGCAACATTTTTTTATGTATAACATTTTATTCTTATTGTTTTTAATCTTCAAACGAACTCTTGGAGTTGAATCTCAGTATCTTAACTTTTCACAATTTTCTTCTAGATCTATAGGGTCACGATATTGTTTTAAAGTTATATTTTAAAATCGTATTGAATTTATATAATTATCTATGTAGTTCTTACATTAATTGGTGTGAATTAATTAAGTGTATTTTTTACGGTCTTAATTTGGCTTGAATGATAATATAAATATCCATGAAAGTGGTTATTTATTCATAAGTGAAAAAATAGTGAGGAGCTGAGTCATTCATACTAACCGTAGTTTCAAAAACTATTCTTGACACACATTAAACGACAATTGTATATAATTGTGATGGGGATTATACATTCAAATAATATTTTATTATGCAATTTCTTTATGTAGAAAATTCCAGAGATCGTCATTCTAAGTTTCATGCATTATATGTGATGAAAATTATATGTGATGAAAATATATATGTTCCGTAATATAATAAAAATATTACTACAATTAAGTGATACGTGATTTAGCGTGGAATTAGCAAGAATATGAAAAGAAACTATGTTCTTTGTGCAAAAAAAATATTTGAAAAGTGGATGGCATTATGATTTTATGATTTTTTTTATTATAATATTTTTTGCTGTTTAATCATAATAACCCGAAGGATGTCATCAATAAACATAAAGTTCGTAGACCATCATCAAGTAACCTGGAGGGTATTAGCATGTGCATATCATATATAAGTATAATAAGGATAAATGTACTTTAATTTCAACGTTGGATATCTCACCTTAATTTGATTTTAAAATTGACTTAGTTAGATCATTGCACGCCGTCTAGAATTAAATATAAAATAATAATTATCATTATAATTAAATAATTGAAAGGTATTATAAGATTTGGACTAATGAAATGACAAAATAAATGTTCATGATTCATGGCTCACTTCCACTCAATTGAAAGAAGCCCAAACACTTCCAACTAATCCTCATCCCAAACCTAACACCTCTAATTTCTCTCTCCTCCCAACACCCTCATTCATGTAAACAACCATCTTCCCTCCCAACTCTCTTCTCTGTCACCACTCCTCTTTCTCTATTTCACAATAATTCTCCCAGAACAACATAGCAGCTCCACTTCTCTTCTCCACATCGCCATCTTTCGTCGTTGCTGCCGCCACGAGGACAGACCTTGGCCTTCATCGAGTTGCCGCTGCTGCAGGACACGGCAACCATCGGCGGATGCCGAACTGCCGCTGTTGCAGCCCCGCTCCCTGTGACCGCCGTCGCCGCCACCTCTTGCTCCCTCAGCTTCACACCCTCCCCTTTTCTTATATGCTATGTTTTTAAAAATATATATGCACATGAAGATTTATACCTCTAGAGAATATTGGAATGCTTATGTGTTGAAACAAATGAGATGAGCCCCGTTTTATAGTGTTACAAGTTGATTGGTAAAGTAATGTCACATTTTTGGAGCTAGAATTACGTTGGAAGATTGATCATTTTTTCTGAAATCTCGTCGTATTGGCAAATATGCCGGAACGAGAATCATGCTGATGATGGTGACTCCACCAATTGATTGAAATCGGTTTTGGGCTAAAAAGAAACCCTTGGGCCTTTACAAAGAATGGGCTTTGGCAGAAATAATATATGGATTAAATTAATTGAAAATTAAAGATGTCTGAATTAAAAATAAAAGAAAATCTTTAAACTTAATCAAAGATATTAATATGCTTAATAATATGCAATAAATTTAATCTATATGTTTGCTAAGTCACGACTTATAGGACTAACAAATTTAATAATATCATGCTTTCAAATAAAATATAATTTTAAAAAAAATAGCGACTCGTTTAAATTAAAGATTTTGGGTTGCTACAGTGGGGCTAAAGAGAAAAAATATATTATCATATTTATTTTTATATTTTATAAATTAGTGGGGGATGTGTTTAGAATTTCTTTTTTTTTAGAAACAGATGTATGTATTATATCAAATCAGATCATCAATCGGTTGCATTCCATGTTACATCTCTTGTTGTATAATTATATTTTTTTTAATTTTTTTTTCGATATGATATACCCAAATTGAAAAGAATGAACCATAAATAAAAATATAAAATCAAGAAAATGCGACCATAAATAAAAATACAAAAATACAAAAGAGGATCCCAAGGTTGTTTATTTATGCATATAACGCGAAAACCATGTATTAAATAATAACACGAAACCATATATTAAGTGGCAATATAATATTATTAATTATATTATGTACATTTAATTTGATTTTGCAATGGATTAAATCTTTTTATCTAAATAATAAGTAATAATCTCTTATCCAAATCTTATCAGCAACTTGTTTATGCAAGGGTGCATGAAAACCATATGGGAGAGAATGAAAAATTCCACGATAAGAAAGGAAAGAATCAGCCAAAAATAATTTACTCAAACAACAAAAGAAATATATTAAATCAATAAAATATAAGCAAATTTTGTCTTTTATATGTATTTTTATTTTGTCTTGAAAAGCTAAACGAACAAACTCAACGTGGCACAAAATGTTCCACACAACATGTACCACGTACACAGAATGGATTCAAAATAGTTGGAATTTAAACTCAAACTCCAAACAAACTTAATAAATTCATCCCACACTTCAAAAATATTTTTCTTAGTTAATATATTGGCGACCACAACATCTCAAATTAATGGATTGGTGAGCTTATTTTAATTTTTAAAAGAAGAATTGAACACGTACGTGCAAGTGTGCAACAATATTTCTAGAAACATTAATTATATTCTGCCAACAATATTACCATGAGATTACATTCACAATTATCGTATATATTTCCTAAAAAAATCTTATATTATAGTTGGTCATGAAATATGATCAACTAGGAAACGACGATAATTGTAATTAATATTCGTATATAGACTATAATAGTTTATTTTCCACATGCAATTTCCTGTTACAATCTACTCCCTCCGTCCCAATAACAAGGTCTACCTTGTCTTATTTGGTTGTCCCAATAAACAAGGTCCACTTCAAAATATGAAAATAATTAATGTCAACATCAAAGTGGACCTCTCTTACTTTATATTACTTTTTATTATAATACTTCTTAAATAAATGGATCCCACCTACTTTATCCACTATTAACCAATTAATTCATTTCTCCTTAATCTTCGTGCCCAATAACAAGTGGAACTTGCTATTAGGACGGAGGTAGTATGTGTTACACTTTAAAATTACGAATTTTACTTGTATTTTTTTTTCAATTTTATTTTTTCGTGATTTAGTTTAATTTTATGATTGCTTTTAGGGTTCACCCCACCCAATTAAGGTTTATAATTATTTTTTAATATTTAATTTTTGATTTTCAAATAATAATTCATTATTATGGTTGATTTTTCAAAATTATGTTTAATTATAATTTTTTTAATTTTTTTTTGTTGATAAATGTTGATTATGATTATTTATGTTATAATTCATTTTTATTTTATAACAAATACTATTAAAATCATAAATTTGATAATGAAATATGGAGTAAAATATGAAAAAGTGTAACATGAAATTTCAATCGTTTATTTTCGGGCCGTTAGGCCAATTTAATTTGTTGAACAACAACTTTCTATGATCGAAACAATATTTTTGTCCAACAATATTTTAATCTCTAACATAATAATTTGTTGATTGGATCTTCTAGGCCACGCAATTGAGTTCTTGGAGGAGGGGATGATGTCATTTTCATTTAATTATTGAACGAATTAATGAAACTGGATATTACAGTATTAGTTATCAGACTTGGTCAAGTTGTAGCAGTTGATATATGTCTCTTGCTAATTAAGCAAGAAGTTTAGAATATTGATTTTATTATGGTTTGATCATCACGAATAATTTATTGAGTTTCCAGAAGTGTTTGTTGATTTTTGACCGATAGAAGAGATAATTTACGATTAAGTTTCTTCGAACTCAATAAATAAATGTTATTCTTATGTCCCAAGAAATCAGTGCGTTTCACCAAACAAAATAAGAATTCGATCCACCAGTATACATGCATAAAACAGTCCCAATTATATGAACTCAATTACGAATTATATATATAGGAACTGGTTACAGATGATCCTCTAATATAATTAAAAAAAATTAAATGGTTATATAGACGTTGTTGTTCATGTATACACATTAATTAAATATATCCCAATTTAAAAGATATCTAGTAAATTTTGATTGTGACCAATCATATATAGTAAATATGCAGTTACCGTATAAAATATATAGATTATAGTAATTTGGTAGAAGCATGTCACATGAGATCCTCTACTCCATAGTTATATGTTCTATCTTTATCCCAAACAGTTGTCAAAAAAAAAAAATCTTTATCCCAAGCATCAAAATTTGTAGTTTTTCTTCCATTTTTTTCCTTTTAATTTTACCCTATTTTGGTTTAGTATAATTTGATATGCATCATATATTATTTAGTATTTATTCTATGCAGGTTTATAAATATTTTTTAGTATTTTTCATTTTTAGTGATTATAATTGATTATTCCAAAGTTAGGGTGTATAATTTTTAAAAATTTAATTCTTAATAATAAATGTTAATTAGGATTATTTATGATATAATAAATTTTAATTTTATGAAAATGATTAATAAAACTACATAATTTTGATGTTGGGACGCACTACAATAAAATGGTCTTTAGAGACAATATTATTTAGAAATGATAAATGTCATAATAATATACTTAAGTAACGGCATATTGTTTCTAATTACCACATGTCATCTCTAATGATATTTTTGTGACAACATTGAGGTCACTTCAAAATATTTTTTGCGATGACATCGTGTTATCTCAAATAGAGTCCCTAAAAGTACGTCTCAAATAAATTAAACATCATTTTAAGTGATGACATTAATGTCGTCATAAAAATATTATTACAGGTGACATGTGGCTGGTAATTAATTAGAGATAACATGTCATTATTTAAGTCTATTATAAGTGATGACATACCTAGCTCTGATAAAGAAAAAAAAAAAGTAATGACATTTATCGTTTCTAATAATATTGTCAATAAAAATCATTTTTATTATAGTAACATAAATGTGACACACAATTCGGATCAGAGAATTTCCTGCGAAAACACTTACATACGTTTAGTAAATATAATATGGATCAGAACGAGGGAGCTCTTAATTAGTGGGTTTGCAAGCATAAAATACCAAGAAATAATAGACTTCCCAATGCTGCAACATTGGACTTTAATTTCGAAATTATCTTAATTATATATATATATATATATATAATATACATAGTAACACAAATTTATCGATCCAATGTTGGTAGACCACGTCCATCGTTTGACATCACTGGAATATCTTTTAATTCCCACTTGTTAAATATGAAATTCAACATTGACAAATCAAATCCAGGAACCAATCAATATTTACATACGGATAAAACATCTAGAACTTTATTGCTTAAAAAAATACATAAAATATCCAGACTGCAGGCTATATAGTCAGTTGAGATACCCAATAAAATTAATTTTCACACGATATATATGTACTTCAATTTAGGATACAGCTAATTTTTTCCTTGGTCGTCTATTATATTTGCATATGTACACTTTTAAGACGGCTAATGCTGCTTTTCTAGAGCCTGCTCAAATTTTCGGTTGCACTTTATTTCACTCTATATTTTATTATTAAATTTATAATTTTAATAATATTTATAATAAAATAAATATTAATTATAATATAAATATCATAGTCAACATTTACATATGGAATATGAAAATTGAGAAATGAATTTCATGAACCAATCGATATTTACATACGGATAAAACATCTAGAACTTTATTGTTTCAAATACATAAAATATTAGTATAGATTGCAGGCTATATAGTTATTTGAGAATTGAGATACCCAACTATTCATTTTTCACACAATGTACTCTTATATTAAATCAAATAATGTTCAAAATTAGAAAAATAAATAAACTCGTGCATTTTGTGAACTGTTAAAAATTTTGTTATAATCGACTTGTAGGTTCGTGAGACAGCTTGTAGAAGATTACACTAATTATAATTTTTTTATTCAAACTTAATATTACGTATATTTTTTTACTTGCATGATAAAAAGGTCAATTCCAACCTATTTACCTTATTAAATTTTCAAACATAATTTAAATTTTATATAAATATTTTGTTTTAATTAATTATCAAATGGATAATTTTTTAAAATTTTAACCTAATTTATTAATTTTATTTAAGAAATAAAAAAAAATCCTAGAAGTTGCCCTGCGCGCGCCATGGACCTTACTGTTGATGCAACAATATATGAGAAAAAGTGAAAAACGAATTTACGCTTTTTTTTTTTTTTTTGCATTTTTTTTAATTAAACGCATTAATTGAGATGATAACTGTTGGGAGTTAAATTCAATATATATGATGATATATGCCACACCCCACAGGTAGTTTTTTTTTTCCATACCCCAACCCACCAGAGATACTATATATATTATCACTAGTGTATTTATCGCTTCATTATTGAGTTATATTTATTGTGAATATTTATTTATTTATTTTTTGTGGAAAGCAGAAGTAATGCAGATTACAATAACAAAGATCTGATACATTATTGTAAGGTTTTTTTTATTATTTTTCAATAATATTCAAAAGATGGTCATTTCTTTTTGGGGATAGGATTTGATTTGATCTGAAGGAAATCTTATTAAAAATATTTTTATTTGTTTTGGGATATGAAAATAAAAATAAAGAATATTACAAAGTAGAAAAAGAGTGACTACCAAACCAGATATTAAAAGTAGGTATATATGCCATACTGCTAGAATTGATTTGTGTGTATTATATATTTATATGCATGTTCATCAAATATTAAAATGTTAAGTGTATCATTTTTTAAATTCCAATAATTCATTCATCCAATTCAATCAATATGTACTTTTTTACATCAAATAGCAATATGATTATTCCTAAACAATTTATAGAATTAAATTAATCGTCTATAACACATGTAAGGAGTACTACCTCTGAACGTGTGTTATAAAATTTCTTTCAAGGTGGGGTAGGTAGTATTACTAATTGTGTAATAAAATTTCTCCATAGTAAAATAGAAAATTAGTTTTAACGGATCATTTTAATTAAATAGAAGATATAATCCTACTGAACTCAAAGAAACGAAAATCGAGATGGTAGAAATATAATAAATTTGATGACACATACGTAGACAGCAAGGCATGCCGAGTGGCCAGTAAGCCAATACAAGATTTATGGTCAAATCGTCAACTAAGAGAAAGGTCAAATAAAATAAAAATAAAATAATTAGTATCGTTAACGCGCAATCGAGTTTTCGTCATAGCTTCCCTCAAAATTTCCGTAGCCCTCAAACAAAAAACAGTTAAAAGTTACTTTATTAAAGAAAAAAAAGATTTATCACATGCTGACAATATATCATTTCACATTACACAAATTGTTTGTTCAAACTTCGACAACGCATAATTCTACTAGAAAAGTATTTCACACCATATATATATATATATACCCCTCCCTCATCCACTCCATTATACACCTCAACTCTCTCTCTCTCTCTCTCTCTCTCTCTCTCTACAAAGCAATCATCTTCACAACCGATTTGAAAATTCAAAAACTTTCAGAGATGCAGGCAACTAGTCTTAAAGAAAAGATCAAACCGGGTATTGATTTCTATTCTGATAAAGAAATTGGCGAGGATTTTTACGAACGTTTGAGAATTATGGAAACTTCGCGACACGATCAAGATTTGAAGCTGGAAGAACGTAAAATCACAGAGAATTTCGATTATGAAGAAGAAGAAGACGAAGATGAAGAAGAAGAAGAAGAATTTTCGTTTGTTTGTGTCGGAGAAGATGCGGCTGCGATCGCGGCGGAGGACGCGTTCAGCAACGGCCAAATCAAGACGGTTTTCCCCTTGTTCGACCAGAGCTTACTATTTGCCGGCGACGACGACGACGACTCCGATTCTTCTCTGCCAATGAGACCTCCGGTGAAGAAGGTGTTCGTGGAAACTGAGGGAGTGGACGGCCAGGCGATGACGTCATCTGCGCAGGGAAATGACGAGATTGCCGGACCGTGCTGCGAGTGGTCGAGCAGGAAGGCGGTGGAGGCGTCGCCGGAGGTTTGCAAGAAGAGCAACTCCACCGGATTTTCCAAGATTTGGAGGTTGAAGGAGCTGACGGCGAGGTCTAATAGTGACGGGAGGGACGCGTTTGTGTTTTTGAACGGCAGCCACGCGCCGCCCGCGGCCAAGCAGCCGGCAGCGGCGGAAAAGAAGGGATCGGCGGTGAAGGTGAAGAAGAGTGGGAAGAGTAAGACGGCGGCGGTGTCGGCCCACGAGGTGTATTTGAGGAGTAAGGCGAAGGAGGAGGAGCGGCGGCGGTCGTATTTGCCATACCGGCCGGAGTTGATGGGCTTCTTCACTAATGTTAACGGCGGATTAACAAGAAACGTGCATCCTTTTTAAGGATTAATAATGTAATGGATGAATTTCAATTTCTTTTTTATTCTTTTATGGGTTGACTGTATTATGAATCTCCTCGATCCCTCTTTAATAAAAATGTAATTAAGAATGTCAATACTCCGAGTATTTGTTAAAAGTACACAAATATTACTTATTACACATTAATAGAGTAAATTTATTTACTTTTTTCATGTTGCACCAAGTTATTAGATATGCAGTAGTTCAATTTACATTTTTTTTTGGTATCCATGTATGTACATTAGTTCAATTTCAAAGCAATAAATCAATATATAATACACTTTTGGAGAATTGTCAATTCAAAATCTGAAAAATGGGTAATCTGTCAATCCAGAATATGGAAGATGAAAACTATCAATATGTGAAATATGAATATTATCTATCTAGAATCTCAAAAATCATGAATTTTAATTTGTTTTTATTTTTTATTAATTTGCAACGGATTTTTTTATTAACTATCTATTAAATGTATTAAAGAAATTATTCAAAATTATTAAAAAATTGAAAAAATGTGATGTTTGAGGTCCTAAATTAATACTTTTTATTTTTTAGGTCCTAAATTGATAATTTTCATCTTTCGGGATTTGAATGGACATATTACACATTTTTTAGATCTTGAATTGATAGTCTTCCTGAACTTTTTTTAAGTAATAGTTAACTAGGAAACAAATTAAAGTAATCACTTAAAAAAAAAAAAAGGGCAAAAAGATACAATTTAAGTAAGTTTTTGCTATTTTCTTTCGAACCGGTTCACCCTTTTCATCAAGGAACTGATTTAAAATGTTAAGACTTAATGAGACGTCACAAAGGGATTGAGGTATTTTAAATTTTTAATGCGAACATTAAAACATTTGCCGTAAATTAATTAATTTCAGAGAAATTTTGGTTCTATCATAACATGTAGAAAATAAAAGGGTCGTAACTTGCTCACCAATTAACAAGGAGCGGGCTTATTTATTAGGGATCAGGCAATGTTTATATTAGAGAGGTTTTTCTGGGGATATGATTATTTGAAATTAATCAAACTCAAGTGAAAAAATAGTGTAGGCTAACGCACTTCTGAGATAAGCCTACCATACTCATATTAAATAGAGATAGGAGAATTATCAACATTAAATATATATTAATTCCTTTATTTCAAACCACATCGTGCATCATGCACAACAAGAATTAGTAATTTCATTTAGTTTTCTCCTCCACATGACTTTTCCGTCCTAGCTATAGCTATTTCATAAAGCTTACCATAATAATAATATATATTGACTTAATTCGTGGTGCGGAGACTTTATAATTAAAAATTTATATGCTCAATTTTTCAAATACTTTTTTAAAAGAGTGTACTTATAATTAACAATTCCAAATATTTTAAGAATTAGAAATTCATCTTACACAATCCAACTGAATGATCTAATAACTTAGATTTAATGTCAAAGTCAAGTAAAAAAGAAAGGGATGAAGTTTCATCGTTCAATCTATGTAAAACAGCTAATGTCATCACTTTTTAAAAAAAAATTATAAACTTTCAATGATTATAACTTGCTCGTTTCTAATCGGATCAATGCAAATAATATACCAAATTAAAACTTTTTCATACTCTTTCAATCAAAAACAGTTATGGATATATTTGTGCAAATAAATATGGACAAAAAATACAAACAATATATTTTTACTCGTATCCAGCGCCAAAATGCTTTCGTTAGCTTTTAATAAAAATTCATCAACATTATGATCACATATGTTAGCGAAGCATTTGTTGTATGTTGACATACTGTATTCACTGTGCTAACAAAGATTATCATAATGTTAAAGCATTACACATACTTATATTGTTATTATGATTTATTACTTTTCAATTATAATTTATAATTATTATTTATGATTTAATTTTTATTTTTAGTTACTAATTGATTATTATATATGGTTAATTTAACCAAATTAGAATTTATTAATTAGAGTTTATATCTCATGCCAACGAAGCATTGTCATATGCTAACATAGTTTATCCATATTATTGATAAAACAACATCAAGATGCTAACATTATATATTTATATTGTTATTATGATTTACTATATCCAATTATGATTTATGATTATTTTATAGAATTTAATTCCATTTTTTTAAATAATTGGAGTTTATTACATTTGAATTACAGTTTATTTTCATCCAATTATGTTTTATAATTACTTTTTTGAATTTAAGATTTCATTAACAATATGATAAAACTTTCATTAGCATTATGATAATGTTTCGTTAGCATAACGACACTATTATCAACTAGCCAACACTTTTTTTATAAATATTATCGAATTTCGTTAATACCCCCACCTAGTTCAAATATTATAGAAATATCACCACCCCTTTTAAGCAAATCTAATCTTGTATTTTTGTTGACTGTATGATGTAGATGGATTCTTAATTCTCACATTAAAATTAGTTTACAATATAACCATCCTAATATATATAGGGAATGGTTCAAATGAAAACTCTTCCCCCATGTGAGAACTAGGAACCCATCTAATCCGTCCATGACTTAGATCTTGATGACCACAATTCAGTTAAATTTTGGTCAAATGAAAGGTGGCATACTTGTAATTATTTACAACCTTAAGTAAAAGAGGGTATTATGGTAATTCAATAATTCTTATGTTTTAAAACATGACTCTCTATCTCGTCTCTCATCTTCTATTATTTCTCTCGTACACCACCTATCTATTTTTTCTTCTTTCCACTTTATCTTTCTCGCTCATCTCTTCTCTATCTTCCCAGTCTCCTCTCTCTCTCTCTCTCTCTCTCTCTCTCTCTCTCTCTCTCTCTCTCTCTCTCTCCTATTTCCCTTCTTTGTGTGTTTTTTTTGTAAATCATTCACTAGATACAAAATGGAAAAATTATAATAATTTATTAAAATAATAAAATTTTATACCTATAAATATATATAAGGTTATGAAAGTTTTTCATGCGTAAAATCGAAATTGATGTTACTGGTTCAGACATAACTTTGAATTTTTAAGTTTTCTTGATTGGTTTGTAGATACTATTATCCTTTTTGAATAAATGTTATTTTTAGTGTAAATCATTCGAATTGAATTTTTACATTATTTCATCTTCTTCATATAATGTTGTTAATTCACGTATTCATTGTTTTAATTATCTCGTACATTATATTCAATTCTGATTTAGGTATTAATGTTCCTTTTTTTCGTTGATGATTCTGTTACTAGTTATAGTTAATGCTAAAATGACATGTATATTATGCTGGAGTGATTCATAATTCATGCTAAAATGACATAAATTATGTTGATATTGATAACATCATTCAAATTTATTTCTGATATGTGTAATAAATGGCGCTGGTATGAGTTACATATTGGATAAATTTCACAATAAACTGAAAGTCTTCAACTAAACAACAATAACTCCATCTATATTTAAACGTAATATGATACTAATATGTAACGTCATGCTAAAATATCTTATACACAATGCTAATATGAGAATAGTTTAATGCTAAAAATTCATAAACGCAATGTTTTTTCATATAATATATTAAATTATAACTTTTTTCATACTATTTCATTTAAAATCTCATATGGCTTTGTTTATCCAAAGAAATATGAAAGAAAAATATAAAATATTCATTTTTAAGGCTTATTTTATTCTCGTTAGGGTTCAGTATATTCCAATTAGGGTTTATTTCATAATTTATGTGTTTTCTTATTCTCATGCAATTCCGTCAAATGAAAGCAACATATGATGTTAATATGGACATATTTACATGCTATTGTGAACATATATCTATGTTAAAATGAATGAACAACACAAATGTTATTATGTTATTACGAGTATATTTACATGTTATTCTCATGCAATTTCATCATGGTAAAATGAAAGCAATATAATGCTAATATGAACATATCACAATGTTAAAATGAACGAACAACACATATAATTAATATTATGAGTAAATTTACATGTTATTCTCATGTAATTTTGTCATGATAAAATGAAGGGAGTATAATATATCAAATTAAAGCTTTTTTTATGTTCTTTTATTTAAGACCTCAAATACATATGTTTATCCAAAAATATGGATGAAAAATACAAAATATTAATTTTTAGGGTTTATTTCATTCAATTTGGGTTTATTCCACCCAATTAGAGTTTAGTTACATCTCAATTAAGTATTATATATGATAATTCAATAATTGTTGTGTTTTCTTATTCTCATGTAATTTCGTCATGCTAAAATGAAAATAATGTGATGCTAATTTGAACATATAATAATGCTAAAATGAACAAACAACACATGTTATTAAGAGTAAATTTACATGTTATTCTCATGCTAAAATTTCATATACATCATGTTAATAAGAGAGTAGTTTCAAGTTAAAACGTAATGAAGACATTGTTTTTCATATAATAGACCAAATTAAAGTTTATCATATTTTTTCATTTAAGATGTCACATGCCTCTGGTACTCCGAATAAAATATAGATGAAAAATATAAAATGTTCATTTTTAGGGTTTATTTTAACTTAATTAGGGTTAATTTTACCCCAATTAGGGTTTATTTTATCTTAATCAGGGTTTTAGATCTTTCATGAAAAAATCACTTTTAATACCGAAAAGTATCACTTCTAATATTATTTAGATCTACGTAAAACTTTCTGAAATGTCATATGCACCATAATAATATAAAAGTAGTTTAATATTAAATGTGATGAGTTACGAATTATGTTAAAATGCCATATATATCATGCTAATATGCGAGTAGTTTCATGCATGCTAAACATCTTAAACGCAATTATATGAGTTATAGTTGGCCATGCTAAAATGTTATAAAGGTCGTGCTAAAATATTATATATACCATGCTAATATAAATATGGGGCTGCTCTGTATAAAAAATATGTCCGAAAATTATTTTTTGTATTTTTCATCTATTTTTTTCAAACAAACATATGCAACATAGATCTTAAATGCAAGAGTACGAAAAGAGTTTAAATTGATATATGATTTACGTAAATCCGATTAAAAACGAATGAGTTATGATTGTTTAAAATTTCTACAATATTTGTATAAATATGCTGACATCATCATAAATTTTGACGGAAAAAAAATAACCCCTGATCACTTTTTAAAAAGTTCAACATATTTACAAATTTATCACCGTCCTTTTATATTAAATCAAAATTTATATGGTTTGAATGAGTCTCAATTCCCACGTAAAAAATGGTGAGATCCATCCTCTCGTTTATCTTAAATAATACTATCGTTTATACATGATACTATTATCGTTAAGAATAACAATTTTAGTTGGGAAAAGCGTTGTGTGAAACCTGAAAATTTCGTTGCAAATCAGACATTAATATTGTTGGGAAAGAAATTAATTAGAAAGAGACACGCTGCACCGACAAGCTTCATGTACACATTTGTTAAATTAAAGATGGGGTTTTGGAACAATTAATGAGGGCGTCGTCCCTCACCGCCCTCATCAAACATCCGACAAACTCAATTACTTTTTCTCATGTCCAATCCAATCATCATCTATATACCGTATGTATATCTATTCATCCAAAATTTTAATTTTAAAAGAAGAATATAGTAAGTACATTATTCGTTTTCTAATTAATTAATAGATTACTATCTCTTAGTCAAAGTGGCCGGGCCTTGAAAGTTTGTCTTATCGACCCAGCTCAATTTTTTTATCGGATTGCAATTTATGGAGTCCAGCTCCAGCCTAGCTTTAAAAATTGTGCCATGTAATTTTTTATAGCTACAGTATCTATATCTATATCTATATTATACCTAAAAACAGGACAATCACCAAAAATAGAAAAAATAATTTAATATTTCTGGATTTAATGTTTGAATACCATAATTTAGATTTATGTTACCCTACTGGGCAATGGATTGTATATTCTTTATACTAATAGCATGCAAATAAATAAATACTATAAACATGCACATTTATATTTAAGGTATCAATAGATCCAACTGTTTAATATATAAATTAAATTATTGATTACCATAGTTGATTTGGTGCAATCAAATTGCACTGATTATAATTGATTACCATAAATTATTAATTAACAAATTTCTTCAAAATTTTAATTAATTACCATATTTTTGTGCACATTTCAATGTAATTTGAAATTTGTAATTCAAAATATGTGTCTTAAGATGGACCTTTAATGTCTATAAATACTGAATTGTTTTGTTACAATTTTTTAACTCCAATTCATGTGTTAACTATATCTAATGATCTAAAAAGGAAGATATGGTGTATTTGCCCTGATGAGACTAAGAAGACAAGGGACGAATGCATAGTGGAGCATGGCGAAATTGCTTGTGAAAAATGGATGGAGGTTTACCGCAAGGGCCTTCGTGCAGAAGGTTTTGATGTTTGAATTCTCAAACAGTTTCATAATCAACTTTGATAGTTGGAAACATTGTTATAGTTATGATATCTGGTGATTTGTTATTTTTATTTGTTCAATTTTTCTTATTTTGTAACTTGATTTTTCATTTTTTAGTACTAATATGTTGAAGAGAATAACACTATTACTTCAAATCCTGAGATGTGGCTATTCATCATTAGTTTCAAGTTTTGAAGTTTATCTGGTCATCGAGATCAATCATCTATCTGCATATCGAGGATTAGGAAGGCAATTTAATTTTGAGTTATTATAAAGATAACACTGTATTAGATCATCTAAACATTTTGTAGCTAGAATGAGTGTATCGTAATTATCTAAACATATTTTATAGCTATTTTTAGTAGTTTATTATATTTATCATTTGTTAGTTGTAATTTCAATAATTGTCTTGCTTTATCGGCCTATATTTTTAAATTGTGTATTGTATTATTGATGACTCAATTTTCTTTTAAATTTTTATTTTGATGTAGAAATACATCATGATTTATATATATAGCTTAGTTATTCTTTATTTTAATTAATGTATTTGATTTCCATTCAAAGCAATGTGAAATTAGCTTTTAGTTTTTGGACATTTTCATGTTATTTAAATTAAAAATATAATATTTGAATAATTCAACATCGAATTTCTATTAGTTTTAAAAAAATTATGTGTCATTCAATCTTTTTTAAATATTCATGTTAATTATTAATTTTTAATTATTATAAGTTACTATTCTACTCTAATGTTAGGTCGAGTAACAAGACATGTTATATTCTAACTAAAGGGTATTTAGAGGAAAATATATATGTGTGTGTGTGTGTGTGTGTGTGTGTGTGTGTGTATATATATATATATATATATAGGGATGAGATCTGGTGAGAATCGGTCACCAGGTGGGAATCGGGAACCGATCTCATCCGTCCATTTCGAAATATGAACGCTCCATATCAAAACAAATTTTCAGTGGTAATTTTGTAATTAAAACGAAAATTTTCAATTCGCGCGTCTCATTAAGGGTAAAATTGGAACAATTGACTTTTTAAAAAAGTGACATCATCATGTTTTGAAAAAATTCTTAAAAACTTTAAATGATCATAATTTATTTGTTTTTAATCGGATTTACGCAAATCTTATATAAAATTAAAGCTCATTTCATACTCTTTCATTTAAGATCCATATTGCTTATATTATTTGAAAAAAATAGATGAAAAATACAAAAATCATTTTTAGGCATAATTTTCGCATAGAGCAACTCCAGATTTATATTAGCATGTTGTATACAACATTTTAGCATGACCTATATAGCATATTGTGTAATACATTTTAGTGGGTGATATTATGAATATATTTCTAACAGTTTTATATAAACACATACACCTATATAGATACTACAAAATGAAAAACACGAGTTGATAATAAAAAAGAAAAAAGAATGAGAAAGTGAAGTAACGAAGGAGATGACTGACAACTAAGAAAGAAAATGCGTAAATATTTTCCGAAAAGAGATAAAGTTTATGAGAGCAAAATATATGCTCCAATTCTAAGTACAGAAAGTAACATACAAATTTAGCCTCCTACTTCGCTCATTTTAGCCTCATTAATTTCTCATTTTAGCATGTGTTGATAAACAAAATGTGGAACGGTGATTTCGTTTGAATGAAACACAATACACCTAATTTGGGGACAGTGAACCCTAATGGAAATCTCATAATTACTAATTGGGATCAGATGAGCCATAATTGGAACGTAATAAACCCTAATTGAGAATGATGAACCCTGGTGGAAAATGTCATATCAAATTTAGCCTCCTACTTCGTTCATTTTAGCCTCATTCATTTCTCATTTTAGCATATTCTGATAAATAAAATATGGAACAGTGATTTCATTGGAATGAAAAGCAAAACACCTATTTGGGGACAGTGAACCATAATGAGAATCTGATAATTACTAATTGAGACCAGATGAACCATAATTGGAACGTAATAAACCTTAATTAGGAACGGTGAACCCTAGTAGAAAATGTCACATCAAATTTAGCCTCATACTTCGCTCATTTTAGCCTCATTCATTTCTCATTTTAGCATGTTTTGATAAACAAATATGGAACGATGATTTCATTGGAATGAAACCCAGTACATACTATTTGGGGACAGTGAACCCTAATGGAAATCTGATAATTAGTAATTGGGATCAGATGAGTCCTAATTGGAACGTAATAAACCCTAATTAGGAACGGTGAACCCTAGTGGAAAATGTCACATCAAATTTAGCCTTCTACTTCGCTCATTTTAGCCTCATTCATATCTCATTTTAGCATGTTCTTCTGATAAACAAAATATGTAATGAGAATCTGACAACGTATATAACCTCATGCTTCCGTTATTTTAGCATATTCTAAACGGTAATTATGGTTAATAAAACTTAATAGTAATATAATTACCGCAAAGAAAATGTCATAAACACTTTTATTAAAAATCATATATATTCTTAAAAATGAATGTGTTGAAAACAATTCACAAGCATGGTAAAACATGATATTAAACTATGCCCAATCGCTATAATAACATCAAGCTGGACAGTTCCTAGCATCATGATCTGACAACTTGTGGCAATTGCTGCACATTCTGAGTGGTTTGTTTTCCTTTCTCTTTCTTGCCTCCTTCTTAGATATCAAATGATTGTCGCTACCTTTTGTTTTAACTGGAATAGGTGGATGAACAATAACTTTAGAAAGGACACGTAAACCGTAGAATTGCTCAAACATCATTGTCTTGCTATGTAAAGTAGAACCCTCTATATCACCATGTGAGTGATACGGTCACTTGAAACAGAAGAAGTTGACACATTAAAATCAAAAAATTATAAACTGAACAAGGTAAAAAATAATAATACAATCACATCAAGAGATGTTCAGACACACAAATTGATTTTTAGCATTAGGTATGTACCATTCTAGCATCATGCAACATACATTTTAGCACCAAAGTATTCGAATGTTTACATGGTGTCTGTAACATTGTGTAGCCGAGTCACAAAAACGCGCACACACACACACAAAATAAAAAAATAAAAAAAGTAAAGCATGGTTTGTATGACATGTTGCACAGAGTGCAGTAGAAATAACATTAAACCAGCATGTTATGATGCTAAAACATATGTGACGACGGGCTAAAACGAATACATTAACATGCTAAAACATATGCGACGACAGGCTAAAACGAATACATTAACATGCTAAAACAAATAAACAGATCAAATTATTGCATATTCTGTATATTCTCGTACTAAACTCTAGGATTCCTAATAATTAGAAAACAGCTGATACAACACAAAATTGAACGAAACAGATCAAATCAGTCAAACATAAAAATGTAAATACAAAACCGTAATGAACTCCAATAGAACGAACTGTAAAATCAATGCAGATACAACGAATTGCGAAATTAATCAACATTAAAATTTCAAATTAATGCATATTCTGTATATTCTCGTACTAAACCCTAGGATTCCTAATAATTAGAAAATAATTGATACAACACAGATCTGAATGAAACAGATCAAATCAATCAAAAACATCGAATCTTCGTAATAAAATGATAAAGCCAGAAACTAAAATAAGATGAGAAATAAAAATCACGAGAAGAAACAAGAAATAAATCGACACACCAAACTGTAAAAATAAATTGAAAAGAAAAAAAAATACACGGAGTCACCATACAAAGACAGCGCCACCGATGAACTTTACAAATCACAAGGTCGAATCTTCACGATAAAAAGATGAAAGCAGATGCTGGAAGATAATGAGAAATCGAAAAGGGGAGAAGAAAAACGTAAATCAGCGAGAGAGAGAGAGAAAAAGGGTAAAGATGAATAAGAAAAAAATCTAAAGAAAGAAACTTGAATTATCAAATTACTATATTACCTTACCTTCACTTAAACTTGTCAAAAATCACAAAAATACCACCGCCCCATTCCTTAAATCTCCACCGTCCGGATTGAGTCAAACAAGGGTTAGGATTGGTTCCTAGTTCCCACCTGAGGGAAGGGTTCTCATTTGATCCCTTCCATATATATATATATATATATATATATATAGTATAGAGATCAAATGAGAACCAATGCCATGTGTAGGAATTAGAAACTAATATGGAGCGTTGGATCATTTATTTTCTAAGGCTCAGATTAATCTCAAAAAAATGGGGTAAAAAATGCAATATCTTAAGAATTATATTAAGTTAAGGTATATATGTCATTGTAATGCATATTAAAAATCTGCAGTAAATACATTTGTTCCCTATATAGTGGGATTTATATGGGAACGTTTTTTTGGGGACGGTTTTTACAACTCATTTTTTTACATGGTTGTAGTATCTATCGGTGTTTCATATTTTAATTCATCACACACCTGTTCAACATTCTTATTGCTTGCATCTCTTACGGTTGAAGAAGTTATTCCAGATTATTTTTTTATCGGCGTCCACTTTGTCGGATTTCATCGGTCTGTTTGTTCATCTGCAGGAGTCATTTTTCACAAGTTCTTATTCCATCGTATATTATCATCACTCCAGTTATCGTCTGATTATGGAAGATACAAGTATTATGTTCTCCATTAACGTATCTTTGTAGGTGTAGAAATATGGGTGGAATCTGGTAAGGACGCGTATGTATGACATTTAGTAAATTTTTTATGCGTAATTAGCAAATTATAGATGTGTTAATAGCAAATCGGTAATACTTTTATGTGAAAATACGATTTTTTTTAAATGGTTTCAATGTGCTTTACATGATACTGAGATGTTCACGGACAATGGTCATTTCATATTTATTATAGACGATAGATGCTTTTCGTATTTGGTTGTGGAAGTTTTTAAGTTATTAAAAAAATAGTTAAAATGGCATGAATTGTTGTCTGCAAAATAAGAAGGTATTTTTTTTTCACAAGTTCTTACTCCATCGTATATTATCATCACGCCAGTTATCTTCTGATTATGGAAGATACATGTATTATGTTATCCATTAATGTATCTTTGTAGGTGTAGGGATATGGGCAGAATATGTTAGGGACGCGTATGTACGATTTTTAGCAAATTTGTTATGTGTAATTAGCACATTATAGATGTGTTAATAGCAAATTGGTAATATTTTTATGTGAAAATATGATTTTTTTTTTGATGATAGGATGGTCTCTTGTTTTTTTTTAAATGGTTTCAATGTGCTTTGCATGATAGTGAGATGTTCGCAGATAATGGGCATTTCATATTTATTATAGACGATAATTGCTTTTCGTATTTTGTTGTTGAAGTTTTCAAGTTATTAAAAAAAATTAGTTAAAATGACATGAATTGTTGTGTGCAAAATAAGAATGTATTTTTTTTCACAAGTTCTTACTCCATCGTATATTATCATCACGTCGGTTATCGTCGGATTATGCAAGATACATGTATTATGTTATCCATTAATGTATATATTTTTATGTGAAAATATGATTTGTTTTTTTTATGATAGGATAGTCTCTTGTTTTTTTTTAAATGATTTCAATGTGCTTTGCATGATAGTGAGATGTTCGTAGATAATGGGCATTTCATATTTATTATAGACGATAGATGCTTTTCGTATTTGGTTGTTGAAGTTTTCAAGTTATTAAGAAAAAAAAATAGTTAAAATGGCATGAATTGTTGTGTGCAAAATACGAATGTATTTTTTTCCACAAGTTCTTACTTCATCGTATATTATCATCACGTCGGATATCGTCGGATTATGCAAGATACAAGTATTATGTTATCCATTAATGTATCTTTGTAGGTGTAGGGATATGGGCAGAATCTGTTAGGCACGCGTATGTACGACATTTTAGCAAATTTTTTAAGTGTAATTAGCACATTATAGATGTGTTAATAGCAAATCGGTAATATTATTATGTGAAAATATGATTTGTTTTTTACGAAATATAAGCAATTTGATAAAGAATGATAATCATATCTGATAAAAAATGATAATCATATCTTACAAATCTGCTATAAACAAATTAAAATCTGCTATATACTGCATGTTAATTTGCTATAAAACAAAAAAAAACCCAAAAAATCTCAAAATTTTTATTGCTATAAACAAAATATTAATTTGCTAGAACAAGAATGACAGTTGCAAGATTTTGCTAACCATATATTGTTAAGTTGCTATAAACCAAAGACAATTTACTAGAATATAAGGCTGATCAGAATTAATGGCTGCAAAATAATAAATTATTTTCTATAAATACATGTCAAATTGCTATAAACAACACGTCAAATCCTTATAAATAAATTATCAATTTGCTAAAAAGAAGATCTACATTTGCAAATTTTGCTAATCCTATTTTACTAAGTTGCTATAAACCAATACCAATCTGCTACAAATATAATGAAAATTTGATATAAAGAACACAATTTCCTATTAATAGCCAATACGCATAAAAGCATGTCTTACTAATCTGCTAATATGCTATAATAATTTACTAATCTTATATCACTAGTTTGCTATAACACAAAACATCAATTTGCTAAAACATGAATCCCAGTAGCAAAATTTCACAGATGCAACATTTGCTAATTATATTGTACCAAGTTGCTAGAACGCAAGACTGAATGGTTTCTCTTTACCTATATAATCATCGAGCCTCTCAATTTGCTAATTATATATTCAAAATTTGCTATAGACTAAATATAAATATGCTATAAACAAACCCAATTTGATATAAATAATAAATATTCATAAAACCATAACCTTTCAAGTTAATCTGCTAAATATACATTACTAACTTGCTAATCACAAATTACTTATTTGCTAAATATATCAATACAAATCAAATCAGAATCAATAAATAAAAAACGTTTGCTAAGTATATCAATTTAATTTACTAATCATACACATTTAATTTGCTAATACTCAATCCTCATATTTGCTGCAGTACCTGCTATAATTCTCATCGCTGACTCCAGAGCTGTACAGTTCAGATCCGACAATTTAAAATTCATCAAAGTGATGTGAATAAATCCATTCTACACTTTTACAGCAAATAAAAAATCCATCACTCAAGTTTCTAGCTATTTCTGGAGTAATTTTGATAAATTTAAATTTCCTTCACGAATCAAAATCAAATACTCCTATCCAAATCTAGCATAACAAACAAACAAACTCAAATAAAAAGGATTCACAAAACATGATTAAAAAAAGTCCGACCTTACCAACATTAATTCCTGAAATTTGAATAAAGTGGGGATGTGGGCAGAAGAAACACAAGTATCAAATGATAGAGAAGTATGCTAATTAAACGTGGTTCGTGTCCACCACAAAGCAACACACAGAAACGAACACTGATATTTCTGGGGACGTTTGGCGGGCGGGCGGCGTCTGCGGCGCAGGACAGTGACTCAGTCAGGACAGGCGCGTCTGGGCAGGGTCCGGCCGCCGATGCGCGACCGGGAGCGGCGAGCGCTGGAATACGGCGTCGAGAGGTTGAAGACGAGCGTGCAGAGCGAGGTTGAAGACGAGGTTTGGCAATTTTTTTTAATTTGTGTTTCTAGGGTTTCTGATTTGCTATTAATGAATCCACAAGTTTTTTGGTAAAAATATTCCCACTTCCTAGATATGTGGGACGTGTTAAACGTCGATTTGGGTTTCTCAATAATACTCTTATTATGTTTCAAATTTAGGTACAAAAATATCATTTTACAATTTGACCCCTAAAATCTCAAATCAATCTTGTCCATTCAAATTGTAGAGATCTATGGATGTAAACGGTTCCTAGTTCCTACATAGGGGTATGGTTCTCATATATATATATATATATATATCTAACTGTAATATGTCATTTTATTATTTTAATATTATTTATTAAATATATTTTCAATTTATAGAATTTAATAAAAATAAAATTTTGAATTAAATACATTAAAATTTTGAATAAAATATTTTCAATTTCTTAATTGAACATATTTTCATTTTTTAAGTTAACTAAATATATTTAAAAAGTCAATATCCACATTCAAAATTTTAAATTGAATATATTTGATTTTTCAAATTAAATGTATAGTATTAATTGATTATTATAAATAAATGGTAATTGGTAAATATTTATAAAATTTTCAAACTAAAATATTTAATTTGTCAATTGTAAATATATTTTAAAAAGTTAAAATTATATATTTTAATTTTGAAAAAATAAATTATCCCACAATGAAATGAACATTTAAAATTGGGGCTCCAAAACCATGCGATAGTTGTGGGGTTAATAGAAAATATTTTATTCATAATAATAGGGAAAAAAGGTCCATAGAAACTCTAGCTAGCTCTTTACGTCTTTTTACAAGATATATAATTTTTATACTTCAGTAATAAATTGATTTTTTCAGTTAAAGACTTAAATTGAATATTGAATTTACATGGATGAATATTTCTAAATCAGGGAGTCATCCATACACACGGATGTTAATTTTAGTCACATTTATGCTCATTTCCTTTTAATATTTGAGTTGAATTGAATTTAGCGAAAGAAAGCAAATGAATAAACAAAAGTAAACATATAAGTGTATTAATAGATCTTATCATTTTTTTAATGTTAAATATTTTAAAATTATAACATATTTATGTTATTAATTTTAAATATATGTTAAATAGTTAAACTTATATATTTTATTTTTTTCAAATTAAATTTATTCCATGTCGAAGAACTTACATATATATTGTTGTGTATAAAAAAACTATAAATTGTGAAGTCCCAACAATGATCTTTCTATCTTTTTCGATCTTTCAGTTGAAATCAATTGCAATATTTGATTTTAATAATTTAATATTAAATATTAAATATATTTTAAATTTATAGGATTTAAATATTTTCAAATTGAATCTTTGAATTAAATATGTTCAAAAGTTTGAATAAAATCCTATATTAGTAAATAACGAGAATTTTCACGTGACTCACGTCCGTGTATTTGGACGGAAGTTTAGCCCTAATTGAGAAAAATCCTGCATTTCTCACTCAATTCTCAAAAATTCCCAAATCCCCGAGCCCTAATTTTGACCCAATTTGAACCAAATCCCCAAATGGCTAAGTTATTCAAGACGGTGATGATATGGTAGAAGTATTTTTTATACCTATACAAGGCCATGTACTGAAGACCGAAGAGGGGTATCCGCTTTATCTGACCAAGAACGTCCCCAACGGCGCGCCGCTCACAGTGTTCGACAAGCAGGTTGTGTTATTTTGAGACGGTGATTGAGTAATTAGGTGCTACCAGGATCGCTGCCCCACAGGTATTTCTGCTTTGCTTCTTCTCTGTGTGGGTGTGGGTGTATGAGAGAGAGAGGTTGAGTAGTTTCGTTTTGAGTGAATTGAGGTGGAGATGGATGAATTTTCTGTAAAGATGTTGGATTTACCTGGACTCTTGTTGATATAAATGTTAGGATCAAATGCTACGTCCTTGGACATAGAAAAACACAACCTCTGAGTATTTGTCCTCTACTTTCTTGAAGGGATCTTGTTGATATAAATGTTAGGATCAGTCGTGATTCATGTTCTTGGACACAGCTTGTCCTCTGATAAAAAAAAATACAGATAAGGGAGTTTTAGTGTTTGGTATTTCTACTCATCTTTATGCTCTGTTTGTATAGTACGATTGCGTGCATTTTTGCCCCCCCCCCCCCCCCCCCCCCAACACTGATTCTGCATTGCACGGTTAAAGTCTGAGATTGGTTGAGATTTTCAGTAGGGATTTGTGTTCTTGGGCATATACATATACAATGGACATAGAAAAACACAAAGCACTGTTGAGTGTGTTTTGGTGGTTTGTTTAACATTGCAATTTTGGAGGATGTTGAATCTAAGTTCTAAACAATGAAACCTTGTCTGTATTCTGCTTCTCATGTGTCCTAATCTTTAACAGTTGATAGCGCTATCTGCCATACCCGAGGCAGAAACCTAGAACTTGCAAAAGTTCTTGAAAGTGTTGAATGTTACGAGGCAAAGACAAATTTCATGCTCTAATTTTTCCCTCAACTTTCATGCGCGCCGTTGTGAATTGTAGATACATAATAGTGCGATAGTGTTATAGATTTATCCATCAAGTATATTATATGCATAATTTTGTTACACTTATATGAATTGATATCATGACCATAATATTGCACTCTTAAATCCTACCACCTTCATTTTCCTTGTAGCAGAATTGGTGTCTATGTGTGTGCGAAGAGTTGGTTGATTGATTGAAGAAGGTGGGATCGCTTGAAGGTGAAAAGGGGAAAAAGAAACAAGGGAGATTTTTTCTTTAAGCGCTGTAATGGTGGTTTGGTTGATTTCTTATGAATGCTGCTGTCAAATCCAATGATGCTTTGCATTCTTATTGATGAAGCGGATCATCTATATATATATATATATATTGTTTTGATTATTTGAGCTAGGGATTGAATTTATGTTAAGCAGGGAATTGTTTTTTGTACTATTTTGCATTGATATAAGCATGTAATTATTGTATAGTTAATTTTAGTTATGAATAATCAAGTGTTTTATGATAATTTTCTCTCCAAAACAATAGAAAATTCACTCCATTTTCCCTCCAGCAGCTATTTGAAAAATACTCTGTTTTTTTTAGGGTCAAAAGTGATAGCATAATGAGACCAAAATTGATAATTTGACAGAAAATATCACGGTGGGACTAGAAATGATAATTTAATTCCTCTGGGACCAAAATAGATAGTATTGCGACCTAAAGGGGATTGGTACATGGCTTGTGAGATTAAAAGCAAAATTTCATGATAATAGCTAGGAAAAATCAATTATGCTTGTATAGTACAAATTTGGAGGAGCTGAGTTTTTCCTACAGAGATTGAAGATAAAGAGTAATTTCTAAATGTATGCATTAGCCTTCCCTTGTATGATCTGTTACGAGCAAAACTTGGCAAAAACTGCAAAACGTAGTGAAATGGAAATTAAATTAATCCGGTACCTGGATCAGAGGCATAATGTTTAAATTTTATTAAAGAGAAGAAATGAAAAAGAAGTATGCAGAAATTAATAAAGAGCTAGAGAAGCAATTACTCCGATTCTTGAAAAGAAAACTTTAATTTATTGAAGACAGAAATGAATTATTTGGAATTCTATGTGGAATCCTCTTTAATACAAGAATAAAAGGTTGAATGAGGCCGCGAAGGTGGTGAGAATTGGGATTCATTTCTGCCTTCCGTTGGAGGTGGTGAGAATTGGGATTCATCTCTGCCTTCAAGCGGAGGTGGTAAGAATTGGGATTCATCTCCGCCTTCTGTGGGAGGTGGTGAGAATTGGGATTCATCTCTGCCTTTAGTCGGAGGTGGTGAGAATTCATCTCCGCCCTCCGTGGGAGGTGGTGAGAATTGGTATTCATCTCCGCCCTCCGTGGGAGGTGGTGAGAATTGGGATTCATCTCCGCCTTTAGTCGGAGGTGGTGAGGATTCATCTCCGCCTTCCGCTGGAGGTGGTGAGAATTTGTATTCATCTTCGCCTTCCGTGGGAGGTGGTGAGAATTGGGATTCATCTCCGCCTTCAGTCGGAGGTGGTGAGAATTGGGATTCATCCCCGCCTTCAGTTGGAGGTGGTGAGAATTGGGATTCATCTCCACCTTCCGTAGGAGGTGGTGAGAAATAGGATTCATCTCCGCCTTTAGTCGGAGGTGGTGAGAATTGGGATTCATCTCCGCCTTCTGTGGGAGGTGGTGAGAATTGGGATTCATCTCCGCCATCAGTCGGAGGTGGTGTGAATTCATCTCCGCCTTTAGTCGGAGGTGGTGAGAACTGGGATTCATCTCCGCCTTCCGTTGGAGGTGGTGAGAACTGGGATTCATCTCCGCCTTTAGTCGGAGGTGGTGAGAATTGGTATTCATCTCCGCTTTCTGTGGGAGGTGGTTTGAATTGGGATTCATCTCCGCCTTTAGTCGGAGGTGGTGAGAATTGGGATTCATCTTTGCCTTTAGTCGGAGGTGGTGTGAAGTCATCTGCGCCTTCAGTTGGAGGTGGTGAGAATTGGTATTCATCTCCGCCTTCCGTGGGAGGTGGTGAGAAATAGGATTCATCGCCGCCTTCCGTAGGAGGTGGTGAGAATTGGGATTCATCTCCGCCTTTGGTTGGAGGTGGTGAGGATTCATCTTCGCCTTCTGTTGGAGGTGGTGAGAATCGGTATTCATCTTCACCTTCCGTGGAAGGTGGTGAGAATTGGGATTCATCTCCGCCTTCCGTGGGAGGTGGCGAGAAATAGGATTCATCTCCGCCTTCCGTAGGAGGTGGCGAGAATTGAGATTCATCTTCGTCTTCCGTCGGAAGTGGTGAGAAATAGGATTCATCTCCGCCTTCCGTGGGAGGTGGTGAGAACCAGGAGTCATCCCCAGTTTTAGTTGGAGGTGGTGAGAACCGGGAGTCATCCCCACCTTCCGTCGGAGGTGGTGAGAACTGGGAGTCATCCCCGCCTTCCGTTGGAGGTGGTGAGAAATAGGATTCATCTCCGCCTTCCGTGGGAGGTGGTGAGAATTGGGATTCATCTCCGCCTTCCGTCGGAGGTGGTGAGTTTTTGGATTCATATCCGCCTTCCATGGGAGGTGGTGAGAATTGGGATTCATCTCCGCCTTCCATCAGATTCGGAGGTGGTGAGAATTTAGCATCTAGGTTTGTAGGAGGTAGAGATATCTCTGGCTCTGGAGCGTCTATGAATTTGAGGGTTGGAGGAGGTGGAGATATCTCTGGCTCTGGAGCTTCTACAAATTTGAGGTTTGTTGGAGGTGCAGGTGCGGGTGATTTGGATTTGAAGGGGTTTCCATGCTTCAATTTCCGTCGACCGTGGTTGGTTGGAGGCGGCGCTTTCTTGATTTGCTGCATCATTGGTGCAGGTGCTGCTGATTTCCATTCCGTTGGAGGTGATTTGGGTTTCTCCCGGTGGTGTTTCATTGGAGGCGGTGCAGTTTTAGCATTTTCCGATGGCGCTGGAGCTGGGACTGTTGCTTTCTTGATCTTCTTTGTCGGAGATTTAGTGGATTTTGTCGCAGGTGCAGGTACAGGTGCAGATGCTTTCCATTTCGGGGATTTTCTCCGGTGGCGCTTCATGGTTTTAGCAGGTGCAGGTGCTGCTGGTTTTGGTTTCCATGGTTTCAATTTCGCCTGAGTTGTCAACGACAGCATCTCTTCCACTGGTGCAGGTGCAGGTGCTTTCCATTTGGGGGATTTTCTCCTGTGGCGCTTCATGGTTTTAGCAGGTGCAGGTGCAGGTGCTGCTGATTTTGGTTTCCGTGGTTTCAGTTTTGCCTGAGTAGTCGACAGCGGCATCTCTTCCACTGGTGCAGATGCAGGTGCAGGTGCTCTCCATTTGGGGGATTTTCTCCGGTGATGCTTCATAGTTTTAGCAGGTGCTGGTGCTGCTGATTTTGGTTTCCATGGTTTCAATTTGGCCTGAGTAGTCAACGGCGGCATCTCTTCCACTGGTGGAGGTGCAGGTGCAGGTGATTCCTCATCCTTGTTAAGCTCGAAACTTTTCCATCCCCAACCTCCAAGTTTGAGATTGAGCATCCCATCATCAAAAACCCTCCATTTGCATTCCTTCTTGCAATACTTGGCAAGAAACGCAGAGAAGTAGCCGTGGACATTGACACCGCCGATCTTGCTCTCTATACTGACCCTGCAAATGGTGCTCCCACCCTTCTCCGGCAGGCCCCAACGGATTTTCTCGTCAGGTTTCAGTGTTTTCTTCAAATTAATTTCTTTCCCGGATTTGCATTGGATCAGGGCATCTTCTTTCGCCTTGTTCGTTATCGAAATAAACTTCCTATTCGCCTCTATGCTTTTGCCCGAATCCGCATTTGATGCTTTCATCCAAACACAAACCCACAATGCCAGAAAATACACAAGAAGCTTCATTTCTAGTTGCTTGCTTTTCGAATTATGGTTGATGAAAAACTGGTTTACGACTGTCCAATATATATATGTGGGAATTTATGACACTCAGTTAATGGCATCAAATGTCAAATTTAGTGAACAGCTGCAGTTATATCTTATGTTCTTCAAGGGTTCGTCTGTTTTCATAGCTTAATTAATATGTATATATTTATATTTTGCAGTTACAGATTTGATAGTATGTTACATATGCAGTATGCTGTTTCGTTAAACTAATTCATACGTAGTCGACAATGATCTGAAGGTATATCACTATATATTCGGTATTCACTATATTCAGTTACATATTGTGTTTCATTAAACTAATTTCTATATTTTATACAAGGTTCTATTTTTTTTTTGAATTGTCTATGTAAGAATTAAAATGAAATAATATTTGGCGATCTTAATATGAAGTTAAAATACATGGCCCAAAAGTTTTTTTTGTTTTTATTAATGCGACATTTGTTTTCTTAAATAAACTGCCAAGGAACAAAATGAGAAAGCTGTCAAATCGCGAAGACATGCAATTTGGCCAGGTGAAATTCATATTCATGGGCAATAATTCTAGTGATTAATACATATAATACTTCCAAATTGAATTAAAGTAACTTTTCATTTCCAATATAATTTGTGTATGATCGAGTGGCCTAAATGGATTAAGCGCAGATCACTATTGTAGCTCGTGATCGTAACCAATACTTTATAATAGGGCGAGCGCAATCATGCATGCATATGCATGAACAACAACTGCGAATAGCGAAACCCAAAACAACAAAAAAAGGGATCGATTTTCAATATATTATTATGTTCAGTTTTGTTCGTATTTGATTCATGTAGTTGTTACGTGTTTAAAATACTTTAAATATTAACGTTCTGAAATGTAAGTTGATAGTTACAACATATATAGGATCGAAAAGTAGAGATCGATAGTTAATTTGTGGTTGCAAAAATATAAAAAATAAAATAAAAGGAGATCAAACGAGAGAAGGGAGAGATTTTGATAATAATAGCAGCAGAACTCTTTAGTCGATTCCGTTACTGCTCATTTAATTAATTTGAGTAATACATTGATTACATATGATTGGCATCAAACAGAACCAAACTTATGCATATGGAGTTACACACGAAAAAAGAGGCAAATTAAGTTGCCCATAAAAATTTAGTTAATTAATAAGGTAAGACCGAAGACGACACAAACAGTAGTAGTAGAATTTGTATGCTCAAGCAGCAGAAGGAGCTGGAACATAAGAAACTGCAGGTTCAGGCAGGGAGGCCAGGATCGATGGCTTCGAGAACCCCTCTTCAGCTTCTTCAGGCTTGTAATCCAGCGATTCGTCGTCGTAAATGTCCCACCATTTCTTCACCAACATTTTTATGTCTTCTCTGTCCATGTTAGCTTCCTCCCCGGTGTACCTCCATGGCTTCGATCCCTGATTCAAACACGAATTATTAGTACCTACGTACATATACATATACATATACATATACATATACATATACATATACATGTGTTCTGAATAGCTCGACCTAAAAGGCGTTAATTAGTTGGTAAACTTACTGCAGCACAGTAGTGGACAACTTTGACTTTCTCGAGCTCGACATTCTCAGGGTGGCGCCACAGCATCGCCAGGACGAGGTTGTAGATCGGGGGGATAGGCTTGTAGATTGGATTGAAGAAAGTGTTCAAGAAATCCTGCAATCATATTTAATATATATTCAGTCAGTCTTAAGACCTTTCAGTCATGAGATCATCACTCCACCAGCCAGCCAACCAGCCAGGAGCTGGTGGGCTAATTAATTAATTACCTGCTCGGCAAATGGGGTGGTTGGAGAGATCTGGAGAGTGTCAAGGAGGGTCTCGTAAGTAGTTTTGCTAGGCTCGTAGACGAACATGCCCGCGTTGAAGTAGAGAGGAGGAGGGGGACCCATCTCAGAAGGCCAGGTGACCCTGTTAGGGCATTGCTGGCAATAGCCAATGGAGTATTGTGGAGAGTGACTCCATGTTTTCTCACAGAAGCAATCCATTACAGCATAGAAGTATCCATCCGGTGTGTCCAGCAGGTGATCGATGTTTTCGAATACTTGGATGTCTCCATCAAGGTACACCATCTTGCTGAATTCCAGAAACTGCAATTTCATTTTTCATTTCCATCAAATTAACAACTCTAGATAATGTTTTTCATTGTAACATGCATGTTACCAAATTTCCAAAATAAATGTTTAATATAAAAATCTTGTGTGTATGTTCATGAACAGGAAAACAAAAAAAAAACCCATATTTTTCTGTGGCTAAATATCATGATGTTGTCTTCTTTTGTCCTAATTGTTCTTGTCTTGTTCGAGGTGTTTTCTAGGTGCATGACATCATTGATTTTTTTTTTTTTTTGTCGCTTAGGATTCTTGAAAATTTAGGATGTCACAAAAATACAAGTCAATCATGAAATATAATATGAATATAGCCTCATATAAAACATAAATTAGTACGTGTTTCAAACTTTTTACGACAGAAAAACAACTGTGCAATCACTTTAATTAAGCATATAATACTTTTACAAAGTGTATTTTCTTTAGTGAATTAGAAGTATCCCAAGATTTTCAAACTTCGTCAGTGGAAAAAAAAAAATGCACACACACACACAAAAACTAGCTAGGGAAGATTGGATTGTGTTTGAAAATTAAAATAATCAAACTAAACTATACCAAAAGCGATTCCTAATTCATAAATAATAAATAAGTTATTTGCCTAGCCTAGCACACATGCCATTTTCGAGTTTTACACCTACTAACAAGTCCAATAGATTAACACATACACCCCAAATTAATTAATACTATACCAAACACATATATAGTAAGTATTCGTGTCGTGTTATCGTGTTTGTGTGTGTGCACGTGCATGAAGAGGATACTTACGTTCCATATACGGAGCTTGGAGTAGTTGATGACATAGTAAGCCATGGCGAACTGAGTCTGGTTAGCCGGTGGGTAGACGGGCTCGATCTCCTTGACAATGCAGCCCTGAGACCTCAATATCTCACGGTGCTCCTCCGGCACGTCGGGCAAGATCGCCACCACGAGCGGGTAAATGCTCTTCACCTTCCTCAAACCCTTCGCCAAACCAACCACGCCTTTCACGTAGTCTCCATTCCCGGCCAAGAACGTCACGAACCCCTTCTTCGCGTCGAGGGACGCCGGGAGTTTTCCGGCGCCGGAAAAAGCATCGGCCGGTGGAACTTGAGGAGCCATTTTTTATCACAAGATCTTTGTTTTTCTCTCTCTCTTAGAGTCAAAGCAAAAACTAGCTAGGAATTAAACTGCTGCCAACCCTAGTACTTTGTCTTTGCCTTCTTGAACTTCAATGGCACGATTTGCGTCCTTTAAATAGGAGGAAAATGAAATGTTCATGCAGGTTAAATTCACTCCAAATGAAATTCAAATGAACATGCATGTATATATATACATCTTTTTTTTTTATTAAAAGAGAAAAAAATGAGGGTTTTCGTTTCTTTTTTTTTTTTCTTTTGGGAATGAATTGTAGTGTTTTTTTTTTATGTTTGAAAAAAAGTGTTGGGATGTGTGTGGAGAGAATGCATGGGCATTCATCTCGCCGTTGATCAAGCCTTATCACCAGAATCAACGGCTTGGATTCCATGGGCTGGGGTCGTGTTCAATTGGAATTTGAATGGACGTCAATTGGATATACTATTTTTTTTTACTTTATTCGTTTCCTTTTTATATATTTTTAAGGGGTTTTATTTTTATGCTTCTATTTTTGTTGAAATTTTCTGATGGAAAATAAAGGCATGCAAGATAAGAGAAGTAAGAGGGTGCGGTGTCACTGTCGTCGTGGAATATACATTAATTAGAGAAAAAAATAAACTTTTATTGAATTAAATGTATAATATAGTCAAGCTACGTGCGTAGACATTCAAAATTAGAATTAGGTTTTTGTAGGTATGGTTTTTTGTTATATCTATTTTGTGATAGTCGTGATTGTATTTTGTTCTCCAACGTGGTTGACTAAAAAAAGGTAAGGAAACAAAGTGTATAAAAAAACACGAACAAAAACAAAGTGCAATAAATAATATATTTATAAAGGTAATTTCAATTTCACAGACGTGTCATATTATGGATTCGCTATATGTGGTGATATAAATTAAAAGACAAGATTATATAAAAACGATAGATAATAGAGTACTCGCACCGCAAAACACATTAAATTAAAATTCATGAATTGAGAGGTTAAATTAATATTTTATTGTGTGTTTCTGTCAAACTATTTATTTTATTTTACTCTTGGTGGAGAGATAAAGAAATGTTATTTTACAATTAATTAGTGGGATTACTTAACCAATTCGATCTAGCTAGTGCATATATATCTGGTTAGTCTGTCAAAGTTTGCAATAAATAAATGAGAGATATGAAATAAATTAACATGTGTTATATAGTGAGGGAAGAATTATAAAATAAATTATCAAGAAAACCTAAATATAAAAAAGCTGCCAATCCAATCACACGCTAGGATCTTGCACTCCTGTCTTTATTCACTTTAACTGCCATTGCAAATTACAACTATATATAATCTGCATATAGATCATTAACAATAATTAAATTAATTTGCAATATGCGTCACGCTTCACTTTACAAAGTTTTCTATTTTAAATTGGTCTTAATTAGTCGTCTCGTATTATTATATATGTATATAGTAATTCAATCAACGATAAAAGTTATTCTTCGTAAATCTCTGCTAACGATATGATGTTTTCTAATGTCTCTAGTAAAAAGTAATTTTGTTGTATATATAGTACTGCTCAATATGTCCACCTTAAAACCATACGACAATTTACGTGCTATGTTTCATTTTATATTTATCGCATCACCAATATATTTATTTAATAATATAATATTAATCTTTTAGGAAAAGAGCCGTCCTAAAATAGCTTATGATAGAAATTGAGGTGAGCTGAATTTATTTGGATCTGAATTTTCCTGTACACGATTATTTCTGGAAGAACTGGCTTGACTAAAATGGTAAGCTTTTGGTAATTAAATTATCTGAATTTTGTCGAGTGGCATGGAGAATTGAATGGAGAACATGATTTATCATGAATTAGATTTGATAAGACTGTGTTTTTGCAATAATTATTTATACTAACATCAAATTATTTTTGTCATCACATGTGCTCACGTCACATTTACTTTAGATAATTATAACGATAGTGATATTATACTTATCATGCAATTATTACAGTCCGAATATAATAGATACACATGTTTTGGAGCTCACAATAAGTAATATATAAAAAAATTACACCTATATATAATTTCCTCTAGCAAAGAGCGAAGTCGAGGTTTTATCAATATATAAATACGCATCTTTATTTTTAATAAATATATTATTATTATTATTATTATTATTATTATTATTATTATTATTATTATTATTTGGAAACACCAAAAATTAATCCTGAATTTCCCTAGTTACAATCTTAGAGGTGGCACAATTTTTAAGAATTATGTGGGAGGTAACGTTTGCGGGTCAGAATTAAAGCAGCAATGATTGGAAAGAAACAATGATCAATTTGCATGTTTGAGAAGCTAAGAATACCTTCTCTATTGATGTACACAACATATTAAACATTGACTATATATATATATATCACGATGCATCTTTTACTATGTGCATGGGTCCATAATGTTTTAGATGATTCTATTTTGTTGTTATTAAAAGAATAATGATTTTGATTTTTTTTGTTAATTTTGTTAATTAAACTTTATTCTATTATTAACTTTAAGAGAATTGAAGATTTTACTCGAGATTCATTCGTTGAGATATAATTTGGATGTTGTCAGACTAGCTATTTGAATGTAATTAAAATTTATTCGTGCATGCATGTAAATGCGTATACAGTTAATTAATTAATAATCAATTGTTCAGTAGGGTGACCTAATAGTGATGAAAGGTTATGCCATGAACAAGCTAAGTGAGTCATCTGTTCGAATCTTATCAATGCTTTAAGTCAAGTTATTCGAAATTTATATATAAGTAGTAATTATGGGTCGTCTTGGGATAGTTTAGATGTGGAGTGGTGTTATCTTGAGATCTTAAGTTCGAATTCCACCAACGCTGTTAGGTATTCATCTATCACAGATGTGCAGCTTGCAGGCTATATATTACACATACATGATTTTCAAGTGTTATTTACTTTCTTTAGTGTGGTTAATTTGCAGACTATTACACAAGAGCGAGAACCAAGTGCGATTTACCTTCTTTCGTGTGCATGCGCAAGTATGATTTACTTTCTTCTGTGTAGTTTGCGACTTATTACCCAGAAACAAGAATCAAGTGTGATTTACCCTCGTCATCCAAAAAAAAAAAGTAGCAATTATGAGTTGTTCTAAAATTAATTAATTTAATTTATATATAAATCGGTTTGAGCCAAGAAAAAAATGTGACAATAATGTTAATTCAGCAACGAAACAACGTCTATTTTCCATTGGCTCATTTCATATTTTGTTTTAGATATAAATCACGGATTGAAATTTTCTATTACACTCTATGTGTTACACTTTTAAATTATGAGTTTTTTTTTGTATTTTTTTCTTCAATTTTATTTTTTTGTGATTTAGTTTAATTTTATGATTGTTTTTAGGGTTCACCCCACCCAATTAGGATTTATAATCATTTTTTAATATTTAATTTTTGATTTCTAATTAATAATTCATTATTATGGCTTATTTTTTTAAAATTATGTTTTATAATTTTTTAATTCTTTTTTTTTTGTTGATAAAGGTTGACTATGATTATTTATTATAATTAATTTTTATTTTATAATAAATATTATTAAAATCATAAATTCGATAATGAAATACGAAGTAAAACACAAAAAAAAATATAACAGGAAATTTCAACCCATATATCACAAGTTTTACCAAATAAATTAATTAAGATTACTAGACGAGCACACCGTCCAATCTACCTGGAAAACTCTGATTCGATCTGATCAGCCAGCTTTCCATTCAAGGACCACTAATTTAGGAGCCCGTCTAATTAGGTAAAATTAAAATAAAGCAGTAAATTAAATCACATCTAATTGCAACGTAACTACTTTTTCCTCAACATACGAAATCTTCGATTCTTTAATTTTGAGATATTGTTTCAATTTCACGTTTTAGACTTTTACTTAATTGTTAGATACGCACCATAGCATAGTGATGATATTATAATATGCACAACATATATATGATTGATATAATGAAAGAGCGGAGATTTTTTTTTATAAAAAAACACAGCTTAAAATTCAATGAGTTAAAAATAAAATCAAGCACAATATGAAATAAATAAATTAAAAAAGATGGATTTTCACTTTTATTATTGCTGAGGGAAAAGGAGGGTGGAAGAATATACAACTTTATACTAAAGCAAAAAAATAAAAATAAAAAATCGAATATATATATATATATATATATATCATTATCATCTCTTTCTCTCAAGTGGGATGCAAAAGACAAATTGAGAAATAAATGATGAGAAGAAGAGGTAATGCATGGCTCTAATAATTGATACACATAAAATTAAAGAGTAATAATAGTACACATTTGTGAGAAGAAGAAGCTGCAGCCAATGGCCATCTGTCAAACCCTAACTTTCATGGAACCCCTGCAGTGGTCCTCAAACCCTCTTTCGCCACAACTCCAATTCTCGTTTCATCTCCTATTTTATTTTATAATAATAATAATAATTATAATAATATATACTCATGAAATGAGATGCATCCCTATATTCATCAACCACTCTTGTTCATAAATAATTTCATGATTGATATTATTTAGGCGTTCATCCCATTCATTCCACAAGGGTAAATTTGGATAAAAGCAAGTATATATGTTGCGTGAGGCTAGCTCATACAAAAATTTCAAAATTGAATTATTTACCCTCTTGATTATACTCCCTCCGTCCCATTTATATAATCTTTTTCCCCTTTTTGGATATCACAATATTATATAGTAATATATATATATATATATTTATGTAATTTACTAATATATATCTCTATTTAATATGTTTACATTCAGGACCACTCCTTGCTTGATGCAAGCGACTCGGTTACCTCAGACCCTGAAAAAATATAAAAAATTAGGGGCCCCAAATTTTTTAATAGTATTATGTGTGTGTGCGCGCTTAGTTGTTAACATATTTTAAATGTGAAGTTGGCCTAATGGAAAGAGTTTTTGAAATCAACAAAGAGGCAAAGGGATCAAATCCTCGTTCCTGATTTTTCAAAGGTTTTTATTTATTTATTATTCTCATTTTTCACCACAACTCAAGCTATCAAATTATTAGGATCGGCCATATTTATATTAAATATTATTTCATTGTCAAAGAAATAAATATGTGCATATTAGGAAGTTTACTTGTTGGATTGTCATTTCAAATAATTTTTTTAATTCTAGTGAAAAATTCAATCAATCTATATGAGTGGGACGAGTGAGTAATTAGTAGTATATATGCATGTACATGTGTGCTTTCTTGAACTTAGTTTACACGACTTCAAAAGGCAGCTTGGAAATTAATAGGACTTCATTGAATTTATTATTAAAAAAAAAATAAAGCTACACATCAATATTACACGTGTGTAACTAATTATTGTAAAAAAAAAATAAATTTGTACTTTTGTTTTGATATTTTGAGTGATAGCCATGTAATACTCTTAACTTTATACACGTGGACCAAAGATGGGCGTCTTCATTAGCTGTTGAAAAATAAATATATAAAATTTCAAATATATATATATATATATAGGGATGGGATCTGGTGAGAACCAGTCACCAGGTGGGAACTAGGAATCAATCCCATCCCTTCATTCCAAAATCTGAACGATCTAGATTAATCCAGATTTTCGGTGGCAATTTTGTAATTAAAATGAAAATCTTCAATTCGCACGTCTCATTAAGGGCAAAATCGGAACTGAACTCAGAAATTGCCTAGATTCAATTTTAGCCTCCTACTTCGCTCATTTTAGCCTCATGCATTTCTCATTTTAGCATGTGTTGATAAACAAAAATGGAACAATGATTTCATTGGAATGAAATGCAATACACCCTATTTGGGGACAGTGAACCCTAATGGGAATCTCATAATTACTAGTTGGGATCAGATGAGCCCTAATCGGAACGTAATAAACCCTAATTGGGAACGGTGAACCCTAGTGAAAAATGTCACATCAATTTTAGCCTCCTACTTCGATCATTTTAGCTTCATGCGATTCTCATTTTAGCCTCATGCGATTCTAATTTTAGTCTTAGAGCAAAAGGGAAGAATTATTGAATTACTATATTACCCCTCATCCCACAAAGTTTCTGAAAATTACAGGAATGCCACCGCCCATCCACTTAAATATGATTTAATCTGAGCCGTACAAATTGAATTAAACAAGGACTAGGATTGGTTCCTAGTTCCCACCTTGGAGAAGTGTTCTCATTTGATCCTTTCCCTATATATATATAGATAAGGAAGGGGTTAGGTGAAAACCAATCTTAGTGCGAGAACTATGATCATATCCCACACCATACAATCCTAAAAAATTAAAGGCACAGATTTAATTAAAAGGCGGTGACAATTATGTAACATTTGAAAAGTTTTTCGGGCGGGGATATTAACGTAATTTGAAAATTCTTAATTATAAAAATCGTGAAGTATTTGATAACATGTCGTCATGCTAATGAAGTATTATCAGCATGCTAACGAAATAATATCGTGATGCGAATTAAAATTTTCTAATATTGTTAGCGAAAAATATATTCTAAAAAATAATTATAAACCTAATTTGATTTAATAAACCCTAATTGAATGAAAAAAACTCTTAATTGATGAAATAAACCTTGATTGGATGTGATAACCGCTAAACGAGTCGAAACAAATCATATCAATAATATATATGTACTAAGTTAGCATTCTAATTTTGCTTCATCGGCATTGTGAATACACCATGTTAACATATGACAATACTCTGCCAACATATGTTATAAACATAATTAGATGGAATAAAACCTAATAATCAATTAGGAACTAAAAAAATAAAGGGTTAAGGGCCAAATAGGCCCCTGTACTTATTTGGGGAGAACAAATAGCCCCTCGAACTATTTTTTGTCTCAATTGAGCCCCTGAACTTTTATTGAGGGCTCAATCAAGCCCCTCCGTCACACCCCTCACTAACGGCCGTTAGTGAAGAATCAAAATGACGTCGTTTTATACAAAACGACGTCGTTTTGATTCTACCCAAAAAAAAAAATCCGCCCCAAAAATCAATTAAACCCGCCCCGCCCCAAAATCCCCCTCTCTCTACCCGTTCTCTCTTTCTCTCAGCCGCTCCACCACCACTCCTCCACCACCGCCGATTACCCTCCCACCTCCCAAGAAGCCGACAGCAACAACCACACCCCCATTCCCAGCCCCGACTGCCACTGAAATGCCGCCGCTAAAGACGATCGGGTCAGAATGTTGACATCGGGCCTGATAAAAAGCTCGCGTAGCGCAGTGAGCTTGACGTCGGGCTTGAGGTTTTGCGGCTTCTTCCACAGCTTGGAGGATGGCTTGGCAGATATGGAGGCGGAAACCTCGAGGCTGTGACGCCCGTGTGATTTGAGGGGAAATTTGGAGAGGTAATAATTGATATTGCGGTGAAATTGGGGGTAAATGGAGAGAAGACCGAAGCAGTTGCGGCCGTGAAGTGGAAAGGGGCGCCAAGCAAGCATTCTAGCGGTGAAGAGAGATATGGCAGACTCCATGAAACAAGCCTAAGCCGCCGGTGATTTTGGTTATGTTTGAGGGGGGAGGCGAGTCAGATTGATGGGAAAAATTTTGCAAGTGGATGTTTGTGTACTGGGTTGGTGAAGGAATTGCAGCAGATTTTTTTGTTGAAATTTTTTTAATTTTCTGCATATTTTTTTGTTGAGTTTTTTGAATTTGCCATCTTTTTGGCCGATTTTTTGGAAGAGGGAGTTGAATTCTGGGCAGATTGCCCAGTAGCTTGCTTTCGGCAACCCATAACAGAAAATTACGGATTTTTGGACCAAAACATGACTGAAAATTTGATTTGCGATGAAGAACAATTGAAGATTCACAACAATTGGTTAATTGAGAATTGGGGCGGGTTAATTGATTTTTGGGGCGGATTTATTTATTTTTTTGGGCAGAATCAAAACGACGTCGTTTTGTATAAAACGACGTCGTTTTGATTCTTCACTAACAGTCGTTAGTAAGGGGTGTGACGGAGGGGCTTGATTGAGCCTTCAATAAAAGTTCAGGGGCTCCATCGAGACAAAAAATAGTTCGAGGGGCTATTTGTTCTCCCCAAATAAGTACAGGGGCCTATTTGGCCCTTAACCTAAAAATAAATTAAAAAAAGTAATTATTAATCATAATTAAATGGAATAAACCATAATTGAGATGAAATAAACCCTAATTGAGATGAAATAAATCATAATTAAGATTGAACAGACCATAATAAATATATACTATACTAGCATTATGATAATTCTTTGTTACACAGTGAATACATTATATCAGCATATGACAAATGCTTTGTTAGCATACGTTATCATAATGCTGACGAAACATTATTATAAGCTAACTAAAGCATTTACAATCTGGATATGCGTAAAAAAATTTCTTTTTGTATTTTTCATCCATTTTTTTTTTATCTAAATATGGTCTTTCGACATCTTAAATGAAAGAGCACGAAGAGAGCTTTAATTTGATATATTTTTTTTTCGTACATTGAATTAAAAATGAGCAAGTTATGGCCGTTTAAAGTTTTTAAGATTTTTTTTAAATTGATGACATCATCAGTTTTAAAGGTTTGGACGAAAATAACCCTCTTTCCTTTATTTTTTTGCCCTATTAGAGCAACTCTAACAACACGCATCCGGCACGGCAAACACTAATATTTGGCATTAATTCATCTTTTCTTTACTCCAACATCGCTCGGCAATTTAACGGGGGTGAACAGTACCCGGTTAAATAACCGAGGTACTGTTCATCTCGGCACTTTACTTTTTTTATTTTTTTTGTTTTTCATAAATGCAAAATAAATTTATTTAGTTGCTTTTTTATTTTCTATTAGATTTTCTTTCAATTGTCTTAGATGTAATTGTTATGACATGTAATTTATACTTTAATTAAATAATTTATTATGAAATGTTGATTTTTATTTTGAATAAGTTGATTGTTTTTACATGAACCTTTTATTTTTTGTAAAATAAAAATAAAATTTAATTATATATTAATTAAAAATAAAAAATAATGAGCAATAATATTAATATATATATATATATATATATATAATCATATTCAATTACATAATTCGATAAAAAAAATTAAATCAATAGTAAATAGTATAAAAAAGGAATATTCTATTGTAGAGTGAAATGTTGAGTGATGCTGTTGGAGATGAAAATTGAAAATCTATAATTTTAACTGTATAGTAGTGTAGATTTAACTATATTATGGTGAAAACTGTTGGAGATGACCTTATTTATGAAATTACCACTATTTTTTCATTAAATCTCAATCATTAGATCATTAAATTGGATGGCTAAGATCTGATTCTAATTTTCATACTAGAAAAAAGATCATTTTGATCCATTTCCTATATAGAGATGGGATCGTGTGAGAACCACACTCTCATGTGAGAATCGAGAATTAATCTCAGCCACAGATCTCACATATTTGAATGGCCAAAATCTGTTCCAAAGATTGAAAAACGCGGTGGCATATTTGTAATATTACAAACTTTTTAATGAACCAAGGATATTTTTGTAATTTAGGAATTGTGTTATATTTGGAATGAATCTCTTTCCGTCTGTAATTCGTTTTGCATTTGAATCTCTTTCCTTCTACATATCAATTTCCTTTTAGTTTATGTGATCGCAATTTCAGTCGATTCTCTTCGAATTTTATTCAATTGAATCGGTGTTCACGCGATTTTTTACTGGAGTTTGTGTTGTTCGTTGCTATTTGACGAAGATGTCGGGTAAAAAAGTTTTGTCTGCAGTTTTTGCTAGAATTTTTTTATACGTTTGTTCGACAAGGTTTACAAAGCTGATTAAGTTGTTATTTTGAATTTTTGACGATCAACATGTGTTCATAGGGTTGTGTATTGTGTGTTTTGGTTTTCTGTATATATATGTAGATCTATTAGCATCACAATACGAATTAGCATTGTGAATTTAGTTTTTATCATTGTAAAAACGATTGAGTATCATAAGAATATCTTGTTAATAGAGTATTTGTACGATAAATGCAGAATTTGCAATTACAAATGAGTATTATAAATAATATTTTGTTAACATGTACTTTAGCACTATTGTGAACTATTTTAGCATTGTTTTAACCTATTTTAGCACTACTGTGAACTATTTTAGCACTGCTGTTATTTTGAATCCTTGACGATCAGCATGTGTTTTTAAGGCGGCATATTGTGTGTTTTCATTTTCTATATATCTGTATATTTATTAGCATCACAATATAAATTATTAGCCATGCAAAAAGTAAATTTTGGTCAGACAGTTGCTATACGAAGTCCAGTCATAATGTTTATTAACATCTTATTATTTGTATGCTGTTATGAGAACAATCTGTAAATATAATTGGCATGTGTTCATTTTATGTTTTTGTCTTGCAGTTTAAATCATGTACTTTAGCACTACAGTGAACTATTTTAGCACTTTTGTAACCTAGTTTAGCATTACTGTGTTTTTAAGGTTGTATATTGTGTGTTTTGGTTTTATGTATATCTATAGATTTATTAGCATGACAATATGAATTATTAGTCATGCAGAAAACAAATTTTGGTCAGACAATTGCTATATGAAGTCAAGTCATACTGTTTATTAAAATTTTATTATTTGTATGCTGTTATGAGAACAATCTGTAAATATAATTGTCATGTGTCCATTTTATGTTTTTGTCTTGCAGTTTAAATCATGTATAGAGGAATCTACATATTATTCTAAAGAAATCATTTTGTTTCCCATGTGGATAAATTAGAATGTATCCAAATAATCAGTTTAAATTATATCATTGACTTGACATGTACTTTAGCACTACTGTGAACTATTTTAGCACTGTTGTAATATAGTTTTAGCACTAATGTGAACTATTTTAGCACTGTTGTAACCTAGTTTTAGCACTACTGTGAATTTTTTGAACATGATCTTAGAATATGTTTTTACTCATTAATGTGATTTAGTTGTGTATTTGATAAATGTGCAGATTGTGTTTCTTCCAATTTGGAGATTTCACCCGTGTTTTCTGAATTTTACACACCTGAATGTGAATCATCTTTGAAGCCATCATTGGGCAAGACTTTCCCACTTTAGAAGATGGTATAACATTTTATAAGGTGTATGCCTCATCATGTGGATTTGATACTCATCTGTCTACTACAAAGAGGTGTAAAGATGGTACTATAATTTGGAAGTATGTTCTGTGCAACCGCGAGGGAGTTAAGAACACATTTGTTAATTTTGGTGAATCTTCGAAGGAAAAGAGACGTCCTGTGTCGAAGAGAAATTGTTGTATGGCTAGAATATGGTTGAAGTATATTGGTTGTGATGGGTACAGTGTTGGATTATTTGAAGAAAGATATACACATTCTCTTATTACGGATACACACAAAGAGTTTATGAATCTGAATAGGAATATAGATCATTTACATCAAATGTTTATTTTAAACTGTGCAATGGTAAACATCGGACCTGTGACAACATTTAGATTAGTTAAAGAAGTTGTTGGTGGATATTCCAATATAGGTTGTACAACAGTTGATTTCAAAAACTTCAGTCGAGATCTCAAGGAGTATGTTATGGGTGTAGATGCGCAAATGATGTTGCATAAAATGTCTGAAATGCATGAACTCTGCTCTGCTTTCACATTTGACTATGAAATTAACAAGGATGATCAGTTGAGATGTGTGTTTTGGGCTGATCCTATATTAAGAAAGAACTTTTCTAGGACCTGCAAGATGTGTGGGAAGAAAGTCAATCATGATTCTAGGAATTGTGGAAAGAAGTAGTTACATTATATTTTATTTTTTGTACTTTTTTTTGTATACTGATTTTTTTATTAATGATAGTAATATTATTTCTTGTAATGCTAAATAGCCATAGCTGGTATTTCATTTTTTGCATTGCTAATAAATGTTTTAATATTTCTAGCAGGTGTATAACAACAGTGCTAAACAAGGGAACGTAAGTGCTAAAGTAGAAACTACAAGTGCTAAAATACTTTATAAAAGTGCTAAAACATCAGAATTCAAATACTAGTGCTAAAAAAGGAATGACATGGTTGATATTTCATTTTTTGCATTGCTAATAAGGGTTTTAATATTTCTATAAATAAGAAAACGTAAGTGCTAAAGTAGAAACTACAAGTGCTAAAATACTTTATAAAAGTGCTAAAACGTCAAAATTCAAATACCAGTGCTAAAAAAGGAATGGCAAAGGCTAAAACCTCAATTACCAGTGCTAAATGTCACATAAACCTGCTATAAACTCAGAATTGTGAATCTAAATATTAACTAGACAAACCTGGTAGTCTTATATGATAGTAGTGGTGTTAAAATGATTTGTAATCGCTAAAAGTCAAAATACAGTGTTACAACTTCAGAATTCAAATATTAGTGCTAAAAAAGGAATGACATAGCTGATATTTTATTTTTTTGCATTGCTAATAAGGGGTTTAATATTTCTAGCAGGTGTGTAACAACAATGCTAAACAAGAAAACGTAAGTGCTAAAGTAGAAACTACAAGTGCTAAAATACTTTATAAATGTGCCAAAACGTCATAATTCAAATATCAGTGCTAACACCTCAATTACTAGTGCTAAATGTCGCATAAAACTGCTGGAAACTCCGAATTATAAATCTAAATATTAACTAGACAAATCTGGTAATCTTATATGATAGTAGTGGTGCTAAAAAAGGATTTGTAAGTGCTAAAAGTTAAAATGTCAGTATTAAAACTTCAGAATTCAAATACTAGTATTAAAAAAAAGAATGACATAGCTGATATTTCATTTTTTGCATTGCTAATAAGGGTTTCATTATTTCTAGCAGGTGTGTAACAACAGTGCTAAACAAGGAAATGTAAGTGCTAAAGTAGAAACTGCAAGGGCTAAAATACTAAAATACTTTATAAAAGTGCTCAAACGTCAGAATTCAAATACTAGTGCTAAAAAAGGAATGACAAGTGCTAAAACCTCAATTACCAGTGTCAATACCAAAATATTCACAAGAATAAGAAATTGTGTCAGTTACTACAAAATATTCATCCACTAATACTATATACCATTAAAGATAAATATTGTATCATCCACTAATACTATATACCATGAAAGAAAAATATTGTATCATAGGTAATACAGAATTTGAAATCATTACGCAACAAGTCAGTTCATTTTTTTTCATTTTTGTGGGGTCTACCACAATTTCTCCCTGGCTACATGCTTGTCTGTAGAATAGATTTGAATATTTGAGATGTTGATCCTTGAGTATGTTATTGTCTGCAATTATGATTGCAGCACAATATTTTGCTCTTAAAAACTTCATTTGCTTGTCGTTTGCTTTCTTCAGACCACTGCTCTAGCCTTTCAGACCACCCCCTCTGTACGTCTCCATGTGCCTTATGACATAGACGCCACAATCAACCTTGTTCTTTATATCTATCCATGGCATCTTTATCCTGGTAGTCTGATGCTTTTCCTTCAAGCCATTTGATTTTTGTTCAAGTCCAGCGCTTGTGAGGAACTTAGCAAAAAAGTTTACCTGCCTGTGTTTTTAAAAATGAGAGATAACTGTGCTAAAATTTGTAAAATGATAGTGCTTGAAAATAAGTGGGAGTATGCTAAAATAAAAAATCACAAATTAAACAACATATAACAGTGTTTGTTGATGGATTTTTTGAAATGTTGATGTCATTTTTTTCATGCTAATGCTAAAACAAGTGTCATGCTAAAATAAGTCACGAGAGTGCTAAAATAAGTCATGAGATTGCTAAAATAAGCCATCAGAGTGCTAAAATAATGCATGAGTATGCTAAAATAAAAAATCACAAATTAAACAACATGTAACAATGTTTGTTGAATGGGTTTTTGGAATGCTGATGGCATTTCTTTAATGCTAATGCGAAAACAAGTGCCATGCTAAACAGAGGTCGTCTTAGTTCTAAAATAAGTTATGACAAAACTGAAAATAAGTTATGAAAATGCTTAAATAGGAAATGACAACTGAACAACGTGTAACAGTGTTTGTTTATAGGTTTTTTACAATACGGATGACATTTTTTTATGATAATGAATGAGACAAGACTGATGTTAAAATATGTCATGACAATGCTAAAAAAAATCAAAATGCTAAAATAAAAAATGACAAATTTTCAACTTGTAACCGTGTTTATTCATTGGTTTATTGAAATGTCGAAGTCATTTTTCATGCTAATGCTAAAACAAGTGACATGCTAAAATAGGCCATGAGAGTGCTAAAATAGGCCATGAGAGTGCTAAAATAGAAAATGATATTGCTAAAATACTAAATTGAAAAATATACACATAAACTGGTAGGGTTAGCACTTTTATACAGATTTTTCGTCATGAGCGGAATGAAAAAGAAACTGATCAATTATCATCCAATAAAATAAACACAGCTTGTTCAAGATTAGGTTTTTGTACGTGTTGTGCTTACAAAAATACGAAATATATTGTTAAATTATCATAATATAATGCTAAATGAATATTTATAGCAAACGTAAACTGCTAAATCAACATAGTATAATCACTAAAAAAACAAACGAAATTTCTGAAAAATATCAAAGAAATACATATTACCTTGAGTTTTCATGATTGTCTGAGAATTTTGTTGATGGTTTGGGAGTTTTTGACGGTTGATTTTGATTTTTTTTCAGTTTATGTTCAAATTTTTTCTGCTTCTGGTTTTGCGCGAGTTCGTGCTATAACAGGAATGGGAAAGGTTTTCTCTGAAAAATGGCTATAGAATTCGAATACGTTCAAATTTTCGATTTTACCCTCGCTGAGTTTTAGGGGCAGCGAAGTTCGGAGTTATTACAATTATGCCACCGCGTTTTTTTAATTTTGGAACAGATTTTGGCCGTCCAAATAGGCGAGATCTGTGGCTGAGATTGGTTCTCGGTTCTCACATGGGATATGGTTCCTTCTGGAACCCAACCCTTCCTAATATATATATATATATATATATATATATATATATATATATATATATATATCATTTGAAGCCAGAAATTCAAATGAAAAGACTACATGTCCAAAATGAATTAATAATAGTGAAAGTCAAATTTCAGGAATCTGATCCCCACCTCTTTCGGCCCTCCTCCTTACCTTTGGGGGATTCAAAGCTGCTAACAACGAAACAAAATAAATAGGTCCCTTTGGCAATATTTCGCATCTACAATTGCTATTTCTTAATTCGGTCACTATCTTTTTTCTTTTTCTTTTTTGAAGTATAAATTCAAAAGATGAACAACCTTACTATTAATTTATAGAATCAGTTATAATTCATACACACACCCGTACATCTACATAACTTTTTTTTTTTGAGCAAAATCTACATAACTATTAACTAATTTGGAACTTTGTAAGCTTTTCCCTTTTCAAGTAGCAACACACAGTCACAACTTATAAGCAACACATCAAACTCAAGAAGCTAGTGATTTATATTTTGTTTTATTAAAAAAATATCCACTGATGCATAAATTAATTTGTTAGCAAATGGTGAAGACTTTAGCTATTGGCTAACAAAAATGTATTTTAAAGCGGTTAATGATTGATTTAGGTGTTTGTGAGCTATAAGCTTTTACGTCTTAGTCGAATTTACAGTAGACGTGGACATCATTTAGTTCCTGTGGGTGTTTGTGTTATTTGGTAAAAGTTAACATATATAATTGTGGGGTTCGTTTGCAATATGTGATTGGGAAGGTACTCATTATGTGTGTCCATAATAAAAAGGCGTTGGGCAACCTCATGCATCGTCTAGGATCTTCCTGTTTACGGGCAATTCAATTTTTTTATATTTATATACAGAGCCTCATAGATTCAACAAATTAACTATTGAGGGGTTAATATTAATAATATGACAAACATGAAGTGTTGCATCGCTCAGTAGCGGACACGAATGTATGTGTGTTTGAGAGAGAGAGAGAGGGAGAGAGGGTTAAGATTTTTTGTTTCTTTATGAAGGTTTCGCACATGTTAAATATTTAAAACCACATAATGTCTTATTATTCGAATTAAATATTAGATTCCTTCTTTAGAGAATTATTCTGTACAAGTTTCTGTCAGATTCTCACAGGAAATATAATCATACTGTGAGAAATGGGCTTAATTTAGTTCATTTAGCAATTTCATATGGTAGTATTATATTTAGTTAATCAAAGCTTACTACTTAGAATGACATTGATATGCTATAATAAGTATACAGCCTAGGATTATTCATTCTGAAATTCACATATAATTATTTTGAGATGAAAAATTTTAACGCAGAATCATGTTAACATGATAGAATTAGGCGTTTCAGCGCTTACCAAAATCGTGTTGACTGTTGAGCTCCAAGATCAGGCAGTTTACAAGTAGAGGGAAGGATGGGCGGTAAACAAATAAAAATCCAAAATCCTAGTCTCTGAGTCTGAATATTACATTCAAAACTAAGCAAATACAAGAAAACATATAAAACAAACCATTGTCTGATATAGTGACATTTTGAAGGTCCTAAACACAAATGAAAAAACAACATTGTTCCAAAGCAATATATGGTTAAAAAGACTAGATAAAAAACTTGACAGCTTCCAGTATTAGCTCCGCGTAAACAACTCCACAAAAGCTCTATGCCTGCAATGGTTTAGTAGAATCAAAATCTAACCAGCCAACTAATATAAAGAAACTCAATTTGTAATCACTCTTAGAAGTACAGTTATGTGATGAGTGTATCCTAACTACTTGCCTTGTTAGCAATGTTGTTGGAGAGCCAGTCGAGCCCCTCGTAGAGCCCCTCACCAGATGTGGCACAAGTGCTCTGGATGTACCTGGAAGCAAACAAAATCGGGTGAGAATCCTAAAATCAGCAAGTGAAGTACTGATCTCATAGGTTAAAAATGTATACCAGTGGCGCTGCCTGAGCGAGTGTAGGCCAAGCTTGTCAGTGATTTCAGCAGCATTCATTGCATTAGGAAGATCTTGTTTGTTTGCAAATACAAGTAATACAGCATCTCTCAGCTCATCCTGAAAGAATCAGCCAATAGTTCCAGCCAAAATGGTCAAGATAATGCATTTATGCCAATACGAAACAATGATACCATGCGTATCCATTTGCTGATATGAAACTCAATTACAAAGAATGAGAATGACATAGAAAATCTATATGGTCAGAGTGATGTTCTGTGTATATGTTTGATGCATTTTTACCTCACTCTTCACACATTGACTTGATATTAATGTACATGAAATGTTGCCTATCAGAGAATTTCACTCAATTGAGGTAATATTAAACATGTACTGATCAAAAGTTATTAGAAAAAACAAGACAATAGAAGAACGGTCTAATCTCAAAGTTATCTGGAAAACTGAAATGAACTACAAAACAAATTAGATCTATTGCATAAAACAAGACAATAGAAGAACAGTCTAATTTCAAATTTAGGTTTTCCATATTATTGATAAGACCTCTTGATAGACGGTGACAATTATACTTTTAAGAGCCTTTTTCTCATTCAAAGTATAACTTTTTTCACAAATCATTGACAATTTTCTACTTCTTAAAAGTTGAGTTGACATGAATAGAATGAAAAAATGGATTATCACCTCATTCAACATCCTATGCAATTCATCCCTTGCCTCAACAACACGGTCCCTATCATTGCTATCCACCACAAATATGAGACCCTGAGTGTTCTGGAAGTAGTGCCTCCACAATGGGCGGATCTGTAAAAGGAAGTACAAAACATAATTCTCAGTAAAATGCATGAAAATTTTGTCAAAAGAACTAGAAGCATTCCACAAACTTATGCAATGAAAATTACTAAAGAGAGCATGAAGATTTCGAGTTTATTTATTCGATAGTAAATAAATAACTACAGATAAATCATGAGACATTATAGGAAAAAAAATCCCACCTTGTCCTGACCCCCGACATCCCAAACGGTGAAGCTAATGTTCTTGTATTCAACAGTCTCCACATTGAAGCCTGCAGACCAGTATTAAGCCCAAGAGAAAAAATTGAGTGCTGGGAACAAGTTCAAATAATTCAAAACATGACATTCAAATAAACCTTGCTGAATTTCAAATACTACATGAGTAAAAACAACAGAGCCAAGTTACAGAAGAAACCATACCAATGGTCGGAATAGTAGTAACAATCTCTCCGAGCTTGAGCTTGTACAGGATGGTGGTCTTACCAGCAGCATCAAGACCAACCATCAAAATGCGCATCTCCTTCTTAGCAAAAAGCCGGCTAAAAAGCTTTGTGAATGTCAACCCCATTTCCCTTTCTTGCTTTTGATCCCTGCATAATGTAATGCCCCAGTCATGTCATATAAAAATACACACACCAGCATATATTCATATCATATAAGAAACCATGAATATGCTCATCAGTAATCAATTTTCAATATACTCTTGCTAAAAAAAGCAAGATAAGCAATAACTTTTCAATCAACAATTCAAAATCACCATTTTTTGAAGAGGCGGCATGAATTAAATCTCAAGGAGCCTAATATGAATATGAAATGGTATATAATATGACCCTAGGTTACACATCAGCATCTCTCCAACATTTTTAGCTATATACACATGTTTCTGAAATGCAGGTACGTATACTATCAAGCAGGTGGAACTCTAATCCAAGGAAACAAACATATAGAAAACGTCTGAAAATTACAACCACTGGAGCTAAAAATCAACTTTACAATGAAGCAATACTAGATCAAATGGATCCTCGAAAAAAATCAGATTCCAACACAACTACAGCATATATGAGCAATTATTTGATAATTTCCAGAATCTCGAAACACAGTTACGAAATTCATGAAATAATTCCATCAGATCGGAATGGTTTCAACGAAACTCCAGATCAGATCAACCGATTCCCAAAGAAACCACAACAGAACATCATTAAATCGACAAAACATAAATGAGATCCCAAGGCGATTGCACCTCTCCATTTATCAATACCTAAAAACTTAACAAATCTCGATCACCGCATAAAGAAAACAGAAAATGCAGCACAAAGAAGACCTAAATCCAACAAATAATAGCTCGATCTGAACGAAGCACTCAATTCCATCAAATCAATTTATCAAAATTACAGATGCAACGCATCAAAACCTAAAATCGAACCAAATCAGAAAATTCGACCGAAATCAGAGCATCATGAACAGAATTCTGTACAGCGGGGTCATCACGAACCTGAGAAAGATAGATTTGGCGAGATGCTAGAGAGAGAAAGTATGTTCCCTGCTGGCGCGAGAGAGAGAGAAATGTGGAGCTGCCTGAGAACAACGCGAGAGACTAATAACAATTTTTGGAAGGAGGATTGAGAATCGTCAACCAATGATTATTTATATTAGATGCGCTCCATTTACTTCTAAAATGCCCAAATTGCCACTGGCAGCTACCTAAAACAACGGGATTGCCCTCAAGTTATGATGCAACTCCCTGCGCATCCAGCCGTTGGATCTTGCCTGTGCTAGTCGGACGGTAAGATGTGCCTCTCCTTATGCTGGCTGCGGATTTCTGACCGTCGGATTGCCTTCTTGTTAGGCTGGTCGATTTGCTTGGATTAAACGGGAAATAATATTTTAATGAGTTTAATTTCACTAATTTGCTTTCTTCTTTTTTTTTCAGAGGGGAACCTTTTTTTTTATTTTTTTTAAGTTGGGGGAAGTGTAAGATGTACTTAAATCAATGAATATTTATTTTATGTGTAATATTATTATTTCGGATGAAATCATCTACTACACTTTATGCAACACTTGGTGTTACATAATTAAATTCTTCAATTTTTCTTCAATTAATTAATTTAACTAGTGCCTGGCCCGTGCATTACACGGAAAGAAATTTACATAGCGTATATTATAATATATGCACGAGGAGAAATTTAAATAATATATAATTTATAACATTTATTAAGTTTAACAATTTCATAATTTAGAGTGCACATATAAGTCTACATGTATGCAACCATCTATAACACATCACCTAACACATATGACCATTATTTTTTTAACTAATTCACAATAAACAATAGTATGTGAATAATATAAACAAATAAGTAAAAATAATACTTTTTTATTTTTTAAATTCTGAAATATTTCCATGTATATAATATTTGTAATTGTATTATTATAACACAACTAAATAAGATTTTCAGTGCGCTTGACTAATCTAAAAGAAAGTAAGGCTCCAGGTTCCGCTCCTTCAACTGATTGTTCGCATCGGATCTCAAGTTCGTATGAAATAAGATTTGCCAAAAAAATACTATTCAATATAATCAGAAGATTGCTAAAATAATTTACACACATGAAACATGTACGGACAAAATATGTACACTTATTATTTTTTATTAAAAATTATAAGTAAGAATAAATATAAATAAAAAGTGTGTATAGATAAACTAATTAAATTACAGATAATATTAATAAATACAATTAAAATATGAAAATAAAATATTATATTCATAGTTAATCTGGAAAAAAATAATTTTATGGGCACGAAAATAGAACTATATCCAAATGCTAGATATAAATGTTGAAAAAGATTTTTTTCTCATTAACTATTGAACATATAACAGTAACTTAGTTCAATTTATCAAATTAAATCCTGGTTGTTTCTCGATCATCGTCTTCTCCATCTTGAGATTCCAGAAATCATTCAAGACTACACGAACATAAAACATTAGTACATGAACACTCATTTTGTTAGGATCCAACAAAATCAAGTTTTGGTTACATATTTAGCAGCCTCACCGTTGCAGTGATTGCTAATATAAATCCCCATATCACTGCATCAGAGGTCACTGGTGTACTTATAAACTTTGTTGCTTCCACAATGAGCGAGCCTTGCCCTGCTTAGCAAAATTGACTATACAACCTAGTGTTCAACTTTATCACACCTGCAACTATCATACCCATGCCTTGCTTCAGGGCCCTCAACACCTTCCTCACATAGTTACATACTACACCTCAAGCAAGAAAAACATGGTACAAATATTTATTAGAAGATTGCATAAAACCCTTCATCGTCAATCAAATAATACTCATAAAACACAAACAAATTGGAGAAAATTCCTCACCCTTTCTACAGAATCAAGGGCTTTTACACCAGCAACTTTCAGACTTTTGGGAATATCTTTGAGCATCATCAAAAATATGATCTGCAATGGTAATTTAAATCCAGCATGTGTATTGAAAATTTAAATCAGTTGTCTATGACATTCATCGTGAGTAAATGGCATTCAAAATCTCACAATAGAATACATACCACATATCTATCTCCAAAGTTATCATGGGGTACCCACAACTATTATTAACACGATAACTAATTCAGACAGAACTTTGGCACCATTGATTAGGTTATTATTTCATATATATTTTAGGTCATTTTTGGTATGTTTTTGCAGTGTTACTCACCCCTTGGTTAAGTTTTGTGGAAGAATTGTGTCTTGTGGTTAATTTCAGGTGGTTGACATGGAAGTGGAGATATCGGCATTGTTTTGGTGGGTTTGGACGCAATTTGATTGATGAAAAGCTGGAGAGTCTAGAAAGCAGTCGGTATGGGCATACTGACTGATGGATTATGCGAGTATTTGAGCTGGAGATAGTGGATCTGCACCAGTTGTGGGCCATGGACGAAAATACTAGCCTCTTTTATTACTGTTGGACTCTGTTTTTATTATTTTCCTAATTGGATTAGGATTAGATTTATTTTTAATTAATTAATTAATTAATTAAGGATTGGTATAAAAAGACTTCTAGATAGAATAGGACTTTATCCATTGCAGTACAGTTTATTCCAGACGCTAGAAACATTAGAGAAATGATTTTTTTCTCTGCAGATTTTCACTATTCAATTTCATTCTTTTCATCGTTCTTCTTCTCAATTAATTTCTGAAGTGCGAATCCAATTATGAATTCGAGCTAAGCGCATTCTATTCCGGTAAAGATTAACGAAGCTCTGGCATAATTATTCTGTGAGATCTAATTGTTCCTTTTGCTTTAATTAATTGCATGTATCCGTGATTCTCGGTGTTTAAAGTTGTTAATTGTTTTGTCCCTGCTAGATAGTCGCGAATATTTAGTAGATCGAAATTAATTAGTATCCAATTAAATCGGCCATCTGTAATTGTGGTTTAAGTTTAATTAGAGGTACAACAATTCTTCAGAATTGAGGGAAGAACAGTCTTAATTCAACGGTCCTGTGTCAGAGTCTGTTGGTTTTGAATCGGATTTCTCTAGTTCTTAATGTTGTCGGCTCATTAAACCTATAGAGTATCTCTTAAGGTTGTTAGTTGATTGGGGAAATAATTGGTGAAGTGTCTTCCTGATTATCGAGAAACGAAGGAGAAATTAGGCCACGTCAGAAGTGTCTTCGGTGGCTATAACTGGTTTGCATGCATTAATTGAAAATATCTTTACATCAAGGATCGGAATAATTAAGCTAGAGTAGAGTTAATTGGAAGTCGGAATACCTTTTTAAATATGTTAAGAAAACTACTCTCTGGTTTATTTGCTTTATTTTAGTTTTTACGTTATAACATCAAAATTCGTGTGGAAAGATTGGTTACTACAGGCTGAAGTGTTGAATAATTCTCACCGATCCTTTGGGAGACGATCTTGCTCGCCGCTGTTCTGGATAGTGTGGGCATACCGACTGCTGATCGGATTATTTTTAGTGTAAAACGACACACCAACCATAATTCTTGAAACTTGAAAATATGTTTTTCTTCATCACTCGTCATCGTCTCATATTCCTACAATTCCAATAAAAATTAAAAATAACATTATAAACAATAAATTGATAGATAAGCACAATGCAGAAAGGTTGACTGAAAAAAGTTGAAAAAATCTCCGCTTGTCATCTTTGTCATCCTCTTCATCATCATTCACCTCGAACTTAGATTTGCTAGACTCATCAGTCGCACCATCACTCTATTGCAGAATTTTTGTAAAAGTATTAGATGTTGATCTGCATAAATTAATAAAAAAATGTTAGGGAAATAATATGGTAAGAAATTACTATTTTCTTGTTGTAAATATGAAGATTATTTTTGTATTCCACCTTCCTTTTCTCAAATGGAACATTATCCTATGACACAAAAATCATAAAAATTAATCACATGGAAGGGTTGAAATTTAAAAAAATTGATTTCCCCCCCATGAAGTATAATTATTTGCAGTTATACCTCCGAAAGACCCATATATACAGAAAAGAAAAAAATAATAGATATAAAGAGTCTCTATATCCTTTAACTTCAAGTGATAGATCTGATAATTATCTGAAAGAAAATCATATGATTTAACTGGTTAATAGAATTCTCAATCAGAATTCCTTATGAAAATCATGATAGGAAAATGAGTGGAATTTTTTTTTAGCCACTTACAAGTTAAATTTTTTTTTTTAGCCACTAATGTTTAAACATTATTATTTTAGCCACTTTGAACATTTATACCATTTTCCCTCTTTTTTTAAAAGATAAATATATATATATATATATATATACGCACACACTATCTCTCTCTCTCTCTCTCTCTCTCTTTCAACTCCAATATTTGAGGCAAAAACATATTGCAGATTTAAAGCTTCACTTTTGAAGGTAATTTATAAACTCAGTTTTTTAATTTATATATTTGTTCAAAAATTTGGGAAAAAAATGGATATTAGTTCTTACCTGCAAGCCGAGTTGTGCTTAGCCGCGTACTGGAACCGGCGCGTAGGCCCTGCGCGTAGTGCCGAGATCCGCGCGCGCGCGGCAGGAGGCCCACACGCACGGTGTCGCGCGCTAAGGCCTGCGCGGGCACTCGCGCGCAGGCATCCGTGCACCGATATACCCGCGTGCCGACCTCGGTGCTCCAAGCCAGTCCGAGCACTGAGGCTTTCGTTGGACATATTTGTGTTTATTTTTATCTTTTAAAATAATGAAAAAACTAACGCATACAACATACATTTTTAATATTTATTTGCGTTGATTTTGTATGAATCTATGTGTTTATATTTGTCTTTGTGTGCAGATGAGTGAGACACATATTTTATTGCATCGTGGAGGTTTTTGGCGTGACAATATATATTATAATGGAATTGAAGAATATGTCTGTATTCCAATGGGAGGAATAACTTATTCGCAATTGTTTGATGAAATTGTAAAAATTGTTGGTGAAGATCCAAATATGCATATGTATGTTATCTCGAGTTTAATGTTATGTCAACATGATGGTAAAAGGCGAAGATTTCGGATAAGAAATGATGCCAACTTGAACTTTGCTATGGAAGAGTCATCAATTCTGTACTTTTATGTTGAAACTTCTTTGAGAGCACCACCCTCCCACTCTCACAATCGACCTCCTATTCATGCTCAAACTAGCTTTTTTGGATTTATTGAATGCACAAAATGCACAATGATGAAACCCCGACTATGACAATTGATGAAGAAGCCCAAGAAAGTTGATACATGAAGATGGCGTGTTGGATCAGCCCTTTGAAGAGCCCAAGACGCCAATTTGAAGGCCCAAATTCATTGGGATTTATTTTATCCATAGTTAGATTTTATTATTTGATTTTTGGTATTTATTTTGTTTATTTTCATTTTTTTTAATTAAGGAATTTCTAGATGGTTTTATTTGTTAGGTAATTAGAGTTTTAATGATGGGAACTTCTTTCCTAGTTAGAATTCTAATTTAGGTAGTTTTTTTAAGTAATTTTCGTCCATCCCTTATATTTATATAAAGGGATCAGTTGTGAACATTAATACTTGACGTTCACTACAAGAAAAATGGCCATATACAATACTAAATACACAACGGTAAATTTGAATTACCGTTACGTATGTGAAAAAGACAACGGTTTTTAAAAAAACTGTTACATATGTGCGTGGCCCCCTTATAAACGTAACGGTAACTCATAGACTGTTGTGTATACACTGATTATACGTAACAGTAATAAATTTACTGTTGTATTTGATAATTTTTTTCAGATTATTTTAAAATGAAAATTAAAGCAGATCTAATTATTCAACACTTCAAACTTCAAAATATTGAAGATTTCACAGTGTTCTATCCTTCGCGCTTTCCCCAAAAGTATCCAAAAAATTGGCGTACTTTCCTTCAACCAGTGAAGCTTCTCACCGTCGTTGACTCAATTACCGGCGGTTTCGCCAGTCGGTAGTCTCAACCTCCTCTTCTTTCGCTCACCCAAACCATTTATTAGTATTTTCCTTCTCCATCCATGTATGCCCACTCAAAGTTCTCCAAAAAATTGGTCCTAATTTTCTTCAACCCACGAAACTTCTCGTCGGTTCCCGAATCAATCGCTGGAGGATTTACCGGTCAGCAATGTTCTCCTCAATTTCTCTCGACCATAACCCTAAATCTTCAATGTCCCAAGTCGCCGGAGAAAGTTACGCTACAGTTAGGAGCGATGAATAGGTTTATTTTAGGTTCTCCTCCTCCGGCCATGGCGTATTTACTCTCCGTCACCTTCTCAATGCCACTCCGCCACCGCCAAATCCTGTTTCAGGTGACCACAATCCTATCTCAACTCAACCTTTTCTTTTTCTGTTTTTCTTTTTTTGAATAACTAGGACAGGGAATGGACATGGAATGAGAAGAAAAGGAAAGGAAAAAAAAACTATTTGATTTCTGCGAATGAGTTTATATTTTGAATTTCTTGCTGTACTATGTATGCTTCCCGTGCTTCTATTTGGGGCGTTGCTGTTATTGTGAAGTATTAAAAATGGTGAAACTGTAGATATTGTCGTCTGTTGATTTCGGGAATTTGTTTTAACATTCTTTTTGGTGGATGATAAATGGAATTTGCTTAATTCTTTTTTAATATTGTTACTAAACATCGTAATTTGTGTGTTATGTTGTTTTCCCAAGTATTATGTTTTCCCAAGTATTATGCTTCAGATTTTCTTTTCCATTTATCCAGACAAAATGTTGGCGAGGTGGAGCAGAGCTTTGAGCTGTGTGAAAAGGGTTAGCTGTTTTGAGAAGGTCGAGATTCATTAATTAACCTTTTCATTTCGGGATTATGCTTCGGTCGCTGCTGATGTGGAGCCAAATGCTAAAAGTGACACTAATAAAACCAAGGTATGATAATTTTAAAACTCTTTTATTGGTTTTGGTTTTTTGTTTGGATCGGTTGAAGTTGGGATATGTAGGAGTTTAACAGATTCTTGTTTGGAAGGGAGTCTTTAATTGGGGATATCTTAGTTTCTGTTTTTCTATAGAGAATTGGAGCATGATCTCAAATGTGGCATTGGAGCTTAAAAGATTCAGCTTTTCTGTAGAGAAATACTAGACATATTGTCCACGTTTTTTTCGAGTCGAAAGACAAAGAGTAGTATAATAGACATCTATGCCATGGGGTGGAGACTGTTGTAGGATACAGTTTCAATAGAATTAGAATCATAATGTAGATTTGATTATTATGCTAGTTCATATTGCTTGCTATGAAATTTCTTTTTGTTTACTTTTTCTTGCCTTATTGACAATAATATGTATTCGTAGGTGAATCTTAACAAGATGTTTTGGTCCAAACCACGTTCATTGGCATTGGCAGCTGACTCACCATATAGAATTCATGATCCACAATATGAGGGTGCGAAGCGATTTATGCTGAAGTTGATGCTATTCTACTCCAAACAGAGTCAATTCATCCGCTCAGCCAATGCTATTTACAGCCGTGTACTATATCAAGTCGATAGGCCTGCTATATATGATGGTCAGTTTATTTTTGTTTTTATTTTTTATTTTTGTTTTATAGGTTGTTCATATGATATATGGGAAAAACTAATGACTGGTCTGTTTCCCTATATTTCTTTTTGGCATTGTTGAATTTCATGGATAAATAGAATTGATAATAGAATCCACGAAGTATATGTCCCTACTTACATTTGATGTTCATAAATTGGTTGCTACTTGCTAGAATATGCCATCTTTCTATAATTGGTCTACAATTTCTGTTTCATGTATGAAAGAATAGACAAGTTTCAAGATTTTCTTCATGTTTATTGTTGTCTCATATTGTCATGCAGTGTTTAGCTTGGAGGAGACTTTTAAAACAACATATTCCTTACTTATACTCCATATGTGGCTCTGTCTGTGTCGCTTGAGGAAGGAGAGGAATGAAGGAGTTGAATTGGGGCAATACTTATATGAGATATACAATCATGAGTAATATCACTCTTTATGCTGCAAAATTAGTGATACTTTGCATTGTTTTCTGAGTAATATCACTCTTTATGTTGCAAAATTAGTGGACGCAAAGCTTAAGATCTTACTATAATTAAAGATTGTGATGCTAACATGCGGATGTTTAATGCTATTGGTGTTTGAATTTAATGTAGGAATGTGTTTTTAGATGATGACACATCAAAACCAAGTGGAGATGTCTTACTTTCTGTCCAGGTAAGTTTGTATGTCTTACTTTGCCGCATAGATTTGTTAATAAAATTATTTTCTTAAATTAAAATGTACTGTATTTGGAATTCGTAGCATTTCACTAGATTGGATTATTTCAATTTTTATTGATTGTTCATGCCATAGGTCGTTTCTTCAACTTGTTAAGTTTTTTCCTTATTCTTAGAAGAAATACATGTTTTACTTCTTGAACGAGATATCTTACTCTAGGGGATAGATCTATTTTGGAATCGTCACTCCAGCTCCTACTAAACATTTCCTAAAAGGTTAATTTGCCCCATGTTTACACTCTGCTGCATTTTTTCATTGTGATCTTTTGATTTTATAATTGATGTTGCAGTTTCTGGTGAAGAAATGCCATGTTGCAACACCTCACGCTGATTACTGTCTTCCAGGAATAACAAGGGGAACTGTAAGATTCATAGTAAAATGTTCCAAAAGAACAAGTGTTATAAGTGAATCGTGGAACTTTTTTTTGTCTTGACCGTTATTCTTCCCCTTTGTGTTAATCCATACTAGATTCCTACCTGCTTGTAATTTTTTATGCATGATGGTTTGGGTTACTTTTAAATTCTCTGGGTGGAGTAAGATCAGACTGGGTTATGAGATATTAGTTTTTCCCAATCATATTCTGATGTGTGGTTGTGCCATCTATAGATGTTTATCTGTTGTATTTGATGCATAAAATTCAGTATAGAGTTTCAAATGGAAGTAGACATTTCGTACAATGAAACATTCTACTGCTATACTCTTGTTGGTTCTGGGGAATGTCCGAATGTGAGAATAGGTATATATCTTTAGTAGTGAGTAAATGAGATAAGAATATAATGTATAACAGGTTTGATTAATGTCGTTGTTTTATCTCGTCTGAACTGGATCTTTTTTAAGAAGTAAGAATTGTTTCCTAATACTTTCTTTCGTAAAATTTGACTTATCAACTTGTGCTGAATGTACATCATATCAATTTTCAAATCATTGACAATATTCCACATCTACATATGCATGTTTGCTTAATGAGCACAGGTCATGGAACTTGTGGTCCAGGAAAAGATGGTTTTATCGGAGAGGCGTATTTGTATATCAGAGTTCCATAGGGCAGATGAGGTCATCTTTTATTATAGTTTTTTTAATGATTCATCTATTTTCATCTAAAATATGATGTGAATTTACTGGCTTTATGAATTACAGTTTTGCACGCAGCTCCACTCATTATATTATTTCATACTTTTTTCACTGTTAGCGCAATTTTCCTCGGGTTCTTTTACCCTCACCAATACATGTTAAATTTCAACCCATTTTTTCCCTCAATCATGAAAGCACTTACTAATGTTGTGATTCATTCATCTAGCTAGTTCTTGATAACTATACTTATTCTTCGATTCCTCTTTTCTATTCCATGTTTCATTACGTTAACTGTTTCACTGCAGGTGATCACAACAGGAACCATGGGAGAACTCACTCCAATAAGTCTTCTATATCCAAGTATTACATCACGCTACCAACTTCTTTGATTATTCTGCTGCTTTGAGCTCTTAATTTTAATATTTTAATTTGTTAGAAATTAATTTGCTACATCTTGTTTTCCATACATGAATTCCATGATCATTTGATCAAGTGACAGAACTTTTTGCAGGAAGCTTTGAAAATTGCATCAGATATAATGCAAGCTTGGATCTCAATATTAGAGTTTGAGGCTTCGATGGAGGGCATGTATAGAACTATGAGTGAAAATTCCTCATTAAGGACTGTAGCAGATGGTGGAAATTGGCGACAATTTTGCCTAAGTACAGTAACAAAATTGGATATTGCCTAATGTTCTTTCATACACGAGTTTGAATTATTTTCTTATTCAATATTGCACTGCTTAAAGCTCCTCCGAAGATCTCATTGTTTCTCTTATTTTACTTCAGAGGCTGAGAAGGAATGGAAGCTTGCACAAAGCAATATGGAATCATCTTCTAGTGGTTTAGTTTCTGCAGCTAATGAGCTTTCAATTACTTCAATAAACTCCAAGTCCGCTTTGGGTGAGATGTCTTTCCACTTAAGATAATTTCAGATGTGACCAACTCAGTAAACTAGTTTTAAAGCACTTCATGAGTTCTTGGTAGTTTTAATTTGTCATAGTTTGTATTTGTGTGATGTTTATTACAAAATCAAAGATTTATCCAAGAAAAAAATGAAAGAGTAGGACATTGGAAAATATCCTGGGAAGAAAAAGATGCGGCACCATAAAACTTCACAATGAAATCATAGACATAGGCAACTTTGGGTGATTTAATAAATCTCAATTATGTAACTACACATATTTTTTCTGTCTTCATGATCAAGGGTAGTCATCGTGTTGAAAAAACGGAGATTGAATCAATATAAAATTAACACCAGAAAATAATTAACTTGAAAAGAAGCAAACATGAACTGAAAAATGCTCCTATTAGACATATTACTGCAAAGAAAGATTTACCACAAACTCCCAAAATTCTCCTCTATCCTGACTAAAGACTTTCATCATATTTAAATACTAAAATAACTCAATCCCACAATTCATATCAATGGAAATAGAACTAATTTCTAGCAGTTCCTCTCATCTTGGATAGGAAAGTGAAGAAAGTTATGTATTTAACAACACTAGCGTTGGGAGTTGGGACTTGAATACACTAATGCAGTCATTATTCTGCTTGAGTCTGTACACAACAATTACTGATGCTATTTGATTGGTTTCCAGCTTGGTATGTTAATCAAGCTCCTATTTGAAAAGTTTTTCAGCAGGACAATTACCAATTAATTTAGCCACAGGAGATATGGAGGTGAGAGGATAATTTTGAATATCATCTATTAGATAGTCTCCTCCTTTGGCTATAAGGTATGACTGTATCAGTATTTCCATTTTTTTTTCAAATTGGAATAATGATTATCATTTTAATATTTTTCCTTTTCTCCAGAATCCCATCATAGTGAATACTTCCATAGTTAGAATCATATGCTATGAACTATGACTTGTTTACTGGAGTGAATCATTATAGTCGTCTTAACTTCTTAATATCTTCTTACAATTTGGACATCATTATGATAGTTATATCCCTTTTTCTAGGATGATTTTTTTACTATGTTGACGATATCCTCCGATTCAGGTTCGCCCTTCTCATGTCTCGAACTATATTTTCACCACCTGTTTTTCATCGCTATTGTACTGTTGTATTATTACTGGTGATATGATAATATAGAATCTAGCTTGCCTTTGAATCAAATGATTTTATTCGTTTCTTTAACTAAAACCGTTCTACTTTTATAATGGTCGAGTATGTACTTGCTAGTAATCAGGTGATGTTGTTATTTAGCTCTTGATCCATCGTCTCTCGGAGTCATTACAAGTGCACTTGCTGGTCATGGAGGGGCAACCTTGGTATGCTTGCAATATTTTTACCCTTTAAAATCTTTTGGATTTTGATTATAGCTCTTTTGGAGCTGTTTTGTATTAGATATTAGAGATGACAGACATTTAAATGTTTTAGGTTATATCTTAATATGTTTATGGATAATATTTCATAATATTGTATTTTTGAATAATATTTGACGATGTTTTGGATGATTTGTAAATTTAATTTAATTTATTACATTATGGTTCACAGGTGACGAATAACCCTAAAAACAATATACAACTGTTTTTATAATTCTTCCACAACAGTAATTGGCGTTGTCTACCATAATTATCTACAACACTAAAATATCCATTTACAACAGTAAATATCGTGGTATATGTAGAAAAAATACAACAGTAATAAAATGTCACCGTTACGTATACTATTAATATACAACGGCAAATTAAAAAAATGTTACGTATACTGTTAATATACAACGGTAAATTTCATTTTTACAACGGTAATTACCGTTGCGTATGATTACATTATACAACGGTAATAATAGAACAAACCGTTACATATAATGTGAATATACAGCGGTATTTACACAAAAGACAACGGAGATTCTCCGTTGTATATTAGTAGAATAGACCACGAAGATTCTCCGTCATGTAAAAAGGGACTATAGACAACACCACTATATACAACGGTAGAAAAAATGAATAGACCACGGAGAATCTCCGTGGTGTATGGATTTTTTCTTGTAGTGGTTGCATAAATTTGAAGATTAATTCTCAATTGTCTCACGATCTTTTGTTGATCAACTCTTGATATCTTTTGTTAGTTTTCATTTGAAAATTATCACTCTTTAAAGCCTAGCAACTTTTAAGTTTTAATTCAAGTCTCGTTCTAGTTCTCTTGAAGATCTAGGGTTGGATTGCTATCGAGAAGATCACCAAGTGAAGTACGTTTCGTGGATCAAGTGTCCACGGGGTTTGCTTTCGCGTTTCAACTCATTCTACAACATTATCAACTGCAATTCATCCTCGACCATGCCCATCTTCATCAATTCATCCATATCACAACTATTCACCAAGTTTAGATCGAGTTCAACAAGCGTCCAAGGTCAGCTCGTCGAGTTCGCCTATACGTGCTCAATTCAGCGAGTTAAGCATCTATAGATTCAAATTGAGTCTTTCTTTGTTTTAATTCATTTTTCTTTGTTTATTTGAGTTATTTGAGTCATTTAATTTGGATTGAATCCTTCCCCGCAGACGTGTTCGATTCTAGAGTCTTCCGTGCGTTTCTGTCCGGTGTCGATCTTCTGTTGAGATCACATCATATCAAGACGAAAGCGAAAGACTCTAGAATCAAACATGTCAGCAAGGAAGGATTTAATCCAAATTAAATGACTCAAATAACTCAAATAAATAAAGAAAAATGAATTCAAACAAAGAAAGACTCGATTTAAATCTATAGACGCTTAACTTGCTAAATTGAGCACGTATATGCGAACTCGATGAAATGACCTTGGGCGCTTGTTGAACTTGATCTAAACTTGGTGAATAGTTGTGATATGGATGAATTAATGAAGATGGGCATGGTCGAGGATGAATTACGGTTGATGATGTTGTAGAATGAGTTGAAACGCGAAAGCAAACCCCGTGGACACTTGATCCACGAAATGTACTTCACTTGGTGATCTTCTTGATAGCAATCCAACCCTAGATCTTCAAGAGAACTAGAACGAGACTTGAATTAAAACTTAAAAGTTACTATGCTTTCAAGAGCAATAATTTTCGAATGAAAACTAACAAAAGATATCAAGGGTTGATCAACAAAAGATCGTGAGACAATTGAGAATTAATCTTCAAATTCATGCAACGTCTAAATATTAATGTTCACAACTGATCCCTTTATATAGATATAAGGGATGTACGAAAATTACTTAAAAAAAAAACTACATAAACTAGAATTCTAACTAGGAAAGAAGTTCCCATCATTAAAACTCTAATTAACTAACAAATAAGACCTTCTAGAAATTTCCTAATTAAAAAAAAATGAAAATAAACAAAATTAATTTCAAAAATCAAATAATAAAATCTAACTATGGATAAAATAAATCCACAATGGATTTGGGCCTTCTAATTGGCGTATTGGGCTCTTCAAAGGGCTGATCCAACACACCATCTTCATGGATCAAATTTCTTGGGCTTCTGCTTCAATTGTCATAGTTGGGATTTCATCATTCCCCTCCTCTTGAAAAGAATTCGTCCTCGAATTCGAACCTCTTGGATCAAAGACAAACACGAACGGACCATCGAACTCCTTTTGCATAAGCTGCATAACACACAACTTCAAAATCTTCCATTTTGTGTCAAATGGTTGCAACCTCAACTCCATAGAATGCCTTGACATAGAATATACAAATAAATCAGGTGGCACATCAGCTTTCAATGGTACTTCTTCAACAATCTGTAGAATAAAAACATCACAAGAAAATATTTGACAAAAAATGTTAGAACTCGACAGCTCCTTCATGCTTACTTGATCGAGTCCTTTGTGATCCACAATCATTTCCTCACTAATGTCATTCTCCTTTTCAGAACAGTGTTGTATTTCCATCATCTTTTCCACTACTTCGGGCTCATTGATAGAGACTTATTCACCTCTAAGTTTTGTTTCAATATTTATACTCGTGTCAATGCCTACAAGTGTACAAGCATGTATTTGTAGTAAGGATGAAACGAGATCGATCCACAGGGAAATGGAATAGAATTTAGACAATGCAAGTACCACGACGATTAAATGAGTGAAATATCTAGACAAACAATAAGGAGAGGGTGTTTTTTCACTAAATCAAAATACCAAACAAGAACAAAAGACATAAACACTTAAACAACAATAACTATCAATACAAATGGCACTCAAGAGACAATACCAAACAAGGGAGAGCTTTGAAGATGGTAAATGAGGCGAAACTCTAGGACATGGCTACACAAAGCTCATATTGATCTATAACAAAGGATTACACACACATATATGCAAAGTTCATAGATAGGAAGACCACAAATATAGTAAGAGCATCTCTCGAATATCTCTTAAATTGCGAATGCGATAAAGATGACTATCTCTAACGCATTCCAAGGTCGCACCTACCAAAGGCTCTAAGGGTCACATTTCCTTCCACATAATGACATTCGACTAAGAAGACAAATATGTAGATTTGATCCGAGCATGCGTATGATCACGGGATTGACTAGATGCAAGTGATTCATACATGTGATGTTTGTGATATAGCCAACCAAACAACACCATTCAAGCCCTAGCATAGATCAAAATCTTGACAAAATAATAACACACACACACACACACACACATATATATATATATCCCAAATCAAAGATCAATATTCACATTGCTTCACCACATCCTAGAGCCCTAAGGCTCTAGCCAACCATATTCACAATAAAATCAATATTACAAGAAGGAGAACAATAACTCATTCTAAAAACAAGTCTAAGAAGAGAGAAGAAGTGATAAAACCCAATGTAGAACACTCCTTCTTCAATCCTATGGCTTGGATGCTCAAATGGATGATTGAATCTTCTTCCTTCCTCTTGATCTTCAAAAATCCCCTTTCTTGATGTTTCTCCAAGTGTATATTTTGTTCTAGGGTATGTGTCTCTCCTATTTGAAAAGCCCAAATGATATATATATGAATGGACCAATAATTGGATGCCAAAAGTCACTTTTAATTTCCGTCTGTACGGAACTCGACCCCAGGAACTCGCGTTTGAGGGTCGAGTTTGGAATAAAGAAAATAAGGTCTCTGAAGGCTCTGCAACACGGGCTTTGGGTCGCGTTTCGACTGAAGACAGAGGTGCGACCCCAGTAACTCGCATTTGACACCCACGTTTCGTCCAAAGGAATTCGGGTCTCTGAAGCTTCTGCAAAGCGGGCTTTGGGTCGCGTTTGGGGATCGAATTTTGGCTCAAGGCCGAGGCACGACCCCACTAGGTGGCGTTCGTGTGTCGCATTCCCGAGTAGTGTGAAGCGCGACCCCCGTTGGTCGCGTTTGGGAGTCGTGTCTTCAACACTTGGGTGTTTTCTTGCTCGTTTCTTCATTATTTCATGCCTTGTGTACTCCTTGTTGATCCCTTTATCAATTCGACTTTGTTTTTGCTTTTTATGTCCCAAAAATTCCCTATATTGGCCACATTACATTAAACATAAGATTAAATCAGAAATAAACAATATACACAACATATATACACGATAACCAAGTGCAAATGCACTCAAAATGAGTCCAAATGAGTGTAATTTATGCACTCATCAACTCCCCCAAACTTAAACATTTGTTTGTCCTCAAACAAAAATAAGAGTAGAAGGACAAGGTAATTGAGCATATTGGAATCAAGATGGCAATTTACTTCAAAAATCAAAAGATAAAAATTATGCATAGATGATAGCGGCAATCAATCATAAACAATTTCATCAAAATCATCATGATATAATTTGTGAAGTTCAAACTCTCTCAAGGTTCAATAGAAGCTCATTCTCGAGTGTATAGGCTAGAAGTGTATCGCTCAAGGTCGAGAGTGCACTAGAATTCTACCATATGCTTGCAAAGTAGAATCATTAAGGTCTTTTGGGATTGTATTGAAGGCTTTTCGGAAAGGTAGGTATATATTTGGCTAAGTGACTTCCCAACATTACCAATTTCATTACCAAGCAAGTAGAACAAATCAAGTTCTCTTCTACCCTTATTTCTTCACAACCCATATCTCTTTGAGATTTTCCAAATTTCTTTCAATATTTCATACTTTCTTGTTTGTGATTTACATGTAGAACTATCTTTCTTTTACTTCATTTTCAATTGTAATCAAGATGATTCACTTCTTTGTGTTCTTTTCCATCACAAGAGTATTCATTGTTTTACCTTTTCCATTCTACAAGATTTCTCAAAAGTTTTTATTTGAAAAGCCCATACAAATCTTGCCAATTATTCCATTCCCAACCCAACAAAATCAATAAAATAATTTCAAGGCTCAAAGGGCTTGCAAGGGATTTAAATTTGTATTGAAAAGTTAAGAATTTGGATTGTTATGAGGTTTAGACAACAAATGGCCTTAAATCATTTTCTAGAGATCAAACACACCCATGTAACCTCAATCAAGTCATAAAGCAAGTTCTAGAGAAAACTTAGTGCACTATGAAGACCATTAATCACTCAACAAAGAAAAGATTTCACTCGTGTAATCTTTGTATCAAAATCTCCCCACGGTAAGTTTTTCCTTCCCAAATTGTACTTTTGAGACCTTAAAGAACTTTGGTTATAAAATCATGGCATGATATCATGCTTTTTATCAAAATTTTGCAAAAAATTTTCAACATAAGCTCATGCTCATCAAGGATTTCAATTTCATCAATTATCATGCTCTCATAACCTCTATTATTGTTACAAGAACATACACCTGTTTAAGTTAAAACATCCCCAATCCACAATCAAAGGGCAATTGAACAAAAACATAGATAAAATATCACATGCTTATGAAGCAAAACGGCATGCGATCTCATTATCTATCAACTACCATCATCCATACATTCCAATAAAAACATAAAAATCCTAACATGATCCAAACATAAATAAAAACATAAGCATGCTAGCATGCTCCATTATCCGAAAGCATAAATAAATAAACAAGTCTTATGAAATAAAGCGGTAAAAATGATAGAAATGAGCAGAAAAGATCCTTGCCAACCACTACTCTCTCCCCCTCCCCCAAACTTATTTTAATCCAAGTGAGGAAATAAGTTTGGAGGCAAAAAAAGTGGTGGCAAGGGTCACTAATGGCTCAGTGGGGTGGATGCTGGTGGTGGTGCGAAGACTGCTGCGGGAACTGCTGTGAAGTGGATGACGACATAAATTATGAGGTTTGGAAATGCTGAAACTACTGCGAGGAGGTAGCCATGAACTGTCCAGTCGGCATCTGCTGAAATTGCTGAGAGGATGAGGAGGATTCCAAAAACTATCCAGTCGGAAACTGCTGCAACTAGAATGGCTACTGCTGGAACTGCTGCTGTGGCTGGTAGGAGTGGTAGGGAGTCATCTGCTGGTGCTGAGATGGGGTATAGGGCTACTGTTGTGACCCAAACCCGGTGTTCATTCCCCTGAAGAGCCCGACTAGGTCCTGAATCTCAGATCGAAACGAGCCCATGTTGTCAGCTAGACCCCTGATGTCACCTCTGAGGCCCGTGAATCTCTCGTCAATGTCCGTCTGTATGGCATGAAATCTGTCGTCTACGCTGGACTGAATCTGTCCCATCCTGCCATACATGTCGTGTCGGATATCATCGAACCTCGTGTACATGTCCTGCCTTAGTGCGCTGAACTCGTCATGCACTTCACTCCTCCAATGCTGCATGGTCTCATCCATGGAAGTCATGTACCCATCCAATACGTCAAAACGACCAGCAATCTGTTCTTCCGTGTACCGCTGGCCTCGTCTAAATGTGGCTGTGGAAGATCCCTTTCCCCCATTGTCACCACCGACCTCTCCTTGGTCCTCAACGGATGCTCGTATCCCTCTTGGTACTCCAGCTGCAACAATAGCCGCCAAATGAGCGACTGTCTCCATCTTTCAATTTGTCCTCTCCTGATAGTTCGACACATGAGTAAGTGCCGTGTTGGGCAATGGAAATGTCCCTCCAGTTCTCATGTTCAGCAGATACGTGTGTAAATCTGAGCTCAAGATCTTCACATTTCTCAAATAGTTGAGGTTCAACAACCTCGATCCTCTGTTATCAAGATAATCCTCAAGATTGATGCCGAAGTGTTCGGCAATTGGAGTGATCATCCCTCCAATGCAAATGTGCCCGTTGTCAAGGTGTGATTGTCTGTAAAGCTGCTCCATGAGGAAAGCACCAAAGCTCAAATGGACCCCATTCAACATGGCTAAAAGTGAAAACAACTCTGAAGTCCTCAACCCGCTGTTTTCTCTTTGAGCAAACACTGTGTTCGCCAAGATGCGGTGTAGGTATCGAAAAACCGGATTAAGCATTGCAGATGCCTTTGCTGTGCTGGAGTTGTATTTTTCTGTGTCCGACTCTGTGAGGCATAAAAGGCGGTAGGCAACATCTTGGTTGTACTCCCGAGGTTGGTGGTAGATGCCTTCAGTAGGAGCATTGAAAATCTCGTTCAATTGGTCAACAGTAAGCTCACGGTCCGTGTTACCCATCCGGAAGGTACATTTGACAGGCCTCCTCCTTGTCGTCCTCTTCATCTCGAATGTGCTCAGTAGCTCTCTAACCAAGAAAGGAAATGTCATGCAGTTCCTATTCATGGCTTGGAGCCATCCCATTTGGTCTAAGAGTCTCCACACATTGTCCTTTATCCCAAGGGCCTCACACGTGTCGCTGCACATGAACCTTGTTGTAACAAGGTTGACATTGAAAAGCCATTGCCAATTCTCGTAGTATTCATCACTGCCGAGATAGATGCGAAATCGCATCGGATGATTGACCGCCAAATCCTCATCTTGTTCTTCCTCTTAGGCTTCTATATCCGGATCGGACTCGGATTCGGGTTCGGCTCTTCTTGAAGATTTTCTACCTCTTCGTGGCATTTTTTATGTGCGGGGGTGGTACCTACAAAAGATTTGAACAAGGTTTAGGCAAGAGAGTAGAACTCATTTCACAATGTCAACAAAGTATAAAGTGATTAACGCATATGACAATATCTTAACACATTCACTTTAAAACTTTGTTGCATTTAAAGTTTCCAACCTACATTAAGCAAATCATGCTTTCTATGGTTGTTCCTTCGCCAAATTCATCCACATTACCAACAACAAATCATAGAATATAGAGCACAAATTTATCTTGACATAAGAGGTCTCAAACCATTTTTAACAATATCAAAAGTAAATGCAAGATAGAGGTGCCTCCAAAACATAAGCATTGTTATCATTTTCACAATTGAAAGGACCTAAACAAATATGACAAAATACAACACAAAAGCCCATTCAATTGGTTAATGCTATAAACAAAGCTTGTTCCAAGTGATTTAACTTGCTAGACATTCACTCAATTCTACTCAAACACAAGTCAAATAGGTACAAACTTTTTGCAAGAGGGTCTCCAAAAGCATATGACAAAATCAAATCACAAGAGACCCATTGTTCATCTAGCATGCTTCACAACAAAATCCCATTACCATGAATTGTGCTTAGAACTATATAGAGATGAGAATGAGCAACAAGACTTCATCAATGAACCCAAATTATGCAATAAATAAATAAAGTGTACCTTGGTTGCATAATCAAGGCTCAACAATTTATTCTTTTCCATTCCAAAAATCTTGCATTGAGGTACAAATAGCCCAATAGTTCTAACACAAAGCACATTCTATCCTTTTGAACCAAAATTAAACAAGAATCAAGCAAATGATATGAATGAAATAGGATTTGTCAAGTTCTTGCAAATTTCATGGAGAGTTCAAACCAATTTCACCCAATTTCAACTAGTTCCACCAAAATTCATCAAGTTTGTGCAACTCATATCAAACCCATGCTTCCTATTCCATTATTCACTAATTGCAAACACAAATCAAGGAAGATTAAGGGCAACTTCGTTCATTTCAATCCTAGGACAAAGACATGGAAAAAAATCCCCAAATCTCTTGCATAGAACAAATTTAAACCCTTAAATCAACATGCTAACACATAATGTAGATGGAAATATGGAGATAGTTGAGAGAATTTACCTTGGATGTTGAAAGGAGATGGTTGGAATTTTCGTGTGTGTGAAAGTGGGTGTGAGTGAGAGTGAATAGAGTATAAAAATGAATGCAAAGTGTGAGAAATAGGGGTAAAACCCCGTCTGGACCTCGGCGGAACGCGACAGGGGTCGCGTTTGTTGCTCACGTTTTAGCCTCTTGGTGAAACGCGACCCCTGTAGGTCGCGCTTTGGACCCGCGCTTTAAGTGAAGAAGATCTTAGCTCTAAAAGCTCTGCAACACGACATATGTGTCGCGTTTCAGGGTCGTATTTCAGCCTCTTGGTGAAATGCGACCCCTAATGCTCGCGTTTCATGCTTGCGCTTCAGCTGTTTGCCAAAATGCGATCGAGAAGATCGCGTTTCTCACTCGCGTTTTCAGTCTGTTTGAATTTTTGAGCATTTCTAGGATCCTTCTTCAAACTATGTACATTCCCAAACGTCGAACACCATTTCCTACAACATTTTACTACAAAAACATAAATTCCTAAACAAAAACAAAAGATGCAAACTAATTAAATTAACTAGACAATTGAATCATAGACAGACATAACAAAAAGAAACTTAAAACAATAAAAACTTAAAACCTATTGGGTTGCCTCCCAATTAGCGCTTAATTTATTATCGTGAGCTTGACGGGATACGGTTCTTCAAAGATTTTTCAAATGGAGGACAAACACTCCGGCTTGCTCCTCCGCATTGTAGAATTTCTTCACACGTTGCCCATTGACAACGAATAGGCTCCCATCTTTGGCTTTCAACTCCACTGCTCCATTCTCGAAGATCTTTGAGATGAAGTAAGGACCTCCCCATTTTGTTTTGAGTTTCCCGGGAAACAACTTCAACCTCGAGTTGAAAAGTAACACGGCATCTCCGGGTGCAAGTTCTTTCTTTCTTAAGAACTTGTCATGATAGAGTTTGTTCATCATCTTGTAAATGGAAGAATTTTCAAAGGCCTCAAGCCTAAATTCATCGATTTCATTCAAACGGAAAATTCTTTCTTTTCCAGCCATTTCTAAGTCGAGATTGAGCTTCTTTGTGGCCTAATATGCCTTGTGCGTGAGCTTGATTGGAAGGTGACAAGAATTTCAAAATACCATTTGATAGGGAGACATGCCTAATGGAGTCTTGTAGGCCGTTCGATAGGCCCATAATGCTTCATTGAGATGGCTTGACCAATCCTTCCCGTTTGTCTTCACCACCTTTTGGAGGAGTTGTTTTACCTCTCTATTTGCAAGCTCGACTTGCCCATTGGCTTGTGGGTGGTAGGGAGTCGTCACCTTGTGCTTCACTCCATGTCGTGCTAGGAGGCTCGTCATCCACTTATTGCAAAAGTGAGTGCCTCCATTACTAATTAAGGCTCTTGGAGCCCCAAATCTTGTCAAGATATTCCTTTGAAGGAACTTAAGCACAATTTTCGAGTCATTAGTCTTGGTTGGAATTGCTTCGATCCATCGTGAGAGATAATCAACCGCCAAGAGTATGTAGAGATTTTCTTCGGATATCATAAATGGTCCCATGAAGTCAATCCCCCATACATCAAACAATTCCACTTCTATAATTGTACTCATCGGCATCTCATCCCTCTTTGAAATTGAGCCCATCTTTTGGCATCGCTCACATGTCTTCACAAACTCTTCACAATTTCTAAAAATGGACGGCCAATAGAACCCACTTTGTAGAATCTTCCTAGCGGTTCTATTAGAAGCAAAATGGCCCCCACAAGAAGAATCGTGACATGCCTTTATTATCTCAACCCATTCTTCCTCCGGCACACACTTCTAAGGATGGAATCGGCACACCTCTTAAAAACATAAGGTTCCTCCCATATGTAGAATTTAAGATCATGGAAGAACTTTTTCCTTTAGTAGCTCTCCATCTCCACGGGTTTCACTTTGACAACTAGAAAGTTGACAATATCCGCAAACCACAGAACTTTTGTTGATGCCGACATGATTTTCTCATCGGGAAAGCTTTTGTTGATTGGCCTCTTGGTCTCATCTTCTCCTTTCATATGATCTAACCGAGACAAGTGATCCACCACCACGTTTTCGCATCCTTTCCTATCTTTGATCTCCACATCGAACTCTTGAAGTAGAAGAATCCATCGGATAAGTCTTGGCTTTGCAACCTTCTTGGCAAAAAGATGCCTCAAAGCGGCGTGATTGGTGTGCACAATTGTTCAGGCCCCAATGAGATAGGGCCTGAACTTGTCGAATGCGTAGACTACCGCTAAGAGTTTCCTTTCTGTGGTGGTGTAGTTGACTTGAGCGGGATCCAAAGTCCTACTCCCGTAATAGATGACTCGGAAGAGTTTGTCCTTCTTTTGGCCAAGTGCGGCTCCCACCGCTATCTCACTTGCATCACACATTACTTTAAAAGGCTCACTCCAATCGGGTGTGATAAGCACGGGTGCCGTGATTAGGGCCTTCTTTAATGTCTCAAAAGCCTGCAAACAATTAGAATCAAAATCAAATTCAACGGCTTTTTCAAGTAGACGACAAAGAGGTTTAGAAACTTTGGAAAAATCTTTTATAAAGCGCCTATAGAACCCGGCATGTCCCAAGAAGCTTCTAACTCCCTTTTCATTTGTTGGTGGAGGTAGCTTTTCAATGGCCACTATCTTGGCCCAGTCCACCTCTAAACCTTCACCCGACACCTTGTGTCCTAGAACAATGCCATCTCTCACCATGAAGTAGCATTTCTCCCAATTGAGCACTAGATTAGTATCTTCACATCTCTGCAAAACTTGTGTTAAATTATCAAGGCATATATCAAATGAATCACCAAACACAGAAAAGTCATCCATAAACACCTCCATGATGTTTTCAATCAATCCATGAAAGATGGACATCATACACCTTTGAAAGGTTGCGGGTGCATTACACAACCCGAAAAACATCCATCTATATACAAATATGCCATAGGGACAAGTGAAAGCGGTCTTTTCTTGGTCTTCGGGGGCAATCATAATTTGATTGTACCCTGAATACCCATCTAAGAAACAATAGAACTCATGACCCGCTAACCTATCTAACATTTGATCAATGAAGGGTAATGGAAAATGGTCTTTTCTAGTGTAAGCATTTAGAGCCCTATAATCTATACACATTCTCCAACTGGTTACTACCCTAGTAGCAATCATTTCTTGGTTCTCATTTTCTACCAATGTCATTCCCCCCCTTTTTAGCAAAAACTTGAGTAGGACTCACCCACTCACTATCCGAAATAGCAAATATGATACCGGCATCAAGCAATTTCAAGACCTCTTTCCTAACAACTTCTTGCATAATAGGGTTGAGTCTTCTTTGGTTTTGCACCTTAGGCTTATAATCTTCCTCAAGCAAGATTTTATGCATGCAAATAGAAGGATTAATGCCTTTAAGGTCAGAAATTGACCATCCTATAGTACTTTGATATTTCCTCAACACCCTTAACAATTTATCGCATTGTTCATCGGATAAGAGAGAAGAAACTATTACCGGTTTTTGCTTGGCTTCATCAAGGTAAGCATACCTCAAATGTGTAGGTAGGGGTTTCAACTCCATTTCCTCTTTTGCTTTCAACTCGTCCTCTTCCTTTGATGTTTGGTCTTCGTCTCTTAATGGCAAGAACTTTGGCTTCCTCAAGTATGATTCCTGAAATGAATTCATCATGGAAACGGAATCACATAGACCAACATCATAATTGGATAAAGAATTAAAGATAGAGTTAGAAATACAAATCTCAAGAGGATCTTTTGGGCTCCTCAACTCTTCCTCTTTTACGCATTCATCAACCATTTGGAGCACTTTGCACTCCTCGATATTCTTTGCCTCTTCTTCCTGATGTTGCATCGCTTTTTGAAGGGAAAATGTGATTTTCTCCTCAAATTGATAGGCTTGATCTCCCCTATTTTCAACTTTTTAAAGAACGAGAGGGGCATCAAATTGATACTCGCCCCAAGATCACACAAAGCCTTCCCAACGTGATTTTCTCCAATGGTAACTGAGATGTTGAAGTTTCCCGGATCTTTCATCTTTGCAGGCAACTTTCTTTGTAGTAAAGCACTATAATTCTCGGTCAAGTTAACTGTTTCATACTCCCCCAATCTCCTCTTTTTGGAAATCACATTCTTCAAGAATTTCGCATAATTTGGCATTTGTTGAAGTGCTTCAACAAGAGGGATTTTGATTTGTACCTTTCTAAAGATGTCGAGGAACTGAGAGAATTGCTCGTCACTCTTCACCTTTTGGAGTCTTTATGGATAAGGTATGGGCACTTTGTATTCTTCCGGCATCACCTTTGTTGGTTCTTCTTTCTCTTTCCCTTTTTCAAGGGCATCATTTTTCTTTAATTTGGGACTCAAGTCCTCTTGACTTGATCCCTCTCCCTTCTTCTTCTCACTTGGTTCCTCATCAACCCTTCCATTGCTTTTCTCATCTCCGGCAACGGCGCCAAAAACTTGATAGAGACTTATTCACTTCTAAGATTTGTTTCAATATTTATACTCGTGTCAATGCCTACAAGTGTACACGCATGTATTTGTAGTAAGGATGAAACGAGATCGATCCACAGAGAAATGGAATAGAATTTAGACAATGCAAGTACCACGATGATTAAATGAGTGAAATATCTAGACGAACAATAAGAAGAGGGTGTGTTTTCACTAAATCAAAATACCAAACAAGAACAAAAGACATAAACACTTAAACAACAATAAATATCAATACAAATGGCACTCAAGAGACAATACCAAACAAGGGAGAGCTTTGAAGATGGTAAATGAGGCGAAACTCTAGGACATGGCTACACAAAGCTCATATTGATCTATAACAAAGGATTACACACACATATATGCAAAGTTCATAAATAGGAAGACCACAAATATAAAAAATAGCATCTCTCGAATATCTCTTAAATTGCGAATGCGACAAGGATGGCTATCTCTAACGCATTCCAAGGTCGCACCTACCAAAGGCTCTAAGGGTCACATTTCCTTCCACATAATGACATTCGACTAAGAAGACAAATATGTAGATTTGATCCGAGCATGCTTATGATCACGGGATTGACTAGATGCAAGTGATTCATACATGTGATGTTTGTGAGATGGCCAACCAAACAACACCATTCAAGCCCTAGCATAGATCAAAATCTTGTCAAAGCAATAACACACACACACACACACACACATATATATATATATCCCAAATCAAAGATCAATATTCACATTGCTTCACCACATCCTAGAGCCCTAAGGCTCTAGCCAACCATATTCATAATAAAATCAAGATTACAAGAAGGAGAACAATAACCCATTCTAAAAACAAGTCTAAGAAGAGAGAAGAAGTGATAAAACCCAATGTAGAACACTCCTTCTTCAATCCTATGGCTTGGATGCTCAAATGGATGATTGAATCTTCTTCCTTCCTCTTGATCTTCAAAAATCCCCTTTCTTAATGTTTCTCCAAGTGTATATTTTGTTCTAGGGTATGTGTCTTTCCCATTTGAAAAGCCCAAATGATATATATATGAATGGACCAATAATTGGATACCAAAAGTCACTTTCAATTTCCATTTGTACGGAACTGACCCCAGGAACTCGAGTTTGAGGGTCGAGTTTGGAACAAAGGAAATCAGATCTCTGAAGGCTCTACAACACGGGCTTTGGGTCGCGTTTGGGGGTCGCGTTTCGACTGAAGGCCAAGGTGTGACCCCAGTAACTCGCGTTTGACACCCGCGTTTCGTCCAAAGAAATTTGGGTCTCTGAAGCTTCTGCAAAGCGGGCTTTGGGTCGCGTTTGGGCTCAAGGCCGAGACGCGACCCTACTAGTTCACGTTCGTGTGTCGCGTTCCCGAGTGGTGTGAAGCGCGACCCCTGTTGGTCGCGTTTGGGGGTCGTGTCTTCAACACTTAGGTGTTTTCTTACTCGTTTCTTCATTATTTCATGCCTTATGTACTCCTTGTTGATCCCTTTATCAATTAGACTTTGTTTTTGCTCTTTATGTCCCAAAAATTCCTTATATTGGCCACATTACATTAAACATAAGATTAAATCAGAAATAAACAATATACACAATATATATACACGATAACCAAGTGCAAATGCACTCAAAATGAGTCCAAATGAGTGTAATTTATGCACTCATCACTGCTCAACTGCAATATTGATCTCCATTTTAGCTTTCTCGACTTCGGCTACTATCTCCTCGGATTTAGCGTCAGTCAGGGGCTGCTCTAACTCTTCTTCACAGGCTAATTTGATGATGCCTTGTTCAAATTTGGACAGGACTTGTTGATTCGGACATTTGAGACCACATGCACGACATATGTGGCATGGAATGTCACTTGCTTGACTTGGTATATCAATGACCGGCTGAATTGGTGGTGCAGGCCATGCATATACGGGTGTTGCAGACTCGGGCCTATAGCTGGACTATGGTGCAAAACGATTAAATCGTCTCACGGACTGTCTTCGGGGTTGTGGCAACTCTGAATATGGTGAGGACGACTTAGGTTGGCTCCACGGGAACTGATAACTCGTTGCAGTGTGGGCTACTTGGCGTTGAGCTCTAGGTGGTGGAGGCGGTGCTTCTTATGTATTGAGACGCTTAAGCTGCTCTGTTAACTTAGAAATTTGATTACTCAGCTTGTCCACCAATGATTGTGTACTTTTATCCATGCGCTCGATCATTGCGTCAAAATGGTATTTCGTGTCCTAAGCGAGGAACTGACTGGATGATTCGGGCTCATCATCTGGATTTATTTAACTTGAATGGAGTAGTGGATGTGTGAGATGGTGTATATGAACCAGTTGTTTGGTGTAGGTAGATTGGATGTATCGGGTGTATGGAGTAGGTGTACGAATGTAGGGACTATATGGTGTACGGGTGTATAATCCAGATGGTGTACGGGTGGTGTATAGTGTGAACAAGTGGGTCTAGATGAACTACGATAAATTTTCGAACCCCTTAATGATGAGGGATGAAAATTTGATGTATTGGAAGGTTTATGGAAGTTTTTGGAGGATTGGAACGGAAGAAAACTAGATAAGGAAAGAACAAAGCTAGATAAGGAATGAGGGATTTGGATGTGTTTCACCTAGTTTGGACACAATCTAAATATCCTAAGATATCTAACAATGATGGAAATAGTCTAAACCAAGTAGAAAATAATAAGAAAAATCGAATAACAATCTAAATTTCTTTTCACATTTTTTTGCTATTCGGTTGCTTTCTCTCTAAACAAGGATGCTAGCAACTTCAATAAGACACAAACTGAACTATAACTGTCTATAACAAATAAAATCAGATCAGTTTTTTTCGAACGATCTGTTTTTTTTTTCAATGGACACTAGCTATTACAACTCGATAGACACGTACGAAAGTAAATGACATGTTGGATTGAACCACAATCAGCTATGCTGACATGGCTCTGATGCCAAATTTATGATGTGATCTCGAAAGAAGATCGACACCGGACAGAAACGCGCGGAAGACTCTAGAATCGAACACATCAGCGGGGAAGAACTCAATCCAAATTAAATGACTCAAATAACTCAAATAAATAAAGAAAAATGAATTAAAATAAAGAAAGACTCGATTTAAATCTATAGATGCTTAACTCGCTGAATTGAGCATGTATAGGCGAACTCGACGAACTGACCTTGGACACTTGTTGAACTCGATCGAAACTTGGTGAATAGTTGTGATATGGACGAATTGATGAAGATGGGTGTGGTCGAGGATGAATTGCGGTTGATGATGTTGTAGAATGAATTGAAATAAGAAAAAAAACCCTGTGGACACTTGATCCACGAAACGTACTTCACTTGGTGATCTTCTCGATAGCAATCCAATCCTAGATCTTCAAGAGAACTAGAACAAGACTTGAATTAAAACTTAAAAGTTGTTAGGCTTTCAAGAGTGATAATTTTCGAATGAAAACTAACAAAAGATATCAAGGGTTGATCAACAAAAGATCGTGAGATAATTGAGAATTAATCTTCAAATTCATGCAACGTCTAAGTATTAATGTTCACAACTGATCCCTTTATATAGATATAAGGGATGGACGAAAATTACTTAAAAAAAACTACCCAAACTAGAATTCTAACTAGGAAAGAAGTTCCCATCATTAAAACTATAATTACCTAACAAATAAGACTTTCTAGAAATTCCCTAACTAAAAAAATGAAAATAAACAAAATAAATACCAAAAATCAAATAATAAAATCTAACTATGGATAAAATAAATCCCAATGGATTTGGGCCTTCTAATTGGCGTCTTGGGCTCTTCAAAAGGCTGATCCAACACGCCATCTTCATGGATCAACTTTCTTGGGCTTCTTCTTCAATTGTCATAGTCGGGGTTTCATCAATATCCACAATCATATTCATATACAGTTGCATATGTTAGACCTCCATATCCATATTATGAAGGTTTTCACATAAATCATGAGAATTTTGAGGATATTGATGATGATGATGAAACTGTTGCAGTTGAAGATGAGAATGTTGAAGATGATAATGATGTGGTTATTGATAAGATTAATGAGAATGAGGAGGGTTTATGATTTGATCAGAGCGTTGACAATGATAATGTTACTGAAAATGAGGGTTTTGGATTTGATTGGGCTGTTAACGATGACACATTTGTTGATGATGATGGGGAAGAAGTTCCTGTTGATGATGAGGCTAATGATGTCAATGTTTGTTGTGAAAGGCTTCGTAGGTCTGTACCAGAAGTTGGCACTTCATGTGACATAGATGATTTGCAAGATGATAATTTGGAAGAAACATGCCAACATGGACGACAATGGATTAGTCTAGAGGCACTATATCAAGCCACACTCTCTCTAAATACCTTGGGCATTGATATGACTGTAAACACTAGTGATACTTTGTGTTTGGATGCTATTTTTGAAAGTAAAGAGTCAATGATCAATGTGCTGGGTTTGTATCATCTGCATAATCGTGTGGAGTATCGTATTGAGCGTTTAAACAAGACTAGGTTTGTTGTACGTTGTAGACACCATGAAAATTGTACATTCGCAATGCGTGCTTCAGCTCATGGGAGACAATGGAGGGTTTTTAAATGGAATGCTCCCCATACCCGTCAGATGGATTTTAGCCATCATGGAAGTCGTACAGTTACATCAAAAGTAATAGGTGCATTTTTTGCTCCTAAATTGCTGACTGAGGGAGCAATCTTAAACCAAAGGAAATGCAGATGCAATTGCAGACAGAGTTTGGTGTTATGGTAGAGTATGTTCGGTCACTTGCAGGGAGAAATCATGCAGTCAAAATGGTATGTGGTGACAGTGACAAGTCATTCAAGCTACTCCCGTCATACGTGCATATGGCACAATAGTCAAATCCTGGTTCAATTGTTGAATTGAAGACGGATGCAGGAGGCTATTTTAAGTATGTTTATATAACCCTTGCTGCTTGTATTGATGGCTTCATTCCTTGTGGGTGTCCTGTTATTGTTATAGATGGGACTCATTTGAAAGGGAAGTACAAAGGAGTTATGTTTGTCGCCGAAACAAAGGATATGAACGAATAAATTTATCCATTAGTGGTTGGAATTAGAGACAAAGAGAATGATAATTTATGAACTTGGTTTTTTAGACAACTTAAGAAGACATATGGATGCCTTGAGGACTTGTTGTTTGTTTTCGATCAACATAAGAGCATAACAAATTTTGTTGCACATTTGTACCCCGGAACAGCACATGAAATTTGTACCATACCATTTAAAGAACAATCTAAAAGGTGGGGTGTGAATATATTGACCATATGTAAGAAAGCTACCAATTGTTACCGTGCTCAAGAGTTTGATAAACACATGCGAAATCTTTCAATTGCATCAAAGAATGGAGCATATAAGAAACTATTGGATCAACATCCAACTCGTTGGGCTCGATGCAAGTCTCTGGTGCGTCGCTACGAATTTATGACCTCCAATTGTGCAGAGTGTTTGAATGGACGACTTCGATGGGCTAGAAGATTACTGGCATGCACGCTTCTAGAATGTGTTCGTACATTGGTGGGGTAATGGTTTTACGATCGACGTAGATATGCTTTAGCAAAGACTCATGTGTTGACTGAAACGGCGGCTACCAAGGTTTTAGCCTCAGTTGAAGAGGGTTAGACAATGAATGTGCAAGCAATTAGTGCTACAAAGTTTAAGGTTATACATGGGATGAAGCACTACACGGTGGATCTAGTAGGTAGGCAATGCTCCTGCCAAAAGTTTAATATCTTAATTTAATCCATTGTCCTCATGCCGCCGCAGCTATAAGGTGATCCATATAAGGTGGATCTAGTGTGTAGTCTCATTTAAAAAATTGTAAAACCATTTTTATATTGTTTTGAATATATATATGATTTTTTTAGTCAAACCTACCAGATTCAAACATAAATTGAACGAAAAATTCAACAAATATTAATAAATGATAATATAAAAGGAAACTACTAAAATCCAACACATACATTGTCATTGAGGTACAATGGTACTTTCATCGGTGCTAAACTTGAAAATTATAAAAGCTATATGGCTACGATATGCTTTCAGATCCTTGTCAATCGGTTGCGGGTATCTTGTACCTGACAATAACATCTCCACAAACTTCAGTGCATATAGGCACAACTAATCCCGTCGGTTTGTTTGTAAACATCGTTTCCTTCAATTGTTTTGATCTTCTACTGTGTATACTTAGCATTCAATTCTTCCCGACAATCCCAGAAGCCACAATATTTAAGAATTTGTGGAAGAATGTGTAACGCCCCAAACTACTTCGTTCGGCCACGTCACTTAACATACAATTTACTTACTTATATTTGTGAGCTTATTTTAAATTGAGCGGAAGCTAAGGTCAAATAGCATGACAAGGTAAGACATCATGATTTTCATTATAAAATTTTCACAATTATAACATGCAACTTATCGGATCTATTTTGTCACACAACATAGTGTTTAATGAAAGCATTGCAAAAAGCCCATCCACATCAATCATGCAAGCATCTGACCTATCAGGCTCATAGGTTTTACACAACCCGCCCGTCTAGCACCCTAAATTAACATACATAGCATAAAGGTTCATTGACATATAATTTATATCGTAGGCTCCTTAGGGCTGTATACGAGCCGAGTCGAGCCGAGTACCACCGGGCTCGAGCTCGGCTCGAGCTTTGAACTCGGGCTCGAGCTCGGCTCGACAGGAAAAAATCAAGTTCGAGCTCAACTCGGGCTCGGGCTTGGACTCAAGCTCGAGCTCGTTTACATTCACAATTATACTACCTATTAAAAACTGAAAGAAAATAAAAAATGAAAGAATATTTTTATAACTAAGTATATAAGAATATTTTTAATCTTGAATATTTGATTTCTTATTTAATGAATTGAGAATGATTATTTTGTTAATATTAGTTATATTTTTTGTTGATTTTCTTTTTCTCTTTTATTGTTATGTACATTTTAACTAATATCAACTGTATACTATATGATATGATAGTTTATATAACTAAGAGTTTAAGATTAATTATATCATATTGATGCTAAGAACATTGTTACTATTGAACGTTTGATTAGTTATAATTTTTGTTAATTTTTTCTTTTCCTTTATTATTTTGTTACTTTCAATAATATTAGTTCACTTTCATTGATAATTTCATGTATTAATATTTAATGATGAGTATTATTCGTCAAGTTGTCAATATTAATCTTAATTTTATTTCATTTTTCATTTATTACTTTACACAAGTTATAAATTTATAATTTATAACTTATATTCTTATAAATTATAACTAATGTTCTAAGATGGGCTAGCTATAATCTATTTTTCCACATGTTATATATATTCTTATAAGTTAATGACTATATACTAGAATACTAATCGGTAGACGATAATATACATATAACTACGAATTTAAGATTACCTATATAACATTGGTGCTAAGAATATTATTACTCATTTACTCATGAACATTTGATTAGTTATAATTTTTGTTAATTTTCTTTTTCCTTTATTATTTTGTTACTTTCGATAATATTAGTTTAATATCATTTATTACATTTCATGTATTAATATTTAATGATAAGTATTGTTTTATCAAATTGTCAATATAAATCATAATTTTTTAATTTATTTTTTCCTTTATTATTGTACACATATTATCATTTTATAATTTATAACTTATATTCTTATAGGTTTTAACTATTAATCTAATATGGACTATAATCTATTTATTATATAATATATAAACATATAATGTTAATTTCTTTTTCTTTAATTTCTTCTATTACTCATCTACTCTTGTGTTAAGTATCTGATTTCTTAATTTCGATAATATTAGAATAAAATGATTGATTTTATTTCATATATATTATTTAATGAATTGGGAAATATTATTTTGTAAATATTATTCACAATTTCTCTTATTACTTTGTATTTATTATTGAGTGTTCAATTTCTTAATTTCAATAATATTAATAAAATATCATTTCATATTTCATTTTATTATCATTTATTATACTAATACATTATGTAAAATTGTAAATAAGATAACTATATTATATATAATATGTATATAAATATATATTCCATTAGTTTGTCTATTTGTGTATATAATTGTTACTCTTGAATCTTGATCATTGATTTCATAACTTTAATAATATTAGTTCAATAGTTAATATCATTAATTTTATTTTATTTTTAATGAGAAGTATTAATTTGACAAAAGTTACAATATAAATAAATAATATTTTTAAAATTATAAAAATAGTATGTATCTCGAGTCCTAAATCAAATAGCTCGCTAGTCCGGCTCGAGCTCGGCTCGTTTAAGTACTCGCGAGCCAAACTCGTGAGACAGCTCACGAGCTAGGCTCGAGCTCGGCTCGTTTAACTACTCGCGAGTCGGCTCGCGAGACAGTTCGTGAGACAGCTCGTTAAAAAGCTCGAGAACCTCACGAGCTCGACGAGCTAAGCTCGAGCTAAGCTCTAGAAAATGGCGAGCTTATTTAACAGGCCCGAGCTCGGCTCGTTTAATAAACGAGCCAGTCTCGAACGAGCTTTTTTCGAGCTGATACCCGAGTATCTCGCGAGTAGTTTGGCTCATTTCTAGCCCTAAGGCTCCTAGGTCGAACGACCCGCCTTTAAAATGCATATATAATATATCAAGTTAACATAGCGTATCTACAAAAATCGGGCTATTCTTATGCCCAATGATCATTGATCATAAAGACAAAGAAGAGTGATCAATGAAATAATAATATGAGTATTTCAAAAGAAGAGCATGCAAAAATAAACACAAGCTTGTGGGGGTTCTCTTGTGTTCACAACGTTCCTACTCGGGCCTCAACTTCTCAACCTGAAATTTATTAAATGAATGGGATGAGTATTTAACAACATACTCAGTGGAGAAACACTGTAAACAGTTATAGCCAACTGCACAAGTGAAAATATAATATATGGAAATTTCTTTACTTTGTGGAGACTAGCCTCAACCCCGTAGGGTCCAAACATCATGATGCCCATGTTAATGAACGTCTTAGCCCTGTAGGGATGCCCGCAGGCTTATTATCCCCCAGAGAGGACATTAACAAGTCTATATCGATCCCGTAGGACCTCTTTGTCGATCCCAAAGGATCTCTGTATTGTCCCGAAGGGTCTCATTCATATCATCAGTCCAAAGACCCTGCATACTTATACAATCAAAGCACAACAATAACTATAACTTTACATGTGTTCAAAGTTTAGAGTAACCCCACCTTATGAGACGCTTTCAAAATCCTTTCAACCTGTAGAATACTTCCTCGCCGTGCACAAGTTGTCCACCTCGAACCCCTATACGTCGCCTAGCACCTTTAAATTCCTTTTTCATTTTAGACATTAAGTTATACAATTATTTCATATTTTTGACCAAACACATGCTATACATGCTTTAAGGTTTTTCATACATATCCACATACAGAACCATGGATATACAAGCTCATACTATGATTTTGGACTCAAAATACATATTAAAACTCTTTGAGGCATTTAATCGAACACGTTATGTGTACCCATTTAAACCACAAGAACAAGACTCAATTTAAATCCTTTAAACCCAATATTCCAAACACAAGCACCTCCACCCTAGGGCTCCAATATACATGAAAATCAACTCTATACAACTATCACAACACTTCCAACCAAACAACAACATAATAAGGGAAAATTAGGGCAAAAATCCCAACTCTAGCAACAATAAACCATAGGAATTCAATATAACTACACATATAGCTTCAAGGAGGTAAATAAACCATATGTTCAAGATATCAAGATAAGATGATCAATAAAATTGAAAACCCTAATTTTTAGATACAAATCCTATGTTTAAATCAACATGGAAATGGTGCTTAATTACCAAGAAGAAGAGGGTATGAAGTTACCTTGGTTGATGGATGATGATGAGAGAATCCACTCCAAAACTTGAAGAATTTCTTGAGATGATTTGGAAGAAGAATCGCCCGAGTGTTTTGAAGAATGGAGATGAATGAGTGAGAAGAAGTGTTTAAAAAGTGGAAATCCCGAAGCGAGACGCGACCTAGGGATCACGTTCGGAGGCTGCGCTTGGATGATACAGCGAGGCGCGACTCAAAGAGGTCGCGTCTACGGGTCGCGTTTGAGCCGAAGAAAAATGGTTCCCTGAAGCCGTTGACACGTGACTCAAATGTTGCGTTTTTGGCTCATGGTCGCGTTTCGGCTTCACCGCGAGACGCGACTCGGTGAACTCGCACTTGAGGGTCGCGCTTCAGACTCGATTTGTTATTTTTGAAGAACATTTCTAACTCCTTTTAACTTTCTAATTTAAACATAACTGAAATTTTAAAACACATTTAATACTTACCGAAAAAGCAAGAAGCGAGACCCCCGATCAACTCAGCGTTAGGGTGTTCAAGGTATGGCAAAACGATTGAATTTAAATGTAATCACATTTATCATCATATAACTCGACATTTTGGTAATAAAAATTTAAACTATATTATACGCTCAGTATAATATCACCGTGCTATGACGTATCGGCTCGAGTGGGACTACCTGCATTAAAACACGACATCATATACGAACATACCATCATGATTAACATTCAAATAATATAAATTCAAAATCATTTTCCAAAATTAAAATTTATAATTTAGCAAAAAGGGTCGGGATATCACAGAATGCGAGCCAACGGTGTCAAGAAATTGATTCGGGATTGCCTTATCTCCTTTGTGAAATTATGCGGCGTGGATTCATAGAGATAGATGGTACACTTGGGGAATACGACCAATACTGTAGCCCAATGCGAATCAATATATGTCACAAATAACAACTACATAACATCCATTCACAAGTGATTAGTACACAATTAATTTCAAAAAGTTTCTAATGTAAAATGGAGTTTTATTTACCTTGTTGTAATCGTACCAGGGCTTCAGTGGATGCCAACCTAGTAAAAAGCCACTCACATATTCTGAGAGTCCTAAAAGATCCTCATTAGAGATAATTTGTTCAGTCTCTTTATTGAGCTCAGAAGCCCCATCGAGTAAATGATATTGTTCAAATACCTTACGAATCCCTTCCTAATAAGATATAAAACTAATGAAGTCAAATGTATAATAGAGAAAACCAATCAAATTTATATCAATACCATGAATCCGGTGAAAGTCAAAATAATATCTGTAGCTTGATGAACTCTCACAACAAATGATGGATTTGTACGAAGTATGCATATGTAAGCATCAATATGTGCATCAGTGAGCTCCTTGTTCTTTTGAAGATCGGTAAAAAATTGAGCATCCACACCATAACCAATCCCCACATTCCGACTGCATATTATATAATGACACTATCAAATAATTTGTAAACAATTATAAATTCTATATAAACTACAACAAATAGAAATTTACTTACAACTTATTTAATTGTAGAAATATCTTCCAATCAACAAAACGCTTATCATTTGGTAGAAATGGACTGCGCAACGCTGCTGAAGTTGCTCTTCTTCTAACTTCTCTAAAATCCAACAAGGTAAATAAAATGGAGTTTTATTTACCTTGTTGTAATCGTACCAGGGCTTCAGTGGATGCCAACCTAGTAAAAAGCCACTCATATATTCTGAGAGTCCTAAAAGATCCTCATTAGAGATAATTTGTTCAGTCTCTTTATTGAGCTCAGAAGCCCCATCGAGTAAATGATATTGTTCAAATACCTTACGAATCCCTTCCTAATAAGATATAAAACCAATGAAGTCAAATGTATAATAGAGAAAACCAATCAAATTTATATCAATACCATGAATCCGGTGAAAGTCAAAATAATATCTGTAGCTTGATGAACTCTCACAACAAATGATGGATTTGTACGAAGTATGCATATGTAAGCATCAATATGTGCATCAGTGAGCTCCTTGTTCTTTTGAAGATCGGTAAAAAATTGAGCATCCACACCATAACCAATCCCCACATTCCGACTGCATATTATATAATGACACTATCAAACAATTTGTAAACAATTATAAATTCTATATAAACTACAACAAATAGAAATTTACTTACAACTTATTTAATTGTAGAAATATCTTCCAATCAACAAAACGCTTATCATTTGGTAGAAATGGACTGCGCAACGCTGCTGAAGTTGCTCTTCTTCTAACTTCTCTAAAATCCAACAAGGTAAATAAAATGGAGTTTTATTTACCTTGTTGTAATCGTACCAGGGCTTCAGTGGATGCCAACCTAGTAAAAAGCCACTCATATATTCTGAGAGTCCTAAAAGATCCTCATTAGAGATAATTTGTTCAGTCTCTTTATTGAGCTCAGAAGCCCCATCGAGTAAATGATATTGTTCAAATACCTTACGAATCCCTTCCTAATAAGATATAAAACCAATGAAGTCAAATGTATAATAGAGAAAACCAATCAAATTTATATCAATACCATGAATCCGGTGAAAGTCAAAATAATATCTGTAGCTTGATGAACTCTCACAACAAATGATGGATTTGTACGAAGTATGCATATGTAAGCATCAATATGTGCATCAGTGAGCTCCTTGTTCTTTTGAAGATCGGTAAAAAATTGAGCATCCACACCATAACCAATCCCCACATTCCGACTGCATATTATATAATGACACTATCAAACAATTTGTAAACAATTATAAATTCTATATAAACTACAACAAATAGAAATTTACTTACAACTTATTTAATTGTAGAAATATCTTCCAATCAACAAAACGTTTATCATTTGGTAGAAATGGACTGCGCAACGCTGCTGAAGTTGCTCTTCTTCTAACTTCTCTAAAATCCAACAAGGTAAATAAAATGGAGTTTTATTTACCTTGTTGTAATCGTACCAGGGCTTCAGTGGATGCCAACTTAGTAAAAAGCCACTCACATATTCTGAGAGTCCTAAAAGATCCTCATTAGAGATAATTTGTTCAGTCTCTTTATTGAGCTCAGAAGCCCCATCGAGTAAATGATATTGTTCAAATACCTTACGAATCCCTTCCTAATAAGATATAAAACCAATGAAGTCAAATGTATAATAGAGAAAACCAATCAAATTTATATCAATACCATGAATCCGGTGAAAGTCAAAATAATATCTGTAGCTTGATGAACTCTCACAACAAATGATGGATTTGTACGAAGTATGCATATGTAAGCATCAATATGTGCATCAGTGAGCTCCTTGTTCTTTTGAAGATCGGTAAAAAATTGAGCATCCACACCATAACCAATCCCCACATTCCGACTGCATATTATATAATGACACTATCAAACAATTTGTAAACAATTATAAATTCTATATAAACTACAACAAATAGAAATTTACTTACAACTTATTTAATTGTAGAAATATCTTCCAATCAACAAAACGTTTATCATTTGGTAGAAATGGACTGCGCAACGCTGCTGAAGTTGCTCTTCTTCTAACTTCTCTAAAATCCAACAAGGTAAATAAAATGGAGTTTTATTTACCTTGTTGTAATCGTACCAGGGCTTCAGTGGATGCCAACTTAGTAAAAAGCCACTCACATATTCTGAGAGTCCTAAAAGATCCTCATTAGAGATAATTTGTTCAGTCTCTTTATTGAGCTCAGAAGCCCCATCGAGTAAATGATATTGTTCAAATACCTTACGAATCCCTTCCTAATAAGATATAAAACCAATGAAGTCAAATGTATAATAGAGAAAACCAATCAAATTTATATCAATACCATGAATCCGGTGAAAGTCAAAATAATATCTGTAGCTTGATGAACTCTCACAACAAATGATGGATTTGTACGAAGTATGCATATGTAAGCATCAATATGTGCATCAGTGAGCTCCTTGTTCTTTTGAAGATCGGTAAAAAATTGAGCATCCACACCATAACCAATCCCCACATTCCGACTGCATATTATATAATGACACTATCAAACAATTTGTAAACAATTATAAATTCTATATAAACTACAACAAATAGAAATTTACTTACAACTTATTTAATTGTAGAAATATCTTCCAATCAACAAAACGCTTATCATTTGGTAGAAATGGACTGCGCAACGCTGCTGAAGTTGCTCTTCTTCTAACTTCTCTAAAATCCAACAAGGTAAATAAAATGGAGTTTTATTTACCTTGTTGTAATCGTACCAGGGCTTCAGTGGATGCCAACCTAGTAAAAAGCCACTCACATATTCTGAGAGTCTTAAAAGATCCTCATTAGAGATAATTTGTTCAGTCTCTTTATTGAGCTCAGAAGCCCCATCGAGTAAATGATATTGTTCAAATACCTTACGAATCCCTTCCTAATAAGATATAAAACCAATGAAGTCAAATGTATAATAGAGAAAACCAATCAAATTTATATCAATACCATGAATCCGGTGAAAGTCAAAATAATATCTGTAGCTTGATGAACTCTCACAACAAATGATGGATTTGTACGAAGTATGCATATGTAAGCATCAATATGTGCATCAGTGAGCTCCTTGTTCTTTTGAAGATCGGTAAAAAATTGAGCATCCACACCATAACCAATCCCCACATTCCGACTGCATATTATATAATGACACTATCAAACAATTTGTAAACAATTATAAATTCTATATAAACTACAACAAATAGAAATTTACTTACAACTTATTTAATTGTAGAAATATCTTCCAATCAACAAAACGCTTATCATTTGGTAGAAATGGACTGCGCAACGCTGCTGAAGTTGCTCTTCTTCTAACTTCTCTAAAATCCAACTTAGCGGGAGTGGTAGACGGAATACCACTGGAGTGATATCTCGAATGGGGGTAATGTACGGAATACCACTTATATGTTGAGGTGGAGTTCTATAGGGCATAAACTCATCTATCCCCCAATAATGGCCCACTGACATTTCGTTCCAAGTGTTAAAAACACTATCACTCCACATCTGTGTTTGACTCCTAGTCAATGTGCTTCCTGGCTCTGTCCATGAGAGTCTTTTCTCATTTTTATCCTTGGGGGAGATTCCACGGGTTTTCCCCTGTATTCTATCCCCATTCAAAATGGGGGTTCCACCCCAACTTGGAGTCTCTTTATCCTCCTTCTCTTCTTCCTTCAGTATTATCAAAATTCACAATAAATAATTAGAAATTATTACAATCAGAAGTATCAATATTTGTATATAAATAATAAGAATGAATACATGCTGATTAGGTTGCTCATAATAAATATCGGGAAAGTGCTCCGAAAACTACCTTTGACTGCTCTCCGCCACTTTTTCAGCAGCTAACTGTGCGGCATGCTCGGCTGCTAAGAGCCCCGTTCTCTCAGACGATTCACGAATCTCGTCAAAGAAGGCCTGTCTCTGTGATATGGTCCAAGTATTTGTGAAGACGGGATCTTCAGGACCGTAGACGGCGTCTCTTGACGTCCCCATACCGTGAGGCATCTCACTTGTGGCCCCATATGTCAAATGGGGAGCTTGTTGAGATTGAGTTGGACGTGCTTGAGATAGACGAGTTATGGCTGCTGCACGACGGGGAACATAACACAAGAGAAACGCCCCTTTCTCTATACTCTTATAAAAATGACGATCTTTCTCTTCACGACGAACTAACAACTTGCGGTACATCTATACATTGATTAAACATAATAATTAACTTTTAAATTTAATTATAAAAGTATATTCGTAAGTAATGTATAATGCATAGAAAAACTCATACCTTTCCTCTAATGTCCTTATGGTCCAGATTTGACCACATATACTCGAACCGTAACATTCTTGGTATAGCATTCTTATCAGCTATACCCCCACAAACCTTACCTAATTGTGGTATAGCACAATAAATCCATGCCTACATTTTATAAGAAAATAAATAGTTAGCATAAAACAACAATAAATGATTTTTTATATCTGAACACTTATACGTACCGTGAATGCGAGGGAGAATCCATGAATATGGTATGAATATCGTTTGGGAGGCTCTTTAAGGTCATGTGTCGTCCGGATATTAGTTAAGTGGTGTAGCAATTTTTGATAAGAATAGCCACTCCACGAAAATGATTCCCACAACTCATCGTCTTCTATTAAAGTCCACAACCAATCATCAATACTATGCTTCTTCTCAAGACCATTCAAAATAGCACTCACAAACAACACTTTAGCGCCTTTGATGTAATCATCATGATCATTTCCAAGACCATCATTCTTTTTAAATTTTTCCTGCAACTCTCCTAGAGTTGTCTTCTTTTGTGGCCTCCCAAAAAACCTACGATAGAAAGAGGATGATCGAATCTTATGATTTATATTTGGATCAAACTCAGAGCCTCCAAAATTCAACCCTGTCACCAAAGCATACTCTTTTCATCCAAATCTAAAATTTGTATTATTGATTCGGAACCACATCTCACTAGAATAACTGACATCTGACTTCACAATCTCTCGTGAGATAAAATAATACACGACTTTATTGCATGCATCTTTCCACATTAGTTCGAAGTTGGAAAAAATTTCCAAAATAAGAGTTCCGTAATACCGCTAAAACATTGTTCCCACGCCCATGTAAGACATCTGATATATCTTTCAACTCACTGACACGATCATGATTACTTATTGTATAAGTTGTATCAATCATGCTCGGTCTTTTCCAAACCTATCCATCATAAAAACATTACAAAAATATAAACAATTACAAAAGGAAACATAAAAATAACATATATATTGATTAATTATTATAGTAGATTTTTCATTGGTGCATATTCTACAGATAATATATAAATAATGTAAATAATTACAAAAAAATATCAATTCAAACACAACTATACGGAGACGGGCATGGGACGGGAGACGCAGCACGAGCACGCCACCGTACGCCCCCACCCGCCCCCCGCATTCCTCCGTCCTCACCCAAGCTCTTACCTGCGCGCACGCTGGCTTCAGCGCCAGGTAAGAAATTTTTGCCTAAATTTTTTAAACACTTTGCAAAACACCAAATCTTTCCCAGAATGCAAATTTACACAATGTCAAGGGGTTGAAAAATACCTCTAAACCTTCGTGAGGGGCATTATGGCTACGAACTTCTTCAAATCTTCTTCACCACTTGCCATTTTTTTTTCAAAATCAAAACTTTAAAAATCAAACCTACAATATCACACATTATCCATAATTAAACTAAATTCACATACTTCTTACACTTTGTGTCTAAATTGTATTGAAAATATGGTATAGCTCAACAATTTAAAAAACCCCAATTGTTTACAAAATCTCACCTTTTGATTTGTTAAAAAAAACCTAATTGTTTACAAAATCTCACCTTTTAATTTGTTTTGTTTGTTGCAGCCTCCAGCCAAGCGGACGACGGTGGACGGGCAGCGTGGTGATGGTGGTGATTTCTGTAGAAAAAAATGAAGGTGGGGGGCGACCAGAGAGAGATAGTTGGGGGAGAGTTTAATTTTGGGTTGTTGAGAGAGAGAGAGTGTTTTGGAGAGAGAACATTAATTAATTTTATTTTACCTTTATTTTTAAAATTAACTAAGGGTGTTATAGTAAATTGGGCCAAAAAAATAATATTTAAAATTTGGTGGCTAAAAAAGTTTTTTAAACTTTGAGTGGCCAAAAGGACCTATTGTCACATAGGAAAATTTACCTCAAAGATAGGGTAAACTCCATTGCAAACATTCTCTCTCGTGTTTCAAGAAAAAATATTTACTTGTCTCTATCAGAGGCTTTAAAACCAGACAGTCACAATGACTAATCACATGTGAGATACACATAGGAAAATGATTCTGAATTTTGATGAATTCAAGTTATATAGGTGAAGATTCTATGTTGAACATATCTTAATTTAACATAACACATTTTAATGTTAAAATAAACTAAGAGGGTAACATTTTAATTGGTCACAAGAACCATATTTATATGGCGGAGATGCAAAAAAAAATCCAAGTGATGAAAAAACTCGTGAACTTCAGAATTTTTTGCAACACACCTTCTAATCTATAATAGAGTAATCAAACTTACAAACTATTATCAAAATTCCATCTAGTTGTGGAAAAACAAATATCAACATCTCGATTTACACACACTACTGCATGGAAAGATGTATAGGAGCACATATTCTCATATACTTGAATATCAACATCTTAATAACATCATCATATTTTTTTCATTTTCCTACTAATAGCACGTGATTTAATGAGTTAGGAGTGATAATATAATTAAAATAGAATAACTTGAATATATATTAATGTCCACATGAGTAGAAAGAAAGCATGCTGCACACAAGTCAATGTGTGGTTTTAAAATTTCAAACCATAAATTATGTGGTCAAGCCATTTCTTGGCATTTAACCGTGTCCAAAAGGAACATAACTCAAGAAATCGCCATTCATTTAAAAAAAGTAGAATTATATATGTCATATATAAGTTCTTTACCTCTCTCATTCTCATATATTTAGTATACAAAGCTTCAAACTTTTTGCCCCAACAGTGAGCTAATTCAAGAACCTCAATTGGACATATAACAATGTCCATTGTATTCAACTCTTTGCATAAGGAGATCAAGTACCCAAAGTGAATAAAATAAATATCTTGCACGGTGCTCATCTTGAGAAATAAAGGAAAATGTAAGGAAAATAAAGGAAATAAAGGCATTCAGTTATCTTACTCAACTAATGTCTTGAGAACTGACTTTTAGGTTTTGAGTTTTTAGTCATGTCTTCTTCGAAGTCATTCTATTTCTTACGATCTTTTGAGCTTTTGACATTTCATCAAAACTTACAATATTTTTCTAACATAAACAAATATTTTTAGATTGAAATTTTAATTGTGGTTTGATTATCGATTTGATCTTTTAATTCTTCAAAATTTGATCATCATCGTTCTTCAAGATCTTCAAGGTGGATTTACTTCTTTGATCTTCATGAATTTGATGTTTTAGGAGTTCATAAAGTTGATTCGGATGGTCGAAACTTTGATTCCGGATCAAACTATATATTTGAGATGATCTTGATGGAGATTGTGTTGTTTCTTCGAAGAACGAGTTGAATATTGTAAGAACGTCTTGAAGATCTGGGTTGATAACGTCAATTCAGAAGGTTGGGACCCTTGATTCTGGATCGAACAATGGATTTGAGTAGTTGATCTTGACGAAGAACTTCTTGAATCTTGCAAGAACAACTTGAAGATTTGATTTTGATAATATCGGTCGGGGGGCGAGCACCTTGATTTCGGATCAAATGTTGAATTTGGATGATTTTTGACGAATAACCCTTTACTTTCCACGAAGAACGACGTGAATCTCGTAAGAATGCCTTGAAGATTAAAAGAGAAATTCTCCAAGGAACTTTCTCCAAGTCTTGAGCTCTTGAATTGTTTGATTTGTTAGGCCAATGCCTCTATTTATAGGTAAATGAGGGAAGCATTTAAGGCATACGTGACACCATTTCATTGGTGTTTTCATTAGGGCTTATGTGACACATCTCTATTGGTGCCCTCATTAGGCTTGTGTTGCACAAGTTCATTGGAGCTTTGTATTTCATGATTCTCTACAACAATGTATTAATCATTTGCATGAGCTTGCCATTTGTCACATTTCTATTGGCCCGAGATTTTCCACATATTAAATATTTAATTTAGAAATTAAAATTCCTAAAATATAAATACATAATATAGTTTAGATATTTGATGATTTAATTTCCACATGACATTGTTTGATTGTATGATAAATTTTTATTGCTTACGAGATGAACCATAGATAATAAGTGTAAAATTAAAATAAATTGAAATTAAATTAAATAATAAAAAATTCTATTTATATAGAATTATTTTTCTTTTATTTTCCATTCTTTTCATACTTATATGCATAAAACAAGCTCTGATCGACCTTCGAAAGTGTCATCTCGTTTAATACGATTATTACTAGTGCACGAAATTACATAAAAAATTATGCGTAAACATTTTAATATATGGAATGAAATAGTTTCTCCATCGTAAATTCTTCATTTTTTTGTTTCAATATTATGCCATTTAAGTAGAAATGATAATGAATCTAGCTATAATATTTACATAGTAGTAAGTCTTTGTTTGTGTAAGACTAATGTCAAAATTTAAAAACCCCACCACTTCCGCACTCTAATTCAAAAAAGTAGGAATAATATTTTTTTCGTTAATTAAATTGATCTCGTGCAGTTTCTTAACATTTCATTATGGGATCATCTTTGAATTTGTGAGACAGATTTTGATGCATTTGCAAGAAAAACAACATTAAGTGAACAATTAGAACAAGATCGTGAAAAAAGCAGCATTCTCATATGCTATATATGAACTTGGAGAAAGGAAAAACATTTCCCAATTAAAACAAGAAAATCACACATACAAATGGAGGAATATTAACTCTCACTTTTCTCTGATCCAAACACAAAACTCAACGATTTTTCCACCCTTATTTCTCAACTCCAACACGAACCAAACTTGGTGCTGATCAGCTCCACATTCTTCATGGAAGCCTTGGAAATCTTGAAAAATCCGGTTTTCTTCGTTCTAAATACGCGTTCTTCCCTTCAGTGCCTTCTTCAGTCCCGTAGAATAAGAGTGTTGCATCTCCTCCAATTTGCTGAAAAAAGGGAACAAAAGAATCACAATAAAGTCGAGTATTACTTGACCCGTCAGACAATCAAACACAACAGAGGACTCCGATCCCCGGCCTCATTTAAGAAAACTGCATGTTTTTGGGCTACCTGAAGTCCAGCATGGCCATCATCAGTTGCATTGATGGCTGATTTGCACAGCCTAATTGCCATTGGACTATTCCTCAGAATCTCTCTACTCCATTTGATTGTCTCTTCTTCCAGCTTCTCCAGCTGATCAAACAAAACGTTTTTTTTAAGGTTATGTTTGATGGCAATTTTTAAGGATGTTTACTTTCAGCAGAAGCAGGGGAAATAGATCTTACAGGAACAACTGTATTGACAAGTCCCATTTTCTCTGCTTCCTTAGCATTGTAGAACCTTGCCATAAACCACATTTCTCGTGCGCGTTTTGGCCCCACCTATTCCATTGACACGGTCACAAGCTTCTTCTTGTTAGAACACAGATTGGCAAGAAATATACAACATAGTGAGAAATCTTATGGTTGAGCTTTTATGATTACCAAACGAGACATTATTGAAGCCCCATAGCCAGCATCAAAGCTTCCAACCTGCAGTTTGCACAAATACATTTTTATTTATAATCAATCTAATAGTGTCAGTGCTGGTTTCTAGATGTTCGTGCACATTGATTAAATTTTGAAAACCAACTTAAATCATTGAATCAACAAAATAATATAAATCAAGATTGCATAATTTCATTAGTTAAAAAGAATAAAAAAAAATCACTCACTTGTGCTCATAGATAAAAAAGGAGAACATCTCACCTACCTTCGGACCCGTTTGACCAAAAACGGCATTATCAGCTGCGATTGTTAAGTCACAGACCATATGAAGCACATGCCCACCCCCTACTGCATAACCTGCAACCTTAATTAATCAAAAAATAAAAAAGCAAAAACGAGCTGAGTGACTGATGTCAGGAATTGTAACGTTGTACAAGTGAGAAATTCTAGTAAAAAAAAATAGATAAATAGAGGTAACCATTGCTATAACTGGCTTGGGAAGGCGGCGGATTTGGAGCTGCATTAAAACGAAACGAAACATATTTCACTCATGTCTCATGATAATCAAACTAGGGACAAGATTAGTACTGATAAAACTCCTACCTGAAGGTCTAATACGTTCAGACGACCGAAATTGTCGTAATCAACGTAACCTTCTTTGCCTCTCAGTGATTGATCACCTCCACTGCAGAATGCCTTGCTTCCCTGCACCATATCATTAATCATTTTACACATTTTATTTGCATAAAAAAAATGAGTTCATTAATTATCTGATGAAGTGCTAACTACAAAACTACAGCCACCTAATTAATGGCTAATTCTTACAAGTGATTAAGCCAACCATAACAAAAATCATCATTCATACTCTTTATGGCTACTCGGCCCTCAGCCTGAGCCACCCCCGTTTCTTAATTAGTCATCCAAACAAGTATAAATTGACCTGTCTAGCCCAACAAAATATTATTTAATTTACTCTTGCAAAATCATAATTTTTGGATCAAATTAATTACAAGCAATTAGCAGGTGATGATGAAAATAGAAGGAACATATTGTGACTGAGAAAGCTATTTTAATTAATTTATGGGAGGATGATGAGTACCTTCCCAGTGAAGATGATGACTCCGATAGAGTTATCATCTCTGGCATCATTGAAAGCACGCATCAGCTCCTTCACCGTTTGAGGCCTGAACGCATTTCTCTTCTCCGGCCTATTGATCGTAATCTACGCCCACACCAGTCACCACAACATATATAAATATTTAATAACTCAATCAAATATATATATATATATATATATATATAAACTGACCTTAGCAATGCCTTCTCCGACAGCTTTCTCGTAGATAATATCGGCGAAGTCCTTGCCGGAATCGTCGAGCGCCGGTCTCCACGGTGGAATGTGAGTGGGGACTTCCCCGTGCACCCGGTGGTAGGTATCGTGGAATCCGGAGTTGCTGCAGCTGGAGATGCGAAGGCTGTGACTGTGAGTGTGAGTCCATTCCGGAATGAGATGCCTAGAAACACAAGTCATTCTTCTGTTGACTGCGTCGGCAGCTTTTGTGGTCATTCCCAATCCCGCCATTGCTGATTATTTCCCGGGAATGGAATTGGTGGAGGTCGGGAATGGGAATCAGCTAGACTAGTAGAGACTTCAGAGATGAGTGCTGTTGAACTTGAACTTCAAGCGGGGAATATATCTATATCTATATCTATATATATAGGTAGGACTTAGGAGGAGATAAGATAAGCTTACTGTAAAATGGATTTTGTGGGGTGCTTAAATTACAGTTTTACCCTTGTTAACATTTTATAAATCAATTGGATTGGTCACTCATTCGTTTTACTTTTTTTTTTTTAATATGAAGTTAGTTTGATTTTAATTTTAATCAGTTTGGCGTTGATCATGCTGCTTAATTTCTCTTGTGTCTATATTGGCTTCATTGATTTAATTATTTGGTTTGTTTAATATTCACACACACACGTATATGATATATCTACAGAAAAACTTCTATAGATAGTAATAATATATGTTTCATCTCAAATAATGGCACTATAGTTTTCTAGGAATTATTATATAAATATGAAATGGATTGTTTCGAGATGGAACAGATGTATCTATGTCAAACGAACTTAATAATTAATTCTAATATCTACCTAACTATGATATATTCGAATTTGATAATACAATCTATTTTAACACCCTTATGTAACATATATGCGAGAAGGCATGAATCTTGAAATTGAAAGGTCCTATTTAGGTGCATCATATTTCCGGTTGAGTTCCGTGCTCAACCGAATTATATTTTATGGTTTATATACATATTTTTTTATTTTTTTTAATATATCATTTTAGGAAAAGATGAACTCTAAATAGAAATTTTAAATTAAATTTAAATATAATAAATTCAAAATTATAATTTTTTTTTTGCAGATTTGGCATAGAAAATATAATAGGGGATCTGATGTTCATATTTAGGTACACTTGCTCCATTTGTTTTCAAAGGGGTATGCTAGCTTTTATTTAGTAATTCCTTCTATTATCCTTTATTTTTTTGGGTAAATGATATTTTGATAACTACATTTTGAACATTTTTTAAAAAATGATTAATTTTTCAAAATTAGTAAAATAATACCTATTTTTTCTAAATTTTTGCAAATCTAACATTTAATCAATTTTTTATAACCCAAAAATTATATGTAACTAATTATATTTTAATATTTCTTAATTGAAGGAATTTGTCAATGTGTGGCTGGGAAAATAAGAATATTAAAATACAATCAATTACATACGATTTTTGAGGTGTAAAAATGATTAAAAGTTAAATTTGCAAAATTTTTGAAAATATGGACACTGTTTTGTTAATTTTGAAAAAGTTTGTTAATTTTTAAAAATAATCAAAATATAGGTATTAAAGTGTAATTTATTCTAAAAAGATGATTTGGGCTGTGATTTACTCTACATATTTTCACGGGCAGGGCTGCCGGGAAGTTTCTTATGATTGGGCTTTAATTTATTGTGAATTGGGTCAAGGTATGTATGGAAAAGTCGACGCCGCACATGTGGACACGGTGCCCGATTTTTATAGTTTATTTTTTTAAAATATTTTTAAAAAGGTTATTGCAAAAAATATTTTAAAAAAGTTTTTGTAAAAAATATGTTTGGGCCATATCTTACTCTTTAAGCAGATATTAATTATTTTGGTCTTGATTTTTTCGCCTTCTACTATGTAAACGACAATGTTGTGTTTTTTCATACGATATAATTAAAAAAACGCACACATATCATTTACATAGCAGGAGACGTAAAAAAAATTGTGGTTAATATAATTAACATTTACTAATATCATCATTTATGTTCCCAAAATATAATTTGTAAAAATTTTATAAAAAGATTTTTCAAAGATAAAATAGAAAATTCCGGCGCCGTACCCCTATGGGTAGGGTCGAATTTTTCGGTATGTTGTATTAAGCCTAGCCAGATTCAAATTTAGCTCAGAAACACATTATGTAATTGGGCCTTTAAATGGGTCCAATTGATCATGGATAATGTATCGATCAGGTTCTAATGGGCCTAAAAGCAGCATAGGCCGACAAAAGTTCAAAGAAGCCCATGAAATACATGTTCTAATTGTTCAAAATTATCATAATTCACATAAATGATAGAATAAACAGAATATATAAATATATATATATATATATATATATAGGGAATGGAACAATGTAAATCATTCCCTGGTGTGTAAACTGTAAACTCATCTCCCACCATCCATCCATTAAACATCAATGGTCTAGATTAAATCAAATTCAAGGTAGCATTTTGTAATATTTAACTTATTTTATGGTGGAAAGGTTATTTATATAATTTGGTAAAATATGATTAGGGTTTGCTTTCTCTTCTTCATATCCATTCCCTTACGTAATTCTATTGAGGCATACTCTCTCTCTCTCTCTCTCTCCATCATCATCGTCGCCTCCACCACCACCACCATCGTTGTCTCTTTCACGACTCTCTCTCTCTCTCTCTCTCTCTCTCTCTCTCTCTCTCTCTCTCTACCGCCACCATCACCGCCGCCGCTGCCGCCACTATCGTCATCTCTTCAATCTAATAGAAGTACAAATTGCTATGTATCATCTCTCTCTCTCTCCACTGTCGACATTGCTATGTCTTCCACCTACATGAGAAAATTCAGCAATAGTAACGGCGATGAAGATCTGAAAAAGAGAAAAAACGTCGGTGATTGAAATTCGTCTGGAGCTGTGTTTTTTATTTTTAGTTCATCTCAGGCAATCAAGAATTCAAGATCAATTTTTTTCTAATCCATATCTCCATATACCATCGTTGTTTTAGGATTTTATTTTTTGTAGATTTGATGAATTCAACATGTATTTTTTTATGAGATTTGGAAGTCATCTGAAAAAAAATTTGAGCTTTTTTTGTTATGTATGTGTTGTTTATTTAGAGAAGATGTTTTTGATGATGGTTTATGTTTCAGATTTAAAGTTAATTAATTTTTGGTTGAAGAATTAATATATATTTGATATTTTTGTTCGCGTAGTATGATGTTAGCCTGATACAGTTTATCTGTTAGCATCATTATAATTTTCCATTAACATTGTATTTTTATTGTATATGTTAATATTCGTGCTAACGAATATAATCATGTATGCTAAGTAAGATGCTTTTAAATATTCACGTTGTAATATTTTGAAGGTACCAACTCAAGGTCTCATGGTTTGGAAAAATGTCGGTGATTGAAATTCATCTCGAGTTGTGTTTATTATTTTTAGGACATGTCAGGCACTCACGATCAATTTTTTTCTGATCCATATCTGCATGTACCATCGTTGTTTTAGTATTTCATTTTTGTAGATTTGATGAATTAAACATGTATTTTTTATGAGATTTGAAAATCATCTGAAATTTTTTTAAGCTTTTTTTGTCGTGTCTGTGTTCTTTATTCAGAGAAGATGTTTTTGCTGATGGTTTATGTTTTCAAATTTAAAGTTAATTAATTGTTGGTTGAATAATTAATATGTATGTTTTTGGTATTTTTGTTCGCGTAGTATGTTGTTAGCATGACACAGTTTATCTGTTAGCATCATTATATTTTTCTGTTAGCATTGTCTTTTTGTTGTATATGTTAATATTCGTGCTAACGAATATAATCATGTATGCTAAGTAAGATACTTTTAAATATTCAAGTTGTAATATTTTGAAGGTACCAACTCAAGGTCTCATGGTTTGGAAAAACGCTGGTAATTGAATTTCGTCTGGAGCTCTGTTTTTTATTTTTAGATCATCTTAGACAATCACGATCAATTTTTTTCTGATCCATATCTGCATATACCATCGTTGTTTTACTATTTTATTTTTTGTAGATTTGATGAATTCAACATGTATTTTTATGAGATTTGGAAATCATTTGAAATTTTTTTTAAGCTTTTTTTGCCGTGTCTGTGTTCTTTATTCAGAGAAGATATTTTTTATGATGGTTTGTATTTTCAAATTTAAAGTTAAATAATTGTTGGTTGAAGAACTAATATATATGTTTTTGGTATTTTTGTTCGCGTAGTATTATGTTAGCATGACACAGTTTATCTGTTAGCATCATTATATTTTTCCTTTAGCATTATATTTTTGTTGTATATGTTAATATTCGTGCTAACAAATATAATCATGTATGCTAAGTAAGATGCTTTTAAATATTCATGTTGTAATATTTTGAAGGTAACAACTCAAGGTCTCATGGTTTGGAAAAACGACGGCGATTGAAATTCGTCTGGAGCTGTGTTTTTTATTTTTAGATCATCTCAGGCAATCACAATCAATTTTTTTCTGATCTATTACTGCATATACCATCGTTGTTTTAGTATTTCACTTTTTGTAGATTTGATGAATTCAACATGTATTTTTTATGAGATTTGGAAATCATCTGAAATATTTTTTTATCTTTTTTTGTCGTGTCTATGTTCTTTATTCAGAGAATATATTTTTGTTGATGGTTTATATTTTTTAGATTTAAAGTGAATTAATTGTTGGTTAAAGAATTAATATACATGTTTTTGGTATTTTTGTTCACGTAGTATGATGTTAGCATGACACATTTATCTATTAGCATCATTATATTTTTCTGTTAGCATTATATTTTGTTGTATATGTTAATATTCGTGCTAATGAATATAATCATGTATGTTAAGTAAGATACTTTAAATGTTGATGCTGTAATATTTTGATGACAGGTGCCAACTCAAGGTCTCATGGTTTGGAGACTAAAATAGATATACCAAGATGTGAAATCTTCAATGAAGCCATTGAAAGATTTATGAGGCATTCTGTTGGTCCCAGGGCGAGTCAGAATCACTTTAGAGGGGGGGTGAATAAACTGATCCAAAAACTTAACAATAATTGCGGAATATTCAGGGCCCGTTTAACTCGCTGAGTTATCTGTGCTCTTAGGAGATCAGTTGAGATGATCTGCTAGATCGGAGTGTTGTGTGTGCTTGAAGTGTGCAGTTTAAAACATGCAATTGAAATTGAAAAGTAAGGCAGAGCACACAAACAGTTTTATAGAGGTTCGAAGCTCAACTTCTACGTCCTCTCTTCCTTCCGCAGAAGGGCAATACACTATGCAACTGTAAAGTTCCTTTATTGCAGTTACACAGTGAAGACATGTGTTGGACCTAGCCATCGATGACATTACAAGTCACGGATTCCTTTCCAACTGTTGCTGTCCCGAAAGCGACGAACCAACGCAAGTAGCCTCCTCAGCCGATTTCTAGGTCGACAACTCACACTTACCGATCTCAACTACTCACTGAGACTTTAGGTGCTATTGCCCGTCTTTACAAGGTTTTAGATATCTTTCAATCTCTAAGAAGACAGTCTTGAATCTGGTATCAACTGATGTGGTCATTTGCGCGTCAGCGGCTTGAGCTGGGTAGTTGATCATTGTAGAACTTGAACTGAGAGAGTTGCTCTAGCTAGATTTCTTCAACAGCTAGCTTGATGAGCGATCTGGTACCTTTTTTTCAGTTGGACTTTTTGCTTTGGTGAATTTAAGCTTGAGGCTTTAGAGCTTTGGCGAATGTCTTCGCGGAAAGTCTTTTGGCAACAATTCTTGTAAAAAAGTCACGGTCATCTTCTAGGTTGCACACTTTTTATAGATGAGTGGCTGGTGACCGTTGATGATCACTGTGTGATCATAAATGATAAAGCCGTTGAGGGCTTCCATTTAAAGAGAGCCGTTGAGGAACCTTTGCTCTTCTGACGAGCTTTTGTTCCAAGATCTCGGTTGTATTAACTTCAAGATCTTCTTTGGCTTATCTGAAATTTGAATTTCAGTTACGGCTTCTATCTTGATCTTCCGTTCTGGGCTTTGGCAGGCAATTGGAATCTTCAGTTCCTTGTCTGTCAGTTCTGTGCATTCTTAGCAGTTTGGAAAGCTCCAATTACGATCATTTTTAGCTGGCAGTTCTGGACTCTGACTTGATGCTTTCTGAGCTCCAGTTTGATTTGCTTCAGCTGGGAGTTTGAACCAGTGTTCTTCAGCTCTTCAGCTGATATCCTTCGAACTAGTACTTCTTTAGCTGGAACATCATTCTTCAGCTAGGACTTCTTGAGCTGGTATTTCCTTCAGCTCGTACCTTGGTCTTCTCTTTAGCCGGTATTTTTCTTCAGCTCGGACCTTGAACTGGTACATTTCTTCAGCTAGTATTCTCCTTCAGCTGGTATCATCTTGAGCTGGCATGTTCATTAGCTCAGACTAATGTGGTCTCCAGCTGGTATTTTTCTTCAGCTGGCATTGTCCTCTCTTTGGCTGGTAGTTCTTCTTTAGCTGGCATGTTCATCAGCTCGAATTGATGTGGTCTTCAGCTGGTATTTCTTCAGTCGGGAATAGTCTTGAACTGGCATATCCTTCAGTTCTTCTCTTCAGCTGGTATTTTCCTTTAACTGGGAATAGTCTTGAACTGGTATATCCTTCAGTTCTTCTCTTCAGCTGGTATTTTCTTTCAGCTGAGAATAGTCTTGAACTGACATATCTTTCAGTTCTTCTCTTCAGCTGGTATTTTTCTTCAGCTAGGAATAGTCTTGAACTGGCATATCCGTCACTTCTTCTCTTCAGCTGGTATTTTCCTTCAGCTGGGGTTGGGCACTTTTGGGCTGGTGTCTTGAACTGGTATTTTTCTTCAGTTCATAACTGTAGACTGATGGCATTTGGTACTCCACTTGATGCTACCTGCAACTTTCAGTTAATCTTGTTAACTGATCTAGCAAGCTACAGTTTCTCTTTCAAAGCTCTTTGTGGCTGGATTTTTCTCTCTTTTTTTCTTTTTCTCTCTGTTCTTTTCTCTCTCTTTTCTTTTCTCAGCTCTTGGCTGGTTTCTTTTTCTTTTCTCTCTTTTCTTTTCTTTTCTTTTCTTTTTCTCACCTGGATTGATCATTTCTTTTGGCTTTGATAGCTCGATTTTTTTCATATGATCATCCTTAGTTTCTGCTTGATTTCTTTTCAGTTTTTTTCAAAGCTCTTTGCGTATTTTGTATATTTTGACATCTCATCAAAACCCTAGTCAGGAAAACCCTTGATAGTTTTTCCTAACACATCCATTATTTTTTCTTTAGATGAAAGAATCTACACTTTAAATCGGCTAAATTTCCTTGTATATTTAGTTTTTGGTATAGTCCTTTTTATTTTTGGTGTTTCTGGTACTTTTGTATCTTTAATGTAGCATGAGCAAATATTAATTTTCATTAGCATATTGTTTGAATTACGTTAGAAATCTATTATATGATGTATATGTCTGACAATATTATTCAATGCTGTAAAATAATAATCCGTACAATGGTGTATAATGATAACTGCTTGACAAGTGTTCTACGATATGTTTAGAACAGACGTAAGAACAGTAAATAGAAAGCAGTAAAAAACGCAAGAGATTGGTAACCCAGTTCGGCTAATCAACCTACTCTGGGGGGGACTTCGTCCAAACTTGAAGATTCATTTGCTACTACTTCATAAAGTGTATTGAGGAACTTACACATACCGGACTCCCTCCTTATGTCGCTCGTTCTTCTTCAAGAGCTCGTTCACTAAACGAAAGCTATGAGATCCTCTCACAATCATGATACTAGACTCCCTCTAGCTACCCACGACTTTAACTTACAATCTCTCTCGAGATTGCGTACAAAATGGATTAAAACAACCCCTCACGTGTTTCACTCAAAACACTAAAAAACTAGTCTATCACATTGAACTGTTTATGGAACAACTACTAGTTAATTACATGGGATACAAACGAAATTGATTCTCAAATAATATGCTAAGAGAATCTAAGAAAGTCGTCCACTGATTGCACAATGAATCGGTCTTCATATAGCTTGACGACAATATTATCATTTCACTTCAATCTTCGATAATTTGGTTAGTGTATATTGGTTTGTGATCTTCCCAAACTTGTGTAGATGCTTTCCTTGTGTAGTAGGGTTAATTTCAGCACATTATCTACACCACAAGGCAGTCAATCGATTATATCTTGACCTTTCAAACTGATCGGGCGCAAGATCTTTCTGGTATAGAAACTGCCATAATTAAAGTGTCTCTGGGTATGTCTGGGACACCAGAGGGAACAGTTCACCAACTGTTCTTCTTTTCTTGCACAGCGGAATACGAAGTCTTCTATAAACATACCCAAACACACATTGTCGAACATATCTCGCCAACAACACAAAATGAACAATTATTGCATACCAACGGCACTAACAATCTCCCCCTTGGGTGTTTATGGTAGACAATCACTATCATGATCTGCACAACAGTTGAATAACCTTCACAGATCAAAAATATATCAACACAAATGATATGTTAAAAGAAAAACTGTCTGGAATAATTTTACACACTCCCCCTGAATCTGAACCGGGAGTGTCTTCAAAACTTGCACAGCAGAACTTTTGTCTTCAGGCACATACCCTGGAACACATTGTCTTCTATATCTCGCCAATACAACCACGAACCAAGCATTAGTGCATAACGATGGTATTAAAAATCTCCCTCTTTGGCGTTTATGGAAGACAATAACTCTTAATCTGCACACCTCATGAAAAATCTCCGCAGATCAAACAAATATCAAAAAGTGATATTTATAAAAAAACTGTCAGGCACAGTTTTTTCCGAACTCCCTCTTAATCTGAACTAGGGAATAGCTTCTCTTCATCTTTATTTCACATCATCTCTGTGATTATCTTCTTCCCCATGCTATCATCACTTCTCCCCCTTAGTGGCTTCCATGAAAGCCAAAGCTTCAGGTGGGAGGCACTTCAGCAGCAACAACAGTTGGAACAGATTCTGGCACAACACCAGTAGGAGCAGGTCGAGGAGTGGCAGAAGCACTTGGACCTGCAAAATTAAAGTCAGCACCAGAAGGACTTGGTGTATCCAGCGGGGAGGCAAAACCAAAGGCATTAGCCTTTCAATCCAGCATCAAAGACTCAAGCTCCTGCTTTCCAGTCCGAGCAGTCCTGATAGTCTTCTCCAGAAATTAAACTTCTCGTTCCAAGGACTGAATATGCCGTTCAAAGAACACGCAATGACAGAGGATCTGGGCATATGTCTATGAGGCACAAATGGCGGCACATCTTCAGCAGAGCTGGCATCAGGATCTGTAGCAGGACTATCACGAGTATGCTGGCCAGAAAATAGCTTGTGGGTGATCACGAGCGGGGGCTCCTAGGTCCCGTAGACATCTTCCGAGGTCACAACATCATGCTGGGAAGATGGGATGCTGAAAATCATTCCTGGGTAACCAATGGGCTGCTGATTTCTCTGGGATTTAGCATGGTCACACACCTGATAAAAGATCAGCTGGGTGAGGTTGAACACCATATGTGTTCCAACTAAAAACAACAAGACGCTCAATATCTTACCAATAGAAGACACAATGTTGGCCGGGATGCCAGTTCTTCACTGTAATCTTGTGAAGTATTGAAAACTTCACGCTCAAGTCAAATACCAACAAGGACCTTCCTTTTGGCCACACCAAATGACTTTCTTCAATCAATTCATCTGCCACCTCATTTATGTCAGGGACAGACTCATGAGCAGTAGAGTGCTCTCGGTCCAAATACTCATTAATCACCGCAGAGAAAAAGAATGCTAATTTCCACCCACATAAATAGAAAAAGCATATGCAAAATTCACATCATGGATGGGCTTGGATAAATTTGCATAAAATTCATACACAACAGCTTTGACAAACACAGTCACATCATAGACAAACTTCTCAAGCTTCAAATTAAATAACAACTCAACCATACTGATTCAGAGTCTGCACTGTTTGACACATGCTCTAGCAAATCTTCAGCTTCTTCAACAGAAGGGGTCAGAGCTCTAGTATTCTTTATCAGTGGCTGGCGAGAAGATGAGGCCACGTCTAGTAGATGTTCAGACATACTCCTTGTCACACGACGAGCGTCAGCAGAGGCAGAGGCCTTCTTGGCTCTATCTTTTCAGCGAGTAGACTTAGACTTTGCTCGGGTCTGTAACTGAGATATAAGAATCTAATCTTCATCAGAGTTCTGCTTAGCCTCAGCAGAATCAACACGGTTTTTATAGACAACAGAGGATTCCTCTAGATCATCAAGCAATAGAAGCTTGAGCTTCATACCACGGGACTTGGAAAATGTCCCTTATTGTTCCAAAATAGGTGGAACAGATCCAGCATCAGGTGATGAAACATCTTCCTCAACAGCAACAACATCTTCAATTCTCACCTCTCCAAACTGAGTGAGAGCGACATTAGCAGCCTTCAGTGAGGCTTCTCCTAACAGAACATGGATCATAACCACCGGAGTATCCATAGAGACGGTTATGTCAGTGAAAGATGCTGGCACAGAAATAAAAATTAATGCATCAATTGATGTAGCAAACTCTTCAAATGAAGAGGGATCAAGACAGGTAGCAGAGGCAATCGTCGATTCCAATGATGCAAGCTCCACAATCGGGGATGAGGAAAGAACATTGGAAACCCTAGATTGAGATGAGGGTTCCGAAATTGTCACAGAAACTAACTCAGACAAAGTTGCAGACACCTCAGAAGCATCGCAGTGCACAGATGCATGGACTTCTATGGGCACAGACACAACATCACTGCTGGAAACGACGGCAGTGGGAATAGATGTAGAGAACACAAGTGATTTTTATAGTTCTCCAAGAACCTTTCATAATCACAATTTGAATAAGGAAATAATTAGATTAATTTCCATAATTAGGGATCACTTTCCTTGTCAAATCCACTCTGCACGTCCTCGGGAAGTGGAAGCTGGATGAGAAAATCGAGGGCCCGCTAGCCGTTGCAGTTAAATAGTAACTGCTACAAACTGTACTTGCATCTGTCAAGCACATATGGAGTCATACACTTGCAAAGACCATGAAACACTTGGTCATTTTACAATCTCTGTACATACATCACTGATAAGTCCATTTATTTCATGTTTTTATGGGCATTTTATCCCTTATAAATGTCATTTTTAGTGTGTTTTGAGTCGAAAAGAACCAGGTTGCGGTCAAAGGGCATTTCTAGAGTCGAGTCTGGTGAAAGGGGCATTTTGTGCCCAAATATTCACGATTATCTCGCACATATATTCATCAGAGGCACATGGGACGTCCTCAGTATCCATCTCACATTCGGTCGGTGAAGTAGGCATATCAGATATGGATGGAACTGACAGATGATGTCGTGCCCACAGTACTCGCACAGACTTGACCACAGGACGGAATGGGCATTCCAGTGACACTAGGGATTCAGTTGAAAGAAGAGCTGGTGGAAGATAGCTACATATCCAACTGAGAGTTGGAGCTAAGTTGGACTCCTGGAAGGTGCGGCAACAAAGAGATAAGCTCATACGAAGAGATTAGCGCAATCAAAGGAGATAAGAACAATCCCTAAAAATAGGTATTTGTTAAAGCTGAAGCTTATCCAGTCAAGGTCAGCGAGGGCACGCCGTTCCGGAATTTCAGCAGAAGACCCCCGCTTGTGGGGGAAACTCTACTCAGAATTGTAACTATTTAAACAAGTTTAATCTCTGGAAAAACAAGCTTTAGACACTCTGAAACATTTTCACATTTTACATTTCTGCATTTTTATTTTCCGTACGCTGCTTAGGCAGCCAAACAATCCGAAAGGTCTTAAACCTTCGGGACTTAGGTTATGTCCGTATTTCTCAACATTGGAGTTGAGTTTTTGCTTAATTAATTCAGGACGTTTTCATTTATTTTTATGTCTTTAAATTCTGCAAGTTCAATTATGTCTAGCCTTCTTGGCTAGATCTTTAATTCTGGTATTTGAATGATGAAATTGGTTTGAGCATAAATCTGGACTCGTGAGGCCAAAATGGGCATAGTATTGCATGATTAGTTTCCGTTAATTCTTGTGCCTTGTTCCATGTGAGTGTGTGTCTGAAGTGCCCAATGTGGCTGATCACTTGTTAGGTAAAGAGGGCACACCATTATTAATTGAATGGGCGAATCGTGACTGTGTGTCGGTTCATATAGTAATAAGGGAATTAATGGGGTGTTGTGGGCACAAGAGGAATCAGTTGAACACAACAGATCTAGGTCCGTCTAGGGCACACTGCTGCTTGCTTGCTTACATCTCTTAGACGAATCGGGAGGTGGGTAACTGGTTAGGGGTTTAATCGAAGAGGAATCACTTTTAAACCTAAAATGAAAGGATGGATGAGAAGACGCATGAGAGGAATCCGGTCACCATAACTAGATGACCTATCATGTATGAAAATCGGTGTGCCCATGATCGAGTTGTTTTATGTTTAAACCAAAGTCTAATTCAAATGCCAGAACCTTTTGTTATTTGATCTTTTCTTTAGTTTCTTTCGTAGATTTAATTTCAGTGTAGTGACAACACCAAAACCCCCTTTTGTGATTGGTTACTTGAAGATAAAGTCACAACAGCTCTCTGTGGGATCGAACCGTACTCATTGGCTAGCTACGCTCGCTGTGGGCACAGGAGTTTACAAATATATTTTTGAGCGTGAAACGACCGCACGTAAAAATTAGTGCCGTTGCCGGGGAGCTGGTTTCTAGTGATTTTATCTTCCACAATTGGTGAAGTTGATGCCCAGGGGCTCTTCAGAGGAGACTCTATTGTACGATCCGGAGATAGAGAAGACTTCGAGGAAAAACAGGGCAGCAGTGAAGAGGGCACGCCAAGCAGTGAATAGACCTCGTGAGCCCACACCACCACCAGAGGATCAAGAAGATCAAGGAGACGAAGGGCACGAGAAAGAAGAACAGTTTGAGAACGGCCACAACATCAACATGGCCGCAAATGGAAATGTCGTGAATGGCAATGCGGATGATAACAGGACTTTAAGGCAGTTGGTCTTCCCGACCAACATGAATCTGCGCCCAATGAGCATTACACTCCCAGCTGTGACTCAGAACTGGGATATTCACGCAAACTTTATCCAGATCTTGCCGAAGTTCCACGGAATACCTGGAGAGGATCCACAAAGGCACTTGCAAGACTTTGAGATGGTTTGCCAAACTCAACCATCCGACCATGGACGAGAAGAGTATGTGCGGTTGGTCTCGTTCCCTTTTACTCTTCAAGATGGGGCACGGGACTGGCTGTACACATTACCCACTGGCGCTGTGACCACATGGAGACAACTTCAACAGAAGTTTTTGAAGAAATATTTCCCAGCATCCAGAGTGCAAGAAATGAGAAGAAGGATAGAGAACCTGAAGATGGGAACTAACGAAAGTTTCTATGACTATTGGGGAAGATTCCAGGCGATGCTGGCGAAATGCCCACAGCACCAGATTACTGAACACGATTTGATTCAGTATTTCGTTGGAGGATTGAGACCACATGAGAGGACGATCGTGAATGCCTCATGTGGATGATCCATTTTGAACAAACAGCCTGTTGAAGCATTCAGAATTCTCACAGAAATGGCTGAAGACAACCGAGACTTCGGTGGAGAGGGCATTCAGGTTGTAAGTGAAACAGAGAGGGCACCAGACCAGGATAACATAATTGATAGATTGTGCGAGAAGATCGAAAAAATCTTGTCCGGTGCAAGCATGGCGAGGAAGCCCAGACCTTGTGAGGTATGCAAAATCATATCTCACTTCACGGATGAATGCCCTACTCTACAAGATGAAATGGAAGAAGTGAATGCTATAGGTGGCCAGAATGGGCATTCCAGAAGATATGATCCCCATTCCCAGACTTATAATCCTGGCTGGAGAGACCATGAAAATTTCAGATGGAGAAGGCCGGAGGATGGGCATCCTGGACGCCCATTGCCACCACCAGAGGAGAAAAGGAAGCAAAGGCTAGAAGATCTTGTGTTTGCTATGGTTGAGGAGAATGAGAATTTTAAGCAAGAGACTCAAGCTGGTCTGTCCACATGAGCAAGCAAATCAATTAATTGGCTCAAGCCATGCACAAGATGGAGGAGAAAAATGGGAAGCTGCCTTCCCAGGTCGAGAATCCAAGAGAACAAGTGAATGCAGTAGCATTGAGGAGTGGAAAAGAGCTTCCAGAGATGGTCAGGCCGAGAGAAGAGAAGGACGATGTGCCCTTGGAGGAAGAAGTGGAAAAAATTCCCACAGAAGACAAGGCACAAGAAGCTGAGCAGACTGATGCTGTGCCCATCCCGGAAGTAAAACAATCTGCCAAGATGCCCACTCCAGAAAGACGGAAACCTCCCTTTCTAGGGAGATTGACACAGAATAGAAGAGAAGAGGAAACCAGAGAGATGCTAAAAGTATTCAGCAAGGTGGAAATCAACATACCACTAATCGAGGTAATAAAATAAGTGCCGCGGTATGCCCAGTTTCTAAAGGAACTCTGTACCAGAAAAGTGCGATTCAATGATGATGCAAGGTTCCTAGTTGGGGAGAATGTATCGGCTGTGATACAAATGAAGTTACCCAAAAAGTGTGATGATCCAGGGATGTTCATGATCCATTACATAATTGGAGATCGAAAAGTCGAAAAGGCCATGCTGGATTTGGGGGCATCAATCAACATAATGCCCATGTCGGTGTTCAAAGAATTGAAGATTGGACCTTTGAAGGAGACCTGTGTGGTCATTCAACTAGCTGACCGATCTAATGTTTATCCAGAAGGACTCATTGAAGATGTATTGGTCAAGGTGGACGAGCTTATCTTTCCAGTAGATTTTTATGTGCTTGACATGGGCACAGCGACTTCAAAATCTTCAGTTTTGTTGCTGGGAAGACCTTTCATGAAGACAGCTCGAACCAAAATTGATGTGGACAAGGGCACACTGACGTGTGAGTTTGATGGGGAGATGGTGACGTTCAACATTTTTGAAGCCATGAAGCACCCCCCGGATACAGAAAATTGCAATTTCGTGAACACATTTCATTCCCCGAGCCGTTCTACTTTATCCATGATGAGCGACAGAGAACCGCTGGAGTGGGCATTGTGGGATGGACTGATTGATCAGGATGCCCTGGACGAGGATGATAATATAAGAGATTGAATTATGATGTTGTATTCCTTAGAAGAAATGCCACACGGATGTGTGGACTACGGTGTGCCGATTCGGAGAAACGATGATAAGCTGATGCCTTCTATTGTCAAAGCGCCCATGCGGGAGTTAAAGGCATTACCAAGGCATCTAAAATATGCCTATCTAGGGAATGATGAGACTCTCCCTGTAATCATAAGTGCGGGGTTGAATCAAGCTGATGAGGACCGCCTTTTGAGATTGTTGAGACTTTATAAGAAGGCACTCGGATGGACATTGGTAGATATAAAGGGCATTAGCCCAGCGGTTTGCATGCACAAAATTTTGTTAGAAGATGATGCAAAACCTGTTCGTGATCCACAAAGAAAGATCAATCCAGTGATGAAGGATGTGGTGCTAAAAGAGATAATTAAGCTTCTGGACCAGTGCATCATATACCTGATTTCAGATAGCAAGTGGGTCAGTCCAATCCATGTTGTGCCCAAGAAGTCGGGCATTCAAGTGGTGAAAAATGAGAAATGAGAGCTTGTGCCCACACGACTGCAAACTGGCTGGAGAGTTTGTATCGATTACCGGAAGCTGAACACGGTCACGCGGAAGGATCATTTCCCACTTCCATTCATTGACCAGATGCTGGAAAGACTCGCAGGAAACAAGTTCTTTTGTTTCTTGGATGGATATTCAGGATAAATGCAAATTGCAGTAAGTCAAGAGGACCAGGAGAAAACAACATTCATGTGCCCATTCGGCACATTTGCCTATCGCAGAATGCCCTTTAGCCTCTGCAATGCTCCTGGCACATTTCAGTGATGTATGATGAGCATATTCTCAGATTTGCTCGAAAACTGCATTGAAGTATTCATGGATGACTTCACAGTGTACGGGAGCTGTTTTGATCGATGCTTAGATAATTTGGAGAAAGTGTTGCAGCGTTGTGTGGACAAATGCCTAGTTCTGAACTATAAAAAATGTCATTTCATGGTCAGAGAGGGCATTGTACTGGGACATGTGATTTCTGAGTGGGGCATTGAGGTTGATAAAGCTAAAGTGGATATAATTGAGAAACTGCCATATCCCATCTCGGTGAAGCAAGTGAGAGGATTTCTGGGGCACGCTGGATTCTACAAGAGGTTCATTAAGGATTTTGCAAAAATTGCCCAGCCTATTACTCACTTATTGTAGCAAGATGTTCCGTTTGAATTTGATGAAGATTGTAAGAAGGCATTCAATTTTCTGAAGAAGCAACTGGTCACGGCACCAGTTATCCAACCACCAGATTGGGAAATGCCCTTTGAGATTATGTGTGACGCCAGTGGCTACGCTGTGGGCGCGGTACTGGGTCAGAAGAGAGGAAAGAAAAGCCATGTAATTTACTATGCCTCCAAGACTCTGAATGGGGCACAGTGTAATTACACCACTACTGAAAAGGAGCTATTGGCAGTAGTGTTTGCATTTGAGAAGTTTCGATCTTATCTATTGGGAGTAAAGAGCATTGTATATACAGATCATGGTACCCTGAGGCACTTGATGACCAAGAAAGAGACGAAGCCGAGACTGATTAGATGGATTCTGCTTTTGCAAGAGTTTGATGTCGAGATAAAAGATAAGAGTGGAGCACAGAACTTGGTAGCCGACCATCTGAGCCGGGTGCTAAATGAGAAAGGTGACGAAATGCCCATTGCCGATCATTTTCCTGATGAGCACCTATATTCAACAAGGGGCACACTAGCACCCTGGTATGCGGATATGGTGAACTACCTTGAATCTGGGGACATGCCTATTGGGTACTCAAGGTACCAGAAAAATAAACTGAGGTATGAGAGCAGGTTCTATGCATGGGATTGTCCTATTCTATGGAGAAGGTGCGCTGATCAAATTATCAGAAGATGTGTTCCTAATGAGGAGATAGATGAAATTCTAAAGCATTGTCACAGTTATGCTTGCGGAGGGCATTTCGGACCAAACTGAACAGCGAGGAGAATTTTGGATTGTGGGTTCTTTTGGCCCACGATATTCAAGGATGCCCACAACGTCTGCAGAAGGTGTGACCAATGCCAGAGGATGGGGAACATCACAAGAAGGAATGAAATGCCCATGACGCCAATCATGCCAGTGGAGATTTTTGACATTTGGGGAATGGATTTTATGGGACCCTTTCCAAATTCGAGAGGGAACCAATGCATTATCCTGGCAGTTGATTATGTGTCCAAATGGATAGAAGCAAAGGCCACTCCTACCAATGATGCAAGAGTAGTAGCCGCATTTATGAAATCCCACATTTTCAGTCGGTTTGGTGTGCCCAGGTCCATCATCAGTGATCAAGGGACCCATTTTTGCAACCAAACGCTGGAAAGATTATTGAAGAAGTATGGGGTTCACCATAGGGTCACCACACCTTACCATAATCAAGGAAATGGCCAAGCTGAAGTCTCAAATCGAGAAATCAAAGCCATTCTTGGGAAGGTTGTGGCCCCGAACCGAAAAGATTGGAGTGTTCATCTGGAAGATGCCCTGTGGGCATACCGAACTGCATTCAAGACTTCAATTGGGATGTCCCCATACAGAATGTTATTTGGAAAGTGTTGCCATCTGCCAGTCGAGTTAGAACATAAGGCACGATGGGCACTTCAGAAGCTGAATATGGATCATGACGCCGCTGGGCATTTTAGGAAATTTCAAATTCAAGAGCTGGAAGAAATGAGAATGGAGGCCTATGATAATTCGGTTCTGTATAAGGAAAAAATGAAAAGGCTCCACGATCAAGTAATTCGAAGGAAGAGATTTAGCCCAGGACAGAAAGTACTATTGTACCACTCAAGGTTCAAGCTATTGGGAGGAGGACTGAGGACCAAGTGGGTTGGTCCATTTGAAGTGTATGCCGAATGCCCGAATGGGGCAATTGAGCTGATAAATCCCGATACTGGAGGGCGCTTCAAAGTGAATGGCCACCGTGTGAAAGCTTACCTGGGGCACTCTGATGAAGATGTCACAGTGATATGGCTCGTGGAGCCCACTTACACCTGATCTGGGGTGATGTCGTGCCCATGACAATAACTAGGGCACTACTAGGAGGCAACCCAGGTGTTTTCTTGTCTTAATTCATTTTTATTTATCTTTAATAAATTTTCCAGTTAATTAAACTAATTTAGGGAGCAATTTTACGCTTGTTTTGGATAAGCATGGTGTTTGCAGGTTTAGATAATGAGAGAGAAAGATGAAGATAAAATAAATCCCTTGGAAATAGGGATTCTGAAGTGAGGCACTCTGGAGAGATAAGATCTGTTCCGATTTTTCAGGGATAAGGCTTATCCATTAACATAGGCATACTAATCCGGGAGACTCCTAAGGAAGTTGGAGAGTCACAAGTCAAATCATGAATAGTGATCCCTTTAATATAAAAACCTTACCCCACAAAATCTCCACTATCACTTTTACTCGCCTTTTGCAAAAATCAGAACCTTCTCTCTCGATTTTCTTCTGCAACCCTAATTTCTGAAAACCTTCAAAAAAGTCCAGCAATGGCGAAGACAAGAGGCAAGAAGGTCGCACCTAAAGCTGGACATAAGGCACGCCTGGACTTCGAGACCCCCGCTGTCACTGAAGAGCCCTCTCCAACGAAAGTCGTGAAAAAACCCTCTGCAAAACCCAAGGGGAAGGCTGCGTCTGAAGTAGCCGCTTCGAGTAAGCTTTCCAAGGAAACCCCATCGGAACAGGAGCCTACGCCTGAAGTCGAGGCGACGGAAGAAAGCTCCGCTACTCCAACCCAAACGGAGCAGCAAGATGCTGAGGCGACTACTAAGGGCATGCAGGAAGAAGAGGTTACTGAAGAGCCTGAGCCAAAGCCGAAGAAAGGGGCTGAGAAGAAGAAAGCCAAGAAGCCCGTTAAGGCTCCGACTCCTATGCTGTCAGTAGAGATCAAAGACTTGGAAGACGAAGATGAAGGAGAGGAAGTGGAAGGGAAAGAAGAAGCTGAAGATGAAGCAGACAGAGACACCGATTTGGACAAATACTTGACTGAAATTGAAGACATTGAGGTTGAGCCCCAACCGGAGAAGGTACCACTGTTTGAAGAGGAGGATGAGGCACCCGCTGACATCAAGAAGCGGGCACTGGAGAAGGTGTAAGGAAAAAGAAAGGTTGGAGAGCCCATTCCAGAGCCAACCGAGCCAGAGGTGTCCCAGCAAGGGGACACTGAAGAGGAGAAGGAGCAGCAGGAGCCCAGTGCGCCCTCCCAAACGCAAGCAGGCTCTGAAGAGCCCTCGGAGGACTCCTCACCCAGGCGAAGGGTGGGGAAGTCTGTTGGAATGAAAGTCGGAGCCAAGCTAGCTAGAGAGGCCTCTTCGCGGAAGAGAAAGGCTGAAGAGGGCACTTCAGCCCCTATGCCTAAAAGAGGCAGAGGGGTGGGGAGCCCCACACCAAGTAAGCCCAGCAGTGGCCCGCCACCAGTCAGGGGTATCATCAACTCAAAAGGAGTCCACTGTGAGACACTTGCAGCTCTTGGTATAGAGCAGGAGGTAAGGGATTTGTTTTCTGCAATTGGTTGGGAATGGTTTTTAGATATAGAATGTGTGATTTTTCCGTCGTTATCTCGTGATTTTGTCCAAAACTTGAAAATCAAAGCTTTGAACAAGCCTGCTACATCCACCAGGGTTTTGTCTTTTAAAATGATAGGTAGGAGTTATTCTTTGTCTACTGATGATTTGAATATGTTACTGGGCATTGTGACATACTTGGGCCTCCAGGAGGAGGAGTATGTCGATGCCGTGACTGTAGTGCCCGACTCTGCAGAAGGAGTCGATGCAAAATGGGTAGATATTGGGGATGGGTCTGTTTTTCAAAGCGGATCCACAATGGGATATTGTTTAAACAATGATGCTTTGAGATTCTGCCATAGGATGTTGGCCTACAATTTTTTCGGCCGAAAGGATAGCTCAAATTAAATCACCAATCAGGAGCTGTTCATTTTGTGGTGCATGGTGCACAAAATTAGAATCAATTTTGGTTCTGTAGTCATTGCACATTTTCGGGAAATCAAAACACACCCTAGGCATCGTATCTCTTATGCCCAGTTAATCACCCAGCTTGCTGTTAGACATAGGCTCCTTGATTTGCATGATACTGATTTAACCTCCCTTCCCCGTGAGTATTTTGATCTTAATTGCCTGAGGAGAATGCAAGATGTGGTTGACGATGAGGATGGGAAGCCTGTTTTCTTTGTGCCGGGGGCAGACCCCTCGAGCATGCTTTTAGCTATGGAAGGTACATCGAAGAAACCACCAGCAGGGAAGGCACCGCAGAGGGAGCACCCAGTCGCAGTGATTATGAGGAGACTTGAGTTGATAGAGAATGCCCAGTTCCAGACCAATGAAAAACTGACCCGAAACGAAGCAGCCCTGAAGGCCTATTTCAAGCATGTTGGGTTCTCCTACCCAACGCCTGCAACCGATTGACCTGGTTCTTTCTGTCATTTAGATTAGGTTTTGTTTTATTTTTGTTTTTTTTATTTTTTCTGTTTTCTTTATTGTCTTGTTGTTTGAGTCTGTGTCCACACTTTGCAAGTTGCAAAGTGTGTGGGTTGGTAGTTGAGTCAAAGCATGCTATTCTGTGGGTCTGTGTGGGCATTTCACGTGATGATCCAACTTTAATTGCTTTACAGAAAAATCAGCATGCCCAATTAAGATAGGGATGACGAACGAGTTTTAGCATGCCCTGTGAGACTTGAGCCTATATGTTGTATGCTTCAAACTACAGTTTTCTTTCATTCATGAGTGTGAATAATTATGTGCTTAAGATGTTCTAGAATTTGCCTCTGTTCTATGTTTAACTCTTGGAATTATTGATGCACATGTAGATGAGATAGGCCATGTTTTGCTGAACCACTGAAATAAATAACTCCCACCAATGACACAACCCTTGCACCCCCCTTTGAGCCTATGAAATGCCCTGTGCGATTTTGTTTTGGGATGGTTTATACTTAGTCCGGGGCAATATAAAACCTGAAAAGAAAAGTGGGTAAGGCAGAGTTGTTTCTAGGAAGGCATATATATGAAGGGCCAGAAAAGACAGGGGGAAGAATTAAATAAAAAAAAGAAAAAAAAAGTGATTAGAAAAAGAAAAAAAAGAAGAGAAAAAAAAAGTCTGAATAAAAATCCCCCGAGTTCTAAGTGTTTAGAATGCCCAAAAGAAGAAAGATTCAGTGTCTGAACAGGGCGCAGGAGGGTAGAGAATAGAAAGGAGCTGGAGAGGGGTCTGTACAATCAATAAAAACCCCTCCCACTTAAAATGCCCAACTGTAGCTTAAAAAGCCCTATTGATACTAATGCATAATGGTTTCTGGATAATGAACAGCAGAACTTTGGCAAACTTATGAGATGAATTTGCATAGAATTACAGCCGAAATGAGACCCCTGCCTGTGGGGGAAACTCTACTCAGAAATGTAACTATTTAAACAAGTTTAGTCTCTGGAAAAACAAGCTTTAGACACTCTGAAACATTTTCACATTTTACATTTCTGCATTTTTATTTTCCGTACGCTGCTTAGGCAGCCAAACAATCCGAAAGGTCTTAAACCTTCGGGACTTAGGTTATGTCCGTATTTCTCAACGTTGGAGTTGAGTTTTTGCTTAATTAAGTCAGTACGTTTTCATTTATTTTTATGTCTTTAAATTCTGCAAGTTCAATTATGTATAGCCTTCTCGGCTAGATCTTTAATTCTGGTGTTTGAATGATGAAATTGGTTTGAGCATAAATTTGGACTCGTGAGGCCAAAATGGGCATAGTAATGCATGATTAGTTTCCGTTAATTCTTGTGCCTTGTTCCACGTGAGTGTGTGTCTGAAGTGCCCAATGTGGCTGATCACTCGTTAGGTAAAGAGGGCACACCATTATTAATTGAATGGGCGAATCATAACTGTGTGTCGGTTCATATAGTAATAAGGGAATTAATGGGGTGTTGTGGGCACAAGAGGAATCAGTTGAACACAACAGATCTGGGTCCGTCTAGGGCACACTGCTGCTTGCTTGCTTACATCTCTTAGAGGAATCGGGAGGTGGGTAACTGGTTAGGGGTTTAATCGAAGAGGAATCACTTTTAAACTTAAAATGAAAGGATGGATAAGGAGACGCATGAGAGGAATCCGGTCACCATAACTAGATGACCTATCATGTATGAAAATCGGTCTGCCCATGATCGAGTTGTTTTATGTTTAAACCAAAGTCTAATTCAAATGCCAGAACCTTTTGTTATTTGATCTTTTCTTTAGTTTCTTTCGCAGATTTAATTTCAGTGTAGTGACAACACCAAAACCCCCCTTTTGTGATTGGTTACTTGAAGATAAAGTCACAACAGTTCTCTGTGGGATCGACCCGTACTCATTGGCTAGCTACACTCGCTGTGGGCACAGGAGTTTACAAATATATTTTTGAGCGTGAAACGACCACGCGTTAATCACTCACCAAGACTGTACAGAGATACTTCTCTCAAAGGAGAAATTTAGAGAACACAAATACCCAAGGAGGATCTAAGTGTTTCAAATCTTCCACTATCAAGTGCCTTAAAAATATCCGCAAGTTGAGCATCTGTGGCAACGTACTCAATATCAAGAGATCCATCTTCAACCAGTTCATGAATGAAGTGGTGGCAAATATCTATGTGCTTTGTCCGAGAGCGTTGGACAGGATTGTTGGAAATATTTATTGCAATCATGTTGTCACAGAATATGGTAAGCACAGATTGTGGCATACAATAGTCAACCAGTATCTGCTTCATCCACAAGAGTTGGGTACAGCAGCTTTCAACAGCAATATATTCTGCTTCAACAGTGGACAATGAAATAGAATTATATTTCTTGCTGAACCACGAAACCAAGTTGTTTCCAAGAAAGAAACATCCTCCTGAAGTACTCTTCCGATCTTCAGAAGAATCAGTCCAATCTGCATCACAAAACCCCACCAAACTAGGGTTTGAATCATATGAGAACCATAGTCCTAACTCAGCAGTATCTTTTATGTGCTTGATTATGTTCTTGACAGATTTTAGATAGCTTTCTTTGGGATCAGATTGATACCGAGCGCACACTCCAACACTGTAGCAGATATTAGGCCTGTTTTCAGTAAGGTAGAGCAAACTACCAATCATACTTCAGTACAAGGTTTGCTCAATAGACACACCGGCTTCATCTCTTGACATCTTCAAGGAAGTTCCCATCGGTGTTCTTTTTATGTTGCAACTATCCAAACCAAACTTGCTTATCAAGTTCATTGCATACTTTATTTGAGACACAAAGATTCCATCATCCTTTTGCTTCACTTGAAGCCCTAGGAAGTAGGTCATCTCACCTACCAAGCTCATCTCGAATTCAGATGTCATATGTTTAACAAAATCTTCCATCAGTGTGTTGGACACAGATCCAAAGATAATATCATTGACATAAATCTGAACAATGATCACTTCAGATTTTTCTCTTTTAATAAAGATTGTTCGATCAGCTCTACTACGAACATATCCTTTCTCTAGAAGGAACTTGGTTAGCCATTTATACCAACCTCGTGGAGCTTATTTGAGACCGTAAAGTGCCTTTTTCAGTTTGTAAACAAACTCAGGATTGTGAAGGTCTTCAAAGCCTTTGGATTGACTAACAAACATATCTTGTTTCCCAGGCCTTGCTTCAATCAGGTCTCTATTTTCAGAACTATCCGGCACAGATGCAGGAACATGAATAGTAACATCAATTCTTTCATCATCTATCTTGGCAGCAGGTTCTTCCAGATCATCAACAATGATATTAATTGATTCCATGACAGTTTTGATTCTTTTGTTGAAAACACAGCAAGCACCGTTATTTCTTGAATATCCAAGAAAAATGCATTCATCTCCTTTGGCATCAAACTTGCCAAGATACTCTCGATTTCTCAACATGTAGCAAATACTGTATGTTCAGCTTCTTCCCTTTCCACAACTCATAGGGAGTAATTCTTGTTTTAGTTCTGAAATACACCCGATTAATAACATGACATGTAGTGTTAGCTGCTTCTGTACAGAGGTTGTCAGACACATATTTTGCCTTCATCATCAAACGACTCATTTCTTGCAGAGTCTAATTTTTTCTCTCAACAACACCAGTCCCTTCCACATCAGACTTAATCAACTGATGCTCAGATGCAAGGGAGCGATCAACAACCAGCTTATACTGATGTTGATGAAAGGCGGATAAAAACTTACCCGAATCATAAGCCTCAGAATCAGAGACACATCTGTCAGACACATCTGCAGACATACCCTCATCTTCCTCTTCAGAGGGAGTTGGCGCCCTGGCCTTCTTCATCAAAGATCGGTGGGAAGCCGAAAACAACCTCAACATCTACTCAGACAAACTTCATGTGACACGGCGAGCAGCAGCAGCAGCAGGTTTTTTAGCAAAAACCTTTTTGGAAGCACCTTTCTTTACAGATGTCTTCTTTGACTTGGGGGCAGAAGAGGAAGACCCATTTTTCTAGGCAATCTTTGCCAAAACCTTTGACTTGATGTTTGCAATCGGAGTGTCATCATCATCATCTTCAGACTGGGAAGGAAAAATAGGCTCATCTCTCAATTCTAATTTCCGCTTGGTGCTGCAAGTCTTTACTGAAGGAGCAGAGTGTTCCAAACTAGGTGGAACAGATTCAGAGACAGAAGACGCACCTCCATCATCCAGCAATTCAATTTCAACAAAATCTTTCCCTTTCGCCTTCATAGCTGATTCTTCAGTAAATTTTCATCATCACTGTATTTTGATGTTGTCTCAACCTCGTTATCAGGAACAGATGCAGGTACAAACGTGTTGATAGAATGTGTCATAAAAGTAAAATGATTGCTTACACATTCTTCATCACTTCCACTTTTAAAAGTGTTAGCACACTCAGCTTAGTAATGACCAAAGCTAGTGCATTCTCTACATTTTACTTCTTCAAGTTTGTATTCATTTGACTCCTCATCCTTGGTTCTTCGAGGTTTAGAAAACCTATTCTTGCCAGCATTATTTTTAGAAGACTTCTCATATCGTTTTACAAACTTAGAGAAATTCTTTGACATCATCACAATTGAATCTGCAAGGTCAGCTCTATTAAGAACATTACTTGGCACATCAGTACTGGAACCTGCCTGAAAAGCTATGCTTTTCTTCTTGTAACTTCATCTTACTCACATCTTTGGCTTCTTCAATAGCCGTGACTTTGTAGGTAAATCTTTTGGGGCAGAACTTTTCACACAAGTTTCTCTTCAAAAATTGCATCTCCAAGAGAAAAGCTTTCATTTGTAATATCGCAAATTTTGGCATTGAAATCAGCAAGATTTTCAGCCTCATCCATCTAGAGGTTCTCAAATCTGGTGGTGAGCAGTTGCATGCGAGATGCACGAACACTACTTGTTCCTTCAAACGTAGTCTGCAGTATATCCCACGCATCCTTAGCTTTGTCACAGGTGGAGATGAGTTTGAAGACATTCATGTCAACAGCCGAGAAGATGGCGTTTGTGGCTTTAGCGTTTAATCCCATGATCTGGTACTCAGCATCCCCCACTCTTCTTTCGGCTTCATCACGGTTTTGCCTTTATCATCTGTCTTTGTGGGAGGCTTCCACCCTTCCATCACCATCTTCCAAGCATGCTCATCAATTAAGTGAATGAAAGCTATCATTTTAGCTTTCCAATAGGCATAATTATTGCCATCAAGGAGCGGGGGTCGCACCATCGAGGCTCCTTCTTTCATTGTGTACATCTCGGCAAACACAACACAAAATACATGGATTAATAACCCAAGATCACACCTGAATATAGGTGACCTGCTCTGTTGCCAATTGTAAAATAATAATATGTGCAATGGTGTATAATGATAACTGCTTGACAAGTGTTCTACGATATGTTTGGAACAGACATAAGAACAGTAAATAGAAAGCAGTAAAAAACGCACGAGGTTGGTAACCCAGTTTGGTTAATCAACCTACTCTGGGGGGACTTCACCCAAACTTGAAGATTCGTTTGCTACTACTTCATGAAGTGTATTGAGGAACTTACACATACAGGACTCCCTCCCTATGTCACCCGTTCTTCTTCAAGAGCCCCTTCGCTAAACGAAAGCTATGAGATCCCCTCATAACTGTAACACTAGACTCAATCTAGCTACCCACGACTTCAATTTACAATCTCTCCCGATATTGCGTACAAAATGGATTAAAACAACCCCCCATGTGTTTCACTTAAAACACTAAAAAACTAGTCTATCACATTGAACTGTTTATGGAACAACTACTAGTTAATTATATGGGACACAAATGAAATTGCTCTCAAATAATATGCTAAGAGAATCTAAGAAAGTCGTCCACCGATTGCACAATGAATCGGTCTTCATATAGCTTGACGATAATATTACCGTTTTACTTCAATCTTCGATAATTTGGTAAGCGTATATTGGTTTGTGATCTTCCCAAACATATGTAGATGTTTTCCTTGTGTAGTAGGGTTAATTTCAGCACAACATCTACACTATAAGGTAGTCAATCGATTATATCTTGACCTTCCAAACTGATCGGGCGCAAGATCTTTCTGGTATGGAAACTGCCATAATTAAAATATCCCTGGGTATGTCTAGGACATCAGAGGGAACAGTTCACCAACTGTTCTTCTTTTCTTACATAGCGGAATACGAAGTCTTCTTGGGACATACCCAAACACACATTGTCGAACATATCTCGCCAACAACACAAAATGAACAATTAGTGCATACCAACGGCACTAACAAATGCTAATATTATTTTATTATAATGCTAATGAAGTAATAGCATATCGCTAATAAACAATAGTATATTGACAGAGAACAATATACATTAATGCATTAAGACATTTTAGCATTGGTTATCCAATACTAATATCTTATTACTATAATGCTAACGAAATAATAGCATATTGCCAACGAAAGATAATATATTGATAACAAATAATACATTATTAACACATTAAGATATTTTTTATATGAGAATGCAAATACATTGCTAACATTAGCATTGTCATATGCTAATGAAAATATTACAATAATGCTAATAGAATCGTGTGTCTTTCATACTACATATGATGATAATATAAATAAATATTAATAATAGGAAATATTAAAAGATTTGTTAGTACAAATAAATGTTAATACTATTGTTAGCATTGTCAGTTGCTATTGTTAGCACATGATAATGCTAACAGTAGAATTATGTAACACTTATGACAATATTATTATAACATTAACATTGTTAAATGATATTGTTAGCATTGTTATATGCTAACGAAAACATTATATATTGCTATAAGGGTTTATTACATCAATTTCAGGATTCAATAATTTAATTTTATTGCATTTCATCATTTACTTATATTAGCACTGTCGTATGCTAATGGAAGGATTATGTAATGTCGAATGAATGTATCATGCAATGCTAATGAAAATAATAATGTAGTAGATTGAAGCCAAATAATGCAACTTACAACTTTCAATAAAACAACCATAAGTTTGTCCACGATAAATATTTTTTTGATTTTTTTTTTGTTGAAAAGTAGGCTTGAGTAGCTTTCTAACCATATTAAACTCGTCATTTAATTATTTCACAAGTGATGATAATATAAGTGAATGTTAATAATATTGAATACTAAAATATTTGCTAACATAAAATTAATGTTAATGCTATTGTTAGCATATGATAATGATAACAGTAGAATTATATAATGCATATGACCAGTGACGGAGCCAGGATTCCAATCGAGGGGGGTCCAACAAATAATATAGAAATTAACGTTAACTTAAAAAATAAAATCAAAGTTAATATAATTTTTTTAAAGTAGTAATCATAATTCCAAATACATTGCAACATTCAAAAATCCATAATTAAAATTATTACCTTATAACATTTCTCTTCTATTCTTCATCTTCTGAAACCTCTGCATAATAGCTTCATTGGAAACATCAACAAATACATCTCTCTCGGTGTAAGTTACCAAACAATTATTCAATAATTCATCTCCCATTCGATTGCGCAATGAACTCTTGATGATATTCATTGCTGAAAAAGCTCTTTCTACTGTAGCAGTAGCAACTGGTAAAATCAAAGACAACTTAATTAACAAAAAAACTAATGGAAAATAAGATGTTTTCTTATAGCAACCATCTTTTGAGCAAGACCTCCAATCCCTAATACGTCTAAGAAGTTTTCATCCAAACGCACATCTAAAATAAAGTTCTCAAGTTGTGTCTCAAGTTTATACAATGTAACATCAGAAAATTCACATGGGTAGAACTTTGCAAGTTGAAGTAGCTTCTTCTTGTCAAATGCAGAAAATGAATCTCTAGGATCGAAGCATACCATGCATAAAAGCAATTCAGTGTTTGCTTCATCAAAGCGTTGATTTAACTCTTGAATTTGCATGTCAATCACAGAACAAAATAAATCTACACGATAGTAGTGAAGATTTGTTATCTTTTCAGTTCTACGTCTTTTTCTTTCTCGAGCAACATATTCATCATCCATATTTAGCACAAATATCTCATGTTTGCTACAAAACTTGGAAACTTCACCTAACAAAGTCTCCCAACCATTTTATGAACACTTTTGCTATATAGATTGGAAAGCCAACATAATGATCATGTGAAAACATGAGGTAAGGAATGGCGTAAGGAGACAGACTAGAAGCAGTACTCACAATTGTTCCTACTTGCTAATGCATCATATAACAAACATGTTCAATGAAAGAACAAATTCTGCTAACTCCCAAAAAGTAGAAGTGAACAAATACACCACACTATATAGCAAATCAACCATTTAAAACAAAGCTAAATGCCAAAATCACCAGGCCAAACCTGTAATCACCAATAGACTTTGAAGAACAAATATCATCATATTTTAAACAATCACATACACGATCAAACAGATTCACAAAATTCAAAGTGCATATTTCTCGGTCGGCATATGTTTAACACATTAATGCTCAACAACAATTTACAGAAACGATATAACCAAGCAATTTGCAGAAACGATAACAAGCAATACATTCAACAACAAGACAGCCCATCAAACTAATTAAGACAACGAGATTAAACCCACTCTCACAATTAAGTAAATAAAATTAAAATAATTCAATATAAAAAATAAAATGTAAGTGCAAATGTAATAATTTTACCTTAATTGAGTAGAAATCTCACTCTCACAATTCAAACTTGGTGGAGGGAATAGTTAGAGCCTTAGAGGTAAGAGGATGGTGGAATTTTTGAGCTCGGACAGTGCAGACATGCGGTGGTCTCAACTCTCAACTATGTAAATTGTAATTGTGAATTGTATAACATAGAAGATGAAGCTGCACAACAGGGAGGGTGTATAGATTTTTTTAGGTTAAATATGTGAAATTACATATATACCCTTGATTTTTTAAAAAAATTCAGGGGGCCCAGTGCCTCCCTTGGCCTCCAGTACATCCGCCTCTGCATATGACAATAGCCTTATAACGTTAGGATTATTAAATCATATTGTTAGCATTATGTAATACATTCCTTCAACATTATTGTATTTAATCCTTTATTTCTATTAGCAATATTGTATGCTAACTGAAGTATTATGTAATGCTCAAGGAATGTATTACATAATGCTAATGATGTAGTGGATTGAAGCCAAATAATGCAAATAACAACCTTCAATCAAAAAACAAAAACTTTGTCCATGATTAATATTTTTTTGAAACTGTTTTTTTGTTGAAAAGTAGTCTTGACTAACTTTCTAACCATATAAAACCCGTCATTTAATTACTTTATAACAAAATCAAGTTTGCATTTGAAGTTACGTGTTGTGCATGCAGTGATACTGCTTTGTTAGCATATGTTTATATGTTCGTCAGCATATGCTTGTGTCTTCGTTAGCATGCATCCTGGAAGTCCGCTTTTTTAAAAAAACTTGACATTGACGCGAAAATTACCAAAATGCCACCACGTTTTTTTAAGTTCTTTTTATTTACAATAATGCCACCGCTCCTTTGACCAAATCTAGACCTTTGAATTTTGAAGTATGTGTGGTGTGAGGATTGTTTACAGTTTATACACTAGGGATGGTTTACACTAGAACCTTCCCCTATATATATATATATATACATATATATATATAGGGTTACAATGCAAACCCTACCTAGTGTAGGAACTAGGAACCCATCTCACACCACACAATCAATAAAGATCTATGGTCCATATTTGATTAAAAGGAGTGGCGGCAATTCTGTAATATTTGAAAAAAAATTCTCGCGGGGGTATTAACGTAATTTGATAATTCTTATAAAAATCAAGGAGGATATTTGATAACATATCGTCATGCTAACGAAGTATTATCATCATGCTAACGAAGCATTATCTATATGCTAATGAAAAAATTTCTCATATTGTTAACAAAAAATTAAATTCTAAAATTTAATTATAAATTCTAATAGGATGAAATAAACCATAATTCAGATGTAATAAACTTCAATGATCTAAAAATAGAATTAAATTCTAAAAATTAATTATAAACCCTAATTGGATGGAATAAATTATAATAACAATATAAATATAAAACATTAGCATAATGATATTATTTTATCAGCATTGCGAATAAACTATGTTAGCATATGACAATTCATCGTTAGCATAAGTTATAAATCATAAATGGATGAAGAAAACTCTAACTAATATATTCTAATTTGATGAAATAAATAATATATAATAATCAATTAGTAACTAAAACATAAAAACTAAATCATAAAAAATAATTATAAGTCATAATTGAAATGTAATAATAATAATAATAATAATAATAATAATAATAATAATATAAGTATGTGCACTACGTTAACATTATGGTAATAATTCATTAGCACAATGAATGCAATATGTTAGCATATAACAAATGCTTCGTTAGCATACGTTATCAACTTATCATAATGCTGGCGAACCATTATTTAAAAGCTAACGAAAGCATTTTGCGCTGGATACGAGTAAAAATTTATATTTTATACTTTTCATCTATATTTATTTAAACAAATATATTCATGACTGATCTTGAATTAAAGAGCATGAAAATATCTTTAATTTGGTATATTATTTACATTGATCCGATTTGAAACGAGTGAATTATGGTCGTTCAAAATTTTTGGGATTTTTTTTAAAAAGTGATGACATCAGCTGGGATTGGACAACTATACCCTCACCTCCTTTTTTTTTTTACCTTGACTTTGACATTTAATCTCAGCCATTAGATCATCTAGATAGACGGTATAAGATGGTTCCTAGTTCCTACACTAGAAAAATGTGTATTTTTTATCCAAACCCCCCCTCTCTCTCTCTATATATATATATAGGGTTGGGTTCCAGAAGGAACCACATCCTAGGTGAGAACCGAGAACCAATTTGAGCCATAAATCCGGTATATTTGGACGGCCTAGATCTGCTCCAGATTTTAAAAAACGCGGTGGCAATCTTGTAATAACGTCCAACTTCGCTGCCCCTGAATCTTAGTAAGGGTAAAATCAGAAAATATATGAATACTCAGAATTTACGTGTATATTTTTCAATTTAGTGTTTTAGCACTGTCATGCCTTTTTTAGCATTGTCATGACTTATTTTAGCATGACTCTTTTTTAGCATTAGCATAAAAAAATGTCATCGACATTGTAAAAAAACTATGAACAAACACTGTTACATGTTGAATTATCAATATATGAATACTCAGAATTTACGTGCATATTTTTCAATTTAGAGTTTTAGCACTGTCATTTCCTATTTTAGCACTGTCATCGCTTTTTTTAGCATTGTCATGACTTATTTTAGCATGAATTTTTTTTTAGCATTAGCATAAAAAAATATCATCAACATTGTAACAAAACCATGAACAAACAATGTTACATGTTGAATTATCAATATATGAATACTCAGAATTTACGTGTATATTTTTCAATTCAGAGTTTTAGAACTGTCATTTCCTATTTTAGCATTGTTATGGCCTTTTTTAGCACTGTCATGGCTTTTTTTAGCATTGACATTACTTATTTTAGCAGAATTCCTAAATTATAAAAATACCCTTAGTTCATTAAAAAGTCGCTAATATTACAAATATGCCACCGCGTTTTTTTCAATCTTGGAACAGATCTTGGCCGTCAATATAAGAGCGATCTGTGGCTGAGATTGATTCTCAGTTCTCACATGGATGTGTGGTTCTCACATGATCCCATCTCTCTCTCTCTCTATATATATATATATATATATATATATATATATATATTTTCCTAGTTCAAACATGAGCGTTGAAGGTCTTTGTCAAGCCGAATGCCTTCACATATTTGTAGGTAAGAATCTATCCAAGAGTTCATAGTTCGCATAGAACTAGCATTGAAGAACTCGAGGATTGGTATATATATTATGGGGATTTTATGTTATCTCATCATCATTCACTCCAATATTATAGATATTGTGACAAGTGTCGTGTACTTTTCTTTGTTCTTTTGTTGAAGTTTGAATTATTATGTGATAGAAGATCAACGATGATAGAATATGATGAGATATCATAGAATTTCCCATAAAATGGATGAATTCTCATTACTGCATTGCATTTACATAAACTCTTATGGCTGTCAGTACTTAAAAAAGACCGTTTTTTAAGTTTACACCTCAATAGGCAGAGGAACCTTAATCTTTTTTCAACAATTTTCTCAAACATTTTTTTTACACTCTTCACACTGTGAAACCCTCATGTAATCTCAGTGAACAAATTATTAATATATAATCTAATATTTGCTAAAATATCTTCACTAGCTAATGGTGCGAAAGGGGGCAGCCAAACCATGCCGACCTCACAAATGAATACACCACCAATATATAGTAATTCCATCACTATACATATAGCAAGAATCATCAAATGATCTTGTATCTCAACAGTCTTGAGCAATATACTTAGCAAGAATCATGATCACCCTGAATCTTGTTGCTGGATGGCTTTCCGACCTGCAAACACTCGACCGGAGGGATTGTCGGAGAATACAGTTGCCCGAAGGTCTGCCAACAGAATGGATCATACATGTGGTAGTGTTCCTGTTGTGGCTTCAGTTGTATGTTTGTGAGAGTAACATCCGTGCAAGGCATGTGGTCACTGCAGGCGAGGTGCACAGGCTTAACGGTGTAGGTCCCACGTATGTTTTCGTAGTTGATCCCTGATAGAGCTACTGCAGATGACTGGTTCTTGCATGAGCTTTTGTCACAGTAGAATTGATCGATGACTATTGGCAGCTGCACCCCAGAAACTTGGATGTTTGAGAACTGCACGCCTTGAACTGATCCTGACCCTCCCTGGAAAAGGTAGAAATTGCTTTAGGGAAAGAGTCGTGGCGATTAAGAATAGGATTACACCGCGAGTTCTTTCTCTAGTAACATAGGTGTTAGAGTTTACCTGCCATGTTTTGATTCGGACTCCATTCATCGTGTTATGCATAACAACATCTCTGACAGTGATGTTCGATACACAAGCTTTGGTGTTATCCTTCCCTAGCCCTCCAATGCTGATCCCGTGCCCCGGACCACAGTTAATATTGTGTATGTATACATTTGTACATCCAGTTTGAATCGAGACACAGTCATCCCCTGCAACAAAACATCTATTTTAGAAGAAATACTATATTAAAGAATCTTAATTTTTGCTAAGTAGTTCATTAGAGTTAGTATGACACTAAGATTTAGACCTGTCCAAAATGTTCACATGCCTGTCTCACTTTAAACATTCTTGTAGTGTGTAAAGCATTTTATTATCTTTTCCACTACTACTACTACGACAACGACAATCCTAAGCTAACATGGCCTAACAGCTTGTGGGGAACAGGTATCTTCAACAGATGGATGGTCGAAACGGGCCACCAGTAACTGGCTTGATTTCAAGGATGTGTGGTTGCTATAAGGATAAGATTTCAGCAAAATGGATCAAAATTTTGTCCTAAATCGGCATCCCAAGTGTGGTGGCATACATATTATGTAATGCCAACAACAGTATGAAGAATTATTGTTTGTTGAGATCGACATATTTACCACAAGCAAGATTGGAACTGCGGATAAGCACATCCTTAGAGTTCTGCAGATGAATTCCATCGGTGTTGGGACTGTCGCCAGGCGACGAAACGGTGAAGTTGTACACCGAGACTCCAACACAGTTGTCAAACTTCAGATGGCACTGAGGGCTGTTTTGGATTGTTATTCCAGTTACAGTCACGTTGAAACTTCCATAGAACCTAAGTGCCTGCATTTCAAGAATTCACTTGCTACTTTCAAACCAAAAGTGAAAATTTCAAGATTTTTTTCCTGTATTTTTCAAGTGGTGCTTACAGTTGGTTTAATGCTTGGCATTTTCCCACCAAGTGAGCTTCTTACCTGGCATAATCAAACTAAAGTTAGAACAAGCATAAAGACAATACAGAGTATTGGAGAAAACTCAATTGATGACAAGGAAATTGGATCGAATTATTACAGGAATTAAGGGCTTTTGTCCCAATGTGCCATTGATTGGGAAGATCAGTTTGGCTTGATCATCTAAAGGATCGTCATCATATGAAGCACTCTTCCACCAAACGGCGCCGTTTCCATCGATGGTGCCGCTTCCCTTGATTGTGAGTCCTACTAGCTTTGTGAATTCAAGCCATTGTAGAAGGCCTGAGCCCCAGTGACTTGAGCCTGTAGGGGCAACAATCGTGCCATCTAACTGCAGCATTTTAACAAACAGATGGTGGTCAATATTCATATTCATAATCACACCATCAACTGTTTCATTCAACAAATGGTTACCTGAAAAACAATGTCGTGCTGACAATATGGACCAGAAAACGAGATGGGTCCCACCAAGAACACATATTTTTCTGGGACATTAATGATGGAAGCTTCAACCTTACAAGCTGAAGCCCAGGCAGCCTGAAATGCCTGAATTTCACCACAAAAACAGAGGATAATTCAGTTTACTGGAATCTTTAAACTTGAAATAATGAGACATAAAATTGAAATTAGGCACCGATTATGGAAATATTTTAATTCTGGGACCAATTTCTAAGTGGTCAAACATGGGCATCACTTCCTATATTTCCTTTCTTATTTATTTTTATTTTTTATGTGAATTTTGGAGCATTATAGTTTAACAGTTGTTTGTGTGGAACAAAATTTGTGAATTGCTGTTGGGAATTTCAGTGGAACACCTCTTATTCTTTTGTCTATTTCTGTGGCAGTTATGTTATCCCTACTATTTCATCTGCTCTCTCTCTCTCTCTCATTATGTTGCTAAAGAATTTATGGTCTTTATCTTTTAAGATAAAAGTTTTCTTTAATTAAACTATACCTACTGCTGCAAATATGTTGCAGCTACCAAACTTTTGTGCTGGTCCGCCAAATAACTAGTTTGTGGAATGACGAGCTCGTAACAAATTCTAAGTAAATAAAATAAAAAAAAATTATGTGCTCTTAAGGCTCAAACCTTGAAATATACCCAAAATTAATTGGATTTAGAGCCCCAATTACAAATAATTTCACATGAATATTATAAACAATTGATTCCCTTTTGGAACTCGTATACGACGTTGTCATGGCACACGCGGCATGCACTGATTAGAACATAAGCGAATATACATGGTGTACAGTTATATACAAGAATTATGAGCAATTAAAATTCTTGCAGGTTTGTTAAAACTTGTGACTTTTGCTATGAACCAACTATTTTAAGTTGCAATCATGGGAAAATCTGTATTTTTACTAAAACAAAATGGGCAATGATTGAAGTAAATGCTGGCGAACTACAATAAATTGACCATTATCTGTCTATCAATTCCAAAAAATAGACCATGCAAAAATGCTAATTTGAGAATGTAACAAGACTTAAACAGGGGAATACCAAAATTTGGACACATTTAAATAAACTTGCAAAGAATTTATGTTCTTAATTACCTTAGTATCATCTGCACATCCATCACCTTTTGCTCCAAAATCCAGCACATCAAACACCGCTGAACCAGCAGCATTTCCACCACCTTTCTTTGGGGGCGGAGGGCCTTCCGGCGGCGGAAGAGGCGGCGCCGGCGGCGCTTTGGGAGACGGAGTCTTCTGTTTTGGCTTATTGGCTTTGCCACTGTGGTGGCTGGAGCCGTGGCTTTTACCCTTCTTCTTCGACAACGAAGCGGCGGAGTTTCGACTCTGCTTCCAATGCTTCCCTACTCTTCTTGCATTGCAAATCTCAACGTCTGAGCACCACACTAGAAGCACAATGACGATCGTGAATGTGATGTTCTTGAGGCAAAAACCACCCATTTTTAGGTCGGAGGCGGCGGCGGCAGTGGTGGTGGTGAGTGGTGGAGGGAAAGAGAGGGGGCGCAGTTTAAGGTGTTATATAGGTAGTGTGAGCAACCCTTGAGGCCATGAACAAAAGATTGTCTCATAATGCCACAAAGAATTATGTCTTATTCCACTTTTTGCTCTTTTTTATTAATTGTTTGTCACACTTTTTTGTGAGTTTTTTTTTTTGTTAGGAATTTTGCTTAACTAACTGGTCCAGTTTTTTGCATCTAAGAAGGTTTGTTTTGTAGTAAGCGGCTCATTCATTTGTCCATGCATAAACACATCAAATTTGAACTGGCTAGTGGAGTCTGATTTGCAGCAATTAACTAGCCAATTGGAACTTGAGTCTAGGAATAAAAAAAAAATCTAATAATAATAATAATAATAATAATAATAATAAACCTCTGTTTTAGCAAAATCCAACTTCAAATTATGCATGAAGATAACAGTTTGAGTAATTTGTCATAGATTTGTATTTTGTTAAATTAGTCCGTGCAATATATATGTGTACTGATGATATTATCATTCACGAGGAGCGCAACAGTACATTTAAACAAAATAAATATTAAATTCAAATTCAAATTATATTGAATTAATTAAGTCCCCTCACATATTATAGTTTATAAGATTTTGCAACGTTGGTCCTTGAAAAATTAATGGTATTATTCCCTCCATCTCGATTATATAGTCTCTACTACTATTTTGGGGTGACTTAATTATATAGTCTCATTACTATAAGTAACATTAATTTTCATAGTAATATACAAATACATCATTATTAATTCTTGAAAATTAATTGAAAGTCATAAATATTAAATAAGGGTATTATTGGAAGTTTAGCTTTAATCTCATTTTTTCATAAATATTTTTAATCTATGTGTGAGTAGAAAAGAGACTATATAATCAGGATGGAGGAAATATTATTTTACACGACATGATGTATAACTTGGTCCAATCCATCAAAAACCTATCCAATATCGCCCGTATTTCTTGCCTTGTCCTGATTGACTGTTAGTAATAAAAATAAATTATTGTACTTTATTAATTAAACATTAGTCATGATTAATTTTAGTAATAAATAAGGGTCTATTCTTTTTGCATGGTATTTAATTTAGAAGTGTCCGAATTTCATTTACTTAATTAGCTAGTCTCTTAGCTCTTTTATATATGCTTCTAACGGGAGCTCTCATGGAGTGACCTAATTGGTAGTGTAGAAGTCATGACTGAAATTGAAATGCCATGAATTTTAATTTCATTAATATTTTTAAGTAGAAACATTTTAATTATACATATATATAATTTGTACGTAGTTGTTGTGATTTATATATGAGTATCTCTAAAAAAACTTTGGATGGGGAATATTATGTATTCATTAATTAGTAGTTGATCCGTATATTGGATGTTGTACTTTGCAAGGCTGTGGTTAAATATGTATATATATATATATAATATGGTTAGATGTTGCGATCATTATTTGATGTAAAAAGCCAAGAAAACACGTGACATGAGTGGGTCTATAGATTGTCAAAGGGCAGTGATTATAACAGCTCCCTTTGCCATCACATGCAATCCTTCACGGGCTGCGCTTTTCCGCCTTGTCTTCTTAATCACCAAGAATTATCTCAAAACATGTCTAAATTATACCCTAACCTTTTTATTATCATCATCATCATCCATATTATTATTTTTATTTTTATAATTTTTACATCTGGCCTTATATAACTACTTCATTATTTTTCAATCACGAGGTCGTCGATCTACTACACCAATCAGATCATCATCCAATAGACACGAATCTATATGTTTTATGTTGTGCACTATCTTCAAAATTAAGTAGAGTGAATAAATAATATAATTATTTTTGGGGGTTTTATGAAGGAGATCGATCGACTTATATGTGATCATTTTTGTTGTTGCGAGAGAGAGAGAGAGATGAAAATATAATCGAAGGAAACCTAGAAAAGGACGCCCATGGTATTACGAGATTTGTTTCATGATAATAGTAGAAGTTTGGCAGAACAAGGTACTAGGGAAAAAAAATAGAATCGTCCAAGTGTCCAAACCAACAATAATTTACTCAAAATCAAACAGTCAGAAAGATCACGAGTGTGTGCACCAATTTAATTTTAAATAATTAATTAACTTAATTCTTTTTTTAAACCGAATTCCGCAGTATATATTTTAAAATATGTAAGTGTGTGTGTGTGTGTGTATAAGACGACTTGAGAATTGCATAATTTTATTAATTCCAACGCTAATTAATTAATTTTACAAATCTCAGCTATATTTTCATGAATCATAAAATCCTTTTTTTTAATTCTCAGACTTAAAATTGTTTTTTTTTAAATTATGGAACATTGAATGCATGCATGCATTTTAATTTCACCAATAGAAGTAAGTAAAAACAAGAGTAGGAAATTAATTAATATTGCATTAGTTATTAATGTTCAGAGCGCATATCGACAAGAAGTAACGATAGATTTAGTGTGATGAACATGAACTCATTCAAAAAGAAATTAAAAAACGAGCATCTCATTTCACCCATTGACAAGTATAACTTAAAACGGTTTTGTTGCAAAAATATTACTACTTTAACCGGATTTTGATGAACTGCGTGTTGTATCTTAAGACCAAAAGGGCCTTATTTAGTCAAGTGAAATAAACCTTTCCAACTTTATATGTATGCAAAATGTGGGATAAATTCACTCTCTGCTCTCTACTCTCTACTCTTTACTCTCTATTAAATGGATTGATTTCAAGAGCTACTTTGTGGATGCAATTTCTTCATTACTTTCAGTTATGACTCTCTCTCTCTCTCTCTCTCTCTCTCTCTCTCTCTCTCTCTCTCTCTCTCTCTCTCTCTCTTGTCTAATAATCTCTTCTTCCTCCTCTTGTGTAATATATTTTGTTTATGCTGGGTTTGACTTCTGCTGACAAATCTTGACGACGTGTCAGAATTCCTCTCTCCATCTCGGGAAATTCTATGTCGCATCACCTATGTGTCACGATAGATCTAACGTAATATTTTCATGTGTCACGATAGACCTAATATGACAATTTCATGTGTCTATTGTGACACATGAAAGTATCACGTTAGATCTATTATGGCACATAACACACTACGACCTCATGTGTCATAGAATTTTCCTTCCATCTCACACACATACTTTATGGCAACAAATCAATATTCATCTACTGATGATTCTCAATTTACCACCTATTTTTTTATCTTTTTGGAGTTTTTAATTATTTTTAACAAGTTTTTAATATTGATTTGAGATAATCATTCATGTGATGATGTCACTGAGAATTAATTAAAAATAATCACAAAGAATCAAACATATGGCCTTTTTGTTATTCTGTGTACGTCCTATGAAAAATATATCCATAATAGAAGTTACCGTGGGAAAAAGGAGAGAGAACCTACAGAAACTTGTAAAAATAAGAAGAGCCTGACGCACATGCATATAGCTACTTTTAATAAACCAATCACAACACATTGGAAAAAGATGACACTGGCTAGATATAAGCTTGGTAAACTAATCCATATATACTTTCTGAGACAAACCTAATAATTCTTGTGATCTGTTTCGGAATATTTCTATCTCGATCACATAGTTGCCTCACCAATATCTTTCATTTCAAAGTTGCTAGCAAGATATCATCAACATACATGATTAAAAATATAATCTTACTCCCACTGATCTTTAGATATATATTGAAGTTACATAAATCGTGCAGATAGGAACATGTTCTTCATCATGTACATGCAAATTATGAAGACATGTAAAGTCAGAATACTAAATATAAAGCAAGTAAAAGGCATGAGGTTGATAATCCTGTTTGATCAACTGATCTACGTCAGGGGAACTTCACAAGTCTGTGAGAAATAATCCACTACTCCATTGCAAGGTTACAAAGGCTACTACACGATGACCTCCCGTCACTCGACACCTTACCTACACTTTACAATCTCTTTTGATGGAATGAATTGTGAGATCCTCTCACAATCTAGACTCCCTCTAGTTCCCACAGAAAATATCTCCCGAGACTCCTTTAAGTGTGTATGAAAGAATTTCAAATACAGACTAGACACACAATGATCACAAGGATCAAACCTAGTCTACCCGAATACTATATACTTCAAACTTAAAGTCTTTTAGACTCTCTAGCTCTTGTGTATTCGTAAAACCTCTTGCTTACTAACTAATTTGATTCGCAGGCTATTTTTAAGCACAAGACATAGCCTAAACAAGATAATCAGATTGTCTTAGGGGAGAGAAAACGGTCGGTTCGGGTAGGAACCGATCGATTTTGCTCAACCTGACTGCACCGACCCCACCTCAATTACCCGACCGATAACCGACCCGACTGTGGTCAAAACCGACCAACCACCGACATGTCGGTTTCGGGCAGTTTCGGTCGGGTGCACCGAAAAAAAAGGTTATCAATTATTCAATTTGGGCCATCTTCCATTCACCTGATTTAGCCCATTCCATACGAAAATGGCCCATCCCATTCACCTAATCTCAACAGTCAACAGTAAATTACTAAATACAATAAAACAATACGTAACTTTTTGGCAACACATGAAAATAATCAAAAGTACAAATAGTAGAGTACATTACAGTTATAGAGATGCATCAAAGGAAAATGGCAACACAATTACACAAAGAAGAGTTGTAGTCTAATAGAGTACTGCTGCAGAAAAAGTCTAATGAAAATATCCAACAAATAACAATCAAAATATCCAACAATCAAAAGAAAATAATGAAAAATCCAACAACCAACACATAGAGGCTAGAGTAGTAGAGCAGATTGAGCAGTCATCAACTTGAACTTGAAGCCTTGAAGTCATCATATCTTCATTCTTCAAATTCCAAAATTCAAAACCATCAAACAAACTCCAAATGCATCTAATCAAGCTCCTTTGAGTCCTTTCTCATTACATCCTTCAAATGAAATTTCAAGAAATAGATAAATATCAATTAAATTGAGATATAAAAGTAAAGTAAATTAAAACTTAAGAAAGTAACAAACCTTCATCGTATTTTTCAAGGGCAGCCAATTCCTCTTCCACGGTTGTCGAATGTGTTGAACACTTCAACCAATCTTGACCACATACAAGAGCTTCTACAAGTTTAGTACCTAAAGAACTCCTAAAAGGATCAAGAATTCTACCACCAGCGCTAAATGTAGATTTCGATGGAACCATGGAGATAGGCATAGCCAAAACATCTCGAGCTAGACGTGAAAGAATAGGTAACCTACATTGTTGAGTATCCCACCACTTCAATATATCAAAATCATCCTTCTCTTTTGTAAGAGTCTTTTCGCTGAGATAAATTTCCAAATCATTTGTCAAGGCCTCATCTCCACTTTCTGCCATTTGTCACATGTATTTGTCACTTCTTGAGTACTTCACTTTTTTCAAAGGATGATGGAATGCAACGTCTTTCTCTTGAATTGATACACTACTTTGAGATTGTGATTGAGTTGCAGGTTGGTGTAATGATTGATAATGCTCGTACAATCTAAACGAAGCACTCTTCACATCTCCTGCCAACTTTGAACCTTCCAACTCCTCATACTCTTCTCTAAAATAGTAGCTAATGAACGCAAACTTGTATCGAGGATCAACAACAACACCTATGTAAATAAGTTTATTCATCTTTGTCACATCTCCCCAATACTTGTCATATTTAAGTTGCATTTTCATAGCCATTGCTTTAATCTTCGGATTTGAACTATCTACCCATTCCCTCAACAAAGATCTAATTGTATCAATCTCATGAAAAACCAAGTGAGATGTGACATGCAGTGAGGCGGACACCCTAAGTGTGACCTCATAGAAGACAACTAAAATATCAATCAGTGTCTTAACCAATTTCCAATCTGCCTGTGTAGGCACTCTATTACTTAAATCACATCTAAACAATGGATCTTTATCCTCAAAGCGCTCAAATGCCTTTTCAAACTTAATTGCAACACTCAACATTAGATATGTCGAGTTCCATCTAGTTGGCACATCTAAACACAACAAAGACTTAGATTCAATACCCTCATCTTCACAACACTCTCTAAATCTAGCCAATCTAGAAGAAAAGTGCCTCACAAACCTCATAGCCTCACGAACCCTCTTGATAGATGAATTTATGACTTTAATACCATCACCTACAATTAAATTAAGCACATGTGCAGTGCACCTCATGTGAAGGTGCTCCTCTTTCAACACATTACGCTCTCGATATACCAACCTCTCTTTTAAAAAGTTCAAACAAGTATCATTCGAAGTCACATTATCATCTGTGATTACAAAGACACGTGCAGTCCCCCATGAATGCAAACAACCATCAATCTCCCTACCCATTTCTTCACCCTTATAGTTATCAACAACACAAAAATTAATGATTTTCTTGCGCAATATCCAATCTTTATCAATGAAATGAGCAGTGATGCATAGATAATTAATCTTTTACACAGAAGTCCATGTATCAGTTGTTAGACATACAGTCACACTCGAAGTTCTAAAAAACTCACACAACTTCCTTTTTCATTTAAATACAATTGATATATATCCCTAGAGACTATCTATCTTGATGTAATTTTGAATTTTGGTTGTAAAGCTTCAACAAATTCAATAAATCCCTCTCCATCAACATGGTTAAAAGAAAGTTCACCCTTAAAGATCATTTGGACCATTTTTTTCCGATAAAAATCCTGATCAAACTTCCAAGAACTAAGACTACTCGTGGCTTCACCCGTACAACTAGTTTTCAAAGACAAATTGGGTTATCGAGCATCTACATTATTTGGATTTTGAATGCAACTTAGCACATGATTCTTTAGTGTGGAAGTACCATGCCTTTTTGAATGACAACAATATGTCTTAGAACAGCAATTGCACTTGCCTTTCAATTCTCCATCTTTTTTGTCAGTAAATTTGGTGAAATTGTCCCAAACATTAGACTTTAGCGTAGGCACTTTTTCTTTAGCAGCTGCAGGAGTCGGATTACTCGGTTCAACAGGAGTCGAAATACTATCATTATGGGTAACTGATTCGTGACATTCCTATGCACTTGATAATATCTACAAAGTACAAATATGAAATACTCAAATAAGATAAATCCAATTCCAATTACACGTTTACACTAGGATTCTGTATTTTTGTAAGATTTAAAATTTTAAATTATGCAGAGATTGAGAGACAGTAGAGTGCAGACAAATTATGAAAATAACCACAATTGACAATACTATAATTTTGAAAGAATGAAGATAACCATTAACCACAAATTGACAAATTATGAATATAACCACAATTGACAATAGTATTATAATCACAATTTTTACCTGCTCGTCGTCAGTTATTGAAGATAGAGAATCAGAGATGAGAGATGAGGGCTGAACGCTGAAGATTGGAGATAAGAGATGAGGGCTGAAGATGTCAACAGGCGACGACAAAGGGCAGTCAGCAGATTACAGAGTGCAGATGGAGATGAGGCGTTCGCCCATTCCGACATCAATGATGAGGGTCGGCCGGAGTGCAGACGGAGACGGAGACGGCGTGAGATTTCAGATTTGTTGAGTGTGAGACTTTTGGCGACTGGGCAAGCGAGACGGAGAGTTCAGAGTTAGGCTGTGTTAGGGCTTAGGGAGTTAGGAATTTAGGAAATATAAAAAATAGTAAAAAAACATTAAAAATATTTCGGTCGGGTCGGCTACCCGAAAAAAAAAGAATGATGAAATCGACAACTGACCCGATGCTCTTTTTAACCGAAAATTTCAACCCGACCACCATCCCGAAATGATTTTGAACCGCACCGAACTGACCGAACCCGATCGTGTCGGTCGGGCGGGTCGGTTTCGGTGGGTAAATGCTCTCCCCTAGATTGTCTTATTTTGAATCAAACTCTAGAAGGAAACTTTCATAGTTTAATTCGAACTCCAACTAGTTAGAAGCCTTCCTTAAATAGAACTCGCCTTCTTCTATCTTGATCTTCATCTTGAACAAGGCATCTTCTATTTTGAAACGTCCATCTTGAAAAGGTAACTTCAACTCCTTCAAATCAGCTTGACACGTCTCTTGAAAACTCTCTGGACATCCATGTACATGATCATGTTCATGAACATACTCAAGTACATTCTTCGATCTTCAATCAGATTGGCAGCTGAATGTTCATATCATAATGTCCAGAACACAGTTTCAAAACTTGAAAAATCAAAATGATTGTGTTTTTTGAATTGTCATAATGATCATGACAATCTAAAAATACTTAGTACTGATAGCACTAACATATACACTGATCAATAGTGTTCTCCTTAAATCCAAAAGAAATAATGGTATCACTAAACTTTAAATACCATTGGCGGGAAGCTTGCTTGAGCCCTATATTGATTTAAAATTTTAATTTACATACCATGTGTTCATTTTCTTCAATTGAGAAACCAACTGGTTAGTCCATGTAAACGTTCTTCTCTAAATCTCCATTAAGAAAGACGGTTTTCACATCCATCTGATGCAGCTCTAAGTCATAATGAGCTAAAAGTGCCATGATAATTATGAAAGAATCCTTTCGTGACACTGGTGAATAAGTCTCTTTATAATCGATTCCATCATTTTGAGTAAAACCTTTGGCAACAAGTCTAGCCTTGTAGCGTTCTAGATTTCCAAGAGAGTCACGTTTAGTCTTAAAGAGTAAAGACCCACTTATAACTAACTCTTTTGCAACCTCCTGGTAATTCTACAAGGTCCCAAACAACATTATGTTCCAAAAATTTTAACTCTTCTTTCATGGTATCCAACCGTACCATTTTTCAGAATTATCACAACTTACGGCTTGTGAAAGTGAGACTGGATCATTATCATCAATGCTCAAGTCAGTTTCTGACTCATTTAGATATACCTCGTAGTCATTCGAAATAGTTGGTCTTCATTCTCTTTGAGACCTTCTTCATGTTATTTCTTAAGGTTCTTCTACAACATGTTCATTTTGAATCAGAGGTTCATTATTGTGTTGCTCGTCTTCATTGTTGTTTGGAATAACAAATTGAGGAACACTCACTTTACTTCTAGAGGCACAAGTTAAATGAACTTGCACTCTAACTTCTTTAATTTCCACATGTCGTGGAACTGTACTCCCATTGATTTCACTACTTTCAATGAACCTCGCATTTTAGTCTCAATAACTCTCATTTTATGATTAAGACAATAAAACTTATACCCTTTTAATTTTTCTGGATAATCAATAAAATATCCACTTATTATTCTTGGATCCAGCAGAACATTCATTCACTAAACTACGTTTAGTGCCAACATTATGATGCAGAGACAAAAGACTTTAAGAATACAAACCATCTAAATTCAATTTATATAAACCATCATAAAGAACATCAGTACCAATGAGATGGTTATGTTTAAATAAACTGAAACATTCATTGCCAAAATTGAAAGAAAATGCGGTAACATCAAGTTTAGATAATGAAACTAAATTCCTAGAGAAACGAGGAACATAAAGAGTTTTCAATAAATCTAAATGATGTCCATTGTCAAGGATTAAACGATAAGTCCCGACTGCTTCCACTGGATCTTTCATCCTATTCCCCATAAAGACGAACTTCCCATTCGGGCAAGGTTTGGATCGTAAAGAATCCCTTCATCGTGTTAGAAACATGAACTGTCTTAATACTGTCTGCGACAGTCATTCTCATGAACATTAGGCTGAGTTTGTTAGATCTTTCCTAACTTTTATAATGGTTTTTCTGTTCATTGCTGCTAGTATCAGTAATAGCAACATGTTTCTCTTCCATAGTAGCAAGATTAAGATCCAAAACAACAAGATGGAATTAAACTTGCTCATTCCAGTCAGAGAAGTTAAGCCCATTAAAGATTGGCACATATGATACATGAGAATTCAAAGAATTGGGAACAGGTATTGCATAATAAAATTTTCACATAAGTGTTTTGAGACATGACACATGCTACACATACAAATAACAATTAAAGTATATTGATGATCTCCTTTGGATGATACATCAATACACAACATACAACATAATGATGCTAATAGAATTTTCACATTCTTTTGTAATAAAACATGCACCAATTAGAATTATTTACTACCTTTGGGTATATAAATAAACCAACAGTGCACGTTCATTACTCACAATTATATTCATTAATTATAAAGAGAAATAATTAACCTTTGGATGATCCATAAATGCTTTATAATAATAAATTTCAATTTAGCCATAAACCATCAAGTATAATATTCAGCATCCATTATTTCATGGGTAATTGAGTAGAACACCATTAATCTAGAATCAAATAAACCTGTAAGTTTGCCGACTTTGGCGATTAATAAATTTTTCTTAATATTTGATTCCAAAATTTCACATATATAGGTAAATATGTTTAACAATCTGTTAGTGCCATTTCGTAGCACTAAGTTTGTTTTGGCGATTTATGTTCGACGAAGTGATCGAGAACATGTTCCTAATGTGATGTGTTGATTCTGCTTTGCAAAGTAAAGAACAGATGGTGAACTATTTTCTTTGATGTTCCAGGAGCGTCTTCGAAACAGTCTATATATGGTAGTTTTCTTGCGAAAGTATATTCCGGTGCAGATCAGTTTTGGAAGCAAGGAACAATTGTTTTAATTGCCTTATGGAGTAGATGCAGAGTTGATTTAGACCCTCAACTATATGGAAGCCATCTGCACCAATATAGAAAGAATCACAAACCCTAATTTACCTTCCAAGTTGATGAAGATTGGAGATCAAATCAACAAGAAGTATGAAAGTATAAGAATGTCGATTCTCCTCACAATCGGTGCTTCGCCCCCCATTATTCATGATTCTCTGAGTTTAGTGCTTGAGAGTCGTTGGTTTGTGATACTTGTAATAGCTAGAAGTTGTTTCATAAACTATTCAACATGGTAGTCTAGTATTGTGTGTTTTTTAGTGAAACACGTGAGGATTTTTTATCCATTTTATACGTAATTTCGGGAGAGGTTATAAGTCTCGTGCGTATTTTTACTGATTTTATTTACTTGTTATTATATTGCTTCTGTTCCTGTCACTCTCAAGAACACATGAACACATGTATGCAGTAACCTTAAACACATAAGTGCACGGATTATAATTTTTCATAATCTAATATTTAATATATAGTTAAAACTTTATCCACCATTAAATGCGCAAACTTACATAATAGAATTTGTTCATCAAATTCTAGATAATGTCGATAACATTATTAAAAAGACAAGACATTAAACTAAAGTTTCAGGAGAATGAAACCATCATAATCATAGTAAATCATCATTATTGTTCCATTATTATCATCATTAAACTTTCAAAAGTTTACAAAATTTCACGAAACTGTAACATTATAAACTTTCTTTGTAATTATTATAAAACTTCACGGAAGTTTACTATCAAAACTATGAAATATTTTGGCCACTAATTTCAAATTTAGTCCAGGAACTTCTTCAACAAGTAAACAATTTCTAATTGTCCGCTCATATCATAAAACAGTTTCGACAGTTAATCACATCAAATTTGCAGCGGAAACATAAAATTCTCAATTTTAAAATTAGGGTTATACGAATTTGGAAAAAATTATTAATAGAAAATCATAATTTCATAACACATGCTCTGATACGTACCACATGAAAATCATTCTAGTTTTCTACAATACTTTATGAGAAAATTACAGGATCTTGAAATCAACGATCCTCATATATATAATCACATAATTGATAGAATATTGCATACCTTTTTCCATGATTAAATTTGAGATTGCACTGTTGAATTTCTTGAGGAGAACAATAAACCGTGTTTCGTGACCTCCCTGATGTTTCTTTCTATTCTCTATCTTACGTGATGGCTAGGGTTTTAGAGAACATCTTTTATATTAGGAAGTGGACCCAATTTTACGCTAATTAGTTGTTATTCCCCATAAGCCCACTATTCCCATCAAATAGCAGATATAATAAAACTGTTTCATATTAACCCACATATAATTTAGTCCATAATTATCTTATTATTTATTTATTAGTCCTTAGTAAGCCACATAACTTCACATAACACATAAATAATCTTGCATAATGTATTCATAATATTGCACACTTCGAAAATATAATGTTAAAAAATTTGGATATGAAAATTTTACGATTGGTTGCTGATAAAAAAATGTTAATAACTAAAAAAAAGGTTGTATTTATTAATAGAGTGGGGGATGCATTGGAGGTAATCTAGTATGGAATTTACCCTAGCTATAAATAAGCTATGCCTCAGCTTTCAAGTGATGAGTGAGACTTCATGAAATTTAATGAACAAAGTCTTGTAATAATTCTGTTAAAAGTGAAAAGTGGTACTCCAAGATAGAATGGGGGATGCATTGGAGGTAAAAATATCAAAATGAGCACGAGCACAACAAATTCTATGTGAATCGATTAATTATTTCCAAAAACAATAAAGTTGATTAATTAGATGCCACGTTCAGGATAACAAAGTACTCCAATATTTATCGATAGAGTTCAAAATCATATTCTCACTTTGAGACATATTGCTAATTTTTAACGCTTCTAATACACTTGGTTTGCTTGCGAGTCGAGTGAAGTTCAATATCATAATTAAAATCTGAATCATGCACATATATATGATATTATTAATTTAATTATCTTATTGTGATTGGATTTGAGATGCATTAGGCCAGATTGTGAGAACGTTCTAAGCCGTCGTCGTTTCAATTCATTTGTGAATAATTATATACGCTCGTGAACTTTTTATTTGTCTCGTGAACTTAAGATATGATTATTAGGCGCTATTTCAAAAGTTTTGGCATCACACAATTTTTGAGGCAACATTATATCGTGCATTATCTCTAGGCCAAATAAAGGGCTACTATTATTTCTCTAAATAATTAATATATATAGTAAATTACACGTGACGGATAGAACGACAGCATTAAATATATATATGCTCTATAAATGAAGTGTGCGTGACAAAAAAAATTCGACTTCAGATAAACACAGATGACATATTCAACTTCTGCAGCTGCTTTTTTTTTTTGTTCATTTTTCAAAAGGGGAATTTATCTAAAGTCCTTGTAGTTTAAATTTGTAAAATCGATTACAGTCCGTCAAATTTTTTACTTGAACAAGTACACAACTATAATGAATTATTTTTTTTTACTATAATGAATTATTACAACATATCTAACTATATATGAAAAAAGAAAACAGTTTTAGATTTTTTGTTTAACTAGCCGCAACCGCATTTCTAGGTTTAAGATTACGGGATTCAAATCATGTCTGACTTAAAAACAAAGAAAAGAAAAGCTGTTTGTCAAATTTTTTTATTATGTTAATTTGTCAATTTGATTTCTTGATTATATATGCTGCTAAGACAAGCAAAACCAGTTGTCATTCCACATTATACGGAATCCAAGCCCTTAAATAATTGTCACATGGTCTTATCGTATTCAATAATGTTTCGATTCTAATCAGATTATGATGTTTTTCTTTCTAAGATCTTTTCTAAGATTTATTTTATGTTTTTGTTGGTGTTGTACGTTTTGACATAAAGTTCAAGATTCTGAAATTATAAGTCACTAATCATATTTTTTATTTTTATTTATACACAACCATATATATATATACACATATTTAAAAAAGGTTAGATCACGGACCATTTGGAGAAGTTTCTCGGAAAACATCAATTTTCAGGGTTTCACAAGGTTTTTTACAGCCGCGGTTAATATTTGTGGTGGTTGTTGAGCATGTGAAACTTTCAGTTGAGCCTCTTTGTTTTTATTACGTGTAAATTTCTCATCCCTTCAATAAAATACAAAAATTAAAAATGTCTCATTATTTTATTTATTATATACAATTAGCTAGGTTTGTGAAAAATATAACGTGTGGCCAAGGCCAATACAATGCTGTAACCATTCACGGATCGCTTTCCTTTTAGGGCCAAAGATTTGCCCCTTCTTCCTTTTTTTTTATCCCTTCAGTCCACTCCATGAATTATATGTTATTTCACTTTATTTGAACATCAATTCTTTGTAGTTACTACACTATTCAAATAATAAATAAAACGCATTTTTTTTTTTATGGTGGGGGAGGGCCACGAACCAAAATCCGTGACTCCTTACAGCTTTTCTTCTGTGGTTTTAAGTAGTTGCCATCTGGCTAATGTAATCTGAGGCATTATCACCTATACACACATAAACTAAGGCTACTACACTGATATATATATATATATATATATAGAGAGAGAGAGAGAGAGAGACCGCAAATAAGACGAGCTAGGCAAGCTGCACTTGGCATTTCTGAATAACAAATTGTTTACAAGCATATAGGACTGCATGCTTTTGTAAAGACGTTAATTTAGCAAGGGCATTAAAAAAATAAACATAAAAACGAAGCATAATCTAGCAATGATGATGCTCATTGGTATTGTATCTCTATTATAATAGGAAATATATAATGGCTAATTCTCCATCTACTATGTGTTGTGTGTGCAAGTGTATGATTATTCAGAGATACTACACTATTCATCCTACGTTGTTACTGTCATTTTTTTAATTTTTGATTTTGACAAGAATAAGAATATTTTTTGTCTCTACATTAACAAGATCAAGATCTCATAAAGGGACAATGCAATTCAACCACTGCAAGACGCCTCTCAGAAAGCAAGCTTTTTCCCGGATGGATTTTGTGACAAACCAAACCATCCATGGATTTAAATCTTCTCACTTGTAGTCCAATATACAGTGGGATCTGCCAAACTATTTTTGAACAAATCATTCCTTCCTTAGCTATAATATTCTCTTCTTCACATGAACTGCCTAGGATTGGCTCACACACAATAAACTAAGGTAACAACCAAGCTGCATATTTAGATATTGAATTCAAAAAAGATATCCGGGGAAGCAGCTGCAGTTGAAGTATTATCTGTCTTTCTCTATCGTTCCATTCTAATCCATCTAAAGGAGCACTAATTTGATATTCGTCTCCGCAGGTGCAACCTGCCCTTGTCCTGTTCCTACTTACAGCATGCATGATAATACCATCTACGTGCATCGTTGGAAAGCCTAAGATTAAGTACAAAATAAGCACCTACATCACCAATAGGCTGAGACAATGCTCTGTTGGTGGGCTGTCATCAAATTCCAAAAGCTTGAGTTTTGTTCAGTGCTTATCACAACTCTTCATTTCTTAACTTCTCATTCAGAACAGTACATTTGCATCTATAACTGTTAGAACATTAAAAAAATTACTACTGCCTAGGTAGAAAGATGCTGAGCATTCATCATTCAACTATACCGAGACAGAACTTTGACTGTCTACCATTACTAGAGCAGAAATTGTTTAGGCATGTGTGAATATGGCTACAACAACATAACAAGAACTAGAGCAGCCCGAGTAAGAAGTTTTACCCAAAAAGAAAGTTATAAGTAGCTAATCATTTCTAGCAATAAGGGAAATGGATTAGGATCTTCTGCTAACCTGTGTCGTGGATTAGTTCGTTCACATAGCCGCAATGGAACAGCCATTTGCCAATGTAGCAGCCATTTAATGTTTCCTTCTGCATATGCTATTCAGAAAATACACTATATAGACAAAATTAGAACTCGCCATTGTTGAAACAGCAAAAGGTGAAGTAAACCATTTCTGCATCTTATAAAAGGTGTTTTGCATAAAATTCAAACTGTTACAGTGGTTAGGGAATTCAGCAGGAGTTTCATAACAACTGCTGCTAATCACATATAGTTTTTGTGATACATGTTAGTTCAATATATACGTGAATGCCAGTATAATTCTAAAATGTTTTTACTGTTGACGTGTTAATTGGCAGAATAGAATATAGGTACGCATGCTGATATGCAGGCATACATATCCTAGCAGGCCGTTGAGTGTATGCCATCCGATGCTATCTGGTTGCTGTAATTCTACTACTATACAAGAAGTTAATTTCTCTTGACAATATCCATCGATAATACTTTCAGGGAACTCTATCATACCCCAGTTACTACTGTCCTTCATGTGACTAACCATGATGGTGCATTGAAGAGTATATGCTAATATGTATAGAATCCACATTTGTGCTGTTTCCTACATTTATTAATTTATCATCTACTTTTGTGTCATCTTCAACAGTGATCACGCACCTCAATCATACTCAGGCCTATATCCTTTCTCACCTTCCTTGCCACTGCAATCTCCCGGTATTGTTTCATGGTCTCAAAATCCTCAATATCTGAATAGAAGTAAGAAGCCTGTAACCAACTAGAAGGGTTCTCTGGTTCAAGGTCTATCAACATCTTGGCAGCTCTGTTTCCTATTTGTTTATTTTGATGAACACTGCAACTCCTCAACACTGAGGTCCAAATCACAAAATCATCCTGCCATGGAGTGTCTCTCAGTATCTCTATTGCCTCATCTAGTAAACCTGCACGCCCTAGAAGATCAACCATACATGAATAATGCTGCCTCTCAGGGTCCAGGCCATGATGAGTTTGCATCGAGTAGAAGACCGATCTTCCCTCTTCAACCAGCCCTGAATGGTTGCAACCCACTAACACACTCAAAAATGTCACTTTATCGGGTTTTAGGCCATTTTGGATCATTGCATTGAGAATTTCAAGACATTCATTTCCCATCCCATTTCGCGCTAGTGCACTAATCACTGAAGTGAAACAGATGACGTTTGGGGAGGGAAGTTGAGTGAAAATCTGGCGGGAAAAATCGACTTCACCAGATCTAGAGTATGCATCAATCAAAGCACACACGACGGCAACATCAGATTCAAAACCTGATTTTATAGCGCAGCAGTGCAGCAACGAGCAGCCAGCTGTGCCAGCAGGAAGAAAGAATGATAATGCTTTCAAAGTCAAAGAAAGACTAACTTCATCATATCCAATCTTCTCATCAACCATCAGACCAAACAGATCAATCACATCCTCCATCAGAGCAGACTTCAGTAAAGATGTCATGAAAGAATTACAGCACTCAAGAGTTCTCTCAGGAACACTGTCAAATATACGGACTGCACTCTCAATATCTCCACTTTTCCCATACATGTCAATCAAAGCCGACTGCACAAGAACAACATTAAACCCTGCCTTCACAACGCAACAATGAGTTTGCTTGCCAAATACTAAATTTTTAGTTGCACTGGATAATTTCAAGAATCCCAGGAATGAACAAGCTGATGGTTTCTTATCCCACAAATGCATTGTCCGAAAGACTACAAGACCATCATATGCATAGCCATTGGCTGCACAAACCGACACCATAGAGTTCCAAGAAATCACATCTTCAGGCAGTATAACGTCAAACGATTTCCTAGTTTCTGCCAAACTACCACAAGCAGAGTAAAAGTCCACCAAAGCATTGGCCACAAACAAATTTGAATCGCCCAATCCTCTCTTGATCACACAACAGTGCAGCTGCATTCCTTCTTCAAGGCACCTCTCATGACCGCAACCCTGAATCAAATAGCAAAAGGTGAGCCCATTAGGCTCCAATCCTTCCAACTCCATCTCATTATACATTCTCAGCAGCTCTTTCGATCGTCCCATTTCACATAATCCGCGCAGAACAACGTTCCACGTAGCCAAATTTCTTTCTTTCAAGGTACTAAAGAATCTTAAAGCAATGTCGACGAAGCCCATTCGCAAATAGAGATCGACAAGGGCGGAAGCAATGTACACATTCGTACTAAAACCAAGAACAGCCGCTCTGCAATGAACCTCACGCCCTCCTCTGAACAACCCTGCAGAGCTGCACATACTCAAGACAGTTGAAAACGTTGATGAATTCTCCACAAAACCTTGAGAAACCATTTGGCCGTATAAATTTAAAGATTCTGCTAAAAACCCTCGACGATAATGTCCTGAAATCATAATGTTCCAAGTAATAACATCTCTTTCGGTCATTTCATCAAACAGCTTGACGGCAGAAGTTAAAGACCCGAATTTCATAAGGTCATTGATGATTCTGTTACACGAGTATATATCCGTGCTAGCAACATTGTTAATGCTACTGAGCGCACGAACTGAGAGAGAGAATCTGTACAGAAATGCGGGTTTATAGTTCCAAGAAAACGTCGCTGCTCTTGCGCAGAATAAGAGAGACCTCTGGTTTCTCATCAAATAACACGAACGGAACTAAATGTGCACCTCATTTATTTGATTTTGCTTTTTTTTTTTTTTTTGGAGGGGGGATTAAATGTAGACTTTTGCTTTTTCAGAGTACTCTATTTTTATTAATATGTCGCGCAACTATGAAGAAAAGCCAGTTGCTCGATTTTGTAGCACATTTAACAAATAATTTATATAAATGTTAGGACAAAGGAGTGTGAATGTGATTAATACAAAAAAAAAAAAAAAAATGTCAAGAGACATTAAATGGACCGAAATTAATAATACTTTTATATTAAAAGTAGCGGAGATTACGTGCAACAAATTGTATGTTTTTTTACTAAAATATGTAAATTTAAAAGTTTTTTTAAAAATGTAAAATTTAAAGTTATAAGCTACTGTATATTATAATTAGAAAATATTAATAAATATCTAATAAATAATCAGAGTAAGAATATATATACATATATATGTATATTAATAACATCAAAATGAATTCTTTTATCTAAAAAAAAAAAAAAGTAATATATCATTGTGTTCAATTCTATATTGAATATTATATGTATATTTTATAAAGTACAAATTAAGCATATATGTGAAATATAATAAAAGTGTGCACAACAAAAGAATAATATTTAAATTGATTTAAATTTATTTATATATATATATATATATAGGATATGGATCAAATAGGGACAACCATTTGGTGTGAAAAGTAGGGACGATTTTGGATCTGATCAAATGGACGGATAAGATTATGTATTTTAAGTAGTTTTTCGATTTTTTTTATTTAAATTAAGTGATAAGGTTAATAATGTAAATTAATAAAAATCATGTAGAGTCCTATATCTGTGCAAATCTTAACTTCCCTAATTAAACTGTTTTAATTGTGGCAAGTTAATATCTTCATTGATTTGTACGGTTTTTTTATGAATCTGGAAAATTGTTTAGTTTACGGTTTCTTCTTCTTCTCCTTCCAACTCATAGAGCAATGATGGCGACGATGCGGCACTCACACGATTTGTACAGACGGTTTCTTCTTCTTCTTCTTCTTCTTCTTCTTCTTCTTCTTCTTCTTCTTCTTCTTTCAACTCATAGATCGATGATGGCGATGATGCGTCACTCACACAGAGATTCTAGCGGCGACGTCGGTTGTTGCGCGGCACTCACATGGCGATTCTGGGCAGCGGCTCGACTATTCTGGGCAGCGTATTGTATTAGTGTAGCATGTTTGTCTATTGTAGGAAGTATTAACAGTACGTTTATATAGCATTGATTATTTTGCGGTTTTTTTTCCAGGGTGATTCACTCTAGTCAAGATGTTTTTTTTTCTCTTAATTGTTCCATTTTTTGCTTAGTTTTTTATTTTTAGTTTACTTATCTTTTCTCATGTTGTTTTGTATGGTACAGTTGGGGTATTTTAATTTTTTCGTTACATTATTTCAATGCTTGCGGTAAAAAATGCCACCATGATACTAGGAATTGTCCAGGCAAAAAATGATTTATGTCTAGTTTTTTTATCAATGTTTCATTTTGTGTTTAGTTTTATTTCTATTTTACATAGTTTTTCTTGTGATGTTTTGTATGGTACAGTTAGGGTATTCCATTTTTTTTGTTTGGGTACATTACAATTCTTTGATTTAGATTGGTTGATATTACGAAGCATTTATTCGATGAATACATAGCACTAACTGTAGCATTCACATAATCCTATGCAAATGAATATGTTTACGAAGCACCAACCACGGAATATGAATATATTTATGTTACTTACGAAGCATTATTCTGAAGTGAACGAAACACTGTATTTACATCTCTCTCACTGTAACATGAACTAATCATTTACAACATTGCAGACAATCATAAGTAGCACCGATGATATGCATATATAGCATAACAGATATGCTTAAATAACATTAAAGATGTACATGAGTAGCATATCAAATTTAATTGGGTAAAAGCGCCAGAGGTATGCATAGGTAGCATCAACAAGCCTAATTCAAAGCAATAACTCACACGTTATTTTTACCAACTTAAAAACTTAGTAGCACAAATATTCATAAATATCATCAAAGAGGTGCATAATTATCATTACAAATTTTGTTTTGTCCAAAACACCACAGGTGCGTATTAGTAGCATCAACATTAATAATTTGAAGCTCCAAATCGTACAAGGTCGTTTACCAAGCTTAACAATAAATAGCACAGTAATTCATAAGTACCATCAACGTTATGCATAACAAATATGCTTAATTAGTGTCACAAAAAAAACTGACTTTACCAACGTTCAACAAAAAGATATTGAAACATTTTCTTGTTGAGCAACAGTCACATATCTCCACTCAGAACATCATTCACAGTTGAATTTTTCTTCCTAGAGTTAGTTATCGTATCCTAGATAGTCTAAACACCTCTTCTTTTCTCGTGTTTATTTTTTATCTAATTTCCTTGTCTTGGTCAGTTGTGTCATCACTCTGATTGCGCAACCGCACATCCTCCTCAAAATCAGAGTCGTCTGCATGAACCTTAGACTTACCTGAAACCCAACATAGAAATCATCCAAATAGGTATTAGGTAGCATTCAAAAAAACAAAGATTAATTGTTAGTATATAAATTGCTATAGCACCACAGATATGCATAAGTAGCATGACAAATATGCATAAGTAGCATCACAAATATAGTTTACCCAAAACACCACAACTATGCATAAGTAGCATCAACAATACTATTAAAAAGCACCAAGTCACAGAAGTTATATTACCAACTTAAATACTAAGTAGCACAGTATTCATATGTAGCATCAAAGATATGCATAACTAGCATCACAAATAAAATTTACCTAACGTCAAACATATATGCATAAGTAGCATCAACATTAATAATACAGAGCACCAAGTCACACAGACAATTTATTTAGTCTAATAATTTACTCCTCAATTACCAAATTATGTTGACAATTATAAACCCACATTATATAATTTCTTGATTAACAGTCGCACGCATATATTGGTCCTTCTTCATTTGATTCACAAAATCACAAAATAAATTTTCTAAATCTATGGGGTTTAATCATTAATATGCATTCACCCGACTGTAACTAGGCAACAATAGTTTCACAATTCACCCTTTAAACCGATTAAAAGTTCTGAAACTCACCCGATTTCTTCCAACCCATCTTCGTTCTTGACGTCTGGTTCTAACACGCCGCCGCCGGAGAAAAAAACATCGCCGCCTGAGTTTCTTGTTTAATCCGTCGCGCAAGCAAAACACGGCTGTCGCCCTTTCAAAGCACCACCGGATTCTTCGCCATTCCACGGGGAGTTGCTGTCGGGTCACGCGGAGGCTAGGTTTTCAGATTTGGGAGGCGGAACTATCGATCTCTCTTTTCAACCGCTACTTGCTTCTCAATTTTGTGATTTCTGATTTGTAGGGATTTAATTTCTCATGTAGATGCAATATATCAACTCCCGTATCTAGCGCTAATTTGATACCATATGAAATTAATGTAGAATTTTACATAAATACCCATGTACGGTTTAATATATAATTAAAAAAACAAAATTACCATTTAAAACTCTTTTAATCTGAACCATCCATCTTGTATATTTGTAGGGATCGGATTTGTCCCTAATTTTCACACCAACACTTATTTTTATTATAACCGCACCCTATATATATATATATATATATATATATATATATATATATATATTGGGCGAGTGTAGATTCTAATATATGTGAATACAATAATCAAACTTTTTATTACGGTCAACATTCCCTTGAACTTCTTCATGAATTAACATATTTTTTATATTAAAATAGAACATATTGTCAATGTTTTTTTACTAATGATTTTTGGGCGAGTCTATGATGATAATTTTTTTTTATGCATTATATTAGGTATCAAACAAAATTCATTATGGTTTTTCAAAAAGGGACATCTCTTTTGTGGTTACGTTAGTTTTAATTTCTCGGAGCAATATCCTAGTAAAAATTGAAGAAAATAGATTAAAATTATAATATTTATACTTTATAGTTAGGTGTGTTTTTAAATACTCTGCATATTTTTCATACAAGGCTATGTTCGAAAATTCATTTTAAAAAATATAAGGCATGTTTAAAAATATATTTTTGAACATACATGATCAATAGCTTAGAAAAAAAAGTAGTTGAACGTATTTTCGAACCTATTGATCATAGTTGTAATTCAATAGTTTCTAAATCCAAAATTGAGCGACAAAACATCAATATTTAAAAGGGTAATTCTAAACACAACCCTCATATTACTTTTTATAGCCCCGTATTTCTTTATAATTAAATAAACTATTTGAAATCTCTTTTATAACCTTCTAATTAATGCATCCACTTATGTTCTCTACAAAACAAAATAATACCACAGTGTCATTCATCCTCCTCTCCCGTCATGATTCTAATTACAATTTATCAATTTTCAGTGTTTTTGTCAAATAAAATCACCAAGCTTGTTTGTCATCTTCGTCGCCATCATACACTGAGAGAAATTTTAATTTTGAAAATGACTATCCCACATTAATTCCAGATGTTGTTGACGACCCAATTAGCTCTGATTCGGTCAGGACTTCATTTCTTTTGGCAGAATTTGACGAACAAGATAATGTTTCCAGCAACAGAAGCCTCAACAACATTCTATCGGCTCTAGAGACCGATGTTGTGTAAAATATTCCAGTAAGATTTTCGGTGTCATCTCAGGCAACAGATGGCATCAATTTTATCCACTGTGATTTAAATGTCGTGATATCCAACGACAATAAAGGAGGGAAGATACTGCTATCTCCTGATAGAGCAATGATCGTAAAATTCCTTATTCTGTGTTGTTTATGGAAATTTATGTTTCTCTAAATATTATTTTATTATTAATATATTTATGTATTTCATATTTTTTCGTACAGAATATGGCCTTTATTGAAAGACATGATTAGCAAACAAAGAAATCGAATGGAGGATGCGGAGGAGTATGGATTTTGTGGAGCAAATCCAACTTGCAACCATTGGTGGGAGGGACGGTGGTTTGTATTCATAATGAGAGCCTATGGATATAGTGGGGTGATTTGTTTTTTGACGGGGGCTATGAACATAAGGAGGTTTTGATGAGGGTATAAAAGGAATTTCAAATTATTTATTCAATTATAAATAAATATGGAGGTTATAAAGAGTAAAATGGAGGTTGCATTTATAATTTCTCTATTTACAAATTTAAATCACATTTTTTACAAATTCAAAGTTTGCATGTCAATCACATTTTTTTACAAATTCAAAGTTTGCATGTCAATTACAAATTTAAATCACATTTAGGTCAACAAGTGGATCTTGGTGAGGAGCGAAATCCTATTGACCCAGATCTAGGTTTACACGCTCGAGCGCTGGCAGAAAGAAGAAAAGTTGTCCTACTCATAAGTCCAAGAGACTTCACAGCCAACAGGTACGTGTCAAGAAGGAGGTCGGTGAAGGTTCGACCAGATACAGCGTGGGTTTGGGCAAAATAGACTCGGACAAGTGCAGAGAGAAAGGAATTAGGGTTTACCAGTCGCGATTGGGATTTTGAGGAGAACCTGCGTGTACGGTGCATTGGAGGAGAAATTGAGATTTTGAGTCGAGTGTCACCCCTGTTTGCAGTTTTTATTTTGTATAATTTTCCTTTTGAATTTTGAATGTTCTGAGAGAGACAACTTGGTTTACATGTTTGATTTGTGATGCACTGGTGCCACGAAACAAGATCCGCCAATTGTTTGTTTGACTACTTACTTTAAGTTGTATTCCATGTTGCTCTTCCCTACTATATATTTATACAGGGGACAAGATCTGCTTTATATGCCAATAATCGGGAGTCTATTACAATCACTGTGCAATAGGTGACACCTAGGTCTGTTGGTGCTCTGGTAGCCCTTTACGAGCCAGCAGTTGGGATTTATGCCTCATTAGTCAATATCTATGATAGATGATAACACAGATGTCTGCAATTTTATGGCTTCTTTTTACGCTCTTTCTATTGAATCATAAAATTGCTCGTGACATATATATCTGCAGGAGTGTCAATCTGGATTAAGAGAGAACCTCTCTTCTTTCTGTGGAGAAATTTTGCTTTGAAATTCTAGTTCTTTCTACCTTGTCTTTGGACTCTAAGGTCTGCTTATACTTCTTACTTGTTTAGCTCTCTAAAATTATCACTTTCTAAATGTGATTTGTCCATTTGATGGTCAATTGTCATCGGTCATTTGTTTAAGATATAATTTGAAGACTGTTCTTGCCTTGGTATCTGGACATTTTACACGTGCATGGTATATCCTTTTCCAGTGTTTGCTATTTTAAGTAATTATGATGCTTACAATACAAGTGACAAATAATTTAGATGTAAAGCAAGACAAAGTTTCTTGTCATGATGTTGCTAGTTTAATTTTGTTTTACAAAACCTTGATGTATATGGATGGGAGCAGGTGGAGTTTAACCCTGTGGATTGCATATACATAGAGAAGAACCAATTGTACCATGTTTAGAGATTCTTATTTTAGGAGATCTTCAATTTGGGGACTATAGATTCAGAATCATATATCATTTTTGAGTTATAAGCCTTCTGTTTGGTCTTCACTCTTCAGCCACACAAGCTTGCAGTATTATACAATAATCTTAAGATCAAGGGATATTATTAATTAATTGTTAAGGTTATAATTCTGCTTTTTTACAGATTCAACTGCATTGAGGGTAAAATTGTACATTTAACTTTTTTTAAAAAAAAATTTGGTTGTAACGGTTCTTAAGGGATTTGAGAATGAAAATTAAATGTGCTAATTAAATAATATAATCAATCCCTATATGATCTACATGGTTTTTAATTTAATGAGATGTGGAATAATTATAATTTATTAATTTTGTTGTTTGTTGGTTCATTATTTTTAGGTTGTGATTGTGATAATATGAAAGGGGATCAAGTTTTGGTTTTAGCCTTTTAGGGTTATCAGATCATACTTATGCTTTTTTGAAAGGGAAACATAAACAAGTCGAATAATATAATAAGTTATTGACAAGTGTTATATATGCCTTTTGGAATGCTTCTTTTTTATTTTATAGTACTTTTATTTAAAATGTGAATATGCGAATACATAAATAGCATCACCAAGTCTCAATTTAACCATTAACAATAGGAAAAATAGCATTCGAAGATTTTGCTGATGTGTTATCACACACAAAAAAATACCTCAATTATGAACAAAAAAATAGCATTACAAAGTATCAATGTAAGCACCTAGAATTAGAATTTTGCTGACGTGTTATCACACAAAAAAATGCCTCGATTCCGGAAAAAAAATATAGCATTACAAAGTATGAATATAAGTACCCAAAATTAGAAAAACAACATATGTTATAAAAAAAACCCTCAATTTTTAACAATATTATAGAAAAATAGCATCACAAAGAATAAATATAAACATCTAGAATTAGAAAAATAGCATTGTTCACAAATTAACACACTAGAACATAATTCACAAATGATCTATTGGATATATAGAAAACATCTAATAAGTAAAACAAAATTTAAAAATTGAGGACATATATTTGAGTTATAATAAGGTTGCATGCATGTGCTTTTTTTAGATGATACAAACAGTCGAAATAAGATTTTTTTTTCCTAAAAGAACGAAAATAATTTAGACAATTATGAGACATTGATGAATGTTATTTATACTTGTGTAATGCTTTTTTTTATAGTGTTATTATTGAAACGTTCATGAATGTATCAAGGTGTAGAGGATGGACCAAAAATAAGAGTTAGAGTTTTTTAAGGACAACAACTTAGGTCAATTTGGAAAAGAGGATAAATTTATTGCGGGCCAAAATTTAAGTACATTAACATTTAAGTATTACGTCCGTAGCCCGTTCAGGCTGAAAATTGGCCTACGGACGCAATACTTAAATGTTAATGTCCTTAAATTTCAGCCTGCAATAAATTTGTCCTCTTTTCCAAATCGGCCTAAGTTGTTGTCCTTAAAAAAATTATAACTCCCAAAAATAAACATAGTTTGTTGGGTAGTGGTTCTAAAAAAAAGCATTGCACTACATTGATCTATTGATGCAAATTTTTTAATTAAGAGCAGAAAAGAAAAGCAGACTAATGCATTGAAACAACTTAATTCCAACTAAACATTGGTAAAATAAATTGAACTAATATATTGTCGTGTCTTGATCCTTTATTTTAATTTAGAAGATGGCATGCTTTATTTCATCCTATTTGCAATAATAAATCCCATAAAAACCGTTACTACCAAATATAATAAAAATTGATTGTACAATTTTAACCTTCAGTGCATATGAAATTGAAAAAATAACATGTTTATACCCTTCACCATTGATTAATAATGACCATTGATCTTAAAATATAAATGGATATGATTCGTTCATAAATTACACATGGGACATGTGTTCACAAATGAATGAAACTATATATATATAGGGAAGGGATCAAATGAGAACCATTCCCCTAGGTGGGAACTAGGAACCAATCATATCCCTTCATTGGTTCAATCTGGACGGCCCAGATTAAGTTAATGGGACGGTGGCATAATTATAATATTTGGCAAGTTTGATGAAAGGGAGGGCAATATAGTAATTCAGTTCTTCAACTTTCCTTCTTCAGATTTTTTCCCATTTTCTCTCCCTCTCTCGCTGATTACGTTCTTCTTCTTCTTCTCTTTTGATTTCTCATTATTTTTCAGCATCTGCTTTCATCTTTTTATAGCCAAGATTCGACCCTGTGATTCGTAGAGTTCATCGGCGGCGTTGTCTTTGTATGGTGACTCCATGTATGTGTTTCTTTCAATTTATTTTAGCAGTTTGGTATGTCGATTTATTTCTCATTTCTTCTCGTGATTTTTATTTCTCATCTTATTTTAGTTTATGGCTTCATCGTTTTGTTATGAAGATTCAATATTTTTGATTGATTTGATCTTTTTCGTTCAGATCTGGGTTGTATCAGTTTTTTTTTTTTTTGAGAAAAATATCAGTTATTTTCTAATTGTTAGGAATTCTAGGGTTTAGTATGTACGAGAATATACAGAATATGCATTAATTTGATTTGTTTATTTGTTTTAGCATGTTAATGTATTCGTTTTAGCCTATCGTCACATATGTTTTAGCATGTTAATGTAGTCGTTTTAGCCTGTCGTCATATATGTTTTAGCATGATAACATGCTGATTTAATGTTATTTCTACTACACTCTGTGAAACATGTCATACAAACCATGCTTTGCTTTGCTTTTTTTTTTCTTTTCTGTGTGTGTGTGTGTGTGTGTGTGTTTGTGACTCGGCTACACAATGTTATAGACACCATGTAAATATTAGAATACTTTAGTGCTAAAACGTATGTTGCATGATGCGAGAATGGTACATACCTAATGCTAAAAATCAATTTGTATGTCTGAACATCTCTTGATGTGATTGTATTATTATTTTACCTTGTTCAGTTTATAATTTTTTAATTTTAATGTGTCAGCTTCTTTTGTTTGAAGTGACCATAGTAAGATTACTCACATGGTAAGGGTTCTACTTCACATAGCAAGACGATGATGTTTGAGAAATTCTACGGTTTACATGCCCCTTCTGAAGTTGTTGTTCATCCACCTATTCCAGTTAAAACAAAAGGTAGCGATAGTCGTTTGATATATAAGAAGGGGGCAAGAAAAAGAAAGGAGAACAAACCACTCAGAATGTGCAGCAATTGCTACAAGTTGTTAGATCATGATGTTAGGAACTGTCCAGCTTGATATTATTATAGCGATTTGGCATAGTTTAATATCATGTTTTACCATACTTGTGAATTGTTTTCAACACATTCATTTTTAAGAATATATATGATTTTTAATAAAAGTGTTTATGACATTTTCTTTGCAGTAATTATATTACTATTAAGTTTTATTAACCACAGTTAATATTTAGAATATGATGCTAAAATAACGGAAGCATGAGGTTAAATACCTTGTCAGATTCCTATTGCATATTTTGTTTATCAGAACATGCTAAAATGAGAAACACATGAGGCTAAAATGATTGAAGTAAGAGGCTAAATTTGATGTGACATTTTCCACTATGGTTCACCGTTCCCAATTAGGGTTTATTACGTTCCAATTAGGACTCATCTGATCACAACTAGTAATTCTAAGATTCACTGTCCCCATAAAGGGTGTATTGCATTTCATTCCAATGAAATCATCGTTCCATATTTGTTTATTAAAACATGCTAAAATGAGAATCGCATGAGGCTAAAATGATCGAAGTAAGAGGCTAAAATTGATGTGACATTTTCCACTAGGGTGCACCGTTTCTAATTAGGGTTTATTACGTTCCAATTAGGGCTCATCTGATCCCAATTAGTAATTATCAGATTCCCATTAGGGTTCACTGTCCCCAAATAAGGTGTATTATGTTTCATTCCAATGAAATCACCGTTCCATATTTTGTTTATTAGAACATATATGCTAAAATGAGAAATGAATGAGGCTAAAATGAGTGAAGTAGGAGGCTAAAATTGATATGACATTTTCCACTAGGGTTCACCATTCCCAATTAGAGTTTATTACGTTCCGATTAGGGCTCATCTGATCCCAACTAGTAATTATGAGATTCCCATTAGGGTTCACTGTCCCCAAATTGGGTGTATTGTGTTTCATTCCAACGAAATCACCGTTCCATATTTTGTTTATCAACACATGCTAAGATGAGAAATTAATGAGGCTAAAATGAGCGAAATAGGAGGCTAAATTTGTATGTTACTTTCTGCACTTAGAATTGCAGCATATATTTTGCTCTCATAAACTTTATCTCGTTTCAGAAAATATTTACGCATTTTCTTTCTTAGTTGTCAGTCATCTCCTTCGTTACTTCACTTTTTCATTCTTTTTTCTTTTTATTATCAACTAGTGTTTTTCATTTTGTAGTATCTATATAGGTATAGGTGTTTATATAAAACTGTTAGAAATATATTCATAATATCACCCGCTAAAATGTATTACATAATATGCTAAAATATTATATAGGTCATGCTAAAATGTTGTATACAACATGCTAATATAAATCTGGGTTGCTCTATGCGAAAATTATGCCTAAAAATGATTTTTTGTATGTTTCATCTTTTTTTTTTTAAATAAATATATGCAATATGGATCTTAAATGAAAGAGTATGAAAAGAGCTTTAATTTGATATAAGATTTGCATAAATCCGATTAAAAATGAATAAATTATGATCATTTAAAGTTTTTAAGAATTTTTTCAAAACATGATGTCACTTTTTTTTAAAGTCAATTGTTCCAATTCTACCCTTAATGAGACGCGTGAATTGAAGATTTTCATTTTAATTACAAAATCACCACTGAAAATTTACTTTCATCCGGTGCGTTCATTTTTCGAAATAGATGGATGGGATCAGTTTCCGGTTCCCACCTGGTGACCGGTTCTCACCAGATCTCATCCATATATATATATATATATAGTTTCATTATATTTTGTGCTGTCAATGTGAGGTATTAACGTAGTCCATGACTTTGTTTGTGTATAGGTTAAGGGTGGTCATGTCACACATTTGCAACTTGCTGAAGAGTGGATTCTGAGGTCGTGTAAGATTCTTGAGCATCCATACTCTAGCCATGCTTATGTTAGTGCTATAAAAGAAGCCGAGCAATTTCTGGTCTATTTTTTACTTTTAGCATTAAAGGATGTTTAGATTTTTTAGCAATAATTTGATTACTCAATTAGTTTTTTATTTATTTACTTAATTATAATGTGATAATATGATTTTAATGTAATTAAATTTTAATATTATTAGAGTTGGGAGCAACAGAGCATAATTGGCTGGAGTTAATTGTGTGTACTACCTAACTAGGGGCTGGATTTCTTGTGAAAGAAGTAGGGGCTGAATCTATTTGATTTTTTCTTTGGTGTAAGGTATGTTTGATTATTTTATTTTGGTGATATTTGTAATGATACTTGGACACAGACTGTGAACAAGTAAGATTTCCTAACTTTCTTGAAGTTTACATATATTTTAATATTAATCCTTGATATGGATAATCAATTTATTATTTTTTTAATATTTGGTTTGAAGGGCAATTGTTATATACAATGCAAAAATAGGGCGGAGAGGCAAAAAACAGCCACACTCGGAAATTGTTAAGGTATGTACAATTTGAAATAAATACAACATTAGTAGCATTAGGTTATTAGAAGTAGAATTTCACTTCTTAATTTTTCTGAACAGGGTCCAATTCAACCCGATTCCAAGCAATGCGGGTTTTTTATGATGCGTTACATAAAAGAAATCATTGATGAGATTACAATTAGGGGTTCCATATCTCTGAAATCTCATGTAAGTTTCTTATCTATCCATACTTATCATTATTATTTTCTACACAAGAGTATAAATAAGTATTGTGATTATTATTGTTATTGTATAGTTTCACAATCTAACATATTCTCAAATGGAGATCGATGAAGTTCGTTTTGAGTGGGTAGATTTTGTGTTGGAACAAATATAGGATATTGGTATTTGGAATCAAAGTGAGCAGATTGCAATCTTTTGTATTTTGAATATTTAATATTTTGGAGTTTAGATTGCATTTTGGATATTAATGATTGATGGGTTTTATTGGATATTAATGATGTTCTATTGGATATTATGGATGTTGTATTTGATATTGGATGTTGTATTGAATATTAAATCTATATTAGGCATTATTCTGAATTTTTACGGATTTAATTTATTGTAATTTTATTTTATTTTTTTTGCAAATATATCGACTGCAAATAAATTAATCGTAGAGATAACAAAAAAATCCATAGACATTACAAAACACAACTGTAGACAGTATAAAAAAATCCGTAGACTTAGTTGCCTTATCTCTACGGTGTAAAACATAACTGTAGTTTTAAGGTACCTTTTACTATGGTTTTTAGGTCCAAATGGGGTGAAATATCTACGGTCGAAGCGTAATCTAAAGTCTCAGTTGCCTTATCTCTATAGTATTTTTGGTTTTACGACTACACTGTCATAACCCTAGTCGATTTGCTCTTAAGATTACGGTTAAACACCGTAGAGTAGGTGGGTACTCTATCGCTACACCACATTTCTCTATGGTCGTAGATCCCTTAAGACTACGGGTTTTAGCCGTAGAGTATGAGCGTTTTTGTGGTAGTGATTTTACACAAACTTATTGTATATAATTGGTTGTCTACCACGAGTTCTTCAATCCTCACTATTGATCAAGTTGTGTTGCTCTTCAAGCTTCAGACCAAAATCCCTTTCAATCTCGGAGAATGCATTTTTTATTGCACGTTGAAAGCAGCTGCCAAGACAAACTCCACTAGCATCTTGCCATTTCCCTACCTCATCTATGTCATCCTTACAGATCAAGGTGTGAAGCCCAACAAAAAGAAGATAGTCATTGAAACTTCAACTGTCTCCATCATCAAGCCAAAAGGCAATGAAGATCTTGTGATTGATCTTCCTTACACCTCTGTTTTGAGCTCAATTGCTGCTTTTGCGGATGTTGGTCAGGATGTTGCTGCAGAGACTATTCTTTCCTCTCCAAAGTCCGAAAGTGATATTGCAAGTGCCTCCTCACATTTGGTGACTCTTCCTACCAGATGGACTCTATGATCCATCAATGCAAAGTCCTCACCAATGCCATGATCGAGTTTCATCAAGCTCTGATGAGTGGTGTTTTTGCACAATAATTTGAGGTTTAAATGAAGTGATTTGCAGAGTGTTGTATGTGTTTTAACCCAAATTGAACTTTTAACCTCCTATTTTGGAAGTTTTGTTTGTTATTTGGGTTTTATAGGTAATGCAGGATAAATTAATGCAAATTTGATGGATTTAAGACCATGAAAATATAGAGAATCAAATAAGGAGCACGCTGCAAGTTGAATCAGGTCAATCGGCCAAGAAACGAGCGAGAACGAAGCAAAACCGTGGAAACTGCCGGAGAGGCTCGCCGAACGCGACCTGCTGGTGCGACCCGCCCTAGGCCGTGTTGCAGGGGCCTCTGGGCGTGACCTCCGGACGCGGGTGCAGGGCAGGCCGCGCCCCAGGGCCTCTGCAACACGGGCTTCAGGCGCGGCCAGTGTTGTCCGCTTTTCAGCCACTTCAGAGACGTGTTTTCCTTTGTTCCGCACACGACCTCCGGACGCGGTCACAGGGCAAGCCGCGCCCCAGGGCCTTTGCAATGCGGGCTCCTGGCGCGGCCAACATGGCCCGTGTTTCAGCACTTCAGAGACCTATTTTTGTGTGTTCCAAACTCGACCTCCAGGCGCGACCCAGACGAGGTCGCGTCCGAGACTGACGAATCCACTTTTTGACTTTTGGCACTCCATTATTAGTCCTCTATATCATATAACTCTTGGGGAGTTTAAACCATCCAACTCCTACTCGAAAATACACTATAGAACACAAGAACTTGGGGATTTTGAAAGCACAAGAAGATCAAGAGAGGAGGAAGAAACAACCATCCATTTGAAGATCCAAGCCAAGGGATTGAAGAAGATTGTTCATCATTGGGTTTTATCTTCTCTTTCATTCTCTTACTCTTGTATTTAGAATGGGTTTTGGTTCTTTCCTCTTTGTTCTTGATGTTATTGTAAATATGGTAGGCTAGAGCTCTTAGGGCTCTAGGATGTGGAGAAACAATGTGAATCTTGTTCTTGACTAGGGTTATATCTATGGTTATGCTTTGTCAAGGTTTTAATCCATGCTAGTTCTTGAATGGTGTTGTTTGAAGTGGCATTCATTTAACATCAAATGTATGAATCACTTGCATCTTGCCCATCCCGTGATCATAAGCATGTATGGATTGAATCCATGTATTTGTACTCTTAGTTGAATGTTGAATATGTGGAAGGAAATGTGACCCCTTTGAGCCTTTGGTAGGTGTGACCTCGGAATGTATTAGTGATAGTCATCCTTATCACATTCGCAATTTAAGAGATATTCGAGAGATGCTCTTACTATATTCGTGGTCTTCCTATCGTTGAACGAAGCATGATTGTTGAGAATACCCTTGTTGTATGCTCAAGAGGAACATTGTGTATCCATGTCCTAGAGTCTTGCCTTAACTTGTTATCTTAAACCATTTCCTTTTAGATCTTGAATTTTTGCATTTCATTTAAGTATTGGTTTTGTTGTTTGGTGTTTGTTATTTAAGTTCTTGTTTTGGTATTGATGATAATCAACCCTCACTTAAGCATATTCTAGATAATCCTTGCATCTAATATTGTGGTACTTGCATTGTCTTATTTGGTTCCTCATTCCCTGTGGATCGACCTCATTTCATCATGTCTACAATTATATGCTTGTATACTTATAAGCACGACACGAGTTTATAAATATTGAAACATCATTGTGGAGAATTAAAATTCCCTATCAAGCTCTTCGAGAGGTACTTTCTACACAAAAAAAGGAGTAGGTGTTGCTGCTGGTACTGATGTTGGTGCTGAAGTTGGGGATGCTGAAGTGGGGAAGGTTGGGAAGTCTGCGGCTAAGGCGAAGGGCAAGAAGAAAATTTAATTTTCTTTGTCAAAAATAATTTCATGATCTTATGTTTATGTTTGTACTGGACACAATTTATTTTGGATGTTGTATACATCTTTGTTTATTTTTAATGTGCTAGACACATATCCTTTATTTTTATCGGGTATCCACATTTGGATATCCTTGGATAATTTTTATTTTAAATCGTCAGTGTTAGTTTGATGATTTTGATATATATTATGTTCGCATATTTTTGAATGTGTGATATTTTATGTTGAGAATGATCTCAACATTGATAACCTGTTGTTCGCATGTTTTAAAATATGTGATGACTGTTATGTTGGGAATGTTCTCAACATTGAGTCCTGTATAGGGGATAATTATCCACTTGTATATATTTATTGTATTTTTACTAGTAATAACTTAAGGGGGAGCAGACCTTAAGGGGGAGTTTTTAAACTCCAAAATTTTTAATCATATTCCGTTGCGGCTCTAACTGTATATATTGAGTTTTTTATGTTTTGTGCAGAAAGGATAAGCTTAAGGGGGAGATTGTTGACAATGATGTTTTTCAAATGATGTTATCACTTCGTTTGACAATATTGCAGTCAATGTTGTATCGGATGTGTTCCGTCATTCTCGTGACATCGAGTACTCTCTAGAAGCTAACCTTATCCTTTCCAATTATTTAGGATTAATTTATTTTAAATTAATTTGTTTATTTTGTGATTTATGTCACATTTTATTTTCCATGTATTTAGGGATTTATTGGTAAAATAATTCTGGATTAAAACGTGGACAATATTTGATTTTAACTTGTTCAAAATTTGTTCCGGATTTATAGGGACGTGATGTTCCCACCCCTTCTTGGACACTAACCGTTGTAAGTGAATATAGGTCACTGGAGTAACTACCACCATTACACGATATTGAAGAACGTGTGAATCGCAATGCAGAAGGCGGTTATCTCAAGTCCACTACAGCAATGGAAAGTGGAATGTGGTTGATTCAAGGTCACACCTCTTGTGATCATGGAGCTGCTAAGGCAAGATGGATGAAGTATTTAAAGTCTTCTTAGCCTTAAAATCATTTGTGCAAGCAGGTTATCACCGTGGTTTGTGAAAAGCTCTGAATCTTGCATCTGGTGTCGTCTCGAAGATCCAAGACATTCTCCTCGACATCTGCCTAGTGTCCCAATCAACTGAATTCTAGATTCAGTTGTGTATGTAGGTTAGATAGTCAAATATGAGTCTTAGGATTTAGATTGGCGTGTTTTTCTATCTATATGTTTAGATAGTGATTGTTCAAGAGACTGTTCAAGTGAGTGAAGCTATGATAGATCTCTTGTGTGCTGTATGCAATGTTGTCAAGGGAGTGAACCGAGATAACACTTGTATTGTTTTTATATTTCACTTATGTTAGTGAATTTCGCCCTGAGGCAATCACATACCGAAGGTGTGTGATTTAAAACTATTTTTCGTGCAAGTTGCTTTAAATTTTCGTTGCGTGTTGAAGGCATAGTGGTTACACTAGCTTCAACATCAACTCTATTATCTGCACGTTGATGTTTTTCATATGCTATTTTCTACTTGTGTTTTAAAGTTATCTCCGTGCAAACTGTTCTATAAATTCCCGTGGCAATATTGTCGGTAAAGTGAATAACACTTACTTACTACAACATTGTATAACTTTGCACGTGATTTTGATTTTTCACAGTATTTCAGGGACAAATTCTAACATATATTACATTACATAATTACCTTTAAATTAAAGTTGTATTGGGGATATAATAGGTAAACCAAAATTTATAAAACATCACACTTTTATAATAGTAGTAGATTATTACAAACTTTATACCTACATGAGCTTCGTAATATTCCATGAAATAAATATTACTATGCCAAAAAAATACCTTTTTAACACGAAAATAAGCCAATCCTTATTGGCACACGCCATTCACCACGTTTATGAATAACGACTGCAGATATCTAAAAGAAGTATTACAGATGGGACATTTACATTGGGTAAAAGCATAAGGAGTGGATAATTCAACACTGCCCCAAGTGCACTGCACTCCAACGCTTAAAGCTTGCCACGTGTAAAGTTGGAAGGCTTAATTCATCGATTCCCACTCGGTGCTGGGTTGAACTTGTTTGTTGTTCACCCAACCAGATTCCCTAACTGAATTAGCATGTCCGTTAACTTTACAAGATATTATGTGAAATGCAAATAGATAGCTCGTTGGCTGAGGCACAACATTAAATAGGGGCATTAAATGTGAGAGTGCAGGCTGCAGTGCTCGAAAACAGCAAAACTATCGGCGAAGAAAAAGATTATTTTTCCACTAATTAATTAGCATCATTAATTAAATGACGCTGAATAGGTGATCATAAACATTGTGTTATGTATAAAATGTGTAAATTTGTAAACGTGTACGTAAATGTAAGGAAGACATGTCTGTAAACTCAATTATTTAAATTAAATATTTTCTCTATATGAATAAAATTATCAATTTTTTTATTTAAATATTCAAATATTAATGTAATTATCAGATATTTACAAATGTCTATTATTGTTAAATATGATAAAATGTTAGTAATAGTGATTTCATTGATTTGGAAGTCCTTGCAAACCAAAAGAATAGATCAATCTTAATTTCATCTGAATATCGATTCCGAAGTCGGAAACTTATTTGATTTGATTTTTTAAATCTAATCATGTAGTTCAAATTCATGAAACTGAGTGTTGTGCAACCCGCTGAACATTTTGAATAAGTCAAATTCAACAAATTTGAAGATGATTTGATGTATCATCGGCACAAGAATGGGTCTTATCTTTGAGAAAGTTTTATAAATGTGCACACGACCAAAGAATAGAAGAACTCCATGTGTTAATTGTCTCCATACAAGTGCCGTAAGTTTTTGCAATTATAAATCTTATACTTCATCTATTAATCAGTTGCAATAAATGCTCAAGTCTTTATAATAAATGTGATTTATGTCGTTTGCTTACATTTTTTTAACCGCGGCACAACAATGTTCTCTTGTTTATGTTTTGACTATCCTCAAACATGTTGTATTTGTTACTTTTGTATACTGGAAGACATGTGTATACTTTTCTGATGATATGATGATATAGATTAATTCTTATTGCAGTCACTGTTTACATTTAAATTATTATATATATGCATATTCAATATACTTACATTGTAGATGATATGGTGTGGATGAACACACGGTAAAATCATATCATCAGATCCTTGTATTATATTAAAAGGCTCAAGATTTAGATGGTCCTGAATACACCATCGGTACACCGTAGAATAATCTGATAGTTAGTTTATCTTGACTAATTGATTATTCTAATACACTTGTTAGTGTATTGTGGAGGATCACGATAGGATACTGTTCTCTACTCTGACACTATAAGTTAGAGAACAAAGATCCACAGAGTTCGGATTCTTAACTTATATTTATTGGCGAGCATATATATGTTTTATTTATTGCTTTGATCTATCAATAGGTGAGGTTCTTTTATAGAATCAATAAACTTGATATTTTGAGTAATAGCATTTGCATATATGATGTGTCATGCAATATATATAAACATCGTGTCTTGGTGTGCCAGGTTGATGATGTTCTCTTAAGAAAACACAAGTTCATGTGAAACCTGCAGGTGGAATTTGTTTCATACATGATAAAGCTTGTGTGGTACTACTGAAGGTTTTAGATATTAATTAATTATAGCTGTCAGAGGCTTACATAATTAATTAATGAACATTAGATCTTAAACATGGGGAATGGTTGAACTAAAGGAGAAAGCATATTCACAAATATGTATTAAATTGGTAAGTCGGTATTACTTCTTTAGTGGAATAAAAGTAATATTTAATTTAGTTAATAAATATCCTAAGTTTATTGATATTGGAAATTAAATAATTTACCAGGCCAATTTAATATTCTTCTAAATCCATGTTGTAGCCCAATATGACTTTAGTGGATTGGAGATGGAACAAGAGCTAGAGGCCTAAGCCCAGTAGGTTTGGGACATCATATTTTCGTCCATCTCCTTATTTATAAGGAGGTGGGGATCGAAAATTTCAACACAAGAAATCAGCCTCTCTATATTCTCTTGATCTCCACAGTATCCATACCTATCTAGTAGATTTCAGCCCACCCTGAATCTAGATACAGTCCGGGAGTACAGCAGAAGATCGAGAAGTGGAATTGCTCTAAGAGGGTGCCGTTTTTCATACATACCACATCAATATTAGACCTTTTATCTTGTCCTCAACCCGACGTTTAATTGTAAGTTGTTTTTCGGTATTCTATGTTTTCATTTTTTAGTAGAATCGAAAAACCGGATTGCATGATTAATTAAACTCGGCTTGCATGACATTAGGATTAAAGAACATCCAATGAGATCCTGCGGTGGTTTAATTTGAAAAATCCCAAAAGTATTGTGCAGATAGATGGCTCTTAGCGATTATAATTAGCGGATTGATCCCATTCGAGATCATTTGGACTGTGCAAATTTAGAAAGCATCGAAATAACTTGTTTTGCACAGCTGATATGCATTTCATCATTGTATCTCCAAGGTTCTCTCTATCGTGAACTCTTTCGGAAACTCAAAAAGAGTAGCATCACAAGGAATTATCTCCCTTTCCGACTAAGGAACAGTGTAATTGAGTTTGGGCCAAGTGATTTTATTTAAAGAAAGGGCTGAAATTTGATGACACCTCACTTAAACCGCCCTCACCATCCCAATTTCATGATGTAGTCTTTGGTGGCAATCCCTTACAATTTATCGACATTCATGAGAAATTTCAAATAGAATCCAAGTGAAATAATGGTGATGGTTAAATAGTTTTGAAACTTGATTTGCTTTACATATTATTTGGCATATTACTTAATCAGAAATGCATAATGGATACAATTGACATGTGTTATCTATACAATGGCAGAGCCATATAGGAACAAGGGGGTACACTTGTATCCCCAAATTTTTTTATTTTTTTTAATATATATACATAATTGACGCGCGGTCGTTTCGCGCTCAAAATAAATTTTTATGCTCATGTGTCCACAGTGAGCGTAGCTAGCTCATGAGTACGGGTCGATCCCACAGAGAGCTGTTGCGATTTCACCCTCGAGTAACCAATCACAAAAAGGGTTTGGTTTGTTGTCACTTTATTGGAAATTAAATCTGCAAAAGAATACTAAATAAAATATCAAATAATAAAGGTTCCGGCATTTGAACTTGAATTTGGTTTAATTATAAACGACTCGATCATGGGCACACTGATTTTCATGCATGTTAAACCACCCAATTATGGAGATCGGGTTCCTCTCTGCGTCTCCTTATTCATCCTTTCTTTATAGGTTTAAAAGCGATTCATCGTCAAGTAAACCAATAACCTATCACCCATCCCCCGGTTCCCCCAAAGAGATATAAATGAATAGACAGCAGTGCGCCCTAGACGAACCCAAGTTTATTGTGTTTACCTATTTCTCTTGTGCCCACAATAACTCATCAATTCTCCTATTACTATATAAACCAACACAGAGTCACGATTCGCCAATTCAATTAATAGTGGTGTGTCCTCTATGTCTAACTAGTGATCAACCACATTGGGCATTTCAGACACTCACTCACGTGAAACAGACTCAATAATCGATAGAAACCTATCATGCATTAATATGCCCATTTCGGCCTCACGAGTCCAGTTTACAACTTAAACAATTTTCATTGTTCAAATACCAGAATTAAAGATCTAGCCAAGCATGCTAGATAAAAGTAAAATTGCAGAAATGAAAGACATAATTTAGAATGAAAACTTACTGAATTAAATGAGCAAAAATACTCAATACCAACATTGAGAACATAAGTAAATCCTACTTCCCAATCGCATAAGGCTATTGGATTGTTTTTGCTGCCTCGACAGCGTGCAAAAATAACAAGAACTTAAAGTAAATTGTAGCAGTGTTTCAGACTTCCTAACTGCGCATTTCCAGAAAATAAAACTTATTTTTATAGATAAATCCGAAAAGATTAAAATTCCCCCACAGATGGAGGTCTTCAACTGCCTTCCTGGACCGGCGTGCCCTCTACAAATGACTGGATAAGTCTTATCTAATTTGTTAGCCAAATCCTTATTTTTTATGGATTGGCTTTATCACTTCATCTCCAGGCCTCCAGCAGTCCATCTCAGCTCTATCTCTTTCTGGATTGATCTCTTTCATTTGTTCTTATCTTGATTAACCAACCTCCGAGAATTCTGCATGTGTCCAGTTCCAAGCCCTTGGTCGAGTCTACACGAGCATTGTGGGCACGACATCATCTGGTCAGCTTCATCCATTTCTAATGTGCCCATTCTGCCTCCCGAATGTAGGATGAATGCTGAAGAAGTTCCCTGTGCCTCTGAATATGGTTTATGCCGACAAGATATACTTGAATAATTGGGCATAAAATGTCCATTTCGCCAAACTCAACCTCTGAAATGCCCTTGACCCCAAACCTGGTTCTTTTCGACTTAAAACAGATTCAAAAGGACATTTATATCGAATAAAATATCCGTAGAAACATGAAATAAATGGACTTATCAATAATACACACACACACACATACATACATACATACATACATATATACATATATATTATTGCTATTCCAGAATTGATTAAGGTCATAAAGATGAAAAAATAATAAAGTAGTAGTTGAGTACTTTAGTTGACACGTAGTGAATAATGCTATTACAAAAAAGAGGTGGCGAATCATACCCTTAATAATATTAACAATAATCAATCAACCATTAATTCGTTACTCTTCATCTTACTCCTCTTTAAATCTCATACATATATAAAAATACAGGAACAAGACATGTACAATTATTCAAATCTTCAAAATCTTAATTCTTAATATATATAAAAGCGATTAAGTATACTATAAAAAGAAACTCCAGTTTCCGCTCAAACTGCCTTGCCAAATATGGAAATATAATATTTATTATTTAATTAATTAATCTCTATTAATATACTTATTTAGTTAATTATCTACTAATTAATTAATTGCCAAAAATTAATATAGTAAAATCTAGGAGTCTTACCGATTCAGGACCTGAAAGATGGGTAATCTATCAATTTAGGACCTAAAAGATTGTAATTCTCCTAAAATCTATCTGTAAAAGGTAAATATATCCTAATTAATATAGAAATATATTCTCAACCCATTATTTAAGTTAGGTAAATACTGATTATAAATGTTTTGCTTATAAATTATATATTATAATAATATTGTAAATTATTTTATGTATATTATAACTCTTCCACTTCTTTATATTTCAGTATTTTGATTATATAATATATATTTTACATTATTATAATTTATATATATATATATTTGAAAATATATAAAATAATTATATAATCTCATTTGTACTTGACAAATATATCCGAATGATATTTATGTAAAATATAACTTTATAAGTAAGTAAAGGAATTAACCTGAGGTCCAAGAATTAATATATTTTATATTTGGTGTAAGGTATATTATATAAATGTAAGGTATGTTTAGGGATGGCAATGGGTAGGGGGTAGGGTACTACAGTACGCGTTCTCATACCCGTGTTTTGAAAAAATACTCGTACCTATCCCATACCCGTTGGGTATCAACTTTTATCCCCGTTCCCGTACCCTTTGGATATTTAACTATTCATACTCGTACCCGTTACCCGCATTTTAACTATTTTTTTATGCGATTCACGATAAATGTTTTGTAGTATTTAATAAATTTTAAAATATTTTTATAAGTTACAATAAAAAAAATCATATAAATATATATATTATATGTATGCTTTACATATATGAAAAATATATTGAATATGATATGTAATTTATATAGATGATGGAGTAAAATAACTATTTATTTTTAAAAGGAGATAAAAAAGATTAAATTATGTTTATAAATTCTCACTTTTTTATTATAGATTATTTCCATATAATATATTTGTGCAGATATAATAAATAAATATTTTTTAATGTACATATAGTCATATATTGATGAACATCTTTTTAAACACAGTGAGCATAAAATTAATAAAATCTTTTCTGATAAATTTAATGACATTTTTCTATAATCATTGAAACATACTTATATTTGTATTTTTTTTATCGTATATGTTTTTACAAATATATGTGTTATATTTTATATAAGATATAATCTTTATAAATATTTATTTGTCAAGTTTACAATATATATGTGTGTGTATATATATATAAGAATAAATAACATAAATTACAAATTAATATTTCAATTATTCCAAATTTTATTCGTGTCCAATTATCATTTTAGTTCTAACAAGGGTCATATTTTAAAAATAAAATATATAAACATATAAATTTCTTTATCGTAAACTATATATTGAATTTAGAAATTATTATTTGTATTAAATAATTCAAAATTATGATTAAATAATTTATAATTTTAAAAACAGTGATTAAAACTAAATCATATTTCAATTAAAATATATACAAAGACCCTTTATTAAAATGCAACATTTAATAAAAAAAACTACAAACATAACAATGCCATGAAATTTTCAAAAAATAATATCATATCACAATACAATTCAATACATACAATGTAATAATAATAATAATAATAATAATAATAATAATAATAGTTAAATATATAATTTTATATATGTGGGTATGGGGCGAGTTGGGTACTAAGGTACCCGTACCCGCACCCATACCCGTTAAAATTTGCGGATAATTACATGTGCCCGTGCTCGTACCTATTAAGTGGGTAATTACCCTACCAATCGTAGGTAATTTTTACAGATACTCATAGGGTCCGTTACCCATTGTCATCCCTGTATGTTATATACTTAGGGTGATGTATAGAAATGTAATGATTGATTACCTATTGTTTATTTTGTGCAATTAAGTTTGCATTTATTGTGATTGATTACCATATATTATTGATTAGCAAAGTTTAATTATGCAAAATTTTAATGGATGCAATATTTTTGTGCAAATTTTAATACAATTAAAGATTTGAAATGTGTGATTCTAGATGGATAGTTGACTATTATAAATACTCCCTCCGTTTCAAAATGTTTGTTGTTTTAGGTTTTTTATCTAAAATTAACAATTAATTTTGTGGACAAATATATTCATCCCTCATATATGCCATATAATCTAATTCATCTATATTTTCCTAAAAAATAATAATATTTTATCTCTCCATTTTGTTAGAATCACGAAATCTAGTAGGACTTGAGAGGGTTAAAAATTGAGAGAGGGAATGTCAAATTATAAAAAACAACAAACATTTTGAAACAAAACAAAAAATCTAAAACAACAAACATTTCGAAATAGATGGAGTACTTGATTTTCATGTCATGATTTTTAACTCCAAAAGTTGCGTGTTCATGTGGATTAATGATTTGATATTTATATTTCTTCCATTTTTTTAATTTAATGTTGAATTGTGCGTCCAATTTTCTTATGTGTCACTTGATTTCTTTTTAATTTTTTTATTACTATTATGATGTGAAGAATAGCATAGTTGTAACTTTAAATTATTGAAGGGATGTGATTATTCATTGTTGATTGAGGACTCTGAAGTTTATTTGATCGAGATCTATTTATTTATCTCAAAATCGATACAAATGAATGCGGCTTTATTTTAGAGTAAGTATAATAAAAAAAGCATTGCAATCCTATAAGCATTTTATAGATATAATGATTATATCGTAAATTGTAATTTTCTAAACATTATTGTAGCTATTTTTATTTGTGTATTATATTTATCATTTTTTTTTTGCATTGCATTATATGTATTTTTTGGAATGATGAGAGATATTGTGTTAACTAGCGTTTTTTCCCATAATTTGATATAAACTTGATTGTACTATCTTTTCTAATGCCCATTACATATGCCTTCTCTTTCCTTATTCTCATCGCTTCTCGATAATGAAAAATCAATTTTGTTTGCTACTTTCCTTTCCCGCAACTTTATCTTTTTTTTTTTATTACTTCATGGATCTTTTACCAATTCTCCATATGAACATATATACATAAAGTTGGTTGTGTAACGAGAAACCAAGTGGCGGAACAAGATAATTAGAATATTCAAATTTTTTTAAAATTCACTATTTTGAATTATTTCTTATCCAAAAACTAAAAAAGGGCGAAACACATTTCTTTTTAATTCGTTTCCGTGAGCGGCTCTCTTATATTTAGGTGTAGAATAGATATAGATTTATATCGATAAATTTATTAATTAATTAATGTCAACAAATTTTAATTGAATAATATATATTTTATATTGACTATCTTACATTTAGGTGTAGTATAGATATAAACTAGATATAAATTTATATTGTGCATACAGCAATTAGATCCAAATAAATTGTATAAATAAAATGAAAAAAGAAGCGAGTGTCCCAAACCTAGAAGTCTCGGATATCACAGGATGATAATTCAAGGGACCGGGGCCTCATATGGAAAACCCACATCGGAAAAAACCATGTGGGAAAAAGAGTACCCCTCTAGTGAAAATGGAAATAACCAGGACCACAAAAATCATGTCTAACAGCAACAACAATACAAGAAATCTGAGAAAAGCAATGCCCATCAGGAACAATGGGAGAAGCTAGCAAATCTGCAACAATATTCCCTTCTCTGTACACATGAGAGACACAAAAATGAATACTAGAAATAAAGTCAAGAACACATCTCCATCTTCCTTTCACTATCCACGACACCTGAAGACTTCTCGAAGTGAGCAAAGGCACCACATAAGCAGAGTCTGCCTCCAACCAAATAAAGTCCAGAGACAGAGTAGTCGCCCATTCTAAAGCAACAATCACCGCCAACAACTCCGCAAGAAAAGCAAACCTGACTCCTTCGTTAGTGTGGAAGCAAAAGAAAATCGAGCCATTTGATCTACGAAAAACCCCACCCATGCACATGCAGCCGAGGGAACCCTAAGAAGAACCATCAATGTTGATTTTAGTCCACCCTACAGCGGAAGTCTCCAAGTGATGGAAGTTATAAGACGCGGTGGGGGCGGACGAGGAACAACCTTCAAATTTTTAAGAATAACCAAGTCATCCACTGTATTCTTCATAAAACCACTTGATCCCCGCATATAAGAGAACTCGCGGATAGCAATCTGTACCATAGATATGATAAGTAACAAAATAGGACTGATATCCTCATAAATAGCTTTGTTGCATAACATCTAAAGACTCCAGATCACATTTACCACCGCCGTCTTCCAAAGTAAAAGGAATTGAGAGCTAAAATCCTGACTCATAAACTGAACGAATGCCTCATGAATCGAAGCAACATGAATCATATCCACCTGGAAAATTCCAAAACCCACCGCCAGACCAACGTTGCTAAGGAACAGCTCCAAAATAAGTGGTCCATCGTCTCTATCTCAGCGTGACACATAACACAAATATGAGGCCCAATAAAACCATGCAGAGTGTCCATCGTGGGAAGCCTAGAAAGAAAAGGCGCCATGCAATAAGAGAACGATGAACCGGAATACTAGAATGCTATATCCATTTACCCCATTTAACACTAGGAAAATGAACCGACAATGAATACGAGTCAACTTCACCGTGACTGTCCCATGCAGAGATTTAGTCCAGATCCTTTCATCATCACCCGAAACAATGGGAATCTTGAGGATATCCAGCATAATATCTGGAAAAGCTCTAACAAATGAAGCCATGAAATACCAAACTCTATCCTTCAAAAAATCATCCACCTTATCCGAGAATGCACATTTAAAGGAATAGCCATTCTATCTGCTAGAACATATCCAAGCCAATTATCATGCCAAAAATCTACTAAGCAGCCACTACTAACAATACAAAAAGAATCCTTCAAAAGAGTAAGAATAGGCTCCCAAACTCCCGGACAGATCAAAGAGTAAGTCACCCGCTTGACCTTATGAGAATGAGGAAGAAAGCGCGAACTATCTTGCACGGTTTCCCTTTTTTTAGTGTTGGGTGTATTATGTGTTTCGTCTAAAAAAGTCTATACTTGATTGTGAAAAAAAATGGTCCTGAAATAAATAAATGGTCGTGGTGGAGGAGGTGATTTTTATGTTTTCATATTTCTTAACACTATCTTAAATCACACATATATATATATATATTGTAGAGTATCAGGTCTCCCGAAGGTTACACCGCTTGTTTCTCATCACCGGCAATCGGCCCGTACGTCCCTCAAGGGACAAAAAGGTCGGCGAGCTTAACATAGCAAGGCTCAGGGTAACCTAAACTCAAAGACTCCTCCAACAGTGATCAAAACACACCCAGACCACAAGGCAGAGACAGCAGACCACACACACCCTCACAAGTAACTCCACGACTCACAGAATCCACGACTAACTCGTTGTAGACCCAGGATACTCGCACGAGGAGACCACAGAGGGAATCCAGATGAACTGAGACAGCGAGAGAGTATGAGCACAGAGCTCCAAGTACTAAGCTTGTTCTTAGGATTTGCCAGCAGTGAAGAAGAAGACTCAGAGATTAGAGAGAGAGATGAGAGTGATGATTGAACAATGCAGCCCAGGGCTTCTTTTAATGAAGCGAGAAGAAAGCTAAGAGTCACACAGGAATCAGCAATGGGGCGGTGGTCAAATGGGCTGCCATTAATGAGGAGATGGGCCAGGTAAGTGGGCCGCAATAATTGGGCCAATATACACAACATATATATATATATACTTATATATACATATAACTAAATTATTTATATATTTTTAAGGGAACTAAATTATTTGTATTAAAATTTTAAAATAACATGTTCAGATTTATGTACTTCGAGTAGACTTTTCCAATTCGTCCCATGAGAATTAAACTATCCATTTTATGTTTATTTACCTCAAGAAAATAAAATAAGAAATATTTTGTATATTATCTCTATTTGTATAATTAAGTAAAATCATATGATATACCATAAAAATTCAATAGATAGAAGATACAAAATACAGATCTTATTCAAATAATGTGTTTAAAAATTATATTTTATAAATTTATCTAGGAGAATTATTAATACAAGACCCAACATATGGTTTATCTATTCTATATAATCACACAATATTAATTTGAAACATATACATTCAATCAATAATAACTGTAATTCAATTAACATAATCGATTTTTATTATTATCATAGGTAGTTTTGTGCAATATATTGGTAATTGATTACCATAATTTTAAAATTAAAAAATTGAAATGCGGTCGTGCACGGTTGATGTTATAAATTATTGCTTATATACAATTCAAATATTTTAACTCCAACTAATGTGTTTAGTATTGTTCATTGTTGATATTTTGAGTGTTTCTATTTGCACTATAATAATTATTCTTTGCACCATAAAATAAATTAATTAAAAAATAATTAATTATAAAATTGCTTAATTATTCTTATTAATTAAAAATATAAAAATTCAAAAATAAAATAAAATAAATAAATAAAAAGAAAAAAATAACATATTCTTGCCCTGGTTCCTAGCCACCGTTCTCTCATCTTCACCAGCCACCGCCGCGACCTGCGTTTTCACCCATCTTCCCCACATGCAACTTCCATCACAACCACCACTAATTTTCATACAACAAAAAATAAATTCATAAAAAGAAACCAAGAAGAGAACAACCGCCAACACCTCTGCGTCATCTTCAACTCTTTTTCCCCGGCGAAAAAATTGAATGAAGTCCAATTTGAAAATAAGTTTTCAAAAATAAACATTTTATTCGAAGATATATTTCGAACATGTTTTTTAATTTTGAGAAATAATTTTCAAACTCTGTGAAGGGATTCGAACTGTATTTTTCTAACTAGTTTTGAGTTTTGAATCTTCATCTTTCTTGTGGTACGCGAACAGTGTTGATTTTGAGGGAAGAGAGGGCAGGTTGGCGGCGGCGGTGAGCAACGGACGACGGCGGCAGAGAAGAAGGTGACGACAGTGCAAGCTCTGGTGCAATTTACATTCTTTGTATGACTTACTTCAGATCTGTTTTTTGTTTTTTGAACTCTTGTTCCACAATTTGTCTTTTTATTAAATGATAAAATTAATTTTTTTAGTGAAGGATACATAAGTAATTTGATGTGGTGCAGAGAGTAAAATATGAAGTTTAAAAAGTGGGTGAAGTGCAATGAGTAAAAAATATAGTGCATTTAGAAACATCCTTTTTTCTCCATGATTTTAATGGAAGGCTGATTAATCCATCCAAATTTTATATTGTCATTTGATTTTCATTTCTATTTTGCTTTAAATCGATTAATTTTATTGTATTTTTGCTAAAGAAATGTATACAAGTATGCCTAGATCCATTTTAAAAATGTGGGTTTTACTCATGATTCGTTATTGGTGTGTACTTTTTGTTAGGATTGTATACTGGAAAGCTTGTCTTTGTATACTATCTATAATGTTTTTGACGATATAGATTGAATATTATTGCAATCACTGTTTGTGCATCTATTTATTGTTATATATACATATATGTATGTTTCCATATACTTGCATTATAGATGATGTGGTGGAACTTATTCTGTACATGGTAAAGCTTGTGTGGTACTGCTCTAGAAATAGAAATATTAATTAATTATAGCTGTCAGAGATTACATAATTAATTACTGGACATTATATCTTAAACATGGGTAATGAAAGAAGAAAGCATTGAGTAAAAATGTATTAAATTGATAGGTCAGTGTTATTTCTTTAGTAGAATAAAAATAACACTTAATTTATTTAATTATATCATAGTGTTGGATATTAGATATTAAATAATTTAGTGGGCGGGCCAATGTAATATTCTTTAAGATCTCTACTGTAGCCCAAATAATACCTTAATGGACTGAGGGAATGAAATAAGTGGAGAGGCCCAAACCCATTAGGGTTTGGGGAGTGAATTTTCATCCCCCTCCTTATGTAATTAGGAAGAGGGATGAAAGTTACAACATAAGATCAGCCCCTCTCAGTTGCTCTCTTAATTCTCTTAGGCTATCCATAACAGTTTAGTAGCTTGTAGCCCACTCTATATCTAAACAGGTATCGGGAATACAATAAAAGATCGAGGAGTATCATTGTTGCCTTGGTGTGTGTCGAACACAGTGGGAGGAAGGCCGAGTTCAACTGTACTTCTACAACAACACGATTAGACCTGTAATCTCATGTGCAACCCTACATCAATGTGTAAGTGGAATCTTTCAAATTAATTTTATTCCGCTTCATTAATTCGATGTTCTTGCATGTTTAATTCAATGTGTATATTTAATAAACTCACACATAAAATATGATTTGCATGTCAATAGAATTAAGGAATAACCGATTAGATCATGTGGGGCGTAATTCAAAAAAAAACCCCAACAACTGGTATCCGAGCAGGTATCGGCCGAATTTGAGAATTAATTCTATAATATTGTTCGAAATTTTCATTAAATTGTAGATGAATTTAGGTTCTTAAATTTTCAGATTTAATGAATGATAATTTCGAGCATGATGTGATTAAAATTGGATGCATTTTTTATGCGTGTTTCAAAAATTCTTATTTTAATTGCATGAGTATTTTCGTCTAGCATGAAATGAATTGTGGAATGGTATTTTGATGTTCATCATAATTTCCAGATTTTATTTTATGTCTTGATCGAAAATTTGGTGTTAAATTTTCGAGTTATGAGTGTTTGATCTGTCCCTTAATTTGTTCCAATTATTTTCGGTCATTTAGTGTTGGAGATGGAATAAATTTTTGATGTCATCAAAATTTTCATATCCAATACTAGAAGGGGGGTCAAAAATTTGGAGGATTAAAATTGGTTTATGGTAATTTTTGGTGTATATCAAAAGTTACCTAATTTTAATCAAATTAGGTTTCGAAATAGAATTTTAATTTTGGTAAGTTTTGAAAAGGATCAAAACTACCATATTTTAATTCTAGTAATTTTGGTACCTAATAATATAATTTGGATAGTATTTTGACTAGTATCAAAATTCCAAATTGGTTATTTAATTGGGGGGGGGGGGCGAAAATATTAGGGATTTAAATTTGGAGGATTATTTTGATTTAGTTCGAAATTTCCAGATTTAATTCTTTAATGTATTTTGAAAATTTAAGATATTATTTGGTGGATAATTGTGATCAATTTCCAAATTTTATCTTATGGTAATTTTTGATTTTATTAAGATATACTTTGGTGTAAACTTTTAATTGGTTTCCAAAGTTAATCTTAAGCATAATTTTCGAAAATCTTTAATTAAATTAAAGAGGTATTTTTCGAAAATAGCATGTATAGATTTCATGTGATATTTTATGTCTAACATTTAATTATGATAGTTGTATCTGTAGATGGTTTATTTTGCAGGTGACACCAACTATCATGGTCTTTAAATTATTTGTTATGTGATGTTTATTTTATGTTGAATGTATGGTTGGTCGTATGTCAGTTTGGCTACGAGATTTTATATCCATGAGAAAATCCATGGATTATGTCTAAGCAATTTATTTTATTACGTTTGTTTAATGTAATAGGAAAAATAAATTGTTAGAATTAGAGACGATTTTCAAAAATCATCTAGTTTTTTAGTTGTATTTTATTTTCCTTTATTATTCTAGATATATTAGAATTTCCTTTTGGAATAGATTTTTAATATAGAATAAGGAAAGGAGATCAACTCAAAGATGGAAAATGGAGCAGCTTTAAATAAGGAAGGACATTCCGATGACGTCCCGAAACCCTAGAGGCACTAGGGTTTTCGGCGAGATGCAAGAGAGATGGCGGCGTGGGAGTCCGGGTTTCCAAAGCTAATTTTTCAAGATTATCTCATCAAGCAACATGAGATATAAGCCATGATAGTTGGTTTTACTTATTATGCTTATTATCTTATTTTGCATGCAATGGTTTTAATCCGTTTATGTGATAAATTGCATGTTTAAATGGGATAAGATGAAACCTCAAGTATAAATAGCTAAGTGAGAGAGATACATACCAAAGTATGTGGAAATCTCAAAACGGTCTCCATTAATCTAGTTTAATTGAGAAGTGATGGTCAACCTCCCATCACTTAATAGATAACTGTACAATATTATTAGAATAAATTGACTCTACTACTAGGGCGAGGAATTTGAAATAATACTCTTGGGAAGAAGATAATGGTAATCACACTTAGATGTAATTTATTAATAAACGCCCACCCTACGTGGCTTATTAATTAGATGATTACATGATCGGGATTATATCCGACTATTAATTTACTTGTCATAAGGAAACTTGACTGGAGGTAAATTAAAGGTTAGGTAAACCTGTTTAAAAATGAATTTTATAAACGTCCATCTTACGTGGCTTATAAGAAACATTTTTAAAATGTCGATGGATATGCATATAATTTCTTTTGAGGTTTTCGAATTATATGTCTTTTTATCCTAAAGCTTATGACTGTACTGCATGTTTATTTTCAGTTACTTCTATATCTTCATGGCACTCTCCAACTTGTCTTCGATTCTCAAAGAAAACAAACTAGTTGGTGAAAACTATAAGGATTGGATTCGAAATCTGAATATCATTCTTATTGCTAAAAACTTTAAGTTCGTACTTGATGAAGAATGTCCACACAAGCCGGATGAGCATTCTAGTGAAGAACAGAGGGCGGCTTATGGTAAGTGGGTTAGAGCTGATGAGATGGCACGTTGCTACATGCTGGCTTCTATGTCAAGTGTGTTGCAACATCAACATCAGTCTATGAAAACCGCTTATGACATAATGTTCAATCTCAAAGAGCTTTTCAGATACCAGAATCGCTCGGCATGACACTTGGCTATGAGAAATCTGATGAGCACTAAGATGTCAGATTCCACACCAGTTAGGGATCACATTCTCTAGATGATGGGTTTCTTGTCGGAGATCGAAATCCTAAGTGGAGAGTTGGACACTGAGTCCCAGATTGACATTGTGCTTCATAGTCTGTCACCAAAGTTTGAGCAGTTCAGGTTGAACTTTAACATGATAAAGAAGGATATAACTTTATCAGAACTGTTCATGGATCTTCAGACAGCCGAGCATCTCTAAAAGGGAAGCTCGGAGGCACACCTAGCTAGGGCGTCTTCTTCGAGTGTTAAGAAGAAGAGATACGCACCTAAGAAAGCTGCAAAGGAGGCACCGAAAGAACCTAAAGATAAGAAGGGAAAAGCCAAGATTCCTTTAGAAGACTTCAAATCGAAGTCAAAGTGCTTCAAGTGCGGTCAGCAGGGACATTAGAAGTATGCGTGTCCCAACAAGAAGAAGAGGAAGGGTATGTCTCACTCTTTTATTGTAGAAACATGTTTAGCTACTTGTTCTACCCGATCTTAGGTAGTGGATACTGTAGCTACTGATCATGTTTGCATGTCCTTACAGGGGTTCCTGGTGAAAAGGCAGCTGAGTGATGGCGAGATTACCATCTATAAGGGCAATGTTACGAAAGTGATGACTATTGCAGTGGGAGACATTACTTTACCTTTCAGTAGTGATAGGATTCTTGTTTTGAAGAATTGTCTTTATGTGTCGGATTTTAGGTGGAACTTGATTTCTATTTCTAAATTGTTTTTGAATGGATATTCTATTCTTTTGATAGCAAGATTGTTATCACAAGTGGTAAACGTTTTATCTATTCTAGCACATTGGATGGACATCTTTATATACTTAATCCTATGCAAAACACTACACAAACACAATTATTGAATACATCGATCATAAACCCTAATAAAAGAAAAGAACATTCGGAACTGAATCAAACCTATCTTTGACATCTTAGGTTCGGTCATATTAACCTTAAGAGAATACAAAGGTTGATAAATGATGGATCACTGTCTTCATTGGTTTTGGAAACGTTTCATTTGTGTGAATCCTGTTTGGAAGGTAAGATGACTAAGCGGCCATTTTCGTCTAAAGGGAATAGATCTAAAGAGGTATTAGATTTGATTCACTCTGACTTATGTGGCCCTATATCAGTTCAGGCTCGAGGAGGGTACGAGTATTTCATCACGTTCATTGATGATTACTCAAGGTATGGATATATTTACCTGTTGTGTCCCAAGTCCGAATGTTTGAGACATTCAAAATATTTAGGGCAGAAGCGGAGAAATAAATAGGTAAAAGTATCAAGACACTACGTTCTGATCATGGTGGTGAGTACCTCTCAGGTGAATTTAGGGACCACTTAGCAGAGAATGGGATTACATCCCAGTTGACTGCGCCTGGCACTCCACAGCAGAACGATGTAGCTGAAAGAAGGAACAGAACTTTATTGGAGATGATTAGATCGATGATGAGCTATTCAGAATTGCTTGTTTTATTTTGGGGATATGCCCTGGAAACAGCAGCCTAAATTCTCAACATGGTTCCTTCCAAATCAGTTCCTCACACGCCCTTAAAACTATGGACTGGTCGAAAGCCCAGTCTAGGTCATGTTCGGATTTAGGGCAGTTCAGCACATGTGCTAGATAAGGAAGCTGATAAGTAGGCACCACGTTCAGAAGTAAGACTGTTCGTTGGGTATCCAAAATGAACGAGAGGTGGTTTATTTTATAGTCCTAAGGATCAGAAGGTCATTATCAGCACCAATGTCCGATTCTTAGAGGAAGACTATGTAATAAATCACAAACCCAGAAGCGTGATTTTTCTTGAGGAGCTTCAAAGTGGGAACGTGAATCCTACACCATTTGTACAAGAAGATGAACCACTAATAACTGCACAACGTGTCACGGAAGTACAAAAAATGCCTCGTCGTAGTGGGAGAGTTGTTTGCCCACCTGATAGATTCATTGGTTTGGGAGAATATTTGAATTTCCCAGAAGGACTGAATAAATTGGATCCCAGGACCTATGACGAGGCAGTACAAGACAAAGATGTAGATTCTTGGAAAATTACAATGGAATCTAAGATTGGATCTATGGATCACAATCAAGTCTTAGAACTTGTAGAACCACCAGATGGAGTAAACCTCATTGGATGCAAGTGGGTCTACAAACGAAAGAGAGGATCTGATGGGAAGGTTGAAACCTTCAAAGCTAGATTAGTGGCGAAAAACTATACTCAGAAAGAAGGGATCGATTATGAGGAAACCTCTTCGCCAGTTGCCATGCTTAAATCGATCTGGATTCTCTTGTCTATTGTCGCTTATCTAGATTATGAGATTTGGCAAATGGATGTCAAAACAGCTTTCCTGAATTGGAAGTCTTGAAGAAAACATCTATATGAAGCAACCAAAATGGTTCATTGCTAAAGGCCAAGAGCACCTAGTGTGCAAACTTAAAAGATCCATTTATGGACTTAAGCAGGCATCGCAGTCTTGGAACATTCGGTTCGACGAGGTGATCCAGTCATATGGATTCGTCCAAAGCCCGAATGAGAGTTGTGTGTACAAAAGGAGTGATGGAAACGTGGTGGCATTCCTAGTACTATATGTTGATGATATCTTGCTTTTTGAAAACAATAAGAAAGTTTTATCAAACATAAGGGTGTGTCTGTCCAAGCAGTTTGATATGAAGGATTTAAGAAAATGTGGGCACGTCCTTAGCATAAAGATCATTCGAGATCGCTAGAAGAGGATGTTGTGCCTATCTCAGGCAACCTATATCAATATAGTGCTAGCTAGATTTAACATGCAAGATTCCAAGAAAGATTTTATATCTTTCAGGTATGGAATTCATCTATCCAAGGAGATGTATCTCCAAACACAAGCTGAGATAGATGAGATGAAAGGGGTTCCATATGTTTCGGCTGCAGTGGCAGAGCCACTTGGTAACAAGGGGGGTACAATTGTACCCCTAAAAAAATAAAAAAAATTAGTAGTTCTATATATATATATATAATAGTAGATATATACATGTATACATTTAAATAAAATTGTACCCCAAAATTTTATTGTAATATTTTTAGTAAATATAAATATATTTAAAAAAACCTATAACTATCTACTTTGTTATTGGAGAAGTCCTAAAGTCATGGAAAAAGAGAATAAAGTGGTGACTTTCTATCTTACTCCTCAATAATATTAACCAATAATCAATCAAATATTAATTTATGACTCTTCATTTTACTCCTCTTTAAGTCTCCTACATCTATAAATATATGAACAATACATGTACATTGTACTACTATTCAAGTCTTCAAAATACTCTCATCACAAATATAAAAAATACATCAATATTTAAATTGAGAAGTGTCCAAGCACCACCATTATCAATCGAGTTATCGATGTTATTTTTTCTTTTCATTTTTGTATATTATTAATTAAATTTATTATTTATGTTTAGTGTTGTTTAGTATAGTATATTAAAAGTTAAAATGTAGGACTTTAGGATTCATAAGTTAAAATTGAAAATGTAAGATTGCTATTAGTATTGTTATAGAATTACTACTTTTTTTTTGGAATACACTCTGTTTCAGCTTCAACCTTTTCATGTCAATACCGTGAAGTTTAATATGAGAAAAGTTGTTGTTTTATTTGTATTTTATACTATTACTTATGAAGCAAATGATGTAAAATATTGATCGGATTTCTAACGAGCTACTTGTAATAAATTACCTTCCTTTTTTTGTTGCATATTGGCACTTTTTCTAGAGATAATTAACTTTGGCAAAAAAAAAATTGTTTCCTCAATACAACTCTGCATTAGCTGCAAAAAAAAAATCTTTCTTAATTTCGTACTTTTATTGTTGAATTTTAAACAATGAAGAATATTTATTTATGCATATTTTATAATTATATATCGTACCCCCAATTTTGAAATCCTGGATCCGCCGTCACTGTTCGGCTGTTAGAAGCCTCATGTATGTTATGGTATGCACTAGGTTTGATATATGCTATGCGATTGGCATGGTAAGCAGATATCAGTCTAACCCTAGAAAAGGACACTGGACTGCAGTAAAGAATATTCTCAAGTACCTGAAAAGGACTAGAGATTATGTGATGGTATACTGCGATGGTAGTCTCGTTCCTTTAGGTTATACGGACTCAGATTTCCAATCCGATAAAGATCAGAGTAAATCTACCTCAAGCTATGTGTTTACCTTGGGAGGCGGAGCCGTTGCATGGAGGAGTATCAAGTAAAAATGCATAGCTGACTCCACCATGAAAGCTGAATATGTAGCTGCCTCTGAGGTTGCATAGAAAGCTGTCTGGCTCCGGAGCTTCTTGTTGGACTTGAGCGTGGTTCCTGATTTGCCTAATAGTATCACGATATACTGTTATAACTTTGGTGCAGTGGCAAATTCGAAGGAACCCAGAGCCCATAAGGCAAGTAAACACATAGAAAGAAAGTACCATCTTATATGAGAAATCGTTAAGAGAGGAGATATGGCAGTGGTCAAGATTGCATCGGAGGACAACCTAGCTAATCCATTCATGAAGAGCCTGCCGGCTAAGACCTTCGATGGTCACGTGGAGAAAATGGGAGTGAGATGTAGATCCGAGATTGCGTTTGAGATTTAGATAGAGTTGGAGAGTTTTGCCAGTTTTTGTTTTATACTTGAAAGACATGCTTTGAGTATAAGTGGGAGATTGTTAGGATTGTATACTAGAAAGCTTGTCTTTGTATACTATCTACAATTTTTTTGACAATATAGATTGAATTTTATTGCAGTCACTGTTTGTGCATCTATTTATTGTTATATATAAATATATGTATGTTTCCATATACTTGCATTGTAGATGATGTGGTGTGGATAAACACACGGTAAAGATCATATCATCGGATTCCTTGCAAAGTATTAAAAGGCTCGTGGTTTAGATGGTCCTGAACCAAACATTGTACACTGTAGAATAATCTGATAGTTAGTTTATCTTGACTAACTGATTATTCTGATACACTGACACGTGTATTGAGGAGGATCACGATAAGATACTATTTTCTGATCTGACCCTGAAATGAGAGAATAAAGATCCACAGAGTTCGGGTTCTTAAGCCATGCACAGTGGCGGACATATGTATATTATGTCTACTAGTGCTTTGATTTATCAATGAGTGAGATTCTTGATAGGGTCAATAATCTCGATATCTTGGGCAGTAACATATGCATACATGATTTGTCGTACACTGTGTATGATCACCATGTCCTGGTGCGCAAGGTTGATGATGTTCCCTTGAGTAAACACAAGTACATGTGAAACCCTACAGGTGGAATTTATTCCCTACGTACATGGTAAAGCTTGTGTGGTACTGCTCTAGGAATGGAAATATTAATTAATTATAGCTGTCAGAGCTTACATAATTAATTAATGGACATTATATCTTAAACATGGGAAACGGCTGGACTAAAGAAGAAAACATTAAGTAAAAATGTATTAAATTGGTAGGTAAGTATTATTTCTTTAATGGAATAAAAATAACACTTAATTTATTTAATTATATCCTAGTGTTGGATATTAGATATTAAATAAATTAGTGAGCCAATAAAATATTCTTCTAGATCTCTACTGTAGCTCAAATAATACATTAATGGACTGAGGGAATGGAATAAGTGGAGAGGCCCAAACCTATTAGGGTTTGGGGAGTGAATTTTTGTCCCCCTCCTTATTTAATTAGGAGGGGAGAATGAAAATTACAACATAAGATCAGCCCCTCTCAGTTGCTCTCTTAATTCCTTTAATCTATATATAATAGTTTAGTAGTTTGTAGCCCACTCTATATCTAAACGGATATCGGCAATACAGTAGAATATCGAAGAGTGTCATTGTTGCCTTGGTCTGTGTCGAACACAGTGGGAGGAAGGCCGAGTTCGACTGTACTTTTACAGCAACGAGATTAGACATGTAATCTCGTGTGCAATCCTACATCAACGTGTAAGTGGAATCATTCAAATTAATTTTATTCCGCTGCATTAATTTGATGTTCTTGCATGTTTGATTCAACATGTATGTTTAATAAACTCATACATAAAATATGATTTGCATGCCAATAGAATTAACGAATAATCGATTAGATCCTGTGGGCGTAATTCAAAAAAACCCCAACACTTTTTTTGTAAACATTAGTTGATTTCTCCAGCAAATATGATCCGATTTGCAAATCGCTGACAACGATTTTTAGTTTGTGTCAAACTTTTAGGAATATTTTTGTTTTAGTTAAATCAAGAATCGAACAATTTTTGTGAATTTTTTATATTAAGTTTAATCCACAGTCTCTACTTGCAACCGCAGGTGTACACTGGGTAAATTCTTCTTTTGTGTAATATCCTACATCTCTACAAAACACACACAAAATGTAAATTGTATTTGACAAATAAAGTATAATTGTCTCAATGATGTTGGTAGGATTCGAATTCAAAATCATGGATAAAAAAAAACACTATGCCATTTATAGTCATTTCATACACCGATCGATTCAGCTATTACTTATGAATCAACAAATTAATATATAATATTTTTACATATAATCATATTTAGCAAAGAGGAAAATCCGAAGAATGACAAATTTTAAAAATAGAAGATATTTTTTTGGGTTAAATTTTTCATATTTGGATATAATTCATTAGTGTATTAATTAAATATTTTTAAAATTTTATTTAGTACATTGAAATTTATTTTGATGTTTAATTTCCCGCATTTCACTATTGAAATAACTATATTTTTATGTTAAATATTTGGCCAATTGAAAAAATAAAATATTTTCACACATTTTCTTGGTCAAATTAACGTAATTAATTTATATTGGTATAGAAATTCTTAATTATTTTATTTAGCATTAATTAATTAATTAATTATTATATTATCATGTAACAACAATTCATTTTAAATAAATAATTTCACTTATTGATATTGTCTCGTAAAGTGGTTTGTGACTCTCAAATCATAATTGAGTTTCACTTATATGTATGATTTCAAGCCTAATTTTTTGAATTGATTGTTAGACAGTCAAATTATACTAAATGTTAGTGCCACAGTTATGCACTAAGTGTTCGTGTAGTGTTGTTGGCGAGATATGTTCGACAATGTGTGTTTGGGTATATCCCCGAAGCCATTTATTCTGTTGTGCGAGAAAAAGAAGAACAGTTGGTGAACTGTTCCCTCTGATGTCCCAGACATATTCAGGGACACTTTAATTATAGCAGTTTCCATACCAGAAAGATCTTGCGCCCGATCAGTTCGAGTGTTCTAGAGGTCCGCGCAAAAAGGGTTCCGAATGCCTCCGAGGTTGTGAATGAAGAGTTGGAACCGAGCTAGAAAGCTGCGAGCCACGTGGCACTCGCGGGTGGGGTCGCGGGTCGGACCGAGGAAGAGGCTACTGCCCACTCGTGACTGAGAGGGGGTTCGCTAGTACAAAAGCCACGACCAAGGTCGCGGATATCGTGCCACGTCAACACCACGTGGAGCCGCGAGTGAACTCGCGGATAATTTCTACTTTTTGAACTTTTGTTTTATTTTCGGATTTTTATGTTTTAGGCTTTGTTTAATTTCCTATTTGGTTTAGAACTTTATTAGAGCTTTGCTATGTTTTTGTCCCGCCTATATAAGGGGCTCAGTACATTATTTTGAGATAGCTTTTGAGATTATGAATTGAGAATTTTTCTGCGTGAGATTTTATTGAACCGTGTGTCGTGTTCATCCGACTTATCAAACAATACAACACACATGTTTGTGGCATCTTCAATTTATATCTAAGGTTCCGTAGTCAGTAGGGTTATAGGTTTCATATACCTATAGTTCATCTGCATTGTGAAGTTCGGGTCAAGGATTCCTCCCTCTAGCAACATGATACAGTTCTGGGGTTTCAGATCGCATCATTATGTATACATTTTCTGATTAGTTCTATTAATTATTTAACTGTAATTTAATTATTTTATTAATTTGTAAAAATTATTTATATATATCTCATCGACTCACCGTGCATCGCACGGGATATAATACTAGTACAACTCGTAACAATTTCAAAAATACATCAAAATTTTAAATTGAGAAATACACAAACAACACTCTCGATTAATTGAGGTTATTTTTTTTCTTTTCAAGATAAAAAAGTCACTTCAATAAACTATTTTCCTGCCAATAAAGAATCTTCATCACCATACCAGACAGCAGACAATCCCTCAAAAAAAAAAAATCTTGACATCATAGGAATCAAGATTTAGCAAAAAGTGAAGTTAGATACAGAGCCACAAAACCAAAAGAATTACGTACCTCAAACTCTGCTGATTTCTCTTGCCCTAGTCCTCAGAATTTAGGTTTAATAATGGGAAATGGATGTTTTAATAAGCTCAAATAGGAATTTGTATATTTACTTTACAATTAGGCCACAAATTCAATTGTTTTACTTTTTTCTTAGCTAGGTGCACATTTTATCTTGTTTCAACAGTCCATATTACGATTCTAATAACGATGTTTGACAGTTTGACTTATATATGGCATCATCAACATATTTCTATCGCTTTGAAGAGAGAGAGATGGTGGAGTTGAACTGTTGAAGGCGCCGAGGTATTGTGATTATTCATTTGAAGACACGTGATAGATTCTGAATTTTATCATCTATATCTCTCTCCTTGTAGTATCAATATATGTCACACGTTGGCATCCTCAATATACATGATCCATATATACTATTATATCAGATAAAAATGATTTTTAATTATCCTAAGAACAATTTGTTGTGTTTAAAAGGGATTTGAATGCATTTTTAGTTTTGTGATTTGACTGGGAATATTATACCTATTCATATAATCATGGACATATGAAACAAGAGTTCATAATTTACCCAATTTCTCTCTCCATTCAACGGACGCTCATTCCGTATGTCGATTTGATAAGTGTAGTCTTGTAAAATTTTAAACAACTTATAGAGAGTGAAATTTTATGGGACCGTAAAATGACTAAAATTACTATACTTTTCATTTTTCAAAATGATATTTTAAAAATGGGGAGGTCTCCTGTGCACTAGAGCCTCCCGCGCCGCATATCAGACGCGCGCGGCCCACGTACGGGCATGTGTGCGCCACGCGCCCGTCTTTTTTTTTTTCTTTCTTTTTCTGTTTTACGTTGTTTGTTTGTTTTTTCTTTTTTCTGTTTTTTTTTTCTTTTTTTTCTTAAAAAAAACACAAATAAACCCCTAAAAAATCCCCGCAAAAAAATCATAAAAAACACAAAATAAACCCTTAAAAATACCCCCCAAAAAAACCATAAAAAACACAAAATAAACAAAAAAAATCCTAAAAATACAAAAAAATACGAAATGGTACTATTTAGTGTTCGAATTAGTACTATGGATGTTGATTTTTTTTTAGCACGGGTCGGACCGGATCCGTTTGATGGGCCGACCCATTCACCTTATGAACAGGAGTTTTGGCGTTTAAAAAATTTTAGGACAAAAATTGTCACGCCCATAATTTAAGTATATTGAAATATATTTTATTTTCTTTTGTTGATTATTAATTCAATGCTGATTATATAACTATTTCTATATATTAATAATATTTGTTAGAGATGAGCACGGGACAGGAAAAATCAAAAATCAAATCCAACCGAAGCAATTCGATTTATTTGGTTCGGTTTTTTTTTCGGTTCGATTCGGGGTTTTATTTTTTCTGGGTTCCGCAAAAATAACAGTTGAAAAGATCTAACTCCGATCCCCTCCCGTAAAACCCTCACAACACAAGTCAGAAATCACTCCCATTTCACAAAATCTCAAATCTCAAATCGTCAGCGTCCACAGCTTCTCTCGCCACCTACCGTTGCGGCGTCGGCCGCGTCGCCATCGCTGAGCAGTCACTCTTTCTCTAACGTTGGCTGTTCCCTCTCTCTCTCTCTCTCTCGATCGAGCAGGAGTCGTCGCCAAGCAACAACCCCTCCTCTCTCTCGGCTTCGACGACTGTCGAGGAAGGATTTACCAATGTCTCAAGGTTCTCTTGATTTTTTTCTTCCAAAATTGCAGTCGATTTCCTTCTTTTCTCCACAAAAATAAAATAAAATTGCAGCTGATTCGATCAGGAGGCAATGCCTAGATACAAAGACGAGCCTCCTGCGGTTCGCGTTTATACGGTTTGCGATGAATCCAAGTTCGTACTTTACCTTTTCTTCTCTCGATCCTTAGTTTATAATATTCGGAAAGATGGGGAAATGGAAAAAAAGTAAAAGAAAAGGAAAAAATAGAGGAGAGTTTCAGTTATTTAACTATAGTGAAAAACTATGTGATTTTGAAATTTTTTTCCCATTTCGGATGCAGGTACCTGATTGTGAGGAATGTTCCTTCTTTGGGTTGTGGTGACGAGCTTCTGAAATTGTTCTCTACTTATGGCCCAGTTGCAGAGTAATTTCTTTTATTTGTATACTTCTAAATGTTTTTTATAAATAAATAAATAAATAAGATGAAGAATAAGAAAGAATGTATTTTGAACAGTTTTATAGGTGTGTGGTGCGAATTTTCTTAAGAAATATCTATTCTAGGTTGGAATGGAGATTCTGTTTCGTGGGAATTTGATTAAAATTTCAAAATTGTTATGTTCTTGATTTTTGTTTAGATGTAAGCCGATGGACGCTGAAGACTGTGAGCAGTATACCGATGTTTATTGGATCAAATTTCATCAGCTCAACAATGCTAGGTAGTTATACCAATTTGTTGCTTTGCTTTTCCTGGATATTTGAATTATGTTGCTTAATGAACGATGAAGGTGTTGTTGTGTGATAATGTTCATATAATTCTGCACTGAATGCACTTGGTGATTGATGTGGAAAAGGGTATTTTCTGATTGTTTCTCATGATAAATATGTATATACATGTTCATTTAGGTGCTTAATTTTCATTGTGGGCAACATATTATGTAAATTTGGGGCATGTATAAGCATACATATAGTTTTGCACTTAATGCACCGGGTGATTTATGTGAAAAGGGGCATTTTTGCATTTTGTATTATCTAGATATGTGTAGGCATATCTTTGGATTGGATCATTAAGGCTTGAACCTGATTTTGGTGATAGGTTTGCGAAAAGAAAGTTAGATGAGTCTGTTTTTCTAGGAAACCGACTACGAGTAACATATGCACCTGACTATGAGAGCCTCTCTGATACGAAAGAGAAGTTAGAAGGGAGGAGGAAGGAAGTTCTAGCACGACTAAACCGTAAGTCCACAGTGACGTAAGTTTAAGAAATAATTCGTGTTGCAGAGTTCTTTGGCCAGCTTATGCATTGCTTGTAAAACTTTCACTTCTATTTCAGCTAGAAGATCTAAAGCCCCTTCAGATTCTAGTAGGGGGCCTTTCTCAGCTTCTAATACTTTGATGAAGGAAGCATGTCCCCCAACATTTTCCTTTGCTCAAAGGTAATCTTAGACTCGATATTTACAATTTTCTTCAAGAAGTTCATATTTCTTGAGAGCTCTCCCATTTGCTGACTGTAATGTATCATTTATCGTTTGATATGCCAGGAATATTTTCCTTCCCAATCTATGAATCAAACAGTTAAGTTGGTGAGAGAGAAACTGAATAAGGTGATGAATGCTCAAATTTCATATATTCCCTCCTTTATCAGTTTTTAGCTTTCATGATTCTTATAATCACTTCATAATTTATACAGATACAATCTAGTTCTGATCACACAGCATCTGGTTCTTCCAAGAAGGCGCGTGTCGACAATAGAAGAAGAATCTAGTATGTTCTAAAAAATGGAAATGCCAGGAACTAGTGCGTGGGCGAGCTTTGATGCATATGTAATGATTAGTAAATAGATCATAGATGTTTTATTCAGTTTGCAAACTCGGTGTATCATCTACAAAATCGCCAATATCACCGGTATGCGTTATAGTCTTATAGAGAATGTCGTTTTTTTCTTAATTGTGTTTCAGGTCTTCTTTTGTAAAGAGCGATGTAAGGATTCAATTCCCACCGTTCTCCCTTCTCCCAACTCGAAAAAAGAGGGTATTTAAAATTGAATTCAATTCAGTTTGGTTAGTAGACTTTTTCAGTGCATACCCTAGTCATAATTCATGAAGTTCGGCCATTCACGTATAATAGAAAATAAATCATCGCTCAAGAAAAAATAATATTACACGACATAAGTTTAGTCAAGGACTCATCCCTATATAGTCCAAGAACCATTCCATTTTATGCAGAGAGGAATCTATTGCATATAGCTTAATTTGTATAGTCAAAAAAGAAGAATACGACACCAAATATATTTAAAGAAATGAGATTAAATTGAAGGGGGACCAATGGTAGAATTGAGAATTGATGTTCATGGTCATTGCATTGTACATTGTATCTTATCTAATAGACTGACATGAGATGAGGTGAATCTCTTGTTTGGATTACTTGTGCTTTTTTGGCCCTTCACTTAGATATTGTGGATAACTACACTCCCCCAACTTGACTTGTGCTAGCTATTACAAGAAACCCTTTAAATATCCTCTCTCTCTCTCTCTCTCTCTCTCTCTCTCTCTCTCTCTATTTGTTTGCTTCTTGTTTTGTTCCTTAAAACTATAATTGTAGCTCTTGGACTTGTCCACTTCTTGTCCGAAGATAGGAGATGTATGAAATGCATGCGCCGCAGCATCCTTTCCCCTGTTTGCATTGCCACCCTCGTACCTACATCAGAATGGTACGTACAAATATATACATATGTATATATATATAATATGAAATATAATCTCAAGAAATCTGCAGTTGTATGTATGTTTCTTGCATTTAAAAAAATTAATTGCAGGTGCAAAACCTTATAGAGAGATGCTTGCTGCTTCGTATGGACCGCGAACAGTGCGTCAAGGCCTTGGCCGACCGTGCAGGAATTATGCCCCTCGTAACGCTCACAGGTTTTCATTAATTCAACAATCTCTCTCTCTCTCTCTCTCATGACTACAAAGAAATATTTATGAATGGGTATTTAATTAATTTGCAGTGTGGAAAGAGCTGCTAAAGGAGAACAAGGATTTCTTTCATTCATATTTCCGGTCTATATATCCAACTATCCAAGGCCATACACGAGTAGAGTAAGTAAATATATATTAATCAGCAGTATTGTTTAATTTCATTTTGAATATTTGCTCTCGAATATTATAATTAAGGGTGCTCAGCTCGAATTTAAGTATACATAATAGAACTAATCTTGATTATGATTAATATTTTCCTCTATGCCTTGCCACTTTTGCCACACACCTACCTTTATGTGAATAATAATATAGATACATAATATATAGTAAACATCACGCTCGGTGTAGCATGTAATATTTCACCTTCACTTATGCATGTATATATGAATCTAATTAATTTGCTATTCTCTTTATAGATTCACATTTTCAAAGGGCGCCACGATTTGCAAGAACAAATCCACAACCGCATCGATGATGATGAATAAACCAGGAGAATCAGAATGAAGAAGGAATATATATGTATATAATTATTAATTGTAATTAACTTTCTCGGTTTCTCAATTGATGGGATCAATATGATTCATTGGATATAATATGAATGTGTTGTTCATGGATTAATAATCATGTGTTTGGAATATTGATCGATTGTGATTTTTTTAGTTATGTATCTAACTAAATACATACCTAAACTGCCCTCAATACGAGGACAATTGGGTAAATTTACTCTTAATTAGATAATATGTATGATTATTAATCAACCCAAATGAAAAATTGGATGATAAGTTGACAAAAATTTATATGAGTCCGTCTAACGGATCTCATACGTTAGACGGGTCAAATAGCACCCAAACTAACTCGCCCAAAAAATCAATCCAAACTCGCTCAAACTCTCAAAAATAGTCATGCGCGTGGGCTTCACGCACTTGCCCACATGCGCTCATACGCGTATTACTATGTATAAAGTAATGTATCATTATTTATGAAGTAAAATATTACTAATTATATATCAAAATATCACTTAATATGAATTGAAGTCATCAACTATAAAGTATTTTCACATGATAAGAAGAAAATAAATAAATTATTTTCTGCATATCATAATGTGGGATATTAATTTAGTTGATTCATTTATCTTTTTTTTTTGAATATGTTTGCTGATTCTCCAGACATCATGTATTACTATGTATGAAGTACAATACCAATAATTATGTGTCGAAATATCACTTAATATGAATTGAAGTATCATTAACCATGAAGTGCTTTCACACGCTAAGAAAAAAATAAATAAATTATTTTCTAAATTAAATTATTTTAATTTAGTTAATTCATTTTTTATTTTTTTAAATATATTTGTTGATGCTTCAGACCACAAGTATCATCATATATGAAGTAAATTATCACTAATTATGCGTTAAGATATCACTTAATATGAATTGAAGTATCACCAGCAATATTTTTTTTTTTTGCTATTTATTTTTTAGATAATGATATATATACTTTCATTGGTATCTCTACCAAGTTTTGCTCTGTAAAAGATTTTTTTTTAAAACAAAAAATCATGGGCTCTTAGTTTTGTGTGAAATAAAAAATCAATCAACAACTAATAACATATAAGTATCATTACATATGAAGTGAAGTTTTACTAGCAATGAAGTAAAGTATCATTACCTATGAAGCGCCTAACAAACCCCATTTTCTTTTTTCTGATTTTTTTTATTTTCTTTTATTTTTTCATTTTTTTAAATCTTTATTTTGTATATATCGAGCCCACGCATTAGCGTTAGGTGAATGCGCTAAACGAGACACTGAATAAAAATAAATAAATTCAATTCAATTTTATTATTTATTAATTTCATTTTAGGGTATAAATTTATTTCAATAAAATTAAATTAATTAAAAAAATTACATATATATATTTATAAAAAACAAAAAAATGAAGAAATTAAAAAGTGGAAAAAATATTAAAAGAAAAGAAAATGAGGGAGTGAGAGTGACAACTGTGTATTTTACTAGTTTTTATGCTTTAATTCCTATAATTTGGTGTTTTTGATGTGTTTATGAGTTTTGCAGCTAAAGTGACGAATTCATTGAATACTCAGTGCAAAATGATCAATTAAAGTTGTGGAGAGCTAAGAGATAATTTAGTTAGGCCTTAGGCTTAATTAATGATTTAATTAAAGCTTATTGGATTGGATAAAATGATCAAGGCCCGTTGAAATCCAAAGCCCAACTCGAAAAGGGGTTGGGTCGACCAAAAAAGTCTCGATCGACCCACCCATGAACAAATTATAAAGGCTTTGGCCAACCCGACCCTTTTCACCTGGGGCGACCCGGCTATCTCACTTGACCCAAGTACTTGGCTTAACGGATTGACTAGTTTTTCATCTAGAATTAGGGCTCCAAATCTAATTTACATACACAGCTGAGAGATATAGAGAGGGGACGCCACACACACTTGGAAACACTCTTAATACACCATTGATACACTTCCACACATTCCGAGAAGACGAAAGAGACTATCAATACCATCTACACTTAAGAAAAATATCAAACTAGTAGAGAGGAGGATTCCAACGGTGTTAGAGAGAGAGTTCATCATAGAAGACGATTGGATACTACAGAGGATTACCGGTGTCATCTATATTTATTTTATGATGTTTCAAACTCCGTTTATTTTAGTTTATTTATGTATAGCTAAATTACTTTAGGGATTCTAGGGTTTGCAATTATTATGGATTGAATGATTTAATTTTATTGAATTGTGTTTTTCGTTTATTATTGAGCATTTGATTACCTAATTTGGATTTCTCGTATGTATGTTAATGGCCACAACATGTGTATACAATCTAATTAATTAGAAGATTCTAGTCGTGACTGATTAATTAGTGGGATAAAATAGGTAATCATTTTATGTGATGCTTGGAAGGACCGCCCAAGTGAACAAGTGTTGCATCTGAATTTAAGTCCAAGGAACGTGGTTGTGAGTAATAACGTCTGCGAAGAACCGACCACAGTGAAGTGCATAATTATTATTTCTATGTAATGACATGCGTTCTATGAACAGTCTGATAATGTATTAGTGATTTTTCACCTTTAATGAATTAAAGAAGGTTAAATAAGCAATAAATGAATCAGAAATCTGTTATATGTACATTAACCCTGGAATCCCTCGTTTCTATTATTTGTTAAGTGCTCGTTTTATTTAGTGCATTTTATGTTTTTTTTTGTTTTACATTCTATTATTATTCTCTTTTTGAATTTAGAGTCTAAATATTGATAAGATATCTGTGTTTTAATTTTGTGATTTATTCAAGCTTCAGTCATTGTAGATACAATACTCTTATTCACTACTATTTACAATAGTACCGTGCACTTGTGCTTGATTATTTGTTAAAAAAATAGTGTCAGAGAGGAAGAGGGAGAGGGGGGAAAAGGTACCACTAAAAAAGAAAGAAAAAAAAAAAGGAAGTGACCACCTCATGGGTCAAATAGGATTATCTAACATAAGAGATCTGTTCGCTCAAGTATGCCTCTGATAAGTTATCCATCAATGGTAATATATTAGTTTCTAATTTAAATAATTTACCAAGTCGTATCACTCAAAATATAAGTTAAAAAATTGTAAATTATAAGAAAAATGTATACAACCAATATAAGATCTAATCATGTAAAAACAAGGAAAAATTTAAAGACAACCCCCCAATTTTTTATTCATAGCCGCTGACATTTTTTTTAAAATATAAATATTAATATGATTAAATTTATTTATCCTTTAAATCCCTAACATTTACTCCCTCCGTCCTAATAGCAAGGTTCCTCTTTCTTTTTTGAGTGTCCCAACAAAAAGTTCCCATTCCAAATAAGAAAATAATTAGTATGTGGAACCCACTTACTTTATATTACTTTTGATTATAATACTCATTAATCAAGTGGAATCCACTTACTTTATATTACTTTTGATTATAATACTCTCCCTCCTTAATACCCGTGCCTAATAGCAAAGGGACCTCGCTGTTGGGACGGAGGGAGTACAAATTTAGCATAGCCCCCTACATAGTCCCACACTAATTCTATAACTAAAATTAAAATAGAAAGAGAATGAGAAAAAGTTTATTCTGCAACCTACAACAACGACCAAATTAAATTAATCAGTTCTGCTCTTGATGTTGTTTTCCAAATTTCTGCTTTCTATCCTATGATCCATAGATAACTTCATTGCTCACTGATAGAAACATCATGTGGCAACGTAGAGGGAAACACCAAAACCCTCTAAAGCTAGCGAGATCAATCTTCATGAACAAAAGCAGAGATTTATTAGTCCATGGAAATGGATTCAAGAATTTCCAACATTTTTTTTCATACGGAGAAAAGGGGTATTGAAGCATAAATTATTAATTGTGAAATTTTGGTTTGCATAAACATCATTTTTAACGTGACTATCATAATGCAGAGAATATTAGACGTAGCATGTCTGCAAACCATGTTTTTCATCCAAAAAGAAGCACAATGCATCATAAATTAATGATTAGCGTGTTGTTGATTTCACACGACACAATCTTAATTGTAACAATGAAAACGATGATTATCTTAAACCATATGTTTATGGACCGTTTGTGACGAAAACTCTTGAATTTTGGAAGAAATTTGAAGTTTACCAATTTTCTTCTGAAAGAAAAGCGGATTCAGATAGGATTTAAAGTTTAAACTCAACTGTGAAAGGGCGGAGCTTGACAAAAATCATCCGTGGTTGCATATGCTCTGCTTATTTCATCACCAAAAATCCATTTCCAATTTAAATTGACTTTTATTTAAATTATTAATAATATAGAATGGAGTTGTGATAATCGCATTTCTGTTTGTAAGAGTCGGGCTATAATATGTTGTAGGGGCTGTGCTAAGTTTTTTGTTATTAAGGTTAAGAGATAGAATAATCTTATCATATTAATATTTTTATTTTATAAAATCACGAAGATTATAAAAAAAGTAAAACATGGGCGTGGTTAGAATGTCTCAAAAAGAAAAAAAAAATTGGGTAATCATTACGTTATAATTAGTGGATTAATAGGCGATTTTCAATTATTATCTTTTTATAGGGAAAATTGACCGTGTAAGTTTATGTAATTATGTCTTTCTCTCAGTTTCTCAACTCAAAAGCAAGTATATAATCTCGATCAATTAGTGGACGAAAGCTAGGGGTGACAATTCATGCGTGTCGGGTCGTTAATGGGTCGACACGATAACGACACGACACGATAAAGCCAAACACGAACACGATCCGTTAAAAATTTGCTCGACACGAACACGAACACGATCCGTTATGTATAAACACGGACACGACACGAACACGAAAAACACGATTTCTTATCGTGCCAACACGACACGATAGAGACACGAGAAGAACACGAACACGATAATGACACGGTATAAAATAACTAATAGTACATATTAAATTAAAATTAAAATTTAAATAAATAAATTTTAAATTAAATAATTGAGTTTTAACTAAAATATTAGATTAAATAAATATTTTAAGTTATTATATATAATTAATATATTTATTTATATATTTATATAATATTAACGGGTTACACGAATCCGACATGAACGCGACATGAACACGACATGAAATTTTCGTGTCCTTATCGGGTCGACACGATAAGGACACGAACACGATAAGACTAAACACTAACCTGTTAATTTCGTGCGTGTTCATGTCGTGCTATCGTGTCGTGTCAAAAATTGTCAGCCCTAATGAAAGCTATTATTCAATTGGGACTGGGCTGGTCTCCTGTGCAGGAGACTGATGGGCCGGCCCATCAGACGGGTCGGCCCATCAACCCGGATCCAGCCCACTGCCAAAATTCAGTACATAATTAAAAAAAAACAAATAACGCAGAACGCGATAGAGAGAGAGATAGAGCGCGGAGAAGCGCGACGGAGATGACGGTGAGAGAGAATCGGCGGCCTCTCGCGAACGCCGCCATCATCAGCGCCACCGCCGGAAGGGCAAAGTTGGTGAATCGTGTCTGCACCGGTTATTGAGATTTTTCTGATTTGTTTGATGAGGATTTGTATTTTCGCAGTATTTGTGTCTAATTCAGTTGGTAAATTAACATCGTTTTTACGAATTTCAGTTCTGATGGGAAGCCTCGTAAAGAACATAAGTTCGAAAAGAAATTGCAATTTTACGGAAGTAAGGATATGAGCTTTGTATTTTAAGTACAATTTTTGTTGCTGTGTATACTTTTATATCTGAATAACTTTAGATATGGTATTAGCATGGAGAACTAAATGTTGATCTGTTACTCACTGGGGATGGCTGCTGGTATAGATTACATTATAATTAATGCTTAAACTTTCTTAGTTGATCCATGAGTCTTGTTGGTTTGCTATAGATTTGTGCATGTCAAATTATAAAATTATACCATGGGATGGATATCAAGTTCTAAAATAATGAATACAAATAGTATGACGCGTGTTGCTTTGGCTTTGTAGAGGTCAGGCCATCAGTTGCTGAAAAAGCTATTAGTAAGGTATGATTCTCGACCCTTGAAATAAATTTGTGGAAGCATGATATATAATTTTTTTCATCATGCATTCATGCTTTATAAATGTTTTTTTTTTCTATTATAATTTAAATTCGTATATGAATGTAATCAGATAAAATGCATCTCATGTTATGGGTATATTGGGATCTCATAGCGGCTCTAAGGTTGTTTGTATAATGATCTGTTAGCTTATGCTGTCTCCTAATAGAGTCATGTTCTACACCAGGAGAAACAGCAAAAGAAACGGAGCAGGCAAAAGAAATTACGAGTGTACGATATGTCTTCCCTCACGGAGTGCCTTCTTGGCATCAGAACCAACTGACCTCAAACTTAATTGTAAAAGGAGAAACGACCTAGTGTAAGTAGTAGAGATTAGAAATGTGGAACTGTCGGCACTATTTTAGCTTGCAATACAGATTGACTCGTTTCTATGGTTATTAACCATCCCGTCTATCAGTCAGATCCATTAGCTACCATTTATCAACATTTGCAGATGACGCAGCCTGTCACAGAAGAGAAGCCTAAGAGAAAGGATGATAAAAAAAAGAAAAAGTAAAGCAAGAAAGAAAAAGCCTACAGCCACGAGTCGATGGATATATAAATGCTTGGACTTGGATTCCTCCTCATACCAGTTTCTGCCATGGCTTGCAGGTATTCCTTTTGTTGGATGATTTTTGCTAATTTGATCAGTAAATGACAGACATAGTGAAGGTTGTTGCCGTTTTGTTTAGGACATTGTTTTGGTGAAAGGAAAGATTATGCTGCCTGAATAAAGGAAATGGCTTGTTTTGGTGAAACCTTGCTTTGGGGAAGGTTTCATATCCCTTGGTACTGCATTTTATTATATCCCATATACTTGGAATCTTGTTTGTTCGGAGATGTAAATCAGCATTTGATGCTAAGGTTCACTTGTGAAGATCTAAATGCATGAAGTGATTAGCTATAATCTGTTTATGCTAGTTTTGATATTTTTTTTTCTTCTTTTGCATGACTATTACTACCTCTGTGGAGTGTGGACTACTTTACACTTGATGCAGAGTTGAACAAATTCTTCATTTTAGAATGTAAACTTGAGGCCTAACTGAGCTATATGGATGAATGAGCAACTTAAATAAGCTTTCTTGACAGATTATGATGGTTCTTTAATTCGTGGGTCATCAAATTAAAATATACAAGCAAACTTACCAAAAAAACAAAAATTTTATTGCATATTGCAAAAAATTTGGGGTCTACATATAAAGAATAACTCTATTACACAAGCTGGAGTCTTTTATTCCTTCACCAAAATCACAATACCCTTCTCCAAATTATGACATTCTCTACGAGAAAACTAAATCCTCTCATCATCTCTTGTTACCAAGAAGAGGCTCACCAACATTACTTTGCAACTTCACAGAAGTCGGGTCATCCTCGCCTTTTCTCGGTGGCCGCCCTAGTTTGTATTGGGATCCCTGTGCATGAATCAAGAAAAAACATATGATGAGAGATTTAACTCTGATACTTGTAAGCATCTGATTTGGTACTATTCAGCATCAACATTGATACTCAATACAAAAAAAGAAAATACACACACATAAAACATAAAACAAAGTCTGACCTAAATTTGATACTTGTAAGCATCCGATTTGGTACTAATCAGCATCAATATTGATACTCCATACAAAAAAAATGCACATACATAAACACATAAAATAAAATCACTCTGATACTTATAGTCGTCTCATTTGGTACTAATCATCATGAAAATTGATACTCCATACAAAAATGAAATTGCACACACGTACAAACATGAAACAAAATCACTCTGATACTTATAAGCATCTCATTTGGTACTAATCGGCATGAAAATTGATTCTCCATATAAAAAATGAAATTGCACACACATACAAACATAAAATAAAATCTAACCTAATTATGATACTTATAAACATCTCATTTGGTACTAATCAACATGAAAATTGATACCCTATACACAAATGCACACACATTCAAACAATGAAAGTGACAAGACAAGCTATACTGAATTTTAAAGACATAAACATAACATCTAACAAAACATATAAGAGACAAAAATTATGAAAAACTTGATACTTGTTTTTGATTCAATTGGTACTAATAAGCATTGTAAATGATACTTAAAATGATAATTTATAATAATTATATAAAATTTCAAATTAATCAGTCAAATCAACACATCAAATGGTACCACTCAATTTCTAATGTCATAATCAATACACAAAAGTCAAAATGCACAGAAACACACAAAATCAAATCTGTTCTAAAATTCAGATACTCGCAAGTATCTCATCTGGTACTAATCATCAGTAACATTGATACTCTATATATAAATGGACACAATTTAAAAAAAGACAGATGCAAAATAGTCTAGACTGAACCCTAAACACATAAACATAACATCTGAACCACCACATCATATGCAAACATTAAAACAAAATGTCATAGATGTTTATACCTCAAATGGTACTCATAAGCATGTTGAATAGTAGTTAAATTATTATTCATAATACTTTTATAAAATTTCAAATAAACCTAACTCAACTAGCCATCAAGACTTCAGGAGATTAAAGAAAGTCAATCAATTAGTCATTGATTAAGATACATGAGTATTTGATGTTGCAAATTAAATGACATATTTTGACTGCAAAAATACTAAAAGAAAACACTCTCACACACAGAGATAATTGTTTTTAATTAAAAAATATATATAATGACTCACAGCGTCTGAAAATTGGAAGGACTCCACCAAAAACAACTAGAAATAGCAAGCAAGAAATAGTGATAACTCAAAAAGATGAGGCCGCTAGGGTGAGGATGGCCAATGAAACCATCACTATATTCACTACAATAAACTTTGCAGCTCTTGAATCCCCCTTCCCAAGCTCATTTGCCACTCGTACCCTAAACATAAAAATTCATTCACTTTTATTTATTAAATATACATATCAAACACATAAAATTAACAAAATTAGTACCCTTACCCTGCCTGCAGACAAGAGACAAGAAACCGATAGATATCATCATTTCCCAACCATTGATGTTAAGGCTGCAATGCAACAAACAATGTATTTTTTATGTTTCATATTACACAGCTACCTAACCTTAATTATAACTATGAAATTGAATAATAATAATAATAATACCATATTGAAAGAGCATCAACTTCAACCCGAGCATTCTTCAAATTTTCTGTCAAAAGGATCAGTATGGCATTGTACCAGAGTTCCAGACTGTCACGTACAACAAGACATCGATGATGCAGATAATATTGAGGTTAATTAATGAATCAATTATTATTGTAGTAGTAATTAGACTTACCAGAGCATGGCACCCGATGACAGAGAAAGTTTGATGACTGGCCAAAGATCTTTGAAGGCTAAGGTTGAAAAACGTTTCCATGTTTGCAGTCGGGGTGAAGAATCACGGTGGAGATGAGGCGGTTAGGGTTTGCAGTCGGGAGTGAAGAATCGCGGTGGAGATGAGGCGGCTACGATTTGGAATCGCGGTGCACAAGAGGCGTCTAGGTTTTGCAGACGAGGGAGAAAGGGGAAAATGAGAGAACAGTAGCACAAATAGTTTTTATATGCCGAGTCGTGGGGCGGGTCGGGTCTGTCTGCTGAGCCGACCCATGCACCTTATGCACAAGAGTTTTTATGATTGGGACTTATCCAATACAGTTCATGTATCTACTCAATTTTTTTGATTTTTATCTTTCGAATATTGATTACAGAGAAATAAATCCTTATAATTATTTTTTATGTTAGTCCATATTCTTTTGTTCATTTTCTTTTTGTTATTCAAACACAAAATGAGCATGTACCCTTTTAAAGTAAAAACAAATGAATATATTATATATGGCATAATTAAAAAAAAAAAAATAGCAACTCATCTTTGTCAATCAACTCTTTTTTTTTTTACGCGTGATTAATTTATAGGAATCAAATAAGCTTGAAATTCAATCATAATTTAGTTGAGCGCACCACAAGCAATGGCAACAAATATTTAAAAAAAAAACATGATAATTTAATTATTCGATATGGTCTTGAAGTAGTTTTATATTTCGGAGCACTGGTTTTGTAAATAAAAAAAATAAAAAATTCTATATAGAAATGTAAACTTTTCTTAAAAAATATATCTTCAACTTATTATCCTTCATATTATTATTTCTCAAGCAGAAGAAAAACACCATATATTTTCATGGCGATTCTTGCATCACTACCAAACCCAAATCTCTTCTCATCACTCCCCACCACCCCACCCCCCTCCATCAACCCCACCCCGCCTCCTAAAACCCCCATCCCGCCCCCCAAATACCCTCCGCCATTAAAATCCCAACGCCGCTCAAGACCTCCGCCGCCGTCCAAAAACCCCGCCTTCAGCGCCCCCCACCGCAACTCCAAATACTACAAGCCCATCAAACCCGGCCAGAAAATCCACCCGCCCGACAGCGATGACCGGGCAATCGTCGTCGGGGATTCTGGAATTTCCTATTCTTTGCCCGGCGCCCCGTTCGCGTTCATGTACAGTTATTCGGAGACGCCCAAGGTTCAGCCTCTGGCGATGCGGGAGCCCGCTTTTCTGCCGTTCGCGCCGCCCACAATGCCGCGGCCGTGGACGGGAAAAGCGCCGATGAAAAAGAGTAAACGCAATATTAAGCTCTTCGAGCCGTTGGGGGGTGGCGGGGGGGATAATCCAAATGAAAATTTGTGGTCGAAACGCTACGAGATGTTGAGGAATTATGAGCTGGGGAAGTTCAATAGCCGGCCGCGGGAGGAGGTTTTGGGACCGCCGTTAACGAGGTCGGAGATTCGGGAGATGGTGAAACCCTATTTGTCTAGGAATAGACAGGTTAACTTAGGTGAGTTAATGTATTGTGAAATTATTGCTGTTTTAGTTGTTTTTTAGTTTCCTCAATCAGAGCTACGTTTCCGGATTAGCTAAGTGGGATTATATTATTTTATTTATTTTTCTTGTTGGGGTGGTTCGAATTTAGGCGAGTTAATTGATACTTCTGAGTTTCTTGTGAGTTGCATTTCTGGATTATTAAAGTGGGATTGTGTTTTTTGTTTTTTGTTTTTTTTTTTTTTTTTTGGATTTTTTGTTGGGATGTTGGTTTGAGTTAGTAGTGAGAATTTGGTGTGTGTAAGGTTATAAAGGTGGTTGCTTGATTGAAATGTTGGATTCTGTAGGTAGAGATGGATTAACACATAATATGTTGGAGTTGATACATACACATTGGAGGAGACAACCTGTTTGTAAAGTCCGATGTTTGGGTGTTCCGACTGTTGACATGAATAACGTATGCCGATGCCTTGAGGTGCCCATTTTCTCATTATATTGAAGTATTTTTGAAGGACTGTCTATTTATTATCAGTTTCTGAATTGTTTTTGTTACTAGAAATGCCATGGATATCTTGTTCATCTATGATTGTCTCGTTTTTGGCCTTACAGGAAAAATCTGGTGGGAAGATTATTCATAGGGTAGGCGGAGTGGTGTATCTGTTTCGAGGCAGAAACTATGATCACCAAAAACGACCTCAGTTACCCGTGATGCTTTGGAAACCGGCTGCACCAGTTTATCCGAAGCTAATACAAGATGCTCCAGAGGGGCTGACAAAAGAAGAAGCAGATGAATTTAGAATGAAAGGGAAAAGGTTGCTCCCAATCTGTAAATTAGGTAAAATTGAAATTATGGATTTCCCTATCCTTGATCAATCTCAAAAAGTTTATTTCATCGTGCTTTTGTCCAATCTGGAAAAAGTTTGGGCTTCATGCTACAGTTTTAGTTTTCTAATTTTTACGAAAAATTAGGTCCATGCTTATATTTTCGTAACAAAGTTTCTACTGATTGAAAATGCGTTGGCACAAGGAAGTAGGAACTCTCCCTTCTTTCCGTGCTAAGAATGTAACTTGATGTGAATTCTGTCTACTTGTTGATGGACCAAAAGACACTAAATCTTCGGCTAGAGAAACTTCTAATATGAACTACCTACCATTAGCAACTACAACAGTGCCATTGCTAGTTTTATTCCCTTTGCATTTAAGTGATGGTTAAGTAGTATTCTATGATATTACCTTGTTTTTTCTCCGTCGTCTTCCCAATAATTTGCCTTCTGTTTGCCAATAGCGAAAAATGGAGTCTATATCAACCTTGTGAGGGATGTGAGGACTGCATTTGAAGGATCGGAATTGGTGAGGATAGATTGCAGAGGATTGCCTCCTAGTGATTACAAGAAGATAGGAGCTAAGCTGAAGGTTGATATTTTATTTCTTTTGTGGGAAAGATTGAACCAAGAATATAGATATTATTTCGGCATCTTATTCCACTTTCTTCAACCACAGGAATTGGTGCCTTGCGTTTTGCTATCATTTGACGATGAACAGATATTAATGTGGAGAGGAAGAGAGTGGAAATCTATGTACAAGGATGAAATTCCTAGGATATACCTACCTTCTGTCTATGTCTCAAGTGCTACCGATATTTCAGGTACTAATTTAACTATGCTAGCATATGAATGTGATCAATTGAATCATAACTCCTTTTCATACAATTCCTTTTTACCACATTCAAATTATGTCATTCTCTTACGTGAAAATACTGTGTAGCTTCAAATATTCCACTGTTATCTCAATATGTAGCTTCAAGTTTCCAAAGTTTTATTGTCTTTGTTCATCAAAACAGATGCCAAATCACCGCGGACAAGCCCTAAGATGATGTCACTGTGGCAACGTGCAATTGAATCAGGACGAGCATCAGTTCTGGATGAGCTTGATGTTAGCCCGGATGAGCTTTTGTCGAAGGTGGAGGAATTTGACAGCATGTCCCAGGCAATCGAGCACTCGTATCCTGCCTTGATCTATTCGAGTAGTGAGGATTCCTCGGCTTCAAGATCCCAACTTCAAGCGGAGAATGAAGATTACAGTGAAGAGGATTCCTTTGATGATGACTATGATGAGAAATCCTATATTAATGACTCTTTTGATGCTGTAGAATCTGCAATGCCACTAGGATCACTGTCCATTGATTTGTTAGCAAAGCAGCTCAGCGACGGTGAGGATGAAAACTAGGACGAATATGTATATTTGTTCTTGCTGTGTAATATAAACATATCTACTAATTCTTGGCCAAAATTCATGAAGCTTATAATTTATTACATAATTTGATGACCGTGAAGTTTTTGTATAAGATCGATTGGTCAAAATACGTGTTGATTCAACCACCAATAAAATTATAAATAAAGGTCATCTTTACTAGTCAAATGGTTTGTCACATATTTTTTCTGTTTGATGTATGCTTTGTCTTTTCTTTTTCTGTTTTTTTTAAAAAATATTTGTAGATGCTACAATGGGTGTATACCCGCTCACAAGCTATTTGGAATCAGCTCGAAAAAAGCTCGTTCGAAACTCGTTCGTTTCATAAATGAGCCAAAGAATCTCGAATCGAGATTGATAAAACTATCAAGTCGAGCTCAAATAGAGTAGTATTGGGTTTAACCAACTCGTGAACATATTCGAGCTCGAGCTTAATTGATCATGTTGGCAAACATGTTCACAAATATTATATATGATTCGAACCGTTAGTTAGACAAGCTTTTTTTTTTCGAGCTCGAACTTGAACATGTAAATTAAACAAGCTTTTTCGAGCATTTGAGCTTGGACCCGATTAGAAAATTTTCGTACCTTTCATGAGTCGAGCTTGAGCACGATAAATATTTATCGAGTTAAACTAAAAAAAAAAATATCAAATCAAGTACGAACTAGAATATTCCTTAATAAATCAAACTCAAACTTCAAAGTCTTAGACTCAAGGTAAATTTCATTGTGGAACCCTATGCAATGCACACCCATCCTAGGATTGTACCAAGTGTTCCGTGTGTATAATGTTTAATTTGGTCATTAAAAATTAACTAAAGTGGCTTTGCTTAATCCTTGATTTACCTTTTTTTTAGTCAAACCATCCAAAAGATTCTCCAAATCTTTTTTGAATCATTGGCAATTCATGACTTATACTATTGGCAAAATTATAATATCAATATATATAATGAGAGCTCTCCCATTTGCTGACTGTAATGTATCATTTATCGTTTGATATGCCACGAATATTTTCCTTCCCAATCTATGAATCAAACAGTTAAGTTGGTGAGAGAGAAACTGAATAAGGTGATGAATGCTCAAATTTCATATATTCCCTCCTTTATCAGTTTTTAGCTTTCATGATTCTTATAATCACTTCATAATTTATACAGATACAATCTAGTTCTGATCACACAGCATCTGGTTCTTCCAAGAAGGCGCGTGTCGACAATAGAAGAAGAATCTAGTATGTTCTAAAAAATGGAAATGCCAGGAACTAGTGCGTGGGCGAGCTTTGATGCATATGTAATGATTAGTAAATAGATCATAGATGTTTTATTCAGTTTGCAAACTCGGTGTATCATCTACAAAATCGCCAATATCACCGGTATGCGTTATAGTCTTATAGAGAATGTCGTTTTTTTCTTAATTGTGTTTCAGGTCTTCTTTTGTAAAGAGCGATGTAAGGATTCAATTCCCACCGTTCTCCCTTCTCCCAACTCGAAAAAAGAGGGTATTTAAAATTGAATTCAATTCAGTTTGGTTAGTAGACTTTTTCAGTGCATACCCTAGTCATAATTCATGAAGTTCGGCCATTCACGTATAATAGAAAATAAATCATCGCTCAAGAAAAAATAATATTACACGACATAAGTTTAGTCAAGGACTCATCCCTATATAGTCCAAGAACCATTCCATTTTATGCAGAGAGGAATCTATTGCATATAGCTTAATTTGTATAGTCAAAAAAGAAGAATACGACACCAAATATATTTAAAGAAATGAGATTAAATTGAAGGGGGACCAATGGTAGAATTGAGAATTGATGTTCATGGTCATTGCATTGTACATTGTATCTTATCTAATAGACTGACATGAGATGAGGTGAATCTCTTGTTTGGATTACTTGTGCTTTTTTGGCCCTTCACTTAGATATTGTGGATAACTACACTCCCCCAACTTGACTTGTGCTAGCTATTACAAGAAACCCTTTAAATATCCTCTCTCTCTCTCTCTCTCTCTCTCTCTCTCTCTCTCTATTTGTTTGCTTCTTGTTTTGTTCCTTAAAACTATAATTGTAGCTCTTGGACTTGTCCACTTCTTGTCCGAAGATAGGAGATGTATGAAATGCATGCGCCGCAGCATCCTTTCCCCTGTTTGCATTGCCACCCTCGTACCTACATCAGAATGGTACGTACAAATATATACATATGTATATATATATAATATGAAATATAATCTCAAGAAATCTGCAGTTGTATGTATGTTTCTTGCATTTAAAAAAATTAATTGCAGGTGCAAAACCTTATAGAGAGATGCTTGCTGCTTCGTATGGACCGCGAACAGTGCGTCAAGGCCTTGGCCGACCGTGCAGGAATTATGCCCCTCGTAACGCTCACAGGTTTTCATTAATTCAACAATCTCTCTCTCTCTCTCTCTCATGACTACAAAGAAATATTTATGAATGGGTATTTAATTAATTTGCAGTGTGGAAAGAGCTGCTAAAGGAGAACAAGGATTTCTTTCATTCATATTTCCGGTCTATATATCCAACTATCCAAGGCCATACACGAGTAGAGTAAGTAAATATATATTAATCAGCAGTATTGTTTAATTTCATTTTGAATATTTGCTCTCGAATATTATAATTAAGGGTGCTCAGCTCGAATTTAAGTATACATAATAGAACTAATCTTGATTATGATTAATATTTTCCTCTATGCCTTGCCACTTTTGCCACACACCTACCTTTATGTGAATAATAATATAGATACATAATATATAGTAAACATCACGCTCGGTGTAGCATGTAATATTTCACCTTCACTTATGCATGTATATATGAATCTAATTAATTTGCTATTCTCTTTATAGATTCACATTTTCAAAGGGCGCCACGATTTGCAAGAACAAATCCACAACCGCATCGATGATGATGAATAAACCAGGAGAATCAGAATGAAGAAGGAATATATATGTATATAATTATTAATTGTAATTAACTTTCTCGGTTTCTCAATTGATGGGATCAATATGATTCATTGGATATAATATGAATGTGTTGTTCATGGATTAATAATCATGTGTTTGGAATATTGATCGATTGTGATTTTTTTAGTTATGTATCTAACTAAATACATACCTAAACTGCCCTCAATACGAGGACAATTGGGTAAATTTACTCTTAATTAGATAATATGTATGATTATTAATCAACCCAAATGAAAAATTGGATGATAAGTTGACAAAAATTTATATGAGTCCGTCTAACGGATCTCATACGTTAGACGGGTCAAATAGCACCCAAACTAACTCGCCCAAAAAATCAATCCAAACTCGCTCAAACTCTCAAAAATAGTCATGCGCGTGGGCTTCACGCACTTGCCCACATGCGCTCATACGCGTAGCCCACATTTGAATTTCCCATCGGGTTAAAAATCTTCTCTGAGCTCGTAGTTCATATGCTTTCTGGTTTAATCCCATCCGGGTTCAAAACTCATTCAGTGTGCTGCATTTATCACCCGATATGTATGTTATAGAGAGAAATTGGGTTCAAATTCACATACTAAGCACTATTTATCACCCGATAATCTTAAAGTGCTATTCGATCTAAATGTTGTGTTATGTTTGAACATTTGAACTATGTTCACTTATCTCGTGTCGATGCTTTTTGAGTAGATGTGTCGAAGAACTGAGAAGCAGACTAGATTGGGAGAATGCTACCCGTATGGAGAATTCATGCTTCGGTAGTTTTTTACGCATTTATCGAAAGATGAAGTCTCAGGGACAGTTGATTTACCATCTGATGCTGCATTTGGATCCCAATCTAGCCCCATGTGGTTCACTGAGATTCGTACTGAACGGCCGAGAATTTCTTTTCGAGCCAAAGGAGTATTGCATCATGACCGGTCTATCGTTTTGCCCTGGGGGTGAACTTTCGGGATTCTCAGTTATGCACAAACACATTTTCCAGAAAAAGAAAACGTTGAAGTTTGTAGATATTGAGAAGGCATTTAAAACAGCAAGTGAAGCCAACAATGGCGGTGACGAGTTGACACTGAAGCTTGCTCACCTCATGATTCTCTACGGGGTCTTGTTGTGTCGGGATTTGATGTGTAAAAACATCAATCTTCAGTGCTTGCACTTGGTGGATCATTTGGACAGATTTGATGAATATCCATGGGGGCTGGTTTCATATGACTTCTTTGCATCCAATTTGCTTGCTTCGAGGGAGTTCATGCAAGGGTTCCTGAAAAAGAAGACTCAGCCGAAGTTTGACGTCTACGGTTACGCATTCGCACTCCAGACATGGATCTATGAAGTGTTCACCAAAATTGGGTTGTATTGTGCAATCCAAAAATCACAAGAATTGACACCACGCATCCTGAGATGGGCGGTGACCAATTTTTTTCGATATGAAGATCTCCGGACATTTTTCGTTGCTGAAAACTTAAATACTTTGGTGCGTTCATCTTCCGTAAACTATTATTAATAATTTAGATTTTTGCTAAGTTATTTATACTCTCACAATTTATGCAGGAAGATTTCAACTTGTCAGAGGAGGAGGAGACCAAAGCTGTCGAAGCCGCCCCCGTGTATTTGAATTATAAAGGGGCAGTTGCTGTGGGTTCACATTCTAAGGAAGCATCTACTAGCCGTGGACATCCAACTCGGGTGAAGCAGAATATCAACTACGCCGCCTGCGAGGGGCAGAACTTATCCTCTCCTAGTCAACGGTATGCACTGAGGTCAGCTGGCCAAATGAAAGAGGTTGTGGCTGCACAACCTTCATCTCATGCTTCTCCGGGTCCAGTTTCTCATGGTGTTGTGGCTGCATGCATTGCGGAGCATGTCTCTACAATATTGCCCTCGCTTGTCGAACAGATGGCATCCAAATAGCCAGCTGTATCTCATGCATTCGAAGAGGCAGTATTGAAGCGATTGGGTGATCTGGAGAAGATGGTGTTGAACCTAGGATCTAAACTGAACGCTTCTATTTGTGATGGAGCCATCAACCAGAGCATGATTAATGTTGGGCATGCCGCCCGTATGATGGTGAGTCTTGATGTGGCATCTTCACCTTATAAGGCAGATGTTGAAGGAGTGGAAACGGCTGTAGGTGGGGCGACAGCTGAAGCGGGTCCAGATTCTGAGTGCAGTATCCCATGTTCTCCAACAAAGACGTTTGAAAATGCACCCGATGATGTGGAACGTGACCCGTCCATCATTGACCTCACTTTGGTCTCGCGTGAGGATGCAGATGTCACCTCTGATCCCAAAAAGCAAGTTCAAGTCATCGAAATCTCCTCAGCCACCGAATGTTCAACACCGAATCTAATTGCCCCCGGTTTGTGTACTCCCAGAAGATACGTGTGCTCTTCACACGTTAAGAGATGTGTAAGGGAGATGCTTGGGAGTAAGTTTGATCCGATGGAACTCTACCGTAAAGAGTTATTGCATGGTTTTCGAAATTGAAGGGCCGAGAGTAGGCATGTCCCTGAACCCTCCTAAATTAATGCTACAACCCTACCAAAAAGTTTAAAAACTTTGGTGCCCACCCGTAGTTCATATTATTTCGGGTTTAAAATCCACCTGTAGCCCACATTTGAATTTTCCATCGGGTATAAAATCTTCACTTAGCTCGTAGTTCATATGATTTCAGGTTTAAAATCCACCCGTTGCTCGTAGTTCATATGCTTTTCGGGTTTAAAATCCACCCGTCATTAACAAATTCAAAATTACTTTCATTCAGTCTTGGTGAACACCTATCTTTGTTGGTTGCTTGTATGGACTATGTACAAAGTGTATGGTTTGAGACCATTTGGGTCAGCGAACAGTGGCTGACAAATGGGGTATGTCACTGATTTTGCTCGCATAGAATAATCATTCTCTCCATGTTGATTATTCAGAATTTAGTCATTTTCCCATGTGATAACATTGCAGAATTTAGACGTGTTGCTGGGCTTGTTGATGCTTAAGTCGAATGTTAGGCCAGGATTATTTATCAAAGGTTGGGCGATCATGGAGTCAATTTGTTGAGTAATATCTCTTGGAATAACGTTACTGATTGTACATAGGTTTCATCTCACGAGCTATGCCATATTTTCACTATTTGTCTTTGAAAATATACAGGTGAGATTGGGCCTTGGAGATTTTGAAAGTGCTTCCACCCTGTTGCTGAAATATGTGCATGGGGAATTGCCATTGCAGCGTCCTTTGCCATGGTACTTAGTTGATAGAGTTTATGGGATTGCTCACGTGTTGGAGAATCATTGGGTGGCATATCAGATTAATCTTCAAAAGAAAACCATCAAGGTTATGGACTCACTCTATTCCAAAAGTTCTTGGAAGAAAATTCAACCATGATTCAAAACTCTTTCCAGGTTCATACCATAGCTATGCAGAAGAGGGCTCCTGTGGACGCGTAAGGGAGTTGAAGAAGATCTAAGTGAAGAGTGGCCGGTTGTTCCACATCACGGCACACCCAAGCAGATCAATGGTTGCGATTGTGGGATCATGGCTGTGAAATTCATCGAGTGTAAGGTGAGTGACAATCCGCTGGATCTCATTGTTCTGAGTATGTGCGGCGATTTCCGGCAAGCCTACTGTGCTCAGTTGTTCAATTCTAGACATGTGGTAAGGAGCAATGTGGTTGCGGAGCCATAGTGCCATTGCCATTGGTTGCCCTTCTTTTTTTTTGTCTAAGACTCAATGCTCCTAGTAGCATTCTTTTGAACAAAAATATTTTGTTGAGGCCTGTAAACTGCAAACAATGAAACAGTGCACTCATTGCTACTATTATAGTACTGATATTTCTGGTTCAATGAAATCAAACTCAGTAGGATTTGTCGATCCATTTCCCTTGAAGGTCATTTAATTTTGAACCCGTTATGATGCATTTTCCTTATTTAATATCCTGTTTTGTTGGAGCTTTTCTGATTTTGCAACCGGTTTAACAGAACGTTTCACAAAATGTGTCCAAATCGATACGGGTCCGTGATAATTTGAAGATGACGGGTCTAAGTGCAGCCGAACTAGGAGAATGATTCACAAAACGTGTTCAAATGAACCCGTCAAGTATCCCACTAGGGTAACCCATTGAGTCCGACTGCTTCACAAAGTCGTGTCCGTTTTAACCTCCCCATGCAAGTTCAACTTTGTGCAGCGAATATATTCCATTTACAAAATGCTTTGTATATATATATATATATATACACCTAACGTCGGCAGGTAATCCTAAGCTGAGACTTAAATTGCCAAAGAGCCTTCATGTCCCATTTCATAGTTTTCTCCACATATGGCGCCTCCTCAGGAAGCTTATTTTTACAACTCATGCTGGACAGCAGATATTGAAGCTCGTGTGGTAAAAGAACTTCTCCAACAGAAGGAGAATGGAGTTTGGGTCGTCGGTGCCCACGACAACCCTAGGGCTATCGAGAATGTTATGACAATTGTCAACGAAGCATTCTTCAAAGCATATGGCGTCGATTGGTACATGGCTCACGTTGAGATGCTCGGTGCGAGATATGATACAGTGAAGTTTCTATGGGACCACACTCCTGGAGCATTTCACTAGGATCACAATTTGAACAAATTTTTTGCGTCGGACGAGACATGGCAACGCTTTGAAAAGGTTAGATATATTTCTCGACCCAGAGTTTCATTTTATTAACCCCAATAAAAAAGATTAATAATATTCATTGCACTTGTAGATGAATCCATTTACCATCTTCTATCGAGACGATAGGGAGCCACACTACTGGGAGTTGACGACATTATTTGAGACTAGAGATTCGGATGTGGGCACAAGCGAATATCTCTTCTATCCATTTCCGTCGAGCGACGGTGAGAGTGAGTGAAATGATGAACTTGAATGTAATATGCATGTTTGTATGTTCGATCTGTCTCTATCCTAATGCAATGAATGAAATATTAAAAAAAGGGTCCAAATTTACCCGGTGTTTGATAATTTTTAACAATTCGGGTCCAATTAAACCCATCATATAAGAATGTCACATAAAACGGGTCCATACAAATCTGTTGCACACGATTGCTTCACAGGAGGAGTCCAAATGGACCCGTTAAGGACGTGTACATTTTTAGAAATAGGTGCACGTGCCGTTTTCACTAAATGGGTCCAAGTGAACCTTTTTTGCAGGATTTCTTAGAGAAAACGGGCCCAAATTGACACGTGGAATTCTCCTTCCAATGTGACCCGGTGTGTGATATTGTTTCACAGAACGGGCCCAAATTAGAAGGTTCCATCTTTTTTTGATTTAATAATTAACCTGGTATGATGCATTATCCTTATTTTTAAACCCGTTTCGTTGCAGATTGATTAATAATTGAACTTATTTTTATCTATGTGGATCTATTAATTCAATTTCTCCTTAGATCTCATATATTTTATTTCCATCTGGTGGCGTATGTTCCCGTAGGAATTACTAAATATGTCAATCAGGTTGAAACCATCAAAGTTTATACAATCTTCTATCATTCAGATTCACACACATATTGACATTCTAATTCATAAGTCAACATGAGTCAACTACTTCATACGGGATCATATCATTTAATTAGCTACAAACATACTGGACAATAAAAATAAAATGTTTACAGTTCATCACAGCATACCCACATATTTACACATAAAATCAGCAAAGAAATGAGGTTTAAAGTACTCCTCCCTTCCCAGCTCCAGCAAGGAGCTGCATTCCCTCATCGTGATCCATCTTCAGAACTTTTACAGCCTTAAAATAAATGTACTGAAATAGCAGAATATCTCCCATGACAAAGTTGTTTTCAAGCATAAACTCGGTCCATCCTTCCTTAATAGAGTACCTCACACCAGTCTGATTATTTCTCCAAGCTCTTAGATATACCGTCCACTGACGCCCTTGCTCATTCTCCAGCCGAAAATTGCCTTCACCCGTGTCGATGCCAAGAGCGTCTGCCAAACTCTTTGGCACGTCCTGTGGACATTTAAACAAAATTTCAGATGGAAAAATCCATATATAATTTAATTGAATTGTACGAATGTATTGTCAGGTCCATTCAAACTCACAACACGTTTCAGGATGGTGCAAGCGTCGTTTAATTTCAGCATGAACTTTTGCTGAGAAGTTGCGGGCGTGGATGGACCGGCATCCCCCTGAACTGCACCATGATCATCTGCAAAGAAAACGCAACAGCTCAAATACATTGCTAACACCTGTTGTAGTATTAGCTGTTTCTTAGGCTAGTTAATGAAACAATGACACTGACATGTATGATGATGATCGCCATACTGCTCCTAACGTGAGGTGTCTGTCGGAACCCCATCTCTATTATAAATAGATATAAGGAAAGCTTTTGACTCCGGCAGATAATGAAATATGAGAAAATATTCGTGGGCAATATCTTTATCTTGTACAAATTCCGACCAACCATCCTTTAGGAATAGATCACCACCATATCGTTTTCTCTTAAGCTCCACATTCCAACTACCTCCATCAGTAGTTTGCAAGGTTAATGAAACAAGCCATTCGAATTCTTCATGTTCCCTCTCAAAGGATCTAGGTACATACTATAAAACAGAGCAACTATGACAATTAGTTTATTAAGAAACTTGCTATGCGGAGCAACAACTTAACTGAATGATGATTACATTTCTTACCATCTGTGAGATAAAACAGTCCATGTATATACCCCAGAAGGATGTAGGTAGATCTAGCAATGAGAAATAGTCAATAACTTCAAATCCAAGACTTGTATAAGAGATACGCAAATATGCTAACAATTTTAAAATAGTCATAAAATTTGGAGACAATCATATACAACGAGGTAATGAGACTAATCTTTGGCACCCACTGACGATGAAATGAGGCGATTGCAGCCATCGCTCCAGTAAATGACCATGTCGAACATGCATCTAGAGACTTGGGTGAATACGAGAAATTCCTTCTTTTGCAAATTTGTGGACACTGCTACATGGTTCCACCCCTCAGTGAAGTAGAAGTACTCAACGTCCCCATCCTCGCAGGTGAGGGATCTTTCGTATTTGACTAGCCATGTTCTTCCATCCTCTGTTCTAATCGCTAACCGTCTAGGGAGAGTTGACCCATAATCCTTTGAGAAACCCGGCGGAATTTGCTGCAAGGCAATCCGGCAAAGATTCATTCTTTTGAAATTACTTGAAGCCTACATTTCGACAAAATCATATTTGAAATAACTTATGAGTCGTCATTGGCAATCGCTCCTTACGATGACTGTGAAGAAGTTGGGTTTATCGTTGAAAGTTGCTGAAGACATTTCGATCGTATTTTGTCCTTTTTCTGTGAATGGCGAGGTGCCTTCTTTCTGGTCAAGGAGCGGCGTAGAGGGTTGTACTTTCAGACACAAAAATCAATTTTTAAAGCTATAAGAAATTTTATTAAACCCTTAGCAGGTTAACATTTAGTTATCAATGGGTGGAATATACGGCCAGATCCCTCGTTTTGCACTCGGGTGATGAGATTGCTCCACAAATAGGGGTCAAAATTGACCCGATGAAACGTGTCCCAAATAACCCGGTATGTGAGAATGGGCCAGAACACAGGCCCAAATTTTTAAATTACTCTAACAACATTTTTTAAAAAGAGAAAAAAAACCTGAAATGTTAATTCATATTCTCTCTCGTTTCTCTCTAGTTTACAACAATTCATTAATTTTTTCATAACAAAAATAGTCGAACATTAATGAAATTGTGAAATGCACAAGCTGGACTCGGGTTCAAAAATTAGGAATTCGAGTGGTTTGAGACCCCGTTTTGAGGAGACGGGTGCAGTTGGGTATATGACCCGTTTCTTAGTATTGTTTGACGACTCGGGTGCATTCGACTGACCAGTTGGACTCGACTATAATCGGGTTCCAAAACACTTGTTTCTGGAGGGTTTTTTGTCACGGTTTCATGGGACGGGTGCATTAGGGTATAGGACCCGTTTATGGCACTCAAAACATACGGGTGCAAAAATTGTCATATATGATATCTAATTTACCCGTTAAAGTGAGTATTATTCATATTTAATTAAATTTCTAATCCTTCAGATAATATAATTCTTACAGATTGCATGTCCTTCGATGTATTATAATTTCAATGGTAATACTGTAATTAATATATAGTTATTTTTACATTTTATGGTAGTTAGAATAGTATTAATTGATATGAAGGTGGTCATTAATTTTAAGAACCTTATTCACCTTATTCCTATAACTAAATGGATCTTATTTTTTGACGATACGTAATACACTACATTTTTTTAATTTTTTTGGTGTAAAGAAAAATAGTGCAAATGAAAGCCAAAAAATGAAATTTAAGTTGGAGAATAAGTTATTTTTAATGAACATTCTTTATAATGTTTAATTTATGTTTTGTTTAATTTTGAGTAACTTTTAACATCTATTAAATTACATTATTTTCAATAATTAGTTATTTGTTAATCTATATCTATATCTATATCTATATCTATATTATAACACACTTCTAACCCAAATTTTTTCCCTCCCATTGCAATGCTCTATTTTGGAAATGTATAATTTTAATTATTATGGGAATGAGAATTCATTTTAAGATATACAAAACCCATTTCAGTTAATCGGAATTCAATTATCTTTTAGCTTTGATTTTTATATAAAAAGTAATTATAAGAAATGTTATATATAATAAATTTCATTTATTTGATAAATTTATTATTGTTGTGTAATTATATTAATTAATATAATAATTCCCGTTTAAAATACTCAAAATAAAACGGGTCAAATATAACCCGTTCCATGACAATGTCTCAGAAACGGGTCCAAAGTTAAAACCCGGTATATGCGAATTATTCAGAAAACGGGTCCAATTTGACCTGTTGAAACGCGTCCAAAAATAACACGGTATATGAGAATGGGCCAGAACACGGGCCCAAATTCACCCGTTGAAATAAATAAAAATTAATTCATTAACATAAATAAATAATGATTCGTTAAAAATTGTTGTTAGATTTTTTTGTTTTGAAAACATTAAATATTTTTTTTTAAAAAAAGTCGAACATTAGTGAAATTGTGGGGTGAACAAAAAACTTAATTAGTTAAAAATTATTTCTTAAATATTTTCATTTAAGTTTATTTTTTTTAATTACTCGAACAACATTGTTAAAAAAAAGAAAAAAAACTGAAATGTTAAGTATTTAGTAGTCATTATTTTGTATAATTTTTTATAATCAACTGAATCGTTAGACCCAGTTTTCTTCGGGTTCAAAATTAGGAATTCGAGTGGTTTGGGACCCCGTTTTGAAGAGACGGGTGCAGTAGGGTATAGGACCCGTTCCTTAGTATTGTTTGACGACCCAGGTGCATTCGACTGACTAGTTGGACTCGACTATAATCGGGTTCCAAAACACTTATTTCTGGAGGATTTTTTGTCACGGTTTCATGGGACGAGTGCATTAGGGTATAGAACCCGTTGATGACACTCAAAACATACGGGTGCAAAAATCGCCATATATGATATCTAATTTACCCATTCAGGTAAGTATTATTCTTATTTAATTAAATTTCTAATCCTTCAGATAATATAATTCTTACAGATTGCATGTCCTTTGATATATTATAATTTCAATGGTAATACTGTAATTAATATATAGGTATTTTTACATTTTATGGTAGTTAGAATAGTATTAATTGATATGAAGGTGGTCGCTACTTTTTATAATTTTTTAGTTGTACACATATTTTTTACGTTGCTACATATTCCTAAATGTTAATTAATTTTAAGAACCTTATTCACCTTATTTCTATGACTAATTATATTTATTTTGAGGATACTTAATACACTACAATTTTTTGAAGTTTTTTGGTGTAAAGAAAAATATTGAAAGTGAAAGCCAAAAAAATGAAATTTAAGTTGGAGAATGAGTTATTTTTAATGAACATTCTTTATATTTTTTTGGTTTAAAATATGTTTTGTTTAATTTTGAGTTACTTTTAACATTTATTAAATTTGATTGTTTTCGATAATCAGTTAGTTGGTAATTATATTAAATAATATACTAATCCCGGCCCGTTTAAAATACTGAAAATAAAACAGGTCAAATATAACTCGTTCTATGCAATGTCTCAGAAACGGGTTCGAAGTTAAGAAACGACGTTGCTGTAGTATTAATTTACCCATTAGTTATTAAGAAACGACGTCGCTTCAGGATTAACAAATAGTTATAAGGAAACCGTTTCTTGTATGATCAAAACGTCATCGTTTTACAGTTAATTTACTAATCACCTATTTAAGAAATCCTTGGATTCCAATCGAATTTAAAAAAGAACAAACCCGATCCCGCATTCACAATTTTACACACTCAGAGCGAGCTTGAACCCGTTTATCTTCTGTTCAAGAGCTTTTACCGCTTCCACCACGCACAAGTTTGAAGATGGAGCAAATGCAGGAGGTATGTATTTTAATTGTTCGAATAGTATTATGACTGTTAAATTCTTCGGGAGACTGAATTTGCGTCTACTTGATAATTGTTCTAAGGTTCAACATTGGGTGTGGATGAGGGAGGAGTTGCAAGATACTTCTTGTCTGATCAACATATATTGTAAAAATTACGTTAATGATATCTTTAGAGCATTAGAGGTTCTTGAACAGATAGAGGGGGGAATATAGTTCAACCATTGAGAGATGGGTGTTTTGGACATTTAATTGATTATGTTAGAGGAAATAGTAACAATGTCGCATTACATGTCCTGTTGACGAGGGAGATCATCATGGAAGGTGCACGGGAAAATGAACATTGGTTCAATGTGGGCGGTACCAACATTAGATTTTCCCCCACCGAGTTTGCATTAGTCAGCGGCCTCAAGTTCGACAGAGCCGACTTTGATCCATATAAAGACCATAAGATTCCTGAGAAGAACCTCTTTTATCATGTGTTGGATGGCAAACCCATTAGTGTGTGGGAGCTATGTCTTAAAGTGACGTCTTTAGACCTTAGATATGAGGCTGAGGTTGAGGATTACTTGACGGCTGCAAATGTGGTGATCTTATACAACTTGGTATTGGGATTTGATATCCCGCACTTAATTGACCCCTAGATTTGGGCATTAGTTGAAGACAGAGCTCGTTGGAATGATTTCCCATGGGGTTCATTATCGTTTGGGGCATTGATGCACTATATGAACCTCATTCCGAGGGAGATATCTGACTTAGAGAAGCAGGTCAAGAAGAAGTCATATCATTTCTATGGCCCGGCTTGGGTATTGCAGGTAATCTTCATAATTTTAACTATCGGGACACTTGCTAAAATTTCTGGAATCTAATGTTTATGTGACAATGTATTAAACAATTCAATAAATTCATAGGTTTGGGCGTATGAAGCTATACCTAAACTCGGCCAACGTTGTGGGCAAGTTATAGCAGTCCATGCGCTCCCAAGGTGTGTGAAATGGAAATTTCCTAAGAAGTGCGCTTCAATTAGGTTTTTATTGAATGAGCCAGCGGTCAGTACTCTGCAATTTTAAATATCTTGCAGGAAACCTTATATCCATTACTATAATTTTACTAGTATTACAAATTTGAGCAGATTGAATGTTCTGTTTCTTTGGTGGCAAGTGATGCCGAGATGGCAAAGCCTTATTATGTAAGCACCCAAATGGACGATCCTGTAAGGGTTAGTTACCTTGCAAATCGAAACAAGACGAGAATGCCCAAATATCATGAAGTAGCCAAAGCAGACACTCTTCCCCGACAAAGAACTTCCGGTCCACTGTTGCACCCGACAAGTGCAGAGACGGGTGCAATTCAGACCCGGAAGCGATGATTAATTGATGAATTGCAGAATGATTCCTCTCGATAAGAAAAGCGTCCTAGGACCGCCACGTCTTCATCTGGTACAAACGGAGGAGACCATTCTTGTATGAATCTTGAACAGATGCGAGAGGTGGCTCTGGAAACAGCTCGCACAGTCGCACGTGAGTTTGAAGAGCACCAGGAGACGCACGTGAGGGAGCTCAGACAATATATAGAGTCCATTGAGCAAACGCGCATACAGTGAGAGGAGGCATTGTTTGAAAAAGTGAAGACTTATCTTTCAGACCTTCTTCAACAGTCTAACATGATATCTAATGGTACTCGCAATCCAGTGCCAGACTGTAATCCGGACAGCTCTACTCCTCCCTACTCTGCAACACAAGACAGTGATGTGAGTATATTGCATTATAAATTGTTCAAATTTAAAACCTAAACTTTGTTATATACTAATTGCTTACATTGCAGGTGGATCAGTTATTAACAAGTCTTGGCCAAGAATACAGTCAGGACAATGTCTGGAATATCCATACTATGGGAACATGAATTATAGATCGCAACAAGATATGGACTGCTGCTGCAGGCACAGGGGTGGGATCGGTGTTGGAGACCGATCGTGAAGCTAAAGTGTCCCCACAGAGAGAGTGGAAAGAGCTCGAAACTGGAGATCCTCATGCAGGGAACACGGGTGCCCTGGCTGTAGCAGATACGGATGTAGGGGATGGGATGAAGGGGGTTAGCCATGTAGCCGAAGATATACCTGGGAAGCATGATAACACAGCTACCGACGATGTAAACATGGATATGAGAGAGAGGACAACAGGGCAAGACCTTACAGATAAAGAGCAGATTACACAATAGGCGAAGATTGTGTCTAGCGATTCAGAGAAGCATCTTAAGGAGGGGATGATTGGGAATAGCATCAATCGTCAATAATTGGTTGTGGAGGATGAAGAGACAGGAAATGCGGGTGTGGAGCACGCAGAGCAAGGGAATGCTGCTGCAGAAAGTGACGCAGGAGAAGGAAGGGTAGATAGTGGCATTGGCCATGTGGTGGAAGAAAAGCATGTAGAGGAGGATGGGACAGAAACTGCCCCAACAGACATGGATGTGGGAGAAAAGCTGGTACAGGAGAAGGGGACAGACACTGCCCCAAAAGAAATGGATGTGGGAGATGAGCTTGTAGGAGAGGAGGGGGTAGACACTGCCCTAAAAGAAATGTATGCAGAAGAAAATATTGTAGAAGAGGAGGGGGCAGACATTGCCCCAAAAGAAGTGGATGTGGGAGATGGGAGGAATGCTGAGAGTGGAGATTTGACGAGTGCAGAAGAAGATGCGGGGGATAAGGAGTTTGAGATCAACTCCGATTCATGGAGTTTTTTGGGTAGTGAGGGTTCAGTTGATGACGAGGCTGAGTCAGCCCCACTAGGTGGTCGCACACAACTAAGGTACAGCGCTTTCAAGGAAAAGGGTCTGGATGCTTTGACAAGGTTGAAAGTTCACGGTCTTACCTTGAGGAATAGTGACTTCGATGAAATAGAGGACCCAGAAAAAGGGCTAGCAGAGTGGCATGTGGATTTATTTCTATGGCTATTTCAACGAAAACTCGAGAAAGGGCGTCTGTTAAAGGACGACGTCAATGGAGAGAACACAATCGTGTTGCAATCTAATTTCTTTGTAAGTGTTTATCAAATTTTAAATCATACTCATTTATTATTACAAGAATAGGTCAAACTGAAAATGATCAATTTTTCCGTAAGAAACTCTTGCGCGACGAGTGGCTGAAACGTTGGCCAGAAGACAAAGAAAAAATGAAGTCTGGACCCCACCCATTACAAGGTTGCTATGATGAATGCAAGTGGAATGAGGAGCTCCTACAAACTATCTAAGAGAGGAGGTCATTTACCAAACCTTGGTGGGAGGCCAAATATGTAAACAATTTCATTTCCAATGTTCGAAGATATTAACTATTTCATTGATTACAGGTGAAGAAGAATATAACAATGATGTTTCACTTGTAGGTTATCACGGCATGTCTCATAGATCAGCATTAGGTCACTGTTAAGATCAATCTCGCATCATGGAATGTTGTCCTGTACGATTCTCTTTTATACAAGCTGGTGGATACGCGCCAGCCAGAAGTTTATCACATGCGTGGGTATCAGCTATGGCCATTGATGTGGATGATTCCTCCACTTTTGAAAGCCAACGGTTATTGGCAACATCAGAACCGTGCCGAAAAGCTCAATGACTTGAAGTTTATACGTGGACAGACTAAACACCAGTACAAGCAAAACGATAGTGTTAGTTGTGGTGCCTATGCCATGATGTATATTTAACGCCTGATCTCATCGAGACCTCCTCCAATGAACTCGGGTATGGAGTTGGTTTGCAGGTATCATCATCTATTAGTACTCAGGTTATATCAACAATGCAAAGACAGTTAGGAATATTTAATATTCTATGTAACTAGTCAGGACAGATTCTACTTAAATGTTCCGTTCAAGTCATGTACGTTTTTTGCACCCTACTAGACAAAACGGGTGCAATTTAATTTTATGGCGCCCAATGCGGGTGCATTCTATCAATTCTGCGGAGAAAATGGGTGTATTCTCACTCTTTCGCCCCCAAAAAATTTGGCGGAAGATACTTTGTCGTCCAACAGGGGTGCATTTAAACATTGACGCGCGGTCGTTTCGCGCTCAAAAATATATTTATAAATTCATGTGCCCACAGCGAGCGTAGCTAGCCAATGAGTACGGGTCGATCCCACAGAGAGCTGTTGCAATTCTATCTTCAAGTAACCAATCAAAAAAGGGGGGGTTTTGGTGTTGTCACTAAACTGAATGTAAATCTGCAAAAGAAACTAGAGAAAACTATCAAATAACAAAAGGTTCTGGCATTTGAACTTGAATTTGGTATAAGCATAAAACAATTCGATCATGGGCACACCGATTTTCATACATGATAGGTCATCTAGTTATGGTGACCGGATTCCTCTCATGCGTCTCCTCATCCATCCTTTCATTTTAGGTTTAAAAGTGATTCCTCATCGATTAAACCCCTAACCAGTTACCCACCTCCCGATTCCTCTAAGAGATGTAAGCAAACAAGCAGCAGTGTGCCCTAGACGGACCCAGATCTGTTGTGTTCAACTGATTCCTCTTGTGCCCACAACACCCCATTAATTTCATTATTACTATATGAACCGACACACAGTCACGATTCGCCAATTCAATTAATAGTGGTGTGCCCTCTTTACCTAACGAGTGATCAGCCACATTGGGCACTTCAGACACACACTCACGTGGAACAAGGTACAAGAATTAACGGAAACTAATCATGCATTACTATGCCCATTTTGGCCTCACGAGTCCAGATTTATGCTTAATCCAATTTCATCATTCAAACGCCATAATTAAAGATCTAGCCGAGAAGGCTAGACATAATTAAAATTGCAGAATTTAAAGACATAAAAATAAAGAGAACGTACTGAATTAATTAAGCAAAAAACTCAACTCCAACGTTGAGAAATAAGAACATAACCTAAGTCCCGAAGGTTTAAGACCTTTCGGATTGTTTGGCTGCCTAAGCAGCGTACTGAAATAAAATACAGAAAATGTAAAGTGTTTCAGAGTGTCTAAAGCTTGTTTTTCCAGAAAATAAACTTGTTTAAATAGTTACATTTCCGAGTAGAGTTTCCCCCACAGGCGGCGGTCTTCTGCTGAAAATCCGGAACGGTGTGCCCTCGCTGACCTTGACTGGATAAGCTTCAGCTTTAACAAATCCCTATTTTTTAGGGATTGCTCTTATCTCCTTAGATTGAGCTCATCTCTTCGTCTGAGTTTATCTCCTTGTTGCAGCACCTTCCAGGAGTCCAGCTTAGCTCCAACTCTCCTGCGGATAATGTAGCTATCTTCCCACTAGCTGTCCTTCAACTGAATCCCGAATTTTATTGGAATACCCATTCTGCCCTGTGGTCGAGTCTGTGCGAGTACTGTGGGCACGACATCATCTGTCAGCTCCATCCGTATCTGATATGCCCACTTCACCGACCAAATGTGGGATGGATACTGAGGACGTCCCCTGTGCCTCTGATGAACATATGTGCGAGATAATTGTGAATATTTGGGCATAAAATGCCCCTTCCGCCAGACTCGACTCTTAGAATGCCCCTTGACCGCAACCTGGTTCTTTTCGACTCAAAACACACTAAAAAGGACATTTATAAGGGATAAAATGCCCATAAAAACACGAAATAAATGGACTTATCACACCCACACACTTTAAGCATGATTGTCCTCAAGCATGGGGTGCAACGCATCCAGAAAAACAAAAGAAAATAAAAGAGAAAAGAAACAGACTCAAGACACAAGCATGCAAATTGTTACTCCGTGTGGGCACATCAGAAACAATCCAACAAAAATTGCAAATTCCAGCATACCTAAAATAGGTCAAAAATGAGTTTTAGCTAGGTGTTCCTCACAGACTCTCTTCACTCAGTGTATACTCTCATTTCGCCTGTAATTCTATGCAAATTTGTCCCATAAGTTTGCCAAAATTCTGCTGTTCATTCTCCAGAAACCATGATGCATTAGTATCAATAGGGCTTTTTAGGCTACAGTTGGGCATTTTAAGTGGGAGGGGTTTTTATTGATTGTACAGACCCCTCCCCAGCTCCTTTCTATTCTCAACCCTCATGTGCCCTATTCAGGCACTGAATCCTTCTTATTTTGGGCATTCTAAACACTTAGAACTCGGGGGGGAATTTTTATTCAGACTCTTTTTTTTCTTTTTCTTTTTCTAATCACTTTTTTTCTTTTTTTGCTTTTTTTATTTTATTCTTCCCCCTATCTTTTCTGGCCCTTCATATACATATTTGCCTTCCGATCTTTCTTTTCAGGTTTTATAATGCCCTAGCTAAGTATAAACCATCTCAGAACAAAATCGGCCAGGGCATTTTATAGGCTCAAAAGGGGGCGCAAGGGCTGTGTCATTGGTGGGAGGTATTTATTTCAGTGGCTCAGCAAAACATGGCCTATCTCATCTACATGTGCCAATAATTCCAAGAGTTAAACGCAGAACAGAGGCAAATTCTAGAACATCTTAAGCACAGAATTATTCACACTCATGAATGAAAGAAAACTGTAATTTGAAGCATACAGCATATAGGCTTAAGTCTCACAGGGCATGCTAAAACTCGTTCGTCATCCCTATCTTAGTTGAGCATGCTGATTTTTTTGTAAAGCAATTAAAGTTGGATCAGCACGTGAAATGCCCACACAGACTCACAGATAAGCATGCTTTGACTCAACTACCTACCCACACACTTTGCAACTTGCAAAGTGTTGACACAGACTCAAACAACAAGACAACAAAGAAAACAGAACAAATAAAATAAAACAAAAAACAAAAAATAAAACCTAATCTAAAGGACAGAAAGAACCAGGTCATTCGGTTGCAGGCGTTGGGTAGGAGAACCCAACATGCTCGAAATAGGCCTTCAGGGCTGCTTCTATTCGGGTCAGTTTTTCATTGGTCTGGAACTGGGCATTCTCTATCAACTCAAGTCTCCTTGTAATCACTGCGACTGGGTGCTCCCTCTGTGGTGCCTTCTCTGCTGGTGGTTTCTTCGATGCACCTGCAATAGCTAAAAGCATGCTCGAGGGGTCTGTCCCCGGCACAAAGAAAACAGGCTTTCCATCCTCATCGTCAACCACATCTTGCATTCTCCTTAGGCAATTAAGATCAAAATACTCACGGGGAAGGGGGGTCAAATCAGTTTCATTCAAATCAAGGAGCCTATGTCTAACAGCAAGTTGGGTGATTAACTGGGCACAAGAGATACGATGCCTAGGGTGTGTTTTAATTTCTCGAAAATGTGCAATGGCCACAGAACCGAAATTAATTCTGATTTTGTGCACCATGCACCACAAAATGAATAGCTCCTGATTTGTGATTGAGTTTGAGCTATCCTTACGGCCAAAAAAGTTATAGGCCAACACCCTATGGCAGAATCTCAAAGCATCGTTGTTTAAATAGTATCCTTTTATGGATCCGCTTTGAAAAACGGATCCATCCCCAATATCGACCCATTTTGCATCGACTCCTTCTGTAGAGTCGGGCACTACAGTCACGACATCGACATACTCCTTCTCCTGGAGGCCCAAGTATGTCACGATGCCCAGTAACATATTCAAATCATCAGCAGATAAAGAATAACTCCTACCCATCATTTTAAAAGACAAAACCCTGGTCGATGTAGCAGACTTGTTCACAGCTTTGATTTTCAAATTTTGGACAAAATCACGAGACAACGACGGAAAAATAACACACTCCATATCTAAAAAGCATTCCCAACCAATTGCAGAAAATAGATCCCTTACCTCCTGCTCTATACCAAGAGCTGCAAGCGTCTCACGGTGGACTCCTTTAGAGTTGATGATGCCCCTGACTGGTGACGGGCCACTGCTGGGTTCACTCGGTGTGGGGCTCCCCACCCCTCTGCCTCTTTTAAGCACAGGGGCTGAAGTGCCCTCTTCAGCCTTCCTCTTCCGCGAAGAGGCCTCTCCAGCCAGCTTGGCTCCAGCTTTCATTCCAACAGATTTCCCCACCCTTCGCTTGGGTGAGGAGTCCTCTGAGGGATCTTCAGAGCCTGCTTGTGTTTGGGAGGGCGCACTGGGCTCTTCCTGCTCCTTCTCTTCTTCAGTGTCCTCTTGCTGGGACACCTTTGGCTCGGTTGGCTCTGGAATGGGCTTTCCAACCTTTCTTTTGCCCTTCGCTTTCTCCAGTGCCCGCTTCTTGATGTCAGCGGGTGCCTCGTCCTCTTCAAACAGGGGTACCTTCTCTGGTTATGGCTCAACCTCAATATCTTCGATTTCAGTTAGGTATTTGTCCAAATCGGTGTCTCTGTCTCCTTCATCTTCAGCTTCTTCTCTCCCTTCAACTTCCTCTTCTTCCTCTTCGTCTTCCAAGTCCTCGATCTCCACCGAAGGCACAGGAGTCGGAGCCTTAACGGGCTTCTTGCCTTTCTTCTTCTCAGCTCCTTTCTTTGGCTTTGGCTCAGGCTCTTCAGTAGCCTCTTCTTCTTGCATGCCCTCAGCAGTCGCCTCAGCATCTTGTTGCTCCGTTTGAGTTGGAGTAGAGGAGCTTTCTTCTGTCGCCTCAACTTCAGGCGTAGGCTCCTGTTCCGGTGGGGTCTCCTTGGGTGGCTTGCTCGAAGCGGCTGCTTTAGCTGCAGCCTTCCCCTTAGGTTTCGCAGAGGGTTTCTTCACCACCTTCGTTGGAGAGGGCTCTTCAGAGACAGCTGGGGTCTCGAAGTCCAGGCGTGCCTTAGATCCAGCCTTTGGTGCGACCTTCTTGCCTCTCGTCTTCGCCATTGTTGGAGTTGAAGGTTTCCAGAAATTAGGGTTGCAGAAGAAAAATCGAGAGAGAAGGTTCTGATTTTTGCAAAAGCGAGTGAAAGTGATAGTGGAGATTTTGTGGGGTAAAGCTTTTATATTAAAGGGATCATTATTCATGATTTGACTTGTGACTCTCCAAATTCCTTAGGAGTCTCCTGGATCAGTATGCCCTATATTAATGGATAAGCCTTATCCCTGAAAAATCAGAACAAACTTTATCTCTCCAAAGTGCCTCACTTCAGAATCCTTATTTCTAAGGGATTTATTTTATCTTCAACTTTCTCTCTCATTATCTAAACCTGCAAACACCATGCTTATCCAAAACAAGCGTAAAATTGCTCCCTAAACTAGTTTAATTAACTGGAAAATTTATTAAAAATAAATAAAAATGAATTAAGACAAGAAAACACCTGGGTTGCCTCCCAGTAGCGCCCCAGTTATTGTCGTGGGCACGACATCACCCCAGATCAGGTGTAAGTGGGCTCCGCGAGCCAGATCACTGTGACATCTTCATCAGAGTGCCCGAGATAAGCTTTCACACGGTGGCCATTCACTTTGAAGCGCCCTCCAGTATCGGGGTTTATCAGCTCAATTGCCCCATTCGGGCATTCTGCATACACTTCAAATGGACCAACCCATTTGGTCCTCAGTCCTCCTCCCATAAGCTTGAACCTTGAGTAGTACAATAGGACTTTCTGTCCTGAGCTAAATTTCTTCCTTCGAATTACTTGATCATGGAGCCTTTTCATCTTTTCCTTGTACAGCACCGAATTATCATAGGCCTCCATTCTCATTTCTTCCAACTCTTGAATTTGAATTTTCCTGAAATGCCCAGCGGCGTCAGGATCCATATTCAGCTTCTGAAGTGCCCATCGTGCTTTTTGTTCCAACTCGACTGACAGATGGCAACACTTCCCAAATAACATCCTGTATGGGGACATCCCAATTGGAGTCTTGAATGCAGTTCGGTATGCCCACAGGGCATCTTCCAGATGAATACTCCAATCTTTTCGGTTCGGGGCCACAACCTTCCCAAGAATGACTTTAATTTCTCAATTTGAGACTTCAGCTTGACCATTTCCTTGGGGATGGTAGGGTGTAGTGACCCTATGGTGAACCCCATACTTCTTCAATAATCTTTCCAGCGTTTGGTTGCAAAAATGGGTCCCTTGATCACTGATGATGGACCTGGGCACACCAAACCGACTGAAAATGTGGGATTTCAGAAATGCGGCTACTACTCTTGCATCATTGGTAGAAGTAGCATTTGCTTCTACCCATTTGGACACATAATCAACTGCCAAGATAATGTATTGGTTCCCCGTCGAATTTGGAAAGGGTCCCATAAAATCCATTCCCCAAATATCGAAAATCTCCACTGGCATGATTGGTGTCATGGGCATTTCATTTCGTCTTGTGATGTTCCCTACCCTCTGGCATTGGTGACACCTTCTGTAGACGTTATGGGCATCCTTGAATATTGTGGGCCAAAAGAACCCACAATCCAAAATTCTTCTCGCTGTTCGGTTTGGTCCGAAATGCCCTCCGTAAGCATAATTGTGACAATGCTTTAGAATTTCATCTATCTCCTCATCAGGGACACATCTTCTAATGATTTGATCAGCACACCTTCTCCATAGAATAGGACAATCCCATGCATAGAACCTGCTCTCATACCTCAGTTTATTTTTCTGGTACCTTGAGTATCCAATAGACATCTCCCCAGACTCAAGGTAGTTCACTATATCCGCATACCAGGGTGCTAGTGTGCCCCTTGCTGAATACAAATGCTCATCAGGAAAATGATCGGTAATGGGCATTTCGTCACCTTTCTCATTCAACACCCGGCTCAAATGGTCAGCTACCAGGTTCTGTGCCCCACTCTTATCTTTTATCTCAACATCAAACTCTTGTAAAAGCAGGATCCACCTAATTAGTATTGGTTTCGTCTCCTTCTTGGTCATCAAGTGCCTCAAGGCACCATGATCCATATAGACAATGCTCTTTGCTCCCAAGAGATAAGATCGAAACTTCTCAAATGCAAACACTACTGCTAATAGCTCCTTTTCAGTAGTGGTGTACTGTGCCCCATTCAGAGTCTTGGAGGCATAGTAAATTACATGGCTTTCCTTTCCTCTCTTCTGACCCAGTACAGCGCCCACAGCGTAGCCACTGGCGTCACACATAATCTCAAAGGGCATTCCACAATCTGGTGGTTGAATGACTGGTGTCGTGACCAGTTGCTTCTTCAAAACATTGAATGTCTTCTTACACTCTTCATCAAATTTAAATGGAACATCTTGTTGCAACAAGTGAGTAATAGGCTGGGTAATTTTTGCAAAATCCTTTATGAACCTCCTGTAGAATCCAGCGTGCCCCAGAAAGCCTCTTACTTGCTTCACCGAGGTGGAGTATGGAAGTTTCTCAATTATGTCTACTTTGGCTTTATCAACCTCAATGCCCCTTTCAGAAATCACATGTCCCAGTACAATGCCCTCTCTGACCATGAAATGACATTTTTCATAGTTCAGCACTAGGCATTTGTCTACATGACGCTGCAACACCTTCTCCAAATTGTCTAAGCATCGATCAAAATAGCTCCCATACACTGTGAAGTCATCCATGAATACTTCAATGCAGTTCTCGAGCAAATCAGAGAATATGCTCATCATACATCGCTGAAAAGTGCCAGGAGCATTGCAGAGGCCAAAGGGCATTCTGCGATAAGCAAACGTGCCGAATGGGCACGTGAATGTTGTTTTCTCCTGGTCCTCTTGACTTACTGCAATCTGCATGTATCCTGAATATCCATCCAAGAAACAAAAGAACTTGTTTCCTGCGAGTCTTTCCAACATCTGGTCAATGAACGGAAATGGGAAATGATCCTTCCGCGTGACCGTGTTCAGCTTCCGGTAGTCAATGCAAACTCTCCAGCCAGTTTGCAGTCGTGTAGGCACAAGCTCGCCTTTCTCGTTTTTCACAACTTGAATGCCCGACTTCTTGGGCACAACATGGATTGGACTGACCCACTTGCTATCTGAAATCGGGTATATAATGCCCTGGTCCAGAAGCTTAATTATCTCTTTTAGCACCACATCCTTCATCACTGGATTGAGCTTTCTTTGTGGATCACGAACGGGTTTTGCATCATCTTCCAACAAAATTTTGTGCATGCAAACCGCTGGGCTAATGCCCTTTATATCTGTCAGTGTCCATCCGAGTGCCTCCTTGTGCAGTCTCAACAATCTCAAAAGGTGGTCCTCTTCAGCTTGATTCAACCCCACACTTATGATTACAAGGAGAGTCTCATAATTCCCTAAATAGGCATATTTCAGATGCCTTGGTAATGCCTTCAACTCCAGCATGGGTGCTTTGACAATAGAAGGCATCAGCTTATCATCATTATTTCTCCGAATGGGCACACCATAGTCCACACATCCGTGTGGCATCTCTTCCAATGAATACAGCATCATAATTCCATCTCTTATGTCCTCATCCTCGTCCAGGGCATCCTGGTCAAGCAGTCCATCCCACAATGCCCATTCCAGCGGTTCTCTGTTGCTCATCATGGATAAAGTAGAACGGCTCGGGTAATGAAATGTGTTCACAAAATTACAATTTTCTATATCCGGGGGTGCTTCATGGTTTCAAAGATGTTGAACATCACCTTCTCCCCATCAAACTCACACGTCAGTGTGCCCTTGTCCACATCAATTTTGGTTCGAGCTATCTTCATGAAAGGCCTTCCCAGCAACAAAACTGAAGATTTTGAAGTCGATGTGCCCATATCAAGCACATAAAAATCTGCTGGGAAAATAAGCTCGTCCACCTTGACCAATACATCTTCAATGAGGCCTTCTGGATATACATTGGACCTGTCAGCAAGCTGAATGACCACACGGGTCTCCTTCAAAGGTCCAATTTTCAAATTTTTTAAACACCGACAGGGGCATTACGTTGATTGACGCCCCTAAGTCCAGCATGACCTTTTCGACTTTTCTGTCTCCAATTATGCAAGGGATCATGAACATCCCTGGATCATCACACTTCTTGGGTAACTTCCTTTGTATCACAGCCGATACATTCTCCCCAACTAGGAACCTGGCATCGTCATTGAATTGTACCTTTCTGGTACAAAGCTCCTTTAGAAACCGGGCATACCGCGGCACTTGCTTGATTGCCTCGATCAGTGGAATGTTGATCTCCACCTTGCTGAATACTTTTAGCATCTCCCTAGTTTCCTCTTCTTTTCTATTCTGTGTCAATCTCCTTGGAAAATGAGGTTTCCGTCTTTCTGGAGTGGGCATCTTGGCAGATTGCTTTACTTCTGGGATGGTCACATCATCAGTCTGCTCAGCTTCTTATGCCTTGTCTTCTGTGGGAATTTTTTCTACTTCTTCCTCCAAGGGCACATCGTCCTTCTCTTCTCTCGGCCTGACCATCTCCGGAAGCTCTTTTCCACTCCTCAATACTACTGCATTCACTTCTTCTCTTGGATTCTCGACCTGGGAAGACAGCTTTTCATTTTTCTCCTCCATCTTGTGCATGGCTTGAGCCAATTGATTAATTTTCTTGCTCATATGCGAGAGTCCAGCTCGAGTCTCTTACTTAAACTTCTCGTTCTCCTCAGCCATAGCAAACACAAGATCTTCCAGCCTACTTGGCTTCCTTTTCTCCTCGGGTGGTGGCAATGGGCGTCCAGGATACCCATCCTCTGGTCTTCTCCATCTAAAATTTTCATGGTCTCTCTAGCCCTGATTATAAGTCTGGGAATGGGGATCATATCTTCTGGAATGCCCATTCTGACCACCTATAGCATTCACTTCTTCCATTTCGTCTTGTAGAGTAAGGCATTCATTCGTGAAATGAGATATGCTTTTGCATACCCCACAAGGTCTGGGCTTCCTCACCATGCTCGCACCGGATAAGATTTTCTCGATCTTGTCGCACAATCTATCAATCATGCTATCCTGGTCCAGTGCCCTCTCCGTTTCACTTACAACCCGAATGCCCTCTCCACCGAAGTCTCGATTGTATTCAGCCATCTCCGTGAGGATTCTGAATGCTTCAACAGGTTGTTTGTTCAAAATGGATCCTCCACATGAGGCATTCACGATCGTCCTCTCATGTGGTCTCAATCCTCTAACGAAATACTGAATCAAGTCATGTTCAGTAATCTGGTGTTGTGGGCATTTCGCCAGCATCGTCTGGAATCTTCCCCAATAGTCATAGAAACTTTCGTTAGTTCCCATCTTCAGGCTCCCTATCCTTCTTCTCATATCTTGCACTCTGGATGCTGGGAAATATTTCTCCAAAAACTTCTGTTGAAGTTGTCTCCATGTGGTCACAGCGCCAGTGGGTAATGTGTACAGCCAGTCCCGTGCCCCATCTTGAAGAGTAAAAGGGAACGAGACCAACCGCACATACTCTTCTCGTCCATGGTCGGATGGTTGAGTTTGGCAAACCATCTCAAAATCTTGCAAATGCCTTTGTGGATCCTCTCCAGGCATTCCGTGAAACTTCGGCAATATCTGGATAAAGTTTGCGTGAATATCTCAGTTCTGAGTCACAGCTGGGAGTGTAATGCCCATTGGGCGCAAATTCATGTTGGTCGGGAAGACCAACTGCCTTAAACTCCTGTTATCATCCGCATTGCCATTCCCGGCATTTTCATTTGCGGCCATGTTGATGTTGTGGCCGTTCTCAAACTGTCCTTCTTCCTCGTGCCCTTCGTCTCTTTGATCTTCTTGATCTTTTGGTGGTGGTGTGGGCTCACGAGGTCTATTTGCTGCTTGGCGTGCCCTCTTCACTGCTGCCCTGTTTTTCCTCGAAGTCTTCTCTATCTCTGGATCATACAATAGAGTCTCTTCCGAAGAGCCCCTGTGCATCAACTTCCAGGCTCACCAATTGTGGAAGATACAATCACTAGAAACCAGCTCCCCGGCAACGGCGCCAATTTTGACGCGCGGTCGTTTCGCGCTCAAAAATATATTTATAAACTCCTGTGCCCACAGCGAGCGTAGCTAGCCAATGAGTACGGGTCGATCCCACAGAGAGCTGTTGCGATTCTATCTTCAAGTAACCAATCAAAAAAGGGGGGTTTTGGTGTTGTCACTAAACTGAATGTAAATCTGCAAAAGAAACTAGAGAAAACTATCAAATAACAAAAGGTTCTGGCATTTGAACTTGAATTTGGTTTAAGCATAAAACAACTCGATCATGGGCACACCGATTTTCATACATGATAGGTCATCTAGTTATGGTGACCAGATTCCTCTCATGCGTCTCCTCATCCATCCTTTCATTTTAGGTTTAAAAGTGATTCATCTTCGATTAAACCCCTAACCAGTTACTCACCTCCTGATTCCTCTAAGAGATGTAAGCAAACAAGCAGCAGTGTGCCCTAGACGGACCCAGATCTGTTGTGTTCAACTGATTCCTCTTGTGCCCACAACACCCCATTAATTCCCTTATTACTATATGAACCGACACACAGTCACGATTCGCCAATTCAATTAATAGTGGTGTGCCCTCTTTACCTAACGAGTGATCAGCCACATTGGGCACTTCAGACACACACTCACGTGGAACAAGGCACAAGAATTAATGGAAACTAATCATGCATTACTATGCCCATTATGGCCTCACGAGTCCAGATTTATGCTTAGTCCAATTTCATCATTCAAACGCCATAATTAAAGATCTAGCCGAGAAGGCTAGACATAATTAAAACTGCAGAATTTAAAGACATAAAAATAAAGAGAACGTACTGAATTAATTAAGCAAAAAACTCAACTCCAACGTTGAGAAATAAGAACATAACCTAAGTCCCGAAGGTTTAAGACCTTTCGGATTGTTTGGCTGCCTAAGCAGCGTACTGAAATAAAATGTAGAAAATGTAAAGTGTTTCAGAGTATCTAAAGCTTGTTTTTTCAGAAAATAAACTTGTTTAAATAGTTACATTTCCGAGTAGAGTTTCCCCCACAGGCGGGGGTCTTCTGCTGAAAATCCGGAACGGTGTGCCCTCGCTGACCTTGACTGGATAAGCTTCAGCTTTAACAAATCCCTATTTTTTAGGGATTGCTCTTATCTCCTTAGATTGAGCTTATCTCTTCGTCTGAGTTTATCTCCTTGTTGCAGCACCTTCCAGGAGTCCAGCTTAGCTCCAACTCTCCTGCGGATAATGTAGCTATCTTCCCACTAGCTGTCCTTCAACTGAATCCCGAATTTTATTGGAATGCCCATTCTGCCCTGTGGTCGAGTCTGTGCGAGTATTGTGGGCACGACATCATCTGTCAGCTCCATCTGTATCTGATATGCCCATTTCACCCACCGAATGTGGGATAGATACTGAGGACGTCCCCTGTGCCTCTGATGAACATATGTGAGAGATAATCGTGAATATTTGGGCATAAAATGCCCCTTCCGCCAGACTCGACTCTTAGAATGCCCCTTGACCGCAACCTGGTTCTTTTCGACTTAAAACACACTAAAAAGGACATTTATAAGGGATAAAATGCCCATAAAAACACGAAATAAATGGACTTATCAACATACAAATATACGTAATCAACTGATGAAAAAAGTAAAAATTTACGCGAGTAAATATAGGACCCGATTCTTAGTAGTGTTTTAGGAGTCGGGTGCGACTCAATAGTTAGAACCGATTCTCATTGGGTTCAAACTAGACAAAACGGGTGCATTTTTACTTATTGGTGCCCAATACGGGTGGATTCTAGCAATTATGCGACGAAAAAGGGTGCATTCTCACTTTTTGGCAAGCGATAAATTTTGAAGTAGAAACGGGTGCACTTTACTTTTTTGGCGACCAATAGGGGTGCATTATAATAAACAAACATACATAATCAAATAATGAAAGAGTACAATTTTACGTGAGTGTATATATACAATACAAACATGCGATCACACTCAACCTACATTTTGCCTCTTTAATCAAACCGAGAAGACTACAGAAAATTGATTATCGGACTGGATTCATGCTGTGGCTGCTTTTTCCATCTTACATGATTAGCTTTCCTCAAATCACTTGGTCTAGGGTCTACATTCAAAATCAAATATCGACAGATTAAAAATCAAGACTTAATCGTATATTCACACACTTATAATTGAGATGAGCATGCGAGGACACTTATTGCACTCTCCACGTGCTGTCCTCTTTCTCCCTCTTTTCTTATCTCAATGCGTTAGAATTTTAGCAGGGTCGCGAGGTTCCACCTCCATTCCATTGGAATTGCACCGAACTTTACAGTTTTGGTTACTTCTCGCTTTAACTGGTACACTGACGATGCCCCACACCTCTTCACGTAGCACATCTATCCGTTTCATGATCATTTCACGTGTTTCCTTGTCTTCTTTTGCAGAAGAGCACATATCATGGACATATCTCATGGTCTGGTTCAAGAAGGTCATATAGGGCAGAGCACCATCCTTACCAACCTGCGCATTGGAGTTATTCCCATGAATCCATGTTTTCAGTTTTACCTCTTTGGTCCACCGCTTCAGAATTAAAGTTTCAGGAATAGCACAAACATTCTTCACGTTAAACACTTTAATAATGTGGCGACATGGAATTCTCTCCGACTCCTATATTCTACAAGAGCAACTCGCATGGTGCGAACGCCGGATAAATGTTACCGTACAAGTCCGTGATCTAAACTCATCACAGGCATTCACCACAAGATCATCAGAATCATTGTTATCAGGAAACCCGCCTAGAATCACATTGAAGCTATTTGCAGCCTCATAGTCAAATGACTTGTATACGGTACAAGTATATAAACTTGCAGCATGAGTCAATAATCAATTATCTTTAACAAATTGACCGGGTATCCATAAGCAGTATGTATCCTCTGCTTTCTCCTTCAGACGCAATCTGTCCTGAATTTGTTCATAACTCCGAACAAATTCATACAGGGAACTACTTTTACGACAAACTTCTTTCAATACCTTATTCGTTACCTCACTCCTAGAGGTTGCCACCAGACCGGCAGTGAATAAATGGCGTGTGAAAACTGACGTCCATCTATGACGCAGATATACATAGTTCTGAACCACTTGTGGTCGGTTAGGTCATAAGTAGTGATCATGTCACCCCACAACTTTTCAAACTCGGCTGTTGTTTCTACACGACTCATCAATTTATGCCACAACTTCTTAAATGCTTTGTCGTCATTCAACTTTTTGAAATATGAGGGGGCATTTTGATTAATATGCCATTGGCATAAACGATGCGCCGCACTCAGAAATGAGGTCCCAATGGTGTTCATCATAGCTTGACACTGATCCGTGAATATCACCAACGGCTGCTTACCATTCATGAACCGTAGAAATGTCTTGAACAGCCATTCAAAAGTACTCGCCGTCTCATCTGACAGAAAGGCCAACCCGAACATTACATTATTCACATGGTGGTTTATCCCAACAAAGGGAGCACAGATTAGATTGTATTTATTGGCTCTGTAGGTAGTGTCCACTGACAGAACATCGCCAAAGACCTCATAATCGACTGCGCACTTGGCGTCCCTGAAGAAGAAAATCATGATTCTGCCATCATCGCGAAGTCAACATCCCAACTAAAAAATGGGCTCACATTCGACTTGCTTATGAAGTATTGAACCAACTTATTTGCATCGCCATTCTCAACCTTGGTTTCTTTTCTCTTACTGCTAATGGCGGCATGCACATCTCTTCTAGTGAAACCTAGATTCTGCGGCCTTCCACATTCATCTTCCATAAACTTACAAGCACGACTAACTCCGATACCGGCTGAATGCATAGCTTCCAGGACAGATCGCTTCGCGTGAGACAGATTGCGAGCTGATCTTAAAAGGTAACTATGCTCAAGAGGAACCAAATCATGGTTGTGAATCTTATGAAAAAATATCACTTTTCATGGACCTCCTGCACGTGAGAAACATATCTTCGCCTTGCAGTCTGTCCTCGTCAATTGTTTTTGGTATATAGGCAGCCTACCCATGGTCATTACTCCATTTGAAAGACCATGACATGAGCATTTGAATTCTTTCCATCGGATTTCGTTAGTCTTGCCAACATACCGTTGCTCTCCATTTCGAACACTAAATCCCATACAACGTGCGTATTCACAATATAACAAGAAAGCATGATCAAGAGAAGAAACAATGCAACCAAGAGACAGCTTATCCTCAATTTTCTTCACAATAGACTCACAGTTATCGGGTTCATCCCTCTCCGATAAATCACCACCCGTCTCGGGTGCACCGTCTTCAACAAATTCAGGCACGTCAACGGGTTCAACATTTTCTGTGCCCCCGAGACCCTCGTCGGGGGCAAAATCCCTTCCTGACATAGAAAAATCCTTATCGTTTTCTGCACGCACGCTTTCGGGTGTATCATCCTGATCGGGTTCATCATTTGTTGACACATCTCCACCCGACACGTGTGCATTTTTTTCGGCAGGATCTTGCCCATCGGCGGATTCATCAATTTCAAAACTCGAAAAATTCAACAACCCATCCCCATTTTCTACATTCAACAAATCATGCTCATTATCATTATCTTCGTTCAATCCCTCTTCCCGAAATTCTAAGTTCAAATCAATTTCCATTCAAACGGAGTTCTACGACTATGAAAATAGGCGATTAAATAAAGAATGAAAAAAATCTTTATAGCTAGCAATTAACAGTCAACTAATAACATACCTCAACAATCAATTTCGCGTCAAGTAGTCGACTTCAGATGAACCCACCCCTAAAGATCTTCGACACATGCGACGAATGTATTATCTCAAACCCCATAACAAATCGCCCCAAATCTCCCAAAATTCTAGTTAGAGAGAGAGAACTTGTTCAAACCAAAATGAAAATTATATTTAAATTGCATAAATGTTGGCTACAATTAGAGAATATTACAAAATTTGAACCCATTTTCAAATTGGGTAATAAATTAAGAAATTGTTATCAGATCGAAATTATATTGCAGGCGCCGGTCTTATTCGCTCTGTCACCGTGAAATTATTCATCGAAAAATTGGGTTACCGGTGATAGTCCACAAACCGAGGCAATCTGCCGGTGAAGTGCACAGATACCAATGTCAGATAACATTCTCTCTCCAACTTTGACTTGTTTAGTTGCAAATTACAATTAATTAACTGGACTAATCCATACTTAAAATAATGAAAAAGTGATCAGGACACTTGTCACAATCCTAGATGGATGTTCATTGTGTGAGGTTCCACAATAAAATTTATCTTAGATTCGACTCAATTCGTTTACCCGTACTAAATTGTCAATGTCTTTTGTTGAAAAATAATAAATCACTTTTGACCCATACAACGAATCATAATATCTTCTTCTTTTTTTTGGGGGGGGGGGGGGGAGGGGGTGACAAGGTAAACACGCCCACGTGTTTCTTTCTTTTTTATTTTTTTAGAGTAGCGAATCGCGATTGGAAGATACGGATGAATGATGGAGTAGTTTTTTTTTTTTTTTTTTTAATTTAAAGTTAGACTTTGAATGTTTAAACTTATGATTTTCTACGTGCTACTGCCTGCCTCCAGAAACCAGAATTCTCTCTCTCTCTCTCTCTCTCTCTCTCTCAACGAATAAGGTTTAGAATCAAGAAAGAGAATTAGGGATATTCTTGGCTCTATTAGTCCCTTCTGCGACTCTCGTTTCCTACAGGTGGGAAAGACATCCTAGTTAGTACTAGCAGCTCTGATCAAACACTTATTTCAAGAAAATTCAGGTATCCTCTTCACTTTCCAAGTATTATGCTTCTTGCAAAATTCATAGCCGCCAATTTGCTTTGTATTCGAATATAAGTCTACACACTCAGTGTGTGCATTTTCTGTGTACCCTTTTTTTTAGCTATCTAACTTTATTACCTTTTCTGAGATCCCTTTTACGTAAAAGGGGTTGTGCAACCAGCTGCATTCAGCATTTAAATTCACCCCAACCCAAGTGTAAGAATTAACACATTTATTATGTCTGTTAAGATATGGTAATGGTCTCGGTTTGATTATGTTACTCATGTTGTAATGATCTTGGTTTGATTTTTGTTACTGATTTTGTCCCTCTATGCATTTAACATTCAACTGCACTTATAATTCTTGATTTCAACCTAAATTTTATTACATTTTGGGCGTTACTGGTAACACTTGTGTGGGTTCTACCTAGGGCAATTTTTGGAACTGAGAATTTGATTCAAGATAGCGGCTGTTAATCCTTTGATGAACTGAAAAATGAGAAATGGAATTCTTAACAGGGCTGTTTAACGGTTCTTGGTGGCCCGTGATGGCAACGGACACAACGGCCCCAAGTTACTGGTTGAACTGGAGATTCTTGCTGTGTGCAATATGGATCACAGCAGCTATGAGTTTTGCAGCGCTTGTAATATGGAGGTATGAAGGGCGCAACACGTCTAGAAGTCGAGCAAATGGGGATCAACAGGAGGCTGCAGGGGGGTTGAGAAAGGGTGCATCTTGGGCTACATGTTCAACATCAATCCATCCCATTTGGCTCCTTGTTTTTCGAATTGCTGCTTTATGTGCCTTACTGTCATTGATTCTTGCTGATGCGATCCTCCATGGTGTTGGCATATTTTACTATTACACTGAGTAAGGCCATTACATCAGATTTCATTTCACTTTTGCTCGTTCAGTTAGCCCTTTTCATGTACTTGAGATCGAATATTTGCTTAAATGCTCTGCTTTAGTGGATTTTATTTTGATAAAGATAGATGCAATGAGCTTATGATATGTTTCTTGATCACTTCCTACTGTTACATTCATCTTTATTTTTGTCTTTATTTTTTTCTGCTAAATCTCATCCTTCCAATCTATTCCCATGATTTTGACATATTCCACTCAATATTACTAAGATAATATGGACTTTTTTTATGTTAACATAAGTCTTTTGCTCATTTCATTATTACAGGTGGACATTCACATTGGTGACCATCTATTTTGGGGTATGTTACATTGTTACTGCTCTTACATAAAATTATTTCATATATGGATTTGGCCTCTCTATTTTCTGATAAGTTCTAAAATCTCAATACAATATAGATAGGGTCATCTCTCTCCATCCTTGGATGTTTGCATTACTGCCTTAAAGTGGATTCGAAGTGGGATCACTCCATTGTTGCAGATGCAGAGCGAGGTGAGTATGCAGATACTCACAGCACCAATGTAATCTTGAACAACTACAACCACCCCACACCGAGAACTGCATCTGTCTGGGAATACGCCTTTCAAATAATTTTTCAGGTAGGTTTTCAGCATCTGCTGCATTCTCACATTCTTACAACTGCTGCACATTATTGAGATTTGACTTGTTTGGACAAGAGCATCCTTAGTTTTTGCAAAAGAAGATATCCCTTCAACTTATTTCAGACAAGAAGTTGGTTTTATTTTAGGATATTGAACTGCATTAGTCTCAGATTTCCTGATAAAACTGCATGTGGTTGAGTTTTGTGTTCGTGCTCTTGCATCGCAGATGTGCGCTGGGGCCGTTGTGCTCACAGATTCAGTGTATTGGCTCGTTCTATACCCATTCTTTACTGCCAAAGATGACACATTAACCTTTGTAAGTGCAAGGTTTTCAACTCCGTATAATACTACGTACTGTGTGTGTGTATATACTGTGCTAGTATCTGTTGCTGCACATCGTGCAACAGTTATTCACTGTACTTTTTGTGTAACGCAGCTGGACGTTGGCCTGCATTCTGTCAATGCGGTTTTCCTCCTCGGCGACCTTATTTTGAACTCCCTGGTAGTCTCGTAAAACCTTCTTTTTTTTTTTGTTGGACAATCATGCAAACCATAGAGAAGAGTTTGTAAGACCGATTTTGTTTTGAGGATTTATCAATTCTATGACCAGAACTCTCATTTCTTGGTTCTTGCAGAGGTTCCCCTTCTTTCGAATTGCATATTTTACCCTATGGACATGTATATTCGTCATTTTCCAGTGGATCATCCATGTTTTTGTTTCAATGAGGTATGATTTTTCTAGAATATATTATTATTATTATTATTATTATTATTATTATTATTATTATTATTATTATTATTAAGTATTACTGAAAATATTCAGTCTTGTTTGAGATTTATCTGAGGTTGAAATCTCTGTGGAACAGTTGGCCGTATACCTTCCTAGACTTGTCGTCGTCGTATGCTCCCCTCTGGTAAGTGTGAAATAGATGTCACATTATGAATACATGTCATGCGTACATTTATTGTATGTCATTTCCTAATATTGGAATAAGAAATGAAATACTATTTGCTCATGCTAGTCAATAAACTAACACGCATTCTGCCTAAACAAACATGGCAGGTACCTGGCTGTTGGGCTGATGCATATTCCATGTTTTGGGATCTTCTATCTTATATTCAAGATAAAACAACGTTATTTATCAAGATACCTCAACTGATAGCTGCACTGCAGAAAGCAAGCTAGTAACAACATTTTGAAGGGGGGAAAAAGGCTCCCAGGAGCTTAAATTGCTAGTACTTTAGCATTCATCCGACAATTGTGTGTCTAATCATTTTTTTTCACAGACAATTGCTACACATTTTGAAAATGACGTTTTACAGCAGAATATTGCCTCTAGAACTCCGCGCATAATTCACAGTTTGACAAATCACAATCATGGTTCTAAGCTTTTACATGTTCTCTAATAAACTGCTCTAGCTGTGAAATGTCACCGGTCAAACCAGACGTTTCTGCAACTGAAATTTTGTTAAGGCACTGATGAAATGCAAAAGCTTCTCCAGGTACCCCAAGTGAATACTCATTACTAATATCGGCTGAAGATAATGCTGTTCTTGATGTACGGAGCTTGTCACTGAACCCAAAACCAGAAGTATAAGAAGAAATGAAAAATTATTAATGTATAAAGTGGCATCAACTTCAGAAACAAATCTTATAAAAACAAGGAGCGCATGGCAATAATAAAAAATGTCTGGCCAAACTGGTCATGCAAACACTTCATCTTCTTATAAAATTCATGGCAATAATCTAAAGATGATATATGAAATTTTCCAGCGGTGGGAACGATACCTCTATTCATCCACTTTTATACCACTTAACTAGCTTAAGATGATATTTTCTAGTGACACTAGGGGCTGGGGATGTTTGTTCATGCACAGCAGATACACATACAGAAAGAAGAGCAGATATGAAAGAGGTAGTAGTAATTGTGCAAATAATTATCTTACATTTCCTTCTCCAGCAGTTTTCTGATGAAATCTTTTGTGTGCGCTGTAACTTTTTCTACCTTGTTGCACAAGAGTAGCAAAGGAACCTTTCTCTTCACAACAGTAGCCTTGGTCAAAATATCATAGAGGTACCTACATTAAATGTATTAAATTATTAATAAAAATTAAAATAAATAACAGGAGATGTTATCAAGCGTCTATGCAGGACAGTGCTTAAAATCCAGATGGTACATACTCAGAAGCAGCACGAACATTGGGTAGGAATTCCACAGCATCCACTACAAAAACTATGCCAGCTGCTTGAGGCAAGAACTCATCTAGTTTGGGTCTAAGACGTGAATGCCCCGGAACATCAACAATGTGGACAGGCTTCACTTTTCCCTTCTGCAGGTCACCAAATAATTCTTAGGTAAAAAATGTAATAAACAGGAATTTCACAAGCTCTGTACGAGAAGTAGCATATTCTAGTGTAATTTCTGCACCAGAGGATAAAAGTGCTGTTCGTTGAAAACAAATATTGCTCCACGAGACAGTACTTAAGCATGCTTGAAGATATGTTTCCAACCCACTTTTCCAGAAAATAAAGTGCATCACCTTAGTCGTCTCAGAGTGTAGTACAAATGTTCCTTCATTTGGTTCCATTGATGTCACAGTACCTTGATGGGAGGAGCCATCTCGAAGCTGGTGCAGAAACAAATTAAAAGTTTAGCAGCAGTCAAGTTCAGGTAAAGACAATTTAAATCATTCAACTACTTCTCGCATACTAACCTGGTAAAAAAGAACAGTTTTGCCACTTCCACTTAACCCAGTTAGTACAACAGTATTAGATGATCTACGCTTGAAAAGGTGAACTGCATCCAGAATTTATCTCATATAAACAAACAGAGAGCACATACCCAAAGACACACAATTGAAGATTCGACCCAGAGGCCAGATTATCAAAAACTTATGTCCGATATGTATTATAGATTTATAGTTTCTCCACCATAATTTTATGTGAGGCTTATTGGCCCTGACACTATAAAATCACTTTTGCCATAAATTGCTCAGTTTATTCACATTTATCAACTAAACAGTGCGAGCAGAATTGAATCACAATCGAAAAGTCACACTGGAGTTACCTACTATGTACTATCTGAGAATCACAATAGAACTATTTCATCAAACGACTCCTCGATACAAATAGCTTAAACTCATTTGAGTATGGTTCATGGTTAGATAAATTTAAACTCAGCTAAAGCTCCACTCCATTAGTGAAAAGCGATATATTATACTTTAAACTTACATACTACCTCGACCCTTATGTAGCTTGATTAAATCTCAAGCAATGACAGGCCTTTATTAACCAAACTAAATTCAAACCAGGCTCGAAAAATACTTAGTAAGATTTGACTCAACTCAACTAACTTAGATGCTGCTTAATTGGCATGACAATTGTGCATAAGGCATCAATTTATTTTTTAGTCAACAGATTCTGGTTACAGTTTGGCTAAGCAGGGCTAAAATTGCAGAATATCGATAGTGAAGGAATTGCAGGATATGATCACTTAACAAAAAGAAGAGCAATGAGAAGAACTGCTTACAATTCAAAGAAAAAATACACGCGCACACACAATGCCGCACACGCACGCACCTCCATTTGAGCAACAAGAAAAATTCATAACTCAACATTTTCACCGAATCATTAAAAAAGTTAAGATCGTTAGAGACAACTTACCGATTAAGAAGAAAAATATAGTAAAAATGACTACTCCAATAGCACCATAAAGCTGCATTGGCGGGATCTTCTCCACAAATTCGCGTGCTTCATTGTGTAACTGCTGCAATTGGATCTTCAGTTTCTCCATTTTCAGTTCATCCATGGCTTCTAAAAACCAGAATTCCGAAATCATGAGACTTTAGCAACAAAGACTTACGCTGTGGACTGTGAAATTCGAAAAGAAAACGAGATTTACCTTGACTCTTCCGTAAATGGAGGAGAACAAGTAAAGGAATTTCGGATTCTCCCAAAAGTAGGAACCCTAATTGAGGAGATCAAGGTACTGTACGTTCGAATTTGGGTCCGAATTTAACCGGTCCGCATTAACCGGGTACGAATACGATGGGCATTGGATCCGAGTTTAACCGGTTCGTGTTAACCCGGGTATTTTACGATTTTATTTGCCCTCTCTATATGTTTCTTCTACATTAAATTTTGATTTTCTAGTGGGCTCTTTAATAAGATTTAACTAGTACTCCTCTCGTACGATACACGATACACGATAAGTAAGTTTTATAAAAGTAAAAGGAAATTTGACATACTTTATAGATAATACAATATATTATAATTTTGAAGTTCCCTTTTATATACAATATTTATACTTCTACTACCATCATGTGTGATAAAATAAATACATGAAAGTAGATTCCGATCAAATGATCCATGCATATATATAAAACAAAATATTATAAATTATAGTAATTTAAAAATATAAAAATAGAAAAAAAAAAACATTGTTTATATTTAATACAATAAACAATAAGCACTGCTATGATGCTATCAAAATGTGAGCCCAAATTCTTTGTGATACAATATATATATATATATATATAGGATTTGGGTCAAATGAGTACTAGGTCTTTATGTGAGAACTAGGAACTATTCCTAACCATTAGATCTATCATATTTAAGGGTAGAGATTGAGATGGAATTTAATGCTCTTATTTTTTTTACTTCTAACGTTTTTATTAATAAGGGTACAATAGTTATTTTGTAAATTAATCCCATAATAAAAGGTATTTCCATATCAATGTTTATTTTAATTTCCTTTTCTTCTCCCCCATTTCTACCGTGCTTATCTAAACAAGTCCCATAATACAAGATCTTGCCATATCAACAAAAATTTTTCTTGAAATATATCACATAAATAACTAAGACATAATCTACTAATTATTAACTTTTATTTATTTTGTACACGAATTTTTTAAAATTAAAATTCATATCGCATGATTTGATAATGTTGTTAAATTATTTGGTCTCTTCAAGATTCTTTGACTAAAAAAAAAGAAAGACGAATGATTAATGTGTTGAATTATTTTGTCTCTTCAATATTCTTTGATGAAAAAAAAAGAGTGCTAATTAAAAATATTTTCGATTGGTAGCATCCGTCAAAATTTTGAATATGTTTAATGTCATACTCATGTATAATTTATAAATTTACTAAATACATATTTGTATTCAAATTCAACTTATTTTAAGAGCAATTTCTGCAATATTTTATGTTTTATTGGACTTAATCAATTATCATGAGATTATCATTTTTCTAAAATTCGGGTGATACTTTTTTTTCTTCAGAATAGCTTAGTTTTAGTTTATTGTAGTAATCAACAACTTTATTCATTCTAGTCTTCTATGTATATGTGCTAATTTCAGTCTTTGATCCATGATTAATCTATAATATTTTAGATAGTAATAAATTTATGCTTCAAATTTCGTCTTAACATACAAAATTAATTATCCATACACAACCAATAAAAATATTATATTGATATACATGAAATTTATAAAATTAACATTATCGAAATATAAATATCAAAATCTATTATCCGTAGTATGTTTTTGGTGCTTGTTTAGTATAAATTCATAGCTTGGTTTGTAATGATTTTGGTGTTTATTTTCTTTCATTGCCTTATATGTTGTGCTTCGTTGCTTTCAATATTACGTTTCATTGATTTTCTATAACTCAACAATACTTAAAACCATACATCATCTAATTACAAATAACACACAATTGCTTGTTATGATTCATTTTAATGTTGATTTATAGCCGCAAGTTGTAGCTAGCTTATTATAATTGAGTTTGATGCTTGTTTAACACAAATTCATATCGTATTATGCTCGCTTTCACTGCATGTTTAGTATTAATTCCTAGTTTGTTATGATTGATTTTGGTGTTTGTGTAATAGAAATTTGTAGCTTATGTTAATTAAGTTCGGTGCTTATGTGTAAATTAACCAAACAAGATCCTATGTTTTATATTTGTATTGAATCTTCTATTCTAACTATAGGATTGATGTATAATTTCTATTTTAAAAATTATTTATTTTTTTCTGCAATCCTATAATTGAAATATACAAAAGATTGAATATCATTTTAGGATAGATGAATTGGTCCGCACATTAACAATTAACAAAGGCACAACTTATGGGGGAAAAAAAAAACAAATTAAAGGCACAACTTAATCTTAATTTGATGCAAAGCTGTGTGTGTGTGAACATAAAAATTGTAAGTGCGATAGTTTTTTTTGTTTTATTTATTTATTTATTTATTTATCCATCTTTGCGTTGCAATATTGCGATAGTTAAAATCGATCAATGTAAAAGTATTTTTTTATACTCTTTTGATGAATATACAAGTTCGAATGGCCGGTGTGGGTGATGCTTTTAAACTATACACAGAAACACAGTATCAAAGAGTTGCATAATACAATTTTATTTTTATTTATTTTTTTGGGTTGATAAAAATTATTAATTAATATTAAACTTGGGAAAAATTATGTTTTATGTCTTAAACTAGATATACCCACGCGCGTTGCGCAATTGAATATGAGATGATGTTATTTGGACATATTTTATTTTCCGTGTGATCTAATAGGTTATTAGTAACTTATTGTGAGCAGTTTCATACTCCGTTAGATGTTTATGCTAATACATTATTTCGAACTAATAATTATCCAAAATTTAAAACTATTAAATCACTTACTTCAATTAGTTGTTTCAAAATAAGATACGAAAAAAAAACTTAATTATATTAAAGAAAATATAATAATCTATAAATACATACACACTATATATAGAAAAATATAGACTACATATAAATATTTGAAAAAATCTATTTTTTATATATACAAAAAAGATCTAAGAAAAATAGTATGTATATTTTTATATAGATAAAATTAGGAATTTTGATTTTAGTATCTTTAAATAGATTTTTAAAGGATTCACATCCCGACTTGTATAGTTAAATAGCTCAGATGTACACCTACATAAAAATATTTATTTAATATAATAAGTTACAAATAGAATTCGTTCTCTTATTTATATTGGAATATATATATATATATATATATATATATTCCAATATAAAATACATTAAATAAAACTATTTCTTACGATTAACTTATTTCCTAAAAATCTGCTAAAAAAACCGCACGAGAATGAATATGAGAAGTTAAAGTAATCATGGCTCCTATATATTCGTTAATATTATAATACATATATAATATATATAAATATAGAATAGATTATAGAATTTGGGCGGGATAAGAGCATTTTGGGTGGGAATTTTCCATGCAAAAGATTTTGCTTTAATATAGTATAGATTATAAAAGTTGTAGCAAAAATATCTGGAACTATTACTAATTACAACTTATGTCCCAAAATACTAATTACAACTTATGTCCCCTTTTCAGTTTGCATCTTCCCTCTAGTTTGTTCTTTTTGCAGCCTCTCCAATATACCAATCGATAGAATACTCCTCGCTTCCTTCACATCAATATGAGTTGAAACATTTTCTGTCTCACATCTTTTTCGCTTGCTAGATCCTGTACTCATCATGCAATGCAACAACCATATTATTCCATGTATTAAGCTACAAAAAAAAAATTATCAACAACAAGGAAGTGCACGAATCCTTTATTAATGCAACATTCAAATTATTAAAAATATGCTGAAAAAGCTATAAATTATAATGAAAGTTGTAACAAACTCGAAACATATATAAATTTAGAAAATTTCAGCAACAAACACAATCATTCAACCGTCAATTGGCACACTAATGAAATCTGATAATTAATAGCACACAAAAATATGTAATTATTTGATTTCTGCTATAAATTACTACTACAGTATCAAATAAATAAACACAATTTTCTACATAGACGCCTTCGCACATTAAATAAGCTACAAAATATCAATAACTTAGCTCGAGCTTCAACCACATGCATCTGGCATTCAAATCGTACATATTACATATATCCAATAAGTGCACAAATATGATATGAATATCCCTTACTATATCACCACCATATTTCTCTATGTAATAAGCTACAAAATAATAAAAAACAACAACAAAAAGGAAGTGCATGCCTCCTTCACTAATGCAACATTCAAAGTATTAAAAATATGCTTAATAAGCTATTAACTCTAACAAAAGTAGCAACAAAATCCAAACATGAATACTCACATATAAATTATAATTTTTTCAGCAACAAACACAATCTTTGAATCCTCAATTGGCACACTAATTAAATCTGGAAATTAATAGGTCACAAAAATATATATTTCTTTCATAGTTGCTACAAAGTATAAAAAATATGTATAATAAGCTATAAAAAATATGCGTAACAAGCTATAATCTTTCAACCCTCAATTGGCACGCCACCTTCAATAATGCAGCATTCAAAGTATAAAACAATATGTATAATAAGCTATATACTATAACAACAGTAGCAACAAAAAGGAAGTGCAGATATCCTTCACTAATGCAGCATTCAAAGTATTTAGAATATGCTTTAACTCTAACAAAATTAGCAACAAAATCCAAACATGAATACTCACATACAAATTATAATTTTTTAAGCAACAAACACAATCTTTCAACCCTCAATTGGCACACTAATTAAATCTGGAAATTAATAGGACACAAAAATATATATTTATTTCATAGCTGCTACAAAGTATAAAAAATATGCGTACTAAGCTATAAAAATATGCGTAACAAGCTATAATCTTTCAACTCTCAATTGGCACGCCACCTTCAATAATGCAGTATTCAAAGTATAAAAAAATATGCGTAATAAGCTATAAACTATAACAAAAGTAGCAACAAAATCGAAACATGAAACTACCATAAAAAATATAATTTTTCAACAACAAACACAATCTTTCACCCTCAATTGGCACACTAATTAAATCTGAAAATTATTAGGACACGAACACAATCTTTCACCCTCAATCGTTCATTCATGCATTTAACCAAACACGTGGATTACAATATATGTAGGTACACACCAATGAAATCTCTAACATAGTTTCTAATGAGGGCTTGATTTTTTTAGAAGCTATTCTACACAAGATTTCAACACACATTCGAAAACCACCAAAAAAATTCATCTATTACCTTGTTTGCATATCGCCATGGAAACTGGGTGAACTTGCGGTAGTGATAGAAGCTGTCGAACTTGCCGGAACTAGCGATGATGATGATCGATTTTCTCTTTGTAGCGCTGCTTTTCTCAGAAGAAGGCAATGAATGAAAGTGATTCTTAATTCTAGGTTTCTTGATTGCGATAAATCTCGATAAATATTTGGTTGTTGTATCATTTAATGATACGTATCTTATGAATTCCATATATATGCATGTTTTCTTATAAAATATTAATGTATAATTACATTAATGCCATTATGTGTATTATTTTTAATTATATTATTGATTTTAAAGATTTTATGCAATTTAATCTTATCCATAGATCTAGACAAAATTGAGGGCTAGGATTAGTTCCTAATTCTCCCCTAAAGCCTAGTACCCATAATAACCCACCCCTATATATATATATATATATATAGGTTTTGATTCAAATGTTAACACTCTTCCCCCGTAGAAACTAGGATCTAATCTAAACCATTCATCTATTTGGTTTATGTGGTCAAGATTGATCTATAATTGATTGGCTAAAGATGCAATTAATTAAGATTTGAATAAAATAAGGTTATAGAAGTAATTTAATTTCATATATGGAATAGCATATCCCATATTTTATGGCATATCTATCTTCATTTAATATATTTTATTATTTTCATTTCTTCTAATACGTAGTAAGTCCATAAAAAATCACCAATTTATTATTAATTAGTACAAAAAATGTGATCGAATACTGGCAAATATTTCAATTCACTATCTCTAATTTTTTATAATATCATATTAGTGGTAACAATTCATTATTCATACAACCAATATGGATAGATTTATCATTTATATTAAACATAAAATATATAATAATATTGTAAATTGAATAATATTCAGAGATATTGGGATGTTTAATCCATTTCATATCATAATTGTAGGCCCCGGGCGAGTCGATATCAGTTTAGAGGGGGGGTGAATAAACTGATCTAAAACTTTTTACTTCAAATGCGGAATAATAGGGCCCTTTGACTCGTTTAGAGAAACTTATCTATGCACAAACTGGTTGATCAGTTATGACTGCTTGGTGCAGATTGTGTGAACTTGTGTACAGTTTAAAGGTATGCAATAATCAAAATAGTACATCACACAAGTGATTTATAGAGGTTCAAAGTCTCAAACTTCTACGTCCCCTCTTCCTTCCGCAGAAGGGCAACTTCACTATATAACTTAAGTTTCTTTACAAATTACACAATGAAGGACAGTTGGCTGAACCTGGTAACTGCTCGCTACCTCAGCGGGTCGACGACTCACACTTAAAGTCCCTAACTGCTCGCTAGGAAGGTAGGTGCTATTGTCATCTTTACAAGGTTTTAGATCTCTTTCGATCTTCAAGAGGTTAGTCTTGAATAGGGGGTATCAACTAATGTGCTCCTTCAATTGAGCTAGGTAGTTGATCGTTGAATTGCTGAAACTGAGAAGGCTGCCTTGACTGGATTATCAACAGCTGGCTGAATATCTTGACTCTGTGAATTCTTCTTCTCAGTTGGACTCTCGCAGTTTTTATCAAATTCTGAACTTGAGCTTAAGTGGGAGAGAGAAAGAAAAGCTCTTGCTTGAATATTTCAAGAATGTATATGCGAAAGTTGTGGAGGCGAAGAGTGTTTAAAACTCTGATTCACTTGTCTTTTATAGAGGAGTGATTTTATGACCGTTGAGTTCCATTGATCGGTGGCTCTGTTGGCTCATCAATGACAAATGGTCTTTATTGATCGCTGGAGCTTTTGGTTGAAATAGCCGTTACTTTGCCAATCGATCTTCATTGGATATTTAATTCCAGGATCTTCGTTGAAGCATTTATTCCAAGATTCGCCGGTTTGAGCAATAACTCCAGGGTTCTCTAGCTTCAGTTTTGAGTTCCAGTTAGCAGTACTGAACTTGTCTGTTCAGTTCGGCCATTGCTCCAGTTGGTAGTATTGAGTTTGTCAGCTCAAATTGGCCATTGCTCCAGTTGGCAGTTTTGAGCTTGTCAGCTCAGATTGGCCGTTACTCCAGTTGACAGTTTTGAGCTTGTCAGCTCAGTTTGGCCATTGCTCCAGTTGACAGTTTTGAGCTTTGTCTCTCCAGTTTGACTGATCTCAAGTTCTTGGCTAGCTTGTCAGCTTGACTGATTTCTCTTGAGCTTTCTTGTCAGTTTGACTAATCATAGGTTGGCTGACTTTAGTTCTGGCCTTTAGCTGATCTGTCTTGTTTACTTTAGTTTGGCCATCAGTTGGATACTTCTAGTCTTTAGTTTAAACTGATCTCTTATCAGTTCCTTCAATTTTAGTCGACTCTTATCTCCCTCAGCTCAGCTGACTTAGTTGTCAGTTTGTTTCGACTAATTCGACTTTTTGACTCCTCAATTGAGTTGACTTCTGACTGGATGACGTATCCTTCAGCTTGTAGACCATACTCCAGACTGGTTAACTTTGGCTTTACTTGAGTTCCTTTTTTATCCTCTGGATTGATCAGCTCAGATCTACAACTTGAATTTTAGTCAGTTTTTCATAAATAATTTTGACATCTCATCAAAACCTAATCTAGAGGTTCCTTGATAGTTTTTCCTAATAATTTCCCCCTTTTTGATGATGTCAAAACTTTATCGATATGATGGAAAAACTGCAAATATACATTTGATATACATACTGAAGTTTGCTTAAGCAGATTCTTGAAATCAGAGCAAATTTGATTCATGATATTCATTCAAGTATCAAAGCATTCAATGTATGCATGAAATTCAAGTATTAGAGCATTTAGACTTCAAGTCTCATCCAGTTGGAATCGCCATATGTGGTACTAGAGATACCGTCTCAGTTGCTTGAATAGAGAGGAGTCGGTGCCCTCAATGAGACCGAAGTAGCTGCTGAGCTGATGGTCTAAAAGTTCTTTAAACTCAACCTCAATGGAGTCGCGATGGACTAAGGCTAGAGGTTGGGAGCTGGCTGATATTGTAGGCTAATCACTCAGTCTTGAGAGAGGTTCGCTCTCAATCAGCAGCTGTCTTTCGTCAGATGAGCTAACGGGTGCTTCCAAAGGTGCCTTTTCATGACCTGAGTCGGAAGGTCCTTGTTGACGTGATCGCTTCGGGATCTGATGGCAGTAGATAGTTGGAAGCATGTCCCTTCTTCCGATTTGCTCACCAGTTGGGATGACCTCATCAAGCTGGCTTAGAATGATGTGGCTTATGCGACCCATAAACCCGACCTTCTCTCGAAATGAGCCAGTTGAGGGATCATATTCTGCTCACTCTACATTTGCTCGCAGTTGAGCAAGAATGAAAGAGGCCCAGTCGGCTTTACATCCGAAATATAGAGTGGCCGTGAGATGTGCTTTAAGCTCGGAGAACTGGACCATCTCAAAGTTGCCATGTAGGATATGACCGGTGATATCCAAGAGTTGGATGATCTCACTGGACATGCTCTCCTTCAGCCTGTGTGAACAGTTATGGTGGTTCACGTGAGGATACTTCCAAATACCCCACAGTGCATATTTGCATGGCAGTTTCAGTTCCATTACGTCTGGGCCGTCGCCGGAGAGGTGAAGGGTAGACATCATCATATCTTTTGTCACCGTGATCACTTTATTCTGGACGGTGGAGATGATGTTGTTACCGCAGATGGTTGCGTTGTGGTAGAACTCTGCAACTTGAGTAGGTGTGTTCATGGCTGGCATTAATGTCAAGAATGGCAGCAACCCAGTTGCCTCCAATGGCTGATAAATTCTTTGAAAGCTGTCGGCGCCTAGACGTGCATTAAGAAGCTCTAGATTTAGAGTCTTATCCTTTTTCATCTTGCGCTCTAACGATTTGACATCTACCATCTGAAATGGGGGCTTCATATCTGCAAAGAGATGTTGTTTTTGTTTAGATATGCAAGTGTGTTGAGAGGAGAGAGAGGTCTTGCAGGTGATCAAAGCAAGAGTGAGAAAAAGTTTGCAGATGATCGAAGCCTTCATCTCCTTGCACATATTTATTCAGCTTTGCATGTAGGAATCGAGGACACTCGATTGCTTCTCTTAGCTGATCAGCTATCCGATTTGATGGATGATTAGCTGAATTAATGATGCATGCATTCCAGCCGTTCGATCGTGAGGTAACTTTATGATCGTGTGGCTGAGAAGAAGCAATTTTGAAAATGGGGTAGTTGCCATAAATAGCAAAATATTTTCTGCAGATCTTGCTATTTATATCTCATTAGGAAATTATATTTTCCTTTTCATCTTTGAAGAGTTGATTTAATATCAATGCAGAGATATTAATGGCAACTTGTGAGATAGAGCCCTATTTTCAAATTGTAGCCGTTGAATATAATATAAGAAATTTCATAATCTCAATGGTAACAATTTAATTATGATAAACTTTGAAAAATTAAAAAACTTATCCAGATTCAGTTGGGATACAGTCCAACTGATTGAATGCTCAGCGGTTGGATGATCAGTTGAGTCTTGGTTTTCAGTTGTCGCTGATGAGCTGGCTGAAGCTGAAGCTGCAACTGAACTGAATTGATTAGTTGACTTGATCAGTTGCTTGGCCTTTAGTAGACAGTTTCCGCTTCTTGAAGGGCCTAGCTGGACTGGCTGCACTGCTTCCTTTGGAGGTAGTTTTGTTCTTTGGTAGTTCAGGCCTTGCTGTTTCTCCTGGCTTGACGAAGGTGAAGCTGGATGGCAACTGACGAGTTTTTCATCCTTTGACTAAGGGATTGTGAAGTTCCCTTTGGCGATGATTGAAACTGATCATTTTTCATAGGCAATTGCACGCCTTTTGAGCTGATTGTGAGTAAGGGAGTGACATAGCTTTTGGATAGGAGGCTTGGTGATGTGGCAGTGTCTTCATCATCACTATCGCTCTCATCAGCATGCCTTGGATTCTTCTGAGAAGCCACGACTTCAGTATGTGAAAGATGAGGTTCTATCCTTTTGGTGACATGTGGAGTTTGTCGTGATGGCTCAGCTGACTGACTTGATAAATTATCAAAGTTCAGTTTTCGACAAAGCGAGCCAGTTTGACAGTTGACTGATTGATTTGCAATCCCAACTGCTTGAGTCATGATGCTGGTCTTGAATTCTGCTAATAAGGTGGTTGCTGGAATCTGGTTGACAAGCCGGTAATTCATGATGTGCTAGACTTACACAATAATTGGAGGAAATGGATTTGACGATCCTATCCATTTAATGCTCCAAGTTTCTTCACGTTGCCAGTAGCTTATGCCATGAAAGGCAGTTAGCAAAAACTGAGACTGGATAGACATAGAATGTCTCCAGTTATACCAGTAGAAATACCGGTGGAGTTGTTTGAACAGCTCTTGGTCACGTTGTGCAACAAAAGCAAAGTGAGTGAGAAGGAGATTGGTCAATTTCTTTTGTGCACCTTTGACTGCATATTCACCACTGTAGAAAGTGCGAATATTTTCTTCAGTCAACTGGAGAGGAGGGCAAGTGCTTCTGAAGTAGTCCGCTCCATAGTTTGGATGAGGGATTCCAATGAATGAAATAAGCTCATCTGGATCAGAGCAAACCTGGAAATCAACTGGTGATCCGTTCTTTGATTTTGGAGAATGAACCGCGTTGGCAGTTGAGTTGCTCGAAGAGTGGTTGCTTGTCTTGGCCTTGGCTTTTCTCTTTTTCCTTAGTGACTAAAGATGGGCAGTTCCTTTCTTGGGAATCCAGTCAGAGATGAGAACTGGTAGTGCTTCATCACTTGGAAGTTTCATCAGGTCTTCAAGCATTTTGCTCATTCTTAGAACAAGTCCTACCTTGGACTCAAATTTGCCAGATTTCTTTGAGTCAGAGGCCTTGATGACTTGATGCTTGAATTATTGAAAGACAAATTCTGCCCAGTTTGTTTGTCTCCCTTCAGCAAGGTGAATCATAACCTTGTATCTCTCTTGGGTGAGTTGACTGAGGCTTCCAATGGCCCCGAACAATATTTTGTTCGTTATGTCAAGTAGAACACCATACTCGGGCTTCAGATCAGTTTTAGCTGTTGTAAAACTGAATTGCTTGTTGCAGATTGAAGCTTTCTATTCTCTCCAGTATGACTCTGCAGATTCCTTTAGTTCTTGAATGGATGAACCTTCCTGTGGGAGTTGGAACACTTCTGCAATTGTTCTTTCAGTGATTTGAAGTGGCCGTCCTTGAATCACTGATGACACTATCTTTTCATCTGCAGATAATTTTGCTTGAAGCAAAAATTCACTCACCAAATTTTGTCTAAAGAACTTTGGTGGTGTTTCTAGGTAGTAAAGAATTTCTGTCTTGTGAAGATTTGACAGAAGGAGTAGGTTGTTTGATTCATCTAGAATCAATTGGAATTTCTTCCTATCAAGGAATTTATCTCTCATAAGTTGCTCTTTAAAGGAATTTGAAGATCTGGATAATTCGGCCATCTTTGGGGTTGGCTGAGATTTTGGAAATTTCAAGATCTTTGAGAGAGAGTTTTTGATATTTTAGGTGAAGGAGGAAGCTTTTTGAGAGGCTTGAAAGAGGAGACTTTTTATGAGTGTTTGGACAGGCTCATAGATCTGATGGTTGGAATGGTACTAGCCTCTGGCCTCTTTTGGTCATTGGCATTTGATGACTTTAACACGTGTCATTATCTTACAACGGTCAAAATTTTCAAAAATAAATGTGAAGTTCGACATTTATTTGAAATCAAAAAGATAATCTTTTTATATATATATATATATCAAAAAAAATTACAAACTGAATAACAAGAAGTAAACTTAGGGCTTTCTAATCAGTTTTAACTTGATCAGCCACTTATTCCTTCTTGTGATCAGTTTTCTTCCTTTTGGCAAGCGGTTTAGTGATGTCCTTTTCTTCATCCTCATCGCTGCTTGATGACTCAGTTTTAGCTAACTTGAGTCTTGGATGGGCTTGCAACTGCTTGATCTGCTCAGTGTGTAATTTAACATGTTGCTGCAGGGTGTGAATCAGTTCTTCATAATAAGGAGGGAGCTGGACTGTGGAACTGCTTGGTTGAGCACCAAACTGAACTGCTCTTGAGTCAGCTTCCTCTCCTTCTTCAGTTCCAATTAGTTCCTCGCAAGGAACTGTGTGGGATATTTCATCTGTCTCCATAATGATGGTCTCATCATAACTTGATTCTGATGAGATCTCTGGTGCAGCAGTTTGAGCGGCAGCTTGAAGAGCTCTTTGAATTGGATCAATGTACACAGTTATTGCTAGTGTACCTTGATAGGCAGGTTGTTCATCTACTTGAGCAATCTGTCCAGCTGGCTCTGGAGTTGATTCTTGGGGAGGAGCAGTTTGAGGTTCAGTTGGCTCCTCAGGCAGTCGAGTCTTTTCAGTCGACTTCTGTGGCTCTTCATCACTTGGAAGATCTGGTAGAATAGAAGATTTGAGCATTTCTTCAAACTCTAGATCGCTGGCCATTCGCTCGTCAACAGCTTGCACCTCAGGGGAATAATCAAGGAGATCAATGATGATGTCATTAGTTTGAGGGGATTCTTCGAATGTTAACTGCCTAGCAACAGATGCTATGATAGTTTGCCTTGTGTTATAAACTGCAGCAGTTTCAGCCCATTGTTGACTGCTCTGAGCTTCTTTGTTAAACAGGTCCTGCACCTTTTGATGCTGTTGTTGTCTGAGGTTAAGCAGTTCCTTGAGCAACCAGTGCTGTTGAACTTGAGGATTTCTCCAGTGTTTCTATTCAGCTTGAGTTTGCAGAGGTGGCAGTCTGATGTTGGCCCAGTTGAGTAAATCATTCATCACGTCCAACAAAGTTTGTTGTTCTGGGTGGGGGTGGTTCCTTCGAATGACAAGCATTCTCTTCAAGGTAATGACTGGATTTTGCTCAGGAGTCTCATGTCCAGCCCATTGCATGCTCCACCTCTCTTCCCTTCTCCAGAAGCTCATCCCATGAAGAGCAGTTAGGAGAAAATGGGCTTCGGAGTTGAAGCAGTGTCTCCAAAGGTACCAGTAGATGTACCTTGATAGAGCTGCATATAGAGCAGCCATGCCAATCACATCTTCAATAAAGTTTTCGGCTATGAACTTCTGCACTTGTTCATCAGCCCAGCACTTGACGATTTCAGCTCTTGATAGAGATCTTATATTATCTTCAGTCTCTCCCATCGGGGGGCACGCAGTTCTGAAGAAGTTAGCTCATGTATCCCATGGAGGAATTCCCCTGAGAGGCATAATATCATCTCCTTTAACTGGTGCAACATCGAACACCTTGATGTTATGAGGAGGCAGTTATGGAGGGGGTGGAGGTCCTGATTTCTTCTTCTTCCTTTTTGGTTGGACTGCTGCGGGCTTCTTCTTTGATCTGCCAGTTCTTTCCTTGGCCTGAACTGGCTTGGTAAAGATCTCTTCTTCAGGCGAATCAATAGTTGATCCACATCGAACTTGTCGTAGAGGCTTAGGTTTGATTGTGGTTCCAATCATTTGACTTATTGGAACATTGTCGTCCGAGTCGGAGTCCTCTTGAGGTATTTCAGTAGCAATCTGCTTGCCTTTTCTTTTTGCAGGCTCCTTTGCTCTCTTTGAGAAGGCAATAGTTGGCTGACTGCTTTTGATGTTTATGGGTTTTGCAGCTGGTTGCCTTCTGCTAGTTGCTGGTATAAAATCCAGCTTATCGATCATCAACGTGTCAGTTTCTTCTGACATGGAGTTAAGAGTGCTCTCCAATATGCTACTTATCCTGCAGGGGTAGCACATCTTCTGATGGAACTCAGTTACTGTCCAGTGTTTTTTAACAATGTCGACATACTTCTTTATTTGCTCAAAGAAGTACTGAGCCTAGTTTACGTTGATGCTTCTGATGATTGCTGAACAAACTTTATACTTGTGCCCCGACATCTCTGAATGGCTCCCAGTCGTCCCAGTAATCATTCTAGCTGCAACTAATACTAGAACTTTGTATTCTTCTTGAAAGCAGGACATGAGTGTACTGCTTTTATACGGATCTGCGCATTCCGCTCGCTTCCAGTGACGATAGGCTTCCTCTTGATCAACTTCTACATCTTGTAATCGTGTTCCAGTAGTGGGGAGTTTAAATAATCTTTCGAGCAGTTCTGGAGTTATTACCAATTCAACTCCATGAACTTCAGTGACTATTCTGTCATCGTATCCTTTTGAGTTCAAGTAGAACTCAACTACGGCTTCAGGGTAGATCTTTGATGGATAATCTTCCATGAAACTCTTCAATCCATTTTGCTCTATCTTCGTGATCAGTGAGTTGCAGAGAAAAGAATCTGAGCACCTTTCTCTATAAGCAACTAGATCTAGGAACTTATCTCTGTAGAGATTCGTCTGGAATCTTTGTGAAGATTCACCAGTTCTCTTCAAGTTGAACTTTCATCAAACAGTTGGTGTGTGTCTATCAGCCATTGATTTTTTGAGATGAATGGTTCAGAAGGGACAATTTGGTTTTGATTGAATTTTAGAACTGAGTTTTTACTTTCGTAAATTTTACAGAACAGTTTCAAGAGATGAAGAAAGAGAAAGGCTTTAATTCTTTACTGAACTTTGGATCGGTAAAAGTAAAAATGAGAATTTAGCCATCCCTTTTTTAGGAGATGATGGGGTTCATCCAACGATTGTGTCGCTTCGTATGCCCAAGTTCAACGGTCGGATTAATTCAATCGACCCGTCGATTGGCCTTTCATTTCTATCCGTTGAGGATAAATGAGGAAAGAGAGAGAAAGTTCAACGGTAACATTTGAGAGACACGTGTTTTTACCGTTTCCACTATTGAAGTTTTTGAACTTATCTTTTCTCTTCTAGCAGTTTCTCCTTGACTTGAAACTAATTACGCCATCAGTTGGCTTCGACTGTAACTGATGATCTTTTCTGTTGATCAACTTCAATTGAGATGTCTTCTCATCAGTTCCTGACTGGTCTTGACTGCTTGGACCTTCATTCAGCTGTTTCTCAGTTCAGCTGTTTTCCTTCAGCTGGTTCTTGAGCTGATATCTCCTTTTGAGTTGATTCCAGCTCTGATGATTTCTTCATTAGTTTGATCAATTTGCAGCTGGTATGTTCTGCATAACTGACTGGATCATCAGTTTGAGCAAATGAACTAATGATTTAGTTGAGCTGATGAGGTAGACTGATCAGTTCCGATTTACTTTCTCTCCACAGCTTCTTACTTCATTTCAAACTGATGGCTTATATGTTCAACTGATCAGTTCAACGACTTTTTCAGTTATGAACTACTCATGAGGAGTTTGAAGCCTTTTAGCTCAGTTCCTCTCTTCAGCTGGAATGGATTCTTGGCCTTTTTCTTCCAGTTGATCATCTTCATCCTGTGATGCTAGCTCGAGTAGTCCCAATTGTATGCATAGCTCCATAAACCTTGCTTCAGGCAATGGTTTGGTGAAGATGTCAGCTATCTGCTTCTCAGTGTTGACATATTTGATGCATATGTCTTTCTTCTCGATGTGATCTCTGATGAAGTGATGTCTTATGTCAATGTGCTTGGTTCTTGAATGTAGAACTGGATTTTGAGATATTGCAATTGCACTATTGTTGTCACAGTAGATAGGTACTTCTTTAGTTTCTATTTTGTAGTCCTTCAACTGTTGCTTCATCCAGAGTATCTGAGCACAGCAGCTTCCCGCAGCTTCCTATTCTGCTTCAGTTGTTGACGTGGCAACTGAGTGCTGTTTCTTGCTAAACTAGGATATCAGTTTGCTTCCCAGAAACTGACATGTTCCACTGGTGCTTTTTCTGTCAATCTTGCATCCACCAAAGTCTGAGTCTGAATAACCAGTTAGACTCAAACTGTCATCTCTGGGATACCATAGTCCAAGATTTATGGTTCATTTGAGATATTTGATAATCCTCTTTGCTGCTTCAAGATGACTTTTCTTTGGGTTAGCTTGAAACCGTGCGCATAGACCGACTGAATAAGAGATGTCTGGGTGGCTAGCTGTTAAGTAAAGTAGCGATTCAATGATTCCTCTGTAATATGTTTAGCTAACTGATTCTCCTTCTTCATCAAGAGTTAGCTGAACTGATGTATTCATAGGAATCTTGAGAGTTTTTCCTTTACTTACGCCAAACTTCTTGACTAGCTCGTTAGTGTACTTGGCCTGGCTGATAAAGATCTCATCTTTCAGCTGCTTCACTTGGAGTCCTAGGAAGAATGTCATTTCTCCCATCATGCTCATCTCAAATTCGCTTTGCATCAGTTGAGCGAATCGTGTGCATAGATCTTTACTTTTTGATCCAAAAATTATGTCATCCACATAAATTTGAACCATTAAGATCTCAGTTGATCGTTCTATTCAGAATAGAGTTCGATCAATGACTCTCTTTTGAAACCCATTTTTCAGCAAAAATGTTGTGAGAGTTTCATACCTTGCTCTAGGAGCTTGTTGTAATCCGTAGAGGGCCTTCTTCAGTTTGAAGACTTGATCACCAATTTCAAAGCCTGGTGGTTGCTCGACATACACGTCCTCCTTGAGCATTCCTTGAAGAAAAGCACTCTTGACATCCATTTGGTAGACTATGAAATTGAAGTGAGCTGCATAAGCTAGGAACAGTCTGATGGCTTCCAATCTTGCAACTGGTGCAAATGTCTCATCAAAGTCAATCCCTTCACTTTGTGAGTATCCTTTGGCTACTAGTCTAGCCTTGTTCCTTGTGATCACTCCTTATTCATCCAGTTTGTTGCGAAAAACCCATTTTGTACCAATGACCTTCTGGGTTTTTGGTCTTTCAACAAGAAACCATACGTCATTTCTTGTGAACTGATTCAGTTCTTCTTGCATGGCCATGATCCAGTCTGAATCTTCTAAGGCTTCTTTGACGTTTGCTGGTTCTGTTTGAGATATGAACCATGTGAATAATGCATGCTCAGTTGAACTTCTGGTTTGGACTCGACTTCTTGGATCTCCAACTATCTTGTCAGTTGGGTGGCGCTTCGGAGCCATTTAGGCAAGATAGCTTCAGCTGGGTCTTCAACTGGTTCTTCTGTAGTGACATCATCAGTCGCCCTTTCATCAGTTGGTTCGGCATTTTCATTAGTTCTTCCCCATCTTTCAGTTGTGGGGTTTATGGTCTCAGCACGATTTGTGTCTTCATTGACCAATTTGTTCTCAATTGGTTTAGTACCAGTTTCATTGCCTTCTTCTAGTGAAACTTCAAGCCGCTCTGGAACAATGTGATCCATATAGTCCTGCGAGTTCTCAGATTCACTAGGTAGTACTTGAACTGATGTGTCTATTCTTTCTTTGTTCCTGTACTCATTAGCAAATTCATCAAATACTACATGACATGTTATTTCACAACAAGAGTTCATTTATTGAACACTCTGTAAGCTTGTGCATGAGGAGAGTTATACCCAAGAAATATTCCCTTATCAGCTTTAGCACTAAAGGCTTTCAATTGAGTCTTGCCATTGTTGTGAACATAACATTTACAGCTAAATATTTTAAAATATGAAATAGAAGGCTTACGACCCTTATACAGCTCATAGGGTGTTTTGTCATGTGCGGCTACAATGGCACTTCGATTTTGAGTATGGCAAGCTGTGTTGACTGCTTCAGCCCAATAACCTTCAGCTATGTTGGCATTAGCTATCATTGCTCGAGCTGCTTCTTTGAATGTCCGGTTACGCCGTTCGGCTACACCGTTTTGTTTTGGAGTTCTTGCAGATGAGTGTTCATGAGTGATTCCAAGCTGATTGAGAAAGCTGATCATTTGCTAATTTACAAATTCAGTTCCATTGTAGGAGCGAATCCTTTGAACTGATCTTTCTTTTTCAGTTTGTAGCCTTCTGATCAGCGCCGTTAGCTTGTCATAAGTTTCATCTTTGCTCCTCAAGAATTCCGCCCATGTATATCTTGAGAAATCATCAACTACTACAAGAGTGAATCTTTCGCCTTTTGGGGTTTGTGGTCTAACTGGACCAAACAAATCCATATGTAGCAGTTGGAGGCAATCAGTTGTTCCTGGTGGATGACTCATATTCTTGAAGGATGACTTCACTTGCTTCCCTTTTTGGCATGGTCCACATACACCTGTTTTCTTGTATAATTCATTGGGAAGCCCCTCAACTAGCTCTTTCTTGACTAGGTAGTTGATTGTTTTGAAGTTGAGGTGGTTCATTCATTGATGTCATAGCCAGCTTGCTTCAGTTGATCCTTTTGAAAGAAAGCAAGCTTCTGAGTAGCCGGTTGACCAGTCAACAATGTATATGTTGCCTCTTCTTATTCCAGTGAGAAGAATTACTCCAGTTGACTTGTCTCTTATGCTGCACGAGTTTTTGGTGAAGTCAACTGAGTAGCCATTATCGCATAGCTGGCTGATGCTAAGTAGTTTGTGTTTTAGTCCATCCACATGGGAGACTCCATTTACTACAACTTTTCCCTTGACCACGAACCCTTCTCCAATGGTTCGGCTTTTGGAGTTGTCTCCAAATGTGACAAGTGGACCTTTGACTTCTTCATAACTGTCGAGATCTTCTCTGTCTCCGGTCATGTGCTTGGAGCACCCGCTATCTAGATACCAAATATCTTTGGTTTTCTTCATAAATAGGATGCTCTTGTCCTGCAAAAACAAGAATTAGCATTTAGGGACCCGTTTCATATCGGGTCCTTGTTGATACATCAAGCTTTTTGGAATCCAAACTTGCCAAACTTTTGGCTTTTTATCACTTAGAAAATCAACTGATTTGGATCGCTTGATCAGTTTTGACTTTCTTTCAACTTTTCTATTTTAAGTTGAATCAGTTGAATGATACCTGCGTTGAAAGTTAGTAGAATAAAACAATTCAACTAAAATGCTGTTATCTTGAGATCTTTGAGTTCTTCTATCAGGCCAATGCCTTGTGTGTTTCCAATTTGCTGGATTGAACCCTTTTGGGTCAGCTCTAGGTTCATTTCTGGAATCCAGGTACTCATTATAGTGATGATAGGGTTGAAATAAGTTTCTTTGATCTCTCCTATAAGTGTTTTGATTGAACTACTTGACAGGGTAGGCTTGAGATCTAAACTGGTCTTTCTTTTTAAAATGGATTGATCTATCAGTTTGCCTTGGCGGCATTCTGTACTGAGCTGGTGGTTTTTGTTGAACTGGAGGCTTTGAACGAGTGGATTGATTTGATTGAACTGATGGTCTTGGCTGGAAGTTGGGCTTCAGTTGGCCTGGTGTTTTTGTTTGGTAGAACTGACCAAGTTGTCTGGGCTGAGTTTGAGGATTTTTCAATATTCCTTTGTCTTTGGTTGGCTCAACTAGCTGATCATGAGATCTAGTGAATCCTTTTAGGATTCCTTTATCACTGGGTTGAGCAACTGCTTTTCCTTTCTCTAGGCAGTGAACTTGCTATATCCTAATCCTGAGCTGCTAGTTCCAGTTCTTTGATGATTTAATATCTCATCTAGAGTTTGAGATCCCTTTTTGAACTTCAGAGTTAACTTTTCTCTCTCATGATTCTCTTGCTTGAGTTTTTGATTTCTCAATTTCAATTTTTCAAATTCTATAAACCGAGACTCAAGATAATTCAATCTTTCATGATCAATACTCAGTTTTCTAACTCTATTTCTCAGTTCATCATTTTCATCTTTCAGTTCAACATGCAGGCAGGATATTGAAGCTAATTGTTTTTCTAGCATCATAAGTTTCATGTCAAGTTCATTGCTAGAAATAATTGCTTCATTAATATGATAGAAGAAGGTTTGAGAATTAGCTGTACTAACCTCTTCATCATTGTCAGCCATGAGGTAAAATAGCGCTTCATCATCTGAGTTGTAGCCGTCAGAATCAATTCCAGATGGATAGTCTAAATCGTCTAGCACGGCATTCTCGTAATTTGCAACCATTGCTTTTCTTTTGAAGAAGTTTCTCCTCACTTTGGCTTTCTTGTCTTCAGGGAGTTCTGGACATTCATATCTGTAATGTTCTTATTTGTGGCAGTGAAAACACTCTTCTTGATTTCGATTGCCACTCCTGAATGGTTCAGCTGACCGTTCAGCTGGTTTGTGAGTTCTCTCATCTTTTGAGATTTCATCAGTTTGAGGTGGAACTGATTGTTTATCCTAAACTCTCTTCAACTTCTCTAGCAACCTGGTAACTGATTGGATTTGATCATTGATGTCTTCAGTTAGATTATCCTTCTTTTGAGTTGTTTCTCTTTTTCATTCGGATGAAGATCTGCCTTGATTTTCTCTGGCTGGTGAGCTCCTAGGTCGGAAGTTGTTTCTTCCCCGAGTGTCTCTAAACCGGTTCCTTTCACCATAGAAAGCTGCATCTTGAGCTGACGATGTAGATGCCTCCTTCTTTCAGTTTAGACTGTACTCATGAGCTTTGAGAGAGCCAAACAGTTCTCTTGGAGTGATGCTGTTGAGATTTTTTTATTCTTTTGTAGCTATCACTTTCATGTCCCATTCTTCAGTGAGATTATCTAATATTTTGGAATTCATCTCAGAATTAGGATAACTTCTCCCGAGGTTGGTCATCTCACTGATGATGCCTAGAAATCTAGTTTCAAGGCTTGAGATGGACTCTTCTGGCTGCATTTTGAAGGATTCATATCTGTCGACTGCCAGTTGGAGCTTGTTTCCTTTGATGGCTTTAGACTCTTTGCATAGATCTGCTAGTAGGTCACATATCTCCTTGGCAGTTGTGCAGTTCTTTGTGTCCTTCATTCTGTCTTCATCTAGAGTTTGAAATAATGCAGCTTGAGCAACGAACTCTAGATTCTTTAACTTCTTCTCTTCACTGGTGAGAAGATTAGTTGGCTTTGGGATCCTTGCCGGTTGATTGATATCAACTATGTGAGCATCATTGTCCATCATGATGATGATTGAACCATCTTCAATGACTTCCCACATATTCTCATGAAATGAGCAGAGATGCGCCTTCATTCTCCTGCTCCAGTTATCATAATTTTCAACTGAAAACAAAGGTAGCTTATGGTTTCCCATAGCTGGAATGTTAGCACAGATAAGTAGATCTGATTCAGTTAATCTACAGAAACGGCTGATCCTTAGAATCAACCGCTCTGATATCACTTCTTGGTCCCGGGCGAGTCGATATCAGTTTAGAGGGGGGTGAATAAACTGATCTAAAATGTTTTACTTCAAATGCGGAATAATAGGGCCCTTCGACTCGCTTAGAGAAACTTATCTATGCACAAACTGGTTGATCAGTTATGAGTGCTTGGTGCAGATTGTGTGAACTTGTGTACAGTTTAAAGGTATGCAATAATCAAAACAGTACAGCACACAAGTGATTTATAGAGGTTCGAAGTCTCAAACTTCTATGTCCTCCTTTCCTTCCGCAGAAGGGCAACTTCACTATATAACTTGAGTTTCTTTACAAATTACACAATGAAGGACAGTTGGCTGAACTTGGTAACTGCTCACTACCTTAGCGGGTCGACGGCTCACACTTGAAGTCCCTAACTGCTCGCTAGGAAGGTAGGCGTTATTGTCATCTTTACAAGGTTTTATATCTCTTTCGATCTTCAAGAGGTTAGTCTTGAACAGGGGGTATCAACTGATGTGCTCCTTCAATTGAGCTGGGTAGTTGATCGTTGAATTGCTGAAACTGAGAAGGTTGCCCTGGCTGGATTATCAACAGCTGGCTGAATATCTTGACTCTGTGAATTCTTCTTCTCAGTTGGACTCTCGCAGATTTTATCAAATGCTGAACTTGAGCTTAAGTGGGAGGGAGAAAGAAAAGCTCTTGCTTGAATATTTCAAGAATGTATATGCGAAAGTTGTGGAGGCGAAGAGTGTTTAAACTCTGATTCACTCGTCTTTTATAGAGGAGTGATTTTATGACCGTTGAGTTCCATTGATCGGTGGCTCTGTTGGCTCATCAATGGCAAATGGTCTTTATTGATCGCTGGAGCTTTTGGTTGAAATAGCCGTTACATTGCCAATCGATCTTCATTGGATATTTAATTCCAGGATCTTCGTTGAAGCATTTATTCCAAGATTCACCGGTTTGAGCAATAACTCCAGGGTTCTCTGGCTTCAGTTTTGAGTTCCAGTTAGCAGTACTGAACTTGTCTGTTCAGTTCGGCCATTGCTCCAGTTGGTAGTATTGAGTTTGTCAGCTCAAATTGGCCGTTGCTCCAGTTGGCAGTTTTGAGCTTGTCAGCTCAGTTCGGTCATTGCTCCAGTTGACAGTTTTGAGCTTGTCAGCTCAGATTGGTCGTTACTCCAGTTGGCAGTTTTGAGCTTGTCAGCTCAATTTGGTCGTTGCTCCAGTTGGCAGTTTTGAGCTTTGTCTCTCCAGTTCGACTGATCTCAAGTTCTTGGCTAGCTTGTCAGCTTGACTGATTTCTCTTGAGCTTTCTTGTCAGTTTGAGTAATCATAAGTTGGCTGACTTCAGTTCTGGCCTTTAGCTGATCTGTCTTGTTTACTTCAGTTTGGACATTAGTTGGATACTTCCAGTCTTTAGTTTAAACTGATCTCTTATCAGTTCCTTCAGTTTTAGTTGACTTTTATCTCCCTCAGCTCAGCTGACTTAGTTGTCAGTTTGTTTCGACTGATTCGACTTTTTGACTCCTCAGTTGAGTTGACTTCTAACTGGATGATGTATCCTTCAGCTTGCAGACCATACTCCAGACTGGTTGACTTTGGCTTTACTTGAGTTCCTTTTTGATGCTCTGAATTGATCAGCTCCGATCTACAACTTGAATTTTAGTCAGTTTTTCATAAATAATTTTGACATCTCATCAAAACCTAATCTAGAAGTTCCTTGATAGTTTTTCCTAATAATAATTCACGTCCCATTCCTTACATTTGTTTAAATTAAGATGCTTAGACATGTTTAACAAATTAACAATGTTAAAGTGGTCATTAATTATCTTCATATTCTCTTTTTTTCGGGAATTTTTTTGTGTTTGTGAATGTTAAAAATTAAATGTTTATATATGTGATGCACTATTTATTATGCACAATTCTGCAACTAACACAGGACAATGTAATATCGCAAGTGAATCGAGTATCGTATCCATAAGGACTGACTATTTGACACAACTGAGTACTAAAATGACAACTCTCTATTATCCAAGCTATCCATTTATAAGACTTCTAAAACTAGGCACGAATTTAACTAAATTAAAAGAGAATAAACATAACCAAATAATGCAAATAAATATCTAAGCAAATATTCAAAATCAAACAATTAATGAAATACTAATACTAGGGAATGCAGCACACATGTATCCACTATGATTCAATTTAATCCTAATCTTTCCCAATTTTAATCCCATTAAAGGTGAGGAATCAGAAATATATCTACCTATCTCCGCCAGGTCTCAAGGTAGAAGTAGATTAACAAACAACCTATTACTTTCGTCTCTAGGTTAATTTACTAACTCCCGATAGAACCACAGATTTAAATTCCCCTACAGATTCCTTAGAACGTGTATCAAATTATTCAATTAATCCCACTAATTAATTATCTCTGCCAGGACTCAAATTAACTAGCTAGCATGCATCAATTGTGATCAGTAATTAAGCATGAAATCAAAAGTTCTTGAACAATTGAACACAATAATCGGAAGGGAAAAATAACAAGATTAAATTAAATACATAGATTCCACATGCTTTGCAAACCCTAGAATTAATAAAAGACTACTCACGCATAATTAAAACCATAGAAATAATAGAAATAACAATAAACGTTGACATAAAATAAATGTGCAATAGAATAGAAAAACCGAAATGATGATTCGTTGAATAAAACTTGAATTCTTCTTTCTTGAATGTTCACAGCAAACCTCGAAAATAAAATAAGTTTGGAACTCTAAAATAATGAATAAAGTGCGAGAAAAACATCCAAAGAAGTCCTATTTATACTAGGTATCGAAAATTCAGGCCGAAAGATGAGTTCGTGGGTTGAAAACGCATCTCGAGAGCCAAAAACATCGATCCCGCCGACCCGTAAGTAAAGCCCCACCGACCGGCGGCCCCCACCCGCAGATTGGCGGCTGGATTGGCGGCCAAAACAGTGAAAACCGCCGATTTGGCCGCCGGTCGGCGGGTTGGCCGGCAGCTCCGCGCGCCTCCACCGTTCTCCTTCGTTTCTCGTCCGTTTGACCCGATTCAAGTTGCGTTGCGACTCTTTCTTGATCCTCTATCTTTCTAGAAACTTTCCTCCTTGAATTGGATCTTGGATAAATCTCAAATTCAGCTCAAACTTGCACAAGAAACACCAAAACATCAATGTGCATACAGAAACTCAAAACTAGTATAAAAACTCAACAAATGCATGCATTACTCTACGAATATGAGCCATACAACTCCTCAAATTCATGCAAAAGCCATGTTTATCAATCCCCCAAACTTGAACCATTGTTCGTTCTCGAGCAATGAGAAGAACACTAAGAAAATATAAACATGGGGAAGACAAGTAAACTCGATCACCAATGCTTCACGAGCAAGCTCGAAACAATTTAATTTCATAAATTCAACATTAATCAACTCATCCAAATCTCAGCACAATTAATATCCGTGAAGAAAGCATGAACCTCACCGGCATGTGTATCGCTCGTCTCACAAGTGTATAAAATAACGCTCATCGAATCAAATGCAAATGCAAAAGTGTTAACCATAGGCTTGCCAATCGTCTAAAACACTCATACTCAATCATAGAAGAATAAAGATCAATGAGGTCTTTGATTTAGGATGTAATGTCGGGACATTGGTTAAGGTTAGGAATTTTTGGTTAAGTGACTCGAAAATTCAACACACTCACAACCTTTTTCAACTCCAAATCCAAGTATGGATATACAATCCATCTTCTAACTCTTTCCAACTCCCATACACATCAAAACATTCATTGTGCATAACTTCATATTCTCTTTTGCTCCTCTCAACAAGAAATATACAAATAAGCCAACAAATAGCAAACATTCTCAATTGCTACCTTTTTAATATTTGGTTTTTCATACTATATTTTTCACACAATTTTTTTTCTTTTTTTTTTCTTTTTTTTTATTTTGTTTTCTTTTTCTTTTTTTCTTTTCTTTTCCAACCCTCGAGCTTATGAGAATATCTTTCACCCCAATATCAACACCTCCATTCTTTCCCCATAAAAACACTATTTCTCATAACAAGGTACCCGTATTCACCATCCGAACCCCCTATCATCCAAGTTCATAAACAAAAGGTAAATTATGGCTCAAAATTAGCTAGCAAAGGTCGATTTTTCCGATTAGTGTTTAGGAATTAACGTGGCTATGAAAGGATGGCCTCAAATCACTTCTAAATCCTACATATAATCAAGCTTATTCGAATAGAAACATGACAAGTTCTAGACACACAAATGCATGCATGACAAACACTCATGAAAGAATTAAAACTGTGCAATGACATACAATTAAGGCTCAAAAATCTCACAGGGTTGTTCATGCTCTATTTACTGCAATTCGAGTACATCAATTCAAATAAGTCAATATCAATCAAATTCATGCAATCTTATGTTCCAAACAATGCTCCTATCTATCATTAGCATTTCACAGGTTCACCATAACATGACTTTCAACAACAACAAAAAAAGACTCAAAGAAAAAAAAATGAAAAACACGTGCCAAACATATCAAATCCATCCCCCCCAAACTTATTCAACTACAAAGAGAATAAGTTTGGAGGGAACAAAATCAAGATATGTTTAGAACGAACTCACCGTACACCAATATGGAGAAAAGAATATTGAAACCAGCATGGATGATATCGAACTAGCTTTGGGCTCCAAAATGTCTTCATACATGTTAGCACACGAAAACAAGACACAAAACAAAAGAAAAGAAAGAAAAGCAAAACTGAACTCCCATCCAGTACTTTATTTAACGTCTTTAGCTAGACGGTACCTCAATAGTCAACGAGGTCGAAAACAGCACTCCAACCAATAGAATTGTCGCCCTTTCGAGGGCTGCTATCCACTGCCACTGTTAACTTCTCTAGTGCCACTGCAACGAGCATAGCTCCTTTCACATTCTTCTCTCAGAAGACTCGAAATTTAACTCTCATCTTCTTTGGAGCTAGAGCTGCAGAAAATCCTCCATTGTCTTGTAAAACCATGCACATCTCAGATAACTGTGCTCTTGGAGCTGCAGGAATAGATATCTTTGGGGCCTTCATCACTGGCTTCTCTTCCGGCTTGTCAGTCAGATCATCCATGAAGCTATGGGCCAAACTCACATCATTACACTGCGGGATTTCCTTTGGTAGAGGATTTCAAAAAATGACTCTTTCTCTATCAATCCCCAAAGTTATCACGCCTCTCTTCATGTCCAACTCTGCATCACAAGTAGCAAGAAATGGTCTACCCAAGATTAGAGGCATCTTGGGTCTTCGGGCATATCCAACACCACAAAATCAGCAGGGAACACCAAATTTGCAACTTTGACAAGCACATCTTCGATAACACCTCGTGGCTTGGCATATGATCTATCGGCCATCTGGACTCTCATATCAATCTTTTTCAAAACTCCCAATTGTAGCCTCTTGTACACAGTGAGAGGTATCAAGTTAATGCTAGCTCCAGAATCGCATAGCACTCTCTTAAAATAAGATGTCCCAATCTTCACAGAAATAGTGAAGCTACTCGGATCTGCCATCTTCAACGGTAGCTTCTTTTGCAGCCAATCACTGCACTCTTCCACCAAATGAACCATCTCGACAGCCTCCACCTTCTTCTTTCTCACGACGGCCTCTTTCAAGATTTTAACTCCACCGGATAAACCTCATAAAGTATCAAGAAGATGGATATTGATGTGTACCTTCTTGAAGATGTCGAACAGATGATCAGCAGCAGAATTTGGAGGAGGAGGAAGGGACACAGGTGGCACCACTTTTGGAGCTGCAGTTGGCGTGCATACGGTTGTAGTGCTCTCTGTCTTGCCATACACCACTTGAATGGCATTGCAGTGCGCATTCGGGTTAACTTCAGTGTGGCTTGGAAACTGTCCCGGCTTGTGTTGAGTTGCCACATGGTTTTCCAGTTGGCTCACTTGGACTTCCAGCATATTCACTTGCTTCGATAAAGCACTCACAGTCCCTTCAATTTACGTAATCTTTATGCCGGTGGCCCCGATGAATGTATTTTGATTAGAAATCAACTGTGCCACCATGTCTTCCAGTGATGACTTCTTTAGCTCAGTGGGGACTTCTGCAGGAGCAATAAGACTCGGAGGTTGCAAGGCATTGTTGGGATTCGCATAGGAAAAGTTCGGGTGATTCCTATTGCTTGGATGATATGCCAGATCGTTGTTCTGGAATCCCTACGGTCCTTTGTTGTAAGTACCGCTATTGAAGTTCCTCTGATTGACAAAGTTCACATTTTCCACCGTAGAGAGCTCTGAACCTTGCTGCTGAATGGCATTCACTTCCATTTGTGCTCGCCGCTTCTCGAGCACTTGCTTCTATAGTAGTTCAACTTCAGCCCTCAACTCATCCACGCCAACATCGGCCACTGCAGCTGCTGGCCTTGTTTCTCGTCTCTCTATCGGCCACTGATAACTGGTAGCCGCCATCTCTTCAATAATCCGCAGTGCTTCAGCTGCAGTGCGATTTACCAAACATCCTCCAGCTGAGGCGTCCACCAATCTCTTTGTATTGATTTTCAAGCCACTGTAGAAGTGTGTGACTTGTTGATCTGTGTTGAATCCATGCTGTGGACAAGACCGCAGCAAATCTCTGTATCTCTCTCAGGCCTCATAAATGGACTCATCCCCTATCTGAGTGAAATGAGTGATGTCTGCAATTATCTTCTGCGCCTTTAATGGAGGAAAGTACTTGGCAAGGAATGCCTGGCACATTTGGTCCCATGTAGTAATGGACATCTTGTCCAAGATTTTGAACCATTCCTTGGCTCGATTCTTCAGAGAAAAGACGAACATCCTCATGCGAATGATGTCGTCACTGACACCGTTCATCTTGATGGTGTCGCAGATATCCAAAAATGCATCCAGATGAGCATTTGGATTCTCCGTAGCCCGTCTGCCAAACTGTTGGGTAGCCACCATGTTAATCAGAGTAGGACGGAGCTCGAAATTATTCGCGGTGATGCCGCCACTCCATCCGGCGCCTAAGTATCTGTCAGTTGGAGCCCGATACAATATATTTAGAGGTGCTGCTTCTGGTTCGGGCTCCGTCTGTTGAGCAAGCCTTTGCTCCATCTTTTGCAAACGTCTAGCCAACGCCTCCATGTTCCCAACGTTCTCAGCCATCTCCTTTGTTTTCTTTCTTTTCTCCTTGTTCCTCTATCTGTGAGCTCGATCAGGTGAATTGGGAACAGGGTCTACGTATGGTTGCATAGACCTTGTTATCATAAACTACCTGAAGTAATAGATCCTTGTTAGTAATAATATCAGAATAAAAATCAAATTCAGTCCCCGGCAACGGCGCCAAAAAGTTGATGCACTATTTATTATGCATAGTTCTGCAACTAACACAGGACAATGCAATATAGTAAGCGAATCGAGTATCGTATCCACAAGGACTGACTATTTGACACAACTGAGTACTAAGCTGACAACTCTCTATTATCCAGGCTATCCATTTATAAGCTTCTAAAACTAGGCACGAATTTAAATAAATTAAAAGAGAATGAACATAACCAAATAATGCAAACAAATATCTAAGCAAATATTCAAACTCAAACAATTAATGAAATACTAATCCTAGGGAATGCAGCACACATGTATCCACTATGATTCAATTTAATCATAATCTTTCCCAATTTTAATCCAATTAAAGGTGAGGAATCAGAAATATATCTACCTATCTCCGCCAGGTCTCAAGGTAGAAGCAGATTAACAAACAACCTATTACTTTCGTCTCTAGGTTAATTTACTAACTCCCGATAGAACCACAGATTTAAATTCCCCTACAGATTCCTTAGAACATGTATCAAATTATTCAATTAATCCCACTAATTAATTATCTCCGCCAGGACTCAAATTAACTAGCTAGCATGCATCAATTGTGATCAGTAATTAAGCATGAAATTAAAAGTTCTTGAACAATTGAACACAATAATCGGAAGGGAAAAATAACAAGATTAAATTAAATACATAGATTCCACATGCTTTGCAAACCCTAGAATTAATAAAAGACTACTCACGCATAATTAAAACCATAGAAATAATAGAAATAACAATAAACATTGACATAAAATAAATGTGCAATAGAATAGAAAAACCGGAATGACGATTCGTTGAATAAAACTTGAATTCTTCTTTCTTGAATGTTCACAGCAAACCTCGAAAGTAAAATAAGTTTGGAACTCTAAAATAATGAATAAAGTGCGAGAAAAACATCCAAAGAAGTCCTATTTATACTAGGTATTGAAAATTCGGGCCGAAAGATGAGTTCGTGGGTTGAAAACGCATCCCGGGGGCCAAAAACGTCGATCCCACCGACCCGTAAGTGAAGCCCCACCGACCGGCGGCCCCCACCCGCAGATCGGCGGCCAAAACAGTGAAAACCGCCGATTTGCCGGCGGCGTCAACCCGCCAGTCGGTGGGTTGGCCGGCAGCTCTGCGCGCCTCCACCGTTTCGCTCCGTTCTCCTTCGTTTCTCGTCCGTTTGACCCGATTCAAGTTGTGTTGCGACTCTTTCTTGATCCTCTATCTTTCTAGGAACTTTCCTCATTGAATTGAATCTTGGATAGATCTCAAATTCAGCTCAAACTTGCACAAGAAACACCAAAACATCAATGTGCATACTGAAACTCAAAACTAGTATAAAAACTCAACAAATGCATGCATTACTCTACGAATATGAGCCATACAACTCCTCAAATTCATGCAAAATCCATGTTTATCAATATGTAGAAAATATTATGGCATATTTATTCACCGATATAGGTTAATAGCATATTTTACACTGTATATTAGCAAATCGTTCTTATAGTATTAGCGAAAGTATTGACTTCAAACTTATATTAATTTACATGAATTTTTGCAAGATAAAACTATTTGCTAGTATTAATGACATAGATGGCTAATAACTTTAAGATGACATGCTAATTAGATTAGCATTCAATATATTTTGCTTATATACTTGCTAATATTAATGCAATAAATTGATAATATACTTATAATGACATGCTAATCAGATTAACACTTCAGTAGCCTAATTATATTGCTTATATGCTTACTAATATTAATTCAAAAAATTGCTAGTATCCTTATAATGGCATGCTAATTTAGTTAACAAATTATGTAGCATTAATCTTTGTCTAGCTAATATATGATTGCTAATATTAACGTAATAAATTGTTAATATTCTTTAAATGACATGCATGATGCATTATAAAATCCTCAATTTCGTAATTATCTTATGTCATTACTTGCTAATATTAATGTAACAATTTGATAGTATACTTATAATGACATGCTAATATGGTTAACAAAATTTGGTTAACAAAATTTTGCTAATGATATATCAAATAATGGTTATTTTAATTATGTAGAATTGTTTGCTATTTTTCCATACATATACATATACATATAAATCATCAAATAAAATCTTTGAGAAACTCAAATCAACACATTTAATTCTTGGTGATGACACAAAATGATAAATAAAATCATCACGGGTCATATGTTTACTAATATAAAAGTTTTAATATATCCGTTGCTGAATGGTGTGAATTCCACCTTTTCATGCTTAATAATGTCGTCGTCGATCGGTGCAAAATCATCAACTTCTCCCATGCATCCAGCATATCTCATTTTGTTTTGCTCGACACCCTGCCGCTCGTGGGGTTATGTTGATATCTTAGTTGAAAATGAGATTTAGGGGGGTGTATTGGATTGGGATTTCATTGGATTTTGATGGACTTTTAAATGTCTATGGATTTATAAAATCTATAGACTCCACATAGAGTCTCCCAACTCCACGCAGAGTCTGGCGGATTTCGTGATGGATTTCGAACTGATTTTGAATGATTTTAATGGATTTAAAATCCTTCTAGCCAGCGCTCGATGGAACTCAACGATCGGTGGACTCGAGAAAAAATTGAACCCAATGACCGCCTGAATTGAGCGGCCGCTGGGAAGTCGAGTCGAGAGAACCCAGCAAATGAATATTTATAGCGGATTGGGCCAGGCCCAGCGCTCACTCGACCCAACGACCGCTAGGATGCCACCGGCTTAAACCCAGCCGTGACTGGCACCCAGCGGCCGCTGGCTTCGGGTGATCGCTGGGGGTCCCAATTTTGTGTACCCACCGGCCGCTGGGTCACAACGCTCCCCGGGTTTTTCAAATCCATCGAAATCTCATGTCTAGAGGTCGGATTTCATCCTTCTTAATTTTCACGTGAAATCCATCTGAAATCCAACAACGTCAATGACTTTTTAAAGTCCGTGGATTGTTGAATACCTTAAAATTTTGATGGACTTTTAAAAGTCGTGATTGAATACACAAGGATGTCATTGGACTTTTAAAAGTCTGGATTGAATACACCAGAATTTCGTTGGACTTTTAAAAGTTTGGATTGAATACATCCGGATTTTAAAAATCCAACGAAATCTCAATCCAATACACCCCCTTAATTTGTTTGAAGAGCCGTGAATGAGTGGAAGATTGGATAGATTTAGAATTAATATTTTTCCTATCTATTGGGATTACACCTACAATTAAGGAGGCGTGGAATTATGGATATAAATTTGTGTACAATTTTAACCTTATAAAATCTAATAAAATTTAGAGAGATTAAGAATTTGCAACTAGATCCCTAAATTAGAGATTCAATCTTGACCATTCATATTAGTGAGATGAGTGGTTATTAATGGATCCTAGTTTCTACAAGGGGAGGTGGTTAACATTTGAACCATCCCCTATATATATATATATATTGTAATAGCCCGGTCCCGAGGATGGGGACGGGGTTGTTGTGCGTAAAATAGCACGAAAAATCAGAAATCCAGAGGGGTGTTTTTAGAATTAAACTATGTTAGCGCTTTAAGAACTTAGGCAACTTAACTTTATGACTTGGATGAACTATCATTTTCAATGATTCAAAAGGGTCAAAGGTTCAAACAAGTCAAAGGGGTCAAAGGATTCAATCGGGTCAAAAGAGCGCCATATCATAGGCCAACCGAAATTTAAACAGAATTCAAAGACAAACAGATAGGGATTTGACTTTTCAAATAAACAAGACCTCATCATAGGTCACATCAACTAAGACTCATAAATATGTCGGAGTTAAATATACCTTATTGTCCTATTCATAGGACGGATCAAGAAAACTACTTAAGGTTAACTTGGACGAGCAGAAGCATGCTTGAAAGAAAAAGCCTCTTTGTAGGCAAACAATAATAACAAGCATGCAAGACTTATTCACAAGTCAACTGAAGATGAATAGATACCGGAATGCTCAACAGGTATGACTATTCAAATAACTCAGAATCAATAAAGGCATAGACGGGTATGTCAAAAGAACATGCTTCAAAGACTTTATTGATAACTAGAATTCATAGCATTTAAGACATGCTATTCTTAAGAATCAAGTTACACATATCAAGACTAAATACTAACATCAGAGTACTTAGCAGAAACTTAGCGGAAGAAAACATGTAACCATATAGAGCAACAAACTTGAAACCTCAAACAACTCAGACAACCCCACCAGCAGCACATCACCGGCCTCAGCATCTCAACCTGAAAACATTTGAAAATGAGGGTGTGAGCACTAATGTACTAAGTAGGGTTTTACGAGAAAACTCTTTAATAAACTTTGGAATATCCAATTATAAACTGGCGGCATATGGAGAGCAAAATGCAAAAGCCCTCTCCATACCCGCAAAACCTTTTACTTCCTTTCTTGGCGCCTTTCCTGGCTCAAACATGTTGTCTACTGCACCCTTATGTCTTAGAATGAGAGAGGAGTTACCTCAAGTATCCTCTGAGTATGCGAGGGGATTACCCAGTAGTGACTCCCTTTACTTTCAAATGTTCAACATTAGTGACACGAAGGTCACAGCATGATAATGTAAATAAACTGTTCTTTAAGCTCGATAACCTACTTACAACAGAAGCTATATCCTTCCTTAACTTCCTTCCTTACTTAACCTTAACATTCCTTACTTAACCTTAACTTTAATCTTACTTACTTACTTGACTTAGCTAGCAATACCAAGCCTAGAGCAATCGCCTAAGGCTAAATCTTAATTGAGCATGATCTCGGCCTATAGGGGATTTATAACTTACTCAGAAAGGTAATCCTTAATCCTTAGCTATATGAGCTTTAACAAAGCATAAACATTCAAATGCGAGGAAATGAACGCGGATAAACATCGATTGTAATTAAAGCAATTCTAGATCTCAGGCTAGCACCAATCGTATTTAAACAATTCTAGCATATCTAAACATATTTGAGAACTCACTTAACTTATGATAACTTCCTTTATTTTATCAAACTCAAATAACAATTCAACAATATCATGCATATAACTTCCTTTATTCCTTTCATTTCCTTGTACAGAGACTAAACAGGCAGAGCATAAAATATTTTAATTGGATATTCATCTTGCCCTATCACGCTTCTAGAGCTTAATAGCTCAAACCTTATACTTGGTTTAGAACCACCCACCTCGATGATGAACATCTCGATAACGAGCACGTAGGCGAAGCAACGAGCCGAAAATCCTTCCTCGGGCCTCCTCGGGGTTCACCTCATCTTTATGAAAGTCGATCAATGACTTGAAACCTTATTTGAGCTCCTAATAAGACACCGAAATGATATCTAAACCCTTGACCCTTAACTATAACTTAAAACACGAGAATTTAAAAGATTAAGGCATCCGAAATTACCATAAAAGGGGACGGAAAATCTGATTCTAATGATCTCGAATCTGGATGATCGGCCACTGCTACCTCGTAGATCATCGAAACAGCTTCTATTTAAGTACTCATGGGCCTCATAACTCCAATCGAGGCGAAAGTTATGGCCTCCACACGAAAATGTGCCGGAGCTGCCGAACCAGCGCGCGCGCCCCGGCGCCCTCGCCTCCGCGGGGCTGCCTTCCCCCCAGCGCTCCTTGCCCCCCCGCGGGGCTCCCTTGCCCCCAGCGCTCCTTGCCCCCCCCCCTCCGGGGGCTCTCTTGTCCCCACGAGGCTCCTTGCCCCCGCGGCGCTCTCACTCCGCTCTCTCTCTCACTGGGGGTACTCTCACGAAGAGAGCTCCCCTCTACTCTCTCTCTCTACTCTACAGAAATGAGATGAAGAAATGAAATGAGCGAGGATGAAGGGAGGGGTGCTCCCCTATTTATAGGAAAAAATATGGTTTCCTCGAGAAGATACTTCAGTGCAACAATACTGCTTTAAAAATATCGGGTTCGGATAAAAGACGCTTTATTCGATGGTGAGGTCCAAATGACCTTGTTTATTAAATCCGAAAATACCGGTAGGTTCGTTAGCTCGAGTACTATTGAACCAACTTGACTCGGAATAAAGAACGAGTCGTTTTGAAGGAAAACGAGAAATTAATCTCTTTTCAAAAATAAAGTTACTATTCCACGCAAGGGACAAATAAAATTCTCGAGCGTTCAATTGACCTCGGAATAAAAATCCGGGAACGCCAACGGATTCCTTGAGAAATTTCCTATAGGATAGGCTTGAAAAATCAAGGCTCAGGTCAACACATGAGATTTCGCAAATTTCTAACGAACGCGCTCCTATGGAAAAACACTATTCATAACTCCTTTAAACGCGATTTAAATCACCGGGAACTCAAATGACTTCAGATTCAAAATCCGAAAGCACCGGCATGCTCCTTGGGTCAACGCCTTTCAAACATGACCAAAATTGGCTGCGACTGAGCTGGAATCAAAATTCTCAAAAATACGATTTTACGAAAAATAACTCCTAAAATCACAATTTAAGGCCAAAACCTCCTTAACTAGGCTCTAATTAATTTCATTAATTTTCTAAATGAACTCTAAAAATCTCGGATGTTACATATATATAAACAATAAGCACTGCTATGAGGCTATCAAAATGTTAGCCCAAATTCTTTGTGATACAATATATATATATATATATATATAAACTGGATTGGATTGAACAATTTTTTTTATTCAAATATATTCAATATATTAGATAACATTTATTAGTGGGAAAAGTGTGGAATAAAACTGCAAATTAATCTCCACAGTCACACATGATCATTGTTTTAAAAAAAAGGAAAAAAAATAAAGGAAGCATAAAACTGTATTTGGAAACATATATCATGCATCAAGGTTATGCAATCTTGGGTACTTGACTGTAAAAAAAAGTGTTAAGAAATCGATTGATTAAAATTAATGTGCAAAACAATGTTGTTATGGTTAGAAATATAAAAGTGAATTCATGTGCAAAACAATGTTGTTATGGTTAGAACTTAGACAAATAAAGCAATATATACAGATCCCCAACGAAGAAAAAGAAAAGACTCACCAGACCAAGACCAATTTTGATGAAACCTCGACAAGCATTGAAGAAGATCAAAGCTTGAAGAAAAATGCATGAAGATCGACGTGTGCAATGGACGTGAGTTGCATGGACGACGCCAACTTGCATGAAGATATTTTGGCAGCCCATGTTATTTAATTTAGAAGCCCATGTCGAGTTCAAGAAGTCCAAAGAAGAAGGCCCAAATTCATTGAGTTTATTTTATCCCTAGTTTAGATTTTTTTTATTTTATTTATGGTCTTTTTGACCTTACCTTAATTAGACTTCTAATCAAGGTAGGAAACCTTTAGTATTTCATTCACTTAGGATTTTATTTGTTATTTTTGTCCATCCCTTATACCTATATAAAGGGATCCATCTTGAACTTTATTTTTCAGACGCTGATTAATATTTTGAAGTTTATTTTCAATTGTCTCACGATCCTTTGGTTGATCACACAAATTCAAGTTCTTTAGACCTAGCAAATCTAAAGTCCTATTGCAAACTCCTTTTAGGTCCATCGAGTTCTAGTGGGAGTGCTAAACAATCCGGAGTTGTTCGACGTAGTCGCATTTCATCTCACCGAAGACGGGGTTCGATTGAAGTTCATCTTCTTCTACCTATCCACATCCACGCCAACACCAACACTAATATCCATCAACATCATTCGTCCGCCATGACTTCGACCACCAAGCTGCCAAGATCGCCACCTTTCCATCCAAGTAAGTTCTATCCACTTTTCATCTCAAAGCCTTCGCCAAACCGAGCCAAACTTCGTTTGAATCCAATCTGAACACACAGTTCTTGTTGTTCATATTTGGTATTGTGTTTTTGCTTGGTTATGTCATATTCTAAGTGTCTTAGGTGTCTAGTATTCGAGTCCAATTCAGCGTGTCTTCGAGTTCATTATACTCAAAATCGCGCCCTATTTTCCTAGTTTTAGTCGTTCATATTGTCGGGTTGAATCCTTCTTTAGTTGACGTGTGTTCAATTTCTAGAAGTCTTTCGCGCGTTCTCCAAATTCGGATTAGAATCCAAGTCTGGGTCACATCAAATTTCCTCTTTTAACACATTGTAGACTCTTTCTACTCATTTACTATTATTTATTCCATATCCAAATGTAAAAAAATATGCACAGTACAAAAATAAAATCGAAGCAATCTATGAACGTAAGATCTTACTTAATTATAAACAAAAGAAAAAAAATACTAATTAAATTAAAGAGTCATGTTTGAATGATTTCCTATTTGTAAAAGTAATTATCACCTATTTATAATATGAAGTACACTTACGCAGCAACAAAAGATCTTTCAACTGGTTGTTGACTCCTTTCAGCTCTATACACTTCATTAGTTTGAGGTGAAACTGATGGTTGATCTATAATCTTTTTGAGTCAGGTTTTCTTTCTTTTCTGCAGTTTCTCACCTTTGATCAGTTACTGATCCTCCTTGTTTCTCTCTGGTTGGTGTGCTCCTTAGTCGGAAGCTGATTCTTTCTCGAGTTTCTCTAAACCGGTTTCTTTCTCCATAGAAAGCAGCATCTTGAACTGAAGATGATGTTGATGCTTCTTTTTTTCGGTTTAGGGTGTACTCATGTGCTTTGAGAGAGCCGAACAGTTCTCTGGGAGTGATGCTATTTAGATTTCTTGATTCTTTTATAGCTATCACTTTCATATCCCACTCCTCTATAAAATTATCCAGGATTTTAGAGTTCATCTCACAGTTGTGATAGTTTCTTCCTAGGTTATTCATCTCACTGATAATGCCTAGAAATCTCGTTCCAAGGCCTAAGATAGTTTCTTCTGACTGTATCTTGAAGGACTCGTATCTGTCGACCGCCAATTGGAGCTTGTTTCCTTTGATTGCTTCGAACTCCTGGCACAAATCTGCTAGCAAGTCTCATATCTCCTTGGCAATTTGGCAGTTCTTTGTATCATTCATTTGATCATCATCTAGAGTTTGGAATAGTGCAGCTTGAGCTACAAACTCTAGGTTCTTCAACTTCTTCTCTTCACTTGTGAGAAGATGAGTTAGCTTCCGGATCCTGGCTGGTTGGTTGCCGTCAACTATGTGGGCTTCGTTGTCTATCATGATAGTGATTGGATCATTTTCTATCACTTCCCACATATTCTCATGTATTGAGCAGAGATGAGCCTTCATTCTCCTGCTCCAATTATCTTAGTTCTTAACTGAAAAGATAGGTAGCTTATGGTTTCCCATAACTGACAGATTAGCACAGATAAGTAGATCTGATTTAGTTGATCTACAGAAACGGCCGATCCTTAGAATCAACCGCTCTGATACCACTTGTTGGTCCCGGGCGAGTCTGAATCAGTTTACAGGGGGTGAATAAACTGACTCCAATTCTTAAAATAAATGCGGAATGAATAGGACCCTTGACTCGCATAACAAAAACTTATCAATGCACTTGATCAGTTTAGATAATCAGTTGGCTCGAAGTGCAACTTGTGTGATGTATGTGTGCAGTTAAAGAAATGTAACTGAAAAGCAATAAGTACGATACACACAAGCAGTTTATAGAAGTTCGAAGCTTAAACTTCTACGTCCTCCCTTCCTTACTGAAAATGGCAATTCACTATGTAAAAATAAAGTTTCTTTATTACAGTTACACAATGAAGACAATTATTGAACCTGGCTAACAGCAACTCTTACGAAGTCGCGGTCTCCTTTTTAACCGGTGTTGTCCTGGAAATGGTAGTTCCAATGAATATGGTCTCCTCAGCCGGTGTCGACAGCTCACACTTGCAATCCCCAACTGCTCGTTGGAGAGATAAAGTGCTATTGTCCGTCTTTTTAAGGATTTAGATCTCTTTCAATCTTCAAGAATGCAGTCTTGAAACTGGTATCAACTGATGCGCTCCTTAAACTTGAGCTGAGTAGTTGATCGGTGTATATCTCTGAACTGAGAAGCTTGCTCTGGCTGGACTCTTCAACAGCTAGCTGGATGATGAACGTTTGGCTTCTTCTTCTCAGTTGGAACTTTTTGCTGTAGATGATTAGAGCTTGATCTTTGAGCTGTTCTTTGCGAAAGGTCTGTTTTTGCAAAGAGTTTGTTCAGCAAAAGTCCTTTTTCACAAGTTGAATCACTCATCCTTTATAGAAGAGTGAGCTTGTGACCGTTTGTGAATCAACGACTGATCATAAATGATTCGTTGATTTTTAAAGCCGTTAGGGGTTTTTTGTTGATGTAGCTGTTGTACTGTCGTTTGTTCTCTGACAAGCTTTTACTTCAAGATCTCGGCTTGCATTAACTTCAAGATCTTCTTGTTGGCAGTTCTGGAAATTTAGACTTCCAATTTTCGGCTTTTGTCTCGATCGTCAGTTCTGAGCTTCAGCTGGCAGTTGTGATCTTCTGTTGGGTCATATCCTCAGCTGGCAGTTCTGCGCATCTTGATGGTAGATTTAAGCTCCAATTTTGACTTTCTTCAGCTGGCAGTTCTGGGCTCTTGCTTGATACTTCTGAGCTCCGGTTAAACTATCTTCAGCTGGCAGTTCTGGGCTCTGACTTGATACTTTTGAGCTCCAGTTAGGCTATCTTCAGCTGGCAGTTCTGGGCTCTGGATTGAAACTTCTGAGCTCCAGTTAGGCTTTCTTCAGCTGATAGTTCTGGGCCTTCATCTAGCATTTGAGCTTGCGTATCTTCAGCTGGGATTCAGAGTTGGCGCCTAGCAGTTTTTCAGATCATGAACTACAGACTGAATTGCTCCGATCGGTAGATGTATTTATCATATTGACCCTGATGGTCAGTTGGTACTTTAGGCTTGTCAGTTCCACTACTCTGACAGCCCGTATCTTCAGTTTTCTTAACTTACTAACTGATTTAGTAATCAAGCTTTTGCTTTCTTCTTGCCTCAGCTCTTGGTTGGATTTGATCTTCTTCTTTTTTCTCCTCTTTCGATTAATCATGCTTTGGCTATGCTTAGCTCAATATTTTATTTGACTAATCTCGGTTTTTTACTTGATTTTCTTTCAGTTTTTCAAAACATTTTAACATATTTTAACATTTCATTAAAACCATAACTGAGATACTTTTGATAAGTTACTCTTGATAATTTTTACTAACACATATATAGTAAAGTTTACGTCAAAAGCCATAAAATATACGTTGGCGTTAAGAGTTGGCACATATTTGATTCGGTACGACATTCATTAAATCTTTTTCACACAATTTTTTAAGACTCATCAGATATTTTCCCAAGAAACATTGCATGGCTCTGATTTGTTCTTATCCAAAAAAGCGAGTCCCAAAATATTTTCAACCTCTTATGTTAGATATAGTAGTAAATATTGATGGAAACGTGAAGCACCAGTAGAATTGCAGGTTGGTACAAGCTATTAATATTTATTCCGATAACATTATGTCAATATTATCCAATTGGTACAGGCTAGCTATTAATAATTATTCCGATAACATTATGTCAATATTATTCAATTGTTACGGGTTATTAATATTAATATTTGTTCTGATTACACTTTCCAACGGACTTGCTAATTATTTGCTATGACTGATTGATCACCGTACATTAGTACCACACACACGATAATAACAAAACCATGATATACAGAAATATTTCTATATATATATATTTAGTTAATTTATTAATATATATCACTATTTAATATGTTTACATTAAATATTAATTTAATATCAAAGAATTAAATAAGGCATATTAGAGTTTCTTGATTAATTATTTTTCTAATTTTTTTCTTAATTCCTGTGAAAAATTCCAATCAGCCCCTCAAAATGGAATGGATATAATATTTGGTGAAATATAAAAAATTAATAAATTTAAAACACGGGGCCAAAAAAAAGAGCATGTGATATAATCATCAACTCTAGGACTATAAAATGTGCGACATATAAAAATGAATTGGTTGAATTCCAAAACGTCTGCAAAAACAAATTCCCAAACACACTTCCCAGTTCCCATAATATAATATATAACTGAACAAAAACAAAGCCGCCCTAGCACTAAAATGGCAACGAGACTGAATCCAGAAGAAGAAGCAGAGATTCATGGCGACGTGCTAGAAGAAGTTCTCTCCCACGTATCGTCGGTCGACTTGGTTTCCGCCTCGCACGTGTCGAAGAGGTGGCGCGGCTCCGTCTCTTCCTCCCTCCGCCACAACAATCCGCCGAAGCCGTGGCTGCTCCTCTACACGCAGTCCACTCGCTCCCCGCACCCCACCGCAGCTTACGCTTACGATCCACGATCCAATGTCTGGATCACGATTCGCCGTCCATCGATCGAATACGTCTCCTCCCTCCGATCATCCGCCGCCAATTTCCTCTACATGCTCTCGCCTTCCACCTTCTCCTTCTCTCTCGATCCGCTCCACTCCGACTGGTGCGCCGTCGATCCTCCCCTCGTGTGGCGGCAGGATCCGGTCGTCGCTCGCGTCGGGGACTCCATCGTCGTTGCTGGCGGCGCATGCTACTTCGAACTCGATCCCTTGGCGGTTGAAATCTACGACCTTCGAGCTCGTGTCTGGCGCACGTGCGAGTCAATGCCGCCAAATTTGAAGGACTGCGCCGCTTCGCAGTGGCTATCCTACGCCGCGACGAATGAGAAGCTCATTGTCGTCGAAAAACAAACCGGTCTGACTCACTGGTTGGATCCGGATACCAAATCTTGGTCCGGTCCGATCGTTCTGAATCCGAGTCAACCCGTAAGGAGCTACCACATCGGTTGCTCCGGCGGCCGCTTGATCGTGATAGGAATCTGTCCGATTGAGAATGCCGAAACGGTAAAAGTGTGGCGAATTGGGGAAAACGATTTTTCGTTTGAAGAGATCGGAGAAATGCCGGAAGAGTTCGTAACCGGATTGAAGAGCAGTTGTGGGGAACTTACAATCGACATTCGAGTGGCAGGGAACCTTGTCTACGTGTATGCTTCCTCGGAGGTGGAAGAGTTGGTGGCGTGCGAGCTGGTGGGTGGCGGCAGGTGTCGGTGGTGGAAGGTGAGGAATGTGGTGGCGCGTGAGGGATTGATTTCGAAGACGTCGGTGTTTGCGTGTTCCGAAGTTGGGATCGGCGAGTTACAGCGGGCCATGACAATGAAGAAGTGGCGATTTGAGGTGGTTCAGTGAGCTGACTCGGCCGTGTGAGGTGAGTCGTTTGTTGTTCACTCAGATAGATTCCAGGGGCCCACAACGCCTAGGTATCTACTGCTGTGCCTGTGAGTTATGAATATTTTAGATTTTTATATCATTTTATTTTGTGTGGAAGAAAATTTATTGGCAGTATTTATGAATTTGTCATTTTATGAGGAAATAAACAAGCATTGTCAGTTTGCGCGACATTTTCTTCTCCTTATTACGTATTTAGAGCAAGGATGAAAATATCGCTATCGCAATCGCAATTTTAATTTTATGGATATATCGACGGATATATCGATATCGCAGAAAATTGAAAAAAATGATGGAAATCATATTAAAATCTTGAAAATTTAGCATGAAATTTTAGGAACTATTATGATATATTATTATGCACATATTCTACTAATTTTTTTGATAGAATTGTATTTTGAAAGCAAATATATAAATAATACATTATATAAATACCATCTGAGACAATACATTACAACATAAAATGACTAAATAAACATTATAAAGTACAATTAATACCAAAATGAGGATCTATGAGGTTCAAATATATATAGTAGATGGAATGTCATCTTATTCTAAACAATATTGGTACCAACTTATCACGTTCGAGTAATTATGGATATAATTATGCACATGCGCTTGATATGTTTCTTGATTTCTTCCAACAACTTCACCGTGAATTGGATAATGTCCACTGACCCAATTATTTTGTTGATACACATTTTGAGTAGTCCAATCAATTTGTGAACTCCCATATGTGTAAGAAGCATATGAATCTTGGGACATATCATTATGATCAGTGCCACCCATATTCATAGAATCAAGATTTGGCAAATAATTTATATTCAATCTTAGATTTCAATTTCGTGTGATATATGGGGAGAAAATTTTTAGTGATTTGTCCATCATGTCCTCTAACTGAAAAAATGAAAAAATAAAGTCGGTGCACGTACATCTCACTTTTCTTTCTAAGACATCCGTTGATTTCTCGGTCTTCTTTCTCTTATATTTTTTTACAAAGTGAATGTCTTTATAAAGCAAAGAATATTGCAACTCAAATAATTACATTGAAGACGTAAAAAAGATCACAAAAATATATAGTATTAAATAAAAATCAAAATATATTATAGAAATATTAAAAAAGTCGCGATATATTGCGATATATTGCGATTTCTCGTTGATACTCGGGAAAAAAGATATTCCCCCTAATATCCGTATCGCAATGTCAATATCTGCGATATATCCGCGATATATCCGCGATATTTCGCGATATTTTCATCCTTGATTTAGAGTACCCACAGTGGTGTACATAATTTTGGTACATAACTTTGCCACGTTACCGTCACATCAAAAGTTATATACTTACTTTTTTAAATACTCATTCCCTTCAAATCTCCCACTATAACATATGGTAGATACATAATTTTTTGGGTCCCACCATTATATCACCCACTTAATAAAATACATGTTAGACAAATGGTAGTTAGACAAATGGGATAGACGGCCCCACATTTGACCAAAATAAGATGAAAAGTTGGTACATATATTAGAAATGGTATTTAGTTTTGTACCAATTTTTTAAGCCTCCACTATAGTATGTACCTAGGAAGTATAGATAATCTCCAAGGGGTTAACGTATTCATAAAAAACGTATTTAATACAAATAAGAAAAAAATACGGTTCAAATATGTATTAAAAACGTATTTTAATTTTTTTTTAAATACGAAAAAAATACGGTCAAAATACGTTTTCTTATAAGTCAAAATACGTATTTTCTCCAAATAAGTAAAAAAGGCAGATTATGAGATTCATTCCTAAATCTCTCTCCTCTCCTCCACTCCAAGTCTCCAACCCGCTGCCTCCGCCTCAAGCTATCGTCGCCGCCGCCGCCGCCAGCTATTGCCACCGTCATTCAGCCCAAACGCCGCCCGACGCCGCCTCCAATCCATCAGCATCAGGTTCGACTTTTTCTTCTTTTCTTGAAAATATTGCTTGGGTCGATCGAGATATGTAATTGAAGAAAAAATGAATGGGTTCATTAGAAATTGAAGAATTTATGCAATGGGTTGATTAGAAATTGAAGAATTGAATCAATTGATGAATGGGTTAATTTATTAGGATTCTAGGAAAATCAGAAAATGTGAATTGTGAAGAAAGATTGAAGAAGCTATCCTAAATTCCTAATTGTTGATTATTGTTGAAATGGAAATTGAGTAATTTATGATTTTGATTTTTGATTTAAGAAGCAGTACACGAACACGAGCAAAGCAATGCTTGGAAATTGTCTTGTTATTTATGATTTTGATTTTTGATGGGTCAGTGGATGAAATGCTAATTGATAAAATTGATTAAATGCTATGCTATCTTAATTGATTCAATTGATGAAATGCTATGCTATCCTAATTGTTTTAAGTTTTAACAAATTAGGTGTAAACGCTGGCCACGGCTAGTTCATCCGGCTCAACTTCATTTTCATCACCATCAATTACAAGTACAACTGCAAATGTAGATGGTCGTAAACCATTATGGAGAGCATTTTCTTCACTGAGGATAGAAATGAGGATACAATGGACACTGAGGTTGATGAGGGGGATTTCATGACTTGATAGTTTGCTTTGAATTTGAATGACTTTGTTTGTAATATTAGTATGTTTTGAATTAAAAGTGTGAACTTATTGTTATAAGACAGTTACCTTAGACTTTTAAGTTTTAATTAATTAGTTATTTGCTTTATTTTGAGATAAATATGTTTATATGAGTTTCATAATATTATTATTATTATTATTATTATTATTATTATTATTATTATTATATAAAACATTACAAATAAATATAAACGTATTTTTAACATATTCGTATCTTGATTTTTTGAAAATGAGTGTATTTTCGTATCGTATCGTATTCGTATTTTGTATCCGTATTTGTACCGGTGCTTCGTAGGTATGTACCAAAAGTTAGTACATACAATTCTTTTGTACCTAAAAAAAACCACCTATTGTGGATGCCCTTAGTATAACAAACTCGTGACATAATTTTTTGTGAAGAGAAGGTATTGGGTGCAGCACCCATTATTTGCAATTAAATGAGACGGTGAGTGCCACGCTCCGGTCTTTTATTTTTTTATTTTTTTTGGCAGTTTTTTCCTTTTTTCTTTCATTTTTCTAGCAGTTTTTTTACCTTTTTTTGTCTTTTTTGTTAATTTTCTTTGTTCCCCAAAAATATATACTCTAAAATAACATTAGTTAATCCTAAAATTAAAATAAATTGATTTAATTTGTTTGAAATGAGTATGAAATAGAATTAATAAACCCTAAAAATGTAAAATAAACCCCTAAAAACACTCCTCAAAAAACACTATAAACACACAAAATAAACCCTAAAAAACACCTCCAAAAAACCCTTAAAAATACAAAATAAACCCCTAAAAACACTCCCAAAAAATCCTAAAAAACACAAAATAAACCCCTAAAAACACCCCCAAAAAACTCTAAAAAACACATAATATACCCTAATAACACCCCCCCAAAAAAATAAAAAAATCCCTAAAAAACCATGAACCCTTTAAAAAATCATGAACCCCAAAAAAAACCTAAACTACTAAGGTCTAAACATTAATTCGAATGGAAATATCACAATTTGAACTAAATAAACTAGTATAAAATAACTAGCAGACCCTTTACTTTTTAATGATACAGATGATACTTTTTCAATTTTTGGTGATACTTTTTAGTGAGACTGTTGATACTGATTTTACCGTTTTTTCTATTTTTTTGCGAGTTGACCCGCGTTGACCCGAATCAAAGCGTGGGTTTGACCGCGTTAACCGGGTCAAAGCGCGGGTTTGACCCGACACATCTCATATAGTGCTATTTACAACAGGTGCATGGAAGTGTTTGCCTTTTGTGAAAATAGATCCGTGTATTTAAATTTGAGATATTAAATTTATCTCTATCTAATTTCTATAACTCATTTTTTTATATTTAAATTTATCACAATCTCTCAAATGCTCTCAGTAAAAAATGATGGACATATCCAAACATATTTTTGATTCGTCTTTTATAAATCTTATCATACGGGCTCGTTTGGTTGGAAGGAAAGTAAAGTTTTTTGTGAATGTAATTCTGAGAAAAATAATTACTAACAGAATCTTTATTCTGTATTTAAAAACATAATAATGAAATTGTTAGGATTTTCGTTTTATTAGTAGATTAAGTTTAAACAAGAGTAAATAATTAAATAATATATATATATATATTATTTCATATTATTAATAATTTTAGACAAAAACTTGTATGAGGCCGTCTAACGGGGCTCTTACGTTAGACGAGTCAAATAATATCCAAACCTGCCCATAACCCGTTTCCACGCGCAGGCACCTGATATACACAAGCCCCTACGCGTGGCGCGTGTACCTCACGCGCCTGTGCCATATTTTTTTTTCTGTTGTCGCTGACAGACTGTTCACTGTTGCTTTTTTTTTCTTTTTCATTTTCTTCTCTCTTTTTTTTCTTTTCTTTTAACTTTCTTCCTTCTTTGTTTTTTTCAAAAATAAATATTATGTACCGAGCGCAGTGCATGAGCCCACGCGTTAGCGTCGGGCGAGTGCACTGCGTGAGACACCAGATAAAAAATTAAATTGATTCAAAAAATTAAATTAATTCAATTTAATTTTAAGGTTCACTGATTCCATTTTATGGTATATTATTTATTTTAAAAAATTTAATTATCGAGTGCAGTGCACGAGCCCACGCGTTAGTGGCGGGCGAGTGCACTGCGCGAGATGCCGAATAAAAAAAAATTAATTCAAAAAATTAAATTAATTCCATTTAATTTTAGGGTTCACTAATTCCATTTTAGTATATATTATTTATTTTAAAAAATGTAATTCTCGAGCGCAGTGCACGAGCCCACGTGTTAGCGTCGGGCGAGTGCACTGCGCGAGATGCCGAATAGAAAAACTAAATTGATTCAAAAAATTAAATTAATTCAATTTAATTTTAGGGTTCATTAATTTCATTTTATGGTATATTATTTATTTCAAAAAATTTAATTATCGAGAGCAGTGCACGAGCCCACGTGTTAGCGTAGGGCGAGTGCACTGCGCGAGACGCCGAAAAAATTTTAATTTAAAAAAATTAAATATATATATATATATATATATATATTTTTAAAAAGAAGAAATTAAAAATTGAAAAAAAAATGAAAAGAAAAGAAAAGAGGGGAAGGGGAGAGAGACCACTAAAAAGAAAAATAAAAAAGAAAAGGAAAAAGCAGGGGGCTCGCTTTGTTAGGTTAAATAATATCCGTCTAACGCAAGCGATCCGTTAGACCGTCTAACACAAGTGTGCCCCATAATTTTAAATTTTAAATTTTACGAACAATATAATGTATAATTCTTCAATTTGCAACAGTACTATATATATTGAATGCAACATTATTTCAATTTAAATGAAATGATATGACTAAGAAAAATCAATTAAGGCAAATATTGTATTGTTGTTCCAAATATTTTTTATTGAATTGGAAATCAAAATTATCTATATAAATATTTTTTTATTGGATTGGAAGTCAAAATTATCTATATTGACAAATGGCAATGGTATGATTATCATTTAATCCGCAACGTTGTCTCAAGAATTATATCATTGGAATTTTGATAGAAATGACAAAAAATGATTGATGGAATAGTTCAATTTTGATTGGAATTTCGTCAATAAAAAAAAAGTATCATCTTTTTTGAATTTCTTTTTTCATTTATAAAATTTTCTATTTTTTCTATTTTATTCATTTTTTTATTGAAATGTTTGAATCCAAACTTAGTAGTAATAAAAAAAAAAAGATAATAATAAATATTATTTTTTAAAATTTTTAAAAAATTCATTTTTTATTTTTGAGTTAAAAAATATGAGTCCAGGGTTAATAATAATTTATAAAAAAATAAATAGTAATAACTGAAGAAATCTAACAATAAACCATTTAACACCAGATTCCCAAAAATAAGGAACAAGAATACCTACTCCAAGTAGGCATTCACATTCTAGGAAAATTGCACAATTTTTCTTATTTTTGAAATCTGATTTCTTTCCATATTTCATAAAAAATGAACCAAACACAGTAATGTTAAAATATGAAATTAGATTACTTTACGAAGTCAGATTCCGTATCAACCAATTTATTATCACGAAACAGCCGCCTCCTTTACCAAATTTTTTCACGAAACAACATAGTCATGAAAGCGTTCAATTTTCTCACAAAAAAAAAGTTTCCAGATTGTCAATATTTTTTATGTTGGTTATAATTTGTATAATGACTTCCCTAAACAAAATTGACTAATTTGGTTATAAGTGGGAGCTCTACTACCCACCCATTATTCAACTTTCTTAATGTCTAAATCATAAAAATAGGCAAAAGTAAAATAGAGATTGAGAAATGAAAATAACATATAAAATTAGTGAGTTTTTTGGCCAATTTGGGTGCAAATGTTTTAAATATCACTGTGACACATTGGTCTCATATCTAATAGTTGTATAAGATCACTTTTTCACATTTATTATTATATCCTATACAACAAATTTACACACACACACACAATATATATATATATATATAGATATGAGAGAGGTTATGCTGGGCGTTCAGGCGCTTCCGTGGGCGACACGCCACGTCAGCAGGTTTTGCCTTTTATTTTTTATTTTTTTTCCTTGCTTTTCCTCTCCATGTTGCAGACGCCCACATGGTCACCTCTCTCTCTCTCTCTCTCTCTCTCCCTATCTTTATATCCGAACACCCGTCAACAGAATCTAATGTCATTTCTCCCTGCAATCAATATTATAGGGCAGCGAAAATCACATATCTATGCATCTGTTCATGAACAGAATCACCATCTTGCATATGGGTTTTCTTCCATTATTAATTAGTGTAAGCAAGCTTTTTCCACCCTTCAATAATGGTGTAATTGGGTTAAATCCAAACTGCAATAGAATTGAAAAATTGTAGAAACCCCAAACGGTGGTGAGTAGCGACCAACACAAGTAGGCTCTAGTTTTTTCGTTTTATTTCAATTGCGGGGTGATAATTTGGAAAATTCTTGGTATCATATTTTTGTGTTAATGGATACAACTATTCAAAATCCAAACAGCAAATTCTTTTTTAGCCTACCTTTTTAACTCATTCTTTTATATTCAAACTATTTCACAATGTCATAAATACCCTTAGTAATTAGTGGGCCCAGTCAAACGTTACATTTGATTCCTTTATTTGAAATTTAAGTAAATAACAAAAACATAAAGATGACAAAATTGTCGTTTATTTCGAGAAAAAATAAACGTTGCCCTCTTTTCTTTTTTCTCACGAAAGGGACGAACAACAACAAAGGGGGAAAAAGTCACGAGCCACTCAAATTTTCCTCATGAGCAGCCAGTCAAAATATTCCTTTGACTGCTCTGTGAGTTGTGTAAAAATACACGAATTCTTATCTAACGGGCAAAAAACTCACGAATGCACAGTAAAAATATAGACATGAAATTAACAGCAAAAAACTCACGAAAATCTGGGAAAAAACTCACGAAAAGCACCCAATTTTTGTCACAAAATTGAAGAACCCGTCGACGGCAGGCCTCACGCGATCTCGAGCCATGGAGAATTTGGAGCCTTGGGCTGTCAAATTTCAACATGTTAGATATCTAAACTCGAACGACTTCATGATTTAATCGGTCGATTTCATGTCGAATTTTTGTCAATTTAAATATGTGGAATTCAATTCGTGTTTTTTCCAATTTAAATCACATAATATGTTTGAATGTTGGTTTTTGTGAATTAGAATATGAGAATAGGTGAATTAGGTTGAATTTTGTGGATTTCAATTCGTATTTTTTTTTGCACTGTGAATTCTAGATTTGTTGCTGATTTCGTGAAAAAAATTGCTCACGAAGACGATCTCGTGACAATATATATACACGAGATCTGTTTTCGTGTAAATAATGCCCACGAAATCTGTTTTCATGTAAAAAAAATTCATGAGAATATATTTACACGAAATGGGATATCGTGTTAATATATTCTCACGAGAAGCCTTGTCGTGAGAATTATCCTATTTCGTGTAAATATATTCTCATGATTTTTTTTTGTATAATCGGTTGTTCTTGTATTTTTTATGTCATAATTAATGTTTATTCTCAATATTTGGTGAATTTTTAGTATATAGATATCTATATCATGTCAAATTAGTTTTAATTTAATTATATTTGTTTTATTTTTCCATTATTTATTGATATTTTTTTGTTTATTCCTTAAAAAATAGCGTGAATGGGTGTGGAGAAGAGAGGCTTTATAGAACATCACTTGCGGGATCAATTTATACTGGAAGGACAATATGAGTATAATTAGGGAAGTATTCCTCGTGATCAACAGTGGGCCTGAATTATTCGAACATTTTAGGAAAGATTGGTGTTTTGGGCATTTGATAGATTTTGTGGGTGGAAACAGTTGTAGAAATGCTATACACGCATTGTTGAGTAGGGAGGTGATCATTGATGGTGCACGGGAGCACGATATTTTCACCTAGTGAGTTTGCTTTGGTGACTGGATTACAGTTCGGGGGATCTGAATTTGACCCTTCTGCATCATATGAGATTCCTAAGACCTCTTTCTATTATCGTGTATTGAAGAAGACACTTTTGAGAGTGAAGGACCTACTTGAGAGATTTAAGACCTATTTCTTAGGAGATGATGTTATGGATTACGTGATGGTCGCCAATGTGTTGTTCCTGCACACCATGATCTTTGGATATGATCAGACACACATGATAGATAGTTGGGTATGTGTCTTAACATCAGGAGCAACATCCTCTGATGAAAAGTTATGAGGCCCACCATGCTGGAGAATATTTACGAACTCATCGATATGCCTGGCTCACTAAATTGATTTCTCAGTAACGTATACAATGGACTCATCTTGCTCATGGACTAAAGGAGCTAAGTCAACATCCATTTTCAAGAGTCCTTTTAGTGTCCTCCCCATCAATGACCTCATCAAATAACTCAATGTATAACTTACACTTGTTGGAGATGTTTCCATAAAATAATGGATTTCTTCTACCAATTTATCACGAGATAAATTGTCAAATGGGAGGTGCACGAGCTGGTCTTCATCATCCACATACTCCGATCTCTCCCATCTACCACTATGTCAGACAACAATACATTGCCAAGACATCTGCAAATCACCAATAAAGAGTGATTAAAGTTATTTAAAAAATAAATAATATCGTGAGAATATTGTCACAGAAGCCGAGAATTCGTGACAATATTATTACGGTTCAATGATCTCGTGACAATTATTGTCACGATTAAGTCTTCTCGTGAAAATTATTATCACGGTTCATTCCTTTTCGTGACAATAATTAAATTTTATTTTAATTAAATTTTTCTCACGAAAATAAGGCATTTCGTGAGAATATATTCTCACGAAAGACTTTAATTCGTGACAATATTTTCGAGAGCATATTATAGTCACGAGACAAGAAATTCGTGTCAATATTGTCACGAATTCATGTTATCTCGTGTCAATTATTGTCACGAAAAGGCTTGAACTGTGACAATATTGTCACGAAATTACTGAATTTTCAAAATATTACACGTTTATGCTAATATTCAAAAACCATCCAAATATATAAATTCATGTTAATCTACCACAAAATATGCAAATCTACAACCATCGATGAATATAATCTTTCAAACATTACGAAAAATATTTTCTTACAACTTCAATAACTATTAATATAATTATTATGAAATTATCATAAATTACGTATAAATTATTTAAAATTTTATAAAAGTATTTAAACCCAACAATTTCAAACAACTTCACGGTGAGAAAAATAAAAAAAATGCACTTCAAACAAATTCAAAAGGGGCTCAACATCAATTTCTCAAAGAAATTTGGGCAGCTCGACGTTAGTTTAGCAATGGCGTAATTTTTTTTTGCTTAACATGTATGTTCTTTAATGCATGCAACTACCAATTTCAACCCCCTCTCCCGGCATTAATTCAATCGGTCATATTTGGTTTGCCATTCTTTTTTAAAAATATAAACCTGCCACAATATTAGTTGCAAGATGCAATCGGTCCCAAAAAAATTCAATGGGTCCCAAGATTTTTTATTTTTTTCAAGCTAAACAAATAAGACAAAAAAGAGAGAGGAAAAATTTCAAAAACTAAGGCCCTGTTTGGTTCATTGGATAGGATAAATAAGATTGATTAGATATGGTAGGATTGCACTGTTCGGATAAAAATAATCATGTGTTTGGATTGGTTGATTGTGATTTTAATGATTTATGATAGATTATCAATATTATGTTTGGATGGAATGATTATGATTAAAATGTTGAAGAATACCAAAATTTCCCTCAATGTAAGATTTTTATTAATAAGTGTTTAAATTGTTATTTTTAATAAAATTTAAATTTTAATTAATACTTCTGTTTTATTTTTTTTACCTAAACAGAATTACGACCTCATTGATCTGCTTAGCAAAATACATGTTTAATAAAAGTTGTAATTACTTTTATTAATATTTTTAAATCTTTATTAATAATTTTAATATTGTTTTGAAACATCTTAATTGAGATTTATTTGCTCTGCCACCCACCTAAACTTAATTTCATGTCCCAAAGGGGACTAGGGTATGAATTAGGAAGATATAATAATAATAATAATAATAATAATAATAATAATAATAATAATAATAATAATAATAATAATGTCAAGGGTTAATTTGGTAATTTCTTCCGTATGGAGGTTGAGAGCAAATGAGATGATTATATAATCCACCCAGAAGTGGGTGGATAAACTATCCTACAAATGGGTGATTGGAGCAGGGCCAATTATCAATACCAGGCTCTAATCATCCGAACCAAACGCATGATTGAGTTGGATTATTTAATTTATCTACCCTAATCCATCTTTATCCAACAAACCAAACATGGCCTAAGGGTATATGAGACTTTTAGATTATTTATTGAATAGAAAATAATTGGTTATAGAAATTAGTTAGAAAAGAAGCTGTTATTCTAAATTTGACTACTTTAATTTTTCTCCCCATATTTTTTAGGTAATTTGAAACTGAAAAAAAAATATTCAGAATTCAAGCAACAAATTATGATTTTGAAACTACATTATTTTCATTTAGATTGGACCCAATCACTGACGGTGGGTGGATACAATTTTTTTTTCGAGGAAATTGATTTGGAATTTTTGTTTTATGATGTAAGTGAGAGATGCGTGTATGCAAGATCAATATTTTTTGTTTCATGGTGTCAGGTGTGGTGTGTCTGTGTGTGCCTTTGGTAGAGAGAGAGAGAGAGAGAGAGAGAGAGAGAGAGAGAGAGAGAGAGAGAGAGAGAGGGAGGTGGTGCAACGATGATGGAGAGAAAAGGCAGAAAAAAAAGAAAAAAAATACGCTGACATGGATGCCACGTGCGAATCGCCCACAGGAGGCGTCTACCGTGAACGCCCCAACATAACATCTCTGTACAGACAAGGATGAAAATATCGCGGATATATCGCGGATATTGACATTGCGATACGAATATTGGGGGAATATCTTTTTTCCCGAGTATCGATCAGAAATCGCAATATATCGCAAGATATTGCAATATATCGTGATTTTTTAAAAATTTCTATAATATATTTTGATTTTTATTTAATACTATTTATTTTTGTGATCTTTTTTAGGTCTTCAATGTAATTATTTGAATTGCAATATTCTTTGCTTTATAAAAAATTCACTTTGCAAAAAAATATAAGAGAAAGAAGACCGGAAAATCAACGGATATCTTAGAAAGAAAAGTGAGATGCACGTGCACCGATTTTATTTTTTCATTTTTTCAGTTAGAGGACACGATGGACAAATCACTAAAAATTTTCTCCCCATATATCACAGGAAATTGAAATCTAAGATTGAATATAAATTATTTGCCAAATCTTGATTCTATGAATATGGGTGGCACTGATCATAGTGATATGTCCCAAGATTAATATGCTTCTTACACATATGGGAGTTCACAAATTGATTGGACTACTCAAAATGTGTATCAACAAAATAATTGGGTCAGTGGACATTATTCAATTCATGGTGAAGCTGTTGGAAGAAATCACGAAACATATCAAGCGCATGTGCATAATTATATCCATAATTACTCAAACGTGATAAGTTGGTACCAATATTGTTTAGAACAAGATGACATTCCATCTAGTATATTTGAACCTCATAGATCCTCATTTTGGTATTAATTGTACTTTATAATGTTTATTTAGTCATTTTATGTTGTATTATGTATTATTTTGTCAAATGTATTGTCTCAGACAGTATTTATATAATGTATTATTCATATATTTGCTTTCAAAATACAATTCTATCAAAAAAATTAGTGGAATATGTGCATAATAATATGTCATAATAGTTCATAAAATTTCATGCTAAATTTTCAAAATTTTAATATGATTTTCGTCAGTTTTTTCAATTTTCTGCAATATCGATATGCGATATCGATATATCCGTCAATATATCCGTAAAATTAAAATTGCGATATATGTTGCGATAGCGATATTTTCATCCTTGTGTATAGATATATACTAATTTGTTACACGTACAAGGTATGGAATCATTTTATATTTTAAAGTATATATTGAATAAAATTCATTAAGTATTATTTTAATATAAATAATATTAGTATAATTTAAGAACTTGATTAAAAGATATAAAATAACAATTTGGAATATCTAAATATGTAATTTATGTATTCAACCAATATTTCATTTTTTTCTATACCATTGTAAATTTTAATACAATTTGATAGGATTCTTGTATCGCAAAAACTTGTGTGCAGCAAGATGTAAATAACATTATGTGAGACGGGTCGGATCCGAATTTTATCCGACCCGTCATATATATATAAAAAAAAAATCGCTCCTCCTTCATTCTAACCCTAGCCTTTGCGTATTCCGATCTCGACGCAGCCGTTCTCAATTTTCTTCTCTTTCCATTCTCGCTCGCAAAACCCTACCGTTCCCATTCTTGATCGCAAAACCATACCATTCCCATTCTCAACTTGCCTCGAGTTTTCCGGCATCTGTAATTGCAAGCGAAGAGCTCCATCATTCTTTCGATCGATTTTTTCGACAATCGCAAGGCCTGCTTTGAGTCAAAGTCGCGACGTTTTCAGTTGATCGAGTGCTCTGTTGAGTTTATTGAAGACGATTTCGTGCCAGGTTATTTTCAGTTTACAATTTTTTTGTTCATTTCAGTTTATAAATTTTCGTACTAGGTTAGTTTACAATTTTTCAGTTTAAAATTCACTTCATCGAGTTCTCCGTCATTCTCTGTTGAGTTTATTGAAGACGATTTCAGTTTACAATTTTTTTGTGCATTTTTTTAAGCATCTGATGTATATCATGTGAAAGATGTGTTGCTTTTGTTTGTTTCATTGTCGATAGAGTGTGTTTTCCCCTCTTGTGTATTTTTGGCTGCTGTTTGTTTGATATACATTTTGGTTTGTCAATTTTCTCAGATTTGTTATTCAGATATCATACTTAGGTTATTCAGCTTTGTTTCAAACTCGATTTATGGAGTCATTGCTAGATAATTGATATGCATGTTTGTTATTTGCTGTATGGTTTTCTTTGTATGTATTATTCCACAATTCTAAGTGAGTTCATTATAGTCTAACCATATCATATATTTTGTATCAGTTTTTAAACTGTTAAGTATCATTTTATTCACCTATATGTATCAATTTAGTGTGTATCTGTCTTATAGATTGATATACAATCAGTGGACTGAGTTTTATAATTTGAAAAATGATGTGTGGATTATTTTGTTGTCTGCTCTTTATGATTGTGTTTTCACTTTTATTATTTCTTTTGTGTTGTAGGTTTCCAAAATGACGAGGAAATCTAAGAAGGAAATGAAATCTAAGGAGGCAGATAATCGCACTGATACTGACGCTGAGAATGAGTTCAAGAAAGCTATGAAAGGGAAATCACCAGTCAGGTATATGTTATGAAAGTTATTTTAAATTTGAATTTATTTTGTTTGGTATTGATTTTTATTTTATGATGTGATTCTAATTTTTTTTACTGTTTCAGGTCTGTGGAGGTGATGAAGACTAAGAAGCGGAAAAAGTATGACGATGCCCCATCAGATTGTGGAGGAAGCAGTCGTTCAAAGAAGAAGTCGGTAAGGAAAGTTTCTGACACATCTTGTGTCGATAAGAAAGAAAAAACAATGAGGTAATTTATTCATGCATAAGTAGTACCTTTATGTGATTTCAGTGGTACTTTTTATGCATGTAGTTAGTACATGTATGTTTATTTTTCCTTTGCGTTGTATGGGTATTATTTTATACATGCTTAAGTATCTCTGTTTTGTGAAAAACATCCCCACCTTCTTGTGAACCTTGGCATTCAATGCCCGTGAGCCAAGTGCTCAAACTGCCCCTTGCTTACGGTCCAGTTCGTCTGGATTCCCATGTGGGTCTCCTCGTGCAAGTAGCCTGGATAGCAGGGGCAGTGGAGGGTTCACCGGAAGTCTCGGGTCTTGCCTGTATATTTTTTTGTTGGTTTCATGCATAAGTAGTACCTTTATGTGACTTTAGTGGTACTTTTTATGCATGTAGTTAGTACCTATATGGTTATTTTTCCTTTGAGTTGTATGGGTATCATTTTATACATGCATGATTAGTACCTTTATGTGACTTCAGTGGTACTTTTTATGCATGTAGTTAGTACCTTTATGTTTATTTTTCATTTGAGTTGTATGGGTATCATTTTATACATGCATGATTAGTACCTTTATGTGATTTCAGTGGTACTCTTTATGCATGTAGTTAGTACCTTTATGTTTATTTTTCCTTTGAGTTGTATGGGTATCATTTTATACATGCATGATTAGTACCTTTATGTGATTTCAGTGGTACTCTTTATGCATGTAGTTAGTACCTTTATGTTTATTTTTCCTTTGCATCATTTTATACATGCATGATTAGTACCTTTATGTGATTTCAGTGGTACTCTTTATGCATGTAGTTAGTACCTTTATGTTTATTTTTCCTTTGCATCATTTTATACATTGTATGGGTATCATTTTATACATGCTTAAGTATCCCTGTTTTGTGAAAAAACATCCCCACCTTCTTGTGAACCTTGGCATTCAATGCACGTGAGCCAAGTGCTCGAACTGCCCCCTGCTTACGGTCCAGTTCGTCTGGATTCCCCTGTGGGTCTCCTCGTGCGAGTAGCCTGGATAGCAGGGGCAGTGGAGGGTTCACCGGAAGTCTCGGGTCTTGCCTGTATATTTTTTTGTTGGTTTCATGCATAAGTAGTACCTTTATGTGACTTCAGTGGTACTTTTTATGCATGTGGTTAGTACCTTTATGTTGCAAATTGTGAATTATGTTTCTTTTTTATTTGAATTTTTTATTGCAGTGGAAATGATTATGTATTTAAATCTCGGCCCTCTTCAATCTATTCTCTTATGAGTTCACTGAATGAGGAGCAGCAAAAGGCTGTAAAAGATATTGGTTTTGGGGGTTTGCTTTTCTTTCAAGATTTTGCATTAGTTTCTTGGTCAAATGTGCATTGGTTTGTTGAGCATTTTAATCCAGACACTCGGTTGATGTGTTTTGATAATAGGGATAAGTTTGTAGTCACCCCAGATGATATATGTGATGTATTTTTACTGCCTAGAAATGAGGGTAGTGATGTAGAGAAGGGTAGGAATGATCCATTCATAAAGTCTTTTCTTAGTGACTGGAATAAGAAATATTCTGAAAAGAGGCTTATGATAGTGTCTGGTGTTCGTAGTTTATTGGGGGATCCGTGTTTGGCTGATGGCGGTGATGATTTCAAACGTTTGTTTGTGATATATGTTATGTCTGTTTTCTTTGCTCCTACTATGAATCGGACGACTCATCTTAATCTGATAAAATCAGTAGTTGAGGTTCATAGGATTTCAAGCTTTGATTGGTGCTCTTATGTGTTGGAAAAGTTGTGTAGAGCAATTGTTTACTTCAGGAAAAATCTGGATACAAAGCATGTGATTGGTTGTGTTCTTGTGCTTCCTATTTTGAACTTGCATCGTTTAAAGTGGAGGGGTTTCATAGAACCTAGTACACTACCCTTGATAAGGCATTGGAATGCCTCAAAATTTAACAAGAGATTGCTTGAGGAGATAAAAGCAGGAGGTTATGGTCAGGGGGAGTTTGTAATGGTGTCTATCCTGTGAGTTGTAATGAAGGTAGAGCTGCTGGATCTTCTGAGGGTGTACATATGGATGGTAAGGGTAGTGGTCCATCTGTGAGGTACGAGACTGATGCAGCGGAGAGGTATATTCATTATTTGCTTCCTCCAAATGAAAAAACTGATGAAGAGATTCATCGTGTTTCTCAAGATGTTAGTATTATCTTTTTTTTTTGTTCTTTGCTTTTTTTTTTAATTTATATTATTTTTCATGAAGTGTGAACTAATATTTTCTTGTTCGACTTATTTTTAGGGGTTTGAGGAGTCCTTTTTCTTATTGAATAGGGACCTGAATGTGATTACGCATGCTCACAGGGAACGCTTAGAAGATTTTGTAAAGTGTTCTAAGCAACGTGATCCATATCAGTCTTCATCTTCTTGTGTAGGCGGGCCCCTGTCTAATAGCGATGATTATTTTTCATCGGACAAGTTTTGCTGTCTTGTAGATGAAGTTGTAGCGTCCTTCAAGGCTATGCAGGAGCACTGCAAGTCTTCTTATCCAACATTTGCCGTACATACACCTCATTCACCTGTTGGTGATGTGAAGGAGGATTCAACTGAAGCTTTGATTGATGATGTGTGTAAGGATCTTACAAGCGGGAATGGAACTGCAGTTGGAAATGAAGGAGTTGCAAATGAAGTTGAAGTTGTCGCTGTTGGATTTGAAGGAGCTCGTACTGATGATGCTGCTGGATGTGGTAATACATTCACCATAATTATTTTATATATCTGTTTTATTGAAATGTTTTAAAGAAATATATATATACATACATGTTTTGTGAACTAATGTGTTTGAAATGCTGTAGTTTCAGATGATGAGAAGAAAGAATCTTTGCCAGATGATGATGATGGTAATTTTTAGAGTTTTTATTTTTATTGTGTCATTTATTTCTATGTATGTATTTATTGATCTATTTTTATGATGTAGATGTTTCTTTTGTTGATGAAGTTTTCAAGTCTGTTGGTCCAAATGGGACGCAGAATCTTGATATTGATCCTATTGACCCGTGGTTTGTTTCAAATGATGAATGGGAAGTCGATGAGAAAGTTGGGTTCAGGTCTGCATTTTTGAAAAAGAATGAAAGGTATTTGAAGGAACTCAGCGCAAAAGAGAAGCATGTTGTTGATTATGTTTTTCATAATCACCGTGGAGGAATCGAGTAAGTTATGTTTATTGTTCGTTTTGTTTATTTTGTTCATTACAGAGTAATCTTTTAATATTTATAATTTGTTTTTGCAGTTCAATTGTCTTCTCATGTAGGGGTAGTTTCTTCTTGTCCTTCTCGGTCATACAATCCCTGCAAGACAGCTCGTATATCCATATAAATGTCATTGATGTATGGGCATTGCTGCTGGATCAATTGGAGAAACACAATGCCGTTATTGCTGACAGGGATCAGTTGAAGGTGTACTTCACTGGCCAATGTTCAGTAAGTTTATAAAGGAATTTTTTTTTCATTATTTGCTTGTTCTTTGCGTGCACATGTATGCGTTTGTTTGTTTTTTTTTAATTTTTTTCTCTTTTTGCATATCAGTTGTTTCTGGGTGATTTGTTGAGGCTTTTGCATAAGTTGGAATGTGGCAAGTCAGATAAGGAGGAGATGGTGAATCTTGTTGAAGCCAAGAGGAAAGGGTTGAGGGGGAGTTGGAGTTTCAGTTTGCAGCTGATGGGGTCTTTCAATGGAGCAAAGACTGCTGAACTGATGTACTTCCCCGTGCATTCTTCTGATCATTTTTTCATGGTGGTGATTGATTTCCGGCAAAGATTGGTTCATTTTCTGGACAATTTGAAGCGTTCTTCGGGTTCAGATTCTTTGTTTTGGAAGCTGGCAAGTTTGTTGGTAAGCATTATATGTTGCTATTTTTGTTTATTTTGTTGTCCTGTTAATTTTATTGTTGTTGACATGATATTTATTTTGATTTTCTTGGTATAGCATGTAGAGCTTGCTAATTTTCTGGAAGAGATTGGTCATCCTCGAGGATCGGAATTGAAGTCTTTTGCTCTAGTAAACGTTGATCTGGAGTGGCAAAAGACTTCAAGTAATTTCGATTGTGGGGGTTTTTGTGATGAATCAGATGCAAAATTTCGAAGGCAAACTGTATGAGTGCAACGATTTGATGAAGGTCGGACTCATTCAATTAATTTTTTTTCTTTTCTGCTTCATGTTTTTTTTGCTTATTGAAATGTTTAAATTTCTTTTTGCAGTCGTCTGGTAGAAGAAAGTTACGAGCATTGTATTGTGCTCGGATTTTACTTTCAGGGACGACCGACATGCGGTTTCAAGTTCACCAATCTGTGCTGGAGTTCATGAACAAGAAGAAGAAATGATGTTGTGTTTGTGGTTGAATGATGTTTTTTGGTGGGATGTTGTGGGTTGACAGATACTTTGATGTTATAATTAAGGTTGATCTGTGTTTGATATCAAAATACTCTCGTTTATGTAACTGCTTGTGAATACAATTGTTTGGATATATTGGTCAGGGTTTTAGATATTATGAATAGATTGGATGTCTGGAATGTTTTGAGAATTATGTTATCATGTAGTTTGTGTATACTTTTTGATCATTAGAAAATGAGCTTTCTTTATGCTACAGTTTATTGTATTTTTTTTATCATATTTTGTTAAGCTTATAAAAAGTATCACCTAATGTAAAATTAGGTACCAATGAACATGTAACTTTGTCCATACTGTATGCTCAAAAAAAAATTATCGTGTGTTTCAGAAATATTTTTGCTTCAACTTTAGTTGTAAATTAGATATTTAATTATCATTCATAACCTGATTTTAAAGAAACATGGTTCTTATTTAGATATAATAATAGTATAACATACAGAGTATAAACGTACCACGCGATAAATGAAAGAGTACCATTTTATGTTTTTTGTAGTCTTTTTATTTTGTATGTGCTTTTTTAAATAATTAAACGAAACTATCATAAATTAATGATCAATAAATCCTTGTATGTAGGAAAAAAATCCCAACAGTAAAAAATCTAATTAAAGCAAAAAAATGAATATGATACAATAAAAAGTATCATGTGGTAAGAAAAAATGTATCAACTACGATAAAAAATCTAACTAAAGCAAAACATGAGTTGATACATGAAAAAGTACCATGTAGTAAGAAAAAAAGTATCAAGTTCGATAAAGACAGGTATCAAGTTTACATTAATCTAAAACAATCATCGTTCCAAGAATGTCAAAGTAAAGCAAAACATGAGTCTGATGCAAAAAAAAGTACCATGTGGGAAGAAAAAAAAGTATGAAGTATGATAAAGACAGGTATCAACCTAAGATTAATCTAAAACAATCGAGGGTTTGGAGTTTTGGATCCAAACTCATCCAACTGAAGTGATTTTACTGTGTCAATTGTCTTCTTCTTTCTACCCTTCTCAAGTTGTCCTTTAATTCTCTTTTTTCTCCCCTTTGTTGTTGTTTTGGAAGGATCAAGGACTGTCATGCATGATGAGGAGACATCGGTGTCCTGTATCAAAGTTTCCGTTATATTCAATTCTTTAACAGCCTGAAATATCTTCTTAGATCCCTCTTCTATAATCATTCTGGCATCTTTACTTTCTTGAGCCTTGATAAGTACACTGTAGTACTGCCTTGCCATCTTATGCCTCCAACTGTTAGAAGTGATCGTCTCTGCTATCCGATCACCTGAATTTGCAACTTTATCCCACAAGTCCTTTTTTGCATATTTGGTCCATCTTTTGACAATATAACGAATGGGTATTTGATGCACTGAATTTCTGTCCAATATTCTCAAGCTATGAGAACACAATAACCCATTCTCTTCAAATCTTCTACATGTGCAGCTTATGAAATTTTGCCCATGGAAAAAACTCACCCTATGAGCAGAGCCATCATCATGATTTTGAACATCATACAGTCTAACTTCAAATTGTTCACCCAACACACTGACAGTTGAACATATAGATTTCAATAGCTCATCCTCAAAATCAGTGAACACAGATAGTGTGTATACCTCAGAAGCATGCTTGAGTATTCCTATCAGGGGTATACGTGAGGTTGGTATCACTCTTGAGCATTCAAATTCATCTGCCTGTTCTCGGCTTCTCCATCGTTGGACTGTTCTGTTAAAAATTGTGTAGAACTCGTGCAGATTTGTAGCCTTGCTTGCCTTGAATCCGATTGCACTGTTCGTACTCTCACTCCGTTGGGAAGAAAGAATTCCGGCTGAGAAGTAGTCCTTATTGTACGCGGTGCACCATTTTTCTCTCAAGTCATATAGTCGTGCAAACCAACTATTGCCTTCCAAATCATGAACTGACACCATTGATGCCCAACATCGCTCAAATTCTTCTTTTTCAACACATCCAGTTAAACATCTCTGAAAAGCATCATTGAAGGCCTTGTTGCCTTTCAGTCTCCCAAAACGGCTTACGGCATTCTGGTACAAATGCCATATGCACAATCGGTGTCTTGCATCTAGAAAGACCTGAGCATCATTCTAAAAATTTAATACTTTTCCCAAAAGGTATCATGTACTAATAAGAAAAGTATCACAGAAAGAGTAACATGTATACCTTTGACAGTGCATTTGTAATTGCAAGATCTTGATCGGTGAATATTGTCACCGGACATTTCTGCTTCATGGATTTCTTGAAAACCTGAAACAACCATTGAAATGTATCAATCTTCTCGTCCGTTAAGAATGCACACCCAAACATGACATTCTTCTTATGGTTATTGAGTCCAACAAAGGGTGCGCAAATCATGTTGTATCTGTTGGTTCTATAGGTTGTGTCAAAGACAACCACATCACCATACAAGTCATAATCTTCAGACATCATCGAGTCTCTCCAGAAAACATTGGACAGTCTTCCATCACTATCCAACTTAAATCTATAAAAAAAGCGTTCATCTTCAGTGGCATCCTGAGCTAACATGTCAATGAAACTCTGTGCATCCCCCACTTCAATCGTGCCCATCTTCATCCTGCTTACAAAATTCAAGTGATCCTTCATCGTATGACCAACCAAATGCTCCCCCCCTGCTTCTTTTGCCATATATCAATATGAGTCACTTGCTCTCATGCCTGAAGATATCATGTCTTCAATACGAACAACTTTGTCATCTTTAATTGATCTTTGAGATCTATGTCTGTGACTCCATTCCTTCCTAGAAAGCTCGTGGTTATGTTCTTGAACATGTTCAATGACTTCAAGCAATCCATCTTGGTCTCTCTTTACCCTCAATGATGCTTTACAATTTGTGCGTGTAATATTTCTTCTTCGTGTCCACTTTTTTTCTTGATTGCTCAGAGGATCAATTTCTGCAATATTTTTAACCCCCTCACTTGAACAAACATAATATTTCTCTGTCACAGCACCAGTACTATTGTGCCTTTGAGTATTTTTCTTGACACTAAATCCAACTTCCTGAGCATGTAGACAGTATAATTGATACACCTCTTCAAAACTCTCTCTCCGGAAACCAATTAGAGAACCACTGACATCAAACGTATTCACTGTATAATAAAAAAATAACAATGACTATAAAATAAAGTACCACAGCATGTAAAATTCTTGAAATACATAAGATTAGATATATGACCTGCTTCAATCAATGTACTGTTGTGTTCATTGTCGTCAGTATATTCATGATCCTCATCCCCATATTTGTCAAGAATAACTATATCTAATTCATTATCTGCCAAAATAGCTTGTTCATCCATTTTTTTTATCCTAACAGTAAATTCAAAAATAAAAATAAGAAATCAGAATTTCAACTCAAATTATATAAAACTACGTCCAATGATGTTCTCATAGTTGATTTTACCTCAATTTGGATGAATGCAGATCGAATTCAGATTTGCAGGTGAAATTTTGATCGATTTTAGCTTCGAGATTCCTTGATGGTGGCGTCGATTCACTCTTTGCGGTGGTCGCAAACCCTAATCGATGGAAACGACCGTGATATTTGAACTTGGTATGAAGGTTGACGGCGGCGATAATGCCAACGTTCACGGCGGCGACGACGGTCTCTGCGATCGGGAGAGATGAGGCGTGAAGGATGCTAGCCAATGTTGAGCTTCGCTTACGATTTTTTCTTTGGGCTTGAGTTGTAATTTTTTTTTTAGACTATTGGGCTGGATCCGACTTGTATTGGGCCGGCCCGTCTGAAATACCATATATGAGACCTGCTGCATGCAAGTCCACCCCTTCTTGTATTTATAAAATATAACCATTAGTTTTTTGTGGAATTACTTAGCCGTATATATATATATATATATATATATATATATATATATATGGATTGGATCAAATAGGAATCTAATCCCCCATGCGAACTTAGGAACCAATCCTAATTCCTAACCTTAGATTTGATTAGATCTAATGGCCACAATTTAGTCAAAATAAGGTGGCAAACTTGTAATATTTAAGAGCTTAATGAAGGCGGAGTTATTTTCGTAATTTAGAAATTAGGTTATGTTTTTCGGATTTTGAGCCCAATTCTCGGAATTAAATAGGCAACACTTTAAAACCGTTGTCTTTTCTGGCGTTGTATTAATATGCTAACATGAAATATATATATTGCTAACATCAACATATTTTATTGTTAACATGAGGTAGACTCATATTGCTAACTTAACGAGATCATAATACTAAATTAACACGTATTAAACACCACACATATAACATTGGACTACATTTAAAATAATATTGTGTAACATATGTAACATCATTCATATATACAATATATTGCTAATATGTTAGAAATATACATACGGCTAATATGTTAGTAACATGTTGCTAATATTTGAATAATGATTTGCTAGTATGACTTAAATTCTCAAATATTATAAGCTTTCAAAACAATACTAAGCATTGATAAAGTTATAATTGTTTATGAACTTAACTATATATAACTCATACTTTAACTATTTTCTCATGAAAACAACTTAACATTTAAAGTCGTGTATAAAATTTCATATTAGTAACATAAACACAAGATATGAGCAATATATTGATATCATATTAGCAATATCTAACAGTTACGAGTTGAATATACGTGAAAAAAGTTTTTTGTATTTCTCATCAATTTTTACTCAAATAAGCATATGCACTATGGATCTTAAATAAAAGAGTATGAAATTTTTTTTAATTTGATATATTTTTTCGCCTAAATTACATAAAAAAAATGAGTAAGTTATGATTATTTAAAGTTTTTAAGAATTTTTTAAAGATGATGACATCACTTTATAAAAAAAAATAGAAATACCCTTTATATTTCGAATTTTTCATATTTACAACTATGACACCACCTTTTTCTCCGCCATGTCATCAAAATCATTGAATTTAATTGTTCCTAAGTTCGCATGGGAGGATTGGTTCCTATTTAAACCCACCCATATATATAGACATATACTCGCATTTATATGTCTATTTTATTATTTTGTAAACACTCATACTATATTTATATATACCGGTCCTTTTTATAGTTTCAATTAATCTTAGCAACTAATAATCACGCAATATATTCTTGGAGAATTATCAATTCAAGACTTGAAAGATGAGTAATCTATCGATTCAGGATCTGAAAGATGAAAACTCTCAATCCAGAACCCGACAGATGAAAATTCTCAATTCAGGGCTTAAAAAATCATGAATTTTGATTTCTTTTTATTTTTTAATTAATTTTATATTAATTTTCAATGATAATTCCTTCATTAATTATCTATTAAATCTAATAAAGAAATTGTTAAAATTAATTAAAAAATAAAAAGAAATCAAAATTCGTGTTTTTTGAGGTTCTGGATTGAGAATTTTCATCTTTCGGGTCCTGGATTGATAGTTTTCATCTTTCAGGTCCTGAATTGATAGATTACCCATCTTTCAGGTCCTGAATCGATAATTCTCCTATATTTCTACTTGTATTTGGCGACGGTATTGAATTTGCGAATCTGCTAAAAAAAGAATTAAGAAATCAAATATGCATGCTCGTACAATTACATAAACATGTTTGAGAAAAAATACACTCACACGTCAAGCTATATTAAATAGCTATATTAAATTTTAAAATGTGATGGTTAGTACATTGTTTTATCAAATCTATTTTTAGGTAATAATAACTATTAACTATCATATAAAATTAATTCATCAAAATAAAAATTATCATATAAAATTAAAAAAAAAAATCATTGTTGTGTATTAAAATATATTTTATACCACATTATTTCTTCATCACTAACATAAAAGTATTAATTATATCAACAAAATCATGTTAGTTTACATTGATAACAATTTATAGGTTTAAATAATTTTGCAGCAACAATTTAAGAAATATATATATAATTTATTTTCTATATATACAAAGCATAATCGAAATTACAGGCATGGATACGGATACATATAATAATAACTAAAAAGTATGCAATAAGAATTAGATTTGGGGCTGAAAAAAAAACCCAACAAACTATGAAAATAAAAGATCCTAAACAGTACAACCCACTGCCCACAACATCAAATAGTTGCGTTTCATTCCAATTTTGAGGTGGTCTTCTTCTTCTTCTTCTTTCATTTCATCTTAATCTTCATCGATTAGCTCAATTACATCTGTTTAAACTCTCAAAAAATCTATCATTTAACAATCTTCCCTTATTCTCGAACAATTTCACCAGTTGAAACTCTAGAATTTGAAAATCGACATATATACTTCCAACTCTTTGTCTCTATCTATAGAGTTTCAGAATATGATTGATCTCAAAAATTTTCAGGTTTCTGATGTTATACTTCTCGTTTTATCATCTCATTTCAACCTTCGATCTACGTTGTAATAGATTAAGGTAACCTTTCAATGACTAATCAGTCTATGAATATTTATGGTTTTTGTAATTTTTCTTAATCTACATTATGTTTTTACCATACATTTTTCATAAATTTAAGTCTACCTACGAATCTTTATCTTCATTTTTGCGAAAAGCTTAAGCTTTTTTTTATTCTTCCAAACAGATAATATAATAATTTTTTTTTTTCTGTTTATGTAGGGATAATTTTGAACAAAGTTGACGATGTTTATATGTCTTGAAAGTTTAACCACTAACAGTTAGATTGAAATATCTCAATCAACTTGTCTAAAGTCTAATCTCTGTTTTTTTTCTCTCTACAATTCTATTTTCACTTTGTTTAAAATCAATATCACGAAAGTAGTGGTGGAACGACTTTGAATGCTTCAAATATCCATGGATCTTAGTAGTGGAGAGACTCGGTCTACTAAATCTATGGTAATTATTCTCAACATCTTTAATATTTTTACATTAAACTAGTATTACGTCCCGTGCGATGTACGGTGAAAAATATATAAATAATTTATAATAAATAGTTTGTACAAATAACATAATTAAACTATATTTAAATAATTAATAAAAATAAATATAAAGAGGATAAACATATTCAAGTTTATTCCCTATTATATCGGCAAACAATCCATATACATGAATAAATTTACAGTTTTCATTTATTGTACCCAAGTAAAACAACTAATATAATTGACTCGTCTGAAATCCATTCCAAACATAATTAAAATTCTTTATAATTTTAGACACAATAAGAAAAATTAAGAAGATAATGACACAACACATTAGAACATATTTATGAAAATTATTATATATACATCTTCGTCATTCTCCCGACTGTGATAAGTGGTAGGAGATCATCGAGAGAGAGTTATCACAGCTTGAGAAGCGCCATAATTTGATTAATGTTTCACCATCATCTCTTTTATTTGTAGAGAATACCTCCAACTTCATCTTCAACATCATATCATTTGACGCCTCCTTACACACGAGTATGAATGAATTAAATTATATTATTTGGTCTATATGTAGTATTTCATTTAAACATTGGCCATTTTTTATGTATGATATGTAAAACAAACATATTATATATATATATATTAATGTTAAAGAACATCATTAAAGAATTTGAAATTTATTATATGATATGTAAAAGTGTAATTTGTCCCTTTTTTAACATTAACATTACAACGAACATGACACACTGTAAAAATACCTATTAGCCAATAATATCTTTTGTAGTACACAATAATATTACGAAACTCAGACCGGTCTATCAATAACATCATAATGTAAAGCATTAAAAACAATCTTAAAATCAACTTAAAAAATAACTTTAACAAAGCCCAAGTGTTTAATCCAAGAAAGGAGTTCATTTTTTTAATTGAGTTTATAATCAATACATTTTATTATTAAAGAAAAATACACTAAGACATTTACGTATGTATATATATATATATATATATATATATATATATATTAATACATACACAATTAAATACATATATAATAGTATGGATATAACATGATAGAACCGTAATTTTGTTAATAATTTCAACTTTTTTGGATTTAAATTAGAAATCAAGATGAATAATATGCAAGTTATATATCAAGGGAAATGAAATATGCCACTACATTACAATTTATATATATATATATATATATATATATATTTAAAGCAAAATGTTTTCAATAAGGCATATATAGGAAATTCCATAATGTGATTCCATATTTGATGACCAAACTAAAAAATCACATATTTATAGTGATGGAATATTTGATGACCAAACTAAAAAAATAAGAATTGTATGCAGAGAAAATATCATTCTAATCTTATGATATCTTCTACTCTCCCCAATATAATTAATGAACTTGTTAGGTTCTGGCACACCCGTCGTTTAGGTGTTCAAAATACACTTGCGGGTAAATAGTCCACAAATACTTAATCTGCCCTCAACGGCTAGTATAGCTAGTGAAGACGGATGTCGATCCCACGAGGAGTGTTTTAATCTTCTGTCTTTTCTTAGTTTTGGTTTGGGTCTTCAGTGTCACTCTAAAAACCTTGCTAATAAACTTAAACTAACTAAATGCTGAAAAGGAAATCACAAAAGAAAATATCAGTAATAAAAGTGCTCAAGTCAAAGCATCAAGTCATTCGGTAGGTATGCGCAATCCCGGGCAAAACATATGTAATTACCACTACTACCCGTTGTACCCACACTAGCAGAAAGGTCAAACACCGAATCCCTATGGCCAAATATGGGTAATTGTCACTTTGAGGGTTAACCGGTTATAGGAAATGGATACGATCGGCCATTCCCCAATCACTTCTTACATTATATCGTCTAGATGATACGATCGGCACCTAGGGACCTAACTATACAGGAACCTAAGGAGAGAATCACACAAAGGTTTTGCAAGTATAGCAGCTTTGAGGGCAAAAGCGACCCGATTCTAGTAGGTTTGACACGGTCTTGTGCCTGTATATACTACTCAATCTCAACTACCAAGGCTGTCACCCCCAGACTTGTTACTATGCGAGTATCGAGGCATGGGTCACCTATACACTCCCACGTAACTAACACTAATACAAGTTAATCAGAAATGCGCGCTTTCATCTCCAACCACCCTTTACCTATGTCTAAGTGAAAAACAAGTTAAGATTGTGAACCCTTAAGGCTTTAAAGTCCGATTACCTCATGCACATATTCTACCCTTAGACCATTACTTTGACTTGAACAGTGGATACTTAGCCACTAAACATAGAAACAAAAGTAAAAGAAATGATAAAAGACATCTTACTTGGAAAGGAAATAACTTGATTAACTTCTAGGCCCATCCCCAGTTTTGCCAACAAAACAACTGAACTACCTCTCCGCGGGCAAATCGCCAGTTTCAAGCAGACAGATTATCCAACAAATAAACTAAATATGAAAATGGGAAATTGTATCTTGAGGTGCAAAAAACAGTGTCGATATGAAAACAGATAAAAGTACTTATAACAACTAAATTAAGGTTTCAAGCAGCCCAGATCTCACCCACGCAGGGGTTCTTGCACTCCTCCACTTCATCACTTTATGCTCAACGTTCTTCCTTGAATTTAGGAGGGATAGCAACAAACCCTAGCGTCTCCAACAGCTTTCTGATGTCCCCACTTCCTTCCCAACGTGTTTAGACTTCCCCAAGACTTAGAACTGACCGCCACATCACCTCCACGTACATATAGGAACTGTCCCGTGATTCTGTTGCGCAATTCTCGCAACAACTTTGACTCGGTCCTCGGCAGGCAAATCAGTCCTTTGTGTCTTCAGCATAAATGGCCCCTGTCTGTGCCTATTGTGGTGGTTTTGTGCCCTCAGCCTCCTGCAATCAGTTTTACCCCCAAACCTAGACTAGACTCTATACTAAACACTTATAAAAGGGTGTAAAATGATAAAGGAAAAAGCACGAATTTGAGTCTTCATCACACCCACACACTTGGACTATACTTGTCCTCAAGTATGAATGCAACTTTAACTCAAAACAACAAAAACAGAAGACTCAAATGACTCAAAACAAGACAACACAACATATGAATCATAAGTTGATAAAGGGCATAGCAGTTGAACATAATGATGCAGGCAAATCGAATCAATCAAACTCAGGCTACTATTGAAGTGTGCACTCAACTTGCCTTTTTCTCGAGTGTTTAGGTTAAGTGTTTACTCTCAACAATTCCACCAAATCATCATCAACTAACTTGCAAGCACCCTGTATAAATAATTTACTATATTCACATGTATGCATATCAAAAGGTCTTATGAGGGTTGTAATGGGGCATGCGGATCAAGGTTGGAAATATTTAGGAACTGGCTACCTTTCATATCATTTGGGCAAAATCAGCACTGGCAGCCTTGTGCCCACATAACAATCTGGGAAACCATTTTATTTATACACTTATTTTTTTTCATTTTCTCTTTTTTTCTCTTTTTTTTTCTTTCTTTATTTTCTTTCTTTGTGCCCATTTCTGGCACCCTGTCATTATTCGGCTTAAACCTTACTACCAATACGAGCACAAAAGATTTCATTCCCAGTCATAAGATACTCTTTAGAGAGAGATTTTCAGAATGCAGGTCATGAACAAATAAGCAGGCTCAAATAATGGCAGCAATGGAAAGCATTTATCAGTGAATAATATGGCCAAATAACGACGAAAGAAAATGCCTTAATCATCTAAGCATGCATGAAATCAAGTTTGATAGGGCACAAGCAAGTAAGCATCAAATGAGGTGGTGGAATTTAAACACACAGAAAGAAGTCGCAAATGTTAATTTGGGCTCAAAGCTCACTGGGTAGTTATATATTGCTTTCACATGCGATTGATTAATTCCATCTGCCTAACAATAAACTTATGTCCATATATGCCTAATGTCAATCTATGACTCATATGCTATAGACTCAACATGCACACACAAAATAAAAACAAAACATACAAATGCAACGACCTAGGCATATCCCTCCCATACACTTGCTGTGCAAAGTACCCTTGCGGGCACAAGCAGTAATGTGGGTTAGATATGCCCAAAACGGACTCTATATATACAGACAAAAAACAATAAATAGACTCAAAACACTTAAACAAAAATAAAAACAAATCTTAAACTACTGGGGATAAAACATGATTTAAGGAGAGGAGGGGTAGTCTAACCCGAGGTGAACACAAATGTTCTGCAGGGCTTTTTCAACTCTTTCGAGCTTCTTTGAATCTGCACTGCTCTGTGCCCTGCTCGGTCCTTCTTGTGCCCTGGACGATCCTTCTTGTGCCTTGGGGGCCTTTCTCTTGTCAAAGTATGTTGGTTCGTCAAAAGGGAGGAAGTATGGGGTGTTCTCTTCAGTGAACCCAACTAGCTGCATCCGCTCCAGCCTCTGGGCATCGAGATACTCTGTCGCTTCGTCAAGCTCTGGGTAACCTTCGAAGATGTCGTCGAGGTCGTCTCCTTTCAATCCTTCAAACAACCTAGCCACGAACATGCCCAAGGCTACAACAGTTGCTCTGGTGTTGCTGGTCTGCGCCTGCAATTGAATCGCCAGAATGTAGCCGAGGTTGACCTTCCGCTTATGCACCATGTTCCACAATAGGAACACCTCCTGCTGCATGACTTGGCCTGTGCCATCCTTGCGCCCATAAAGGTTGAATGCCATCCATCTATGGCAAATCTGGAGGGCGTGGTCAGAGATGTGCTTGTCCTTGCTTGAGCCCGAAAGATAAAATCCTTTGCCTCCAATTTCCTCCCACCGTTGCTGAATGTTTCGACTCCAGTCGTCGCCAACACTGGTTGCTGCTTCTTTGTACCACTTCAAATGAACATCTTTTGGTTGGATGAAATTCAACATCAGATTCAATCCTGAGATTGACATGCTATAGCTCTCTCCAGCTATGTAGAAGTTCACAACTCTGGGCGTCTCCAGACCAAAGCCCTGCACTGGTTTAAACTCATATGAGGAAAGAAATTCGATGGTTAAGGAGGGGTGTACCGTGTTCCTCCAGCCGAGTACTTGCTCCCAGCCGATGTTGGCAAAGTATTCATACACTTGGTCCATGACTCCAAGTGTATTCAGCGTGCTGTCATGAAGAACATACAGGGGCAGATGCTTCTTTTTGTTCAATCTCTCAACAATTCCTTGTCTCGAGCTACTTGGATCCTTCTTCTCTTCCTTCACCGAGCGGCGGGGGAGGGTTCTGATTGGCACCCTGTCTTTTGTGCCCTTTTTCACCTTTGCGGGCACATAGGATTGAACTGGAGCTGGGATGATTTGAATTTCCGGTTCCACTTCCTCACTGTGCACCGACTTCTCTTCCTCTTCCTCGTGAAACTGCTCCACATCTAGCTTTCTCTTGGTGGGGGGTTTCTCTTGTTTCTTTGACTCCTTGCTGACTGGCTTCTTTGCTTCCTTGCTGGTTGACTTGGTTCCCTTTTGCTTGTTCTTAGCCTTTTCGGGCACATCGGGACCCTTGCTTTGGCTCGGTTCCCTTTGTGCCTCCTTCGAAACCTCCTATGGTTTTGCCTTCTTTGACTTCTTCTTCTCTGCGGGTGGATCGGGTTGTGCCTGTTTCGACTGCTCAGACTGGCTGTGGGCATTCTTAGATGTAGATCCCTCTGAAGCCGCTTTGTCTTCTTCCAACGATTCTTCTTTCTCTTCCTCCGGTTCTGGTTCCTTCTCCTTCTCCTCTTACTGATCTTGCTCTAGTTTCTCCTCCCCCTTGTCTTCTTCTTCCAAGCTCTCACCTTCAGATTCATCAACGCTTTCTTCTTCGTCACCGCTACCCATTTGCTTTTCTTCCTCCACTTCATCTTCTTTCTCTGGTCCACCATCGCTTTCCCCGTCCTTCTCTGGTTCTTTCTCAGGCTCAGACTCGTTTAATTCTTCACTGGGTTGGGGTGTCGGCGGCTTCTCCGGAGTTGGTGGTTTTTCAGGTGTTGGCGTTGGGTCAAGGCTTTGCCCAGCTTGTGGTGGGCTTTGGGGTTTGCCCTTGTCAGTCTCAACCTTCTTCTTCTTCAACGCACCGCCTTTAGCCTTCGGCGGTGCTCGCTTCTTCTTCCCTGCTTGCGGCGGCGGGAGCGGTGGTTGTTGTGGTGGAATGGTCTGGATCGGTGAGGGGTTTAGAACTGGTTCAGAGCCTTATTTCGGCTCCTCGGGCTGGGTTGACTGGATGGTCTGCGTTGTTTCTTGCAACGAGTTGCCGGCATTGCGGGCACTGCGCCTTGTGCCTCGCTTGACGATTTCTCCAGTTTTCTTTGCATTCACCATTTTTTCTTGACAAGGGTTTGGGAAATTTGTGAGGTAGGGTTTGCTTTGCTTGATTTGTGAGAAATCGAGAGTGGGGGGGTATTTGAATGCTTCAGGATGCGTAAGGTGTTGTGAGAGTGGTGGGTTTGTGCAGCGAGATCCTGGCAGAGAATATAGGGAACGGTTGTGCCTAATTTTGAGAAAATTGGGGAAATTTGAATTAGAGAAGAAGATATGTTTGAAATTCAAAATGATTATCTATATATATCATATCTCCTTCACTCCCCCTTTTTTCGGCCTCCATTTTCAATAATCATCACACTGCATGGGAAAACTAACCGTCTCTGCAGTTGCTTTTCGTGTCAAATCAGTCAAATCTGCTACAGTCCCCACCCACACACTTAAACCTTGTTGTGCCCTGCATGTTACTTTGCCCACAGTGATGTGTTTCCAGTCTTTGCCTTCTTGCAGCGTTACTTCACAAACAAAATACAACTAACAAACATAATTGAAATTAAAGCAAGTAAATAAACCAGGTTGCCTCCCGTCCAGCGCCTTTGTTTAAAGTCTTTGGCTCGACCCTGTTGTGCCTTTAGTAGTACTCAGGACTGCTCAAAACTTGGGTTTCTGCCCAAGTTTCCTTCTCTTGCTCGAAATATGGTTTCACCCTCTGGCCATTGACTCGAAATTCGCACCCATCCTTTGGATTCACCAGGTCAAATGCTCTACTTGGGTGTTGATGTTGCACCAGATAGGGGCCCATCCATTTTGACTTCAATTTACCCGCATGCAATTTGAGCTTTGAGTTAAACACGAGTACATTTTGCCCACAGAGCAACTATTTGCCCCTTGTGAGTGCATCGTGGTATCTCTTGTTCCTTTCCTTATACATCACAGCATTATCATAGGCTTCGGACCTCAACTCTTCCAATTCATGGATCTGCAGCTTCCTCTCAATTCCAGCGCATTCAGCATTGAAATTTAACCTCTTGATTGCCCAAAATGCTTTATGCTCCATTCCCACGGGCAAATTACAATACTTTCCAAAAACCAGCCTATAAGGAGACATCCCAATAGGTGTCTTGTAGGCTGTGCGATATGTCCATAGAGCATCTTCCAAGTGATTGCTCCAGTCCTTGCACCTTGGTCCAACAACTTTCTCCAGAATATTTTTGATCTCCCTGTTTGAGACTTCTGCTTGCCCATTTGCCTAGGGGTGATATGCCGTAGTAACCTTGTGTGTGACCCCATACTTTGCCATCATCTTCTTTATAACTGAGTTACATAAATGAGTTCCTTGATCACTGATCAGGACTTTGGGCATTCCGAAGCGACAGAACACATTTGCCCTCAGAAACTTCACCACTGTGTTTGCATCATTCGTTGGAGTGGCTTTTGCCTCCACCCACTTGGACACATAATCTACAGCCAAGATAATGTAGAGATTATTACCTGACTTGGGAAATGGTCCCATGAAATCTATGCCCCATATGTCGAAGACCTCCACGAGCATGATAGGTGTTTGTGGCATAGCCTCCCGAATAGAAATATTCCCAGTCATCTGGAAATTCTTGCACTTCTTCACAAATATATAAGCATCCCTGAATAATGTAGGCCAGTAAAATCCTCCATCTAGTACCTTCCTGGCTGTTCTCCGTGGGCCAAAATGACCTCCACATGCGTTGTTATGGCAGAATTTCAAGATCTCTAGGACCTCATCATCACTGACGCACCTTCTTATGACTTGATCAGTTCCAATTTTCCAAAGAGCTGGTGCTTCCCAGATATAGAACTTGCATTCACGCTTCATCTTGTTCTTTTGATAGTTACTCAAACCAACTGGAAACTGCCTTGCGACCAGATAGTTCACTATGTCGGCAAACCATGGCTCATTTGCTGTTTTGCCCACAACCTCATACAAATGCTCATCTGGAAAATTCTCAGTGATTTCCTCTTTGCCTTCAACCATCAGACGGCTGAGATGGTCTGCAACCAGATTTTCTGCCCCAGTTTTGTCTTTGATCTGCACATCAAACTCTTGCAAGAGCAATATCCACCTTATGAGTCTTGGCTTTGACTCTTTCTTAGACAGTAGGTACTTCAGAGCTGCGTGATCCGTATAAACAATCACTTGTGCCCCCAGCAGGTAGGAATGGAACTTCTCAAAAGCGAACACTAATGCTAACAGCTCCTTCTCCGTGGTGGTATAGTTGCGTTGTGCGGCATTTAATGTCTTAGAGGCATAATATATAACATAGCTCTCTTTGCCTCTTTTCTGGCCCAAGACTGCTCCCACGGCAAATCCGCTGGCATCACACATCATCTCAAATGGCATTCCCCAATCCGGAGGTTGGATAATGGGGGAAGACACTAACATATTCTGCAATGTATGAAAAGATTTCTTGTAGTCATCATTAAAATCAAATTTGACCTCCAATTGTAGCAGGTTTGTGAGTGGTTGAGCAATCTTTGCGAAGTCCTTAATGAATCGACGATAGAAACCCGCATGGCCTAGAAATGCCCGAATCTGCTTAACATTGATGGGATAGGGAAATTTAGCAATGATCTCCACTTTTGCCCTGTCCACCTCGATTCCTCGCTCGGATACTACATGTCCCAGCACGATTCCTTCTCTCACCATGAAGTGACACTTCTCATAATTCAAGACCAAGTCTTTTTCCACACAGCGGCTCAGTACTTTGCTCAAATGATCAAGACATTGATCAAAGCTATCTCCATAAACCATGAAGTCGTCCATAAAGATCTCAATACAAGTCTCAAGCATATCGGAAAATATACTCATCATGCACCGTTGAAATGTGCTTGGAGCGTTGCAAAGGCCAAAAGGCATCCTTCTGTAGGCAAATGTGCCAAAGGGGCAAGTGAATGTCGTTTTGCCTTGATCGGCTTGGGCCACCACGATCTTCATATATCCAGAATACCCATCCAGAAAACAGAAGTACGATTTTCCCGCAAGCCTCTCTAACATCTGATCGATGAAGGGCAAAGGGAAATGATCCTTCTTTGTGACTGCATTCAACTTGCAGTAGTCAATGCAAACTCTCCATCCGATCTGCAGTCTCATCTGAATAAGTTCCTTGTTTTCATTTTCCACAACCTGGATTCCAGACTTCTTGGGCACAATGTGAATAGGACTCACCCACTCACTGTCGGGCACAGGGAAGATAATGCCCATATCGAGCAGCTTTAGAATTTCTTTTAACACAGCTTCCTTCATCAAGGGATTCAGCTTCCTTTGGGGATCTTGCACTAGTTTTGCCCCTTCTTCCAACTGGATCCGATGCATGCAAATGGTGGAACTTATGCCTTTGATGTCGGCCAAAGTCCATCCAATTGCTTCCTTGTGCATCTTCAATAGTGCTATCAACTTGACTTCCTGCTTCATGGTCAAAGATGAACTGATTATAACTGGCAAACTCTCTCATTCACCCAAATAGGCATATTTGAGGTGATCGGGCAGTTCCTTCAACTCCAACTTTGGTGGCTTGATGATAGACCGCACCAGTTTATCACCCTACCTTGTTGTGGGCAAAGGCAGATGTTGATCCCTTGAAAAACCGGCTTCGATGTGATACAATTGCAGAATTGCCTCTTTGATTTGCTTATCTCGTTCCTCTTCAGCATCCCAATCAATTTTACTGTATTGCAGTACCCAATCAAGTGGATCCTTTGCCAGCAGCCTTGGCAATTCTTCTTGGATCATAGGCTCAAAGACGTCGATCACATGTACACCCTCAGTGTCATTGGGGTACTTCATTGCCTCCATGATGTTGAAGGTAACTCTATCTCCATCGAACTCGTACGTCAATGTGCCCTTATCGACATCAATCTTCGTATGTGCCGTCTTCATGAATGGTCTGCCCAAAAGTATACAGGCAGCCCTTGGATTGGTTTTGCCCATATCCAGCACATAGAAGTCTGCTGGGAAAATCAGACTCTCCATTTTGATTAGGACATCTTCAAGCACTCCCTCGGGGTAGACACTGGAACGGTCAGCCAATTGAATAATTGTCCTTGTATCCTTGAGCGGTCCTAATGTCAGCTCTTCAAAAATGCTTAAGGGCATAACATTGATCGATGCTCCTAAGTCCAGCATAGCTCTCTCAACTCGAAGTCCTCCAATTTCACAGGGAATAAAGAACATCCCTGGGTCTCCACACTTTTCAGGCAGCTTCTTCTGCAATAATGCTGACACATTCTCATTCACAACCACCTGTGCCTCCTCCGTGAATCTCACCTTCTTTGTACATAAGTCCTTCAGGAAACGGGCATATCGGGGTACCTGCCTGATTGCATCTATTAGGGGAACATTGATTTCCACTTTCTTGAAGATGTGCATTAGATCCCTATCCTCTGCTTCTTTCTTGTTTCGCTTCATCCTTTCTGGAAATGGTAAAGGCACCTCGATTTCCTTTGGAATATTACTCTTCAGGATTGGTTTGGGCACAACTGCTTCTGGTTCGTCATTTGCCCTCAACTCTGGTTCCTCCTTTGTGGGCTCATCATCACTGTGGGCATCATCCTCTGTAGTCTCTGGATATGGTGCAGGCAGTTGCCTTCCACTCTTCAGTGTTATTGCATTTACCCCAGCCTTTTTTGGTGGTTCTGTCTGTGAGGGCAGAACTCTTTTAGCTTTCTCCATCCTTGCGATTGCATCACTAATTTGGGATATTTGTCCTCCCAAATAGCTCAGCCCATTCCTTGTCTCCTGCTCGAAGGCTTCTGATTTCTTTTGTACCTCCACCGTTTCATTCACAATCTTGTGAACCATGTCTGATAAAGACGGTCCTGTTGCGGGCGCAGGATAGTATGGTGTTGTATGCCTTTGACTGTAGTTGGGGGCAAATTGATTGTGCCTCCTTCTGTGCCCTTCATCCATAGCGTTGACCGTTTCTTCCTTCTCCTTCACTTGTGGACACTGGTCAGAGTGATGCCTCATCAATTCACATACCCCACAAATTCGCAAGGTATTGGCGGAAAACATGGTGATCATTTTCTCCATCTTATTGCAGAGTTGTTCGATTCAGTCATCAGTTTCAGGCACAGAGATGGTTTTGCCCGCAGTGGCAACACTTGTTCTTTCATATGAATCGTCTCTGTTCTCCTCGGCCATCTCTCCAATAAGTATCAGAGCCTCAGCTGTCCTCTTGTTCAGGATAGATCCTCCGCATGCTACATTCAGTAGGGCCCGGTCCTCGCTTCTCAATCCCGAAATAAAGTAGTTCACCAGGTCATGATCTGGAATCTGGTGATGTGGGCATTTCGAGAACAATTGCTTGAAACGCTCCCAGTAGTCGTAAAAGCTCTCGTGGGGACCAGCCTTTGCGGTTGAGATCTTCTTCCTCATGCTCTGCACTCTTGATGTGAGGAAGTACTTTCCTAGAAACTTTTGCTGGAGTTGACTCCAGTTGGTTACACTCCTGGAAGGAATAGTGTATAACCACTCTCGAGCTCCGTCCTGCAAGGTGAAAGGAAAAGAAACCAGACGAATGTATTCGCCTGTCCTATTAGCTCGTGTGCGTTGCGTTTCACATGCCATCTCAAAATCTTGTAGATGTCGTTGTGGATCTTCCCCTGGATGGTCATGAAATTTGGGCAAAATCGAGATGAAATTTGCCCTCAGCTCCCAGTTACCAGTAGTTGTGGGCAAAATGATGCCCGTGGGACGCATGTTCATGGTTTGAGGGAAACTCAGCTGCCTCAAAGTAAGGGTGTGCGGTGGTGGTCTTTGTTGTTCTTCTTCTTCGTGGTTTGATATCTGATCGTCCTCCATCTCTTCATCGAGATAGAGTGAATTGATGTTGCTTGTCTCACTTTCTCCGCTTGAGGTCTAATCGTAACTGGACCCTTCAGTGTGATTCTCTTCCTCCAGCCTTTTCAAAAATGCCCTAGCTTGTGCCCTTCTTGGCCTCGCTGGCCTCTCTATCTCCGGATCGTAGAGTAAATCTCCTGCGCGGTTAGAACGAAGCATATACTAAGGTAAAACAGTAAATAGACAGAAAAGTGCGCTTACACTCCCCGGCAACGATGCCAATTTTGGCACACCCGTCGTTTAGGTGTGCAAAATACACTTGCGGGCAAATAATCCACAAATGCTTAATCTGCCCTCAACGGCTAGTATAGCTAGTGAAGACGGATGTCGATCCCACGAGGAGTGTTTTAACCTTTTGTCTTTTCTTAGTTTTGGTTTGGGTCTTCAGTGTCACTTTAAAAACCTTGCTAATAAACTTAAACTAACTAAATGCTGAAAAGGAAATCACAAAAGAAAATATCAGTAATAAAAGTGCTCAAGTCAAAGCATCAAGTCATTCGGTAGGTATGCGCAATCCCGGGCAAACAATATGTAATTACCACTACTACCCGTTGTGCCCACACTAGCAGAAAGGTCAAAAACCGAATCCCTATGGCCAAATATGGGTAATTGTCACTTTGAGGGTTAATCGGTTATAGGAAATGGATACGATCGGCCACTCCCCAATTACTTCTTACATTATATCGTCTAGATGATACGATCGGCATCTAGGGACCTAACTATACAGGAACCTAAGGAGAGAATCACATAAAGGTTTTGCAAGTATAGCAGCTTTGAGGGCAAAAGCGACCCGATTCTAGTAGGTTTGACACGGTTTTGTGCCTGCATATACTACTCAATCTCAACTACCAAGGCTGTCACCCCCGGACTTGTTACTATGCGGGTATCGAGGCATGGGTCACCTATACACTCCCACATAACTAACACTAGTACCAGTTAATCAGAAATGCGCGCTTTCATCTCCAACCACCCTTTACCTATGTCTAAGTGAAAAACAAGTTAAGATTGTGAACCCTTAAGGCTTTAAAGTCCGATTACCTCATGCACATATTCTCTACCCTTAGACCATTACTTTGACTTGAACAGTGGATACTTAGCCACTAAACATAGAAACGAAAGTAAAAGAAATGATAAAAGACATCTTACTTGGAAAGGAAATAACTTGATTAACTTCTGGGCCCAACCCCAGTTTTGCCAACAAAACAACTGAACTACCTCTCCGCGGGCAAATCGCCAGCTTCAGGTAGACAGATTATCCAGCAAATAAACTAAATATGAAAATGGAAAATTGTATCTTGAGGTGCAAAAAACAGTATCGATATGAAAACAGATAAAAGTACTTATAGCAACTGAATTAAGGCTTCAAGCAGCCCAGATCTCACCCACGCAGGGGTTCTTGCACTCCTCCACTTCATCACTTTATGCTCAACGTTCTTCCTTGAATTTAGGAGGGATAGCAACAAACCCTAGCGTCTCCAACAGCTTTCTGATGTCCCCACTTCCTTCCCAACGTGTTTAGACTTCCCCAAGACTCGGAACTGACCGCCACATCACCTCCACGTGCATATAGGAAGTGTCCCGCGATTCTGTTGCGCAATTCTCGCAACAACTTTGACTGGGTCCTCGGCAGGCAAATCAGTCCTTTGTGCCCTCAGCATAAATAGCACCAGTCTGTGCCTATTGTGGTGGTTTTGTGCCCTCAGCCTCCTGCAATCAGTTTTATCCTCAAACCTAGACTAGACTCTATACTAAACACTTATAAAAGGGTGTAAAATGATAAAGGAAAAAGCACGAATTTGAGTCTTCATCAGGTTCATCATACAGATTTATGAATAATGAAATTAAATCTAATTAACAATTTCATTTCTTTCCTTCCGATATGCAAGAACATCGTACGCAACGACTAAAGTACCTTCATCATCAATTCAAGAAATATATATGTTTCATATTATTCTGTCAATAAGAAAATAAAAAATATTAGTGAATACAAATACACCATAGCACACAACTCATATTACAAAAATAAAATCGAAAAAATACTCAAATTGAAATAGGAAATAAATACATAGTTGCAAACTCAATGATACACACACACACACGGTTATGCAACAAAAATGAAACAATACGTAAAATTCTTATTTTGCATTTGTCAAATAAATTTGGATATATAATAATAAACACCAAGTTAAATGAGATGATTGTATATTAATGATTAAAAAATATTGCAAATATTTGAATTGCAAGGTGCAAAAACATACACAATGACAAATCATAAAAATAAAATGAGATATGTTTTAAAATTGACACTTCAAAAACAAATAAATACATATGTACTACTTATGAAAGCACGAATCTCGTTGCTATGTAAACCACGTTGAAAGCTAAATAGATCTCCCATGTTCCCATATGGCCATCTGCAGCACAATGAAAGCATTTTGGGCAACTTATAGAAGCACTTTGTGTAATCAACCTCGAAAATGGAGATTTTATTTTCCGATTATTCTTGTGATACATGTTGCATAAAATAAAATAAAATCAATTATCAACATGGAACATAAACACTCGACTTACTGGTTTTAAAAAATGATAAATAAGAAGAATGATTAATAGAAATAGAAATTGAGGCACATAATAATAGTAGATATAATATATAAAAATAATTAAATACCTAACTACAATCATTCAACACAACTCATACAGGATAAAAAAAACATAGCAAAAATATTCTGATTAAACATTCTCCTGAGTTATGAGCTATTTATACTATTTGTGTTGCTATTGGTATTTTTAAAATTTTCAGAATCTTAAATATATGATATGGAGAAATATATAGTATATATAGTATAATTCAATTATATACCTGTTTGCCCGTAATTAATGGGAGTTATAATTAAGTTATAAAATAAAAATATAAATAAAATATAATTGAATTGGTTTATAATATACATTACTAAGTTTTTAATTTAGGTAAGTTTTTTATGCGTGTATATATAACATAATTAATGTTGATACATATACTATAAATATCACATCAAAATCCGCAATATTATACAATATTATAATTAAATTAATAATTTAAATAAATAATTGTTGTTGCTTTGATTGGGTATTAAGTGCATTGATAACTAATAAAGATAAATGTTGAAAATAATTAAGAAATAAGTATAGTATTAAGATAAATGTTGAAAATAATTAAGAAATAAGTGTAGTATTAAGATAAGTGTTGAAAATAATTATATGGGATTGGTCGATTGATATATAATATGTTAAATTATAATATTAATGCGCCTAATTAAGGTTAATTAGCCTACAATATGCCAACTGCCTATTTCATTAGTAACCTTAATATATCCATAAAAAAATCTTAATATATCCATATGGTAAATTAACACTACCTACGCAAATCCATTCGTTTAATATATTATGGTATTGATTAAAGGTAAATGCAATAAAAAATTGAATTAATAATTAAATAATAAAAGATAACAATTATTTTTTGAGACTGACAATATAATTATGATAATATATTGATCACATTATATATATATATATATTAATATTATATTACATTATATATTATGTGCACATTACATTATTTTATTTTTTATTTGTATTTGAGGTTAGATATATATACTGATATAAATGTATAAATTATTAAATTATACTATATATATAAACTATAAACTATATATATTACATTGTATTTAGTCATCTTACTATTTTGAGATAGTTTTAGGTGGAAAAACTAAAGTTACTATAAACGGCATACTTATTTACTTTTATATATATATACATATATATTAAGATAGACAGACTCTAAATTAAGTGGTTTTATTGGAGATATTCTCCAAATAATTATCGAGTACTTATAGTCAAAATGGCAGATGCAAAAAGATCACACCATTTTTTTGCCTGTACTGCAATACAGTACGCCTTTCCTTAAATATTTTTATATTTATAGTTGTGGTATACCTGTGAAAATGTTGGTCTCTGTTTTATATGATGTTTTTTTTTTTTTTTTTGGAAAATTCATGTGTGCTCTTATGAGTAGGACTTAATACTAGTAAAAAAAATTCAACAAAAATATCATATTTCAAATAATATAAAAAATATGTAATATATACGAAATGTGAATATATTCCGTTTTGATTCTTATATGTTTTTTAAACAAAAATTCTTATATGTTATATAAAATATTATAAAACCAAGTAATATCTGAAATTTATATGTTTAGCCTTTTTTTGCCACCAAATATCCATTTGCTTAGAAATAAAAATTAATTGTTTCTGGATATTAAATATTCAAAATTTCATTTTACTTTTGTAATTCTTGTATTTTTTGGACAATTTATTGAATGCAAAGCCTTAATTAATCCAATATATTTAATTATTTTTATATATAATATAAGGATAACACTTAAATTCGAACACACAAAGAGTTAAAATATATTTTTATATAATATAAATATCGTACCAGAAACGGTCTTCATTTTTATTGGTGTTCTTTTCTTTATGGATCATACAAAGAGTTTATGAATGACATTAATTTTTTTAATTTCCTGAAGCTGGGAGAGCGCACCAAGGGGAGCTTCGTAGTAGAACATTGTTGGATGGATGTAGATCTACTTGCTATCTGCTCACACGAAAAAAAAAAAAAAAGTACTTATTCCGTTATACAAATTACATAGACAAACTAAAATAAGAGCATGGCAATATATAATAATGCATAACAACAAATTAAGTGACAAAACATAAGGCACAAACATGGGTTGTGGTCTGTTTATAGGCTCAAAGAATTAATGGCTCCAGTACTTGAATTTCAAATTTTGAATTGGACTCTATGTGTAGAGATTATTTATATTTCCAATTTAAACTACCCAAATTAGTGACATTCAATTCATTCCATCAAACCATCAAATAAAATACTAATTTTTTTCTTCTCCATATTCACAATCCCCAACTTTTTAAAATTTGCACTTCATCAGTAACATTCATCAAACCTGATCTTCAAATAAAATATTATTTTTTCTTTCTTCCAATCTATATAAAATATTTATTATTTTATTTTTTAATAACATATTATTTTTTGAATTCATAATTACAAAAAAAAAACATACAATTATAAATTCATAATTTACTTGACAACAAAATGAAAATAATAAGAGTTAAAACAAAATAAAACATAATTAAATAAACTACAATGAGAACACGTGAAGTTCTAAATTACGATTACATCAGATGTAAATCATATAAAAGAATTATATTTTAAATTCTAAATTACGAGTACATAAGATGTACATAATATGAATTTTGGTATAATTTTTTATTTAGATAATTATATAAAAGATTTATATTTTAAATTCATTTATATAAAATTATGTGACACCCAATAAGAAGGTGCCATGTGTGCAGAAGTCAAAGGCATAAAGAAAGGGGTGCCATCCACTTGAAGTCACTCCATTTGGTGACTTTCACATTAATTTTATTTTTTTTTATTTTGTCTTGTAGAGTTGACTTTCTTCACCGATGGTGGTCGTTGATAAGTCGCATAATTGTACCTTTATTTAGGTGATTTTTTCTTATTTTATTAAGCTTTGTTGTTCGATTATTTGGAATTAATGCTATTTTGAGTTTTGCAAGGGATTATGGATAGTTTGTGGAAAAGAAGGCTAAAACATGAATTTTGGATCAAGATTTGCTTAAGGGTGTTCAAAGTTAGCTATCTAGGAGCCGATTGAAAATAAAGCATGGCCATGCCTTAATCTAGAGCCCTGTGGATGGGAATTTAAATATAAAATCAAAGTGGGCGTCCAGATTTATGAAAGGAGAGCCCGTGTTTTTGGTTGAAAGAGGAGCGAATGGACAAAGAAAAGAAGAGAGTCTTAATCGGAGAAGGAAACTTACCATCGAGGAAAGAGGCAAAATCCTAATAAGGGTTGAAGACTTACCATATTGAAGGAGAGAGAATATTATTTTACCCTAGACTAGTTATTATTTATTAATGTTCTTTAGTTTTTTAGAGAGGCAGACGATAAGAATAGCAACAGACGGTAGAGAGCATACGAGAGTTCTTCTATTTTAGTTTTATTTTCTCTTTTATGAATTCTTAGTTTTCTATCCAGCGAGGAGATAATCAAGACTTTGGTTCTACACGACTGTGAGATCTAATCGATTTTATTTACTTTTAATTCTCTCTTTATTCATATATCTTCTGCTTGTGATTTCTATTATTGTTTTGATGATTATGCAAAGTGCACGTTGTATTAATTGTTGGAATAGTATATTGCTAGTTGAATAGTCTAATCTGTAATTGTTTAGATTGTTCGCACGAGTAACATGATTGGATAGATCGAGGGTAAATAGTCCTGCTTTCAACACTTTGAAGATATATAATCTAATTTGAACGAGTCATCCTATGATCTTTGTTGGTTAGAATTGGTGTTTCTCTAGTTATTAAAATTGTTGGTAGATTACATCCTATGGTCATACCTGGGGTTATTTGCTAGTTAGGGAAGCAATCAATGGTCGTACCTTGGTTGTCAATACACTAAGGAGAAACGAGGTTGTTAGGTTGTACGAACAACTATAGCCAATTTAGGGAGAGAATAAAAGTTATATCTTTACATCTGTAATCAATTTGTGTATACCATCGTTGAGATTATTCTTGAGCTAGATATTTTCGTAATTCTTTTTCTCTTTATTTATATTTTTATTTTATTTAGTTAGTTATATTTCTATATCTTCAAAACCCCATATTTTAATTTTAGATTGTTAGATAAAAAGAATATAATTCTAGTTTACCAATTTATGTGGAATCGACCTTGCTCATCACTATCGCAAATATTATTTTTAGAAATAAATTTATTTTTGTTGGTTTTGACATACATCAGTAGTCTTAAAAGTTAGCCATCGAAATTCTGGCAAAGAAAAAAGTTGTTGACTTTGGCGGTGTTCTGACATTTTAAGGCAGGCCAATACTGAAAGTTTCTGCTTTACTACTCTATTTTAGTATATTATAATATAATATAAAGAATAGATACACTTTAAGGTGGCTAGTTTATTTTACTTTATGATTAAAAATTATAATAATAATGACTGATGTATTGAAAATGAGCATGTACCAATCGTAGAACTATCCATGCATGCAGATTAAATTATATATGAAACTAGTTTATGGTATTGTCTTATATTTGTATGAGTCATTAAACGTTTATATTAATTTTGAAAGTCTCTGATAGATTTAATAATTTTAATATCCAATTGCAACATCTATGGTGAGAAATGTTAATTCATATATTAAAGATGGAGTTTTTAAAATTAAAGATTTAGATCATCAAGTATTATCTCGACTTACAAATTAAGTATATATCCCTTGTTGGGATATTTACCGGTCAATCTTCCTAAAGAAGATTTTGAAAAAATTATACGTGAACAAATATCACGTAGCACAACAATGATTGTCCAATCACTTGAAGTGATTAAGAATAAATTTTAGTCACAAATATGACAACGAGGATATTTGGAACCAGAAGTTCGTAACTTTGATATCAGTAAATGTCTTGCAAGATTTACCTGACCAAGTATTACATTTAGAATTAACTTGCTAGCAAGATTAAATCAGTTCTCCTGCAAAGGACTTTGAAATTATATTTAGTATATCCTCTATTATCTCCAACTTTAAAAGATTTTATTTATTTTATAAAATAAACTATGAGATAACATTGGTGAGCTATCATTTGTTGGCTATACGCCTGATCCCCATATTAACATAACTCACACTGATTATATTTTATTTTAGTAGTAATAATATTCTTTATTATTAAATTCCCCAAAGTTCGTCGCGTTATATGTTTTGATAAAATGAATAAAATTTAGAAAATTCATATATCACATTCCTGGATTGTGTGGTAGTGTGATGAATGATATCCATCATTGTCTATTACATAGACAATGTAAAGTTTCTGTTGCACAAATAATTTGTGGGTGAGTTAATGGTAAAGTTAATGTAACATATCATATAAATTCTCTTACCCATATAAGCTCCAGAAGAGTTGTGAAATTATTATATTTTACAGTTAATATAATTTTGTTTGTGAAACTATTTTTCGTAACTAATTTAATGAAATATACCTACACTATTGAAGTATGTAGACTTGAAAGATTGTTGTTTTGAGGGGGAGCGACAACTAAAATAATCTTGAAGATTAGGCCCTGAAGGTCAGACCTTATAAGATTACATTATGCCCTGAAGGCTAAATGGTTGTACTCTTTTTCTTTTAACTAAGTTTTTCCTCAAGAGGTTTTCATAGTTAAGGTTTTTAATGAGGCAATTAGTGCAATACATGAGAAAAAGTATGTCATGTACTCTTTTCCTTGACTGATTTTTTTCCACTGAGTTTTCGGAGAGGTTTTTGACGAGGCATGAACATCACACAGTAATTTCCAAGAGAGAGTGTTATAAATTATATAATATATGGACATTACTAATTAGATGACTCTTCACATGTTAACATTTGATATTTGTCCCTGTGGGGATGGCCTAGTGGTGGAGTGAGGTTGCTTGGAGTCCAAATGTTACAAGTTCGAATCTTCTCAATACCACAGGTCGGGTGTGTGAGTAAGTAAAAAAAAACATTTGATATTTTATTGTAGTAATTATATATTGTAATCATGGAGTAAATGATGATGAGCTCTCAAATTTTTGTCTCTTTTTTTTCCTATCTTTATACGATTATAAAATATCGATCGAACTGTGGTGGAATGCATATTTTACAACACGATCTAATTATTTTTGTAGTCGTAGAATTTCCAAATTTTATAAATAAAAATTCAAGTGTTATAATTACTATTAATGCAAATGAAATATTCTAGTCAAATTTTTTCTTCCCACTTGGTATTCGATTATGAATTTTTTTTTTTATTTTGTCAATTTCAATTACATGTGATTTAGTTTAATTTTATAATTTTTAATTATAATTTATTCCATCTAATTAGAATTTAGAAATATTTATTTTTCATCTATTAGTTAATAGTTGATAAATTCCATAATAGGGTATACAATTTTTAAATTTTAATTTTTAGCAATAAATTCTTATTATGATTAATTATACTATAATAATTTTAATTTTTATAATAAATATTGTATGATAATGAATTCAATCATGCAATATAAGAGTAGCAATGGGCATTCCAGCTACAATTGTATTACATTAACTAGACGATAGTATTTTTTTTTAATTAAAGTACACAATAATATTGAACTTCAATATTAAATTTCATGATTTTGGTAGGTAGGAGCAGAAAAATAAAATTACGGTTTTACCACAGACTATTCTAGTTTTAGATATAGTAAGATAAGATGAGATACATTACATGGATGACAAGGTAAACCCTAGCCGCTATTGGGACGTGTAATGAGTAAATCTTGCGTATATTTAATAGCATGCAAATCACAGAACAGAAGAAAGTAAATCACGCATATTGAGTAAATGTCGTGTTAGGAAAAACTATCAAGGAATCCCCAGATTAGGTTTTGATGAGATGTCAAAATTATTTATGAAAAACTGACTAAAATTCAAGTTGTAGATCGGAGGTGACCAATCCAGGGCATCAAAAAAAGGAACTCAAGTAAAGTCAAAGTCCGATCTGAAGTATGGTCTACAAGCTGAAGGATACGTCATCCTGTCGAAACAAACTGACATCTAAGTCAGCTGAGCTGAGGGAGAAAAGAATTGACTAAGTCTGAAGGAACTGATAAAACATCAGTTTAAGCTAAAGACTGGAAGTATCCAACTGATGGCCAAACTGAAGCAAACAAGACAATCAGCTGAAGGCCAGAACTGTGGTCAGCCAGCTTATGATTAGTCAAGCTGACAAGAAAGCTCAAGAGAAATCAGTCAAGCTGACAAGAAAGCTCAAAAGAAATCAGTCAAGCTGACAAGAAAGCTCAAGAGAAATCAGTCAAGCTGACAAGATAGCGAAGAACTTGAGATCAGTCGAACTGGAGAAATAAAAGCTCAAAACTGCCAACTAGAGCAATAGCCAAACTCAGCTGACAAGCTCAGAACTGCCAACTGGAGCAATAGCCAAACTCAGCTGACAAGCTCAGAACTGCCAACTGGAGCAATAGCCAAGCTCAGCTGATAAGCGCAAAACTGCCAACTGGAGCAATAGCCAAACTCAGCTGACAAGCTCGGAACTACCAACTGGAGCAATAACTAAACTGAGCTGACAAGTCCAGAACTGCCAACTGGAACTCAAAACTGCCAAGAAAGCTGAAGCCAGAGAACCCTAGAGTTTATTGCTCAAACCGCCGAATCTTGGAACAAATGCTTCAACAAAGATCCTGGAATTAAATATTCAATGAAGATCGATTGGCAAAGTAACGGCTACTTCAACTAAAAGCCCCAGCGATCATTAAAGACCACCTGCCATTGATGAGCCAACAGAGCCACCGATCAATGGACAATGAACTCAACGGTCATAAAATCACTCCTCTATAAAAGACGAGTGAATCAGAGTTTTGAAATAACTCTTCGCCTACACAACTTTCGCATATACATTCTTGATACATTCAAGCAAGAGCTTTTCTTCCTCCTTCCCACTTAGCTCAAGTTCAGCATTTGATATAAACTGTGAGAGTTCAACTGAGAAGAAGAATTAAAAGAGTCAAGATATTCAGCCAGCTATTGACGATCCAGCCAGGGCAGCCTTCTCAGTTTCAGCAATACAATGATCAACTACCCAGCTCAATTGAAGGAGCACATCAGTTGATACCCCATGTTCAAGACTCACCTCTTGAAGATCGAAAGAGATCTAAAAGCTTGTAAGACGATAATAGCACCTACCTTCCTAGCAAGCAGTTAGGGACTTCAAGTGTGAGCCGTCGACCCGCTAAGGTAGCGAGCAGTTACCAGGTTCAGCCAACTGTCCTTCATTGTGTAATTTGTAAAGAAACTCAAGTTATATAGTGAAGTTGCCCTTCTGTGGAAGGAAGAGAGGACGTAGAAGTTTGAGACTTCGAACCTCTATAAATCGCTTGTGTGCTGTACTGTTTTGATTATTGCATTGCATATCTTTAAACTGTACACAAGATCACACAATCTGCACCAAGCAATCATAACTGATCAACCATCTTGTGCATAGATAAGTTTCTCTAAGCGAGTCAAAGGGCCCTGTTATTCCGCATCTAAAGTAAAAGTTTTTGAAGTTCTCAATTAGTTTATTCACCCCCTCTCTAAACTGATATCAACTCGCTCGGGACCAACAAGTGGTATCAGAGCGGTTGATTCTAAGGATCAGCCATTTTTGCAGATCAACTGAATCAGATCTACTTATCTGTGCTAACATTCCAGCTATGGAAAACCATAAGCTACCTTTGTTTTCAGTTGAGAATTATGATAACTGGAGCAGGAGAATGAAGGCGCATCTCTGCTCAATTCATGAGAATATGTGGGAAGTCATTGAAGATGGTCCAATCATCATCATGATGGACAATGATGCCCACATAGTTGATATCAATCAACCGGCAAGGATTCCAAAGCCAACTAATCTTCTCACCAGTGAAGAGAAGAAGTTAAAGAATCTAGAGTTCGTTGCTCAAGCTGCATTATTTCAAACTCTAGTTGAAGACAGAATGAAGGACACAAAGAACTGCACAACTGCCAAGGAGATATGGGACCTACTAGCAGACCTATGCAAAGAGTCCGAAGCCATCAAAGGAAACAAGCTCCAACTGGCAATCGACAGGTATGAATCCTTCAAAATGCAGCCAGAAGAGTCCATCTCAAGCCTTGAAACCAGATTTCTAGGCATCATCAGTGAGATGAACAACCTCAGGAGGAGTTATCCCAATTCTGAGATGAATTCCAAGATATTGGATAATCTCACTGAAGAATGGGATATGAAAGTGATAGCTACAAAGGAATCAAGAAATCTAAATAGCATCACTCCAAGGGAATTGTTTGGTTATCTCAAAGCTTATGAGTACAGTCTAAACTGAAAGAAGGAAGCATCAACATTGTCAGCTCAAGATGTAGCCTTCTATGGTGAAAGGAACCGGTTTAGAGACACTCGGGGAAGGAACAACTTCCGACCTAGGAGCTCACCAGCCAAAGAAAATCAAGGCAGATCTTCAACTGAACGAAAAAGAAAAGTAACTGAAAAGAAGGAGAATCTAACTGATGACGTCAATGATCAAATCCAATCAGTCACCAGGTTGCTAGAAAAGTTGAAGAGAGTTAAGGATAAACAATCAGTTCCACCTCAAACTGATGAAATCTCAAAAGATGAGAGAACTCATCAACCAGCTCAACGGTCAGCTGAACCATTCAGGAGTGGCAACCGAAATCTTGGAGAATGTTTTCACTGTCACAAACAAGGACATTACAGGTTTGAATGTCCAGAACTCTCTGAAGACAAGAAAGCCAAGATGAGGAGAAGCTTCTTCAAAAGGAAAGCAATGATTGCAAATTACGAGAATGTCGTGCTAGATGATTCAGACTATCCATCTGCAATCGATTCTGACAACTACAACTCAGATGATGAAGCTCTATTCTACCTCATGGCCGACAATGATGAAGAGGTTAGTACAGCTGATTCACAAACCTCCTTCTATCATATTAATAAAGCAACTGTCTCTAGTAATGAACTTGATATGAAACTTATGATGCTAGAAGACCAATTAGCTTCAATATCCTACTTGCATGTTGAACTGAAAGATGAAAATGATGAACTGAGAGATAGAGTTAAGAAACTGAGCATTGATCATGAAAGATTGAATTATCTCGAGTCTCAGTTTATAGAGTTTGAAAAATTGAAATTGAGAACTGCTCATCTAGAAGCTGAAAATCAAAAACTAAAGAAAGAGATCCAGGATAGAGAAAAGGTAACTCTGAAGTTTAAAAAGGGATCTCAAACTTTAGATGAGATATTAAACCATCAAAGAACTGGAACTAGCAGCTCAGGGCTAGGATATAGCAAGTTTACTGCCTTAGAAAAGGGAAAAATAGTTGCTCAACCCAGTGATAAACGAATCCTAAAAGGATTCACTAGATCTCATGATCAGCTAGCTGAGCTAACCAAAGGCAAAGGAATATTGAAAAATCCTCAAAATCAGCCCAGATAATTTGGTCAGTTCTCACAACCAAAAACATCAGGTCAACTGAAGCCCAATTTCCAGCCAAGACCATCAGTTCACTCAAGTCAAACTAGTTATTCAAAGCCCTCAGTTCAACAAAGGCCACCAGCTCAGTATAGAATGCCTTCAAGGCAAACTGATAAATCAGTTCACTATAAGAAGAAAGACCAGTTTTGATCTCAAGCCTACCCTGCCAAGCAGTTCAATCAAAGCACTTCTAGGAGAGACCAAAGAAACTCATTTCAACCTTATCATTATTATAATGAGTATCTGGATTCAAGAAATGAACCAAGAGCTGATCCAAAAGGGTTCAATCCAGTAAACTGGAAACACACAAGGCATTGGCCTGACAGAAGAGCTCAAAAATCTCGAGATAACTGCGTGTTAGTCGAATTGTTTTACCCTACTAACTTTCAACGCAGGTATCATTCAACTGATTCAACTCAAAATAGAAGAGTTGAAAGAAAATCTAAAATGATCAAGCGGTCCAAATCAGTGGGATCCCTAGATGATAAAAAGCCAAAAGTTTGGCAAGTTTGGATTCCAAAGAACTTGATGTATCAACAAGGACCCGATATGAAACGGGTCCCTAAATGCTAATCCTTATTTTTGCAGGAAAAGAGCATCCTATCTAAACCAAAGATATTTGGTATCTAGATAGTGGGTGCTCCAAATACATGACCGGAGACAGAGAAGATCTCAACGGTTATGAAGAAGTCAAAGGCCCACTTGTCACATTTGGAGACAATTCCAAAAGCTGAACCATTGGAGAAGGGTTCGTAGTCAAAGAAAAAGTAGTAGTAAATGGAGTCTCCCACGTGGATGGACTGAAACACAAACTACTCAGCATCAGCCAACTGTGCGACAATGGCTACTCAGTTGACTTCACCAAAAACTCCTGCAACATAAGAGACAAGTCAACTGGAGTAATTCTGCTCACTGGCATAAGGAGAGGCAACATGTACATTGTTGACTGGTCAACCGGCTACTCAGAAGCTTGCTTTCTTTCAAAAGGATCAACTGAAGCAAGCTGGCTATGGCATCGACGACTGAACCACCTCAACTTCAAAACAATCAACTACCTAGCCAAGAAAGAGTTAGTTGAGGGGCTTCCCAAGGAAATATACAAGAAAACAGGTGTATGTGGACCATGTCAAAAAGGGAAGCAGGTGAAGTCATCCTTCAAGAATAGGAGTCATCCACCAGGAACAACTGATTGTCTTCAACTGCTACATATGGATTTGTTTGGTCCAGTTAGACCACAAACCCCAAAAGGCAAAAGATTCACTCTTGTAGTAGTTGATGATTACTCAAGATATACATGGGTGGAATTCTTAAGGAGCAAAGATGAAACTTATGATAAGCTAACGGCGCTGATCAGGAGGCTACAAACTGAAAAAGAAAGATCAGTTCAAAGGATTCACTCCGACAATGGAACTGAATTTGTGAATCAACACATGATCAGCTTTCTCAACCAGCTTGGAATCATTCACGAACACTCAGCTACAAGAACTCCACAACAAAACGGTGTAGCTGAACGGCGTAACCGGACACTCAAAGAAGCAGCTCGAGCAATGATAGCTGATGCCAACATAGCTGAAGGTTACTGGGCTGAAGCAGTCAACACAGCCTGCCATACTCAAAATCGAAGCGCCATTGTAGCCACACATGACAAAACACCTTATGAACCGTATAAGGGCCGTAAGCCTTCTATCTCATATTTTAAAATATTTGGCTGCAAATGTTATATTCACAACAATAGCAAGACTCAATTGAAAGCCTTTAGTGCTAAAGCTGATGAGGGAATATTTCTTGGGTATAACTCTCCTCATGCACAAGCTTACAGAGTGTTCAATAAACGAACTCTTGTTGTGGAAATAACATGTCATGTGGTATTTGATGAATTTGCTAATGAGTTCATGAACAACGAAAGAATAGACACATCAGTTCAAGTACTACCTAATGAAACTGAGAACTCGCAGGACTATGTGGATCACATTGTTCCAGAGTGGCTTGAAGTTTCACTAGAAGAAGGAAATGAAACTGGTACTAAACCAGTTGAGAACAATTTGGTCAATGAAGACACAAATCGTGCTGAGACCATAAATCCCACAACTGAAACTAGAGGAAGAACTGACGAAAATGCCGAACCAACTGATGAAAGGGCGACTGATGACGTCACCACAGAAGAGCTAGCTGAAGTTATCTTGCCCAAATGGCTCCGAAGCCATCCAACTGACAAGATAGTTGGTGATCCAAGAAGTCGAGTCCAAACCAGAAGTTCAACTGAGCATGCATTATTCACATGTTTCATATCTCAAACTGAACCAGCAAACGTCAAAGAAGCCCTAGAAGATTCAGACTGGATCATGGCTATGCAAGAAGAACTGAATCAATTCACAAGGAATGACGTATGGTTTCTTGTTGATAGACCAAAAATACAGAAGGTCATTGGTACAAAATGGGTCTTTCGTAACAAACAGGATGAACAATGAGTGATCACAAGGAACAAGGCCAGACTGGTAGCCAAAGGATACTCACAAAGTGAAGGGATCGACTTTGATGACACATTCGCACCAGTTGCAAGATTATAAGCCATCAGACTATTCCTAGCCTATGCAGCTCACTTCAATTTCACAGTCTATCAAATGGATGTCAAGAGTGATTTTCTTCAAGGAATGCTCAAGGAGGACGTGTATGTCGAGCAACCGCCAGACTTTAAAATTGGTGATCAAGTCTTCAAACTGAAGAAGGCCCCTCTACAGACTGAAGCAAGCTCCTAGAGCGTGGTATGAAACTCTAACAACGTTTTTACCGAAAAATGGGTTTCAAAAAGGAGTCATTGATCGAACTCTATTCCGAATAGAACGATCAACTGAGATCTTGATGGTTCAAATTTATGTGGATGACATAATTTTTAGATCGAAAAGCAAAGATCTATGCACATGATTCACTCAACTGATGCAAAGCGAATTTGATATGAGCATGATGGGAGAAATGCCATTCTTCCTAGGACTCCAAGTGAAGCAGCTGAAAGATGGGATCTTTATCAGCCAGGCGAAGTACACCAAGGAGCTAGTCAAGAAGTTTGGAGCAAGTAAAGGAAAAACTCTCAAGATTCCCATGAACACATCAGTTCAGCTAACTCTTGATGAAGAAGGAGAATCAGTTAGCCAAACATATTACAGAGGAATCATTGGGTCACTACCTTACTTAACAGCTAGCCGGCCAGACATCTCTTATTCAGTCGGTCTGTGCGCACGGTTTCAAGGTAACCCAAAGAAAAGTCATCTTGAAGCAGCAAAGAAAATTATCAAATATCTCAAAGGAACTGTAAATCTTGGACTATGGTATCCCAGAGATGACATTTTGAGTCTAATTGGCTAGCATCGCAGGATGAAGATGATCAACTGGAAGAAAAAGGCCAAGGAATCACTCCAGCTGAAGAGAGGAACTGAACCAAGAGGCTTCAAACTCCTAATGATTAGTTCAAAACTGAAAAAGTCGTTGAACTGATCAGTTGGACACATAAGCCATCAGTTTGAAGTAAAGTAAGAAGCTGTATAGAGAAAGTAAACTGAAGCTGATCAGTTTACCCCATCAGCTCAACTAAATCATCAGTTCAGTTGCTCAAACTGATGATCCAGTCAGTTATGCAGAACATACCAACTGCAAATTGATCAAACTGATGAAGAAATCATAGGAACTGGAATCAACTCAGAAGGAGATATCAGTTCAAGAACCAGCTGAATTGAGAAACAGCTGAATGAAGGTCCATGCAGTCAAGACAAGTCAAGAACTGATGAGAAGATATCTCAGTTGGAACTGATCAACAGAAAGATCATCAGTTACAGTCGAAGCCAACTGATGACGTAATCAGTTTCAATCCAAGGAGAAACTGCTCGAGAGAAAAGATAAGTTCAAAAGCTTCAATAGTGGAAATGGTAAAATCACGTGTCACTTAAATATTACGGTTGAACCTTCTCTCTCTCTTCTCATTTATCCCTAACGAATAGAAATGAAAAGTTAATCGACGGGTCGATTGAATTAATCCGACCGTTGAACTTAGGCATACGAAGCGTCTCAACTGTTGGATGAGCCCAATCTCTCTATATAAATAAGGCGGCTGAATACTCAAGATAAGCTTCCCAATTTTACTGTCGACGTATCCCTTCCTATCTACCTCTCGTCAAAAGCAAAACTCTTCAGCCCTGAATGTAACATCCCAGAATTTCAGAATATCTTAGTGAGTTTTCTAAATATATTTAGAAGACTAAAGAAAATAATTGGAGGAAAATAAAGTAAAATAGATGTAAGTCGCGACCTTTTTGTGTGTTTTATGTGAAAATCGATTATGAGATTTTGCATTTGTCTCCGGAAGATAGTCAATATTGGTCTTTTCTGGAATGTAACAGCCTAAAAGAAGCTGTTGGTGCTTTCAAAATTTTATTCTGATCTCTACAGGAGTCCCGTAATTGAAAATCGTTAAGGGAAAACCTGTGAATAGTAATTTCTACTTGCGTTCGTGATTCAAAAAATTCACGAAATCCTCCTCATTGATCTGAGATTTGTTCTATAAAGCCTATCTTATAGGAAATGACCCAAGGAATCTGTTTGCGTTCATGGATTGCCAATCTGAGGTCAATCGAGCGCTTGGGAGCAAAATCTGTCAGTCGAAATGAATAGTAAAAGTACTTTTTGAAAGGGAATCTTTTTTCGTTTTTCTTCAGACGACTTCCTCGTCATCCCGAGATGGGTTGGTTCAATATTACTCGAGCCAACGAGTCTCCCGGTATTTTCGGATTTTGTGTCGGAGGTCATTTAGACCTCGCCATTGAATAAAACAACTTTAATTGAATCCGGAAATCACTTTATCAGTATTTAATATCCGAAAAAGTTATACCCGCCCCGAAGTCCCTTTTCCTATAAATAGGGGAGGGGCGGAGCTCATTTCTCCTTGCTGATTCTCTCTCTTCTCTCTTTTCCTCTCTCGTTCGTGTTGACGAACTAGAGAAACCCGGGCCTGCGCCGAGTAAATCTCGCATGCGGGCCCAGGTTAAGTTTTATTTGAGGGAAGGGATGCTGCTGCTGCGGGAGCAGCTATCAAGCGCCGGAAGGCTGCCGGAGAGCCGCCTCCGCTGCTGTCGTGGATGGCCGGAATTGCCGCCGTCGCGCCGCCGCTTCGGATGTCTCGTTTCGGTCCATTTCTCATCCTTTATAGTTGAAATTTTAATATGTTGTGTATTTTAAATAGTGATTCATTTCGTATGTTGAGTGCGTCGTTGTCCGATGGCCGGAAACCGGCGAAATCGCCGGAAAACGTCAAAAATAAAGGGTCGCCGATCAGTTTCTGTTTTTGCCCATTTTCACCCATTTCGAGTCGTCAAATCGAAAAAGTTTCTTCTATAAAGTTGCTTGAAAAATTATTTCCTATAGGACTGCCAAGTTTCATAATTTTTCGATAAGTTTTGATTAAAATTGATTATTTTAATCAGGAAGTTATTTTTATAATTAAAGCATGTGATTTCAGAAAATTCCGAAAATTGTATAGTTTAATAAAGATATATGTGGGGTCATGTCTGATTATTTTCATAATTTTTAGACAAGTAAAAAGTGCAATCGAAGTTTGCTGTGTAAAATTTAATTAAAATGGCAAGTTACGGAAAGTGACATCTATCAAATCTTTTGATCCCATTAAATCAGAAATTATATTTTGGAATTTATTTCCTTCTGTGTTGAAGTTGTATGAGGTCTCTAGAGTCGCGCATTCTTAATAGAAATATAATGAAAGTGAATAAAAACTCCAATTAAATTAAAGTCGAGTTCTGAAAATTAGAGTAGCAGTCCTAAAATAAGGTTTGACCTTGTAGGACTTGTTGAGCCGGTCAGAGAAGCTGGCGGATGAATATCGAGAAGTTTGATCACCTGAGTTGATCTAATCGAGGTGGGTTTATTTCCAAAACCTATCTATATTTGAGTTATTAACTCATAAATGTGATAGTCATAGTTGGAATATCCAAATAAAATATTTGAGAAATTATCTGCTCAAGTCTCTGCTAGAGTAATAGTATTATATTGTTGTATAATTAATGAGAACATAGTATTATACTGCTGTATAATTATTGAGAACATAGATTATGCTTTGCCATAATTATTGAGAACATAGATTATGTTTCATCATAATTATTGAGAATATAGATTATGATTTATCACAATAAGCGAATATAGATCATGCTTTGACATAATTAAATAGAATAGATTATGCCTTGTCATAACTAAAGTATATGTGTTAAAAGTTAAGGTTAGAGTTTAAAGTTCATAGTATATAGATTAAGGTTAGAGGTTATATTTAAAGCCTAATATTCATAGTTTAAAGTTACAGTATATTAAATGTTTATTGCGTATTGATTATACTTGTGTATAATGAGTTATAATTTTTAGCTTGTGCTTTTAATTTAAACTCAACTTATAGAATGATTTCCATTTAAGGAATATGAAGCATAATTGAAATAAGTTTGATAGATGACTTAAAGGTTAACATAGTTGCTATATTAAGAGGATGACATACTTTTGTGCTTATGTCATATTATGCGCGTTTTAGAGAACATAGAACAAAGGATAGACAGGAACTGTGATTCTTGCAGTTGTGATGTTAATCACTAAAGGTGTCACTGTGAGGTAACCCCTGCACATACACGTGATCTGGGCATCACTATAGGAGTCAATGCTAGGTAACCCCCAGTATACTCAGGGTCAATGCTAGGTGATCCCTGGTACACTCTTCTAGGATTAGCGAGGTAACCCCTCTCTTTTCCTATCAGCGACATGTCATAGAGTGCAGTAGACGACAGAAGGAGCTACTGGGTACCAAAGAAAAGTAAAAGGTTTGCAGAAATGGGAAGGGCTTTCGCGTTTTGCTTTCCATTATCTGTATTTATATTTTGGATATTTTGTTACAGTTTTTATTAAAGATTGAGTTAAAAGTTTAACCCACTGAGTGCTTTAGTACTCACGCCCAAAATATTTTCAAAATGTTTTTCACAAGTTGAGATGCTGGAGGTGATGGCTCGATGTATTGTTGTGGGTTGATCGTGCCTTGCTGTCTCATTCAGACTAATGTATTGCTCATGAGTATGTTGTTATGTGATACAATATTACTCCATTGTTTTCCGCTTAAACTCTGATACAGTTGCCCCATAGTATGATTGCATGCTATGTTTTATTTTTGGGCTTATCTGAATTATATACCTTAATTGAATAATGATAAATAAAGTCCATTTCTTTTCATAAATCCAAGCATATCTCATTACAGTTTTCGACCTATGAGTTGGTCATATTTGGTTGAGTCTTGGATTTTGTTTACTTTTCAGTTGACCTATGAATGGGTCTTATCTTGATTAATTGCTTATGTCCTATGAATGGGACATAAAATTGTTTATTTGCCTCTGACCTATTGATGGGTCTTAGTTGTTGTGGCCTATGGAGATGTCTTATTTATTTGAAGAGTTAGAATCCTATCTATTAATTGTTGGATTCTGTTTGAATTTGACTAGCCTATGAATAGGCATTCTTTTGACTTGATTGAATCATTTGACTTCGTTGATACGTTGAAAGACGTGGATTTCTTTCAGTTACAGAGGTTATGCTGCCCAATTTCTGCAGCATATAACTTATTCTTGTTCTAAAGACATTTCATTTTATTATCCTAAATTAGTACTTCCTTTTTTAGTAACACCCTGACCCTCATTTATTATTCCTTTTGGGACCGGGACATTACAGAGGACCCCCTGGATTTAGGATTATGCTATCTTTTTCCTTCTTTTATTCCCGTAATATCCCCGTCCTAATCCTCGGGACTGGGGCGTTACAGAATGGTATCAGAGCCAGGTTGCAACTCTGCGACCTGTCTCTTATGTTTGTTTGCTTAAAGTGATTATGTGAATTCGAGTTACATTCTTAAAGGATTTCTACAGAGCAACCCACAGTACATCATCACCCCGCATCTTCAACAAAGTTCAAAGGTATGAAAGTTTTAAAAGCTTTGGTTATATTGTGTTATAACTTTTTAAAGTACAGGTGAATGGTAAGTCATTCATAAGTGAGCTTTGAGCAAGGCAAGAAAAATTAAAGAATGTTGATTTGAGGTAAGTCATATATCTAAAAGTTTAAAGAGTGAAATTAATTTTGGATGAATCCAAAAGATAGTCTAAAGTTGTTTTAAAAGACAAAAGTTAATTTGTAGTTATTCTTTTCAAAAAGGATTTTAAAGATATAATCATTTTGATATCAAAATCTTTTGGTTATTGTTGAACCTGAATTTTTAAAAGCCTTCTCTTTGGGAAAAAGGACTATCTACTGCTAGAAAGTATTGTGATTCTGAGGATAGAGAATGACTAAGATAGAGGATCGAGGATAGATAATTTAAAGATAGAGCTTAGTCGAGAACATAGACTATATATGCTTGAACTTAGAAGAATTCTAAGTTTTTCTTGTATGATTAAAGAGGCTTTATGAATTAAGTTCCATAGCTAGAGAGTTTAAGAGGCGTGTGGTTGGGCGAGCCCTTCACACTGCGTGGGAGTCATGCTAGAGAGAAGAAGCTTTGTCGTTTGAAGAAAGTCCTACAAATTGAAAAGATTGATCGCAAGAGTTTAGCCCATTAGACCAGAAGAGTATAGTCATCTCAGGCAAGCTGGTACAATGAAGGAAGCAACTATCAAAGCTGCATCATTGCAATTTCAGGTCCTCTAGGCCTGTTGACACAAGACGAGTCCTGTGCAACCCGAAAGAAAAGAAAGAGTTTCACTAAAGACAAACATCCAGAGCTAAAGAAGTTCCAAGCAATGAGGGATGCCCACCTTAATCATGAAATCATCGAAGAAGCATTATAGAAGAGAAGACGTCACAACCAGCCGATGAATGCATGATAGAATTTCGGAAGACCCGAGGAAGTGTTATAGAAGTTAAATGCATTTCTAGGCTTTGAACTTAGAAAGAACATAGACATAGAAGCTTTAACATAGGGTGAGCTTTAAGTTGTCCTTTGTTAAGAATCACTTTGAACATAGACTAAATAAGTAATCCCCTTTCTTATAGTTGCGAGTCGTTCGAGCAGCGATGAAGCACGAGTTTCAAAAGACGTGACAAGGAGTCTCATGCAATAGTTAAAGTGAAGAAGTATGAGATAAAGCTAGTACGAGAAAAGCTGAGAGCTACCGATCAATCAAGGCATAGGCAAAGTTCGATCAAGGTGAATAAAGACTCGGAACGTATAGTATGCAGGTAAAAGACGGTTATATATATGATTGCAAGTAAAGAAAGATGAGCCAAGATAAAGGATCGACCAAAGTTCATCAAGATAGCTTGGCTACCAAGAAAAAGCTCGAGAGATCGATGGAATGATTAGCAGTTCCAGGTCAAAGACATGGTCTTCTCAAAGGTATCTCCAACCAATGGAAGAGTTCATTTCGCTAAGATATTAAAGCAAAAGGTTCGATGAACCTATTGGAAATCCTCGAAGAGGATAAAGACATAGACCAGAGGTAGGCTTGACGCCTGACCTTATTGTTGTGCATGACGTGTCTCACGTCTTAATGCTATGGAAATATGTGTTTGAGATAAACACATGTTACCAAAGGAAAAGAGATAGTTCTGAGTGAGAACTAATCCATAAAGAAAGGCCTCAGGCTATTCTTGGCCGAAAGGCCTAGAGTTGTAACCCTAGTAATGGTTTTGAACCAATATGGTTCCAATAACGCTGTGGATTCTTGAAAAAGTATCCAGACCTCCGTTTGAGGGAAAGTAAATTTCGGGACGAAATTTTTTTTAAGGGGTGTAGTCTGTAACATACCAGAATTTCAGAATATCTTAGTGAGTTTTCTAAATATATTTAGAAGACTAAAGAAAATAATTGGAGGTAAAATAAAGTAAAATAGATGTAAGTCGCGACCTTTTTGTGTCTTTTATGTGAAAATCGATTATGAGATTTTGCATTTATCTCCGGAAGATAGTCAATATTGGTCTTTTCTGGAATGTAACGGCCTAAAGAAAGCTGTTGGTGCTTTCAGAATTTTATTCTGATCTCTACAGGAGTCCCGTAATTGAAAATCGTAAAGGGAAAACCTGTGAATAGTAATTTCTGCTTGCGTTCGTGATTCAAAAAATTCACGAAATCCTCCTCATTGATTTGAGATTTGTTCTATAAAGCCTATCTTATAGGAAATGACCCAAGGAATCTGTTTGCGTTCACGGATTGCCAATCTGAGGTCAATCGAGCGCTCGAGAGCAAAATCTGTCAGTCGAAATGAATAGTAAAAGTACTTTTTGAAAGGGAATCTTTTTTCGTTTTTCTTCAGACGACTTCCTCGTCATCCCGAGATGGGTTGGTTCAATATTACTCGAGCCAACGAGTCTCCCGGTATTTTCAGATTTTGTGTCGGAGGTCATTTAGACATCGCCATTGAATAAAACAACTTTAATTGAATCCGGAAATCACTTTATCAGTATTTTATATCCGAAAAAGTTATACCCGCCCCGAAGTCCCTTTTCCTATAAATAGGGGAGGGGGGGAGCTCATTTCTCCTTGCTCATTCTCTCTCTTCTCTCTTTTCCTCTCTCGTTCGTGTTGACGAACGAGAGAAACCCGGGCCTGCACCGAGGAAATCGCGCATGCGGGCCCAGGTTAAGTTTTATTTGGGGGAGGGGTGCTGCTGCTGTGGGAATAGCTATCGAGTGCCGGAAGGCTGCCGGAGAACCGCCGCCGCTGCTGTCGTGGATGGCCGGAATTGCCGCCGTCGCGCCGCCGCTTCGGATGTCTCGTTTCGGTCCATTTCTCATCCTTTATAGTTGAAATTTTAATATGTTGTGTGTTTTAAATAGTGCTTCATTTCGTATGTTGAGTGCGTCGTCGTCCGGTGGTCGGAAACCGGCGAAATCGCCGGAAAACGTCAAAAATAAAGGGGCGCCGATCAGTTTCGGTTTGTGCCCGTTTTCGCCCATTTTGAGTCGTCAAATCGAAAAAGTGTCTTCTATAAAGTTGCTCGAAAAATAATTTCCTATAGGACTGCCAAGTTTCATAATTTTTCGATAAGTTTTGATTAAAGTCGATTATTTTAATCAGGCGGTTATTTTTATAATTAAAGCATGTGATTTCAGAAAATTCCAAAAATTGTATAGTTTAATAAAGATATATGTGGGGTCATGCCTGATTATTTTCATAATTTTTCGACAAGTAAAAAGTGCAATCGAGGTTTGCTGTGTAAAATTTAATTAAAATGGCAAGTTACGGAAAGTGACATCTATCAAATCTTTTGATCCCATTAAATCAGAAATTATATTTTGGAATTTATTTCCTTCTGTGTTGAAGTTGTACGAGGTCTCTAGAGTCGCGCATTCTTAATAGAAATATAATTAAAGTGAATAAAAGCTCCAATTAAATTAAAGTCGAGTTCTGAAAATTAGAGTAGCAGTCCTAAAATAAGGTTTGACCTTGTAGGACTTGTTGTGCCGATCAGAGAAGCTGGCGGATGAATATCGAGAAGTTTGATCATCTGAGTTGATCTAATCGAGGTGGGTTTATTTCCAAAACCTATCTATATTTGAGTTATTAACTCATAAATGTGATAGTCATAGTTGGAATATCCAAATAAAATATTTGAGAAATTATCTGCTCAAGTCTCTGCTAGAGTAATAGTATTATATTGTTGTATAATTAATGAGAACATAGTATTATACTGCTGTATAATTATGGAGAACATAGATTATGCTTCGCCATAATTACTGAGAACATAGATTATGCTTCATCATAATTATTGAGAATATAGATTATGATTTATCACAATAAGAGAATATAGATCAGGATTTGACATAATTAAATAGAATAGATTATGCCTTGTCATAACTAAAGTATATGTGTTAAAAGTTAAGGTTAGAGTTTAAAGTTCATAGTATATAGATTAAGGTTAGAGGTTATATTTAAAGCCTAATATTCATAGTTTAAAGTTACAGTATATTAAATGTTTATTGCGTATTGATTATACTTGTGTATAATGAGTTATAATTTTTAGCTTGTGCTTTTAATTTAAACTCAACTTATAGAATGATTTCCATTTAAGGAATATGAAGCATAATTGAACTAAGTTTGATAGATGACTTAAAGGTTAACATAGTTGCTATATTAAGAGGATGACATACTTTTGTGCTTATGTCATATTATGCGCGTTTTAGAGAACATAGAACAAAGGATAGACAGGAACTGTGATTCTTGCAGTTGTGATGTTAATCACTAAAGGTGTCACTGTGAGGTAACCCCTGCACATACACGTGATTTGGGCATCACTATAGGAGTCAATGCTAGTCCCATTTCAAAAGTCCTCAAGGACCCCATCAGCTCCTGTAACTTCATCTTGCTCACATCTTTGGCCTCTTCTATAGCCGTGACTTTATATGCAAATCTCTTAGGAAGAAATCGCAGAACTTTCCGCACATGTTTCTCCTCCGAGATGGCATCACCAAGTGCAAAGATTTCATTAGCTATGTCACAATTCTTGGCGTTGAAATCAGCAAGCTTTTCATCTTCATCCATTCGAAGGTTTTCAAATCTGGTAGTGAGGAGCTGCATACGAGATGCACGAACACTGCTCGTTTCTTTGAAAGCAATTTGAAGGATATCCCATGCATCCTTTGCCTTGTCGCATGTGGAGATGAGTTTGAACACGTTCATGTCCACTGCAGAAAAAATGGCGTTCATGGCTTTAGCATTCAGCCCCATGATCAGATAATCAGCATCGTCAAACTCTTCTTCTGGCTTCAGCACCGCTTTTCCTTTCTCATCCTTCTTGATAGGAGGCTTCCACCCTTCAGTCACCATCTTCCAGGCACGCTCATCAATTGAGCGAATGAAAGCTATCATACGAGCTTTCTAATAGGCATAATTATTGCCATCAAGGAGCGGAGGTCGCATCGTCGAGGCTCCTTGTTTCATCGAGTCCATCTCGGCAAAAACAACACAATAACACAGATTAATACCCCAAGATCAACCCTGAATATAGCCAACCCGCTCTGATACTAATTGAAAAACAGTAATCCGTGCTCATACGTTTTTAGTTAACTGCTTAAAAATTGTTCTGTGATATGTGTGGGACAGATGTAAGAACATAAAATAACAAAGCAGTAAAAACGCACGAGATGATAATCCAGTTCGGTTTAACCAACCTACTCTGGGGGGATTGCTCCCAAACTTGAAGATTAGACTGGTACTCCTTCGAAGAGTGTATTAAGGATCTTACACATACAAACCTCCCGCCTTATGTCGCCCATTCTTCTCCTTGAACTCTTTCGCTAGCCGAAAGTTGTAAGATCCCCTCACAACTGTGACACTAGACTCCCTCTAGCTACCCACGACTTCAACTTACAATCTCTCCCGAGATTGCGTATAAAACTGGAATAAAAATCCCCTCACGTGTTTCACTCGTAAACACTTAAAACTAGTCTATCACGTTGAACGTTTTAATGAACAACTACTAGTTACAAAAACGACCACAAACTGATTCTAATACTAGAATCTAAATAAAATATCAGTGGTACCGATTGCTCCTCAATTCGGTCTTCATATAGGCGTCGATCTCCATCCACCGCCAATATGGTATGTGGATTGTGGTTTGTGGCCTTCCATATGTGTGTAGATACTCTCCATGTGTAGAGGGGTTAGTTCAGCACTGGATCTATACCACAAGGCAGTAAAACGAATTAATCTTGACCTTCCAAACTCGTTCGGCGCAAGATCTTTCCAACATAGAAACTGCCATAAATAGAGTATCCCTGGTTTTGTCTGGGACATACTCTGGAACAGTTCACCAACTATTCTTTCTTTTCTTGGACAGCGGAAAAAAAATCTTCGTGGGACATACCCAGTCACACATTGTCGAACATATCTCGTCAATTCAACAACACAAGTACTTAATGCATGACGATGGCACTAACAAACCATCATATGATTTAAAGTGAATATATAATACAAGTTTCGATCATGCTTATCATGCTAATAATGCTCATGCTCTGACACTTCAAGTTTGAATGCTCTGATACTTAAATTTCATGCATATCTTGAATGCTTTGATACTTGAATAATAGCATGAATGACAAATGCTATTTTTCATTCATGCTATTATTTCAAAGCATTTGTCAATATTAAATTTCATGATTTTGGTAGGTATGAGCAGAAAAATAAAATTACGGTTTTACAACAGACTATTCTAGTTTTAGATATAGTAAGATAAGATGAGATAAATTACATGGATGACAAGGTAACCCCTAGTCGCTATTGGGACGTGTACTGAGTAAATCTTGCGTATATTTAATAGCATGCAAATCACAGAACAGAAGAAAGTAAATCACGCACATTGAGTAAATGTCGTATTAGGAAAAACTATCAAGGAATCCCTAGATTAGGTTTTGATGAGATGTCAAAATTATTTATGAAAAACTGACTAAAATTCAAGCTGTAGATCGGAGCTGACCAATCCAGGGCATCAAAAAAAGGAACTCAAGTAAAGTCAAAGTCAACCAATCTGAAGTATGGTCTACAAGCTGAAAGATACGTCATCCAGTCGAAACAAACTGACATCTAAGTCAGCTGAGCTGAGGGAGAAAAGAATTGACTAAGTCTGAAAGAACTGATAAAACATCAGTTTAAGCTAAAGACTGGAAGTATCCAACTGATGGCCAAACTGAAGCAAACAAGACAATCAGCTGAAGGCCAGAACTGTGGTCAGCCAGCTTATGATTAGTCAAGCTGATAAGAAAGCTCAAAAGAAATCAGTTAAGCTGACAAGAAAGCTCAAGAGAAATCAGTCAAGCTGACAAGATACCCAAGAACTTGAGATCAGTCGAACTGGAGAAATAAAAGCTCAAAACTGCCAATTGGAGAAATAGCCAAGCTCAGCTGATAAGCTCAAAACTGCCAACTGGAGCAATAGCCAAACTCAGCTGACAAGCTCGGAACTACCAACTGGAGCAATAACTAAACTGAGCTGACAAGTCCAGAACTGCCAACTGGAACTCAAAACTGCCAAGAAAGCTGAAGCAAGAGAACCCTGGAGTTTATTGCTCAAACCGCCGAATCTTGGAACAAATGCTTTAACAAAGATCCTAGAATTAAATATCCAATGAAGATCGATTGGCAAAGTAATGGCTACTTCAACCAAAAGCTCCAGCGATCATTAAAGACCACCTGCCATTGATGAGCCAATAGAGCCACCGATCAATGGACAATGGAACTCAACGGTCATAAAATCACTCCTCTATAAAAGACGAGTGAATCAGAGTTTTGAAATAACTCTTCACTACACAACTTTCGCATATACATTCTTGATACATTCAAGCAAGAGCTTTTCTTCCTCCCTCCCACTTAGCTCAAGTTCAGCATTTGATATAAACTGCGATAGTTCAATTGAGAAGAAGAATTAAAAGAGTCAAGATATTCAACAATACAACGATCAACTACCCAGCTCAATTGAAGGAGCACATCAGTTGATACCCCATGTTCAAGACTCACCTCTTGAAGATCGAAAGAGATCTAAAACCTTGTAAGATGATAATAGCACCTACCTTCCTAGTGAGCAGTTAGGGACTTCAAGTGTGAGCCGTCGACCCGCTGAGGTAGCGAGCAGTTACCAGGTTCAGCCAATTGTCCTTCATTGTGTAATTTCTAAAGAAACTCAAGTTATATAGTGAAGTTGCCCTTCTGCGGAAGGAAGAGAGGACGTAGAAGTTTGAGACTTCGAACCTCTATAAATCGCTTCTGTGTTGTACTGTTTTGATTATTGCATTGCATATCTTTAAACTGTACACAAGATCACACAATCTGCACCAAGCAGTCATAACTGATCAACCATCTTGTGCATAGATAAGTTTCTCTAAGCGAGTCAAAGGGCCCTGTTATTCCGCATCTAAAGTAAAAGTTTTTGAAGTTCTCAATCAGTTTATTCACCCCCCCTAAACTGATATCGACTCGCCCGGGACCAACATGTCGCATATGTAATAGTTTGCAAACCACACATAATAAATAAATTATATTTGAAAAATCAATTGTGATATCGATATAGTGTTTATTTATTGAGGTGGTTGTCATTTAAATTGTAATTAACGAGAACTGAGAACCTTTGTTTAAAAGTTTGTCATTTTTCCCAAAAAAGTGTTAAATGTAAGAAACGATATTATTCAATACTCCTTCCATTTTTAATTAAGTGTCATTTTGGATGAGTGCATACATATTAATAAATTAATTGAGTTACCTAATGCACCGTTGTGTGAATACATTAAATGAGTTAACTATAGATGTATGAATGCATTAAATGAGGGTAAATGTGTGAAAATGTAAATTTTATGTCTCGAATTTGTAGAATGACACTTTTTAAAATAAAATTTAAATTCTAGAATGACACTTATTCATAAATGAGTGGAGTATTAAAATGAAGATCGACGATTTTGCTAAAAAAATGAACATCGGCGATGCAGATAATAATTCCACCGAAGATATACATATAAATGTTGTTTCCTAAATAAATTGTATAAAAATAAAAGAAAAATCGAGAAAGTGACCCAACCTAGCTAGAAGTCCCGGATATCACATAAAGATAACTCAAGGGACCGGGGCCTCATCAAAATCCATATGGAAAACCCGTAGTGGGAGAAATCATATGGAAAAAAGAGTACCCCTCTAGTGAAAATGAAAATAACCAGGCCACAAAAATCCTGTTTAACAGCATTAACAATACAAGAAATCACAGAAAACCAAAAATCCAACCGAGTACTATAAGAGGCTAATAAATCCGCAACACTATTGCTCTCTATATACATGTGAAACATAAAAATGTAGGGCTGAGCATTCGGTCGGTTCAGGTAGGAACCGACCGAAATATGTGTAACCGAAGGCTCCACCGACGGTGGTGGCCACCGACCGATAACCGACCGACTGTGCTAGAGCACCGAACCGAACACCAATTATGTCGGTTCGATCGGTTTCAGTCAGTTAACCGATTTTAAAAATGGTTGTTTCAAAATCAGTCATCGAGCAGCTGATGGATGAGTGTGCAGCAGTGCAGACGGATGGTTGCGGTCTGCAGGAGTGGGAGAGATTGAGTAAGAAAAATTATAAAAGAGAGAAGACAAGGCTTGGTTTCAGTAGATTATGTCTTTGCCATCAATGTACTACAAATCGATGAAAGAACAAGGGAGGTGAAATAGACGAGCTCCTGGCATCCTGTATTGTTCTTGCCTTCATTCATGGTCATCGGTCGGTAGAGAAGAAAGAGAGTAAAAATCAAATTAAAAGATGGAAAATAGAGATTGAGAAGAAGGATGTGAGATATGAGTGTTGGGAGTTGTGAAAGTTATGTGAATCTTAATTTAGGGGTAGGTGGGTCTGTGTGAATAAAGATGAGAGAGAGAAATAGTGAGTGGGAAATTAATGTTGTGGGGTGGGACCCGAGAATGGGGTGGTTCAGAGTGAATTATATATATATATGTATGTATGTATGTATGTATGTATGTATGTATATGTATGCTGGATATATATATACAATTCAACAATTCATTCGGTCGGTTCGGTGCAACCATTTCTTTTCTGAATGAAACTCGATCACCGACCGAGACACCATCAGTTTGTCATGCCTCCCACCGACCACCGACCGCTCATTTTTTTGGCACCGCACCGAACCGACCAAAACCGATCGGTTCGATCGGTCGGTTCGGGTTCGGGTGGGTTCATGCTCACCCCTATAAAAATGAACTCTAGAAAGAAAATCAATAATACACTGTTATTTGTTCTTCAAAAACCAAGGCACCTGGAGAGACCGAGAAGATAATAAAGTAACCACATAAACTGAGTCTGTCACTAGCCAAATAAAGTCTAGAGACAATTGATCCGCCCATTCCAACACCACAATCACAACAAGTAACTTTGCTAAGAAAGCATATCCCACCCCTTCATCATTGTGGAAACAAAAAGAAACTGATCCATCAGAGCTGCGAAAGACACCACCTGTGCTCATATGACCAGGAGCACCTTGAGAAAAGCCGTCCATATTAATCTTGATCCAGCCAACAGGAGGCGGTCTTCAATGAACCGAGATAACAGTACAGAGAGGCGCACGTCTAGGGACAACCTTCAACCTCTTGAGAATAAGCAAATACGTAACTACATTCTGAATATAACCACACGAGCCACGCATGAATGATAACTCACGACAAGCAATTTGCACCATAACAATGATATTCATCGGCGTATGAGTAACTTCATCATAGATAGCACGATTGCGCATAGTCCAAATACCCCAAATCACATGAATCACCGCCGATTTCCAGAGAAGAAGGATTTGAGAGCCAAAATCATAACTCATAAACTACACAAAAGCCTCATGAATCGAAGCTGCATAAATCACATCAATTTGAAAGGCATCAAAAATCCATCGTCAAACTAAAGTAGCCAGAGGACAGCTCCAGAACAAATGATCCATAGTCTCTATTGCCCCGCGACACATTACACAAATATGGGGACCTATAAATCCATGCAGTGTGTCCACCGTGGGAATCCAAGCAAGAAACAGTCTCTAGGAAACCATAGAATGCCTTACCGAAATACAAGAGTGCCAAATCCACTTACCCCATTTAGCTGTGAGAAAGTGCACTCTCAAATACATATGAACTTAGTCGTGACCTTGCCATGCAGAGATTTGGTTCAGTCTCTTTCATCATTTCCCGTCATAATTGGGATTTTTCAAAATATCAATAATAATATTCGAAAATGAATTAGCGAATGAGGCCGTGAAACGCCAAACTCCATTCACCAAATAATCCCCAACTTTATCCCCAAACTTGACGTGCACATGCAAAGGAATTGCAAGTATATCTGCAATCTCATAACCAATCCAGTTATCATGCCAGAAATCGATCAAAGAACCATCTCCCAAAATACAAAATGAATCCTTCAGAATATTTGACGTAGGCTCGTGGATCCCAGGCTAAATCGAGAAGAATGCCACCCTTTTCACCTTGCTAGAAGTCGGCACAAAATGCAAACGTGCTAATTGCATAACATAAGAATCTGACCCCGATTAATCTCCTTAAATGAAGAAACCCTGAGCCCTCCTTCCTCCACCATAGCACACATTCTAGCCCAACTCACCGTCGTATAAGAACGGTCATTTATGTCTCTTTTCCATAAAAAATTCCGAGCATCCGTGTGCAAAGAAGTAATCAACGTTGCTGGCTATTTATAAATCATCATGGAGTGTATGGCAGAGCTCATTATAACATATTTAATCAAACAAAGTCTTCCGGCCATCGAAAGCTTACTTTCATGCCAATGATCAAATTTTGCAATAATAGTATCCATCAATAGCTGCATTTGACTGATTTTAGGGGTTCCTTCAAAAAGAGGTCTCCCTAAATATTTAGTAGGCAAGGAGCTGACAGTTAAACCCAACCACTTCTTCATTTCCGAGAAAACTCTAGGCGACACTCATTTACCATAGATGACCCCTAACTTTAAACGTCTACAAGATTGTCCCGATAATCTTTCATATTCTCCCAAAATGTCTGCCATAACCTTAACATTAGAGTCCAAGACTTGACAAAAAATAAAGATATCATCCGCATAAAGAATATGCGTAGGAAAGGAGAACCACGACCATATGACATTGACCGAAGTCTATTACAGCACGCCTCATGTAAAATCAAGTAGCTAAGAACCTCCTCTGAAATTCCAAATAAAAGAGGGGATAAAGGATCCCCCTACCGGACTTCGTGAGAACAAGCAAAATATCCTTTTAGCTTACCATTGATGAGAATCGATAGTCTAGCGAAATTAAGAATGTTTTGAATCCAAACACAAAATTGATCCGGAAATCCAAAAGTATGCAACACTCTTTGCAAAAAACCCAACTAAAAGTATCAAAAGCCTTGCTAATATCCATCTTCAATGCCACATTATGACCCTCATGAGTTCGATTCATCGTGTTAACTCCTTCAAAGGCCAACATAATAGCATCGTGAATATTTCGACCATGAATAAACTCAAATTATTGTTTAGTCACAATAGACGCAGCCACAACATTTAGTCTTATTACCAAAATTTTTGTAAATACTTTGAATAAGAAATTACTCAAAGCAATGGGGCGATATTCTTCAACTGCAATCACACGATCATGTTTAGGAATCAAAACCAGACTTCAGCGGGATTTGACCGAACTCAAAAAAACTCCAACACCGCCTTGTAAACATCAAATTGAATGAAATCCCAAGCAACATGATAAAATTTACCCGTAAATCCATCCGGACCTACTGCACTGTCGGGATCCAATGAGAACACTGCCTCCTTAACTTCCTCAAGTGATGGCTGGACAGTAAGATTGTGACTTTGTTGCAATGTGATCAACTTAGGTACAAGTTGATCAACCATCGAAAGATCTTCATCGTGCAATTTGTCATTCAAGAAAACATTTTGAAAATATTGAATCACATGATCCGCAATTCTCTCCTTATCATGCACTAACTCTCTGGTAATAGACATGACTAAAATGATAGCTCTAGCACGACAAGCTTTAATACTTCCATGAAAAAATTCAGTGTTACAATCTCCGACATTAAGCCAGCTAATTCTACTTTGTTACTTCATATGATCTGAATTAACCAACAATAAACCATTAATTTCAGCTTCAATCGCAATTTCCTCATCCAAAAAGCTCTCGGTGTATCCTTTTAACTAAATCTACTCTTGAAGCTTGCCAAGTTGATTATCAAGATTACTTATCTTGTTATTAAAATTGTTGAATACATGACAGTTCCAATCCTTAAGCACCCCTTTCAATCTCTTGAGCTTCATTATAACAATGTGAATCTAACTATTTGCATCAACATGAGTCTCCCAAGATTCACACACCGTGCTCAAAATATTATCATGATTAATCCACATATTCTAAAATCGAAAGGGATGAGGTCCAGCTTTTGCAGCAGAGATACATTTAACAATAAGCGGAGAATGATCCGAACACATTCGTGGAAGTAATGTCGCTGTAATGCCCTCTTAATTATTCTGAAATGAGTCCAAAACAAGAGCGCGGTCAATCTTACTCTCAGTGATCTCCAGATAAAATCTCTTGTTCGACCAAGAATAGAATAAACCATTCGTATTCAGCTCCAAAACTCCCAAATCTCCAATGATCGTATTAAAATCCATGCAGGCTCTTGGAGAAGGCTTCCACTTGCCACAACGTTCGTGAGCTCCACGAATGTTGAAGTTACATAAACTGTGCGATCATGTTCATCATCATGTACTTGAACATTGTTGTGAACATGTAAGGTCAGAATGTAAAAAATTAAAGCAAGTAAAGAACATGAGGTTGGTAACCCTGTTCGATCAACTGATCTACATCAGGGGGACTTTACAAGTCCGTGAGAAACAGTTTACTATTCCGTTGAATGGTTACAAAGGCTATTACACGAAGACTCTCGTCACTCGACCCCTTTCCTACCCAATTCAACCTCTTTCACTAAACTGAATTACGAGCTCCCCTCACAAACTAGAATCCCTCTAGTTCCCACAGGAAATCTCTCCCGAGACTCCTCTAAGTGTGTATGAAAGTGAGTTTCAAACACAGACTATAAACATAATGATCTCACCGATCAAACCTAGTCTACTTGAATATTATATGCTTCGAATATCAAGTCTTTTGACTCTCGGCCCTTTTCTGTATTCATAAAATTCATATCACCTAAACTAGTCTAATTCTCAGGCTATTTATAAACAACAGATATAGCCTAAACAAGGTAATCAGAAGCCCTAGTTTGACTAGAATTTAACAAGGAAACAATTTCCTTAATTAAACCGAACTTTCCTAGTTTAGATATCTTCTTTGAATGGAACTCCTTCTTTTCTTCTTGATATTCATCACGAATAAGGCAGCTTCTCTTCTGAAACGTCCATCTTGAATCTGCAGCTTCAACTCTTTGAATCTAGCATGACACGTCTCTTGTAAACTCTCTGGACAACCATGTACATGATCATGTCTCTAAACATGATTAAGTACATGTCTTGATCTTTAATCAGATTGGCAGCGGAATGTTCAAAGTAATGTCCAGAACATGGTATTTGAACATGAATAACCAAAACCTTTTGTGTTCTTTTGAAATTGTCATATCACCATACAGATTATGACAATCTCGAACACTTAAGTGTAGATGGCACTAATAGTCTCTCTCTTTGTCTTTATCTGGTGGCAAATCAGCTCCATGTTTTAAAAGAACACAACCCTTGTACTGTAGGATCATGTACCTTAAAACATACTTGAATATTTTTAAGAACATCATATGATTCAGCTGTGTTTCACTTTTTTTTTATCAGCTTGTACCTGCTCTGCTATATTTGACTTTTTTCTTTATATTTTTTATCTTTTGATAGCAGCTTCAATTTTTTAACAGATATGAATCATATAGGGAAGAAAATCAATCTGTTCCATAGCAAAATAGCTATTACAAGCTATTCAGAGCAAAAACAAAGAAAGATCTTGCAAAACATTATGCAAGATAAATAGAACAGAAAAAAACAAAAAAAAACTTATATTGCAGTACTCCCCCTATTTGCTACCGAGAAAGGCGAGGGAGTAATAACCAGAAGCTACTCGGATTTTTCATGGTCATGCTCATCATCTTCTTCTTCAGATCCTCCTTCTTCAGAACCTGCTTCAGCATCATCATACTCAGTCTCTTCTCCTTCATTAGCTTCCTCCTCAGCCTCCTCTTCATCATCGGCCTCTTCTTCAGCAGCCTCTTCTTTATGAGCCTCATCTACAGTCTTCTTTTGGACAGCTTCTGCTTCCTTTCCTTGTGTTGTAGCCTGTTCTTCACCTTGCTTTTGAGCTAGAGAAGAATTCTTCTGAGTTGCAGCTTCAGCTGTACTTACAAGCCTGTGCAAGTTACGTACAATTTCAGGAATATTTGCTCCTAGAGAGGCAAATTCATCTCCTGATGAAAGATCAGCAATCATTGCTTGAATCTTTATCTTCTTAGAGGTATGCTCAGAAATCAAACGAGCATGAAACTCCAGGCTTCTTTCAAGAAACTTCAGCACAACATCCTTTGGTGAAGACTCTTCAACAATAGCATCCACTCCTTTTTTGGATGTCATGAACTGCTTGAACTGGAGCCAAAGATGAGGATCTCCTATCTCAGGAGCAACCTTGATCACCAGAGGCTTTTTAGGAGGAATGACTTTGTCATTCTTGGAAGAGACATTCCTCTTTTGCTGCTTTATGATGCTATAGATTAATGAAGGATAACATAGTGGTCTCTTGACCACTGTAGACTCTGCACTGCTGACAATCTTGTCAAACACGAACTCATCATAATTGAACTGCTTTCCAGTCCCAAGGTGATACAAGAACCTCCCTTGAGCTTGAGTTACTGCAGCTCTGTGCTTAATAGGTAGCCAATTGTGGATCAGAATCCTCAACAGAGCTCCATATTTGTGAGTCACCTTGGAGGTTGGAATAGTCTATGGATGAGATGGCCATTTGGTGTAGATGTCCTTGGTCAGCTCTTTAGCAACCATCCCCCAATCATCCAATTCTTGATACTTCCACTCAGATGAACATCCCAGAAACTCATTAATGAGTTCAGGGGAAAACTTCAGCATCTCACCTCTCACATAGACTTTCTGAAAGTCTTCAGAGCCTGGATCATCAATCTCTTTAGTCAGGATACGGTAAAACTCAATAAAAATCTTAGGAACAAACTCTTGCACCTTCTGCATTGTCCCTAGTAAGTCGGCCTCCTCTAAGAAGGTATACACTCCAGTAGCCAACAAAGTATCATTATCCACCCTTTTCTCAGAAATCATGGACCTCTGCTTCACTTTCTCCCATAAATCAGCATGCTTGGAAGAATGAAAGATTGCTTGTTTAGAAGTATCTAGCACATGAACAATCTATTTGTGAATCTCAGACTCATGTTCACTTGATTGTGAGTGAACATCTTCAGGTACATCAGTAGACTTTACAGCTTTCTTGGCCTTCTTGTAAGGACCAGATGGTTCAACAGCTTTCATCTTCTTTGTTGATACAGCAGTGGATGGTGGAGTGGTAGACGTTCAACTTCGAGTTACATGAGTTCTTAGGACTAACCGCACTACAGTAGTAGAGGCCTTCTTCCTGGGTGTTTTTTTCTTGACTGGTGACCTAGTAAATGGATCATATTGAGCAAATGTAAGCAACTTCTCATGTTGTGGAACAAGAGTCTTCTCAGTAGATTCAGAGGATGAACTCTAAACGACTTCCTTCTCTGTCGGATTAGCAATTAAAGGTCTTTTGATGACATTATTTTTTCCTTTTACAATAGCAGCAACAATGGCTTTCATCTTCAAACTTAGGGGAATATAATCTTCCCTATTTTCATCATCACATTAAGTATTAGAAGGTTGTGTAGGCAACTCCTGCACGACACTGGCTGGAGTAGATGTTTCTGTAGTACTCTTCTCTGCAACATGTTCCTTGACATGTTCAGGTAGGCACAACTGGATCATCAACAGCAGATCCCTTCTCTTTCTGAAGGGCTTGGGCAGCAATTGCTCTGACGATTTTCTTTGATGAAGGGTCTATAGTCTTCTTGACTCCAGTTCCCTTTGTTATCACCTTCTTTTTGTTGACATCGTATGATCGTGCATCTTTTTTCAACAAATCTTGGATTGAAAGACTATGGGTTTTTATTTTCTTTGCAGAAGAAGCAATTTCTTGTTCTTCTGCTTCCAAGTCTTCTTCTTCTTCATCTCCATGGAACATTTCAATCAATTTGTTTGTATCTTTGCTCGAAGATTCATCATGGAGTGACCTCTGGATAGGCTTCTTGTAATTGGATTCATCTCGAACCTGTCTATCGAACTCATCTTCCTCATAAAATTGATCTTGAGGCTTGGAATATGTAACTTTTCCATACCTCATTCTGGGTTTCACGACCTTCTTGGGATGGACAAGTTTTCATTTAGGAGCCATTGAAAATATATAGGTGTTTGAGAGAGATGATCAGCAAGAAAATCAATGGCAAAGAAAGGGACTTTTATAGAGACCTCAGAGACTTTTGAGAGAGAGAAAGGTTTGGAATTTTAGAAATTTGAAACTTAAGAATGATCTCTCTTAGCGGCTAAACAAATATATAAGAGGGTATTCCGTTCATAGAATAGGCTCAGGTTTCCATTAGACTAAGAAACCGGAGGAAAATCCCAGAAAATCAGAGATGATGATAGCACGTCAAAACTAGCCGTTGAAAAAGATGTAGTCAGGGTTTGAAACATGACCATGTGCATCTGTAGGAACATTTTTGAGAATGTTCAGTCCATTTGTACAGGAATGGTTCTTTCCTGCTGAGTGTGAAATAGACACACTCATACCCCTCTTCTTGGTTGTACTGAACCAAGCACACCCCAAGGGAAGCTCTGAGTTTCTCAAATCGAGCTGCATCCAATCCATTGGTGAACAAATCAGCTAGTTGATCTTCTGTCTTCATGTGTTCAATCCTCAGCACTTCTTCTTCAACTAGTTCTCTGATGAAGTGATGTCTAATGTCTATATGTTTGGTCCTCGAATGCTGCACTGAATTATTTAAGATGTTGATAGCGCTTATATTATCACAGTACAAATAGGAGTATCATGACTGACTTCATAGTCCTTCATCATCTGTATCATCCAGATGATCTGAGTAGAGCTGCTCCCTACTGCAATGTGTACAGCTTCTGCTGTAGATAGAGATATGTAGTTCTGCTTCTTACTGAACTAGGAAACAACATTGTTTACTAAAAAGAAACAAGCACCTGAAGTGTTTTTTCTGTCATCTAGAGATCCAGCCTAATTAGCATCATAATATGCAGTAATACTTGCATTTGTATCTGAAGTATACCATAATCCATAGTCAGTAGTTCCATTGATATACTTGATGATGTTCTTAACAACCTTCATGTAACTCTCCTTAGGACAAGACTGATACCTAGCACACACTCCCACACTGTATGATATATCAGGTCTGCTTGTAGTGAGGTAAAGGAGACTTTCAATCATGCTTCTGTAGAGAGTTTGATCAACTTCAGCTCCTGCATCCTATTTTCCAATCTTAACTGTGGTGCTGATAGGAATTATTTTGTGCTTAGAATTCTCAAGCTCAAACTTTTTAATCAAGTTTCTGGCATACTTGGATTGAGAGATAAATATCCCTTCTTCTGACTGCTTTATCTGAAGCCCTAGAAAGTATTTTAGATCTCTAACTAGGCTCATCTCAAATTCAGTTTCCATGTCTCTGATGAAGTCCTTGACCATCTTGTCAAACACTGAGCCAAACACTATATCATCCACATATACTTGAACCACAATTACTTGTGATTTGTCTTTTCTGATGAACAGTGTTTTGTCTTCTTCTCCTTTGTTGTATCATTTTCTTACTGGGTATGTAGCTAGTCTTTCATACCATGCCCGAGAAGCTTGTTTCAAGCCATATAATGCCTTCTTTAGTTTGAACACGAACTCTGGATGATGTGGATCTTCAAATCCTTTAGGCGGTGCAACAAACACAACATTCTTCAGGAATCCATTCAGAAAAGCACTCTTAATATCCATCTGGTACAGTTTGAACTTCATGATACATGTCATAGCTAGAAGAAGTCTGACTGATTCAATCCTTGTAACTGGAGCAAAGGTTTCATCAAAATCAATGCCTTCAATCTGAGAATAACCTTGAGCAACTAATCTTACTTTATTTCTTATAATGTTTCCAACTTCATCAGTCTTGTTTTTGAATATCCACTTAGTTCCAACAATGTTGACTCTTTTAGGTTTCTGTACCAGATCCCATACATCATTCTTTTTTAACTAAAGAAGTTCTTCATGCATAGCTTCTATCCAGTAGTCATCTTTAAGAGCTTCTTGGATGTTCTTTGGTTCAACCTTGGAGGTGAAACAGACATAGGATATCTCATCATACATCCTCTTTCTCAGTCTACTCCTGGCCATCCAACCTTCATGAATATCTCATATTACTTCTGAAGTATGATGATTCTTGATGATTTACTTCGAAGGCTTTATGTGCCTTACTGTCTGTTCTTCAGCTTCTCTGTCTATATCATCATGAACCTTAGGATGTTCAAATATATATGTGTGAAAATCATCTTCAGAGGTATTGATAGTATTGTCTTGATCATCAAATCTGACATTGACTGTCTCAATTACAGCCTTTGTATTTTTATTGTAAATCCTTTATGATTTACTATTTCTGGAATATCCAACAAATATCTCTTCAACACCTCTATTGTTCATCTTGCTGAGATACTCTCTATCATTGAGAATATAATATGTGGTTCCAAACACATGAAAGTACTTCACTGTTGGTTTCTTCTCATTCTAAATCTCATATGGAGTAGTGGAAGTACCTGGTCTCAAATGAACTATGCTGCTGATGTGACATATAGTGTTGATAGCTTCTGCCCAGAACATAGCAGCAACTCTTTTAGCAGCAATCATGGTTCTTGCCATCTCCTGAAGAGTTCTGTTCTTCCTTTCAACAACTCCATTCTGCTAAGGAGTTTTGGGGGCTGAGTACTCATAACTAATATAATTCTCACTGCAGAATATATGAAAGTACTGGTTCTCAAATTCCTTGCCATGATCACTTCTGATTGTGATAATCTGGTCATCCTTTTCAACTATGATTTTGCAGGTTAATCTCTTGAATGCTGTGAAGGCTTCACTCTTGTCTCTGAGAAAGTCAACCCAAGTAAACCTTGAGTAATCATCAATGCAGACAAGGACATACTTCTTTTCTCCGTAGCTTTCCATAGCCATAGGACCCATTAGATCCATATGAATAAGATCTAAAATTCTCTTAGAAGTTCTATCTTGCACTTCTTTATGCTGAAATCTGGACTATTTTCCAATCTGACATGGACCAAAAACTTTGTCTCTGTTAATTCTGATCTGAGGTAGCCCTCTGACAATCTCTTTGCTAATGATCTTCTGGAGATTTCTGAAGTTGATGTGTCCAAGTTTCTGATGCCAGATCTCTGACTCTTCTATAGATGTTCTTTGACATGTTAAAGAACATTTTGCAGGAACATGTAGCTGATAACAGTTGTCAGCTGATCTCTTTCCTTCCATGAATAGGTCATTGTTCTTATTCATAACTCTGCAACTCTCCTTGGTGAAGACAACAGTCATGTCATCATCACATAGTTGACTGATGCTTATCAGATTAGCTTTGAGTCCATCAACTAGCATAACCTTCTTTAGTTTGGGCATTTCTTCAACAATCAGCTCTCCTTTCCCCATTACTTTGCCCCTTTTTCCATCTCCGAAGGTAACAAAGTCTGACGAGCAAGCTTTCAGATTCTGCACCACAGAGCAATCTCCAGTCATGTGTCTTGAGCAGCCACTGTCAAAATACCAGCTTTCTTTGTCTTTAACTCTTAGTGAAGTATGAGCAATCAGACTGGTCTGCTTGATAACCCATTGCTTTTTCTATGCAGGCTTTTCCTTTTTTGAGTAGCTGATTTCTTCTGGGTGCTGATGGAATGTTGAGCCACAAATCTTCTTCTCATTCTTTTTAGATCAAATAGATACTTTTTACAGTTTGGTTGAATGTGGCCTTTTTCTTCACAATAATGGTAGATAATTCTTTTTCTGTTGTTATTATTAGCAGTCATCTTTTTGTTAATGTTTTTCTGGATGTTCTGAACATTATTTTGTACAATTACTGGTTGGCTTGTACTTATTTTGACAAACACTGTCTTAGATTGTCCACCATTGTATCCAAGACTTGGATGACTCTTCCCAGAATGTCCTGGGTAGTGAGAATCTTATCAAGATTCTCAGATCCATTGTTCAGCATGTTGACATTCCTTTTCATGGACTTCAGTTTTGCAAACGGCTCTTCAATCTCCTTCTTTTGCTGTTAGATTATGGCCTTCTGTTCTCCATCAGATCTGATTAACTCCTTTTTTTCTTTGAAAAGATCCTTGTTATGAGATTATAGAGTTTTGTTGATCTTAGCTACTTCAATCCATTTTTCATATATCTTTTTGCAGGTCTGAACAAACTCCTCATGGCTGAAATCTTCATTGTCTGAGTCTTCATCTTCTGCAAGTTTGAAAGGATCCTGGAACTCTGAGACTTTTACTGTAAAGGCATAGGTCTCTTCTTCTAATTCATTGCTACTTTCTTCAGAATCATTATCACTAAGAGAGGCATTGTAGTTCTTTTTATTCTTCTTTAGAGTGTTGGCACATTCTGCTTTAATGTGTCCAAAACCATCACACTCTCTGCACTGAATTCCTCTCTTTGTATTTGATGGTTGAAACTCTTTCTGCTCACTATTGGAGTTTCTATCTTGCTGAGAATTTCTAGATGGTTGTCTTCTGTTGTTTGACCTTCTGGAAGACTGGTTGTTTACTCTCTTAAGCATTCGGCTGAAGTTCTTAGTGATAAGAACTATATTATTCATTGTGTCTGAATCAAGTACAGGTTTTTGTTTCTGTACATGTTCAGGGACATCCTCATAAACTTCAGCTTTAAGAGCAATACCTTTCTTCCTTAAGCTTCTGTCTTCATCTTCCATATTCATCTCGAACGTCCTCAACGATCCCATCAGTTCATCAAGTCTTATATTCTTGATGTCCTTCAAATTTTGAAGTTAGATTTTGAAGTCTTGACAGCCTCACAGAACTAGTTCCTTCAAAGGTAGTTTCCAGAATATCCCATGCAGCTTTTGCAGTCTCACAGGTTGAGATTAGACTGAATGTCTCAAGATCCACTGCAGAGAATATTGCATTGAGAGTCTTAGAGTTGACATTGTACCAGTTCTTCTTCGGCACAGTCCACTCTCCTTCTTCGATCTCCACATGCCTTCTTTCTTTGGCAACAGTTGGCTTTTCCCATTCTTCAGTGACACTCTTCCATGCGAGTTCATCAACTGATCTCAGAAACGCCATCATCCTTGCTTTCCAGTAGGGATAGTTGTTGCCTTTTAGCAGTGGTGGTCTGACCGTAGATCCTCTTTCTTTGATTGCACTCATGGCTGGACTGCAACCAAAACCTTCACGCAGATATGTAGCTTTCAGGACTCTTTTCGCACTAAAAACCAAAGGCGACCCGCTCTGATACCAATTGAAGTTACATAAACTGTGCGATCATGTTCATCATCATGTACTTGAACATTGTTGTAAACATGTAAGGTTAGAATATAAAAACTTAAAGCAAGTAAAGAACACGAGGTTGGTAACCCTGTTCGATCAACTGATCTACGTCAGGGAGACTTTACAAGGCCGTGAGAAACAGTTTACTACTCCGTTGAATGGTTACAAAGGCTATTAGAAAGTGAGTTTCAAACACAGACTAGAAACACAATGATCTCACCGATCAAACCTAGTCTACCTAAATACTATATGCTTCAAATATGAAGTCTTTTGACTCTCGTCCCTTTTGTGTATTCATAAAATTCGTGTAACTTAAACTAGTCTAATTCTCAGGCTATTTATAAACAACATATATAACCTAAATAAGGTAATCATAAGTCATACTTTGACTAGAATTTAATAAGGAAATAATTTCCTTAATTAAATCGGACTTTCCTAGTTTAGATGTCTTTTTTGAATAGAACTCCTTCTTTCCTTCTTGATCTTCATCACGAATAAAGCAGCTTCTATTCTAAAACGTCCATCTTGAATCTGTAGCTTCAACTCCTTGAATCTAGCCTGGCACATCTCTTGTAAACTCTCTGGACAACCATGTAAATGATCATGTCTCTAAACATGATTAAGTATATCTCTTGATCTTTAAGCGGAATGTTCACAGTAATGTCAAGAACATGGTATTCGAACATGAATAACCAAAACCTTTTATATTCTTTTGAAATTGTCATATTGCCATACATATTATGACAATCCCGAACACTTAAGTGCTGATGGCACTAACAAACGTCATTAAAATCTCCCATAATGATGAAATTCCCTGGGAGCGTACTAAGGGGGGTGTATTGGTTGTGAATTTCATTGGATTTCATTGGACTTTTAAAATCCAGGTGTATTCAATCCAGACTTTTAAAAGTCCAACGAAATTTTGGTGTATTCAATCCAGACTTTTAAAAGTCCAATGAAATCTTGGTGTATTGAATCACGAATTTTAAAAGTCCATCAAAATTTTGAGGTATTCAACAATCCACGGACTTTAAAAAGTCATTGATTTTGTTGGATTTCGGATGGATTTCACGTGAAAATTATGAAGGATGAAATCCAACCTCCAGACATGAGATTTCGATGGATTTGGAAAATCCGGCGAGCGTTGTGACCCAGCGGTCAGTGGGTAATCGAATTTGGGACTCCCAACGGCCGCTGGAGTCGCTGAGGATGGCACCTCAGCGGCCGCTGGCTGCCAGCGGCCGCTGGGTTTAAGTCGGTGATATTCCAGCGGCCGTTGGGTCGAGCGACCGTTGGGCCTGGCATAATCCGCTTATAAATATTCGTTCACGGTCTCTTTTTTCCTCCACAATTTCTCCACGAACGGCAGCGGCGGCAAGGCGGCGCCTACAATCTTCGTCAGGTACTCTCCATACTATTCGATTATGATTATTATTTTTAACTCGTGTATTCATTATTCATTCGATTATGATTATTATTTTTAACTCGTGTATTCATTATTGATTCGATTATGATTATTATTTTTAACTCGTGTATTCATTATTGATTCGATTATGATTATTATTTTTAACTCGTGTATTCATAGAAATCTAGTATATATGCTGTTATTATTAATAATAAGATGATTAATAGTGTATACAACATATTATATTAGTATTATCATGGGGGACTCACAACCAGATTCGAAAAAGAGGACATCTTATGAACCTTGGAGTAAGGAAGAGACTAACCTTCTGCTAGAACTTATTGTTGATGGTGCGCATCGCGGATGGCGTGATAATAGTGGCATATTTAGCAAAGCCACTGTGGAAGAAAGAATACTTACTGTGTTTAATGAAAGACTCGGGTGTAATAGGACCTACAGTAATTATCAAAGCCGGCTCAAATGGTTTAAGAGTCGTTGGGTCGGTTATTCGAACCTGTTGAAGTATAGTTCTGGTTTTGGATATGACGACAATACAAAAAAATTCACGGCTACAGATGAAGTGTGGGATGCGTACTTATCGGTATGTATCATATTGGAAATTAATTATTATGCAATATTTTTATTTAATTAATAAAGTGAATTAATTATTTTGATTTTATTTTTTGTAGTCTCACCCGAAAGACACACACTTGCGATATGGAGATACCACTGATTATGAAGATTTGAAGATTGCGGTGGGTAATGGTGTTGCCGTCGGAAGAAATTCAATTGGGTTGGGAATTGCTACTGATGCAAATACATTAGGAGAAGATGAAAATAGAAATGCGCGCATAGAAGATTTAACATTTGATCCTGAGAATGATGCGTTTGTCGCACTATCCCAAGATGAGCAACCCCCGTCTAGTTTCACACCACCTTCTGGGCAGCCTGAAGTGACTAAGAACTCCACTGAAAGACCGAAGCAAGCCAAAAGAAGTAGAACTCAGTATGAAGCAACTTCTGGCTCTAGTGAAAAGATCATGGAAGAGGTGAAAACACTGTTTGGTGAAGTTCACGGTCTCTTACTGAAAAGAGATAGCGAATTGGAGAAAAGAGAAAAAGAAAGATCATACACTATATGGGATGCAATCAAAGAGATCCCAAATTTGGATGCAGACACTCGGATTAAGGCATTTCACTTGCTTGTCACGAAGTCCCAAAAAGATGGTTTTTTGAAGATGAGTGTTGAGGAACGAGCTCAGTGGATAGCTTACAAGATTAAGAAATAGGGATATTTTGCTTCAAATTTGACATACTTTGATGTTGATTTATTAGTATTTTTTTGGATGTCTTGTTAGAATTTATGTTAATTATTTATTTGATGTTATGAATTATGTTTTTTGATTATATAACATGTTTGGTTTATTCGAAATTAACATTACATTTTTTTGGGTAAATTTTTTTTATTTGTTGATTTATTAAGTTGTATGCATTTGAATATATTTTTTATTTAACACAATCGCTGTAATCAATAAATTTTATTTGTTTAAATGCAGCATGGAAAATCATGAAATATTGGAAGAAGAAATAGAAAATGAAGAGATGGAAGAAGAAATTGATGAGGAAGATGAGACAGAATTCTATAAAAATGTTAAGCTCTTGCTATTGACAGCCAAGACAGTGTTAACACTATTAGGGGAAATTGATATGATGCGTCAGCATATTGAACGTTCTTTGCAGCGACGACCAATTACGAGAATTGGATATCATTTTGTTAAAGATATGATTGAAGGAGATCCACAAAGTTTTCGACAGTTGTATAGAATGTATCCTGATGCGTTTCTGAAGTTATGCTCTATCATAAGAGATAAAATGCCTCTACAAGTTACAAGACACATATGTGTTGAAGAAATGGTGGCAACATTCTTGATCATTGTCGGGCACAACGATAGATATTGTAATGTTCGTCAAAGATTCAAGCGTTCTCATTTTGCCACAAGTCAAAATTTCAATAAAGTATTAAAGGCATTGAACATGATAGCACCGGACATGATGGTTAAGCCGTCTATACAGACCCCAGCAAAAATTCAGGATTGCACAAGATTTATGCCTTTTTTTAAGGTGTGTATCATTTATTATGTAATGTATTTTAAATGTTTTATTTGTTTATATCTTATTTTGACTTTATTTTAGGATTGCATCGGAGCTATAGATGGAACTCATATTCCGGCAACGATAACAGGCCGAGAAGTAAGCAGTTTTCGTAATCGTCATGGTATGCAATCACAGAATGTTTTGGCAGCTTGCAACTTTGATTTGCAGTTCATGTATGTGCTAAGTGGATGGGAAGGTTCAGCACATGACTCCAAGCTTTTAAGTGATGCATTATCTAGAACAAATGGCCTTCAGTTGCCGCATGGTATGTACCATATTTATAATTGTGTGTTTTTTTAAATAGTGTAAAGACATCTATTTGACAAATAATAATAAAATTATTTTGTTGTAGGTAAATATTTTCTGGTGGATTGTGGATTTGCTAATAGACGTCAGTTTTTAGCTCCTTTACGTGGTGTTCGATATCATTTGAAAGATTTTGGTGGTCAAGGTCGTCACTCCAGAAATGCAAGTGAATTATTCAATCTCCATCATGCATCGTTAAGGAATGTGATTGAGAGGATTTTTGGTGTCTTCAAATCTAGATTCACAATTTTCAAAACAGCACCTCCCTTCTCATTTCAAATCCAAGCTGAATTAGTTTTGGCTTGTGCTGGTTTACACAATTTTCTCCGAAAAGAGTGCCGCTCTGATGAATTTCCAGTGGAATATGAAGGAGATGAAGATTTAGCACCTCCTCCTCCAGAAGAAGAAAATATGGAATGGCTATCTCAAAGCCAACTACAACAAAGAACGGAAGCTAATGCATGGAGAATGAGCATTGCCAATGCTATGTGGGAAGCGAGGCCCACGTATAACGGCAATGGAAATGATGATGAAACAGAAGATGAAACTGCTGAGTAATATTTTTTTTAATTGACTATGAAACATTGACTATAATTGGTATTTTATAAACAATTTGTGCTTAAATTTTTAAATTTTTGAATAACACAATTTTTTATAATTGTTGTGTTTTTCTTCCACAACTTGTGTATCCAATGAAAATAGACATATAAATAGTTGAAAATCGATACAATAAAAAAATATTTGTCAAACACGTTTTATGTAAAAAACATAAAGTCCAACGGCCGCTGGTTGTGAGCGGCCGTTCGGACGGCCATAATTCAAGCCCAACGGCCGCTGGGATCCAGCTCGCGCTGGGAAAGTTGGGCAGAAACATTCCCAGCGACCGCTGGGCTTGAATTGTGGTTTTTTTTTCCGCAATGTGTTCTATTTTATCGAAACTATTGTACGATTTATCGAAACTATTGTACGATGTTTATGTCTACTAGGTTGATATTTGTATTCTTCTTTAACACTTTATGCACCATTCAATCGTACTAAAGAAGTAAAATGAAATGAAAAATAAACATGATCGAGATAAACATTGTTCACAAACATATTGTTCAACAAAATAGAAAACACACAGTTAAACAAAGTAAAAAAAACACTACAGTTCAACGACAGAATTAAAAAAAAAAAACACCCAAACAATGGCAGCTGGGTCCTCCGCCTCCGGAATTTGCCTTTCTCGAGCGATCACACCTACACGATTCACAAACACCAAAGATCAACCCAAAACCAATAGTAAACATAAACATTTATTCAAACAATCAAAATATAATCCATAAAATGCAAAAAAACAAACCATTAATTGTCAGGTGGTGGATGTGGTGGCGGATAGAAGGCAGTCCAAGCATCCCACTGAGCCTGTAAGGATGCAATTTGTGCATCCTGCGCGTCAAATCGAGCGTTCATTTGCTGGGTATGCGCATCAAATCGGGCGTTCATCTGTTGGGTATGCACCTCATACCCATCCTGGATCTGCTGCCTTAGTGATCCAAAGGATGCGTCGATATGCTCCCGAAATGACATCAAATCATTCTGGAATCGCCCATAATAATCTCCAGACATTGTATGAGGTGGCTGCTCAGGTTGCTCTTCCTCTTCCTCTTCCTCTTCCTCCTCCTCCTTCTCTTCCTCCATCTCCTCATCTTCATTACCACCTCCATCACCACCAGTAGACGGGCCGGCACCAGAATCACCTTGACTCTTGACAAGCAAATCATTTGTGTGCCTGCTCACACATGGCCTCTTAGCAGGAGGTAATAACGTGAATCGATCTTTAATAATTTGAGCACCTTTTAGCTCACTGAAATCGATTGAATACGGCCTGATTTCATCATGCCCCTCCTGATAACCCATCGTGGTACTGAGAACGCCGAAATTATGTGTCAATCCTGTCACAATAGGAGCAAACGAAGGATGCGTGCGTGCACGAGTCTGCATCTGCCTCATAGCCGACCAAATGAAGTTTGAAATGCAAACTTTTGTGCCCCTCAACGCACAACACAACAAATACACCTCATTCACGTTCACTTTATTCGCCTGCTCTTTCCTAGACACATTATAAGCAAGGAATTTGTGCACAATTACCAATGCCGAGTCTTGAATGTACCCATTCGACTTACCCGTATTACCCAGTCAACTCACGCCAACCCGCTTCCACACTAAACGAATTGGGTGTTATGCTTTCTGATATTTCTCTACTGTTTTTGCCCATTTTCTTCCCTATCTCGTAAGATCTGGAATGATCTATGTATATATTATGTTTTTATGTAATAAAGTTGTAATCTTGGTAGTGTTAGATAAGAAATGGGAGAAATATAACGAGAAGAAATGAGGGAAAAATATTGAGAGCAAGGAGGAGGAACTGGAATATTTTCTACTTGATTACTTTAGCCAATGATGTCCCCCTTTTAACCTAGGGAAAACTTGGGACCACCATATTACATAATACATCTTATAATAAAGAAATTACAACTAGCAGCTAATAAAAGAGGGCTAAAGCATAAGGCCCAACAGAATTAATAAAGCAAAGCCCATTAATAAAGCAAAACCCGTTTGTTCAGCTTATAACCCGTGATTGGCTCCAATAACCTGGTTCTCCCTTACGCTCTAATTCCCAATTTCAATTTCTAGCCCTAAAAATGGGATCTTTTTTCACACATTTCACCTGCACCTTCCTCGGCCTCAGCAGCTCCGACGACCTCCGTCTTCCGTCCATTTTCCCTCCTTTCACCGGTCACAACATCACACCTGCCATGGATAGATCCTTGACCACAAGGATCAAAGCCTTTGAATGTAGTGCAAATAAAATTTCGATCTTCCCAAGAGACAAGACCCATTCCGGTATCTCCCCACTGCACCTTAATTTGATCCACAGTGCCCGCGCCTCTTAGGATGGTGCGAGAAGCGAGGATTTCTGTTGGAGTGAGGTGAAAGAGTCCGTCGCAATTCAGTTCGGGTAAGGCTTGGAGGGGGTGATTTCCTTCACTAATTTTCTTTTTTAGTAGTGAGACATGGAATACGGGGTGAACCTTTGAACCCTCTGGTAATTCCAACTTATAAACAACCTTCCCCACCTTTTCCAGGATCTTGTAGGGGCCAAAGTAGCGGGAAGCTAGCTTCAAGTTTCTGCGTAAGGCAACTAAGGTTTGACGATAAGGCTGCAGCCGAAGGTATACCCATTCTCCAACTACAAACTCCTTCTCTATCCTTGACTTGTCAGCTTGAACCTTCATGCGGTTCTGAGCTTGTTGCAGGGTCAATTTGAGGTCCTGTAGCATCGTCTTACGATCCTATATTTCCTGTTTAGCCTCAGATGGGGAAGAGTTTAGGTATGGTTTCATGGTTAGGTAAGGTGGGGCGTACCCGTAGAGTGTCTGGAAGGGAGTCTGTTTTAGAGAAGTATGGTAGTTGGTATTATACCAGTGTTCGGCCAATGATAACCACCTCAACCAGTGTTTTGGGTGGTTGGAGGTCATACATCGTAGGTAAGTCTCCAAGCAGAGATTTAGCCTTTCTGTTTGGCCGTCAGTCTGCGGGTGATAGGCAGATGACATGTTGAGAGAGACCCCAAGCAACTGGAAGAGTTCCTTCCAGAAATGGCTTGTGAAAATCTTGTCTCGATCAGTAACAATACTGACGGGGAGGCCGTGGAGTTTGTAAATGTGGTCCACAAATAGCTTGGCCACCCCTTGAGAAGTGTAAGGGTGAGCTAATGCTATGAAGTGACCAAACTTAGTGATTCTGTCAATTATCACTAGGATGACATTTTTGCCTCCGGATTTGGGCAGTCCCTCAATAAAATCCATGCAAATATGGCTCCAGGGTTGTTCTGGGATAGGTAGCGGCTGTAGAAGACCTTGGGTAGGACCATGGGTGGGTTTGTTTACTTAGCAGACATCACAAGAGCTGACAAGTGTCTGCACATCAGCCTTCATTCCTGGCCAATAAAAAACCCCCTTTAACCTCATATATGTTCCAGTAATGCCAGAGTGACCTCCATAGGAGGAATCATGCATTGCTTGCAGTATCTGGAGTCTCAGGTTCTGATTATGACAAACCACTATCTTCCCTTTATGTCTTAGCAGTCCCTCTGTTACAGTAAACTCAGGGTGTGCAGTAGTATCTATAAATTTAGAAGATATAATCTTCCCTACAAACTCATCTCCATTATAGCTATCCAAAACTTGTTGTATCCAAGTAGGAGTGACAGTAGTGATAGCTTGGCACTCCTCTGGATCACTCCACACTCTAGAAAGAGCATCTGCAGATCCATTGTCAGTGCCCTTCTTGAATTGTATCTCGTAGTCCAAGCCCAACAATTTTGTAATCCACTTCTGTTGTAGAGGGCTCACAATCTTCTGATCTAATAAATATTTTAGGGCTTGCTGATCAGTTTTAATAATAAATCTGTGGCCAAACAAGTAGTGTTTCCACCGTTGAATAGCCATAAGCACTGCTAGAAATTCCCTCTCATAAATAGACAGTGTCTGATTCTTGGGGCATAAAACTTTGCTTAGATAAGCAATAGGTCTTCTTTCTTGCATAAGGACAGCTCCCACTCCCCTTCCACTAGCATCAGCCTCTATAGTGAAAGGTTTGGTGAAGTCAGGAAGAGCCAGAACATGAGCCTTAGTCATGGCTTCTTTAAGGGCAGTGAAGGCCTCTGTAGCTGCTGCAGTCCATTTAAACCCATTTTTCTTTAAAAGCTCAGTGAGAGGCCTGCTAATAAGACCATAGTTCCGAATAAACTTTCTATAGTATCCAGTGAGCCTGAGAAATCCCCTCAGTTGCTTCACAGTTTTGGGCATTGGCCAATTCACCATGCTTTCCACTTTCTGGGGATCAGTTAAGACCCCATCTTGAGATATGATGTGGCCCAGGTATTCAATACTAAGTTGTCCAAAGTGACATTTGGACCTATTAGCATATAGAGAGTGGTCTCTGAGCAGTGTAAAAACCTCCCTTAGATGACGTAAATGAGCTTCCCAGGTTTTGCTGTAAACCATGATGTCATCAAAGAACACTAGAGTGTGTTTCCTTAAGCAATCCTTGAAAACCCTGTAATCCACACACAACCTCCAAGTGCCATCTTTCTTTCGAACCAGCAAAACAGGTGAGGCAAATGAGCTTTGACTGTGTTGTATGATTCCTGCTTCTAACAACTCATTTACAATCCGCTCAATCTCATCCTTGTGCTGATGAGATAATCTATAAGGATATTGGTGTTTGGGTATAGTGTCAGGCTTTAGGATAATTTGGTGCTCGACTCCCCTGGCAGGTGGCAGCTCCTTAGGCTCCTGAAAAATGTCTTCAAACTCAGCAAGTAGGGGCCCCAATTCAGGAGTCTCTCCTTGAGTGGGTTTTTGTACATTGACTGCATATACCTCATCAATGTCTATTCTCCTCCTTGAATGCATGAGTTTGAATAGGGAATGATGAGATATAAATTGACAACTCATGTGAGCTGTGTTGGCAAAGAGTTTAAGCTTCTTGCCCAACCACTTGATGGTGACTGTCATGAGCTCATAGTCTAATTCAATAGGGGTGCAGGCCTTAAGCCAATCCCCCCCTAGAATTACATCACACCCTTCATGTTGAAGGAGTCTTAAGGAATGAGAGAGGTCAACCCCCTGCATCTGCCATGTAAATCCACTAGCTACTGATGAACTAATCAGCCGTTGGCTGTTGGTCACCTTGATAAGCAACGGTGAAGCTTTTTCAACCTTGCAGTCCAACAAATGAGCAGTAGATTCCTTGATAAAGCTCAAGGTGCTCCCTGTGTCAACTAGGATTTGTAGAGGGTGCCCATTGCAAGACCTACTGAACCTGAGTGTAGTGATAGTATCATCCCCTTTGATGGCATTTAGGGATACCTGAGCTTCGTCCATGGGAATCTCTGTGGCTGAGATAGGGTCCTCCTCCATAGAAATTAAGGGATGTAGATAAGCCAATTCCTCTTCTGCTGACATTATCATATAATGAACCCTATGAACACACCTATGCCCAGGGGTGTATTTCTCGTCGCAGTTGTAGCATAACCCCAAAGCCCTCCTGTCAGCCATTTGAGAAGCTGTGAGAAGTTTAATCAGTTTCTTTGATGTCTGCAACTCCTTGCTATAGGGTTGTGTTGGAGGAGTTGCAGTGGGGCTGAGCACCTTAGGAGGGTTAGGATTCCAAGTCTGAAAACTCTTACTGCTACTCTTAATCTTTTTGGTGAGAGCCTCAATGGTCACTAACTGGTTTTTCCCCAGCTCTATAGCTTGTTCCAGAGTTACAGGATTAAACATAAGAACGGCTGCCCTCAACTCCTCACTCAGGCCACTGAGGAAGCTGGCCACAAAATAGGATTCTGAATAGGCTCCGGGCCTACACATAACCATACACTCCTTTAGTTCCTTAAACTTGTCCACATAATCCAAGTAGTCCCCCGTGTGTTTTAGTTTATTGAATTCCACCACTATCTTGGATTCCTTTAGGTCCTCAAACCGTGCAGAAACCACTGCTACAAACTGTTCCCAAGATACATCACCATACTTAGAGCTGAAGTTTTGAAACCAGGTAGCAGCCCTCCCCTCAAAATTCATAGCAGCTAGGGTGACTTTTTGATCATCCAAGAGGTTGGGAACTATCTTAAAATACCCAGTGCAACGTAGGATCCAAACTCTAGGATTTGACCCATCAAATTTTGGAAACTCCACCCTAGGGATAGGAGTATAAACCTGATTGCCACCATAGTCAGCAATCACCTTGCCTTTTGCTGAGGACTGCACCCTAGACTAAGACCCTTCCACAGTATAAGTGTGGGGAGGCTCACCTAGAATGGAGCTGTCATCCCCTATTCCTTTTTTCGGGTTCAGTAACTGGAGTTGGAGAGAAGAAATTGTTTTAGCTAAGTGATCAAGTTTACCACCCATACCTTCATTAATATCAGCAATTTGTTCTTGAATTCTCTGTTCTGCTGCTTCCCTCTTCATAACTTCGTCTTGCCAGATCTGATGGAGTTTATTCTGACCTTCGTGCAGCTCCTTGAGGCGGGTTGCTTCAGCCATGCCCGAGGTCGAGTGGCTCGAGATACCAAATGTTATGGTTTCTGATATTTCTCTACTATTTTTACCCCTTTTCTTCCCTATCTCGTAAGATCTGGAATGATCTATGTATATATTATGTTTTTATGTAATAAAGTTGTAATCTTGGTAGTGTTGGATAAGAAATGGGAGAAATATAATGAGAAGAAATGAGGGAAAAATATTAAGAGCAAGGAGGAGGAACTGGAATATTTTCTACTTGATTACTTTAGCCGATGATGTCCCTCTTTTAACCTAGGGAAAACTTGGGACCACCATATTACATAATACATCTTATAATAAAGAAATTACAGCTAGCAGCTAATAAAAGAGGGCTAAAGCATAAGACCCAACAGAATTAATAAAGCAAAGCCCATTAATAAAGCAAAACCCGTTTGTTCAGCTTATGACCCGTGATTGGCTCCAATAACCCGGTTCTCCCTTACGCTCTAATTCCCAATTTCAGTTTCTAGCCCTAAAAATGGGATCTTTTTTCACACATTTCACCTGCACCTTCCTCGGCCTCAGCAGCTCCGACGACCTCCGTCTCCCGTCCATTTTCCCTCCTTTCACCGGTCACAACATCGGGTCTCCCCCGTTCCCCACCAGTAGAAAATCCAAACACAGTTTTCATTCTAGGCAAACTAATTTAGTAGTCTCTCCCGTTCATCCTAACCCCAATCTTCTTGTGTTCATCAATCACATACATAGTAGACAAAAATTCATAGCACAAGTCTCCATAGCCAGAATAATCAACATGCTTAGCATAATGTTCTAACCCCAAAATCTTCAAATACTTCGTCACTTTTGCAACAATTTTCAAATCTTTCAACAAATCCCAATCAAGGTAACGAGGCATGGTAACCATAGATTCATTGAATTTTTTAAAGACTTGTCCCTCCCATTCAGTTTTTAAAGGAAATGGACATTCGTACCTCGTCGTGTGGTCCTCCTCTTCGGCTTCTTCGTGTGCCCCGAGGTTGGGATTCTTCGTGCGAACCATAATTGAATGTGGTAGGTCGTGGGCTTCCAACGGTCGGTGGAGCGGTGGCTGGAGTGCAGCGGCGGATGGAATTGAGGAATAAATTTTCACGTGTGAAATGTATTTTAGGGCTATTCTGCCCGATTTGCGGCTTTCTGCCCATTTATACTATTCATTCCCAACGGCCGCTGGGTTCCAGCGGTCGTTAGCTTAGTGTGTCTCTTGCCCCAGCGGTCGTTGAGGCCAGCGATCGCTGGGGTCTTTCGGCTCGCCATCCAGCGGTCGCTGGGTTCAATTTTTTTCCAAACCCCACGATCGTTGTATTCCAACGAGCGCTGAGTAGATGGATTTGAAATCCATTGAAATCCATTGAAATCGGTCTGAAATCCATACACGAAATCCACCACACTCTGCGTGGAGTTGGGAGACTCCATGTGGAGTCTATGGATTTATAAAATCCATAGACATTTAAAAATCCATCAAAATCCAATGAAATCCACATCCAATACACCCCCCTAAGTGCCATCCACAAATCTCGTCTTTTAATATATGATGAGGCTCCTTGCACAATGAGAATAGTTCAGTTAAAATTCTGAAAAGTCACCTTCACCATAACACATTGAGGAGAAGAATGAATAATGGAAGCAGCAACACGATTATCAACAAATATCCATATATTAGACATTCTAATCCCTCGATCATTCTGAAAAATGGGAATCAGACCTAAAGATCTCCAATACGTCGAAGAAATATTATCAAAACGAGCCCTCGGCTCAATCAAATCCAAAGCCACAGGTTTACATGCATGTAAATGCCTACGTAGCATATTTTGGGATATTTTCGTAGCTATCCCAAAAATATTCCATGCCATTAGATTGATTATACAGGAGAATCATTCTACAAAGAATTTTCATTCTTTGCTTTTGTACCTGAACCTTTAAATCCCGCAACCAAATCCATATTTTGAGGGCGGCAATATGGAATCAACACTTCCTGGCCATAAGTATTTTTATTAGCATCAACTCTAGCTAGCATTCTTAAGTCTCCCTGATCGACATAAGTCTGCAGCAGAAGGCCTTATCTTCTTAAAATAAGTTCGCTTGCGAACAATAATATTGTCAGTGTCCTTTCCTGTTCATCATTCCCAGAATCGGCAACCATTCCCGAGTTCTATTCCACCTCCTCATGCAGCTCTGGCTCTTCAGTCATCAACATTATCATACACCAAAGAGTCCATGTTTTCCATACCGATAACTCCCTTTTGACACTCCATCTGCGCTGGAACATGCTCCAGCTTATTAAAGACTAAACCTATCCTCTCAAGGATAGAATTATCCGCCTCCTTGCGAACAAATTCCACCACCATTGGCTCTGGATTATCCTCCGCTAACCGGCACTCCCTTTCCTCAGCTGAAATAGGACCGTAACTTTCATCAACATGTCGAAAGCATTCTCTTGCTCTGCAAACACCAAGAAATTATTGAAAACTAGTATATTATTATTTTCGACTCCTTGAGAAGCAGCCTCCTTCCCAAATGCCTTCATTACCCATTCCTTTGTGCTCTTTCCATCATTCTTATGAGACTCCCATTTTCCATCTTTCTCTTTTTGGGAGACAAACCTATTAGAATTCCCGATAGTTTCCTTCATAGTTCCAATAGCACCAGCATTATTACTTTTCACCATCGACTTAGAATTCCTGCATTTGCTAGAGTAATGCCCCATAGCTTGACATTGAGTGCCGAAATTCGGGAGGCTCTCATAATCCACGTCCACAAAGAAAGAGCAGCTCCACGATCGATCATAGCAGAGGTCTGCAACGTTGAAGCCATACCAACTTCTAACAAAACATGAGCGTAATGCCCCACAATTCTATGCATGGTATTTCAATCAATTTTTAAGGGCGTACCAACCGAACGGCCAATTCCCACAAGAATTTCTGGATGCCAATATTCCACGGGTAAATTATATAGCCGAACCCATACTTGACCTAGAGTCAAGTTAATTTTATAGGGGGTAAAATCTGGTACCCAGTCTCTAATTTTCAAGAAACGTGGATTCAAATTCCACGATTGAAGATGTCGAACTTTCGATTGATCAGAGGCACAAGAGAATTGCAAAGTGAAGTAACCCTTTCTGATAGAAATCAAACGCTAGTCCTTAGAAGTATTCCAAAGCGCCTACAATTTTGGCTTTAAATCGATCGCCGACCAGGGATTATCGTCTTTCAACATGATTAGACGACCAATTAAAGAAAAAAATTTCCTAACTGATCTTGATACAAATCTTTCGGGATTTCAATGGAACAGAAATCACCTCCTTGACAGGGAGAATTCGAGAGAGTGGCGTTGTAAATACATCGGGATGTTTATCTGGGATCATTGCCTTAACAGCAGTGGTATAAGAAGCATCTTTTTTCATATGCATGGACGGAGGAACTCTAATTGACGAATTAGGGTTCGCGTTGGAATATTTCCTAATTCTCGTGAGGATGAATTAGGTGGAATAATATTTGAAGGTCGTGAGGACACATCAGATGATAAGGGGTGGGCGGAATCCGGCAGGTGAGACGGCAGAGATGATTGCGTGACTAGCGAAAGCGGCGAGAAAAAGAGGATAGAGAAAAGAGCATAATTTTTTTTCAATCTCATCACATATACATGTTGTTTCCACTTGATAGTCTATCAATATTTGCAGTATTTATCCTCTCAAAAAAAAATATTTCAGTAGTAATGATAATATTTTAGTAGTATTTATCATTATCTGTATCTTTACAGCATACTCCATAATTGATGTATCATAGATTATTCAAACGTTTATTTATAAGTGGTAGATATGTATCAATTCAAACAGTTATAATTATTCTATATACACATATATTAAAATAAAAAAATATCCGCAAAATATTGTACAAATAAAAATCAATGTAAAAATTTTTTAGATTGATGTGTTTGATGTAGATGGCAGAGGTTATTGGCTGAAGATTCAGGCCGTGTTTGTTTTCATTTCCAAATGAAAATTTCCCACTTTTTACTATTCAAAACATCGAAAACACATTTGTTTGTCTTATTTACAAATTCAATTTTCACTTTTCCAATCCTATATAATCTATTCAATCATATATATATATATATATATATATATATATATATATATATGTAGGGGCTGGTTATAATAAAAACTTATCTTGGTGTGAAAACGTACGGAATGTGCTTGTTTAGTGTATTTTTAGTGCTTTTCTTACTGTATTTTGGTGCTAAAAACATGTAGCACCAAAACACAATAAGAAAAGCATTAAAAAAATAAAAAAAATTAGCATCAAAATACATAAAGAAAAGCACTAAAAATACACTAAAGAAGCACAGTCCGTAGTTTTCACACCAAGATAAGTTTTTATTTGAACCAACTCCTATACATATATATATATCATTACAGTGGGATCCATTAATTAAATAGTCATAAATTCATCATAACCACACAAATATTTATCTTTTCTCTTAACCACACATTTCAAATTGAAAATATAATTAAACAAACATATTTCATTTTTTAAACATATAACTCTAAACATTAAATTATTCATCATAATAAAATCATTACATTTTTTTCAAAAATCAATATACACCTCGTAAATTGAACTGAAAATATTGAAAACTGAAAATTGATGTTAAAAATAAAAACAAACAAGGTCTTAAAGTTTCACAACTTCTCTCCTTGTTTGATCTTTGCTTCCCTCATTTTGTTTTCATCATATTTCTTTTTATTTAAAGCTATTAATTGGTGTAAATTTTATTTAAGATCTTTCATCTTCTAATTTTTATTTTTTCCCAAAGAGCCCATCGGGGAAAAAAATATGGATGGTGCATGAAGAATAGTGTTGAGAGAATTTTGAATTTTGAATCTTGAATCAAAGTTCTGGATTTTTGTTCATCCTTTGCCATAGTAATATCTTTGGATTTGCAACGATAACTTGGTATATCTACTATACACCTATTCACTAAAATGTGTCAATGGTTGAGTAATTGGCGTGTTGCGAGAATAGTCGAAGCCACACCCAATTAAAAAATGATGTTATCCAACACATATCAAATAGTTATATTGTAGTAAAACTTGATATGTTAATCCCTTGACCTTTCCTGCTATATAAATATATTTAAGTGATTACCGTTCTGTAAAGTCATAATAAAAACACAATTTTTATATTTTTTCTAGGTGAACATATAGGATTATAATTGATGCATTATTGTATTTACATTAATTTCCAATACTTTCTACATGCTTTGCAATACATTACTTTTATTTAATTATGTTTCAATCGTTTTATTGATTCAAGTTTTGATTTTATTAATTTATTTTTATTCATGATAGGTTCTTGTTTGTTACCAAATTTAATTGCCAATTATATGAAATCATGTACTGTTCAGTTGCACTTAAATTTGTAAGTTGTTAAAAAAATATTTAGACATGAAAGTTTTAATTATGTTTGAAATATTTTATGATCATATTTTGTAAATTCTGATAATTTATATTGTGATCGATCAAGTGGAAAAAATTATGACCAAATAAGCTTTATGTGCAATTATAGTATTTTATCGTGTAATTTTTTTTTCACCTATTTACATAAGTTTTACTGTTTCTTGTTCGGTATTTATTTTCACCTAAACTGCAAGTGTACAGTGAGGCTTCTAGTATAGCGGTGAACAAGGTCGTATCCACAAAGATTTAATAATTAATCTACTAGTTATTTTAATCTAACTTCCTGCAGTTATCTAGACTTCCAAACATGATTGAATTGAACTAAATAAAATCTTATAATAATAAACAAACTAAATTACCACGGCAGAAATTAACACAGATAAATCAAACAGTGAATAAAAGACGTATTCTATGATTGCTTAATCATCAACTAATCCATTCATTTAATCCTTTCATTCTTATGCCTATATTGGGACTTAAATTGTGCTAGAGCAACCACTGATGCATCCTAAACCTTCTCTCGAAGTGCCTAGGTTGTAGATTACAAAACTCGTATTAACGTCTCCATTTAATACCTAGCATGCAACTCCTAAATGCTCCTAGGGTCTATTACTCTCTCAATTAATCTCAACTCTCTCGAATGTTATTGATTAACAAGTTACTTATTCCAGATCACGTGTTAAAACTCCTCTCTCGATTTATGAATTAACACATCAAATTGTACCATTTATTGATCAGGTAAATAATACAGATAAATACGAGAATAAGCAAAACATAATAAAATCATAAGCATAAGAAATCAATAGATTAAACGAACTTCATAGTTTGAATCATAAACAACCCTAGAATACTAGGGTTTTAGCTATCCATGTCAAAATAAATAACTAAAATCATCCACAAAGAAAATATGAACAATCCTTAGAACAGAGAAAATAAAACCCGGAAGAATTAATCTGTCTCTAATCTTGAAAGATCTTGAATCCTTTGGTCTTGTTCTTCGCGTCTGTTTTTCTCTGCAGCAAACCTCTGGTGGCAACTTTGGGGTAGGTGGAATTGTGTGTATTTTCGTTCAAGGAAACCCTTATATACCAAGTAAAGAAAAGCCCAAAAATAGGTCAAAAATCGGACAGGCCCGCTGCATTCGCGACCTCGCTCACGACCCAGTCACCCGCGACTCGGGTCGCGAATCCACGTGGCGCTGACGTGGCCAAAATTCGCGACCGGGTGCCCAAATTCACGACCGGGTCGCGAATATTTCAAAGGAGACCCCCCTCTTTGTCGCGAACGTACAGTAAAATGGGAAGAAGGAGATTCGCGACCCCCCCGGTCGCGAGTCTGGTCGCGAATATATTTCAGCTCCGGCAGCCTCTCACTGTTTTGCTTCGTTCTCACTCGTTTCTCGTCCGATTGACCCGATTCTTTTTTCAACGCGTTCCTAACTTGATTTCCCATCTTTCTAGGGTGTTCCCACACTCATTTGAGGTCCACACAAAAAATGGCATTAATTCCCTTCACAATGAACAAACACGTGACATTGTACAAAACATAGAAAACTATGCAAAACTCAACACTTCATGCATGCAATGCCCATCAAATACCACTCAAATGTACCTCAAAATACATGTAAAATATGATGTTATCAACTCCCCCAAACTTAAAACATTATTTTTCCCCAAACAAAGAACACAACCAAACATGGAATTCAAACAATACATAACTTCACAATTTATAATCTAGCATCTACAACCTCGAAAATCTAATCGGGAATAACAAAAACAAGCACAACACTCAAATCATGAACACATGCGATAGATTTCAATGAGCAAATATCAAGCTAATGATCCTCACCGGTGTGTGCTTCGCTCAAACACTCAAAGTGTGATAAAATAAGGGTAAGCACTCATCGAAACATTGAACTATACACTTGATCTACCATATGCTTGCATGCAATCTAAGCTCTCCACTGACAAACAAATGTGCTCAAAATTAAGATCAAATAGGACTTTCGTTAAGGTTGTAACGTAGGCTTGGGTTAAGGTTAGGAATATTTGGCTAAAGTGAGTCAAAAATTGCAACACAATCCACCACTTTTACTTTCTATTCCCCACTACTTATTACATTCAAACACTAGTTGGAATATTTCCAACTTCCTCCTACACCACCTTAAGTCATCCATATTTTTCAACTCATGAACCTTTGGTCTCTTTTCTTTATTTCTTTTCATTTGCACTTTTTACATTTTTTCTTTTGTGCTATTTTCATTCATTTTTTCCTTTTCAACACTCACATAGCACTTTTTTTCCGCACCAACAAAAACCACCAATTATCACCATTTTTTTTATCCCAACTCCAAAATTCCTACCCTTATTCCTATTTCTCCACAAGAATCAACAAAATAATCCCAAATAAGCTCTCAAAGAAAAGACATTTAGGCACAAAAGGGCTCGCAAAGGAATATAATGAATTTAGGACAGTGTATGAGATAAATAGCTAAAGAAAAGATGGCCTATTATCATCTCCTATTTTCAAGCACGACAACTCAATCTCAAGTAAGACGACATGCAAGTTCTAGAAAAACAAGTGTATAGACAACCAACACACAAGAACAAAAATTAAGACAATAGTCTTATAGGCTCAAAAATCTCACAGCTTAACATTGGACAAAATAAAGCTCGAAAATCTCTAGAACACATGTTCATTCAAATCATGCTATACATGCTCAAGTCATTGCCAATCAAATAATCTCGATCATAAGCACTAAACCATAGATCATAAAGCATGTATCATCAAAATCCCACAAAAAATCAAGACCAAAATTCAAAAATTTTCGAACTTTCCGGAAAAACAAAAATGAAACTAAACACGTAAAGCAGGTAAAATAAAATAAAGGTCTAGACACCATAAGCATACATCCTCCCAAACTTATTCAAATCCACGGGATGGAATAAGTTTGTAGAAATGCATGTAGGGGTCGTCGACCACTTACAACGATCACATGGATGTCCGTTTGGGTTCAACGTCCTCCTCCAAACTTGTCGAAAGACAAGTTGGTTAATGTGCTATCTCCCATATTCCAGAATCCATCCGTTCTTCACCTGTACAACTCAGAAAAAGAAGTGAAAAACATAACTAAGAAAAAAAAACTAAATGAAAAATAAAATAAAACATATTGGGTTGCCTCCCAACAAGCGCTGCATTTAACGTCGACAGCCAGACGAATTTGGGAACTCAAGTTCCCACAAGAGATGAAATGGGTATCCCCCATTCTCTTCCCCAAGCATCCATCTCCATGCCTCCATCATCAAACAGGAACTGAATGTGTTCATCTTCAAACCGGAGAGTCAGAATCCCAGTGTCTAAATCGATATTGGCTCGTCCGGTGCGCAAAAATGGACGTCCCAAAATGAGAGGGACGCTTTTATCTTCCTCCATGTCCAGCACCACAAAATCTACCGGGAATATGAAATCATGCACCTTGATCAATACATCCTCCAAAATTCCCTCAGGATACACCACAGATCGGTCAGCCATCTGCAAACACATGGTTGTGGGCTTGAGTTGCCCACAGTTCAAACTCTTGAAAAAGGAGAGCGGCATCAAATTGATGCTCGCCCCCAAGTCACATAATGCTCGACCACCTATCTTGTCTCCAACAGTAATGGGGAGTATACAACTCCCCGGATCCTTCATCTTTGCAGGGAGCTTCCTTTGGATGATGGAACTGCAGTTTTCAGGGAGGTGCACAGTCTCAAACTCCTCTATCCTTTTCTTCTTAGACACAGCATCCTTGAGGAACTTTGCATACTTGGGCATGTGCTGCAGTGCCTCCACCAAAGGAATGTTGATTTGCACCTTCTTGAATATTTCCAAAAATCTTGAAAACTGTGCATCAACTTTCTGTTTCGAGGTCCTTTGTGAGAATGGGATAGTCACTATGGGGGAAACTATAGGACCCTTTTGAGGACTCCTGATGGTGGAATCCGGCTTGTCGGAAGGCATTTTGGAAGGAATGACTTTGGCGACAGCAGTAGGCGCAAGAACCTCAGTGTGCAGATGGATTGCATTGCACTGTTCCTTGGGATTCACTGTGGTGTTGCTAGGAAACTGTCCCGGTTGGTGCTGAGTTCCTACAACTGTAGCTAGCTGACCCAGTTGCTTCTCGAACATCTTCATTTGCACACTCATGGCACCCACAGTATTTTCCAGCTTCTCCACTCTAGCTTGTGACTCCCCCATGAATTTATCGGTCTTCCCCATGAACGCCATCAATAGATCATCCATCTTTGGCTTCTTCTCATCATTGATTACTCCATTTGTTACAGAGAAGCCAGGAGGGGGCTGCAGTGCACCGTTGGGATTCCCATATGAGAGGTTGGATCGGTTACCTTGGTAGAATTGATTCACGCCTCGGTAATTATTGCCATCATAACCACCTCTCTGATTGATGTAGTTGACATCTTCAACTGTATTTCCCATGGGATTATCTACACCCGGTCGCGCCATAGCATCAAATCTGCTATTGATCGTGGCATTCAGAGTAGATAGCTGGGCGACAAGCTTGGCAATCGGATCACTATCATCAATTGCTGCAGCTCTTTTCAAAATCTTCACTTGTCGATCCCCAGACCACTGATAGCTGTTGGTTGCCATGTCCTCTATGATCGTCACAGCTTGATCATGGCCCTTGTTCAACAAAGAGCCGCCAGCAGAGGCATCCAGAAGCCTCTTCAATTCCATGTCACACCCATTGTAGAAGATGCAGACTTGATGATCTACCCCAAATCCATGGTTGGGGCACTTCCTCAGCATATCTCGAAACCGTTCCCAAGCCTCATATAATTGTGTAATTTCGCCCTTCAGCTTGAGAGTCAAACCAGGTGGAAAGAATTTGTGCAGGAACTTGTGCGTAAGATTTTCCCAGCTGTCCATAGACCCAGCGGCTAGAGATTGGTACCATTGCTTAGCCGTATCTCGTAAAGAGAATGAAAATAGACGTAAGCGAATGGCGTCATCGGGGACTCCATTCATCTTCACTGTACTACAGATCTCCAAGAACTGCGTCAAGTGTGCATTCGGGTCTTCAATGGCCCGTCCTCCATATTGCTTTTGCTGAACCATGGAGACCAATCTCGATTTCAACTCGTAGTTATTCGCATTAATCTGGGGACCAGGAATGTCTCCATGGTTAAGTACTGAAACAAAGAGCTCATTAATTGGAGGTGGCTCTACAGCTCGAGCATCATCTTGCTCTTGCATTCTCCGCTGCATTTCCTCTAACTGTCTCTGCATTTGACGCATCTGTTCAACCGTAACAGGAGCTTGTTGTTCTGTCATCACTCTTCTTCTTCTTGTGTTGTTATACCGAACGGTAGCATCAATCTCAGGATTGAATTCTTCTAGAGATCCTGCCTGAGATCGTGTATGCATACACAACCTAATCACAATAAAAAGAAAATTATAAAATTTTAAAAAAAAATAGACTAAAGACTGAAAAATAAATGTCTAGATTAACATAAGAAATTAAATCTAAATAATAGCAAATAAAAAAAAATTAAATCCCCGGCAACGGCGCCAAAAACTTGTTCGGTATTTATTTTCACCTAAACTGCAAGTGTACAGTGAGACTTCTAGTATAGCGGTGAACAAGGTCGTATCCACAAAGATTTAATAATTAATCTACTAGTTATTTTAATCTAACTTCCTGCAGTTATCTAGACTTCCAAACATGATTGAATTGAACTAAATAAAATCTTATAATAATAAACAAACTAAATTACCACGGCAGAAATTAACACAGATAAATCAAACAGTGAATAAAAGACGTATTCTATGATTGCTTAATCATCAACTAATCCATTCATTTAATCGTTTCATTCTTATGCCTATATTGGGACTTAAATTGTGCTAGAGCAACCACTGATGCATCCTAAACCTTCTCTCGAAGTGCCTAGGTTGTAGATTACAAAACTCGTATTAACGTCTCCATTTAATACCTAGCATGCAACTCCTAAAGGCTTCTAGGGTCTATTACTCTCTCAATTAATCTCAACTCTCTCGAATGTTATTGATTAACAAGTTACTTATTCCAGATCACGTGTTAAAACTCCTCTCTCGATTTATGAATTAACACATCAAATTGTACCATTTATTGATCAGGTAAATAATATAGATAAATACGAGAATAAGCAAAACATAATAAAATCATAAACATAAGAAATCAATAGATTAAACGAACTTCATAGTTTGAATCATAAACAACCCTAGAATACTAGGGTTTTAGCTATCCATGTCAAAATAAATAACTAAAATCATCCACAAAGAAAACATGAACAATCCTTAGAACAGAGAAAATAAAACCCGGAAGAATTAATCTGTCTCTAATCTTGAAAGATCTTGAATCTTTTGGTCTTGTTCTTCGCGTCTGTTTTTCTCTGCAGCAAACCTCTGGTGGCAACTTTGGGGTAGGTGGGATTGTCTGTATTTTCGTTCAAGGAAACCCTTATATACCAAGTAAAGAAAAGCCCAAAAATAGGTCAAAAATCGGACAGGCCCGCTGCATTCGCGACCTCGCTCACGACCCAGTCACCCGCGACTCGGGTCGCGAATCCACATGGCGCTGACGTGGCCAAAATTCGCGACCGGTTCAAAGGAGACCCCCCTCTCTGTCGCGAACGTACAGTAAAATGGGAAGAAGGAGATTCGCGACCCCCCCCCCGGTCGCGAGTCCGGTCGCGAATATATTTCAGCTCCGGCAGCCTTTCACTGTTTTGCTTCGTTCTCACTCGTTTCTCGTCCGATTGACCCGATTCTTTTTGCAACGTGTTCCTAACTTGATTTCCCATCTTTCTAGGGTGTTCCCACACTCATTTGAGGTCCACACAAAAAATGGCATTAATTCTCTTCACAATAAACAAACACGTGACATTGCACAAAACATAGAAAACTATGCAAAACTCAACAGTTCATGCATGCAATGCCCATCAAATACTACACAAATGTACCTCAAAATACATGTAAAATATGATGTTATCATTTCTATTTTTGTTTAATAAAATATTTCAGGTCAATTCAAATTATAATAGCATAAGAAAAAAGTTCGTGCATGGCAAGATTTATTTGTTAACTTTTGTTGTTATTTTTGTATGTTGAACAAATTAGATTAAATTTTTTAGTGCAAAATTTGATGATACAACTACCCAATTAATTTCTTTTATGCCATTTTTTATAGTATGCTAGAATTATTATTACTCCGAGATGATATTAAGTTATTCGTTTGTTTTAATAGTTATGATAATTGTTGATTATATCTATGAAAATAAAACTTATTTTTTAAATCTAATTTAACATTTTTATATGTTCATTTCACACTGATATATGTGTGTATTGTAAAAATATATCTCTAACCATAGAATTTTGCTATTAGTTTCTCAATTATTATAAAATAAAAATATAATTCCGAGTATTGTACGAAAGACATACTGGTTAACATATAAAATATAGACGCCTTTCCAACTGCCCCTAATTTTCACAATTCAAAATAATTATCCCCCTAAAAAAGAATTCAAAACATTAATCATTATGTAGCAACAGAAGAACGTTATTACTACCCCTCAACCAAATTTAATTGGTTAGCCTCTGACTTCAGCCCAACCCACAACATATCATATTAAGAAAATTGAGGAAGGTCTAATAGAGGCCCACTTAAAAAGCTTAACATAGCCCACTCTATTGTGTGCAGTTTTTGGAATCAAATGGTCCTTCTATGCAGCATATACAAACATACAAGACAGTTTTTTTTTTTAACTCACACACCCGACCTATGGTATTGAGGAGATTCGAACCCATGACCTTTGGTCTTCAAACAATCTCACTCCACCATTAGGCCATCTCCACCAGGACAGACATACAGGACAGTTTAAATATTCTTATTTTAATAATCTCGTGTGTACAAACCAATTGTGATTTACCTCTTTCAAGTCATTTGCGAACTATTGCCTATGAACGAAGTTCAGTAAAACCACGTCTTCAATGTTCATCTAGAGTGTGCGACTGTGAGTTTACACTTTACATATCAATTGTCACTAAATAAAAAAAAAGTGGGGGAAAAAAGGATGAACACATTTCTATAACCAGTTTGATTGATTAATACGAGTTTGCTTTTTTTTGTTATGTAAGATTTATTAAACAATAGAACTTTTGCACTTTGATAAGGTATTACAATATGCTTGAAATTATGTGTGATACGTACTAATCAATATTTTAAAAGGCGTTACACTCTAATTAGGCAACAAATTGGGGCCTAGAGCCAGACCTAGGTCACCACCGGATTATGTGGAGCTTCTGTATATTCATACGGGGTGATCTCAAATTTATATTTAATATCAAATTATCAATTAATCCCTCTCTCAATTCTAATCATATAATATGTTGGGTATTTATTGGTCCATTTGTTGTGGCCCACTACCTGTTTGCTTTTTTTGTTATGTAAGATTTATTAAACAATAGAACTTTTGCACTTTGATAAGGTATTACAATATGCTTGAAATTGTGTTTGATACGTACTAATCAATATTTTAAAAGGCGTTACACTCTAATTAGGCAACAAATTGGGGCCTAGAGCCAGACCTAGGTCACCACCGGATTATGTGGAGCTTCTGTATATTCATACGGGGTGATCTCAAATTTATATTTAATATCAAATTATCAATTAATCCCTCTCTCAATTCTAATCATATAATATGTTGGGTATTTATTGGTCCATTTGCTGTGGCCCATTACCTGTTGGGTCATCTCCCTTCCATTTATTGGGCCCGTTGATCGCCGCCCACTTATGTTGTTCCCCTTGCACCTGTTCGGCTACCTTTGCTTCATTAAAAGAAGTCTGGGGCTTCACTGTTCATCATCCTCACAATCTCTCTCTCTCTCTCTCTCTCTCTCTCTCTCTCTCTCTCTCTCTCTCTCTCTCTTTCTCTCTTTCTCTGAGTGTTCTTCTGCTATGTTTCTTGTGATCCCTTGAATCAAGCTTTGGCTTGAGAGCTTTGTGCTCCTACTGACCCTCTGCTTACGCTCCCAATTTATTTAGATTCCTATGTGGTCTCCTCGTGCAAGTAGTCTGGGATAGCAGGGGCCAGTCGTGGGCTCGCCGGAAGTCTGAGCCTTGTGAGAGGTTGTGTGGTCTGCATTTCTTTTCCTTTCTGATCTCGGTGTGCATTTGATCACTGTTTGAAGGAGCTTTGGTCTCAGGTGATCCTGAGCCTTGTAGCTGCCCTTCTACTCGATTCACTGTCCCTTGAGGGATGAACGGACCGACTGCCGATGGCGGAAAATAAGCGGTGTAATCTCCGGGAGCCTGATACCGTACAGTGGTATCAGAGCTACGGGGACACTCATATAGGGCTCATATATTGCACAAACCTTTTTCAATTATACAGTCGAAGAAAATCACAACATAGACTACAATATATCACTTGAACATTATAATCAAAACATAAAATACAGTGCGGCAGTTGAACAAGTAGCATAAGATAAACTGGTTTTAACATCATGATCACTCAAAATTAATCATTCCAAGTATCTCAAATCATACAACAAATAATATTAAAGCAGCAGTTTCCATAATTCACAACTACGAAGTACATGAACATTGCAGCACACCAACAAATTAGCTAGCATATATAAGAGAAAGCCACAAAGCTCACATATATCTCACATAAAAACTTCAATAACTTGCAATTAAACTTTCCAATCACCATTTCATTTAGCTTGAGAAAATATGAAACATTCTCACCTGAAAGGGAAAATGACTCTGTTTGTTGCGAGAAGGTGAGATGTGCCCCTTCAAACAGAAGTGACGCTTTATATAGATAATTTAGAAGAACAGAATTTACAGATAATATGGCCATAGACTTCACAAGAATAGATTTTCCCGCGAGGTTTAATCTGACTGAAAGATTTCATATAAACAGAATAACACAACTTCTCGCAATGTTTAATTAACTTATGAAGAACAATAAAAGAGATTTTCCCGCAAGATTTCAATGACTTCAGAAGAACGGAAGAACATTTTTTTGCCGCAATCTTCAATTGAGAAGAACATGAGAATATATTTTCCCGCAAGATTTCAGTGACTTCAATGGAAGAAATTTTTTTTCCCACAATCTTTAATTGAGAAGAACAGAAGAACAGATTTTGTTGCAAGGTTCTATATTTTCATTGACTTCAGAGGATGGGGAAGAACAAATTTTCCCAATTAGGTTTTTTTCTATGAGATTCAATTTGTTAAAATATAAAATAAATATAAGTAATCAATATTAAATACGTTTTGTCAAAATTTTGGTTACTATTTTTTAATTCATGTTTTATTAATTCCATAAATTTGTAATCAGTCAAGATTTTCATAAATAATTTATTTTAATTTATATTTTACTTGGACTCAACATCTTCCAAGGGTATTTTGGGTATTTGCAAAAACTATCATTCCATTCTTTATGTATACCAGCCAAATGAATGAAATGAATAAGGATTGATCATTCCATTCCTTGTTTATACCAACCATGTGAGTGGATTATTTATTTCATTTCATTCCTAACTTCATTCCATTCCTAAATTCATTCCATTCATGCTTGATTCCATTCCTGCATACTAGTCGTGCCCTTAGTCTAACCAAGAATATTAAAATTAGAGAAAAGTATACAATGAATTAGTATTGATTTTGGAAAGAATTATAATTCAGTTTTATGAACTTATAATTCTTATAAACTTTTGAGTAATTAAAATAATTTAATGTTAGGCAAAGGCACGTTACTTTTTGCAAGTTCTTAACATTTTGCATTGAAAAATCAAGTCAAATGTCTTTAAAATAAAGGTGAAAAATTTTATACACACGTGTTTATTTATTACGCCCTTCGTCCCACTTTGATGGGCTGATTGGGAGTTTTTACGAGGATTAATAAAATGATTGGGAAAGATAACTATTCAAGAAACTTCCTAATATACCCCTATTTATTTCTTTGACATTGAATTAATGCCTAATGTGAACATATTAAATAGGGGTATATATTAGTAAATTAACTAAATATATTTAGAAACATGTCAATATATCGAGACATACCAAAAAGGAAAGCAGGTCTATCAAAATGGGACGGGGGGAGTATATATTATATATTGAGCTTGTGATTTATTGTTCGATTGAATGTTAATGTGAAAGTGAAAGTGAAAGTATGTCAGTGGCTGTTCATAGGTCCGGGATCGTAAAAGTTATCATTGGGTTGTCCACCGTGCATGTGTGTATGCATATACTTGTTCAGGGACTGTTAATAGGTTTGAGATCGTGATAAATTACATTTGGGCTGACTCCCCATTATTCGAATCATTATTATTGTGTAGTGACAGTGGACACGGCATGAATGTCTGAATATGAGTTGCTCGTTTAATATGTTTTGGATAATGTGTATTCTCCACTGTGTGTATTTGTTATACTTAGGGCTGATAAAAAATACCATCATACCGGAATACCGTCCATACCGTATCGAAAATACCGATATTTACGATATATCGGCTTTTCGGTAAGGTATCATACCTTACCAAAATTTTATAGTAAGGTAACGGTATGAATTTTCAAAACTTAAAGTATACCGGTGTATACTGAAAGTTTGGTATACCGTCATATATTGATATATACCGTACTATAAGATATACCGAAGTGAAGGTATATACAGATGTACCCGTATATACCTCCATACCGTATATACTATCACGCTATATGCCAAAGTGAATGTATATATTTAATATATATGTGTGTGTGTGTGTGCGCGCGCGCGCGCACGCGCGCGTATTGCATATATATAATACAATATTTAGTAAGTTTATCATAAAAGTTATATTTTGATATTTAATTTAATAAACTAAAAATGAACTGTTTGAAATTAAATGTAATAAACAATAATCTTTTATTTTTTTTCAATCAATAAAATAAAAAAATAAAATGAATAATCAGCATAAGTTATAAGATATAAAATTATTTCAATAGAATAAATGATAAATTCAATTATATAATGCATAATAATCTTTTATTCCTCCTCAATTTTTTAAAAACTAAAAGTTAATAAGAATGATTGAAACGATTAAAAGAAAATGAGTTGTATTATATAAAAATATAATACTTAGTTTGTTCATCGTAAAAGTTCATAAACATATAATATTTAATATAATTTAATAATTAAATTATAACTAAAAATCAAACAGTGTGAAATCAAATGTAATAAATAATAATTATATTAGTTTTCAATTTTTAAACTAAAAGTTATGATGAATGATCTAAACATTTAAAGAAAATGAGATGTTACATAATATAATATTGTTTAGGTCTTAGTATATTTATTATGAAAGTTTTGAAAATTATTAAATTTCATATTATTTAATACTTAAATTATAACTACAAATTGATCAATTTGAAATTAAATGTTATTGATAATCTTTTATTCTTTTTTAAACTTTAGACTAAAAGTTATGATGAATGGTAAAGAAAAATATACTAAAATGAGATATTATATACAACATTATAATACTTAGTATGTTCATCATAAAAGTTTAAGAAAATATTGTATTTCATATAATTTAATACAAAACTCCTAACTAAAAATTGAACGATTTGAAATCAAATGTAATAAATAATAATGTTATATTCTTCTTTAATCTTTAGACTAAAAGTTATAATAAATTATCAAAAAAATTAAAATAAAATAAAATATGCTATACAATGCTATAATAATTAGTATGTTCAACATAAATGCTTAGGAAAATATTATATTAGTTGAGATGTTAAAGGCTTGGGGTTTCAAGAATTGTTTTGGATTTTAAGATGTTAGAATTATATATTTATATTTTAAATAATTGTTGGGACTTGAGATTATACTCTAAGAATTGTATCTTTAATATTTATCAAGATTTTAACATGGTTGCATTTTTTTTAATTTTATTGCGTTGAAGTTTTATTGTTGATTTGGTGTGTTGGTATTTGATTATTATTATTATTATTATTATTATTATTATTATTATTATTATTATTATTATTATTATTATTATGCATGTATTTTCTTACCAGAGTTTTTTTAGTACAATGATAATTTCAGTAGACCGTGAAATGTCATTATGGTACGGACTGAAATATCGGTACAGTAAGGTATACCGAAAGTAAGGTATACCGAACTAAGATATACCAAAATGTAAGTATGGTAAGGTATACTGAAATGTAGGTATGGTAAATATATGCATTATGTGTCATACTGAACTAAGATATACTGGAGGTAAATGTACGGCGACGTTATGATTTTTGTTATACTGTAAATTAAAGTAATATATAAGATATGATAAAAAAGAGTAAGGTATGTCGTACCTTGACACCCCTAGTTATACTCATCCATATATTACAACATTTTAGGTTGTAGAGTTTGGTGATGACAAGGAGGAGATGCATGTGATTTAAGTTTTTGTTTAAATATAAGTTATTAACCTATTTCACTATTAAACTTTCAGTTGTTATTTTTGTCGAATTGTTTATTTTCTTACTTTAAAAATACTTAGGAGTTTGAATTATTTGAAATCGCTTCCGCACAATGTTATATGAATCATTATGCTAGGTTCTTCAATAGAAGTTTATTTATGTATTATTATGGTTTTCTATTGTTAGTTTAATTACATATTTGAAAAAATGTTTTGAATTCTACTTCGTCTATTTATTTTACATGTTAGTTTTTATAAATTAATATCATTCCAGGTTTATAAACTAGGGTGTTACATATGTCCCTATTTATTTTTTTAACAATGAATTAAGAATTAATATAAACATATTAATTAAATAGGGGTATATATTATTAAATTGGCTAAATATATATAGAAACCAATCTATATATTGGGACTTCCAAAAATGAAAACATGATCATATCTTATTGGGACAAAGGGTGATAAACCCTTGCTTTTCAATGGTTTCATGCATTTTGAGGTCTATTTGGATGGTAGTTGATGAGCATTGCATGTGTATATTAACAAGGTGCGCATAGTTTTTCATATTTTGTGCAGTGTCACGTATTTGCTCATTTTGAAGGGATTTGGTGTCATTTATTTTATGAGACTCAATTGAGCTTAAAAAGTACCTAAGAAGATAGAGGATTGAGTGAGGAGTGCGCTGCAACTTGAATCGGGTTAATCGGATGAGAAACGAGTGAGAATGGAGCAAAACGGTAAAACGTGTTGGGAGACTAATGGGTTGCACGGCCCGTGCTGTCAGGAGACTGATGGGTTGCTACTTGACATTCAATATTCGGCTAATTTATCGGTACTGATTGCACAACCCGTGCTATCAGTTGTACGGCCCATGCTATTTTCGGCGCAAAAATTCGATTTTCATTTTGGATCGGACTTGTTTCCATCTAGGGCCTAGAACTTCCTCCACTATATTAGGGTTAATTATGCACGAAAATTGCAGAGATTTCACCCTATAGAGAAAACAGAAACATCGTGGAGAAGCCAGAAAAGAGACCATCTAGAGATTGAAGAAGCACACATCATAGACTAAGTTTTATTTTATACTTTATTCATTCAGGATTATTATGACAACTATTTATTTATATTTATTTTCCTTGGATTTTGAATACACTGTGAGTAGCTAAACTTCTAGAGATCCTAGGGTTGTTGATTGTTTTATGGATTTATGATTTGAAGTAATATATATTATTTCATTCTATTTCTTGTTTATGCATCCTGGTTTTATGTTGTCTTGTGTGATTGAATTGACACATATGTAGTTAATTTGTTATTCACTCGAAAGAGGTTAAAAGATTAACGGATTAGGATTGCATAACACGAGTCTGCTAGATCGAGAGATTGGTAGGTGTCGTGAGGAGAATAAATCTGAGGTTTTGTCTGGAGTTAGATAATAATTCGAGATCGACAGATAAGAATTAGAGTCTAATCTATGTTTAGAACTTACTCGAGAGAGAGGGTCTAGATAATTTGGTGATTCTCCAATAAGAATTAGAATTAAATTGGTTTAATAAATTGTCTGAAAATCGGGAAATCCATTTAGCATCAACACCCTAGAATCCGTTTCTTCATCTGTTTATCCAGTTTTCTATGCTGAATTTATTTATTTTATTTATAGCATTTAGTTAATTAAAATCAATCTTTAATTTGGTTCTCTAGATAAAGTAGGACAATAAAATTGGGTACTGTAATGCCCCGAAATTTCATAAAATATCTTTTGTTACATTCATTTATGTCCTAAATGTCATTTTATTTCAAAGTATGATATTATTAATATTTAATTTATTAGTCCTATAAGTCACGCCTTAGCCACTATATGTCCACGTTGAAATAAGTTCATTCAATTAATTACATGTTTTAAGAATATCATCATCATCACCATCATCATTATTATTATTTTTGGGCTTTTAATTATTATTATTTTTTTATTAGCCCAAACATTGAAATTATTTGAAAAGCCCAAGTAATATTTTTCTTAAGCCCACACTACTATGAAGCTCAAATAGCTTTTACAAACAAATGAATTCTTCACGTGGAATCGAGTGGAGATCTTTTTGCAAAATTCATTCATTTTAATCTTCAATCAATTACATAAAATCGGTTTTAATTAAATCATCACCACCCTGATTTAAGTTTTCCATATTAAATTGGGTTTTGACACTATAAATACAAGGCTTATTTACTTTCATCAACACAACCAAAAATCATTCTTCACATCTTTACTCTAGTTTTCATTTGAGGCAGCGCGCTCGAATCTAATTAAATTCATTTTCAGTCAAGTTTTAAAGTAAAATAAAGGTGGGGGATCCGATGTTGTAATTAAAGTATATTTATCCCTATTATACTTGTATATGATATGCAGGTGCTATTGATGACACCCTCCGGGTTACTTGATGATGGCCTACGGGCTTTATGTTTGTGATGACCCCCTCTTGGTATTTATGATGGTCTACGGGCTTTATGTTTATTGATGACACCCTCCGGGTTATTATGACGTGACGGCCTACGGGCACTAAGCTATGATGACTTATTATGTTATGCATTTGTATAATTTGGATAAATATGGACCCCACTGAGTTAATAGCACTCACCCAAAGCTATTTATTTTTCAGACTAAGGATGCTCGGGCGATGACGTGGAGACGGGGTGATGGTCAAGATTAAATAAATATGATTTTATTTTAAATATTGCTTCCGCTGTATTAAAACTCTTATATTTATTGTATAAATGATATATTTATTATTTATGAAATTTTGGGACGTCACGGGTACTTAGCTACATTACATAACTAGTCTCTGTGGATACGACCTTACTCACCTTATTTTTGCTACATTTACCTCGTACACTTGCGAGTCGTGTTTTATGTGAAATAAAAGAGTGAACAGAGGGAGTATTATTTTTCATAGTAATATATATAAACACATCCTTTGTTAGGTCTTGTAAATTAAAAAAAAAAACTAACCACTCAACTTTTTCAAAGTTACAAATCTTAAATGTTATTTTAAAAAAAAAAACAGAGAAGCATTAATTGAAATTAAATGGAATTTGGGGCATAGTTTATCAAAAATAAAAATTGAATTCCAAACAAATTTTGTAGTTTCGCGTGTGACGATTAGAGAAAAAAAAATACTTTTGAGTTTCAAGTTTCAATTATATAAAATATTTTAGGCTTGTAGATATTGTAAGTGTTGATTCACATCATTATTTGTATATTTTCAGTATTTTGAAAAATGCATTAAAGTTGAACTAAAATTATTATGAATTTAAATTTTTATTAAATAAGGGTAATATTGAAAGTCTGGTTTTTATAGCTTATCTTCATAAATATTTTTAATCTAAAATGGACTATATAATTGAGAAGGAGATAATAATGATGAGTTAACTATACTTTAGTACCTAAGGTTTCGGGTCTAAGTGCTTTTACACTGTTATCCTAAAATTTTGAAAATTACATGTTACTATCCAATATTTGTAAAAATTAACACTTATAGCACTAGAATATTTTTTCAGATTCGCGAATATTGACGCGAGCTACCCAAAATTTATGTTGAATGTGAATATGCCCGTATGGATAATGCAGATAAATTTAATGGCAGTCCATATCAATATTTGTGATATCAAAAAATTACTCTAGTGTTATATGTTGGGTACTCGTTCACGGATTAGTGGGTGCGAGTTCACATTTCCCCCAAGGAACATATCCCCTCCAGCGATACACAGTCACAAACACAAGACAACTGTGAGGTCACATTTGAGGGTTTCTCCCACACCAACATAGCCCACTATCCGAGCTCTTAAATGGGCTCTGATACCACTGTTGGATACCCGTTTATAAGCTAATGGGTCGTGAGTTCACATTTCCCCTATATTAGTACGATATTGTCCGCTTTGGACCAAGCCTGCACGGTTTTTACTTTGGGCATCTCCCAAAAGGCTTCATATTAATGGATGAGGTGAATTCCTTATATCCAAGACAACTCTTGCATATTTTTTTAATGTGGGACTTGAGTTATAATCCCAACACTATAAATGTTAATTAATTTGTGTAAATGTTGAGTATTAATATATATTTTTTGAAATTTTGGTATAAGGGTATAAAAATGTCCAAAAGTTGAGTACTCAAACGTAATTAACCCATGAATTAATTATCATGCATTATCAAATACTATATAATTTTCCAAAATGCAATGACACAACGATATATTCTACTAGACTCGATCCATTAATATGTCTAATTACATATGGTGCCAGCATAAATAATACCGAGTAAGTTGCAAGATAAAAGCTTCATACAATTATATATATATATATATATATAGGGAAAGGATCAAATAAGAATCCTTCCCCAGGTGGGAATTAGGAACCAATCATATCCTTTATTTGACTCAATCTGGACGGTCCAGATTAAATCAGATTTAAGTGGATGGGCAGTGGCATTCCTGTAATTTTCGGCAACTTTGTGGACGGAGGGGTAATATAGTAATTTAATAATTCAATAATTCTTCCCTTTTGTTATGAGGCTAAAATGAGAATCGCGTGAGGCTAAAATGAGAATCGCATGATGCTAAAATGATCGAATTAGGAGGCTAAAATTGATGTGACATTTTCCACTAGGGTTCACCGTTCCCAATTAGGGTTTATTACATTCCGATTAGGGCTCTGATCCCAACTAGTAATTATAAGATTCCCATTAGGGTTCACTGTCCCCAAATAGGGTGTATTGCATTCCATTCCAATGAAATTATCGTTCCATTTTTGTTTATCAACACATGCTAAAATGAGAAATGCATGAAGCTAAAATGAGCGAAGTCGGAGGCTAAAATTGAATCTGGGCAATTTTTGAGTTCAGATCCGATTTTGTCCTTAATGACACGCGCGAATTGAAGACTTTCGTTTTAATTACACAATTGCCACCGAAAAATCTGGATTGATCTGGACCGTCCAGATTGAGGAATGGAGGGATGAGATTGGTTCCTAGTTCCCACCTGATGACTGGTTCTCATCAGATCCCATCCCTATATATATATATATATATATATATATATTATCACTTTCTCCAATTGCCCAAGGCCTAACTAATCAAGGATCTTTGTATCTTTTGACTACAAAGCCCAATCCTATGTTGTTTGGTACACCCATTTGCAATTAATTTTCTTTCCACCCCATTTTTATTGTATTTAATTATACTAATATGGTTTGGGACTTTTGTCTTCTTTCTTTCTCTATTGGGAATTGAGTTTGGCAGTTTGTGGAGCTAGTTACTAGTTAGTGATGGCATCTCTCGTATGTTTAGAGAGACTAATTTAGTAGTTCATAATTTTCTCCTATGTTTTGGGGTAAATAGATGTGTTGATATGCTCGTTTGGACTTTTATTTTTCTTTACCTGTTAATGTTTCTTATTGATTCCGATTTTTAATTATAAAATGTTCTTCCTTTCAATAATAATAATAATAAGAACAACAACACAACAACAACTAGACTAATATTTACTAGGTCCGTAAAATCATTGCTTCAATATTTATGCCATTCCATATTTTTTAAATAATTGATGCGATCTTCTTTTGAGTTTATTTTACTCAAAGACCGTAATGTATTTATAATAATTCTGTCAATATGTGAATGACTGAAATATTATTTTATGAAAAAATAAATTAATATTCTTTCTCCAACGTTTGCCAATGTTGCACTAATTTGTATTATCTAATAAAAAAAAACTCATGTGATAAATTTGACCTAGAAATAATGGTAGGATTCGAATATGCAATTTTTGTTACTAATTTAGTTATGATATTACTAATAAATCTCATGCTTTGAAGCCTGGCCAAAATACATTCTTTGGACCTTATTTTAACGTACTATCATTAGGTATCTATACAATTTTTTTTCATTTTAATAGATACATAAATACATTTATGTTTGATTTCCTATGATCTTTATTTAACATCTATACATTTAATTTATTGAGTGAATGAAAAATTGAAAAATCATGTTAATTAGCGGATTGTTATATTTATAGTTTATCGGATGGGGATATATATTGGCCTTTTCCATTGGAGTTTGGTCAAGAGAATTGCTAAATAACTACTTTCGACTCTCAAAATGCATATATCTTCTTAGAATAATTAATTAGAAACCAAAAATAAATAAATTAATAAACACGAAGGAATCACTTTATATAAATGTTGAATTAATAAAACAACAAAATAAAACATAATATTTTAATGAAGATACATTTCAGTATATTTACAGGGTACTCTTTTTTCCTTTCATGTTTTGTTCACGTTGGGTTTTCCTTGGAGGTTTTTGATGAGGCCCAACCAGGAGTTTTCTTCTTGTAATCTCTGGGGTTTTTTAGATGATTTTGTGCTTTTTTTTTCCTCCTTTTCAATAACTTTCAATTTATTTATTTAATCACGTGTGAGAAAAAAGTAAATATACAAATATATATAACGAATTAAAAAAAAAACTGTACATAAATCACCTAATGAAACAAAAAATAGAAGTACAGACATATTAAAATGAAAAAGTGTACAACCTAACGAAACAAAATGTAAAACAGTAGAAATACATGGACCTAAAAATATATTTTGCCCACAACTTAATTAATTAGCACATTTGACCATAATGGATGCTTAAAATGGCAAAAACCTAAATTGTGGTCGACAAAAGCCAAAGCAAAATAGACAAAAAAAGGGTTGGGATGCTCAAATTCAATTGCTTTTCAAGACAAAATTAAATCGTTATCAAGCAGAAAGGCTAAGTTCAAAAGCTAAAATATTTTATATAATTCGTGTATATGTCAACGAGGTTTGACCAAAATATGGCATAAATTCGAAAATTATCATATACAACCACTCAAGCCTCTTGTAATGTAACACGTGAAACAATAATTTTGGACCCTTTTACTAAGCGATTTCATAAATTATTTCGGTCGGTCTCCTTTCAATCATGATAAGAGGTTCTGCTTAACTACGTGTCTTAATGCTAATCATTTTACGTGCAATTAGAGTCAAATTACATTAAAATAGACGTGATTTTAATTTTTAAGTAATTCTATATTTGGTATCTCTTGACAATGAGTGTAGTAAGTTTGAAATTTTTGGACGTTGTCCTATGTATCCACGTTGTGTTTTGACTTCAATTTTTATATATTATCTCTCTAAAGTTGCAAAGTAATAATTTATTTTTCTTCATATATGTAGTGGTGAGGGATCCACTCATGGTTGTGATAATGAGCTTGCTTTTTTTTAAATTATAGGGGTGTAGCTTATGATATTTGTTAATTAGTTCTGTTTATATATGCAAGTTATATTCGTATGTTTTAATACTATGCTAAATTAAAATGTGCATGTAGTCATTTCAAGTAAATTTTGGATAATAATTTAAACCTTAAACAAAATCATATTTGGCTTTGTTATGTATTAACTACTTGAGCAAATATGGCATTACTGGAAGGAAAATATACTTATATAATTGATTTCTTAGAGAAATAGGATTTTTTTTTTCTCTAGGTGCCCAACAATTATTATTTGAATTGCATAAATATGTCAATTTATCCCTCTGGCGTAGTATTAAATAAATTTGAATCTTTATATATATATATATATATATATATATAATCTAATAAAATTGTTAACACACACACACACACATATAAGCAAACATAATCCGTCTGTTTGGAGACATATCCACCGTCACTGATCCAAGTGATGGACTTCTCTTGTATAGATGAAGAAAGAGAGAAAATCAATCTCCAATCGCTTAAATTTCTCCACTAATCCACCACCATTGGAAGTAATTCCACCATAATATATATGGCCCCAATAAGGAGAGAGATTATTTTTATTTTTTACAATGGAGAACTTGACCGTACACATTAATCTTACTTAAATAAACCGTCCCGGTGGGGATAGTCTAGTGGTGGAGTGAGCTTGTTTGGAGACCAAAAGTCACATGTTCAAATTTCCTCAATACCACCAGATCGAGTGTATAAGTAAAAAAAAATACAATCTAAATAAACCTGATTTTGAGAATTATATAATATAGGTCAATTTGAAAGAAAAAAGAAATCTTGCAAGTACATACGAGCTCTAATATATTTTTTGCCATTTTAAACTGTGCGTACATACTAACGATTGTTTACAAAAGGAGTTAATGTTAATCAAAACATTAGTAATGAACTTAATTAACTTTAACTAAATAAGTATCGGGGTCAACACGAAAAAACTTGTAATTAAGTAGTTGAATCGCAAATAAAAAATGATGTTTTAACGAAATATTTAAATATATGTTATATAATGTAGGTATGCGTGTGATGGAGGTGTGTGTTTTGTAGCATATATAAAGGCTGGGGCTCTCACAACAAACTCACTCACCAACCTCGAAAATAAAGAACATTGAATGAATGACATGACATAGATCCTTCTTTCTCAGCAAGCATATTTGACGTATCTATATAATAACTTTGAATGCTTGTTAATGGCGGTTTTGTCTGCCGGACCAGTCGTGAGTCTCTCTCTCTCTCTCTCTCTCTCTCTCTCTATATATATATATATATATATATATGTATGTATGTATGATCTTGGGTGGCAGATGATTTGATGCACAAATCATTTCTCCATTGCAGAGATAAGGGGCCACTCTTCCATCCCATCGCCAAACTCTTCACGCCAACGGGTACCCAAACTGCATTTATGATTTATCCTTTGTTTTAAATATTATTTGATTGTTAATAAACTACCATGTTATATCCATTTATTTGAAATTGAACTAGTAATTATTTTTCATGAAACTGATAAAAAAAAAAAAAGCGCACTGGATTCGATATTGCACTACTTTCCAATGTTCTAATTTTGTGTATAAGTATAATAAAACGTGGAGAGACGTGTACTAGTTGAGTACTAAAATATATGATAAAAAATAATGAAATTGAAATACTTCAGAATAAATGTGGAAAAAAAAATTGAACTGACAAAACTGTTCTTCTTTTAGCTGGATTTACTCCCACGACATTGCTTACTTTTGGAAATTCCTTGGCCAAATGAGTACTATATATTGTTCATTTATTAGTGTAGTAAATAAACATCTTTCCGTTATTTAATTAAAAAAAAAGTGTAACAAATAAAGACCCAATCATATGCGAGCATCTGTTTGTATTGGGATGACAATTGGTGAGGTCCGTGAGGGGCAAAATGTGACGTAGAAACTCTTTGTAATACTGAAAATTATTTGCCTGAATTTTTTTTTTTTTTAAATTGCATAAAATATTTTTGTGTTTTTAAAATTATGTAAAACTTTTCATTTCGAGGACCAAAATTCCTCTATTTGGTATTCATGAAAACATCTAATTTATTTAGAAATAAAGGTATTTCCGGCGAAAAAATAAAATAAAGAAGTTGTGTATAACACAAAAGAATTTGATGTGATTTAAAAAAATTTAAGAAAAGATTCTTACATGACTTTATAACAAACTAAAAGAGAATTTGACGCATTCTATCATACATGAGTTCATATTAAATGATGTAAAAAATTGAATTTGCTTGTACCCAAATTTTCCACCCATTATAATTAACAAACTAAGGACTTAGTGGATGAGCTTAAAATCGAGATGCTAACTAAGAATTTGAATTTCATGATGACTTTTAGATTAAGTCAATTTGTGCATAATTTATCGAGTGTGATTTACAACTCATACATGTTTATTTGTTACTGCATACAAATAAAAAAAGATGACATTCGTGTAGTACTTTATTTTCAAGCATAAAAAATACTAGTGTATCGTAATATTAATTCATTATTAGACAAAGATAGCGTGTACATCTTTAATTCAACTACGATGGGCAGATGGGGTGAAATGAAAAAAAAAATTGGTTATTTTTTACATAGATATATTATTACTTGTGTGTGGGTGGAATGGATACAAAAATACACATTTTTGTGGTGCGGGAATTAAAAACTCATCTTATATCATCCAACTAGATAATTTAATGGTTGAAATTTAACGTCAAAGTCAAGATAAAAAGGGAGGAGAGCGGGGCATAGTCGTCCAATCCATTTAAAATTGACGATGTCATCACTTAAAAAAACACACACACATTTTAAACGATCATAACTTGCTTGTTTCTAATCGGATCAACGCAAATAATATACCAAATTAAAACTCTTTTCACACTCTTTTATTCAAGATTAGTCATTGATATATTTGTGCAAATAAATATGGACGAAAACACAAAAGATAAATTTTTACTTGTATCCAGCGCAAAAATGCTTTCGTTAACTTTTAATAATACTTCGCCAACATTATGATCACGTACGCTAACGAAATATTTGTTATACACTGATATATTGTATTCATTGTGCTAATGAAGCATTATTATAATGTTATCATAGTACACATGCTTATAATTATTTTTTATAATTACTAATTGATTATTACGTATGTTTAATTTAATCAAATTAAATTATTTTTTAAAATTTCAATTAAGATTTATAATTATTTTTTATGATTTAATTTTTTTAGTTACTAATTGATTATTACGTATGTTTAATTTAATCAAATTAAAATATATTAATTAGAGTTTATTTCATCCAATTAGGGTTTATACATCATGTTAACGAAACATTATCATATGCTAACATAGTGTATTCGTAGTGCTGATAAAACAATATCATAATACTAATTTTGTATACTTATATTGATATTTTGGTTTATCCATCCAATTAGGGTTTATAATTGTTATTTAGAATTTAATTCCATTTTCTTAGATCATTGGAGTCTATTATATTTGAATTACGGGTTATTCCATTCAATTATGATTTATAATTACTTTTTAGAATTAATTTTTTCGTTAACAATATGAGAAAACTTTCATTAGTTACGACTTACTATAATGTTTGGTTAGCATGACAATAATGCTTAATTAGAATTACGATACTGTTATCAATTACCCAACGCTTTGTTTATAATCATTGTCGAATTATGTTAATATTCATGCCTAGAAACTTATCAAATATTACAAAATTACCACCACTCATTTTAAGCAAATCTAGACCTTAGATTTTTATTGATTGTGTGGTGTAAGATAGGTTCTTAGTTTTTTTTTTTTACTCACACACCCGACCTGTGGTATTGAGGAGGTTCGAACCCGTGACCTTTGGCCTCCGATCAACCTCACTCCACCACTAGGCCATCCCCATCGGGACGTAAGATAGGTTCTCAGTTCTCATACTAGGATTAGTTTGCACTATAACCACCCCTATGTATACATATATATACATATATATGTATGTATATTTTAGTTTTAATTTAATATGATTTAATTTAATTTTAAATTTTTATTTATGGTTCATTTTTTTCAATAAGGATATATTCAAATACAAAATAAAAAAATAAAAAATAAATAAAAATTTTACATATGTGACAAAGGATCGTATCAATTTGGTAACTACTTGCATAATTGTAGCACATTATCAAAACATATTTTTGTGTTTAATTGTTGTGTTATTTGGATCCGTGTATATATTTTTTTTACTGAATCTTGTTGGGTGAATTATGGATTATTTGAGGGGAGATTTCGGGCAGAGTAACGACACTTTAAATAAAGTCAAGGTGAGATTTATACTCTCTCCGCAAGATGAAACTGCCCTATATAATAATCCATAACGGGTAACAAAAATCGTCTCCAAGATATGACTTTTTGAATAAGGTTTTCTTGCACTTCCAAAACTTTGTTTCGGACGAACAAACAATAATCGAGACTTCTTTTAATAGAAGAAGAGGGTAGAATTCGAAGACTTGTTAATACAAGCTTTGGATTCGGGATGGAATGAAATGAACATTCTGCGGTATAACAGTGAAGAGTTGTGGTGCTCTTTTGTGAATAGTGACATGATTTGGATCTGAATCAATCTAGACCATCGGATCGTGTTGGTTGATCAAGTCACATGATCCAACAATTGTGATCGTACACATACATTGATCCAAGTCACCGGTTCGCGGTTGAACCACCTCTCAGGCTCAACTGAAAATAATGAGTTGGTTCAAGGCAACGGTTCGCGATTGAACCCTTGAACTGACAACAGGGTTCGTTTGATTGCACCACTTCAGCTCGTCCATGTCATCCGTGTCACGACTTCATTTGTTGAAACTTTAAGGTTACTCAGCTCCTAACGTGCTAAGTGCGCCATAAATCGCTGATTGAAGCATCATCCTTATAGCCACTTTGATTAGCTTTAAAAACTAACTACAGTACCACATGGTTGGCCCATCCACTTGATTGAACTTTTTAAAATTGAAATAATTTATTAATAGATCTAATCAACTATATTTATTCGATAGACATTTCCATACCTCACTCACTCTTCCATAATTAGTGTTAAATTGCCAACTGTATCAACTCGGCTACCGGACTGACGACTGTCTCTACAAACCAGCATGATTCTTTCCAGTGTACTTTGTCTTCATTCACACGCTCCCTGAGAAAACTTACAAGGGGACACTAGGGATGGCAATTTACCCGCGGGTACCCGACCCTAATAGGTGCGGGTTTGAGGGACATTTGGTATCCACGGGTAGCTTCGTGGTTAGAATTCACTATCCATTTAGTTCGCGGGTATGGGTTTGGATAGTTACTATCCGTACCCGTGAAACCCATTTACCCGCGAAAAATACCCGTGAAAATACCCGCGAAAATACCCGACTACTCGTATAGTTCAATTGCAGTTATAATAATCGAGCCATCAAAAATTAAAGGTCCATAAATAAATGGGTGTGGATTTGAACTTTATGATTGTGATTTATGGATTTGAACTTTGATGAAATATGTGGATTTGAACAATGTAATTTGTGGTGAATTTTTTATTTGTGTTAAATTTGTAATTAATTTAGATTTAAATTATATTTCACGGGTGGCGGGTTGGCGGGTACCCGACAGGTGACGGGTATCCGCAGGTGGCGGAAGGTACCCGTCGCAGGTCGCGGGTCCGGTGGCGGGTACGGCCTTCGCTCGCGGGTACGGATATGGATAGCCACTATTCGTGCCCGCCGTACCCGATTGCCATCCCTATGGGACACTCATCCCACCATTGCTCCAGGTCTAGCACACTTAACTTTGGAGTTCTGGTGAAACGAGCACCAGAAAAAGAAAATGCACATTGTGGTATGAGTAGCATAATCAAATCATTTAAGCTCTCCTTGACTATACAGTCTTATTTCTGTATGGCCTCAGAATCCCTTTCTTTCGGATGGATTTGGTTCATTCATGTGCCCATTCACTTGGAAGTGTCATAGGAGCCGTCATTTGTCCGTGTCTTGCACTGGCGATCACTCAATGCTTCGGCCCCGTACGTCACACCAACTTTTTTTATCAATTAATATTTTTTTTTCAAAATTGAATTTGAGTTCATAAATATACGAAATTCATCTAAAAAAAATATTGATTATGAATTCACAATTAGTTTTTTTTTTCATTTTCACAAATGAAAACACTATTTTTAAATTGATTAAAATAATTAAAAGATCTCTCTCACTCTGTTCTCTCTCTCTCTCTCATGTACATATTATTTGCACTTGAATTGGGCACTTATAATAAAAAAATGATTAAAAAACATTATAATTCATTCCACTTTTATTTCTTTTAATATAAGTCATTGCACAATGAACCAATTTTGAAGTAAATTAATGAAAACATCAAGCACGTGCGTAGACCTAATATTTATGAATACAAATGTGAAAACTTAAATCGAGAAAGGTCAAAACACACTATCCATATTTTTTAATAGTCGTAGAATATCCAAATTTTATAGATAAAAATTCAAGTGTTATAAGTACTATTATTGAAAATGAAATTTTTTATAGTCCAATTCATCTCTCCCGCTTAGTGTTCCATTATAAATTTTATTATTTTCCTTCAATTTTTAATTTATTATGATTTAGTTTAATTTAGGATAATTATTAATTAAACTTTATAATTATTTTTGAAGTATTTATTTTTATCTATTAGTTAATAGTTAATTACTATAGTTAATTATTCCATAATTTGGGCATTTATAATTTTTTAAATTTTAATTTTAAGCAATGAATGTTTATTATGATTGAGTATATTATAATAATTTTTATTTTTATAATAAATATTATATAATGATGAATTCAATTATGGAATACAAGAGTAGGAAATAAAAAAATGGACTAAATGGAGGATTTCATCTCTTTTTTTTTTTAGGGAGATGGAATAAGTTATATAAATTAAGTCATATATGTTCACATAATTTAATGAATCTATATATAGTTGTAAAAAATATCTCTATATTTATGTACTTGTAAAAAATATCATTCTCTAGGAGCATACACCCCTAAGAAATGGTAGAGTTGAAAAATAGGTTTAGCTATTGGAAAAAATGAAAGAGGCGGGGCCTATATAAATTTTTGTATGTATATATGCTCTCTCTCTCTCTCTCTCTCTCTCTCTCTCTCTCTCAGCTTTAACTGCCCTACACATCAAATCAAAATCAAATCAATCAATCAAAGTATTGCTTCTCCTCAACTTGTATTTCCTTTGCTTCTGCGCTTCATAAAACTTTTCAGACTTACACTTATTTATTTTTTAAAATTTAATTACAGCGTATCAAACCTTATCTGAATCGATTAAGAATTTAATCGTAGTTATTATCTCATTCTATTACATATACATGTACATATTTATTTATTTATATGCATCTCTTGCATAATTTTTCTCGTTATAAGGTTGGGTTGATTCTAAATTTTTATGAGATTATCGTCATCCAAAGTAGCTTTAGATTTAAAGTAGCTTTATTTCAGTACTTAATTGACTACATTTGTTAATTACGTATTACATTTTTTATTTTTTTACATTTATCTCCCCCTACGCACGTATATATAGTTATGATATTTCTGTTGATGGTCTTCCTTTAAAATTTTCTATTTATTAATTGTGATTTTTAAAAAATTTATTTAATCTCTTCGTTATATATTTCAAGTGATCGACATTTTTACGTACCTTTTTATAATTGATAAAATCGTCAATTAATCGTTAGTGCGTACCAAAACTTCCTTCAAAAGTCATCTCCTATTCTTCAAATAAATATGACTTTTATTAATTAGGGTACTTTTTTGTCAAACCCTCTCATGGATTAAAATTATCAAATGATTATTCCTACGTTGAAATCTGAATTTTGAGCCGATCTATATATACATTTGTATAATTGTGTATAAAATATAAAGTAAATTTGAATACGGATTTTGAGCTGTCAAATGCTCCGATACAAGTTTTTGTGTTATTAATTAAGTGGAAGGTGTATGATAGATTATAATAATTTTGTCGTGAAATGACAAAAGAAAAGGAGTGCACTCTTTGATTCTTCATTTTGGTGTATATTTTGACCTAAAATTAGGTGAATATTTACTCAGCTTAGGTAAAATCGTATTTTGTTACATAAACTCCATTTCATAATTAATACTTTATGTTTACTCGAACTATCGAAAAAGGTTTGAGTTACATAAATTTGTATATAGATAAATAACAAATAACTAGTAGCTAATTAATTTCGTCTTAATTTAAGTTTCTTGCTTGTCTATCATCATGCATGCATTACTAGTGCTCATAACCACAAGCAATGATTCAATTAGATAGTTAGATATAAATGAATGACAAGGTGGATCGAGAGATTATTTTTTTCCTGATTCTTAAATAGGCTAGAAACAAGATAAGAAACCAAATTAAGAACTAATTTTTTCGATCTTCAAATCATTAAATTAAAATAAAATTATTCACAGTAAATTAAATGTCATATATTTTTTTTTAATTTTAAGAATAAAATGGTATACTGTTCAAACGTGCAAGTCTAATAATTGCACCAAAGCTGCTCGTACGAATTTGAATTAGACGACTGAGTCCTGTGTTCTACTTCCACATTATATCAATTATATATTTTTTGAATATTGCCTCTCTTTTATTATTATTATTATTATTATTATTATTATTATTATTATTATTATTATTAAAAATTATATTTTTTGTGAATAGCAGTAACTATTCAAATAAGTTCTTTGCCCATTATACACTATATACAATTAAATTAATCGCGGTGTTTATGTGAGGATTTGGCAAGATAGTTGGTGTTTTATTTAGTATATAATAATATGTAGCTTTAATAAATGATTCGACTCAAAATAAAAGAAGATTTAATAAATATTTCGTAGATGCTTAATATGCATACTGATGTGTATAAATAACTCCCAATTCTTTGGTGGAAAATGCTAAATATTTAATCATCAAAATTAAACAATTAGTACAAATTTTATTGTGTGTAAGCCATATATGTCAAAGGGATTGTAAGACATACCAACACTATGAGGTATGTTACAATTTCTTGACATACCAACACTATGAGGTACGTTACAATTTCTTCTTCTTCTTTTTCTTTCCCCTTTCAAATTATACATCTCTATTAAATCTAAAACATTTTAAAAAAAGTCAGGTCTTATGTGTACTAGGTGCACATCAGACGGTCAACGCACATTGATCGAGTCAATGCATTGACAAAAAAATAATCAAAATCAAATCAATCGTAACACTAAAAAGTATAACTTCTATTCTTAAAAAAATATCGACCAGAAAAAAAAACTATCAAAATCAGAATCACCAGTAATATTAAAAATATGACTCAAAATTCAAAAAGTATCACTTATATCTGTAAAAAATATCATCTGTTTTGACGGTTTTTTTGATCAACACGTTGATCGGGTCAACGCGCATTGACTCAATCAACGCGTTAACCGTCTAATATATATCTTATGTACAAGAGAATTTGCGTTTAAAAAATTGTATGTACAAAAATTTAAAATTAACTTTTAGCTTATAAAATAGCATATTATATTATTGTAAAATTTGTTTTTTTTTGACAGTTTATATATTTATTTTGATATATAATTAATGGGCGCATTATTTCAATTTAAAAATATGTATCCTAATTTAGCATAGGGTTCGGATAGAAAAAAAATGGAAAATCTTTTGGAATTTTTATTTTTTTAATAAATGCAGATTTTTCTAAATCCCTAATATGCAGGGTTAAAATTGAGAAAGAAAATGTGGAAATATGTTAAACATCTTATACAAATTAAAAATTGTAAAATAATATATATTTTGACATGAAAGGAGTATATTACATTAATTGATCATGACACATAATATCAAAATGTCAATAGATATAGAAATTGGATTTTCTTTATTGAGATAGAATTTTGATTCTTTTCATAAGCATTAGGGCTTCAATTTCAAGGTGCCTAAAAAGGTAGCAATTTTTCCCCCTTAATTGAGCTTCATGGAACAAAGAATTATTCCTATATACTTATCATATGCATTATTTATTGGAGATTTCTGTTTCCTCCATTAAAGTTAGAATAACCTCAAATTTGAACAATTCGTCACAGGGTTTATATGGCCTTTTTTTGTTTTCTTTTTCATTGTGTGGTGGGGGGGAACAAATCAACAAATCTCGATAGCTTATCATATATACTGCTACAAATATTGATTCTTCCGTAACATAATATAAAATTTATTCCTTATGATGCTATAATATAATATGTAACCATGGTTTGAAGTATTTTATTGATGTTACAAAAAGATTCACATTACAATAATTAAAAATTAATTATGAATACCTGTATGGAATGTAGATCGTGTGGTTTTTGACATCTAGAGCCGATGAATTGCAAGTGGAAATCTACTTATCACGAGGAATTAAACTATTACTAGTTACAACAGAAGAAATCTATTCATATTTTTAAAAAATGGTGGGATTTATCGTTCCAATTCCAACAAAATAGCCATTGGAAAAGAAAAACTCAACAAATATTTATTTTTCTTTGCCAACGAGTATTATCACCATATCATTAATTAACCGAGACAGATGAATTGAAATTTTCGCTACAATATATATTATGCTTGTTTTTATTATGGTGACGACTTTTGTTTTATGTTCTAAATAATTTTCATACTATTTAAGAAATTTGAGGTAATGATTTATTTCACTATAAGAAATACGCGATTTTGCGACGAATATTAGCGATGGGTTTTCATTCGTCGTACCTAATGACGGTCTGTCCGTCATTAATGATACCCGTGGTGGGAATGTTTCATGCTTAACTTAACGACTGACTTACAATGGGTCTATCTATTGTTACCATTTACAACGGACAATATCCGTCGTTAATAATTTTTATTTTTAATAATTATTAATTAAATAGGGTTACGATGGATTACAAATTTTCATTTTAGTTACCGATAAAACCCTGTATTTTTTGTAGTGTTTAATCAGAGTACTTATTTAATTTCCGTCACATATAGGACAAGTTTTGACGCGGATATAAGCTTCTAATTAGGAAACAAATTAAACAATGGAAAATCATAATATAAGAAAATTGGAAAATATCACATATCTATAGACTGTGGTGTTGTATTTGGTATCATCGACACGTGCGTCTATGGCACAAATAAATAACAGAATATCAAATGTGGGTTCATTAAATTTACTAGTGTAACTATTTGTATATATTGTCTCATGAAGCACACTGACACAAAACATCCACTCATATCACAGTCTATTTATTTATTTATTCATTCATTCTGTTTTCTATTTATGAGAAGAGTTTGTGTTCCATTTTGCTTACCACGAATTCTCATTTACAAAATATGTTTATTCTCGTAGTTAGTATATATAAGATTATTTTAGTCTAATTATTTTAATAATTATATATTGTGGTGTGTTATGTAATACTATCATATACAATATATGATTATGTATACCGGACCTTGCATAATTATGTGTTTTGATTTTGATAATAAACCTAATTAATATTATATATTATAAGTATAATATCACTGTAGTAAAAGCCTTTTACTACCTAGCAAACAACCCTTAATAATTATCACATCAACAACCAAAACTCTCATTACATCCTATGAAACTCTAAATTATTCAGTTATTTACGTTTAATTATTTAAATTAATAATGAAAATATAAATTAATAATGAATATCTTATGTGGTGCCAAATTTAAGTAATTCTTTTACATTTTAATGTTAATCCTTAAATCTCCCCTGCAAAAATGTTATCCCTTCAATTCAACCAAAATATTATTGACAATTGTATTTAAATCATTAAAATCACAATCAAACAATCCCAACGTATAATTATTTATTCAAATAGTGCAATTCTATATAATATCAAATCCATTCAACAAATCAATCGACCAAATAATTAATATTTTCGACTTTTAGGCTATTTTGTTAGATATTTTATTTAAAAGAAAAAAAAAGGAACATGCTTGCGTTTTATCTTCGAAATATCTTTTCCCCAAAAGCAAAAAAAAAAAAAAAAAGGTGTCCGAACAGAGCACTAGTAACTTACATACTATTATTAATCAGTAATTAAAACCAAATAACCTTACCCTGCCTAAATAACTTGCTAATTATATTCAAACAATCTTAACCTGTTTATGATTTCAGTATATTTCATTATATCAAATTAATGATGCATGGGCCATACCGAAGCATTTAAATATTGAGATTAATTGAATTCTGTCATCCAGTAAGCCACATTAATCTACAAAAAGCAAAAAAAGTAAAAAAAAAAAAAAGGAAAAAAGAAAAAAAAATGGAAGGAGATGAAATTCCATTATTAAAAACTATAAAAACAAAGAATTCTTGAGAAACTAATAATAGAAAGATGGGCCTCCCCTCTCAGTCTCACTCTCCTTCACCATCTCAATTCTTTGTTTCTTCTCGAGAAACCATCAATCTTAAACCCCAGCACACATAACTCTCTCGTTCTCCATCTTTCTCTCACTAGAAGTATCATATAAATATATTGTGCAGAGACAGATTCTCGAACGTGTATACGTTGTTTTGGGTGCATCTTTTTCGATGGATGAAATGTATGGGATGCACGCAGGTGGTGATTTCTATGCGGACAAGGCTCTGATGTCGCCGGAAAATATGATGATGGCGGCGGAGTACGGCCAGTACCACTACGAGAATCTGGTTCCCGGCGGCGCCGATCACCACCACCGGATTCCGGGGTTTGAATCGGAGGAATTGGGATTCCAGTGCTCGGCGGTGTCGGAATCGGCCTCCATTAATGTTCGTGGAGAAGGAGATCATGATGAGGAGCAGGCTTCCAGCGTCATCAAAGCTCAAATTGCTTCTCACCCTTCCTATCCCAAACTGCTCGATGCTTATATCGATTGCCAAAAGGTTCGAAATATGCAGCAGATGATGATCGGGATTTCTCGTTTAATTTTTTCAAGATTTTTTTGGAGAGTTGTGGTTGTGGTTAGGTCCTTTTTTTCTGGTTTTAGATTGTTAATTTTTTTACTTTTTTCCGTATAAGCGTGACCTAACTGGCTCCTCTCTCTCTCTCTCTCTCTCTCTCTCGATGAAAAAAGAAGATGATTTGTGAGTGGACTCACTGTTTTGAGTATTGATTTATTGTTGTATTTCAGGTTGGAGCGCCGCCAGAGATAGCGTGTTTACTTGACGAAATCAGGCGAGAAAAAGACGTGTGTAAACAAGACGCTGTCTCGATATGCTTTGGAGTTGATCCTGAACTCGACGAGTTTATGGTTCTCTCTCTCTCTCTCTCTCTCTCTACATATATATTCAAGAACATATATATATATATATATACATGTATGTATCTTGAAGAACAGTTATTTTATGTTGGCATCATATCTTGTAATCTTGGCATTTTCATCTTCGTTTTATCGATACTACGGGAATTATATTAGTATTTGCGATCTCAGTTATTATTTAATAACGTGTATGATTTTGAGATTTCTGATTTTGTTTATGAAGGAAACGTATTGTGACGTATTGGTGAAGTACAAGACGGATTTGTCGAGGCCTTTTGATGAGGCCACCTCCTTCCTCAACAAGATCGAGACCCAACTCGGCACTCTTTGCACAGGTTCTCTCTCTCTCTCTCTCTACTGTAACACGACACGAGTATTGCTGACTTCGGCTAATTTAATCAGTGTTTTAACTTTTAAGTATGGTGGCAGATCATTTCATGCATTTTTTTTAGTGTTCAATATTCTGAGTGTAATGATCTTACTCAACTTGTTGCGAAGGAGTTCGAGCCTGAATCGACAACACCAAACAGAAACCCTAAAAATCGAAACATAGCATTTATTATTAACTGGTTTTTCTCTTGCATTTCGGGATACATTGACTATATATATATATATTATGTTTATTTAAGAGTGTTGTTTTAAATGTAACATGTGTTTCTCCAGTTTGTATAGGAAATAGTGAACCTTAAACATAAAGTGAAGCAATAAAATCTGGAAACAGTATTGCCACTTTACCTTTGTTGTTTGGTTTGAGTTCAGTGCAGCTCAGTTTTCTTATGATTTTTCTAAGTTTAGTGGCTTTATCCTCACATTTGTTCTTGTCGTGTGGTTTGTTTCTCATTAAACGTTTTCCTTTTTTACATTCATCTGTGGTTGTTTTTTGTCAGAGCAAATTAAAGCTTGAAATAAAACCATTCATGGCTATAGATTCTGATTTTGACGTATCAGTAGCCCAGGTGACATGCCTAGCACTGCTTTCTTTTTTGTCCAACAGTGCTACTTCCTTTTTATTTCGACTATTTTCATATGTGATATATTATTAGTCGTGTACAATATGATTTGTAACACCCAAATTTTAAAACTAATTAGCGACTTTAATTATATTCCTTAAATTGGAAACATTTTGTCATCGTCAATCTGCATGTAGTGTTAGTATTCAATGGTGCACTAGATTAGTTCACTGATAGTCAAGTTTTAGCATATGTTTTTCATTGTTTTCGTCACTCTGTGTGTTCCTCGTGTTGGACCGCTAAAGCTCAACAAGGGGGAGGACGACTATTAAAGTGAAAGATTCAGTTTAGAACTGACTTGAGGAGATTAAAGCTATTTGGTATATGTTTTAAGCAAAGCATTGCATAAGCCTTAATTAGTTCCTTAATTGAAAGCTTTTTATTACATCTTTTGGTTGTGTTTTTTTATTATTGAATGACTGCTCGTACCATTCTCATCGAGCTTTGATCACTAACAACTAACAAGATAAATTTACTTGGGAACAATAGTACACTTGTTTTTGGAAAAAGTAATAACACTAAAAGATTCTTATCAAGATTTACTAGGTTTGATGATTGCTCTTCAATTTTTTTTCTATAAAAGGGACGGGCATCCATGGTGTTTGCCTGCCTTATGTTTGCATCTCTTCTCTACTTTATCATATCTTCATGCTACAATACACTTCTGCAGTATATGATTCTATCTTAATTAAAGGAGAAAAAACCCGAAAGAAATTGTTCGTATTTTCAGGATTTTGAATTAATTGTCTGAATATTGAATTCTGCTTATTTTATTGTTAGAAGCTGATATGATGCCTGCTGTTTATATAAAATGAGTTTCAAGTTCCAATTATCATGTGTTGGCTCATCCTTCATGAAAGTTGATGAAAACATCGGTAATCGTCTAATTGCTAATTGGTGGGCAGTAAAGCATGTCTTCCTTCTGAGGGTGGTTGGCTACACTATACCATACAGTTGAATTATTTTTAAATAAGGAGAATAGTACTTAGATAAACAAAACTATGTTCTTACAGCTTCTTTAATGTCACAATGTATTTTTTGCTCTTCATATGACGATAGTACATAAATCTTAGTACTAGCTTGTCACATGCCATTGAGTGGTGTAAATGGGAATAATGTTCGGTCATCCCGTTCTGATTCTGCTGCACAGTGGATTTATGTTTTCTTGATTTAAGTAACTAGGGCAAGAACTGTAGTTAAGTGTGATAAGTACAATTAGGATCTGATTTGGATCCCAAATGCACACATAAATCTTTAGTTTAATTGTAATTATCCCGACCAGGAAAAGTTGCCATATTTTATGTCTTTCCATCCACTTAGTATCTGTGCTTGTAACAGCTGCAGAGGTGAGGAGTGGCACTGCAGATGAACTTATTATAATAGGAGATGTGAGAGAAAAGGATTTCGATTAGGTAAAGATTAGAACTGTTGACAGCTGCTATTAGTTAATTATTTTGGTTGGAAGTACAATTTAACTTTTTAGATATGTTCATTTCCGTTTATAGTTGGCGTCGTGTGGCCTTTGTTTTCTTAATTCATTCTTAATGCTTTAAGAAAGGATCTTAATCCCCCTTTTTGGCACATTAAGATACTGTATGCACATATGCAGGTGTCTACCTCTATGTTGTATTGGCACATTTTCACATGGCAGCTCGTAATCTTTAACTACTAGTAGTGTGCTTAAGATGCTGTCTCCATAACACTTTGTTCTTGATTTTTCTCGACTTTCATTTTTACTTGACTGTTTGTTAATGTCCCCATCTTGATGAACTTAAATGTTTTGAAGCCCTTCATATCTCCGTCGTTTTACGGTTAGGCAACACTATGTTCTGGCGTGCCTTACTCGATTGTGCATTGTATCATTGAGTTTTGTCGGTCTCTTTCAAGAACTGTGATGCCTTGTTCAATCGTTGGAGAATCATTTCTCTATGTCCAGACTAATTTTGTCTAATGTACGAACGTCTGTATATGCATTTTGATGCGATCTTAATAGGCAAGCCTTTTAAGCATTTACATAAATTAATGCTTTCTATGTCTAATCCTCAACACAAAGCTGCACTGTATGTGGGATTTGTTTGTTATTCTGGTTACTTCATTCATTAGGTATAACATCTACAAATTTCTCTCTCTCTCTCTCTCTCTTCCTTTTGCCCACATTTATTTCATGAACAATTGAGTTTAGAAGAAATAAATTACACGTAGAAAGGAAAATGTGAAATTATTTGTAGAGAGAGAGAGAGATGGTATTTGGGTTGGGTCTATGGTGGGGTTGGAGTGAGTGTGGAGAATGATGCATAATGAGAGAGAGAGAGAGAGAGTAGTGGAGTGGTGGGTGGGGCAGTAGCAGCAAAGGTGGCTTTTATGGGGGAAGAAAACCCGGATAGAGCGGGTGGTCGAATTTCACATGGGGCGCCCGGGGTTTGCGCTGAAGCCCGGCCCACTTTTGCAGCATTTAATCACCCATACATGCACACACACATCTACTATCAACCCACCTTCTCTTCTCTTTAAATGCTTATCTTTGGACTTTGGGCCCTTATCATATGTCCCCCCCGCCCACCCATCTCTCTCTCTCTCTCTCTCTCTCTCTCTAATATGTATGTATGTATGTCTCTCTTGTATTGTATTGTATTGTATGTGTGGGTGGGGTCCGATTTTGTACGACATACATTATAGCGTGTTTGGTTATGTGTAAATAAACCATATATAACCCGGTCCTGCCTTTTCTTACTATGTGTCCCTATATTATTGTTGATTATTGTTAAAATTGAAAATTGAATTATGGACACCATCTATGTGCTAGATTTTAGATTATTTATTTCTTTTTAAGTTGATTTGATTTTGAGATATGATTTTTGGGTCTCATAACTATGTAATGTGGGGTTTGGGTTCTTAGGGTGTCGACACTAGACATGAATAGCCGTTGACTGCTATTACCAAAGTTGTGGGACCCATCATAAATAGGACCCGACTCACTGGCCCATGGGCCCGTATTGTACTACCTAGGCTTTATGTAGTGTGTGTGTATATATTTTTTTTAACCACGGTAAATATACTTTTAGGAGCCTGGCATTGCACCATAATTTTTTTAATACATCCAATTTTTTTTATCTATTATTATTTTTTCATTTTCGTCAGAAAAAAAAAATCAAGCACCAACGGCAACCACTAGATCTATTTTCCAACAAAAATATTTTTTTAGTTTCACAAATATTTTTTTTCAATTGACTGATGCTTGTGTATGTTTGAGAGTTTCCACTGTGTATGTTAAATGCTTAATCATTTTAGAACTGTCTATATACATTTCTTACAGATTCTTCTAAGCAAATTAATAGATAGGATAGTATAATATACAAGGCAGCATTGACTTAAATGAAATAATGTGAATTTTTTCTCCAATGTTGTTCAGACGACGGTGTATCGTCTGATGAGGAGCTGAGCGGAGGAGAGACAGAAGCGAACGACGTCCAGACGAAAAGTGAAGATCGAGAACTGAAGGACAGACTGTTGCGTTTATATGGTGACCACATAAATAGCCTAAAGCTAGAATTTTCAAAGAAAAAGAAGAAAGGTAAGCTGCCAAAGGATGCTAGGCAAAAATTGCTCGAATGGTGGAATGTTCACTATAAATGGCCTTACCCCACGGTGAGTTTCATCTCTTGTTCATATATATGAAAAATAATCGGAGATAGATTTGTGATGGACGTACATATGTGGTCGTGTAGGAAGTGGATAAGGTGTCGTTGGCGGAGACGACGGGGCTGGACCAGAAGCAGATCAACAACTGGTTCATCAACCAAAGGAAGAGGCACTGGAAGCCTTCTGAGAACATGCATTTGGCTATGATGGAAAATCTCTCTGGGCATTTATTCATTGGAGACTGACTGATATGATTACATATATATATATATATATATATGTACACTATTATTTTGTCTTCAGACATTGCTAAATGCTCATGCTAATTACCACTCTGTATATTCTCATATTAAATTTCTTCCGACTCTCTTTTAACATTTTAGTATCACTCTAATAATTATATAAGAAATGCTTTTGCTCGGCTGCTCTCTCTCTCTCTCATCAATCGAGCTATTGCGGGTGAAAAAAATGCACTCAAGACCTCGAGATATGGTCCAATATTTGGGCCTGGTAGGCATCCCTAAAATATTGGGTTATCATAATGGGCCGACCGAATAGACACTATTGCATTTTTATTTTTATTTTGCAAATACACACTCAAAATTTTCCAAAAAGATATATAAGTGAAATATTACAAAATTATATAGATATACAACATAAATATAATTTGAATTTCATTACTATAATCAAGATCACTATGAAAAATTTTGTTTGGTTTTTATATATATTATTGCAAATTGTGTCTATTTTGCAAAAAAAAATAAAATTACAATATTATATTTTAATTGTAACGTTTCAAAATTCGTGTTTAAGTTGCAAATTGTATCAAAATTCATATATTTAATCTTAATTAACCCATTTCACTAAAAAAAAAACTTAATTAACCCATTTATATTTGATTGCCTTTTTTATTTCCTTCTTTGACATGAGATTTATATTTTATTGTATGTTGGTATGATGGATTTTCATATGCGTTGATGTCTTCTAAATCACGTTCATTGGTGTAAACTAATTAACTTGACAAAAACTTGTATGAGACCGTCTAACGGGTCGCTTATGTTAGACGGGTCAAATAAAACTCAAACCCATTCCAAACCCGCCCAAAACCTGCCCCCAAGCCCAATTTCGCGCGCAGGCCCGTATCTTACCCGCGCTCTCATGCGTAGCTACTGAAGTATCACTAAGTATAAGTATAAGTAAAGTATGACGTGCTTTCTCGCCATGAGAGAAACTGAAAAGTCTGAAACAAAAAAATCTGCTGATTTTTGAAGAGAGAATCTATGTGGTTTTCGCAATCCCTCACACACTCATGAATAGATCTGGATTGACGAAGGCTCCATCCAAATGGGGGGTGAGAAGGAAAAGAGAATTCATGAGAAAAATAGTAGAATACACGATAGAGAGAGTAGAATTGATGGAAGAGAGAGAGAGAGAGAGAGAGAGAGAGTAGAATGTAGGGTTTGCTATTTAATTTTTTAGGATTTTTCAGTTTTTATATTTTACAAATCCGGGTCGGGTATAAAGATCCGTCTAACGTAAGTGATCCGTTAGACGGTCTAACAGGAGTGCCCCCCAATTAACTTTGGTGTCAACTATTTGAGCTAAGCCAACTAATTAGTTAATCGATAGTTTGAAGATATATAAATAGATAATGGATCAAATGAGAATCAAAATCCCATATGAGAACAGAGAACCAATTATATTCGTTGATCTTCATTTTTTGGAAGCCAAGATATGTACCAAAATCTCATGTGAGAATAGAGAATCAATTTTATTCGTTGATCTTCATTTTTTGGATGCCAAGATATGTACCTAAGATTCAAATTTTCGGTGGTATTATTGTAATATTAGTGAAGTGAGATTATTTTTGTAATTTGTGAATTGTATTCTATTTTCTTTCAATTTCTTCACATGATCTTTCTTTCCTTTGCAATCGCTTTCCTTTACTTCATCTCTTTCCTTCTTGATATCTATGCGTCGCTTGTAATCGGATTTCAATTATTCACAATTGTTATTTACGTGAGTTATAGATTTTTTTTTGGAAATATTTTGTTCATTGTTTTCGATGAAGAAGCCAGGTAAAATCTGAATGTTTCGTTAATTTTTTTTCAATTTGTATTTTATCTGAGATCGATAATGTTGATGATTTGATATAATTTTTTCGCGATTAAATATATTTTCGATGGAAGATATGTAGATTCAAACTTAAAATCAATGTTTTTGAAGTTGATTAAGTTGATATTTTCAACTTTCATGATTAACAAATATTTTTAGTTATTTATATTGTTACTGGCGTATTTGGGTGTCTAACACATATAATAGAGGTTTATAATTTGTGTTTTGTCCATTGATTTCTGCAGATTATGTTTTTGCATTACCATACACGTGTTATTTTTCAGAATTTGTTAGTATTAGAATACATTTCATTAGCATTATAAAATTAACTTGTCAACATTATAAAAACAGTTTATTGTCAGAGCATTGGCGTGATGAATGATATATTAGCATTACTATGATTAATTTTAGCATTATCAAAGAAGATATCAGCATCATTGTTTTTATATTTTTAATTTTTTATCTTATTTAATCTGCAGATTGTATTGGCACCACTGTCCACTGTAGAGATTTCTCCCGCGTTGGCTGAATTTTAGCCGAGATCAGTAATCTTGATGATTTGATATAATTTTTTTTGTTATTAAATATATTTTCGATTGGAGATATGTAAATTCAAACTTAAAATCAATGTTTTTCATATAATGTCATATTTTTTTAAGTTGATTAAGTTGATCTTTTCAACTTTCATGATTAACAGATGTTTTCAGTTCTTTGTATTTTTGATGGCGTATTTATGTGTCTTACACATATCATTAGAGGTTCGGAATTAGTATTTTGCCTATTGATCTATGTAGATTGTGATTTTTGCATTACCATACACATTGATATGATCCTCGCCGGTAGATCGGTGACAAAGAGAATCTACCCCAGGAATATCAGGTTACAACAGGATAAATGATGGAATTCCTCGACCTAAATCTCACATTGGAAATAAGAACCCTAGAACAAAGATGAAGACGCCACAAACAGATGGGATGTTCTATTTGATAAGTCATTTTGGAACTCACGACACTTCTCGTGAAATTCAGATAAAATGTCTAAAGAGAAAACTCACAAAATTTGTTAATCAATGGTGTATAATTTCGTTCTCCATGCTCCCTTTACATAGGGATGGTTGAGAATAAGTTTCATAAACATAAAACTAGAACAAAAAGGAAACAACACTGAAAAAGAAACAAATCTACTAAGGAAATCAATCTAACAAGAAAATAAATAAAAACCCTAAAATCTAGACTAATTAAATCCGAAAATTAGTAAATAAATAAAATAATTCTCCTAATTAAACTAGAACTCCTAAATAATATAGAAATGATTTCGTCCAACTAGGGCTTTCAATAGCAGCGGGTCCAACTCCTTTAATGCCCCTTAGAATCGTATCATTCCCCTCATCTTGAAAGGAATTTGTTCTCAAATTCAAATATCCTCCTAGATCAAAGACGAACATGAACCGATCATCAAAGTCTTTTGGAACAAGCTGCATAAGTCATCTCTTCAAGATCATTTGGCCTGTGTCAAACAACCACCACTCTACCATCACACAATGCTTTGAAATGTGAAACACGAATAAATCTGGTGGCGCATCAATATCTAATGGTACATCTTCATCAACCTGTAAAATATAAACATCATAAGAAAACTGTTGACAAAAAATGTTAAAGCTCAACACATCCACCATGTGTATTTGCACAAGCATTGTTTGAACCGCAGTCACTTCCCAACTGACTTCGCTCTCCTTTTCAAAACATGGCTATAATTTCATCTCCTTTTCTTCCCTTTTCTCTTCTAACTGTCCTCCATCATTGTACTCTTGGATGGTCACTTCATCTTCTTTGATGGTAAGTTCAAGAACTCTAGTTTTGATTCATCAACAACAACTAGAACTGACACATCAACTTTTTCTGAATCTTCAATAGCAACAGGAACGACCACTCCATCATCTTGGCATTTGGTAGCCGATGGCAATTTGGGTTTAGATTTTTCTACTATGATCTCCGCCTCTTCATTATCATAGACAACCGAGTCGTCTGCCTTTGCTCTAGATTCTGCAGTACCTTGATGCTCCATCCCTTCTTTCAGAAATGAAGTCAAAATTTTCTCCACAGTGCTCCAATCCGACTTCCATGGATAGGATTCTGACTGAATTTTTGTGTTCCCCCTTTTTAGCTGATTCTCCACCCTAATGGCCTTTTGCACCATATCTTCAAGCTCCTTATAGTGCATCAACTCCACCACTTCTCTAATCTCTTTGCGCAGGCTTGTTAGAAATCTAATTTTGTGGACTCTCTATCCTCTTCCACATCAGCTCGAGACATGAATTTCTTTATGTCCTTGTAATACACCTCTACAGTATTCTCGTCTTGCACCAAATTCTGCAGTCTTCTATACATCTCTTGATAATACTTGTTCGATAGAAACCATCTACTATGTACTCGACCATCTGTGCAACCACTATGGACTCGAGAATTTGAGATAGTATCAAGCCGCTTACATAGGATCCCCATCTCCATCCTTATCATTCGACTCATGTCATTTTGAAAATTCTCCAAAAAGACCTGGGTTTCAAATTCATCTCTAGTACCTGTAAATTGGGACATTATTTTTTCGTCCTCTTTTTTTTGGAAGTTTTTTTTCCTCAAATACAAGTATTAACAATTGGAATAATGCTAAAAGAAGGATTGAATATCAAAACAGAAAAAAAGGTAGACTTTTTTTTTCTAGTCAGATTTTTTTTTTTGGAACGATATTTTTTCTTCTACAACTAATACAAGTAATAACAACTTAAATAATACTAAAAGAAAGATCAAATACGAAATTCAACAAAAAAAACAAATAGAACTTTTTTTTTCAAAATTAGTTAGTTTTTTTTTGGCTGTTTCTTCTTTTTTCAGCTCTTTTCTTTCTTTCTTTTTTCATCAGCTTCTCTTTTTTTTTCGATTTTTTTTTGCTGATTTTAAACTTTTTTTTTTTCATTTTTTTAAAATTTTTTAACAAGAACCAAATACAGAAAATAAAGATAGATAGATTGAAATCTGATACAAAGTCGTAGCTTTGATACCATTTGATGCGATCCTTGTCGGTGGATTGATGACAACGAGAATCTATTCCAGGATTATCAGGTTACAACATGATAAATGATGGAATTCTGCGAGCTGAATCTTACAACACAGATGAACTGTAGATATATGAATCTATAACCCGACTGTGATTGTAAATAAGAACCTTGGAACAAAGATGATGACGTCACAAACAGATGTGATGTTCTGCTTGATAAGTCAATTTGGAACTCACGACACTTCTCGTGAAATACAGATAAAATCTCTAAAGAGAAAACTCACAAAATATGTTAATCAACGGTGTATAATTTCGTTCTCCATGCCCCCTTTATATAGGGATGGTAGAGAATAAGTTTCCTAACATAAAACTAGAAGAAAAAGGAAACAAAACTGAAAAAGAAACAAATCAAAAAATAATTGAAATAAATATGTTAATCAATGGTGTATAATTTCGTTCTCTATGCCCCCTTTATATATGGATGGTAGATAATAAGTTTCCTAAACATAAAACTAGAACAAAAAAGAAACAAAACTGAAAAAGAAACAAATCTGCTAAGAAAATCAATCTAACAAGAAAATAAATAAAAACCCTAAAATCTAGACTAATTAAATCCGAAAATTAGTAAATAAATAAAATCATTCTCCTAATTAAAATAGAACTCCTAAATAATATAGAAATGATTTCGTCCAACTAGGGCTTTCGATAGCAGCGGGTCCAACTCCTTCAATGCTCCTTAGGATCGTATCACACATGTATTATTTTTAAGAATTTGTTAGCATTACAGTACGTTTCATTAGCATTATAAAATTTTTTATTAGCATTACAAAATGAATTATTAGCATTATAGAATTGACATACGAGATTTTTACCCAATTTTCAAGTATTTCTTTTTCTTTGTTTTAGTGTTTTCATTCATGTTTGGAATGTTTTTCTCTTAAATTAGCCTAGTTTTATAATAAGTGTTTTTTAACGCGGCCTTTGCATTGTATGATCGAATCGTGTAAAACAGGCTCAAAAAAGCCAGTCGAAGGGGGTCGATGAACAAAGTCGGGCGCGACCCGTGCACAGAGACGGCGCGAGCGATGCATCCTTTCAGATGCACAATTTCACGTTGTCAGGCACGAGCGAGCGGCGCGACCCGGGTGTGCAAAGAAGGGTGAGGCCCATTTTCAGAAACGGCGCGGTGCAAAGCTTGGAGCTTGAAGTCTTGGTTGCAAGAGAGATTTGAAGCTTTGTAATCAACTTTTCATATTTAATCTTACCATCTTTTTATGAAATATCTTTTTATTTTTGTTTGGTGTTATTTAAGCATGTGTAGCTAATTCTATTTGTTCTAGGGTGTTGTGATTTGATGATGAGTGTTTGAATTCAATGTTTAAATCCTTATTTTCCTCCCTCTTTTCCCTCATAAATCATGTTGAAATTTGTCCTTCTCTTTGGGTTAGCCTCCCTTAGGGTTGTTTTGGTGTTGAATGTGTTTTGAGAAAAATCATTCCTCATGGATAAATGATTTATGGGATCAATTAGTTGTTAATTCGGGATAATGATGATTAATTGAGGTTTTGATTGATTTGAGCTCAAGAAAACTAGAATGTTAATTTACCATTAGAGATAGGGCAATTAATTCCAGTCCAAATGTCTAAATAGCTTGAGAGAGTATTTAGGCTAATCTATGCAAATCTTGTGTTGGGTTGGAAGTATATGGCTTGAGTGTTTAATGATAGCTCCCCATCTAAGAGCAACACCATATGACCCTTCTTTTTATCTAAGTTTTCTTAACTGGAACTTTGTTTATTTCTATGCTTCTTCCCTTGATTTACTTTTCGTTCTTGTTTTCGATTAATAGCTATAAAATCTCTTCAAAAATTCATGTGGTTTACATAGTGAGGTAGTTTGAGTGATAATACTTGCATTCTTGAAATTTACGTTAATTCTTTATGTTCGACCTCGTTCTCCCTTTCTATATTACTTATTCTCTTGCATGACGATCGAGTTTTACTTTTAAAACTTATGGAAGGAATCAATTTTCTCACCAAAAATTAGTCTGCCAGCATTATAAAAACAGTTTATTATTGGAGCATTGGCATGATAAACAATATATTAACATTACTATGATTAGTTTTAGCATTATTAAAGAAGGTATTAACATTATTGTTTTTTATATTTTAATTTTTTGTCTTATTTAATCTACAGATTGTGTTGGCACCACTGTAGACATTTCTCATCGGTTGTTTGAATTATATATACCTGATTGCAAAACATTCTTGAAGACTGCATTGGCAAACTTTTTCCTATTTTAGACGATGGTATAATGTTTTTATAAGGTGTGTGCTTCATTATCTGAATTTGATATTCATTTATCTACTACAAATAGGTCTAAAGATGGTACTATAGTTTGGAAGTATGTTATGTGTAACCATGAATGATTAAGAACACATTGGTAGATTTTAATAAAACTTCGAAGAAAAAGACATCGTGTCGAAGAAAACTTGTTGTGTGGTTAGGATAGGGTTGAAATATATTGGTTCTGATGGCTACAACATTAGATTTTTTGAAAAAAGACATTCACATTCTCTTGAAGAAAGACATTCACATTCCAATATGGGGTATACAGTAGTTGATTTCAAAAACTTCAATTGGGATCTTGAGGCGTATATCGTTGGTGTTGACGCCCAAATTATGTTAACACCAGTGAACAATAATGCTAATACAACTCAATATTTAATGGCTTGATTTATAATGCTCCTGTTAATTTTTTCATACATATATTATTTTAATGCTAACAAAAACAATGATAATGCTAACACGGATGGACGATAATGTTAATTCAACAAAATCTTAACAACGTTGTTCATGGTTGGTTTATAATGTTCCTGACAAGTTTTTCATGCTAATGTTAACAAGAGTTATGGTAATACTAAATTGAGCTATGACAATGCTAAAACTTGGAACGATAATGCTAGTACTATAAATTATACAACTAAATCATACAGTGCCCAAACAATGTTAGGTTTTACATGTTCCTACAAGTTTTCCTGATGCTAAAAAAATAAAATCAAACTGCTAAATCATCATGAAATAATGCTAACATGATTGCGCTGTTCTAAGTTATGACAATGCTAAAACTTGTGAACGATAATGCTAATACTACAAATTATACTACTAAATCATACATTGCTAACAGTGTTAGATTTTACATATTTCTCAATTTTCCGATTTTGCCCTTACTAATCTTTGCGGGCTGTTGATTTGCTTCTTATTACGAACATGCCACCGCTTAATTCTTTTAATTTGGGCCGTAGATTTTGATAGATTGGATGATAGTGATTTATTCTTAGTTCCCACACAAGACCTGATTATCTCTGAAATCACTTCTTATATATATATATATATAGAGAGAGAGAGAGAGAGAGAGAGAGAGAGAGAGATATGAGGGATCAAATATAAATATTTCCCTAGTGTATAAATTAGGAATTGATCCTACCCATCAGATCTTGTTACATGTACGGTTAGAATTAGTTTTATTTCATTTATATTTTATATTTAATGTGTAGAAAAGGTCATTTTTGTCAAGCAAATTATCAATATCTTAATAAATCTTTATTCCATAAAATCACGCCTCAATTTTCCATTTGTGCAACTTTTCATTTTGAATATTCTCGATCCATTATCAAACATTTATGTATTTAGTTTAGGATAGTGATTAATTCATAAATTGATGTGTAAGGAATGATTATCTTAATTTAATTTTTCATTTAGTTTTTATCGTAATGTAGTTTTTTTTTCCGTTTGTATGTTTTTTTGTCATAAGATTTAATTGTTGTAATGTTTATCGTAATTATTTTTCATTTAGTTTTTTATTTAATATTAAAGAATTCTTATAATAATAAATAATCCTTTTACAAATGTTTCTTTTAGAATATTTGATTTTTTTATTATTCTTATGTTTTCTTGTTTTTCTTTTATTCTCGTTATAAATGCTTTTTTAAAGATATTTGATGCTATTTTATTAAATTTTATGTTGTGTTTTTTTTTTCTGTTACAGATGCTTTTTTTCTATTATTTGATGTTTATTTAATAAATTATATGCTTTGTGCTTTTTTCCATTACAAATGCTTTTTTTCTATTATTGGAAGTTTTTAATTAAATTATATGCCTTTTGCTTCTTTTTTCGCTACAAACGCTTTTTTAATATTATTTGATATTTTTTTTTATTAAATTATATGCTTTGTGTCTTTTGTATCCTTGTGTTTTCCTTTTTTTCATTACGAATGCTCTTTTTAGAATATTTGTTTTTTTTATTAAATTAAATACTAAGTGAGTGATTTTCGCAATATTCATTATATGAAAAACCGATCGTTCACAAGAACAATCATTGAAAATAATTAGAAAAAAAAAACCTTGATTCCATTTGTGAGTTCGGCGTTGGTATTTTGAATGAGAAGAGTGGGTGACGAAAAGAAATAATAAAAAAAAGTTAATAAGCATCTACATAGCAAATAAAAACATAAGGATGACGCACAAACTTTCTTGATGCTTATTTGTTTCGCAGTTAAAAATAAAATCCTCAAATCAAATTATAGTTGTGTGCAATGCATGAAAGAATTGTGAGGAAATAGGTATAATGAATCTTTTCCTCCAAATTCACTTTCGTGGGTTGATATTTTTTAGTAGCGGATTTAATTCTCTTAATAAAAAACCCCAAATCCCGGCGCCATTATATCCAAGATATGGAGCACAATGTTCTGCAATTACCCTTTAAGTTTTATCAAAATTTAAAAAAAAGCGTTAGTCTTAATAAAATCATCTAAAATCCAGGCCGTCCAAATTAAAAATTTAATGAATATAATTAATCCCTATTTTACACATAGGGTCATATTTACACGATAAGCATCCCCTATATATATATATATATAAAGATTTGAAGTTCATAAATTAAAGTCTTTAAAGCATAATAAATGTTCGAGAAAAGTATTCATAGAATTCGCGCAGATTTTGCTTAGAACACTAATTAACTATGTGAATTTGAAAAGAAATTGAAGAAGTGGTCACTTTATTAATATTAATTAGGGTTAATTGCCAAAAAATGCACCACCTTTCAACAAATTTGCAAATTAGACACCACTTTTCAAACGTTTCAATAAAGACACGACCTTTCATTTTGTAGCAAAATAGACACCCCCTTTCTTTTCCGGCCACTGGTAAAATGACGTGGCTTTATTTATTTCCTATGTGGACTATGATTCCTACGTGTACTTGCCACGTCAATATTTAGTTTTTAGTTAATTGCCAAAAAATGCACCACCTTTCAACGAATTTGCAAATTAGACACCTCTTTTCAAAACGTTTCAATAATGACGCAACCTTTCATTTTGTAGCAAAATAGACACCTCTAATTTATCACGAGACGTGGCTGCAATTGAGGGTATTGACATGTTGATGTACAAAAAGCTCATGACACCGAACCTCTGTTAGGGAGGGAGGTGGATGCACCAACCTCGCTGCTGCCGCCACTGGCGTCGCCGCTCTCCGCCGCGCAGCAACACCGTCTCCGAAGGCGGCCATGAGGCCTGATACACCGAACTGCCGGCAATGGGAGGAAACGCAGAAGGAGGAGAGCTGTTTTTTTTTCTTTTTAATATTTTATTTTATTTTATTTAGTGATTTTATTATATTTTTATTTAATAAGGATATTTGTGTAATTTTATAATTATTTATTTTTTATTTATATAATTTAGTGGTGCAAATAGAAACACCCTTAATTGGAGACATTCAGAATGTCTCCTTCTCTTCTAATTCAAGAGCAATTCTGAGTGTCTCCAATTAATTCGATCTTGCGTAAAATCTATTGTAATTTGACTTGATGGAATTTAATTTGTCATGAGCTTTTTGTACATCAGCATGCCAATATCCTCAACTGCAGCCACGTCTCGTGATAAATTAGGGGTGTCTATTTTGCTACAAAATGAAAGGTTGTGCCATTATTGAAACGTTTTGAAAAGTGGTGTCTAATTTGCAAATTCGTTGAAAGGTGGTGCATTTTTTAGCAATTAACTAAAAAATAAATATTGACATGGCAAGTACACGTATGAATCATAGTCCACGTAGGAAATAAATATAGCCACGTCATTTTACCGGTAACCGAAAAAGAAAGGGGGTGTCTATTTTGCTACAAAATAAAAGGTCGTGTCTTTATTGAAACGTTTGAAAAGTGATGTCTAATTTGCAAATTCGTTGAAAGGTGGTGCATTTTTTGGCAATTAACCCTATTAATTAATTGAAACCAATGCATTTTATGACAATTAAGACCATTTCTTTAAATAACTAACGGATATATAGAGTCAGTTGTGCAGTATAGCATTATTCATATTTGATCAACATTTTCCCAGCAGTCATGATAATGTGCTGGATGATGAGCAACGAATAATTTTTAACCGTGTGCAAGGCGATTTCATTGAGGGTTTTTCGTATATGTATCGTAGTGCAAATGAGATTGCTCATTCCCTTACTAGACATGCTTCGTTTCTTTCTTCCTCAAATTCTTAGGTGTCTAATTTCCCAATTTGGCTTATTAATGTGGCCAATTCGGATCCGTTGAATTAATATGATACCAGTTCTTGGCTTCAAAAATAAAGTCTTCTATAAGTCTATGCGACGTTGGCGGCAAGGCAATAGAAATAAAATAGTAAATCTAGCTAGTAAGTGACATGAATAATTAGGTAACACTATATTAATAATTAAGCTAGCCCAACTCTAAAATCAGGCGGCTAGTGGCTACATTCCAAACATATCCAATCCTAAATCTGTATTATTATATTTATGTTAGACAATTTTATTTTATTAAATGCACTTGTGTGTGATCAATACATACTATTTAATTTATTTCGATCTTTTTCGTTGCTAATATTAATAATAATGTACAAGACCACGTAAATACTACATATGTATTGAAAATAATATAGACATGTATGATTGATCAAGAGATAGGGATTGACATAATATCAAATAAAATATGATTAATTAATTAAGTTATATAGCCGAAAATATAATTTTTAAATAAAAGACAGTTAAAAGATAACTAAAATTAAAAAAAAAACTTGTCATGGTTTTTAATTTAAAACTTAGTCCGTTTTATATATGTTTACAAAATGTACGTAATATATAGAAGAATGGTAAATAATTCAATATATGAAAAATGAAAATTATCAATCCGGTACCTTAAAAATGAAAATTGTCAATCTAGAATTTACAAAATCATGTATTTCTATTTCTTTTTATTTTTAAATTATTTTTATGTTAAATTTTATAATCAACTGTTTGAACCAGTGGCTTAAATTTAATTTATCCAATTGATTATACAGTTCACGAGTCGTCCGTCTACTAAAAAAAATAGGACTTAGGAATTTCATATTACTGAACTTTAGAATTGGGTTATGAAATTTCAAAATTTTATTTTTTGATGACAACAAATTAAGTATTATTTTGGCTTTGTTAGTTTATATTCCATCAAAAGAATTTGTTTCGAATTACATCTTCCAAAACAATCAAATACGTCCATGTTAGTGATGCATTTCATTAATCATTTGAAAACTTTTCTTCCAAATGTTTACCTTCAAACAGTACAAAATTGAAATTATAATCTTTAATTTTAAAAGTGTACATGGTATGGTCTTAATCACAAATATTTTTTTTAGGTCGAGTTATTTCGTATGAACAAAGCCTATAATTTCCTTATGAATGATTATCTATAGTACTATTTTGTGGTCATTTATTTATTCCCCATACTGCAACCTTAATTATAAATTCTTCAATCAATCTCCATAATTAATTAATTAAGAGGGAGTCTTGTGTGAAAATGTCATTGTGATTTAAAATTCGGGTTAAGCTTCGAATCAAATGACAATCAAACTTCAACAAAATGAAAAAGAGATGGTCTCATGTGCACTACATGTATGGATCTGGATCCATCAGATTAGTCCCTAAAAATTAGGGTTATATATATATATATATATGCGATTTTCCGTATTTTTTATTTTTTGTACAAAAAATGGTTTAATTTATTTGAATAAATATAAAAATATGTTCTAAAATGAAATTAATGAACCATAAAATTAAAGTGCATGGATTTAATTTTTTTGAAATCTGGCGACTCGCGCAATGCATTTGCCCGACGCTAACACGTGGGCTCGTGCACTGCACTTGATAATTATTATTTTTTGAATAAATATAAATGGTAATTGAACATAAAAAATTTAATTTTGAAATAAATATATACCCTAAAATATAAATAATGAACTCTAAAATAAAAGTGAATGATTTTTTTTTTAAATCCGACGACTCACGCAATGCACCCACCTGACGCTAACGCGTGGACTCGTGTATTGTGCTCGACAATTATTTTTTTCGAAATAATATAACCCTAATTGAGATTAATAAACTTAAAAAAACATGAACCCTTAAAACACAAAATAAACCTCTAAAAAATCTAAAAATACTATAAAAACTAAAAACTCAGGAACCCTAAAAAAAGACAAAAATTCTAAACTCTAAACATTAATTTTACATGGAAAAAAATCACAATTTGAACTAAATAAACTCGTATAAGATAAGTAGCAGACCCATTACTTTTTAAGGATATAAGTCATACTTTTTGAATTTTAAGTGATACTTTTCAGTGTAATGATTTATACTTATTTTGAAGTTTTTTTTTTTTAATTTTGCACTATGACCCAATCCGTCTTTTGAATGTATGACTCTAATTAGGCCTAAAATGATATAGAAGAATTGGTGAATAAAAAATATGCCAATAAATATGAATGTTAATTTAGATCATAATTCGTCTCATCAAATTTTGTCATTTAATTATTGAGTTATAGCTGACATTGAAAAAGCAATACACCAAAATCCAATAAAAAAAAAAAAATCCATCACCCTCGGTCTAATAATGCATATATAAAAACTCTAGGGGCTAATTTGAAAATAGAGGCCACCTTAATTAGTTTCTTTAGTATTAGCTGGTCCACGTACACCCACAACTGGTCATGTATAAAAAGCCAACGAAATTGAAGAGATTTTCAGCAAAAAAAAAAAACTGAAAAAATGGCTGCACTTCAATTTGCTCTTCCCTCCATCTCCAGCAGCCGGCGCCGGCCTGAGTCCCGGTCCATTATCAGACCGGTTTGGTGCGCAGCTGACCGCCAGGCGCTTTTTAACCGCATTGCACCTGTCTATGATAACGTGAGCACCTCCATTTTCCTAAGCTTTATCTTTGTTTAATGTCTCAATTTAGCTCAAGTTAGTGATGTTTGCCGTTCTGTTGAATGGGATTTTGTTGATGGTTTTTTATTTTGCAGTTGAATGATTTGCTTACTTTAGGAAGGCATAGAGTGTGGAAGAGGATGACTGTTTCTTGGAGCGGGTATGTTTTCTGCTTCCTTTTTTTTTCTCTCTTTTTAAAATGTTGAATGTTGGGTATTTGGAAATATATAGAGATAAAAAAAAATGATTTCAAGATGTGATCTTAAACTAAAGTTGATGTTGACGTTTAATATGAATTGCCATATGTAAGATTAGTAAGTCTAAATTTGGTATGATTGCATCGGATTTAGTGGCCATACTTTGAATTGCTACAAATTAGAATTTTGTTACTAACTTTGCTAAAATTACAACAATATGATTAAATTACAAAAGAATGACTAAATGTAGTTAATTTTTCTATGATTTAAACTTTTTTTTTATTAATTTTATGTTTCATGTGTTTTTTCTGTGGTTAATGATTGCACATTCTTTATCTAATCAATTGGTAAAGATTGATGTAATTAAGATTTTATGGAGGAAAAGAATATTACACAATTCAGATTCTTTGTTTTGCTGAGACCTGAAACGATCATGACTTTCTTGATGAATCCTTATATTACTCTTTTTGTTAATTGGAACGACTTTATTTATAAAATTCAAAATACAAGCTGGTTTTATGTCGTGAAGTCAGAATTGAGGTTATCATGGAAAGTAATATTGGTGATCAATATGTAAAAACAGAGTTAAAGAAGGAGATACCGTGTTGGATGTTTGTTGTGGAAGTGGGGATTTGGCTTTTCTGTTGTCTGAGAAAGTTGGAATCAATGGACAGGTTTGCTTTCTCCATCGTCTTCTTCGTCTTCTTTACTTTAAGTCTACTTTTTCTGTCAAAAGATCTGAACTATGGAGCTTATTTAATTGCTGTTTCTTATTTTCCATAGTGTATGTACTATTTGTCTATTTATTTGTTTGCTGAGATTCTTAGGCACTGATCTTTAAAGCTAATATATAGCATGGTTGCCTGCTTCATTTGTTTTAGAATTTGATTTACTATATCCCTCCCTTAGTCCCCACATGAAGGCTGAAGCTTTACATTCTTAGAACTAAATGTTTTCTAAGGAGTACATCTGTTTTCAATTTTTCATTGCCATATCTGGTTCTTGTGACTCATTTTTGGATCCATGTGGTGTTTATGCATGAGATAAACATCTTAGCTCACTTTCATTTTTGGTATACTAGGTGATTGCTCTCGATTTCTCAAAGGAGCAGCTACAAGTTGCTGCAAGTCGCCAGCGTGAACGAACAAAGGCCTGCTACAAGAACATTGAGTAAGTAGAAAAACTTAAAAGTTGCACCCAATATATTTCCTATCTTTCTGCTAAAATTTGAAGGCAACCAAAAGGACCAAAGTTTCCCTTGATGCTTTATTTCTGTACTTGACCCCCCTTCATAAAATTCGATTCGTTGTAGGTGGGTTGAAGGAGATGCAGTTAATTTACCTTTCTCTGGATCCTCATTTGATGCCGCAACCATTGGCTATGGCTTACGAAATATAGTAGATAGGAGAAAATCTCTGGAGGAGATGCACAGAGTTCTAAAACCTGGTTCAAAAGTATCTATTCTCGACTTCAACAAAAGCACTAGCTCAGTAATCTCTTCAATTCAGGTGTGTATTACCATATATGCCTTCGGAAAAATATGCTTAAGTGGTGATGCCAGATTTTTTGAACTGAAAAGCATGTGTTTTCACGAAAAAAAAAGAGTGCAAAATTGATTGAACCTGTAACAAACCTAAGAAGGTTGATGTTTGCATGTCAAAAAAGAAATCTTTTTTATCTATTCCACTCCAACTTTCTCATGATCTATCATTTTTAGAACTAATTTCTCTGAACATCTATCTCCAACTATAAGGTAGAATATTTTTCTGTCTTTAGTTGCACATAAATCTATTTTAGATTTTTAGGTGCCCCTAAACAATCATTTCAACTTGACCTTGCTCTTTGATGTGTATATCTGAGTTACATTTTCCCCGAATTCCTGTCCTAGATTAATTTGCTAAATGAAATATCTCTAAGCCATATCCATATCTTGGTTTTTCAGGATTGGATGATTGACTCTATAGTGGTTCCTATTGCGAGTGGGTATGGCCTAGCCAGCGAGTACCATTATTTGAAGAACTCAATCAAGGAATATCTTACAGGTGCTTCATTTTTCCGACAGATACAATACTACATAAGTTTGAAGTATTATATCCCACTTTTAGGAGGGAAAAAAAGCATGATCCATTAACTTATTTGCTAATGTTTTGATGCAGGAGATGAGTTGGAGAAGCTAGCTACAGAAGCAGGCTTTTCTGAGGCCAAGTTTTATGAGATTGGTGCAGGGTTCATGGGGAATTTGGTAGCTACCCGTTAGGAACATTGCTTGCCAGTCTGATCTTCCCAATGCAGGTTCATTTTCATGTGCTGGCTTTCTGCAACTTCTGAATCGCGTGTTTCCAGTCTTTATAGTTGAGTGATGCTATAGGTTAAAAATATGATATATGCAGCAGCCTCCCACAAGCATAAGTCCCTTGGCAATTTTGTGGCTATGTATCTGTTAGTGCTTAATCCATATGAAATCTGTTTGTATCTTTACATTGTTAAATACAAATGTCAAAATTTATTTTGACTGAAGTCTCTTGAGTTCATCTAAAATTATTATCGCCTTGTATGTAATTTACAAAAAAATGTGTATTGGGGAAACAGACATCAATGACACAGTGTGTATTTCTAAGAAAAAAATCTTCGTCAGCCAACATCTTTTTTTGTATAGATATATCTACTCATATTTTACATCTCATTTCTTCTTGTCCTCCTCTCATCAACAACGCAATTAACACTAAACTACCTGTTTTGCTCAAACATTACAAGCTGAAAAAAATTCTATTTGTAAGAATCTTGACGCTGAAGCTCACTGAAAACTATCATTAAGATTCCTCTTTAGATCCTTAGTTTCTCTAGGAAAAAGCTTCTAAGTCACCTGGGAAGGAAAACACTCTGGGAAATGCTGGCAACCGAAGCTGCATTGCCATGATTAAGGATTGGCGACGTGTCTACGCTCATGTCATTGAATTCCATTGTTTTCTCATCCATGAAAGGGGGATTGGTTGGTGCTGGCAGGTGTTCTTTTCCCACTAGCATAAGTAGTGCCTTAGACATGGTTGGGCGTAGCGAAGGGATTTCTTGGGTGCACAAGAGTCCCACGTGAACCACCCGTAGAATCTCATTTTTAATGTTAATGGTGCTGTAATTATGTAGCATTAGGTTGGGGTCAAAGAGCTCCTCCACAGTTCTTTGCTGGAAATGCTTCCATGCCTGAATCATAAAAGATAATTTCAGTCCCAAGAAACTTGACTGATTGCTAGAACACACAGTGAAAAGCGTTTAGAACTCACAATAGTTATCAAGCTATCTGTGTACTCTGTTGTTTTACTTCTGTTGTTCTGCCTGCCTGTGACGATTTCCAACAGAAGCACTCCGAAGCTATAAACATCTACTTTTTCCGTCAACTGGCCATGAGCAAGGTATTCTGGGGCCATATATCCCCTGCAATTTGTGAATTCAATAAATTTTTTTGGATTATATGGCGCCAATAGTTGTATGAGTTAAGGAGTATGATTGATATACTGACAGTGTTCCTGCTATGGCTGTACTAATATGACTTTTATCTTCTTGGAATGACCTAGCCAACCCGAAATCTGCAATTCTAGCGCGTAATCTTGAGTCCAAGAGTATATTGCTTGCTTTGATGTCTCTGTGAATGATTCTTGTTTTCGTGTTCTCGTGAAGGTACACCAACCCCTCTGCTGTCCCTATAATTATCTCGAGTCTCTTCTCCCAGTTCAATGCTTTTCCTTTGCTTGAATCTATCAACCATTGAACAAAGATTACTACACTACTGAATAGTTTAGACCAGAAACCTAGTTTTAGACATTCTACTGTAGTTCCTGTGTCGAACTCGTCACTAAAATCTAGTACTTACCAAAGATAAATCGATCCAGGCTCTTGTTCTGTAGGAATTCATAAACAAGAAGACTTTCTGGTCCTGAGCAACTGCACCCCAACAACCTAACTAGATTCTTGTGTTCGACGCTGCTAATAATGTTTACTTCATTGTAGAAGTCTGCTGCTCTGTGTTTGTTGTTGAAGAACAGCCTCTTGACAGCAATCTCTCTCCCATCTGGCAAAACTCCCTGCAGTAAGGTTTAACTTTCCAGTGTCAGAATTCAATATGCAGAAGCAGAAAAAAGTTCGTTTTTTATTAGTTTTTCGAGTGATAACCTTGTACACTGTTCCGAAACCACCTTGTCCGAGCTTGTTTGCTTCATCAAAAGAAGCAGTAGCTTTCTCTAGGGTGGAATGTTTGAAGTTTAAGCTTCTGTCGTGAAGGGTCTTTACTAGTTTCACTGCATCACCTGAAAACAGGACAAAGATCGATCTTTTTAAGATTAATCGAGCCTCAACGTTGCTGATTACATCCTAGGAAGGGTCTAACTTAGGAAAACATTCATAAGTAAATGCAACCTCCTACCTTTTCTCTTCTTTTCGATAGTTCTGTTCTTCCATGTATAAAATCCAGTGACAGACCCAATAATTACAAGAACTGCTGCACTAATTGCTGCTATCACAATGCCTATAATTCTCCCTGCAGCAGCAAAAAACCTATATCAGAAAACAAAACGCAGTAGAAAACTCAGACAAAAACACTCCACCTAGGTTCTGTTACCTCTTGAGCTTCCACTTCTAGGTATAGGATTGAGGAAGTTGGTGTCCGAATACCTCATGAAACACCCAGTGTTGAGGGCCCGGCCCTCGGATGCAGGCAAGCAGCCCGATATGGATGCAGAAGCGTTCTCCAGGCAAGCCCGGCAAGCGTTATCACTGATAGTCCTCCAGCAGTCGGCCAGAACGTAGGCCGACTCATTTCTCCTCCCGGCTACGGCCAGCTGAGCCCGTCCGTAGCCGTTATTGCTCTGTGCAGCAGAAACTGCCTGTGACATTGCCTGTCTGACCGATACCTCAAACGCTGAATCATTCCTGGTTATGTTCCCACACTCAGCATGGTCATTCGGGCCTGTATACTCCTCAAAGAAGGTGTAGTTCTCGGCCCGCATGAAGCAGCCGTCGAGATAAATTCTCCCTCCATTGACAGGATAGCACTGAGGAAGAACAGTGCGGGCTTCAGCATAGCACAAGACACAGTCGACTAGGGAAAGATCGCCGTAGCATTGGGCTAAACCGTAGTTCCTGTCGGGCCCTGAGCCCGTTGCTGCTATGCCAAAGCCGGAAACCCTCATTTGTGCACTTATATTCTCCATGGTTGCCACAAAGTTTGGAACATAAAGGGTGGTGTTGTGCTCGGGTTGGCTTCCACATATTAGCTTTATTTTCTGTGATCTTGGCTCTGCAAATATTGCATCTGGTAATAGCAGAATCACTGTAGTGATGATCATAAATTTGGAAATCAGGGTTGCTTTCTTCATCATGGTGTCTGCCTCTTCTCAGTTTTCTGCGGGACAGAGATCAGAGAGAGAGAGAGAGAGAGAGAGAGAGCGAGGATAATTATTTGAAGAACAGTGGAACATGATCCAAAACAACTTAATAATATGATTCTTACATAATAAGGGAGGAGATAAAGAGGTGTGAAAATCAGAGGTAGCAGAAAGTCAAAAGTTAGTAAAATTTAATTATTATAGAGCAATTTGAGGCGGTTTATCTTCAAATCCCACCTAAACTCAATTGATTAGTTCAAATAGTTTGAAACTGAATTTTCAAATTAAACAAATACTACTAAATTATTACAAACTCGGCATCAAAACTCATAGAGTATATATATATATGCAGCTGTGAAATCACAATTAATTTTCGTGAATAAAATAGATATTTAAATTGTGGGACTGATATTGAAAAGTGAAAACAGATGGAAAAGGAAATCTGAACCAGAAAACAATGTTAGTGATGAATCATGAGTCATAATGGAGGCAAACCGCATTAATTTTCAAAAGATTAAAACGACCCCACATTGTTTGTCCACACACACACTAATATTCTATATATGTATACATAAGCAAGGTAGCAAGTTGTCAATTTTTACAAACCTTTGAACTTTCCAGAGAATATAAAAATACTTAAGAATTGTTACAGATATTATTTTCATTAAAAATATGTTTTTTTTGGTTCTCACATTCAACACCTGTTGAATTCTTGGGGACAAATTTATCAACTTTTGCCATCGATCACGATTCTAATCCTGGATCATCATAAACTAATGAAGATTCTTGCAGCAATCGATCATTCAACTGCAGGAAGTTCGAAATCTCAACTAAACCAAGCAAAATTCTTGAAAATAAATAAATAAATCAGTGATCCAAAAGAAATTGAAACAAGACACAAAGATATATTCAAGAAAGATATATGTTTACTCGTTGCTGAATTCGAACTACACATTTCAAGAAACTCTAAACAGAAAACGGTGAAGAAAGGATCAAAACTAGAGACCTTATTATTACCTCTAATTGGTATTCTGGGAGAGTTTCCGCAAGTGAGAGAGAAAGAGAGACAGAGAGAGAGAAGGAATATTATTTAAAGAAACGATGTGACTTAGCTGTTATACATGGAAGATTAGAAAGAACTCTCTCTCTCTCTATATATATATTGTCTGTGCAAGAGAAGAAAATATGAAGAAAATTGGTGGGTGAAATTTGGACGGATTTCGATGATTTTTCAAACATTTGAAGATTGAAAAGAAAAGGGCTTTGAAAATGCATGCGCAGAAGCTTCTTCAACTTCACAGCCTATTTTGTCTTTGTGAGTGGGGTAGTTTTTTACGGTTGCTTTTCTTTTGAATTTCATCAGTCAACTCCGATTATTACAGCTCTTAACAATTCTAGACTAGGTTAAAATCATTCACTGTCGTATCTTGATCGAATACGTATTATTTAGTCTCTGGATTATTAATTTTTTGTTCCATTAAATTCTTTTTTTTTATTGTGTTGTATTGAATTTTTGGGGCTTTTATTTTACTACATTGAGCCATTGAATGAGTAATTTAACAATTTCAGATTTATATGCATATATGCATCTATAAGTTACATTTATTCACGTGCATGCACAACATTTTACTCTGTGATGGCTGGCAATTTAATTATTGTACTTCATAAAAATTATGCTAATTATGGAATTTCAAAACCAATATAATTATTTAGAAAATATAATAGCCGGTATTGTATCATGTATGCATGTATAAGTTGCATTTATTCACGTGCATGCACACAACCTTTTCTTTTTGATGTCTGGCAATTTGATTATTGTATTTGTACTGCCTAAAAATTGTGCTAATCTTAGAATTTCAAAACCAATATCATTATTCATTATTGATAAAATATAATAGCCAGTATTAAATCAGATAAAAGATTCGAGGCACTACTCTTTGTGCAAATCGAATTCATTGCCACATTTGATTTGATTGAACTTATCAAATTCGATGAGATAATTTATACATAATTTGCTGTTAGTTTAAATTTGACACAAAAAGCAAATACACGTGAAGCATAGCATTCGGAGGGGAAGATCTCATCATCTCTGTCTCTTTATCTTCTCTGTTCGTTTTGGATGTGAAAATGCAAAAGATAGGGTTTTATGATCGACGATTGAATATTGGAAATTAGCAAAACAGAAACATTAAATTTCTACTTGATTTTATTACTAGGATATTAAATGCCAGTTATCTTCCAATTATGGATATTTCAAAACTTAATTTGTTATTAGATTTTATGTTTGTGTCTTCATAAATGCCTGATTGCTGTAAGTAATGACTTTTGATACCCAATTGATAACTTGGTCCTCATAAATTTCCTATATATCTTGCTGCAAAACATGAGATAGATAAATCACCAAAAATTCCCTTGATTAATCTCCATTTCTCTACTTGAAGCTTCAAATTTTAAGCTATGCCCCCCTTCATAAAATCTTGATACATGTGTGTTTTCTTTTTCTGGATACAAGTTCAGCCCTAACATTACACCTGCTGAAAACTTGTATCTATATATCTAAGCAGTTGAATAAATTAATGAGGACTTAAGCCTATGTAACAGACATCTTTAGCATCACCTGGGATGGAAAATACTGTGAGAAATGGTGGCAGTTGAACTCACATTGCCATTGTTGAGGATTGGTGATGTCTCTCTCAACATGGCATTTAGTTCCATGGTTTTCTCATCAATGAAAGGGGGATTGGTTGGTGCTGGCAGCTCATCTTTTTCTGCTAACATCAACAGTGCCATAGACATGGATGGCCGTCGCGACGAGGCTTCTTGAGTGCACAGCAGTGCCACATGAACCACCCTTAGGATCTGGTTCTTAGTGCTAACGGAGGTGTGATCATGCAGCATTAGGTTAGGATCAAACAGCTCCTCCACACCTCTTTGTTGGAAATGCTTCCATGCCTAATTCATCCAAAATATTATACAGTTTCAGTCACAAGAAGCTTTTGTAACCATCTAAGATTTTCTATCTAGTCTCAACACACTTGTGCTCTCAAGGGAGGAGCCGTGTGAGGTGAAAATCTAACGCATTTACAACTTACAATAGTTATCAAGCTGTCTATGTCGTCTGTGTCTTGACTTCCATTGTTCTGTCTCCCTGTGACAATCTCCAGCAGAAGCACGCCAAAGCTATAGACGTCTACTTTCTCTGTCAACTGTCCGTGGGCTAGGTATTCCGGGGCCATATATCCCCTGCAGATTCGAGAAATTCAAATTTTTGTCGAACCACATTGTGTTGTATGGTTAGAAATTTGAATACTCACAAGGTTCCAGCTATGGCAGTGCTGATATGAGATTGATCTTGTTGAAAAGATCTAGCCAGCCCGAAATCTGCAATTTTAGGGCGTAGTTTGGAGTCCAAGAGTATATTGCTAGCTTTGATGTCTCTGTGAATGATTCTTGTTTCAGTTTTCTCATGAAGGTACACCAGCCCCTCTGCTATTCCTACAATAATCTCCATTCTCTTCTCCCAGTTTAATGTTTTACCTTTGTCTGAATTTGTCAATCATTGAACAAAGATTATTATTACATTGCACTGCTGAAATGTGTAAAACTGAAATCTGGTTTTAGACATTATACCAAAGATAAATTGATCTAGGCTCTTGTTTGGCAGATATTCATAAACAAGAAGACTTTCTGGTCCTAAGCAGCTGCAGCCTAGTAATCTCACTAGATTCTTGTGTTCGACGCTGCTTATAATGTTTACTTCATTATAGAAGTCTGCTGCTCTATGTTTGTTGTCGAAGAAAAGCCGTTTGACAGCAATCTCTCTTCCATCTGCCAAAACTCCCTGCACCAAGATTTCAATTTCCATTGCTACAAGATGCAATAGTTAACTGTTGCTTTATATGACATTATTTTTTTATTCTCGAAAAAATCACCTTATATACTGTCCCAAAACCGCCTTGCCCGAGCTTGTTTGCTTCATTGTAAGAATTAGTGGCTTTCTCTAGGGTGGAATATTTGAAGTGTAAGTTCCTGTCGCTTAGATTTTTCAGCAGTTTCTCTGCATCACCTGAAATAGTGAGGTGTTACAAATATTAGTTGAGCCTAAAAAAAAAGAACATTCAAGAAACTTGTACACTTTCAAAAGTGCGATGGGTGGATTTATGTGTTGATCATCTCTAGGAATTTGTGTTATAAAATAGGCCTTTTCTCCTCTTTTCAATGGTTCTGCTCTTCCACATGTGGAATCCAATGACGGCTCCGATCGCCAAAGCAGCAGCAGCACTGATAGCTGCAATTACAATGGCTGCAACTCTCCCTGCAGAGGCAGACGCAGGGAAGGCAGCCTACATTAGTAACAGAGAAACACGAAATGTAACACGAAAATGTAAGAGAAAATCTCCCACGTACCTCTTGAGTTTCCGCTTGCACGCATAGGATTAAGGAAATTGATGTCCGAATACATCATGAAACACCCGGTGTTGAGGGCCCGGCCCTCGGAGGAAGGCAAGCATCGCGATATGGATGCAGAGGCCTTCTCCAAGCAAGCCCGGCAAGCGCTGGCGTTGATAGTTCTCCAGCAGTCGGCCAAAACATAGGCCGACTGGCCATCTGTCACTGCCACATGGGCCCATCCGAAGCCATTGTTGGTTGGTGCAGATGAGAGCACTCGTGACAGAGCCTGTCTTGCAGAATCCTGGAAGGCAGGATTCTGTCGAGTTCGAATCCCACAAACACCTTGGTCGTTGGGACCAGCATACTCGTGAAAGAAGCTGTAGTTGGCGTAGCGCATGAAACAGCCATCGAGGAAAATCATGCCTCCGTTGGCAGGATGACACTGAGGCACGTTGGTACGGGCCTCAGCGTAGCAGAGCGCACACTCGGTTAGCGGGATATCACGGTAGCATTGGGCGAAACCGTAGCTCCCGTCGGGCCCTGAGCCCGTTCCTGCTGTGCCAAAGCCCGAAGTTCGGACTTGGACACTCACGTTTTCCATGGTGGCAAAGAAGTTTGGGACATAAACGTTGGTGTCTTGCTGGATCTGTGTTCCACATATAAGCTTAATTGCCTTGGCTCTCGGATCTGCAAATGATGCATCTTGTAGTACTAGTAGAATCACCAGTTTTAGGATCATAATCGTCATGACTCTCTCTCTCTCTCTCTCAATGAAAATTGTGTAATGAGAGAGAATTAAGGATACAATATTGTGATCCAAGAACAAGGGGTGTTGCTTAGTGAATCATATTATGGCAGGTGAAACAAAGACGAAATAGATGCAACTGCAGCCTGCAGGGATGAAAAAATACATATTCAATTTCAAAAGATAAAAGATGATCTCAACTGAAATTCTATGCCACCTTATCAAGTATAATCGTAAATGATTGATATCCTGACACGTATACCATTAATTAACCGTTTAAATTACATTTAAGGCAAGCCTAATTAATACTAGCTAGAAGTCTAGAACGAACGAAATCAATTAAAACAAGTTGCGAAATTCGTTTCAGAACTACGCATGATTTCATCTTAATTTCTTTTCGCTTAAAAAGGTTCTTAATCAGAAACTCTTAGCAGAAAAAGATTAGGGAAAAAAGAAAAGAAAAGATGAAAACCACAGATTTCTGACCTCTAAGTTTCCCATGTAATTAATGCCTGGAGTTGGCTTCTTTTGCTGGCACGGAGAGATAGAAAGAGAAAGTTAAGCGAATTGAACTGAGCACGTGTTGAGTTTTAATTAATATGTGATGTTGCCTGTGTATATATACAGTATATTATATTATTGCAGTATGTTTTAACTATCCAAAATGTTGGACTAATGTCCTCTTTTTACTGTACAAGACTGGAAAAAACTTTGAAGAATCACGCGGAGGCTTCTTCGACGTCCAAAAGGGGTTAACAAAATATTCTAAACATAAATAAAATATTTATTAATTAATCAACCAAAACATAATTTAATAAACTATTTAATTATTTGATTTGATAACAAAATTAATGGTGACTGAAACGAATAAGAAATTTGAGATTAAATTTTCAAAGTTGATGATGGAAATTGGAAAGAGGTGGAAGAAGAGATCGAAAGTCTTACTCCTTGAGTTAGAAAAATGAGGAAAAGTTGACTTTGTCATATAAAATTCTATGTTTGTAAGAATGAATATGGAGGTCTTCACCTACACCACCACATGGGGATTTAAATTTAATTATATCAAAATTGCAATGTCTTTGAAAATTTAATGCTACTGTTGCATAACTTATTGGTGATATTTCAGATTGATATGTATTTAAAATTTATTACATCTTTCATCAGAACCAATTTTTGAGTGATTTGGTGGATTAAAAATCCACCCGAAATGAACATAATTAATTAAATTGGTTTTTATTTATTTATTTAATAAATCAGTGAAATTCATTTTACTTGAAGTTGAAGTTCTATATTATTTTTACTGAATGAGGTGAATTTGATTTTAATACTTTATCTCTCCCTTTTTTCATGCTGCAACCATTGGTTGTGGATTGAAAAATGTTTTAAATTCTTTACTTTAGGGCTTTTCATGAGTGATGGTATTAGATATTGGAATTTTTTAGCTTCAAAGAATCTATTTATTTCTACAAATTAATGTTTGAGGTTATTTCATTGTAGCAAATAGTGGCAGATTATGTCTATTGCATGCATGCATAATGTTGTGGTATCGCCTAGCTAGGGTTTGCACCTCTTGGTTCCCTACCCCTTGCGGTTCCTAGACACTTGCTACTCAAGTAGCTTGAACCCAGGAATAGATTACAAGAGATAATAACAACAGTAACTAGACTAGGGTTCTTCAAGCAGAGACGGCAACGGCTTCGGCCTCAGAGGTGAAGGTCAAGGGACCTTCAAGGTTCTTCACAGGCACTGGTATCCACAGATCTGTAGAACAATCAAATGAATAAGTTAGTAAACCCAGCAGGAACAGTACAGAGAGAAATAGTAAAGAGCAGGAAGCAATTGGTAGTGGGAAAAGGTGCCCAAGGCACAGCGGCTCAGATTTTCCCACTGGGATCGGCAGCAGCCCTCTCCGGCGACCGGAAAACAGTCCTGGGGAAAGGGGAAGAGAAAGCGACGGCTAGGGTTTGGGGAAGGCGACGGGTTTCCCCCTTTCTCTCTCTCAGCACACTCCTCCCTTACACTCAGCGGCCACACAGGAGCCGATTGGCAGAACTCCGGCCAGAGAAACCAAGGGAGCGAGGTGAGAAGATCCAGAAAGAGAGAGAGAGAATCTGAGATTAGATTGCAAGATCGAGTGTATCCAGAGTGAGAGGGGAGAGAGATATTATAGATGCTTCTAGAGCATAGGGAATTACCAACAGCCTTAATGCTGTTTAGATTAGGGAGTTGGATCGGCAATTAGGGTTAAGGGTTTGGGGTTGGGCCGGGTAGATAGGATTTAATTGTAATTGGGCCAGAACAGGACAAATGGGCCATTTCTCAACATTTCCACCTTGGCCCTTTTGGACTGTTTCCATCACCAAGGAAGAGGACCTGCCAAAAAGAAACTCACGAGATTATCATCATTGCCATTGATTTTTACTCAAGAATGTAACACAAAGTCACATTATGAGAAGGTGGAATTAAACACTATGCGTATTTAATCCAGTCTCTTCAACGTGAGACCAACCCACATTACAAGTTTCTGGTCTCAAAGGATCATTGACCATCATGAACTTGCACAGAACCTAGCTAAAAGTACCAAGGGAAATCACCAACTTGAGGCCTCAGCTGCCTCAGAAAATAAGGATGGGGCTTAGTACCACAGATTCAACTGTGAGAACCCATCACATATCCCATGAATGTTAACCAAAGTCCATGTTGAGGGACTTTATGCAGGACTCCAGCTTTGCAACTGGTAGGCACTTTGTGCCCATATCTGCAGGGTTAAATTCAGAGGGGATCTTATTAAGCAATACCTATCCTTTCTCTACAATGTCTCTTATGAAATGATATCTCACATCAATATGTTTAGTGCGATCATGAAAAACAGGGTTTTTGCATAGTTCGATTGCAGATTGGCTATCAGAAAACAACATGGGTTTATCATCAATGAAACCTATTTCAGTCAAAACACCATTTAACCAAATAGCTTCTTTGACAGCCTCAGTAGCAGCAATATACTCAGATTCAGTTGATGATAATGCAACAATGCTTTGTAACTGAGATTTCCAACTGATGCTAGACCCACATAAGGTAAACACATAGGATGTGGTGGATTTTCTGTGGTCTCTATCATTTGCATAATTAGAGTCTACATAGCCCACACATTTAACTCCATCTTCAGCTTTTGAGAAAGATAAACCACAAGAGGCAGTGGATTTTAAGTATCTTAATAACCATTTTAGTGCTTCCCAATGGGGCATGCCTGGATTGGCCATATATCTGCTTAGGCAAGATACAGCATATGCTATATCTGGCCTAGTGCTTATCATCAGATACATAACAGATCCAATAGCATTGGCATATGGGATATCTGCCATTTCTGTTATTTCAAAATCACTTTTAGGGCATTGATCTTTACTTAACTGAAAATGAGAAGCAAGGGGAACAGAAACAGGTTTGCATGCACTCATTTCAAATTTTTTCAGGACTTGTTCAACATAGGGAGATTGGTGTAGTAACAAAGTATGCTTAGCCCTATCCCTTTTTATATTCATACCTAGTATCTTCTTTGCATTTCCCAAGTCTTTCATATTGAAGTTGGCACAGAGTTCAGATTGTACATGCTTCACAGTCTTCAGGCATGGGCTTATCAGTAACATATCATCCACATACAGAAGTAAGAATACAGGCACAGGAGATAACACATAATACAGGCAGTGATCAAATTTGCTTCTACAGAAGCCCAAATTTTTCATGCAGTTGTCAAACTTTATGTTCCATTATCTTGGAGATTGCTTTAAACCATACAAAGATTTTTTCAACAAGCACACACGATCAGGATGTTTTTCATCAATGAAGCCCTCAGGCTGTTGCATATAGATATTATTTTCAAGTTCTCCATGTAGGAAGGCAGTAGTGACATCCATTTGTTTAAGTTCCCAATTAAAATGAGCAGTTAAGGCAATCATGATTCTCACAGTGGTAAACTTAACAACAGGAGCAAAAATTTCATTATAGTCAACACCTTCTTTTTGAGTGAATCCTTTTGCAACCAGCCTAGCTTTATATCTAACATTGTTAATTTCTTGTTTTATCTTGAAGAGCCACTTACATTCCACAACAGAACAATCATTAGGTTTCTCAACTAAGATCCAAGTTCTATTATCATGCAGAGATTTCATTTCACATTTCATGGCTTCAATCCATTTTTCAGATTCTGGACATTTAATAGCAGCTTGGTAGGTTTTTGGTTCAGCTGAATCAAGGTTATTAAACACATTGAAAGCATAAAATGATAAGTTGCATCTATTATACCTGGAAGGGGCTTTAATTTCCCTTCTTACTCTATCTCTTGACAACACATAATTATCCAGGTTGATTTGCTCAGAATCATGTTCAGAAACAGAGTTATGATCATGCTCATGTTCATGCAGAGACTTGGAGGATTCAGATGCATTCACATTATCAGAAGCAATAGAGGCAGAGTCATCATGGTTTATTTCTTCTTGCTCATTCATGTTTTCATGCAAGTTATGCTCACTTAGAGGGGGAGGTTCCACCTTAGACAGATCAGGGATGAAAGCAAAATCAACAGGTTTCTCCACCTCACAAGGAGCATCAGAGAGTGAGGATTTCAATAGGCATGGAAAATCATTTTCATTGAAAGTCACATCTCTGCTAATACATGTTTTAAACCCAGGCAAGGATCTATCCCATAGCCTATAACCTTTTACACCTTCTGGATATCCCAGGAATATACATTTTCTAGCCCTTGGCTCTATCTTACTTAACTTTTGGTGAACATAGGCACTGCAGCCAAAAACTCTCAAGTTATCAAGACAGATTGGTTTATTAAAGAATACAGAATCAGGTTGTTTTCCAAGTAAAGGCACAGAGGGGGATTTATTAATCAGATAGCAAGAGGTCATAAGGGCTTCCCCCCAGAAAGGCTTATCAAGCCCAGAGCCTGCAAGCAGGCTCCTGACTCTCTCCAGGAGAGTCCTGTTCATCCTCTCTGCAACCCCATTTTGCTGGGGGTTGTAGGGAACAGATTTATGTCTTTTAATACCTATTTCACTGCATAGGTTGTCCATGGCATGATTACAAAATTCCAAACCATTGTCAGTTCTTAAGCATTTAATTCTCATATTGGTTTGATTTTGTATTTCAGCAATCCATCTTGAAAATTTCATGAACACATCAGATTTATTTTTCATTAGAAAAACCCATGTTTTCCTTGAAAAGTCATCAATAATAGATAAGAAAAACATGTTACCACCATGAGTTGGGACCTTTGAAGGTCCCCAAACATCTGCATGCAAGTATTCAAGAATATGAGAGCTTAATTTCATTTTTGGATATGCAGCAGGCAGAGGGAATGGGGTTTTGTGTTGTTTACCTAACAAACAAGGTTCACAGAAAGGCATGGAAGATACTTTATCATTTTTGAAGGCTCCTGCCTTGTTCAAGATATCTAATCCCTTGTTACTCATGTGACCTAATCTTGCATGCCAAAGATGAGTTTTATCAGATTGGACCAAGTTTGCAGACAAGATAGGCATAGGTTTAGCAATCACAGAGTACAGGTCTCATTTTCTAGGAGCATCAAAATAGTGCACATAATTCATTTCAAAACTGAAGCATTTTTGGTTCACAGATCCATAAAGCAGTTGATCAGCCAATTTTGAAACAGATAAGAGATTAAACTTCAATTTTGGCACATATCTCACATTCTGCAGGTTGATCATGCTATTATTTTCAAATTTCAGGCATATGTCTCCTTTTCCTTCAATATCACATTGTTGGCCATCAGCTAATGCAACAGATCCACACATAGACAGATTAAGATTTGAGAAAATGTGCTTGTGTGGAGTGACATGAAAGGTACATCCAGAGTCAATTAGCCACTCAGAATCAAGCATGGAGTTTGACACAGCATTAGACAGATTTATGAATTGAAAATCAGAAATAGTGTGAACCATATACATTTCTCCCCTATCATATTCAGGTTCATTGTTGTCACACCCAAAACACTCAGGGTTGTACTGCATGGTGAGATTAGCATGATGATTCCCAAAACCCCTCCCATTCTTAGGTTGTTTACACCTATTAGAGAAATGACCAGATTTCCCACAATTCCAACATGTTTTCTTAGGCTTTTGGTCTTGGGATTGGAAATTTTGGGGTGAGGATCTGAAAGGTTGATTTCTGGGAGGATAATGGTTTTGCCTTTAAGGATTTTGAGGGGTAAATCTGCTGCAAGAAGGCTGGAACAAATTATTGGATTTATCAATTCTGCACTCCCTCCTATGTCTTTCTTCAAGTTCAGATTCTCTGTTATGCTGTTCTGCATTTAATACACTGGGGTCTTTTGGGTTGAAATCAACATAGGGTCTCCCTTTGAAGTTTTTATTTACATACATGATTTCATTTTGCAGAGGCTTAGAGCTTAATTTCTTAATTTCATTTTCTTTAGCCTTTAATCCAGACACAATCATATCACAGGTAAGTTTACAACCACCATACTTTAAAGCAGATTTAACTTCAGCATATATCTCAAGAATAGCACCAAGCAGGATTTGAGGAGCATAAGCTTCAATTTTGTCATCTCCAGCAAGTTTAACATCTTTTAACAGCTTAGTGAATTCATGCATATTAGTGTCAATATCTTTAGAGGGGTCCATTTGAAAAGACATAATTTGGCTTTGCAAGGAATACATATGCTCTTCAGATTTTGCAATAAACAGATCAGTTAAGGCATCCCATAGATCCTTAGCATATCTATGATGGGACACTTGCCTCACAATGGCACTACTTAGATTTAACAGAATTGTAGCTCTAGCACCAGCATTCAATTTAGCAAGATTTTTATTCGGTTCATTCTCATTAATTCTTTCAGATATAGCATCCCATAAATTTTCTTTAGTTAAAATACATTCAACCCTGGTCTGCCAATCACCAAAATCACCACTCCCATTGAATGGGACAGCACTCAGATTATTCATGTTTAAACACAGAAATTTCACTTAAAACACAGAAATTTCACAGAATCACTTAAGATTCTCAGAATAATCACCAGAACACAGACAAACAGTAACCAGGAAGCACAAGCTTCCTCAGGCCAGAAAAGGAACACCTAGGGAATCTAGAGCTGAGGCTATCCCAGCTCGCAACACAGATTTATTTGTGGCGCAGGGGGTCACTCAGGTCAATCCCTAACACCTTTTCAGCCAAAGAATACCACTACAGACTTATTGCAAAGTCACCAGGAACCAACCTCAGGGGTTCCACAATAGAATCAAGAACAGGGGGCAAAATAAACAAAGAGGGACAGATAGAGAAAAACAACAAGCAAGCTCAGGACCTTCTGAAAAAGTCCTTGCTTATCTTTGCTATCGGGGCAACCCGCTTTGAGGAGACCCACAGGGGAATCCAGACGGTCCCGACCGTAAGCAACAGATAAGGGTTTTGGCTTGGAATGCCAAGGAACAGATCAGAGACAGAGAGTAAGCGGAAGCAATTAAGGCACAAAATCGACAAAATACCACCAAGAAGTTTTAGGGTTTCGAGAGTATACTAGCGCCGACTTCCCAGGCAGGGGACAGCCGGACTTACCCTTAGATCGGAGCCCGAGGGGGGCGAAGTACGCGCGGCCCTTACCGGCGGCGGGGTGCTAGGAATGGAGGCAGGAGGGTGCCCCCGGCTAGGCCTAAACCAGGTTCTGATACCACTATTGTGGTATCGCCTAGCTAGGGTTTGCACCTCTTGGTTCCCTACCCCTTGCGGTTCCTAGACACTTGCTACTCAAGTAGCTTGAACCCAGGAATAGATTACAAGAGATAATAACAACAGTAACTAGACTAGGGTTCTTCAAGCAGAGACGGCAGCGGCTTCGGCCTCAGAGGTGAAGGTCAAGGGACCTTCAAGGTTCTTCACAGGCACTGGTATCCACAGATCTGTAGAACAATCAAATGAATAATTTAGTAAACCCAGCAGGAACAGTACAGAGAGAAATAGTAAAGAGCAGGAAGCAATTGGTAGTGGGAAAAGGTGCCCAAGGCACAGCGGCTCAGATTTTCCCACTGGGATCGGCAGCAGCCCTCTCCGGCGACCGGAAAACAGTCCTGGGGAAAGGGGAAGAGAAAGCGACGGCTAGGGTTTGGGGAAGGCGACGGGTTTCCCCCTTTCTCTCTCTCAGCACACTCCTCCCTTACACTCAGCGGCCACACAGGAGCCGATTGGCAGAACTCCGGCCAGAGAAACCGAAGGAGCGAGGTGAGAAGATCCAGAAAGAGAGAGAGAGAGAATCTGAGATTAGATTGCAAGATCGAGTGTATCCAGAGTGAGAGGGGAGAGAGATATTATAGATGCTTCTAGAGCATAGGGAATTACCAACAACCTTAATGCTATTTAGATTAGGGAGTTGGATCGGCAATTAGGGTTAAGGGTTTGGGGTTGGGCCGGGTAGATAGGATTTAATTGTAATTGGGCTAGAACAGGACAAATGGGCCATTTCTCAACACATAAGTTTGAGGAACAGAACATATATATAAATTGAATGGTATTTGCAATAAATCTGTTGATGGCAGCAAGCTTTGACGCATGTACTGTTAGATTGATAATTTAATATTATATTTTGATCTTTTATAAAATATAAATTATTTTACGAATAGTAAAATATAAATTATTTTATTTTCTTGACGACCATCATCTCGCCACGCACATACATCGTCCGACATCAACCTGAAATAAATAATAGTTTGAGATGAGTATTATTAACCTAGTGACGACCGCATTTATCCAAGTTATACAGTTATAATAAATTATAATATGGATAGCCCACGGTTAATTTCAGGACATATACAGCTCATCAGCTAATAATAATTGTTGCAATACGTAGGTTAATAATTGTAAAAACCTCCATAAAAGCATACCATGGATAAATAATAATGTGCGTCACACTACATTCTCCACCTTAACTCGAACTTGACTTGGAAGAAATAGTACGCGTCAGTTACTTCACGCGCCGCCTAATAATATAAATTGATAATAATAAGCACAAATCTCCACACGCCACACTTGGCCCATTTAATCATCATAACCCAATTAAACTATAATTCTAACTTGGCCCACAAACTCAACTAACATTTTTTTTTAATTACCCAAACTTCTCGGCCCATCTCACCAATTAAACACGAGGATTCTCCCTCTGCAATCTTCCAATTCAAAGAAAAAACTCATTTTCTCTTGGTTACCTCACAGTCAGTGGCGGATCCAGAAATAAATATTTGGGGGGCGATATTATAGTCTATGATAAAAAAAAATCCACACAATCAAATATACATACAATAACAACATAATATGAAAAAAATCACAAATTTAAGTAAGATGGAATTGTATAAATATTTAGTACATTAAAAATGCTCTAAAAGTTAACACTTTGTGAGATTGTAGTTGTGCTCGTTTGCGGAAGTGCCGACAACTGAAATCTGCGTGTTTCCATTGATTGAAAACGTTGCAAGATCGGCTCATTTTCAATTGTCGAAAACAAGTCCCTCTCAATAAACACAACTAAACTATCATTCATCCACTCATCTGCCATTTGATTGCGTAAATCAGTCTTGACAATCTTCATAGCAGAAAACACTCTCTCAACAGAAGCAGTAGCAATAGGTAACACCAACGTCAACTCGATCATACGATAAACCAATGGAAAAACTAAACTCTTACCAGATTTAACCATTTCTTGAGCAAGACTTCCTAAGTTAGCAATTGTAGAAAATTGAGGGTCACACCTAACATTAACGATGAAATTGCTAAGTTGTTGCGGAAGAAATAAACAATCGACTGTTGAGAAGTCCTCATGATAATGACGAGCAAGGCACATGAGTTGATCAATATTGAATCGCGAAAAAGAATCTCTCGGATCAAGACATGCGATGCAACGAATCAATTCAGTATCAGTTTTTGGAAACCGATTATTTATCTCTTGAATAATCAAATCAACAACCTGACATTGAAAGAAGAATATAGTTAACAACAATTATAAATTTCCAACAAATAAAATAAACATAATATATTTAGAAATAATACCTGATAAAAAATCTGCACACGATAATAATGTAAATTAGTGAAGGCCTCTCTTTCATTCCTTTTATAACCACACCGTGAAATGTTGGCATCCATATCAATAGGATCAATGTCATTCAATTCACAAAATCTATCCACTTCTTCTAAAATTATTTTCCATCCATCTTCTCTGAAGGTTTGTAATTGACATTTCACGGTGGCAATTAATGACATGGCTTGAATAATATTTTGCTCCCTTTGTTGTAAGGCAAGAGACAACTCGTGTGTGATTCCTAATAAATACTTCATCAAGTGTAGTACAAAAACAAACTCATAGCTAGCCATTTTATCAATCAAACCCCTTGCAGTACTTCTAGCTTCAGATAAAGTAGCATCATCACGTACATTTTGCAATACTTGTTCAATCGAAGGCCACAAAGAGTATAGATGAACCAATGTAAGGTAATGCGAACCCCAACGAGTATCTTCAGGCCTTTTCAAAGTGGATTTCTGATTTTTACCACTTCCACTAACTCTTTCCCCAGCATTGAGTTCATTAATTATTCTTTCATAAATTGATAAAATTATCATAATTCATAACAATCATCTTCAATTATTCAATAAACATTTCTGTAATTATTCATCTTTTTTTCATTGTCCATTGATAAATTAATAGCCTAAACAATAATACAATAAAATTATACAAATATATACATACCCAGTGCTGACCGACGGCGACGACCGGAGAAGAGGAAGACTGATGTGGACTGCGGTGCTGTCTGCTGCAGCCGCTGCGAGGAGTGGAAGAGCTGCTTCGCCCCTTTCCCGTTTTTTAAGTTAATTTTGTTTAGCTAATAAGTAATAGTTAAATGTCAATTGTGTGTTGAATAATATTTGGTTATGGAAGCCCATGTTTTCAAAAGCCCACTAAAGTTTAAATACATTATATTCAAGTTTCAAGGCCCACTAATAAATAAACAAAAATTTGGGGGGGCAGAATAATTTTTTATCCTAAAAAAAATTTAACAATACATACTAAAAAAAATGTTGGGAGGGGGGGCAGCTGCCCCCTAGCCCTGGCGTACATCCGCCACTGCTCACAGTCCCCAATTCAAATAAAATATTTTGTCTTCCCTCACCCCATAGCTCACGGCCACAGCAACAACAACCCAGAATTTCTCTTCCCACTTCTCTCATGCCTTCGTGAACACCACCATGGAAGATAACTGTTGCGGCGATTCCTCTCCGCTATCGGCGCCACTCATTTCTCACTCAACCACCCTCCATAATGAAATGCAAAAGTAAGAACACAAATATACCTCGAAAAAAAACTATATTACTATTTGGAAACGAAAGCCTTTAGAATAGGATGTTTTAAATGAGATTGATGCTTTGAGTTGAGCAATTAGGTCTTCGGTTTGGAGTTGGAAGGGTGGATTTTAAAAGATAGAATTCAATTGGGAAAATTCTGGAAGAATTCTTCATTCAATCCAAGGTTGAAAAGGTAGATCGTGGAGGTTGATGTTCCCTGCGGTTGTTCACTTTTCCCAAGTGAAGAATAATGCAATTTGACTTGGGCCAAAAAAAACTAAATAATTGTATTGGGCTTGTTCAATAACTAATTGGGCTAAAAAAATAATTATTGGCTATACCAATGAAATATAGATTTTAAGCTTTTGGGGAAATAAATCAAATAATAAAAAAATAATAATATTTATAATATTAATACTATCAATAATAATAATTGTTAAAAAATGATATAGGCACAACTTATAGGACGTAACCAATAATAATATAACATGCATAATTCAAAAAATAACACTTTAATTAAAAGTTTCAGGTCACTACATTCTCCCCCTTTTAACAAAATTTCACCCCAAAGTTTACTTACCTTGTCCCATAAACTGTGAATACTTAGCTATCACACCATCCTCTTTTTCTCATGTGGGCTCTTCTTTGCCATGCCGACTCTATTGTACTTTGATTAATGAGATATCTTTATTTCGTAATTCATGAACTTTTCTAACCAAGATTGCCACTGGATGTTCTTCATAAGATAGATCTTTCCTTAACTCTAAATTTTTGTTATTCACAATATTTCTTGGGTCATGCATGTATATCCTTAGCGAAGAAATATGAAAAACATCATGTACTGATGTCAAACTCAGTGGCAGAGCAAGTCGATAGGCCACTTCTCCAAATCTTTTCAAGATTTCAAATGGTCCAATGTAACAAGGCCTCAATTTTTCTTTTACTCCGAAACATATGACTCATTTCATCGAGGTTATTTTGATGAACATCTTGTCACCTACACTGTAATGTATGTCCATTCTCTTTAGATTGGCATACGACTTTTGCTTATCTTAAGCAACTTTGATATTTTCACGTATCTTATTAATAACATCAATTGTCCTTTCTACAATCTCGGGACCTAAAATTATTTTCTCTCCAACTTTATTCCAATGCAACGGTGATCAACATTTTCTCCATACAAGGCTTCATAAGGAGCCATCCTAACTGTCGCCTGGAAACTGTTATTGTAAACAAACTCCACTAATGACAAATGTTTTCCCAGCTATCTCCAAAGTCCATCACATATGCTTGCAGCATGTCCTCCAACACCTGGATCGTCCGTTCTGACTGTCCGTCAGTTCACAGGTGATAAGTCATGCTAAACCTCAATTTTATTCTCATAGCTCCTTGTAGACTCCTCCAAAACTTAGATTTAAACCTTGGGTCGTGATCAGACTTTAAGAAACAAGTACTCCGTGCAACCTCACTAGTTCATCTACGTATAACTTTACAAGTCTACCTATATTGTGTGTCATTTTCACCGACAGAAAATGAGTTGATTTAGTGAGTCAATCCATAATCACCAAATTGCATGATTGCCTTTCACGGTCCCTAGTAATGTCACGAAATCCATTGAGACATTTTCCCACTTCCATTTTGGAATTTTAAGTGGATTCAAAAGGCTTGTTGGTCGTTGGTGTTTCACTTTCACCAGTTGACACTTCATATATCTCCCGACAAAATCTCCAATTAACCTCTTCATATTCCTCCACCAAAAATACTTCTTCAAATTTTGTACATTTTTGTACCTTCTAAATGGACAGAGTAACGAGTGCTATGAGGTTAATGAAAGTTACTAGCACAATGGTTATAACTCTCACTGCACAAGTGAAAGTTCATCGTCACAATAGTAGGTAATGAAAGTTTAAAGAGTTTATATATGTGGGTAAAAAGTACTACTCTAGCAAATTATGTTAACCATTTTCATAAAATAAGGACATTTGTCAAATAGTTGTATAATCATGTGGTTAGTAGACCTCAACCCATGGGTGAAAGTGTTTTATAGAGAATAGTGAAACCTAAGGCTAGAATGTGATCTTAACTCTTGAGTTTCCATTTAGAGGCAGATGATTCATAAAATCAAAGTTAGAATATCTAACGAAGCATCTGGTGTTGAACCCCCGTCATTGGATGCAGGTAAGCAACTCGACACGGATGCATAAGCGCTCTCCAAACAAGCTCGACAAGCAATAGCAGTGATCGTTCTTAAGTAATCAGACAACGCATAAGTAGCGCTTACCTCGTGCATACCTTGTGTTACTTGATGCAGCTGAAACTGCTCGAGATAGAACTAGAATATTGGGTTCGATTCCAACATACAACATGATCGTTAAGACCAGAATATTCATGATAGAAGCTATAGTTCTGTTCTCTAAGGAAGTAGGCGTCCAAATAGACTTTTCCTCCATTGATAGGATATCATTAAGTTATAATATTATGAGCTTTGGCATAGCAAAGAATGCAGTCAATTGAAGAGAGATCGCCATAGCATTGGGGTAAACCGTAGCTCGTGTGGCAGCCCGAGCCCCCGTTACTACTATTTCGTGGCCCGAAGTTTACATCTAGACAGTTAGCTTATCCATGGTGGATAGGAAATTGGCCACGTTAATGGTGACATTTTACTCGATTTCAGCGCCGCATATGAGCTTAATGATCTTAGCTCTTAGTTCTACAAATGATGCATCTGGTGATAGCAGGATTACCACAACTATGATCATCACTTTGGGAATCATCTCTCTCTCTCTCTCTAACTCTCTCTCTCTCTCTCTCCGATGTGAGAGAGATCAACTAGTTGAGTGTCTTTCATACAGAAACAAAGAATCATATATCAAGTCAACATTAAAGATAAACATAATCATAAAATGTTTGGAATTTGGTCGTGATTCAATGTGTTTTCACATATTTTAGTGCACATGAAACACTTCAAACGCTGAGGCTTTTCCAAGTTCGTATTCCTTTTCTCTTTAATGATTTTGACATTTACTTTTTCCAAATTCACAAATCTTTTGGCCCACTACTCTGCAATTCGAAATCTATCACTGCTAACTTGAAATCCGATAAGGAGTAACAATCCAGTCATCGTCTTTGATCAAGAATCCTGTTGCCATCTCTGTTTCATGGTGATTTTTTGTTTTTGTTTTTGTAGATGAACAATGATAGGAATTTATTGCTTCTATTACAATTGTTTTAATATTTAGAAAACTCGTGTCATGCCTACAAGTGTATAAGCATATGATTGTAGATATGATGATACGAGGTTGATCCACAGGGAAATGGAATAGAAATTAGACAATGCAAGTACCACGACGATAGATGAGCGAAATATCTAGACGATAAATAAGGAGAGGGTGTGTTTTAACCTAATCACAATACTAAACAAGAAAAAAACACATAAACACTTAAACAACAATAATTATAAATATAATTAGCACTCAAGAGACAATACCAAACAAGGGAGAGTTTTGAAGATGGTAAATAAGGAGAAACTCTAGGACATGGCTACATAATGCTCATATTAATCTACAACAAGGAATTACATACACATATATGCAAAGTTCATAGATATGAAGACCACGAATATAGTAAGAGCATCTCTTGAATATCTCTTAAATTCCTAATGCGACAAGGATGACTATCTCTAACGCATTCTAAGGTCGCACCTACCAAAGGCTCTAAGGGGTCACATTTCCTTCCACCTAATGACATTCGACTAAGAAGACAAATACGTAGATTTGATCCAAGCATGCTTATGATCACGGGATTGACTAGATGCAAGTGATTCATACATGTGATGTTAGAGAGATGGCCAATCAAACAACACCATTCAAGCCCTAGCATAGATCAAAATCTTGACAAAGCAACAACATATGTATATATATCCCAAATTAAAGATCAATATTCACATTGCTTTACCACATCCTAGAGCCCTAAGGCTCTAGCCAACCATATTCACAATAAAGTCAAGATTACAAGAAAAAGAACAAAAACCCATTCTAAATACAAGTTTAAGAAGGTAGAAGAAGTGATAAAACCCAATGTAGAACACTCTTCTTCAATCCTATGGCTTGGATGTTCAAATGGATGGTTGAATCTTCCATCATCCTCTTGATCTTCAAAAATCCCCAATCTTGGTATTTCTCTAAGTGTATTTCGAGTTCTAGGGGTTATGGGTTCTTTGGTTTGAAAACCCCAATAGATATATAAAGGAGTGGACCAATAATTGGATGTCAAAAGTCAAATTTAATTTCCTTCTGTGCGAAACTCAACCCCAGGAACTCACGTTTGAGGGTCGAGTTTGGAACAAAGAAAATCAGGTCTCTGAAGGGTCAAGTTTGGTCGCGTTTTGGGGTCGTGTTTGGGCTGAAGGCCGAAACTCGACCCAAGAAGGTCGCGTTTGACATTCGCGTTTCGCTCAAAGGATTTCGGGTCTCTGAAGCTTCTTCAAAACGGGTTTTGGGTCGCGTTTGGGGGTCGCATTTTGGCTCAAGGCCGAGGCGCGACCCCCCTCTTGGTCGCGTTTGTACCTCGTGTTGCACCGTGTTATGAAGCGCGACCCCCTTAGGTCACATTTGGGGGTCGCGTCTTCAATACTTAGCCGTTTTCTTGCTCGTTTCTTCACCATTTCATGTCTTGTGTACTCTTTGTTGATCCCAAAATCAATTTGACTTTGTTTTTGCTCTTTATAACCCAAAAATTCTCTATATTGGCCACATTACATAAAACATAAGATTAAATCAAAATTAGCAATATTTACAACATATATACAAGATAACCAAGTGCAAATGCACTCAAAATGAGTGCAATTTATGCACTCATCAACTCCCTCAAACTTAAACATTTGTTTATCCCCAAACAAAAACAAGAGTAGAAGAACAAGGTAATTGAGCATATTGGAATCAAGATGGCAATTTGCTTCAAAAACCAAAAGCTAGACAATGCATAGATGATAATGGCAATCAATCATAAACAAGAATATCAAAATCATCATGATAGAATTTGTGAAGTTCAAACTCTCTCAAGGTTCAATAAACGCTCATGTTCGAGTGTATAGGCTAGAAGTGTATCGCTCAAGGTCGAGAGTGCACTAGAATCCTACCATATGCTTGCAAAGTGACTATAATCTCCACTACTTAATGTGTGTTCTCAACCAAGAATCATCAAGGTCTTTTTGGGTTGTAGTGAAGGCTTTTCGGAAAGGTAGGTATATATTTGGCCAAGTGACTTCCCAACATTACCAAATTCATTACCAGCAAGTAGAACAAATCAAGTTCTCTTCTACCCTTATTGCTTCGCAACCCAAATCTCTTTGAGATTTTCCAAATTTCTTTCAACATTTCTTACTCTCTTGTTTGTGATATACATGTAGAACTATCTTTTCTTTACTTCATTTTCAATTCTAATCAAGATAATTCACTTCTTTGTGTTCTTTTTCATCACAAGAGTATTTCATTGTTTTACCTTTTTCCATTCTACAAGATTTCTCAAAAGTTTCATTTGAAAAGTCCACACAAATCTTGCCAATTATTCCATTCCCAACCCAACAAAATTAATAAAATAATTTCAAGGCTCAAAAGGGCTTGCAAGGGATTTAATTTATTTTGGAAGGTAAAGAATTTAGATTATCATGAGGTTTAGACAACAAATGGCCTTAAATCATTTTCAAGAGATCAAACACACCAATGTAACCTCAATTAAGTTACAAAGCAAGTTCTAGAGAAAACTAGTGCACTATGAAAACCATTAATCACTCATCAAGGAAAAGATTACACTTGTGTAATCTTTGGATCAAAATCTTCCCACGGTAAGTTTTTCCTTCCCAAATTGTACTTTTGAGACATTAAAGAACTTTGTTTACAAAATCATGCCATGACATCATGCTTTTTATCAAAATTTTGCAAAAAAAATTTCAACATAAACTCATACTCATCAAGGATTCCAATTTCATCAATAATCATGCTCTCATAACCCCCATTATTGTTACAAGAATATACACCTATTTAAGTCAAAATATTCCTAAGCCACAAATCATAAGGCAATCGAACAAAAACATAGATAAAACATCACATGCTCATGAAACAAAACGGCATGCGATCGACTATCCATCAATTGCCTCCATCTAATCAATCCATGATACATAAAACAACTTAAATAAAATCCTAACATAATCCAAACATAAATAAAAGATAAGCATGCAGGCATGCTCCATTATCCGAAAACATCAATAAATTAACTAAGCATTGTTTTAAAATAAAGCAATAAATGAGCAGAAAAGATCCTTACCACCACTACTCTCCCCCTCCCCCAAACTTATTTTGATCCAAGTGAGGAAATAAGTTTGGAGGCAAAAAGATGGTGGCAAGGAGCACTAACTGCTCAGTGGGGTGGATGCTGCTGGTGATGTGGAGACTGCTGCGGGAACTGCTGTGAAGTGGATAACAGCATGAACTGAGAGGTCTGGAACTGCTGAAACTGTTGAGAGGAGGTAGCCATGAATTGGCTCGTCGGCATCTCTTGAAATTGCTGAGAGGAGGATGAGGACGCCAAAAACTGTCCAGTCGGAAACTGCTGCATCAACTGAAATGGCTGCTGCTGGAACTGCTGCTGTGGCTGGTAGGAGTGGTAGGGAGTCATCTGTTGGTGATGCTGAGATGGAGTGTAGGGCTGCTGTTATGACCTCGACCGGTGTTCATCCCTCTGAAGAGTCCGGCTAGGTCTTGAATCTTAGACCGAAACGAGCCCATGTTATCAGCTAGACCCCTGATGTCACCTCTAAGGCCCGTGAACCTCTCGTCAATATCCGTCTGTATGGCATGAAATCTGTCATCTACGCTGGACTGAATCTATCCCATCCTGCCATACATGTCATGTCGGATATCATCAAACCTTATGTACATGTCTTGCCTTAGTGCTCCGAACTCGTCGTGTACGTCACTCTTCCAATTTTGCATGGTCTCATCCATTGAAGTCATGTACCCATCCAATGCATCAAAACGACCAGCAATCTGCTCTTCCGTGTAGCGCCGCCCTCGTCTGAATGTGGCAGTGGAGGATCCCTCTCCTCCATTATCACCACCGGCCTCCCCTTAGTCCTCAACGGAGGCTCGTATCCCTCTTGGTACTCCAGCTGTAGCAATAGTCGCCAAATGAGCTACTGTCTCCATCTTCCAATTTGTCCTCTCTTGGTAGTTCGATACGTGAGTAAGTGTCGTGTTGGGCAATGGAAATGTCCCTCCAGTTCTCATGTTCAGCAGATATGTGTTCAAATCTGAGCTCAGGATCTTCACATTTCTCAAATAGTTGAGGTTCAACAACCTCGATCCTCTGTTATCAAGATAATCCTCAAGATTGATGCCGAAGTGTTCGGCAATCAGAGTGATCATCCCTTCAATGCAAATGTGTCCGCTGTCAAGGTGTGATTGTCTGTAAAGCTGCTCCATGAGGAAAGCACCAAAGCTCAAATGGACCTCATTCAACATGGCCCAAAGTGCAAACAGCTCCGAAGTCCTTAACCCGCTGTTTTTTCTTCAAGCAAACATTGTGTTCGCCAAGATGCGGTACAGGTATCCGAAAATCGGGTTAGGCATTGCAGATGCCTTTGCTGTGCTGGAGTTATATTTTTCTGTGTCTGACTCTATGAGGCATAGGAGGCGGTAGGCAACATCTTGATTGTACTCCCGAGGTTGGTGATAGATACCGTCAGTAGGAGAATTGAAAATCTCGTTCAATTGGTCAACAGTAAGCTCACGGTCTATGTTACCCATCCGGAAGGTACATTTGACAGGCCCCCTTCTTGTCGTCCTCTTCATCTCGAACGTGCTCAATAGCTCTCTAACCAAGAGAGGAAATGTCATGCAGTTTCTATCCATGGCTTGGAGCCATCCCATTTGGTCTAAAAGTCTCCAAACATCGTTTTTGATCCCAAGGGCCTCACACGTGTCGCTGCACATGAACCTTGTTGTAACAAGGTTGACATTGAAAAGCTGCTGTCAATTCTCGTAGTATTCATCACTGCCGAGGTAGATGCGAAATCGCATCGGATGATTGACCGCCAAATCCTCATCTTGTTCTTCCTCTTGGGCTTCTATCTCTGGATCGGACTTAGATTCGGGTTCGGCTCTTCTTGAAAATTTTCTACCTCTTCGTCCCATTTTTGGTGTGTGGGAGTGGTACCTACAAAAGAGTTGAACAAGGTTTAGGTAAGGGAGTAGAAATCATTTAACAATGTCAACAAGGTATAAAGTGATTCAAGCATATATGACAATACCTTAACACATTCACTTTAGAACTTAGGTGCATTAAAAATCTCCAAACCACATAATACAACTCATGCTTTCTATAGTTGTTCATCCGCCAAAAACCGTCCACATTACCAATCAACAAAAGCAAAAGTGGAGCATATTTTTATCTTGACAAAAGAGGCCTACAGCTAAGTATGACAATATCAACAACCAATCAAGACAAAAAGTGTTCTCTCAAAACCAAACATTGTTCCAACATGCTCCATTTTTCTCTTCACAATTTATACAACCTTAGGGCACTATACCAAATGCAAAATGGGACTAAATTAGGCAAAAGAAATGTTTAAGATATATATGATAATGTCAAAAGCTTCATAGCAACATTTCATACATGTTATATTCATCAATGTCCTTTTCATGCCCAAAAATCCCAAAATCCATGGATAATGCAACAAGGTATGTTATATTCAATCATAAAACATTTCAAAGATCAAATGGCCATGTTTATTTTCAATCACAATCAACATTCTTGCATTTCAAAGTAAACATGTTAAATTGCCACTTAATCAATTTAAGCATCAATTATCAAATAAATTTGGGGAATATCATAAACATAAAATGCAAGAATATTGCAAAAACAACCATATTTAGAGCAAGGGTTCCAACATTAAGGCAATGATATTGAAAAATCAAACAATTTGATCACTCATGCCCAATTTCAAATTTTCACCATGAATCAAAGCTTAATTCCCTAAATCACCAACAAATTTCATCAATCCAACACAAACCCAAGTCAAAAAGGTACAAAGGTTTTGTAAGAGGGGCTCCAAATATATATGACAAATCCAACACAAAGAGACCCCTATTACCCTAACATGCCTCACAACAAAATCCCATTATCATGAATTGTGCTTAGAACTATATAGAGATGAATATGAGCAAGTAAACTTCATCAAGAGGATCAAATGATGCAAATATTTAGCATAGTGTACCTCATTTGCATAACCAAAGCTCAACAATTCATTCTTTATCATCCAAAAATATCATGCATTGAGGTATGAATATACCACAGTTCAAGCATAAAGCACATTCTCTCCTTTTGAACCAACATCAAACAAGAACCAAGCAAAAACATGGAAAATAGGATTTATCAAGTTCTTGCCCAATTTCATGGAGAGTTCAAACAAATTTCACCAAAATCCAAGAATTTACCTCAACCTATACCATACCCATGCTATTAATTGTTCAATTAATCGAATGAAAGCACAATGTAAGCATGTTTGAGGGATATCCATGAAATTTTCGCCTATTTTAATCCTAGGGCACACAAATATGAAAAATCCCCAAATCTCAAAGCATATGGCATTTCTAATCCAAAGAAACATGCTTTCTATAAAATGCAAAAGATATGAGGGAATAGGTTGAGAAATTTACCTGGAATCCTTGTGGGATGGAGAGTAGAGGAGTGAAATTTCGTATGTTGTGCGAGTGGGTGCAAGAGTGATATTAAAAATGAGTGTTAAAATGAAGAAGAATGGTTATAAAAAAAACCCGTCTGGAGTACGGCGAAACGCGACCCGGGTCGCGCTCGTGACTTGCATTCTAGCCTTCTTCTGAAACACGACCCCGGTAAGTCGCGCTTATGGTCCGCGTTTCTACTAAAGAGTTTTGGTTCTCTGAAGCCTCTGCAACACGAGATATACATCGCGTTTTAGGGTCGCATTTGGCCTTTTTGTGAAACGCGACTCACGGAGCTCGCATTCAAGGCCCGCGTTTCGTCAAGTCATCAAAATGTGATTGAGGAAGTCGCGTGTCTGGGTCGAGTTTTCATTGAATTTGAATTTTCGAGCCTTTTTTTTAGGCTCCTCCTCCACACTATGTACATTCCAAACTTCAAACACCATTTCTTACAACATTTTACTTCCAAAAAACATAAATTTCTAAACAAAAACAAAAATGCAAACTAATTAAATTAACTAGGCACTTAAATCATAGACAAACATAACAAAAAGAAACCTTAAAAAAAACTTAAAAATCATTGGTTTGCCTCCCAATTAGCGCTTAATTTAACGTCGTGAGCTCGACGGGATATAGTCTTCAAAGATTCTTCAAATGGAGAACAACCACTCCGGCTTGCTCCCCCGCATTGTAGAATTTCTTCACACGTTGCCCATTGACAACGAATAAGCTCCATCTTTGGCTTGCAACTCCACTGCTCCACTCTCAAAGATCTTTGAGATGAAGTAAGGACCTCCCCATTTTGTATTGAGTTTCCGGGAAACAACTTCAACGTCGAGTTGAAAAGCAACACGGCATCTCCAGGTGCAAGTTCTCTCTTCCTTAAGAACTTGTCATGATAGAGTTTGGTCCTCTTCTTGTAAATGGAAGAATTTTCAAAGGCCTCAAGCCTAAATTCATCGATTTCATTCAAACGGAAAATTCTTTCTTTTCTCGACATCTGAAAGTCGAGATTGAGTTTCTTAGTGGTCCAATACGCCTTGTGAATGAGCTCAATCGGAAGGTGACATGACTTACCAAACACCATTTGATAAGGAGACATGCCCAATGGAGTCTTGTAGGTCGTTTGATAGGCCCAAAATGCTTTATCGAGATGGCTTGACCAATCCTTCTCATTTGTCTTCACCATCTTTTGGAGGACTTGTTTTACCTCTCTATTTGTAAGCTCGGCTTGCCCATTGGCTTGTGGGTGGTAGGGAGTTGTCATCTTGTGCTTCATTCCATGTCGTGTTAGGAGGCTCGTCATCCACTTATTGCAAAAGTGGGTGCCTCCATCACTAATTAAGGCTCTTGGAGCCCCAAATCTTGTCAGTATATTCCTTTGAAGGAACTTTAGCACAATTTTCGAATCATTAGTCTTAGTTGGAATTGCTTCGATCCACCGTGAGAGATAATCCACTGCCAAGAGTATATAGAGATTTCCTTTGGACGCTACAAATGGTCTCATGAAGTCAATCCCCCACACATCAAACAATTCCATCTCTACAATTGCACTTATCGGCATCTCATCCCTCTTTGAAATTGAGCCCATCTTTTGGCATTTCTCACATGCCTTCACATATTCTTCACAATTTCTAAAAATGGAGGGCCAATAGAACCCGCTTTGTAGAATCTTCCTAGCGGTTCTATTGAAAGCAAAATGGCCTCCACAAAGGGAATCATTACATGCCTTCATTATCTCGATCCATTCTTCCTCCGGCACACACCTTCTAAGGATGGAATCGACATACCTTCTAAAGAGATAGGGTTCCTCCCATATGTAGAATTTGAGATCATGGAAGAACTTTTTCTTTTGATAGCTCTCCATCTCCACGGGTTTCACTTTGGCAACGAGATAGTTGATAATATCCGCAAACCATGGAACTTTTGTTGATGCCGACATGATTCTCTCACCGGAAAAGCTTTCGTTGATTGGCCTCTTTGTCTCCTCTTCACCTTTCATATGATCTAACCGGGACAAGTGATCCGCCACCACGTTCTCGCATCCTTTTCTATCTTTGATCTCCATATCGAACTCTTGGAGTAGAAGAATCCATCGGATAAGCCTTGGCTTTACATCCTTCTTGGCAAAAAGATGCCTCAAAGCGGCATGGTCGGTATGCACAATTGTTCGGGCCCCAATGAGATATGGTCTAAACTTGTTGAATGCGTAGACGACCGCCAAGAGTTCCCTCTCTGTGGTGGTGTAGTTGACTTGAGCGGGATCCAACGTCCTACTTCCATAGTAGATGACTCAGAAGAGTTTGTCCTTCTTTTGGCCAAGAGCGGCTCCCACCGCTATCACGCTTGCATCATACATTACTTCAAAAGGCTCACTCCAATCGGGTGTGATAAGGGTGCCGTGATTAGGGCCTTCTTCAACGTCTCAAAAGCCTGCAAACAATTAGCATCAAAGTCAAATTCAACGGATTTTTCAAGTAAATGACAAAGGGGTTTAGAGACTTTAGAAAAATCTTTTATAAAACGGCTATAGAACTCGGCGTGTCCCAAGAAGCTTCTAAATCCCTTTTCATTTGTTGGTGGAGGTAGTTTATCAATGGCCACTATCTTGGCCCGGTCCACCTCTAGACCTTCACCCGACACCTTGTGTCCTAGAACAATGTCATCTCTCACCATGAAGTGGAATTTTTCCCAATTGAGCACTAGATTAGTGTCTTCACATCTCTGCAATACTTGTGTTAAATAATCAAGGCATATATCAAACGAATCACCAAACACAGAAAAGTCATCCATAAACACCTCTGTGATATTTTCAATCAATCCATGAAAGATGGACACCATACACCTTTGAAAGGTTGTGGGTGCATTACACAACCCGAAAGACATCCATCTATATGCAAATATGCCACAGGGACAAGTAAAAGCGGTCTTTTCTTGGTCTTCGGGAGCAATCATGATTTGATTGTACCCCGAATACCCATCTAAAAAGCAACAAAACTCATGACCCACTAACCTATCTAGCATTTGATCAATGAAGAGTAATGGAAAATGGTCTTTTCTAGTGTAAGCATTTAGAGCCCTATAATCTATACATATTCTCCAACCGGTTACTACCCTAGTAGCAATCATTTCTTTGCTCTCATTTTCTATCAATGTCATTCCCCCCTTTTTAGCAACAACTTGAGTAGGACTCACCCACTCACTATCCGAAATAGCAAATATGATACCGGCATCAAGCAACTTCAAGACCTCTTTCCTAACAACTTCTTGCATAATAGGGTTGAGTCTTCTTTGGTTTTGCACCTTAGGTTTATAATCTTCATCAAGCAAGATTTTATGCATGCAAATAGAAGAATTAATGCCCTTAAGGTCAAAAATTGACCATCCTATAGTGCTTTGATATTTCCTCAACACCCTTAACAATTTATCACATTGTTCATCGGACAAGAGAGAAGAAACGATTACCAGTTTTTGCTTGGCTTCATCAAGGTAAGCATACCTAAAATGTGTAGGTAGGGGTTTCAACTCCATTTCCTCCTTTGCTTTCAACTCCTCCTTTTCCTTTGATGTTTGGTCCTCGTCTCTCAATGGCAAGAACTTTGGCTTCCTCAAGTATGATTCCTGAAATGAATTCATCATAGAAACAGAATCACATAGACCAATATCATCATTAGGTAAAGAATTAAAGATAGAGTTAGAAATGCAAATCTTAATAGGATCGTTTGGGCTCCTAAACTCTTCCTCCTTTACACATTCATCCACCATTTGGAGTACCTTGCACTCCTCAATATTCTTTGCCTCTTCTTCGGGATGTTGCATTGCTTTTTAAAGGGAAAACGTGATTTTCTCTTCATTTACTCTCAAGGTAAGTTCTCCCTTTTCCACATCTATCAAAGCCTTACCTGTATTCAAAAACGGTCGTCCTAAGATGAGGGGAACTTCCTTGTCTTCCTCCATATCAAGAACCACAAAGTCTACCGGGAAGATGAATTTATTGACCTTCACTAGCACATCTTCTACCACACCCTTTGGATATGTCAAAGATCGGTCGGCCATTTGGAGGCAAATGGTGGTAGGTTTGATCTCCTCCATCTTCAACTTTTTAAGAGAGGAGCATCAAATTGATGCTTGCCCTAAGATCACACAAAGCCTTCCCAATATGATTCTCTCCAATGGTGACCGAGATGTTGAAGCTTCCTGGATCTTTCATCTTTGCGGGCAAATTCCTTTGTAGTAGAGCACTACAATTCTCGGTCAAGTTGACCGTCTCATACTCCCCCAATCTCCTCTTTTTGGAAATCACATCCTTCAAGAACTTCGTATAATTTGGCATTTGTTGAAGTGCTTCAACAAGAGGGATGGTGATTTGTACCTTTCTAAAAATGTCGAGAAAACGAGAGAATTGCTCGTCGCTCTTCACCTTTTGGAGTCTTTGTGGGTAAGGTATAGACACTTTGTATTCTTCTGGTATCACCTTTGTCGGTTCTTCTTTCTCTTTCCCTTTTTCAAGAGCATCATGTTTCTTTAATTTGGGACTCAAGTCCTCTTGACTTTGTCCATCTTCCTTCTTCTTTTCACTAGGTTGCTCATCAACCTTTCCTTTGCATTCTTCTTCATCCGGCATCTCGGGGCCATCATAAGCGGTTCCACTCCTCAAGGTAATTGCCTTGCATTGATCCTTCAGATTTAGGGTGGTGTTGCTTGGGAACTTGCCTTGTTGATGCTGGCTTCCCAAGATAGTTGCAAATTGTCCCATTTGCTTCTCCAAAGTGTTAACTTGGGTGTCAATTGCTCCGACGGTATTCTCTAACTTCCCAAAGCGTGTTTGAGAGTCTTTCATGTAGTTCTCCATCTTCCCTATAAATATCATTAGAAGTTCATCCATCTTGGGCGTTTTCTCTTCATCAATTACACCATTTGTGACCGAGAAGCTCGGAGGTGGTTGGATGACATTGTTTGGATTACCATAGGATAAATTTGGATATTGAGCCCTATTTTGGTAACCTTGGTTTCCACCATATTGGCCTCCGTATTGGGGCTTGTACCCCGGATTGAATGGCCTTGGTTGATTTGAGAAGCCTCCTTGTTGGTTCACATAGTTTATGTCCTCAAATTAATTTTGAGAGGACTCGGCTTTTGGATTTGTAAAGGCTTGTATCTTCGAGTTTAAGGTTGCTATTTGAGCCGCTAAAAGCCCAAGTGCATCCGAACTTGAAGTAGAGGCCACTTTCTTTAGGATTTGGACCCCCTCTCTTGTCGCCGGCCATTGAAATGAATTCGAGGCCATCTCTTCAATTATTCTCAAGGCTTCTTCCGGCCCTCTTGCCAATAATGATCCACCCGCGGCCGCATCCATTAGTGTCCTCACGTCGTCTTTGCATCTGCTATAGAATATGCACACTTGATGATCGGTGACATACCCATGATCGGGACACTTTCTAAGCATCTCTCTAAAGCATTCCCATGCTTCATAAATGCTCTCGTCATCCCATTGTTTAAAGACGGTGATTTCACCCTTGAGTTTGAGAGTCTTTCCGGGTGGGAAGAACTTGTGTAAGAACTTCATCACCAATTGATCCCAAGTTTGGAATGTCCCTTTGGCATGGCTCAACCACTATGATTCCGCCTTGTCGGTCAAGGATAATGGAAAGAGTCTAATCCGGATTGCGTCATCTAGAACTCCATTCGCCTTCATCATCCCGGTATACTTAAGAAACTTGCGGATATGCTCATTTGGATCCTCCGTTGGTGTTCCTCGGAACTTATTTTGTTGGATCATGAGTATGAGGGACGTCTTGAACTCAAAACTGTTGTCTTGAATGGGAGGTCCGTTGATCACTCCTTGATCAATGATGGGTTGGAAAAGATTCCGGATTGGTGCCTCCACGTTTCTATTGTGAGCCTCCTCTTGGACTCTCAATTGCTCTTGCATCACCTCCAATTGCCTTTGCATTTGGGCAATCATCGGGTCTTGACCCGGTGGAGGTATATCCGTCATTCTCCTCCGTCTACATGCGTTGTTGTGGCGAACCATTGCTTCAATTTCTAAGTCTAATACAATAGGTGGTTCTCCTTGAGAATGAGTGTGCATACACTTCCTATAAAAAGGACAAACAAATCAAGAACAACTCTTTCAAATAAAACAAGTAAAAATGTCTAAAGTAATCCACTCAATCGTTATCACAATATTGCATTTATCAAATTAATTCCGTTTTCCCGGCAACGGCGCCAAAAACTTGATAGGAATTTTTTGCTTCTACTACAATTGTTTCAATATTTAGAAAACTCATGTCATGACTACAAGTGTATAAGCATATGATTATAGATATGATGATACGAGCTCAATCCACAGGGAAATGGAATAGAAATTAGACAATGCAAGTACCACGACGATAGATGAGCGAAATATCTAGACGATAAATAAGGAGAGGGTGTGTTTTAACCTAATCACAATACCAAACAAGAAAAAAAGACATAAACACTTAAACAACAATAATTATCAATATAATTAGCACTCAAGAGACAATACCAAACAAGGGAGAGTTTTGAAGATGGTAAATAAGGAGAAACTCTAGGACATGGCTACACAATGCTCATATTAATCTACAACAAGGGATTACACACACATATATGCAAAATTCATAGATAGGAAGACCACAAATATAGTAAGAGCATCTCTTGAATATCTCTTAAATTGCGAATGCGACAATGATAGCTATCTCTAACGCATTCTAAGGTCGCACCTACCAAAGGCTCTAAGGGGTCACATTTTCTTCCACATAATGACATTCGACTAAGAAGACAAATACATAGATTTGATCCAAGCATGCTTATGATCACGGGATTGACTAGATGCAAGTGATTCATACATGTGGTGTTAGTGAGATGGCCAATTAAACAACACCATTCAAGCCCTAGCATAGATCAAAATCTTGACAAAGCAACAACATATGTATATATATCCCAAATTAAAGATCAATATTCATATTGCTTCACCACATCCTAGAGCCCTAAGGCTCTAGCCAACCATATTCACAATAAAATCAAGATTACAAGAAAAAGAACAAAAACCCATTCTAAATACAAGTTCAAACCCAATGTAGAACACTCTTCTTCAATCTTATGGCTTGGATGTTCAAATGGATGGTTGAATCTTCCTCTTTCCTCTTGATCTTCAAAAATCCCCAATCTTGGTATTTCTCTAAGTGTATTTTGAGTTCTAGGGGTTATGGGTTCTTTGGTTTGAAAACCCCAATAGATATATAAAGGAGTGGACCAATAATTGGATGCCAAAAGTCAAATTAAATTTCCATCTGTGCGGAGCTCGATCCCAGGAACTCGCGTTTGAGGGTCGAGTTTGGAACAAAGGAAATCAGGTCTCTGAAGGGTCTGCAACAAGGGCTTTTGGTCGCATTTTGGGGTCGCGTTTGGGCTGAAGGCCGAAACTCGACCCAAGAAGGTCGCGTTTGACACCCACGTTTCGCTCAAAGGATTTCGCGTTTGGGGGTCGCGTCTTCAATACTTAGCCATTTTCTTGCTCGTTTCTTCATCATTTCATACCTTGTGTACTCTTTGTTGATCCCAAAATCAATTTGACTTTGTTTTTGCTCTTTATAACCCAAAAATTCCCTATATTGGCCACATTACATAAAACATAAGATTAAATCAAAATTAGCAATATTTACAACATATATACAAGATAACCAAGTGCAAATGCACTCAAAATGAGTGCAATTTATGCACTCATCAAATAAATTTTTGCAATTGTTATGGGTCAAACATGTTTGCAATTGTATTTCCAATCTGATTGTAAATAATATGTATTATTGGGTGTAGTTTAATTTTTTAAGTTGGAATTCGACAAAAATGACAAGTAATGACGATAGTTTTGAAGAAGTTTAAAAGCATAATAGACATGAATTGTCATTAGAGGTACCTCTAATTTTTACTTAAATATGAAAATTTGAAATTCTTACCTGCCCACACACCTGCGAGCCGAGACCGAGGCGCAGGTACTCAGTTGCGGATGGCGAAGGATGCGTGCGCACCAAAACCGGTACGTAGGTTTGCAATTGTCGAGGCATGCATACGCATTGAGACCGGTGCGTAGGTGCGGGGTTGATGACGTGTGCTCGCGCACGCGCATGCTTGTTGTTCTTACCTCGCACTGGACCTGCGCGCTAAGTTCAACGCGCAAGGTAAGAACACAAAAAAAAAAATCACCAAAATGAATAAGAAAAAATAATAGAATTACGGGCATATCATCGACACCAACGCCGGCGCCGGAGATGCTCAGTTGCGAGATATGTTATTTTCAAAATTGGGAACGGGGAAGAGAGAAATAGATGATTTTTTTTCAATTTTTTTTTTATATTGTATATCTATTCTATTGTTTTTATTTATCTTTTAAAAAATGAGATGAACGACGTTTTAATCTAAAGGGACTAAAATATATATTTTAAAAATAAGTAGTTAAAATAAGTTTTTTAAAAAAATTTATGTGACTAAAAAAGTTGACGCTATTTTATTATCATTAGAGGTCTATTTTGGGTCAAATTTAGCATGCCCAACTTGACTCTACATATGGTAAGATTGATGTCATACGCATTTTGCTTCCTGATTTTCGTTTGTGGGCCTTGATCAATTTTTGATAATGTAGGGTAGATATAAAATTACTGGAGTAGTGGCCTTCAATTTGAAATCCCTCTATTTTATAAGTGGATTTTCACGGCTCGAAATTAACATATAATTATATTTTTCTTTTTAACATTAATTTTAAGAATTTTGAGTACAAGAATTGCAAAATGAGTTATAATTAATTTGGGACGCAAATAACTCAATGATAATGAACACTTAAGTGTAGGGATGTCAAACGGGCCAGCCCGTCGGTTTCGGGCCAACCCTATCGGGTTATCGGGCTATTCGGGTCGGGCCATTCGGGCTGAAATTTTTTCGGGCTAAAAATTTTTAGCCCTAACCCTAAAACTTCGGTTTTCGGGCTAGCCCGTCGGGCCAACATGTTTACGACAAAAGTTAAGTATAAGGAGAATATTCTTTCAAATAGTAAGTTTTCATGTCCTATATTAGATCCAAAACTATAACAGAGACACCATATGTTTATACAAGCATCATATAATTATAAGCAAAGTTGATACACGAGAACTTAAGCAGCACAGTTTGTATAGATGCATAGGTTAAAATCCTCACGTAATCTACAGTTCTATATTACGATGCATTACAATTTATTCATTGATGAATTTCATCAAATAGTGGAACTGCGCATTCTTTCAATGTCGAATTGATTGCAAATTGTATTATATTTTTTTCACTATATTCTATAGAAGAGTTTCCAAAACATATATTCTAATTTATTTGATTAGATTTATCTCTTCTGCAGCAGTGACCATTTCTTCAACAGTGAGATTTTTATTTTGAGAAATTTAGATAATAGATAGTCGACTGAGAGCATAATCTAACTATTTTATAATAATTCATTTGTTTATTATAAAAAATTAAAATCCAAGTTCAACAGAAGGAAAGAAGAACAAAGAATGGTGAGTTACCGGTTAAAAGCATAATCTAACTATTTTCTAGTATCTATTTGTTTCTTATCAAATAATAATAAAAGCAGATAAAAAAAAATCAGCCCTATGGGCCAACCCGCGGACCTAGCGGGCTGGCCCGTTTAGCCCGTCGGTCCGTTCGGGCGAGCCCGTTCGGTTAAAATTTATTTCGGGCCTAAAAAATATGACCCTAACCCACTTTTTTTTCGGGCGGTTCGGGCCAGCCCATCGATTTCGGGCTACTTTGACATCCCTACTTAAGTGCGTCTAATCCCACCACTACCCCCTGAAAAAAAGATTTGGGGAGAAAAAGCAAAATGATATAATCATCCGTGTATTAAAAAAATCGCATTTTTTAGTTATAAGTTATAACTTTAACAAGCAATAGAAGTAATAATTTCTTCGTTAAAAAATCATCTTATATTTTTATAGAAATATAAAATTAATTGTCATTAAACTTATTTCACTTACAATTGAATTGGACATACTACAAGGAATGAGCCCAATAAGAAATACGAAAGCCCATTGGGCTATCGGCCTTCTATTTGGATTTCCTAAATATTAATTCCCATCGCAAAACCCTAATTTTTTGCCCTTCCACTCCCACATCCACCCACGGAGCGAGAAGAGAGAGGCAGAGATCCGCAGAAATGGTGAATTACAGGGTACGTGTGCTCGATTTGTTCGTACTAGTTTGAGCACGCTGTAGATTGATGAAATTAGCGAATTTTATGGCCAATGTGATTTATTCTTTGTCGTGTTGTGCCTGGTGCAGTTCCACCAGTACCAGGTGGTGGGGAGAGGTCTGCCGACGGAGGCGGATGAGCACCCTAAGATTTACCGTATGAAGCTCTGGGCTACCAATGAAGTCCGCGCCAAGTCCAAATTTTGGTATTTTTTGTCTCTAAAGCTATATTCCCTTTTTTTACTCTGATTTCGGGGAATCTAATTTAGGCATCTGTTGCTGAATCTTTGTGTCGTTTTAGATTTTGTTTGATGAATTGAGGACCTTTTACTGAATGTTTTAGCATTTTTGTTTCTACATGTATTTTTTTATAGTATTTGTGTGTCATGAATGTTACTTGTTTGCATCAGTCGGGATGGCGTCTTTGTTTCTTGATTGGTTTTATTTATGAAGGTATTTCTTGAGGAAGCTTAAGAAGGTGAAGAAGAGCAATGGTCAGGTTCTTGCTATTAATGAGGTATGAATATGATATCTCGAACATTGCAGGCTGTTGAATTAAGATAATTTTGATGAGTGTTTTTGCTTGCCTTATTGATATGTAATTGTATTAGTTTTCTGAATCCATATTGTGTATTGTCTTTTCGACATAGTTCCAAGCAGCTAGAACCCCTTATTGCATTTCTATTGTGGGTTATTTCATTTCCTGTGGCAATGATATGTTCGCATAGTGCAATGCTTGTTACTGATGCATCAGTGACACATCATTGTTGAGTATTTATTTTCTGGCCTTGGAAGACCTGCACAATTGACAGAAATGGATGTTTATTACCTGGGATGACTTTGTCAACTTGTTGTTAACTTATAAATGCTCTTTGGTGTGGAATCAAGCACTCTATATTATGTTTAGGGTGCCATTTCTATGGTGCTTCCTTGCACCAGGAGTAGAAGTGAACCTTCTTTGAATTATGATGTTGATAAATGATAGTTGACTATCATTTATGATCAAGTTGTGTGATATTTTATTTATTCTGGTCTCTGTATCATGTTTGAAAGTATGTAGCTGTATATTAGTTATGCTCTGTCTGCCTTGCCATTTTGCATGATTGTTTTGTTTTTAGTTTATGTATTCTTCAATTTGATTATTGTTCATTACTGTTTATATGCAGATATTCGAGAAGAATCCAACCACAATAAAAAACTTTGGCATATGGCTGCGATACCAAAGTAGGACTGGCTATCACAATATGTACAAAGAGTACCGTGATACCACTCTGAATGGAGCTGTTGAGCAGATGTATACTGAGATGGCATCTCGTCATAGGGTTCGTCATCACTGCATCCAAATTATCAAGACAGCCACTGTCCCTGCCAAGCTTTGCAAGAGGGAAAGCACCAAGCAATTCCATGACTCTAAGATTAAGTTCCCCCTGGTGTTCAGGAAGGTGAGGCCGCCGTCCAGGAAGCTCAAGACCACTTACAAAGCAACAAGGCCAAACTTGTTCATGTAATTTTGCTGGAGGGAGAATTTCATGAGGATAATTTTTCAATTCATGCTTTATTTGTGAAAGATTTGTACCGATTTTGGTGTTTGTTTAGAAGGCTAGATTGAGTATTGAAGAGAATTGCAATCCTTTTTTATGTCAAATCTGATAATTACCATAAATATTGAGTATTGCTGAGATTATGGTTATATTTGTTCCTAAGGCAGTGAGCTTGCATTCTTTTTGCAATTGACATTTCCAGTTGAAACCAAAATCTTTATCATCTTCGAAATACGGTAGATTTGATTTTATCAATGACTGACTTTGCTGAGAATTTTTTTCCCCCAATCGATCAATATGAGTATAATCAGCCTAGTCGAAAGTGTGATCATGAGCTTGATTTGAACTTGACCGAGCTTCAACTTTTTATTATTTATTTTGAAATAATTTCTAAAATATAATATTTATTTTCATTCCATTGACATAACAAAGAAAACTAAAATTCAAATTTGAAAATGTGTCTTGAGCTCGATAGTTGCTCGAGTTACTCTAACACTTGAGCAAGAACTACATAATTGACTCAAAATTTATTTGGCCCAAAGCTTGATTAGGCCTGCGGGGTTTCTCAAGTGGAATATCATTAAGCTCAAGCTACATTTTTTAGTAGTTGGTACGAAAAATGACGATTTGGCCCAAAGCTTGATTAGGCTTGCGGGGTATATTGAGTCAAATATCATTAGGGTAGTGTTTGGTGTTCAGATTCTAGATGTCCAAAATAGATTTAATTAAAATTTAAAGATAATTAATTACAGTATAATGAATTCATTATCATGTAATAATCCTCGATTGGACTTATACTATATAGTATAACATGAAATTTGATCCTCAAATTATAATTCACAAATTGAACATATACATTATAGTACAATAAATTGATTGCCATGTAAGAATTCTTTAATGGACCTACACAACGAAATTGATTATCAATTATACTATAGTTACAAACTTTGTAATATATGATTTATAAGACTGTATTTTTAAACCTTATAATATTTAATTTATACTATATTTACGAACTTTATACAATTTAATTTATGATATAGGTACAAATTTTATACTATTTAATTTATAATATAGTTATGAGTTTCCTATTATTTAATTTATAATGTAAATGTAAACTTTATACTATTTAGTTTATTATATATTTACAAACTTTTACTATTTAATTTATACTATAGTTAATTACAAACTTTATAATATTTAATTTATGATACAATACTTACAAACTTTATAATATTTAACTTATACTATATTTACGAACTTTATACAATTTAAGTTAGAATATAGTTACGAACTTTATACTATTTAATTTATAATATAGTTACAAATTTCATATTATTTAATTTATAATATAAATACGAAGCTTTATACTATTTAGTTTATACTATATTTGATAATTTGTAAATCTATTTGTTAATTTAGCCACTTTCTTTCCTTATTAGGGGATATTAGATCACACCAGTCACCAGCCAACCCGCACGTGGAAAGCAGAAGCATATCATTTATAAATTCAAGATTTTATTTCTCAATTATTCGACACAAAATCAACTCCATATTAATGTTGGTGGTTTCTCGATTTAAGAGTGCCCCTGTTTCATCCTAGGTTATTTGATTGTTTTTCCAGTTGAAGAGTATTATTTCATGGCGTCCAAAAAAATATATTTCCAATAATAATCTATAATATAGTTATGAACCTTCTACTATTTCATTAGTAATGCAGTAAAACTTTATAATATAGTTACAAACTTTATAATATATGGTGCATATTCAAACCAATAACTGTATTGAGCACGAACACCTTTGAAGACAATATAATATTTCGTAGGCTTATTTTTTCATCAGTCATCTCAATATTGTTGAATGAACTATGAAATATTTTGTAGAATACTAAACTATGAAAATAAGATATTTCAAAGAGAATAATATTGATAGAACTCATGGAATTGGGTGTGTGTGTGTGAAAGTTTTAATATTTGTTTAAATAAAAAGTAATAGAGCACTATCTTGGTATTACAAAAATTACTGTGAAGAGAGAAATAAATTCAAATTCGAACTCAAAGTGTACTATTTGTTTGGGTGATGGACATTTCAGACATTTCACATCTACTCAGAGTCTTTATTTCTATGTTCGTTATATCCTCAATAAATTACATTAATTGGTGGCATTAGTATGAGAAAATTATTTCCACGCTCTATATATACTCAAATAAATTATACTTGTTGACGACGTTGGTACGAAAAAATGAGATTATATTTTCATGTTCAATATGCATCTTCAATAAATTACAATGATTGACGACGTTAGTACGAAAAAATAAGAAGATAATTATATGATGTTCCCATATATGTTCGATACTAATCAATTTTAAGGAGTTTGTGAGTTGACTCAACTTCCTTACACTCTACAATACTTACACCAATTGTTGAGATTATTATCATAAATTCATAATGAAACTTTGAACAGGAGGTTAATAATTACTATTATTTCGAATATTTTCCTCGAAGAATTCTTGAGACAGTATATTTAGTCACAAAGATTTACTTTGTAGCTCCCCGTAGATGGCCCAAAGCGTGCAAGAAGAACACATTCAACAACCAAATAATTAAGTGGGTAAATAATATTATAGAGATTTCGAAAATAATATAGTAGCAAAAGATAATAAATAAAACTCACTGTTCTTGCACTTTTTATCCCCACATGGGAATCACCATCTTGTGTGCCCCCATCACAGCTTCTTCACCAATCATTTTATTCAGTTTGCATTACATGTTCTATTCCAATTTTTATTTTATAGACCAGCTTTTTTGGTTATATAAAGTAAACTTTACATACAAGAAACCATTTTTAGACAGTGTGGTGATAATTTGTGGGATCATGACAAACCTTGTTTGGTGTAAGAGAGAACTACAAAACCTAGGACCACTTAATTAAACTCACCTACTGCTATCCTTATTTATTTGAATTTCTAATTAATTTGGATAGTGATATCATTACTATTGGATAACACACTTGTATTTGTTTGGTGGAAGTGTTGGGCAAGATAAATTAGGTTACATAAGGAGCTACTAGTGCATTATGCATGTTCATTTATTAGGGGTGAACATTCGGTTGATTGGTTTTGATTTCTAAATTCGATTTTGCTCGTTCCTAATAATTCCTAAGAGTAATATCGATCGTAACCTTTTACCTACAATGTTAAAATATTTTGTGCTACTACATTAACTCATCAAAGCAGAACACAAAGTAAGATATATGGAATGCAATGAATAGTGAGCTTCCGAGAAGCTTGTCTACTTATCAATAAACTATTTCTTTTGAAATTTGACCCACTACAATACAAAACATTGCCACAAAAAATATACAGAAAGACTGAACCTTTGCGTAGTGATGCATTGTAAACTTCCACTAACCTAAAGAATGACAAGAAACTAACTTTCCAACAAGATAAGCTACAAATAATTGCTCAAATTAAATAACTTGCTAATTTACAGAATTCCAACAAGGAAAGGGTAATATTGTAATTTGAAGCCATTGTGATGTCTGTTTCTGCAGCATGCAACTATATAAACCGTCACTAACGACCTGCATCCTCTGTTTCCAAACACCCTTCCACCTGAAAACTCAATACGCTGGCAGCAAAAATCTTCATTGAAGATAGGTCAGATAGAAAGATGAAGAAGGCCAAAACCTCCTCTCTTCTACTCTTCTTTCTGCTTTGCCTTCTCATTTTGACTGCATTTTCCACAATTGAGGCGCGTAAACACCATGGAAAGAGGAGCAAAATGCACAAGCATAAGAAAAGCAAAGGTGGTGATCAAAGTGGAGTTGTATCTCAAGCTCCTGCACCAGCTCCACTGCCTGATTATGGCGCTTCTCCTACTGTTCAGCCACTCGTATTCAACATTTTGTCGTTTGGAGCGAAGGCTAATGGAGTTTCTGATGACTCAAAGGTGTAGCAGATTGCATGTTCTTGTACAAATTAAAAAAAAAATGCATGCATTTCTTGAACTAATATTTTTCTGTTGTGTTGTTGATCAAACAGGCGCTTCTAGCAGCATGGAAATCGGCCTGCAAAGTAACGGGAGGCGTTGTAGAAATACCATCAGGGCTTAAGTTTCTGATCAAGCCTGTTACTCTCCAAGGGCCATGTAGGCCTAATCTTGTTTTGCAGGTCAGTCAACTTTTTTTTTTTTTTGGTCTCAGCCTGCAAGAAAGTTATTTCATGTTACTATTCGTGGTTTGTCGACTATTGCACAGATAGACGGGACTCTTTTAGCCCCTCCCAAAATCGGGTCGTGGCCAAAATCCAGTTTGTATCAATGGATAAATTTCAAATGGCTTGAGAATTTCACCATCCAAGGTGTTGGCACAGCTGATGGCCAAGGCTCAAACTGGTGGTGTTCTTCACAGTCTAATCAGGTAATGCAGCTGTTATAATCTTTATAGAGATGTAAAATGTGATGATTTTTTACCTTTCCATGAATATATTTGCAGAAGAAGAAAGCTAAAAGAATTCCAAACATCAAACCAACTGTAAGAACTTTTTATTCCTGAATCCTTGGTGCATTATTATTAGCCTAGTAACATGAAAACTGATCATGATGTTGTTCTTGATTCATAACAGGCATTGAGATTCTACAAAAGCTACAATATCGCGGTTCTTGATATTAGTATCATAAACAGCCCTTTATGCCACCTGAAATTCGACAACTCTCAAGGAGTGAAGGTGAACAATGTCACGATTTCTGCACCCGAAAACAGCCCAAACACTGATGGAATCCACCTGCAGAACTCTCAAGATGTTGAAATTCTTCATTCTGATATTGGAACAGGTAAGACTTCAATTCATCTCTCTTAGTCCAAAATGCTAAGATTCTTGATTAGTTTGATCACAAATCTATAGAACCATAATACTTCCTCTGATTATTGGTTTCTTGAACAGGAGACGATTGTGTCTCAATACAAACAGGTTGCTCTAACATTCATGTTCATCATATAAAATGTGGCCCTGGCCATGGAATAAGGTAAATTAGTCCAAAACCATATTCATACAAATATATACACACACAAAAGTATTATCTAGCTCTCTTTACCATATAAATCTAACATTGTTTCTTGTTGTGACAAACAGTTTAGGAGGACTAGGGAAAGACAGAAGCACTGCGTGTGTGTCAAACATTGTAGTTGAAAACATCATAATGCAGAACACTCTATACGGTGCAAGGATCAAAACGTGGCAGGTAGAAGCCAATCAGCCATCACCTCAACTCCTGCAGCCATTCAGATGGTTTCTTTCCTAACATTATCGTTGCATTCGTGTTGTAGGGAGGTCTAGGATCAGTGAAAAACGTAACATTTTCAGATATTCAAGTCACAGATGTTAAGGTTCCAATCACAATTGATCAATACTACTGTGACAAGAATGTATGCAAAAATCAGACAGGTGCAGTTGCAATATCTGGAGTTACATTCGATCAAATAAAGGGAACTTATTCAGTGCAGCCTATCCATCTAGCCTGCAGCAGCTCCATTCCTTGCATAGACGTTGATCTAATCTCAATCGAGCTTCAACCTTCACCTAATTTCAGTGGATTTCAGCAGGCATTGTGCTGGAGTTCTTATGGGAAATCATTAGGGCCGCTTGCTCCTGCAAGCATGGATTATTGTCTGAGAAGTGGGAGTGATTTTGTGAGGAGGATATCTAGATCACATGATGTTAGTTGTTGGTGAATAACTATGCAGGGGTCTTAATTTTTTCGGGGGGGGGGGGGGGGGGGGGGGGGGCTGTGTTTTTCCTTTCTTTCTGCTTCCCTTCTGCAGTATTTTGAGATGCTAGAAGGTGATGGTCTTGATTAATATAAGAGGCAGAAGGTGTAGAATTTCTATGTATATAAATGAATAAGTCGAGTTTGATTAGCCCTTTTACTTCCATGTTTATCATTCATCAAGATCAGTGTAGCTCAATCTAAAAAAGATAGCAAAGACACCCTTCAATTCGAGGGTGGCTTGCTGCTAAAAGTCTCAAGTTCGAACACATGCCTCTAGCAACTATGATTTCTCTCATCACAAAAAAAGAAAAGAAAAAAAAGATAGCTCTCAGTCTCAGTCTATCGATTCCCCATAATTAAAAAGTTCTAAGAATAAGCTGCTGGCCTAAAATATGGGAAGTAATAGTTGGCTATTGCACTGAATAAACTGTGAGCTCAATTTAAATTTTGTAAGAAAAAAAAAGCATTTTAGAATAATTAGCAGCCTAATATTCGGTATTGGTGGATTCTTGGTTAGCCAAGTAGACTTGCATAGTGGACTGTGGATAAAGTAAGCCTATAATTTTAGTTGAAATTATACAAAGAATCTTAAGATTATTTTTTTTAGAAGACCATTTTTTTTTTGTTATCAAGAATGCAAAAAAGGTGTTTTCTCAAAAAATAAAAGACGAAAAAAAAAGAAATGAAAAAATGAATGAAAAAGGTGTGGGGCAAGGATTAATTTATAGATGGATTTGCTCAAGTGACGTTAAAAAATAAAACAAAAATAAGACTGTCGACATTAAATATTTATTCCAAGAATGTATCTTTAATTATGTCTTCTACGTTTGATCAAATTACTAAATGAATTCTGCAATTGAGAAAATCTCAAGTTGATCTCAGACGTTTACTGAACTAGCTAACTGAAACCAAAGATTGTACTACACTGAGATATGATGATGCATTCATCAAACCTCAAATCCTCAACCATGAGAGAGAGAGAGAGAGAGAGAGAGAGAGATGGAAATGCAAGTCATATGGACGATCTTCACTTTAGTACTGCAGTTTGGTGGCACAGAAAGCTATATATATGTTGTGGTGGAGAGATGCGTAGGCACCGCCCATTCTTTTCCCCTTTTTATGAATCTTTAACCGCACGCGCAGTCATTAATCACTCCTTTAAAGTTCAAGAAAACCTCAAGGCTGCCATTTAATCTATGCGCCAGTTAAGTTGCTGTGTGATTAACAGATAATCACCCATTAATCAATTCCTTCTGCTCGACCACCTGCACCTTGCCTTGCATCCTATTTTTCTTACAACAATTTTAACTGCTCTCCCATTCTATACTTGACTAATTTAAGTCTCTTTTTAGTCTTCTTTGACTTTGTGGGATGGCCTAATGGTAGAGTGAAGTTGTTTAGAGACCAAATATCACGGATTCGAATCTCCTCAATACTACAGGTCGGGTGTGTGAGTAAAAAAAAGGAAAAAGAAAACAGAATATGTTTAATATTTTTGAAATATAGTAAACTACTTTTATTTTGATGTTATTTAAACTACGTCAGTTGGAATTAATTCTTGCGGTAAATAACCAATTCTTCACCGCAAAATAATTATTCTTTTGGTGCATACATAGTAGATATTAGAAAAAATATTTTATTCGTTTTTTTAGTTGACGTAACGAGGTGGGTTTCTACTTGTTTCGGAGTCGAAACGTTTCATCTTTTACATTAGTGTTCCCACCGTTTTTGGTATATGAGAATACTTTATAAGTCAGGATTTTAATTGATAATTGGCAACACTACAACAAAATTCTCCTAATAGGACGCTTACAAGCGTCCTATTATATGATATAATAGGACGCTTTATAGTATAGGACGTTTGTATAAAGCGTTCTATTTGCGCGCGTCACAATATGTACAATAGGACGTTTTGTATAATAGGACGCTTACAAGTGTCCTATTAAAGATTTAGTAATAAAATTTAGCAATGTAACCTATTAAGTTGAGGGAATATTTTTTTTTCAGCACTAAGAAATGACTTTTTATGATGATATGCGCAAAAGAAAAGTTATACTACAAACACATACTAACTAAAATTTAAAGATATTAATTTAAAAATAATAACCTGAAATAATTAAATCTTTAAGCAAACATAAACATAAAAACGATTCCATAATTAGTTGATCTCATAAATCTAATTAACATAACAAATAATTATGTCCAATTTAAAAGCTATAAATTCAATTGAACAAAAAATGAACTTAAGATAATGAATCAATATCATAATTCTATCAACCAAATGTAACTAGCTACCAAGAGGTCAAATAAGTCATTTCTTGACTTCATTCCATTGTGTTGAATCATCGACATCTGCCACCTAGAAATATTGATAATAAGATTGCACAGTGAAGATCATCTCATGGTATGCCAATGCTAAGATACTGTGATAAGATTATCACGGTCGAGTCAATATAGTACTCACTAATTTTTTGCAACAGAAAGATCAACTTCTGTGGCAGGACACTAATTTATATTCAGCAGCGGGCACTGAAAATAAAAAAAGATATATTAGTTTCATGCATATACTTTGTTCAAGACAAAGAATGTCATATCCAACTAGTAAAAGAGTTAAAACAATAATGTGAAATGAAGAAATGGATTTTGTGACAGAACTTTCACATTTTGAAGACAATGATGATTGTGTTAGACAACCGAGGGAATCTGCAACGACATCCTTGGACTGCATGAACTCATAAATCACAAGGTATTAAGGAAAAGAAAGAGGAGGGGGACAACTTCACTAATGACTAATTAATAGTAGCAGGCGAAAATCTTACCTCCTCGTAACCTATTGAAAGCCATTTTGCCTAGTCATTTGCTAAGGAGCCTGTTGTAGGTTCGAATTTATTTCTTCCTCTGAAAAATTCCAACTCCCTTGCTGCCTAATTAAGCATACGAGTAAATGAGATTTCACGCTTAAAGATTCAAGTGGCAAAAACCTTGATGAGCAGACAAATGTACCAACAAATGCACTGCATTTGTTAGTTCATAAGCAACACTACATTTTCCAAGAAAACAATGTTGGCATGTTTGAACTATATTTCTCATAAAATCGAAAATCTTCAACTACATAAACCAGTAAGAGTGTCAGAGCGGGGAAGTAAGAAATTAAAATAAGGAGATTTCTTGCAACAATCATCCACCATTGGGAAGCATAAGATCGAACAAATTCAGTTGATACTAACTTGATTCACATAGTGTATGAGCTTGTCCATATTCTGGAACCATTTATGTGCATATTGATATTTGAAATCAGTTCCCATAGTCCACATGATATGATTTGAACGAGTAACATTAGCCTGCAAACAAATGCAATTGAAGACAGTGAGCAACAAATAAACCAAAGCGATTTATGACGAAACGCTCTTTAGCTCTTATTTGAATTATGCTATATCACTATAACTACAAAGAAGAAAAAGGAAAAGGACACATACAGAAACATCATTATATTTATATCCTCACATATGTCGAGCTCCCTGCACAGATAAGCAGGTAATGGTTTCATAAAATTGGCTTTTAATTTGTAGGATAATTCACCATTGATTTGTAAACAGAGGCTTCCCACAATCAATCTCTGCAGAATGAAAAGAGTAAATTGTTCTGAAATATGAGACTCACACTTTTACTATAATCATTCAATTGACATAAATTACTTTCATTGCAAAAAATAAAAAAAGAAAAAAGAAAAAAAAAAGAAAAAGAACAGAAATCATAACTAGCTGATTCAACTACTGGATAATGAAAATGCAATGATGTTTTTTTATATTTTCCTTGCTCGAGACTTACTTGCAAGCCCTGAAACTGCGACTGAGTTCCACTGAGCCTTCTTTGTTAGTTTCGAAGGCTTCCAACTCTGCCCAACTAGCCTTTGTTACTTCATGACAATTCAAGCTCATGTCCTATCCAAGGAAAGTCCATTTCAAATTAAACAATACTAAATTTGTCGTTTCAGACAAAAATCTATATACATTTTGTACTAATTTCCACCTTCATATTGGGAAACTCCATCATAGAAACTAGACCATGGAGTAATACCATTGAAGTGCAAGATTGGGGCAGAATATGCCAATGCTCCAATAGCAATATGGGAGTATTTTCAGGCTTAACCAAGTAGTATGCACTGGAGCAATGGAAACACAAATCAATGTGTAGAAAATAAAAAACCTTTTCTAATATATTTAGCGATAGAAAATGTAGTTGTACTAAGCTGGCTTATCTATTTTACATAGAAATTAGATCCTCCAAAAATGCTACTGTTATTGAAAACAGACAAAGCACTATACCTAACTAGTTGGCAAGACTTTCCTACTGTAATAAAACAATATCTCCTACATTTCCACTAAAACACACACACTTTTTCAATCTTCTCAACACTTCCTGCATTTTCTGCACGAAAGAAAAAATCACAGAATAAAAGTTATTACCGCCACAGAATACCAGAAGATTATGGCCTTGTTCCAGTTGACATCAGGCATGTTTATTTTCATCTAATCTAAGTTCATTTCAAAGTGAACGTTCATACCAGATAGCTTTGAACCATATCAAAGAACTTAATGCATCAATGTTTTATCAATGATAAGGCAAAATCAAGCAGGTAATATTTAAGGTGACAATTAGGGATCGACTTCAATTAAGTAGTTGTAATCGTGCTATGGAACAGTAGCATTTTCCCAAACTTCCCAACACTGGGGCAAATCTCCGATAACCCAATAATCAATAACCCCTAAAACTTAACATAATCAATAACCCCTAAAACTTTCAAACTTTATTAAAATTCACAAAAATCAATCGTGCAGCAGCCAACCCAATACAAACGAGTACGATAATGTTTCCAAAAAACTCAAATCACCAAATAATCGGAAGAGAAAATACAGTATAAACAATAGATGAAGACAAGTTTCTCCAACCCATACCTTAATCTGGAGAAATATAGAAGTATAAATCAACAGTCTACTCAATGCACCTCGAGTTGCTTCGAACTCATCTCCAGCTAATGTTTCAACTTTCGAATTGAGAGAATTTCGAATGCGAGGGATTTGGGAATAGAGAATCGAAGAAAGAGAAATTTGATTGAGAGTTTTCTACTATAGCTGAGAGAAACGAAGAGAGAGAATTAATGAGATTTGTGTTAAAAGCTCTCGTCTATCTATTTTAATTGTGATTTTATTTTCAATCTAGAAAGAATACATACTGCAAAACTCATTATTTATTTTTTGCTGTTTATTTACATCGATATAGGACGGTTATACATAAGCGTCCCATTAAAATAATAATAGGACGTTTATTATAAAAGCGTCCCAACAGCCATATTTTGTTGTAGTGCAACTTGCACCTTCTAATTACATCTCTTTTGCATAATGCACCTCAAAATGAAAAATTTGACATTTCACCTTATTCAATTACATTTTCTTTGCAAGTCGCACCTTTAAATGAATTCTAGTGAAATTTTAATTAACTAGAAATTTATGATAGGGCTGTATTAGTCAATATAATTTTTTTTCCTCTATCTATCTACCTATCTCCCTACCCTTTATGGCTTCACGATTTCTGCTCTAAAAGTTCTATAAACTATTATTTTCTCCATTTTTTTAATTTCATGAGTTTCACCTAATTGTTTCAATATCATCCGTGGGTTACTCATTGAGGCTTGAAATGTTCATATTTATATTACTCTGAAAAATCTATTGCTTTATAATAATGTTCCATGATAAACTTCATGTGCTAGGTTCTAATAATGTCTCCATTGAATTTTAAGTTAATATTACATCATAGTCATAAAATAGAAGTTGAGAGATACGTAAAAATGATTATCTCAGAAAAGAGAGTCATAGTTTATTTTGAATTCTTTCTTTACACCATATTACCATATACCGAAATGAATATGTATCATTATTTTCCTCATTCCCCATGATTCTTCTTTCAATATCAATTCAATTTCTAAATCTGACGAAATTGATCTAACCTATTTAGTGTCTATTTGTTTTTTGAAACCTTGTCTACCATTTCATGTTTCGGTAAAAATTAATAAAATATTGGTAGAAACAATGAAGCTGTGAAGGGGAGAGATAAGAAGATAGGGAAAAATTTATATTGACGATTAATATACTCCTACCATATGTGTGCACAAGAACAAAGACAAACACACGAAAGATGTAAGAAAATCCCTATGTTTTCTTATATCAATAATCAACCAAAAAATAAATATTTATAGTTTAAGGGTTATTCTATACATAGCCCCTAATTTTTCTCTCTATAGTCCATATTTAAAAAAATATAAAAATACTCCCTCTATTTCTATTTAAATGTCGTTTTGGATAAATGCACATAAATTAATAAATTAATTAAATTACCTAATACACCCTTTTGTAAATACATTAAATGAGCAAAATATAAACGTTTAAATGCATTAAATGAGGACAAATGTGTGAAAAATGTGAATTTTATGTCTCAAATTTGTAGAACGAAACTTTTTTTGAAACAAAATTAAAAGGTTTGAATGACATTTATATAGAAATGGAGGGAGTATTAATTTTATATACTCCCTCCGTCCCATTTATATAGTCCCTATTACTATTTTGAGGTGTCCCAATTATATAGTCCTATAACTATAAATAGTATTAATTATCATGGTAATATACAAATATACCCTTGCTATGTATTAGAAATTAAAACCCAACCACTTAAATTTTTTAGAGTCATTAATTTTAAGTAAGGGTAATAATGGAAGTTAAGCGTTAATATCTTATTTTCATAAATATTTTTAATCTACGTGCAAGAATAAAGTGGACTATATAAATGGGACGGAGGGAGTACTATTTTACCCCTATAGCTCCCAAATTTAAAATTCTAATAGCCTTGCAAAATACATGCTGGTCGCGGGCAGATAACAGAGAAAAAATTTCTTCTTTAGAATTTCAACCGTATTTTTGTTCTTGGAATTTTTTCTTGCATATATTTTTTAAAGGTAGAAAAAATTGAAAAAATGGGTCGAATTTTCACCAATAAATAAAAATCGAAAGCGAATTGTTTGTTATATAAATTCATCAATAATCTTGTGGTGCTCTTTCATCAAGCACGCTATTTTAATTTGATGAAATTGTTTTCAATTTTCCCCATAAAAAAAGTAGAAGAACTTGTAATCATTGCTTTATCACGAGAGAGTCATGCGGATTTATTAATAGACACTCTCACACTCATGCCTTGAAACATACAAATTTAATATAAAAAAGCAGCTCAATCAGAGTTTTTTTTTGTCTTTCGGTCGATGAAATGCGTCTGTTGTTCTTGTTTTCCTTTTCCTTTAAGATCTTGTAAATGAGTTGGGGCTATAAGGTTTTATTCTTAATTAGGGTTTGAAGTTAAAAGTCTATAAGGGTAAATAAGTAAATTGATTTATATTTTTACTATTTTAAAATATAAGAGACTACATTGAGAAAAAATAGGGCTACTTATGGAATTACCCATAGTTTAGACTAAGGGGCTAAGCCCAAAGAAAAATTACTGAACTTAGAACTAAACTTAATTAATAAAGCATAGCAGTTAATGAAAACTCTCAATGAATTCACGCCTTGGCCAAAGCCCTCAAAATTCGATCATAATGTGATAAAAACATGATAGCAGCTTCAACTCCATCATAATTGAAAGTTCATTAGAATTCATTTAAGAGTGCAACTTGCAAAGAAAATAGTAATTAAATAAGGTGAAATACCGAACCTTTTATTTTGGAATGCATTATGCGAAAAATGTATAATTAGAGGGTGCAAATTGTCAATTACCCAGTCTTAATTGACGACTTTATTTAATTGTATTTGTATTAGACATTTAGACCGTTTCCTTCGGATTAGACTAACTTAGCAGACAGGGCTTATATGCTTAACCCCAAATTAAGCCCCAAAATTAATATTTCAGATATCTACTGAGCCTTAGCCCGTAGTTCTAATTGGGCCTCTTTTCACAAAACAATTGGAGCCCTAAATAGTAATTTTTCCAACAGAAATTCTAAACACAACCCCCATTTTACTTTTTGCAGCCCCCAATATTTTATAAAATATAAATATAAATATAATAAGATTTCTTTACCCCTTCATTTCTAATTCCTCTATCATAACCCCTATACTATGACCCCCAATTTTTTTTTAACTGCACAAAAAAAGGAGTTAAAATGATGGGTTTAATTTTCGTCAGATCTATTCCTAAGCATTTCTAGGTAATTCTTCTGATGTATGTCTACCACGCCGCTGGTCTCAAGCCTGCACATTGTTTGCCGGAGTTTTCCGATAAATTAAGTAAATCAAATAATTTGTGTTATCATCCCATTTTAAAGTAAAAACCAAGAAAATGTTGTTGGAGAATTTATAACAGTTCGTCCTTATAATTTAACAAAGTAAATGAGGCTTGAGTGGAGTTTAACGTCCCTAACCTCAGGAACATCTATTGTTTCTTTAAATTCATGTTGAATTTCCAGATACAACTTTCTTAATGAATTTAATTCACAAAACCATTAGTGCAAAGGATATAGTGAAATTTAACAAAGATACAATGAAAGCTTAAATACCTCGAGAGTTGATAACTGACGGTATAAGAGTTAGTCGGAAAATGCTTAGGAAGAGATAAGAGTCATACGACACTAGAAATTGAGGCATCATTTTATTTTATTTTTTATTTTTTAGTTATTGAAAATAGATAAAGACTATAATGTAGGGGCTATGACATAGAGTAGTAGATGTTGGGGGCTAAGGATTAAAAATGTATTATCATATTTATATTTATATTTTAATAAATAGTGAGGGCTATAAAAAGTAAATTGGGGGCTGTATTTAGAATTTCCCTTTCCCAATTGAAAATTTTCCCATTGATCTAATTGGAGTGTTTTTAAAAAAACCGCCAATTTTACTTTATATGTCACATTTATTAACAGCATCTCTAGCAATTCGTGATATAATACCGCAAACTCAACACTATAATTCCGCAAAATCTTCATAATATTATTTTTTTAATTATTTTATCCTTTTTAATTTAATTAATAGGATATTTATCAATTTAAAATAATATTAACATTTCATAATAATATATTAAATTCTTCCTATCGGAGCAATAAAAATTTCTACAGAAGCGGAGACAAGTCAATTCTAGTACTTTTAATATCTTTGGAAATTTTTTCCATCTTGGAAAGAACGAAGGAGATCTTTCAGATTATTAGGAAAACAATTGTATCTCTTTTTTTCAGTTATTTATGTATTTTGTATGTTTCAATTTTATGTAAGTCTATCCATTTTAGTATTTTTATGTAGTTTTTATTATTGTTGTAATTTTTTCTAATTTAATTTTGTGTTTCAACGTTAAATACATAATATATAATCAACTTTAATATTAATTTCTAACACATTAATTAAAATACAAAATGTATTATAATATTATCTAAACTAATAAAAAAAAGAAAAAAATTATTATCCCGCCGATGAGAGAGAAATGCCAAATATGACGTCCCTCTCTCCCCTCATTTTCCGTGTCTCATGCCGTCATCGCTTGAAGAGTTTTGGAGCGGCGAAATGGCAGAATACGCCATTATCAGGAACCGCTAGAGATGACCTATATACACTATATATATATATACACATACATACTTTATACACCACTTTTTTTTTCATTTTTACCTTCAAATGAAAAATTAATTTTAACCGATTGTGAGAGAGAGAGAGAGAGAGCCACCACTGCCGGTACTTCCTCCACTCCACTATCGCCGCGGCCATTGCTACCATATTCTTAATCAAGTCATGATTGTCTTTCCCGAAATAAGATCATCTATTGCAAATTCTGTTGCATTTTTTGTTGCAATTCTTTAATATTTTTTCAAAAAAAAAATATTTTTTATTTTTAAATTTATTATGATTTATTTTAATTTTAATTTTTTATTTAGGGTTCATCATTCCCCAATTAGGGTATATTTAAAAAATATAAAATAAATAAAAAAAAAACTTAATTATGCAACACCAAATGTAATACAAATGGCAACAGGGGATCTGCTCTGATCTTTCCCCTTCATCTTTTTATCTTCATCAAGCGATGATTTTGAGACTAATAGACTTACAATTTGTTGCCCCGATTTTGGATCTGGAAATCAACTAATTGAATTGAATATTTCGAATTTGGGCCTTTGATCAGGTTTTTTTTTTCCACGAACATGATCAAAGGTTCAAAGACTATCTTCCTAATATGACCATGAGTGTTCTGTTCGGATAAATATTTTCAAAACTATTGACTACGCACATTTGAAAATATATTTTCGGATATGGATTCGTAATAAAACAAAACACTATTTAAGTAATTAATTATGATGTATAAAGTAAAATTTTGTAGTGTATTTAATTAGAAACGCCCTGTAATTGGAAATTCATGGTGTGAAATCAAAGTGGCACCCACAACAATATATAATGTTGTTTTGAGGCCGCAGGTTAATATCTCCAAAAGTAGCACACATGAGACGAGCCTCAGCCAACTAAGTAGAAAAATATGATTTTCCACAACTAAATTGGTGCAAATGCTAGATTGGACGAAATTACAAAATATTTAGGTCTTCATAGCATAATAACCACCCTGATTGATGAGCATCTTAATTATTGTTGTTTGTACACAAGTGGTATATAGTTGATAATTTAGACGTGTGTATTTGGGGAAAATGGAATCCTTGTACCTCGTTCACTTCTACTGTTTTCTGAGAATTTAAGGCTAGCCTTGTGGAAGCCTTTAGCTTGCTCCGCCGCAGTCCATTCGGACATGTAGTAGCCCTCCTCCGTGGCCACCTTGGACGACGGCCCGCACAACATCCCGCCCCACTGCGGGAAGTGAATGAAGGGTATTGCGAGCGTGCAGCACACGATCATCACTCCCATCAGCGTTATTCCCGTTTCTGTTGAGTACCGCGATCCTCTGAACAAGATCACTTGCGTAACAACCGCACCTACATTGCCGCCACCGCCCGTCATCCCCGATATAATTCCCAGCGACCTGAACATTATTATTCATATTTTATTACCTACCCACACTCATATATGCATTCATCAAAATTAAACATATATACTCATTTAACTCAAACTATATATTTTCGAATTATCATTAAAACACGCAACCTCTAGTGCATTAATTAGGTTTCGTATTTTATGAATATAAATTAAATTTCTCATCTCCGTATGGAGCTCATTTGAAACACTCCTACTATACTACATTATTTATTATATATAAAACCACACGCCACTCACACACAATATATTTTATATTTTAGGACAGGATACGTAGCAATATCTAATTAAAAAGTAATTATTAAATACCTTCTGGATACGAATGGAACGACTCCGAAGGTAAGGCCACAGGCTGCCTGACAGAAAGTGGAGAAAATAAGCAAAACGACAACGGATACGGCCAAAGATCCGACCTTCCCCAAGAGGATGCAGAAAACTCCTCCCAACGTCTGAACTACCCACAGCGTCCACAATCGCCCTCTCATTCCAAATCTCTTCGCCATAAAATCCGACAGCATTCCTCCTCCGGGCCTCGAAAACAGATTCGCCAATCCAAAACTCGCCGCAATCATTCCAGCTGTGTGCAGATTCACGTCGAATCTGTCGTAGAAATACTGCGCGATTATGTTGTCGATCGTCAGCTCCACTCCGAAGCAGTACCCGTACGTCAGCGCCAGAATCCACCCTCTGTAATTCCCCACTGCGTGCCGTAAAACCTGCGCCAAGTTGTCTTTGTGTTTCTCGCCGGATTTATGTAGCTTCGCGTAGTTTCCGTCGGGCAAATCCTGCCCGAGGAAGAAAATGCCATAGGCGGAGACCGTCTGAAAAAGGGCGGGGATGAAGAACGCGATCCGCCACGCCATGAACTTGGCGGCGCCGACGTGGCCGATGAGGTCGAACACCAGCGGCATGATCAGCTGCGTCGCCCCGCCGCCTAGGTTTCCCCAACCACCGGCCACGCCGTTGGCGGTGCCGACGACGTTGGCGGAGAACATGGAGCTCATCCAGAACTGGGTGGAGACGAACGTCGCGAGGGAGAATCCGGTGAAGAAGCGGAGCAGGAGGAACGAGACGGCGGAGTTGGCCACTGCGGTGAAGTAGACGGCGGGGGCGGTGGCGAGGACGAGCGTGGCGGAGGCGAGGCGGGGGCCGAAGAGGTCGCAGGCCGTTCCCATCGCGATACGGGCGAAGACGGCTCCGGAGACGGCGGCAATTCCTGCATTCCCTATGTCCGTGGCGGTGAGGTTGAGGTCGTCACGGATGATAGGGAGCAGCGGCGGCGCAGCGAAGGTGGAGACGAAGCAGGCCAAGAAAGAAATCCATGAGAGATGGAATGCACGCATGTGCGGCGCTGCGGCTGAAAACAGGCGGAATTCAGTAGCCTTATGTTCGGAATCCACTGGAAGAGCGAATTGTTTCGGAGATGTTTCGTCGGAACTATGATCCGGAATCTCCATATTTTGAGCAACTTCAACGAATGCAAAGACAGAAAAAGATAAAGATCAGAGCAGAGAAAGGCTTAGACCAGGCGGCAGAGACAGCTCTCCAAACAGAACTGCAAACTCAAGCTTAAAATGAGGAAAGCAAAGCTCTTCAACCCAACTCAAACTCAAACTCAAAATGAGTTTTATCTCATTTTCTCTTTTCTTTTTTTTTTTATTACAATTCAGTCCTTTATTTATTAAAATTTATTCTATTGTATTATTTAGAGTCTTCATAATTATTTTTTTACTATATATATTTTTCTTTTATGTATTTAATTTTCTGTAAATGGTCTTTTATTATGATTGTAATTTAGTAATTTTTGTATACAATTTTTTTACAGACCTTCAAAATTAAGATATCTAGTAATATTTTATTTTGTAAGAAATTATTTATTAATAATTATTTATATTAGTTGTTCCATGAATATACAAAAAAAAATAAATATTAAGGCCTCTAGTTTGTAAATTTGATAAATATGTAAGTGTGATTGAAAAATGATAAAAAGTGGCATGAGAAGGAATATTGAGATAAAATTAGTTTGAGTTTGAGAATGAACTTGTTGATTGGAAGTGAATTAATATTTGATGAAACAATTACGCAAAATGAATTTGAGTTTGGATTTGATGATTGGAGATGGTCTCTTAGACTTTGATGGCCCGACTACAACAATCGGCTCGAAAAGAGACGGTCTGTTTCTCACCAAATTGGCATAATTTTCTAACTTTTTGAGTATGAAATCAAACAAATGGACGCTTATAATGTGGTAGGTGACCTCTTGAAGATGTGAGAAGGGAGTTTTAAAGGTTAAAATTAATTACATATCGCCGAGTCACATTGATTAATTATTTGCTCTTTTACATTAATATTGAATATATCGTTTTTCAATTTGGTTTTTTAGGGAGAATAAATTGGTTGCAAAGTCTGATTATTAATGCATTATTATTAAGCTGTGTGAAGTTCAAAGGTTTCTGCGGTGTGAGATAGGGATGCATGGTTTGTCTCTTCCATTGACTTTGGAACTTAGGACAGCCTACAAGGAATCCAAGAGAAATATGCATTTATTGACTTGGTAAGAGATTCCTTTTTCATGTCTTTGAATTTTCAATTTTCTTCCATGTGTGCAATGACGATTGAGCCCTTTTCTCCTTCCACTCATTCTACTCTTCCTTGACTAGAAACAGGTAAAAAGAAGACATGAAACATGTGTCTTTCTTTAATTTTATCAAACACCTCGACGTTGTATGTTGCTAGTGCCATCAGAATCTCACATCCTAGTCTTCAATTTGTAATAAAGTATGGATATTGTAAATGAAATTTCTCTAAGAAATTCAAGAATTAAACCATACTAGTTTAATAATTAAAAAATTATGCTGAAAATGCGATATAAGTTGAGACACCAAACAAAATCTTTAACTCGATTAAGTGATCAGCATTAATATTGGTTTGACATCACCTAAAAGTCCTTTTCACATTGGACTGTAAGAAAAATCCAACACTGTCAATTCTTGATTATTTTACAAGACTGCTACAGAAATTTACCAGCTGCTACCTCAAAATCATAATGTGTTACAAAATGAGAATTGTCGAAACTCTCATCAACCCCCGTGTTTGACTTTGTGAGGGTTCAGAATTTCATGGTGGTGGAGGATGTTTTGGTCATTTTGATTCTACAGTAAGCATGGTTTAGATTGAATCATTAATCTATTGTATGAAGGGCTAAAGCTAAATTGGGATATTCTTGGTGAATATTGAATATTAGGAGTATCTAATAAACAATTAAAATATTCAGCGTGGCCGGCCACAAACTGCTTGCAATATTCTTGGGGTGATGTATATGTATTTGGTGCACTTGGCTTGTTGTACTTGCTTATCGAGAGGTCAAATCACATGAGATTCACCACTAATCTTGTCCTTTATTATTATTTTGAAGGAACTTCAATAAAAAAGGTTTCTATCTTATTTTCTTGTTCCTATATAAATTGGATACTTAGATAGACGTCGAGAACTTGTTATATGCACTATGTAAATCACAATTCGGTTTTGATATCTACTAAAAGAATATTGTGAAATATGAAAAGTTAACAAAAATTAATGAGATAGAAAAAAAAAACTACACATGCCATTATATTGAAAAAAAAAAATAATTATCCATAAATAAATACAATACACACACGTACATATATATAGAAAAATATAGACTAGATATAAATGTTGAAAAAATCTGTAATTATTTTTTTATATACAAAAAGATCTAAGATCTAGAAAAATAGTAAATGTATTTTTATACAAATAAAAATATGAATTTTGATTTTGGTATGCTTAAATAGATTTTTAAAGGGTTCAAGTCTCGATTTGTATATATAGATAAAAAGGTCAGATGAAGGCCTACATAAAAATATTTAATATATAATAGATCAGACCCAAATCTATATTTACCAAGATAGGGACATGTCTTCCAAATCGAAGTTGAACCCGACCTGATCTATTTCCATTTCTAATTGCAATAAATAAAATAAAACTATGGATTACTACATTGGATAAGGTGCAAAAATAGAAAAAATAAAAAAATCTAAAACACAAACCTATTTAATTTGAGTAGAGATCCTCTAGTCCCACTTGTGTGTGCCAACCGTGTGCCACCATTAAAATTATGTATTGTTAATAATGTTTTTTATAAAAATAAATTTTGTTTTATCATAACTAATAATAATTAATATTTATTGTAAAAAAATTAAAATTTTAAAAAATTATATACCCTAAGTTTGGAATAATCAACCCCAAAAATCAATTATATTAACTAAAAAATTAAAATTAAATATTAAAAAATAATTATAAACCCTAAAGGGATGGAATAAACCCTAAATAATAATCTAAAATTATATTAAATCAAAAGAAATTAAAATTGAAGAAAAAAAATAAAAGAAAAAATAATAATTTTGAGGTGTGGCACACGGTTGGCACACACAAGTTGGGACTAGAGGATCTCAAGTGATTTAATTTATGTAATGGAGATGTAGTTAGCTTCAGTACAAACTGCATACATAAGCGACTTATGAAACAATTTTTTGTATGATTAATTCACTTTAAATAATTGTAATTAACATTAATCAGTAATATAATAAGATTTTCATATGTAAAAAGAAATCATAATGTATGAGTTGTTTCGATCGCAAAAATATTACAAACATTCTGATCATGTGAATAATAATTTGACAAAAAGTAAAAAATAAAAAGAAAATTACGGTTACTATTAGATTTTCATATAAAGAATAATATTATTATATTCAATTATACAACTTACAAACAGTTAAATATTTATATTATATTATTACCACGAATGGTTTTTTCACAAAATAAGGAATAATTACATTATTTACAAATTGGGCTACAACTAAAGCTAAAATTGGGCTCCATGTTAGATAGTCCAATTCAAAGAGGCAGTAGCCATTGAAAGTGTAAAAGGCCCTCTGCCTAGTAGCTTCATATTGTTGATTATTGTTAGCAGATATGTGCCTAGGCCCTCTGTGGCAATTTAAAGTTTCAGAGGAAAACCAAACATAGTTTATTAGAAGTAATTGTAGAAATGGTGTTATGGCCGGAGTTTTTGGCTAGGGTATGATTTATTAATTAATATGTTAAACATTTTTCAGTATTTTAATTATTAAGAGCTACTACATATCAAATAAGTTCCAACTATTTTTTTAGCTACTAAAAGTATTATAAAATAGCATATGCAAAATATCAATTATGTCTTGCTTTCACTAAGTTTTTGTATAAGAGAACATAAAATGTAAATTACTTTCTACTAAAAATATATGTATTTTATACAGACTTTGATTAGCTGCCCCATGGATGAATTCTCAAAATTATGTACTGATAGATAAATGTATACGAAACTTCATTTATTTAAAAATATGAGCTCAATTATGAGCTCTAAGATTTGTGAACAATAATGGTCAAACATCAAAAGATAAAACATAAAATTCAAATATTTATAGAATAAAGTAAAATATCATTGTCTGCACTGTTTTGAGTTACTAAGTTGAGGGTCTTTTTTCATCTGATTGTTTCAACTTAACAAAATTACTTTTATCATCATATATATTTAATTGAAGTATTTTGGAAAAAAAAAATGTTCTTTCGTGTTTGGGAAAAAATGAGAATGATTTGTATATATTTTGAAAACTAAGAATGGAATTAAAGCACTTACACAATAAATCTAAAGAAAATTATATTACCACTTTAAATTTTTTAAAAACATATTGTTGGGTGCTAACTGACATTGATGTTCAATGTTGGATGCAATGTCAGACAGACTCCCGACGACATTGTCTGTGACATAGTCGTGATTAATCTTATCATTTTCTAGTTTTATTTATTTATTTTATTTAATAAATTATATTTTATATATCTTAGATTATGTATATATCCATTAAATAATTATTTCAAATAAACGGATATATACATATTAGATATATTATTATTTATAATAGAGTTTGACAAAGTCAAAACTCTATCTCCTATTTTTTAAGTTTCTTGTTTTCTTTTATTTAACCTTTTTCTTTTTCAGAATTAATATTGCTGGAAAGTCCAAAAAATAGGGATGAACGTGGGATATGGTTTCAAACACACCATGGAGACGGTATGTCCTCAAACATGATGGAGTAGTGATGAGGGCAGTTATCTTCAACCCACGTTCAAGAAAGAGAAGACCTGAGCCTTGTTCGATTCAAGTGAAGAATGTATATAAGGGATATGATTTACACTTGAAGACCTATTCAAGCACAAATCATCTTTCCGCTGCGTGTGAAGATTAAAGGGTTTGAGTCACAAACTTAGCTTTAGATTTCGTTCTTCGTTCCTTCTTCTTCCTTTGTTGTTGTTCAATCACTTCATGAGAATGGATTGTACAAGTTAGGATAGATAGTAAGGTTGTGAAATCACAACTAGTTTGTCTACAAATTAACGGTAGATTAATTTGTATTTTGAATTCGTTTTTGGTTGTAAACTAGAATAGGGTTCATGTATTTTGTTTGATGTATCGAGAGCTCAGTGTCTGACATCATCAACTTAACAACTGTGTTGGCTCGTGGTAGCATAATTTCACCTTGTGGCAATCACATACATGTTGTGTGTGATTTAAAATTAATTCTCGTGTTATTACGTGTTGGTCCCGGGCGAGTCGATATCAGTTTAGAGGGGGGTGAATAAACTGATTAAAACTTTTTACTTCCAAATGCGGAATAACAGGGCCCTTTAACTCGCTCAGTAAAACTTATCTATGCACAACCTTATTGATCAGTTAAGGCAGCTTGGGTGCAGCTTGTGTGAGATTGTGTACAGTTCAAAAATATGCAATAAACAAACATTACAACACACAAGAGATTTATAGAGGTTCGAAGTCTCAAACTTCTACGTCCTCTCTTCCTTCCGCAGAAGGGCAACTTCACTATATAACTTGAGTTTCTTTACAAATTACACAATGAAGGACAGTTGGCTGAACCTGGTAACTGCTCGCTACCTCAGTGGGTCGACGGCTCACACTTTAAGTCCCTAACTGCTCGCTAGGAAGGTAGGTGCTATTGTCGTCTTTACAAGGTTTTAGATCTCTTTCGATTTTCAAGAGGTTAGTCTTGAACAGGGGGTATCAACTGATGTGCTCCTTCAATTGAGCTGAATAGTTGATTGTTGTATAGCTGGAACTGAGAAGGCTGCCCTAGCTGGATCGTCAACAGCTGGCTGAATATCTTGATTCTGTGAATTCTTCTTCTCAGTTGGACTCTCGCAGTTTCTATCAAATGCTGAACTTGAGCTTGAGTGGGAGGGAGAAAGAAAAGCTCTTGCTTGTATATGCGAAAGTTGTGTAGGTGAAGGATTCTTTTCGGCAGAGAGTATTTTAAACTCTGATTCACTCGTCTTTTATAGAGGAGTGATTTTATGACCGTTGAGTTCCATTGTCCATTGATCGGTGGTTCTGTTGGCTCATCAATGGAAGATGGTCTTTAATGATCGCTTGGAGCTTTTGGTTAAAATAGTCGTTACTTTGCCAATCGATCTTCAGTGGATATTTAATTCCAGGATCTTTGTTGAAGCATTTATTCCAAGATTCAGCGGTTTGAGCAATAAACTCCAGGGTTCTCTGGCTTCAGCTTTCTAGGCAGTTTTGAGTTCTAGTTGGCAGTTCCGAGCTTGTCAGCTGAGTTTGGCTATTGCTCTAGTTGACAGTTCTGAGCTTGTCAGCTGAGTTTGGCTATTACTCCAGTTGGCAGTTCTGAGCTTGTCAGCTGAGTTTGGCTATTGCTCCAGTTGGCAGTTCTGAGCTTGTCAGCTGAGTTTGAGCAATCTGAGCTTGTCAGCTGAGTTTGGCTATTGCTCCAGTTGGCAGTTCTGAGCTTGTCAGCTGAGTTTGGCTATTTCTCTAGTTGGCAGTTGTGTGATGACGGTATGCATGCCAAATTTAATAAAAATACATGTGAAGTTTTTGACAGCGAGAATAAGTGCATTATGTTCGGAAGTAGGGCAATGAATAATTGCTACCATGCGGACATGAACGAGAAATGCAATGTTTCAGTCAATGTTAACACTCAACTCGTACATCAAAAACTCGGTCATATCAGCTTTAGAAGTTTGAATAAGTTAATTGAAGCTGATGCTGTTAGAGGTATTCCACCAGTAAAGATCAATCTTGATGTTGTTTGCAGTGCATGTCAGAAAGGTAAACAGGTGAGATCTCCTCATAAAAGTACCTCAGCTTGTCAAACCACAAAGTGCTTCGATCTGATTCACATGGACATCATGGGTCCAGTTGACACCAAAAGCATGAATGGAAAAAGATTTATTCTAGTCATAGTGGATGATTTTTCGAGATTCAGATGGGTTCAATTTCCGCAAGAAAAATCTAAAGCATTCAGAATGTTCAAGAAGTTCTGCAGGATGGTGTCAAGGTAGCATAAGTCCAACATCAAGTGCATTAGAACATATCATGGGCTCGAATTTGAAAACTCGATGTTTGAAGAGTTCTGTGAAAAAAGAGGCATCATTCATGAGTTTTCTGCACCAAAGACACCTCAACAAAACGGGGTGGTTGAAAGAAAAAACCGAACTCTTCATGAGATGTCAAGAGCAATGTTACAAGCTCAGCAGTTATCTAAGAAACTTTGGGCTGAAGCAGTAAACACTGCTTGTCACATCGGGAACAGAGTGATTCTTCGTCCTGGCAGAACAGAGACATCGTATGAACTTCTGAAGGGCAAAAAGCCCAATTTGAAGTATTTTCATGTCTTTGGATGTGTATGTTACATCCTGAATGATAGGGATCACTTGGGAAAATTTGATTCCAAAAGCGACAAAGGGATTTTCTTGGGATATGCATCTGATAGTCCCGAATTTTATACAAATAAAAATATGAATTTTGATTTTGGTATGCTTAAATAGATTTTTAAAGGGTTCAAGTCCCGATTTGTATATATAGTTAAAAAGGTCAGATGTAGGCCTACATAAAAATATTTAATATATAATAGATTAGAGCCAAATCTATATTTACCGAGATAGGGACATGTCTTTCAAATTAAATCGAAGTTGAACCCAACCGATCTAATTCCATCTCTAATTGTAACAAATAAAATAAAACTATGGATTACTACATTGGATAAGGTGCACAAATAGAAAAAATAAAAAAAAATAAAACACAAACCTATTTAATATATGCAATGGAGATGTAGAATGGGCTTAAGTACAAACTGCATACGTAAGAGACTTATGGAACAATTTTTTGTATGATTAATTCACTTTAAATAATTGTAATTAACATTAATCAGTAATATAATAAGATTTTTATATGTAAAAAGAAATCATAATGTATGAGTTGTTTCGATCGCAAAAATATTACAAACTTACGGTTACTATTATATTTTCATATAAAGAATAATATTATTATATTCAATTATACAACTTACAAACAGTTAAATATTTATATTATATTATTACCACGAATGGTTTTTTCACAAAATAAGGAATAATTACATTATTTACAAATTGGGCTACAACTAAAGCTAAAATTGGGCTCTATGTAAGATAGTCCAATTCAAAGAGACAGTAGCCATTGAAAGTGTAAAAGGTCCTCTGCCTAGTATCTTCATATTGTTGATTATTGTTAGCAGATCTGTGCCTAGGCCCTCTGCGGCAGTTTAAGGTCTCAGAGGAAGACCAAACATAGTTTATTAGAAGTAATGGTAGAAATGATGTTATGGCCGAAGTTTTTGGCTAGGGTATGATTTATTAATATGTTAAACATTTTTCAGTATTTTAATTATTAAGAGATGCTACATATCAGATCAGTTCCAACTATTTTTTAGCTACTAAAACTATTATAAAATAGCATATGCAAAATATCAATTATGTCTTGCTTTCACTAAGTTTTTGCATAACAGAACATAAAATGTAAATTACTTTCTACTAAAACTATATGTATTTTATACAGACTTTGATTAGCTGCCCCGTGGATGAATTCTCGAAATTATGTACTGATAGATAAATGTATACGAAAATTCATTTATTTAAAAAAAATGATATTTTGCTTGAGAAACCGTCTGCCCAATTATGAGCTCTAAGATTTGCGAACAATAATGGTCAAACATCAAAAGATGAAACATAAAATTCAAATATTTATAGAATAAAGTAAAATATCATTGTCTGCACTGTTTAAGTTACTAAGTTGAGGGTCTTTTTTCATCTGATTGTTTCAACTTAACAAAATTACTTTTATCATCATATATATTTAATTGAAGTATTTTGGAAAAAAAAATCTGTTCTTTCGTGTTTGGGAAAAAATGAGAATGATTTGTATATATTTTGAAAACTAAGAATGAAATTAAAGCACTTACACAATAAATCTAAAGAAAATTATATTACCACTTTAAATTTTTTAAAAACATATTGTTGAGTGCTAACTGACATTGATGTTCAATGTTGGATGCAATGTCAGACAGATCCCCGACGACATTGTTTGTGACATAGTCGTGATTAATCTTATCATTTGCTAGTTTTATTTATTTATTTATTTATTTTATTTAATAAATTATATTTTATATATCTTAGATTATGTATATATCCATTAAATAATTATTTTAAATAAATGGATATATACATATTAGATATATTATTATTTATAATAGAGTTTGACAAAGTCAAAACTCTATCTCCTATTTTTTAGGTTTCTTGTTTTCTTTTATTTAACCTTTTTCTTTTTCAGAATTTATATTGCTGGAAAGTCCAGAAAATAGGGATGAACGTGGGATATGGTTTCAAACACACCATGGAGACGGTTTGTCCTCAAACACGATGGAGTAGTGATGAGGGCGGTTATCTTCAACCCACGTTCAAGAAAGAGAAGATCTGAGAATATGATTTACACTTGAAGACCTATTCAAGCACAAATTATCTTTCCGCTGCGTGTGAAGATTAAAGGGCTTGAGTCACAAACTTAGCTTTAGATTTCGTTCTTCGTTCCTTATTTTTCCTTTGTTGTTGTTCAATCACTTCATGAGAATGGATTGTACAAGTTAGGATAGATAGTAAGGTTGTGAAATCATGGCTAGTTTGTCTACAAATTAACGGTAGGTTAATTTGTATTTTGAATTCGTTTTTGGTTGTAAACTAGAATATGGTTCATGTATTTTGTTTGATGTGTCGAGAGCTCAGCGTCTGACATCATCAACTTAACAACTGTATTGGCTCGTGCTAGCATAATTTCACCCTGTGGCAATCACATACATGTTGTGTGTGATTTAAAATTAATTCTCGTGTTATTGCGTTTATATTTCCAGCATATTTATGTTAAGATAGTTGTGTTAATTATCTGTGACATTGAGTTTGACATGATTCTGTGTCTAATTTCAGTATTTTTCGGCAACGAATTTCAACAAGTGGTATCAGAGCCGGTACTTAACGCACTAAGTATTCGATCTTTAGATTTCCGACTCACTGAAAATGGATATTCAGATTAACCAGTGCAATGGCAAGAATTATGCTATGTGGAAATCGCGTATAAAGATGTATATCAAGTCCATCGATGAGAGGGCTTGGTTGGCCGTGATTGAAGAATGGTCTCCTCTAAGGATAGAGGGACCTAATGGAGTGTTCATTCTTACTCCAGAGACCCAATGGACTAATGATGATCGAATTATCTCCAACTTCAATTCGAGGGCACTCAATGCTATTTTTGTTTCGGTAGATGTTCCGTGCTTCAAAATGGTGTGTAATTGCACCACGGCGTATCAAGCATGGAACATACTATAGGAACATTGTGAAGGGTCGACCAATGTACACTGAACGACTGTGTGAAGTGTCAAATGAGTCTACAGCTCTCAGATGTCCAATCTCGAACAAGAACATGGTAAGCAAACTTCTTCGCACGCTTCCGGAGAGATTCAACATGAAGATCTAAGCTATTGAAGAAGCTCACAATGTATCAAACATGAGTTTGAGTAAGGCAGTGAGCATTCTACTCACGTTTGAGATGAATCTTGAAAACCAGAAATCAAACATCTCTTCCAAAGGAATTGCACTCCAGTCAGTGATATCAAGTTCGAATGTTCAACTTCATGTTGAAAACATTCAGCAAATAAATGAAGATGAGCCCTTGAGTGTTGCTCTACTCACTAAGAATTTCAATACCCTTGTTCGATTTATGAAGAAAGGTTCGCCAACCTTCAAACCACGAAGACTTTTTTATTCTCCCTCATCGACATCGTCTGGATCGACAAAATCATCCAAGTCGCCAGGCGATACAGTGAAGGACATTAACTCGATTCAATGTAGAGAATGTTCTGGTTTTGGACATTATGCCAATGAGTGTCCTACTATTCATAGAAAGCAGAGGAGAAATTACAGTGCTGCCGTGTTAAATGACGAATCCGGTGATGAAAAAGCTGAAAAACAAACTGTGTTGTTTGTGAAAGTCGATGATTACTTAGATGGAATGATTGGCGCTTTAACCGACATGGATGATAGTGATTTTGACTGATTTTGACTATGATGTTAGTCTTGATCATGCGATCCCAGATGTTCCAAGCAATGTTATGGAGAATTTTACACAAGAAATATTTGACATTCCTCCAAACACCATTAACTGGTATGAAATGACCTTGCTGGATGAATTTTGCAACACTACTGAAGTGTCTCAGGTGGAAGAAGACCAGTTCGAGGTTAGCCACCAGGAAGCTCTACAATAATTGCACAAGGTTGTAGATGAAGTATGTGTCCAATGGACTGAAAAATCAAAGGAATTTTGGATTCTCGTGGAAGAAAACCAGACTCTAAAGCAAAGGGTATTGGACCTTGAAATTTAACTCATTGGAAGTGATCTTGAGCTAAATAAGTTGAGAAAGGAAGTAGAAGCTGCTTCAAAAACCTTTAGACAACTCAACCAAGGAACATCTACTTTAAACGAGGTACTGACATTGGGACAAACCACTAAAGCAGGCTTGGGATATACATCAAGTTTATCAATGTCTATCTCTAATCCTATCAAGTTTGTCAAAGGAGAAAGCTCTAAGGATGTTCCAGTCAATGTTGACAGAAATGTCAAAACTGATGTCAATGACAAGTCCAAGGAGAAGAAATATGTTTGTCATTATTATCAAGAGCATGGACACATCAAACCGTATTGCTTCAAATATCATGATGATATAGCAACGGGAAAGATTGTCATGGAAAATTCTTCTAAAACTTCCATGAAGAAGAAAAGTTCGAAGAAGGCAAAGATTTCATGCAATGTTGTCTATACCTCGCTGAAAGCTAACATTACTGGTACATGGTACTTTGACAGTGGGTGCTCACGGCATATGGCGGACGATTCAAAGTTTCTTGATGGCTATTCCTCAACAAACAAAGGAAAAGTGAGCTATGGTGGAGGAGCACAAGGGAATATAGTGGGAAAGAGAACCTTGAATATAAAAAACTTTACGCAATGTGCTTCATGTCGAAGGTTTAACAGCAAATATGATCAGCATAAGTCAGTTGTGTGATGACGGTATGTATGCCAAATTTGTTAAAAATACCTGTGAAGTTTTTGACAGCGAGAATAAGTGCATTATGTCCGGAAGTCGGGCAATGGATAATTGCTACCATGCGGACAAGAATGAGAAATGCAATGTTTCAGTCAATGTTGACACTCAACTCGTACATCTTTAGAAGTTTGAAGAAGTTAATTGAAGAAGTTATATCGGCTTTAGAAGTTTGAAGAAGTTAATTGAAGTTGATGCTGTTAGAGGTATTCCACCAGTAAAGATCAATCTTGATGTTGTTTGCAGTGCATGTCAGAAAGGGAAACAGGTGAGGTCTCCTCATAAAAGTACCTCAGCTTGTCAAACCACAAAGTGCTTCGATCTGATTCACATTGTAGCACCCCGAAAGTTTATTCATGCATGCATACATTCATATGGTAAAGTTACGTTCCTATAAGTCGCGCCTAGTACTATTTTCATAATTTTAAATTTATTATGATATATATATATATATTATATATATATAGTTCATGTAATTTAAGTTGGATCATTTTTTCTTTTGGTATATGTGGGCCTTAATCCACAGGCCCAAATAATCTAAAGTGATTGGAGGCCAAATCGTGAAGCCCGGTTGGGAAAAAAAAATAAAAAAAAAACAACAACCAAATATGGAAGATCCACCCCGCCGCTCATCACCCTTCTTTGAAAAAAAAAAAACCCCTAAACCTAATTTTGCCTCCTTAAATCTGTGATCCTTGTCAAGAATTGTAGTGATTTGGAAAGAAATCAGTACCAATTTCAACCCTTCTAAATTTAGACCCAATTTTTCTAGTATAAATAGGCATCCCTCTTTCACCACAAATCACACCCAACACTCAAGCTCTTCCCCTTAAGGCATTCGAGTTCTCTCATCTCGGATCTTTCATCTTTAAGGTACCCAGTTTTTTTTATATCTGGTTATTCTGTTTTCCCTTGCGTTGCCTCTCTGTATTTTGTTGGAAGCAACAGAGCAGTAGGAATAAAGAAGATAATAAATCCATCTTTTCAGCTGTCATCATATTTTTTTTAGTTGAGTGACATCTCGGCATTCGTGTAGGAAAGTTGTAAGGATGAGTTCTAAAATAATATTTAATATTTTAATGCAAATCTCATTTTGGTGGGTCGGTTTATATAAATGTATACACCTACATTATTTTCCATGGCACACACCTATGTACCTATATATATATATATATATATATATTTCACCCCTTTATATATAAACACAAACAAACACACTGTCATGTCAATCTATATATATGTATACCATTATTTTTGTTATATTAAATGCGCACACACACACACACAGGCCCTTATGTACATATATATATATTATATACATATATTTTATCCATGCTATATATGTATATATATATACACTTTACTTACGCACACACCTACCTATATATATTGTACAACATATATGTAATATATATAAATATGTGCACTAATATATATGTATATATATGAATTTATATACTCACACAGTTTCCCTTATACGCATTTCTTCAACCCATATTATTTGTTTATGGTTATGTTATTATTATTATTATTATTATTACTATTATTATTATTATTATTGGTATTTTTTTAGCTTTAAAGTGATGTAATATTATGTTAATTAATCATTATTATTATTCTAGGCGGCGCGCGTGGATAATTTATTTAATACGTTACATTTTATCAAATCAAGTAAAGGTGGAGATTCTCTCGGAGAATATATGAAACTCTTATCCTTATTATATTTGTATATGCGGTGTACAGGTGGGCCTTCGGGCTATTGCTATGGGCCTACGGGCTATTATTATGTTTAACCTACGGGTTATATGCTATGTTGGCCTACGGGCTCTATGATATGATATGATATGATATGCTACGCTATGGCCTGTTCTTACTGTTATATTTGTATAATTTGGATAATTGAGTTACCCCACTGAGTTAATAGTACTCACCCCAAAGCTATTTATATTTTCAGGCTAAGGACGTTCGGGCGGTGTGGTATAGACGAAGTGATGGAATGGAGTAAAGACTATTTTAATATTTAAGCATTTTATTTTTCCGCTGCAATAAACTCTAAATTCATGTTTCTTTTATTTTGGACAACTTTTGGAAGTATTATTTAATTATCCACATTTTATTATTTAAATAAATGGTGAATTTTTTTAAGACGTCACAGTTAGTATCAGAGCCAGGTCTACGTTTCTGTAGACTTGCTAAAAAATGATTTAATAATAATAATAATAATTTTATAAAAAAAAAAAAGAATCCATCACCACGTCCGCCGCATCGCTCCGAGTAAAGGTAAATATTTATGATTTATGATATTATGCATGCATAATTTTGTCATCGAATTTAAAAATTTGAATCTGTGGATAGATGGATATGTTTGCTAACCGTCCTAGAGCAAAGAGGACCATATTTGTGACCCGAGAAGAAAGGTTGTGGCTGGATTTTAAGGAATACAAGTGGGCTGAGGCAATTGGAGTGGAAAGAAACCTCTTGAGGATGCTTAAGATATGGGAGGAGCTAAGAGAAGAAGGTGGATCATGGAGGTCACTAGAAGCTGGCCATAAGGTGGTGCACTCGTTGCCAAATCTCCTTAAAGAGGATGGAAAAAAATTCCTCAAGGATCATCTGGACTACACGCCAGGAATAGGAGAGATATGCCAATTTGAAAAATTCATAGGCGAGCTCCTCACATATTGGGAGGGTTTAGTGAACGGGCATGGACCACATGAAGACGTTGGCGAGCAAATGAGCTCTAACGAAGTGGAAAGCCCTAGCGAAGCCAATAATGCGCCCATTAACATCAGCGATTAGATATTTTAGATGTCTACTTTTATTTAAATGATTTAATGTTTTGCTTCCTTTGTTTGAAAAAAAAACAACTTTTTATTTGATTAAGGAAATAATAAGTTTATATTTTATTTTATTTTCATTTTTTTTCGATGTTTCTTACCTCCTTTGCAATCTCTAAATCAAATAAATAGGAAAGGTATGGCTAACAGACGCCGCAACGTTCGAGCTGATAGTGAAGAAACCCAATCAGACAAATGACAATACTAGACGGGCTCCTCGCAACCGGTCAACCTTTGTGCAAGAGCTAGCAGAAGCATTGAAGCAAGCCATACCCCAAAATGGCCCTCCACCAAGGAACGAGGGAAATGCCATGGTCAAGAAATTCAGACAGATGGCCCCACCCAAGCTCAAAGGGAATGAAGGACCGCTTGACACTGAGGAATGGATTTTCGAGCTTGAACGGATCTTCGAGCACCTTGACTGCACTGATGCGGACAAGGTATCTTGTGCCATTTTCCAACTGATTGGAGATGCAGGTTACTGGTGGCAAAGTGTGGCACGGGTGATGACTCCCGAGCGTCGTCAGAATCTCACATGGAATGCATTTAAGGATATGATTTTGGGAAAATTTTTCCCGAGATCTTATCGAAAACAGAAGGAGCTGGAGCTGGTGAACTTGCAGCAAGGAAGCATGACTGTGCTCGAGTACGAGAGAAAGTTTAACCAACTTTCTCGATATGCCCCACACATAGTGGACACTGAAGCAAAGAAAGCAAGCAACTTTGAGTACGGACTGCGCCCAGAGATTAACGGAATTTTGGCAGCCCAAGGCACGCCTGCGACGTATTCAGAGGTAGTTGAATGAGCTCAAGCTGTGGCTACCCGCTTGAACCTGGAGAATGGAAACCCCAATCCTCCAAACAAGAAGAGACAGTGGGAGAACAATACAAGAGGAAGAAATGTTCAGCCAGAAAAGAAGCACCGACCAGTAGAAAGCTCCAACAACAGGCCGAGGCCAAATGGCAATCCAAATCTTTCAGGAGGCAAACCTTTTTGTCCGCAGTGTCAGAAACACCATAATGGAGAGTGCTTCTTTGGGAAGAATGTTTGCTATTGGTGCCACCAGCCGGGGCATATGGCACCAAACTGTCCTCGACATCAACAAGGAAGAGTTCAGAGAGGAGGTAATGCTCGTGCATTCGCTATGCGTCAAGGAGAGAACCTGAATGAGCCCAACACTATGTCAGGTATTATTCTAGTTCTTAAAGTGCCTGCTCTAGTACTTTTTGATTCCGGCGCTTCACATTCTTTTATGTCCAAAAGCTTTTATGAGAAGACCGGTATTATATGTCATGAAAAGGCTAACCCATTAAAGATAAGCATTCCCTCGGGAGAAACTATGGAAGCAAATTATGTTGCTCGAGGAGTGAAGATGGAGGTCAATGGTAGAACCCTAGATGCAGACCTATTCATTTTGGAGATGCAAGAATTTGATGTGATTCTTGGCATGGATTGGTTAAGTTGTAACCATGCAGTCATCAAGTGTCGAGAAAGAGAGGTGACATTTCAGAATCCTAGAGGAGATCCATTTTCATTCCGTGGAAGCAAAGTGAAACCTCATTTGTGTATCATGTCAGCAATGAAGGCAGTCAAGTTTTTGAAGAAGAAAGATTGTCAAGCATTCTTGGTAAATATCGTTAGCACGGAGCCAGCAGAATTAAAGATGGAGGACATACCAATGGTTAGAGAATATTCAGATGTATTTTCGGAGGATGTAAGTGGTATTCCACCGGCAAGACAAGTGGAATTCACCATTGAGTTAGCACCTGGATCAGCACCACTATCCAAAGCACCTTACCGTATGGCCCCGATAGAATTGCAAGAGTTGAAGGTCCAAATACAAGAGCTGTTGGATAAAGGTCTCATCCGACCAAGTGTCTCTTCGTGGGGAGCACTAGTGCTGTTTGTTAAGAAGAAAGATGGAACGATGAGGATGTGCATCGATTATCGAGAGCTTAACAAGCTCACCATAAAAAGCAAGTACCCGTTGCCAAGAATTGAAGACCTGTTTGATCAATTAAAGGGAGCCGGAGTCTTTTCCAAGATAGATCTGAGATCGGGATACCATCAATTGAGAGTCAAGGAAGGAGATATCGAGAAGACAGCTTTTCGAACAAGGTACGGGCATTACGAGTTCACTGTGATGCCTTTCGGTTTATCCAACGCGCCTTCTATTTTCATGGACCTAATGAACCGAGTATTTCACCAATACTTGGATAAGTTTGTGATTGTCTTCATCGACGACATCTTGGTATACTCAAAGGATCGTAGCCAACATGAAGAGCATCTGCGACTGGTGTTGGAAACCTTACGGAAAGAAAAGCTTTATGCAAAGTTCAAAAAATGTGAGTTTTGGATAGACCGAGTCGGATTTCTTGGACATGTGGTGACGGCAAAAGGAATTGAGGTAGACCCAGCCAAAGTGGAAACTGTGAAGAATTGGAGCACGCCAAAGTCTGCAAGCGAGATCCGAAGTTTCTTAGGTTTGGCAGGCTACTATCGACGTTTCATCGAAGGATTTTCAAAGATAGCTGGTCCTTTGACCCAGCTAACAAGGAAGGGAGCTAAGTTTGAGTGGAATGAAGATTGTGAGAAGAGTTTTCAAGAGCTAAAGCAACGACTCACAATAGCACCAGTTTTGATCGTTCCAGACGGCACCGAAGGATTCGTAATTTACAGTGATGCCTCCAAACAAGGTTTGGGATGTGTGTTGATGCAACATGGGAAAGTTGTCGCTTATGCTTCAAGGAAACTCAAAGTGCATGAGAAGAATTACCCGACTCACGACTTGGAGTTAGCAGCCGTTATGCATGCTTTGAAAATTTGGCGTCATTACTTGTACGGAGCCAAGTGTGAGATTTATTCGGATCACAAGAGTCTCAAATATCTTTTCACACAAAAGGAGTTGAAATGAGGCAAAGGAGATGGTTGGAACTCGTGAAGGACTATGACTGCACCATCCATTATCACCCCGGTAAAGCCAATGTTGTAGCTGACGCTCTTAGCAGAAAAAACAATTTGGCAGCATTATATTCATCGCAATTGATTGAAGAGTTTGCAAAGATGAGTATTGAAGTGGTTCCTCCAATAGAAAGCACTACATCAACATTAGTAGCTTTGACTGTTCGACCACTACTGAGGGATAGAATAAAAGATGAGCAAAGTCGAGATCACTTTTTGAACAAGCTAAAGGAACGGTTGCAAAAGGACGACATCAAGGGTTTTATGGTAGCGAATGATGGTGTGCCAACATTCGAAGGACGTCTATGTGTACCCAAGGATGAAAATTTAAGAAGAGAAATCCTGAATGAAGCCCACAACACCCGTTACTCTATCCATCCCGGAGGAACAAAGATGTATAAAGATTTGAAGGAGTATTTCTGGTGGAGGAATATGAAGAGATCTATTGGAGATTATATTGAGAAATGCATGACATGTCATCAAGTGAAGGTAGAGCATCAACAGCCCACGGGTTTGCTGAAACCCCTTGAGATTCCAGAATGGAAGTGGGAGAATATTGCTATGGATTTCGTGGTAGGATTACCAAGAACGTTAAAAGGGAATCATGCTATTTGGGTCATCGTGGATAGACTCACAAAATCGGCTCATTTCATACCTGTGAAGATGACATATAATTTGGACCGGCTAGCTCAAATCTACGTGGACGAGATCGTGAGATTGCATGGAGTGCCAGTCACTATTGTGTCGGATCGAGACACAAGGTTCACATCAAAGTTTTGGAGAAGTCTACAAGAAGCTATGGGAACAAAGTTGAGTTTTAGCACGGCATATCACCCACAAACTGATGGGCAGTCGGAGAGGACGATCCAAACACTTGAAGATATGTTACGAGCTTGTGTAATGGATTTTGGAGAAAATTGGGAAAGACACCTGCCCTTGATGGAATTTTCATACAACAACAGTTACCAAGCAAGTATTGGGATGGCTCCATATGAAGCTTTGTATGGAAGAAAGTGTCGTTCACCGTTACATTGGGACGAGGTTGGTGCAAAGAAAATTTTGGGCCCGGAAATCGTGGAAAGGACAGTTGCAGTGATCAACAAAATTCGAGAGCGTATCAAAATCTCTCAAGATAGGCAAAAGTCGTATGCAGATTTGAAAAGGAGGGATCTACACTTTAGCGTTGGCGACAAAGTGTTCCTCAAAGTATCTCCTATGAGAGGAGTGGTTCGTTTCGGAAAGAAGGGAAAATTAAAACCTCGCTATATTGGGCCATTTGAGATACTTGAGAAGATCGGAGAGCTAGCTTATCAGCTTGCATTACCCCTAAGTCTTTCCGCCGTACACAATGTTTTTCATATTTTGTCTTTGAGGAAGTACATGCATGACCCGCTCAATGTCGTGAATCATAGAGATTTGGATTTAAATGAGGATTTATCATATGATGAGCAACCAGTTGAAATTCTAGATCGCAAGGTTCATGTGTTGCGAAATAGAGAGATAACTTTAATTAAGGTGGTCTGGAGTAGGCATGGAAAAGACGAGGCCACTTGGGAAAAAGAAGAAGACATAAAATCTAAATATCCACAGTTTATGGCTTGAGGTAAGTAAATTTCGAGGACGAAATTTCTTTTAAGTGGGGTAGGATGTAGCACCCCGAAAGTTTATTCATGCATGCATACATTCATATGGTAAAGTTACGTTCCTATAAGTCGCGCCTAGTACTATTTTCATAATTTTAAATTTATTATGATATATATATATATATATATTTTATATATATATAGTTCATGTAATTTAAGTTGGATCATTTTTTCTTTTGGTATATGTGGGCCTTAATCCACAGGCCCAAATAATCTAAAGTGATTGGAGGCCAAATCGTGAAGCCCGGTTGGGAAAATAAAAATAAAAAAAAACAACCAAATATGGAAGATCCACCCCGCCGCTCATCACCCTTCTTTGAAAAAACAAAAAAAAACCCTAAACCTAATTTTGCCTCCTCGAATCCGTGATCCTTGTCAAGAATTGTAGTGATTTGGAAAGAAATCAGTACCAATTTCAACCCTTCTAAATTTAGACCCAATTTTTCTAGTATAAATAGGCCTCCCTCTTTCACCACAAATCACACCCAATACTCAAGCTCTTCTCCTTAAGGCATTCGAGTTCTCTCATCTCGGATCTTTCGTCTTTAAGGTAACCAGTTTTTTTTATATCTGGTTATTCTGTTTTCCCTTGCGTTGCCTCTCTGTATTTTATTCGAAGCAGCAGAGCAGTAGGAATAAAGAAGGTAATAAATCCATCTTTTCAGCTGTCATCATATTTTTTTTAGTTGAGTGACATCTCGACATTCGTGTAGGAAAGTTGTAAGGATGAGTTCTAAAATAATATTTAATATTTTAATGCAAATCTCATTTTGGTGGGTCGGTTTATATAAATGTATACACCTACATTATTTTCCATGGCACACACCTATGTACCTATATATATATATATATATATATATATATATATATATTTCACCCCTTTATATATAAACACAAACACACACACTGTCATGTCAATCTATATATATGTATACCATTATTTTTGTTATATTAAATGCACACACACACAGGCCATTATGTACATATATATATTATATACATATATTTTATCCATGCTATATATGTATATATATATATACACTTTACTTACGCACACACCTACCTATATATATTGTACAACATATATGTAATATATATAAATATGTGCACTAATATATATGTATATATATGCATTTATATACTCACACAGTTTCCCTTATACGCATTTCTTCAATCCATATTATTTGTTTATGGTTATGTTATTATTATTATTATTACTATTATTATTATTATTATTATTGGTATTTTTTAGCTTTAAAGTGATGTAATATTATGTTAATTAATCATTATTATTATTCTAGGCGACGCGCGTGGATAATTTATTTAATACGTTACATTTTATCAAATCAAGTAAAGGTGGGGATTCTCTCGGAGAATATACGAAACTCTTATCCTTATTATATTTGTATATGCGGTGTACAGGTGGGCCTTCGGGCTATTGCTATGGGCCTACGGGCTATTACTATGTTTAACCTACGGGTTATATGCTATGTTGGCCTACGGGCTCTATGATATGATATGCTACGCTATGGCCTGTTCTTACTGTTATATTGGTATAATTTGGATAATTGAGTTACCCCACTGAGTTAATAGCACTCATTCCAAAGCTATTTATATTTTCAGGCTAAGGACGTTCGGGCGGTGTGGTGTAGACGAAGTGATGGAATGGAGTAAAGACTATTTTAATATTTAAGCATTTTATTTTTCCGCTGCAATAAACTCTAAATTCATATTTCTTTTATTTTGGACAACTTTTGGAAGTATTATTTAATTATCCACATTTTATTATTTAAATAAATGGTGAATTTTTTTGAGACGTCACACACATGGACATCATGGGTCCAGTTGACACCAAAAGCATGAGTGGAAAAAGATTTATTCTGGTCATAGTGGATGATTTTTCGAGATTCACATGGGTTGAATTTCTGTAAGAAAAATCTGAAGCATTCAGAATGTTCAAGAAGTTCTGCAGGATGGTGTCATGGTAGCATGAGTCCAACATCAAGTGCATTAGAACATATCATGGGCTCGAATTTGAAAACTCGATGTTTGAAGAGTTCTGTAAAAAAAGAGGCATCATTCATGAGTTTTCTGCACCAAAGACACCTCAGCAAAACGGGGTGGTCGAAAGAAAAAACTGAACTCTTCATGAGATGTCAAGAGCAATGTTACAAGCTCAATGGTTATCTAAGAAACTTTGGGCTGAAGCAGTAAACACTGCTTGTCATATCGGGAACAGAGTGATTCTTCGTCCTGGCAGAACAGAGACACCGTATGAACTTCTGAAGGGTAAAAAGCCCGATTTGAAGTATTTTCATGTCTTTGGATGTGTATGTTACATCTTGAATGACAGGGATCACTTGAGAAAATTTGATTCCAAAAGCGACAAAGGGATTTTCTTGGGATATGCATCTGACAGTCGGGCATACCGTGTGTTTAATCTCAGGACCAAAATAGTCAAAGAATCAATTAACATTGTTTTCGATGATCACACAGGTATCGCTTCAAAATCTGAAGAGGATGAGATGATTGATCTTATTGACACAAGTGAAATGTCAAGTGATTAGACTGGAAGTGATGTTGAGAACAAGACAACCACTGAGAATGTCAAAGTAAATATTCCACAAAATGATGAAGTTCCAGTCAATATACCATCATCAACATGCACTTCAGACAGTGAAGACGACCAATTGGTGAATGCCGAAGATGAACCAAGAAGGGATCCTCCAATTCGAATTCGGAAGAATCATCCAGATTCACAGATCATTGGTGATCAATCCGAAGGAGTTCAAACCAGAAGCAAGAACTCAGAGGAATACAAAGAAATGATGTAATTGATATGCATGTCTTCTTTAAACGTTTGTATGTCAAACACGTGTTTTCTGTCTAACATTGAACCGAAAAACATTAAGGAAGCCCTTAATGATAATTTTTGGATCAATGCTATGCATGAGGAACTAAACCAGTTCGTAAGTAACAGTGTATCGGAATTAGTTCCACGCCCCAAAAATAAAAATGTAATTGGTACAAAATGGATTTTCAAAAATAAAATGGATGAGGCTGGCAATGTTGTCAGAAACAAAGCTCGTCTAGTGGCTCAAGGTTATACCCAAGTTAAAGGCGTAGACTTTGATGAAACATTTGTTCATGTTGCAAGGATTGAATCTATTCGTCTTTTATGTGCAATTGCATGTTATGTCGGTTTTACTTTACATCAAATGGATGTTAAAAGTGCTTTCTTGAATGGTTATCTCAATGAAGAAGCATATGTCGAACAGCCTAAGGGGTTCGAATGCCATGAGAAACCTTTGCACGTATTTAAGCTCAAAAAGGCTTTGTATGGTCTCAAACAAGCCCCTAGAGCATGGTATGCTAGACTGACCGATTTCTTGCTACAAATTGGTTTTGCAAGAGGTTAAGTTGATAGAACATTGTTTATCAAGAAAAATCAAAATAAAAAACATATTACTGTTGCTCAAATCTATGTTGATGACATTGTTTTTGGTTCGACTTGTACTAATCTGCTCAAATATTTTGTAGACTCAATGTGCAACATGTTTGAAATGAGCATGATTGGAGAGCTCAACTATTTTTTTGGTCTACAAATCAAGCAAGATAAAGATGGGATCTTCATTTCTCAAAGCAAATATGCTAAAGGATTGGCCAAGTGCTTTGGATTAGAAAATGCTAAACCTATGAAGACGCCTATGGGATCTTCCAAAAAGTTGAGCAAAGATGATGTTGGTAGCAATGTTGATTCTACCATGTATAGAGGAATGATATGAAGCTTATTTTACTTAACAGCTAGTCGTCTTGACATTATGTTTAGTGTTAGTGTTTGTGCGAGATATCAATCTCAACCTAAAGAATCTTATCTTAAAGTTGTTAAAAGAATCATTCGCTATGTCTCTGGCACAATTGGGTTTGGTATCAAATTTTGCAAGAGTTCTAACATTCATCTTGTAAGTTTTAGTTATTCCGATTGGACAGGTGATGTCGATGACCGAAAGAGCACTAGCGGAGGATGTTTCTATTTTGGTAACAACCTGGTTTCTTGGCCGAGTAAGAAATAAAATTGTATCTCACTCTCCACGGCCGAATCAGAGTATGTTTCTGCCGCTAGTTATTGCTCTCAACTGTTGTGGTTAAATCAAATGGTACTTGATTATGGCTTGGTAAGTCCTTCCATGACATTGTTATGTGACAATGTTAGTGCAATTGAAATTTCGAAGAACCCAGTCCAACATTCTCGCACCAAACACATTTACATTAGACATCACTTTATCGAGATCTTGTGGAATGAGATATCATCAAATTGGAATATATTTCTACAGAGAATCAAATTGCCGATATCTTTACTAAGCCTTTGGATTTTGAGAGATTTTCTTCGCTAAGAAAATATCTTGGAATGTGTGTTTTTTAGTCAATGCTTGATACCCTGATGTTAAAGTGAATGTTATGGTCTTTACACATCAGGACATACTCTTTCATTCTGATTAAATAAAACTATGGTACAATGCTATGATTTGTTATTATGAACTAATTCATGAGAATTCATTCAACCATGACCCGTCCCCATTTTTTTATTGATTCAGAATGTGTTTTTTTGTTCTTATTTTTTTAAAAAAAAAATTAGTAATTAAATTGTTTTTGATAAGCGGATATACTTATCTGCATATCTTATGATATGATAAGAGAGATAGTGAGAGATATCACTTTCATTATTTAAAAGATGAACTTTTGTCTCTCTCTCTCTCTCTCTCTCATCCGATTCTCTCTCTCTCTCTCTAGCAGTTCATCTTCCCCGCTTCTTCAAAATTTTGTTTAGCTTTGTCACCCTCATTAATGGTGGATCAAAATCTATATCATACTATGATGATGATGCTGAAACAAATGATGGAGATATCTCAAGGCTCTCCATCATCTGCCTCAACACCAGCCTCAACAGTAAACCCCTCTCCTAACTCAACATCTACTCCAATCGCTGTGGCTACCGCCACTCCCGAAAATCCACAGTCGTCTGTGCTCAATCCGCCGTCACCGCCTGCAAAATCTGCCTCCGACACTGTCGCTCCAGATCTAGAAGTTCCCCCTCATACCAAAGTCTTAAACCCTAAACCTCTCCAAATGCATGTTCTGGGATAGCCCTCAAATACAATCGACCCTGATTCAACATCTCATCTCAAATCTTTCTCAAAAACGGTGAAGACAATCTCTCCGACTCAGAAGTTGAAGCGACTTCATAGTGACATTTCAGAGAAAATCGAAGTTGCCTCCGCCAAGAAGGTGAAAAAGATGGGATCCAAAACTTCCTCACGGTCTTTGCGAGATGAATCTGACTCTACTGGTGAATACCCCATCTCTCCTCCGCCTGGTGATGTCACACAAGATGTCACTCCCACTGCTGATCTTTTGGAACAGAACTCTAATATTGAATCTGACTCTCCCCTTGATGTTTCTCAAGCATACAGTAAGATTTTTTACACTGCCGATGCTAAGAAATCTTTTGATCTTGTGTCTAAAAGGTCGTTTAGGGTTGAGAAAATGATAGATGTTTTAAGTTTTAAAAAGCATGGGATGGATATGTTTTTAAAGGAACGGGGTTTGTGGAAGTCTGTCACTTCTCTGTTGGTTTATAATCCTTCTGTTGTTTATGAGTTTTACTCTAATGTCATTCCTGATATGGAAGATCCTGCAAAATTGTCTTTTGGAATAGTTTATGTTAGGGATCACATTTACAAATTTTCCCCTAATGTTATTAACTCGTTCCTTGGTATTGGCAATGAGGACACAATCATTTCATTAGACTTGATTGATGATGTGGTGAAGGTGATTACTGGAGGTCTTGTTCAAACTTAGATGAACAGGGTGGCTACCTCCAAATTAACTTTTTTCTACACAGTGCTGTTTAAGCTAATTGTGTGTAACTGGCTTCCCACATCGAATGCTTCTGTCTTCACAGTTGATCAGGCAATTCTCCTGTACAAGCTTGGGACTCATCTGCCCTGCAACCTTGGAGCTTATATTTTTGATGCAGTTTTGAAAGCAGCTTCTAAATCTAGCTCTTTCAATATGCTTCCATTTCCTTGTTTAATATTTGCTATTCTTAAGAGTCAATGACTCAAGGAGAGCAAGAATAAGCTAATTGTTGAGCAGGCCTCTCTATCCATTCAGAAGCCCAAGGGGAATGATGACAGGATCATTGACTTGCTCTACTTTTCTACTGCTACCAAAACTGAAGATCAGTCTGCCAATGTTATTCCTGCTCCCTCCTAGTCACTGCAGCACCTGATGTTGATCCTGATGTTGTCTCAACGCCCTCTATTCCTATTGTGATGATGCCTTTGGAGACACTTCAACATCAAATAGCCCAGCTGGATCAGACAATCACTCATCTCTCTACTGTGCGCAATGCTTTTGTGACTCTCCTTTCTACACAAAAAGGGGGAGTACATGCTGATGAAGAGGTGGATGACGGTGATGATGGCACGAGTGCTGCTGTGGATGTCACTGCTAAAGAACGAGGGAGGAAGACTGCAGCGAAGGGGAAAAGGAAGTTGATGTGAAGCTCGATATTTGAGCTTCTGCTGGTTTAAAACAAAAACAACAATGCTTTTTTTGTTATGTGCTTGACACATTTAAGATGCTTGATGCATCTTTAATTGTTTTGTTTTGATGTGTGTGTTGGACACACTTCTACTTTGATATGCTTTTAATGCATTTCTACGTTTGGGATGCAATTTATATTTGTGTTCATGTTTTTTATATGCTTGTCTTGTTTATTATTTTTGGTATTTATTGTATACCAAGGTATTTGTTATATACCATAGTTATGGGGCATGTTAAGTTTTTTTTGGGATGTTGAATGATCAATGGTCCCTGAGTTATTTGTGTTAAACATGAATTTAACATTATTTTTATAACAAGATCAATCATTTGTTATATGATGATCAAATTAAGGGAGAGTAACCCTTAAGGGGGAGATTTTATTTATCTCCATTTTCCGCTGCGACTCTAATTGTATAAAATACATTGAGTTGTATGTTTTGTGCAGAAAGGCTAAGATTAAGGGAAAGATTGTTGAGTGCTGACTAACATTGATGTTCAATGTTGAATGCAATGTCAGACAGACTCCTGACGACATTGTCTGTGACATAATCGTGATTAATCTTATCCTTTTCTAGTTTTATTTATTTATTTTATTTAATAAATTATATTTTATATATATTAGATTATGTATATATCCATGAAATATTTATTTCAAATAAACGGATATATACATATTAGATATATTATTATTTATAATAGAGTTTGACAAAGTCAAAACTCTATCTCCTATTTTTTAGGTTTCTTGTTTTCTTTTATTTAACATTTTTCTTTTTCAGAATTTATATTGCTGGAAAGTCCAAAAAATAGGGATGAACGTGGGATATGGTTTCAAACACACCATGGAGACGGTTTGTCCTCAAACACGATGGAGTAGTGATGAGGGCGGTTATCTTCAATCCACGTTTAAGAAAGAGAAGACTTGAGCCTTGTTCGATTCAAGTGAAGAATGTATATAAGGGATATGATTTATACTTGAAGACTTATTCAAGCACAAATCATCTTTCCGCTGCGTGTGAAGATTAAAGGGCTTGAGTCACAAACTTAGCTTTAGATTTCGTTCTTCGTTCCTTCTTCTTCCTTTGTTGTTGTTCAATCACTTCATGAGAATGGATTGTACAAGTAAGGATAGATAGTAAGGTTGTGAAACCACGGCTAGTTTGTCTACAAATTAACGGTAGGTTAATTTGTATTTTGAATTCATTTTTGTTGTAAACTAGAATAGGGTTCATGTATTTTGTTTGATGTGTCGAGAGCTCAGCGTCTGACATCATCAACTTAACAACTGTGTTGGCTCGTGGTAGCATAATTTCACCCTGTGACAATCACATACATGTTGTGTGTGATTTAAAATTAATTCTCGTGTTATTGCGTTTATATTTTCAGCATATTTATGTTAAAATAGTTGTGTTAACTATCTGTGACATTGAGTTTGACATTACGATTCTGTGTCTAATTTCAGTGTTTTTGGACAACGAATTTCAACACATATATATTTGGTTTACAACAAAATAACTGCATACAGAATCTGTTTCGAACTTAATGTGGCTTTGCGAGAAGTATAGGCTAACACACATGAATGAATGTATATTAATGATGATATTTTATCTTCACGTGTTTACTTAATAATTTAAAATAAACATGAAATATTAATTATTTGAAATTAAAATTTTATTTATGGATCATTCAACTTATTCTTACCGATCTTAGCGGCTTCCCTCGAAAATGTCCCTTACTGAAACATGCGAAACTTTTTGATAGGAAAACCACAAACATTTGCGGAAAAATAGAAAAAACATGCATCCTTAAAAACCTAATTCCAAATCTAGGATTCTTGTCTTCTTTTCTCTTTTAATTTCTTGAAAGGGTTCTTTTTCACTTCCTTTATAATGAAGTGAATCTAGAATATCATAAACCTCAGAGAAAGGAGATCAACTCATTGAAATTTGCATGCCACAGCCAAACAAATCATATACATTTAATCAAAATAAAATAGGCGAAATTAAAGCGGCGGTGAAAAATGGCTCCAAGAAGGTTGATGAACTATATCATGGTAGTGACGGCTACTCTCCTTCTCCTCGGCGCGGTCCAGAGCCCACAAGCCGAGGCTCGGAAATTCGCCGGCGTGAACCCGTTCTGCCGGACGGCTAGCTACCGGCGCAGCTGCACTCAGATGGTGAGCGGCGCGGCTAACTGGCACGACGCGTCGGCTAACGCCATCAAAGCCACTATTGATCTGGCCAAGCGGCTCAAGGGGTTGGTCCCGACGATCGAGCCTGCTATTGCCCATCTGGAGCCGATGAGCCGGGACTCGATCAGGGAGAGCTGCGCCGACAGCTTCGACAACGTCGTCGACGACTTACAGGTGAGCCTCCAGGCGCTAGAAGCCGGCGACATCGGCACCGTGAAGTCGTATCTAAGCTCGTCGGTCGCCGCCGATTGCCGTGACTCGTTGAAGGAGTTCGGAATCGGAGCCGAGTTCCCACTCAACAAGTACTCGGATCATTTGACTCAGAAAGTTGACAATTGCTTGGCTGTTATAATGCAGGAATAAATATTATATACTATAATGAATGATCATCGAATAATTATATTTTCATTTTCCCCCTTAATTTCAATATTGCTGCTGCCGCCATTACAATTACAATTATTATTATAAATAAATTAAATGTGTTGGCGGGAGAATTGAATGGTGGTTTAATTAAGCTATGGAATGGGCGATTGAAATTAATAAATCGGTGAAATTTTGGTCGTCGAAAGTGACGAATTCGAATTCTATATCGGGCCTAGACTCACTTTAGATGAGTCTTTCAAATCCAAAATATTATGTGCGGCCCAAAATATGCAAACTGTACATGTACGAAAAAAAAAACATAGTATCAATGGGCTTTATATTTTTCGAAATGTAATTTATAAAGGTCGATATAATTTAAATCACTTTAACTATATTAATTAATTTTGGGGCGTTTACACACACACGCACATTAATTATTGCTATGAGTGTCACTCAAGTTATGTACGCCAATTGTGTCTCAAATATCCAAATTATTAATTTATTTCCTTTTGTTTATCATTTTTTTTAATTTAATATAATTTTATATTATTATTTAGGATTTATTGCACCTATTTAGGATTTATAATGATTTTTAGCATTTAATTTTCATTTTTAATGAATACAATATTTAATTTTATGCACAATAACTTAGAAACTTGATATGAGTGTGTGACAAGCTCCTAGCAGTATTAGTGGGATTTGAGTTGAAGAAAGTTTACACGTACGAGTAGTGTTAGTGTTATTTGGCATCCCACGAGACAAGTCCATGGAAAATTAGATGCAGAATCTACCGACCATATCTCTTGAATTATAAATGCTCCTTGATAGCCACGTAAACCCACCTTTTGTATTTGGACTTAATTGTCGTTCCCATTTATATTTTCTGACACTATTGTTGATAATGAAATGTATGATGCTAAAATATATTGTTGATAACTATTCGCAAACATACAATCACAAATATATTTACGCGCGCGCGTGTATATATATATATATATAGATGAGATCATGTGAGAATCACATTCCCCTGTGAGAACTGAGAATCAATCTCAGTCACAGATTGCTCTGATTTGGACGACCAAGATCTGTCCCAATATTGCAAAAAACGCGGTGGCATATTTGTAATATTAGTGAGTTTTTAATGAATCAAGGCTATTTTTGTAATTTAAGAATTCTGAATCTCCTTCCATCTGCAATTCGTCTTCTTTCTCAACATCTCCCTATTTTTCTTCCTAACAGTTACGCACCAGGCCGAGCCGTAGGTATTTCGAGCACATGGGCGCCGCTGCAGCGGGAGAGGAGGGAGAGCGGCGGCCGGTGGTTGCGGAGGTACTGCCCGAAGGTGTTCTAGTCACGGCGTTTCTGGTTCTTGTATAGACTTAACGTCGTTGGGGAGGAGATGGTGGCAAACGCGGCGGAGGAGGAGGAGAAGCCCGATGGTGACCCCATCATTGAGCTATTGTTGGGAGTGGTGGTGGTGGTGATGGTGAAACAATTCATCTCAGTGCTTGATGACAGCATTTCTTGAGTTATCGAATCCATCACAATTCACAAGTGTGTGTGTGTGTGTGAGAGAGAGAGAGAGAGAGAGAGAGAGAGAGAGAGAGAGAGAGAGAAAGATGGAGGATATGTGAAGTGACTGAGCTTGTATAGCTAGGATTCAAGAAAATAACAGAAGAAATATTAATGATTGATCATGAAGCTAACTAGGGTTTTGTTATTTTCCATGAAAGTTGCAGTAGAAGAGAGATATGGAAATATGTGGAATTAAGAATATAGAGGGCAAAAGGGTGGGATTGGGTGTGTCTTTTTAGCACTGTTGTAACTTATTTTAGCACTATTGTGAACTGTTTTAGCACTGCAATGTGCTTTAGCACTACTGTGGTCTATTTTAGCACTGTTGTAACCTATTTTAGCACTACTGTGAACTATTTTAGCACTTAGGTTGACGAAGCTAATTAAGCTGTTATTTTGAATTTTTCACTATTATTATTTTAGCACTACTGTGAACTATTTTAGCACTGTTTTAACCTAATTTAGCACTACTGTGAATCATCAAACGTCATTTGGTTCAATTAAGTTTTAAAATTTTATGTTATGTTAGTATTATATCTTCAAATGACATGACAATGTACTTAAAAAAATAAGTGTATCCCTGAACTTCATATACTATCTTTATGTTTACAAAACGGGATGCTAAATATCCAATCATTTGTATCCATCTTTTATTTTAGTTTAATAATAATAATAATGATGATGATGATGATGATGATGATGATGATGATGATGAACAAAAGATTTGAAGTATGCTCTGTTTTTCAAACTTCAACAATTTATCTTTCCTTTTCTCACTAAATTCATATTGTAAACACTTGTTTATGCATTTTATGGATAAATAATCGATTTAGACTTAGACTACTTGTTCTCAACATTTTCCATGAATTACTAGAATATTGCAGAGAAGAAAATTACACAAAAAAATGGCAGGATTTTCTTTATAAATGGTACTGTTGATCTAGTCGTTCATTTTTAAGGAAATTTTAGTAAAGAATAAAAGATTCACGTTCAAAGTCATAACCGAGAAAAGAAGTTGCTCTATTTTTTATTTTGTAATTCGATCACTTTCATTAGTTAAATTTTTGCCATGTTGCAAGTTTAATAATCTTGTGGATGAAGGTCGTGTTGATTTTTCCAGCTCGTCTTAGCTATACAAGCTCGTAATTGGGATTCTAAATTTTAGTATATAACTTTATCATATATGTTTTAGCACTGTATGTTTAGAATTTCAACATATATGCTAAAGTAGAAACTATTAGTGCTAAAAAAGAAACTACCAGTACTAAAATACGGAATACCAATGCTAAAATACAAAACACTAGTGCTAAAATATCAAATATCAATGCTAAAAATATCAAATAAAGAAAGTAGAAACCACACATGCTAAAGTACATATTACAAGTGCTAAAATACGGAATTTTAGTGCTAAAATATAAAATACTAGTGCTAAAATATTAAATATCAATACTAAAGTCTAAAACTATTGCTCTAATTCTAATACAATAAATCTATAATCAAATCACAAATTACATAATTTAAAAAATTAATACATAACTGTAAATTTTATATTAAAAAAATATTTATAAACAATTCATAATTGAATAAAAAATAAAATTATGTTGCTTTCATATTTGACTCTTCTTCTTTGATCATCCATGTTTACCAGCTCGCTACCAACAACATCAATCACAGAGTTGGGAAATGATTTTTGCATCCATTTCCTGAAGCTCAAATCTCCAGAAAACATCTCGTCTATTGGCCTTCTCCTCGAACACATTTCCATCAACAAAATCCCATAGCTGTAAACATCCACCATGGTTGATACCAAATCTTTCGACCCATACTCTGCAGAATTGTGTTTCCATCTAACTCATGATCATGACTTGTATTTCTCCAGAGAAGCTTGGGCAATGAGCAGCACGCAGACGAACTACTTCTACTTGTTACACACTATTGTGAACTGTTTTAGCACTGCCATGTACTTTAGCACTACTATAATCTATTTTAGCAATGTTGTAACCTATTTTAGCACTACTATGAACTATATTAGCAGCAGTTGAAACTTTATTAGAAAACATAATCTGCAGCAGCTGCATGATTATTGAAATTAGCAGTAGTCGTCGTGGCCGTTGTTGTGTTGGAACTACAATTTTATGTTAAGCGGTTCTTAGTATAAATTTACGAACACGTGCTTGATGATCTTAAAACTTATTTGAATTTCTTACGCAAAAATAAATATTAATATGTATTTATGTATGTGTACATGCTAGTAGAAAAATGTTAACTGGTGGTTAATTAATTTCTTAATGAAAATTATGAATACATCACCAAAAATGTCAATTTCTGTTGATTAATACAGATAGTTCCAACACGTAAGCGAGGAGTTGATTTTCATATTGTGTGTTGTTGGTTTTTCATATATATGTAGATCTTATTAGCATCACAATATGAATTATTAGCATTGTGAATTTAGTTAATAGATTGAGTATCATAATAATGTCTCGTTAATAGAGTGCTTTTCACGATGAATGCAGTATTGTGATAAGAAACGAGTATTATGAAAATCATTTTGTTAAAATGTTCTTTAGTACTACGTGAACTATTTTAGCACTTCTTTAATCTATTTTAGCACTTCTGTAATCTACTTTAGCACTTATGTGAATTATGTTAAGCTGATAAGCTGTTATTTGCTGTGAAGTATTTTTAGCACTGCTGTGAACTATATTTAGCACTGTTGTTATCATTGCAAAATCTATTGTAACATTTTTATGCTTCTATAACAAATCTTATAACAAAAAACCTCTCATTTCAAATAAAGCATTGTACTTCATAGTTTGATAAAATATCCAGATTCAATTTAAGAAATCATTCAGCAAACTTTATATATGCATATGTTTGTGTGTGCATACTTTAGTACTACTTTGAAGTATTTTAGCACTATTGTAAACTAGTTTAGCACTGCTGCGAACTATTTTAGCAGTATTGTAAACTATTGTAAAAACTTTATCGCTGTCTGTCACAATGCTTAGGGTTTAGGGGCTGACCATGCAAGCTGCAGAATAAGTATAGGAACACCTTAGCAACAATTTTAAGCTGTGTAAGGGTGTGATATAGGGATAAAATGCCCATACTTTTTGAGCTTGTCCACCACCACTAAAATTGGATCCTTCTTTTGTAAGGGTGTGATATAGTCCCATTATCCTTCAAGTGTGGGCAGTAGAAGAGCCTCTTTAACCTGACATAAGTCCCATAGATGCCTGAATGCCCTCCATAAGGAGAGTTGTGCATTTCTTGAAGTAGCAGTTGCTTGATATCAGAGTTTCATCCTTGCACTTCATAATTTGATAAAATATCCAGATTCAGTTAAGAATCATTCAGCAAACTTTATATATGCATATGTTTGTGTGTGTGTGTACTTTAGCACTACTGTGAAGTATTTTGGCACTATTGTAAACTAGTTTAGCATTTTTGTGAACTATTTTAGCACTATTGTAATCTAGTTTAGCACTGTTGTGAATTTTTTTTTACATGATCTTAGAATATATTTTTTATGCATTAATGTGATTTTAGTTTGTGAATTGATAAAATATCCAGATTCAATTTAAGAAATCGTTCAGCAAACTTTATATATGCATATGTTTGTGTGTGTGTGTACTTTAGCATTACTGTGAAGTATTTTAGCACTATTGTAAACTAGTTTAGCATTTCTGTGAACTATTTTAGCACTATTGTAACCTAGTTTAGCATTTCTGTGAACTATTTTAGCACTATTATAACCTAGTTTAGCACTGATGTGAAATTGTTTTTACATGATCTTAGAATATGTTTTTTATGCATTAATGTGATTTTAGTTTGTGAATTGATAAAATATCCAGGATTTTGAATATTATGAGCACAACATTTTTCAGGATTTTAACTTCCATGTTAGGTGGATTAATGATTCTTTTATTGTGTTCGTGAGCTATTATGAGCAAGTTCCATTTAACTGCATTTTCTCGTGCAGTTAATGAGATCGAGTTATGTATAATTGCTGAATATGTGGTTCCTTAAACTAGGTATATATTCGGAGCAGAAGTCCAGATACTATCTGCACCCTTCAACATGCAAATAAAACTGAAATCACCAATATCACAGCTTCAAGAAATTACAACAAACACAGAATGAGATCAGGTGAAATTTATTCATCTGTAGAAATCCTTCCCTTCCATTCATGATTAGAAAGTTAAACTCTTATAAACAGAACAGGGGACACAAATATTTGAGAGTTAAAATACATGTTTCTAAGGGCACAAGAGCTGAAGAAATCTGAAATTTTAGAGGTCAAAAGCTGCCATTCCGAGTTGCTTGGAGGCTTTTCTTTCGGGTGCTTGGAGCCATAGTGATCAACAAGCTGATTCTGATTCGCAAGCTGGCTCTGAAAGTTCAAACCATAATTGAGTAAGATAGCAAGCAACATTTCGACAAGGCATTGTACATTTCCAATATCCCCAAAGAAACACCTAGAGACAGATCTAGAGTCATTTATGTAGCCCAAATCTGAAGTAAAACACAACACCCCAAGGCCTAAATGTAAGTTTGGCAATCGTTAAAATGCAATGTCTTTTGAAATTTCAATGGAAATGTATAAGGGAAGCAAGTAGCTGAATCAATGCTTAGGGGGAGAAGAAAGTAGAGAATGGAACTATGCGAATTACAGATCTCTTTGCTTTTGCTAGAAGATAGCCATAACTAATTGAACAATAATCTAAGATTTCAACTCCAACTCCAACTCCAACTCCATCCAATAAAGAATCCCTACAAATGCTGTATTAGATTAGTTTTGAATTTAATACCACTCATAGTCACACCATATCCTTTATCTTTGGACGACCACAATCAATCCCAAACATCCATCAAAATTGCTACCTACGAACAACACTTGTCACTTCTCACCCCCCATTAAAACAAATTCCACGCTTGTTTTTAGATCCAATTCCAATACATCTTGACACAGCGTCATAGTTCAAATCATTGACAAAGTTATCAAACACAATAATCGACATGAACCAAAGAGGAAGGATAATTAAACATAAAAAAAAATCTACTTTTAATCTTTTATCTCGACGCATATTTCAAAACATGCATCCCACACGAATTTCAACATAGAATTAATAAGAGAAAGGAATTACAAGAGTGCTAAAATAAGTCACAAGAGTGCTAAAATAAGTCATGATTGTGCTAAAATAAGCCATAAGGGTGATAAAATAAAAAAATCACAAGTTAAAAAATAGGAAATGACAATTTTTGAACTTGTAACACTGTTTATTCATTGTTTTATTGAAATGCCGAAGGCATTTTTCATGCTAATGCGAAAGAAGTGCGATGCTAAAATAATCCATGATAGTGCTAAAGTAATACATGAGAGTGCTAAAATAGAAAATGATAATGCTAAAATACCAAATTAAAAAATATACACATAAATTGCCAACACTGTGTAGGGTTAACACTTTTATATACATTTTTCGTCATGAGGAGAATGAAAATGAAACTGATAAAACTTCATTCAATAAAAATAAATACAGCTTGTTCAAGATTAGGTTTTTGTACGTGTTGTGCTTAGAAAAATACGAAATACATTGTTAAATTATCATAATATAGCGCTAAATGGATGTTTATAGCAAACGTAAACTGATAAATCAACATAGAATAATCGCTAAAAAAGCAAACGAAATTTCTTAAAAATAAAAATGAAATACATATTACCTTGAGTGTTCATGTTTTTCTGAGGATTTTGTTGATTGTTTGAGAGTTTTTGACTGTTGATTTCGATTTGTTTTCAGTTTATCTTCAAAGCTTTAGTGTTCTGGTTTTGTGCGAGTTGTGCTATAGTAGGAATGAGAAAGGTTTCAGGGGCACCGAAGTTCTGATTTATTACAATAATGCCACCGCTTTTTTTTTTTTTTTGATCTGATCTTGGCCGTCCAAATCGGATCAATCTGTGGCTGAGATTGGTTCTCAGTTCTCATATGGGGTATGGTTCCTTCTGGAACCCAACCCTATATATATATATATATATATATATATATATATATATATATATGCAGGCTGAGTATTGCAAAAATATTTAAAAAAAATAATTGCACTTTCATGCAGTTTAACCTAATTCACATCTTACAAGCCAGCCCACAAAAACAAAAACCCATTAATTTTTTTTCCCAACTCCAACCACCACACCAAAAAGAATGTTCTCTAAAACATTCAATTTTAATTTATAGATTTTAAAATTTTGAACTTATATATTTGCCAGTGTTATATGTACGTGATGTATTTCAATTTATGCATTATAATTAGATTTTTTTATTGTGGTTTACAAGAAACCCTTAAAGTAACGTATTCATTTTTTTAGATATTTTATTTAAATTAAATTACATTATAGACCAATTTTATGTTATCAATAATTCAATATGCATTATAAATTATAGTTTATAATAAATAATCAACTACACATTAATTTTTTTTGGATGGGCTATGAAATAATAGGCATGAGAAAAATCGGTTCGGCTCCGTCCGAAAATGCAATGGTCCGACAAGCTTGAACTGGGGAATTGTCGATGCTGCCCAGTTTGGGCACGGTGTCCTATTTGGGCATTTTATTTTTAAAATATTTTGTAAATTATATTTTCGGGACATAAATGGTAACATTAATTCATGTTAATTATGTGCGTCACATTCTTTTTCATCTTCTGATATGTAAACGACATGGGTGTATTTTTTAACGATATGATTTGGAAAAATCACAACATTGTCGTTTACATAGTAAGAGGAGAAAAAAATCAGGACATCATAATTAATATAGACTTAAAGAGTAAGATATGTCTCCTGAATATTTTTCACATAAAAATTTTAAAAAAATAAAATAAAAATGTCATGCACCATGCCCAAACGGGCAACTATCTTTAACGTAGGCCCGATGGGCCAACCTAATCAGCTCGTTTCTAGTTTGGGTCCAGGCTTTAGAATCGACAACGCGAACAAATGCATGGCCCGGCCCAACATTTGACAGTTCTATTGCCAATAATATATGTTATATGTGTATATAGATACACATCGATCATGCATGCATATGTATGACATTGGATGGAATGAGCATGGAAGGATGTTCCTAATGATGGGTTATGCCGCAGGAGAAGGTTGTGTGTTCATATTTAGTGTAGTTGGCATGAGCAGCAACATCATCTTGAACATCATGATGATGCATGCAATGGAGGGAGGGATGGCCCAGAAATGCATGATCATAGCTAACCTAGCCACCATGGCCACATCATATCAAATATGCCACCAGCCAAAAGGAATAAGTGGGCTATATTCTCATTCTTTCATTCCAATTCCTACACTCTTCTTCAATCATGATCATTTAGGAAAATCTCCACTTTTGACTGGTGGGGTTGGGGGGTATGCATGTATGGTCTTCATTTTCTTATATATCTTTCAAAATATTTCATTATCATTAATCTTTTTTTTAGGCTAAGAAGGCTGACTTTGCAGTTTAGACATAATGATTGCTTAACATTTCTCTTTAGGGGCCTAAATCCCATTAATCCATGCCATTTTCCCTCTTAAAAATGAACTTTCTCTTTGCTGATCCAATTTAAAATATGAATCTTTTGACGGAGAAGATGATGATGACCAAACAGAGATTAATGGAGCATACTATTCCATGACTTTTATTATAATTTGGAGACAAAAATCCATCTATTTCTTAAGTTAAGTTTTCACATCAATACCCACATGCAAGTAGAATATTTGAACCTTATAGTTATCTTGAAGTACTCCATTGATGGTGGAATTCTTGGTCCAATCTCACTAAATTCCATTCTTCTATTATACTTACAAATTCTATTCTCATTTCATGTGTGCCTTTTGTAGAATAGTAGGAATAGCTAGGAAAGCATACGATTCCCACCACTTTACGTACAATTTTACTTTACCCTTGTTAAGTTCAATATTTACTTACAGATTCTATCATGTTATCGTTGTTCGTGTGTCAAGACTCTATTTTTTTTCAATTTAGAGGAAAATTTTAGCCTGATTCGAACTCATGTTTTTTCAATTATGAGTTCGTCACTCTACCGAATAAATTATTTTTTTAGGAGATTAAAAAAATCAAAATAAAGAGTGAAAATGATAGGCATGCATGATGAATGAAAAAAAGTGGGTGAAGTGAACTATGAGTAAAAGAATTCGAGTCAAATTAATGATTAAATAGAAGAAATGGGGGCAATGGTCAAATATGAGTAAAAGAATCTCTGTTTAAGGACCTAAACGATGAACCCTTCAAATTATGTTTTGCCGTTTCTATCCCGCTCCCCCACACAAATCCAAAACTTTCCATTATACAGAAAAATAAAATTTTATAAGAAAAGAATCTCATATTTTTTTCGTTTACATATGTTAGATTTTGAAATTGCAGAAATAATTCATTCTTAATTCAACACAGAAGTTGAACCTTTTCTTTTCACAAAAAATAAATAAGAGAAAATCTTGGCTTGAATATTAAAACCCACAATTTCGTTTAAGGTTTGATATGATGATATCTATCTATTACATCAATTAAAGCATGATTAGCAAAACACGATTTAGAAAATGATATATTACGATAATTATTAATGGGATAAGGTCCAATTTCGCCCCTAAACTATTTCTCAAAGAGCGTTCTAACTTTTAAATTAAATTTAGTCCCGGTTAGCCCCTTAAACTTTCAAACTTGGCTCAATTAACTCCTTAAACTTTTGAACTTGGCCCAGTTAGCCACTTGAAGATAAAAATTTTTGTTTTAGTTGTCTTAAATAAAATAAAATAAAAAATAAAGGAAAATTCATAATATTTTTCCCCAAAAAAAAATTATGAATATGCAGGAATTTCTCATTTAACATGTCCAAATATATATAAACTAGCATAATTTGAAGAAAAATATAAATTAATGAATTAATTGAAATCACATTATTATAAATTAATTCACTTTAAATACAATCCAAAAAATACTTCATTTCTTATGTATGTATGTATGTATGTATGTATGAAATTATATTATATGAATTTCGGGAATGAAAGTCTATATATTCTAATAAATATATTATATTAAATAAATTATGTATAATATATGTATAACGTCAATTCTATGTTGATATTTTCAGTTTTAATGGTTTAATGTTTTAATATGTGATAAATATAATGACAATTTATGTACCCTTACAATTATTTATAAGAAAATATTTTATTTTTTATTACTGTTATGTATATATATTTATTTTTCCATATTTTTTATTTATTTAAAAATAAGTGAAATAAAATTATTTATCTTCAAGGGGGCTAACTAGGTCAAATTCAATAGTTCAAGTAGCTAACTGAGCCGAGTTCAATAGTTTAAGGGGGTAACTGGGACTGAATTTAGTTTAAGGGTTAGAATGCTCCTTGAGAAATAGTTTAGGAGTCAAATTGCATCTTATCCCATTATTAATTAGAGGGCGTTTGCCTAACTATATTATAAGAATCTCATGAACTCCTACATCTTATAAGATGTATTTAAAGCTTATGATATCTTAGTTCTTATTTTTGAAATACACTAGGATAGATCACATACGTTGCATGCACGTAATTTATATGATTTTACTAAATAATGATATAATATGTATCATGAAAAATTATAAGTGCATATTATAATTATAAAATATCTAGTAGATACCTAATTAATTAAGAATAAGATTATACTAAACATATTAAAATAAATTATTGTATAAAAATGAATGATAAGTAATCCATTTTTGTGTTAAATCTCATGTTGAATTGTAAGTACAAATTCTTAATATGTGAAATATAATTCAAATTTGCATAAAATAAAAAGGTAAAACTTAAGTTGATGGTCAATAATTTAGTCTTGATTGATATAAACTGATTAGACTATTATCTTAAATAAAATATTTCCAATTGTGTAATTTATTTTTTAAATTATAATAATTGAATAAGATAATATGAGTGTACAAAAAGGTTGAGCTTTTAACAAATACATATATATATACACACACACACACACATACATACATATATATATATAGAAGTGCATTTTACATGTTCTTACATTTTTATCACGATATTTATTATTTCCCACTCTTATAAATAATCAAATATAATTTTTTTATTTCTAAAATTTCTCTATATTTGATTTAAGGAATTACTAAAATATAAATGATAAATAAAGTATTAAATTGTACATAATACTCTCTTGATTTGTTTTATACTTATCTTCCAAAAAATACAATAAATCTCTATGTTTTAATTGGATGAGTATGTATGTCACATAAGAGAGTAGTATTAAACTTTCATAAAATTAATAAATCCAACATAATTTTTCTAAATTTTCCCATGATAAGTTAGTAAGTTGCTTATATAAATTCATGCATAGATGTTTATCATACATATGGTTGAAAAATATTTTTCAATTTGAAAACACACTCGATGTGTTTTTCTAATATTAATTTTTGAAAAGAACAATTTATTAACACATTCAATTTCAAGAAAAACTAGAACATGAATTATGTTCGCTGGAAATTCTACCAGATAGTCAAGCGGGATTTATGCTCGCTAGAAATTCTAGCTAGTAGACTTTTTACTCATTGTATATTGCAGATGCATTTTGACCATGCTATATTATTTTTTAAATTCCAACGAGGATATACTATATGATTGTTTAATGTTTTTATTTCTAATTCCACTAGTATTTTGATTCCTACTAACTTTTTGTACATTTTATAAATTTTATTTAAAATTGTGTATATCATATGCAATATGTACATATAATTAATTATTACACTTAATATAATATTGTTTACATTTCTGGTAATATATATACTTCAAAGATACTACAGTAAATTGTATTACAATTGATTCGGATTCTATGAACAAGCTGGAGTACAAGAACAAACAAAATAGAAATGTAAATTATAAGAATAAAAAAACTGGAATACAGATTCTGGATCGAATCTTGAACTGGAATAATCAGGTCGAGGGACCTCTCTCCGCAAGATATTATACACCTGACTAATGCTCACGGTCTGGCATTTTGTCTTTTAAAGATCAAATAACTTTGTCCTTCTGACAGTAGAACCACTATTCTGAAAAGGCTCCGATGAACTAAACAATGCGAGATGCTTGTGTTTGTTGGTGTGTTCTCTAGTATGCTGGAGTGTGTTCACCTCCTCATATGGCATACGATTAGGGTTGAGGGACGTAATAAATGTGATTTTCCACATTTCCCCATACTCCATAAATGTCTTATTGATGTGGCCCAATGTAAGACACAACAATACTTGGTTTGGGGATAATCAAGATCGAACGCACGTCGACACGTAAAGGTTCAACTGGACTCTAAATGACTCAAATATCTTGATAAAATATGCAGAAACAATCAAACAACTAAAAGTCTTGAAATAAACTATACTTGTAGAACTAGACCTAAATAAGACACCTAGACTATGACACTCAAATGAAACACAAATCCAAACCAACAAGGGTTGTTAAGGCTTGATTGGTTTAGGTATGGTATTTAGGGTGTATGGAATATGATAGAGGGTGAAGAATGGTTAGGGTAGATAGGTTATGATTAGGGGTGGGTCGGTACGGCATACCGAATATTTCACGTCATACCGTATACCGTACTGAAATTTCGATATCGAAAAATCTCATGTCGTTCTCGTACTGAAACTTTCGGTATACCAAAGTTTCGGTATACGTCGTAATAGATATTGATATCGTAACGATATTTTCAGTATACCATACCGTACCGATATTATACGGTATTCCGAACATACCGAACTTTCACGGTATATCGAAAATACTGAAAGTTTAAGGTATACCGAAAATACTAAATTTCACATACCGTACCAATCTGAATTTTACAAATAACAACAAAAAAATTCATGTCTCCATAATCAAAATACCAACATCAAACAAGTTTAATAATTCATGTCTTAACAACCAAATTTCAATATAATATTACTAAAGGAAATAACATAGCAACTTGAAAATTTCAACATCACAAGAAACCTGCAAAATTAAAAATTAATTAAAATACATTTTTCAAAATATTAAAGTTGAAATAAATTTACATACATATTGATAATCTTACTTTTCAAAAGACATCAAAGACTAAATGGAGTCGAGAGAAATAGTTTGAGAACGTTCTTGATTCATAGCTGCATCTCTAATATAAACATAAGAAATTAAAATTATTAGTATACTTCATTTTATATTATAAAAACATCAAATATTTAAATTTAAATTTAATTAAAAAAAGAAACTTTTACTCTTTTCAATTTCTTCAATCTCCTTGTACAAATCAAGATCGTCGTCTGTGGGATCCTTATTATGTATACTTTTAAATTGTTCATTTTCAATTCATAATAACTCATATATTTTTTATTATTTATATTTTCTAAGCTTCTACTTACTAAATATTATATTTTTTAGAATATAATGAAATCTAAAATATTTTTTATCTTCTTATTTAGTAATTTTCTTTTATTTCTCTTATAATTTTTTTTTTGAACTTTTAGTGTTTAATATTTGAGAGGAGTATTAGGTGTTTAATAATAAAATGAATAAGAGTGCTGTTTTTTAGTTATTACATATAACTTTCAAATTTTAATTGTTCACTTTATTATATAATAGTTTAAATTATACATGATTTATTTGATAAATCAAATTGTAAATATATGTTGCAATATTGTAGATCATCATATATAATTCAAATATAATAATTTGATTAATTGTAAATATATTATTGATATTTAGTTGTCACTTATTATATTTTGTAGTCATGTGTACTCAAATGAAATTAGTGTATTACAATAACCATAAGTTGTAAATAATAATAATAATAATAATAATAATAATAATAATAAATTAAAAATTATCGGTATGGTACGGTATACCGGTATACCATACCATACCGATATACCGAAATACCAATATATATCGAAATATCGATATATACCGATTTACTGACATACCGATATATACCGAAAAATTCAGTATACCGAATACCGGTATATATCGAAAATATCGGTATATACCGAATACTGAGGTATACCGAATTTTCGATATATTGCGGTATACCGAAAATTTTCAAATTTCATATTGATACCGTATTGATATCGAATTTTCGGTATTTTTTCGGTACGATAAGTGCGGTATTTCAGTATTTTCTCCCACCCCTAGTTATGATAGAGATTCGAACAACTTACGGTATAGATGTTATTCGCGGCCTGAATAGCATGTATAGGTGAAAATGGCTTGAATGACCTTGAATGCGTGTGGGACTCGATCTGAATGTTGATGGATGTTGTAGGAGACGTACGAAGTGTGGAAGATGGGTGTTGGTGTCGATGGACGATGGTTGGTGTTGTTGAAGTTGAATTGCAATCCGATAAAAGCCTTGTGATCTCGAACATATCCAAAGCCAGTACCTTAAAGCTACTCTTCAAATTAGCGAGTTCCCAATAATTCCTCAAGGTGAATTAAGAGGTTCCCTTGAATAAGACCTAGAGATGCTATCCTCCAAGAATGAAAGTTTTCGACTAAACTAACAAAAGTATTTGGGGTGAGATAATATTGAATGCAAAAATGCTTGTAATATCAAATATGATCTAAAGTATCAATGTCACATGGAACTTCTATTTATACTAGAGAGGACCAAAAATAAACTTGGCTAAGGACCGAACATTATAAGCCCAAAAGAATTAAATCTAGAGTAGGAAACTCCCTAAACTAGAATTCTATTCAAGGTAGGAATTTACCTTAAATAAAACCTAGTCAACTATAACTCAATAGTGATCGAAAAATACATTAATTTAAATAATAAAAACTGATTGACTATAGTCCAAATAATAAAATAAATACTATAGTCTAGATAAATAAAATCAACCCTTAATTAAATCAATTAAGGATCGACAATTCAGCTCCTTGCACACACGTGCTCAACTCGGCGTAAACAACATTCATGCACATGCACACTTACACTTGCTGTAATACCCCAAAATTTTATTATCTAAATTTAATTAGGAATATAATACAATAGTTAGAATAATTGAAATATCAAAAAACTTTTAAGTATTAAAATAATAGCCTATGCTTATCAAGTAGGCTAAAGAGGCCCCAACTATTGTTGTATTTTTATTATAAATCCCGAATGTTATTTTATTTTATTTTATTTTCTAACCTAAAAGGTGCTTGTTATTATCACTTCGGGTATTAGAAGATGATTTTAGGATATAATCATATATGATCCTAATAATTAATTATCTAGATAAATATAATTATATTTAATTATTATCCTATTATATGTTATTATGTTCTATCTAAATATATTATTATTTTATTTGAAAAACAATTAAATTATCTAAGTATATATATATACTTACGGGAATGTTAGATATGCACATATATATATATATAGATAGTCTTAATTAATTGTTTAACTATTCTTGCAATCTTGATTTGCGTGCGTGTATATATATATATATATATAACACATATAGTATAATTATATACGTCTGTATATATATAAATATATATATATATATGGTGGTATCTTAGTTGATATCTATTAAATTACAAATGGAGTGAGTTGCCTATTATATAACTAAATTAATAAAAGGTGACTAATCAATATAACCTAGGTGAGGTGTCAAAAGGGGAGATTAGTAGAGTAATGACTAATACAAATAGGATGATCAAATTGAAATTTTAATTGTAAAAATAAAACAGAATTCCTTCATCTATCTTCCATCACTCTTATATGCTATTTCCCTATACTTTGGTAATAATAATCATTTGCTGCAACAACTATTTCGTTTGAGGTAAGTTTCTATATATGAGTGATTCATATAAGATAATTGATTTTAAATGCTTGATTTTGAAGATTATAGAACTTTATATTTGGAAAATGAGTTCCTTTAATTTTATATTTTCTATTAAATTATAAGTAAAGCATCGTCCATGAAATTTGTATGTCAATAACTAAATTTATGTTTATTCAAAAGTTATATACCGATAAAATATATTAACCTAGAACAACAATACTAATAATTAGGTTAGAACTAATCTGAAGGTTATGGAATTCAAAGTATATGTTTAAGCTATTGGTGTAATTCAATTTATGTAATTATCTCAAAAGTGAATTATCAATCATCAAGTCTACTCAAGCTTAGTAGATAGTAAAATTATTTCTAGCAACATAATTATATAATCAATTAACATACGGAATAATAATCAGTAGCGACACTAATAGTTATTGATAATAAAATTTAATATAAATTAAGGATCAATAAACAATCTGATTTATGACAATTATTGTTTATAATTATTTTTAGTTTATGAATAGTAGTCAGGATAGATGTTGTTTAGGTGAGAATCACAACATTAAGTTTATATTCGTAGAACATTAATTATGTATTAGTATTAAGCTGGGAATATATAGTGTAAACTGTAAAGTATTGAGGGTGGTTAAGCTGTTAAAATAAGATAATAAAGTTTAATAGAAAATTAAAAGAGAGCTTAGAAATTGAGTTTTGATATGGGTCATTTTGTTACACTAAGCAAAGGTTGGTTATTGTAGGCCTATAAGAGCTAGCAAAACCTGAGCAGAACCAACTCAGAGATTGAAAGCTTATCTATGTTACAAATTTATCATCCAGGTGGGCTATACTATATCTTTGCAAATTATATCTTTCGAGGTATTAAGCTCTGCTTTGCTAAAATTGCATATGTGACTATCTGTGTTAAATATTTACGTGCTACTGTATGTTATCGGAGTCTCATATACCAGCGCTGTGTCAATGTGAGTAGCTACAGTATGCATGCATTATTTGTCATGCCCTACTCCTTGTCGGTGAGACTAAAATGAAACACTTATTGGTTATACTCTTTGGGTATACTATGGCCATACTCAACGTTATGCACTGGTGATGTAGTTTGGGTTGCGGGCAGTGACTGGTTATACTCCTAAGCGCTTCACGATAAAATGTTTTGGTGAACTTAGGTTGCTTTCAATTTTAAAACCTCCTAAACTTCACTACCTGCATGAACACAGATAGATTACTTTAACAAAATGATTTGCATAACTTGAATTGTAAAAACTTGCCCACTGAGTGCACTAGTACTCAGCCCAAATATTTTCAAATATTTTTCAGGTTAGTAGGCTGGCGCGTGGATGTGACGATGCTGAGAGATGGGTTTTTGTTGTTTACGTATTTTCCCATTATCTCTTTTTCTTAAGTATTCCATTGATAATGAAGTCTCAGCACTTGTAATATCATTTTGTTAAACACTAAGAGCTCTGATCTTGGTGTTATGAATAGGTATATATTATTATACAGCATGTTTGATTATTTTGAGTCTCCTGTTGAGATTTTGTTAATCAGGTTACCCCCTTTCTTTCCCGCTTCTTAATTCCAACCCCCGTGGCGTCTATTTTCACGGTCTTTCGGGACCGGGGCGCTACACTTGCTCTTCTTCTTATTCTTCTTCTTCGTCTTCTTCTTCTTCTTCTTCTTCTTCATGTATTGCTCTCCATGCCTTGATCTCCATCTTCAAGTGTCACTAAAGTCACCAACCTCGAGTTGCCATTAACGTGAGCTTCCTCCTCGAACTTCTTGTGAATTGTTGCTTGAAAATAATCTTGCAACTTCTTGACTCGAAGTCGTGTAACGGGGCCTTTGAATTGCAGTTCCGGGTTTAGATCCTCATTGCTATGCATTGTCTCATCACTTATCGAGTGACTAACTTCGACAATTAATTTCTCACTCACTAAATTTAATTTTGAGAAAATATAAATATTATTATGATCACTACAAACATATATTAATCGTACACTATTTAATTCCTCCTAAATTAAATAGTTTTGCCACTAAAAATTGAATAAAATGAGACATGATTTACTTTATTAAACGTGGTTTTCATCAATCTCCCACGTGAGTGAAAATTAGTGCATGCATGAATACATACATGAAACCCAATCCCTGAGAAACATAGTTGCACTATGATAGGTAGATCGTGTCTTTGAACCTTCCATTATCAATACAATCGGGTACACTGACTGATTAATGGATATGATGCCTTGAACTATTCATCCTAGTGTATATCGAGTCAATAGTACTAACACAACAATGTTTCAACCATTATCTATCCTCATGTTTATGTCCGTTTTAGGCCATGGACAACATTTTTGAACTCATAAGCATCACTTAGAAATGGCTCCACTTTTCACTTATATAGGTGATCTCTTTTTTTAGTATCCTACCATACTCAACCTTTTTTGACTTTTAGAAATTGTTAAAAGGCATAAGACTCATCCTCACTGTTAATGCTAAATTAGCATGTTGTGTGATTGTCATTATTTATGGCAAATCATGTGTTTGGATTAGAGTTCATTTAAAATAAAGATCTGATGAAGTATTCATAATTCCGCTGTGCAAAAGGAACAACAAGGTTGAAGAAGAGAAACTTCAGAATCTTGGTGTTCAGATTGGTGTTCCATCGGGTGTTCATTACGTGTTTCAGCATTCTGCTTTGGAATTCAAGAGTTAATTGAAGATTAATTAAAGGTTGTATCTAGAAGGATTCAAGAAGGAAGAGATGATGATGACTTGCCTCGGAAGAAACCTAGAAGAATCTCCAAGACCAATAAGAAAAGATCTATGATACTAAAGAAGGAAAGAGTTGCTTAACAAGGAAAGTTCTTTTCAAACTAGGATTCAGATTTCATAAAAAAAATTGACTTCATTTCAGATGTGAAGTCGGTTTACTCCTCTATAAAAGAGGTATCTGATTTCTCACCTGGACGTGGTTCCTCAGAGTAGGTATTTACCGAACTTGGTCAACAAATCACGAGTTCTTTACATGCTTTCTAATTTGTTCAATTTATAACAAATTGTCAGTACACTTAATTGAACATCGTAAAGAACACCACATATCTTAGAGACATCTAAACTTTCACTCACCACAACTATAGGACCATACTTGACTTGCATAATAGAGAAGGGTTGAAGATCTAATCTCTTAAGTTCTACTAAATGAACGTTAGTAGCTTAGTTTTTCCATTGAACCAAGTTTTTAGGATCATCAATAATCATGGTTGGGTTACCACTACAATCATTCTCAGATTGTGGATTTTAATCTCATTCTCTCTAATAATTTATTCATTTGATCTTCATTTAACCATTTCGTTAACAAATCTACTAGATTGTCCACCGACTTAACATAGTCAACAGAAGCAACCCATTTGAAAGCGTATGTCTTACGGTATTGTGTCTTCGACGTATGTCGCGAGACTTACCATTGTACATAACATTATGTGCATTTTTGATATTTTGGCTATCACAGTGAATCATCACTACAGACACAAGCTTGTTTCAACATGGAATGTCATCAAGAGAGTTTTGAAGCCAATCGACATCTTCACAAGCTTTATTCAAAGCTATAAACTCGGATTCCATAGTGGACCGAGCTATACACATCTATTTTGTGGATTTCCAAGACATGGCTCCACCATCGATAGTGAATACAAATCCAAAGTCGAGAGTGAGTCTCTTGTGTATGATATCCAATTCACATCACTATACCCTTTAAGTACATAAGGAAACCTCGTATAAAACAGTCTTAAGTTAAGAGCATACTAGAAGTATCTTAGAACTCGTACTAGAGCTTTCCAATGCTCTTTGTTTGGATTGCTCGTATACTGACTCAACGTATTCAAGTTAAATACAAGATCAGGTCTAGTGCAGTTTGTGATATACATCAAACTACCAATGATCATTGTATACTCATCTTGAGCTACAGGTTTTCCCCCATTTTTACTCAAATACACATTGAGCTCCAACAATGTTTTGATCAGCGGACTATCAAACACGTTGAATTTCTTAAGTATTTTCTCAACATAATGAAATTGTGTCAAGATAATTCATTTAGATGTCCGAATGATCTTAATTTCGAGAATCACATCAACTAAACGCAAATCTTTCATGTCAAAATTCTGGTTTAACATTTATTTTGTATCAACTATGACTTGATAGCTACTGTCCATAATCAACATGTTGTCTAAATAAAGACAAAATATAACATAGCCTTTAGAATTGCTCTTTATGTACACACACTTGTCGCACTCGTTGATTTTGAAACCATTTTATAACATTGTGTCATCAAATTTCAAGTGTTATTATTTCAGTGTTTGTTTGAGACCATACAATGATCGAACAAGTTCACACACTTTTTGCTCTTAACTCGGAGCTACAAACCCTTCAAGTTGTCCCATGTATATTTCTCATCTAGCTCATCATTCAGAAACATAATTTTCATATCCATTTGGTGAATCTCAATGTTGTGCAAAGAAGCAATTGACTCAATTCACACTAATTTGAAATACTCGTACTATAGTATAGTATTTATTATATATAAAACCACACGATAGTCACACAATATGCAATATATTTTATATTTTAGGAGGCATATCATCTAATTAAAAAAAGATTAATTACCTTGTGGACACAAATAGAATGACTCTGAAAGCGAGGTTGCAAGTTGCATAATAGAAAATGGAGAAAATGAGCAAGACGACAAAGGATAGAGCCAAAGATCCGACCTTCCCCCAAAGAATCTAAAAAACTCATCCCCACATTTGAACCATCCATAACATCCACATCGTGTCATTAAATTTCAAGTGTCATTATTCGGTGTTTCTTTAAGTCCATATAATGATCGAACAGGTTTACACACATTTTGCTTTTGACCCGGAGCTATAAACCCTTCAGGTTGCTCCATGTATATTTGTTTTTCCAGCTCACTGATAAACTTGGGGTTTATATGTATTTCAGGGTTAATTAGATATTTATTTTGTGCGTTTGTTACTTTTATTGTTAATGTGGATTTCTTTAAGCACTTTGTTAACATAATGCGTTGAATTTGTTAAGCACTTTCTCAACATAATGAGATTGTGTAAGATAATTCCTTTAGATGTCCGAATGATCTTCATTTTTGGGAATCACATCAGCTAAACCCACATCTTTCATGTCAAAATTTTGGTTTAACATTTGTTTCGTATCAACTATGACTTTATGGGTATTGCCCATAGTCAACATGTTGTCTACATAAATATAAATTATAATGTAGTTGTTACAACTGCTCTTTATGTACACATACATGTCACACTCGTTGATTTTGAAATCATTTTATAACATAGTGTCATCAAATTTCAAGTGCCATTATTTTAGTGCTTGTTTAAGACCATACAATGATCGAACAAGTTCACACACCTTTTTGCTCTTGACCTAGAACTACAAACACTTCAAGTTGCTCCATGTATATTTCTTCCTCTAGCTAACCATTCAGAAACACAATTTTCACATTCATTTTGGTGAATCTCAATGTTGTGCAAAGAAGAAATCAACATTCAATTCACACTAATTTGAAGTACTCGTACTTTAGAATATTATTTATTATATATAAAACCACACGACACTCACACGATATACAATATATTTTATAATTTAGGAGACATAGAATCTAATTTAAAAAATAATTTATTACCGTCTAAACACAAACAGAACGACTCCGAAGGTGAGGGTACAAGTTGCCTGACAGAAAATGGAGAAAATAAGCAAGACGACAAAGGACAGAACCAAAGATCTGACCTTCCCTAAAAGAATACAAACAACACCTCCCCATGTCTGAACCATCCATAACGTCCACAATCTCTCTTTTTTCCAAATCTCTTCACCATTAAATCCGACACCATTCCTCCTCTAGGACTCAAAAACAGATTTACCAATCGAAAACTCATCATAATCATTCTGACGGTGTGCAAATTCACATCAAATATATTGTAAAAATATTGTACATTTATGTTTTCGATCGTCAGCACACTCTGAAGTCGTACCTGTACATCGACGATTTGATGTCTACTACCCATAATCAACATGTCGTCTACATAAAGACAAACTATAATGTAGCTGTTAGAACTGCTCTTTATGTACACACACTTGTCATACTCAATTTTAAACCATTAGATAATATTGTGTCGTTAAATTTCAAGTGTCATTGTTTCAGTGCTTGTATAAGACCATATAATGATTCAACAAGTTTACACACATTTTGCTTTTAACCTGGAGCTATAAACCCTTCATGTTGCTCCATATATATTTCTTTCTCTAGCTCACTGATAAACCTGGGGTTTATATGCATTTTAGGGTTAATTAGATATTTATTTTGTGCGTCTGTGACTTTTATTGTTAATGTGGATTTCCACGACTCGACTCCACCATCGATAATGAATACAAATCCAATAATCAAGAGTGAGTCTCCTGCGTCTGATATGCACAATTCGCATCAATATACCCTTTAAGTACATGAAAACCTCATATAATGCATACCTAAGTTAAAAGCATACTAGAAGTATCTCAGAACTCGTACTCGAGCTTTCCAATGCTCTTTTCTTGGATTGCTCGTATACTGACTTAACTTATTCATAGTACATATAAGATCAGGTTGAGTGCAGTTTCTGATATACATCAAACTACCAATGATCATTGTATACTCTTCTTGAGCTACAGGTTTTCCCCAATTTTTACTCAAATACACATTGAGCTCCAACACTAGTTTGATCAATGGACTAACAAACACGTTGAATTTCTTAAGCACTTTCGCAACATAATGAGATTGTGTCAAGATAATTCTTTTAGATGTTCGAATAATCTTAATTCCGAGAATCACATCAACTAAACCTAAATCTTTCATGTCAAAATTCTTGTTTAACATTTGTTTTGTATCAACTATGACTTGATGGCTACTGCCCATAGTCAACATGTTGTCTCTCTATGTACACACACATGTCACACTCGTTGATTTTGAAACCATTTTATAACATTGTGTCATCAATTTCAAGTGCCATTATTTCAATGCTTGTTTAAGACCATAAAATGATCGAACAAGTTCACACACATTTTTGCTCTTTACCTGGAGCTACAAACATTTCAAGTTGCCCCATGTATATTTCTTCATCTAGCTCACCATTCAGAAACACAATTTTCACATCAATTTGATGAATCTCAATATTGTGCAAATAGGCAATCGATATTCAATTCACACTAATTTGAAATAATCGTAATATAATATAGTATTTATTATATATAAAAACACACGACACTCACACGATATGCAATATATTTTATAGTTTAGGAGACGTAGCATCTAATTAAAAAATGATTAATTACCTTGTCGACACAAACGAAATGACTCTGAAGGTAAGGGTACAAGATGTCTGACAGAAAATGGAGAAAATGAGCTAGATGACAAAGATCCAACCTTCCCCAAAAGAATTACAGAAATCTCCTCCCCACATCTGAACCACACAGTGTCCAAAATCTCCCTTTTTTCCAAATCTCTTCACCATTAAATCCGACATCATTCCTTCTCTGGGCCTCGAAAATAGATTCACGAATCCAAAACTCATCATAATCATTATAACGTTGTGCAAATTCACATCAAATATATATCGTAAAAATACTGTACATTTATGAGTTGTCGATCATCATCCCCATTCTGAAGTCCTACCTGTACATCGGTGACTTGATGTCTACTGTCCATAATCAATATGTAGTCTACATAAAGACAAACTATAATGTAGTTGTTAGAACCGCTCGTTATGTACACACATTTTTCATAATCGATTTTAAACCATTGGATAACATCTTCTCATTAAATTTCAAGTGCCATTATTTCGGTATTTGTATAAGACCATATAATGATTCAACAATTTACACACATTTTGCTTTTAACTCGGAGCTATAAACCCTTCAGGTTGCTCCATGTATATTTCTTTCCCTAGCTCACTGATAAACCTAGGGTGTATATACATTTTGGGGTGACTTAGATATTTATTTTGTGCGTTTGTGACTTTTATTCTTAATGTGGATTTCCACGACTCGGCTCCACCATCAATAGTGAACACAAATCCAATAGTCAAGAGTGAGTCTCTTGCGTCTGATATCCAATTCATATCACTATACCCTTTAAGTACATAAGAAAACCTTATATAATGCAATCCTAAGTTAAGAGCACACTAAAAGTGTCTCAAAACTCGTACTAGACCTTTCCAATTCTCTTTACTTAGATTGCTCATATACCGACTCAACTTATTCACAGAACATACAAGATTAGGTCGAGTGCAGTTTGTGATATACATCAAACTACCAATGATCCTTGTATACTCTTCTTAAGCTACAAGTTTTCCCTCATTTTTCCTCAAATGCACATTGAGCTCCAACAATGTTTTGATCAGTAGACTATTAAATGCGTTGAATTTTATATGCACTTTCTCAACATAATGAGACTGTGTCAAGATAATTCCTTTAGATGTCTGAATGATCTTGATTCCGAGAATTACATTAGCTAAACACACATATTTCATGTTAAAATTTTGGTTTAACATTTGTTTTGTATCAACTATGACTTCATGGTTACTGTCTATAATCAACATATTGTCTACATAAAGACAAACTATAATGCAGTTGTTACAACTGCTCTTTATGTACACACACATGTCACACTCATTGATTTTGAAACCATTTTATAACATCGTGTCATCAAATTTCAAGTGCCATTATTGCATTGCTTGTTTAATACCATACAATGATCGAACAAGTTCACACATTTTTTTCTCTTGACCTGGAGCTACAAAGACTTCAAGTTGTTCCATGTATATTTCTTCCTCTAGCTCACCATTCAGAAACACAATTTTCACATCCATTTTGGTGAATCTCAATGTTGTGCAAAAAAGAACCGACATTCAATTCACACTATTACACTAATTTAAAATGCTCATACTATAGAATAGTATTTATTATATATAAAACCACACGACACTCATACAATATGCAATATATTTATATTTTAGAAGACATAATATCTAATTTAAAAAATGATTAATTACCTTCTGGACACAAACGGAACGACTCCAAATATGAGGGTACAAGTTTCTTAACAGATTGTGGTGAAAATAAGCAATACGACAAAGGACACAGCCAAAGATCTGACCTTCCCTAAAAGAATACAAAAAACTCCTACCCACATCTGAACCGCCCACAGCATCCACAATCTCCCTTTTTTCCAAATCTATTCACCATTAAATCCGACACCATTCCTCATCTGGGCCTCGAAAACAAATTCACCAATCCAAAACTCGTCGTAATCATTTTGACGGTGTGCAGATTCATATTAAATATATCTTAAAAATATTATACATTTATGTTGTCGATCGTCAGCCCCACTCTGAAGCCGTACATGTACATCGGCGACTTGATGTCTACTGCCCATAATCAACATATCGTCTACATAAAGACAAACTATAATGTAGCTGTTAGAACTACTCTTTATGTACACACTTGTCACACTCGATTTTAAACTATTGGATAATAGTGTGTTGTTAAATTTCAAGTGTCATTGTTTCGATGTTTGTTTAAGACCATATAATGATCGAACAAGTTTACACACATTTTGCTTTTGACCCGGAGCTATAAATCATTCAGGTTACTCTATGTATATTTATTCCTCTAGCTCACTGATAAAACTGAGGTTTATATGCATTTCGGGGTTAATTAGATATTTATTTTACGAGTTGTGACTTTTATTGTTAATTTCTATAAATATTGGCATGTCACAGGTTTATTGATCTTTGACAAGAAAATCACGATTTTTAGATGCGTTCTAAGCTAGAATGGAGCGTGAAAAATGTTTAGAATTTAAAGATAGATTAAAGAGAGCCGAACATGATGAGTAAATGACGTTAAAATGAAGAGTCGAATGATAAGAAGTTAGCACGCATGTGCTAACATTAGCACGGACCATGGTAAATATAAAGTTATCAATAATGTATAATGATGATTGTCTTGCAATTGTAAATCATATTATAACTGCTTCTGGTTTTGTGAACAATATGGAGTACAATGACAAATAAAATAGAACTGCAGAATATAAGAACACAAAAAACTGGAATACAGAAATAAGAACTAGAACAAAATTGGCAAATTATGGATTAAATCTTGAACTGAAACGACCGAGTCGAGGGGACTTCTCTCAAGATAATTACGTCTCGGCTAGTACTCACGGTTTGATGTTTTGTGTTTCAAAGATGAAACGATTTCGTCTTTCTGGCCGTAGCACCACTATTTTGACAAGGTTCCCATGAACTAAACAATATAAGATATGGGAAGCAGACTTAAATGTAGGGATGACAATTGGTAGGGTACTATGGTACCCGTCCCCATACTCGGGTTTTAAAAAAAATATCAGTACCCGTCCCCATACTCGCGTGGGTAGCAACTGTTGTGCCTATCCCCATACCCTCTGGGTACCTAGCTACCCATACTCGTACCCATTACCCACAATTTAACTAACTATAAAAAATTATAAATTTAAAAACATTAAAAAACTAAAATCATAATAACAATTTGATTAATACAATCCCAAATTCTTCATAAAAAATTATATTAAATAAATAACTCTACAAACATTACAATATTATGAATAACAAAAAAAAAGACATTTACGTGAACCTATAGCAAAAAATCAACTAATTTTCTTTATTTCTTGTATTATGTGTTTCAATTAAAAAAATTAATTTGCAAAAAAACATGAAATAAATCATCTTCAATTAACTTCTCTAAAAATATAATTACATAGACTAATGAATATAAAATGTCTACAAATTAGACGATGGTTATATACAGGTATAATCTTGCCTTATTCTCAACTATCAATAAATATTTTCAAATTTTATAATATATATACATATATATGTGTGTATATTTAACTTCCAGTAAAAATTCCAAACTAGGAAACAAACTAAAATATAATATATATGAAATAAAATACAAAATAAAATCATACTTAAATATTTATTATTTTATGATTTATAATAGTAATATTAACAATTTCCATAAACATAATTATATATAAAATTTTATGTATAAATACACATATGGGTATAGGGCGGGTTGGGTACTAAGGTACTCATACCCGTAAAAAAATACGGGTAATTATCCATGTCCGTATCCATCCCCATTGACTGGGTAATTACCCTACCCATCGTGGATAATTTTTGCGGGTATTCATAGGGTTGATTACCCATTGCCATCTCTACTTGAATGATTACTAGATGCTAGATGCAGATATGCTTATGTTTGTTGATGTGTTCTCTAGCATGCTGGAGTGACCTATTTATATGCACTTTTTCACCTCGTATGGCTTCATATTCATATTAAGGTTGAGGGCATTCAATCCCATGTGTAACCTTCAGGAGTTACATTCTTTTTTTGTTGACGAAGGTAACCCGCAGCCGCTACCGAGGTGCGCACTGGGTAAACCCCGCCCCTGTGTAATAGCCTGAAAACCACACAGGGGAGGTAAACCACACTTGGCAAGTCAGGTGTGACAGGCTCACACCTAGTGGTGTTGGTAGGATTCGAACTTGAAACCTTTGGCCTCAAGATATCACTACTCCACCACTAGGCCATCCCCAAGGGGACTCAGGAGTTACATTCTTGTCATCAAGCCTAAATGTGTAACCTTCAGGATTTACAACCTCCATCATTGCAGTATTCAAACATAAATCAATCCAACACTATTTAATTCCTCTAAAATTAAATAGATTGGCCACTAAAAATCGAATAAAATGGGACACAACTCATTTTATTAGACCTGATTTTAATTCTAACAATGACAGTATTTTGTGTTTAGAACACAATTAGTTTTAGTTTTCATTTAATTAAATTGAAGATATATCCAAAAATACCAATATAATAATAGCTTATAATACAATAATAGTTCTCATTTTTTATATTTTAAATATATCACTACATATGTAAATATAAAATTTAATAAAATGTAAAATATTTAAATAACTTAAGTGTTATTTAAAATAATAAAAAGGTAACAAGTATGTTTGATCTATTAAATAATATATCTAACATAGAAGTAGAAGGACTTACGGAAATAAAATAAAAATTGTACAAAGTTCTATCCAAACAAAACATAAAAGTACATGCATTTGTGAAAGTTTATCATATAAGTAAAAAGGAACTACTTATCTTCATATAATCTAATTTAAATTTATATTAACAAGTACAATAATATTTAGAAATATTATTGTGTGTATCATTAGTATGAATACATACACAACATAAAAATATATATTCTTAATTTACATACTATATATATAATAAAATTACTTATAATTGTAAAATTCAAGTTGATATATCCTCTAATAAATTATATTTAAATAATTATATTTTCACGGATCTATATATTTGAATATTAACCTCTATAATTTTAAAATTATATCAAGTCAAAAATTATCTTAGGTTTAAGGGTTAATTAGTTTAAATGTCACGAACTATACACGAATACCCTGCAATAAAAAATTATCTTTCGACCGTCATATTAGACTTGAATGCACCCAATTTTGAATTGATATTGCAATTAGAAAAATATAAGGTTGTGTTGTAGGGGTATAACATTTTAAAGTTCATGTTGAGTATCAAAATTCGTATATAGTTAATGATATTTAAACTAATTAACCCTAAGTTTAATGGGTTGTAAATCATGTTTTGACAAAATAAGTAAAATTTTCATAAAAATAGTTTTATCATTAGAACCATGTGATATTAAATTGCAACATAATTTTACAAATTAATAACTTTAAAAACAAAACACATTTGAATACAAACATTTAGTTAAATAATATTTCATTAAACAAACGGTTGTTAATACAAACACATAAGTCGATCATAATTTTTTGTGCACTTAAGTGTTACACTCTGCTCTTACGAATGAAATCATTACTATTTGTAAATGCATATTGTATTAAGTAACATTTTACTATTTTTATATCTATTTTAGTTCATCAATATTCACATTATGTGAATTAGTAATTTACAGGTAGAAATTAAGATTGAATTATATTGAATAAATTATAGGAATATATAATTTCCAAATAAATTACTACAGCTGACCTATTTTGCAATACGATATGATTTTTTAAAATGTTTCAATAATATCACCTTTTTTTATTGTATACTCAACATTCACAATATGCAAATTCAATGTTCACAAAATGATGTTAAAAGTAAATTTAATTCCTCATATAAGAAATAAATTTTTTTTTTACATGAATACATGAGCAAGGTATTTATAGTTAATTCACAATTGATATCTAATCGGTATATAATTAATCAAGGATATTGATGAATTGACTAATACATGGACTTTTTTTTTCTTAATAAAATATATTATAGGGATATAATAAGCAAACTAAAATTTACAAAACTCTTTTTATATAGTATTATATATATATATAATACTCTAATATTACTAAAAAAAATAATGTAAATAAAATACGAACTTCTTATATTATGTTGTCAATCAATATGTGTCTTTAATAACTTGGTTACTACATATTTTAAAATATTATAGTATTCGCAAATTTTCTTGTATATAAGATGTACATCAGGCAGTCAAGGTGTTGACCCGGTAAATGGGTTGGCCAAAAAAATCACCAAAATAAGTGATACTTTTTAAATTTTGAGTGATACTTTTTAGTATTACGGTTGACACTGATTTTGACAGTTTTTGTAAAACCCCAGATTTTTGAATTATGATTAGAGGATTCTTAATAATAATTAAATAGTTAAGAAAGAAATTTAAATAAGGTTTAAGTGAAGTCAAATGTCAGTCACAACTTTAGGAGTCAGTTTTTGGTGAAATCGTATTTTCGGAAATTTTGATCTTAACTCTGTTTTGGTCAAACATGGTCTCATTAGAAAGGTTTTATCTTAAGGAGTGTGCCAGTGTGCCCGAAATTTTATTATGAAGTCATTTGAGTTCCCAGTGATGAAAAATGTATTTAAAAGGATGAATGAATAGTAACTTTTGCGTGCGTTCGTGTTTTGAGAAATTTATGAAATCCTCCTCGTTGATCCGAGTCTTATTTTGTCAGGCCTCTCTTATGGAAAATGACTCAAGGAATCCATTCGCGTTCATGGATTTCCATTCTGAGGTCAATCGAACGCTCGGGAGCAAAATCTGTCAGTCTGAGTGAATAGTAAAAAGTAATTCCAAAAAAGAGAATCTTTGCTCGTCTTTCTTCAGACGACCCTGTCTTCTTCACGAATCAAGTTGGTTCACTAGTATTCGAGCCAACGAGTCTCCCGGTATTTTTAGATTTCATGTCTGAGGTCATTTGGACCTCGACATCGAATAAAGCAGCTTTTAACCGAACCCGGGGTAACTTTTACAGTATTTTCGCACTGCAATGGCTTCCAAGGGAAGCCAAAGCTTCTTCTATAAATAAAACATCACCCCCTTCACTTTTTCCACACCAAATTCACTCATTACTCATTTCTAGAGAGTGGGAAAGCTTGTGAGAGCCGAGAAAGTTCTGTCGAAGTGAAAAGCGTTCTTCATCAGTGTTCTCCAAGACGACGAGTGGAGTGGCGTGGAAGGGATGCTGTGAGGGAATGTGCTAGGGGCACCATTGGGTCGTAGCAGGTGGCTCTGCCACCGTTGTGACTCAACGAGACGCCGAGCTAGCCACCTTTCTTCTACGCACCTAACCCCGTTCATTCTTGTTCGTCGGCCTCGATTCCATTTCTTTTCTGTCTTTCAATTCCACATTTACTTTCTGTTCTTCGTATTCTTCGTATACTTCATTACTACTCACATACCTTCCATTTACAGTTGTATTTCGATTCTTATTGAAGTTCCAAGTTAATAACGTTTACGTTATATTGCTCACTTTATTCTGGTCGTTATAATTCTCGTCATTATTTCGTGTAATTAGTCTCGTTATTCCGTTTAAATCCCATTCAAGTTATATTTAAAGATTTCATCGTTATTCTAGATGTTTAAAGAGGATTATCGTATTTATGTTTTTATAATGCCGATTTATTTTTAAGTTAAAGCATGCCGTTTCATGTTAATTTAAATTATCAAAGCATGTTTTTTAAAAAAAAATTAAAGTGTTCGTCAAAGGAATCGACGAACAATTGAAGAAACCCAAAAAAGATTGCCCAGAAATTGGGCGTAGAGAGAGGCCGCCGAGACGGGGGGTGCGCCACCGCGCAACACCCCCCGCGGCCAACAGCTTGCCCGCCGGCGCAGGGGTGCGCCGCGGCGGGGGCTGCTCACCGGCGCTGGTGTGCGCCGCGGTGCGGTCCCCCCCTTGTTGTTCCATGCCAATTTTTCCGGCTATGTTCGTACCATCTTTTCGAACCTTTCGAGTTGTGTTTTTCCAAACTAATCCCGAGTTATTTTCAAGTTTAATTTAAGAAGATTTTTAAGTTATTTTCGTCTAAAATTCGAGTATCAAAATATGATTTCCCCAAGTAAATTCTTCTCGAATTTTATAAAGTCATTAAGTCGTGCAATCTGTATTTAAGTCTTAGATTAAGGTCTCCGAGTTAGTTGTTGCTATTTCTCATTCTTGACGTTCGATTTCTTCAAAAGAGGTCGCTAAGTCGATGATTCGACTTTTGTAGGAGGAAGTGAGCCCCGTGAAAATCCGGAGAAGGATCGTCAGCTCATTGCTTTACCTTCTGCCCAATAGTCGAGGTGGGTAAATCTATACTCATCTAAAGTTTGAGCTAATAAGCTCTAGAAGCATATAGGGCAAATGAGATATCCAATAAAACATTTTTGCTCTACCTGATTGATCTCTGTACAAGGAAGGAAGGAAATGAAAGATATTATATGTTGATTGAGCTCTCGGGCATGTTTAGAAATGCTAGAAATGTTAAAGTATTGTTTATGCTTAGCATGAGATATTTGGAATTGTCTTTAGTTGCAATTCGTATTTATGTATGTTCATTTCCTCGTATATGAATGTTGGATTTTGCTAAAGTTCATTTAGCTAATTAAGCATTGCCTTTTAGGGTAGTGATAAATCCCTTATAGGTCGAAGTCATGCTTAAGTAAAGGATTAGCCTTAGACATTGCTCTAAGCTCGATAATTCTAGTAAGGTTAAGGAAGCTAAGGAATTAAGGATAAAGGTTGATAAAGGAATGCTAAGTTAAGGAAGGAAGAATATAGCTTTTATAACTAGGATTGAGCTCAGATTTCATGATCTTTTATCATTAAGGTGAGTCACTGCTGGGTTAATTCTCTCGCAAACTCATTTGGATAATTGAGGTAACCCCTCTTCTATCCTATGGCATGCCTAAGGATGCAGTTGACATCAGGTTTGAGCCGAGGTTGGGCCCAAAAGTAAAGAAAAGGTTTTGCGGATATGGAGAGGGCTTTTGCGTTTTGCTCTCCATATACCGCCAGTTTATTATTGGATATTTCTCGAGTTATTAAAGAAGCTTTTATTAAAACTCACTGAGTACATTAGTGCTCATGCCCTCTTTTTCAAATGTTTTCAGGTTGAGATGCTGAGGATGATGGTGGCTGTAGATGTGGGTTGGCTGTCAAGATTGTTTTGTTATTATATAAGTTTCTTTTGAAATCCCATTACGTGTTCTGCTACTCTGATTCACTCTTTCTAATTCCGTTCAAGTTCTATTATGATTATCGAGATTCAATGAATATTTTCCCAGACATGGTTATCTATATATACAGATACATTATAAGTTTTATTCTTGCTTCTCGAGTATGTTTTCCTTTCGCCTAAGAAGAGGCTTGTTCATGTTGGTATCTGTTTATGCGTTTTGACCTGTAAATGGGTTTATGCTTGTTGGTATCTGATTAGTTAGCCGTTTAGTTCCACTAAAGCATGTTTCTTTCTTAATTAAGTAAACCCGAGTATCGTCGCCTATCTTTCAAAAGTATATCTTTATTCCCAAACCTTCTTTGTTAATCTTCCGTCTTATTCATTAAACCCTTAATAATACCCCGTCCCCATTCGTTAATCCCTATCTCGGGACCGGGCTGTTACAGTTTTTTTCTTAATTTTTTTTACTGGCCAATATTTTTTAATGGTACAAGTGATACTTTTAGGCTTTTGAGTGATACTTTAGTGTTATGATTGATACTAATTTTGACGGATTTTTTGGTCAGCGCGTTGACCATCTGATGTGCACCTAGTGCACACAAGAGTTACCCTATAGTATAATTACAAAAAAAGACATACCCTATAGTATTATGTGAATTTTATTAAATAAGAATATTGAATTTTTTATGTTAACAATGTAAAAATTGTAGTAAATTATAAATTTATCGATTTCTCATTTTTGGTATACAATTAATCATATCTTTAAAGTAAAACATGATTTTAATTAATATTTTCTTTTGATTAGCTTGTGATTTACAATTTTTATGAATTTTAATCTATTTCAAGGATATGGAATAAGGTTTGTTTAATTTTTAATTTTTTTCTTTTGCTTGAAACTTTAAGTTTTCAAATTAAATATTTTAAAATCGTTGAGTAGGATTAAGATCATGATTTATTAAGTGACATAGTTAGAATGTTAATTATAATATAATATTATAATAGGTATATAATATGCAAATTCAAGATTACATTATCACCATTAAAAAAAATGTCTAATAGGAAAATGCAAGATTGTAAGATAAGACATATTTTATATTATATAAATAATTATATATATGTGTAAATATATAAATATAGACAAAATAAAATAGTAATTGGAAAAAAAATAAGATAAGGATAGGGAGTTATTTGGGCAATTTGGATTGTAAATGTCTAAAATACCCTTATGACACACTTGTCCCCACATCTCAATTATTGTGTAAGTGTACTATTTACATTTTTTAATAACTACCCAATAAATGCACACACACCTAACATATAAAAATCCAGATTTCATGTATTTTAGAATTAGAAAGGGCCGAAACTTAAAGATTGTATAACGATTAATATTTTGAAATTAATGTTATGATAATGATACGACCCGAATAATTAATCTAGATCGATGGTTACACTGCGGAAAACTTCTAGGACTCGAAACACGTCAGCGAATGAAGGGCTTCAATCCGACTCAACAATACGAAATAAAGAACTAATCTAGACAACTAAAATACTTAGATAATGACACGAACTGTGAAACACAAAACAAATACCACGGCTGAAAAGGATGAAGGTTTATGGATGGGTTGAGGTGTAGGAATCGTGTAAAGTTAGGTGAAGAAGGGTTTAGAGTAGATAGGATATGTTAATGTATGAAAGAACTTATAGTGATATCGAACAGGATGATGAACTCAAACTTGAACTAGTTGGAAAAGGAGATACGGACGATTGATGTTGAGGCGTGTGTCGTCGAGGATGGATGATGTTTGATGAGTGTCGATGTGAATCACAACCCGATAGTCTCCTTGAATCTTGAATGTACTCAAGGCTAAAATCTCTAAGTTGATCTTCGGATGGTGAATACCTGTTAATCCCTCGAGTGGGTTAAGGGATACCCTTGAATAAGACTTAAAGTTGCTAGCTCTAAGAATGATAATTTTCTTGATAGAAAACAATCAAAAGAATATAATGGTTTGAGACACAATTGGATGTAAAGGCAAAAATCTTCAATAATGTCTAAAGCTTAATGTTCAACAATGATCCCTATTTATAACATAGGGGGCACGAAATTCATATCCAAAAAGGGCAAAAAATAAGGCCTAAAATAAATAAAGACTTGTCCCAAAGTGGACTAGAAAATTACCTAGACTAGAATTCTAATTAAGGTAGGAAATTACCTTAAATAAAACCTAGTCAACCTATGACTCAATGAATTCGAAAATTACATGAATTAAATACCAAAAATGACTCAAAATAATTAAATAATATAGTATAAAATAATACTATAGCATAGGAATGAAAAACTCGATCAAAATAAAATGGGTATTGAAAACGACAAAGCCGCATGGTCCGTGCGCCTAGCCGGTTGTTCCGCACGAGCCGTGCGGGACAATCTAGTCGATTTTTCCCCATGGCTGCGCGGGCTGTGCTCCAAGGTCTTCATGCTGCACGGTCCGTGCAGTCTCTTGACTGTGCTCTTCATCTTCGAACTTCAACACGGACACCAATCTCGAGCCGACTTGACTTGGTTCTTCCTCGAGCTTCTTGCGAATCATTGCTTGAAAATAATCTTGCAATCTCTTAGCTCGAAGCCTCGTAACAGGACCTTTGATTTGCAAATCCGGATTTGGCTCATCATTGCTAAGCACGGTCTCATTAGATAATAACGATAATGTAAAAATGTACAAAATTATTAGTGCATAACGATAACTTAAAAATTGAAAATAATCATAATGATAATATTATATTATAGAAAATAAGCATAACAATAGCGGAAGAATAAGCATAACGATAGCATGCTTTGATTAATGTTTCCCTCTATCGTTATGCTTTGTTTTTAATTAATAAATGTATAACGATTCCAATAAATGTGAATCTAATGCATAATGATTAATTTTTTTTGTCTAAACCACAACGATTAATATTATAGTTAACGATTAATTTTTTTTGCCTAAATATGTCGATAGATATTAGTTGGCCAACATTAAATGGACTTATTGCTTTCTTTTTTTTGTCAAAATTAGGTAGGTAAAATGTATAAATATATATCTCGATAGATAGGTATTAGTTGGCTCAAATTAAATGAAATTTAATGCATTTAATTTTGTGTAAGAGAGGTTGGTATAATGTAATTCATACCACACCCAAAAAGAAAAAATAGTTTGAGAGTTTGATGAAGAAGGAAAAACGTCGAATTCCCTAAAAAAATAAAGGAAATATATTGAGAGTTTGATCCAAAACCAGAAGATTAATCAAGAAAGCAACATTTTCTTCATCAACAAAACAACATCGTGAAATTGCGTAGAAAATTCAAAAATTGATAAGTTTTATTATTTGTTACGTTGTCAACTTAGAAAATTGTTCTAGGTTTTATTTATCCAAAGTTATGCACTAGCGTTATGGTTTCTAGATTTTATATATATAACATTAGGGTATAATGAAAATTCTACTCATAACGATAATAATTAATAGAAGGCATAATGATAACATTAAATAGAAGACATAACGATAACATTAAATACTAACCATAATGATTAAGGTATATTGCATTATGATGATGATATAAAAGGTATAATGATAAAAGGCATAACGTTAGTGTATAATGTTGATAACGATTAAATATAAGGCATAACGTTAATGTATAATGTTGATAACGATTAAATATAAGGCATAACGTCAGTGTATATTGTTTCGTATGCTTATTTTTAATTATCACCAGGTTTTTTTTAATTATCATTTATGCTTCATTTTAAGTATCGTTATGCTTATTTTTAATTAGTGTATATTGTTTCATATGCTTATTTTTAATTATCATTATACTTATTTTTTAATTATCGTTATGGCTTCTATTAAAAATAAGCATAACGATAACGCCTAATGATAGTTTATAATATCGTTATGCATAATATTTTTATGCTTAAAAACAAGCATGGAGATAATTTAAATCCATAACGATAAGTAAAATTAAATGCATAACTATAATTAAACTAATTGAATAACGAGAATTTTTTTTAAAAAAAAGATTAACGACATTTAAAATAAAACATAACGATAATTTAAAAAGAATAGCGATAATTTAAAAAAGAATAACCATAATTTAAAAAGTATTTATTGATAATGTAGATGGTTAGACGTCGTATTATTGTATAACATAGTGGCCGATGGGAGAGAGCTCAATACTTAGATGGTGACGAGGAACTTATCAGCATGTCATCGGAGCAGTTGTGTTTTAGCTCACTGCTTAGAGAGATTCATGATCTATTGGAGACTGATCCCACATCTGTCGAGTACCAGTTATCTTATCTGTCGAGCACCAACAGTGGCAGACAGATCAAGACAAGATTGAAAGATGATGTAGATTTGCTTGACCTACTCCACAAAAAGAGCTCAAAGATAGTTATATATGTTATTCAGAGAGGTTGCAGCAGTTCCAGGGTTATCCCTGACATCGTCCCAGAAGAAAGAGAGCCAATTAGAGATTATTTTCATGACGATAGACACTACTATGAGGCTCTAGAGCACAATGTTGATGACGATGCATTTCTACATGAAGAAGGAGGAGGAGGCCCTCTACTGATGAAGAAGAAGAGGGCATTGAGCAATTAAGTTGTTCCACTTGCCAATCATGACATTGCAGGCCCACTGAGGTGGGATGAGCCTTCAGCAGCACATACAAATACACTTTACAAGGGTGCTATTTTTCATACCAAGGATGATTTGGCCCTAGTTGTGGGACTCTATCACATGTAGAATCAAGTTGAGTATGTCGTGTATCGATCAAACAAGACACGATTGGTCTATATGTGCAAGCATGGTAGGGAATGCCTGTTCCGATTGTGTGCTGTTGTTTATGGAGTTGTTTGGAGAATCTACAAGTTCAACGGCACTCACACTTTCCACATAGATATGAGCCGAATTACTCCACACCAAGTACTTGCACGGGTCATTGCAAAGTATTTTGCACAAAAACTGGTGGATGAGGGGGTTGTTCTGAAGTCCAAAGAGATGATGTCCGAGCTTTTATGTGAGTACGGGATTCAGATTGATTACAGTTTCGCTCTGCGCTCGAGAAATATTGCTATTGAGATGATTTATGGAGACTATGATAAGTCGTATGTGCAATTACCTGTATTTCTACACACATTACAGCTGCGGAATCCCAGGACATTGTATGAATTTCAGACGACCTCTGAAGATCAATTCAAGTATATGTTTTTGGCACTTGAACCATGCATCAGTGCTTTTCAGGAAGGTTCACGATCAATGGTCGTGATTAATGGGACACACTTGAAGGGGAAGAACAAGGGAATTTTGTTTGTTGTTGCGACGAAGGCCGGCAATGAACAAATATTACCTATTGCATTGGTCTCGATCTGATCGAGAATGATGAATCTTGGAATTGGTTCCTGAGTCGATTGGATATCACTTTAAGGGAGACTGAAGACTTCCTCATCATGTCAGATCAGCACTGGAGCATTAAAGATGTTGCCGCGGTCGTTTTTCCAAGAGTGGCACATGGATTGTGATATTATCATTTACAAAATAAAATGGCGAAGCGCGGTGCTCACGTGATTTCTATGTTTAAGGAGGCTGCTTATGTGTATCAGACAGACATATTCCAAGGCATATATCAGCATTGGAATTAGCGAGCACACTAGCATACCAGAAGCTTTGTAGTATTGGTCCAGCACATTGGTTCTTATCGCAGTGTCCCGCACGGAGTTTCAGTTTCATGACATCTAATGCGGCTGAGTCACTCAATGCTCGTCTACTGTGGACTAGAAGATTGCCTATTTGCTCAATGTTGGAGGTGTTAAAGAGTATTGTGGAAGAATGGTTTGTTGAGAGACAGGCTGCCGCGCAGAGTTAGGATCACGTGTTGACTCAGGAAGCTGTAAACAAGTTATCTAAGAATGTTGAGCATGGATGATGTTGTCCAGTTCGATGCACGACATTAGCACACCTGTGGAAAGTTGAGATTGGTAGAGAGACGTATATGGTCGATCTTCAGCATTGGACCTGCGATTATCGTGAGTTCGAGTTAGATTTGATCTCATATAGCCACGCTGCAGTAAGGATCAGGTATGCAACCTTTTTTTGTTAAGAATCCATTTACACAACTTTCATGGTTTTTAACTATAATTCTTGTGCACACATAAATACTCCGGTGGGCACATGTATGATTTTATGGATAGGTGCTACAAGACAGAGACTTTAATCAGCATGTACGACTTAGTTATCTTGGGTTTACCCAGTTCAAAAGAGTGAATTTTGCCACCTTATGGTTCACCACCTGTACTCACCCCAGTGATAAAAAAAAACAAGGCGGTCATCCTCGGATGTCAAGAGCTTGGGGAGGTGTTGAGGCATCATCTAGTTCGCAAAGACAGATTTGCACTAGATGTCATGGCCCGGGTCACAACAGACGTTTGTGCACATCCTAAATACCCATTGGTGGTGTGGACTTAAATGCACCTCCCGAGGATGTACCTACCGAGACTACACGTAGAACAGTGCAAGAATGTAGTGTTTGTGGTGAGGCGACTCATACCCATCCTAGATGTCCGACTAGACAAGCTACCAAGATTGATTGATGATGTCTACTTTACTTTGTTTAAATTTGCCTAAATAATGTGTTGTATCCCGACATTGATTGTTGATTCTACTTTACTTTGTTTAAATTCGCCTAAATAATGTGTTGTATCCCGACATTGATTGTTGATTCTACTTTACTTTGCTTAAATTCGCCTAAATAATATGTTGTATCAATAAACATATATCAATAGAACAAACCACAAACGTCAAATACAATACATATATGAATATCATCGTCAACCACGAAATTGAGGTCGGCGTGAAAGCTCAGTGAGTAGATCCTCTGTGCTATAGAATAACGATATCTCCAAATATCATCCTCGGTGGCATCAGTGCCAAGGAATCTAGGGAGCAATCGATCCACATACATCATAGCATAAACACCACAACTGACACCGTCAAACTGCATAAACTGATCTTGGACAGACTTGTCCAGCTTCAGTGCATAACAATGGCTATCTGGCTTACTCCGACCACTCCAATAACCAGCTACCGTCATGAGGCGTGGCAGTAGACGAATGAATGGTATCAACTCTCGATCACGCTTCTCAGGAATGTCTCTGTTCTTTGGGTCATCCATCTTGAATAATAACGAGTCATACAACTCGACAGTCCAAGTCCGAAAGCATATACGGACAGTGACCCAATGAGAACCTCCAGAATTGCATATCGTGATATAAACATTTGGATCGTACCCTCACCCCCAAAATGATGTAACACCTCTCTAATGTGCTCAAGTAACTCCATCTTCACATAAGTCATCACATTCGGCTTCAGTCTCTGGAGAGTGCGTCTAATCCACTCAATCTAAAATTTACAATAGAAAATAAGATAATTATTAAATTTTTAATTTAAATTTTAAGTTACGTTGTTAAAATTTTGTGTTATTATTATTATCATCATCATTATTATTAGTGTTATTATTATCATTATTATCATTAATCTAGAGTGTAAATTACAACGTTTTAACTAACCTATATATCATATTAATACAAAATTATTATTATTATTATTATTATTTGTTTCTTTAATTTTTATTTTTTTACTAATAGTATTATTTAGACTAATATTATTATTAATTTTTTTTACAATTAAACTAAAGTTATCGTTATGCTTTGGTTGAGCATGATTATATCAATTCTAATTAAATTAAAGTTATCGTTCAATTTTAATTAACTTAAACTTATCGTTAAGATATTTAATTATTTTTGAAAATATTTATAATGTTAATCACCTTGTGATAACGATTAATTTAATAATATAAGGCATAACGATTGAGGTTATCGTTAGGCCTTAAAATAATTAAATTAAAATTTAATTAAGGCATAACGATATATCTATAATAAAATAAGGTGTAACAATTAAGGCTATCGTTAATGATTACTTCTAATTAAATTAAATTAAAATTAAGGCATAACGATGATGTTATATTAAAATAAGGCATAACGGTTAAAGTTATCATTAATGATGACATGCATATAATTAAATTAAATTATAATTAAACCGTAACGATAGGCATGACTATAGGCATAATGATATATATTATAATTAAACCATAACGATACGCATAACAATAGGAATAATGATAGACATAAAAATAGGCATAACGATATATATTATAATTAAACTATAACGATATTTAAAAACAACATCATAGGCATAACGATACATATAAAACGATTAAAGCATAACACTATCATTATATATTATGAACTATCGTTATAGCTAATAAACTATCGTTACGCAATTAAAAACAACATGATAGGCATAACGATTATTGTAAAACGATTAAAGCATAACACTATTACATCAAATAACTTAACATTAGAGTACAATTAAGCATATGTATACAATATCTAATGATAAATCAACTATTGTTATAGATTATGAACTATCGTTATATCTAAATAAACTATCATTACGGCATGAAGTAATCTATCGTTATGGAAGATATGGACTATCGTTTAACTATTGTTATATATTTATGCACTATCGTTATAGCTCTTGAACTAACCTATCGTTATGGAAGATCTAGGCCTATCGTTCAACTATTGTTACATATTTATTTCAATCGTTATGCATTATTTTTTAAACAACTGTAACATTAACCTTCATTAATCGTTAACTATAACGTTAGCAAGTCTAACATCTCCCGATTCAGACGGTGGGCATACATCTTCACGTCGTTCCTCCATCATCTTCAAGTCGAGTTCGGCGACTTTATGCATTTTTTTTAACACAAAACTTGCGAGAGAGAGAGAGATACAGATGACGAAGAGAGGAGATGTGAGAGAGAGAGAGAGAGTGAGGGTAGTTACAAATAATTGAATACTGATATTAATGGAATTGATTCCACACGACATTTTTTCTTTAAACTAAAATTGAGTTCGGATAGACCGAGAGAGATTTTGTTCAAAAGAAATCTTTTATTCTTTTTGCATAAAAAGTACACATATGTAAAGTACTTTTCAGAAAAGTGGGAGAATATTCAAAATTTTTTTGTCAGAGAGTTTAAATATAGTACAAATTGCCCAAATAACTTCTATAATGTTAAAACTCGCCCAACTATCCAAATTTTAAAATTAAATTATCTAGATATACTTTTTCCCCAAAATATATTAGTATACTGCATTGATATATATTATAATTATTGAAGTGTTTGGATAACTAAATTAGTTTATTAAAAATACATTTTCTTTTCCTGGAAATATAGCAAACATATGCACACGCATGGTATGATTGGGTTTGTTAGGAGATGTTACTTTTGAAGTGTGATTTAAAATAATTAAAGGTATCATGTGGTCTTAATAATTCTAAACTGCCCTTTTCACTTTTAAAAAAAAATCATACATTGTCCCCTCTCTATAAAGCAATTTATGCTTTTTGCAGCCTTCCAAATCCAATCAACAACTTTCCGGCGAATTTCTGCCTTCTTTGCGCATAATTACTATCTTAATTAATTTATGAGTAAATTAAGATTTTATTCCATTTATTTTTTTCATAATCAGCATGAGAATCAGAAAATCCAAATTTAAAAACACACTGCAAAATTAAACTGCTATGTTACTCCTCTAAAGTAAATCTGATTTTTGTGTAATAACTCGGTAACCACACAAATTAAACAAAAAATAATAGATTAAATATTTTAATTACTTTGCTCATGTGTGAATTGGGATAAAAAAAATCTTTTATTTTTTTTATTAGAGGAAGATAATACTGAATATTTTACTATTTTTTTAGGTTAAATTGAGCAAGAAAGTTACTTTGCCCATTCTCAAATTATTTGAAAATATGCAACAAGTCAACAACAAAGTGACAAGTAAAGGCTAACATAAAAAACTCAGTTGAATTATTTGTAATTTATGCTGACACAATATACATGCATACTCTAATTAACTAACTTCTCTCATTCATTAAGATGTATCTCCGATTTTACCTCATTCACATAGTTCTAGGAATAGGGGGCATAGAGCTATAAAATTTTATCATTTTTTAAGGAAAACACAGTAAGGAGAATAAATTCATGGAAAATCAAATTCAATTAAATAAAAAACTGAAAAATATATTTTGTGTTGGATTAATTCAATTAGCAGTGCCATTTAGCCCCCCCAAATAATGAGAAATCCAAAAAATGCGCGTGCAAATTAATGATCGAATGCTTGCATAAACACGCAGTTGTAAGTAACCAAGTGCGCGTGCTACCATTCCACTTCCTTAAAAGAACTAATTAATTACAATTTTTAGATTTTTTTTTAGAAAATGACTACAGATTTAAATGTGTATGAGAATTTCTATTATATTTCCCTATTAAAAAGGTTTGTATGCTATGTTATGTGTATTAAATAACTTATTATTGTACTCCATCCGTTTCAAAATTTGATATTTTAGTCTTTTAATCTTGTCTCAAATTATTATTATTTTTTTACCTTTTCACGCATTTTCTCCAAATTTTACCCCCTATCAAAACACTGTTAAAATTTAGGGTAAATTACACTTTGATACATATATTTTGGATTCTTTTTTAAAAAATAGCATACTTTTTCAAAATTAACGAAATGGCATCTACTTATTCAAAAAAATTATAAATCTAACATTTGATCAATTTACGCTCGAAAATCATACATAATTGGTTGTATTTTAAGATTTTTTAATTGAGACATTTTTTTACGCGAAAGGAAAAATGTAAAGATTAAAATACAATCAATTACATAAGGTTTTCGGCTGAAAAATTGATCAAATGTTATATTTGTAATTTTTTTGAAAAAAATGGGCACTGTTTTGTTAATTTTGAAAAAGTGGACAGTTTTTTGAAAATAGCCTAAAATGTAGGTATCAAAGTGTAATTTTCCCTATAATATATTAGAATTTGATATAGATGGAGAGAGAAGAGGATATATTTATCATATTATTTACTTCTTAATTTTTGCATAAAAGACTAAAATATCAAATATTATGAAACGGGGCGGGAAAGTATTTAAGAACATTATAAAATATACATTATTGATGAAGTGATATATTAAAATTAATATGATAGAAAAAATAGAATAAAATTAAATGAAGAGAAACATGTATACAAGTAGTGAACTAATTGAAAAAGAAAAACCTTTTATCCGACCTTTTAGGTGTGATACATATAATTAAACAATTAATCACTCAAAATAAAAATAATTAAAGTTTCCTGAATCATTCATCTATTTAAAATCACGAAAAATGTAAATATAAAAAATAATTAGATGACATTTAGTAATACACTTTTATATATCATGATCCTTCAAAGTAAACGAGACCTAAATACCCTTAGATCCGATGGACGACCAAACATGAACTGACGGTCTGGCAACATAAAATAAAATGGAGATAATTTTGCATTTTTGGTATCCTCTTTTAAGGAATATTGATTGAAGCAATATAATGTAGGAAAAATCGGTAAAAGCTGGTTCCGCAAGAACCAAACATTTTGTGAAGCTTTGTAGGTCTACTCTTGTTCAAGATAATCATAAAGTCTCAAGATATTTTAAAATATCGAGTTGGGCATGTCGTGCGTGAAGCCAAATCACAAACTATTTGATGATTGAAGGTAATTGATAAGTTGCACCTTCCAATTATCATTTTTTTGCGCAATACACTGTGAAGCCTAGGGCGGTAAATGAACCAAACTATATTCGTGAGCTATTCGGGTATCGCTTCGAAAAAAGTTCGATCGATTTCGATCGTTTATTAAACGAGTCAAATTCGAGCTTTTTTTCGAGCTCGATAATTTTCTCGAGCCGAACTCGAGCTACTCGCGAGCTTCTCACGAGTAGCTCGAGTTCGACTATAAACGAGCTTTTATCGAGTAGTTCGCGAGCTTGTAATCGAGCTTAATCGAGTAGTTCGCGAGCTTGTAATCGAGCTTTGACAAATAAGCTAAAAAAAAATTAAATTTTAACTCCCAACAAGATTCAGACATTAGTCAAATGTATTTCAATTTGTTATTATAGTCACTCGACCAAATTATTAACAATTATGTTAATTGAATCAAATAATGTTTTTATAACAATTCTCCAAAACTTAAATATATGCAAATATTTATATATTATATTCTGATATTATATTTATATAAACATATATAATATTATATTATCAATTTATCAGATAAATATATATAACTAATAGTAATAGACTATATGAACTATACGAAAATTAAGAATTAATATTATCAAAAAAGAGAATCAATTAATGATATTAACAAACATTAGGTTAAGCTTATTTTATTAAATAAAAATAGGAATATGTAAATAGATTTATATGATAAAAAATAATGTAATCAAAAATTGATTATCCAACTTTAAGATATACATTTAGAATTTATTTAGTTATAATATTAATATTAAATAGTATATTTGAATTTTGAAATAGTCTAACAAAAAATATCAAATTATGAGGTAAATAAAGTTATAGTTTATAGTTATAATTAAGAATTGAGATTTGATAATGAAACAAACACAAATGAATTTGATTAAATCTATGATATCAAACAAATATCATTACATTGAATTAAATCACAAGTATTCATCAAAATCAATATCAAACCATTAATAGTATCTGATAATTACTTAGTTCGTTTAATTCGACAATATATATATATATATATATTATCATTTTACTCAATTATCATATAATATTATTATACAAATATTATGCATACTTTAGTGTGCCTCATTTAAATATTTAGTTTATATACCAATAAAATAAAAGGAAATTGAGATATAACAATTAAAATAAATTATGATTTATAAATCATATTATAAAAAAAACTTTGAAATTTGTATTCGAATTAAGATTATTGTAAATATTTACTTATTAATTGAAACATGTGTGAATGTGTAGTAAAAAAATAATAAACTAACAATAATAATGAACTATATTATCAATCAACTAATATGATTACAATTTATATGAAAATGAAAACGAATAATCGATAAAAAATAAATTGTGATTTATAAATTGCATAATAAAAAATACTTTGAAATTTGAATTTGAATTAAGATAATTGTAAAATATTTATATGTTGACGTTTGAAAGAAAAATAATAAGCTATCATGGATAGTGAGATAAATTACTAATTAACTAATGAATATAATTTTTAAATTAAAGAGTGAAAATGAATGATCGATAAAATAAAAGGAAATGAGATATGAGTAAATTGTGATTTATAAATTATATTAGAAAAAATATTTTGAAATTTTAATTCAAATTAAGGTAAATATATATTAAAATTTGAATATCCTATATTAATAATGAAAAATAATAAAATGTGTAATAAGCATGACTACAATTACATAATTAAGTAATTAATATAAAGAAAATAAAATAAAAATAATTAAAGAAAATCTGAAAAAAAGAAGAAAAGAACTCGATCACAAATTTTATTATTATCGAGCTTTTATCAAGCTTTAATCGAGCTTTTTGTCGAGTTTTTTTAATCGAACTTGAACATATTCTTATCGAGTCGAGCTCGAATCGAACTCGATCACGAATTTTCTTAGTCGAGCCGAACTCGAACTCAAACTCGAAGCTCGAGTCGAAGTCGAGCTCGAGCTCGAGCCAAGTATATCTTAAACGAGCCGAACTCGAGCTTGAAGGTATTCGGCTTGACTCGGCTCGTTTACAGCCCTAAATTGAAACCAATTAAAAAAGGGGCATTTACACCCGAATGGGATCATCTATTTCAAATTTGGTATTCCCACCCGTATTCCACGATCGAATTTACAAGTTTAATAATAGATATTAATTACAAAAATAAAAATTAATTATAATATAATCGATCTAGTCACATTTATCAACAAAAGATCGAAATTTAAAAACTTATATATAAATCATATTTTAAAAATAATCAACCATAATAATCTTTTATTTGAAAATTAAATATTAAAAAATAATTATAAAATCTAATTGGGTGGGGTGAACCCTAAAAATAATCATAAAATTAAACTAAACATAATAAATTAAAATTAATCAAAAAAACAGAAGAAAACTTTATAATTTTAAACGTGGAATACGGATTGAAACCCCAAATTTAAAATAGAGGATCTCATCTCATTTACCCTCACACCGTCCAATTATCATTTATATTGTAAGTTACACCCTCAAATGATTTTCCAATTACCACAACAATTAAAGTAGGGGTATGTTAGTCAATAATTATTATTTTTTTTTTATCTCTCTTCACACACGCGATTACGCGAAGGCATGCACGAAGAAGCCTTTACTCCATAATATTAGTCGCAATAAACGTAATTGGACTTTCTTTTTATTAATTCTTTCTTGTTTTCTTTCATTATTATAAATTGCTTTATCAATATTTATTTTGGTTAGTATGTCTTTATTCTAGAATCATAGATGAAATATATCTGTGTAGATTTTTTCAATGAAAAATTTATAAAAAGGGCTAATTTACAGATTAATTACTCGAGCATTTTTTTTAATATTTGCCTTTTTTTTTTATCTTTTAGCATTACATAAAACCTCCACCTCAAATTCTTCTTGATTATTTAATGCAAAAAAATTGAAAAACCATTGCAGCTGAAAACGTGAAGTATAATATATATAGAAATAGGGAAAAAATGTGGGGACTAAAATCTCCCAACTTTAACTGCTATGGTCAATGAAAAATTATGTGAGGATATAATGTGCAAGGGAAATGCTATTTGGAGGGTGTAAAATGCTATTCCCTCCGTTCCATTTATATAGTCCTTTTTCTAATCGCACGTAGATTAAAAATATTTATGAAAATTAGAGATTAAAGCAAAACTTCTAATGATACCCTTATTTAATATTTATGCCTTTTAAAATTTAAGTGGTTAGTATTTTAATTTTCAAGAATTAATAAAGGTGTATTTGTACATTACTATGAAAATTAATGCTACTTTTAGTAATGAGACTATATAATTGGGACACCCAAAATAGTAATATGGACTATATAATCGGGACGGAGAAAGTATTTTTTTAGGATGCATTGTGTAAAAGAAAGGTCATTCGAGAGTGCAAGTTGTCACTTACCCATAATTGATTCATAAAATGTCCAAAGTCAAACTCTAACTAAGAGTTATTCCAGTAACTATATATCAATTTCGAGCTTGCAAATTTGTCAAGCCATTGCAAGTTTAAATTTAATGGTTTAATGACATAAGATAGATTTTAGAATTTAAGAACTTAATTAATAACAAAAAATTTAGTCAAGCTCATGTTTGAACCTAGCACTAATTGACTCACTTGATTACACTCGTAGATATGGCCTGAACTTTATTCGTGGTGAAAGTTCAAATTTTTTCATTCTCAATTTTTTTATTTTTGCTTACACTCGTAGATATGGCCTGAACTTTATTCGTGGTGAAAGTTCAAATTTTTTCATTCTCAATTTTTTTATTTTTGCTTAAAGAAAAAATGTCAGAAAAACACTAAAGAAAAGGTAATTTGGAGTGTAGGGAAATTGGGTGGGAGAACAATAATTAATAAGAGGGGCAGCTGAACATAAAGAGCATTTAGAGAGGTGAGAAAGAATCACCCAAAGCAAGGAACTTTGGAAGCACAGAATCCTGTGTAATTCCTATGTCTCCTCAACTCTAAGTAAAGAATAACACAAACCCCTCCTCGGGGTGGCTTAATTAGTGGTGGCCTAATGATTGATGTTTGTAGACGAGAGTTTTGAGTTCGAATTCCATCAATGTCTTCTAATTTGAGTCCGTCACACCAAAATTTTCTACCTGAATTTGCAGGGTATCACTTAGAAAGGGGCCTGCCCAAAACAAATAATTAATGTAGATCTGCCCTATGCATAGTATATATATTGTATCGATTTTGTCCATGCTACAACCAATGCATGTGTATATTCTGTCACAATAGGTCTATTGAGACACTTAAGAGTGTCTATTGTGACAAATATGCACATGCATTGGTTGTAGATTTACACAATATAATTTGATAAAGTTAAAGTTGAAGTCTTTGTATTGGAGACTGGAAACATACCCTACTAATTACTAAACCAAGCCTCCCCCACCCCACGCTACCCTACCCCTTCTATTCTCATTCTTCCAATAAACTTATTATTGCATGTCTTGGCCATAACCCCAGATTTATATCCCCCACCCCACATGGGCAGGCCTCTAAAAATTCTCAATTCCTATGTTTATTTTATTTTTCTCTTTATTACTACATGCCTAGGAGTTGTACATTTGTCAGAATATAAAAGCAAAACCACATCTCACAAAACTCTGCAAGAATTCTCAATCTCTTCCCAAGTGTTGAATCTTTGGGAAATGGTGAGATAGTGTGAGGTGCTGTTTGCTTGCTTTCCCTACAGCAGGTGGTGTACAGTTTGTGCATGGATTTAGGATTTGCAAATTCAGAGAAGATTTGGTGGTGTTTGGATCACAGAAGAAGACAAAACCAATGTAGACAGAGACAAAGAGTTGTGTTAGAAGAATCAAATTCAAATTCCTCCAAAATGGCTTCTAGCTGTTGCAAGATTTCCCCAATCATTTCTGTTTTTGTTTTCTTCCTCTTTTTCATTGCCTCTGTTCAATCACAGAGTTTCAATGCTACAAATCAGAATCTCAGGCCTGGGAATTTCTCCAATAAACTCAAATATATCAGAGCCCATCTCATCAAAATTAACAAACCTGCTGTCAAGACAATTCAGGCATGTTTTCTCCTCTAATTTTCTGAGATTTTCTCATGTGTCATGTTTCTTTTTTTTACTTCTCTATTTTCTGCCTTTTTTTCATAAATATTTCTCAATCATGGGTTTTTCTTGTTGTGCAGAGCCCTGATGGTGATATCATTGATTGTGTATTAACTCATCAACAACCTGCTTTTGATCATCCTCAACTACAAGGCCAAAAGCCCATGGTATGCATTGAATCCATGAGAGAGAGAGAGAGAGACTTACACAAGTGATGAATGAACATGATGGATGATCCATGCATAAATTGTTGAATTTTCAGGATCCACCAGAAAGGCCAGAAGGGGGTGTTCGGACATCATCAAAAGAAATGTTTGAAGAAAATTACCAAATTTGGACAATGTCCGATGAATCTTGCCCAGAAAACACTGTTCCAATCAGACGAACAAGAGAAGAAGATCTCCTCAGAGCAACCTCCATCCGTCGATTCGGCCGCAAAATTCGAAGGCCCATCAGAAGAGATTCTTCCACCAATGGCCACGAGGTTATAATAATTAAATCACTCCAATCTCCCATAATTTAATCAATCTTAATTCAATTAATTTTCATAAATAGTGAAGCTTTCTCGTTTAATTAAACTTGGGATATTTTCAGCATGCTGTGGGTTATGTAAGTGGAGACCAGTATTATGGAGCCAAAGCCAGTATAAACGTGTGGGCCCCTCGAGTTGCGAATCGATATGAATTCAGCTTGTCTCAAATGTGGGTTATAGCAGGCTCTTTTAACGACGACCTCAACACCATTGAAGCTGGTTGGCAGGCAAGTGAAGTGAAATACGAGATGTAATATCATAATCCAATTATGTATGTATGTATGGACAACTAATAAAGAAAGATAATGAAGGGAGATGAGCTCATTAAAGCGGCAATTACATCTTCAACTACTTTGCAATATAGCTGGGGTGCTAATTCAATTAATTTCATCAACAGGTTAGCCCAGAGATCTATGGCGACAATTATCCTAGGTTCTTCACCTATTGGACTGTAAGTAATTCACTGTTCTACTTGGTTACTAGATAACTGCAATTAATGCTCAGTTTAATGTGTCCCTACCTAAATCATTCCTCCAACAAAACACCTATTAAAAATTGTAAAGTTTAATATGCATGATGATTAATTTTAATTAAATTAATGTCACTGCAGAGTGATGCCTATCAGGCAACAGGGTGCTATAATTTGCTTTGCTCAGGCTTTGTTCAGACCAACAACAGAATTGCTATTGGGGCTGCAATTTCTCCTACTTCTTCATATAATGCTGGCCAATTTGACATTAGCTTACTAATTTGGAAGGTACGTAATTCCCGGTTTTTTTTTTCTTTTAACTAATTTTTATGAGTTTTTTTTAAAGAACAATTATGAGTATGATCGCTATTCTTTTTAATCTTTAAATGGTGCAATCTCATTACTCAAATGTCAAATTCGAATTCTATCAATATTTTTTAAATTAAACTACGTTGTAAACGAAATCCTTCATATGTAATCTAGTACTAAAAGTTATTATCAAATTCACGATCAGGCTCTATTCTACCTAGTATTTTACATTTTAATACTGTGTTTAGTACAATATAATTGTATAATACTAGTTAGTTTCTAGGGTCATAACTCATAATCTTTAATAATTATCTTTTTTTAAAAATTTTATTCCATATTTAATTTTTTTCCTATTTTCCAATTCTACAAGCTATATAGGCCACCCGACATGATATTTACATTTTTGGGGTCCAATCTACAATTAATTGGAAGAATCATTTGCACGAAGGTATTCTAGTCTAGGATATAAAACTATCGAAACATATTTATAGAATTCTCAAACAAATTAAATAAGAATAAATATAAAGGCTTATATTTTTATATTTTATTTTGAAATAATTTGATTAATATTCTTTTTTGAGGGGGTTAGAATTTGGTGGGGTGGGCCGGAAAAAGTAAGACTGGAGCTAAATATTAATCATGCATGTACACCACCTAGCTAACATACGCATGTTGTGAGATACACACTATATTACAATATTGCATTCACCATCGAACGACTCAACGGACATAATTATTTATTTTTTTTCATTCTTTTTATGTTTGCTTTCTAAGATTCTTCCCACTCTTCATTACCAAGTTAGCATTTTTTACCCTTCCACTTTATCATTCTAATTATGCAAAATATTTTGTACTTGTATTTTTTCCTTCTTTAGAATTTTCCCCAACACAGATGCGTAATCTAGTAATTGGACTTGAAAGAAGAGTTTTATCAATTTCGAATGATTTGAAACTATTAGTAGACACTATCAATTTGTTTGGGGTCTTTTATTCATAATTTTAAAATTATTCGGATCATATACACTGATAAAACTATTTTAGATGGGTAAATTGTGAAGTTTTATTAGTCACTTTATTGACGTTGTACCTGTGCCATCAGCCCACCGTAGAAGACTGTTATAAAATAATTTTAGATTTAAACAAGTTTTTTTTAGCTTCAAACAACCACTACTTATAAGTGTTTCTTAGGCAGTTCGACCTTTCTCCACCAAATAGGTCAAAATTAAACAAGTTTTTATTCTATATGCATTATATTCTGAATTAATTATATCAATTATTCCTCTATTTTATGCAGGATCCGAAACATGGAAATTGGTGGCTAGAATTCGGAAACGGGATTCTAGTCGGTTATTGGCCATCGTTTCTATTTACACATCTTCGTGATCGTGCAAGTATGGTGCAATTTGGAGGTGAAATTGTAAATAGTAGAAGTTCAGGATCGCACACATCCACTCAGATGGGGAGTGGACATTTTGCAGGAGAAGGGTTCGGGAAAGCATCTTATTTCCGAAACCTCCAAGTGGTTGATTGGGATAATAGCCTAATCCCTTTATCAAATCTTCGAATTTTGGCCGATCATCCAAATTGCTACGATATAAGAGGTGGGATTAATAGAGTTTGGGGTAATTATTTCTATTATGGAGGACCAGGAAGAAATTCAAAGTGTCCTTGAAAATAAATAGTACATTGTTAATGAGTTTTTCTTTTTTATTTTGTGGTTTTTCTTTTTCTTTTTCTTTTTCTCTCTCGTTTGGGTGATTTTAGGTCGATTAATTTCTTCTCGAGAGATGGGAGTTATTCTTTTCATTTTTCCTTGGATCTAAACAAAGTGATCCATTAATTTTATACTAGTTTTAGGGGCAATGTAAATTGTGGTGAGTGAAATAGTAAAAATAGTTATTTTATTTTATTTATTGAAATGCTATGA